>OY821756.1:31186499-33846999 GCA_963682095.1 Potentilla sterilis
CAATTCACTTACGATCCTTAACTATTTGTTAAAAATTAGGGGAAAATGCAAAGAAAAATGAGGTAAAATTAATGATATGACCTAAAATTTCACTCCCGTTGGAATTACGAGGTCCCTAGAAGAATAAAAAGTTGGGTTTCGGTGGATTTCGAGAACGTAGAAATTCGAAAGAAACTTGATGATTTGTTAAAATTCTAAGAAAACTGAGGAGAAATTAGGGTAATAAGGTAAAAGATTATTCTTCTAGGTTTTAGGAGGTCCCTAAAAGACTTAAAAGTTGGGTTTTGGTGGATTTAAAACAACCTCAATTCACTTACGATCCTTAACTACTTGTTAAAAATTAGGGGAAAATGCAAGGAAAAATGAGGTAAAATTAATGATATGACATAAAATTTCACTCCCGTTGGAATTACGAGGTCCCTAGAAGAATAAAAAGTTGGGTTTCCGAGGATTTCGAGAACGTTGAAATTCGAAAGAAACTTGATGATTTGTTAAAATTCTAAGAAAACGGAGTAGAAATTAGAGTAACAAGGTAAAAGATTATTCTTGTAGGTTTTAGGAAGTCCCTAAAAGACATAAAAGTTGGGTTTTGGTGGATTTAAAACAACCTCAATTCACTTACGATCCTTAACTATTTGTTAAAAATTAGGGGAAAATGCAAAGAAAAATGAGGTAAAATTAATGATATGACCTAAAATTTCACTCCCGTTGGAATAACGAGGTCCCTAGAAGAATAAAAAGTTGGGTTTCGGTGGATTTCGAGAACGTAGAAATTCGAAAGAAACTTGATGATTTGTTAAAATTCTAAGAAAACTGAGGAGAAATTAGAGTAATAAGGTAAAAGATTATTCTTGTAGGTTTTAGGAGGTCCCTAAAAGACTTAAAAGTTGGGTTTGGTGGATTTAAAACAACCTCAATTCACTTACGATCCTTAACTACTTGTTAAAAATTAGGGGAAAATGCAAGGAAAAATGAGGTAAAATTAATGATATGACATAAAATTTCACTCCCGTTGGAATTACGAGGTCCCTAGAAGAATAAAAAGTTGGGTTTCCGAGGATTTCGAGAACGTTGAAATTCGAAAGAAACTTGATGATTTGTTAAAATTGTAAGAAAACGGAGGAGAAATTAGAGTAATTAGGTAAAAGATTATTCTTGTAAGTTTTAGGAGGTCCCTAAAAGACTTAAAAGTTGGGTTTTGGTGGATTTAAAACAACCTCAATTCACTTACGATTTTTAACTATTTGTTAAAAATTAGGGGAAAATGCAAGGAAAACTGAGGTAAAATTAATGATATGACCTAAAAGTTCACTCCCGTTGGAATTACGAGGTCCCTAGAAGAATAAAAAGTTGGGTTTCGGTGGATTTCGAGAACGTAGAAATTCGAAAGAAACTTGATTATTTGTTAAACTTCTAAGAAAACGGAGGAGAAATTAGAGTAATAAGGTAAAAGATTATTCTTGTAGGTTTTAGGAAGTCACTAAAAGACATAAAAGTTGGGTTTTGGTGGATTTAAAACAACCTCAATTCACTTACGATCCTTAACTATTTGTTAAAAATTAGGGGAAAATGCAAAGAAAAATGAGGTAAAATTAATGATATGACATAAAATTTCACTCCCGTTGGAATTACGAGGTCCCTAGAAGAATAAAAAGTTGGGTTTCCGAGGATTTCGAGAACGTTGAAATTCGAAAGAAACTTAATGATTTGTTAAACTTGTATGAAAACGGAGGAGAAATTAGAGTAATTAGGTAAAAGATTATTCTTGTAGGTTTTAGGAGGTCACTAAAAGAATTAAAAGTTGGGTTTTGGTGGATTTAAAAAAACCTCAATTCACTTACGATCCTTAACTATTTGTTAAAAATTAGGGGAAAATGTAAGGAAAACTGAGGTAAAATTAATAATATGACCTAAAAGTTCACTCCCGTTGGAATTACGAGGTCCCTAGAAGAATAAAAAGTTGGGTTTCGGTGGATTTCGAGAACGTAGAAATTCGAAAGAAACTTGATGATTTGTTAAAATTCTAAGAAAACTGAGGAGAAATTAGAGTAATAAGGTAAAAGATTATTCTTCTAGGTTTTAGGAGGTCCCTAAAAGACTTAAAAGTTGGGTTTTGGTGGATTTAAAACAACCTCAATTCACTTACGATCCTTAACTATTTGTTAAAAATTAGGGGAAATGCAAGGAAAACTGAGGTAAAATTAATGATATGACCTAAAAGTTCACTCCCGTTGGAATTACGAGGTCCCTAGAAGAATAAAAAGTTGGGTTTCGGTGGATTTCGAGAACGTAGAAATTCGAAAGAAACTTGATGATTTGTTAAAATTCTAAGAAAACTGAGGAGAAATTAGGGTAATAAGGTAAAAGATTATTCTTCTAGGTTTTAGGAGGTCCCTAAAAGACTTAAAAGATGGGTTTTGGTGGATTTAAAACAACCTCAATTCACTTACGATCCTTAACTACTTGTTAAAAATTAGGGGAAAATGCAAGGAAAAATGAGGTAAAATTAATGATATGACATAAAATTTCACTCCCGTTGGAATTACGAGGTCCCTAGAAGAATAAAAAGTTGGGTTTCCGAGGATTTCGAGAACGTTGAAATTCCAAAAAAACTTGATGATTTGTTAAAATTGTAAGAAAACGGAGGAGAAATTAGAGTAATAAGGTAAAAGATTATTCTTGTAGGTTTTAGGAAGTCCCTAAAAGACATAAAAGTTGGGTTTTGGTGGATTTAAAACAACCTCAATTCACGTACGATCCTTAACTACTTGTTAAAAATTAGGGGAAAATGCAAGGAAAAATGAGGTAAAATTAATGATATGACCTAAAAGTTCACTCCCGTTGGAATTACGAGGTCCCTAGAAGAATAAAAAGTTGTGTTTCGGTGGATTTCGAGAACGTTGAAATTCGAAAGAAACTTGATGATTTGTTAAAATTCTAAGAAAACGGAGGAGAAATTAGAGTAATAAGGTAAAAGATTATTCTTGTAGGTTTTAGGAGGTCCCTAAAAGACATAAAAGTTGGGTTTTGGTGGATTTAAAACAACCTCAATTCACTTACGATCCTTAACTATTTGTTAAAAATTAGGGGAAAATGCAAAGAAAAATGAGGTAAAATTAATGATATGACCTAAAATTTCACTCCCGTTGGAATTACGAGGTCCCTAGAAGAATAAAAAGTTGGGTTTCGGTGGATTTCGAGAACGTAGAAATTCGAAAGAAACTTGATGATTTGTTAAAATTCTAAGAAAACTGAGGAGAAATTAGGGTAATAAGGTAAAAGATTATTCTTCTAGGTTTTAGGAGGTCCTAAAAGACTTAAAAGTTGGGTTTTGGTGGATTTAAAACAACCTCAATTCACTTACGATCCTTAACTACTTGTTAAAAATTAGGGGAAAATGCAAGGAAAAATGAGGTAAAATTAATGATATGACATAAAATTTCACTCCCGTTGGAATTACGAGGTCCCTAGAAGAATAAAAAGTTGGGTTTCCGAGGATTTCGAGAACGTTGAAATTCGAAAGAAACTTGATGATTTGTTAAAATTCTAAGAAAACTGAGGAGAAATTAGAGTAATAAGGTAAAAGATTATTCTTCTAGGTTTTAGGAGGTCCCTAAAAGACATAAAAGTTGGGTTTCGGTGGATTTAAAACAACCTCAATTCACTTACGATCCTTAACTATTTGTTAAAAATTAGGGGAAAATGCAAGGAAAACTGAGGTAAAATTAATGATATGACCTAAAAGTTCACTCCCGTTGGAATTACGAGGTCCCTAGAATAATAAAAAGTTGGGTTTCGGTGGATTTCGAGAACGTAGAAATTCGAAAGAAACTTGATGATTTGTTAAAATTCTAAGAAAACTAAGGAGAAATTAGGGTAATAAGGTAAAAGATTATTCTTCTAGGTTTTAGGAGGTCCCTAAAAGACTTAAAAGTTGGGTTTTGGTGGATTTAAAACAACCTCAATTCACTTACGATCCTTAACTACTTGTTAAAAATTAGGGGAAAATGCAAGGAAAAATGAGGTAAAATTAATGATATGACATAAAATTTCACTCCCGTTGGAATTACGAGGTCCCCCCTAGAAGAATAAAAAGTTGGGTTTCCGAGGATTTCGAGAACGTTGAAATTCGAAAGAAACTAGATGATTTGTTAAAATTGTAAGAAAACGGAGGAGAAATTAGAGTAATAAGGTAAAAGATTATTCTTGTAGGTTTTAGGAAGTCCCTAAAAGACATAAAAGTTGGGTTTTGGTGGATTTAAAACAACCTCAATTCACTTACGATCCTTAACTACTTGTTAAAAATTAGGGGAAAATGCAAGGAAAAATGAGGTAAAATTAATGATATGACCTAAAAGTTCACTCCCGTTGGAATTACGAGGTCCCTAGAAGAATAAAAAGTTGGGTTTCGGTGGATTTCGAGAACGTTGAAATTCGAAAGAAACTTGATGATTTGTTAAAATTCTAAGAAAACGGAGGAGAAATTAGAGTAATAAGGTAAAAGATTATTCTTGTAGGTTTTAGGAGGTCCCTAAAAGACATAAAAGTTGGGTTTTGGTGGATTTAAAACAACCTCAATTCACTTACGATCCTTAACTATTTGTTAAAAATTAGGGGAAAATGCAAAGAAAAATGAGGTAAAATTAATGATATGACATAAAATTTCACTCCCGTTGGAATTACGAGGTCCCTAGAAGAATAAAAAGTTGGGTTTCGGTGGATTTCGAGAACGTAGAAATTCGAAAGAAACTTGATGATTTGTTAAAATTCTAAGAAAACTGAGGAGAAATTAGGGTAATAAGGTAAAAGATTATTCTTCTAGGTTTTAGGAGGTCCCTAAAAGACTTAAAAGTTGGGTTTTGGTGGATTTAAAACAACCTCAATTCACTTACGATCCTTAACTATTTGTTAAAAATTAGGGGAAAATGCAAGGAAAACTGAGGTAAAATTAATAATATGACCTAAAAGTTCACTCCCGTTGGAATTACGAGGTCCCTAGAAGAATAAAAAGTTGGGTTTCGGTGGATTTCGAGAACGTAGAAATTCGAAAGAAACTTGATGATTTGTTAAAATTCTAAGAAAACTGAGGAGAAATTAGAGTAATAAGGTAAAAGATTATTCTTGTAGGTTTTAGGAGGTCCCTAAAAGACATAAAAGTTGGGTTTTGGTGGATTTAAAACAACCTCAATTCACTTACGATCCTTAACTACTTGTTAAAAATTAGGGGAAAATGCAAGGAAAAATGAGGTAAAATTAATGATATGACATAAAATTTCACTCCCGTTGGAATTACGAGGTCCCTAGAAGAATAAAAAGTTGGGTTTCCGAGGATTTCGAGAACGTTGAAATTCGAAAGAAACTTGATGATTTGTTAAAATTGTAAGAAAACGGAGGAGAAATTAGAGTAATAAGGTAAAAGATTATTCTTGTAGGTTTTAGGAAGTCCCTAAAAGACATAAAAGTTGGGTTTTGGTGGATTTAAAACAACCTCAATTCACTTACGATCCTTAACTACTTGTTAAAAATTAGGGGAAAATGCAAGGAAAAATGAGGTAAAATTAATGATATGACCTAAAAGTTCACTCCCGTTGGAATAACGAGGTCCCTAGAAGAATAAAAAGTTGGGTTTCGGTGGATTTCGAGAAAGTAGAAATTCGAAAGAAACTTGATGATTTGTTAAAATTCTAAGAAAACTGAGGAGAAATTAGAGTAATAAGGTAAAAGATTATTCTTGTAGGTTTTAGGAGGTCCCTAAAAGACTTAAAAGTTGGGTTTTAGTGGATTTAAAAAAACCTCAATTCACTTACGATCCTTAACTATTTGTTAAAAATTAGGGGAAAATGCAAGGAAAACTGAGGTAAATTTAATAGTATGACCAAAAAGTTCACTCCCGTTGGAATTACGAGGTCCCTAGAAGAATAAAAAGTTGGGTTTCGGTGGATTTCGAGAACGTAGAAATTCGAAAGAAACTTGATGATTTGTTAAAATTCTAAGAAAACTGAGGAGAACTTAGAGTAATAAGGTAAAAGATTATTCTTGTAGGTTTTAGGAGGTCCCTAAAAGACTTAAAAGTTGGGTTTTGGTGGATTTAAAACAACCTCAATTCACTTACGATCCTTAACTATTTGTTAAAAATTAGGGGAAAATGCAAGGAAAACTGAGGTAAAATTAATGATATGACCTAAAAGTTCACTCCCGTTGGAATTACGAGGTCCCTAGAAGAATAAAAAGTTGGGTTTCGGTGGATTTCGAGAACGTAGAAATTCGAAAGAAACTTGATGATTTGTTAAAATTCTAAGAAAACTGAGGAGAAATTAGGGTAATAAGGTAAAAGATTATTCTTCTAGGTTTTAGGAGGTCCCTAAAAGACTTAAAAGTTGGGTTTTGGTGGATTTAAAACAACCTCAATTCACTTACGATCCTTAACTACTTGTTAAAAATAAGGGGAAAATGCAAGGAAAAATGAGGTAAAATTAATGATATGACATAAAATTTCACTCCCGTTGGAATTACGAGGTCCCTAGAAGAATAAAAAGTTGGGTTTCCGAGGATTTCGAGAACGTTGAAATTCGAAAGAAACTTGATGATTTGTTAAAATTGTAAGAAAACGGAGGAGAAATTAGAGTAATAAGGTAAAAGATTATTCTTGTAGGTTTTAGGAAGTCCCTAAAAGACATAAAAGTTGGGTTTTGGTGGATTTAAAACAACCTCAATTCACTTACGATCCTTAACTACTTGTTAAAAATTAGGGGAAAATGCAAGGAAAAATGAGGTAAAATTAATGATATGACCTAAAAGTTCACTCCCGTTGGAATAACGAGGTCCCTAGAAGAATAAAAAGTTGGGTTTCGGTGGATTTCGAGAAAGTAGAAATTCGAAAGAAACTTGATGATTTGTTAAAATTCTAAGAAAACTGAGGAGAAATTAGAGTAATAAGGTAAAAGATTATTCTTGTAGGTTTTAGGAGGTCCCTAAAAGACTTAAAAGTTGGGTTTTAGTGGATTTAAAAAAACCTCAATTCACTTACGATCCTTAACTATTTGTTAAAAATTAGGGGAAAATGCAAGGAAAACTGAGGTAAATTTAATAGTATGACCAAAAAGTTCACTCCCGTTGGAATTACGAGGTCCCTAGAAGAATAAAAAGTTGGGTTTCGGTGGATTTCGAGAACGTAGAAATTCGAAAGAAACTTGATGATTTGTTAAAATTCTAAGAAAACTGAGGAGAACTTAGAGTAATAAGGTAAAAGATTATTCTTGTAGGTTTTAGGAGGTCCCTAAAAGACTTAAAAGTTGGGTTTTGGTGGATTTAAAACAACCTCAATTCACTTACGATCCTTAACTATTTGTTAAAAATTAGGGGAAAATGCAAGGAAAACTGAGGTAAAATTAATGATATGACCTAAAAGTTCACTCCCGTTGGAATTACGAGGTCCCTAGAAGAATAAAAAGTTGGGTTTCGGTGAATTTCGAGAACGTAGAAATTCGAAAGAAACTTGATGATTTGTTAAAATTCTAAGAAAACTGAGGAGAAATTAGGGTAATAAGGTAAAAGATTATTCTTCTAGGTTTTAGGAGGTCCCTAAAAGACTTAAAAGTTGGGTTTTGGTGGATTTAAAACAACCTCAATTCACTTACGATCCTTAACTACTTGTTAAAAATAAGGGGAAAATGCAAGGAAAAATGAGGTAAAATTAATGATATGACATAAAATTTCACTCCCGTTGGAATTACGAGGTCCCTAGAAGAATAAAAAGTTGGGTTTCCGAGGATTTCGAGAACGTTGAAATTCGAAAGAAACTTGATGATTTGTTAAAATTCTAAGAAAACTGAGGAGAAATTAGAGTAATAAGGTAAAAGATTATTCTTCTAGGTTTTAGGAGGTCCCTAAAAGACATAAAAGTTGGGTTTCGGTGGATTTAAAACAACCTCAATTCACTTACGATCCTTAACTATTTGTTAAAAATTAGGGGAAAATGCAAGGAAAACTGAGGTAAAATTAATGATATGACCTAAAATTTCACTCCCGTTGGAATTACGAGGTCCCTAGAAGAATAAAAAGTTGGGTTTCGGTGGATTTCGAGAACGTAGAAATTCGAAAGAAACTTGATGATTTGTTAAAATTCTAAGAAAACTGAGGAGAAATTAGGGTAATAAGGTAAAAGATTATTCTTCTAGGTTTTAGGAGGTCCCTAAAAGACTTAAAAGTTGGGTTTTGGTGGATTTAAAACAACCTCAATTCACTTACGATCCTTAACTACTTGTTAAAAATTAGGGGAAAATGCAAGGAAAAATGAGGTAAAATTAATGATATGACATAAAATTTCACTCCCGTTGGAATTACGAGGTCCCTAGAAGAATAAAAAGTTGGGTTTCCGAGGATTTCGAGAACGTTGAAATTCGAAAGAAACTTGATGATTTGTTAAAATTGTAAGAAAACTGAGGAGAAATTAGAGTAATAAGGTAAAAGATTATTCTTCTAGGTTTTAGGAGGTCCCTAAAAGACATAAAAGTTGGGTTTTGGTGGATTTAAAACAACCTCAATTCACTTACGATCCTTAACTATTTGTTAAAAATTAGTGGAAAATGCAAGGAAAACTGAGGTAAAATTAATGATATGACCTAAAAGTTCACTCCCGTTGGAATTACGAGGTCCCTAGAAGAATAAAAAGTTGGGTTTCGGTGGATTTCGAGAACGTAGAAATTCGAAAGAAACTTGATGATTTGTTAAAATTCTAAGAAAACTTAGGAGAAATTAGGGTAATAAGGTAAAAGATTATTCTTCTAGGTTTTAGGAGGTCCCTAAAAGACTTAAAAGTTGGGTTTTGGTGGATTTAAAACAACCTCAATTCACTTACGATCCTTAACTACTTGTTAAAAATTAGGGGAAAATGCAAGGAAAAATGAGGTAAAATTAATGATATGACATAAAATTTCACTCCCGTTGGAATTACGAGGTCCCTAGAAGAATAAAAAGTTGGGTTTCCGAGGATTTCGAGAACGTTGAAATTCGAAAGAAACTTGATGATTTGTTAAAATTCTAAGAAAACGGAGTAGAAATTAGAGTAACAAGGTAAAAGATTATTCTTGTAGGTTTTAGGAAGTCCCTAAAAGACATAAAAGTTGGGTTTTGGTGGATTTAAAACAACCTCAATTCACTTACGATCCTTAACTATTTGTTAAAAATTAGGGGAAAATGCAAAGAAAAATGAGGTAAAATTAATGATATGACCTAAAATTTCACTCCCGTTGGAATTACGAGGTCCCTAGAAGAATAAAAAGTTGGGTTTCGGTGGATTTCGAGAACGTAGAAATTCGAAAGAAACTTGATGATTTGTTAAAATTCTAAGAAAACTGAGGAGAAATTAGGGTAATAAGGTAAAAGATTATTCTTCTAGGTTTTAGGAGGTCCTAAAAGACTTAAAAGTTGGGTTTTGGTGGATTTAAAACAACCTCAATTCACTTACGATCCTTAACTACTTGTTAAAAATTAGGGGAAAATGCAAGGAAAAATGAGGTAAAATTAATGATATGACATAAAATTTCACTCCCGTTGGAATTACGAGGTCCCTAGAAGAATAAAAAGTTGGGTTTCCGAGGATTTCGAGAACGTTGAAATTCGAAAGAAACTTGATGATTTGTTAAAATTCTAAGAAAACTGAGGAGAAATTAGAGTAATAAGGTAAAAGATTATTCTTCTAGGTTTTAGGAGGTCCTAAAAGACTTAAAAGTTGGGTTTTGGTGGATTTAAAACAACCTCAATTCACTTACGATCCTTAACTACTTGTTAAAAATTAGGGGAAAATGCAAGGAAAAATGAGGTAAAATTAATGATATGACATAAAATTTCACTCCCGTTGGAATTACGAGGTCCCTAGAAGAATAAAAAGTTGGGTTTCCGAGGATTTCGAGAACGTTGAAATTCGAAAGAAACTTGATGATTTGTTAAAATTCTAAGAAAACTGAGGAGAAATTAGAGTAATAAGGTAAAAGATTATTCTTCTAGGTTTTAGGAGGTCCCTAAAAGACATAAAAGTTGGGTTTCGGTGGATTTAAAACAACCTCAATTCACTTACGATCCTTAACTATTTGTTAAAAATTAGGGGAAAATGCAAGGAAAACTGAGGTAAAATTAATGATATGACCTAAAAGTTCACTCCCGTTGGAATTACGAGGTCCCTAGAATAATAAAAAGTTGGGTTTCGGTGGATTTCGAGAACGTAGAAATTCGAAAGAAACTTGATGATTTGTTAAAATTCTAAGAAAACTGAGGAGAAATTAGGGTAATAAGGTAAAAGATTATTCTTCTAGGTTTTAGGAGGTCCCTAAAAGACTTAAAAGTTGGGTTTTGGTGGATTTAAAACAACCTCAATTCACTTACGATCCTTAACTACTTGTTAAAAATTAGGGGAAAATGCAAGGAAAAATGAGGTAAAATTAATGATATGACATAAAATTTCACTCCCGTTGGAATTACGAGGTCCCCCCTAGAAGAATAAAAAGTTGGGTTTCCGAGGATTTCGAGAACGTTGAAATTCGAAAGAAACTAGATGATTTGTTAAAATTGTAAGAAAACGGAGGAGAAATTAGAGTAATAAGGTAAAAGATTATTCTTGTAGGTTTTAGGAAGTCCCTAAAAGACATAAAAGTTGGGTTTTGGTGGATTTAAAACAACCTCAATTCACTTACGATCCTTAACTACTTGTTAAAAATTAGGGGAAAATGCAAGGAAAAATGAGGTAAAATTAATGATATGACCTAAAAGTTCACTCCCGTTGGAATTACGAGGTCCCTAGAAGAATAAAAAGTTGGGTTTCGGTGGATTTCGAGAACGTTGAAATTCGAAAGAAACTTGATGATTTGTTAAAATTCTAAGAAAACGGAGGAGAAATTAGAGTAATAAGGTAAAAGATTATTCTTGTAGGTTTTAGGAGGTCCCTAAAAGACATAAAAGTTGGGTTTTGGTGGATTTAAAACAACCTCAATTCACTTACGATCCTTAACTATTTGTTAAAAATTAGGGGAAAATGCAAAGAAAAATGAGGTAAAATTAATGATATGACATAAAATTTCACTCCCGTTGGAATTACGAGGTCCCTAGAAGAATAAAAAGTTGGGTTTCGGTGGATTTCGAGAACGTAGAAATTCGAAAGAAACTTGATGATTTGTTAAAATTCTAAGAAAACTGAGGAGAAATTAGGGTAATAAGGTAAAAGATTATTCTTCTAGGTTTTAGGAGGTCCCTAAAAGACTTAAAAGTTGGGTTTTGGTGGATTTAAAACAACCTCAATTCACTTACGATCCTTAACTATTTGTTAAAAATTAGGGGAAAATGCAAGGAAAACTGAGGTAAAATTAATAATATGACCTAAAAGTTCACTCCCGTTGGAATTACGAGGTCCCTAGAAGAATAAAAAGTTGGGTTTCGGTGGATTTCGAGAACGTAGAAATTCGAAAGAAACTTGATGATTTGTTAAAATTCTAAGAAAACTGAATAGAAATTAGAGTAATAAGGTAAAAGATTATTCTTGTAGGTTTTAGGAGGTCCCTAAAAGACATAAAAGTTGGGTTTTGGTGGATTTAAAACAACCTCAATTCACTTACGATCCTTAACTACTTGTTAAAAATTAGGGGAAAATGCAAGGAAAAATGAGGTAAAATTAATGATATGACATAAAATTTCACTCCCGTTGGAATTACGAGGTCCCTAGAAGAATAAAAAGTTGGGTTTCCGAGGATTTCGAGAACGTTGAAATTCGAAAGAAACTTGATGATTTGTTAAAATTGTAAGAAAACGGAGGAGAAATTAGAGTAATAAGGTAAAAGATTATTCTTGTAGGTTTTAGGAAGTCCCTAAAAGACATAAAAGTTGGGTTTTGGTGGATTTAAAACAACCTCAATTCACTTACGATCCTTAACTACTTGTTAAAAATTAGGGGAAAATGCAAGGAAAAATGAGGTAAAATTAATGATATGACCTAAAAGTTCACTCCCGTTGGAATAACGAGGTCCCTAGAAGAATAAAAAGTTGGGTTTCGGTGGATTTCGAGAAAGTAGAAATTCGAAAGAAACTTGATGATTTGTTAAAATTCTAAGAAAACTGAGGAGAAATTAGAGTAATAAGGTAAAAGATTATTCTTGTAGGTTTTAGGAGGTCCCTAAAAGACTTAAAAGTTGGGTTTTAGTGGATTTAAAAAAACCTCAATTCACTTACGATCCTTAACTATTTGTTAAAAATTAGGGGAAAATGCAAGGAAAACTGAGGTAAATTTAATAGTATGACCAAAAAATTCACTCCCGTTGGAATTACGAGGTCCCTAGAAGAATAAAAAGTTGGGTTTCGGTGGATTTCGAGAACGTAGAAATTCGAAAGAAACTTGATGATTTGTTAAAATTCTAAGAAAACTGAGGAGAAATTAGAGTAATAAGGTAAAAGATTATTCTTGTAGGTTTTAGGAGGTCCCTAAAAGACTTAAAAGTTGGGTTTTGGTGGATTTAAAACAACCTCAATTCACTTACGATCCTTAACTATTTGTTAAAAATTAGGGGAAAATGCAAGGAAAACTGAGGTAAAATTAATGATATGACCTAAAAGTTCACTCCCGTTGGAATTACGAGGTCCCTAGAAGAATAAAAAGTTGGGTTTCGGTGGATTTCGAGAACGTAGAAATTCGAAAGAAACTTGATGATTTGTTAAAATTCTAAGAAAACTGAGGAGAAATTAGGGTAATAAGGTAAAAGATTATTCTTCTAGGTTTTAGGAGGTCCCTAAAAGACTTAAAAGTTGGGTTTTGGTGGATTTAAAACAACCTCAATTCACTTACGATCCTTAACTACTTGTTAAAAATAAGGGGAAAATGCAAGGAAAAATGAGGTAAAATTAATGATATGACATAAAATTTCACTCCCGTTGGAATTACGAGGTCCCTAGAAGAATAAAAAGTTGGGTTTCCGAGGATTTCGAGAACGTTGAAATTCGAAAGAAACTTGATGATTTGTTAAAATTCTAAGAAAACTGAGGAGAAATTAGAGTAATAAGGTAAAAGATTATTCTTCTAGGTTTTAGGAGGTCCCTAAAAGACATAAAAGTTGGGTTTCGGTGGATTTAAAACAACCTCAATTCACTTACGATCCTTAACTATTTGTTAAAAATTAGGGGAAAATGCAAGGAAAACTGAGGTAAAATTAATGATATGACCTAAAATTTCACTCCCGTTGGAATTACGAGGTCCCTAGAAGAATAAAAAGTTGGGTTTCGGTGGATTTCGAGAACGTAGAAATTCGAAAGAAACTTGATGATTTGTTAAAATTCTAAGAAAACTGAGGAGAAATTAGGGTAATAAGGTAAAAGATTATTCTTCTAGGTTTTAGGAGGTCCCTAAAAGACTTAAAAGTTGGGTTTTGGTGGATTTAAAACAACCTCAATTCACTTACGATCCTTAACTACTTGTTAAAAATTAGGGGAAAATGCAAGGAAAAATGAGGTAAAATTAATGATATGACATAAAATTTCACTCCCGTTGGAATTACGAGGTCCCTAGAAGAATAAAAAGTTGGGTTTCCGAGGATTTCGAGAACGTTGAAATTCGAAAGAAACTTGATGATTTGTTAAAATTGTAAGAAAACTGAGGAGAAATTAGAGTAATAAGGTAAAAGATTATTCTTCTAGGTTTTAGGAGGTCCCTAAAAGACATAAAAGTTGGGTTTTGGTGGATTTAAAACAACCTCAATTCACTTACGATCCTTAACTATTTGTTAAAAATTAGTGGAAAATGCAAGGAAAACTGAGGTAAAATTAATGATATGACCTAAAAGTTCACTCCCGTTGGAATTACGAGGTCCCTAGAAGAATAAAAAGTTGGGTTTCGGTGGATTTCGAGAACGTAGAAATTCGAAAGAAACTTGATGATTTGTTAAAATTCTAAGAAAACTTAGGAGAAATTAGGGTAATAAGGTAAAAGATTATTCTTCTAGGTTTTAGGAGGTCCCTAAAAGACTTAAAAGTTGGGTTTTGGTGGATTTAAAACAACCTCAATTCACTTACGATCCTTAACTACTTGTTAAAAATTAGGGGAAAATGCAAGGAAAAATGAGGTAAAATTAATGATATGACATAAAATTTCACTCCCGTTGGAATTACGAGGTCCCTAGAAGAATAAAAAGTTGGGTTTCCGAGGATTTCGAGAACGTTGAAATTCGAAAGAAACTTGATGATTTGTTAAAATTCTAAGAAAACGGAGTAGAAATTAGAGTAACAAGGTAAAAGATTATTCTTGTAGGTTTTAGGAAGTCCCTAAAAGACATAAAAGTTGGGTTTTGGTGGATTTAAAACAACCTCAATTCACTTACGATCCTTAACTATTTGTTAAAAATTAGGGGAAAATGCAAAGAAAAATGAGGTAAAATTAATGATATGACCTAAAATTTCACTCCCGTTGGAATTACGAGGTCCCTAGAAGAATAAAAAGTTGGGTTTCGGTGGATTTCGAGAACGTAGAAATTCGAAAGAAACTTGATGATTTGTTAAAATTCTAAGAAAACTGAGGAGAAATTAGAGTAATAAGGTAAAAGATTATTCTTCTAGGTTTTAGGAGGTCCCTAAAAGACATAAAAGTTGGGTTTTGGTGGATTTAAAACAACCTCAATTCACTTACGATCCTTAACTACTTGTTAAAAATTAGGGGAAAATGCAAGGAAAAATGAGGTAAAATTAATGATATGACATAAAATTTCACTCCCGTTGGAATTACGAGGTCCCTAGAAGAATAAAAAGTTGGGTTTCGGTAGATTTCGAAAACGTAGAAATTCGAAAGAAACTTGATGATTTGTTAAACTTCTAAGAAAACGGAGGAGAAATTAGAGTAATAAGGTAAAAGATTATTCTTGTAGGTTTTAGGAAGTCACTAAAAGACATAAAAGTTGGGTTTTGGTGGATTTAAAACAACCTCAATTCACTTACGATCCTTAACTATTTGTTAAAAATTAGGGGAAAATGCAAAGAAAAATGAGGTA
Source organism: Potentilla sterilis (assembly GCA_963682095.1). Classification (NCBI taxonomy): domain Eukaryota; kingdom Viridiplantae; phylum Streptophyta; class Magnoliopsida; order Rosales; family Rosaceae; genus Potentilla; species Potentilla sterilis. Next base: position 31,201,511 of record OY821756.1, read on the forward strand.
AAATTAATGATATGACATAAAATTTCACTCCCGTTGGAATTACGAGGTCCCTAGAAGAATAAAAAGTTGGGTTTCCGAGGATTTCGAGAACGTTGAAATTCGAAAGAAACTTGATGATTTGTTAAAATTGTAAGAAAACGGAGGAGAAATTAGAGTAATTAGGTAAAAGATTATTCTTGTAGGTTTTAGGAGGTCACTAAAAGAATTAAAAGTTGGGTTTTGGTGGATTTAAAAAAACCTCAATTCACTTACGATCCTCAACTATTTGTTAAAAATTAGGGGAAAATGCAAGGAAAACTGAGGTAAAATTAATAATATGACCTAAAAGTTCACTCCCGTTGGAATTACGAGGTCCCTAGAAGAATAAAAAGTTGGGTTTCGGTGGATTTCGAGAACGTAGAAATTCGAAAGAAACTTGATGATTTGTTAAAATTCTAAGAAAACTGAGGAGAAATTAGAGTAATAAGGTAAAAGATTATTCTTGTAGGTTTTAGGAGGTCCCTAAAAGACATAAAAGTTGGGTTTTGGTGGATTTAAAACAACCTCAATTCACTTACGATCCTTAACTACTTGTTAAAAATTAGGGGAAAATGCAAGGAAAAATGAGGTAAAATTAATGATATGACATAAAATTTCACTCCCGTTGGAATTACGAGGTCCCTAGAAGAATAAAAAGTTGGGTTTCCGAGGATTTCGAGAACGTACGTTGAAATTCGAAAGAAACTTGATGATTTGTTAAAATTGTAAGAAAACGGAGGAGAAATTAGAGTAATAAGGTAAAAGATTATTCTTGTAGGTTTTAGGAAGTCCCTAAAAGACATAAAAGTTGGGTTTTGGTGGATTTAAAACAACCTCAATTCACTTACGATCCTTAACTACTTGTTAAAAATTAGGGGAAAATGCAAGGAAAAATGAGGTAAAATTAATGATATGACCTAAAAGTTCACTCCCGTTGGAATTACGAGGTCCCTAGAAGAATAAAAAGTTGGGTTTCGGTGGATTTCGAGAACGTTGAAATTCGAAAGAAACTTGATGATTTGTTAAAATTCTAAGAAAACGGAGGAGAAATTAGAGTAATAAGGTAAAAGATTATTCTTGTAGGTTTTAGGAGGTCCCTAAAAGACATAAAAGTTGGGTTTTGGTGGATTTAAAAAACCTCAATTCACTTACGATCCTTAACTATTTGTTAAAAATTAGGGGAAAATGCAAAGAAAAATGAGGTAAAATTAATGATATGACCTAAAATTTCACTCCCGTTGGAATTACGAGGTCCCTAGAAGAATAAAAAGTTGGGTTTCGGTGGATTTCGAGAACGTAGAAATTCGAAAGAAACTTGATGATTTGTTAAAATTCTAAGAAAACAGAGGAGAAATTAGGGTAATAAGGTAAAAGATTATTCTTCTAGGTTTTAGGAGGTCCCTAAAGGACTTAAAAGTTGGGTTTTGGTGGATTTAAAACAACCTCAATTCACTTACGATCCTTAACTACTTGTTAAAAATTAGGGGAAAATGCAAGGAAAAATGAGGTAAAATTAATGATATGACATAAAATTTCACTCCCGTTGGAATTACGAGGTCCCTAGAAGAATAAAAAGTTGGGTTTCCGAGGATTTCGAGAACGTTGAAATTCGAAAGAAACTTGATGATTTGTTAAAATTCTAAGAAAACTGAGGAGAAATTAGAGTAATAAGGTAAAAGATTATTCTTCTAGGTTTTAGGAGGTCCCTAAAAGACATAAAAGTTGGGTTTCGGTGGATTTAAAACAACCTCAATTCACTTACGATCCTTAACTATTTGTTAAAAATTAGGGGAAAATGCAAGGAAAACTGAGGTAAAATTAATGATATGACCTAAAAGTTCACTCCCGTTGGAATTACGAGGTCCCTAGAAGAATAAAAAGTTGGGTTTCGGTGGATTTCGAGAACGTAGAAATTCGAAAGAAACTTGATGATTTGTTAAAATTCTAAGAAAACTGAGGAGAAATTAGAGTAATAAGGTAAAAGATTATTCTTGTAGGTTTTAGGAGGTCCCTAAAAGACCTAAAAGTTGGGTTTTGGTGGATTTAAAACAACCTCAATTCACTTACGATCCTTAACTATTTGTTAAAAATTAGGGGAAAATGCAAAGAAAAATGAGGTAAAATTAATGATATGACCTAAAATTTCACTCCCGTTGGAATTACGAGGTCCCTAGAAGAATAAAAAGTTGGGTTTCGGTGGATTTCGAGAACGTAGAAATTCGAAAGAAACTTGATGATTTGTTAAAATTCTAAGAAAACTGAGGAGAAATTAGGGTAATAAGGTAAAAGATTATTCTTGTAGGTTTTAGGAGGTCCCTAAAAGACATAAAAGTTGGGTTTTGGTGGATTTAAAACAACCTCAATTCACTTACGATCCTTAACTATTTGTTAAAAATTAGGGGAAAATGCAAAGAAAAATGAGGTAAAATTAATGATATGACCTAAAATTTCACTCCCGTTGGAATTACGAGGTCCCTAGAAGAATAAAAAGTTGGGTTTCGGTGGATTTCGAGAACGTAGAAATTCGAAAGAAACTTGATGATTTGTTAAAATTCTAAGAAAACTGAGGAGAAATTAGAGTAATAAGGTAAAAGATTATTCTTCTAGGTTTTAGGAGGTCCCTAAAAGACATAAAAGTTGGGTTTTGGTGGATTTAAAACAACCTCAATTCACTTACGATCCTTAACTACTTGTTAAAAATTAGGGGAAAATGCAAGGAAAAATGAGGTAAAATTAATGATATGACATAAAATTTCACTCCCGTTGGAATTACGAGGTCCCTAGAAGAATAAAAAGTTGGGTTTCGGTAGATTTCGAGAACGTAGAAATTCGAAAGAAACTTGATGATTTGTTAAACTTCTAAGAAAACGGAGGAGAAATTAGAGTAATAAGGTAAAAGATTATTCTTGTAGGTTTTAGGAAGTCACTAAAAGACATAAAAGTTGGGTTTTGGTGGATTTAAAACAACCTCAATTCACTTACGATCCTTAACTATTTGTTAAAAATTAGGGGAAAATGCAAAGAAAAATGAGGTAAAATTAATGATATGACATAAAATTTCACTCCCGTTGGAATTACGAGGTCCCTAGAAGAATAAAAAGTTGGGTTTCCGAGGATTTCGAGAACGTTGAAATTCGAAAGAAACTTGATGATTTGTTAAAATTGTAAGAAAACGGAGGAGAAATTAGAGTAATTAGGTAAAAGATTATTCTTGTAGGTTTTAGGAGGTCACTAAAAGAATTAAAAGTTGGGTTTTGGTGGATTTAAAAAAACCTCAATTCACTTACGATCCTCAACTATTTGTTAAAAATTAGGGGAAAATGCAAGGAAAACTGAGGTAAAATTAATAATATGACCTAAAAGTTCACTCCCGTTGGAATTACGAGGTCCCTAGAAGAATAAAAAGTTGGGTTTCGGTGGATTTCGAGAACGTAGAAATTCGAAAGAAACTTGATGATTTGTTAAAATTCTAAGAAAACTGAGGAGAAATTAGAGTAATAAGGTAAAAGATTATTCTTGTAGGTTTTAGGAGGTCCCTAAAAGACATAAAAGTTGGGTTTTGGTGGATTTAAAACAACCTCAATTCACTTACGATCCTTAACTACTTGTTAAAAATTAGGGGAAAATGCAAGGAAAAATGAGGTAAAATTAATGATATGACATAAAATTTCACTCCCGTTGGAATTACGAGGTCCCTAGAAGAATAAAAAGTTGGGTTTCCGAGGATTTCGAGAACGTTGAAATTCGAAAGAAACTTGATGATTTGTTAAAATTGTAAGAAAACGGAGGAGAAATTAGAGTAATAAGGTAAAAGATTATTCTTGTAGGTTTTAGGAAGTCCCTAAAAGACATAAAAGTTGGGTTTTGGTGGATTTAAAACAACCTCAATTCACTTACGATCCTTAACTACTTGTTAAAAATTAGGGGAAAATGCAAGGAAAAATGAGGTAAAATTAATGATATGACCTAAAAGTTCACTCCCGTTGGAATTACGAGGTCCCTAGAAGAATAAAAAGTTGGGTTTCGGTGGATTTCGAGAACGTTGAAATTCGAAAGAAACTTGATGATTTGTTAAAATTCTAAGAAAACGGAGGAGAAATTAGAGTAATAAGGTAAAAGATTATTCTTGTAGGTTTTAGGAGGTCCCTAAAAGACATAAAAGTTGGGTTTTGGTGGATTTAAAACAACCTCAATTCACTTACGATCCTTAACTATTTGTTAAAAATTAGGGGAAAATGCAAAGAAAAATGAGGTAAAATTAATGATATGACCTAAAATTTCACTCCCGTTGGAATTACGAGGTCCCTAGAAGAATAAAAAGTTGGGTTTCGGTGGATTTCGAGAACGTAGAAATTCGAAAGAAACTTGATGATTTGTTAAAATTCTAAGAAAACTGAGGAGAAATTAGGGTAATAAGGTAAAAGATTATTCTTCTAGGTTTTAGGAGGTCCCTAAAAGACTTAAAAGTTGGGTTTTGGTGGATTTAAAACAACCTCAATTCACTTACGATCCTTAACTACTTGTTAAAAATTAGGGGAAAATGCAAGGAAAAATGAGGTAAAATTAATGATATGACATAAAATTTCACTCCCGTTGGAATTACGAGGTCCCTAGAAGAATAAAAAGTTGGGTTTCCGAGGATTTCGAGAACGTTGAAATTCGAAAGAAACTTGATGATTTGTTAAAATTCTAAGAAAACTGAGGAGAAATTAGAGTAATAAGGTAAAAGATTATTCTTCTAGGTTTTAGGAGGTCCCTAAAAGACATAAAAGTTGGGTTTCGGTGGATTTAAAACAACCTCAATTCACTTACGATCCTTAACTATTTGTTAAAAATTAGGGGAAAATGCAAGGAAAACTGAGGTAAAATTAATGATATGACCTAAAAGTTCACTCCCGTTGGAATTACGAGGTCCCTAGAAGAATAAAAAGTTGGGTTTCGGTGGATTTCGAGAACGTAGAAATTCGAAAGAAACTTGATGATTTGTTAAAATTCTAAGAAAACTGAGGAGAAATTAGAGTAATAAGGTAAAAGATTATTCTTGTAGGTTTTAGGAGGTCCCTAAAAGACCTAAAAGTTGGGTTTTGGTGGATTTAAAACAACCTCAATTCACTTACGATCCTTAACTATTTGTTAAAAATTAGGGGAAAATGCAAAGAAAAATGAGGTAAAATTAATGATATGACCTAAAATTTCACTCCCGTTGGAATTACGAGGTCCCTAGAAGAATAAAAAGTTGGGTTTCGGTGGATTTCGAGAACGTTGAAATTCGAAAGAAACTTGATGATTTGTTAAAATTCTAAGAAAACGGAGGAGAAATTAGAGTAATAAGGTAAAAGATTATTCTTGTAGGTTTTAGGAGGTCCCTAAAAGACATAAAAGTTGGGTTTTGGTGGATTTAAAACAACCTCAATTCACTTACGATCCTTAACTATTTGTTAAAAATTAGGGGAAAATGCAAAGAAAAATGAGGTAAAATTAATGATATGACCTAAAATTTCACTCCCGTTGGAATTACGAAGTCCCTAGAAGAATAAAAAGTTGGGTTTCGGTGGATTTCGAGAACGTAGAAATTCGAAAGAAACTTGATGATTTGTTAAAATTCTAAGAAAACTGAGGAGAAATTAGGGTAATAAGGTAAAAGATTATTCTTCTAGGTTTTAGGAGGTCCCTAAAAGACTTAAAAGTTGGGTTTTGGTGGATTTAAAACAACCTCAATTCACTTACGATCCTTAACTACTTGTTAAAAATTAGGGGAAAATGCAAGGAAAAATGAGGTAAAATTAATGATATGACATAAAATTTCACTCCCGTTGGAATTACGAGGTCCCTAGAAGAATAAAAAGTTGGGTTTCCGAGGATTTCGAGAACGTTGAAATTCGAAAGAAACTTGATGATTTGTTAAAATTGTAAGAAAACGGAGGAGAAATTAGAGTAATAAGGTAAAAGATTATTCTTGTAGGTTTTAGGAAGTCCCTAAAAGACATAAAAGTTGGGTTTTGGTGGATTTAAAACAACCTCAATTCACTTACGATCCTTAACTACTTGTTAAAAATTAGGGGAAAATGCAAGGAAAAATGAGGTAAAATTAATGATATGACCTAAAAGTTCACTCCCGTTGGAATTACGAGGTCCCTAGAAGAATAAAAAGTTGGGTTTCGGTGGATTTCGAGAACGTAGAAATTCGAAAGAAACTTGATGATTTGTTAAAATTCTATGAAAACTGAGGAGAAATTAGAGTAATAAGGTAAAAGATTATTCTTCTAGGTTTTAGGAGGTCCCTAAAAGACTTAAAAGTTGGGTTTTGGTGGATTTAAAACAACCTCAATTCACTTACGATCCTTAACTATTTGTTAAAAATTAGGGGAAAATGCAAGGAAAAATGAGGTAAAATTAATGATATGACCAAAAAGTTCACTCCCGTTGGAATTACGAGGTCCCTAGAAGAATAAAAAGTTGGGTTTCGGTGGATTTCGAGAACGTAGAAATTCGAAAGAAACTTGATGATTTGTTAAAATTCTAAGAAAACTGAGGAGAAATTAGGGTAATAAGGTAAAAGATTATTCTTCTAGGTTTTAGGAGGTCCCTAAAAGACTTAAAAGTTGGGTTTTGGTGGATTTAAAACAACCTCAATTCACTTACGATCCTTAACTACTTGTTAAAAATTAGGGGAAAATGCAAGGAAAAATGAGGTAAAATTAATGATATGACATAAAATTTCACTCCCGTTGGAATTACGAGGTCCCTAAGTTGGGTTTCCGAGGATTTCGAGAACGTTGAAATTCGAAAGAAACTTGATGATTTGTTAAAATTGTAAGAAAACGGAGGAGAAATTAGAGTAATAAGGTAAAAGATTATTCTTCTAGGTTTTAGGAGGTCCCTAAAAGACTTAAAAGTTGGGTTTTGGTAGATTTAAAACAACCTCAATTCACTTACGATCCTTAACTACTTGTTAAAAATTAGGGGAAAATGCAAGGAAAAATGAGGTAAAATTAATGATATGACCTAAAAGTTCACTCCCGTTGGAATTACGAGGTCCCTAGAAGAATAAAAAGTTGGGTTTCGGTGGATTTCGAGAACGTAGAAATTCGAAAGAAACTTGATGATTTGTTAAAATTCTAAGAAAACTGAGGAGAAATTAGGGTAATAAGGTAAAAGATTATTCTTCTAGGTTTTAGGAGGTCCCTAAAAGACTTAAAAGTTGGGTTTTGGTGGATTTAAAACAACCTCAATTCACTTACGATCCTTAACTATTTGTTAAAAATTAGGGGAAAATGCAAGGAAAACTGAGGTAAAATTAATGATATGACCTAAAAGTTCACTCCCGTTGGAATTACGAGGTCCCTAGAAGAATAAAAAGTTGGGTTTCGGTAGATTTCGAGAACGTAGAAATTCGAAAGAAACTTGATGATTTGTTAAAATTCTAAGAAAACTGAGGAGAAATTAGGGTAACAAGGTAAAAGATTATTCTTCTAGGTTTTAGGAGGTCCCTAAAAGACTTAAAAGTTGTGTTTTGGTGGATTTAAAACAACCTCAATTCACTTATGATCCTTAACTACTTGTTAAAAATTAGGGGAAAATGCAAGGAAAAATGAGGTAAAATTAATGATATGACATAAAATTTCACTCCCGTTGGAATTACGAGGTCCCTAGAAGAATAAAAAGTTGGGTTTCCGAGGATTTCGAGAACGTTGAAATTCGAAAAAAACTTGATGATTTGTTAAAATTGTAAGAAAACGGAGGAGAAATTAGAGTAATAAGGTAAAAGATTATTCTTGTAGGTTTTAGGAAGTCCCTAAAAGACATAAAAGTTGGGTTTTGGTGGATTTAAAACAACCTCAATTCACTTACGATCCTTAACTACTTGTTAAAAATTAGGGGAAAATGCAAGGAAAAATGAGGTAAAATTAATGATATGACCTAAAAGTTCACTCCCGTTGGAATTACGAGGTCCCTAGAAGAATAAAAAGTTGGGTTTCGGTGGATTTCGAGAACGTAGAAATTCGAAAGAAACTTGATGATTTGTTAAAATTCTAAGAAAACTGAGGAGAAATTAGGGTAATAAGGTAAAAGATTATTCTTCTAGGTTTTAGGAGGTCCCTAAAAGACTTAAAAGTTGGGTTTTGGTGGATTTAAAACAACCTCAATTCACTTACGATCCTTAACTACTTGTTAAAAATTAGGGGAAAATGCAAGGAAAAATGAGGTAAAATTAATGATATGACATAAAATTTCACTCCCGTTGGAATTACGAGGTCCCTAGAAGAATAAAAAGTTGGGTTTCCGAGGATTTCGAGAACGTTGAAATTCGAAAGAAACTTGATGATTTGTTAAAATTCTAAGAAAACTGAGGAGAAATTAGAGTAATAAGGTAAAAGATTATTCTTCTAGGTTTTAGGAGGTCCCTAAAAGACATAAAAGTTGGGTTTCGGTGGATTTAAAACAACCTCAATTCACTTACGATCCTTAACTATTTGTTAAAAATTAGGGGAAAATGCAAGGAAAACTGAGGTAAAATTAATGATATGACCTAAAAGTTCACTCCCGTTGGAATTACGAGGTCCCTAGAAGAATAAAAAGTTGGGTTTCGGTGGATTTCGAGAACGTAGAAATTCGAAAGAAACTTGATGATTTGTTAAAATTCTAAGAAAACTGAGGAGAAATTAGGGTAATAAGGTAAAAGATTATTCTTCTAGGTTTTAGGAGGTCCCTAAAAGACTTAAAAGTTGGGTTTTGGTGGATTTAAAACAACCTCAATTCACTTACGATCCTTAACTACTTGTTAAAAATTAGGGGAAAATGCAAGGAAAAATGAGGTAAAATTAATGATATGACATAAAATTTCACTCCTGTTGGAATTACGAGGTCCCTAGAAGAATAAAAAGTTGGGTTTCCGAGGATTTCGAGAACGTTGAAATTCGAAAGAAACTAGATGATTTGTTAAAATTGTAAGAAAACGGAGGAGAAATTAGAGTAATAAGGTAAAAGATTATTCTTGTAGGTTTTAGGAAGTCCCTAAAAGACATAAAAGTTGGGTTTTGGTGGATTTAAAACAACCTCAATTCACTTACGATCCTTAACTACTTGTTAAAAATTAGGGGAAAATGCAAGGAAAAATGAGGTAAAATTAATGATATGACCTAAAAGTTCACTCCCGTTGGAATTACGAGGTCCCTAGAAGAATAAAAAGTTGGGTTTCGGTGGATTTCGAGAACGTTGAAATTCGAAAGAAACTTGATGATTTGTTAAAATTCTAAGAAAACGGAGGAGAAATTAGAGTAATAAGGTAAAAGATTATTCTTGTAGGTTTTAGGAGGTCCCTAAAAGACATAAAAGTTGGGTTTTGGTGGATTTAAAACAACCTCAATTCACTTACGATCCTTAACTATTTGTTAAAAATTAGGGGAAAATGCAAAGAAAAATGAGGTAAAATTAATGATATGACCTAAAATTTCACTCCCGTTGGAATAACGAGGTCCCTAGAAGAATAAAAAGTTGGGTTTCGGTGGATTTCGAGAACGTAGAAATTCGAAAGAAACTTGATGATTTGTTAAAATTCTAAGAAAACTGAGGAGAAATTAGGGTAATAAGGTAAAAGATTATTCTTCTAGGTTTTAGGAGGTCCCTAAAAGACTTAAAAGTTGGGTTTTGGTGGATTTAAAACAACCTCAATTCACTTACGATCCTTAACTACTTGTTAAAAATTAGGGGAAAATGCAAGGAAAAATGAGGTAAAATTAATGATATGACATAAAATTTCACTCCCGTTGGAATTACGAGGTCCCTAGAAGAATAAAAAGTTGGGTTTCCGAGGATTTCGAGAACGTTGAAATTCGAAAGAAACTTGATGATTTGTTAAAATTGTAAGAAAACGGAGGAGAAATTAGAGTAATAAGGTAAAAGATTATTCTTCTAGGTTTTAGGAGGTCCCTAAAAGACTTAAAAGTTGGGTTTTGGTGGATTTAAAACAACCTCAATTCACTTACGATCCTTAACTACTTGTTAAAAATTAGGGGAAAATGCAAGGAAAAATGAGGTAAAATTAATGATATGACCTAAAAGTTCACTCCCGTTGGAATTACGAGGTCCCTAGAAGAATAAAAAGTTGGGTTTCGGTGGATTTCGAGAACGTAGAAATTCGAAAGAAACTTGATGATTTGTTAAAATTCTAAGAAAACTGAGGAGAAATTAGGGTAATAAGGTAAAAGATTATTCTTCTAGGTTTTAGGAGGTCCCTAAAAGACTTAAAAGTTGGGTTTTGGTGGATTTAAAACAACCTCAATTCACTTACGATCCTTAACTACTTGTTAAAAATTAGGGGAAAATGCAAGGAAAAATGAGGTAAAATTAATGATATGACATAAAATTTCACTCCTGTTGGAATTACGAGGTCCCTAGAAGAATAAAAAGTTGGGTTTCCGAGGATTTCGAGAACGTTGAAATTCGAAAGAAACTAGATGATTTGTTAAAATTGTAAGAAAACGGAGGAGAAATTAGAGTAATAAGGTAAAAGATTATTCTTGTAGGTTTTAGGAAGTCCCTAAAAGACATAAAAGTTGGGTTTTGGTGGATTTAAAACAACCTCAATTCACTTACGATCCTTAACTATTTGTTAAAAATTAGGGGAAAATGCAAAGAAAAATGAGGTAAAATTAATGATATGACCTAAAATTTCACTCCCGTTGGAATAACGAGGTCCCTAGAAGAATAAAAAGTTGGGTTTCGGTGGATTTCGAGAACGTAGAAATTCGAAAGAAACTTGATGATTTGTTAAAATTCTAAGAAAACTGAGGAGAAATTAGGGTAATAAGGTAAAAGATTATTCTTCTAGGTTTTAGGAGGTCCCTAAAAGACTTAAAAGTTGGGTTTTGGTGGATTTAAAACAACCTCAATTCACTTACGATCCTTAACTACTTGTTAAAAATTAGGGGAAAATGCAAGGAAAAATGAGGTAAAATTAATGATATGACATAAAATTTCACTCCCGTTGGAATTACGAGGTCCCTAGAAGAATAAAAAGTTGGGTTTCCGAGGATTTCGAGAACGTTGAAATTCGAAAGAAACTTGATGATTTGTTAAAATTGTAAGAAAACGGAGGAGAAATTAGAGTAATAAGGTAAAAGATTATTCTTCTAGGTTTTAGGAGGTCCCTAAAAGACTTAAAAGTTGGGTTTTGGTGGATTTAAAACAACCTCAATTCACTTACGATCCTTAACTACTTGTTAAAAATTAGGGGAAAATGCAAGGAAAAATGAGGTAAAATTAATGATATGACCTAAAAGTTCACTCCCGTTGGAATTACGAGGTCCCTAGAAGAATAAAAAGTTGGGTTTCGGTGGATTTCGAGAACGTAGAAATTCGAAAGAAACTTGATGATTTGTTAAAATTCTAAGAAAACTGAGGAGAAATTAGGGTAATAAGGTAAAAGATTATTCTTCTAGGTTTTAGGAGGTCCCTAAAAGACTTAAAAGTTGGGTTTTGGTGGATTTAAAACAACCTCAATTCACTTACGATCCTTAACTACTTGTTAAAAATTAGGGGAAAATGCAAGGAAAAATGAGGTAAAATTAATGATATGACATAAAATTTCACTCCTGTTGGAATTACGAGGTCCCTAGAAGAATAAAAAGTTGGGTTTCCGAGGATTTCGAGAACGTTGAAATTCGAAAGAAACTAGATGATTTGTTAAAATTGTAAGAAAACGGAGGAGAAATTAGAGTAATAAGGTAAAAGATTATTCTTGTAGGTTTTAGGAAGTCCCTAAAAGACATAAAAGTTGGGTTTTGGTGGATTTAAAACAACCTCAATTCACTTACGATCCTTAACTACTTGTTAAAAATTAGGGGAAAATGCAAGGAAAAATGAGGTAAAATTAATGATATGACCTAAAAGTTCACTCCCGTTGGAATTACGAGGTCCCTAGAAGAATAAAAAGTTGGGTTTCGGTGGATTTCGAGAACGTTGAAATTCGAAAGAAACTTGATGATTTGTTAAAATTCTAAGAAAACGGAGGAGAAATTAGAGTAATAAGGTAAAAGATTATTCTTGTAGGTTTTAGGAGGTCCCTAAAAGACATAAAAGTTGGGTTTTGGTGGATTTAAAACAACCTCAATTCACTTACGATCCTTAACTATTTGTTAAAAATTAGGGGAAAATGCAAAGAAAAATGAGGTAAAATTAATGATATGACCTAAAATTTCACTCCCGTTGGAATAACGAGGTCCCTAGAAGAATAAAAAGTTGGGTTTCGGTGGATTTCGAGAACGTAGAAATTCGAAAGAAACTTGATGATTTGTTAAAATTCTAAGAAAACTGAGGAGAAATTAGGGTAATAAGGTAAAAGATTATTCTTCTAGGTTTTAGGAGGTCCCTAAAAGACTTAAAAGTTGGGTTTTGGTGGATTTAAAACAACCTCAATTCACTTACGATCCTTAACTACTTGTTAAAAATTAGGGGAAAATGCAAGGAAAAATGAGGTAAAATTAATGATATGACATAAAATTTCACTCCCGTTGGAATTACGAGGTCCCTAGAAGAATAAAAAGTTGGGTTTCCGAGGATTTCGAGAACGTTGAAATTCGAAAGAAACTTGATGATTTGTTAAAATTGTAAGAAAACGGAGGAGAAATTAGAGTAATAAGGTAAAAGATTATTCTTCTAGGTTTTAGGAGGTCCCTAAAAGACTTAAAAGTTGGGTTTTGGTGGATTTAAAACAACCTCAATTCACTTGCGATCCGTAACTACTTGTTAAAAATTAGGGGAAAATGCAAGGAAAAATGAGGTAAAATTAATGATATGACCTAAAAGTTCACTCCCGTTGGAATTACGAGGTCCCTAGAAGAATAAAAAGTTGGGTTTCGGTGGATTTCGAGAACGTAGAAATTCGAAAGAAACTTGATGATTTGTTAAAATTCTAAGAAAACTGAGGAGAAATTAGGGTAATAAGGTAAAAGATTATTCTTCTAGGTTTTAGGAGGTCCCTAAAAGACTTAAAAGTTGGGTTTTGGTGGATTTAAAACAACCTCAATTCACTTACGATCCTTAACTATTTGTTAAAAATTAGGGGAAAATGCAAGGAAAACTGAGGTAAAATTAATGATATGACCTAAAAGTTCACTCCCGTTTGAATTACGAGGTCCCTAGAAGAATAAAAAGTTGGGTTTCGGTAGATTTCGAGAACGTAGAAATTCGAAAGAAACTTGATGATTTGTTAAAATTCTAAGAAAACTGAGGAGAAATTAGGGTAACAAGGTAAAAGATTATTCTTCTAGGTTTTAGGAGGTCCCTAAAAGACTTAAAAGTTGTGTTTTGGTGGATTTAAAACAACCTCAATTCACTTATGATCCTTAACTACTTGTTAAAAATTAGGGGAAAATGCATGGAAAAATGAGGTAAAATTAATGATATGACATAAAATTTCACTCCCGTTGGAATTACGAGGTCCCTAGAAGAATAAAAAGTTGGGTTTCCGAGGATTTCGAGAACGTTGAAATTCGAAAAAAACTTGATGATTTGTTAAAATTGTAAGAAAACGGAGGAGAAATTAGAGTAATAAGGTAAAAGATTATTCTTGTAGGTTTTAGGAAGTCCCTAAAAGACATAAAAGTTGGGTTTTGGTGGATTTAAAACAACCTCAATTCACTTACGATCCTTAACTACTTGTTAAAAATTAGGGGAAAATGCAAGGAAAAATGAGGTAAAATTAATGATATGACCTAAAAGTTCACTCCCGTTGGAATTACGAGGTCCCTAGAAGAATAAAAAGTTGGGTTTCGGTGGATTTCGAGAACGTAGAAATTCGAAAGAAACTTGATGATTTGTTAAAATTCTAAGAAAACTGAGGAGAAATTAGGGTAATAAGGTAAAAGATTATTCTTCTAGGTTTTAGGAGGTCCCTAAAAGACTTAAAAGTTGGGTTTTGGTGGATTTAAAACAACCTCAATTCACTTACGATCCTTAACTACTTGTTAAAAATTAGGGGAAAATGCAAGGAAAAATGAGGTAAAATTAATGATATGACATAAAATTTCACTCCCGTTGGAATTACGAGGTCCCTAGAAGAATAAAAAGTTGGGTTTCCGAGGATTTCGAGAACGTTGAAATTCGAAAGAAACTTGATGATTTGTTAAAATTCTAAGAAAACTGAGGAGAAATTAGAGTAATAAGGTAAAAGATTATTCTTCTAGGTTTTAGGAGGTCCCTAAAAGACATAAAAGTTGGGTTTCGGTGGATTTAAAACAACCTCAATTCACTTACGATCCTTAACTATTTGTTAAAAATTAGGGGAAAATGCAAGGAAAACTGAGGTAAAATTAATGATATGACCTAAAAGTTCACTCCCGTTGGAATTACGAGGTCCCTAGAAGAATAAAAAGTTGGGTTTCGGTGGATTTCGAGAACGTAGAAATTCGAAAGAAACTTGATGATTTGTTAAAATTCTAAGAAAACTGAGGAGAAATTAGGGTAATAAGGTAAAAGATTATTCTTCTAGGTTTTAGGAGGTCCCTAAAAGACTTAAAAGTTGGGTTTTGGTGGATTTAAAACAACCTCAATTCACTTACGATCCTTAACTACTTGTTAAAAATTAGGGGAAAATGCAAGGAAAAATGAGGTAAAATTAATGATATGACATAAAATTTCACTCCTGTTGGAATTACGAGGTCCCTAGAAGAATAAAAAGTTGGGTTTCCGAGGATTTCGAGAACGTTGAAATTCGAAAGAAACTAGATGATTTGTTAAAATTGTAAGAAAACGGAGGAGAAATTAGAGTAATAAGGTAAAAGATTATTCTTGTAGGTTTTAGGAAGTCCCTAAAAGACATAAAAGTTGGGTTTTGGTGGATTTAAAACAACCTCAATTCACTTACGATCCTTAACTACTTGTTAAAAATTAGGGGAAAATGCAAGGAAAAATGAGGTAAAATTAATGATATGACCTAAAAGTTCACTCCCGTTGGAATTACGAGGTCCCTAGAAGAATAAAAAGTTGGGTTTCGGTGGATTTCGAGAACGTTGAAATTCGAAAGAAACTTGATGATTTGTTAAAATTCTAAGAAAACGGAGGAGAAATTAGAGTAATAAGGTAAAAGATTATTCTTGTAGGTTTTAGGAGGTCCCTAAAAGACATAAAAGTTGGGTTTTGGTGGATTTAAAACAACCTCAATTCACTTACGATCCTTAACTACTTGTTAAAAATTAGGGGAAAATGCAAAGAAAAATGAGGTAAAATTAATGATATGACCTAAAATTTCACTCCCGTTGGAATAACGAGGTCCCTAGAAGAATAAAAAGTTGGGTTTCAGTGGATTTCGAGAACGTAGAAATTCGAAAGAAACTTGATGATTTGTTAAAATTCTAAGAAAACTGAGGAGAAATTAGGGTAATAAGGTAAAAGATTATTCTTCTAGGTTTTAGGAGGTCCCTAAAAGACTTAAAAGTTGGGTTTTGGTGGATTTAAAACAACCTCAATTCACTTACGATCCTTAACTACTTGTTAAAAATTAGGGGAAAATGCAAGGAAAAATGAGGTAAAATTAATGATATGACATAAAATTTCACTCCCGTTGGAATTACGAGGTCCCTAGAAGAATAAAAAGTTGGGTTTCCGAGGATTTCGAGAACGTTGAAATTCGAAAGAAACTAGATGATTTGTTAAAATTGTAAGAAAACGGAGGAGAAATTAGTGTAATAAGGTAAAAGATTATTCGTGTAGGTTTTAGGAAGTCCCTAAAAGACATAAAAGTTGGGTTTTGGTGGATTTAAAACAACCTCAATTCACTTACGATCCTTAACTACTTGTTAAAAATTAGGGGAAAATGCAAGGAAAAATGAGGTAAAATTAATGATATGACCTAAAAGTTCACTCCCGTTGGAATTACGAGGTCCCTAGAAGAATAAAAAGTTGGGTTTCGGTGGATTTCGAGAACGTAGAAATTCGAAAGAAACTTGATGATTTGTTAAAATTCTAAGAAAACTGAGGAGAAATTAGGGTAATAAGGTAAAAGATTATTCTTCTAGGTTTTAGGAGGTCCCTAAAAGACTTAAAAGTTGGGTTTTGGTGGATTTAAAACAACCTCAATTCACTTACGATCCTTAACTACTTGTTAAAAATTAGGGGAAAATGCAAGGAAAAATGAGGTAAAATTAATGATATGACATAAAATTTCACTCCCGTTGGAATTACGAGGTCCCTAGAAGAATAAAAAGTTGGGTTTCGGTGGATTTCGAGAACATAGAAATTCGAAAGAAACTTGATGATTTGTTAAAATTCTAAGAAAACTGAGGAGAAATTAGGGTAATAAGGTAAAAGATTATTCTTCTAGGTTTTAGGAGGTCCCTAAAAGACTTAAAAGTTGGGTTTTGGTGGATTTAAAACAACCTCAATTCACTTACGATCCTTAACTACTTGTTAAAAATTAGGGGAAAATGCAAGGAAAAATGAGGTAAAATTAATGATATGACATAAAATTTCACTCCCGTTGGAATTACGAGGTCCCTAGAAGAATAAAAAGTTGGGTTTCCGAGGATTTCGAGAACGTTGAAATTCGAAAGAAACTTGATGATTTGTTAAAATTCTAAGAAAACTGAGGAGAAATTAGAGTAATAAGGTAAAAGATTATTCTTCTAGGTTTTAGGAGGTCCCTAAAAGACATAAAAGTTGGGTTTCGGTGGATTTAAAACAACCTCAATTCACTTACGATCCTTAACTATTTGTTAAAAATTAGGGGAAAATGCAAGGAAAACTGAGGTAAAATTAATGATATGACCTAAAAGTTCACTCCCGTTGGAATTACGAGGTCCCTAGAAGAATAAAAAGTTGGGTTTCGGTGGATTTCGAGAACGTAGAAATTCGAAAGAAACTTGATGATTTGTTAAAATTCTAAGAAAACTGAGGAGAAATTAGGGTAATAAGGTAAAAGATTATTCTTCTAGGTTTTAGGAGGTCCCTAAAAGACTTAAAAGTTGGGTTTTGGTGGATTTAAAACAACCTCAATTCACTTACGATCCTTAACTACTTGTTAAAAATTAGGGGAAAATGCAAGGAAAAATGAGGTAAAATTAATGATATGACATAAAATTTCACTCCCGTTGGAATTACGAGGTCCCTAGAAGAATAAAAAGTTGGGTTTCCGAGGATTTCGAGAACGTTGAAATTCGAAAGAAACTTGATGATTTGTTAAAATTCTAAGAAAACTGAGGAGAAATTAGAGTAATAAGGTAAAAGATTATTCTTCTAGGTTTTAGGAGGTCCCTAAAAGACATAAAAGTTGGGTTTCGGTGGATTTAAAACAACCTCAATTCACTTACGATCCTTAACTATTTGTTAAAAATTAGGGGAAAATGCAAGGAAAACTGAGGTAAAATTAATGATATGACCTAAAAGTTCACTCCCGTTGGAATTACGATGTCCCTAGAAGAATAAAAAGTTGGGTTTCGGTGGATTTCGAGAACGTAGAAATTCGAAAGAAACTTGATGATTTGTTAAAATTCTAAGAAAACTGAGGAGAAATTAGGGTAATAAGGTAAAAGATTATTCTTCTAGGTTTTAGGAGGTCCCTAAAAGACTTAAAAGTTGGGTTTTGGTGGATTTAAAACAACCTCAATTCACTTACGATCCTTAACTACTTGTTAAAAATTAGGGGAAAATGCAAGGAAAAATGAGGTAAAATTAATGATATGACATAAAATTTCACTCCCGTTGGAATTACGAGGTCCCTAGAAGAATAAAAAGTTGGGTTTCCGAGGATTTCGAGAACGTTGAAATTCGAAAGAAACTTGATGATTTGTTAAAATTGTAAGAAAACGGAGGAGAAATTAGAGTAATAAGGTAAAAGATTATTCTTGTAGGTTTTAGGAAGTCCCTAAAAGACATAAAAGTTGGGTTTTGGTGGATTTAAAACAACCTCAATTCACTTACGATCCTTAACTACTTGTTAAAAATTAGGGGAAAATGCAAGGAAAAATGAGGTAAAATTAATGATATGACCTAAAAGTTCACTCCCGTTGGAATTACGAGGTCCCTAGAAGAATAAAAAGTTGGGTTTCGGTGGATTTCGAGAACGTTGAAATTCGAAAGAAACTTGATGATTTGTTAAAATTCTAAGAAAACGGAGGAGAAATTAGAGTAATAAGGTAAAAGATTATTCTTGTAGGTTTTAGGAGGTCCCTAAAAGACATAAAAGTTGGGTTTTGGTGGATTTAAAACAACCTCAATTCACTTACGATCCTTAACTATTTGTTAAAAATTAGGGGAAAATGCAAAGAAAAATGAGGTAAAATTAATGATATGACCTAAAATTTCACTCCCGTTGGAATTACGAGGTCCCTAGAAGAATAAAAAGTTGGGTTTCGGTGGATTTCGAGAACGTAGAAATTCGAAAGAAACTTGATGATTTGTTAAAATTCTAAGAAAACTGAGGAGAAATTAGGGTAATAAGGTAAAAGATTATTCTTCTAGGTTTTAGGAGGTCCCTAAAAGACTTAAAAGTTGGGTTTTGGTGGATTTAAAACAACCTCAATTCACTTACGATCCTTAACTACTTGTTAAAAATTAGGGGAAAATGCAAGGAAAAATGAGGTAAAATTAATGATATGACATAAAATTTCACTCCCGTTGGAATTACGAGGTCCCTAGAAGAATAAAAAGTTGGGTTTCCGAGGATTTCGAGAACGTTGAAATTCGAAAGAAACTTGATGATTTGTTAAAATTCTAAGAAAACTGAGGAGAAATTAGAGTAATAAGGTAAAAGATTATTCTTGTAGGTTTTAGGAAGTCCCTAAAAGACATAAAAGTTGGGTTTTGGTGGATTTAAAACAACCTCAATTCACTTACGATCCTTAACTATTTGTTAAAAATTAGGGGAAAATGCAAAGAAAAATGAGGTAAAATTAATGAGATGACCTAAAATTTCACTCCCGTTGGAATAACGAGGTCCCTAGAAGAATAAAAAGTTGGGTTTCGGTGGATTTCGAGAACGTAGAAATTCGAAAGAAACTTGATGATTTGTTAAAATTCTAAGAAAACTGAGGAGAAATTAGAGTAATAAGGTAAAAGATTATTCTTGTAGGTTTTAGGAGGTCCCTAAAAGACTTAAAAGTTGGGTTTTGGTGGATTTAAAACAACCTCAATTCACTTACGATCCTGAACTACTTGTTAAAAATTAGGGGAAAATGCAAGGAAAAATGAGGTAAAATTAATGATATGACATAAAATTTCACTCCCGTTGGAATTACGAGGTCCCTAGAAGAATAAAAAGTTGGGTTTCCGAGGATTTCGAGAACGTTGAAATTCCAAAGAAACTTGATGATTTGTTAAAATTGTAAGAAAACGGAGGAGAAATTAGAGTAATTAGGTAAAAGATTATTCTTGTAGGTTTTAGGAGGTCCCTAAAAGACTTAAAAGTTGGGTTTTGGTGGATTTAAAACAACCTCAATTCACTTACGATCTTTAACTATTTGTTAAAAATTAGAGGAAAATGCAAGGAAAACTGAGGTAAAATTAATGATATGACCTAAAAGTTCACTCCCGTTGGAATTACGAGGTCCCTAGAAGAATAAAAAGTTGGGTTTCGGTGGATTTCGAGAACGTAGAAATTCGAAAGAAACTTGATGATTTGTTAAACTTCTAAGAAAACGGAGGAGAAATTAGAGTAATAAGGTAAAAGATTATTCTTGTAGGTTTTAGGAAGTCACTAAAAGACATAAAAGTTGGGTTTTGGTGGATTTAAAACAACCTCAATTCACTTACGATCCTTAACTACTTGTTAAAAATTAGGGGAAAATGCAAGGAAAAATGAGGTAAAATTAATGATATGACATAAAATTTCACTCCCGTTGGAATTACGAGGTCCCTAGAAGAATAAAAAGTTGGGTTTCCGAGGATTTCGAGAACGTTGAAATTCGAAAGAAACTTAATGATTTGTTAAAATTGTAAGAAAACGGAGGAGAAATTAGAGTAATTAGGTAAAAGATTATTCTTGTAGGTTTTAGGAGGTCACTAAAAGAATTAAAAGTAGGGTTTTGGTGGATTTAAAAAAACCTCAATTCACTTACGATCCTTAACTATTTGTTAAAAATTTGGGGAAAATGTAAGGAAAACTGAGGTAAAATTAATAATATGACCTAAAAGTTCACTCCCGTTGGAATTACGAGGTCCCTAGAAGAATAAAAAGTTGGGTTTCGGTGGATTTCGAGAACGTAGAAATTCGAAAGAAACTTGATGATTTGTTAAAATTCTAAGAAAACTGAGGAGAAATTAGAGTAATAAGGTAAAAGATTATTCTTCTAGGTTTTAGGAGGTCCCTAAAAGACTTAAAAGTTGGGTTTTGGTGGATTTAAAACAACCTCAATTCACTTACGATCCTTAACTATTTGTTAAAAATTAGGGGAAAATGCAAGGAAAACTGAGGTAAAATTAATGATATGACCTAAAAGTTCACTCCCGTTGGAATTACGAGGTCCCTAGAAGAATAAAAAGTTGGGTTTCGGTGGATTTCGAGAACGTAGAAATTCGAAAGAAACTTGATGATTTGTTAAAATTCTAAGAAAACTGAGGAGAAATTAGGGTAATAAGGTAAAAGATTATTCTTCTAGGTTTTAGGAGGTCCCTAAAAGACTTAAAAGTTGGGTTTTGGTGGATTTAAAACAACCTCAATTCACTTACGATCCTTAACTACTTGTTAAAAATTAGGGGAAAATGCAAGGAAAAATGAGGTAAAATTAATGATATGACATAAAATTTCACTCCCGTTGGAATTACGAGGTCCCTAGAAGAATAAAAAGTTGGGTTTCCGAGGATTTCGAGAACGTTGAAATTCGAAAGAAACTTGATGATTTGTTAAAATTGTAAGAAAACGGAGGAGAAATTAGAGTAATAAGGTAAAAGATTATTCTTGTAGGTTTTAGGAAGTCCCTAAAAGACATAAAAGTTGGGTTTTGGTGGATTTAAAACAACCTCAATTCACTTACGATCCTTAACTACTTGTTAAAAATTAGGGGAAAATGCAAGGAAAAATGAAGTAAAATTAATGATATGACCTAAAAGTTCACTCCCGTTGGAATTACGAGGTCCCTAGAAGAATAAAAAGTTGGGTTTCGGTGGATTTCGAGAACGTTGAAATTCGAAAGAAACTTGATGATTTGTTAAAATTCTAAGAAAACGGAGGAGAAATTAGAGTAATAAGGTAAAAGATTATTCTTGTAGGTTTTAGGAGGTCCCTAAAAGACATAAAAGTTGGGTTTTGGTGGATTTAAAACAACCTCAATTCACTTACGATCCTTAACTATTTGTTAAAAATTAGGGGAAAATGCAAAGAAAAATGAGGTAAAATTAATGATATGACCTAAAATTTCACTCCCGTTGGAATTACGAGGTCCCTAGAAGAATAAAAAGTTGGGTTTCGGTGGATTTCGAGAACGTAGAAATTCGAAAGAAACTTGATGATTTGTTAAAATTCTAAGAAAACTGAGGAGAAATTAGGGTAATAAGGTAAAAGATTATTCTTCTAGGTTTTAGGAGGTCCCTAAAAGACTTAAAAGTTGGGTTTTGGTGGATTTAAAACAACCTCAATTCACTTACGATCCTTAACTACTTGTTAAAAATTAGGGGAAAATGCAAGGAAAAATGAGGTAAAATTAATGATATGACATAAAATTTCACTCCCGTTGGAATTACGAGGTCCCTAGAAGAATAAAAAGTTGGGTTTCCGAGGATTTCGAGAACGTTGAAATTCGAAAGAAACTTGATGATTTGTTAAAATTCTAAGAAAACTGAGGAGAAATTAGAGTAATAAGGTAAAAGATTATTCTTGTAGGTTTTAGGAAGTCCCTAAAAGACATAAAAGTTGGGTTTTGGTGGATTTAAAACAACCTCAATTCACTTACGATCCTTAACTATTTGTTAAAAATTAGGGGAAAATGCAAAGAAAAATGAGGTAAAATTAATGAGATGACCTAAAATTTCACTCCCGTTGGAATAACGAGGTCCCTAGAAGAATAAAAAGTTGGGTTTCGGTGGATTTCGAGAACGTAGAAATTCGAAAGAAACTTGATGATTTGTTAAAATTCTAAGAAAACTGAGGAGAAATTAGAGTAATAAGGTAAAAGATTATTCTTGTAGGTTTTAGGAGGTCCCTAAAAGACTTAAAAGTTGGGTTTTGGTGGATTTAAAACAACCTCAATTCACTTACGATCCTGAACTACTTGTTAAAAATTAGGGGAAAATGCAAGGAAAAATGAGGTAAAATTAATGATATGACATAAAATTTCACTCCCGTTGGAATTACGAGGTCCCTAGAAGAATAAAAAGTTGGGTTTCCGAGGATTTCGAGAACGTTGAAATTCGAAAGAAACTTGATGATTTGTTAAAATTGTAAGAAAACGGAGGAGAAATTAGAGTAATTAGGTAAAAGATTATTCTTGTAGGTTTTAGGAGGTCCCTAAAAGACTTAAAAGTTGGGTTTTGGTGGATTTAAAACAACCTCAATTCACTTACGATCTTTAACTATTTGTTAAAAATTAGAGGAAAATGCAAGGAAAACTGAGGTAAAATTAATGATATGACCTAAAAGTTCACTCCCGTTGGAATTACGAGGTCCCTAGAAGAATAAAAAGTTGGGTTTCGGTGGATTTCGAGAACGTAGAAATTCGAAAGAAACTTGATGATTTGTTAAACTTCTAAGAAAACGGAGGAGAAATTAGAGTAATAAGGTAAAAGATTATTCTTGTAGGTTTTAGGAAGTCACTAAAAGACATAAAAGTTGGGTTTTGGTGGATTTAAAACAACCTCAATTCACTTACGATCCTGAACTACTTGTTAAAAATTAGGGGAAAATGCAAGGAAAAATGAGGTAAAATTAATGATATGACATAAAATTTCACTCCCGTTGGAATTACGAGGTCCCTAGAAGAATAAAAAGTTGGGTTTCCGAGGATTTCGAGAACGTTGAAATTCCAAAGAAACTTGATGATTTGTTAAAATTGTAAGAAAACGGAGGAGAAATTAGAGTAATTAGGTAAAAGATTATTCTTGTAGGTTTTAGGAGGTCCCTAAAAGACTTAAAAGTTGGGTTTTGGTGGATTTAAAACAACCTCAATTCACTTACGATCTTTAACTATTTGTTAAAAATTAGAGGAAAATGCAAGGAAAACTGAGGTAAAATTAATGATATGACCTAAAAGTTCACTCCCGTTGGAATTACGAGGTCCCTAGAAGAATAAAAAGTTGGGTTTCGGTGGATTTCGAGAACGTAGAAATTCGAAAGAAACTTGATGATTTGTTAAACTTCTAAGAAAACGGAGGAGAAATTAGAGTAATAAGGTAAAAGATTATTCTTGTAGGTTTTAGGAAGTCACTAAAAGACATAAAAGTTGGGTTTTGGTGGATTTAAAACAACCTCAATTCACTTACGATCCTTAACTACTTGTTAAAAATTAGGGGAAAATGCAAGGAAAAATGAGGTAAAATTAATGATATGACATAAAATTTCACTCCCGTTGGAATTACGAGGTCCCTAGAAGAATAAAAAGTTGGGTTTCCGAGGATTTCGAGAACGTTGAAATTCGAAAGAAACTTAATGATTTGTTAAAATTGTAAGAAAACGGAGGAGAAATTAGAGTAATTAGGTAAAAGATTATTCTTGTAGGTTTTAGGAGGTCACTAAAAGAATTAAAAGTAGGGTTTTGGTGGATTTAAAAAAACCTCAATTCACTTACGATCCTTAACTATTTGTTAAAAATTTGGGGAAAATGTAAGGAAAACTGAGGTAAAATTAATAATATGACCTAAAAGTTCACTCCCGTTGGAATTACGAGGTCCCTAGAAGAATAAAAAGTTGGGTTTCGGTGGATTTCGAGAACGTAGAAATTCGAAAGAAACTTGATGATTTGTTAAAATTCTAAGAAAACTGAGGAGAAATTAGAGTAATAAGGTAAAAGATTATTCTTCTAGGTTTTAGGAGGTCCCTAAAAGACTTAAAAGTTGGGTTTTGGTGGATTTAAAACAACCTCAATTCACTTACGATCCTTAACTATTTGTTAAAAATTAGGGGAAAATGCAAGGAAAACTGAGGTAAAATTAATGATATGACCTAAAAGTTCACTCCCGTTGGAATTACGAGGTCCCTAGAAGAATAAAAAGTTGGGTTTCGGTGGATTTCGAGAACGTAGAAATTCGAAAGAAACTTGATGATTTGTTAAAATTCTAAGAAAACTGAGGAGAAATTAGGGTAATAAGGTAAAAGATTATTCTTCTAGGTTTTAGGAGGTCCCTAAAAGACTTAAAAGTTGGGTTTTGGTGGATTTAAAACAACCTCAATTCACTTACGATCCTTAACTACTTGTTAAAAATTAGGGGAAAATGCAAGGAAAAATGAGGTAAAATTAATGATATGACATAAAATTTCACTCCCGTTGGAATTACGAGGTCCCTAGAAGAATAAAAAGTTGGGTTTCCGAGGATTTCGAGAACGTTGAAATTCGAAAGAAACTTGATGATTTGTTAAAATTGTAAGAAAACGGAGGAGAAATTAGAGTAATAAGGTAAAAGATTATTCTTGTAGGTTTTAGGAAGTCCCTAAAAGACATAAAAGTTGGGTTTTGGTGGATTTAAAACAACCTCAATTCACTTACGATCCTTAACTACTTGTTAAAAATTAGGGGAAAATGCAAGGAAAAATGAAGTAAAATTAATGATATGACCTAAAAGTTCACTCCCGTTGGAATTACGAGGTCCCTAGAAGAATAAAAAGTTGGGTTTCGGTGGATTTCGAGAACGTTGAAATTCGAAAGAAACTTGATGATTTGTTAAAATTCTAAGAAAACGGAGGAGAAATTAGAGTAATAAGGTAAAAGATTATTCTTGTAGGTTTTAGGAGGTCCCTAAAAGACATAAAAGTTGGGTTTTGGTGGATTTAAAACAACCTCAATTCACTTACGATCCTTAACTATTTGTTAAAAATTAGGGGAAAATGCAAAGAAAAATGAGGTAAAATTAATGATATGACCTAAAATTTCACTCCCGTTGGAATTACGAGGTCCCTAGAAGAATAAAAAGTTGGGTTTCGGTGGATTTCGAGAACGTAGAAATTCGAAAGAAACTTGATGATTTGTTAAAATTCTAAGAAAACTGAGGAGAAATTAGGGTAATAAGGTAAAAGATTATTCTTCTAGGTTTTAGGAGGTCCCTAAAAGACTTAAAAGTTGGGTTTTGGTGGATTTAAAACAACCTCAATTCACTTACGATCCTTAACTACTTGTTAAAAATTAGGGGAAAATGCAAGGAAAAATGAGGTAAAATTAATGATATGACATAAAATTTCACTCCCGTTGGAATTACGAGGTCCCTAGAAGAATAAAAAGTTGGGTTTCCGAGGATTTCGAGAACGTTGAAATTCGAAAGAAACTTGATGATTTGTTAAAATTCTAAGAAAACTGAGGAGAAATTAGAGTAATAAGGTAAAAGATTATTCTTGTAGGTTTTAGGAAGTCCCTAAAAGACATAAAAGTTGGGTTTTGGTGGATTTAAAACAACCTCAATTCACTTACGATCCTTAACTATTTGTTAAAAATTAGGGGAAAATGCAAAGAAAAATGAGGTAAAATTAATGAGATGACCTAAAATTTCACTCCCGTTGGAATAACGAGGTCCCTAGAAGAATAAAAAGTTGGGTTTCGGTGGATTTCGAGAACGTAGAAATTCGAAAGAAACTTGATGATTTGTTAAAATTCTAAGAAAACTGAGGAGAAATTAGAGTAATAAGGTAAAAGATTATTCTTGTAGGTTTTAGGAGGTCCCTAAAAGACTTAAAAGTTGGGTTTTGGTGGATTTAAAACAACCTCAATTCACTTACGATCCTGAACTACTTGTTAAAAATTAGGGGAAAATGCAAGGAAAAATGAGGTAAAATTAATGATATGACATAAAATTTCACTCCCGTTGGAATTACGAGGTCCCTAGAAGAATAAAAAGTTGGGTTTCCGAGGATTTCGAGAACGTTGAAATTCGAAAGAAACTTGATGATTTGTTAAAATTGTAAGAAAACGGAGGAGAAATTAGAGTAATTAGGTAAAAGATTATTCTTGTAGGTTTTAGGAGGTCCCTAAAAGACTTAAAAGTTGGGTTTTGGTGGATTTAAAACAACCTCAATTCACTTACGATCTTTAACTATTTGTTAAAAATTAGAGGAAAATGCAAGGAAAACTGAGGTAAAATTAATGATATGACCTAAAAGTTCACTCCCGTTGGAATTACGAGGTCCCTAGAAGAATAAAAAGTTGGGTTTCGGTGGATTTCGAGAACGTAGAAATTCGAAAGAAACTTGATGATTTGTTAAACTTCTAAGAAAACGGAGGAGAAATTAGAGTAATAAGGTAAAAGATTATTCTTGTAGGTTTTAGGAAGTCACTAAAAGACATAAAAGTTGGGTTTTGGTGGATTTAAAACAACCTCAATTCACTTACGATCCTTAACTACTTGTTAAAAATTAGGGGAAAATGCAAGGAAAAATGAGGTAAAATTAATGATATGACATAAAATTTCACTCCCGTTGGAATTACGAGGTCCCTAGAAGAATAAAAAGTTGGGTTTCCGAGGATTTCGAGAACGTTGAAATTCGAAAGAAACTTAATGATTTGTTAAAATTGTAAGAAAACGGAGGAGAAATTAGAGTAATTAGGTAAAAGATTATTCTTGTAGGTTTTAGGAGGTCACTAAAAGAATTAAAAGTAGGGTTTTGGTGGATTTAAAAAAACCTCAATTCACTTACGATCCTTAACTATTTGTTAAAAATTTGGGGAAAATGTAAGGAAAACTGAGGTAAAATTAATAATATGACCTAAAAGTTCACTCCCGTTGGAATTACGAGGTCCCTAGAAGAATAAAAAGTTGGGTTTCGGTGGATTTCGAGAACGTAGAAATTCGAAAGAAACTTGATGATTTGTTAAAATTCTAAGAAAACTGAGGAGAAATTAGAGTAATAAGGTAAAAGATTATTCTTCTAGGTTTTAGGAGGTCCCTAAAAGACTTAAAAGTTGGGTTTTGGTGGATTTAAAACAACCTCAATTCACTTACGATCCTTAACTATTTGTTAAAAATTAGGGGAAAATGCAAGGAAAACTGAGGTAAAATTAATGATATGACCTAAAAGTTCACTCCCGTTGGAATTACGAGGTCCCTAGAAGAATAAAAAGTTGGGTTTCGGTGGATTTCGAGAACGTAGAAATTCGAAAGAAACTTGATGATTTGTTAAAATTCTAAGAAAACTGAGGAGAAATTAGGGTAATAAGGTAAAAGATTATTCTTCTAGGTTTTAGGAGGTCCCTAAAAGACTTAAAAGTTGGGTTTTGGTGGATTTAAAACAACCTCAATTCACTTACGATCCTTAACTACTTGTTAAAAATTAGGGGAAAATGCAAGGAAAAATGAGGTAAAATTAATGATATGACATAAAATTTCACTCCCGTTGGAATTACGAGGTCCCTAGAAGAATAAAAAGTTGGGTTTCCGAGGATTTCGAGAACGTTGAAATTCGAAAGAAACTTGATGATTTGTTAAAATTGTAAGAAAACGGAGGAGAAATTAGAGTAATAAGGTAAAAGATTATTCTTGTAGGTTTTAGGAAGTCCCTAAAAGACATAAAAGTTGGGTTTTGGTGGATTTAAAACAACCTCAATTCACTTACGATCCTTAACTACTTGTTAAAAATTAGGGGAAAATGCAAGGAAAAATGAAGTAAAATTAATGATATGACCTAAAAGTTCACTCCCGTTGGAATTACGAGGTCCCTAGAAGAATAAAAAGTTGGGTTTCGGTGGATTTCGAGAACGTTGAAATTCGAAAGAAACTTGATGATTTGTTAAAATTCTAAGAAAACGGAGGAGAAATTAGAGTAATAAGGTAAAAGATTATTCTTGTAGGTTTTAGGAGGTCCCTAAAAGACATAAAAGTTGGGTTTTGGTGGATTTAAAACAACCTCAATTCACTTACGATCCTTAACTACTTGTTAAAAATTAGGGGAAAATGCAAGGAAAAATGAGGTAAAATTAATGATATGACCTAAAAGTTCACTCCCGTTGGAATTACGAGGTCCCTAGAAGAATAAAAAGTTGGGTTTCGGTGGATTTCGAGAACGTAGAAATTCGAAAGAAACTTGATGATTTGTTAAAATTCTAAGAAAATTGAGGAGAAATTAGGGTAATAAGGTAAAAGATTATTCTTCTAGGTTTTAGGAGGTCCCTAAAAGACATAAAAGTTGGGTTTTGGTGGATTTAAAACAACCTCAATTCACTTACGATCCTTAACTACTTGTTAAAAATTAGGGGAAAATGCAAGGAAAAATGAGGTAAAATTAATGATATGACCTAAAAGTTCACTCCCGTTGGAATTACGAGGTCCCTAGAAGAATAAAAAGTTGGGTTTCGGTGGATTTCGAGAACGTTGAAATTCGAAAGAAACTTGATGATTTGTTAAAATTCTAAGAAAACGGAGGAGAAATTAGAGTAATAAGGTAAAAGATTATTCTTGTAGGTTTTAGGAGGTCCCTAAAAGACATAAAAGTTGGGTTTTGGTGGATTTAAAACAACCTCAATTCACTTACGATCCTTAACTATTTGTTAAAAATTAGGGGAAAATGCAAAGAAAAATGAGGTAAAATTAATGATATGACCTAAAATTTCACTCCCGTTGGAATTACGAGGTCCCTAGAAGAATAAAAAGTTGGGTTTCGGTGGATTTCGAGAACGTTGAAATTCGAAAGAAACTTGATGATTTGTTAAAATTCTAAGAAAACGGAGGAGAAATTAGAGTAATAAGGTAAAAGATTATTCTTCTAGGTTTTAGGAGGTCCCTAAAAGACATAAAAGTTGGGTTTCGGTGGATTTAAAACAACCTCAATTCACTTACGATCCTTAACTATTTGTTAAAAATTAGGGGAAAATGCAAGGAAAACTGCGGTAAAATTAATGATATGACCTAAAAGTTCACTCCCGTTGGAATTACGAGGTCCCTAGAAGAATAAAAAGTTGGGTTTCGGTGGATTTCGAGAACGTAGAAATTCGAAAGAAACTTGATGATTTGTTAAACTTCTAAGAAAACGGAGGAGAA
Organism: Potentilla sterilis; assembly: GCA_963682095.1. NCBI lineage: Eukaryota > Viridiplantae > Streptophyta > Magnoliopsida > Rosales > Rosaceae > Potentilla > Potentilla sterilis. The sequence goes on from OY821756.1 coordinate 31,230,626, forward strand.
ATTAGAGTAATAAGGTAAAAGATTATTCTTGTAGGTTTTAGGAAGTCACTAAAAGACATAAAAGTTGGGTTTTGGTGGATTTAAAACAACCTCAATTCACTTACGATCCTTAACTACTTGTTAAAAATTAGGGGAAAATGCAAGGAAAAATGAGGTAAAATTAATGATATGACATAAAATTTCACTCCCGTTGGAATTACGAGGTCCCTAGAAGAATAAAAAGTTGGGTTTCGGTGGATTTCGAGAACATAGAAATTCGAAAGAAACTTGATGATTTGTTAAAATTCTAAGAAAACTGAGGAGAAATTAGGGTAATAAGGTAAAAGATTATTCTTCTAGGTTTTAGGAGGTCCCTAAAAGACTTAAAAGTTGGGTTTTGGTGGATTTAAAACAACCTCAATTCACTTACGATCCTTAACTACTTGTTAAAAATTAGGGGAAAATGCAAGGAAAAATGAGGTAAAATTAATGATATGACATAAAATTTCACTCCCGTTGGAATTACGAGGTCCCTAGAAGAATAAAAAGTTGGGTTTCCGAGGATTTCGAGAACGTTGAAATTCGAAAGAAACTTGATGATTTGTTAAAATTCTAAGAAAACTGAGGAGAAATTAGAGTAATAAGGTAAAAGATTATTCTTCTAGGTTTTAGGAGGTCCCTAAAAGACATAAAAGTTGGGTTTCGGTGGATTTAAAACAACCTCAATTCACTTACGATCCTTAACTATTTGTTAAAAATTAGGGGAAAATGCAAGGAAAACTGAGGTAAAATTAATGATATGACCTAAAAGTTCACTCCCGTTGGAATTACGAGGTCCCTAGAAGAATAAAAAGTTGGGTTTCGGTGGATTTCGAGAACGTAGAAATTCGAAAGAAACTTGATGATTTGTTAAAATTCTAAGAAAACTGAGGAGAAATTAGGGTAATAAGGTAAAAGATTATTCTTCTAGGTTTTAGGAGGTCCCTAAAAGACTTAAAAGTTGGGTTTTGGTGGATTTAAAACAACCTCAATTCACTTACGATCCTTAACTACTTGTTAAAAATTAGGGGAAAATGCAAGGAAAAATGAGGTAAAATTAATGATATGACATAAAATTTCACTCCCGTTGGAATTACGAGGTCCCTAGAAGAATAAAAAGTTGGGTTTCCGAGGATTTCGAGAACGTTGAAATTCGAAAGAAACTTGATGATTTGTTAAAATTCTAAGAAAACTGAGGAGAAATTAGAGTAATAAGGTAAAAGATTATTCTTCTAGGTTTTAGGAGGTCCCTAAAAGACATAAAAGTTGGGTTTCGGTGGATTTAAAACAACCTCAATTCACTTACGATCCTTAACTATTTGTTAAAAATTAGGGGAAAATGCAAGGAAAACTGAGGTAAAATTAATGATATGACCTAAAAGTTCACTCCCGTTGGAATTACGATGTCCCTAGAAGAATAAAAAGTTGGGTTTCGGTGGATTTCGAGAACGTAGAAATTCGAAAGAAACTTGATGATTTGTTAAAATTCTAAGAAAACTGAGGAGAAATTAGGGTAATAAGGTAAAAGATTATTCTTCTAGGTTTTAGGAGGTCCCTAAAAGACTTAAAAGTTGGGTTTTGGTGGATTTAAAACAACCTCAATTCACTTACGATCCTTAACTACTTGTTAAAAATTAGGGGAAAATGCAAGGAAAAATGAGGTAAAATTAATGATATGACATAAAATTTCACTCCCGTTGGAATTACGAGGTCCCTAGAAGAATAAAAAGTTGGGTTTCCGAGGATTTCGAGAACGTTGAAATTCGAAAGAAACTTGATGATTTGTTAAAATTGTAAGAAAACGGAGGAGAAATTAGAGTAATAAGGTAAAAGATTATTCTTGTAGGTTTTAGGAAGTCCCTAAAAGACATAAAAGTTGGGTTTTGGTGGATTTAAAACAACCTCAATTCACTTACGATCCTTAACTACTTGTTAAAAATTAGGGGAAAATGCAAGGAAAAATGAGGTAAAATTAATGATATGACCTAAAAGTTCACTCCCGTTGGAATTACGAGGTCCCTAGAAGAATAAAAAGTTGGGTTTCGGTGGATTTCGAGAACGTTGAAATTCGAAAGAAACTTGATGATTTGTTAAAATTCTAAGAAAACGGAGGAGAAATTAGAGTAATAAGGTAAAAGATTATTCTTGTAGGTTTTAGGAGGTCCCTAAAAGACATAAAAGTTGGGTTTTGGTGGATTTAAAACAACCTCAATTCACTTACGATCCTTAACTATTTGTTAAAAATTAGGGGAAAATGCAAAGAAAAATGAGGTAAAATTAATGATATGACCTAAAATTTCACTCCCGTTGGAATTACGAGGTCCCTAGAAGAATAAAAAGTTGGGTTTCGGTGGATTTCGAGAACGTAGAAATTCGAAAGAAACTTGATGATTTGTTAAAATTCTAAGAAAACTGAGGAGAAATTAGGGTAATAAGGTAAAAGATTATTCTTCTAGGTTTTAGGAGGTCCCTAAAAGACTTAAAAGTTGGGTTTTGGTGGATTTAAAACAACCTCAATTCACTTACGATCCTTAACTACTTGTTAAAAATTAGGGGAAAATGCAAGGAAAAATGAGGTAAAATTAATGATATGACATAAAATTTCACTCCCGTTGGAATTACGAGGTCCCTAGAAGAATAAAAAGTTGGGTTTCCGAGGATTTCGAGAACGTTGAAATTCGAAAGAAACTTGATGATTTGTTAAAATTCTAAGAAAACTGAGGAGAAATTAGAGTAATAAGGTAAAAGATTATTCTTGTAGGTTTTAGGAAGTCCCTAAAAGACATAAAAGTTGGGTTTTGGTGGATTTAAAACAACCTCAATTCACTTACGATCCTTAACTATTTGTTAAAAATTAGGGGAAAATGCAAAGAAAAATGAGGTAAAATTAATGAGATGACCTAAAATTTCACTCCCGTTGGAATAACGAGGTCCCTAGAAGAATAAAAAGTTGGGTTTCGGTGGATTTCGAGAACGTAGAAATTCGTAAGAAACTTGATGATTTGTTAAAATTCTAAGAAAACTGAGGAGAAATTAGAGTAATAAGGTAAAAGATTATTCTTGTAGGTTTTAGGAGGTCCCTAAAAGACTTAAAAGTTGGGTTTTGGTGGATTTAAAACAACCTCAATTCACTTACGATCCTGAACTACTTGTTAAAAATTAGGGGAAAATGCAAGGAAAAATGAGGTAAAATTAATGATATGACATAAAATTTCACTCCCGTTGGAATTACGAGGTCCCTAGAAGAATAAAAAGTTGGGTTTCCGAGGATTTCGAGAACGTTGAAATTCCAAAGAAACTTGATGATTTGTTAAAATTGTAAGAAAACGGAGGAGAAATTAGAGTAATTAGGTAAAAGATTATTCTTGTAGGTTTTAGGAGGTCCCTAAAAGACTTAAAAGTTGGGTTTTGGTGGATTTAAAACAACCTCAATTCACTTACGATCTTTAACTATTTGTTAAAAATTAGAGGAAAATGCAAGGAAAACTGAGGTAAAATTAATGATATGACCTAAAAGTTCACTCCCGTTGGAATTACGAGGTCCCTAGAAGAATAAAAAGTTGGGTTTCGGTGGATTTCGAGAACGTAGAAATTCGAAAGAAACTTGATGATTTGTTAAACTTCTAAGAAAACGGAGGAGAAATTAGAGTAATAAGGTAAAAGATTATTCTTGTAGGTTTTAGGAAGTCACTAAAAGACATAAAAGTTGGGTTTTGGTGGATTTAAAACAACCTCAATTCACTTACGATCCTTAACTACTTGTTAAAAATTAGGGGAAAATGCAAGGAAAAATGAGGTAAAATTAATGATATGACATAAAATTTCACTCCCGTTGGAATTACGAGGTCCCTAGAAGAATAAAAAGTTGGGTTTCCGAGGATTTCGAGAACGTTGAAATTCGAAAGAAACTTAATGATTTGTTAAAATTGTAAGAAAACGGAGGAGAAATTAGAGTAATTAGGTAAAAGATTATTCTTGTAGGTTTTAGGAGGTCACTAAAAGAATTAAAAGTAGGGTTTTGGTGGATTTAAAAAAACCTCAATTCACTTACGATCCTTAACTATTTGTTAAAAATTTGGGGAAAATGTAAGGAAAACTGAGGTAAAATTAATAATATGACCTAAAAGTTCACTCCCGTTGGAATTACGAGGTCCCTAGAAGAATAAAAAGTTGGGTTTCGGTGGATTTCGAGAACGTAGAAATTCGAAAGAAACTTGATGATTTGTTAAAATTCTAAGAAAACTGAGGAGAAATTAGAGTAATAAGGTAAAAGATTATTCTTCTAGGTTTTAGGAGGTCCCTAAAAGACTTAAAAGTTGGGTTTTGGTGGATTTAAAACAACCTCAATTCACTTACGATCCTTAACTATTTGTTAAAAATTAGGGGAAAATGCAAGGAAAACTGAGGTAAAATTAATGATATGACCTAAAAGTTCACTCCCGTTGGAATTACGAGGTCCCTAGAAGAATAAAAAGTTGGGTTTCGGTGGATTTCGAGAACGTAGAAATTCGAAAGAAACTTGATGATTTGTTAAAATTCTAAGAAAACTGAGGAGAAATTAGGGTAATAAGGTAAAAGATTATTCTTCTAGGTTTTAGGAGGTCCCTAAAAGACTTAAAAGTTGGGTTTTGGTGGATTTAAAACAACCTCAATTCACTTACGATCCTTAACTACTTGTTAAAAATTAGGGGAAAATGCAAGGAAAAATGAGGTAAAATTAATGATATGACATAAAATTTCACTCCCGTTGGAATTACGAGGTCCCTAGAAGAATAAAAAGTTGGGTTTCCGAGGATTTCGAGAACGTTGAAATTCGAAAGAAACTTGATGATTTGTTAAAATTGTAAGAAAACGGAGGAGAAATTAGAGTAATAAGGTAAAAGATTATTCTTGTAGGTTTTAGGAAGTCCCTAAAAGACATAAAAGTTGGGTTTTGGTGGATTTAAAACAACCTCAATTCACTTACGATCCTTAACTACTTGTTAAAAATTAGGGGAAAATGCAAGGAAAAATGAAGTAAAATTAATGATATGACCTAAAAGTTCACTCCCGTTGGAATTACGAGGTCCCTAGAAGAATAAAAAGTTGGGTTTCGGTGGATTTCGAGAACGTTGAAATTCGAAAGAAACTTGATGATTTGTTAAAATTCTAAGAAAACGGAGGAGAAATTAGAGTAATAAGGTAAAAGATTATTCTTGTAGGTTTTAGGAGGTCCCTAAAAGACATAAAAGTTGGGTTTTGGTGGATTTAAAACAACCTCAATTCACTTACGATCCTTAACTATTTGTTAAAAATTAGGGGAAAATGCAAAGAAAAATGAGGTAAAATTAATGATATGACCTAAAATTTCACTCCCGTTGGAATTACGAGGTCCCTAGAAGAATAAAAAGTTGGGTTTCGGTGGATTTCGAGAACGTAGAAATTCGAAAGAAACTTGATGATTTGTTAAAATTCTAAGAAAACTGAGGAGAAATTAGGGTAATAAGGTAAAAGATTATTCTTCTAGGTTTTAGGAGGTCCCTAAAAGACTTAAAAGTTGGGTTTTGGTGGATTTAAAACAACCTCAATTCACTTACGATCCTTAACTACTTGTTAAAAATTAGGGGAAAATGCAAGGAAAAATGAGGTAAAATTAATGATATGACATAAAATTTCACTCCCGTTGGAATTACGAGGTCCCTAGAAGAATAAAAAGTTGGGTTTCCGAGGATTTCGAGAACGTTGAAATTCGAAAGAAACTTGATGATTTGTTAAAATTCTAAGAAAACTGAGGAGAAATTAGAGTAATAAGGTAAAAGATTATTCTTGTAGGTTTTAGGAAGTCCCTAAAAGACATAAAAGTTGGGTTTTGGTGGATTTAAAACAACCTCAATTCACTTACGATCCTTAACTATTTGTTAAAAATTAGGGGAAAATGCAAAGAAAAATGAGGTAAAATTAATGAGATGACCTAAAATTTCACTCCCGTTGGAATAACGAGGTCCCTAGAAGAATAAAAAGTTGGGTTTCGGTGGATTTCGAGAACGTAGAAATTCGAAAGAAACTTGATGATTTGTTAAAATTCTAAGAAAACTGAGGAGAAATTAGAGTAATAAGGTAAAAGATTATTCTTGTAGGTTTTAGGAGGTCCCTAAAAGACTTAAAAGTTGGGTTTTGGTGGATTTAAAACAACCTCAATTCACTTACGATCCTGAACTACTTGTTAAAAATTAGGGGAAAATGCAAGGAAAAATGAGGTAAAATTAATGATATGACATAAAATTTCACTCCCGTTGGAATTACGAGGTCCCTAGAAGAATAAAAAGTTGGGTTTCCGAGGATTTCGAGAACGTTGAAATTCGAAAGAAACTTGATGATTTGTTAAAATTGTAAGAAAACGGAGGAGAAATTAGAGTAATTAGGTAAAAGATTATTCTTGTAGGTTTTAGGAGGTCCCTAAAAGACTTAAAAGTTGGGTTTTGGTGGATTTAAAACAACCTCAATTCACTTACGATCTTTAACTATTTGTTAAAAATTAGAGGAAAATGCAAGGAAAACTGAGGTAAAATTAATGATATGACCTAAAAGTTCACTCCCGTTGGAATTACGAGGTCCCTAGAAGAATAAAAAGTTGGGTTTCGGTGGATTTCGAGAACGTAGAAATTCGAAAGAAACTTGATGATTTGTTAAACTTCTAAGAAAACGGAGGAGAAATTAGAGTAATAAGGTAAAAGATTATTCTTGTAGGTTTTAGGAAGTCACTAAAAGACATAAAAGTTGGGTTTTGGTGGATTTAAAACAACCTCAATTCACTTACGATCCTTAACTACTTGTTAAAAATTAGGGGAAAATGCAAGGAAAAATGAGGTAAAATTAATGATATGACATAAAATTTCACTCCCGTTGGAATTACGAGGTCCCTAGAAGAATAAAAAGTTGGGTTTCCGAGGATTTCGAGAACGTTGAAATTCGAAAGAAACTTAATGATTTGTTAAAATTGTAAGAAAACGGAGGAGAAATTAGAGTAATTAGGTAAAAGATTATTCTTGTAGGTTTTAGGAGGTCACTAAAAGAATTAAAAGTAGGGTTTTGGTGGATTTAAAAAAACCTCAATTCACTTACGATCCTTAACTATTTGTTAAAAATTTGGGGAAAATGTAAGGAAAACTGAGGTAAAATTAATAATATGACCTAAAAGTTCACTCCCGTTGGAATTACGAGGTCCCTAGAAGAATAAAAAGTTGGGTTTCGGTGGATTTCGAGAACGTAGAAATTCGAAAGAAACTTGATGATTTGTTAAAATTCTAAGAAAACTGAGGAGAAATTAGAGTAATAAGGTAAAAGATTATTCTTCTAGGTTTTAGGAGGTCCCTAAAAGACTTAAAAGTTGGGTTTTGGTGGATTTAAAACAACCTCAATTCACTTACGATCCTTAACTATTTGTTAAAAATTAGGGGAAAATGCAAGGAAAACTGAGGTAAAATTAATGATATGACCTAAAAGTTCACTCCCGTTGGAATTACGAGGTCCCTAGAAGAATAAAAAGTTGGGTTTCGGTGGATTTCGAGAACGTAGAAATTCGAAAGAAACTTGATGATTTGTTAAAATTCTAAGAAAACTGAGGAGAAATTAGGGTAATAAGGTAAAAGATTATTCTTCTAGGTTTTAGGAGGTCCCTAAAAGACTTAAAAGTTGGGTTTTGGTGGATTTAAAACAACCTCAATTCACTTACGATCCTTAACTACTTGTTAAAAATTAGGGGAAAATGCAAGGAAAAATGAGGTAAAATTAATGATATGACATAAAATTTCACTCCCGTTGGAATTACGAGGTCCCTAGAAGAATAAAAAGTTGGGTTTCCGAGGATTTCGAGAACGTTGAAATTCGAAAGAAACTTGATGATTTGTTAAAATTGTAAGAAAACGGAGGAGAAATTAGAGTAATAAGGTAAAAGATTATTCTTGTAGGTTTTAGGAAGTCCCTAAAAGACATAAAAGTTGGGTTTTGGTGGATTTAAAACAACCTCAATTCACTTACGATCCTTAACTACTTGTTAAAAATTAGGGGAAAATGCAAGGAAAAATGAAGTAAAATTAATGATATGACCTAAAAGTTCACTCCCGTTGGAATTACGAGGTCCCTAGAAGAATAAAAAGTTGGGTTTCGGTGGATTTCGAGAACGTTGAAATTCGAAAGAAACTTGATGATTTGTTAAAATTCTAAGAAAACGGAGGAGAAATTAGAGTAATAAGGTAAAAGATTATTCTTGTAGGTTTTAGGAGGTCCCTAAAAGACATAAAAGTTGGGTTTTGGTGGATTTAAAACAACCTCAATTCACTTACGATCCTTAACTACTTGTTAAAAATTAGGGGAAAATGCAAGGAAAAATGAGGTAAAATTAATGATATGACCTAAAAGTTCACTCCCGTTGGAATTACGAGGTCCCTAGAAGAATAAAAAGTTGGGTTTCGGTGGATTTCGAGAACGTAGAAATTCGAAAGAAACTTGATGATTTGTTAAAATTCTAAGAAAATTGAGGAGAAATTAGGGTAATAAGGTAAAAGATTATTCTTCTAGGTTTTAGGAGGTCCCTAAAAGACATAAAAGTTGGGTTTTGGTGGATTTAAAACAACCTCAATTCACTTACGATCCTTAACTACTTGTTAAAAATTAGGGGAAAATGCAAGGAAAAATGAGGTAAAATTAATGATATGACCTAAAAGTTCACTCCCGTTGGAATTACGAGGTCCCTAGAAGAATAAAAAGTTGGGTTTCGGTGGATTTCGAGAACGTTGAAATTCGAAAGAAACTTGATGATTTGTTAAAATTCTAAGAAAACGGAGGAGAAATTAGAGTAATAAGGTAAAAGATTATTCTTGTAGGTTTTAGGAGGTCCCTAAAAGACATAAAAGTTGGGTTTTGGTGGATTTAAAACAACCTCAATTCACTTACGATCCTTAACTATTTGTTAAAAATTAGGGGAAAATGCAAAGAAAAATGAGGTAAAATTAATGATATGACCTAAAATTTCACTCCCGTTGGAATTACGAGGTCCCTAGAAGAATAAAAAGTTGGGTTTCGGTGGATTTCGAGAACGTTGAAATTCGAAAGAAACTTGATGATTTGTTAAAATTCTAAGAAAACGGAGGAGAAATTAGAGTAATAAGGTAAAAGATTATTCTTCTAGGTTTTAGGAGGTCCCTAAAAGACATAAAAGTTGGGTTTCGGTGGATTTAAAACAACCTCAATTCACTTACGATCCTTAACTATTTGTTAAAAATTAGGGGAAAATGCAAGGAAAACTGCGGTAAAATTAATGATATGACCTAAAAGTTCACTCCCGTTGGAATTACGAGGTCCCTAGAAGAATAAAAAGTTGGGTTTCGGTGGATTTCGAGAACGTAGAAATTCGAAAGAAACTTGATGATTTGTTAAACTTCTAAGAAAACGGAGGAGAAATTAGAGTAATAAGGTAAAAGATTATTCTTGTAGGTTTTAGGAAGTCACTAAAAGACATAAAAGTTGGGTTTTGGTGGATTTAAAACAACCTCAATTCACTTACGATCCTTAACTACTTGTTAAAAATTAGGGGAAAATGCAAGGAAAAATGAGGTAAAATTAATGATATGACATAAAATTTCACTCCCGTTGGAATTACGAGGTCCCTAGAAGAATAAAAAGTTGGGTTTCCGAGGATTTCGAGAACGTTGAAATTCGAAAGAAACTTAATGATTTGTTAAAATTGTAAGAAAACGGAGGAGAAATTAGAGTAATTGGGTAAAAGATTATTCTTGTAGGTTTTAGGAGGTCACTAAAAGAATTAAAAGTAGGGTTTTGGTGGATTTAAAAAAACCTCAATTCACTTACGATCCTTAACTATTTGTTAAAAATTTGGGGAAAATGTAAGGAAAACTGAGGTAAAATTAATAATATGACCTAAAAGTTCACTCCCGTTGGAATTACGAGGTCCCTAGAAGAATAAAAAGTTGGGTTTCGGTGGATTTCGAGAACGTAGAAATTCGAAAGAAACTTGATGATTTGTTAAAATTCTAAGAAAACTGAGGAGAAATTAGAGTAATAAGGTAAAAGATTATTCTTCTAGGTTTTAGGAGGTCCCTAAAAGACTTAAAAGTTGGGTTTTGGTGGATTTAAAACAACCTCAATTCACTTACGATCCTTAACTATTTGTTAAAAATTAGGGGAAAATGCAAGGAAAACTGAGGTAAAATTAATGATATGACCTAAAAGTTCACTCCCGTTGGAATTACGAGGTCCCTAGAAGAATAAAAAGTTGGGTTTCGGTGGATTTCGAGAACGTAGAAATTCGAAAGAAACTTGATGATTTGTTAAAATTCTAAGAAAACTGAGGAGAAATTAGGGTAATAAGGTAAAAGATTATTCTTCTAGGTTTTAGGAGGTCCCTAAAAGACTTAAAAGTTGGGTTTTGGTGGATTTAAAACAACCTCAATTCACTTACGATCCTTAACTACTTGTTAAAAATTAGGGGAAAATGCAAGGAAAAATGAGGTAAAATTAATGATATGACATAAAATTTCACTCCCGTTGGAATTACGAGGTCCCTAGAAGAATAAAAAGTTGGGTTTCCGAGGATTTCGAGAACGTTGAAATTCGAAAGAAACTTGATGATTTGTTAAAATTGTAAGAAAACGGAGGAGAAATTAGAGTAATAAGGTAAAAGATTATTCTTGTAGGTTTTAGGAAGTCCCTAAAAGACATAAAAGTTGGGTTTTGGTGGATTTAAAACAACCTCAATTCACTTACGATCCTTAACTACTTGTTAAAAATTAGGGGAAAATGCAAGGAAAAATGAAGTAAAATTAATGATATGACCTAAAAGTTCACTCCCGTTGGAATTACGAGGTCCCTAGAAGAATAAAAAGTTGGGTTTCGGTGGATTTCGAGAACGTTGAAATTCGAAAGAAACTTGATGATTTGTTAAAATTCTAAGAAAACGGAGGAGAAATTAGAGTAATAAGGTAAAAGATTATTCTTGTAGGTTTTAGGAGGTCCCTAAAAGACATAAAAGTTGGGTTTTGGTGGATTTAAAACAACCTCAATTCACTTACGATCCTTAACTACTTGTTAAAAATTAGGGGAAAATGCAAGGAAAAATGAGGTAAAATTAATGATATGACCTAAAAGTTCACTCCCGTTGGAATTACGAGGTCCCTAGAAGAATAAAAAGTTGGGTTTCGGTGGATTTCGAGAACGTAGAAATTCGAAAGAAACTTGATGATTTGTTAAAATTCTAAGAAAACTGAGGAGAAATTAGGGTAATAAGGTAAAAGATTATTCTTCTAGGTTTTAGGAGGTCCCTAAAAGACATAAAAGTTGGGTTTTGGTGGATTTAAAACAACCTCAATTCACTTACGATCCTTAACTACTTGTTAAAAATTAGGGGAAAATGCAAGGAAAAATGAGGTAAAATTAATGATATGACATAAAATTTCACTCCCGTTGGAATTACGAGGTCCCTAGAAGAATAAAAAGTTGGGTTTCCGAGGATTTCGAGAACGTTGAAATTCGAAAGAAACTTGATGATTTGTTAAAATTGTAAGAAAACGGAGGAGAAATTAGAGTAATAAGGTAAAAGATTATTCTTGTAGGTTTTAGGAAGTCCCTAAAAGACATAAAAGTTGGGTTTTGGTGGATTTAAAACAACCTCAATTCACTTACGATCCTTAACTACTTGTTAAAAATTAGGGGAAAATGCAAGGAAAAATGAAGTAAAATTAATGATATGACCTAAAAGTTCACTCCCGTTGGAATTACGAGGTCCCTAGAAGAATAAAAAGTTGGGTTTCGGTGGATTTCGAGAACGTTGAAATTCGAAAGAAACTTGATGATTTGTTAAAATTCTAAGAAAACGGAGGAGAAATTAGAGTAATAAGGTAAAAGATTATTCTTGTAGGTTTTAGGAGGTCCCTAAAAGACATAAAAGTTGGGTTTTGGTGGATTTAAAACAACCTCAATTCACTTACGATCCTTAACTACTTGTTAAAAATTAGGGGAAAATGCAAGGAAAAATGAGGTAAAATTAATGATATGACCTAAAAGTTCACTCCCGTTGGAATTACGAGGTCCCTAGAAGAATAAAAAGTTGGGTTTCGGTGGATTTCGAGAACGTAGAAATTCGAAAGAAACTTGATGATTTGTTAAAATTCTAAGAAAACTGAGGAGAAATTAGGGTAATAAGGTAAAAGATTATTCTTCTAGGTTTTAGGAGGTCCCTAAAAGACATAAAAGTTGGGTTTTGGTGGATTTAAAACAACCTCAATTCACTTACGATCCTTAACTACTTGTTAAAAATTAGGGGAAAATGCAAGGAAAAATGAGGTAAAATTAATGATATGACCTAAAAGTTCACTCCCGTTGGAATTACGAGGTCCCTAGAAGAATAAAAAGTTGGGTTTCGGTGGATTTCGAGAACGTTGAAATTCGAAAGAAACTTGATGATTTGTTAAAATTCTAAGAAAACGGAGGAGAAATTAGAGTAATAAGGTAAAAGATTATTCTTGTAGGTTTTAGGAGGTCCCTAAAAGACATAAAAGTTGGGTTTTGGTGGATTTAAAACAACCTCAATTCACTTACGATCCTTAACTATTTGTTAAAAATTAGGGGAAAATGCAAAGAAAAATGAGGTAAAATTAATGATATGACCTAAAATTTCACTCCCGTTGGAATTACGAGGTCCCTAGAAGAATAAAAAGTTGGGTTTCGGTGGATTTCGAGAACGTTGAAATTCGAAAGAAACTTGATGATTTGTTAAAATTCTAAGAAAACGGAGGAGAAATTAGAGTAATAAGGTAAAAGATTATTCTTGTAGGTTTTAGGAGGTCCCTAAAAGACATAAAAGTTGGGTTTTGGTGGATTTAAAACAACCTCAATTCACTTACGATCCTTAACTACTTGTTAAAAATTAGGGGAAAATGCAAGGAAAAATGAGGTAAAATTAATGATATGACATAAAATTTCACTCCCGTTGGAATTACGAGGTCCCTAGAAGAATAAAAAGTTGGGTTTCCGAGGATTTCGAGAACGTTGAAATTCGAAAGAAACTTGATGATTTGTTAAAATTGTAAGAAAACGGAGGAGAAATTAGAGTAATAAGGTAAAAGATTATTCTTGTAGGTTTTAGGAAGTCCCTAAAAGACATAAAAGTTGGGTTTTGGTGGATTTAAAACAACCTCAATTCACTTACGATCCTTAACTACTTGTTAAAAATTAGGGGAAAATGCAAGGAAAAATGAAGTAAAATTAATGATATGACCTAAAAGTTCACTCCCGTTGGAATTACGAGGTCCCTAGAAGAATAAAAAGTTGGGTTTCGGTGGATTTCGAGAACGTTGAAATTCGAAAGAAACTTGATGATTTGTTAAAATTCTAAGAAAACGGAGGAGAAATTAGAGTAATAAGGTAAAAGATTATTCTTGTAGGTTTTAGGAGGTCCCTAAAAGACATAAAAGTTGGGTTTTGGTGGATTTAAAACAACCTCAATTCACTTACGATCCTTAACTACTTGTTAAAAATTAGGGGAAAATGCAAGGAAAAATGAGGTAAAATTAATGATATGACCTAAAAGTTCACTCCCGTTGGAATTACGAGGTCCCTAGAAGAATAAAAAGTTGGGTTTCGGTGGATTTCGAGAACGTAGAAATTCGAAAGAAACTTGATGATTTGTTAAAATTCTAAGAAAACTGAGGAGAAATTAGGGTAATAAGGTAAAAGATTATTCTTCTAGGTTTTAGGAGGTCCCTAAAAGACATAAAAGTTGGGTTTTGGTGGATTTAAAACAACCTCAATTCACTTACGATCCTTAACTACTTGTTAAAAATTAGGGGAAAATGCAAGGAAAAATGAGGTAAAATTAATGATATGACATAAAATTTCACTCCCGTTGGAATTACGAGGTCCCTAGAAGAATAAAAAGTTGGGTTTCCGAGGATTTCGAGAACGTTGAAATTCGAAAGAAACTTGATGATTTGTTAAAATTGTAAGAAAACGGAGGAGAAATTAGAGTAATAAGGTAAAAGATTATTCTTGTAGGTTTTAGGAAGTCCCTAAAAGACATAAAAGTTGGGTTTTGGTGGATTTAAAACAACCTCAATTCACTTACGATCCTTAACTACTTGTTAAAAATTAGGGGAAAATGCAAGGAAAAATGAAGTAAAATTAATGATATGACCTAAAAGTTCACTCCCGTTGGAATTACGAGGTCCCTAGAAGAATAAAAAGTTGGGTTTCGGTGGATTTCGAGAACGTTGAAATTCGAAAGAAACTTGATGATTTGTTAAAATTCTAAGAAAACGGAGGAGAAATTAGAGTAATAAGGTAAAAGATTATTCTTGTAGGTTTTAGGAGGTCCCTAAAAGACATAAAAGTTGGGTTTTGGTGGATTTAAAACAACCTCAATTCACTTACGATCCTTAACTACTTGTTAAAAATTAGGGGAAAATGCAAGGAAAAATGAGGTAAAATTAATGATATGACCTAAAAGTTCACTCCCGTTGGAATTACGAGGTCCCTAGAAGAATAAAAAGTTGGGTTTCGGTGGATTTCGAGAACGTAGAAATTCGAAAGAAACTTGATGATTTGTTAAAATTCTAAGAAAACTGAGGAGAAATTAGGGTAATAAGGTAAAAGATTATTCTTCTAGGTTTTAGGAGGTCCCTAAAAGACATAAAAGTTGGGTTTTGGTGGATTTAAAACAACCTCAATTCACTTACGATCCTTAACTACTTGTTAAAAATTAGGGGAAAATGCAAGGAAAAATGAGGTAAAATTAATGATATGACCTAAAAGTTCACTCCCGTTGGAATTACGAGGTCCCTAGAAGAATAAAAAGTTGGGTTTCGGTGGATTTCGAGAACGTTGAAATTCGAAAGAAACTTGATGATTTGTTAAAATTCTAAGAAAACGGAGGAGAAATTAGAGTAATAAGGTAAAAGATTATTCTTGTAGGTTTTAGGAGGTCCCTAAAAGACATAAAAGTTGGGTTTTGGTGGATTTAAAACAACCTCAATTCACTTACGATCCTTAACTATTTGTTAAAAATTAGGGGAAAATGCAAAGAAAAATGAGGTAAAATTAATGATATGACCTAAAATTTCACTCCCGTTGGAATTACGAGGTCCCTAGAAGAATAAAAAGTTGGGTTTCGGTGGATTTCGAGAACGTTGAAATTCGAAAGAAACTTGATGATTTGTTAAAATTCTAAGAAAACGGAGGAGAAATTAGAGTAATAAGGTAAAAGATTATTCTTCTAGGTTTTAGGAGGTCCCTAAAAGACATAAAAGTTGGGTTTCGGTGGATTTAAAACAACCTCAATTCACTTACGATCCTTAACTATTTGTTAAAAATTAGGGGAAAATGCAAGGAAAACTGCGGTAAAATTAATGATATGACCTAAAAGTTCACTCCCGTTGGAATTACGAGGTCCCTAGAAGAATAAAAAGTTGGGTTTCGGTGGATTTCGAGAACGTAGAAATTCGAAAGAAACTTGATGATTTGTTAAACTTCTAAGAAAACGGAGGAGAAATTAGAGTAATAAGGTAAAAGATTATTCTTGTAGGTTTTAGGAAGTCACTAAAAGACATAAAAGTTGGGTTTTGGTGGATTTAAAACAACCTCAATTCACTTACGATCCTTAACTACTTGTTAAAAATTAGGGGAAAATGCAAGGAAAAATGAGGTAAAATTAATGATATGACATAAAATTTCACTCCCGTTGGAATTACGAGGTCCCTAGAAGAATAAAAAGTTGGGTTTCCGAGGATTTCGAGAACGTTGAAATTCGAAAGAAACTTAATGATTTGTTAAAATTGTAAGAAAACGGAGGAGAAATTAGAGTAATTGGGTAAAAGATTATTCTTGTAGGTTTTAGGAGGTCACTAAAAGAATTAAAAGTAGGGTTTTGGTGGATTTAAAAAAACCTCAATTCACTTACGATCCTTAACTATTTGTTAAAAATTTGGGGAAAATGTAAGGAAAACTGAGGTAAAATTAATAATATGACCTAAAAGTTCACTCCCGTTGGAATTACGAGGTCCCTAGAAGAATAAAAAGTTGGGTTTCGGTGGATTTCGAGAACGTAGAAATTCGAAAGAAACTTGATGATTTGTTAAAATTCTAAGAAAACTGAGGAGAAATTAGAGTAATAAGGTAAAAGATTATTCTTCTAGGTTTTAGGAGGTCCCTAAAAGACTTAAAAGTTGGGTTTTGGTGGATTTAAAACAACCTCAATTCACTTACGATCCTTAACTATTTGTTAAAAATTAGGGGAAAATGCAAGGAAAACTGAGGTAAAATTAATGATATGACCTAAAAGTTCACTCCCGTTGGAATTACGAGGTCCCTAGAAGAATAAAAAGTTGGGTTTCGGTGGATTTCGAGAACGTAGAAATTCGAAAGAAACTTGATGATTTGTTAAAATTCTAAGAAAACTGAGGAGAAATTAGGGTAATAAGGTAAAAGATTATTCTTCTAGGTTTTAGGAGGTCCCTAAAAGACTTAAAAGTTGGGTTTTGGTGGATTTAAAACAACCTCAATTCACTTACGATCCTTAACTACTTGTTAAAAATTAGGGGAAAATGCAAGGAAAAATGAGGTAAAATTAATGATATGACATAAAATTTCACTCCCGTTGGAATTACGAGGTCCCTAGAAGAATAAAAAGTTGGGTTTCCGAGGATTTCGAGAACGTTGAAATTCGAAAGAAACTTGATGATTTGTTAAAATTGTAAGAAAACGGAGGAGAAATTAGAGTAATAAGGTAAAAGATTATTCTTGTAGGTTTTAGGAAGTCCCTAAAAGACATAAAAGTTGGGTTTTGGTGGATTTAAAACAACCTCAATTCACTTACGATCCTTAACTACTTGTTAAAAATTAGGGGAAAATGCAAGGAAAAATGAAGTAAAATTAATGATATGACCTAAAAGTTCACTCCCGTTGGAATTACGAGGTCCCTAGAAGAATAAAAAGTTGGGTTTCGGTGGATTTCGAGAACGTTGAAATTCGAAAGAAACTTGATGATTTGTTAAAATTCTAAGAAAACGGAGGAGAAATTAGAGTAATAAGGTAAAAGATTATTCTTGTAGGTTTTAGGAGGTCCCTAAAAGACATAAAAGTTGGGTTTTGGTGGATTTAAAACAACCTCAATTCACTTACGATCCTTAACTACTTGTTAAAAATTAGGGGAAAATGCAAGGAAAAATGAGGTAAAATTAATGATATGACCTAAAAGTTCACTCCCGTTGGAATTACGAGGTCCCTAGAAGAATAAAAAGTTGGGTTTCGGTGGATTTCGAGAACGTAGAAATTCGAAAGAAACTTGATGATTTGTTAAAATTCTAAGAAAACTGAGGAGAAATTAGGGTAATAAGGTAAAAGATTATTCTTCTAGGTTTTAGGAGGTCCCTAAAAGACATAAAAGTTGGGTTTTGGTGGATTTAAAACAACCTCAATTCACTTACGATCCTTAACTACTTGTTAAAAATTAGGGGAAAATGCAAGGAAAAATGAGGTAAAATTAATGATATGACCTAAAAGTTCACTCCCGTTGGAATTACGAGGTCCCTAGAAGAATAAAAAGTTGGGTTTCGGTGGATTTCGAGAACGTAGAAATTCGAAAGAAACTTGATGATTTGTTAAAATTCTAAGAAAACTGAGGAGAAATTAGGGTAATAAGGTAAAAGATTATTCTTCTAGGTTTTAGGAGGTCCCTAAAAGACATAAAAGTTGGGTTTTGGTGGATTTAAAACAACCTCAATTCACTTACGATCCTTAACTACTTGTTAAAAATTAGGGGAAAATGCAAGGAAAAATGAGGTAAAATTAATGATATGACCTAAAAGTTCACTCCCGTTGGAATTACGAGGTCCCTAGAAGAATAAAAAGTTGGGTTTCGGTGGATTTCGAGAACGTTGAAATTCGAAAGAAACTTGATGATTTGTTAAAATTCTAAGAAAACGGAGGAGAAATTAGAGTAATAAGGTAAAAGATTATTCTTGTAGGTTTTAGGAGGTCCCTAAAAGACATAAAAGTTGGGTTTTGGTGGATTTAAAACAACCTCAATTCACTTACGATCCTTAACTACTTGTTAAAAATTAGGGGAAAATGCAAGGAAAAATGAGGTAAAATTAATGATATGACCTAAAAGTTCACTCCCGTTGGAATTACGAGGTCCCTAGAAGAATAAAAAGTTGGGTTTCGGTGGATTTCGAGAACGTTGAAATTCGAAAGAAACTTGATGATTTGTTAAAATTCTAAGAAAACGGAGGAGAAATTAGAGTAATAAGGTAAAAGATTATTCTTGTAGGTTTTAGGAGGTCCCTAAAAGACATAAAAGTTGGGTTTTGGTGGATTTAAAACAACCTCAATTCACTTACGATCCTTAACTATTTGTTAAAAATTAGGGGAAAATGCAAAGAAAAATGAGGTAAAATTAATGATATGACCTAAAATTTCACTCCCGTTGGAATTACGAGGTCCCTAGAAGAATAAAAAGTTGGGTTTCGGTGGATTTCGAGAACGTTGAAATTCGAAAGAAACTTGATGATTTGTTAAAATTCTAAGAAAACGGAGGAGAAATTAGAGTAATAAGGTAAAAGATTATTCTTCTAGGTTTTAGGAGGTCCCTAAAAGACATAAAAGTTGGGTTTCGGTGGATTTAAAAAAACCTCAATTCACTTACGATCCTTAACTATTTGTTAAAAATTTGGGGAAAATGTAAGGAAAACTGAGGTAAAATTAATAATATGACCTAAAAGTTCACTCCCGTTGGAATTACGAGGTCCCTAGAAGAATAAAAAGTTGGGTTTCGGTGGATTTCGAGAACGTAGAAATTCGAAAGAAACTTGATGATTTGTTAAAATTCTAAGAAAACTGAGGAGAAATTAGAGTAATAAGGTAAAAGATTATTCTTCTAGGTTTTAGGAGGTCCCTAAAAGACTTAAAAGTTGGGTTTTGGTGGATTTAAAACAACCTCAATTCACTTACGATCCTTAACTATTTGTTAAAAATTAGGGGAAAATGCAAGGAAAACTGAGGTAAAATTAATGATATGACCTAAAAGTTCACTCCCGTTGGAATTACGAGGTCCCTAGAAGAATAAAAAGTTGGGTTTCGGTGGATTTCGAGAACGTAGAAATTCGAAAGAAACTTGATGATTTGTTAAAATTCTAAGAAAACTGAGGAGAAATTAGGGTAATAAGGTAAAAGATTATTCTTCTAGGTTTTAGGAGGTCCCTAAAAGACTTAAAAGTTGGGTTTTGGTGGATTTAAAACAACCTCAATTCACTTACGATCCTTAACTACTTGTTAAAAATTAGGGGAAAATGCAAGGAAAAATGAGGTAAAATTAATGATATGACATAAAATTTCACTCCCGTTGGAATTACGAGGTCCCTAGAAGAATAAAAAGTTGGGTTTCCGAGGATTTCGAGAACGTTGAAATTCGAAAGAAACTTGATGATTTGTTAAAATTGTAAGAAAACGGAGGAGAAATTAGAGTAATAAGGTAAAAGATTATTCTTGTAGGTTTTAGGAAGTCCCTAAAAGACATAAAAGTTGGGTTTTGGTGGATTTAAAACAACCTCAATTCACTTACGATCCTTAACTACTTGTTAAAAATTAGGGGAAAATGCAAGGAAAAATGATGTAAAATTAATGATATGACCTAAAAGTTCACTCCCGTTGGAATTACGAGGTCCCTAGAAGAATAAAAAGTTGGGTTTCGGTGGATTTCGAGAACGTTGAAATTCGAAAGAAACTTGATGATTTGTTAAAATTCTAAGAAAACGGAGGAGAAATTAGAGTAATAAGGTAAAAGATTATTCTTGTAGGTTTTAGGAGGTCCCTAAAAGACATAAAAGTTGGGTTTTGGTGGATTTAAAACAACCTCAATTCACTTACGATCCTTAACTACTTGTTAAAAATTAGGGGAAAATGCAAGGAAAAATGAGGTAAAATTAATGATATGACATAAAAGTTCACTCCCGTTGGAATTACGAGGTCCCTAGAAGAATAAAAAGTTGGGTTTCGGTGGATTTCGAGAACGTAGAAATTCGAAAGAAACTTGATGATTTGTTAAAATTCTAAGAAAACTGAGGAGAAATTAGGGTAATAAGGTAAAAGATTATTCTTCTAGGTTTTAGGAGGTCCCTAAAAGACATAAAAGTTGGGTTTTGGTGGATTTAAAACAACCTCAATTCACTTACGATCCTTAACTACTTGTTAAAAATTAGGGGAAAATGCAAGGAAAAATGAGGTAAAATTAATGATATGACCTAAAAGTTCACTCCCGTTGGAATTACGAGGTCCCTAGAAGAATAAAAAGTTGGGTTTCGGTGGATTTCGAGAACGTTGAAATTCGAAAGAAACTTGATGATTTGTTAAAATTCTAAGAAAACGGAGGAGAAATTAGAGTAATAAGGTAAAAGATTATTCTTGTAGGTTTTAGGAGGTCCCTAAAAGACATAAAAGTTGGGTTTTGGTGGATTTAAAACAACCTCAATTCACTTACGATCCTTAACTATTTGTTAAAAATTAGGGGAAAATGCAAAGAAAAATGAGGTAAAATTAATGATATGACCTAAAATTTCACTCCCGTTGGAATTACGAGGTCCCTAGAAGAATAAAAAGTTGGGTTTCGGTGGATTTCGAGAACGTTGAAATTCGAAAGAAACTTGATGATTTGTTAAAATTCTAAGAAAACGGAGGAGAAATTAGAGTAATAAGGTAAAAGATTATTCTTCTAGGTTTTAGGAGGTCCCTAAAAGACATAAAAGTTGGGTTTCGGTGGATTTAAAAAAACCTCAATTCACTTACGATCCTTAACTATTTGTTAAAAATTTGGGGAAAATGTAAGGAAAACTGAGGTAAAATTAATAATATGACCTAAAAGTTCACTCCCGTTGGAATTACGAGGTCCCTAGAAGAATAAAAAGTTGGGTTTCGGTGGATTTCGAGAACGTAGAAATTCGAAAGAAACTTGATGATTTGTTAAAATTCTAAGAAAACTGAGGAGAAATTAGAGTAATAAGGTAAAAGATTATTCTTCTAGGTTTTAGGAGGTCCCTAAAAGACTTAAAAGTTGGGTTTTGGTGGATTTAAAACAACCTCAATTCACTTACGATCCTTAACTATTTGTTAAAAATTAGGGGAAAATGCAAGGAAAACTGAGGTAAAATTAATGATATGACCTAAAAGTTCACTCCCGTTGGAATTACGAGGTCCCTAGAAGAATAAAAAGTTGGGTTTCGGTGGATTTCGAGAACGTAGAAATTCGAAAGAAACTTGATGATTTGTTAAAATTCTAAGAAAACTGAGGAGAAATTAGGGTAATAAGGTAAAAGATTATTCTTCTAGGTTTTAGGAGGTCCCTAAAAGACTTAAAAGTTGGGTTTTGGTGGATTTAAAACAACCTCAATTCACTTACGATCCTTAACTACTTGTTAAAAATTAGGGGATAATGCAAGGAAAAATGAGGTAAAATTAATGATATGACATAAAATTTCACTCCCGTTGGAATTACGAGGTCCCTAGAAGAATAAAAAGTTGGGTTTCCGAGGATTTCGAGAACGTTGAAATTCGAAAGAAACTTGATGATTTGTTAAAATTGTAAGAAAACGGAGGAGAAATTAGAGTAATAAGGTAAAAGATTATTCTTGTAGGTTTTAGGAAGTCCCTAAAAGACATAAAAGTTGGGTTTTGGTGGATTTAAAACAACCTCAATTCACTTACGATCCTTAACTACTTGTTAAAAATTAGGGGAAAATGCAAGGAAAAATGATGTAAAATTAATGATATGACCTAAAAGTTCACTCCCGTTGGAATTACGAGGTCCCTAGAAGAATAAAAAGTTGGGTTTCGGTGGATTTCGAGAACGTTGAAATTCGAAAGAAACTTGATGATTTGTTAAAATTCTAAGAAAACGGAGGAGAAATTAGAGTAATAAGGTAAAAGATTATTCTTGTAGGTTTTAGGAGGTCCCTAAAAGACATAAAAGTTGGGTTTTGGTGGATTTAAAACAACCTCAATTCACTTACGATCCTTAACTACTTGTTAAAAATTAGGGTAAAATGCAAGGAAAAATGAGGTAAAATTAATGATATGACCTAAAAGTTCACTCCCGTTGGAATTACGAGGTCCCTAGAAGAATAAAAAGTTGGGTTTCGGTGGATTTCGAGAACGTAGAAATTCGAAAGAAACTTGATGATTTGTTAAAATTCTAAGAAAACTGAGGAGAAATTAGGGTAATAAGGTAAAAGATTATTCTTCTAGGTTTTAGGAGGTCCCTAAAAGACATAAAAGTTGGGTTTTGGTGGATTTAAAACAACCTCAATTCACTTACGATCCTTAACTACTTGTTAAAAATTAGGGGAAAATGCAAGGAAAAATGAGGTAAAATTAATGATATGACCTAAAAGTTCACTCCCGTTGGAATTACGAGGTCCCTAGAAGAATAAAAAGTTGGGTTTCGGTGGATTTCGAGAACGTAGAAATTCGAAAGAAACTTGATGATTTGTTAAAATTCTAAGAAAACTGAGGAGAAATTAGGGTAATAAGGTAAAAGATTATTCTTCTAGGTTTTAGGAGGTCCCTAAAAGACTTAAAAGTTGGGTTTTGGTGGATTTAAAACAACCTCAATTCACTTACGATCCTTAACTACTTGTTAAAAATTAGGGGAAAATGCAAGGAAAAATGAGGTAAAATTAATGATATGACATAAAATTTCACTCCCGTTGGAATTACGAGGTCCCTAGAAGAATAAAAAGTTGGGTTTCCGAGGATTTCGAGAACGTTGAAATTCGAAAGAAACTTGATGATTTGTTAAAATTGTAAGAAAACGGAGGAGAAATTAGAGTAATAAGGTAAAAGATTATTCTTGTAGGTTTTAGGAAGTCCCTAAAAGACATAAAAGTTGGGTTTTGGTGGATTTAAAACAACCTCAATTCACTTACGATCCTTAACTACTTGTTAAAAATTAGGGGAAAATGCAAGGAAAAATGATGTAAAATTAATGATATGACCTAAAAGTTCACTCCCGTTGGAATTACGAGGTCCCTAGAAGAATAAAAAGTTGGGTTTCGGTGGATTTCGAGAACGTTGAAATTCGAAAGAAACTTGATGATTTGTTAAAATTCTAAGAAAACGGAGGAGAAATTAGAGTAATAAGGTAAAAGATTATTCTTGTAGGTTTTAGGAGGTCCCTAAAAGACATAAAAGTTGGGTTTTGGTGGATTTAAAACAACCTCAATTCACTTACGATCCTTAACTACTTGTTAAAAATTAGGGGAAAATGCAAGGAAAAATGAGGTAAAATTAATGATATGACATAAAAGTTCACTCCCGTTGGAATTACGAGGTCCCTAGAAGAATAAAAAGTTGGGTTTCGGTGGATTTCGAGAACGTAGAAATTCGAAAGAAACTTGATGATTTGTTAAAATTCTAAGAAAACTGAGGAGAAATTAGGGTAATAAGGTAAAAGATTATTCTTCTAGGTTTTAGGAGGTCCCTAAAAGACATAAAAGTTGGGTTTTGGTGGATTTAAAACAACCTCAATTCACTTACGATCCTTAACTACTTGTTAAAAATTAGGGGAAAATGCAAGGAAAAATGAGGTAAAATTAATGATATGACCTAAAAGTTCACTCCCGTTGGAATTACGAGGTCCCTAGAAGAATAAAAAGTTGGGTTTCGGTGGATTTCGAGAACGTTGAAATTCGAAAGAAACTTGATGATTTGTTAAAATTCTAAGAAAACGGAGGAGAAATTAGAGTAATAAGGTAAAAGATTATTCTTGTAGGTTTTAGGAGGTCCCTAAAAGACATAAAAGTTGGGTTTTGGTGGATTTAAAACAACCTCAATTCACTTACGATCCTTAACTATTTGTTAAAAATTAGGGGAAAATGCAAAGAAAAATGAGGTAAAATTAATGATATGACCTAAAATTTCACTCCCGTTGGAATTACGAGGTCCCTAGAAGAATAAAAAGTTGGGTTTCGGTGGATTTCGAGAACGTTGAAATTCGAAAGAAACTTGATGATTTGTTAAAATTCTAAGAAAACGGAGGAGAAATTAGAGTAATAAGGTAAAAGATTATTCTTCTAGGTTTTAGGAGGTCCCTAAAAGACATAAAAGTTGGGTTTCGGTGGATTTAAAAAAACCTCAATTCACTTACGATCCTTAACTATTTGTTAAAAATTTGGGGAAAATGTAAGGAAAACTGAGGTAAAATTAATAATATGACCTAAAAGTTCACTCCCGTTGGAATTACGAGGTCCCTAGAAGAATAAAAAGTTGGGTTTCGGTGGATTTCGAGAACGTAGAAATTCGAAAGAAACTTGATGATTTGTTAAAATTCTAAGAAAACTGAGGAGAAATTAGAGTAATAAGGTAAAAGATTATTCTTCTAGGTTTTAGGAGGTCCCTAAAAGACTTAAAAGTTGGGTTTTGGTGGATTTAAAACAACCTCAATTCACTTACGATCCTTAACTATTTGTTAAAAATTAGGGGAAAATGCAAGGAAAACTGAGGTAAAATTAATGATATGACCTAAAAGTTCACTCCCGTTGGAATTACGAGGTCCCTAGAAGAATAAAAAGTTGGGTTTCGGTGGATTTCGAGAACGTAGAAATTCGAAAGAAACTTGATGATTTGTTAAAATTCTAAGAAAACTGAGGAGAAATTAGGGTAATAAGGTAAAAGATTATTCTTCTAGGTTTTAGGAGGTCCCTAAAAGACTTAAAAGTTGGGTTTTGGTGGATTTAAAACAACCTCAATTCACTTACGATCCTTAACTACTTGTTAAAAATTAGGGGAAAATGCAAGGAAAAATGAGGTAAAATTAATGATATGACATAAAATTTCACTCCCGTTGGAATTACGAGGTCCCTAGAAGAATAAAAAGTTGGGTTTCCGAGGATTTCGAGAACGTTGAAATTCGAAAGAAACTTGATGATTTGTTAAAATTGTAAGAAAACGGAGGAGAAATTAGAGTAATAAGGTAAAAGATTATTCTTGTAGGTTTTAGGAAGTCCCTAAAAGACATAAAAGTTGGGTTTTGGTGGATTTAAAACAACCTCAATTCACTTACGATCCTTAACTACTTGTTAAAAATTAGGGGAAAATGCAAGGAAAAATGATGTAAAATTAATGATATGACCTAAAAGTTCACTCCCGTTGGAATTACGAGGTCCCTAGAAGAATAAAAAGTTGGGTTTCGGTGGATTTCGAGAACGTTGAAATTCGAAAGAAACTTGATGATTTGTTAAAATTCTAAGAAAACGGAGGAGAAATTAGAGTAATAAGGTAAAAGATTATTCTTGTAGGTTTTAGGAGGTCCCTAAAAGACATAAAAGTTGGGTTTTGGTGGATTTAAAACAACCTCAATTCACTTACGATCCTTAACTACTTGTTAAAAATTAGGGGAAAATGCAAGGAAAAATGAGGTAAAATTAATGATATGACATAAAAGTTCACTCCCGTTGGAATTACGAGGTCCCTAGAAGAATAAAAAGTTGGGTTTCGGTGGATTTCGAGAACGTAGAAATTCGAAAGAAACTTGATGATTTGTTAAAATTCTAAGAAAACTGAGGAGAAATTAGGGTAATAAGGTAAAAGATTATTCTTCTAGGTTTTAGGAGGTCCCTAAAAGACATAAAAGTTGGGTTTTGGTGGATTTAAAACAACCTCAATTCACTTACGATCCTTAACTACTTGTTAAAAATTAGGGGAAAATGCAAGGAAAAATGAGGTAAAATTAATGATATGACCTAAAAGTTCACTCCCGTTGGAATTACGAGGTCCCTAGAAGAATAAAAAGTTGGGTTTCGGTGGATTTCGAGAACGTTGAAATTCGAAAGAAACTTGATGATTTGTTAAAATTCTAAGAAAACGGAGGAGAAATTAGAGTAATAAGGTAAAAGATTATTCTTGTAGGTTTTAGGAGGTCCCTAAAAGACATAAAAGTTGGGTTTTGGTGGATTTAAAACAACCTCAATTCACTTACGATCCTTAACTATTTGTTAAAAATTAGGGGAAAATGCAAAGAAAAATGAGGTAAAATTAATGATATGACCTAAAATTTCACTCCCGTTGGAATTACGAGGTCCCTAGAAGAATAAAAAGTTGGGTTTCGGTGGATTTCGAGAACGTTGAAATTCGAAAGAAACTTGATGATTTGTTAAAATTCTAAGAAAACGGAGGAGAAATTAGAGTAATAAGGTAAAAGATTATTCTTCTAGGTTTTAGGAGGTCCCTAAAAGACATAAAAGTTGGGTTTCGGTGGATTTAAAAAAACCTCAATTCACTTACGATCCTTAACTATTTGTTAAAAATTTGGGGAAAATGTAAGGAAAACTGAGGTAAAATTAATAATATGACCTAAAAGTTCACTCCCGTTGGAATTACGAGGTCCCTAGAAGAATAAAAAGTTGGGTTTCGGTGGATTTCGAGAACGTAGAAATTCGAAAGAAACTTGATGATTTGTTAAAATTCTAAGAAAACTGAGGAGAAATTAGAGTAATAAGGTAAAAGATTATTCTTCTAGGTTTTAGGAGGTCCCTAAAAGACTTAAAAGTTGGGTTTTGGTGGATTTAAAACAACCTCAATTCACTTACGATCCTTAACTATTTGTTAAAAATTAGGGGAAAATGCAAGGAAAACTGAGGTAAAATTAATGATATGACCTAAAAGTTCACTCCCGTTGGAATTACGAGGTCCCTAGAAGAATAAAAAGTTGGGTTTCGGTGGATTTCGAGAACGTAGAAATTCGAAAGAAACTTGATGATTTGTTAAAATTCTAAGAAAACTGAGGAGAAATTAGGGTAATAAGGTAAAAGATTATTCTTCTAGGTTTTAGGAGGTCCCTAAAAGACTTAAAAGTTGGGTTTTGGTGGATTTAAAACAACCTCAATTCACTTACGATCCTTAACTACTTGTTAAAAATTAGGGGAAAATGCAAGGAAAAATGAGGTAAAATTAATGATATGACATAAAATTTCACTCCCGTTGGAATTACGAGGTCCCTAGAAGAATAAAAAGTTGGGTTTCCGAGGATTTCGAGAACGTTGAAATTCGAAAGAAACTTGATGATTTGTTAAAATTGTAAGAAAACGGAGGAGAAATTAGAGTAATAAGGTAAAAGATTATTCTTGTAGGTTTTAGGAAGTCCCTAAAAGACATAAAAGTTGGGTTTTGGTGGATTTAAAACAACCTCAATTCACTTACGATCCTTAACTACTTGTTAAAAATTAGGGGAAAATGCAAGGAAAAATGATGTAAAATTAATGATATGACCTAAAAGTTCACTCCCGTTGGAATTACGAGGTCCCTAGAAGAATAAAAAGTTGGGTTTCGGTGGATTTCGAGAACGTTGAAATTCGAAAGAAACTTGATGATTTGTTAAAATTCTAAGAAAACGGAGGAGAAATTAGAGTAATAAGGTAAAAGATTATTCTTGTAGGTTTTAGGAGGTCCCTAAAAGACATAAAAGTTGGGTTTTGGTGGATTTAAAACAACCTCAATTCACTTACGATCCTTAACTACTTGTTAAAAATTAGGGGAAAATGCAAGGAAAAATGAGGTAAAATTAATGATATGACCTAAAAGTTCACTCCCGTTGGAATTACGAGGTCCCTAGAAGAATAAAAAGTTGGGTTTCGGTGGATTTCGAGAACGTAGAAATTCGAAAGAAACTTGATGATTTGTTAAAATTCTAAGAAAACTGAGGAGAAATTAGGGTAATAAGGTAAAAGATTATTCTTCTAGGTTTTAGGAGGTCCCTAAAAGACATAAAAGTTGGGTTTTGGTGGATTTAAAACAACCTCAATTCACTTACGATCCTTAACTACTTGTTAAAAATTAGGGGAAAATGCAAGGAAAAATGAGGTAAAATTAATGATATGACCTAAAAGTTCACTCCCGTTGGAATTACGAGGTCCCTAGAAGAATAAAAAGTTGGGTTTCGGTGGATTTCGAGAACGTTGAAATTCGAAAGAAACTTGATGATTTGTTAAAATTCTAAGAAAACGGAGGAGAAATTAGAGTAATAAGGTAAAAGATTATTCTTGTAGGTTTTAGGAGGTCCCTAAAAGACATAAAAGTTGGGTTTTGGTGGATTTAAAACAACCTCAATTCACTTACGATCCTTAACTATTTGTTAAAAATTAGGGGAAAATGCAAAGAAAAATGAGGTAAAATTAATGATATGACCTAAAATTTCACTCCCGTTGGAATTACGAGGTCCCTAGAAGAATAAAAAGTTGGGTTTCGGTGGATTTCGAGAACGTTGAAATTCGAAAGAAACTTGATGATTTGTTAAAATTCTAAGAAAACGGAGGAGAAATTAGAGTAATAAGGTAAAAGATTATTCTTCTAGGTTTTAGGAGGTCCCTAAAAGACATAAAAGTTGGGTTTCGGTGGATTTAAAACAACCTCAATTCACTTACGATCCTTAACTATTTGTTAAAAATTAGGGGAAAATGCAAGGAAAACTGCGGTAAAATTAATGATATGACCTAAAAGTTCACTCCCGTTGGAATTACGAGGTCCCTAGAAGAATAAAAAGTTGGGTTTCGGTGGATTTCGAGAACGTAGAAATTCGAAAGAAACTTGATGATTTGTTAAAATTCTAAGAAAACTGAGGAGAAATTAGGGTAATAAGGTAAAAGATTATTCTTCTAGGTTTTAGGAGGTCCCTAAAAGACTTAAAAGTTGGGTTTTGGTGGATTTAAAACAACCTCAATTCACTTACGATCCTTAACTACTTGTTAAAAATTAGGGGAAAATGCAAGGAAAAATGAGGTAAAATTAATGATATGACATAAAATTTCACTCCCGTTGGAATTACGAGGTCCCTAGAAGAATAAAAAGTTGGGTTTCCGATGATTTCGAGAACGTTGAAATTCGAAAGAAACTTGATGATTTGTTAAAATCTAAGAAAACGGTGGAGAAATTAGAGTAATAAGGTAAAAGATTATTCTTGTAGGTTTTAGGAAGTCCCTAAAAGACATAAAAGTTGGGTTTTGGTAGATTTAAAACAACCTCAATTCACTTACGATCCTTAACTATTTGTTAAAAATTAGGGGAAAATGTAAAGAAAAATGAGGTAAAATTAATGATATGACATAAAATTTCACTCCCGTTGGAATTACGAGGTCCCTAGAAGAATAAAAAGTTGGGTTTCGGTGGATTTCGAGAACGTAGAAATTCGAAAGAAACTTGATGATTTGTTAAAATTCTAAGAAAACGGTGGAGAAATTAGAGTAATAAGGTAAAAGATTATTCTTGTAGGTTTTAGGAAGTCCCTAAAAGACATAAAAGTTGGGTTTTGGTAGATTTAAAACAACCTCAATTCACTTACGATCCTTAACTATTTGTTAAAAATTAGGGGAAAATGCAAAGAAAAATGAGGTAAAATTAATGATATGACATAAAATTTCACTCCCGTTGGAATTACGAGGTCCCTAGAAGAATAAAAAGTTGGGTTTCCGAGGATTTCGAGAACGTTGAAATTCGAAAGAAACTTAATGATTTGTTAAAATTGTAAGAAAACGGAGGAGAAATTAGAGTAATTAGGTAAAAGATTATTCTTGTAGGTTTTAGGAGGTCACTAAAAGAATTAAAAGTTGGGTTTTGGTGGATTTAAAAAAACCTTAATTCACTTACGATCCTTAACTATTTGTTAAAAATTAGGGGAAAATGTAAGGAAAACTGAGGTAAAATTAATAATATGACCTAAAAGTTCACTCCCGTTGGAATTACGAGGTCCCTAGAAGAATAAAAAGTTGGGTTTCGGTGGATTTCGAGAACGTAGAAATTCGAAAGAAACTTGATGATTTGTTAAAATTCTAAGAAAACTGAGGAGAAATTAGAGTAATAAGGTAAAAGATTATTCTTCTAGGTTTTAGGAGGTCCCTAAAAGACTTAAAAGTTGGGTTTTGGTGGATTTAAAACAACCTCAATTCACTTACGATCCTTAACTATTTGTTAAAAATTAGGGGAAATGCAAGGAAAACTGAGGTAAAATTAATGATATGACCTATAAGTTCACTCCCGTTGGAATTACGAGGTCCCTAGAAGAATAAAAAGTTGGGTTTCGGTGGATTTCGAGAACGTAGAAATTCGAAAGAAACTTGATGATTTGTTAAAATTGTAAGCAAACTGAGGAGAAATTAGGGTAATAAGGTAAAAGATTATTCTTCTAGGTTTTAGGAGGTCCCTAAAAGACTTAAAAGTTGGGTTTTGGTGGATTTAAAACAACCTCAATTCACTTACGATCCTTAACTACTTGTTAAAAATTAGGGGAAAATGCAAGGAAAAATGAGGTAAAATTAATGATATAACATAAAATTTCACTCCCGTTGGAATTACGAGGTCCCTAGAAGAATAAAAAGTTGGGTTTCCGAGGATTTCGAGAACGTTGAAATTCGAAAAAAACTTGATGATTTGTTAAAATTGTAAGAAAACGGAGGAGAAATTAGAGTAATAAGGTAAAAGATTATTCTTCTAGGTTTTAGGAGGTCCCTAAAAGACTTAAAAGTTGGGTTTTGGTGGATTTAAAACAACCTCAATTCACTTACGATCCTTAACTATTTGTTAAAAATTAGGGGAAAATGCAAAGAAAAATGAGGTAAAATTAATGATATGACCTAAAATTTCACTCCCGTTGGAATAACGAGGTCCCTAGAAGAATAAAAAGTTGGGTTTCGGTGGATTTCGAGAACGTAGAAATTCGAAAGAAACTTGATGATTTGTTAAAATTCTAAGAAAACTGAGGAGAAATTAGAGTAATAAGGTAAAAGATTATTCTTGTAGGTTTTAGGAGGTCCCTAAAAGACTTAAAAGTTGGGTTTTGGTGGATTTAAAACAACCTCAATTCACTTACGATCCTTAACTACTTGTTAAAAATTAGGGGAAAATGCAAGGAAAAATGAGGTAAAATTAATGATATGACATAAAATTTCACTCCCGTTGGAATTACGAGGTCCCTAGAAGAATAAAAAGTTGGGTTTCGGTGGATTTCGAGAACGTAGAAATTCGAAAGAAACTTGATGATTTGTTAAAATTCTAAGAAAACTGAGGAGAAATTAGGGTAATAAGGTAAAAGATTATTCTTCTAGGTTTTAGGAGGTCCCTAAAAGACTTAAAAGTTGGGTTTTGGTGGATTTAAAACAACCTCAATTCACTTACGATCCTTAACTACTTGTTAAAAATTAGGGGAAAATGCAAGGAAAAATGAGGTAAAATTAATGATATAACATAAAATTTCACTCTCGTTGGAATTACGAGGTCCCTAGAAGAATAAAAAGTTGGGTTTCCGAGGATTTCGAGAACGTTGAAATTCGAAAGAAACTTGATGATTTGTTAAAATTCTAAGAAAACTGAGGAGAAATTAGAGTAATAAGGTAAAAGATTATTCTTCTAGGTTTTAGGAGGTCCCTAAAAGACATAAAAGTTGGGTTTCGGTGGATTTAAAACAACCTCAATTCACTTACGATCCTTAACTATTTGTTAAAAATTAGGGGAAAATGCAAGGAAAACTGAGGTAAAATTAATGATATGACCTAAAAGTTCACTCCCGTTGGAATTACGAGGTCCCTAGAAGAATAAAAAGTTGGGTTTCGGTGGATTTCGAGAACGTAGAAATTCGAAAGAAACTTGATGATTTGTTAAAATTCTAAGAAAACTGAGGAGAAATTAGGGTAATAAGGTAAAAGATTATTCTTCTAGGTTTTAGGAGGTCCCTAAAAGACTTAAAAGTTGGGTTTTGGTGGATTTAAAACAACCTCAATTCACTTACGATCCTTAACTATTTGTTAAAAATTAGGGGAAAATGCAAAGAAAAATGAGGTAAAATTAATGATATGACCTAAAATTTCACTCCCGTTGGAATAACGAGGTCCCTAGAAGAATAAAAAGTTGGGTTTCGGTGGATTTCGAGAACGTAGAAATTCGAAAGAAACTTGATGATTTGTTAAAATTCTAAGAAAACTGAGGAGAAATTAGAGTAATAAGGTAAAAGATTATTCTTGTAGGTTTTAGGAGGTCCCTAAAAGACTTAAAAGTTGGGTTTTGGTGGATTTAAAACAACCTCAATTCACTTACGATCCTTAACTACTTGTTAAAAATTAGGGGAAAATGCAAGGAAAAATGAGGTAAAATTAATGATATGACATAAAATTTCACTCCCGTTGGAATTACGAGGTCCCTAGAAGAATAAAAAGTTGGGTTTCCGAGGATTTCGAGAACGTTGAAATTCGAAAGAAACTTGATGATTTGTTAAAATTGTAAGAAAACGGAGGAGAAATTAGAGTAATTAGGTAAAAGATTATTCTTGTAGGTTTTAGGAGGTCCCTAAAAGACTTAAAAGTTGGGTTTTGGTGGATTTAAAACAACCTCAATTCACTTACGATCTTTAACTATTTGTTAAAAATTAGGGGAAAATGCAAGGAAAACTGAGGTAAAATTAATGATATGACCTAAAAGTTCACTCCCGTTGGAATTACGAGGTCCCTAGAAGAATAAAAAGTTGGGTTTCGGTGGATTTCGAGAACGTAGAAATTCGAAAGAAACTTGATGATTTGTTAAACTTCTAAGAAAACGGAGGAGAAATTAGAGTAATAAGGTAAAAGATTATTCTTGTAGGTTTTAGGAAGTCACTAAAAGACATAAATGTTGGGTTTTGGTGGATTTAAAACAACCTCAATTCACTTACGATCCTTAACTATTTGTTAAAAATTAGGGGAAAATGCAAAGAAAAATGAGGTAAAATTAATGATATGACATAAAATTTCACTCCCGTTGGAATTACGAGGTCCCTAGAAGAATAAAAAGTTGGGTTTCCGAGGATTTCGAGAACGTTGAAATTCGAAAGAAACTTAATGATTTGTTAAAATTGTAAGAAAACGGAGGAGAAATTAGAGTAATTAGGTAAAAGATTATTCTTGTAGGTTTTAGGAGGTCACTAAAAGAATTAAAAGTTGGGTTTTGGTGGATTTAAAAAAACCTCAATTCACTTACGATCCTTAACTATTTGTTAAAAATTAGGGGAAAATGTAAGGAAAACTGAGGTAAAATTAATAATATGACCTAAAAGTTCACTCCCGTTGGAATTACGAGGTCCCTAGAAGAATAAAAAGTTGGGTTTCGGTGGATTTCGAGAACGTAGAAATTCGAAAGAAACTTGATGATTTGTTAAAATTCTAAGAAAACTGAGGAGAAATTAGAGTAATAAGGTAAAAGATTATTCTTCTAGGTTTTAGGAGGTCCCTAAAAGACTTAAAAGTTGGGTTTTGGTGGATTTAAAACAACCTCAATTCACTTACGATCCTTAACTATTTGTTAAAAATTAGGGGAAATGCAAGGAAAACTGAGGTAAAATTAATGATATGACCTATAAGTTCACTCCCGTTGGAATTACGAGGTCCCTAGAAGAATAAAAAGTTGGGTTTCGGTGGATTTCGAGAACGTAGAAATTCGAAAGAAACTTGATGATTTGTTAAAATTCTAAGCAAACTGAGGAGAAATTAGGGTAATAAGGTAAAAGATTATTCTTCTAGGTTTTAGGAGGTCCCTAAAAGACTTAAAAGTTGGGTTTTGGTGGATTTAAAACAACCTCAATTCACTTACGATCCTTAACTACTTGTTAAAAATTAGGGGAAAATGCAAGGAAAAATGATGTAAAATTAATGATATGACATAAAATTTCACTCCCGTTGGAATTACGAGGTCCCTAGAAGAATAAAAAGTTGGGTTTCCGAGGATTTCGAGAACGTTGAAATTCGAAAAAAACTTGATGATTTGTTAAAATTGTAAGAAAACGGAGGAGAAATTAGAGTAATAAGGTAAAAGATTATTCTTGTAGATTTTAGGAAGTCCCTAAAAGACATAAAAGTTGGGTTTTGGTGGATTTAAAACAACCTCAATTCACGTACGATCCTTAACTACTTGTTAAAAATTAGGGGAAAATGCAAGGAAAAATGAGGTAAAATTAATGATATGACCTAAAAGTTCACTCCCGTTGGAATTACGAGGTCCCTAGAAGAATAAAAAGTTGTGTTTCGGTGGATTTCGAGAACGTTGAAATTCGAAAGAAACTTGATGATTTGTTAAAATTCTAAGAAAACGGAGGAGAAATTAGAGTAATAAGGTAAAAGATTATTCTTGTAGGTTTTAGGAGGTCCCTAAAAGACATAAAAGTTGGGTTTTGGTGGATTTAAAACAACCTCAATTCACTTACGATCCTTAACTATTTGTTAAAAATTAGGGGAAAATGCAAAGAAAAATGAGGTAAAATTAATGATATGACCTAAAATTTCACTCCCGTTGGAATTCCGAGGTCCCTAGAAGAATAAAAAGTTGGGTTTCGGTGGATTTCGAGAACGTAGAAATTCGAAAGAAACTTGATGATTTGTTAAAATTCTAAGAAAACTGAGGAGAAATTAGAGTAATAAGGTAAAAGATTATTCTTCTAGGTTTTAGGAGGTCCCTAAAAGACTTAAAAGTTGGGTTTTGGTGGATTTAAAACAACCTCAATTCACTTACGATCCTTAACTATTTGTTAAAAATTAGGGGAAATGCAAGGAAAACTGAGGTAAAATTAATGATATGACCTATAAGTTCACTCCCGTTGGAATTACGAGGTCCCTAGAAGAATAAAAAGTTGGGTTTCGGTGGATTTCGAGAACGTAGAAATTCGAAAGAAACTTGATGATTTGTTAAAATTCTAAGCAAACTGAGGAGAAATTAGGGTAATAAGGTAAAAGATTATTCTTCTAGGTTTTAGGAGGTCCCTAAAAGACTTAAAAGTTGGGTTTTGGTGGATTTAAAACAACCTCAATTCACTTACGATCCTTAACTACTTGTTAAAAATTAGGGGAAAATGCAAGGAAAAATGAGGTAAAATTAATGATATGACATAAAATTTCACTCCCGTTGGAATTACGAGGTCCCTAGAAGAATAAAAAGTTGGGTTTCCGAGGATTTCGAAAACGTTGAAATTCGAAAGAAACTTGATGATTTGTTAAAATTCTAAGAAAACTGAGGAGAAATTAGAGTAATAAGGTAAAAGATTATTCTTCTAGGTTTTAGGAGGTCCCTAAAAGACATAAAAGTTGGGTTTCGGTGGATTTAAAACAACCTCAATTCACTTACGATCCTTAACTATTTGTTAAAAATTAGGGGAAAATGCAAGGAAAACTGAGGTAAAATTAATGATATGACCTAAAAGTTCACTCCCGTTTGAATTACGAGGTCCCTAGAAGAATAAAAAG
The DNA here is from genome assembly GCA_963682095.1 of Potentilla sterilis. Lineage (NCBI taxonomy): Eukaryota > Viridiplantae > Streptophyta > Magnoliopsida > Rosales > Rosaceae > Potentilla > Potentilla sterilis. The sequence continues at coordinate 31,265,920 of OY821756.1, forward strand.
TTGGGTTTCGGTGGATTTCGAGAACGTAGAAATTCGAAAGAAACTTGACGATTTGTTAAAATTCTAAGAAAACTGAGGAGAAATTAGGGTAATAAGGTAAAAGATTATTCTTCTAGGTTTTAGGAGGTCCCTAAAAGACTTAAAAGTTGGGTTTTGGTGGATTTAAAACAACCTCAATTCACTTACGATCCTTAACTACTTGTTAAAAATTAGGGGAAAATGCAAGGAAAAATGAGGTAAAATTAATGATATAACATAAAATTTCACTCCCGTTGGAATTACGAGGTCCCTAGAAGAATAAAAAGTTGGGTTTCCGAGGATTTCGAGAACGTTGAAATTCGAAAGAAACTTGATGATTTGTTAAAATTCTAAGAAAACTGAGGAGAAATTAGAGTAATAAGGTAAAAGATTATTCTTCTAGGTTTTAGGAGGTCCCTAAAAGACATAAAAGTTGGGTTTCGGTGGATTTAAAACAACCTCAATTCACTTACGATCCTTAACTATTTGTTAAAAATTAGGGGAAAATGCAAGGAAAACTGAGGTAAAATTAATGATATGACCTAAAAGTTCACTCCCGTTGGAATTACGAGGTCCCTAGAAGAATAAAAAGTTGGGTTTCGGTGGATTTCGAGAACGTAGAAATTCGAAAGAAACTTGATGATTTGTTAAAATTCTAAGAAAACTGAGGAGAAATTAGGGTAATAAGGTAAAAGATTATTCTTCTAGGTTTTAGGAGGTCCCTAAAAGACATAAAAGTTGGGTTTTGGTGGATTTAAAACAACCTCAATTCACTTACGATCCTTAACTATTTGTTAAAAATTAGGGGAAAATGCAAAGAAAAATGAGGTAAAATTAATGATATGACCTAAAATTTCACTCCCGTTGGAATTCCGAGGTCCCTAGAAGAATAAAAAGTTGGGTTTCGGTGGATTTCGAGAACGTAGAAATTCGAAAGAAACTTGATGATTTGTTAAAATTCTAAGAAAACTGAGGAGAAATTAGAGTAATAAGGTAAAAGATTATTCTTCTAGGTTTTAGGAGGTCCCTAAAAGACTTAAAAGTTGGGTTTTGGTGGATTTAAAACAACCTCAATTCACTTACGATCCTTAACTATTTGTTAAAAATTAGGGGAAATGCAAGGAAAACTGAGGTAAAATTAATGATATGACCTATAAGTTCACTCCCGTTGGAATTACGAGGTCCCTAGAAGAATAAAAAGTTGGGTTTCGGTGGATTTCGAGAACGTAGAAATTCGAAAGAAACTTGATGATTTGTTAAAATTCTAAGCAAACTGAGGAGAAATTAGGGTAATAAGGTAAAAGATTATTCTTCTAGGTTTTAGGAGGTCCCTAAAAGACTTAAAAGTTGGGTTTTGGTGGATTTAAAACAACCTCAATTCACTTACGATCCTTAACTACTTGTTAAAAATTAGGGGAAAATGCAAGGAAAAATGATGTAAAATTAATGATATGACATAAAATTTCACTCCCGTTGGAATTACGAGGTCCCTAGAAGAATAAAAAGTTGGGTTTCCGAGGATTTCGAGAACGTTGAAATTCGAAAAAAACTTGATGATTTGTTAAAATTGTAAGAAAACGGAGGAGAAATTAGAGTAATAAGGTAAAAGATTATTCTTGTAGGTTTTAGGAAGTCCCTAAAAGACATAAAAGTTGGGTTTTGGTGGATTTAAAACAACCTCAATTCACGTACGATCCTTAACTACTTGTTAAAAATTAGGGGAAAATGCAAGGAAAAATGAGGTAAAATTAATGATATGACCTAAAAGTTCACTCCCGTTGGAATTACGAGGTCCCTAGAAGAATAAAAAGTTGTGTTTCGGTGGATTTCGAGAACGTTGAAATTCGAAAGAAACTTGATGATTTGTTAAAATTCTAAGAAAACGGAGGAGAAATTAGAGTAATAAGGTAAAAGATTATTCTTGTAGGTTTTAGGAGGTCCCTAAAAGACATAAAAGTTGGGTTTTGGTGGATTTAAAACAACCTCAATTCACTTACGATCCTTAACTATTTGTTAAAAATTAGGGGAAAATGCAAAGAAAAATGAGGTAAAATTAATGATATGACCTAAAATTTCACTCCCGTTGGAATTCCGAGGTCCCTAGAAGAATAAAAAGTTGGGTTTCGGTGGATTTCGAGAACGTAGAAATTCGAAAGAAACTTGATGATTTGTTAAAATTCTAAGAAAACTGAGGAGAAATTAGGGTAATAAGGTAAAAGATTATTCTTCTAGGTTTTAGGAGGTCCCTAAAAGACTTAAAAGTTGGGTTTTGGTGGATTTAAAACAACCTCAATTCACTTACGATCCTTAACTACTTGTTAAAAATTAGGGGAAAATGCAAGGAAAAATGAGGTAAAATTAATGATATGACATAAAATTTCACTCCCGTTGGAATTACGAGGTCCCTAGAAGAATAAAAAGTTGGGTTTCCGAGGATTTCGAGAACGTTGAAATTCGAAAGAAACTTGATGATTTGTTAAAATTCTAAGAAAACTGAGGAGAAATTAGAGTAATAAGGTAAAAGATTATTCTTCTAGGTTTTAGGAGGTCCCTAAAAGACATAAAAGTTGGGTTTCGGTGGATTTAAAACAACCTCAATTCACTTACGATCCTTAACTATTTGTTAAAAATTAGGGGAAAATGCAAGGAAAACTGAGGTAAAATTAATGATATGACCTAAAAGTTCACTCCCGTTTGAATTACGAGGTCCCTAGAAGAATAAAAAGTTGGGTTTCGGTGGATTTCGAGAACGTAGAAATTCGAAAGAAACTTGACGATTTGTTAAAATTCTAAGAAAACTGAGGAGAAATTAGGGTAATAAGGTAAAAGATTATTCTTCTAGGTTTTAGGAGGTCCCTAAAAGACTTAAAAGTTGGGTTTTGGTGGATTTAAAACAACCTCAATTCACTTACGATCCTTAACTACTTGTTAAAAATTAGGGGAAAATGCAAGGAAAAATGAGGTAAAATTAATGATATAACATAAAATTTCACTCCCGTTGGAATTACGAGGTCCCTAGAAGAATAAAAAGTTGGGTTTCCGAGGATTTCGAGAACGTTGAAATTCGAAAGAAACTTGATGATTTGTTAAAATTCTAAGAAAACTGAGGAGAAATTAGAGTAATAAGGTAAAAGATTATTCTTCTAGGTTTTAGGAGGTCCCTAAAAGACATAAAAGTTGGGTTTCGGTGGATTTAAAACAACCTCAATTCACTTACGATCCTTAACTATTTGTTAAAAATTAGGGGAAAATGCAAGGAAAACTGAGGTAAAATTAATGATATGACCTAAAAGTTCACTCCCGTTGGAATTACGAGGTCCCTAGAAGAATAAAAAGTTGGGTTTCGGTGGATTTCGAGAACGTAGAAATTCGAAAGAAACTTGATGATTTGTTAAAATTCTAAGAAAACTGAGGAGAAATTAGGGTAATAAGGTAAAAGATTATTCTTCTAGGTTTTAGGAGGTCCCTAAAAGACTTAAAAGTTGGGTTTTGGTGGATTTAAAACAACCTCAATTCACTTACGATCCTTAACTATTTGTTAAAAATTAGGGGAAAATGCAAAGAAAAATGAGGTAAAATTAATGATATGACCTAAAATTTCACTCCCGTTGGAATAACGAGGTCCCTAGAAGAATAAAAAGTTGGGTTTCGGTGGATTTCGAGAACGTAGAAATTCGAAAGAAACTTGATGATTTGTTAAAATTCTAAGAAAACTGAGGAGAAATTAGAGTAATAAGGTAAAAGATTATTCTTGTAGGTTTTAGGAGGTCCCTAAAAGACTTAAAAGTTGGGTTTTGGTGGATTTAAAACAACCTCAATTCACTTACGATCCTTAACTACTTGTTAAAAATTAGGGGAAAATGCAAAGAAAAATGAGGTAAAATTAATGATATGACCTCAAAGTTCACTCCCGTTGGAATTACGAGGTCCCTAGAAGAATAAAAAGTTGGGTTTCGGTGGATTTCGAGAACGTAGAAATTCGAAAGAAACTTGATGATTTGTTAAAATTCTAAGAAAACTGAGGAGAAATTAGAGTAATAAGGTAAAAGATTATTCTTCTAGGTTTTAGGAGGTCCCTAAAAGACATAAAAGTTGGGTTTCGGTGGATTTAAAACAACCTCAATTCACTTACGATCCTTAACTATTTGTTAAAAATTAGGGGAAAATGCAAGGAAAACTGAGGTAAAATTAATGATATGACCTAAAAGTTCACTCCCGTTGGAATTACGAGGTCCCTAGAAGAATAAAAAGTTGGGTTTCGGTGGATTTCGAGAACGTAGAAATTCGAAAGAAACTTGATGATTTGTTAAAATTCTAAGAAAACGGAGGAGAAATTAGAGTAATAAGGTAAAAGATTATTCTTGTAGGTTTTAGGAGGTCCCTAAAAGACATAAAAGTTGGGTTTTGGTGGATTTAAAACAACCTCAATTCACTTACGATCCTTAACTATTTGTTAAAAATTAGGGGAAAATGCAAAGAAAAATGAGGTAAAATTAATGATATGACCTAAAATTTCACTCCCGTTGGAATTACGAGGTCCCTAGAAGAATAAAAAGTTGGGTTTCGGTGGATTTCGAGAACGTAGAAATTCGAAAGAAACTTGATGATTTGTTAAAATTCTAAGAAAACTGAGGAGAAATTAGAGTAATAAGGTAAAAGATTATTCTTCTAGGTTTTAGGAGGTCCCTAAAAGACATAAAAGTTGGGTTTCGGTGGATTTAAAACAACCTCAATTCACTTACGATCCTTAACTATTTGTTAAAAATTAGGGGAAAATGCAAGGAAAACTGAGGTAAAATTAATGATATGACCTAAAAGTTCACTCCCGTTGGAATTACGAGGTCCCTAGAAGAATAAAAAGTTGGGTTTCGGTGGATTTCGAGAACGTTGAAATTCGAAAGAAACTTGATGATTTGTTAAAATTCTAAGAAAACTGAGGAGAAATTAGGGTAATAAGGTAAAAGATTATTCTTCTAGGTTTTAGGAGGTCCCTAAAAGACTTAAAAGTTGGGTTTTGGTGGATTTAAAACAACCTCAATTCACTTACGATCCTTAACTACTTGTTAAAAATTAGGGGAAAATGCAAAGAAAAATGAGGTAAAATTAATGATATGACCTCAAAGTTCACTCCCGTTGGAATTACGAGGTCCCTAGAAGAATAAAAAGTTGGGTTTCGGTGGATTTCGAGAACGTAGAAATTCGAAAGAAACTTGATGATTTGTTAAAATTCTAAGAAAACTGAGGAGAAATTAGAGTAATAAGGTAAAAGATTATTCTTCTAGGTTTTAGGAGGTCCCTAAAAGACATAAAAGTTGGGTTTCGGTGGATTTAAAACAACCTCAATTCACTTACGATCCTTAACTATTTGTTAAAAATTAGGGGAAAATGCAAGGAAAACTGAGGTAAAATTAATGATATGACCTAAAAGTTCACTCCCGTTGGAATTACGAGGTCCCTAGAAGAATAAAAAGTTGGGTTTCGGTGGATTTCGAGAACGTAGAAATTCGAAAGAAACTTGATGATTTGTTAAAATTCTAAGAAAACGGAGGAGAAATTAGAGTAATAAGGTAAAAGATTATTCTTGTAGGTTTTAGGAGGTCCCTAAAAGACATAAAAGTTGGGTTTTGGTGGATTTAAAACAACCTCAATTCACTTACGATCCTTAACTATTTGTTAAAAATTAGGGGAAAATGCAAAGAAAAATGAGGTAAAATTAATGATATGACCTAAAATTTCACTCCCGTTGGAATTACGAGGTCCCTAGAAGAATAAAAAGTTGGGTTTCGGTGGATTTCGAGAACGTAGAAATTCGAAAGAAACTTGATGATTTGTTAAAATTCTAAGAAAACTGAGGAGAAATTAGAGTAATAAGGTAAAAGATTATTCTTCTAGGTTTTAGGAGGTCCCTAAAAGACATAAAAGTTGGGTTTCGGTGGATTTAAAACAACCTCAATTCACTTACGATCCTTAACTATTTGTTAAAAATTAGGGGAAAATGCAAGGAAAACTGAGGTAAAATTAATGATATGACCTAAAAGTTCACTCCCGTTGGAATTACGAGGTCCCTAGAAGAATAAAAAGTTGGGTTTCGGTGGATTTCGAGAACGTTGAAATTCGAAAGAAACTTGATGATTTGTTAAAATTCTAAGAAAACGGAGGAGAAATTAGAGTAATAAGGTAAAAGATTATTCTTGTAGGTTTTAGGAGGTCCCTAAAAGACATAAAAGTTGGGTTTTGGTGGATTTAAAACAACCTCAATTCACTTACGATCCTTAACTATTTGTTAAAAATTAGGGGAAAATGCAAAGAAAAATGAGGTAAAATTAATGATATGACCTAAAATTTCACTCCCGTTGGAATTACGAGGTCCCTAGAAGAATAAAAAGTTGGGTTTCGGTGGATTTCGAGAACGTAGAAATTCGAAAGAAACTTGATGATTTGTTAAAATTCTAAGAAAACTGAGGAGAAATTAGGGTAATAAGGTAAAAGATTATTCTTCTAGGTTTTAGGAGGTCCCTAAAAGACTTAAAAGTTGGGTTTTGGTGGATTTAAAACAACCTCAATTCACTTACGATCCTTAACTACTTGTTAAAAATTAGGGGAAAATGCAAGGAAAAATGAGGTAAAATTAATGATATGACATAAAATTTCACTCCCGTTGGAATTACGAGGTCCCTAGAAGAATAAAAAGTTGGGTTTCCGAGGATTTCGAGAACGTTGAAATTCGAAAGAAACTTGATGATTTGTTAAAATTCTAAGAAAACGGAGTAGAAATTAGAGTAACAAGGTAAAAGATTATTCTTGTAGGTTTTAGGAAGTCCCTAAAAGACATAAAAGTTGGGTTTTGGTGGATTTAAAACAACCTCAATTCACTTACGATCCTTAACTATTTGTTAAAAATTAGGGGAAAATGCAAAGAAAAATGAGGTAAAATTAATGATATGACCTAAAATTTCACTCCCGTTGGAATAACGAGGTCCCTAGAAGAATAAAAAGTTGGGTTTCGGTGGATTTCGAGAACGTAGAAATTCGAAAGAAACTTGATGATTTGTTAAAATTCTAAGAAAACTGAGGAGAAATTAGAGTAATAAGGTAAAAGATTATTCTTGTAGGTTTTAGGAGGTCCCTAAAAGACTTAAAAGTTGGGTTTTGGTGGATTTAAAACAACCTCAATTCACTTACGATCCTTAACTACTTGTTAAAAATTAGGGGAAAATGCAAGGAAAAATGAGGTAAAATTAATGATATGACATAAAATTTCACTCCCGTTGGAATTACGAGGTCCCTAGAAGAATAAAAAGTTGGGTTTCCGAGGATTTCGAGAACGTTGAAATTCGAAAGAAACTTGATGATTTGTTAAAATTGTAAGAAAACGGAGGAGAAATTAGAGTAATTAGGTAAAAGATTATTCTTGTAGGTTTTAGGAGGTCCCTAAAAGACTTAAAAGTTGGGTTTTGGTGTATTTAAAACAACCTCAATTCACTTACGATCTTTAACTATTTGTTAAAAATTAGGGGAAAATGCAAGGAAAACTGAGGTAAAATTAATGATATGACCTAAAAGTTCACTCCCGTTGGAATTACGAGGTCCCTAGAAGAATAAAAAGTTGGGTTTCGGTGGATTTCGAGAACGTTGAAATTCGAAAGAAACTTGATGATTTGTTAAAATTCTAAGAAAACTGAGGAGAAATTAGGGTAATAAGGTAAAAGATTATTCTTCTAGGTTTTAGGAGGTCCCTAAAAGACTTAAAAGTTGGGTTTTGGTGGATTTAAAACAACCTCAATTCACTTACGATCCTTAACTACTTGTTAAAAATTAGGGGAAAATGCAAAGAAAAATGAGGTAAAATTAATGATATGACCTCAAAGTTCACTCCCGTTGGAATTACGAGGTCCCTAGAAGAATAAAAAGTTGGGTTTCGGTGGATTTCGAGAACGTAGAAATTCGAAAGAAACTTGATGATTTGTTAAAATTCTAAGAAAACTGAGGAGAAATTAGAGTAATAAGGTAAAAGATTATTCTTCTAGGTTTTAGGAGGTCCCTAAAAGACATAAAAGTTGGGTTTCGGTGGATTTAAAACAACCTCAATTCACTTACGATCCTTAACTATTTGTTAAAAATTAGGGGAAAATGCAAGGAAAACTGAGGTAAAATTAATGATATGACCTAAAAGTTCACTCCCGTTGGAATTACGAGGTCCCTAGAAGAATAAAAAGTTGGGTTTCGGTGGATTTCGAGAACGTAGAAATTCGAAAGAAACTTGATGATTTGTTAAAATTCTAAGAAAACGGAGGAGAAATTAGAGTAATAAGGTAAAAGATTATTCTTGTAGGTTTTAGGAGGTCCCTAAAAGACATAAAAGTTGGGTTTTGGTGGATTTAAAACAACCTCAATTCACTTACGATCCTTAACTATTTGTTAAAAATTAGGGGAAAATGCAAAGAAAAATGAGGTAAAATTAATGATATGACCTAAAATTTCACTCCCGTTGGAATTACGAGGTCCCTAGAAGAATAAAAAGTTGGGTTTCGGTGGATTTCGAGAACGTAGAAATTCGAAAGAAACTTGATGATTTGTTAAAATTCTAAGAAAACTGAGGAGAAATTAGAGTAATAAGGTAAAAGATTATTCTTCTAGGTTTTAGGAGGTCCCTAAAAGACATAAAAGTTGGGTTTCGGTGGATTTAAAACAACCTCAATTCACTTACGATCCTTAACTATTTGTTAAAAATTAGGGGAAAATGCAAGGAAAACTGAGGTAAAATTAATGATATGACCTAAAAGTTCACTCCCGTTGGAATTACGAGGTCCCTAGAAGAATAAAAAGTTGGGTTTCGGTGGATTTCGAGAACGTTGAAATTCGAAAGAAACTTGATGATTTGTTAAAATTCTAAGAAAACGGAGGAGAAATTAGAGTAATAAGGTAAAAGATTATTCTTGTAGGTTTTAGGAGGTCCCTAAAAGACATAAAAGTTGGGTTTTGGTGGATTTAAAACAACCTCAATTCACTTACGATCCTTAACTATTTGTTAAAAATTAGGGGAAAATGCAAAGAAAAATGAGGTAAAATTAATGATATGACCTAAAATTTCACTCCCGTTGGAATTACGAGGTCCCTAGAAGAATAAAAAGTTGGGTTTCGGTGGATTTCGAGAACGTAGAAATTCGAAAGAAACTTGATGATTTGTTAAAATTCTAAGAAAACTGAGGAGAAATTAGGGTAATAAGGTAAAAGATTATTCTTCTAGGTTTTAGGAGGTCCCTAAAAGACTTAAAAGTTGGGTTTTGGTGGATTTAAAACAACCTCAATTCACTTACGATCCTTAACTACTTGTTAAAAATTAGGGGAAAATGCAAGGAAAAATGAGGTAAAATTAATGATATGACATAAAATTTCACTCCCGTTGGAATTACGAGGTCCCTAGAAGAATAAAAAGTTGGGTTTCCGAGGATTTCGAGAACGTTGAAATTCGAAAGAAACTTGATGATTTGTTAAAATTCTAAGAAAACGGAGTAGAAATTAGAGTAACAAGGTAAAAGATTATTCTTGTAGGTTTTAGGAAGTCCCTAAAAGACATAAAAGTTGGGTTTTGGTGGATTTAAAACAACCTCAATTCACTTACGATCCTTAACTATTTGTTAAAAATTAGGGGAAAATGCAAAGAAAAATGAGGTAAAATTAATGATATGACCTAAAATTTCACTCCCGTTGGAATAACGAGGTCCCTAGAAGAATAAAAAGTTGGGTTTCGGTGGATTTCGAGAACGTAGAAATTCGAAAGAAACTTGATGATTTGTTAAAATTCTAAGAAAACTGAGGAGAAATTAGAGTAATAAGGTAAAAGATTATTCTTGTAGGTTTTAGGAGGTCCCTAAAAGACTTAAAAGTTGGGTTTTGGTGGATTTAAAACAACCTCAATTCACTTACGATCCTTAACTACTTGTTAAAAATTAGGGGAAAATGCAAGGAAAAATGAGGTAAAATTAATGATATGACATAAAATTTCACTCCCGTTGGAATTACGAGGTCCCTAGAAGAATAAAAAGTTGGGTTTCCGAGGATTTCGAGAACGTTGAAATTCGAAAGAAACTTGATGATTTGTTAAAATTGTAAGAAAACGGAGGAGAAATTAGAGTAATTAGGTAAAAGATTATTCTTGTAGGTTTTAGGAGGTCCCTAAAAGACTTAAAAGTTGGGTTTTGGTGTATTTAAAACAACCTCAATTCACTTACGATCTTTAACTATTTGTTAAAAATTAGGGGAAAATGCAAGGAAAACTGAGGTAAAATTAATGATATGACCTAAAAGTTCACTCCCGTTGGAATTACGAGGTCCCTAGAAGAATAAAAAGTTGGGTTTCGGTGGATTTCGAGAACGTAGAAATTCGAAAGAAACTTGATGATTTGTTAAACTTCTAAGAAAACGGAGGAGAAATTAGAGTAATAAGGTAAAAGATTATTCTTGTAGGTTTTAGGAAGTCACTAAAAGACATAAAAGTTGGGTTTTGGTGGATTTAAAACAACCTCAATTCACTTACGATCCTTAACTACTTGTTAAAAATTAGGGGAAAATGCAAGGAAAAATGAGGTAAAATTAATGATATGACATAAAATTTCACTCCCGTTGGAATTACGAGGTCCCTAGAAGAATAAAAAGTTGGGTTTCCGAGGATTTCGAGAACGTTGAAATTCGAAAGAAACTTGATGATTTGTTAAAATTCTAAGAAAACGGAGGAGAAATTAGAGTAATAAGGTAAAAGATTATTCTTGTAGGTTTTAGGAGGTCCCTAAAAGACATAAAAGTTGGGTTTTGGTGGATTTAAAACAACCTCAATTCACTTACGATCCTTAACTATTTGTTAAAAATTAGGGGAAAATGCAAAGAAAAATGAGGTAAAATTAATGATATGACCTAAAAGTTCACTCCCGTTGGAATTACGAGGTCCCTAGAAGAATAAAAAGTTGGGTTTCGGTGGATTTCGAGAACGTAGAAATTCGAAAGAAACTTGATGATTTGTTAAAATTCTAAGAAAACGGAGGAGAAATTAGAGTAATAAGGTAAAAGATTATTCTTGTAGGTTTTAGGAAGTCCCTAAAAGACATAAAAGTTGGGTTTTGGTGGATTTAAAACAACCTCAATTCACGTACGATCCTTAACTACTTGTTAAAAATTAGGGGAAAATGCAAGGAAAAATGAGGTAAAATTAATGATATGACCTAAAAGTTCACTCCCGTTGGAATTACGAGGTCCCTAGAAGAATAAAAAGTTGTGTTTCGGTGGATTTCGAGAACGTTGAAATTCGAAAGAAACTTGATGATTTGTTAAAATTCTAAGAAAACGGAGGAGAAATTAGAGTAATAAGGTAAAAGATTATTCTTGTAGGTTTTAGGAGGTCCCTAAAAGACATAAAAGTTGGGTTTTGGTGGATTTAAAACAACCTCAATTCACTTACGATCCTTAACTATTTGTTAAAAATTAGGGGAAAATGCAAAGAAAAATGAGGTAAAATTAATGATATGACCTAAAATTTCACTCCCGTTGGAATTACGAGGTCCCTAGAATAATAAAAAGTTGGGTTTCGGTGGATTTCGAGAACGTAGAAATTCGAAAGAAACTTGATGATTTGTTAAAATTCTAAGAAAACTGAGGAGAAATTAGGGTAATAAGGTAAAAGATTATTCTTCTAGGTTTTAGGAGGTCCTAAAAGACTTAAAAGTTGGGTTTTGGTGGATTTAAAACAACCTCAATTCACTTACGATCCTTAACTACTTGTTAAAAATTAGGGGAAAATGCAAGGAAAAATGAGGTAAAATTAATGATATGACATAAAATTTCACTCCCGTTGGAATTACGAGGTCCCTAGAAGAATAAAAAGTTGGGTTTCCGAGGATTTCGAGAACGTTGAAATTCGAAAGAAACTTGATGATTTGTTAAAATTCTAAGAAAACTGAGGAGAAATTAGAGTAATAAGGTAAAAGATTATTCTTCTAGGTTTTAGGAGGTCCCTAAAAGACATAAAAGTTGGGTTTCGGTGGATTTAAAACAACCTCAATTCACTTACGATCCTTAACTATTTGTTAAAAATTAGGGGAAAATGCAAGGAAAACTGAGGTAAAATTAATGATATGACCTAAAAGTTCACTCCCGTTGGAATTACGAGGTCCCTAGAATAATAAAAAGTTGGGTTTCGGTGGATTTCGAGAACGTAGAAATTCGAAAGAAACTTGATGATTTGTTAAAATTCTAAGAAAACTGAGGAGAAATTAGGGTAATAAGGTAAAAGATTATTCTTCTAGGTTTTAGGAGGTCCCTAAAAGACTTAAAAGTTGGGTTTTGGTGGATTTAAAACAACCTCAATTCACTTACGATCCTTAACTACTTGTTAAAAATTAGGGGAAAATGCAAGGAAAAATGAGGTAAAATTAATGATATGACATAAAATTTCACTCCCGTTGGAATTACGAGGTCCCTAGAAGAATAAAAAGTTGGGTTTCCGAGGATTTCGAGAACGTTGAAATTCGAAAGAAACTAGATGATTTGTTAAAATTGTAAGAAAACGGAGGAGAAATTAGAGTAATAAGGTAAAAGATTATTCTTGTAGGTTTTAGGAAGTCCCTAAAAGACATAAAAGTTGGGTTTTGGTGGATTTAAAACAACCTCAATTCACTTACGATCCTTAACTACTTGTTAAAAATTAGGGGAAAATGCAAGGAAAAATGAGGTAAAATTAATGATATGACCTAAAAGTTCACTCCCGTTGGAATTACGAGGTCCCTAGAAGAATAAAAAGTTGGGTTTCGGTGGATTTCGAGAACGTTGAAATTCGAAAGAAACTTGATGATTTGTTAAAATTCTAAGAAAACTGAGGAGAAATTAGAGTAATAAGGTAAAAGATTATTCTTGTAGGTTTTAGGAGGTCCCTAAAAGACTTAAAAGTTGGGTTTTGGTGGATTTAAAACAACCTCAATTCACTTACGATCCTTAACTACTTGTTAAAAATTAGGGGAAAATGCAAGGAAAAATGAGGTAAAATTAATGATATGACATAAAATTTCACTCCCGTTGGAATTACGAGGTCCCTAGAAGAATAAAAAGTTGGGTTTCCGAGGATTTCGAGAACGTTGAAATTCGAAAGAAACTTGATGATTTGTTAAAATTGTAAGAAAACGGAGGAGAAATTAGAGTAATTAGGTAAAAGATTATTCTTGTAGGTTTTAGGAGGTCCCTAAAAGACTTAAAAGTTGGGTTTTGGTGTATTTAAAACAACCTCAATTCACTTACGATCTTTAACTATTTGTTAAAAATTAGGGGAAAATGCAAGGAAAACTGAGGTAAAATTAATGATATGACCTAAAAGTTCACTCCCGTTGGAATTACGAGGTCCCTAGAAGAATAAAAAGTTGGGTTTCGGTGGATTTCGAGAACGTAGAAATTCGAAAGAAACTTGATGATTTGTTAAACTTCTAAGAAAACGGAGGAGAAATTAGAGTAATAAGGTAAAAGATTATTCTTGTAGGTTTTAGGAAGTCACTAAAAGACATAAAAGTTGGGTTTTGGTGGATTTAAAACAACCTCAATTCACTTACGATCCTTAACTACTTGTTAAAAATTAGGGGAAAATGCAAGGAAAAATGAGGTAAAATTAATGATATGACATAAAATTTCACTCCCGTTGGAATTACGAGGTCCCTAGAAGAATAAAAAGTTGGGTTTCCGAGGATTTCGAGAACGTTGAAATTCGAAAGAAACTTGATGATTTGTTAAAATTCTAAGAAAACGGAGGAGAAATTAGAGTAATAAGGTAAAAGATTATTCTTGTAGGTTTTAGGAGGTCCCTAAAAGACATAAAAGTTGGGTTTTGGTGGATTTAAAACAACCTCAATTCACTTACGATCCTTAACTATTTGTTAAAAATTAGGGGAAAATGCAAAGAAAAATGAGGTAAAATTAATGATATGACCTAAAAGTTCACTCCCGTTGGAATTACGAGGTCCCTAGAAGAATAAAAAGTTGGGTTTCGGTGGATTTCGAGAACGTAGAAATTCGAAAGAAACTTGATGATTTGTTAAAATTCTAAGAAAACGGAGGAGAAATTTGAGTAATAAGGTAAAAGATTATTCTTGTAGGTTTTAGGAAGTCCCTAAAAGACATAAAAGTTGGGTTTTGGTGGATTTAAAACAACCTCAATTCACGTACGATCCTTAACTACTTGTTAAAAATTAGGGGAAAATGCAAGGAAAAATGAGGTAAAATTAATGATATGACCTAAAAGTTCACTCCCGTTGGAATTACGAGGTCCCTAGAAGAATAAAAAGTTGTGTTTCGGTGGATTTCGAGAACGTTGAAATTCGAAAGAAACTTGATGATTTGTTAAAATTCTAAGAAAACGGAGGAGAAATTAGAGTAATAAGGTAAAAGATTATTCTTGTAGGTTTTAGGAGGTCCCTAAAAGACATAAAAGTTGGGTTTTGGTGGATTTAAAACAACCTCAATTCACTTACGATCCTTAACTATTTGTTAAAAATTAGGGGAAAATGCAAAGAAAAATGAGGTAAAATTAATGATATGACCTAAAATTTCACTCCCGTTGGAATTACGAGGTCCCTAGAATAATAAAAAGTTGGGTTTCGGTGGATTTCGAGAACGTAGAAATTCGAAAGAAACTTGATGATTTGTTAAAATTCTAAGAAAACTGAGGAGAAATTAGGGTAATAAGGTAAAAGATTATTCTTCTAGGTTTTAGGAGGTCCTAAAAGACTTAAAAGTTGGGTTTTGGTGGATTTAAAACAACCTCAATTCACTTACGATCCTTAACTACTTGTTAAAAATTAGGGGAAAATGCAAGGAAAAATGAGGTAAAATTAATGATATGACATAAAATTTCACTCCCGTTGGAATTACGAGGTCCCTAGAAGAATAAAAAGTTGGGTTTCCGAGGATTTCGAGAACGTTGAAATTCGAAAGAAACTTGATGATTTGTTAAAATTCTAAGAAAACTGAGGAGAAATTAGAGTAATAAGGTAAAAGATTATTCTTCTAGGTTTTAGGAGGTCCCTAAAAGACATAAAAGTTGGGTTTCGGTGGATTTAAAACAACCTCAATTCACTTACGATCCTTAACTATTTGTTAAAAATTAGGGGAAAATGCAAGGAAAACTGAGGTAAAATTAATGATATGACCTAAAAGTTCACTCCCGTTGGAATTACGAGGTCCCTAGAATAATAAAAAGTTGGGTTTCGGTGGATTTCGAGAACGTAGAAATTCGAAAGAAACTTGATGATTTGTTAAAATTCTAAGAAAACTGAGGAGAAATTAGGGTAATAAGGTAAAAGATTATTCTTCTAGGTTTTAGGAGGTCCCTAAAAGACTTAAAAGTTGGGTTTTGGTGGATTTAAAACAACCTCAATTCACTTACGATCCTTAACTACTTGTTAAAAATTAGGGGAAAATGCAAGGAAAAATGAGGTAAAATTAATGATATGACATAAAATTTCACTCCCGTTGGAATTACGAGGTCCCTAGAAGAATAAAAAGTTGGGTTTCCGAGGATTTCGAGAACGTTGAAATTCGAAAGAAACTTGATGATTTGTTAAAATTGTAAGAAAACGGAGGAGAAATTAGAGTAATTAGGTAAAAGATTATTCTTGTAGGTTTTAGGAGGTCCCTAAAAGACTTAAAAGTTGGGTTTTGGTGGATTTAAAACAACCTCAATTCACTTACGATCTTTAACTATTTGTTAAAAATTAGGGGAAAATGCAAGGAAAACTGAGGTAAAATTAATGATATGACCTAAAAGTTCACTCCCGTTGGAATTACGAGGTCCCTAGAAGAATAAAAAGTTGGGTTTCGGTGGATTTCGAGAACGTAGAAATTCGAAAGAAACTTGATGATTTGTTAAACTTCTAAGAAAACGGAGGAGAAATTAGAGTAATAAGGTAAAAGATTATTCTTGTAGGTTTTAGGAAGTCACTAAAAGACATAAAAGTTGGGTTTTGGTGGATTTAAAACAACCTCAATTCACTTACGATCCTTAACTATTTGTTAAAAATTATGGGAAAATGCAAAGAAAAATGAGGTAAAATTAATGATATGACATAAAATTTCACTCCCGTTGGAATTACGAGGTCCCTAGAAGAATAAAAAGTTGGGTTTCCGAGGATTTCGAGAACGTTGAAATTCGAAAGAAACTTGATGATTTGTTAAAATTGTAAGAAAACGGAGGAGAAATTAGAGTAATTAGGTAAAAGATTATTTTTGTAGGTTTTAGGAGGTCACTAAAAGAATTAAAAGTTGGGTTTTGGTGGATTTAAAAAAACCTCAATTCACTTACGATCCTTAACTATTTGTTAAAAATTAGGGGAAAATGCAAGGAAAACTGAGGTAAAATTAATAATATGACCTAAAAGTTCACTCCCGTTGGAATTACGAGGTCCCTAGAAGAATAAAAAGTTGGGTTTCGGTGGATTTCGAGAACGTAGAAATTCGAAAGAAACTTGATGATTTGTTAAAATTCTAAGAAAACTGAGGAGAAATTAGAGTAATAAGGTAAAAGATTATTCTTGTAGGTTTTAGGAGGTCCCTAAAAGACTTAAAAGTTGGGTTTTGGTGGATTTAAAACAACCTCAATTCACTTACTATCCTTAACTATTTGTTAAAAATTAGGGGAAAATGAAAAAGAAAAATGAGGTAAAATTAATGATATGACCTAAAATTTCACTCCCGTTGGAATTACGAGGTCCCTAGAAGAATAAAAAGTTGGGTTTCGGTGGATTTCGAGAACGTAGAAATTCGAAAGAAACTTGATGATTTGTTAAAATTCTAAGAAAACTGAGGAGAAATTAGAGTAATAAGGTAAAAGATTATTCTTGTAGGTTTTAGGAGGTCCCTAAAAGACTTAAAAGTTGGGTTTTGGTGGATTTAAAACAACCTCAATTCACTTACGATCCTTAACTATTTGTTAAAAATTAGGGGAAAATGCAAGGAAAACTGAGGTAAAATTAATGATATGACCTAAAAGTTCACTCCCGTTGGAATTACGAGGTCCCTAGAAGAATAAAAAGTTGGGTTTCGGTGGATTTCGAGAACGTAGAAATTCGAAAGAAACTTGATGATTTGTTAAAATTCAAAGAAAACTGAGGAGAAATTAGAGTAATAAGGTAAAAGATTATTCTTCTAGGTTTTAGGAGGTCCCTAAAAGACTTAAAAGTTGGGTTTTGGTGGATTTAAAACAACCTCAATTCACTTACGATCCTTAACTACTAGTTAAAAATTAGGGGAAAATGCAAGGAAAAATGAGGTAAAATTAATGATATGACATAAAATTTCACTCCCGTTGGAATTACGAGGTCCCTAGAAGAATAAAAAGTTTGGTTTCCGAGGATTTCGAGAACGTTGAAATTCGAAAGAAACTTGATGATTTGTTAAAATTCTAAGAAAACTGAGGAGAAATTAGAGTAATAAGGTAAAAGATTATTCTTGTAGGTTTTAGGAGGTCCCTAAAAGACTTAAAAGTTGGGTTTTGGTGGATTTAAAACAACCTCAATTCACTTACGATCGTTAACTACTTGTTAAAAATTAGGGGAAAATGCAAGGAAAAATGAGGTAAAATTAATGATATGACCTAAAATTTCACTCCCGTTGGAATTACGAGGTCCCTAGAAGAACAAAAAGTTGGGTTTCCGAGGATTTCGAGAACGTTGAAATTCGAAAGAAACTTGATGATTTGTTAAAATCTAAGAAAACGGAGGAGAAATTAGAGTAATAAGGTAAAAGATTATTCTTGTAGGTTTTAGGAAGTCACTAAAAGACATAAAAGTTGGGTTTTGGTGGATTTAAAACAACCTCAATTCAGTTACGATCCTTAACTATTTGTTAAAAATTAGGGGAAAATGCAAAGAAAAATGAGGTAAAATTAATGATATGACATAAAATTTCACTCCCGTTGGAATTACGAGGTCCCTAGAAGAATAAAAAGTTGGGTTTCGGTGGATTTCGAGAACGTAGAAATTCGAAAGAAACTTGATGATTTGTTAAAATTCTAAGAAAACTGAGGAGAAATTAGAGTAATAAGGTAAAAGATTATTCTTGTAGGTTTTAGGAGGTCCCTAAAAGACTTAAAAGTTGGGTTTTGGTGGATTTAAAACAACCTCAATTCACTTACGATCCTTAACTACTAGTTAAAAATTAGGGGAAAATGCAAGGAAAAATGAGGTAAAATTAATGATATGACATAAAATTTCACTCCCGTTGGAATTACGAGGTCCCTAGAAGAATAAAAAGTTGGGTTTCCGAGGATTTCGAGAACGTTGAAATTCGAAAGAAACTTGATGATTTGTTAAAATTCTAAGAAAACTGAGGAGAAATTAGAGTAATAAGGTAAAAGATTATTCTTGTAGGTTTTAGGAGGTCCCTAAAAGACTTAAAAGTTGGGTTTTGGTGGATTTAAAACAACCTCAATTCACTTACGATCCTTAACTACTTGTTAAAAATTAGGGGAAAATGCAAGGAAAAATGAGGTAAAATTAATGATATGACCTAAAATTTCACTCCCGTTGGAATTACGAGGTCCCTAGAAGAATAAAAAGTTGGGTTTCCGAGGATTTCGAGAACGTTGAAATTCGAAAGAAACTTGATGATTTGTTAAAATTCAAAGAAAACTGAGGAGAAATTAGAGTAATAAGGTAAAAAATTATTCTTGTAGGTTTTAGGAGGTCCCCAAAAGACTTAAAAGTTGGGTTTTGGTGGATTTAAAACAACCTCAATTCACTTACGATCCTTAACAACTTGTTAAAAATTAGGGGAAAATGCAAGGAAAAATGAGGTAAAATTAATGATATGACATAAAATTTCACTCCCGTTGGAATTACGAGGTCCCTAGAAGAATAAAAAGTTGGGTTTCGGTGGATTTCGAGAACGTAGAAATTCGAAAGAAACTTGATGATTTGTTAAAATTCTAAGAAAACTGAGGAGAAATTAGAGTAATAAGGTAAAAGATTATTCTTGTAGGTTTTAGGAGGTCCCTAAAAGACTTAAAAGTTGGGTTTTGGTGGATTTAAAACAACCTCAATTCACTTACGATCCTTAACTATTTGTTAAAAATTAGGGGAAAATGTAAAGAAAAATGAGGTAAAATTAATGATATGACCTAAAATTTCACTCCCGTTGGAATTACGAGGTCCCTAGAAGAATAAAAAGTTGGGTTTCGGTGGATTTCGAGAACGTAGAAATTCGAAAGAAACTTGATGATTTGTTAAAATTCTAAGAAAACTGAGGAGAAATTAGAGTAATAAGGTAAAAGATTATTCTTGTAGGTTTTAGGAGGTCCCTAAAAGACTTAAAAGTTGGGTTTTGGTGGATTTAAAACAACCTCAATTCACTTAGGATCCTTAACTATTTGTTAAAAATTAGGGGAAAATGCAAGGAAAACTGAGGTAAAATTAATGATATGACCTAAAAGTTCACTCCCGTTGGAATTACGAGGTCCCTAGAAGAATAAAAGTTTGGGTTTCGGTGGATTTCGAGAAAGTAGAAATTCGAAAGAAACTTGATGATTTGTTAAACTTCTAAGAAAACGGAGGAGAAATTAGAGTAATAAGGTAAAAGATTATTCTTGTAGGTTTTAGGAAGTCACTAAAAGACATAAAAGTTGGGTTTTGGTGGATTTAAAACAACCTCAATTCACTTACGATCCTTAACTATTTGTTAAAAATTAGGGGAAAATGCAAGGAAAAATGAGGTAAAATTAATGATATGACATAAAATTTCACTCCCGTTGGAATTACGAGGTCCCTAGAAGAATAAAAAGTTGGGTTTCCGAGGATTTCGAGAACGTTGAAATTCGAAAGAAACTTGATGATTTGTTAAAATTGTAAGAAAACGGAGGAGAAATTAGAGTAATTAGGTAAACGATTATTCTTGTAGGTTTTAGGAGGTCCCTAAAAGACTTAAAAGTTGGGTTTTGGTGGATTTAAAACAACCTCAATTCACTTACGATCCTTAACTACTTGTTAAAAATTAGGGGAAAATGCAAGGAAAAATGAGGTAAAATTAATGATATGACATAAAATTTCACTCCCGTTGGAATTACGAGGTCCCTAGAAGAATAAAAAGTTGGGTTTCCGAGGATTTCGAGAACGTTGAAATTCGAAAGAAACTTGATGATTTGTTAAAATTGTAAGAAAACGGAGGAGAAATTAGAGTAATTAGGTAAACGATTATTCTTGTAGGTTTTAGGAGGTCCCTAAAAGACTTAAAAGTTGGGTTTTGGTGGATTTAAAACAACCTCAATTCACTTACGATCCTTAACTATTTGTTAAAAATTAGGGGAAAATGCAAGGAAAACTGAGGTAAAATTAATGATATGACCTAAAAGTTCACTCCCGTTGGAATTACGAGGTCCCTAGAAGAATAAAAAGTTGGGTTTCGGTGGATTTCGAGAACGTAGAAATTCGAAAGAAACTTGATGATTTGTTAAACTTCTAAGAAAACGGAGGAGAAATTAGAGTAATAAGGTAAAAGATTATTCTTGTAGGTTTTAGGAAGTCACTAAAAGACATAAAAGTTGGGTTTTGGGGGATTTAAAACAACCTCAATTCACTTACGATCCTTAACTATTTGTTAAAAATTAGGGGAAAATGCAAAGAAAAATGAGGTAAAATTAATTATATGACCTAAAATTTCACTCCCGTTGGAATTACGAGGTCCCTAGAAGAATAAAAAGTTGGGTTTCGGTGGATTTCGAGAACGTAGAAATTCGAAAGAAACTTGATGATTTGTTAAAATTCTAAGAAAACTGAGGAGAAATTAGAGTAATAAGGTAAAAGATTATTCTTGTAGGTTTTAGGAGGTCCCTAAAAGACTTAAAAGTTGGGTTTTGGTGGATTTAAAACAACCTCAATTCACTTACGATCCTTAACTATTTGTTAAAAATTAGGGGAAAATGCAAGGAAAACTGAGGTAAAATTAATGATATGACCTAAAAGTTCACTCCCGTTGGAATTACGAGGTCCCTAGAAGAATAAAAAGTTGGGTTTCGGTGGATTTCGAGAACGTAGAAATTCGAAAGAAACTTGATGATTTGTTAAACTTCTAAGAAAACGGAGGAGAAATTAGAGTAATAAGGTAAAAGATTATTCTTGTAGGTTTTAGGAAGTCACTAAAAGACATAAAAGTTGGGTTTTGGTGGATTTAAAACAACCTCAATTCACTTACGATCCTTAACTATTTGTTAAAAATTAGGGGAAAATGCAAAGAAAAATGAGGTAAAATTAATGATATGACCTAAAATTTCACTCCCGTTGGAATTACGAGGTCCCTAGAAGAATAAAAAGTTGGGTTTCGGTGGATTTCGAGAACGTAGAAATTCGAAAGAAACTTGATGATTTGTTAAACTTCTAAGAAAACGGAGGAGAAATTAGAGTAATAAGGTAAAAGATTATTCTTGTAGGTTTTAGGAAGTCACTAAAAGACATAAAAGTTGGGTTTTGGTGGATTTAAAACAACCTCAATTCACTTACGATCCTTAACTATTTGTTAAAAATTAGGGGAAAATGCAAAGAAAAATGAGGTAAAATTAATGATATGACCTAAAATTTCACTCCCGTTGGAATTACGAGGTCCCTAGAAGAATAAAAAGTTGGGTTTCGGTGGATTTCGAGAACGTAGAAATTCGAAAGAAACTTGATGATTTGTTAAAATTCTAAGAAAACTGAGGAGAAATTAGAGTAATAAGGTAAAAGATTATTCTTGTAGGTTTTAGGAGGTCCCTAAAAGACTTAAAAGTTGGGTTTTGGTGGATTTAAAACAACCTCAATTCACTTAGGATCCTTAACTATTTGTTAAAAATTAGGGGAAAATGCAAGGAAAACTGAGGTAAAATTAATGATATGACCTAAAAGTTCACTCCCGTTGGAATTACGAGGTCCCTAGAAGAATAAAAGTTTGGGTTTCGGTGGATTTCGAGAAAGTAGAAATTCGAAAGAAACTTGATGATTTGTTAAACTTCTAAGAAAACGGAGGAGAAATTAGAGTAATAAGGTAAAAGATTATTCTTGTAGGTTTTAGGAAGTCACTAAAAGACATAAAAGTTGGGTTTTGGTGGATTTAAAACAACCTCAATTCACTTACGATCCTTAACTATTTGTTAAAAATTAGGGGAAAATGCAAGGAAAAATGAGGTAAAATTAATGATATGACATAAAATTTCACTCCCGTTGGAATTACGAGGTCCCTAGAAGAATAAAAAGTTGGGTTTCCGAGGATTTCGAGAACGTTGAAATTCGAAAGAAACTTGATGATTTGTTAAAATTGTAAGAAAACGGAGGAGAAATTAGAGTAATTAGGTAAACGATTATTCTTGTAGGTTTTAGGAGGTCCCTAAAAGACTTAAAAGTTGGGTTTTGGTGGATTTAAAACAACCTCAATTCACTTACGATCCTTAACTACTTGTTAAAAATTAGGGGAAAATGCAAGGAAAAATGAGGTAAAATTAATGATATGACATAAAATTTCACTCCCGTTGGAATTACGAGGTCCCTAGAAGAATAAAAAGTTGGGTTTCCGAGGATTTCGAGAACGTTGAAATTCGAAAGAAACTTGATGATTTGTTAAAATTGTAAGAAAACGGAGGAGAAATTAGAGTAATTAGGTAAACGATTATTCTTGTAGGTTTTAGGAGGTCCCTAAAAGACTTAAAAGTTGGGTTTTGGTGGATTTAAAACAACCTCAATTCACTTACGATCCTTAACTATTTGTTAAAAATTAGGGGAAAATGCAAGGAAAACTGAGGTAAAATTAATGATATGACCTAAAAGTTCACTCCCGTTGGAATTACGAGGTCCCTAGAAGAATAAAAAGTTGGGTTTCGGTGGATTTCGAGAACGTAGAAATTCGAAAGAAACTTGATGATTTGTTAAACTTCTAAGAAAACGGAGGAGAAATTAGAGTAATAAGGTAAAAGATTATTCTTGTAGGTTTTAGGAAGTCACTAAAAGACATAAAAGTTGGGTTTTGGGGGATTTAAAACAACCTCAATTCACTTACGATCCTTAACTATTTGTTAAAAATTAGGGGAAAATGCAAAGAAAAATGAGGTAAAATTAATTATATGACCTAAAATTTCACTCCCGTTGGAATTACGAGGTCCCTAGAAGAATAAAAAGTTGGGTTTCGGTGGATTTCGAGAACGTAGAAATTCGAAAGAAACTTGATGATTTGTTAAAATTCTAAGAAAACTGAGGAGAAATTAGAGTAATAAGGTAAAAGATTATTCTTGTAGGTTTTAGGAGGTCCCTAAAAGACTTAAAAGTTGGGTTTTGGTGGATTTAAAACAACCTCAATTCACTTACGATCCTTAACTATTTGTTAAAAATTAGGGGAAAATGCAAGGAAAACTGAGGTAAAATTAATGATATGACCTAAAAGTTCACTCCCGTTGGAATTACGAGGTCCCTAGAAGAATAAAAAGTTGGGTTTCGGTGGATTTCGAGAACGTAGAAATTCGAAAGAAACTTGATGATTTGTTAAACTTCTAAGAAAACGGAGGAGAAATTAGAGTAATAAGGTAAAAGATTATTCTTGTAGGTTTTAGGAAGTCACTAAAAGACATAAAAGTTGGGTTTTGGTGGATTTAAAACAACCTCAATTCACTTACGATCCTTAACTATTTGTTAAAAATTAGGGGAAAATGCAAAGAAAAATGAGGTAAAATTAATGATATGACCTAAAATTTCACTCCCGTTGGAATTACGAGGTCCCTAGAAGAATAAAAAGTTGGGTTTCGGTGGATTTCGAGAACGTAGAAATTCGAAAGAAACTTGATGATTTTTTAAAATTCTAAGAAAACAGAGGAGAAATTAGAGTAATAAGGTAAAAGATTATTCTTGTAGGTTTTAGGAAGTCCCTCGAAGACATAAAAGTTGGGTTTTGGTGGATTTAAAACAACCTCAATTCACTTACGATCCTTAACTTCTTGTAAAAAATTAGGGGAAAATGCAAAGAAAAATGAGGTAAAATTAATGATATGACCTAAAATTTCACTCCCGTTTGAATTACGAGGTCCCTAGAAGAATAAAAAGTTGGGTTTCGGTGGATTTCGAGAACGTAGAAATTCGAAAGAAACTTGATGATTTGTTAAAATTCTAAGAAAACTGAGGAGAAATTAGAGTAATAAGGTAAAAGATTATTCTTCTGGGTTTTAGGAGGTCCCTAAAAGACTTAAAAGTTGGGTTTTGGTGGATTTAAAACAACCTCAATTCACTTACGATCCTTAACTACTTGTTAAAAATTAGGGGAAAATGCAAGGAAAAATGAGGTAAAATTAATGATATGACATAAAATTTCACTCCCGTTGGAATTACGAGGTCCCTAGAAGAATAAAAAGTTGGGTTTCCGAGGATTTCGAGAACGTAGAAATTCGAAAGAAACTTGATGATTTGTTAAAATCTAAGAAAACGGAGGAGAAATTAGAGTAATAAGGTAAAAGATTATTCTTGTTGGTTTTAGGAAGTCCCTAAAAGACATAAAAGTTGGGTTTTGGTGGATTTAAAACAACCTCAATTCACTTACGATCCTTAACTATTTGTTAAAAATGAGGGGAAAATGCAAAGAAAAATGAGGTAAAATTAATGATATGACCTAAAATTTCACTCCCGTTGGAATTACGAGGTCCCTAGAAGAATAAAAAGTTGGGTTTCGGTGGATTTCGAGAACGTAGAAATTCGAAAGAAACTTGATGATTTGTTAAAATTCTAAGAAAACTGAGGAGAAATTAGAGTAATAAGGTAAAAGATTATTCTTGTAGGTTTTAGGAGGTCCCTAAAAGACTTAAAAGTTGGGTTTTGGTGGATTTAAAACAACCTCAATTCACTTACGATCCTTAACTATTTGTTAAAAATTAGGGGAAAATGCAAGGAAAACTGAGGTAAAATTAATGATATGACCTAAAAGTTCACTCCCGTTGGAATTACGAGGTCCCTAGAAGAATAAAAAGTTGGGTTTCGGTGGATTTCGAGAACGTAGAAATTCGAAAGAAACTTGATGATTTGTTAAAATTCAAAGAAAACTGAGGAGAAATTAGAGTAATAAGGTAAAAGATTATTCTTCTAGGTTTTAGGAGGTCCCTAAAAGACTTAAAAGTTGGGTTTTGGTGGATTTAAAACAACCTCAATTCACTTACGATCCTTAACTACTTGTTAAAAATTAGGGGAAAATGCAAGGAAAAATGAGGTAAAATTAATGATATGACAAAAAATTTCACTCCCGTTGGAATTACGAGGTCCCTAGAATAATAAAAAGTTGGGTTTCGGTGGATTTCGAGAACGTAGAAATTCGAAAGAAACTTGATGATTTGTTAAAATTCTAAGAAAACTGAGGAGAAATTAGAGTAATAAGGTAAAAAATTATTCTTGTAGGTTTTAGGAGGTCCCTAAAAGACTTAAAAGTTGGGTTTTGGTGGATTTAAAACAACCTCAATTCACTTACGATCCTTAACTACTTGTTAAAAATTAGGGGAAAATGCAAGGAAAAATGAGGTAAAATTAATGATATGACATAAAATTTCACTCCCGTTGGAATTACGAGGTCCCTAGAAGAATAAAAAGTTGGGTTTCGGTGGATTTCGAGAACGTAGAAATTCGAAAGAAACTTGATGATTTGTTAAAATTCTAAGAAAACTGAGGAGAAATTAGAGTAATAAGGTAAAAAATTATTCTTGTAGGTTTTAGGAGGTCCCTAAAAGACTTAAAAGTTGGGTTTTGGTGGATTTAAAACAACCTCAATTCACTTACGATCCTTAACTACTTGTTAAAAATTAGGGGAAAATGCAAGGAAAAATGAGGTAAAATTAATGATATGACATAAAATTTCACTCCCGTTGGAATTACGAGGTCCCTAGAAGAATAAAAAGTTGGGTTTCCGAGGATTTCGAGAACGTAGAAATTCGAAAGAAACTTGATGATTTGTTAAAATTGTAAGAAAACGGAGGAGAAATTAGAGTAATTAGGTAAAAGATTATTCTTGTAGGTTTTAGGAGGTCACTAAAAGACTTAAAAGTTGGGTTTTGGTGGATCTAAAAAAACCTCAATTCACTTACGATCCTTAACCATTTGTTAAAAATTAGGGGAAAATGCAAGGAAAACTGGGGTTATATTAATAATATGACCTAAAAGTTCACTCCCGTTGGAATTACGAGGTCCCTAGAAGAATAAAAAGTTGGGTTTCGGTGGATTTCGAGAACGTAGAAATTCGAAAGAAACTTGATGATTTGTTAAAATTCTAAGAAAACTGAGGAGAAATTAGAGTAATAAGGTAAAAGATTATTCTTCTAGGTTTTAGGAGGTCCCTAAAAGACTTAAAAGTTGGGTTTTGGTGGATTTAAAACAACCTCAATTCACTTACGATCCTTAACTACTTGTTAAAAATTAGGGGAAAATGCAAGGAAAAATGAGGTAAAATTAATGATATGACATAAAATTTCACTCCCGTTGGAATTACGAGGTCCCTAGAAGAATAAAAAGTTGGGTTTCCGAGGATTTCGAGAACGTTGAAATTCGAAAGAAACTTGATGATTTGTTAAAATTGTAAGAAAACGGAGGAGAAATTAGAGTAATTAGGTAAACGATTATTCTTGTAGGTTTTAGGAGGTCCCTAAAAGACTTAAAAGTTGGGTTTTGGTGGATTTAAAACAACCTCAATTCACTTACGATCCTTAACTATTTGTTAAAAATTAGGGGAAAATGCAAGGAAAACTGAGGTAAAATTAATGATATGACCTAAAAGTTCACTCCCGTTGGAATTACGAGGTCCCTAGAAGAATAAAAAGTTGGGTTTCGGTGGATTTCGAGAACGTAGAAATTCGAAAGAAACTTGATGATTTGTTAAACTTCTAAGAAAACGGAGGAGAAATTAGAGTAATAAGGTAAAAGATTATTCTTGTAGGTTTTAGGAAGTCACTAAAAGACATAAAAGTTGGGTTTTGGTGGATTTAAAACAACCTCAATTCACTTACGATCCTTAACTATTTGTTAAAAATTAGGGGAAAATGCAAAGAAAAATGAGGTAAAATTAATGATATGACCTAAAATTTCACTCCCGTTGGAATTACGAGGTCCCTAGAAGAATAAAAAGTTGGGTTTCGGTGGATTTCGAGAACGTAGAAATTCGAAAGAAACTTGATGATTTTTTAAAATTCTAAGAAAACAGAGGAGAAATTAGAGTAATAAGGTAAAAGATTATTCTTGTAGGTTTTAGGAAGTCCCTCGAAGACATAAAAGTTGGGTTTTGGTGGATTTAAAACAACCTCAATTCACTTACGATCCTTAACTTCTTGTAAAAAATTAGGGGAAAATGCAAAGAAAAATGAGGTAAAATTAATGATATGACCTAAAATTTCACTCCCGTTGGAATTACGAGGTCCCTAGAAGAATAAAAAGTTGGGTTTCGGTGGATTTCGAGAACGTAGAAATTCGAAAGAAACTTGATGATTTGTTAAAATTCTAAGAAAACTGAGGAGAAATTAGAGTAATAAGGTAAAAGATTATTCTTCTAGGTTTTAGGAGGTCCCTAAAAGACTTAAAAGTTGGGTTTTGGTGGATTTAAAACAACCTCAATTCACTTACGATCCTTAACTACTTGTTAAAAATTAGGGGAAAATGCAAGGAAAAATGAGGTAAAATTAATGATATGACATAAAATTTCACTCCCGTTGGAATTACGAGGTCCCTAGAAGAATAAAAAGTTGGGTTTCCGAGGATTTCGAGAACGTAGAAATTCGAAAGAAACTTGATGATTTGTTAAAATCTAAGAAAACGGAGGAGAAATTAGAGTAATAAGGTAAAAGATTATTCTTGTTGGTTTTAGGAAGTCCCTAAAAGACATAAAAGTTGGGTTTTGGTGGATTTAAAACAACCTCAATTCACTTACGATCCTTAACTATTTGTTAAAAATGAGGGGAAAATGCAAAGAAAAATGAGGTAAAATTAATGATATGACATAAAATTTCACTCCCGTTGGAATTACGAGGTCCCTAGAAGAATAAAAAGTTGGGTTTCCGAGGATTTCGAGAACGTTGAAATTCGAAAGAAACTTGATGATTTGTTAAAATTGTAAGAAAACGGAGGAGAAATTAGAGTAATTAGGTAAAAGACTATTTTTGTAGGTTTTAGGAGGTCACTAAAAGAATTAAAAGTTGGGTTTTGGTGGATTTAAAAAAACCTCAATTCACTTACGATCCTTAACTACTTGTTAAAAATTAGGGGAAAATGCAAGGAAAAATGAGGTAAAATTAATGATATGACATAAAATATCACTCCCGTTGGAATTACGAGGTCCCTAGAAGAATAAAAAGTTGGGTTTCGGTGGATTTCGAGAACGTAGAAATTCGAAAGAAACTTGATGATTTGTTAAAATTCTAAGAAAACTGAGGAGAAATTAGAGTAATAAGGTAAAAGATTATTCTTCTAGGTTTTAGGAGGTCCCTAAAAGACTTAAAAGTTGGGTTTTGGTGGATTTAAAACAACCTCAATTCACTTACGATCCTTAACTATTTGTTAAAAATTAGGGGAAAATGCAAGGAAAACTGAGGTAAAATTAATGATATGACCTAAAAGTTCACTCCCGTTGGAATTACGAGGTCCCTAGAAGAATAAAAAGTTGGGTTTCGGTGGATTTCGAGAACGTAGAAATTCGAAAGAAACTTGATGATTTGTTAAACTTCTAAGAAAACGGAGGAGAAATTAGAGTAATAAGGTAAAAGATTATTCTTGTAGGTTTTAGGAAGTCACTAAAAGACATAAAAGTTGGGTTTTGGTGGATTTAAAACAACCTCAATTCACTTACGATCCTTAACTATTTGTTAAAAATTAGGGGAAAATGCAAAGAAAAATGAGGTAAAATTAATGATATGACCTAAAATTTCACTCCCGTTGGAATTACGAGGTCCCTAGAAGAATAAAAAGTTGGGTTTCGGTGGATTTCGAGAACGTAGAAATTCGAAAGAAACTTGATGATTTTTTAAAATTCTAAGAAAACAGAGGAGAAATTAGAGTAATAAGGTAAAAGATTATTCTTGTAGGTTTTAGGAAGTCCCTCGAAGACATAAAAGTTGGGTTTTGGTGGATTTAAAACAACCTCAATTCACTTACGATCCTTAACTTCTTGTAAAAAATTAGGGGAAAATGCAAAGAAAAATGAGGTAAAATTAATGATATGACCTAAAATTTCACTCCCGTTTGAATTACGAGGTCCCTAGAAGAATAAAAAGTTGGGTTTCGGTGGATTTCGAGAACGTAGAAATTCGAAAGAAACTTGATGATTTGTTAAAATTCTAAGAAAACTGAGGAGAAATTAGAGTAATAAGGTAAAAGATTATTCTTCTGGGTTTTAGGAGGTCCCTAAAAGACTTAAAAGTTGGGTTTTGGTGGATTTAAAACAACCTCAATTCACTTACGATCCTTAACTACTTGTTAAAAATTAGGGGAAAATGCAAGGAAAAATGAGGTAAAATTAATGATATGACATAAAATTTCACTCCCGTTGGAATTACGAGGTCCCTAGAAGAATAAAAAGTTGGGTTTCCGAGGATTTCGAGAACGTAGAAATTCGAAAGAAACTTGATGATTTGTTAAAATCTAAGAAAACGGAGGAGAAATTAGAGTAATAAGGTAAAAGATTATTCTTGTTGGTTTTAGGAAGTCCCTAAAAGACATAAAAGTTGGGTTTTGGTGGATTTAAAACAACCTCAATTCACTTACGATCCTTAACTATTTGTTAAAAATGAGGGGAAAATGCAAAGAAAAATGAGGTAAAATTAATGATATGACCTAAAATTTCACTCCCGTTGGAATTACGAGGTCCCTAGAAGAATAAAAAGTTGGGTTTCGGTGGATTTCGAGAACGTAGAAATTCGAAAGAAACTTGATGATTTGTTAAAATTCTAAGAAAACTGAGGAGAAATTAGAGTAATAAGGTAAAAGATTATTCTTGTAGGTTTTAGGAGGTCCCTAAAAGACTTAAAAGTTGGGTTTTGGTGGATTTAAAACAACCTCAATTCACTTACGATCCTTAACTATTTGTTAAAAATTAGGGGAAAATGCAAGGAAAACTGAGGTAAAATTAATGATATGACCTAAAAGTTCACTCCCGTTGGAATTACGAGGTCCCTAGAAGAATAAAAAGTTGGGTTTCGGTGGATTTCGAGAACGTAGAAATTCGAAAGAAACTTGATGATTTGTTAAAATTCAAAGAAAACTGAGGAGAAATTAGAGTAATAAGGTAAAAGATTATTCTTCTAGGTTTTAGGAGGTCCCTAAAAGACTTAAAAGTTGGGTTTTGGTGGATTTAAAACAACCTCAATTCACTTACGATCCTTAACTACTTGTTAAAAATTAGGGGAAAATGCAAGGAAAAATGAGGTAAAATTAATGATATGACAAAAAATTTCACTCCCGTTGGAATTACGAGGTCCCTAGAATAATAAAAAGTTGGGTTTCGGTGGATTTCGAGAACGTAGAAATTCGAAAGAAACTTGATGATTTGTTAAAATTCTAAGAAAACTGAGGAGAAATTAGAGTAATAAGGTAAAAAATTATTCTTGTAGGTTTTAGGAGGTCCCTAAAAGACTTAAAAGTTGGGTTTTGGTGGATTTAAAACAACCTCAATTCACTTACGATCCTTAACTACTTGTTAAAAATTAGGGGAAAATGCAAGGAAAAATGAGGTAAAATTAATGATATGACATAAAATTTCACTCCCGTTGGAATTACGAGGTCCCTAGAAGAATAAAAAGTTGGGTTTCGGTGGATTTCGAGAACGTAGAAATTCGAAAGAAACTTGATGATTTGTTAAAATTCTAAGAAAACTGAGGAGAAATTAGAGTAATAAGGTAAAAAATTATTCTTGTAGGTTTTAGGAGGTCCCTAAAAGACTTAAAAGTTGGGTTTTGGTGGATTTAAAACAACCTCAATTCACTTACGATCCTTAACTACTTGTTAAAAATTAGGGGAAAATGCAAGGAAAAATGAGGTAAAATTAATGATATGACATAAAATTTCACTCCCGTTGGAATTACGAGGTCCCTAGAAGAATAAAAAGTTGGGTTTCCGAGGATTTCGAGAACGTAGAAATTCGAAAGAAACTTGATGATTTGTTAAAATTGTAAGAAAACGGAGGAGAAATTAGAGTAATTAGGTAAAAGATTATTCTTGTAGGTTTTAGGAGGTCACTAAAAGACTTAAAAGTTGGGTTTTGGTGGATCTAAAAAAACCTCAATTCACTTACGATCCTTAACCATTTGTTAAAAATTAGGGGAAAATGCAAGGAAAACTGGGGTTATATTAATAATATGACCTAAAAGTTCACTCCCGTTGGAATTACGAGGTCCCTAGAAGAATAAAAAGTTGGGTTTCGGTGGATTTCGAGAACGTAGAAATTCGAAAGAAACTTGATGATTTGTTAAAATTCTAAGAAAACTGAGGAGAAATTAGAGTAATAAGGTAAAAGATTATTCTTCTAGGTTTTAGGAGGTCCCTAAAAGACTTAAAAGTTGGGTTTTGGTGGATTTAAAACAACCTCAATTCACTTACGATCCTTAACTACTTGTTAAAAATTAGGGGAAAATGCAAGGAAAAATGAGGTAAAATTAATGATATGACATAAAATTTCACTCCCGTTGGAATTACGAGGTCCCTAGAAGAATAAAAAGTTGGGTTTCCGAGGATTTCGAGAACGTTGAAATTCGAAAGAAACTTGATGATTTGTTAAAATTGTAAGAAAACGGAGGAGAAATTAGAGTAATTAGGTAAACGATTATTCTTGTAGGTTTTAGGAGGTCCCTAAAAGACTTAAAAGTTGGGTTTTGGTGGATTTAAAACAACCTCAATTCACTTACGATCCTTAACTATTTGTTAAAAATTAGGGGAAAATGCAAGGAAAACTGAGGTAAAATTAATGATATGACCTAAAAGTTCACTCCCGTTGGAATTACGAGGTCCCTAGAAGAATAAAAAGTTGGGTTTCGGTGGATTTCGAGAACGTAGAAATTCGAAAGAAACTTGATGATTTGTTAAACTTCTAAGAAAACGGAGGAGAAATTAGAGTAATAAGGTAAAAGATTATTCTTGTAGGTTTTAGGAAGTCACTAAAAGACATAAAAGTTGGGTTTTGGTGGATTTAAAACAACCTCAATTCACTTACGATCCTTAACTATTTGTTAAAAATTAGGGGAAAATGCAAAGAAAAATGAGGTAAAATTAATGATATGACCTAAAATTTCACTCCCGTTGGAATTACGAGGTCCCTAGAAGAATAAAAAGTTGGGTTTCGGTGGATTTCGAGAACGTAGAAATTCGAAAGAAACTTGATGATTTTTTAAAATTCTAAGAAAACAGAGGAGAAATTAGAGTAATAAGGTAAAAGATTATTCTTGTAGGTTTTAGGAAGTCCCTCGAAGACATAAAAGTTGGGTTTTGGTGGATTTAAAACAACCTCAATTCACTTACGATCCTTAACTTCTTGTAAAAAATTAGGGGAAAATGCAAAGAAAAATGAGGTAAAATTAATGATATGACCTAAAATTTCACTCCCGTTGGAATTACGAGGTCCCTAGAAGAATAAAAAGTTGGGTTTCGGTGGATTTCGAGAACGTAGAAATTCGAAAGAAACTTGATGATTTGTTAAAATTCTAAGAAAACTGAGGAGAAATTAGAGTAATAAGGTAAAAGATTATTCTTCTAGGTTTTAGGAGGTCCCTAAAAGACTTAAAAGTTGGGTTTTGGTGGATTTAAAACAACCTCAATTCACTTACGATCCTTAACTACTTGTTAAAAATTAGGGGAAAATGCAAGGAAAAATGAGGTAAAATTAATGATATGACATAAAATTTCACTCCCGTTGGAATTACGAGGTCCCTAGAAGAATAAAAAGTTGGGTTTCCGAGGATTTCGAGAACGTAGAAATTCGAAAGAAACTTGATGATTTGTTAAAATCTAAGAAAACGGAGGAGAAATTAGAGTAATAAGGTAAAAGATTATTCTTGTTGGTTTTAGGAAGTCCCTAAAAGACATAAAAGTTGGGTTTTGGTGGATTTAAAACAACCTCAATTCACTTACGATCCTTAACTATTTGTTAAAAATGAGGGGAAAATGCAAAGAAAAATGAGGTAAAATTAATGATATGACATAAAATTTCACTCCCGTTGGAATTACGAGGTCCCTAGAAGAATAAAAAGTTGGGTTTCCGAGGATTTCGAGAACGTTGAAATTCGAAAGAAACTTGATGATTTGTTAAAATTGTAAGAAAACGGAGGAGAAATTAGAGTAATTAGGTAAAAGACTATTTTTGTAGGTTTTAGGAGGTCACTAAAAGAATTAAAAGTTGGGTTTTGGTGGATTTAAAAAAACCTCAATTCACTTACGATCCTTAACTACTTGTTAAAAATTAGGGGAAAATGCAAGGAAAAATGAGGTAAAATTAATGATATGACATAAAATATCACTCCCGTTGGAATTACGAGGTCCCTAGAAGAATAAAAAGTTGGGTTTCGGTGGATTTCGAGAACGTAGAAATTCGAAAGAAACTTGATGATTTGTTAAAATTCTAAGAAAACTGAGGAGAAATTAGAGTAATAAGGTAAAAGATTATTCTTCTAGGTTTTAGGAGGTCCCTAAAAGACTTAAAAGTTGGGTTTTGGTGGATTTAAAACAACCTCAATTCACTTACGATCCATAACTACTTGTTAACAATTAGGGGAAAATGCAAGGAAAAATGAGGTAAAATTAATGATATGACATAAAATTTCACTCCCGTTGGAATTACGAGGTCCCTAGAAGAATAAAAAGTTGGGTTTCGGTGGATTTCGAGAACGTAGAAATTCGAAAGAAACTTGATGATTTGTTAAAATTCTAAGAAAACTGAGGAGAAATTAGAGTAATAAGGTAAAAAATTATTCTTGTAGGTTTTAGGAGGTCCCTAAAAGACTTAAAAGTTGGGTTTTGGTGGATTTAAAACAACCTCAATTCACTTACGATCCTTAACTTCTTGTAAAAAATTAGGGGAAAATGCAAAGAAAAATGAGGTAAAATTAATGATATGACCTAAAATTTCACTCCCGTTGGAATTACGAGGTCCCTAGAAGAATAAAAAGTTGGGTTTCGGTGGATTTCGAGAACGTAGAAATTCGAAAGAAACTTGATGATTTGTAAAAATTCTAAGAAAACTGAGGAGAAATTAGAGTAATAAGGTAAAAGATTATTCTTCTAGGTTTTAGGAGGTCCCTAAAAGACTTAAAAGTTGGGTTTTGGTGGATTTAAAACAACCTCAATTCACTTACGATCCTTAACTACTTGTTAAAAATTAGGGGAAAATGCAAGGAAAAATGAGGTAAAATTAATGATATGACATAAAATTTCACTCCCGTTGGAATTACGAGGTCCCTAGAAGAATAAAAAGTTGGGTTTCCGAGGATTTCGAGAACGTAGAAATTCGAAAGAAACTTGATGATTTGTTAAAATCTAAGAAAACGGAGGAGAAATTAGAGTAATAAGGTAAAAGATTATTCTTGTTGGTTTTAGGAAGTCCCTAAAAGACATAAAAGTTGGGTTTTGGTGGATTTAAAACAACCTCAATTCACTTACGATCCTTAACTATTTGTTAAAAATTAGGGGAAAATGCAAGGAAAACTGAGGTAAAATTAATGATATGACCTAAAAGTTCACTCCCGTTGGAATTACGAGGTCCCTAGAAGAATAAAAAGTTGGGTTTCGGTGGATTTCGAGAACGTAGAAATTCGAAAGAAACTTGATGATTTGTTAAACTTCTAAGAAAACGGAGGAGAAATTAGAGTAATAAGGTAAAAGATTATTCTTGTAGGTTTTAGGAAGTCACTAAAAGACATAAAAGTTGGGTTTTGGGGGATTTAAAACAACCTCAATTCACTTACGATCCTTAACTATTTGTTAAAAATTAGGGGAAAATGCAAAGAAAAATGAGGTAAAATTAATTATATGACCTAAAATTTCACTCCCGTTGGAATTACGAGGTCCCTAGAAGAATAAAAAGTTGGGTTTCGGTGGATTTCGAGAACGTAGAAATTCGAAAGAAACTTGATGATTTGTTAAAATTCTAAGAAAACTGAGGAGAAATTAGAGTAATAAGGTAAAAGATTATTCTTGTAGGTTTTAGGAGGTCCCTAAAAGACTTAAAAGTTGGGTTTTGGTGGATTTAAAACAACCTCAATTCACTTACGATCCTTAACTATTTGTTAAAAATTAGGGGAAAATGCAAGGAAAACTGAGGTAAAATTAATGATATGACCTAAAAGTTCACTCCCGTTGGAATTACGAGGTCCCTAGAAGAATAAAAAGTTGGGTTTCGGTGGATTTCGAGAACGTAGAAATTCGAAAGAAACTTGATGATTTGTTAAACTTCTAAGAAAACGGAGGAGAAATTAGAGTAATAAGGTAAAAGATTATTCTTGTAGGTTTTAGGAAGTCACTAAAAGACATAAAAGTTGGGTTTTGGTGGATTTAAAACAACCTCAATTCACTTACGATCCTTAACTATTTGTTAAAAATTAGGGGAAAATGCAAAGAAAAATGAGGTAAAATTAATGATATGACCTAAAATTTCACTCCCGTTGGAATTACGAGGTCCCTAGAAGAATAAAAAGTTGGGTTTCGGTGGATTTCGAGAACGTAGAAATTCGAAAGAAACTTGATGATTTTTTAAAATTCTAAGAAAACAGAGGAGAAATTAGAGTAATAAGGTAAAAGATTATTCTTGTAGGTTTTAGGAAGTCCCTCGAAGACATAAAAGTTGGGTTTTGGTGGATTTAAAACAACCTCAATTCACTTACGATCCTTAACTTCTTGTAAAAAATTAGGGGAAAATGCAAAGAAAAATGAGGTAAAATTAATGATATGACCTAAAATTTCACTCCCGTTTGAATTACGAGGTCCCTAGAAGAATAAAAAGTTGGGTTTCGGTGGATTTCGAGAACGTAGAAATTCGAAAGAAACTTGATGATTTGTTAAAATTCTAAGAAAACTGAGGAGAAATTAGAGTAATAAGGTAAAAGATTATTCTTCTGGGTTTTAGGAGGTCCCTAAAAGACTTAAAAGTTGGGTTTTGGTGGATTTAAAACAACCTCAATTCACTTACGATCCTTAACTACTTGTTAAAAATTAGGGGAAAATGCAAGGAAAAATGAGGTAAAATTAATGATATGACATAAAATTTCACTCCCGTTGGAATTACGAGGTCCCTAGAAGAATAAAAAGTTGGGTTTCCGAGGATTTCGAGAACGTAGAAATTCGAAAGAAACTTGATGATTTGTTAAAATCTAAGAAAACGGAGGAGAAATTAGAGTAATAAGGTAAAAGATTATTCTTGTTGGTTTTAGGAAGTCCCTAAAAGACATAAAAGTTGGGTTTTGGTGGATTTAAAACAACCTCAATTCACTTACGATCCTTAACTATTTGTTAAAAATGAGGGGAAAATGCAAAGAAAAATGAGGTAAAATTAATGATATGACCTAAAATTTCACTCCCGTTGGAATTACGAGGTCCCTAGAAGAATAAAAAGTTGGGTTTCGGTGGATTTCGAGAACGTAGAAATTCGAAAGAAACTTGATGATTTGTTAAAATTCTAAGAAAACTGAGGAGAAATTAGAGTAATAAGGTAAAAGATTATTCTTGTAGGTCTTAGGAGGTCCCTAAAAGACTTAAAAGTTGGGTTTTGGTGGATTTAAAACAACCTCAATTCACTTACGATCCTTAACTATTTGTTAAAAATTAGGGGAAAATGCAAGGAAAACTGAGGTAAAATTAATGATATGACCTAAAAGTTCACTCCCGTTGGAATTACGAGGTCCCTAGAAGAATAAAAAGTTGGGTTTCGGTGGATTTCGAGAACGTAGAAATTCGAAAGAAACTTGATGATTTGTTAAAATTCAAAGAAAACTGAGGAGAAATTAGAGTAATAAGGTAAAAGATTATTCTTCTAGGTTTTAGGAGGTCCCTAAAAGACTTAAAAGTTGGGTTTTGGTGGATTTAAAACAACCTCAATTCACTTACGATCCTTAACTACTTGTTAAAAATTAGGGGAAAATGCAAGGAAAAATGAGGTAAAATTAATGATATGACAAAAAATTTCACTCCCGTTGGAATTACGAGGTCCCTAGAATAATAAAAAGTTGGGTTTCGGTGGATTTCGAGAACGTAGAAATTCGAAAGAAACTTGATGATTTGTTAAAATTCTAAGAAAACTGAGGAGAAATTAGAGTAATAAGGTAAAAAATTATTCTTGTAGGTTTTAGGAGGTCCCTAAAAGACTTAAAAGTTGGGTTTTGGTGGATTTAAAACAACCTCAATTCACTTACGATCCTTAACTACTTGTTAAAAATTAGGGGAAAATGCAAGGAAAAATGAGGTAAAATTAATGATATGACATAAAATTTCACTCCCGTTGGAATTACGAGGTCCCTAGAAGAATAAAAAGTTGGGTTTCGGTGGATTTCGAGAACGTAGAAATTCGAAAGAAACTTGATGATTTGTTAAAATTCTAAGAAAACTGAGGAGAAATTAGAGTAATAAGGTAAAAAATTATTCTTGTAGGTTTTAGGAGGTCCCTAAAAGACTTAAAAGTTGGGTTTTGGTGGATTTAAAACAACCTCAATTCACTTACGATCCTTAACTACTTGTTAAAAATTAGGGGAAAATGCAAGGAAAAATGAGGTAAAATTAATGATATGACATAAAATTTCACTCCCGTTGGAATTACGAGGTCCCTAGAAGAATAAAAAGTTGGGTTTCCGAGGATTTCGAGAACGTAGAAATTCGAAAGAAACTTGATGATTTGTTAAAATTGTAAGAAAACGGAGGAGAAATTAGAGTAATTAGGTAAAAGATTATTCTTGTAGGTTTTAGGAGGTCACTAAAAGACTTAAAAGTTGGGTTTTGGTGGATCTAAAAAAACCTCAATTCACTTACGATCCTTAACCATTTGTTAAAAATTAGGGGAAAATGCAAGGAAAACTGGGGTTATATTAATAATATGACCTAAAAGTTCACTCCCGTTGGAATTACGAGGTCCCTAGAAGAATAAAAAGTTGGGTTTCGGTGGATTTCGAGAACGTAGAAATTCGAAAGAAACTTGATGATTTGTTAAAATTCTAAGAAAACTGAGGAGAAATTAGAGTAATAAGGTAAAAGATTATTCTTCTAGGTTTTAGGAGGTCCCTAAAAGACTTAAAAGTTGGGTTTTGGTGGATTTAAAACAACCTCAATTCACTTACGATCCTTAACTACTTGTTAAAAATTAGGGGAAAATGCAAGGAAAAATGAGGTAAAATTAATGATATGACATAAAATTTCACTCCCGTTGGAATTACGAGGTCCCTAGAAGAATAAAAAGTTGGGTTTCCGAGGATTTCGAGAACGTTGAAATTCGAAAGAAACTTGATGATTTGTTAAAATTGTAAGAAAACGGAGGAGAAATTAGAGTAATTAGGTAAACGATTATTCTTGTAGGTTTTAGGAGGTCCCTAAAAGACTTAAAAGTTGGGTTTTGGTGGATTTAAAACAACCTCAATTCACTTACGATCCTTAACTATTTGTTAAAAATTAGGGGAAAATGCAAGGAAAACTGAGGTAAAATTAATGATATGACCTAAAAGTTCACTCCCGTTGGAATTACGAGGTCCCTAGAAGAATAAAAAGTTGGGTTTCGGTGGATTTCGAGAACGTAGAAATTCGAAAGAAACTTGATGATTTGTTAAACTTCTAAGAAAACGGAGGAGAAATTAGAGTAATAAGGTAAAAGATTATTCTTGTAGGTTTTAGGAAGTCACTAAAAGACATAAAAGTTGGGTTTTGGTGGATTTAAAACAACCTCAATTCACTTACGATCCTTAACTATTTGTTAAAAATTAGGGGAAAATGCAAAGAAAAATGAGGTAAAATTAATGATATGACATAAAATTTCACTCCCGTTGGAATTACGAGGTCCCTAGAAGAATAAAAAGTTGGGTTTCCGAGGATTTCGAGAACGTAGAAATTCGAAAGAAACTTGATGATTTGTTAAAATCTAAGAAAACGGAGGAGAAATTAGAGTAATAAGGTAAAAGATTATTCTTGTTGGTTTTAGGAAGTCCCTAAAAGACATAAAAGTTGGGTTTTGGTGGATTTAAAACAACCTCAATTCACTTACGATCCTTAACTATTTGTTAAAAATGAGGGGAAAATGCAAAGAAAAATGAGGTAAAATTAATGATATGACATAAAATTTCACTCCCGTTGGAATTACGAGGTCCCTAGAAGAATAAAAAGTTGGGTTTCCGAGGATTTCGAGAACGTTGAAATTCGAAAGAAACTTGATGATTTGTTAAAATTGTAAGAAAACGGAGGAGAAATTAGAGTAATTAGGTAAAAGACTATTTTTGTAGGTTTTAGGAGGTCACTAAAAGAATTAAAAGTTGGGTTTTGGTGGATTTAAAAAAACCTCAATTCACTTACGATCCTTAACTACTTGTTAAAAATTAGGGGAAAATGCAAGGAAAACTGAGGTAAAATTAATGATATGACCTAAAAGTTCACTCCCGTTGGAATTACGAGGTCCCTAGAAGAATAAAAAGTTGGGTTTCGGTGGATTTCGAGAACGTAGAAATTCGAAAGAAACTTGATGATTTGTTAAAATTCTAAGAAAACTGAGGAGAAATTAGAGTAATAAGGTAAAAGATTATTCTTCTAGGTTTTAGGAGGTCCCTAAAAGACTTAAAAGTTGGGTTTTGGTGGATTTAAAACAACCTCAATTCCCTTACGATCCTTAACTACTTGTTAAAAATTAGGGGAAAATGCAAGGAAAAATGAGGTAAAATTAATGATATGACATAAAATTTCACTCCCGTTGGAATTACGAGGTCCCTAGAAGAATAAAAAGTTGGGTTTCCGAGGATTTCGAGAACGTAGAAATTCGAAAGAAACTTGATGATTTGTTAAAATTGTAAGAAAACGGAGGAGAAATTAGAGTAATTAGGTAAAAGATTATTCTTGTAGGTTTTAGGAGGTCACTAAAAGACTTAAAAGTTGGGTTTTGGTGGATCTAAAAAAACCTCAATTCACTTACGATCCTTAACTATTTGTTAAAAATTAGGGGAAAATGCAAGGAAAACTGAGGTAAAATTAATGATATGACCTAAAAGTTCACTCCCGTTGGAATTACGAGGTCCCTAGAAGAATAAAAAGTTGGGTTTCGGTGGATTTCGAGAACGTAGAAATTCGAAAGAAACTTGATGATTTGTTAAAATTCTAAGAAAACTGAGGAGAAATTAGAGTAATAAGGTAAAAGATTATTCTTCTAGGTTTTAGGAGGTCCCTAAAAGACTTAAAAGTTGGGTTTTGGTGGATTTAAAACAACCTCAATTCCCTTACGATCCTTAACTACTTGTTAAAAATTAGGGGAAAATGCAAGGAAAAATGAGGTAAAATTAATGATATGACATAAAATTTCACTCCCGTTGGAATTACGAGGTCCCTAGAAGAATAAAAAGTTGGGTTTCCGAGGATTTCGAGAACGTAGAAATTCGAAAGAAACTTGATGATTTTTTAAAATTCTAAGAAAACAGAGGAGAAATTAGAGTAATAAGGTAAAAGATTATTCTTCTAGGTTTTAGGAGGTCCCTAAAAGACTTAAAAGTTGGGTTTTGGTGGATTTAAAACAACCTCAATTCCCTTACGATCCTTAACTACTTGTTAAAAATTAGGGGAAAATGCAAGGAAAAATGAGGTAAAATTAATGATATGACATAAAATTTCACTCCCGTTGGAATTACGAGGTCCCTAGAAGAATAAAAAGTTGGGTTTCGGTGGATTTCGAGAACGTAGAAATTCGAAAGAAACTTGATGATTTGTTAAAATTCTAAGAAAACTGAGGAGAAATTAGAGTAATAAGGTAAAAGATTATTCTTCTAGGTTTTAGGAGGTCCCTAAAAGACTTAAAAGTTGGGTTTTGGTGGATTTAAAACAACCTCAATTCACTTACGATCCTTAACTACTTGTTAAAAATTAGGGGAAAATGCAAGGAAAAATGAGGTAAAATTAATGATATGACATAAAATTTCACTCCCGTTGGAATTACGAGGTCCCTAGAAGAATAAAAAGTTGGGTTTCCGAGGATTTCGAGAACGTAGAAATTCGAAAGAAACTTGATGATTTGTTAAAATTGTAAGAAAACGGAGGAGAAATTAGAGTAATTAGGTAAAAGATTATTCTTGTAGGTTTTAGGAGGTCACTAAAAGACTTAAAAGTTGGGTTTTGGTGGATCTAAAAAAACCTCAATTCACTTACGATCCTTAACTATTTGTTAAAAATTAGGGGAAAATGCAAGGAAAACTGAGGTAAAATTAATAATATGACCTAAAAGTTCACTCCCGTTGGAATTACGAGGTCCCTAGAAGAATAAAAAGTTGGGTTTCGGTGGATTTCGAGAACGTAGAAATTCGAAAGAAACTTGATGATTTGTTAAAATTCTAAGAAAACTGAGGAGAAATTAGAGTAATAAGGTAAAAAATTATTCTTGTAGGTTTTAGGAGGTCCCTAAAAGACTTAAAAGTTGGGTTTTGGTGGATTTAAAACAACCTCAATTCACTTACGATCCTTAACTACTTGTTAAAAATTAGGGGAAAATGCAAGGAAAAATGAGGTAAAATTAATGATATGACATAAAATTTCACTCCCGTTGGAATTACGAGGTCCCTAGAAGAATAAAAAGTTGGGTTTCGGTGGATTTCGAGAACGTAGAAATTCGAAAGAAACTTGATGATTTGTTAAAATTCTAAGAAAACTGAGGAGAAATTAGAGTAATAAGGTAAAAGATTATTCTCCTAGGTTTTAGGAGGTCCCTAAAAGACTTAAAAGTTGGGTTTTGGTGGATTTAAAATAACCTCAATTCACTTACGATCCTTAACTACTTGTTAAAAATTAGGGGAAAATGCAAGGAAAAATGAGGTAAAATTAATGATATGACATAAAATTTCACTCCCGTTGGAATTACGAGGTCCCTAGAAGAATAAAAAGTTGGGTTTCCGAGGATTTCGAGAACGTTGAAATTCGAAAGAAACTTGATGATTTGTTAAAATTGTAAGAAAACGGAGGAGAAATTAGAGTAATTAGGTAAACGATTATTCTTGTAGGTTTTAGGAGGTCCCTAAAAGACTTAAAAGTTGGGTTTTGGTGGATTTAAAACAACCTCAATTCACTTACGATCCTTAACTATTTGTTAAAAATTA
Source organism: Potentilla sterilis (assembly GCA_963682095.1). Classification (NCBI taxonomy): domain Eukaryota; kingdom Viridiplantae; phylum Streptophyta; class Magnoliopsida; order Rosales; family Rosaceae; genus Potentilla; species Potentilla sterilis. Next base: position 31,308,212 of record OY821756.1, read on the forward strand.
GGGGAAAATGCAAGGAAAACTGAGGTAAAATTAATGATATGACCTAAAAGTTCACTCCCGTTGGAATTACGAGGTCCCTAGAAGAATAAAAAGTTGGGTTTCGGTGGATTTCGAGAACGTAGAAATTCGAAAGAAACTTGATGATTTGTTAAACTTCTAAGAAAACGGAGGAGAAATTAGAGTAATAAGGTAAAAGATTATTCTTGTAGGTTTTAGGAAGTCACTAAAAGACATAAAAGTTGGGTTTTGGTGGATTTAAAACAACCTCAATTCACTTACGATCCTTAACTATTTGTTAAAAATTAGGGGAAAATGCAAAGAAAAATGAGGTAAAATTAATGATATGACCTAAAATTTCACTCCCGTTGGAATTACGAGGTCCCTAGAAGAATAAAAAGTTGGGTTTCGGTGGATTTCGAGAACGTAGAAATTCGAAAGAAACTTGATGATTTTTTAAAATTCTAAGAAAACAGAGGAGAAATTAGAGTAATAAGGTAAAAGATTATTCTTGTAGGTTTTAGGAAGTCCCTCGAAGACATAAAAGTTGGGTTTTGGTGGATTTAAAACAACCTCAATTCACTTACGATCCTTAACTTCTTGTAAAAAATTAGGGGAAAATGCAAAGAAAAATGAGGTAAAATTAATGATATGACCTAAAATTTCACTCCCGTTGGAATTACGAGGTCCCTAGAAGAATAAAAAGTTGGGTTTCGGTGGATTTCGAGAACGTAGAAATTCGAAAGAAACTTGATGATTTGTTAAAATTCTAAGAAAACTGAGGAGAAATTAGAGTAATAAGGTAAAAGATTATTCTTCTAGGTTTTAGGAGGTCCCTAAAAGACTTAAAAGTTGGGTTTTGGTGGATTTAAAACAACCTCAATTCACTTACGATCCTTAACTACTTGTTAAAAATTAGGGGAAAATGCAAGGAAAAATGAGGTAAAATTAATGATATGACATAAAATTTCACTCCCGTTGGAATTACGAGGTCCCTAGAAGAATAAAAAGTTGGGTTTCCGAGGATTTCGAGAACGTAGAAATTCGAAAGAAACTTGATGATTTGTTAAAATCTAAGAAAACGGAGGAGAAATTAGAGTAATAAGGTAAAAGATTATTCTTGTTGGTTTTAGGAAGTCCCTAAAAGACATAAAAGTTGGGTTTTGGTGGATTTAAAACAACCTCAATTCACTTACGATCCTTAACTATTTGTTAAAAATGAGGGGAAAATGCAAAGAAAAATGAGGTAAAATTAATGATATGACATAAAATTTCACTCCCGTTGGAATTACGAGGTCCCTAGAAGAATAAAAAGTTGGGTTTCCGAGGATTTCGAGAACGTTGAAATTCGAAAGAAACTTGATGATTTGTTAAAATTGTAAGAAAACGGAGGAGAAATTAGAGTAATTAGGTAAAAGACTATTTTTGTAGGTTTTAGGAGGTCACTAAAAGAATTAAAAGTTGGGTTTTGGTGGATTTAAACAAACCTCAATTCACTTACGATCCTTAACTACTTGTTAAAAATTAGGGGAAAATGCAAGGAAAAATGAGGTAAAATTAATGATATGACATAAAATATCACTCCCGTTGGAATTACGAGGTCCCTAGAAGAATAAAAAGTTGGGTTTCGGTGGATTTCGAGAACGTAGAAATTCGAAAGAAACTTGATGATTTGTTAAAATTCTAAGAAAACTGAGGAGAAATTAGAGTAATAAGGTAAAAGATTATTCTTCTAGGTTTTAGGAGGTCCCTAAAAGACTTAAAAGTTGGGTTTTGGTGGATTTAAAACAACCTCAATTCACTTACGATCCATAACTACTTGTTAAAAATTAGGGGAAAATGCAAGGAAAAATGAGGTAAAATTAATGATATGACATAAAATTTCACTCCCGTTGGAATTACGAGGTCCCTAGAAGAATAAAAAGTTGGGTTTCGGTGGATTTCGAGAACGTAGAAATTCGAAAGAAACTTGATGATTTGTTAAAATTCTAAGAAAACTGAGGAGAAATTAGAGTAATAAGGTAAAAAATTATTCTTGTAGGTTTTAGGAGGTCCCTAAAAGACTTAAAAGTTGGGTTTTGGTGGATTTAAAACAACCTCAATTCACTTACGATCCTTAACTACTTGTTAAAAATTAGGGGAAAATGCAAGGAAAAATGAGGTAAAATTAATGATAGGACATAAAATTTCACTCCCGTTGGAATTACGAGGTCCCTAGAAGAATAAAAAGTTGGGTTTCGGTGGATTTCGAGAACGTAGAAATTCGAAAGAAACTTGATGATTTGTTAAAATTCTAAGAAAACTGAGGAGAAATTAGAGTAATAAGGTAAAAAATTATTCTTGTAGGTTTTAGGAGGTCCCTAAAAGACTTAAAAGTTGGGTTTTGGTGGATTTAAAACAACCTCAATTCACTTACGATCCTTAACTATTTGTTAAAAATTAGGGGAAAATGCAAGGAAAAATGAGGTAAAATTAATGATATGACATAAAATTTCACTCCCGTTGGAATTACGAGGTCCCTAGAAGAATAAAAAGTTGGGTTTCCGAGGATTTCGAGAACGTAGAAATTCGAAAGAAACTTGATGATTTGTTAAAATTGTAAGAAAACGGAGGAGAAATTAGAGTAATTAGGTAAAAGATTATTCTTGTAGGTTTTAGGAGGTCCCTAAAAGACTTAAAAGTTGGGTTTTGGTGGATCTAAAAAAACCTCAATTCACTTACGATCCTTAACTATTTGTTAAAAATTAGGGGAAAATGCAAGGAAAACTGAGGTAAAATTAATGATATGACCTAAAAGTTCACTCCCGTTGGAATTACGAGGTCCCTAGAAGAATAAAAAGTTGGGTTTCGGTGGATTTCGAGAACGTAGAAATTCGAAAGAAACTTGATGATTTGTTAAAATTCTAAGAAAACTGAGGAGAAATTAGAGTAATAAGGTAAAAGATTATTCTTCTAGGTTTTAGGAGGTCCCTAAAAGACTTAAAAGTTGGGTTTTGGTGGATTTAAAACAACCTCAATTCCCTTACGATCCTTAACTACTTGTTAAAAATTAGGGGAAAATGCAAGGAAAAATGAGGTAAAATTAATGATATGACATAAAATTTCACTCCCGTTGGAATTACGAGGTCCCTAGAAGAATAAAAAGTTGGGTTTCCGAGGATTTCGAGAACGTAGAAATTCGAAAGAAACTTGATGATTTTTTAAAATTCTAAGAAAACAGAGGAGAAATTAGAGTAATAAGGTAAAAGATTATTCTTGTAGGTTTTAGGAAGTCCCTCGAAGACATAAAAGTTGGGTTTTGGTGGATTTAAAACAACTTCAATTCACTTACGATCCTTAACTTCTTGTAAAAAATTAGGGGAAAATGCAAAGAAAAATGAGGTAAAATTAATGATATGACCTAAAATTTCACTCCCGTTGGAATTACGTGGTCCCTAGAAGAATAAAAAGTTGGGTTTCGGTGGATTTCGAGAACGTAGAAATTCGAAAGAAACTTGATGATTTGTTAAAATTCTAAGAAAACTGAGGAGAAATTAGAGTAATAAGGTAAAAGATTATTCTTCTAGGTTTTAGGAGGTCCCTAAAAGACTTAAAAGTTGGGTTTTGGTGGATTTAAAACAACCTCAATTCACTTACGATCCTTAACTACTTGTTAAAAATTAGGGGAAAATGCAAGGAAAAATGAGGTAAAATTAATGATATGACATAAAATTTCACTCCCGTTGGAATTACGAGGTCCCTAGAAGAATAAAAAGTTGGGTTTCCGAGGATTTCGAGAACGTTGAAATTCGAAAGAAACTTGATGATTTGTTAAAATCTAAGAAAACGGAGGAGAAATTAGAGTAATAAGGTAAAAGATTATTCTTGTTGGTTTTAGGATGTCCCTAAAAGACATAAAAGTTGGGTTTTGGTGGATTTAAAACAACCTCAATTCACTTACGATCCTTAACTATTTGTTAAAAATTAGGGGAAAATGCAAAGAAAAATGAGGTAAAATTAATGATATGACCTAAAATTTCACTCCCGTTAGAATTACGAGGTCCCTAGAAGAATAAAAAGTTGGGTTTCGGTGGATTTCGAGAACGTAGAAATTCGAAAGAAACTTGATGATTTGTTAAAATTCTAAGAAAACTGAGGAGAAATTAGAGTAATAAGGTAAAAGATTATTCTTGTAGGTTTTACGAGGTCCCTAAAAGACTTAAAAGTTGGGTTTTGGTGGATTTAAAACAACCTCAATTCACTTACGATCCTTAACTATTTGTTAAAAATTAGGGGAAAATGCAAGGAAAACTGAGGTAAAATTAATGATATGACCTAAAAGTTCACTCCCGTTGGAATTACGAGGTCCCTAGAAGAATAAAAAGTTGGGTTTCGGTGGATTTCGAGAACGTAGAAATTCGAAAGAAACTTGATGATTTGTTAAAATTCAAAGAAAACTGAGGAGAAATTAGAGTAATAAGGTAAAAGATTATTCTTCTAGGTTTTAGGAGGTCCCTAAAAGACTTAAAAGTTGGGTTTTGGTGGATTTAAAACAACCTCAATTCACTTACGATCCTTAACTACTTGTTAAAAATTAGGGGAAAATGCAAGGAAAAATGAGGTAAAATTAATGATATGACATAAAATTTCACTCCCGTTGGAATTACGAGGTCCCTAGAAGAATAAAAAGTTGGGTTTCGGTGGATTTCGAGAACGTAGAAATTCGAAAGAAACTTGATGATTTGTTAAAATTCTAAGAAAACTGAGGAGAAATTAGAGTAATAAGGTAAAAAATTATTCTTGTAGGTTTTAGGAGGTCCCTAAAAGACTTAAAAGTTGGGTTTTGGTGGATTTAAAACAACCTCAATTCACTTACGATCCTTAACTACTTGTTAAAAATTAGGGGAAAATGCAAGGAAAAATGAGGTAAAATTAATGATATGACATAAAATTTCACTCCCGTTGGAATTACGAGGTCCCTAGAAGAATAAAAAGTTGGGTTTCCGAGGATTTCGAGAACGTTGAAATTCGAAAGAAACTTGATGATTTGTTAAAATTGTAAGAAAACGGAGGAGAAATTAGAGTAATTAGGTAAACGATTATTCTTGTAGGTTTTAGGAGGTCCCTAAAAGACTTAAAAGTTGGGTTTTGGTGGATTTAAAACAACCTCAATTCACTTACGATCCTTAACTATTTGTTAAAAATTAGGGGAAAATGCAAGGAAAACTGAGGTAAAATTAATGATATGACCTAAAAGTTCACTCCCGTTGGAATTACGAGGTCCCTAGAAGAATAAAAAGTTGGGTTTCGGTGGATTTCGAGAACGTAGAAATTCGAAAGAAACTTGATGATTTGTTAAACTTCTAAGAAAACGGAGGAGAAATTAGAGTAATAAGGTAAAAGATTATTCTTGTAGGTTTTAGGAAGTCACTTAAAGACATAAAAGTTGGGTTTTGGTGGATTTAAAACAACCTCAATTCACTTACGATCCTTAACTATTTGTTAAAAATTAGGGGAAAATGCAAAGAAAAATGAGGTAAAATTAATGATATGACCTAAAATTTCACTCCCGTTGGAATTACGAGGTCCCTAGAAGAATAAAAAGTTGGGTTTCGGTGGATTTCGAGAACGTAGAAATTCGAAAGAAACTTGATGATTTTTTAAAATTCTAAGAAAACAGAGGAGAAATTAGAGTAATAAGGTAAAAGATTATTCTTGTAGGTTTTAGGAAGTCCCTCGAAGACATAAAAGTTGGGTTTTGGTGGATTTAAAACAACCTCAATTCACTTACGATCCTTAACTTCTTGTAAAAAATTAGGGGAAAATGCAAAGAAAAATGAGGTAAAATTAATGATATGACCTAAAATTTCACTCCCGTTGGAATTACGAGGTCCCTAGAAGAATAAAAAGTTGGGTTTCGGTGGATTTCGAGAACGTAGAAATTCGAAAGAAACTTGATGATTTGTTAAAATTCTAAGAAAACTGAGGAGAAATTAGAGTAATAAGGTAAAAGATTATTCTTCTAGGTTTTAGGAGGTCCCTAAAAGACTTAAAAGTTGGGTTTTGGTGGATTTAAAACAACCTCAATTCACTTACGATCCTTAACTACTTGTTAAAAATTAGGGGAAAATGCAAGGAAAAATGAGGTAAAATTAATGATATGACATAAAATTTCACTCCCGTTGGAATTACGAGGTCCCTAGAAGAATAAAAAGTTGGGTTTCCGAGGATTTCGAGAACGTAGAAATTCGAAAGAAACTTGATGATTTGTTAAAATCTAAGAAAACGGAGGAGAAATTAGAGTAATAAGGTAAAAGATTATTCTTGTTGGTTTTAGGAAGTCCCTAAAAGACATAAAAGTTGGGTTTTGGTGGATTTAAAACAACCTCAATTCACTTACGATCCTTAACTATTTGTTAAAAATGAGGGGAAAATGCAAAGAAAAATGAGGTAAAATTAATGATATGACCTAAAATTTCACTCCCGTTGGAATTACGAGGTCCCTAGAAGAATAAAAAGTTGGGTTTCGGTGGATTTCGAGAACGTAGAAATTCGAAAGAAACTTGATGATTTGTTAAAATTCTAAGAAAACTGAGGAGAAATTAGAGTAATAAGGTAAAAGATTATTCTTGTAGGTTTTAGGAGTTCCCTAAAAGACTTAAAAGTTGGGTTTTGGTGGATTTAAAACAACCTCAATTCACTTACGATCCTTAACTATTTGTTAAAAATTAGGGGAAAATGCAAGGAAAACTGAGGTAAAATTAATGATATGACCTAAAAGTTCACTCCCGTTGGAATTACGAGGTCCCTAGAAGAATAAAAAGTTGGGTTTCGGTGGATTTCGAGAACGTAGAAATTCGAAAGAAACTTGATGATTTTTTAAAATTCTAAGAAAACAGAGGAGAAATTAGAGTAATAAGGTAAAAGATTATTCTTGTAGGTTTTAGGAAGTCCCTCGAAGACATAAAAGTTGGGTTTTGGTGGATTTAAAACAACTTCAATTCACTTACGATCCTTAACTTCTTGTAAAAAATTAGGGGAAAATGCAAAGAAAAATGAGGTAAAATTAATGATATGACCTAAAATTTCACTCCCGTTGGAATTACGTGGTCCCTAGAAGAATAAAAAGTTGGGTTTCGGTGGATTTCGAGAACGTAGAAATTCGAAAGAAACTTGATGATTTGTTAAAATTCTAAGAAAACTGAGGAGAAATTAGAGTAATAAGGTAAAAGATTATTCTTCTAGGTTTTAGGAGGTCCCTAAAAGACTTAAAAGTTGGGTTTTGGTGGATTTAAAACAACCTCAATTCACTTACGATCCTTAACTACTTGTTAAAAATTAGGGGAAAATGCAAGGAAAAATGAGGTAAAATTAATGATATGACATAAAATTTCACTCCCGTTGGAATTACGAGGTCCCTAGAAGAATAAAAAGTTGGGTTTCCGAGGATTTCGAGAACGTTGAAATTCGAAAGAAACTTGATGATTTGTTAAAATCTAAGAAAACGGAGGAGAAATTAGAGTAATAAGGTAAAAGATTATTCTTGTTGGTTTTGGGATGTCCCTAAAAGACATAAAAGTTGGGTTTTGGTGGATTTAAAACAACCTCAATTCACTTACGATCCTTAACTATTTGTTAAAAATTAGGGGAAAATGCAAAGAAAAATGAGGTAAAATTAATGATATGACCTAAAATTTCACTCCCGTTAGAATTACGAGGTCCCTAGAAGAATAAAAAGTTGGGTTTCGGTGGATTTCGAGAACGTAGAAATTCGAAAGAAACTTGATGATTTGTTAAAATTCTAAGAAAACTGAGGAGAAATTAGAGTAATAAGGTAAAAGATTATTCTTGTAGGTTTTAGGATGTCCCTAAAAGACTTAAAAGTTGGGTTTTGGTGGATTTAAAACAACCTCAATTCACTTACGATCCTTAACTATTTGTTAAAAATTAGGGGAAAATGCAAGGAAAACTGAGGTAAAATTAATGATATGACCTAAAAGTTCACTCCCGTTGGAATTACGAGGTCCCTAGAAGAATAAAAAGTTGGGTTTCGGTGGATTTCGAGAACGTAGAAATTCGAAAGAAACTTGATGATTTGTTAAAATTCAAAGAAAACTGAGGAGAAATTAGAGTAATAAGGTAAAAGATTATTCTTCTAGGTTTTAGGAGGTCCCTAAAAGACTTAAAAGTTGGGTTTTGGTGGATTTAAAACAACCTCAATTCACTTACGATCCTTAACTACTTGTTAAAAATTAGGGGAAAATGCAAGGAAAAATGAGGTAAAATTAATGATATGAAATAAAATTTCACTCCCGTTGGAATTACGAGGTCCCTAGAAGAATAAAAAGTTGGGTTTCGGTGGATTTCGAGAACGTAGAAATTCGAAAGAAACTTGATGATTTGTTAAAATTCTAAGAAAACTGAGGAGAAATTAGAGTAATAAGGTAAAAGATTATTCTTGTAGGTTTTAGGAGGTCCCTAAAAGACTTAAAAGTTGGGTTTTGGTGGATTTAAAACAACCTCAATTCACTTACGATCCTTAACTATTTGTTAAAAATTAGGGGAAAAAATGCAAGGAAAACTGAGGTAAAATTAATGATATGACCTAAAAGTTCACTCCCGTTGGAATTACGAGGTCCCTAGAAGAATAAAAAGTTGGGTTTCGGTGGATTTCGAGAACGTAGAAATTCGAAAGAAACTTGATGATTTGTTAAAATTCAAAGAAAACTGAGGAGAAATTAGAGTAATAAGGTAAAAGATTATTCTTCTAGGTTTTAGGAGGTCCCTAAAAGACTTAAAAGTTGGGTTTTGGTGGATTTAAAATAACCTCAATTCACTTACGATCCTTAACTACTTGTTAAAAATTAGGGGAAAATGCTAGGAAAAATGAGGTAAAATTAATGATATGACATAAAATTTCACTCCCGTTGGAATTACGAGGTCCCTAGAAGGATAAAAAGTTGGGTTTCCGAGGATTTCGAGAACGTTGAAATTCGAAAGAAACTTGATGATTTGTTAAAATTGTAAGAAAACGGAGGAGAAATTAGAGTAATTAGGTAAACGATTATTCTTGTAGGTTTTAGGAGGTCCCTAAAAGACTTAAAAGTTGGGTTTTGGTGGATTTAAAACAACCTCAATTCACTTACGATCCTTAACTATTTGTTAAAAATTAGGGGAAAATGCAAGGAAAACTGAGGTAAAATTAATGATATGACCTAAAAGTTCACTCCCGTTGGAATTACGAGGTCCCTAGAAGAATAAAAAGTTGGGTTTCGGTGGATTTCGAGAACGTAGAAATTCGAAAGAAACTTGATGATTTGTTAAACTTCTAAGAAAACGGAGGAGAAATTAGAGTAATAAGGTAAAAGATTATTCTTGTAGGTTTTAGGAAGTCACTAAAAGACATAAAAGTTGGGTTTTGGTGGATTTAAAACAACCTCAATTCACTTACGATCCTTAACTATTTGTTAAAAATTAGGGGAAAATGCAAAGAAAAATGAGGTAAAATTAATGATATGACCTAAAATTTCACTCCCGTTGGAATTACGAGGTCCCTAGAAGAATAAAAAGTTGGGTTTCGGTGGATTTCGAGAACGTAGAAATTCGAAAGAAACTTGATGATTTTTTAAAATTCTAAGAAAACAGAGGAGAAATTAGAGTAATAAGGTAAAAGATTATTCTTGTAGGTTTTAGGAAGTCCCTCGAAGACATAAAAGTTGGGTTTTGGTGGATTTAAAACAACCTCAATTCACTTACGATCCTTAACTTCTTGTAAAAAATTAGGGGAAAATGCAAAGAAAAATGAGGTAAAATTAATGATATGACCTAAAATTTCACTCCCGTTGGAATTACGAGGTCCCGAGAAGAATAAAAAGTTGGGTTTCGGTGGATTTCGAGAACGTAGAAATTCGAAAGAAACTTGATGATTTGTTAAAATTCTAAGAAAACTGAGGAGAAATTAGAGTAATAAGGTAAAAGATTATTCTTCTAGGTTTTAGGAGGTCCCTAAAAGACTTAAAAGTTGGGTTTTGGTGGATTTAAAACAACCTCAATTCACTTACGATCCTTAACTACTTGTTAAAAATTAGGGGAAAATGCAAGGAAAAATGAGGTAAAATTAATGATATGACATAAAATTTCACTCCCGTTGGAATTACGAGTTCCCTAGAAGAATAAAAAGTTGGGTTTCCGAGGATTTCGAGAACGTTGAAATTCGAAAGAAACTTGATGATTTGTTAAAATCTAAGAAAACGGAGGAGAAATTAGAGTAATAAGGTAAAAGATTATTCTTGTTGGTTTTAGGAAGTCCCTAAAAGACATAAAAGTTGGGTTTTGGTGGATTTAAAACAACCTCAATTCACTTACGATCCTTAACTATTTGTTAAAAATTAGGGGAAAATGCAAAGAAAAATGAGGTAAAATTAATGATATGACCTAAAATTTCACTCCCGTTGGAATTACGAGGTCCCTAGAAGAATAAAAAGTTGGGTTTCGGTGGATTTCGAGAACGTAGAAATTCGAAAGAAACTTGATGATTTTTTAAAATTCTAAGAAAACAGAGGAGAAATTAGAGTAATAAGGTAAAAGATTATTCTTGTAGGTTTTAGGAAGTCCCTCGAAGACATAAAAGTTGGGTTTTGGTGGATTTAAAACAACCTCAATTCACTTACGATCCTTAACTTCTTGTAAAAAATTAGGGGAAAATGCAAAGAAAAATGAGGTAAAATTAATGATATGACCTAAAATTTCACTCCCGTTGGAATTACGAGGTCCCGAGAAGAATAAAAAGTTGGGTTTCGGTGGATTTCGAGAACGTAGAAATTCGAAAGAAACTTGATGATTTGTTAAAATTCTAAGAAAACTGAGGAGAAATTAGAGTAATAAGGTAAAAGATTATTCTTCTAGGTTTTAGGAGGTCCCTAAAAGACTTAAAAGTTGGGTTTTGGTGGATTTAAAACAACCTCAATTCACTTACGATCCTTAACTACTTGTTAAAAATTAGGGGAAAATGCAAGGAAAAATGAGGTAAAATTAATGATATGACATAAAATTTCACTCCCGTTGGAATTACGAGTTCCCTAGAAGAATAAAAAGTTGGGTTTCCGAGGATTTCGAGAACGTTGAAATTCGAAAGAAACTTGATGATTTGTTAAAATCTAAGAAAACGGAGGAGAAATTAGAGTAATAAGGTAAAAGATTATTCTTGTTGGTTTTAGGAAGTCCCTAAAAGACATAAAAGTTGGGTTTTGGTGGATTTAAAACAACCTCAATTCACTTACGATCCTTAACTATTTGTTAAAAACTAGGGGAAAATGCAAAGAAAAATGAGGGAAAATTAATGATATGACCTAAAATTTCACTCCCGTTGGAATTACGAGGTCCCTAGAAGAATAAAAAGTTGGGTTTCGGTGGATTTCGAGAACGTAGAAATTCGAAAGAAACTTGATGATTTGTTAAAATTCTAAGAAAACTGAGGAGAAATTAGAGTAATAAGGTAAAAGATTATTCTTGTAGGTTTTAGGAGGTCCCTAAAAGACTTAAAAGTTGGGTTTTGGTGGATTTAAAACAACCTCAATTCACTTACGATCCTTAACTATTTGTTAAAAATTAGGGGAAAATGCAAGGAAAACTGAGGTAAAATTAATGATATGACCTAAAAGTTCACTCCCGTTGGAATTACGAGGTCCCTAGAAGAATAAAAAGTTGGGTTTCGGTGGATTTCGAGAACGTAGAAATTCGAAAGAAACTTGATGATTTGTTAAAATTCAAAGAAAACTGAGGAGAAATTAGAGTAATAAGGTAAAAGATTATTCTTCTAGGTTTTAGGAGGTCCCTAAAAGACTTAAAAGTTGGGTTTTGGTGGATTTAAAACAACCTCAATTCACTTACGATCCTTAACTACTAGTTAAAAATTAGGGGAAAATGCAAGGAAAAATGAGGTAAAATTAATGATATGACATAAAATTTCACTCCCGTTGGAATTACGAGGTCCCTAGAAGAATAAAAAGTTGGGTTTCCGAGGATTTCGAGAACGTTGAAATTCGAAAGAAACTTGATGATTTGTTAAAATCTAAGAAAACGGAGGAGAAATTAGAGTAATAAGGTAAAAGATTATTCTTGTTGGTTTTAGGAAGTCCCTAAAAGACATAAAAGTTGGGTTTTGGTGGATTTAAAACAACCTCAATTCACTTACGATCCTTAACTATTTGTTAAAAATTAGGGGAAAATGCAAAGAAAAATGAGGTAAAATTAATGATATGACCTAAAATTTCACTCCCGTTGGAATTACGAGGTCCCTAGAAGAATAAAAAGTTGGGTTTCGGTGGATTTCGAGAACGTAGAAATTCGAAAGAAACTTGATGATTTGTTAAAATTCTAAGAAAACTGAGGAGAAATTAGAGTAATAAGGTAAAAGATTATTCTTGTAGGTTTTAGGAGGTCCCTAAAAGACTTAAAAGTTGGGTTTTGGTGGATTTAAAACAACCTCAATTCACTTACGATCCTTAACTATTTGTTAAAAATTAGGGGAAAATGCAAGGAAAACTGAGGTAAAATTAATGATATGACCTAAAAGTTCACTCCCGTTGGAATTACGAGGTCCCTAGAAGAATAAAAAGTTGGGTTTCGGTGGATTTCGAGAACGTAGAAATTCGAAAGAAACTTGATGATTTGTTAAAATTCAAAGAAAACTGAGGAGAAATTAGAGTAATAAGGTAAAAGATTATTCTTCTAGGTTTTAGGAGGTCCCTAAAAGACTTAAAAGTTGGGTTTTGGTGGATTTAAAACAACCTCAATTCACTTACGATCCTTAACTACTAGTTAAAAATTAGGGGAAAATGCAAGGAAAAATGAGGTAAAATTAATGATATGACATAAAATTTCACTCCCGTTGGAATTACGAGGTCCCTAGAAGAATAAAAAGTTGGGTTTCCGAGGATTTCGAGAACGTTGAAATTCGAAAGAAACTTGCTGATTTGTTAAAATTCTAAGAAAACTGAGGAGAAATTAGAGTAATAAGGTAAAAGATTATTCTTGTAGGTTTTAGGAGGTCCCTAAAAGACTTAAAAGTTGGGTTTTGGTGGATTTAAAACAACCTCAATTCACTTACGATCCTTAACTATTTGTTAAAAATTAGGGGAAAATACAAGGAAAACTGAGGTAAAATTAATGATATGACCTAAAAGTTCACTCCCGTTGGAATTACGAGGTCCCTAGAAGAATAAAAAGTTGGGTTTCGATGGATTTCGAGAACGTAGAAATTCGAAAGAAACTTGATGATTTGTTAAAATTCTAAGAAAACTGAGGAGAAATTAGAGTAATAAGGTAAAAAATTATTCTTGTAGGTTTTTGGAGGTCCCTAAAAGACTTAAAAGTTGGGTTTTGGTGGATTTAAAACAACCTCAATTCACTTACGATCCTTAACTACTTGTTAAAAATTAGGGGAAAATGCAAGGAAAAATGAGGTAAAATTAATGATATGACATAAAATTTCACTCCCGTTGGAATTACGAGGTCCCTAGAAGAATAAAAATTTGGGTTTCCGAGGATTTCGAGAACGTTGAAATTCGAAAGAAACTTGATGATTTGTTAAAATTGTAAGAAAACGGAGGAGAAATTAGAGTAATTAGGTAAACGATTATTCTTGTAGGTTTTAGGAGGTCCCTAAAAGACTTAAAAGTTGGGTTTTGGTGGATTTAAAACAACCTCAATTCACTTACGATCCTTAACTATTTGTTAAAAATTAGGGGAAAATGCAAGGAAAACTGAGGTAAAATTAATGATATGACCTAAAAGTTCACTCCCGTTGGAATTACGAGGTCCCTAGAAGAATAAAAAGTTGGGTTTCGGTGGATTTCGAGAACGTAGAAATTCGAAAGAAACTTGATGATTTGTTAAACTTCTAAGAAAACGGAGGAGAAATTAGAGTAATAAGGTAAAAGATTATTCTTGTAGGTTTTAGGAAGTCACTAAAAGACATAAAAGTTGGGTTTTGGTGGATTTAAAACAACCTCAATTCACTTACGATCCTTAACTATTTGTTAAAAATTAGGGGAAAATGCAAAGAAAAATGAGGTAAAATTAATGATATGACCTAAAATTTCACTCCCGTTGGAATTACGAGGTCCCTAGAAGAATAAAAAGTTGGGTTTCGGTGGATTTCGAGAACGTAGAAATTCGAAAGAAACTTGATGATTTTTTTAAATTCTAAGAAAACAGAGGAGAAATTAGAGTAATAAGGTAAAAGATTATTCTTGTAGGTTTTAGGAAGTCCCTCGACGACATAAAAGTTGGGTTTTGGTGGATTTAAAACAACCTCAATTCACTTACGATCCTTAACTTCTTGTAAAAAATTAGGGGAAAATGCAAAGAAAAATGAGGTAAAATTAATGATATGACCTAAAATTTCACTCCCGTTGGAATTACGAGGTCCCTAGAAGAATAAAAAGTTGGGTTTCGGTGGATTTCGAGAACGTAGAAATTCCAAAGAAACTTGATGATTTGTTAAAATTCTAAGAAAACTGAGGAGAAATTAGAGTAATAAGGTAAAAGATTATTCTTGTAGGTTTTAGGAGGTCCCTAAAAGACTTAAAAGTTGGGTTTTGGTGGATTTAAAACAACCTCAATTCACTTACGATCCTTAACTATTTGTTAAAAATTAGGGGAAAATGCAAGGAAAACTGAGGTAAAATTAATGATATGACCTAAAAGTTCACTCCCGTTGGAATTACGAGGTCCCTAGAAGAATAAAAAGTTGGGTTTCGGTGGATTTCGAGAACGTAGAAATTCGAAAGAAACTTGATGATTTGTTAAAATTCAAAGAAAACTGAGGAGAAATTAGAGTAATAAGGTAAAAGATTATTCTTCTAGGTTTTAGGAGGTCCCTAAAAGACTTAAAAGTTGGGTTTTGGTGGATTTAAAACAACCTCAATTCATGATGGGATGTGTGCGTGCACAATTTGTACCTGCAAAACAATCTCATACAAATAATACCCTTCTTTTGTCGAGTGTAGTATTGACAAGTAGGGATCGTTCTATCCGGGGAAATCAAGGGCTTTTAATCACATAAAGTATTGCAATCAAAGGGGGTATCGATTTTTATAACTAATTACCTACTGAATTTTTACAAATTCTAAAACCTAAATTATTATATACAATTGATCATCACCTTTCACACAATCATCATACACAAATCACCTTACACATGCAATATAATTAAAACAAGTAATAGGGCAGCAGCAAATATCAAATTCAAGATCAATTAAGTTCCAATTTAATTAGAGCCAATGCGGTTATTCTAATTATTCAAAACATCACAAGTATTTAGAATCCAACATGCGTGTAATCCTAAACATGGTACTAATCAGTTTAATAACACAATGCGTAGAAATTAAACACAATTAGCACATAAGCACAATATGTCGAATTGGAACATGTTAGCAAGTATGGCGTCACCCATCTCACATCGACATGTAAATTTCCATAATTACTCTTACCCTTAGATTAATACATGTCAAATCCAACATGCGTGTAATTCAACATGTATTAAATCGGAATATGAATTTAATACCTAGATAACACTCATGGCCATCGAATGCATCTAGATATCTCCTTCGGTTCCACACGAATTAAGGAAATAAACCTAATTAAAATCAAGAAAACATGCTAAAAACTACTGCCCATACAACATATTTAATCGTATCACATGCATAAATCGGCAATCATATATAAAAATCCCAAACATTTATAACAAAGATCCAAAGATCCCATATATGATTATCAATACCGAAATTAAATCCATAAACCAAAACATACTTCATAGACAAAGTTATGTTTAAATACAAAGCAATAAAAACCAAAATAATACAATCCATGATTACAACCTTATGAAGATTTCGGCAAGGATTGGTGATGGTGGATTTTTGTGAGAGATGGAAGGTGGATTCGGCTTTGCTCCTTGGTATATAATTTGTGGAAATAATTTGGCAGGGATTCGGCAAGGTAAAAGTGAGGAAAGGGAGATGATTTTATGAATACAAAGTGTTGTATTTATAGGGGAGAGGCAATGCTAGGGTTCGGCAAGAGTAGAGCACAAGCAATCCGAAACCAAGTTGGATATGGTTTCGGCAAGGGTTAATCTTCAAGCAATCCGAAATATCATGTCTTCTTTTAATTCGGCTAGGTCTTCTTTTCCATGCAATTGCCGAATTAAATCTTCAATTTTCTTCAAGTAAAACTTCTTTAATTCGGCACCAAGTTATTGCACAAAGCCATAATTCAGTCCACATGCATTCCCCTCTTTTCTCTTTTCTTTTCTTTTCCGAAAATTCTATGTAAAATAGAATTAATTCTTCCTCCATCTCTTATCTTGGTCGGCCTTCAAGAGTCCAAATCCATCTCTTTTCTCTTTTCTTTAGCCGTGTATTATCCAAGAAAAACTCTAGGCAAAAATCGGAAATTAATTGCTAGGTATTTGTATGGCACAAAGAAACCAAAACCAATTTGGATTCCTCTTTCTCTTTTCTTGGCCGGCAAGCATCCATTCATTTCCACCGAAAATTCTCTCAATATTCCTCCATTAATCTTCTCTTTAATTCCTGAAAATAAGAATGAGAATTAAATTAAAAAGAAGATAAAAAGATGTAGCACAATTATCATGAGTAAGAGTCCTAGATAGATAAGGAATCCTAGTCCAACAAGGAGTTGTATTTTCAATGAAATTCTTTCGACGATTCAAAAACGTCAAGCGTTTGTAGACTCCTTGTTCGACTAAAATTCTTCACTCGTAGACTTCAATTAGGACTCAAACTCGTAGAATCCTTATCCAACTGGGATTCCTACTTTAGTAAGGATTCCTTTTCCAAATAGATTTCTACTTGAAAAAGGAGTCCTAGTCAAATCAAACTCTTATTAGGAATCCTAGTTCAATAAGGACTTCACCAAAATTATGCATTTTATCGATTTATAGCACAAAACCGATCCACACAAATATTAGAAACGACGAAAGATAAAGAAATTAGTTCCGACAAGTTTCCTAGTCAAAACAGGTTTCCTAGTCCAAACAGGATTCCTAGTACAACAAGGAGTCCTTCTCAAACTAAAACTCTTCAAAAATCGACATTTCTGCATTTTTAGCTCAATTTATTCACCAACACTTGCCAACGACTCTAACACGACTCAATGACTCTATATTACAACAATAAGGGATAAGAAATGCATAAATGGGGATAAAAACATATTAAGAACGTCGCATTTTATGCTCTTATCAACTACCCCACACTTAGCCTTTGCTAGTCCCTTAGCAAAACAAATAAAAAGACTCAACACTACAGCCCCTAAAATGATTGTCTCAGGATCTTTAAACACATAGCTTTCAAGTTAAGCATTCGATGTAAGCACAATAATCCCAAGCGTCATAGACATGTATCATTGCATGAACAAGTAAGAAGCGAAAATCACAAGCAATAACATGTTATGTTGATTTCATCCTCCTCACTAGGCATACTCTCTTCTTTTCACTCATGATATGGCAATTCACTCATAGTATATGCAAGCGAATAGATTAAGAGTTACAAAGAGTAACTTGCATATTTCATCAATTAAAAGCACTTTGTGAATTAATATTTCAGGAAAAACTTCATATAACAACTATGTGCACAAATGAACCAAAGCCATATGCTCATTCTTGACAAAAATCTCCACTAATCAAAGTTTACCTATTTTAAGAATCATGAAAAGATCAACATAATGGTGATAATGGGGATTGGCATAAGGCATTCTCATTTAGGAAGTGGTGATAGAATGTCACCAAGACTTGGCAAAATTCA
Organism: Potentilla sterilis; assembly: GCA_963682095.1. Taxonomy (NCBI): domain Eukaryota; kingdom Viridiplantae; phylum Streptophyta; class Magnoliopsida; order Rosales; family Rosaceae; genus Potentilla; species Potentilla sterilis. The sequence goes on from OY821756.1 coordinate 31,326,013, forward strand.
ATCCTCCTTATGACTTTTCTTCAAAAGGGCCAAATTTTATCATGTTGGGCCCAAAATTCATTCTTTTCTTCCCCATAATAAAGTGAAAACGAACAAAGGTCAAGTATAACAACAATAGACCTTCAATTATCACACAAACTCCAAATTCACCATAAAATTCATCCAAAATTTTCCATTGCCGAATCCTTTTCTTTTTATTTCGGATCTCTTATTTTTTTCTTTCTTTTTCTATCCGATTTTTCTTTTCTTTCTTCTTTTATTCGGCAACACCTTTTCTTTTCTCAACAATTGGACAAGATCACCCCACACTTACTTCTCATCATCACATCAATTCACAAATTCCATTAAATTTTACCAAGTCTTGACAACAATGGCAAGGATAAACTATTCTCAGATCAAGGAAAGTGTATTAAGGTGATGAAATAAATGGCTCAATGTTGGCTCAAGGGGGTTAAAACTAAGGAGTCCCACGACGGGCACAAATTAGGCATAAGCTTTGTTTGGCATTGGTGGTAATCCTAACATGATCTTTTCAATCCTTTTCAAAATCAAGGCATTTCATGAATAATAGTCTCAAAAATTGTCAAGAGCGAGTTCTAGCATTCTAGAGTTCATTAAAATCTATGGCACATAGTCATTGAATGATCAAAGAATGATGAAGTTTTGAAAAATTCTGCCCATTTTTATCACTCAAGAAGGAAAGTATATGGCATTCAAAGCTCACAAAGGTTATTATGGAACAAAATCAACACAAACATACATGCTTATTACACAATTAAGTTCAAGTCTCAAATGTTCATACCAATCACAAAGTCCATGAAACTCACAATTATTTTCAAGATTATGCAAAACCATCATCTATGTATTAAAGATATCATCATCATAGACTATTTAGGGGCATCCTAAGACTCAATAATTAAAAACAAAATTAAAAAGCAACGAAAATAAAGACAAAAAGCACCGAAATTTTTTTAAATTTTTCTGATTTTCTGATTTTTTATTTTCTTTTCTTTTTATGACTCAAAACAAATACAAACATGTGAAACATGTATCCCTACCCCACACTTAGAAAATTACATTGTCCTCAATGTACACATATCATGTAGTAATTTCTAAGCATATGATAAATCACAAGTCCCACATTTATACAATTCAACCAAAAAGAGTTTAGGGATTTAGAAAATTCAAACTCTCGTAGACGGCTCCTTCACACTTTTGGTTGAAATGGGTTGCCTCCCATGCAGCGCTTAATTGTTTATAGTCCTTTAGCCTAGACTCTTCTCCATATCATCAGGATCTTGGTTCGTCTCTGAATTGTGTTTCCTCAATGGTGTGCTCCTCAAAAGGTTCGTAGTAGGGCTTAAGTCGATGACCATTCACCTTGAACGCTTTTCCTGATTCCGTACTTTGAATTTCTATAGCACCATGAGAAAACACATTAGTAACAATATATGGTCCTACCCAACGAGAACGCAATTTGCCAGGAAATAATTTAAGACGAGAATGAAATAACAAGACTTTCTGGCCAATATGAAACGTTTTGCCTCTTATCATCTTGTCATGATACAATTTCGTCTTCTCTTTGTAAATCCATGCAGCATCATATGCTTCATTTCTGATTTCCTCAAGTTCACTCAGCTGCAATTTCCTGTGAAGTCCAGCCTTGTCAAGTTCCATGTTGAATTGCTTGACCGCCCACCATGCTCTATGCTCCAACTCTACTGGAAGATGGCACGCCTTGCCATATGTAAGCCGAAATGGAGACATCCCAATGGGTGTCTTGTATGCTGTTCTGTAGGCCCAAAGTGCATCATCAAGTCTGTCACTCCAATCTTTCCTTGATGGGCCCACAGTTTTCTCCAATATACTCTTGATTTCTCTGTTGGACACTTCTGCCATTCCGCTCGTCTGAGGATGATAAGGTGTGGATACCTTATGGGTGACTCCATATCGTCTGAGTAAAGCCTCTATTGTTCTGTTGCAGAAATGAGAACCTCCATCACTTATAAGCACACGAGGTACTCCAAACCTGGAAAATATGTTAGTTCTCAAGAAACCTGCAACAACTTTAGAATCATTAGTCCTTGTGGCTTTCGCCTCCACCCATTTAGACACATAATCAACAGCCAACAAGATATAAAGAAAGCCCTTAGATGAAGGAAAAGGTCCCATGAAATCTATACCCCATACATCAAAAATTTCAACAAATAGTATAGGATTTAGGGGCATTTGGTCTCTCTTACCAATGTTACCTGTCCTTTGGCACCTATCACATGTCATACAAAATATGTATGCATCCTTGAAAATTGTTGGCCAATAAAACCCGCTTTCTAATACCTTGAGTGCTGTCCTCTTAGCTCCAAAGTGTCCTCCACATGCCTCATTGTGGCAAAATGCAAGGATCGGCCTATGCTCCTCTTGTGGCACACAACGTCTAATCACTTGATCATTACAAGTCCTCCACAAATATGGGTCGTCCCATATGTAGTGCCTTGCATTCTTTTTAATCCTTGTCTTGGCTGCCTGCAAACATGTACTTGGAAAAGTTTTAGTAACTAAATAATTGACAATGTCTGCATACCAAGGTTCTTTGGTGTCCACTCGAAAAAGCTGCTCATCTGGGAAAGTTTCCTGAAGTGGTAACGTTTCCTCTTCTCTCACAATTCTGCTCAAGTGGTCTGCCACAACATTTTCGCTCCCCTTCTTGTCCTTGATCTCGATGTCAAACTCTTGGAGTAAGAGAATCCATCGAATCAAACGTGGCTTGGCGTCCTTCTTCTTCATCAAATATCTCAAGGCTGCATGATCAGAATACACAATCACTTTAGAATTCAATAGATATGAACGAAATTTTTCTAAAGCAAATATGACAGCCAACAGTTCTTTCTCAGTTGTAGAGTAATTTAATTGAGCATCATTCAAAGTTCTAGAGGCATAATATATAGCAATCGGCCTCTTCTCTTTTCTTTGTCCAAGCACTGCTCCAACTGCATAGTCTGAAGCATCACACATGATCTCAAATGGTAGGCTCCAGTCAGGTGGCGCCATTATTGGTGCTGATGTCAACAATTCCTTCAACTTGACAAATGCATCTTCACACCCTTTATCCCATATGAATGGAACCTCCTTCTGCAAAAGGGCACAAATAGGCTTGGCCACCAACGAAAAATCCTTGATGAACCTCCTATAAAAACCTGCATGGCCAAGAAACGAACGTACCTCCCTTACAGTTGTAGGGGAGGGTAAGTGAAGCATAATATCAATCTTGGCCCTATCTACCTCAATACCCTTTGCAGATATAATGTGTCCTAGAACTATCCCTTGTTTTACCATGAAATGACATTTTTCCCAATTAAGTACAAGGTTAGTCTCTACACATCTTATCAGGATTGATTCCAAATTCTCTAAGCATACATCAAAGTCTTTTCCATAAACGCTAAAATCATCCATAAAGACTTCAATGATATTCTCAATATAATCACTAAAAATGGAATACATACAACGTTGAAATGTACCTGGTGCGTTGCATAAACCAAATGGCATGCGTCGATAGGCAAACGTACCAAAGGGACATGTGAACGTTGTCTTTTCCTGATCATCTGGGTGAATGCATATCTGATTGTAACCGCTGTACCCATCCAAGAAGCAATAGAATTCGTGCCCAGCTAATCTCTCCAACATCTGGTCCATGAAAGGCAAAGGCATGTGATCCTTGCGTGTAGTAGCATTCAACTTTCTGTAGTCGATACACATCCTATGACCTGTCACCAATCGTTGAGGCACGAGTTCATCCTTGTCATTCTTCACAACCGTGACTCCACTCTTCTTAGGTACAACTTGGACAGGTGCAATCCACTGGCTATCTGAGATGGGATAAATGACTCCACAATCCAGCAATTTGATCACCTCGTCCTTCACAATCTTCATCATTGGAGGGTGCAATCGTCTCTGACCCTCCCTAGTAGGCTTGGCTCCTTCCTCAAGCAAGATCCTATGGACACAAGTTGTAGGGCTGATTCCCTTGATATCCGCCAACGTCCATCCAATGGCGGTTTTGTTCCTTTTCAACATGCTAGTCAAGCGTGCTTCCTGCTGCTCACTCAGCTGTGATGACACAATAACTGGTAGTGTGTCATCGTCTCCCAAGTACACATACTTCAAATGATCCGGAAGCACCTTGAGTTCTAAAATAGGAGCCTGTTCCACAGATGGTAAAATTTTATTAGTGGAAATGGGAATTGACATATACTTACATTGTTTTTTCACATGGGATGTTGCCTCTAGCTCGGCAACAATATGCATTAGGCTCGGCTCAAGTTTGAGCCGTTCCTCCTTAGTCAATCTCTCCCCATTTGTGTCAATTCCGGCCCCTTGCTCAATAGCTAGTTGCTATTGATCCAAAGTTTCTGACAAAACCTGCGCAATAGAATCAACTACATCAACATTATAGCAAGGTTTTAAATCAGAAATTGGATACCTCATGGCCTCAAAGATGTTGAAGCCAATTACTTCACCATCGAACTCCATGGTGAGATTGCCTTCAGCCACATCAATTTTCGTTCTTGCTGTCCTCATAAATGGCCGTCCCAACAAAAGTTGAGTGGAATTAATGGGCGACTCCTCCATCTGAAGCACATAGAAATCTGCAGGAAATATCAGATTATTTACCTGCACAAGAACATCCTCAACATATCCCTCAGGATACTTGTTAGACCTATCGGCGAGTTGAATGATTACATTGTCCTTTTTCAACTCGCCCAAACCTAGGGACTTATACACATTATAAGACATTACATTAATTGAAGCCCCTAAGTCTAGCAAAACTTTATCAAAATTAAATTGTCCAATTTTACATGGCACAGAAAAGCTGCCAGGGTCTTTCATTTTAGGTGGGAGCGTTCTTTGGAGAACGGCTGAGACCGTCTCACTCATCTTCACCACCTGCTCCTCCCTAGTATGCCTCCTTGTTGTGCACAGCTCCTTTAAAAATTTGGCATACTTGGGAATTTGCTTGATACACTCAAGCAATGGTATGTTCACCTCCACACGTCTGAAAATGTCAAGTACCTCCTCATCTGCTTTCTCCTTCTTCGATTTTGCAAACCTAGAAGGAAATGGCAAACAAGAAGATTGGTTAGCATTAACTAATCCACTTGAATTAGAATTATTCACCTTATGTGTCTCTGAGGTAGCGGGATCTTTTTCTATGTCCCTATTCTTCATAGCCTCGAGCTCAGTCTTGCTCGGTTTGCTCCTCTCGGCCTCATTGCCGTTTGCCTCCTCATCGTTGCCATGTATCTCCTCATCATTGCCGAGTGACTCTTTGTTGTGCTCGGCATCACCACCAAAAATTCCGTCACCTCTCTTCATGCTCGGCCCCTCCACAACCTTACCACTCCTTGTGGTAATTGCATTTGCTTGCTCATTCTTGGGGTTCTTTATCACTCCTCCAGGTAATCTTCCTTGCTCCTGAATCTGCCCCATGAAATCCACAACCTTCCCCATCTGATTCTTCAACTCAGAAATGTCCTTGGTGTTCGAGGTTGTAGATTGCAACAATGTATGAGTTGCATCATTCAAAGACTTAAGCATGGCGTCATAGTTGGGATTTGATGATGCTTGTGCATTATTGTTGTAGAATTGTTGCTGCTGGGGTCTTGCAAACCCTTGGTATTGCCCTTGAGGTCTTGGTTGAAACACCATTCCTCCTTGGTTTGCTTGTGGTGGCGCCACATGTGTAGGGTTCTGCACATTGTTGTTGTTAGCCCACCTAAAATTAGGGTGATCATTAAATCTGGGGTTGAAGTTCTGAAAAGTGGGACGTTGCTGCCCTTGAAAACCAATTGCATTGGCTTCCTCAAAATTATCTCCTCCACCAACTTGTGGACACACATCTGATGAATGCCCCTCCATGCTACACACCCCACAGACTTGGGCATGTTTCTGCTTCATAAACTGAGACATCATCTGAGTGAGTTTCCCCACATCTTCCTTAAGCTCCTTGACAACACTTGATTCCTCATAACCGCTGGCCTCACTGACTCGCCTAGAGGAAGTAGACCCGAATTGTTGTTGATTAGTGAAATGCATCTCCAACAGATTCTTAACTTCCTCTCTACTTTTCTCCATTAAAGATCCACCAGCTGCTGAATCTAAGAATCTCCGCTCCAAGGGACGCAACCCTTCATAAAAGTATTGTAGTAGAAGACCCTCACGTATCCCATGATTAGGACACGTTGCCACCAAAGCCTTGTACCTGTCATAGTACACATCAAAGCTCTCATCTGGCTCTTGTCTGATCGAGGTGATCTCCTTTCTGATCTGTGTCACCCTTGATGATGGAAAGTATTTTGTGAGAAATTCTCTCACCATTGTTGTCCAAGAAACCATCTTCCCAGGTGGTATAGCATAAAACCACTCTTGCGCCCTATCCTCCAGTGAAAAAGGAAACGCCTTCATCCTCACATGTTGTAAATCTGCCCCAGTTGGGCACATTGACTCACATCTGAATTCGAACTTCTGAATGTGGCGGTTAGGATCCTCTCCACTGAGTCCATAAAACTTAGGCAATTGGTGGATAAATCCACCCTTCAGCTCAAATTCTCCTGACTTGCCAGGTGCAACTGCAGGATATGTTACATTACTTGGTCTTACTACTCCTCCTTGTGGCGCATCTACCTGACCATTCTCCTCTCTTAGTGAAGTCATTCTGAATGTAGGATCAGGTAAATCAAAGTTCAAGTACTGAATTGGTATTGGACTATGGAGTAGCTCGAATTCTGGTTCTTCGTGAAACAAAGGGTTTAGTTCACACGAAGCTTCTGATGGAAATGGTGATGGTGGTGCAACAAAATTTCGGTCAAAAAGTGATGAGGTGGGAGAAACAAACTGAAGTTCTGGTGTAGAAGTGCTCGGCAAAACTGGCTCTTCTTCTTCTTGGTTGCAAATTCTTTTCAATCTATCCTCAATCTCTTGTGACCAACCAAGATTCATGTACCTGAAATTGTTTAAATTTCGAGGTGTTTAACAAATGAATTTCTAAAGAAAACAAACGTGTATAGTTAGTATGTAACAATTAGTGTTAGGGTAAATATATCACAAGTATAAATATCAACGAAAATTCAACTAAAAATATGTAAGAATGTTACACGAAATTTAAAGTATATATAAATGTATGAAAAATTCACAATATATAAAAGTTCAACGTGTATATGTATAATAACAAACGTAAATTTGTAAGTATATGTTACATGAAAAAGTTACAAGTATATTACAAAGATGTATATCACACGAAAATTTACAAATAAGGCTCACACAATTTCACAAGTATAACAGAAAAATGTGTTTTATGTATCCCTAGTTAAATTGCTAAATGATTTGTTCGAATTTTCAAAGTACGTGGAGCAGAGGAGATAACGGTGCAATGGACTGATACAGCCCCCGGTAGTATCATGCTTGATCCGATATACCTCGAAAATTCAAACCAAGAAATGTTTTCTTTTGAGATCAAAAATCTACTCATATCAAACTTATTTAAGGTTTTGAAGCTCGGTGGACGTGCGGCCTAGGTCTATCGACTAGACACAAGGTTCCGTGGTTTCAGAAGGCTAGAACGAAAGTACTAATAATGGAGTGAGGCAAGACTCGTTGTTGGTTACCACGGAGAGCGAACTCCCAATCGACTCACTCACAGGGAATGAACATCAGTCTGTGGGCCTTGAGATCTAGTTAAACAAACCTCAATACCAAAATTAGAACAAACGAACTATGATTGCCCCTTACTCAGTTGAGAACCTTATGTTGTCAGTTCCACTAAAGTGCATAAAAGCCGCCCTCAACCTCATAAAAACGCAAGCGCTAGTATGAAGGGTTAAGGCTAAAAGCAACATTAGTGACCTTACCTATTCCTCTTCCCCTCAAAATCATAAACAAACTTAACACAAATAGACTTTCAAAACTCCCTAACAATTTGAACTAGTTATGCACATCACACGAAAATTTTTGTACAAGTATCTATGGTGGTTCGGTTTTTAGATTACATCGATTATGTATGTATTATGATTGCCGAAACTTAGGATTTCTAGGTGTCTTTTATTCACACAACTTTAAAATTCGAGGTACGTGGAGCAGAGGAGATAACAGTGCAATGGGCTGAAACAGTCCAAGGTAGTATCATGCTTATTCCGATATACCTCAAAAATTAAAGACGAATTTTACCTTATTGAAGAAAAATAGATTCCACATATGCTCAAGTTATTTTCTAGCGTCTAAAGTGAGGTGATGCTTCGGCACAAGCTGTCGTCTAGGTCGAACGTATTTTACTTTTCTAAGGCGATGTCGTTAAGATTCACGGAGAGTAAACTCTCTTTAGGAACAAGGCAGGTCTCAAAGTTTTTAACCACGGAGAGCGAACTCCCTATCGACTCACTCACAGAGAATGAACGTCAGTCTATGGGTCTTGAGAACCAGTTTTACAAACCTCGCACCATTCAATGAAAATAACTTGCCCTATACTTGGTAAAATAAACTCGGATCCCTAGCGGTCTCAAGTGTTGATTAAAACCGCCCTCAACCTCATAAAAATAATACCAAGTTAGCGTCTTTATGCGTGGGGGGCCAACGATGGACTAATTCCAACATTGCAGGGCCCGTTTCCCAATCTACACAAAAACATACCTAAAATGGCATCACTCGTATGAAGGGTTATGGTTATGATCAACAAAAGAGGCTTCACCTACATGTTACACTTTAGAAACTACAATAAACTACAAGCATACACAAAAACTATCAACTTCCTAGAAATTATCTAGGTGTATCAACATCACAATAATACATATAAATCGGCAATTAAGAGCAAAAACCAAAAACCAAAAAATAAAAACAAAAATAAAAATCGGAAAATTAACCTATTTACTATTACATTTCCAAAAATCCTATTAATACAATTCCCAAAACTATTGCGGAAATTAAATAATTTACAATTATACAAAGTTACAAACAACACTTTATGAATCAAAAATTTATAATTTCCCCGGCAACGGCGCCAAAAACTGATGGGATGTGTGCGTGCACAATTTGTACCTGCAAAACAATCTCATACAAATAATACCCTTCTTTTGTCGAGTGTAGTATTGACAAGTAGGGATCGTTCTATCCGGGGAAATCAAGGGCTTTTAATCACATAAAGTATTGCAATCAAAGGGGGTATCGATTTTTATAACTAATTACCTACTGAATTTTTACAAATTCTAAAACCTAAATTATTATATACAATTGATCATCACCTTTCACACAATCATCATACACAAATCACCTTACACATGCAATATAATTAAAACAAGTAATAGGGCAGCAGCAAATATCAAATTCAAGATCAATTAAGTTCCAATTTAATTAGAGCCAATGCGGTTATTCTAATTATTCAAAACATCACAAGTATTTAGAATCCAACATGCGTGTAATCCTAAACATGGTACTAATCAGTTTAATAACACAATGCGTAGAAATTAAACACAATTAGCACATAAGCACAATATGTCGAATTGGAACATGTTAGCAAGTATGGCGTCACCCATCTCACATCGACATGTAAATTTCCATAATTACTCTTACCCTTAGATTAATACATGTCAAATCCAACATGCGTGTAATTCAACATGTATTAAATCGGAATATGAATTTAATACCTAGATAACACTCATGGCCATCGAATGCATCTAGATATCTCCTTCGGTTCCACACGAATTAAGGAAATAAACCTAATTAAAATCAAGAAAACATGCTAAAAACTACTGCCCATACAACATATTTAATCGTATCACATGCATAAATCGGCAATCATATATAAAAATCCCAAACATTTATAACAAAGATCCAAAGATCCCATATATGATTATCAATACCGAAATTAAATCCATAAACCAAAACATACTTCATAGACAAAGTTATGTTTAAATACAAAGCAATAAAAACCAAAATAATACAATCCATGATTACAACCTTATGAAGATTTCGGCAAGGATTGGTGATGGTGGATTTTTGTGAGAGATGGAAGGTGGATTCGGCTTTGCTCCTTGGTATATAATTTGTGGAAATAATTTGGCAGGGATTCGGCAAGGTAAAAGTGAGGAAAGGGAGATGATTTTATGAATACAAAGTGTTGTATTTATAGGGGAGAGGCAATGCTAGGGTTCGGCAAGAGTAGAGCACAAGCAATCCGAAACCAAGTTGGATATGGTTTCGGCAAGGGTTAATCTTCAAGCAATCCGAAATATCATGTCTTCTTTTAATTCGGCTAGGTCTTCTTTTCCATGCAATTGCCGAATTAAATCTTCAATTTTCTTCAAGTAAAACTTCTTTAATTCGGCACCAAGTTATTGCACAAAGCCATAATTCAGTCCACATGCATTCCCCTCTTTTCTCTTTTCTTTTCTTTTCCGAAAATTCTATGTAAAATAGAATTAATTCTTCCTCCATCTCTTATCTTGGTCGGCCTTCAAGAGTCCAAATCCATCTCTTTTCTCTTTTCTTTAGCCGTGTATTATCCAAGAAAAACTCTAGGCAAAAATCGGAAATTAATTGCTAGGTATTTGTATGGCACAAAGAAACCAAAACCAATTTGGATTCCTCTTTCTCTTTTCTTGGCCGGCAAGCATCCATTCATTTCCACCGAAAATTCTCTCAATATTCCTCCATTAATCTTCTCTTTAATTCCTGAAAATAAGAATGAGAATTAAATTAAAAAGAAGATAAAAAGATGTAGCACAATTATCATGAGTAAGAGTCCTAGATAGATAAGGAATCCTAGTCCAACAAGGAGTTGTATTTTCAATGAAATTCTTTCGACGATTCAAAAACGTCAAGCGTTTGTAGACTCCTTGTTCGACTAAAATTCTTCACTCGTAGACTTCAATTAGGACTCAAACTCGTAGAATCCTTATCCAACTGGGATTCCTACTTTAGTAAGGATTCCTTTTCCAAATAGATTTCTACTTGAAAAAGGAGTCCTAGTCAAATCAAACTCTTATTAGGAATCCTAGTTCAATAAGGACTTCACCAAAATTATGCATTTTATCGATTTATAGCACAAAACCGATCCACACAAATATTAGAAACGACGAAAGATAAAGAAATTAGTTCCGACAAGTTTCCTAGTCAAAACAGGTTTCCTAGTCCAAACAGGATTCCTAGTACAACAAGGAGTCCTTCTCAAACTAAAACTCTTCAAAAATCGACATTTCTGCATTTTTAGCTCAATTTATTCACCAACACTTGCCAACGACTCTAACACGACTCAATGACTCTATATTACAACAATAAGGGATAAGAAATGCATAAATGGGGATAAAAACATATTAAGAACGTCGCATTTTATGCTCTTATCAATTCACTTACGATCCTTAACTACTAGTTAAAAATTAGGGGAAAATGCAAGGAAAAATGAGGTAAAATTAATGATATGACATAAAATTTCACTCCCGTTGGAATTACGAGGTCCCTAGAAGAATAAAAAGTTGGGTTTCCGAGGATTTCGAGAACGTTGAAATTCGAAAGAAACTTGATGATTTGTTAAAATTCTAAGAAAACTGAGGAGAAATTAGAGTAATAAGGTAAAAGATTATTCTTGTAGGTTTTAGGAGGTCCCTAAAAGACTTAAAAGTTGGGTTTTGGTGGATTTAAAACAACCTCAATTCACTTACGATCCTTAACTATTTGTTAAAAATTAGGGGAAAATACAAGGAAAACTGAGGTAAAATTAATGATATGACCTAAAAGTTCACTCCCGTTGGAATTACGAGGTCCCTAGAAGAATAAAAAGTTGGGTTTCGATGGATTTCGAGAACGTTGAAATTCGAAAGAAACTTGATGATTTGTTAAAATTCTAAGAAAACTGAGGAGAAATTAGAGTAATAAGGTAAAAAATTATTCTTGTAGGTTTTTGGAGGTCCCTAAAAGACTTAAAAGTTGGGTTTTGGTGGATTTAAAACAACCTCAATTCACTTACGATCCTTAACTATTTGTTAAAAATTAGGGGAAAATACAAGGAAAACTGAGGTAAAATTAATGATATGACCTAAAAGTTCACTCCCGTTGGAATTACGAGGTCCCTAGAAGAATAAAAAGTTGGGTTTCGATGGATTTCGAGAACGTAGAAATTCGAAAGAAACTTGATGATTTGTTAAAATTCTAAGAAAACTGAGGAGAAATTAGAGTAATAAGGTAAAAAATTATTCTTGTAGGTTTTTGGAGGTCCCTAAAAGACTTAAAAGTTGGGTTTTGGTGGATTTAAAACAACCTCAATTCACTTACGATCCTTAACTACTTGTTAAAAATTAGGGGAAAATGCAAGGAAAAATGAGGTAAAATTAATGATATGACATAAAATTTCACTCCCGTTGGAATTACGAGGTCCCTAGAAGAATAAAAAGTTGGGTTTCCGAGGATTTCGAGAACGTTGAAATTCGAAAGAAACTTGATGATTTGTTAAAATTGTAAGAAAACGGAGGAGAAATTAGAGTAATTAGGTAAACGATTATTCTTGTAGGTTTTAGGAGGTCCCTAAAAGACTTAAAAGTTGGGTTTTGGTGGATTTAAAACAACCTCAATTCACTTACGATCCTTAACTATTTGTTAAAAATTAAGGGAAAATGCAAGGAAAACTGAGGTAAAATTAATGATATGACCTAAAAGTTCACTCCCGTTGGAATTACGAGGTCCCTAGAAGAATAAAAAGTTGGGTTTCGGTGGATTTCGAGAACGTAGAAATTCGAAAGAAACTTGATGATTTGTTAAACTTCTAAGAAAACGGAGGAGAAATTAGAGTAATAAGGTAAAAGATTATTCTTGTAGGTTTTAGGAAGTCACTAAAAGACATAAAAGTTGGGTTTTGGTGGATTTAAAACAACCTCAATTCACTTACGATCCTTAACTATTTGTTAAAAATTAGGGGAAAATGCAAAGAAAAATGAGGTAAAATTAATGATATGACCTAAAATTTCACTCCCGTTGGAATTACGAGGTCCCTAGAAGAATAAAAAGTTGGGTTTCGGTGGATTTCGAGAACGTAGAAATTCGAAAGAAACTTGATGATTTTTTAAAATTCTAAGAAAACAGAGGAGAAATTAGAGTAATAAGGTAAAAGATTATTCTTGTAGGTTTTAGGAAGTCCCTCGAAGACATAAAAGTTGGGTTTTGGTGGATTTAAAACAACCTCAATTCACTTACGATCCTTAACTATTTGTTAAAAATTAGGGGAAAATGCAAAGAAAAATGAGGTAAAATTAATGATATGACCTAAAATTTCACTCCCGTTGGAATTACGAGGTCCCTAGAAGAATAAAAAGTTGGGTTTCCGAGGATTTCGAGAACGTTGAAATTCGAAAGAAACTTGATGATTTGTTAAAATCTAAGAAAACGGAGGAGAAATTAGAGTAATAAGGTAAAAGATTATTCTTGTTGGTTTTAGGAAGTCCCTAAAAGACATAAAAGTTGGGTTTTGGTGGATTTAAAACAACCTCAATTCACTTACGATCCTTAACTATTTGTTAAAAATTAGGGGAAAATGCAAAGAAAAATGAGGTAAAATTAATGATATGACCTAAAATTTCACTCCCGTTGGAATTACGAGGTCCCTAGAAGAATAAAAAGTTGGGTTTCGGTGGATTTCGAGAACGTAGAAATTCGAAAGAAACTAGATGATGTGTAAAAATTCTAAGACAACTGAGGAGAAATTAGAGTAATAAGGTAAAAGATTATTCTTGTAGGTTTTAGGAGGTCCCTAAAAGACTTAAAAGTTGGGTTTTGGTGGATTTAAAACAACCTCAATTCACTTACGATCCTTAACTATTTGTTAAAAATTAGGGGAAAATGCAAGGAAAACTGAGGTAAAATTAATGATATGACCTAAAAGTTCACTCCCGTTGGAATTACGAGGTCCCTAGAAGAATAAAAAGTTGGGTTTCGGTGGATTTCGAGAACGTAGAAATTCGAAAGAAACTTGATGATTTGTTAAAATTTAAAGAAAACTGAGGAGAAATTAGAGTAATAAGGTAAAAGATTATTCTTCTAGGTTTTAGGAGGTCCCTAAAAGACTTAAAAGTTGGGTTTTGGTGGATTTAAAACAACCTCAATTCACTTACGATCCTTAACTACTTGTTAAAAATTAGGGGAAAATGCAAGGAAAAATGAGGTAAAATTAATGATATGACATAAAATTTCACTCCCGTTGGAATTACGAGGTCCCTAGAAGAATAAAAAGTTGGGTTTCGGTGGATTTCGAGAACGTAGAAATTCGAAAGAAACTTGATGATTTGTTAAAATTCTAAGAAAACTGAGGAGAAATTAGAGTAATAAGGTAAAAAATTATTCTTGTTGGTTTTAGGAGGTCCCTAAAAGACTTAAAAGTTGGGTTTTGGTGGATTTAAAACAACCTCAATTCACTTACGATCCTTAACTACTTGTTAAAAATTAGGGGAAAATGCAAGGAAAAATGAGGTAAAATTAATGATATGACATAAAATTTCACTCCCGTTGGAATTACGAGGTCCCTAGAAGAATAAAAAGTTGGGTTTCGGTGGATTTCGAGAACCTAGAAATTCGAAAGAAACTTGATGATTTGTTAAAATTCTAAGAAAACTGAGGAGAAATTAGAGTAATAAGGTAAAAAATTATTCTTGTAGGTTTTAGGAGGTCCCTAAAAGACTTAAAAGTTGGGTTTTGGTGGATTTAAAACAACCTCAATTCACTTACGATCCTTAACTACTTGTTAAAAATTAGGGGAAAATGCAAGGAAAAATGAGGTAAAATTAATGATATGACATAAAATTTCACTCCCGTTGGAATTACGAGGTCCCTAGAAGAATAAAAAGTTGGGTTTCGGTGGATTTCGAGAACCTAGAAATTCGAAAGAAACTTGATGATTTGTTAAAATTCTAAGAAAACTGAGGAGAAATTAGAGTAATAAGGTAAAAAATTATTCTTGTAGGTTTTAGGAGGTCCCTAAAAGACTTAAAAGTTGGGTTTTGGTGGATTTAAAACAACCTCAATTCACTTACGATCCTTAACTACTTGTTAAAAATTAGGGGAAAATGCAAGGAAAAATGAGGTAAAATTAATGATATGACATAAAATTTCACTCCCGTTGGAATTACGAGGTCCCTATAAGAATAAAAAGTTGGGTTTCCGAGGATTTCGAGAACGTAGAAATTCGAAAGAAACTTGATGATTTGTTAAAATTGTAAGAAAACGGAGGAGAAATTAGAGTAATTAGGTAAAAGATTATTCTTGTAGGTTTTAGGAGGTCACTAAAAGACTTAAAAGTTGGGTTTTGGTGGATCTAAAAAAACCTCAATTCACTTACGATCCTTAACTATTTGTTAAAAATTAGGGGAAAATGCAAGGAAAACTGAGGTAAAATTAATAATATGACCTAAAAGTTCACTCCCGTTGGAATTACGAGGTCCCTAGAAGAATAAAAAGTTGGGTTTCGGTGGATTTCGAGAACGTAGAAATTCGAAAGAAACTTGATGATTTGTTAAAATTCAAAGAAAACTGAGGAGAAATTAGAGTAATAAGGTAAAAGATTATTCTTCTAGGTTTTAGGAGGTCCCTAAAAGACTTAAAAGTTGGGTTTTGGTGGATTTAAAACAACCTCAATTCACTTACGATCCTTAACTACTAGTTAAAAATTAGGGGAAAATGCAAGGAAAAATGAGGTAAAATTAATGATATGACATAAAATTTCACTCCCGTTGGAATTACGAGGTCCCTAGAAGAATAAAAAGTTGGGTCTCCGAGGATTTCGAGAACGTTGAAATTCGAAAGAAACTTGATGATTTGTTAAAATTCTAAGAAAACTGAGGAGAAATTAGAGTAATAAGGTAATAGATTATTCTTGTAGGTTTTAGGAGGTCCCTAAAAGACTTAAAAGTTGGGTTTTGGTGGATTTAAAACAACCTCAATTCACTTACGATCCTTAACTATTTGTTAAAAATTAGGGGAAAATACAAGGAAAACTGAGGTAAAATTAATGATATGACCAAAAAGTTCACTCCCGTTGGAATTACGAGGTCCCTAGAAGAATAAAAAGTTGGGTTTCGATGGATTTCGAGAACGTAGAAATTCGAAAGAAACTTGATGATTTGTTAAAATTCTAAGAAAACTGAGGAGAAATTAGAGTAATAAGGTAAAAAATTATTCTTGTAGGTTTTTGGAGGTCCCTAAAAGACTTAAAAGTTGGGTTTTGGTGGATTTAAAACAACCTCAATTCACTTACGATCCTTAACTACTTGTTAAAAATTAGGGGAAAATGCAAGGAAAAATGAGGTAAAATTAATGATATGACATAAAATTTCACTCCCGTTGGAATTACGAGGTCCCTAGAAGAATAAAAAGTTGGGTTTCCGAGGATTTCGAGAACGTTGAAATTCGAAAGAAACTTGATGATTTGTTAAAATTCTAAGAAAATGGAGGAGAAATTAGAGTAATAAGGTAAAAGATTATTCTTGTAGGTTTTAGGAAGTCCCTAAAAGACATAAAAGTTGGGTTTTGGTGGATTTAAAACAACCTCAATTCACTTACGATCCTTAACTATTTGTTAAAAATAAGGGGAAAATGCAAAGAAAAATGAGGTAAAATTAATGATATGACCTAAAATTTCACTCCCGTTGGAATTCTGAGGTCCCTAGAAGAATAAAAAGTTGGGTTTCGGTGGATTTCGAGAACGTAGAAATTCGAAAGAAACTTGATGATTTGTTAAAATTCTAAGAAAACTGAGGAGAAATTAGATTAATAAGGTAAAAGATTATTCTTCTAGGTTTTAGGAGGTCCCTAAAAGACTTAAAAGTTGGGTTTTGGTGGATTTAAAACAACCTCAATTCACTTACGATCCTTAACTACTTGTTAAAAATTAGGGGAAAATGCAAGGAAAAATGAGGTAAAATTAATGATATGACATAAAATTTCACTCCCGTTGGAATTACGAGGTCCCTAGAAGAATAAAAAGTTGGGTTTCCGAGGATTTCGAGAACGTTGAAATTCGAAAGAAACTTGATGATTTGTTAAAATCTAAGAAAACGGAGGAGAAATTAGAGTAATAAGGTAAAAGATTATTCTTGTAGGTTTTAGGAAGTCCCTAAAAGACATAAAAGTTGGGTTTTGGTGGATTTAAAACAACCTCAATTCACTTACGATCCTTAACTATTTGTTAAAAATTAGGGGAAAATGCAAAGAAAAATGAGGTAAAATTAATGATATGACCTAAAATTTCACTCCCGTTGGAATTACGAGGTCCCAAGAAGAATAAAAAGTTGGGTTTCGGTGGATTTCGAGAACGTAGAAATTCGAAAGAAACTTGATGATTTGTTAAAATTCTAAGAAAACTGAGGAGAAATTAGAGTAATAAGGTAAAAGATTATTCTTGTAGGTTTTAGGAGGTCCCTAAAAGACTTAAAAGTTGGGTTTTGTTGGATTTAAAACAACCTCAATTCACTTAGGATCCTTAACTATTTGTTAAAAATTAGGGGAAAATGCAAGGAAAACTGAGGTAAAATTAATGAGATGACCTAAAAGTTCACTCCCGTTGGAATTACGAGGTCCCTAGAAGAATAAAAAGTTGGGTTTCGGTGGATTTCGAGAACGTAGAAATTCGAAAGAAACTTGATGATTTGTTAAAATTCTAAGAAAACTGAGGAGAAATTAGAGTAATAAGGTAAAAGTTTATTCTTGTAGGTTTTAGGAGGTCCCTAAAAGACATAAAAGTTGTGTTTTGGTGGATTTAAAACAACCTCAATTCACTTACGATCCTTACCTATTTGTTAAAAATTAGGGGAAAATGAAAGGAAAACTGAGGTAAAATTAATGATATGACCTAAAAGTTCACTCCCGTTGGAATTACGAGGTCCCTAGAAGAATAAAAAGTTGGGTTTCGGTGGATTTCGAGAACGTAGAAATTCGAAAGAAACTTGATGATTTGTTAAACTTCTAAGAAAACGGAGGAGAAATTAGAGTAATAAGGTAAAAGATTATTCTTGTAGGTTTTAGGAAGTCACTAAAAGACATAAAAGTTGGGTTTTGGTGGATTTAAAACAACCTCAATTCACTTACGATCCTTAACTATTTGTTAAAAATTAGGGGAAAATGCAAAGAAAAATGAGGTAAAATTAATGATATGACCTAAAATTTCACTCCCGTTGGAATTACGAGGTCCCTAGAAGAATAAAAAGTTGGGTTTCGGTGGATTTCGAGAACGTAGAAATTCGAAAGAAACTTGATGATTTTTTAAAATTCTAAGAAAACAGAGGAGAAATTAGAGTAATAAGGTAAAAGATTATTCTTGTAGGTTTTAGGAAGTCCCTCGAAGACATAAAAGTTGGGTTTTGGTGGATTTAAAACAACCTCAATTCACTTACGATCCTTAACTTCTTGTAAAAAATTAGGGGAAAATGCAAAGAAAAATAAGGTAAAATTAATGATATGACCAAAAATTTCACTCCCGTTGGAATTACGAGGTCCCTAGAAGAATAAAAAGTTGGGTTTCGGTGGATTTCGAGAACGTAGAAATTCGAAAGAAACTTGATGATTTGTTAAAATTCTAAGAAAACTGAGGAGAAATTAGAGTAATAAGGTAAAAGATTATTCTTCTAGGTTTTAGGAGGTCCCTAAAAGACTTAAAAGTTGGGTTTTGGTGGATTTAAAACAACCTCAATTCACTTACGATCCTTAACTACTTGTTAAAAATTAGGGGAAAATTGATAGGAGCATAAAATGCGACGTTCTTAATATGTTTTTATCCCCATTTATGCATTTCTTATCCCTTATTGTTGTATTATAGAGTCATTGAGTCATGTTAGAGTCGTTGGCAAGTGTTGGTGAATAAACTGAGCTAAAAATGCAGAAATGTCGATTTTTGAAGAGTTTTAGTTTAAGTAGGACTCCTTGTTGTACTAGGAATCCTGTTTGGACTAGGAAACCTGTTTTGACTAGGAAACTTGTCGGAATAGATTTCTTTATCTTTCGTCGTTTCTAATATTTGTGTGGATCGGTTTGTGCTATAAAATGTTAAATTGCATAATTATGGTGGAGTCCTTATTGAACTAGGATTCCTAATAAGAGTTTTAATGTGACTAGGACTCCTTTTTCAAGTAGAACTCTATTTGGAAAAGGAATCCTTACCAAAGTAGGAATCCCAGTTGGATAAGGATTCTACGAGTTTGAGTCCTAATTGAAGTCTACGAGTGAAGAGTTTTAGTCGAACAAGGAGTCTACAAACGCTCGACGTTTTTGAATCGTCGAAAGAATTTCATTGAAAATACAACTCCTTGTTGGACTAGGATTCCTTATCTATCTAGGACTCTTACTCATGATAATTGTGCTACATATTTTGTCTTCTTCTTGATTTATTTCATAATGATATTTTCAGGAAATCATGAGAAGGCAAATGGAAGAATTTTCGGTGGAATATGAAGATGCCATGCCGTGTAGATCAAGAAATAGAATTCCAAAATGGATTTGGAAACTTTCCTAATCTCCTAACCTTATCTATTACATCTATGTCTTTTTAAGACATTATTTGTCTAGATTAGGACAAGTTTAATGCATGAATTAATTTTGTATTTCTTTTCTTTATTTTCAGATATTACTTGGAGATAAAGGAGGAGGTATTATCTTTCTATTTAAAGATAATTTTCGGTAAATGGAAGAGGCTTTGCCGTGAGCTTCAAGATGGAGAGTTGGACTCAAAGACTTCATTGCCGGCCAAAGGAGGATTAAATCAAGAATTAATTCTATTATTCTTATAGAATTTCGGAAGAAAAATAAAGGAAAAGAAGGACTCTCTTGCCGTGGAAGAAAAGAGAAGGAAACCAAATCGGATTTGGCTTCCTTGTAACATTTTGCAAGGGAATCTTTGCCGAATCAAAAGAGAGTTTTATTGAAGAAAATCCAAGGATAATTCGGCAAGGGATGAAGAGATAACTTGGTATTTATTCTACCATTATCTAAGAATTTCGGAAAAGAAGAAAAGAACAAAGCATGGAATGAATGTGGACTTAATATGTGCTTGATACAATTGCTTGGTGCCGAATTAATGTGTTTTTACTTGAAGAATTTGTGAAGGGATAATTCGGAAGTTGCATGAAGAGACCAAGTCTTGTTGCCGAATCCATCACCTAATTGATTTCGGTTTTCTTGGAGAGAAATCCTTTGCCGAACCCTAGCTCTCTCTCCTCTATATATACACACTTTGTTTTCATAAAAAGCATCTCCCTTTCCTCACTTTTACCTTGCCGAATCCCTGCCAAATTATTTCCACAAATTATATACCAAGGAGCAAAGCCGAATCCACCTTCCATCTCTCACAAAAATCCACCATCACCAATCCTTGCCGAAATCTTCATAAGGTTGTAATCATGGATTGTATTATTTTGGTTTTTATTGCTTTGTATTTAAACATAACTTTGTCTATGAAGTATGTTTTGGTTTATGGATTTAATTTCGGTATTGATAATCATATATGGGATCTTTGGATCTTTGTTATAAATGTTTGGGATTTTTATATATGATTGCCGATTTATGCATGTGATATGATTAAATATGTTGTATGGGCAGTAGTTTTTAGCATGTTTTCTTGATTTTAATTAGGTTTATTTCCTTAATTCGTGTGGAACCGAAGGAGATATCTAGATGCATTCGATGGCCATGAGTGTTATCTAGGTATTAAATTCATATTCCGATTTAATACATGTTGAATTACACGCATGTTGGATTTGACATGTATTAATCTAAGGGTAAGAGTAATTATGGAAATTTACATGTCGATGTGAGATGGTGACGCCATACTTGCTAACATGTTCCAATTCGACATATTGTGCTTATGTGCTAATTGTGTTTAATTTCTACGCATTGTGTTATTAAACTGATTAGTACCATGTTTAGGATTACACGCATGTTGGATTCTAAATACTTGTGATGTTTTGAATAATTAGAATAACCGCATTGGCTCTAATTAAATTGGAACTTAATTGATCTTGAATTCGATATTTGCTGCTGCCCTATTACTTGTTTTAATTATATTGCATGTGTAATGTGATTTGTGTTTGGTGATTGTGTGAAAGGTGATGATCAATTGTATATAATAGCTTAGGTTTTGTAAAAATCGTAAAAATTCAGTAGGTTATTAGATAAAAATCGTAACCCCCTTTAATACAACACTTTGTGTGATTAAAAGCCCTTGATTTCCCCGGATAGAACGATCCCTACTTGTCCTAACTACAATTGACAAAAGAAGGGTATTATTTGTATGAGATTGTTTTGCAGGTACAAATTGTGCACGCATGGGATCCCATCAGTTTTTGGCGCCGTTGCCGGGGAAATTATAAATTTTTGATTCATAAAGTGTTGTTTGTAACTTTGTATATTTGTAAATTATTTAATTTCTGCAATAGTTTTGGGAATTGTATTAATAGGATTTTCGGAAGTGTAATAGTAAATAGGTTAATTTTCCGATTTTTGTATTTATTTTTGTTTTTGGTTTTTGCTCTTAATTGCCGATTTGTGTGATATTATTGTAATTGTTTGTGACACTTAGATAATTTCTAGGAAGTTGGTAGTTTTTGTGTATGCTTGTAGTTTATTGTAGTTTCTAAAGTGTAACATGTAGGTGAAGCCTCTTTTGTTGATCATAACCATAACCCTTCATACGAGTGATGCCATGTTAGGTATGTTTTTGTGTAGATTGGGAAACGGGCCCTGCAATGTTGGAATTAGTCCATCGTTGGCCCCCCACGCATAAAGACGCTAACTTGGTATTATTTTTATGAGGTTGAGGGCGGTTTTAATCAACACTTGAGACCGCTAGGGATCCGAGTTTATTTTACCAAGTATAGGGCAAGTTATTTTCATTGAATGGTTCGAGGTTTGTAAAACTGGTTCTCAAGACCCATAGACTGATGTTCATTCTCTGTGAGTGAGTCGATAGGGGACTTGTCCTCCGTGGTTAAAAACTTTGAGACCTGCCTTGTTCCTAAAGAGAGTTTACTCTCCGTGAATTTTAACGACATCGCCTTAGAAAAGTAAAATACGTTCGACCTAGACAACAGCTTGTGCCGAAGCATCACCTCACTTTAGACGCTAGAAAATAACTTAAGCATATGTGGAATCTATTTTTCTTCAAA
Organism: Potentilla sterilis; assembly: GCA_963682095.1. Classification (NCBI taxonomy): domain Eukaryota; kingdom Viridiplantae; phylum Streptophyta; class Magnoliopsida; order Rosales; family Rosaceae; genus Potentilla; species Potentilla sterilis. The sequence continues at coordinate 31,348,182 of OY821756.1, forward strand.
AAGGTAAAATTCGTCTTTAATTTTTGAGGTATATAGGAATAAGCATGATACTACCTTGGACTGTTTCAGCCCATTGCACTGTTATCTCCTCTGCTCCACGTACCTCGAATTTTAAAGTTGTGTGAATAAAAGACACCTAGAAATCCTAAGTTCGGCAATCATAATACTTACATAATCGATGTAATCTAAAAACCAAACCAACATAGATACTTGTACAAAAATTTTCGTGTGATGTGCATAACTAGTTTAAATTGTTAGGGAGTTTTGAAGGTCTATTTGTGTTAAGTTTGTTTATGGTTTTGAGGGGAAGAGGAATAGGTAAGGTCACTAATGTTGCTTTTAGCCTTAACCCTTCATACTAGCGCTTGCGTTTTTATGAGGTTGAGGGCGGCTTTTATGCACTTTAGTGGAACTGACAACATAAGGTTCTCAACTGAGTAAGGGGCAATCATAGTTCGTTTGTTCTAATTTTGGTATTGAGGTTTGTTTAACTAGATCTCAAGGCCCACAGACTGATGTTCATTCCCTGTGAGTGAGTCGATTGGGAGTTCGCTCTCCGTGGTAACCAACAACGAGTCTTGCCTCACTCCATTATTAGTACTTTCGTTCTAGCCTTCTGAAACCACGGAATCTTGTGTCTAGTCGATAGACCTAGGCCGCACGTCCACCGAGCTTCAGAATCTTAAATGAGTTTGACATAAGTAAATTTTTAATCTCACAAGAAAATGTTTCTTGGTTTAAATTTTTTGAGGTATATCGGAATAAGCATGATACTACCGGGGGCTGTATCAGTCCATTGCACCGTTATCTCCTCTGCTCCACGTACTTTGAAAATTCGAACAAATCATATAGCAATTTAACTAGGGATACATAAAACACATTTTATACTTGTGAAATTGTGTGAACCTTATTTGTAAATTTTCGTGTGATATACATCTTTGAAATATACTTGTAACTTTTTCATGTAACATATACTTGCAAATTTTCGTTTGTCATTATACATTTACACGTTGAACTTTTATGTAATATACTTTAAATTTTTCTTACACTTATACATATTTGAAACTTCGTGTAACATTTTTACATATTTATAGTTGAATTTTCGTTGATACTTATGCTTGTATAATATTCTTACCCTAACAATAATTCATTTGTTAAACACCTCGAAATTTAAATAATTTCAGGTACATGAATCTTGGTTGGTCACAAGAGATTGAGGATAGATTGAAAAGAATTTGCAACCAAGAAGAAGAAGAGCCAGTTTTGCCGAGCACTTCTACACCAGAACATCAGTTTGTTTCTCCCACCTCGTCACTTTTCAACCGAAATTTTGTTGCACCACCATCACCATTTCCATCAGAAGCTTCGTGTGAACTAAACCCTTTGTTTCACGAAGAACCAGAATTCGAGCTACTCCATAGTCCAATACCAATTCAGTACTTGAACTTTGATTTACCTGATCCTACATTCAGAATGACTTCACTAAGAGAGGAGAATGGTCAGGTAGATGCGCCACAAGGAGGAGTAGTAAGACCAAGTAATGTAACATATCCTGCAGTTGCACCTGGCAAGTCAGGAGAATTTGAGTTGAAGGGTGGATTTATCCACCAATTGCCTAAGTTTTATGGACTCAGTGGAGAGGATCCCAACCGCCATATTCAGAAGTTTGAATTCAGATGTGAGTCAATGTGCCCAACTGGGGCAGACTTACAACATGTGAGGATGAAGGCGTTTCCTTTTTCACTGGAGGATAGAGCGCAAGAGTGGTTTTATGCTATACCACCTGGGAAGATGATTTCTTGGACAACAATGGTGAGAGAATTTCTCACAAAATATTTTCCATCATCAAGGGTGACACAGATCAGGAAGGAGATCACCTCGATCAGACAAGAGCCAGATGAGAGCTTCGATGTGTACTATGACAGGTACAAGGCTTTGGTGGCAACGTGTCCTAATCATGGGATACGTGAGGGTCTTCTTCTACAATACTTTTATGAAGGGTTGCGTCCCTTGGAGCGGAGATTTCTAGATTCAGCAGCTGGTGGATCTTTAATGGAGAAAAGCAGAGAGGAGGTTAAGAATCTGTTGGAGATGCATTTCACCAATCAACAACAATTCGGGTCTACTTCCTCTAGGCGAGTCAATGAGGCCAGCGGTTATGAGGAATCAAGTGTTGTCAAGGAGCTTAAGGAAGATGTGGGGAAACTCACTCAGATGATGTCTCAGTTTATGAAGCAGAAACATGCCCAAGTCTGTGGGGTATGTAGCATGGAGGGGCATTCATCAGATGTGTGTCCACAAGTTGGTGGAGGAGATAATTTTGAGGAAGCCAATGCAATTGGTTTTCAAGGGCAGCAACGTCCCGCTTTTCAGAACTTCAACCCCAGATTTAATGATCACCCTAATTTTAGGTGGGCTAACAACAACAATGTGCAGAACCCTACACATGTGGCGCCACCACAAGCTAATCAAGGAGGAATGGTGTTTCAACCAAGACCTCAAGGGCAATACCAAGGGTTTGCAAGACCCCAGCAGCAACAATTCTACAACAATAATGCACAAGCATCGTCAAATCCCAACTATGACGCCATGCTTAAGTCTTTGAACGATGCAACTCATACATTGTTGCAATCTACAACCTCGAACACCAAGGACATTTCTGAGTTGAAGAATCAGATGGGGAAGGTTGTGGATTTCATGGGGCAGATTCAGGAGCAAGGAAGATTACCTGGAGGAGTGATAAAGAACCCCAAAAATGAGCAAGCTAATGCAATTACCACAAGGAGTGGTAAAGTTTTGAAGGGGCCGGCACTCAAGGAGGTTGAGGACGTGTTTGTGGATCATCATGATGATGGTGATGACGTGCTAGAGCATGTTGATGCCGAGCAAGAGAGGGAGACACTCGGCAATAATGAGGTGCACGGCAATGATGATGATTCAAATGGCAATGAGGCCGAGAGGAGCAAACCGAGCAAGGCTGAGCTCGAGAAAATGAAGAATAGGGACATGGAAAAAGATCCCGCTACCTCAGAGACACACAAGGTGAATAATTCTAACTCAAGTGGATTAGTCAATGCTAACCAATCTTCTTGTTTGCCTTTTCCTTCCAGGTTTGCAAAATCAAAGAAGGAGAAAGCAGATGAGGAGGTACTTGACATTTTCAGACGTGTGGAGGTGAACATACCATTGCTTGAGTGTATCAAGCAGATTCCAAAGTATGCCAAGTTCTTAAAAGAGCTATGCACAACAAGGAGGCATACAAGGGAGGAGCAGGTGGTGAAGATGAGTGAGACGGTCTCAGCCGTTCTCCAAAGAACGCTCCCACCTAAAATGAAAGACCCTGGCAGCTTTTCTGTGCCATGTAAAATCGGACAACAAAATTTTGATAAAGTTTTGCTAGACTTAGGGGCTTCGATTAACGTAATGTCATATAATGTCTACAAGTCCCTAGGTTTAGGTGAGTTGAAAAAGGACAATGTAATCATTCAACTCGCCGATAGGTCTAACAAATATCCTGAGGGATATGTTGAGGATGTTCTTGTGCAGGTAAATAATCTGATATTTCCTGCAGATTTCTATGTGCTTCAAATGGAGGAGTCGCCCATTAATTCCACTCAACTATTGTTGGGGCGACCATTTATGAGGACAGCAAGAACGAAAATTGATGTGGCTGAAGGCAATCTCACCATGGAGTTCGATGGTGAAGTGATTGGCTTCAACATCTTTGAGGCCATGAGGTATCCAATTTCTGATTTAAAACCTTGCTATAATGTTGATGTAGTTGACTCTATTGCGCAGGTTTTGTCAGAAACTTTGGATCAATAGCAACTAGCTATTGAGCAAGGGGCCGGAATTGACACAAATGGGGAGAGAATTACCAAGGAGGAACGGCTCAAACTTGAGCCGAGCCTAATGCATATTGTTGCCGAGCTAGACGCAGCATCCCATGTGAAAAAGCAATGTAAGTATATGTCAATTCCCATTTCCACTAATAAAATTCTACCATCTGTGGAACAGGCCCCTATTTTAGAACTCAAGGTGCTTCCGGATCATTTGAAGTATGTATACTTGGGAGACGATGACACACTACCAGTTATTGTGTCATCACAGCTGAGTGAGCAGCAGGAAGCACGCTTGACTAGCATGTTGAAAAGGAACAAAACCGCCATTGGATGGACGTTGGCGGATATCAAGGGAATCAGCCCTACAACTTGTGTCCATAGGATCTTGCTTGAAGAAGGAGCCAAGCCTACTAGGGAGGGTCAGAGACGATTGCACCCTCCAATGATGAAGATTGTGAAGGACGAGGTGATCAAATTGCTGGATTGTGGAGTCATTTATCCCATCTCAGATAGCCAGTGGATTGCACCTGTTCAAGTTGTACCTAAGAAGAGTGGAGTCACGGTTGTGAAGAATGACAAGGATGAACTCGTGCCCCAACGATTGGTGACAGGTCATAGGATGTGTATCGACTACAGAAAGTTGAATGCTACTACACGCAAGGATCACATGCCTTTGCCTTTCATGGACCAGATGTTGGAGAGACTAGCTGGGCACGAATTCTATTGCTTCTTGGATGGGTACAGCGGTTACAATCAGATATGCATTCACCCAGATGATCAGGAGAAGACAACGTTCACATGTCCCTTTGGTACGTTTGCCTATCGACGCATGCCATTTGGTTTATGCAACGCACCAGGTACATTTCAACGTTGTATGTATTCCATTTTCAGCGATTATATTGAGAATATCATTGAAGTCTTTATGGATGATTTTAGCGTTTATGGAAAAGACTTTGATGTATGCTTAGAAAATTTGGAATTAATCCTGAAAAGATGTGTAGAAACTAACCTTGTACTTAATTGGGAAAAGTGTCATTTTATGGTAACACAAGGGATAGTTCTAGGACACATTATTTCTGCAAAGGGTATTGAGGTAGATAGGGCCAAGATTGATATTATGCTTCACTTACCCTCCCCTACAACTGTAAGGGAGGTACGTTCGTTTCTTGGCCATGCAGGATTTTATAGGAGGTTCATCAAGGATTTTTCGTTGGTGGCCAAGCCTATTTGTGCCCTTTTGCAGAAGGAGGTTCCATTCATATGGGACAAAGGGTGTGAAGATGCATTTGTCAAGTTGAAGGAATTGTTGACATCAGCACCAATCATGGCGCCACCAGATTGGAGCCTACCATTTGAGATCATGTGTGATGCTTGAGACTATGCAGTTGGAGCAGTGCTTGGACAGAGAAAAGAGAAGAGGCCGATTGCTATATATTATGCCTCTAGAACTTTGAATGATGCTCAATTAAATTACTCTACAACTGAGAAAGAACTGTTGGCTGTTATATTTGCTTTAGAAAAATTTCGTTCATATCTATTGAATTCTAAAGTGATTGTGTACTCTGATCATGCAGCCTTAAGATATTTGATGAAGAAGAAGGATGCTAAGCCACGCTTGATTCGATGGATTCTCTTACTCCAAGAGTTTGACATCGAAATCAAGGACAAGAAGGGGAGCGAAAATGTTGTGGCGGATCACTTGAGCAGAATTGTGAGAGAGGAGGAAACGTTACCACTTCAGGAAACTTTCCCAGATGAGCAGCTTTTTCGAGTGGACACAAAAGAACCTTGGTATGCAGACATTGTCAATTATTTAGTTACTAAAACTTTTCCAAGTACATGTTTGCAGGCAGCCAAGACAAGGATTAAAAAGAATGCAAGACACTACATATGGGACGACCCATATTTGTGGAGGACTTGTAATGATCAAGTGATTAGACGTTGTGTGCCACAAGAGGAGCATAGGCCGATCCTTGCATTTTGCCACAATGAGGCGTGTGGAGGACACTTTGGAGCTAAGAGGACAGCGCTCAAGGTATTAGAAAGCGGGTTTTATTGGCCAACAATTTTCAAGGATGCATACACTTTTTGTATGACATGTGATAGGTGCCAAAGGACAGGTAACATTGGTAAGAGAGACCAAATGCCCCTAAATCCTATAATATTTGTTGAAATTTTTGATGTATGGGGTATAGATTTTATGGGACCTTTTCCTTCATCTAAGGGCTTTCTTTATATCTTGTTGGCTGTTGATTATGTGTCTAAATGGGTGGAGGCGAAAGCCACAAGGACTAATGATTCTAAAGTTGTTGCAGGTTTCTTGAGAACTAACATATTTTCCAGGTTTGGAGTACCTCGTGTGCTTATAAGCGATGGAGGTTCTCATTTCTGCAACAGAACAATAGAGGCTTTACTCAGACGATATGGAGTTACCCATAAGGTATCCACACCTTATCATCCTCAGACGAGCGGAATGGCAGAAGTGTCCAACAGAGAGATCAAGAGCATATTGGAGAAAACTGTGGGCCCATCAAGGAAAGATTGGAGTGACAGACTTGATGATGCACTTTGGGCTTACAGAACGGCATACAAGACACCCATTGGGATGTCTCCATTTCGGCTTACATATGGCAAGGCATGCCATCTTCCAGTAGAGTTGGAGCATAGAGCATGGTGGGCGGTCAAGCAATTCAACATGGAACTTGACAAGGCTGGACTTCACAGGAAATTGCAGCTGAGTGAACTTGAGGAAATCAGAAATGAAGCATATGATGCTGCATGGATTTACAAAGAGAAGACGAAATTGTATCATGACAAGATGATAAGAGGCAAAACGTTTCATATTGGCCAGAAAGTCTTGTTATTTCATTCTCGTCTTAAATTATTTCCTGGCAAATTGCGTTCTCGTTGGGTAGGCCCATATATTGTTACTAATGTGTTTTCTCATGGTGCTATAGAAATTCAAAGTTCGGAATCAGGAAAAGCGTTCAAGGTGAATGGTCATCGACTTAAGCCTTACTACGAACCTTTTGAGGAGCACACCGTTGAGGAGATTCAGTTCAGAGACGCATCAAGATCCTGATGATATGAAGAAGAGTCTAGGCTAAAGGACTATAAACAATTAAGCGCTGCATGGGAGGCAACCCATTTCAACCAAAAGTGTGAAGGAGCCGTCTACGAGAGTTTGAATTTTCTAAATCCCTAAACTCTTTTTGGTTGAATTGTATAAATGTGGGACTTGTGATTTATCATATGCTTAGAAATTACTACATGATATGTGTACATTGAGGACAATGTAATTTTCTAAGTGTGGGGTAGGGATACATGTTTCACATGTTTGTTTTTGTTTTGAGTCTTTGTTTTGAGTCATAAAAAGAAAAGAAAATAAAAAATCCGAAAAATCAGAAAAATTAAAAAAAAATTTCGTTGCTTTTTGTCTTTATTTTCGTTGGTTGTTATTTTGTTTTTAATTATTGAGTCTTAGGTGCCCCTAAATAGTCTATGATGATTATATCTTTAATACATAGATGATGGTTTTGCATAATCATAAGAAATAATTGTGAGTTTCATGGACTTTGTGATTGGTATGAACATGTGAGACTTGAACTTAATTGTGTAAGAAGCATGTATATTGTGTTGATTTTGTTCCATAATAACCTTTGTGAGCTTTGATTGCCATATACTTTCCTTCTTGAGTGATAAAAATGGGCAGAATTTTTCAAAACTTCATCATTCTTTGAACATTCAATGACTATGTGCCATAGATTTTAATGAACTCTAGAATGCTAGAACTTGCTCTTGACAATTTTTGAAACTATTATTCATGAAATGCCTTGATTTTGAAAAGGATTGAAAAGATCATGTTAGGATTACCACCAATGCCAAACAAAGCTTATGCCTAATTTGTGCCCGTCGTGGGACTCCTTAGTTTTAACCCCCTTGAGCCAACATTGAGCCATTTATTTCATCACCTTAATACATTTTCCTTGATCTTAGAATAGTTTATCCTTGCCATTGTTGTCAAGACTTGGTAAAATTTAATGGAATTTGTGAATTGATGTGTTGATGAGAAGTAAGTGTGGGGTGATCTTGTCCAATTGTTGAGAAAAGAAAAGGTGTTGCCGAATAAAAGAAGAAAGAAAAGAAAAATCGGATAGAAAAAGAAAGAAAAAAAATAAGAGATCCGAAATGAAAAGAAAAAGATTCGGCAATGGAAAATTTTGGATGAATTTTATGGTGAATTTGGAGTTTGTGTGATAATTGAAGGTCTATTTGTGTTATATTTGACCTTTGTCCTTGATCACTTTGTTATGGGGAAGAAAAGAATGAATTTTGGGCCCAACAAGTTGAAATTTGGCCCTTTTGAAGAGAAGTCATAAGGAGGATTGAATTTTGCCAAGTCTTGGTGACGTTTAATCACCACTTCCTAAATGAGAATGCCTTATGCCAATCCCCATTATCACCATTATGTTGATCTTTTCATGATTCTTAAAATAGGTAAACTTTGATTAAGTGGAGATTTTTGTCAAGAATGAGCATATGGCTTTGGTTCATTTGTGCACATAGTTGTTATATGAAGTTTTTCCTGAAATATTAATTCACAAAGTGCTTTTAATTGATGAAATATGCAAGTTACTCTTTGTAACTCTTAATCTATTCGCTTGCATATACTATGAGTGAATTGCCATATCATGAGTGAAAAGAAGAGAGTATGCCTAGTAAGGAGGATGAAATCAACATAACATGTCATTGCTTGTGATTTTCGCTTCTTACTTGTTCATGCTATGATACATGTCTATGACGCTTGGGATTATTGTGCTTACATTGAATGCTTAACTTGAAAGCTATGTGTTTAAAGATCCTGAGACGATCATTTTAGGGGCTGTAGTGTTGAGTCTTTTTGTTTGTTTTGCTAAGGGACTAGCAAAGGCTAAGTGTGGGGTAGTTGATAGGAGCATAAAATGCGACGTTCTTAATATGTTTTTATCCCCATTTATGCATTTCTTATCCCTTATTGTTGTATTATAGAGTCATTGAGTCATGTTAGAGTCGTTGGCAAGTGTTGGTGAATAAACTGAGCTAAAAATGCAGAAATGTCGATTTTTGAAGAGTTTTAGTTTAAGTAGGACTCCTTGTTGTACTAGGAATCCTGTTTGGACTAGGAAACCTGTTTTGACTAGGAAACTTGTCGGAATAGATTTCTTTATCTTTCGTCGTTTCTAATATTTGTGTGGATCGGTTTGTGCTATAAAATGTTAAATTGCATAATTATGGTGGAGTCCTTATTGAACTAGGATTCCTAATAAGAGTTTTAATGTGACTAGGACTCCTTTTTCAAGTAGAACTCTATTTGGAAAAGGAATCCTTACCAAAGTAGGAATCCCAGTTGGATAAGGATTCTACGAGTTTGAGTCCTAATTGAAGTCTACGAGTGAAGAGTTTTAGTCGAACAAGGAGTCTACAAACGCTCGACGTTTTTGAATCGTCGAAAGAATTTCATTGAAAATACAACTCCTTGTTGGACTAGGATTCCTTATCTATCTAGGACTCTTACTCATGATAATTGTGCTACATATTTTGTCTTCTTCTTGATTTATTTCATAATGATATTTTCAGGAAATCATGAGAAGGCAAATGGAAGAATTTTCGGTGGAATATGAAGATGCCATGCCGTGTAGATCAAGAAATAGAATTCCAAAATGGATTTGGAAACTTTCCTAATCTCCTAACCTTATCTATTACATCTATGTCTTTTTAAGACATTATTTGTCTAGATTAGGACAAGTTTAATGCATGAATTAATTTTGTATTTCTTTTCTTTATTTTCAGATATTACTTGGAGATAAAGGAGGAGGTATTATCTTTCTATTTAAAGATAATTTTCGGTAAATGGAAGAGGCTTTGCCGTGAGCTTCAAGATGGAGAGTTGGACTCAAAGACTTCATTGCCGGCCAAAGGAGGATTAAATCAAGAATTAATTCTATTATTCTTATAGAATTTCGGAAGAAAAATAAAGGAAAAGAAGGACTCTCTTGCCGTGGAAGAAAAGAGAAGGAAACCAAATCGGATTTGGCTTCCTTGTAACATTTTGCAAGGGAATCTTTGCCGAATCAAAAGAGAGTTTTATTGAAGAAAATCCAAGGATAATTCGGCAAGGGATGAAGAGATAACTTGGTATTTATTCTACCATTATCTAAGAATTTCGGAAAAGAAGAAAAGAACAAAGCATGGAATGAATGTGGACTTAATATGTGCTTGATACAATTGCTTGGTGCCGAATTAATGTGTTTTTACTTGAAGAATTTGTGAAGGGATAATTCGGAAGTTGCATGAAGAGACCAAGTCTTGTTGCCGAATCCATCACCTAATTGATTTCGGTTTTCTTGGAGAGAAATCCTTTGCCGAACCCTAGCTCTCTCTCCTCTATATATACACACTTTGTTTTCATAAAAAGCATCTCCCTTTCCTCACTTTTACCTTGCCGAATCCCTGCCAAATTATTTCCACAAATTATATACCAAGGAGCAAAGCCGAATCCACCTTCCATCTCTCACAAAAATCCACCATCACCAATCCTTGCCGAAATCTTCATAAGGTTGTAATCATGGATTGTATTATTTTGGTTTTTATTGCTTTGTATTTAAACATAACTTTGTCTATGAAGTATGTTTTGGTTTATGGATTTAATTTCGGTATTGATAATCATATATGGGATCTTTGGATCTTTGTTATAAATGTTTGGGATTTTTATATATGATTGCCGATTTATGCATGTGATATGATTAAATATGTTGTATGGGCAGTAGTTTTTAGCATGTTTTCTTGATTTTAATTAGGTTTATTTCCTTAATTCGTGTGGAACCGAAGGAGATATCTAGATGCATTCGATGGCCATGAGTGTTATCTAGGTATTAAATTCATATTCCGATTTAATACATGTTGAATTACACGCATGTTGGATTTGACATGTATTAATCTAAGGGTAAGAGTAATTATGGAAATTTACATGTCGATGTGAGATGGTGACGCCATACTTGCTAACATGTTCCAATTCGACATATTGTGCTTATGTGCTAATTGTGTTTAATTTCTACGCATTGTGTTATTAAACTGATTAGTACCATGTTTAGGATTACACGCATGTTGGATTCTAAATACTTGTGATGTTTTGAATAATTAGAATAACCGCATTGGCTCTAATTAAATTGGAACTTAATTGATCTTGAATTCGATATTTGCTGCTGCCCTATTACTTGTTTTAATTATATTGCATGTGTAATGTGATTTGTGTTTGGTGATTGTGTGAAAGGTGATGATCAATTGTATATAATAGCTTAGGTTTTGTAAAAATCGTAAAAATTCAGTAGGTTATTAGATAAAAATCGTAACCCCCTTTAATACAACACTTTGTGTGATTAAAAGCCCTTGATTTCCCCGGATAGAACGATCCCTACTTGTCCTAACTACAATTGACAAAAGAAGGGTATTATTTGTATGAGATTGTTTTGCAGGTACAAATTGTGCACGCATGGGATCCCATCAAAAATGCAAGGAAAAATGAGGTAAAATTAATGATATGACATAAAATTTCACTCCCGTTGGAATTACGAGGTTCCTAGAAGAATAAAAAGTTGGGTTTCCGAGGATTTCGAGAACGTTGAAATTCGAAAGAAACTTGATGATTTGTTAAAATCTAAGAAAACGGAGGAGAAATTAGAGTAATAAGGTAAAAGATTATTCTTGTTGGTTTTAGGAAGTCCCTAAAAGACATAAAAGTTGGGTTTTGGTGGATTTAAAACAACCTCAATTCACTTACGATCCTTAACTATTTGTTAAAAATTAGGGGAAAATGCAAAGAAAAATGAGGTAAAATTAATGATATGACCTAAAATTTCACTCCCGTTGGAATTACGAGGTCCCTAGAAGAATAAAAAGTTGGGTTTCGGTGGATTTCGAGAACGTAGAAATTCGAAAGAAACTTGATGATTTGTTAAAATTCTAAGAAAACTGAGGAGAAATTAGAGTAATAAGGTAAAAGATTATTCTTGTAGGTTTTAGGAGGTCCCTAAAAGACTTAAAAGTTGGGTTTTGGTGGATTTAAAACAACCTCAATTCACTTACGATCCTTAACTATTTGTTAAAAATTAGGGGAAAATGCAAGGAAAACTGAGGTAAAATTAATGATATGACCTAAAAGTTCACTCCCGTTGGAATTACGAGGTCCCTAGAAGAATAAAAAGTTGGGTTTCGGTGGATTTCGAGAACGTAGAAATTCGAAAGAAACTTGATGATTTGTTAAAATTCAAAGAAAACTGAGGAGAAATTAGAGTAATAAGGTAAAAGATTATTCTTCTAGGTTTTAGGAGGTCCCTAAAAGACTTAAAAGTTGGGTTTTGGTGGATTTAAAACAACCTCAATTCACTTACGATCCTTAACTACTAGTTAAAAATTAGGGGAAAATGCAAGGAAAAATGAGGTAAAATTAATGATATGACATAAAATTTCACTCCCGTTGGAATTACGAGGTCCCTAGAAGAATAAAAAGTTGGGTTTCCGAGGATTTCGAGAACGTTGAAATTCGAAAGAAACTTGATGATTTGTTAAAATTCTAAGAAAACTGAGGAGAAATTAGAGTAATAAGGTAAAAGATTATTCTTGTAGGTTTTAGGAGGTCCCTAAAAGACTTAAAAGTTGGGTTTTGGTGGATTTAAAACAACCTCAATTCACTTACGATCCTTAACTATTTGTTAAAAATTAGGGGAAAATACAAGGAAAACTGAGGTAAAATTAATGATATGACCTAAAAGTTCACTCCCGTTGGAATTACGAGGTCCCTAGAAGAATAAAAAGTTGGGTTTCGATGGATTTCGAGAACGTAGAAATTCGAAAGAAACTTGATGATTTGTTAAAATTCTAAGAAAACTGAGGAGAAATTAGAGTAATAAGGTAAAAGATTATTCTTGTAGGTTTTAGGAGGTCCCTAAAAGACTTAAAAGTTGGGTTTTGGTGGATTTAAAACAACCTCAATTCACTTACGATCCTTAACTATTTGTTAAAAATTAGGGGAAAATGCAAGGAAAACTGAGGTAAAATTAATGATATGACCTAAAAGTTCACTCCCGTTGGAATTACGAGGTCCCTAGAAGAATAAAAAGTTGGGTTTCGGTGGATTTCGAGAACGTAGAAATTCGAAAGAAACTTGATGATTTGTTAAAATTCTAAGAAAACTGAGGAGAAATTAGAGTAATAAGGTAAAAAATTATTCTTGTAGGTTTTTGGAGGTCCCTAAAAGACTTAAAAGTTGGGTTTTGGTGGATTTAAAACAACCTCAATTCACTTACGATCCTTAACTACTTGTTAAAAATTAGGGGAAAATGCAAGGAAAAATGAGGTAAAATTAATGATATGACATAAAATTTCACTCCCGTTGGAATTACGAGGTCCCTAGAAGAATAAAAAGTTGGGTTTCCGAGGATTTCGAGAACGTTGAAATTCGAAAGAAACTTGATGATTTGTTAAAATTCTAAGAAAACGGAGGAGAAATTAGAGTAATAAGGTAAAAGATTATTCTTCTAGGTTTTAGGAGGTCCCTAAAAGACTTAAAAGTTGGGTTTTGGTGGATTTAAAACAACCTCAATTCACTTACGATCCTTAACTACTAGTTAAAAATTAGGGGAAAATGCAAGGAAAAATGAGGTAAAATTAATGATATGACATAAAATTTCACTCCCGTTGGAATTACGAGGTCCCTAGAAGAATAAAAAGTTGGGTTTCGGTGGATTTCGAGAACGTAGAAATTCGAAAGAAACTTGATGATTTGTTAAAATTCTAAGAAAACTGAGGAGAAATTAGAGTAATAAGGTAAAAAATTATTCTTGTAGGTTTTAGGAGGTCCCTAAAAGACTTAAAAGTTGGGTTTTGGTGGATTTAAAACAACCTCAATTCACTTACGATCCTTAACTACTTGTTAAAAATTAGGGGAAAATGCAAGGAAAAATGAGGTAAAATTAATGATATGACATAAAATTTCACTCCCGTTGGAATTACGAGGTCCCTAGAAGAATAAAAAGTTGGGTTTCGGTGGATTTCGAGAACGTAGAAATTCGAAAGAAACTTGATGATTTGTTAAAATTCTAAGAAAACTGAGGAGAAATTAGAGTAATAAGGTAAAAAATTATTCTTGTAGGTTTTAGGAGGTCCCTAAAAGACTTAAAAGTTGGGTTTTGGTGGATTTAAAACAACCTCAATTCACTTACGATCCTTAACTACTTGTTAAAAATTAGGGGAAAATGCAAGGAAAAATGAGGTAAAATTAATGATATGACATAAAATTTCACTCCCGTTGGAATTACGAGGTCCCTAGAAGAATAAAAAGTTGGGTTTCCGAGGTTTTCGAGAACGTAGAAATTCGAAAGAAACTTGATGATTTGTTAAAATTGTAAGAAAACGGAGGAGAAATTAGAGTAATTAGGTAAAAGATTATTCTTGTAGGTTTTAGGAGGTCACTAAAAGACTTAAAAGTTGGGTTTTGGTGGATCTAAAAAAACCTCAATTCACTTACGATCCTTAACTATTTGTTAAAAATTAGGGGAAAATGCAAGGAAAACTGAGGTAAAATTAATAATATGACCTAAAAGTTCACTCCCGTTGGAATTACGAGGTCCCTAGAAGAATAAAAAGTTGGGTTTCGGTGGATTTCGAGAACGTAGAAATTCGAAAGAAACTTGATGATTTGTTAAAATTCAAAGAAAACTGAGGAGAAATTAGAGTAATAAGGTAAAAGATTATTCTTCTGGGTTTTAGGAGGTCCCTAAAAGACTTAAAAGTTGGGTTTTGGTGGATTTAAAACAACCTCAATTCACTTACGATCCTTAACTACTAGTTAAAAATTAGGGGAAAATGCAAGGAAAAATGAGGTAAAATTAATGATATGACATAAAATTTCACTCCCGTTGGAATTACGAGGTCCCTAGAAGAATAAAAAGTTGGGTTTCCGAGGATTTCGAGAACGTTGAAATTCGAAAGAAACTTGATGATTTGTTAAAATTCTAAGAAAACTGAGGAGAAATTAGAGTAATAAGGTAAAAGATTATTCTTGTAGGTTTTAGGAGGTCCCTAAAAGACTTAAAAGTTGGGTTTTGGTGGATTTAAAACAACCTCAATTCACTTACGATCCTTAACTATTTGTTAAAAATTAGGGGAAAATACAAGGAAAACTGAGGTAAAATTAATGATATGACCTAAAAGTTCACTCCCGTTGGAATTACGAGGTCCCTAGAAGAATAAAAAGTTGGGTTTCGATGGATTTCGAGAACGTAGAAATTCGAAAGAAACTTGATGATTTGTTAAAATTCTAAGAAAACTGAGGAGAAATTAGAGTAATAAGGTAAAAAATTATTCTTGTAGGTTTTTGGAGGTCCCTAAAAGACTTAAAAGTTGGGTTTTGGTGGATTTAAAACAACCTCAATTCACTTACGATCCTTAACTACTTGTTAAAAATTAGGGGAAAATGCAAGGAAAAATGAGGTAAAATTAATGATATGACATAAAATTTCACTCCCGTTGGAATTACGAGGTCCCTAGAAGAATAAAAAGTTGGGTTTCGGTGGATTTCGAGAACGTAGAAATTCGAAAGAAACTTGATGATTTGTTAAAATTCTAAGAAAACTGAGGAGAAATTAGAGTAATAAGGTAAAAAATTATTCTTGTAGGTTTTAGGAGGTCCCTAAAAGACTTAAAAGTGGGGTTTTGGTGGATTTAAAACAACCTCAATTCACTTACGATCCTTAACTACTTGTTAAAAATTAGGGGAAAATGCAAGGAAAAATGAGGTAAAATTAATGATATGACATAAAATTTCACTCCCGTTGGAATTACGAGGTCCCTAGAAGAATAAAAAGTTGGGTTTCCGAGGATTTCGAGAACGTAGAAATTCGAAAGAAACTTGATGATTTGTTAAAATTGTAAGAAAACGGAGGAGAAATTAGAGTAATTAGGTAAAAGATTATTCTTGTAGGTTTTAGGAGGTCACTAAAAGACTTAAAAGTTGGGTTTTGGTGGATCTAAAAAAACCTCAATTCACTTACGATCCTTAACTATTTGTTAAAAATTAGGGGAAAATGCAAGGAAAACTGAGGTAAAATTAATAATATGACCTAAAAGTTCACTCCCGTTGGAATTACGAGGTCCCTAGAAGAATAAAAAGTTGGGTTTCGGTGGATTTCGAGAACGTAGAAATTCGAAAGAAACTTGATGATTTGTTAAAATTCAAAGAAAACTGAGGAGAAATTAGAGTAATAAGGTAAAAGATTATTCTTCTGGGTTTTAGGAGGTCCCTAAAAGACTTAAAAGTTGGGTTTTGGTGGATTTAAAACAACCTCAATTCACTTACGATCCTTAACTACTAGTTAAAAATTAGGGGAAAATGCAAGGAAAAATGAGGTAAAATTAATGATATGACATAAAATTTCACTCCCGTTGGAATTACGAGGTCCCTAGAAGAATAAAAAGTTGGGTTTCCGATGATTTCGAGAACGTTGAAATTCGAAAGAAACTTGATAATTTGTTAAAATTCTAAGAAAACTGAGGAGAAATTAGAGTAATAAGGTAAAAGATTATTCTTGTAGGTTTTAGGAGGTCCCTAAAAGACTTAAAAGTTGGGTTTTGGTGGATTTAAAACAACCTCAATTCACTTACGATCCTTAACTATTTGTTAAAAATTAGGGGAAAATACAAGGAAAACTGAGGTAAAATTAATGATATGACCTAAAAGTTCACTCCCGTTGGAATTACGAGGTCCCTAGAAGAATAAAAAGTTGGGTTTCGATGGATTTCGAGAACGTAGAAATTCGAAAGAAACTTGATGATTTGTTAAAATTCTAAGAAAACTGAGGAGAAATTAGAGTAATAAGGTAAAAAATTATTCTTGTAGGTTTTAGGAGGTCCCTAAAAGACTTAAAAGTTGGGTTTTGGTGGATTTAAAACAACCTCAATTCACTTACGATCCTTAACTACTTGTTAAAAATTAGGGGAAAATGCAAGGAAAAATGAGGTAAAATTAATGATATGACATAAAATTTCACTCCCGTTGGAATTACGAGGTCCCTAGAAGAATAAAAAGTTGGGTTTCGGTGGATTTCGAGAACGTAGAAATTCGAAAGAAACTTGATGATTTGTTAAAATTCTAAGAAAACTGAGGAGAAATTAGAGTAATAAGGTAAAAAATTATTCTTGTAGGTTTTTGGAGGTCCCTAAAAGACTTAAAAGTTGGGTTTTGGTGGATTTAAAACAACCTCAATTCACTTACGATCCTTAACTACTTGTTAAAAATTAGGGGAAAATGCAAGGAAAAATGAGGTAAAATTAATGATATGACATAAAATTTCACTCCCGTTGGAATTACGAGGTCCCTAGAAGAATAAAAAGTTGGGTTTCCGAGGATTTCGAGAACGTTGAAATTCGAAAGAAACTTGATGATTTGTTAAAATCTAAGAAAACGGAGGAGAAATTAGAGTAATAAGGTAAAAGATTATTCTTGTTGGTTTTAGGAAGTCCCTAAAAGACATAAAAGTTGGGTTTTGGTGGATTTAAAACAACCTCAATTCACTTACGATCCTTAACTATTTGTTAAAAATTAGGGGAAAATGCAAAGAAAAATGAGGTAAAATTAATGATATGTTCTAAAATTTCACTCCCGTTGGAATTACGAGGTCCCTAGAAGAATAAAAAGTTGGGTTTCGGTGGATTTCGAGAACGTAGAAATTCGAAAGAAACTTGATGATTTGTTAAAATTCTAAGAAAACTGAGGAGAAATTAGAGTAATAAGGTAAAAGATTATTCTTGTAGGTTTTAGGAGGTCCCTAAAAGACTTAAAAGTTGGGTTTTGGTGGATTTAAAACAACCTCAATTCACTTACGATCCTTAACTACTTGTTAAAAATTAGGGGAAAATGCAAGGAAAAATGAGGTAAAATTAATGATATGACATAAAATTTCACTCCCGTTGGAATTACGAGGTCCCTAGAAGAATAAAAAGTTGGGTTTCGGTGGATTTCGAGAACGTAGAAATTCGAAAGAAACTTGATGATTTGTTAAAATTCTAAGAAAACTGAGGAGAAATTAGAGTAATAAGGTAAAAAATTATTCTTGTAGGTTTTAGGAGGTCCCTAAAAGACTTAAAAGTTGGGTTTTTGTGGATTTAAAACAACCTCAATTCACTTACGATCCTTAACTACTTGTTAAAAATTAGGGGAAAATGCAAGGAAAAATGAGGTAAAATTAATGATATGACATAAAATTTCACTCCCGTTGGAATTACGAGGTCCCTAGAAGAATAAAAAGTTGGGTTTCCGAGGATTTCGAGAACGTAGAAATTCGAAAGAAACTTGATGATTTGTTAAAATTGTAAGAAAACGGAGGAGAAATTAGAGTAATTAGGTAAAAGATTATTCTTGTAGGTTTTAGGAGGTCACTAAAAGACTTAAAAGTTGGGTTTTGGTGGATCTAAAAAAACCTCAATTCACTTACGATCCTTAACTATTTGTTAAAAATTAGGGGAAAATGCAAGGAAAACTGAGGTAAAATTAATAATATGACCTAAAAGTTCACTCCCGTTGGAATTACGAGGTCCCTAGAAGAATAAAAAGTTGGGTTTCGGTGGATTTCGAGAACGTAGAAATTCGAAAGAAACTTGATGATTTGTTAAAATTCAAAGAAAACTGAGGAGAAATTAGAGTAATAAGGTAAAAGATTATTCTTGTAGGTTTTTGGAGGTCCCTAAAAGACTTAAAAGGTGGGTTTTGGTGGATTTAAAACAACCTCAATTCACTTACGATCCTTAACTACTTGTTAAAAATTAGGGGAAAATGCAAGGAAAAATGAGGTAAAATTAATGATATGACATAAAATTTCACTCCCGTTGGAATTACGAGGTCCCTAGAAGAATAAAAAGTTGGGTTTCGGTGGATTTCGAGAACGTAGAAATTCGAAAGAAACTTGATGATTTGTTAAAATTCTAAGAAAACTGAGGAGAAATTAGAGTAATAAGGTAAAAAATTATTCTTGTAGGTTTTAGGAGGTCCCTAAAAGACTTAAAAGTTGGGTTTTGGTGGATTTAAAACAACCTCAATTCACTTACGATCCTTAACTACTTGTTAAAAATTAGGGGAAAATGCAAGGAAAAATGAGGTAAAATTAATGATATGACATAAAATTTCACTCCCGTTGGAATTACGAGGTCCCTAGAAGAATAAAAAGTTGGGTTTCGGTGGATTTCGAGAACGTAGAAATTCGAAAGAAACTTGATGATTTGTTAAAATTCTAAGAAAACTGAGGAGAAATTAGAGTAATAAGGTAAAAAATTATTCTTGTAGGTTTTAGGAGGTCCCTAAAAGACTTAAAAGTTGGGTTTTGGTGGATTTAAAACAACCTCAATTCACTTACGATCCTTAACTACTTGTTAAAAATTAGGGGAAAATGCAAGGAAAAATGAGGTAAAATTAATGATATGACATAAAATTTCACTCCCGTTGGAATTACGAGGTCCCTAGAAGAATAAAAAGTTGGGTTTCGGTGGATTTCAAGAACGTAGAAATTCGAAAGAAACTTGATGATTTGTTAAAATTCTAAGAAAACTGAGGAGAAATTAGAGTAATAAGGTAAAAAATTATTCTTGTAGGTTTTAGGAGGTCCCTAAAAGACTTAAAAGTTGGGTTTTGGTGGATTTAAAACAACCTCAATTCACTTACGATCCTTAACTACTTGTTAAAAATTAGGGGAAAATGCAAGGAAAAATGAGGTAAAATTAATGATATGACATAAAATTTCACTCCCGTTGGAATTACGAGGTCCCTAGAAGAATAAAAAGTTGGGTTTCCGAGGTTTTCGAGAACGTAGAAATTCGAAAGAAACTTGATGATTTGTTAAAATTGTAAGAAAACGGAGGAGAAATTAGAGTAATTAGGTAAAAGATTATTCTTGTAGGTTTTAGGAGGTCACTAAAAGACTTAAAAGTTGGGTTTTGGTGGATCTAAAAAAACCTCAATTCACTTACGATCCTTAACTATTTGTTAAAAATTAGGGGAAAATGCAAGGAAAACTGAGGTAAAATTAATAATATGACCTAAAAGTTCACTCCCGTTGGAATTACGAGGTCCCTAGAAGAATAAAAAGTTGGGTTTCGGTGGATTTCGAGAACGTAGAAATTCGAAAGAAACTTGATGATTTGTTAAAATTCAAAGAAAACTGAGGAGAAATTAGAGTAATAAGGTAAAAGATTATTCTTCTGGGTTTTAGGAGGTCCCTAAAAGACTTAAAAGTTGGGTTTTGGTGGATTTAAAACAACCTCAATTCACTTACGATCCTTAACTACTAGTTAAAAATTAGGGGAAAATGCAAGGAAAAATGAGGTAAAATTAATGATATGACATAAAATTTCACTCCCGTTGGAATTACGAGGTCCCTAGAAGAATAAAAAGTTGGGTTTCCGAGGATTTCGAGAACGTTGAAATTCGAAAGAAACTTGATGATTTGTTAAAATTCTAAGAAAACTGAGGAGAAATTAGAGTAATAAGGTAAAAGATTATTCTTGTAGGTTTTAGGAGGTCCCTAAAAGACTTAAAAGTTGGGTTTTGGTGGATTTAAAACAACCTCAATTCACTTACGATCCTTAACTATTTGTTAAAAATTAGGGGAAAATACAAGGAAAACTGAGGTAAAATTAATGATATGACCTAAAAGTTCACTCCCGTTGGAATTACGAGGTCCCTAGAAGAATAAAAAGTTGGGTTTCGATGGATTTCGAGAACGTAGAAATTCGAAAGAAACTTGATGATTTGTTAAAATTCTAAGAAAACTGAGGAGAAATTAGAGTAATAAGGTAAAAAATTATTCTTGTAGGTTTTTGGAGGTCCCTAAAAGACTTAAAAGTTGGGTTTTGGTGGATTTAAAACAACCTCAATTCACTTACGATCCTTAACTACTTGTTAAAAATTAGGGGAAAATGCAAGGAAAAATGAGGTAAAATTAATGATATGACATAAAATTTCACTCCCGTTGGAATTACGAGGTCCCTAGAAGAATAAAAAGTTGGGTTTCCGAGGATTTCGAGAACGTTGAAATTCGAAAGAAACTTGATGATTTGTTAAAATTCTAAGAAAACGGAGGAGAAATTAGAGTAATAAGGTAAAAAATTATTCTTGTAGGTTTTTGGAGGTCCCTAAAAGACTTAAAAGTTGGGTTTTGGTGGATTTAAAACAACCTCAATTCACTTACGATCCTTAACTATTTGTTAAAAATTAGGGGAAAATGCAAGGAAAACTGAGGTAAAATTAATGATATGACCTAAAAGTTCACTCCCGTTGGAATTACGAGGTCCCTAGAAGAATAAAAAGTTGGGTTTCGGTGGATTTCGAGAACGTAGAAATTCGAAAGAAACTTGATGATTTGTTAAACTTCTAAGAAAACGGAGGAGAAATTAGAGTAATAAGGTAAAAGATTATTCTTGTAGGTTTTAGGAAGTCACTAAAAGACATAAAAGTTGGGTTTTGGTGGATTTAAAACAACCTCAATTCACTTACGATCCTTAACTATTTGTTAAAAATTAGGGGAAAATGCAAAGAAAAATGAGGTAAAATTAATGATATGACCTAAAATTTCACTCCCGTTGGAATTACGAGGTCCCTAGAAGAATAAAAAGTTGGGTTTCGGTGGATTTCGAGAACGTAGAAATTCGAAAGAAACTTGATGATTTTTTAAAATTCTAAGAAAACAGAGGAGAAATTAGAGTAATAAGGTAAAAGATTATTCTTGTAGGTTTTAGGAAGTCACTAAAAGACATAAAAGTTGGGTTTTGGTGGATTTAAAACAACCTCAATTCACTTACGATCCTTAACTATTTGTTAAAAATTAGGGGAAAATGCAAAGAAAAATGAGGTAAAATTAATGATATGACCTAAAATTTCACTCCCGTTGGAATTACGAGGTCCCTAGAAGAATAAAAAGTTGGGTTTCGGTGGATTTCGAGAACGTAGAAATTCGAAAGAAACTTGATGATTTTTTAAAATTCTAAGAAAACAGAGGAGAAATTAGAGTAATAAGGTAAAAGATTATTCTTGTAGGTTTTAGGAGGTCCCTAAAAGACATAAAAGTTGGGTTTTGGTGGATTTAAAACAACCTCAATTCACTTACGATCCTTAACTTCTTGTAAAAAATTAGGGGGAAATGAAAAGAAAAATGAGGTAAAATTAATGATATGACCTAAAATTTCACTCCCGTTGGAATTACGAGGTCCCTAGAAGAATAAAAAGTTGGGTTTCGGTGGATTTCGAGAACGTAGAAATTCGAAAGAAACTTGATGATTTGTTAAAATTCTAAGAAAACTGAGGAGAAATTAGAGTAATAAGGTAAAAGATTATTCTTGTAGGTTTTAGGAAGTCCCTAAAAGACATAAAAGTTGGGTTTTGGTGGATTTAAAACAACCTCAATTCACTTACGATCCTTAACTACTTGTTAAAAATTAGGGGAAAATGCAAAGAAAAATGAGGTAAAATTAATGATATGACCTAAAATTTCACTCCCTTTGGAATTACGAGGTCCCTAGAAGAATAAAAAGTTGGGTTTCGGTGGATTTCGAGAACGTAGAAATTCGAAAGAAACTTGATGATTTGTTAAAATTCTAAGAAAACTGAGGAGAAATTAGAGTAATAAGGTAAAAGATTATTCTTGTAGGTTTTAGGAGGTCCCTAAAAGACTTAAAAGTTGGGTTTCGGTGGATTTAAAACAACCTCAATTCACTTACGATCCTTAACTACTTGTTAAAAATTAGGGGAAAATACAAGGAAAACTGAGGTAAAATTAATGATATGACCTAAAAGTTCACTCCCGTTGGAATTACGAGGTCCCTAGAAGAATAAAAAGTTGGGTTTCGGTGGATTTCGAGAACGTAGAAATTCGAAAGAAACTTGATGATTTGTTAAAATTCAAAGAAAACTGAGGAGAAATTAGAGTAATAAGGTAAAAGATTATTCTTCTGGGTTTTAGGAGGTCCCTAAAAGACTTAAAAGTTGGGTTTTGGTGGATTTAAAACAACCTCAATTCACTTACGATCCTTAACTACTAGTTAAAAATTAGGGGAAAATGCAAGGAAAAATGAGGTAAAATTAATGATATGACATAAAATTTCACTCCCGTTGGAATTACGAGGTCCCTAGAAGAATAAAAAGTTGGGTTTCCGAGGATTTCGAGAACGTTGAAATTCGAAAGAAACTTGATGATTTGTTAAAATTCTAAGAAAACTGAGGAGAAATTAGAGTAATAAGGTAAAAGATTATTCTTGTAGGTTTTAGGAGGTCCCTAAAAGACTTAAAAGTTGGGTTTTGGTGGATTTAAAACAACCTCAATTCACTTACGATCCTTAACTATTTGTTAAAAATTAGGGGAAAATACAAGGAAAACTGAGGTAAAATTAATGATATGACCTAAAAGTTCACTCCCGTTGGAATTACGAGGTCCCTAGAAGAATAAAAAGTTGGGTTTCGATGGATTTCGAGAACGTAGAAATTCGAAAGAAACTTGATGATTTGTTAAAATTCTAAGAAAACTGAGGAGAAATTAGAGTAATAAGGTAAAAAATTATTCTTGTAGGTTTTTGGAGGTCCCTAAAAGACTTAAAAGTTGGGTTTTGGTGGATTTAAAACAACCTCAATTCACTTACGATCCTTAACTACTTGTTAAAAATTAGGGGAAAATGCAAGGAAAAATGAGGTAAAATTAATGATATGACATAAAATTTCACTCCCGTTGGAATTACGAGGTCCCTAGAAGAATAAAAAGTTGGGTTTCCGAGGATTTCGAGAACGTTGAAATTCGAAAGAAACTTGATGATTTGTTAAAATTCTAAGAAAACGGAGGAGAAATTAGAGTAATAAGGTAAAAAATTATTCTTGTAGGTTTTTGGAGGTCCCTAAAAGACTTAAAAGTTGGGTTTTGGTGGATTTAAAACAACCTCAATTCACTTACGATCCTTAACTATTTGTTAAAAATTAGGGGAAAATGCAAGGAAAACTGAGGTAAAATTAATGATATGACCTAAAAGTTCACTCCCGTTGGAATTACGAGGTCCCTAGAAGAATAAAAAGTTGGGTTTCGGTGGATTTCGAGAACGTAGAAATTCGAAAGAAACTTGATGATTTGTTAAACTTCTAAGAAAACGGAGGAGAAATTAGAGTAATAAGGTAAAAGATTATTCTTGTAGGTTTTAGGAAGTCACTAAAAGACATAAAAGTTGGGTTTTGGTGGATTTAAAACAACCTCAATTCACTTACGATCCTTAACTATTTGTTAAAAATTAGGGGAAAATGCAAAGAAAAATGAGGTAAAATTAATGATATGACCTAAAATTTCACTCCCGTTGGAATTACGAGGTCCCTAGAAGAATAAAAAGTTGGGTTTCGGTGGATTTCGAGAACGTAGAAATTCGAAAGAAACTTGATGATTTTTTAAAATTCTAAGAAAACAGAGGAGAAATTAGAGTAATAAGGTAAAAGATTATTCTTGTAGGTTTTAGGAAGTCACTAAAAGACATAAAAGTTGGGTTTTGGTGGATTTAAAACAACCTCAATTCACTTACGATCCTTAACTATTTGTTAAAAATTAGGGGAAAATGCAAAGAAAAATGAGGTAAAATTAATGATATGACCTAAAATTTCACTCCCGTTGGAATTACGAGGTCCCTAGAAGAATAAAAAGTTGGGTTTCGGTGGATTTCGAGAACGTAGAAATTCGAAAGAAACTTGATGATTTTTTAAAATTCTAAGAAAACAGAGGAGAAATTAGAGTAATAAGGTAAAAGATTATTCTTGTAGGTTTTAGGAGGTCCCTAAAAGACATAAAAGTTGGGTTTTGGTGGATTTAAAACAACCTCAATTCACTTACGATCCTTAACTTCTTGTAAAAAATTAGGGGGAAATGAAAAGAAAAATGAGGTAAAATTAATGATATGACCTAAAATTTCACTCCCGTTGGAATTACGAGGTCCCTAGAAGAATAAAAAGTTGGGTTTCGGTGGATTTCGAGAACGTAGAAATTCGAAAGAAACTTGATGATTTGTTAAAATTCTAAGAAAACTGAGGAGAAATTAGAGTAATAAGGTAAAAGATTATTCTTGTAGGTTTTAGGAAGTCCCTAAAAGACATAAAAGTTGGGTTTTGGTGGATTTAAAACAACCTCAATTCACTTACGATCCTTAACTACTTGTTAAAAATTAGGGGAAAATGCAAAGAAAAATGAGGTAAAATTAATGATATGACCTAAAATTTCACTCCCTTTGGAATTACGAGGTCCCTAGAAGAATAAAAAGTTGGGTTTCGGTGGATTTCGAGAACGTAGAAATTCGAAAGAAACTTGATGATTTGTTAAAATTCTAAGAAAACTGAGGAGAAATTAGAGTAATAAGGTAAAAGATTATTCTTGTAGGTTTTAGGAGGTCCCTAAAAGACTTAAAAGTTGGGTTTCGGTGGATTTAAAACAACCTCAATTCACTTACGATCCTTAACTACTTGTTAAAAATTAGGGGAAAATACAAGGAAAACTGAGGTAAAATTAATGATATGACCTAAAAGTTCACTCCCGTTGGAATTACGAGGTCCCTAGAAGAATAAAAAGTTGGGTTTCGGTGGATTTCGAGAACGTAGAAATTCGAAAGAAACTTGATGATTTGTTAAAATTCTAAGAAAACTGAGGAGAAATTAGAGTAATAAGGTAAAAGATTATTCTTGTAGGTTTTAGGAGGTCCCTAAAAGACATAAAAGTTGGGTTTTGGTGGATTTAAAACAACCTCAATTCACTTACGATCCTTAACTATCTGTTAAAAATTAGGGGAAAATGCAAGGAAAACTGAGGTAAAATTAATAATATGACCTAAAAGTTCACTCCCGTTGGAATTAAAAGGTCCCAAGAAAAATAAAAAGTTGGGTTTCGGTGGATTTCGAGAACGTAGAAATTCGAAAGAAACTTGATGATTTGTTAAAATTCTAAGAAAACTGAGGAGAAATTAGAGTAATAAGGCAAAAGATTATTCTTCTAGGTTTTAGGAGGTCCCTAAAAGACATAAAAGTTGGGTTTTGGTGGATTTAAAACAACCTCAATTCACTTACGATCCTTAACTTCTTGTAAAAAATTAGGGGGAAATGAAAAGAAAAATGAGGTAAAATTAATGATATGACCTAAAATTTCACTCCCGTTGGAATTACGAGGTCCCTAGAAGAATAAAAAGTTGGGTTTCGGTGGATTTCGAGAACGTAGAAATTCGAAAGAAACTTGATGATTTGTTAAAATTCTAAGAAAACTGAGGAGAAATTAGAGTAATAAGGTAAAAGATTATTCTTGTAGGTTTTAGGAGGTCCCTAAAAGACTTAAAAGTTGGGTTTCGGTGGATTTAAAACAACCTCAATTCACTTACGATCCTTAACTATTTGTTAAAAATTAGGGGAAAATACAAGGAAAACTGAGGTAAAATTAATGATATGACCTAAAAGTTCACTCCCGTTGGAATTACGAGGTCCCTAGAAGAATAAAAAGTTGGGTTTCGGTGGATTTCGAGAACGTAGAAATTCGAAAGAAACTTGATGATTTGTTAAAATTCTAAGAAAACTGAGGAGAAATTAGAGTAATAAGGTAAAAGATTATTCTTCTAGGTTTTAGGAGGTCCCTAAAAGACTTAAAAGTTGGGTTTTGGTAGATTTAAAACAACCTCAATTCAGTTACGATCCTTAACTACTTGTTAAAAATTAGGGGAAAATGCAAAGAAAAATGAGGTAAAATTAATGATATGACCTAAAAGTTCACTCCCGTTGGAATTACGAGGTCCCTAGAAGAATAAAAAGTTGGGTTTCGGTGGATTTCGAGAACGTAGAAATTCGAAAGAAACTTGATGATTTGTTAAAATTCTAAGAAAACTGAGGAGAAATTAGAGTAATAAGGTAAAAGATTATTCTTGTAGGTTTTAGGAGGTCCCTAAAAGACTTAAAAGTTGGGTTTTGGTGGATTTAAAACAACCTCAATTCACTTACGATCCTTAACTATTTGTTAAAAATTAGGGGAAAATGCAAAGAAAAATGAGGTAAAATTAATGATATGACCTAAAATTTCACTCCCGTTGGAATTACGAGGTCCCTAGAAGAATAAAAAGTTGGGTTTCGGTGGATTTCGAGAACGTAGAAATTCGAAAGAAACTTGATGATTTGTTAAAATTCTAAGAAAACTGAGGAGAAATTAGAGTAATAAGGTAAAAGATTATTCTTCTAGGTTTTAGGAGGTCCCTAAAAGACATAAAAGTTGGGTTTTGGTGGATTTAAAACAGCCTCAATTCACTTACGATCCTTAACTATTTGTTAAAAATTAGGGGAAAATGCAAGGAAAACTGAGGTAAAATTAATAATATGACCTAAAAGTTCACTCCCGTTGGAATTACGAGGTCCCTAGAAGAATAAAAAGTTGGGTTTCGGTGGATTTCGAGAACGTTGAAATTCGAAAGAAACTTGATGATTTGTTAAAATCTAATAAAACGGAGGAGAAATTAGAGTAATAAGGTAAAAGATTATTCTTGTAGGTTTTAGGACGTCCCTAAAAGACATAAAAGTTGGGTTTTGGTGGATTTAAAACAACGTCAATTCACTTACGATCCTTAACTATTTGTTAAAAATTAGGGGAAAATGCAAAGAAAAATGAGGTAAAATTAATGATATGACCTAAAAGTTCACTCCCGTTGGAATTACGAGGTCCCTAGAAGAATAAAAAGTTGGGTTTCGGTGGATTTCGAGAACGTAGAAATTCGAAAGAAACTTGATGATTTGTTAAAATTCTAAGAAAACTGAGGAGAAATTAGAGGAATAAGGTAAAAAATTATTCTTGTAGGTTTTAGGAGGTCCCTAAAAGACATAAAAGTTGGGTTTTGGTGGATTTAAAACAACCTCAATTCACTTACGATCCTTAACTTCTTGTAAAAAATTAGGGGGAAATGAAAAGAAAAATGAGGTAAAATTAATGATATGACCTAAAATTTCACTCCCGTTGGAATTACGAGGTCCCTAGAAGAATAAAAAGTTGGGTTTCGGTGGATTTCGAGAACGTAGAAATTCGAAAGAAACTTGATGATTTGTTAAAATTCTAAGAAAACTGAGGAGAAATTAGAGTAATAAGGTAAAAGATTATTCTTGTAGGTTTTAGGAAGTCCCTAAAAGACATAAAAGTTGGGTTTTGGTGGATTTAAAACAACCTCAATTCACTTACGATCCTTAACTACTTGTTAAAAATTAGGGGAAAATGCAAAGAAAAATGAGGTAAAATTAATGATATGACCTAAAATTTCACTCCCTTTGGAATTACGAGGTCCCTAGAAGAATAAAAAGTTGGGTTTCGGTGGATTTCGAGAACGTAGAAATTCGAAAGAAACTTGATGATTTGTTAAAATTCTAAGAAAACTGAGGAGAAATTAGAGTAATAAGGTAAAAGATTATTCTTGTAGGTTTTAGGAGGTCCCTAAAAGACTTAAAAGTTGGGTTTCGGTGGATTTAAAACAACCTCAATTCACTTACGATCCTTAACTATTTGTTAAAAATTAGGGGAAAATACAAGGAAAACTGAGGTAAAATTAATGATATGACCTAAAAGTTCACTCCCGTTGGAATTACGAGGTCCCTAGAAGAATAAAAAGTTGGGTTTCGGTGGATTTCGAGAACGTAGAAATTCGAAAGAAACTTGATGATTTGTTAAAATTCTAAGAAAACTGAGGAGAAATTAGAGTAATAAGGTAAAAGATTATTCTTGTAGGTTTTAGGAGGTCCCTAAAAGACATAAAAGTTGGGTTTTGGTGGATTTAAAACAACCTCAATTCACTTACGATCCTTAACTATCTGTTAAAAATTAGGGGAAAATGCAAGGAAAACTGAGGTAAAATTAATAATATGACCTAAAAGTTCACTCCCGTTGGAATTAAAAGGTCCCAAGAAAAATAAAAAGTTGGGTTTCGGTGGATTTCGAGAACGTAGAAATTCGAAAGAAACTTGATGATTTGTTAAAATTCTAAGAAAACTGAGGAGAAATTAGAGTAATAAGGCAAAAGATTATTCTTCTAGGTTTTAGGAGGTCCCTAAAAGACATAAAAGTTGGGTTTTGGTGGATTTAAAACAACCTCAATTCACTTACGATCCTTAACTTCTTGTAAAAAATTAGGGGGAAATGAAAAGAAAAATGAGGTAAAATTAATGATATGACCTAAAATTTCACTCCCGTTGGAATTACGAGGTCCCTAGAAGAATAAAAAGTTGGGTTTCGGTGGATTTCGAGAACGTAGAAATTCGAAAGAAACTTGATGATTTGTTAAAATTCTAAGAAAACTGAGGAGAAATTAGAGTAATAAGGTAAAAGATTATTCTTGTAGGTTTTAGGAGGTCCCTAAAAGACTTAAAAGTTGGGTTTCGGTGGATTTAAAACAACCTCAATTCACTTACGATCCTTAACTATTTGTTAAAAATTAGGGGAAAATACAAGGAAAACTGAGGTAAAATTAATGATATGACCTAAAAGTTCACTCCCGTTGGAATTACGAGGTCCCTAGAAGAATAAAAAGTTGGGTTTCGGTGGATTTCGAGAACGTAGAAATTCGAAAGAAACTTGATGATTTGTTAAAATTCTAAGAAAACTGAGGAGAAATTAGAGTAATAAGGTAAAAGATTATTCTTCTAGGTTTTAGGAGGTCCCTAAAAGACTTAAAAGTTGGGTTTTGGTAGATTTAAAACAACCTCAATTCAGTTACGATCCTTAACTACTTGTTAAAAATTAGGGGAAAATGCAAAGAAAAATGAGGTAAAATTAATGATATGACCTAAAAGTTCACTCCCGTTGGAATTACGAGGTCCCTAGAAGAATAAAAAGTTGGGTTTCGGTGGATTTCGAGAACGTAGAAATTCGAAAGAAACTTGATGATTTGTTAAAATTCTAAGAAAACTGAGGAGAAATTAGAGTAATAAGGTAAAAGATTATTCTTGTAGGTTTTAGGAGGTCCCTAAAAGACTTAAAAGTTGGGTTTTGGTGGATTTAAAACAACCTCAATTCACTTACGATCCTTAACTATTTGTTAAAAATTAGGGGAAAATGCAAAGAAAAATGAGGTAAAATTAATGATATGACCTAAAATTTCACTCCCGTTGGAATTACGAGGTCCCTAGAAGAATAAAAAGTTGGGTTTCGGTGGATTTCGAGAACGTAGAAATTCGAAAGAAACTTGATGATTTGTTAAAATTCTAAGAAAACTGAGGAGAAATTAGAGTAATAAGGTAAAAGATTATTCTTCTAGGTTTTAGGAGGTCCCTAAAAGACATAAAAGTTGGGTTTTGGTGGATTTAAAACAACCTCAATTCACTTACGATCCTTAACTATTTGTTAAAAATTAGGGGAAAATGCAAAGAAAAATGAGGTAAAATTAATGATATGACCTAAACTTTCACTCCCGTTGGAATTACGAGGTCCCTAGAAGAATAAAAAGTTGGGTTTCGGTGGATTTCGAGAACGTAGAAATTCGAAAGAAACTTGATGATTTGTTAAAAATCTAAGAAAACTGAGGAGAAATTAGAGTAATAAGGTAAAAGATTATTCTTCTAGGTTTTAGGAGGTCCCTAAAAGACTTAAAAGTTGGGTTTTGGTGGATTTAAAACAACCTCAATTCAGTTACGATCCTTAACTACTTGTTAAATATTAGGGGAAAATGCAAGGAAAACTGAGGTAAAATTAATAATATGACCTAAAAGTTCACTCCTGTTGGAATTACGAGGTCCCTAGAAGAATAAAAAGTTGGGTTTCGGTGGATTTCGAGAACGTAGAAATTCGAAAGAAACTTGATGATTTGTTAAAATTCTAAGAAAACTGAGGAGAAATTAGAGTAATAAGGTAAAAGATTATTCTTGTAGGTTTTAGGAAGTCCCTAAAAGACATAAAAGTTGGGTTTTGGTGGATTTAAAACAACCTCAATTCACTTACGATCCTTAACTATTTGTTAAAAATTAGGGGAAAATGCAAAGAAAAATGAGGTAAAATTAATGATATGACCTAAAATTTCACTCCCGTTGGAATTACGAGGTCCCTAGAAGAATAAAAAGTTGGGTTTCGGTGGATTTCGAGAACGTAGAAATTCGAAAGAAACTTGATGATTTGTTAAAATTCTAAGAAAACTGAGGAGAAATTAGAGGAATAAGGTAAAAGATTATTCTTGTAGGTTTTAGTAAGTCCCTCGAAGACATAAAAGTTGGGTTTTGGTGGATTTAAAACAACCTCAATTCACTTACGATCCTTAACTTCTTGTAAAAAATTAGGGGAAAATGAAAAGAAAAATTAGGTAAAATTAATGATATGACCTAAAATTTCACTCCCGTTGGAATTACGAGGTCCCTAGAAGAATAAAAAGTTGGGTTTCGGTGGATTTCGAGAACATAGAAATTCGAAAGAAACTTGATGATTTGTTAAAATTCTAAGAAAACTGAGGAGAAATTAGAGTAATAAGGTAAAAGATTATTCTTGTAGGTTTTAGGAGGTCCCTAAAAGACTTAAAAGTTGGGTTTTGGTGGATTTAAAACAACCTCAATTCACTTACGATCCTTATCTACTTGTTAAAAATTAGGGGAAAATGCAAGGAAAAATGAGGTAAAATTAATGATATGACATAAAATTTCACTCCCGTTGGAATTACGAGGTCCCTAGAAGAATAAAAAGTTGGGTTTCGGTGGATTTCGAGAACGTAGAAATTCGAAAGAAACTTGATG
This sequence comes from Potentilla sterilis, assembly GCA_963682095.1. Classification (NCBI taxonomy): domain Eukaryota; kingdom Viridiplantae; phylum Streptophyta; class Magnoliopsida; order Rosales; family Rosaceae; genus Potentilla; species Potentilla sterilis. The sequence continues at coordinate 31,379,832 of OY821756.1, forward strand.
ATTTGTTAAAATTCTAAGAAAACTGAGGAGAAATTAGAGTGATAAGGTAAAAAATTATTCTTGTAGGTTTTAGGAGGTCCCTAAAAGACTTAAAAGTTGGGTTTTGGTGGATTTAAAACAACCTCAATTCACTTATGATCCTTAACTATTTGTTAAAAATTAGAGGAAAATGCAAGGAAAAATGAGGTAAAATTAATGATATGACCTAAAAGTTCACTCCCGTTGGAATTACGAGGTCCCTAGAAGAATAAAAAGTTGGGTTTCGGTGGATTTCGAGAACGTAGAAATTCGAAAGAAACTTGATGATTTGTTAAAATTCTAAGAAAACTGAGGAGAAATTAGAGTAATAAGGTAAAAGATTATTCTTGTAGGTTTTAGGAAGTCCCTAAAAGACATAAAAGTTGGGTTTTGGTGGATTTAAAACAACCTCAATTCACTTACGATCCTTAACTATTTGTTAAAAATTAGGGGAAAATGCAAAGAAAAATGAGGTAAAATTAATGATATGACCTAAAATTTCACTCCCGTTGGAATTACGAGGTCCCTAGAAGAATAAAAAGTTGGGTTTCGGTGGATTTCGAGCACGTAGAAATTCGAAAGAAACTTGATGATTTGTTAAACTTCTAAGAAAACGGAGGAGAAATTAGAGTAATAAGGTAAAAGATTATTCTTGTAGGTTTTAGTAAGTCCCTCGAAGACATAAAAGTTGGGTTTTGGTGGATTTAAAACAACCTCAATTCACTTACGATCCTTAACTTCTTGTAAAAAATTAGGGGAAAATGAAAAGAAAAATGAGGTAAAATTAATGATATGACCTAAAATTTCACTCCCGTTGGAATTACGAGGTCCCTAGAAGAATAAAAAGTTGGGTTTCGGTGGATTTCGAGAACATAGAAATTCGAAAGAAACTTGATGATTTGTTAAAATTCTAAGAAAACTGAGGAGAAATTAGAGTAATAAGGTAAAAGATTATTCTTGTAGGTTTTAGGAGGTCCCTAAAAGACTTAAAAGTTGGGTTTTGGTGGATTTAAAACAACCTCAATTCACTTACGATCCTTATCTACTTGTTAAAAATTAGGGGAAAATGCAAGGAAAAATGAGGTAAAATTAATGATATGACATAAAATTTCACTCCCGTTGGAATTACGAGGTCCCTAGAAGAATAAAAAGTTGGGTTTCGGTGGATTTCGAGAACGTAGAAATTCGAAAGAAACTTGATGATTTGTTAAAATTCTAACAAAACTGAGGAGAAATTAGAGTAATAAGGTAAAAGATTATTTTTGTAGGTTTTAGGAAGTCCCTAAAAGACATAAAAGTTGGGTTTTGGTGGATTTAAAACAACCTCAATTCACTTACGATCCTTAACTATTTGTTAAAAATTAGGGGAAAATGCAAGGAAAAATGAGGTAAAATTAATGATATGACATAAAATTTCACTCCCGTTGGAATTACGAGGTCCCTAGAAGAATAAAAAGTTGGGTTTCCGAGGATTTCGAGAACGTTGAAATTCGAAAGAAACTTGATGATTTGTTAAAATTTTAAGAAAACAGAGGAGAAATTAGAGTAACAAGGTAAAAGATTATTCTTGTAGGTTTTAGGAAGTCCCTAAAAGACATAAAAGTTGGGTTTTGGTGGATTTAAAACAACCTCAATTCACTTACGATCCTTAACTATTTGTTAAAAATTAGGGGAAAATGCAAGGAAAACTGAGGTAAAATTAATGATATGACCTCAAAGTTCACTCCCGATGGTATTACGAGGTCCCTAGAAGAATAAAAAGTTAGTTCGGTGGATTTCGAGAACGTAGAAATTCGAAAGAAATTTGATGATCTGTAAAAATTCTAAGAAAACTGAGGAGAAATTAGAGTAATAACGTAAAAGATTATTCTTGTAGGTTTTAGGAGGTTCCTAAAAGACTTAAAAGTTGGCTTTTCGTGGATTTAAAACAACCTCAATTCACTTACGATCCTTAACTACTTGTTAAAAATTAGGGGAAAATGCAAAGAAAAATGACGTAAAATTAATTATATGACCTAAATGTTCACTCCCGTTGGTATTACGAGGTCCCTAGAAGAATAAAAAGTTGGGTTTCGGTGGATTTCGAGAACGTCAAAAATTGAAAGAAACTTGATGATTCGTTAAAATTTTAGAAAACAGAGGAGAAATTAGAGTAATATGGCAAAAAGATTATTCTTGTAGGTTTTTGGAGGTCCCTCGAAGACATAAAAGTTGGGTTTTGGTGGATATAAAACAACCTCAATTCACTTACGATCCTTAACTACTTGTTAAAAATTAGGGGGAAATGCAAAGAAAAATGTGGTAAAATTAATTATATGATCTAAAAGTTCGATCCCGTTGGAATTACGAGGTCCCTAAAAGAATAAAAAGTTGGGTTTCCGAGGATTTCGAGAAGGTAGAAATTCGAAAGAAACTTGATGATTTGTTAAAATTCTAAGATAACTGAGGAGAAATTAGAGTAATAAGGTAAAAGATTATTCTTGTAGGTTTTAGGACGTCCCTCGAACACATAAAAGTTGGGTTTTGGTGGATTTAAAACAACCTCAATTCACTTACGATCCTTAACTACTAGTCAAAAATTAGGGGAAAATGCAAAGAAAAATGAGGTAAAATTAATTCTATGAGATAAAAGTTCACTCCCGTTGGTATTACGAGGTCCCAAGAAGAATAAAAAGTTGGGTTTCGGTGGATTTCGAGAAAGTCAAAAATTGAAAGAAACTTGATGATTTGTTATATTTCTAAGAAAACAGAGGAGAAATTAGAGTATTATGGTAAAAGATTATTCTTGTAGGTTTTAGTAAGTCCCTCGAAGACATAAAAGTTGGGTTTTGGTGGATTTAAAACAACCTCAATTCACTTACGATCCTTAACTTCTTGTAAAAAATTAGGGGAAAATGAAAAGAAAAATGAGGTAAAATTAATGATATGACCTAAAATTTCACTCCCGTTGGAATTACGAGGTCCCTAGAAGAATAAAAAGTTGGGTTTCGGTGGATTTCGAGAACATAGAAATTCGAAAGAAACTTGATGATTTGTTAAAATTCTAAGAAAACTGAGGAGAAATTAGAGTAATAAGGTAAAAGATTATTCTTGTAGGTTTTAGGAGGTCCCTAAAAGACTTAAAAGTTGGGTTTTGGTGGATTTAAAACAACCTCAATTCACTTACGATCCTTATCTACTTGTTAAAAATTAGGGGAAAATGCAAGGAAAAATGAGGTAAAATTAATGATATGACATAAAATTTCACTCCCGTTGGAATTACGAGGTCCCTAGAAGAATAAAAAGTTGGGTTTCGGTGGATTTCGAGAACGTAGAAATTCGAAAGAAACTTGATGATTTGTTAAAATTCTAACAAAACTGAGGAGAAATTAGAGTAATAAGGTAAAAGATTATTCTTGTAGGTTTTAGGAAGTCCCTAAAAGACATAAAAGTTGGGTTTTGGTGGATTTAAAACAACCTCAATTCACTTACGATCCTTAACTATTTGTTAAAAATTAGGGGAAAATGCAAGGAAAACTGAGGTAAAATTAATTCTATGAGATAAAAGTTCACTCCCGTTGGTATTACGAGGTCCCAAGAAGAATAAAAAGTTGGGTTTCGGTGGATTTCGAGAAAGTCAAAAATTGAAAGAAACTTGATGATTTGTTATATTTCTAAGAAAACAGAGGAGAAATTAGAGTATTATGGTAAAAGATTATTCTTGTAGGTTTTAGTAAGTCCCTCGAAGACATAAAAGTTGGGTTTTGGTGGATTTAAAACAACCTCAATTCACTTACGATCCTTAACTTCTTGTAAAAAATTAGGGGAAAATGAAAAGAAAAATGAGGTAAAATTAATGATATGACCTAAAATTTCACTCCCGTTGGAATTACGAGGTCCCTAGAAGAATAAAAAGTTGGGTTTCGGTGGATTTCGAGAACGTAGAAATTCGAAAGAAACTTGATGATTTGTTAAAATTCTAACAAAACTGAGGAGAAATTAGAGTAATAAGGTAAAAGATTATTTTTGTAGGTTTTAGGAAGTCCCTAAAAGACATAAAAGTTGGGTTTTGGTGGATTTAAAACAACCTCAATTCACTTACGATCCTTAACTATTTGTTAAAAATTAGGGGAAAATGCAAGGAAAAATGAGGTAAAATTAATGATATGACATAAAATTTCACTCCCGTTGGAATTACGAGGTCCCTAGAAGAATAAAAAGTTGGGTTTCCGAGGATTTCGAGAACGTTGAAATTCGAAAGAAACTTGATGATTTGTTAAAATTTTAAGAAAACAGAGGAGAAATTAGAGTAACAAGGTAAAAGATTATTCTTGTAGGTTTTAGGAAGTCCCTAAAAGACATAAAAGTTGGGTTTTGGTGGATTTAAAACAACCTCAATTCACTTACGATCCTTAACTATTTGTTAAAAATTAGGGGAAAATGCAAGGAAAACTGAGGTAAAATTAATGATATGACCTCAAAGTTCACTCCCGATGGTATTACGAGGTCCCTAGAAGAATAAAAAGTTAGTTCGGTGGATTTCGAGAACGTAGAAATTCGAAAGAAATTTGATGATCTGTAAAAATTCTAAGAAAACTGAGGAGAAATTAGAGTAATAACGTAAAAGATTATTCTTGTAGGTTTTAGGAGGTTCCTAAAAGACTTAAAAGTTGGCTTTTCGTGGATTTAAAACAACCTCAATTCACTTACGATCCTTAACTACTTGTTAAAAATTAGGGGAAAATGCAAAGAAAAATGACGTAAAATTAATTATATGACCTAAATGTTCACTCCCGTTGGTATTACGAGGTCCCTAGAAGAATAAAAAGTTGGGTTTCGGTGGATTTCGAGAACGTCAAAAATTGAAAGAAACTTGATGATTCATTAAAATTTTAGAAAACAGAGGAGAAATTAGAGTAATATGGCAAAAAGATTATTCTTGTAGGTTTTTGGAGGTCCCTCGAAGACATAAAAGTTGGGTTTTGGTGGATATAAAACAACCTCAATTCACTTACGATCCTTAACTACTTGTTAAAAATTAGGGGGAAATGCAAAGAAAAATGTGGTAAAATTAATTATATGATCTAAAAGTTCGATCCCGTTGGAATTACGAGGTCCCTAAAAGAATAAAAAGTTGGGTTTCCGAGGATTTCGAGAAGGTAGAAATTCGAAAGAAACTTGATGATTTGTTAAAATTCTAAGATAACTGAGGAGAAATTAGAGTAATAAGGTAAAAGATTATTCTTGTAGGTTTTAGGACGTCCCTCGAACACATAAAAGTTGGGTTTTGGTGGATTTAAAACAACCTCAATTCACTTACGATCCTTAACTACTAGTCAAAAATTAGGGGAAAATGCAAAGAAAAATGAGGTAAAATTAATTCTATGAGATAAAAGTTCACTCCCGTTGGTATTACGAGGTCCCAAGAAGAATAAAAAGTTGGGTTTCGGTGGATTTCGAGAAAGTCAAAAATTGAAAGAAACTTGATGATTTGTTATATTTCTAAGAAAACAGAGGAGAAATTAGAGTATTATGGTAAAAGATTATTCTTGTAGGTTTTAAGAGGTCCCTCGAAGACATAAAAGTTGGGTTTTGGTGGATAAAAAACAACCTCAATTCACTTACGATCCTTAACAACTTGATGATCATTAGGGGAAAATGCAAAGAAAAATGAGGTAAAATTAATGATATGACTTCAAAGTTCACTCCCGATGGTATTACGAGGTCCCTAGAAGAATAAAAAGTTAGTTCGGTGGATTTCGAGAACGTAGAAATTCGAAAGAAACTTGATGATCTGTAAAAATTCTAAGAAAACTGAGGAGAAATTAGAGTAATAACGTAAAAGATTATTCTTGTAGGTTTTAGGAGGTTCCTAAAAGACTTAAAAGTTGGCTTTTCGTGGATTTAAAACAACGTCAATTCACTTACGATCCTTAACAACTTGTTAAAAATTAGGGGAAAATGCAAGGAAAAATGAGGTAAAATTAATGATATGACCTAAAAGTTCACTCCCGTTGGAATTACGAGGTCCCTAGAAGAATAAAAAGTTGGGTTTCGGTGGATTTCGAGAACGTAGAAATTCGAAAGAAACTTGATGATTTGTTAAAATTCTAAGAAAACTGAGGAGAAATTAGAGTAATAAGGTAAAAGATTATTCTTGTAGGTTTTAGGAAGTCCCTAAAAGACATAAAAGTTGGGTTTTGGTGGATTTAAAACAACCTCAATTCACTTACGATCCTTACCTATTTGTTAAAAATTAGGGGAAAATGCAAGGAAAAATGAGGTAAAATTAATGATATGACATAAAATTTCACTCCCGTTGGAATTACGAGGTCCCTAGAAGAATAAAAAGTTGGGTTTCCGAGGATTTCGAGAACGTTGAAATTCGAAAGAAACTTGATGGTTTGTTAAAATCTAAGAAAACGGAGGAGAAATTAGAGTAATAAGGTAAAAGATTATTCTTGTAGGTTTTAGGAAGTCCCTAAAAGACATAAAAGTTGGGTTTTGGTGGATTTAAAACAACGTCAATTCACTTACGATCCTTAACTATTTGTTAAAAATTAGGGGAAAATGCAAAGAAAAATGAGGTAAAATTAATGATATGACCTAAAAGTTCACTCCCGTTGGAATTACGAGGTCCCTAGAAGAATAAAAAGTTGGGTTTCGGTGGATTTCGAGAACGTAGAAATTCGAAAGAAACTTGATGATTTGTTAAAATTCTAAGAAAACTGAGGAGAAATTAGAGTGATAAGGTAAAAAATTATTCTTGTAGGTTTTAGGAGGTCCCTAAAAGACTTAAAAGTTGGGTTTTGGTGGATTTAAAACAACCTCAATTCACTTATGATCCTTAACTATTTGTTAAAAATTAGAGGAAAATGCAAGGAAAAATGAGGTAAAATTAATGATATGACCTAAAAGTTCACTCCCGTTGGAATTACGAGGTCCCTAGAAGAATAAAAAGTTGGGTTTCGGTGGATTTCGAGAACGTAGAAATTCGAAAGAAACTTGATGATTTGTTAAAATTCTAAGAAAACTGAGGAGAAATTAGAGTAATAAGGTAAAAGATTATTCTTGTAGGTTTTAGGAAGTCCCTAAAAGACATAAAAGTTGGGTTTTGGTGGATTTAAAACAACCTCAATTCACTTACGATCCTTAACTATTTGTTAAAAATTAGGGGAAAATGCAAAGAAAAATGAGGTAAAATTAATGATATGACCTAAAATTTCACTCCCGTTGGAATTACGAGGTCCCTAGAAGAATAAAAAGTTGGGTTTCGGTAGATTTCGAGAACGTAGAAATTCGAAAGAAACTTGATGATTTGTTAAACTTCTAAGAAAACGGAGGAGAAATTAGAGTAATAAGGTAAAAGATTATTCTTGTAGGTGTTAGTAAGTCCCTCGAAGACATAAAAGTTGGGTTTTGGTGGATTTAAAACAACCTCAATTCACTTACGATCCTTAACTTCTTGTAAAAAATTAGGGGAAAATGAAAAGAAAAATGAGGTAAAATTAATGATATGACCTAAAATTTCACTCCCGTTGGAATTACGAGGTCCCTAGAAGAATAAAAAGTTGGGTTTCCGAGGATTTCGAGAACGTTGAAATTCGAAAGAAACTTGATGATTTGTTAAAATTTTAAGAAAACAGAGGAGAAATTAGAGTAACAAGGTAAAAGATTATTCTTGTAGGTTTTAGGAAGTCCCTAAAAGACATAAAAGTTGGGTTTTGGTGGATTTAAAACAACCTCAATTCACTTACGATCCTTAACTATTTGTTAAAAATTAGGGGAAAATGCAAGGAAAACTGAGGTAAAATTAATGATATGACCTCAAAGTTCACTCCCGATGGTATTACGAGGTCCCTAGAAGAATAAAAAGTTAGTTCGGTGGATTTCGAGAACGTAGAAATTCGAAAGAAATTTGATGATCTGTAAAAATTCTAAGAAAACTGAGGAGAAATTAGAGTAATAACGTAAAAGATTATTCTTGTAGGTTTTAGGAGGTTCCTAAAAGACTTAAAAGTTGGCTTTTCGTGGATTTAAAACAACCTCAATTCACTTACGATCCTTAACTACTTGTTAAAAATTAGGGGAAAATGCAAAGAAAAATGACGTAAAATTAATTATATGACCTAAATGTTCACTCCCGTTGGTATTACGAGGTCCCTAGAAGAATAAAAAGTTGGGTTTCGGTGGATTTCGAGAACGTCAAAAATTGAAAGAAACTTGATGATTCGTTAAAATTTTAGAAAACAGAGGAGAAATTAGAGTAATATGGCAAAAAGATTATTCTTGTAGGTTTTTGGAGGTCCCTCGAAGACATAAAAGTTGGGTTTTGGTGGATATAAAACAACCTCAATTCACTTACGATCCTTAACTACTTGTTAAAAATTAGGGGGAAATGCAAAGAAAAATGTGGTAAAATTAATTATATGATCTAAAAGTTCGATCCCGTTGGAATTACGAGGTCCCTAAAAGAATAAAAAGTTGGGTTTCCGAGGATTTCGAGAAGGTAGAAATTCGAAAGAAACTTGATGATTTGTTAAAATTCTAAGATAACTGAGGAGAAATTAGAGTAATAAGGTAAAAGATTATTCTTGTAGGTTTTAGGACGTCCCTCGAACACATAAAAGTTGGGTTTTGGTGGATTTAAAACAACCTCAATTCACTTACGATCCTTAACTACTAGTCAAAAATTAGGGGAAAATGCAAAGAAAAATGAGGTAAAATTAATTCTATGAGATAAAAGTTCACTCCCGTTGGTATTACGAGGTCCCAAGAAGAATAAAAAGTTGGGTTTCGGTGGATTTCGAGAAAGTCAAAAATTGAAAGAAACTTGATGATTTGTTATATTTCTAAGAAAACAGAGGAGAAATTAGAGTATTATGGTAAAAGATTATTCTTGTAGGTTTTAGTAAGTCCCTCGAAGACATAAAAGTTGGGTTTTGGTGGATTTAAAACAACCTCAATTCACTTACGATCCTTAACTTCTTGTAAAAAATTAGGGGAAAATGAAAAGAAAAATGAGGTAAAATTAATGATATGACCTAAAATTTCACTCCCGTTGGAATTACGAGGTCCCTAGAAGAATAAAAAGTTGGGTTTCGGTGGATTTCGAGAACATAGAAATTCGAAAGAAACTTGATGATTTGTTAAAATTCTAAGAAAACTGAGGAGAAATTAGAGTAATAAGGTAAAAGATTATTCTTGTAGGTTTTAGGAGGTCCCTAAAAGACTTAAAAGTTGGGTTTTGGTGGATTTAAAACAACCTCAATTCACTTACGATCCTTATCTACTTGTTAAAAATTAGGGGAAAATGCAAGGAAAAATGAGGTAAAATTAATGATATGACATAAAATTTCACTCCCGTTGGAATTACGAGGTCCCTAGAAGAATAAAAAGTTGGGTTTCGGTGGATTTCGAGAACGTAGAAATTCGAAAGAAACTTGATGATTTGTTAAAATTCTAACAAAACTGAGGAGAAATTAGAGTAATAAGGTAAAAGATTATTCTTGTAGGTTTTAGGAAGTCCCTAAAAGACATAAAAGTTGGGTTTTGGTGGATTTAAAACAACCTCAATTCACTTACGATCCTTAACTATTTGTTAAAAATTAGGGGAAAATGCAAGGAAAACTGAGGTAAAATTAATTCTATGAGATAAAAGTTCACTCCCGTTGGTATTACGAGGTCCCAAGAAGAATAAAAAGTTGGGTTTCGGTGGATTTCGAGAAAGTCAAAAATTGAAAGAAACTTGATGATTTGTTATATTTCTAAGAAAACAGAGGAGAAATTAGAGTATTATGGTAAAAGATTATTCTTGTAGGTTTTAGTAAGTCCCTCGAAGACATAAAAGTTGGGTTTTGGTGGATTTAAAACAACCTCAATTCACTTACGATCCTTAACTTCTTGTAAAAAATTAGGGGAAAATGAAAAGAAAAATGAGGTAAAATTAATGATATGACCTAAAATTTCACTCCCGTTGGAATTACGAGGTCCCTAGAAGAATAAAAAGTTGGGTTTCGGTGGATTTCGAGAACGTAGAAATTCGAAAGAAACTTGATGATTTGTTAAAATTCTAACAAAACTGAGGAGAAATTAGAGTAATAAGGTAAAAGATTATTTTTGTAGGTTTTAGGAAGTCCCTAAAAGACATAAAAGTTGGGTTTTGGTGGATTTAAAACAACCTCAATTCACTTACGATCCTTAACTATTTGTTAAAAATTAGGGGAAAATGCAAGGAAAAATGAGGTAAAATTAATGATATGACATAAAATTTCACTCCCGTTGGAATTACGAGGTCCCTAGAAGAATAAAAAGTTGGGTTTCCGAGGATTTCGAGAACGTTGAAATTCGAAAGAAACTTGATGATTTGTTAAAATTTTAAGAAAACAGAGGAGAAATTAGAGTAACAAGGTAAAAGATTATTCTTGTAGGTTTTAGGAAGTCCCTAAAAGACATAAAAGTTGGGTTTTGGTGGATTTAAAACAACCTCAATTCACTTACGATCCTTAACTATTTGTTAAAAATTAGGGGAAAATGCAAGGAAAACTGAGGTAAAATTAATGATATGACCTCAAAGTTCACTCCCGATGGTATTACGAGGTCCCTAGAAGAATAAAAAGTTAGTTCGGTGGATTTCGAGAACGTAGAAATTCGAAAGAAATTTGATGATCTGTAAAAATTCTAAGAAAACTGAGGAGAAATTAGAGTAATAACGTAAAAGATTATTCTTGTAGGTTTTAGGAGGTTCCTAAAAGACTTAAAAGTTGGCTTTTCGTGGATTTAAAACAACCTCAATTCACTTACGATCCTTAACTACTTGTTAAAAATTAGGGGAAAATGCAAAGAAAAATGACGTAAAATTAATTATATGACCTAAATGTTCACTCCCGTTGGTATTACGAGGTCCCTAGAAGAATAAAAAGTTGGGTTTCGGTGGATTTCGAGAACGTCAAAAATTGAAAGAAACTTGATGATTCATTAAAATTTTAGAAAACAGAGGAGAAATTAGAGTAATATGGCAAAAAGATTATTCTTGTAGGTTTTTGGAGGTCCCTCGAAGACATAAAAGTTGGGTTTTGGTGGATATAAAACAACCTCAATTCACTTACGATCCTTAACTACTTGTTAAAAATTAGGGGGAAATGCAAAGAAAAATGTGGTAAAATTAATTATATGATCTAAAAGTTCGATCCCGTTGGAATTACGAGGTCCCTAAAAGAATAAAAAGTTGGGTTTCCGAGGATTTCGAGAAGGTAGAAATTCGAAAGAAACTTGATGATTTGTTAAAATTCTAAGATAACTGAGGAGAAATTAGAGTAATAAGGTAAAAGATTATTCTTGTAGGTTTTAGGACGTCCCTCGAACACATAAAAGTTGGGTTTTGGTGGATTTAAAACAACCTCAATTCACTTACGATCCTTAACTACTAGTCAAAAATTAGGGGAAAATGCAAAGAAAAATGAGGTAAAATTAATTCTATGAGATAAAAGTTCACTCCCGTTGGTATTACGAGGTCCCAAGAAGAATAAAAAGTTGGGTTTCGGTGGATTTCGAGAAAGTCAAAAATTGAAAGAAACTTGATGATTTGTTATATTTCTAAGAAAACAGAGGAGAAATTAGAGTATTATGGTAAAAGATTATTCTTGTAGGTTTTAAGAGGTCCCTCGAAGACATAAAAGTTGGGTTTTGGTGGATAAAAAACAACCTCAATTCACTTACGATCCTTAACAACTTGATGATCATTAGGGGAAAATGCAAAGAAAAATGAGGTAAAATTAATGATATGACTTCAAAGTTCACTCCCGATGGTATTACGAGGTCCCTAGAAGAATAAAAAGTTAGTTCGGTGGATTTCGAGAACGTAGAAATTCGAAAGAAACTTGATGATCTGTAAAAATTCTAAGAAAACTGAGGAGAAATTAGAGTAATAACGTAAAAGATTATTCTTGTAGGTTTTAGGAGGTTCCTAAAAGACTTAAAAGTTGGCTTTTCGTGGATTTAAAACAACGTCAATTCACTTACGATCCTTAACAACTTGTTAAAAATTAGGGGAAAATGCAAGGAAAAATGAGGTAAAATTAATGATATGACCTAAAAGTTCACTCCCGTTGGAATTACGAGGTCCCTAGAAGAATAAAAAGTTGGGTTTCGGTGGATTTCGAGAACGTAGAAATTCGAAAGAAACTTGATGATTTGTTAAAATTCTAAGAAAACTGAGGAGAAATTAGAGTAATAAGGTAAAAGATTATTCTTGTAGGTTTTAGGAAGTCCCTAAAAGACATAAAAGTTGGGTTTTGGTGGATTTAAAACAACCTCAATTCACTTACGATCCTTACCTATTTGTTAAAAATTAGGGGAAAATGCAAGGAAAAATGAGGTAAAATTAATGATATGACATAAAATTTCACTCCCGTTGGAATTACGAGGTCCCTAGAAGAATAAAAAGTTGGGTTTCCGAGGATTTCGAGAACGTTGAAATTCGAAAGAAACTTGATGGTTTGTTAAAATCTAAGAAAACGGAGGAGAAATTAGAGTAATAAGGTAAAAGATTATTCTTGTAGGTTTTAGGAAGTCCCTAAAAGACATAAAAGTTGGGTTTTGGTGGATTTAAAACAACGTCAATTCACTTACGATCCTTAACTATTTGTTAAAAATTAGGGGAAAATGCAAAGAAAAATGAGGTAAAATTAATGATATGACCTAAAAGTTCACTCCCGTTGGAATTACGAGGTCCCTAGAAGAATAAAAAGTTGGGTTTCGGTGGATTTCGAGAACGTAGAAATTCGAAAGAAACTTGATGATTTGTTAAAATTCTAAGAAAACTGAGGAGAAATTAGAGTGATAAGGTAAAAAATTATTCTTGTAGGTTTTAGGAGGTCCCTAAAAGACTTAAAAGTTGGGTTTTGGTGGATTTAAAACAACCTCAATTCACTTATGATCCTTAACTATTTGTTAAAAATTAGAGGAAAATGCAAGGAAAAATGAGGTAAAATTAATGATATGACCTAAAAGTTCACTCCCGTTGGAATTACGAGGTCCCTAGAAGAATAAAAAGTTGGGTTTCGGTGGATTTCGAGAACGTAGAAATTCGAAAGAAACTTGATGATTTGTTAAAATTCTAAGAAAACTGAGGAGAAATTAGAGTAATAAGGTAAAAGATTATTCTTGTAGGTTTTAGGAAGTCCCTAAAAGACATAAAAGTTGGGTTTTGGTGGATTTAAAACAACCTCAATTCACTTACGATCCTTAACTATTTGTTAAAAATTAGGGGAAAATGCAAAGAAAAATGAGGTAAAATTAATGATATGACCTAAAATTTCACTCCCGTTGGAATTACGAGGTCCCTAGAAGAATAAAAAGTTGGGTTTCGGTAGATTTCGAGAACGTAGAAATTCGAAAGAAACTTGATGATTTGTTAAACTTCTAAGAAAACGGAGGAGAAATTAGAGTAATAAGGTAAAAGATTATTCTTGTAGGTGTTAGTAAGTCCCTCGAAGACATAAAAGTTGGGTTTTGGTGGATTTAAAACAACCTCAATTCACTTACGATCCTTAACTTCTTGTAAAAAATTAGGGGAAAATGAAAAGAAAAATGAGGTAAAATTAATGATATGACCTAAAATTTCACTCCCGTTGGAATTACGAGGTCCCTAGAAGAATAAAAAGTTGGGTTTCGGTGGATTTCGAGAACATAGAAATTCGAAAGAAACTTGATGATTTGTTAAAATTCTAAGAAAACTGAGGAGAAATTAGAGTAATAAGGTAAAAGATTATTCTGGTAGGTTTTAGGAGGTCCCTAAAAGACTTAAAAGTTGGGTTTTGGTGGATTTAAAACAACCTCAATTCACTTACGATCCTTATCTACTTGTTAAAAATTAGGGGAAAATGCAAGGAAAAATGAGGTAAAATTAATGATATGACATAAAATTTCACTCCCGTTGGAATTACGAGGTCCCTAGAAGAATAAAAAGTTGGGTTTCGGTGGATTTCGAGAACGTAGAAATTCGAAAGAAACTTGATGATTTGTTAAAATTCTAACAAAACTGAGGAGAAATTAGAGTAATAAGGTAAAAGATTATTCTTGTAGGTTTTAGGAGGTCCCTAAAAGACTTAAAAGTTGGGTTTTGGTGGATTTAAAACAACCTCAATTCACTTACGATCCTTATCTACTTGTTAAAAATTAGGGGAAAATGCAAGGAAAAATGAGGTAAAATTAATGATATGACATAAAATTTCACTCCCGTTGGAATTACGAGGTCCCTAGAAGAATAAAAAGTTGGGTTTCGGTGGATTTCGAGAACGTAGAAATTCGAAAGAAACTTGATGATTTGTTAAAATTCTAACAAAACTGAGGAGAAATTAGAGTAATAAGGTAAAAGATTATTTTTGTAGGTTTTAGGAAGTCCCTAAAAGACATAAAAGTTGGGTTTTGGTGGTTTTAAAACAACCTCAATTCACTTACGATCCTTACCTATTTGTTAAAAATTAGGGGAAAATGCAAGGAAAAATGAGGTAAAATTAATGATATGACATAAAATTTCACTCCCGTTGGAATTACGAGGTCCCTAGAAGAATAAAAAGTTGGGTTTCCGAGGATTTCGAGAACGTTGAAATTCGAAAGAAACTTGATGGTTTGTTAAAATCTAAGAAAACGGAGGAGAAATTAGAGTAATAAGGTAAAAGATTATTCTTGTAGGTTTTAGGAAGTCCCTAAAAGACATAAAAGTTGGGTTTTGGTGGATTTAAAACAACGTCAATTCACTTACGATCCTTAACTATTTGTTAAAAATTAGGGGAAAATGCAAAGAAAAATGAGGTAAAATTAATGATATGACCTAAAAGTTCACTCCCGTTGGAATTACGAGGTCCCTAGAAGAATAAAAAGTTGGGTTTCGGTGGATTTCGAGAACGTAGAAATTCGAAAGAAACTTGATGATTTGTTAAAATTCTAAGAAAACTGAGGAGAAATTAGAGTGATAAGGTAAAAAATTATTCTTGTAGGTTTTAGGAGGTCCCTAAAAGACTTAAAAGTTGGGTTTTGGTGGATTTAAAACAACCTCAATTCACTTATGGTCCTTAACTATTTGTTAAAAATTAGAGGAAAATGCAAGGAAAAATGAGGTAAAATTAATGATATGACCTAAAAGTTCACTCCCGTTGGAATTACGAGGTCCCTAGAAGAATAAAAAGTTGGGTTTCGGTGGATTTCGAGAACGTAGAAATTCGAAAGAAACTTGATGATTTGTTAAAATTCTAAGAAAACTGAGGAGAAATTAGAGTAATAAGGTAAAAGATTATTCTTGTAGGTTTTAGGAAGTCCCTAAAAGACATAAAAGTTGGGTTTTGGTGGATTTAAAACAACCTCAATTCACTTACGATCCTTAACTATTTGTTAAAAATTAGGGGAAAATGCAAAGAAAAATGAGGTAAAATTAATGATATGACCTAAAATTTCACTCCCGTTGGAATTACGAGGTCGCTAGAAGAATAAAAAGTTGGGTTTCGGTAGATTTCGAGAACGTAGAAATTCGAAAGAAACTTGATGATTTGTTAAACTTCTAAGAAAACGGAGGAGAAATTAGAGTAATAAGGTAAAAGATTATTCTTGTAGGTGTTAGTAAGTCCCTCGAAGACATAAAAGTTGGGTTTTGGTGGATTTAAAACAACCTCAATTCACTTACGATCCTTAACTTCTTGTAAAAAATTAGGGGAAAATGAAAAGAAAAATGAGGTAAAATTAATGATATGACCTAAAATTTCACTCCCGTTGGAATTACGAGGTCCCTAGAAGAATAAAAAGTTGGGTTTCGGTGGATTTCGAGAACATAGAAATTCGAAAGAAACTTGACGATTTGTTAAAATTCTAAGAAAACTGAGGAGAAATTAGAGTAATAAGGTAAAAGATTATTCTTGTAGGTTTTAGGAGGTCCCTAAAAGACTTAAAAGTTGGGTTTTGGTGGATTTAAAACAACCTCAATTCACTTACGATCCTTATCTACTTGTTAAAAATTAGGGGAAAATGCAAGGAAAAATGAGGTAAAATTAATGATATGACATAAAATTTCACTCCCGTTGGAATTACGAGGTCCCTAGAAGAACAAAAAGTTGGGTTTCGGTGGATTTCGAGAACGTAGAAATTCGAAAGAAACTTGATGATTTGTTAAAATTCTAACAAAACTGAGGAGAAATTAGAGTAATAAGGTAAAAGATTATTTTTGTAGGTTTTAGGAAGTCCCTAAAAGACATAAAAGTTGGGTTTTGGTGGATTTAAAACAACCTCAATTCACTTACGATCCTTAACTATTTGTTAAAAATTAGGGGAAAATGCAAGGAAAACTGAGGTAAAATTAATGATATGACCTCAAAGTTCACTCCCGATGGTATTACGAGGTCCCTAGAAGAATAAAAAGTTAGTTCGGTGGATTTCGAGAACGTAGAAATTCGAAAGAAACTTGATGATCTGTAAAAATTCTAAGAAAACTGAGGAGAAATTAGAGTAATAACGTAAAAGATTATTGTTGTAGGTTTTAGGAGGTTCCTAAAAGACTTAAAAGTTGGCTTTTCGTGGATTTAAAACAACCTCAATTCACTTACGATCCTTAACTACTTGTTAAAAATTAGGGGAAAATGCAAAGAAAAATGACGTAAAATTAATTATATGACCTAAATGTTCACTCCCGTTGGTATTACGAGGTCCCTAGAAGAATAAAAAGTTGGGTTTCGGTGGATTTCGAGAACGTCAAAAATTGAAAGAAACTTGATGATTCGTTAAAATTCTAAGAAAACAGAGGAGAAATTAGAGTAATATGGCAAAAAGATTATTCTTGTAGGTTTTTGGAGGTCCCTCGAAGACATAAAAGTTGGGTTTTGGTGGATATAAAACAACCTCAATTCACTTACGATCCTTAACTACTTGTTAAAAATTAGGGGGAAATACAAAGAAAAATGTGGTAAAATTAATTATATGATCTAAAAGTTCGATCCCGTTGGAATTACGAGGTCCCTAAAAGAATAAAAAGTTGGGTTTCCGAGGATTTCGAGAAGGTAGAAATTCGAAAGAAACTTGATGATTTGTTAAAATTCTAAGATAACTGATGAGAAATTAGAGTAATAAGGTAAAAGATTATTCTTGTAGGTTTTAGGACGTCCCTCGAACACATAAAAGTTGGGTTTTGGTGGATTTAATACAACCTCAATTCACTTACGATCCTTAACTACTAGTCAAAAATTAGGGGAAAATGCAAAGAAAAATGAGGTAAAATTAATTCTATGACCTAAAAGTTCACTCCCGTTGGTATTACGAGGTCCCAAGAAGAATAAAAAGTTGGGTTTCGGTGGATTTCGAGAAAGTCAAAAATTGAAAGAAACTTGATGATTTGTTAAATTTCTAAGAAAACAGAGGAGAAATTAGAGTATTATGGTAAAAGATTATTCTTGTAGGTTTTAAGAGGTCCCTCGAAGACATAAAAGTTGGGTTTTGGTGGATAAAAAACAACCTCAATTCACTTACGATCCTTAACTACTTGTTTAAAATTAGGGGGAAATGCAAAGAAAAATGAGGTAAAATTAATGATATGACCTCAAAGTTCACTGCCGATGGTATTACGAGGTCCCTAGAAGAATAAAAAGTTAGTTCGGTGGATTTCGAGAACGTAGAAATTCGAAAGAAACTTGATGATCTGTAAAAATTCTAAGAAAACTGAGGAGAAATTAGAGTAATAACGTAAAAGATTATTCTTGTAGGTTTTAGGAGGTTCCTAAAAGACTTAAAAGTTGGCTTTTCGTGGATTTAAAACAACGTCAATTCACTTACGATCCTTAACAACTTGTTAAAAATTAGGGGAAAATGCAAAGAAAAATGAGGTAAAATTAATGATATGACCTCAAAGTTCACTCCCGATGGTATTACGAGGTCCCTAGAAGAATAAAAAGTTAGTTCGGTGGATTTCGAGAACGTAGAAATTCGAAAGAAACTTGATGATCTGTAAAAATTCTAAGAAAACTGAGGAGAAATTAGAGTAATAACGTAAAAGATTATTCTTGTAGGTTTTAGGAGGTTCCTAAAAGACTTAAAAGTTGGCTTTTCGTGGATTTAAAACAACCTCAATTCACTTACGATCCTTAACTACTTGTTAAAAATTAGGGGAAAATGCAAAGAAAAATGAGGTAAAATTAATTATATGACCTAAAAGTTCACTCCCGTTGGTATTGCGAGGTCCCAAGAAGAATAAAAAGTTGGGTTTCGGTGGATTTCGAGAACGTCAAAAATTGAAAGAAACTTGATGATTTGTTAAATTTCTAAGAAAACAGAGGAGAAATTAGAGTAATAAGGTAAAAGATTATTCTTGTAGGTTTTAGGAGGTTCCTAAAAGACTTAAAAGTTGGCTTTTCGTGGATTTAAAACAACCTCAATTCACTTACGATCCTTAACTACTTGTTAAAAATTAGGGGAAAATGCAAAGAAAAATGAGGTAAAATTAATTATATGACCTAAAAGTTCACTCCCGTTGGTATTGCGAGGTCCCAAGAAGAATAAAAAGTTGGGTTTCGGTGGATTTCGAGAACGTCAAAAATTGAAAGAAACTTGATGATTTGTTAAATTTCTAAGAAAACAGAGGAGAAATTAGAGTAATAAGGTAAAAGATTATTCTTGTAGGTTTTAGGAGGTCCCTCGAAGACATAAAAGTTGGGTTTTGGTGGATTTAAAACAACCTCAATTCACTTACGATCCTTAACTACTTGTTAAAAATTAGGAGAAAATGCAAAGAAAAATGAGGTAAAATTAATTATATGACCTAAAAGTTCACTCCCGTTGGTATTACGAGGTCCCTAGAAGAATAAAAAGTTGGGTTTCGGTGGATTTCGAGAACGTAGAAATTCGAAAGAAACATGATGATCTGTTAAAATTTTAAGAAAACTGAGGAGAAATTAGAGTAATAAGGTAAAAGATTATTCTTGTAGGTTTTAGGAGGTTCCTAAAAGACTTAAAAGTTGGGTTTTGGTGGATATAAAACAACCTCAATTCACTTACGATCCTTAACTACTTGTTAAAAATTAGGGGAAAATGCAAAGAAAAATGTGGTAAAATTAATTATATGACCTAAAAGTTCACTCCCGTTGGTATTACGAGGTCCCTAGAAGAATAAAAAGTTGGGTTTCGGTGGATTTCGAGAACGTCAAAAATTGAAAGAAACTTGATGATTCGTTAAAATTCTAAGAAAATAGAGGAGAAATTAGAGTAATATGGCAAAAAGATTATTCTTGTAGGTTTTTGGAGGTCCCTCGAAGACATAAAAGTTGGGTTTTGGTGGATATAAAACAACCTCAATTCACTTACGATCCTTAACTACTTGTTAAAAATTAGGGGGAAATGCAAAGAAAAATGAGGTAAAATTAATTATATGATCTAAAAGTTCGATCCCGTTGGAATTACGAGGTCCCTAAAAGAATAAAAAGTTGGGTTTCCGAGGATTTCGAGAAGGTAGAAATTCGAAAGAAACTTGATGATTTGTTAAAATTCTAAGATAACTGAGGAGAAATTAGAGTAATAAGGTAAAAGATTATTCTTGTAGGTTTTAGGACGTCCCTCGAAGACATAAAAGTTGGGTTTTGGTGGATTTAAAACAACCTCAATTCACTTACGATCCTTAACTACTAGTCAAAAATTAGGGGAAAATGCAAAGAAAAATGAGGTAAAATTAATTCTATGACCTAAAAGTTCACTCCCGTTGGTATTACGAGGTCCCAAGAAGAATAAAAAGTTGGGTTTCGGTGGATTTCGAGAAAGTCAAAAATTGAAAGAAACTTGATGATTTGTTAAATTTCTAAGAAAACAGAGGAGAAATTAGAGTATTATGGTAAAAGATTATTCTTGTAGGTTTTAAGAGGTCCCTCGAAGACATAAAAGTTGGGTTTTGGTGGATAAAAAACAACCTCAATTCACTTACGATCCTTAACTACTTGTTTAAAATTAGGGGGAAATGCAAAGAAAAATGAGGTAAAATTAATGATATGACCTCAAAGTTCACTGCCGATGGTATTACGAGGTCCCTAGAAGAATAAAAAGTTAGTTCGGTGGATTTCGAGAACGTAGAAATTCGAAAGAAACTTGATGATCTGTAAAAATTCTAAGAAAACTGAGGAGAAATTAGAGTAATAACGTAAAAGATTATTCTTGTAGGTTTTAGGAGGTTCCTAAAAGACTTAAAAGTTGGCTTTTCGTGGATTTAAAACAACGTCAATTCACTTACGATCCTTAACAACTTGTTAAAAATTAGGGGAAAATGCAAAGAAAAATGAGGTAAAATTAATGATATGACCTCTAAGTTCACTCCCGATGGTATTACGAGGTCCCTAGAAGAATAAAAAGTTAGTTCGGTGGATTTCGAGAACGTAGAAATTCGAAAGAAACTTGATGATCTGTAAAAATTCTAAGAAAACTGAGGAGAAATTAGAGTAATAACGTAAAAGATTATTCTTGTAGGTTTTAGGAGGTTCCTAAAAGACTTAAAAGTTGGCTTTTCGTGGATTTAAAACAACCTCAATTCACTTACGATCCTTAACTACTTGTTAAAAATTAGGGGAAAATGCAAAGAAAAATGAGGTAAAATTAATTATATGACCTAAAAGTTCACTCCCGTTGGTATTGCGAGGTCCCAAGAAGAATAAAATGTTGGGTTTCGGTGGATTTCGAGAACGTCAAAAATTGAAAGAAACTTGATGATTTGTTAAATTTCTAAGAAAACAGAGGAGAAATTAGAGTAAAAAGGTAAAAGATTATTCTTGTAGGTTTTAGGAGGTTCCTAAAAGACTTAAAAGTTGGCTTTTCGTGGATTTAAAACAACCTCAATTCACTTACGATCCTTAACTACTTGTTAAAAATTAGGGGAAAATGCAAAGAAAAATGAGGTAAAATTAATTATATGACCTAAAAGTTCACTCCCGTTGGTATTGCGAGGTCCCAAGAAGAATAAAAAGTTGGGTTTCGGTGGATTTCGAGAACGTCAAAAATTGAAAGAAACTTGATGATTTGTTAAATTTCTAAGAAAACAGAGGAGAAATTAGAGTAATAAGGTAAAAGATTATTCTTGTAGGTTTTAGGAGGTCCCTCGAAGACATAAAAGTTGGGTTTTGGTGGATTTAAAACAACCTCAATTCACTTACGATCCTTAACTACTTGTTAAAAATTAGGAGAAAATGCAAAGAAAAATGAGGTAAAATTAATTATATGACCTAAAAGTTCACTCCCGTTGGTATTACGAGGTCCCTAGAAGAATAAAAAGTTGGGTTTCGGTGGATTTCGAGAACGTAGAAATTCGAAAGAAACATGATGATCTGTTAAAATTTTAAGAAAACTGAGGAGAAATTAGAGTAATAAGGTAAAAGATTATTCTTGTAGGTTTTAGGAGGTTCCTAAAAGACTTAAAAGTTGGGTTTTGGTGGATATAAAACAACCTCAATTCACTTACGATCCTTAACTACTTGTTAAAAACTAGGGGAAAATGCAAAGAAAAATGTGGTAAAATTAATTATATGACCTAAAAGTTCACTCCCGTTGGTATTACGAGGTCCCTAGAAGAATAAAAAGTTGGGTTTCGGTGGATTTCGAGAACGTCAAAAATTGAAAGAAACTTGATGATTCGTTAAAATTCTAAGAAAATAGAGGAGAAATTAGAGTAATATGGCAAAAAGATTATTCTTGTAGGTTTTTGGAGGTCCCTCGAAGACATAAAAGTTGGGTTTTGGTGGATATAAAACAACCTCAATTCACTTACGATCCTTAACTACTTGTTAAAAATTAGGGGGAAATGCAAAGAAAAATGAGGTAAAATTAATTATATGATCTAAAAGTTCGATCCCGTTGGAATTACGAGGTCCCTAAAAGAATAAAAAGTTGGGTTTCCGAGGATTTCGAGAAGGTAGAAATTCGAAAGAAACTTGATGATTTGTTAAAATTCTAAGATAACTGAGGAGAAATTAGAGTAATAAGGTAAAAGATTATTCTTGTAGGTTTTAGGACGTCCCTCGAAGACATAAAAGTTGGGTTTTGGTGGATTTAAAACAACCTCAATTCACTTACGATCCTTAACTACTAGTCAAAAATTAGGGGAAAATGCAAAGAAAAATGAGGTAAAATTAATTCTATGACCTAAAAGTTCACTCCCGTTGGTATTACGAGGTCCCAAGAAGAATAAAAAGTTGGGTTTCCGTGGATTTCGAGAAAGTCAAAAATTGAAAGAAACTTGATGATTTGTTAAATTTCTAAGAAAACAGAGGAGAAATTAGAGTATTATGGTAAAAGATTATTCTTGTAGGTTTTAAGAGGTCCCTCGAAGACATAAAAGTTGGGTTTTGGTGGATAAAAAACAACCTCAATTCACTTACGATCCTTAACTACTTGTTTAAAATTAGGGGGAAATGCAAAGAAAAATGAGGTAAAATTAATGATATGACCTCAAAGTTCACTGCCGATGGTATTACGAGGTCCCTAGAAGAATAAAAAGTTAGTTCGGTGGATTTCGAGAACGTAGAAATTCGAAAGAAACTTGATGATCTGTAAAAATTCTAAGAAAACTGAGGAGAAATTAGAGTAATAACGTAAAAGATTATTCTTGTAGGTTTTAGGAGGTTCCTAAAAGACTTAAAAGTTGGCTTTTCGTGGATTTAAAACAACGTCAATTCACTTACGATCCTTAACAACTTGTTAAAAATTAGGGGAAAATGCAAAGAAAAATGAGGTAAAATTAATGATATGACCTCTAAGTTCACTCCCGATGGTATTACGAGGTCCCTAGAAGAATAAAAAGTTAGTTCGGTGGATTTCGAGAACGTAGAAATTCGAAAGAAACTTGATGATCTGTAAAAATTCTAAGAAAACTGAGGAGAAATTAGAGTAATAACGTAAAAGATTATTCTTGTAGGTTTTAGGAGGTTCCTAAAAGACTTAAAAGTTGGCTTTTCGTGGATTTAAAACAACCTCAATTCACTTACGATCCTTAACTACTTGTTAAAAATTAGGGGAAAATGCAAAGAAAAATGAGGTAAAATTAATTATATGACCTAAAAGTTCACTCCCGTTGGTATTGCGAGGTCCCAAGAAGAATAAAATGTTGGGTTTCGGTGGATTTCGAGAACGTCAAAAATTGAAAGAAACTTGATGATTTGTTAAATTTCTAAGAAAACAGAGGAGAAATTAGAGTAAAAAGGTAAAAGATTATTCTTGTAGGTTTTAGGAGGTTCCTAAAAGACTTAAAAGTTGGCTTTTCGTGGATTTAAAACAACCTCAATTCACTTACGATCCTTAACTACTTGTTAAAAATTAGGGGAAAATGCAAAGAAAAATGAGGTAAAATTAATTATATGACCTAAAAGTTCACTCCCGTTGGTATTGCGAGGTCCCAAGAAGAATAAAAAGTTGGGTTTCGGTGGATTTCGAGAACGTCAAAAATTGAAAGAAACTTGATGATTTGTTAAATTTCTAAGAAAACAGAGGAGAAATTAGAGTAATAAGGTAAAAGATTATTCTTGTAGGTTTTAGGAGGTCCCTCGAAGACATAAAAGTTGGGTTTTGGTGGATTTAAAACAACCTCAATTCACTTACGATCCTTAACTACTTGTTAAAAATTAGGAGAAAATGCAAAGAAAAATGAGGTAAAATTAATTATATGACCTAAAAGTTCACTCCCGTTGGTATTACGAGGTCCCTAGAAGAATAAAAAGTTGGGTTTCGGTGGATTTCGAGAACGTAGAAATTCGAAAGAAACATGATGATCTGTTAAAATTTTAAGAAAACTGAGGAGAAATTAGAGTAATAAGGTAAAAGATTATTCTTGTAGGTTTTAGGAGGTTCCTAAAAGACTTAAAAGTTGGGTTTTGGTGGATATAAAACAACCTCAATTCACTTACGATCCTTAACTACTTGTTAAAAATTAGGGGAAAATGCAAAGAAAAATGTGGTAAAATTAATTATATGACCTAAAAGTTCACTCCCGTTGGTATTACGAGGTCCCTAGAAGAATAAAAAGTTGGGTTTCGGTGGATTTCGAGAACGTCAAAAATTGAAAGAAACTTGATGATTCGTTAAAATTCTAAGAAAATAGAGGAGAAATTAGAGTAATATGGCAAAAAGATTATTCTTGTAGGTTTTTGGAGGTCCCTCGAAGACATAAAAGTTGGGTTTTGGTGGATATAAAACAACCTCAATTCACTTACGATCCTTAACTACTTGTTAAAAATTAGGGGGAAATGCAAAGAAAAATGAGGTAAAATTAATTATATGATCTAAAAGTTCGATCCCGTTGGAATTACGAGGTCCCTAAAAGAATAAAAAGTTGGGTTTCCGAGGATTTCGAGAAGGTAGAAATTCGAAAGAAACTTGATGATTTGTTAAAATTCTAAGATAACTGAGGAGAAATTAGAGTAATAAGGTAAAAGATTATTCTTGTAGGTTTTAGGACGTCCCTCGAAGACATAAAAGTTGGGTTTTGGTGGATTTAAAACAACCTCAATTCACTTACGATCCTTAACTACTAGTCAAAAATTAGGGGAAAATGCAAAGAAAAATGAGGTAAAATTAATTCTATGACCTAAAAGTTCACTCCCGTTGGTATTACGAGGTCCCAAGAAGAATAAAAAGTTGGGTTTCGGTGGATTTCGAGAAAGTCAAAAATTGAAAGAAACTTGATGATTTGTTAAATTTCTAAGAAAACAGAGGAGAAATTAGAGTATTATGGTAAAAGATTATTCTTGTAGGTTTTAAGAGGTCCCTCGAAGACATAAAAGTTGGGTTTTGGTGGATAAAAAACAACCTCAATTCACTTACGATCCTTAACTACTTGTTTAAAATTAGGGGGAAATGCAAAGAAAAATGAGGTAAAATTAATGATATGACCTCAAAGTTCACTGCCGATGGTATTACGAGGTCCCTAGAAGAATAAAAAGTTAGTTCGGTGGATTTCGAGAACGTAGAAATTCGAAAGAAACTTGATGATCTGTAAAAATTCTAAGAAAACTGAGGAGAAATTAGAGTAATAACGTAAAAGATTATTCTTGTAGGTTTTAGGAGGTTCCTAAAAGACTTAAAAGTTGGCTTTTCGTGGATTTAAAACAACCTCAATTCACTTACGATCCTTAACTACTTGTTAAAAATTAGGGGAAAATGCAAAGAAAAATGAGGTAAAATTAATTATATGACCTAAAAGTTCACTCCCGTTGGTATTGCGAGGTCCCAAGAAGAATAAAAAGTTGGGTTTCGGTGGATTTCGAGAACGTCAAAAATTGAAAGAAACTTGATGATTTGTTAAATTTCTAAGAAAACAGAGGAGAAATTAGAGTAAAAAGGTAAAAGATTATTCTTGTAGGTTTTAGGAGGTTCCTAAAAGACTTAAAAGTTGGCTTTTCGTGGATTTAAAACAACCTCAATTCACTTACGATCCTTAACTACTTGTTAAAAATTAGGGGAAAATGCAAAGAAAAATGAGGTAAAATTAATTATATGACCTAAAAGTTCACTCCCGTTGGTATTGCGAGGTCCCAAGAAGAATAAAAAGTTGGGTTTCGGTGGATTTCGAGAACGTCAAAAATTGAAAGAAACTTGATGATTTGTTAAATTTCTAAGAAAACAGAGGAGAAATTAGAGTAATAAGGTAAAAGATTATTCTTGTAGGTTTTAGGAGGTCCCTCGAAGACATAAAAGTTGGGTTTTGGTGGATTTAAAACAACCTCAATTCACTTACGATCCTTAACTACTTGTTAAAAATTAGGAGAAAATGCAAAGAAAAATGAGGTAAAATTAATTATATGACCTAAAAGTTCACTCCCGTTGGTATTACGAGGTCCCTAGAAGAATAAAAAGTTGGGTTTCGGTGGATTTCGAGAACGTAGAAATTCGAAAGAAACATGATGATCTGTTAAAATTTTAAGAAAACTGAGGAGAAATTAGAGTAATAAGGTAAAAGATTATTCTTGTAGGTTTTAGGAGGTTCCTAAAAGACTTAAAAGTTGGGTTTTGGTGGATATAAAACAACCTCAATTCACTTACGATCCTTAACTACTTGTTAAAAATTAGGGGAAAATGCAAAGAAAAATGTGGTAAAATTAATTATATGACCTAAAAGTTCACTCCCGTTGGTATTACGAGGTCCCTAGAAGAATAAAAAGTTGGGTTTCGGTGGATTTCGAGAACGTCAAAAATTGAAAGAAACTTGATGATTCGTTAAAATTCTAAGAAAATAGAGGAGAAATTAGAGTAATATGGCAAAAAGATTATTCTTGTAGGTTTTTGGAGGTCCCTCGAAGACATAAAAGTTGGGTTTTGGTGGATATAAAACAACCTCAATTCACTTACGATCCTTAACTACTTGTTAAAAATTAGGGGGAAATGCAAAGAAAAATGAGGTAAAATTAATTATATGATCTAAAAGTTCGATCCCGTTGGAATTACGAGGTCCCTAAAAGAATAAAAAGTTGGGTTTCCGAGGATTTCGAGAAGGTAGAAATTCGAAAGAAACTTGATGATTTGTTAAAATTCTAAGATAACTGAGGAGAAATTAGAGTAATAAGGTAAAAGATTATTCTTGTAGGTTTTAGGACGTCCCTCGAAGACATAAAAGTTGGGTTTTGGTGGATTTAAAACAACCTCAATTCACTTACGATCCTTAACTACTAGTCAAAAATTAGGGGAAAATGCAAAGAAAAATGAGGTAAAATTAATTCTATGACCTAAAAGTTCACTCCCGTTGGTATTACGAGGTCCCAAGAAGAATAAAAAGTTGGGTTTCGGTGGATTTCGAGAAAGTCAAAAATTGAAAGAAACTTGATGATTTGTTAAATTTCTAAGAAAACAGAGGAGAAATTAGAGTATTATGGTAAAAGATTATTCTTGTAGGTTTTAAGAGGTCCCTCGAAGACATAAAAGTTGGGTTTTGGTGGATAAAAAACAACCTCAATTCACTTACGATCCTTAACTACTTGTTTAAAATTAGGGGGAAATGCAAAGAAAAATGAGGTAAAATTAATGATATGACCTCAAAGTTCACTGCCGATGGTATTACGAGGTCCCTAGAAGAATAAAAAGTTAGTTCGGTGGATTTCGAGAACGTAGAAATTCGAAAGAAACTTGATGATCTGTAAAAATTCTAAGAAAACTGAGGAGAAATTAGAGTAATAACTTAAAAGATTATTCTTGTAGGTTTTAGGAGGTTCCTAAAAGACTTAAAAGTTGGCTTTTCGTGGATTTAAAACAACCTCAATTCACTTACGATCCTTAACTACTTGTTAAAAATTAGGGGAAAATGCAAAGAAAAATGAGGTAAAACTAATTATATGACCTAAAAGTTCACTCCCGTTGGTATTGCGAGGTCCCAAGAAGAATAAAAAGTTGGGTTTCGGTGGATTTCGAGAACGTCAAAAATTGAAAGAAACTTGATGATTTGTTAAATTTCTAAGAAAACAGAGGAGAAATTAGAGTAAAAAGGTAAAAGATTATTCTTGTAGGTTTTAGGAGGTTCCTAAAAGACTTAAAAGTTGGCTTTTCGTGGATTTAAAACAACCTCAATTCACTTACGATCCTTAACTACTTGTTAAAAATTAGGGGAAAATGCAAAGAAAAATGAGGTAAAATTAATTATATGACCTAAAAGTTCACTCCCGTTGGTATTGCGAGGTCCCAAGAAGAATAAAAAGTTGGGTTTCGGTGGATTTCGAGAACGTCAAAAATTGAAAGAAACTTGATGATTTGTTAAATTTCTAAGAAAACAGAGGAGAAATTAGAGTAATAAGGTAAAAGATTATTCTTGTAGGTTTTAGGAGGTCCCTCGAAGACATAAAAGTTGGGTTTTGGTGGATTTAAAACAACCTCAATTCACTTACGATCCTTAACTACTTGTTAAAAATTAGGAGAAAATGCAAAGAAAAATGAGGTAAAATTAATTATATGACCTAAAAGTTCACTCCCGTTGGTATTACGAGGTCCCTAGAAGAATAAAAAGTTGGGTTTCGGTGGATTTCGAGAACGTAGAAATTCGAAAGAAACATGATGATCTGTTAAAATTTTAAGAAAACTGAGGAGAAATTAGAGTAATAAGGTAAAAGATTATTCTTGTAGGTTTTAGGAGGTTCCTAAAAGACTTAAAAGTTGGGTTTTGGTGGATATAAAACAACCTCAATTCACTTACGATCCTTAACTACTTGTTAAAAATTAGGGGAAAATGCAAAGAAAAATGTGGTAAAATTAATTATATGACCTAAAAGTTCACTCCCGTTGGTATTACGAGGTCCCTAGAAGAATAAAAAGTTGGGTTTCGGTGGATTTCGAGAACGTCAAAAATTGAAAGAAACTTGATGATTCGTTAAAATTCTAAGAAAATAGAGGAGAAATTAGAGTAATATGGCAAAAAGATTATTCTTGTAGGTTTTTGGAGGTCCCTCGAAGACATAAAAGTTGGGTTTTGGTGGATATAAAACAACCTCAATTCACTTACGATCCTTAACTACTTGTTAAAAATTAGGGGGAAATGCAAAGAAAAATGAGGTAAAATTAATTATATGATCTAAAAGTTCGATCCCGTTGGAATTACGAGGTCCCTAAAAGAATAAAAAGTTGGGTTTCCGAGGATTTCGAGAAGGTAGAAATTCGAAAGAAACTTGATGATTTGTTAAAATTCTAAGATAACTGAGGAGAAATTAGAGTAATAAGGTAAAAGATTATTCTTGTAGGTTTTAGGACGTCCCTCGAAGACATAAAAGTTGGGTTTTGGTGGATTTAAAACAACCTCAATTCACTTACGATCCTTAACTACTAGTCAAAAATTAGGGGAAAATGCAAAGAAAAATGTGGTAAAATTAATTCTATGACCTAAAAGTTCACTCCCGTTGGTATTACGAGGTCCCAAGAAGAATAAAAAGTTGGGTTTCGGTGGATTTCGAGAAAGTCAAAAATTGAAAGAAACTTGATGATTTGTTAAATTTCTAAGAAAACAGAGGAGAAATTAGAGTATTATGGTAAAAGACTATTCTTGTAGGTTTTAAGAGGTCCCTCGAAGACATAAAAGTTGGGTTTTGGTGGATAAAAAACAACCTCAATTCACTTACGATCCTTAACTACTTGTTTAAAATTAGGGGGAAATGCAAAGAAAAATGAGGTAAAATTAATGATATGACCTCAAAGTTCACTGCCGATGGTATTACGAGGTCCCTAGAAGAATAAAAAGTTAGTTCGGTGGATTTCGAGAACGTAGAAATTCGAAAGAAACTTGATGATCTGTAAAAATTCTAAGAAAACTGAGGAGAAATTAGAGTAATAACGTAAAAGATTATTCTTGTAGGTTTTAGGAGGTTCCTAAAAGACTTAAAAGTTGGCTTTTCGTGGATTTAAAACAACCTCAATTCACTTACGATCCTTAACTACTTGTTAAAAATTAGGGGAAAATGCAAAGAAAAATGAGGTAAAATTAATGATATGACCTCAAAGTTCACTCCCGATGGTATTACGAGGTCCCTAGAAGAATAAAAAGTTAGTTCGGTGGATTTCGAGAACGTAGAAATTCGAAAGAAACTTGATGATCTGTTAAAATTTTAAGAAAACTGAGGAGAAATTAGAGTAATAAGGTAAAAGATTATTCTTGTAGGTTTTAGGAGGTTCCTAAAAGACTTAAAAGTTGGGTTTTGGTGGATTTAAAACAACCTCAATTCACTTACGATCCTTAACTACTTGTTAAAAATTAGGAGAAAATGCAAAGAAAAATGAGGTAAAATTAATTATATGACCTAAAAGTTCACTCCCGTTGGTATTACGAGGTCCCAAGAAGAATAAAAAGTTGGGTTTCGGTGGATTTAGGAGGTTCCTAAAAGACTTAAAAGTTGGGTTTTGGTGGATTTAAAACAACCTCAATTCACTTACGATCCTTAACTACTTGTTAAAAATTAGGAGAAAATGCAAAGAAAAATGAGGTAAAATTAATTATATGACCTCAAAGTTCACTCCCGATGGTATTACGAGGTCCCTAGAAGAATAAAAAGTTAGTTCGGTGGATTTCGAGAACGTAGAAATTCGAACGAAACTTGATGATCTGTTAAAATTTTAAGAAAACTGAGGAGAAATTAGAGTAATAAGGTAAAAGATTATTCTTGTAGGTTTTAGGAGGTTCCTAAAAGACTTAAAAGTTCACTCCTCTGTTTTCTTAGAAATTTAACAAATCATCAAGTTTCTTTCAATTTTTGACGTTCTCGAAATCCACCGAAACCCAACTTTTTATTCTTCTTGGGACCTCGTAATACCAACGGGAGTGAACTTTTAGGTCATATAATTAATTTTACCTCATTTTTCTTTGCATTTTATCCTAATTTTTAACAAGTAGTTAAGGATCGTAAGTGAATTGAGGTTGTTTTAAATCCACCAAAACCCAACTTTTAAGTCTTTTAGGAACCTCCTAAAACCTACAAGAATAATCTTTTACGTTATTACTCTAATTTCTCCTCTGTTTTCTTAGAAATTTAACAAATCATTAAGTTTCTTTCAATTTTTGACGTTCTCGAAATCCACCGAAACCCAACTTTTTATTCTTCTTGGGACCTCGTAATACCAACGGGAGTGAACTTTTAGGTCATATAATTAATTTTACCTCATTTTTCTTTGCATTTTCTCCTAATTTTTAACAAGTAGTTAAGGATCGTAAGTGAATTGAGGTTGTTTTAAATCCACCAAAACCCAACTTTTAAGTCTTTTAGGAACCTCCTAAAACCTACAAGAATAATCTTTTACCTTATTACTCTAATTTCTCCTCTGTTTTCTTAAAATTTTAACAGATCATCAAGTTTCTTTTCGAATTTCTACGTTCTCGAAATCTATCGAATTAACTTTTTATTCTTCTAGGGACCTCGTAATACCATCGGGAGTGAACTTTGAGGTCATATAATTAATTTTACCTCATTTTTCTTTGCATTTTCCCCTAATTTTTAACAAGTAGTTAAGGATCGTAAGTGAATTGAGGTTGTTTTAAATCCACCAAAACCCAACTTTTAAGTCTTTTAGGAACCTCCTAAAACCTATAAGAATAATCTTTTACGTTATTACTCTAATTTCTCCTCAGTTTTCTTAGAATTTTAACAGATCATCAAGTTTCTTTCGAATTTCTACGTTCTCGAAATCCACCGAACTAACTTTTTATTCTTCTAGGGACCTCGTAATACCATCGGGAGTTAACTTTGAGGTCATATCATTAATTTTACCTCATTTTTCTTTGCATTTTCCCCTAATTTTTAACAAGTAGTTAAGGATCGTAAGTGAATTGAGGTTGTTTTAAATCTACCAAAACCCAACTTTTAAGTCTTTTAGGAACCTCCTAAAACCTACAAGAATAATCTTTTACGTTATTACTCTAATTTCTCCTCAGTTTTCTTAAAATTTTAACAGATCATCAAGTTTCTTTCGAATTTCTACGTTCTCGAAATCCACCGAACTAACTTTTTATTCTTTTAGGGACCTCGTAATACCATCGGGAGTGATTTTTGAGGTCATATCATTAATTTTACCTCATTTTTCTTTGCATTTTCTCCTAATTTTTAACAAGTAGTTAAGGATCGTAAGTGAATTGAGGTTGTTTTAAATCCACCAAAACCCAACTTTTAAGTCTTTTAGGAACCTCTTAAAACCTACAAGAATAATCTTTTACGTTATTACTCTAATTTCTCCTCAGTTTTCTTAGAATTTTAACAGATCATCAAGTTTCTTTCGAATTTCTACGTTCTCGAAATCCACCGAACTAACTTTTTATTCTTTTAGGGACCTCGTAATACCATCGGGAGTGATTTTTGAGGTCATATCATTAATTTTACCTCATTTTTCTTTGCATTTTCCCCTAATTTTTAACAAGTAGTTAAGGATCGTAAGTGAATTGAGGTTGTTTTTTATCCACCAAAACCCAACTTTTAAGTCTTTTAGGAACCTCCTAAAACCTACAAGAATAATCTTTTACCTTATTACTCTAATTTCTCCTCTGTTTTCTTAGAAATTTAACAAATCATCAAGTTTCTTTCAATTTTTGACGTTCTCGAAATCCACCGAAACCCAACTTTTTATTCTTCTAGGGACCTCGTAATACCATCGGGAGTGAACTTTGAGGTCATATCATTAATTTTACCTCATTTTTCTTTGCATTTTCCCCTAATTTTTAACAAGTAGTTAAGGATCGTAAGTGAATTAAGGTTGTTTTAAATCCACCAAAACCCAACTTTTAAGTCTTTTAGGAACCTCTTAAAACCTACAAGAATAATCTTTTACGTTATTACTCTAATTTCTCCTCAGTTTTCTTAGAATTTTAACAGATCATCAAGTTTCTTTCGAATTTCTACGTTCTCGAAATCCACCGAACTAACTTTTTATTCTTTTAGGGACCTCGTAATACCATCGGGAGTGATTTTTGAGGTCATATCATTAATTTTACCTCATTTTTCTTTGCATTTTGCCCTAATTTTTAACAAGTAGTTAAGGATCGTAAGTGAATTGAGGTTGTTTTTTATCCACCAAAACCCAACTTTTAAGTCTTTTAGGAACCTCCTAAAACCTACAAGAATAATCTTTTACCTTATTACTCTAATTTCTCCTCTGTTTTCTTAGAAATTTAACAAATCATCAAGTTTCTTTCAATTTTTGACGTTCTCGAAATCCACCGAAACCCAACTTTTTATTCTTCTGGGGACCTCGTAATACCATCGGGAGTGAACTTTGAGGTCATATCATTAATTTTACCTCATTTTTCTTTGCATTTTCCCCTAATTTTTAACAAGTAGTTAAGGATCGTAAGTGAATTGAGGTTGTTTTAAATCCACCAAAACCCAACTTTTAAGTCTTTTAGGAACCTCCTAAAACCTACAAGAATAATCTTTTACCTTATTACTCTAATTTCTCCTCAGTTTTCTTAAAATTTTAACAGATCATCAAGTTTCTTTCGAATTTCTACGTTCTCGAAATCCACCGAACTAACTTTTTATTCTTCTTGGGACCTCGTAATACCATCGGGAGTGAACTTTGAGGTCATATAATTAATTTTACCTCATTTTTCTTTGCATTTTCCCCTAATTTTTAACAAGTAGTAAAGGATCGTAAGTGAATTGAGGTTGTTTTAAATCCACCAAAACCCAACTTTTAAGTCTTTTAGGAACCTCCTAAAACCTACAAGAATAATCTTTTACCTTATTACTCTAATTTCTCCTCAGTTTTCTTAAAATTTTAACAGATCATCAAGTTTCTTTCGAATTTCTACGTTCTCGAAATCCACCGAACTAACTTTTTATTCTTCTAGGGACCTCGTAATACCATCGGGAGTGAACTTTGAGGTCATATCATTAATTTTACCTCATTTTTCTTTGCATTTTCCCCTAATTTTTAACAAGTAGTTAAGGATCGTAAGTGAATTGAGGTTGTTTTAAATCCACCAAAACCCAACTTTTAAGTCTTTTAGGAACCTCCTAAAACCTACAAGAATAATCTTTTACGTTATTACTCTAATTTCTCCTCAGTTTTCTTAAAATTTTAACAGATCATCAAGTTTCTTTCGAATTTCTACGTTCTCGAAATCCACCGAACTAACTTTTTATTCTTCTAGGGACCTCGTAATACCATCGGGAGTGAACTTTGAGGTCATATAATTAATTTTACCTCATTTTTCTTTGCATTTTCCCCTAATTTTTAACAAGTAGTAAAGGATCGTAAGTGAATTGAGGTTGTTTTAAATCCACCAAAACCCAACTTTTAAGTCTTTTAGGAACCTCCTAAAACCTATAAGAATAATCTTTTACGTTATTACTCTAATTTCTCCTCAGTTTTCTTAGAATTTTAACAGATCATCAAGTTTCTTTCGAATTTCTACGTTCTCGAAATCCACCGAACTAACTTTTTATTCTTCTAGGGACCTCGTAATACCATCGGGAGTTAACTTTGAGGTCATATCATTAATTTTACCTCATTTTTCTTTGCATTTTCCCCTAATTTTTAACAAGTAGTTAAGGATCGTAAGTGAATTGAGGTTGTTTTAAATCTACCAAAACCCAACTTTTAAGTCTTTTAGGAACCTCCTAAAACCTACAAGAATAATCTTTTACGTTATTACTCTAATTTCTCCTCAGTTTTCTTAAAATTTTAACAGATCATCAAGTTTCTTTCGAATTTCTACGTTCTCGAAATCCACCGAACTAACTTTTTATTCTTTTAGGGACCTCGTAATACCATCGGGAGTGATTTTTGAGGTCATATCATTAATTTTACCTCATTTTTCTTTGCATTTTCTCCTAATTTTTAACAAGTAGTTAAGGATCGTAAGTGAATTGAGGTTGTTTTAAATCCACCAAAACCCAACTTTTAAGTCTTTTAGGAACCTCTTAAAACCTACAAGAATAATCTTTTACGTTATTACTCTAATTTCTCCTCAGTTTTCTTAGAATTTTAACAGATCATCAAGTTTCTTTCGAATTTCTACGTTCTCGAAATCCACCGAACTAACTTTTTATTCTTTTAGGGACCTCGTAATACCATCGGGAGTGATTTTTGAGGTCATATCATTAATTTTACCTCATTTTTCTTTGCATTTTCCCCTAATTTTTAACAAGTAGTTAAGGATCGTAAGTGAATTGAGGTTGTTTTTTATCCACCAAAACCCAACTTTTAAGTCTTTTAGGAACCTCCTAAAACCTACAAGAATAATCTTTTACCTTATTACTCTAATTTCTCCTCTGTTTTCTTAGAAATTTAACAAATCATCAAGTTTCTTTCAATTTTTGACGTTCTCGAAATCCACCGAAACCCAACTTTTTATTCTTCTAGGGACCTCGTAATACCATCGGGAGTGAACTTTGAGGTCATATCATTAATTTTACCTCATTTTTCTTTGCATTTTCCCCTAATTTTTAACAAGTAGTTAAGGATCGTAAGTGAATTAAGGTTGTTTTAAATCCACCAAAACCCAACTTTTAAGTCTTTTAGGAACCTCTTAAAACCTACAAGAATAATCTTTTACGTTATTACTCTAATTTCTCCTCAGTTTTCTTAGAATTTTAACAGATCATCAAGTTTCTTTCGAATTTCTACGTTCTCGAAATCCACCGAACTAACTTTTTATTCTTTTAGGGACCTCGTAATACCATCGGGAGTGATTTTTGAGGTCATATCATTAATTTTACCTCATTTTTCTTTGCATTTTGCCCTAATTTTTAACAAGTAGTTAAGGATCGTAAGTGAATTGAGGTTGTTTTTTATCCACCAAAACCCAACTTTTAAGTCTTTTAGGAACCTCCTAAAACCTACAAGAATAATCTTTTACCTTATTACTCTAATTTCTCCTCTGTTTTCTTAGAAATTTAACAAATCATCAAGTTTCTTTCAATTTTTGACGTTCTCGAAATCCACCGAAACCCAACTTTTTATTCTTCTGGGGACCTCGTAATACCATCGGGAGTGAACTTTGAGGTCATATCATTAATTTTACCTCATTTTTCTTTGCATTTTCCCCTAATTTTTAACAAGTAGTTAAGGATCGTAAGTGAATTGAGGTTGTTTTAAATCCACCAAAACCCAACTTTTAAGTCTTTTAGGAACCTCCTAAAACCTACAAGAATAATCTTTTACCTTATTACTCTAATTTCTCCTCAGTTTTCTTAAAATTTTAACAGATCATCAAGTTTCTTTCGAATTTCTACGTTCTCGAAATCCACCGAACTAACTTTTTATTCTTCTTGGGACCTCGTAATACCATCGGGAGTGAACTTTGAGGTCATATAATTAATTTTACCTCATTTTTCTTTGCATTTTCCCCTAATTTTTAACAAGTAGTAAAGGATCGTAAGTGAATTGAGGTTGTTTTAAATCCACCAAAACCCAACTTTTAAGTCTTTTAGGAACCTCCTAAAACCTACAAGAATAATCTTTTACCTTATTACTCTAATTTCTCCTCAGTTTTCTTAAAATTTTAACAGATCATCAAGTTTCTTTCGAATTTCTACGTTCTCGAAATCCACCGAACTAACTTTTTATTCTTCTAGGGACCTCGTAATACCATCGGGAGTGAACTTTGAGGTCATATCATTAATTTTACCTCATTTTTCTTTGCATTTTCCCCTAATTTTTAACAAGTAGTTAAGGATCGTAAGTGAATTGAGGTTGTTTTAAATCCACCAAAACCCAACTTTTAAGTCTTTTAGGAACCTCCTAAAACCTACAAGAATAATCTTTTACGTTATTACTCTAATTTCTCCTCAGTTTTCTTAAAATTTTAACAGATCATCAAGTTTCTTTCGAATTTCTACGTTCTCGAAATCCACCGAACTAACTTTTTATTCTTCTAGGGACCTCGTAATACCATCGGGAGTGAACTTTGAGGTCATATAATTAATTTTACCTCATTTTTCTTTGCATTTTCCCCTAATTTTTAACAAGTAGTTAAGGATCGTAAGTGAATTGAGGTTGTTTTAAATCCACCAAAACCCAACTTTTAAGTCTTTTAGGAACCTCCTAAAACCTATAAGAATAATCTTTTACGTTATTACTCTAATTTCTCCTCAGTTTTCTTAGAATTTTAACAGATCATCAAGTTTCTTTCGAATTTCTACGTTCTCGAAATCCACCGAACTAACTTTTTATTCTTCTAGGGACCTCGTAATACCATCGGGAGTTAACTTTGAGGTCATATCATTAATTTTACCTCATTTTTCTTTGCATTTTCCCCTAATTTTTAACAAGTAGTTAAGGATCGTAAGTGAATTGAGGTTGTTTTAAATCTACCAAAACCCAACTTTTAAGTCTTTTAGGAACCTCCTAAAACCTACAAGAATAATCTTTTACGTTATTACTCTAATTTCTCCTCAGTTTTCTTAAAATTTTAACAGATCATCAAGTTTCTTTCGAATTTCTACGTTCTCGAAATCCACCGAACTAACTTTTTATTCTTTTAGGGACCTCGTAATACCATCGGGAGTGATTTTTGAGGTCATATCATTAATTTTACCTCATTTTTCTTTGCATTTTCTCCTAATTTTTAACAAGTAGTTAAGGATCGTAAGTGAATTGAGGTTGTTTTAAATCCACCAAAACCCAACTTTTAAGTCTTTTAGGAACCTCTTAAAACCTACAAGAATAATCTTTTACGTTATTACTCTAATTTCTCCTCAGTTTTCTTAGAATTTTAACAGATCATCAAGTTTCTTTCGAATTTCTACGTTCTCGAAATCCACCGAACTAACTTTTTATTCTTTTAGGGACCTCGTAATACCATCGGGAGTGATTTTTGAGGTCATATCATTAATTTTACCTCATTTTTCTTTCCATTTTCCCCTAATTTTTAACAAGTAGTTAAGGATCGTAAGTGAATTGAGGTTGTTTTAAATCCACCAAAACCCAACTTTTAAGTCTTTTAGGAACCTCCTAAAACCTATAAGAATAATCTTTTACGTTATTACTCTAATTTCTCCTCAGTTTTCTTAGAATTTTAACAGATCATCAAGTTTCTTTCGAATTTCTACGTTCTCGAAATCCACCGAACTAACTTTTTATTCTTCTAGGGACCTCGTAATACCATCGGGAGTTAACTTTGAGGTCATATCATTAATTTTACCTCATTTTTCTTTGCATTTTCCCCTAATTTTTAACAAGTAGTTAAGGATCGTAAGTGAATTGAGGTTGTTTTAAATCTACCAAAACCCAACTTTTAAGTCTTTTAGGAACCTCCTAAAACCTACAAGAATAATCTTTTACGTTATTACTCTAATTTCTCCTCAGTTTTCTTAAAATTTTAACAGATCATCAAGTTTCTTTCGAATTTCTACGTTCTCGAAATCCACCGAACTAACTTTTTATTCTTTTAGGGACCTCGTAATACCATCGGGAGTGATTTTTGAGGTCATATCATTAATTTTACCTCATTTTTCTTTGCATTTTCTCCTAATTTTTAACAAGTAGTTAAGGATCGTAAGTGAATTGAGGTTGTTTTAAATCCACCAAAACCCAACATTTAAGTCTTTTAGGAACCTCTTAAAACCTACAAGAATAATCTTTTACGTTATTACTCTAATTTCTCCTCAGTTTTCTTAGAATTTTAACAGATCATCAAGTTTCTTTCGAATTTCTACGTTCTCGAAATCCACCGAACTAACTTTTTATTCTTTTAGGGACCTCGTAATACCATCGGGAGTGATTTTTGAGGTCATATCATTAATTTTACCTCATTTTTCTTTGCATTTTCCCCTAATTTTTAACAAGTAGTTAAGGATCGTAAGTGAATTGAGGTTGTTTTTTATCCACCAAAACCCAACTTTTAAGTCTTTTAGGAACCTCCTAAAACCTACAAGAATAATCTTTTACCTTATTACTCTAATTTCTCCTCTGTTTTCTTAGAAATTTAACAAATCATCAAGTTTCTTTCAATTTTTGACGTTCTCGAAATCCACCGAAACCCAACTTTTTATTCTTCTAGGGACCTCGTAATACCATCGGGAGTGAACTTTGAGGTCATATCATTAATTTTACCTCATTTTTCTTTGCATTTTCCCCTAATTTTTAACAAGTAGTTAAGGATCGTAAGTGAATTAAGGTTGTTTTAAATCCACCAAAACCCAACTTTTAAGTCTTTTAGGAACCTCTTAAAACCTACAAGAATAATCTTTTACGTTATTACTCTAATTTCTCCTCAGTTTTCTTAGAATTTTAACAGATCATCAAGTTTCTTTCGAATTTCTACGTTCTCGAAATCCACCGAACTAACTTTTTATTCTTTTAGGGACCTCGTAATACCATCGGGAGTGATTTTTGAGGTCATATCATTAATTTTACCTCATTTTTCTTTGCATTTTGCCCTAATTTTTAACAAGTAGTTAAGGATCGTAAGTGAATTGAGGTTGTTTTTTATCCACCAAAACCCAACTTTTAAGTCTTTTAGGAACCTCCTAAAACCTACAAGAATAATCTTTTACCTTATTACTCTAATTTCTCCTCTGTTTTCTTAGAAATTTAACAAATCATCAAGTTTCTTTCAATTTTTGACGTTCTCGAAATCCACTGAAACCCAACTTTTTATTCTTCTGGGGACCTCGTAATACCATCGGGAGTGAACTTTGAGGTCATATCATTAATTTTACCTCATTTTTCTTTGCATTTTCCCCTAATTTTTAACAAGTAGTTAAGGATCGTAAGTGAATTGAGGTTGTTTTAAATCCACCAAAACCCAACTTTTAAGTCTTTTAGGAACCTCCTAAAACCTACAAGAATAATCTTTTACCTTATTACTCTAATTTCTCCTCAGTTTTCTTAAAATTTTAACAGATCATCAAGTTTCTTTCGAATTTCTACGTTCTCGAAATCCACCGAACTAACTTTTTATTCTTCTTGGGACCTCGTAATACCATCGGGAGTGAACTTTGAGGTCATATAATTAATTTTACCTCATTTTTCTTTGCATTTTCCCCTAATTTTTAACAAGTAGTAAAGGATCGTAAGTGAATTGAGGTTGTTTTAAATCCACCAAAACCCAACTTTTAAGTCTTTTAGGAACCTCCTAAAACCTACAAGAATAATCTTTTACCTTATTACTCTAATTTCTCCTCAGTTTTCTTAAAATTTTAACAGATCATCAAGTTTCTTTCGAATTTCTACGTTCTCGAAATCCACCGAACTAACTTTTTATTCTTCTAGGGACCTCGTAATACCATCGGGAGTGAACTTTGAGGTCATATCATTAATTTTACCTCATTTTTCTTTGCATTTTCCCCTAATTTTTAACAAGTAGTTAAGGATCGTAAGTGAATTGAGGTTGTTTTAAATCCACCAAAACCCAACTTTTAAGTCTTTTAGGAACCTCCTAAAACCTACAAGAATAATCTTTTACGTTATTACTCTAATTTCTCCTCAGTTTTCTTAAAATTTTAACAGATCATCAAGTTTCTTTCGAATTTCTACGTTCTCGAAATCCACCGAACTAACTTTTTATTCTTCTAGGGACCTCGTAATACCATCGGGAGTGAACTTTGAGGTCATATAATTAATTTTACCTCATTTTTCTTTGCATTTTCCCTTAATTTTTAACAATAGTTAAGGATCGTAAGTGAATTGAGGTTGTTTTAAATCCACCAAAACCCAACTTTTAAGTCTTTTAGGAACCTCCTAAAACCTATAAGAATAATCTTTTACGTTATTACTCTAATTTCTCCTCAGTTTTCTTAGAATTTTAACAGATCATCAAGTTTCTTTCGAATTTCTACGTTCTCGAAATCCACCGAACTAACTTTTTATTCTTCTAGGGACCTCGTAATACCATCGGGAGTTAACTTTGAGGTCATATCATTAATTTTACCTCATTTTTCTTTGCATTTTCCCCTAATTTTTAACAAGTAGTTAAGGATCGTAAGTGAATTGAGGTTGTTTTAAATCTACCAAAACCCAACTTTTAAGTCTTTTAGGAACCTCCTAAAACCTACAAGAATAATCTTTTACGTTATTACTCTAATTTCTCCTCAGTTTTCTTAAAATTTTAACAGATCATCAAGTTTCTTTCGAATTTCTACGTTCTCGAAATCCACCGAACTAACTTTTTATTCTTTTAGGGACCTCGTAATACCATCGGGAGTGATTTTTGAGGTCATATCATTAATTTTACCTCATTTTTCTTTGCATTTTCTCCTAATTTTTAACAAGTAGTTAAGGATCGTAAGTGAATTGAGGTTGTTTTAAATCCACCAAAACCCAACTTTTAAGTCTTTTAGGAACCTCTTAAAACCTACAAGAATAATCTTTTACGTTATTACTCTAATTTCTCCTCAGTTTTCTTAGAATTTTAACAGATCATCAAGTTTCTTTCGAATTTCTACGTTCTCGAAATCCACCGAACTAACTTTTTATTCTTTTAGGGACCTCGTAATACCATCGGGAGTGATTTTTGAGGTCATATCATTAATTTTACCTCATTTTTCTTTGCATTTTCCCCTAATTTTTAACAAGTAGTTAAGGATCGTAAGTGAATTGAGGTTGTTTTTTATCCACCAAAACCCAACTTTTAAGTCTTTTAGGAACCTCCTAAAACCTACAAGAATAATCTTTTACCTTATTACTCTAATTTCTCCTCTGTTTTCTTAGAAATTTAACAAATCATCAAGTTTCTTTCAATTTTTGACGTTCTCGAAATCCACTGAAACCCAACTTTTTATTCTTCTGGGGACCTCGTAATACCATCGGGAGTGAACTTTGAGGTCATATCATTAATTTTACCTCATTTTTCTTTGCATTTTCCCCTAATTTTTAACAAGTAGTTAAGGATCGTAAGTGAATTGAGGTTGTTTTAAATCCACCAAAACCCAACTTTTAAGTCTTTTAGGAACCTCCTAAAACCTACAAGAATAATCTTTTACCTTATTACTCTAATTTCTCCTCAGTTTTCTTAAAATTTTAACAGATCATCAAGTTTCTTTCGAATTTCTACGTTCTCGAAATCCACCGAACTAACTTTTTATTCTTCTTGGGACCTCGTAATACCATCGGGAGTGAACTTTGAGGTCATATAATTAATTTTACCTCATTTTTCTTTGCATTTTCCCCTAATTTTTAACAAGTAGTAAAGGATCGTAAGTGAATTGAGGTTGTTTTAAATCCACCAAAACCCAACTTTTAAGTCTTTTAGGAACCTCCTAAAACCTACAAGAATAATCTTTTACCTTATTACTCTAATTTCTCCTCAGTTTTCTTAAAATTTTAACAGATCATCAAGTTTCTTTCGAATTTCTACGTTCTCGAAATCCACCGAACTAACTTTTTATTCTTCTAGGGACCTCGTAATACCATCGGGAGTGAACTTTGAGGTCATATCATTAATTTTACCTCATTTTTCTTTGCATTTTCCCCTAATTTTTAACAAGTAGTTAAGGATCGTAAGTGAATTGAGGTTGTTTTAAATCCACCAAAACCCAACTTTTAAGTCTTTTAGGAACCTCCTAAAACCTACAAGAATAATCTTTTACGTTATTACTCTAATTTCTCCTCAGTTTTCTTAAAATTTTAACAGATCATCAAGTTTCTTTCGAATTTCTACGTTCTCGAAATCCACCGAACTAACTTTTTATTCTTCTAGGGACCTCGTAATACCATCGGGAGTGAACTTTGAGGTCATATAATTAATTTTACCTCATTTTTCTTTGCATTTTCCCTTAATTTTTAACAATAGTTAAGGATCGTAAGTGAATTGAGGTTGTTTTAAATCCACCAAAACCCAACTTTTAAGTCTTTTAGGAACCTCCTAAAACCTATAAGAATAATCTTTTACGTTATTACTCTAATTTCTCCTCAGTTTTCTTAGAATTTTAACAGATCATCAAGTTTCTTTCGAATTTCTACGTTCTCGAAATCCACCGAACTAACTTTTTATTCTTCTAGGGACCTCGTAATACCATCGGGAGTTAACTTTGAGGTCATATCATTAATTTTACCTCATTTTTCTTTGCATTTTCCCCTAATTTTTAACAAGTAGTTAAGGATCGTAAGTGAATTGAGGTTGTTTTAAATCTACCAAAACCCAACTTTTAAGTCTTTTAGGAACCTCCTAAAACCTACAAGAATAATCTTTTACGTTATTACTCTAATTTCTCCTCAGTTTTCTTAAAATTTTAACAGATCATCAAGTTTCTTTCGAATTTCTACGTTCTCGAAATCCACCGAACTAACTTTTTATTCTTTTAGGGACCTCGTAATACCATCGGGAGTGATTTTTGAGGTCATATCATTAATTTTACCTCATTTTTCTTTGCATTTTCTCCTAATTTTTAACAAGTAGTTAAGGATCGTAAGTGAATTGAGGTTGTTTTAAATCCACCAAAACCCAACTTTTAAGTCTTTTAGGAACCTCTTAAAACCTACAAGAATAATCTTTTACGTTATTACTCTAATTTCTCCTCAGTTTTCTTAGAATTTTAACAGATCATCAAGTTTCTTTCGAATTTCTACGTTCTCGAAATCCACCGAACTAACTTTTTATTCTTTTAGGGACCTCGTA
This sequence comes from Potentilla sterilis, assembly GCA_963682095.1. Classification (NCBI taxonomy): domain Eukaryota; kingdom Viridiplantae; phylum Streptophyta; class Magnoliopsida; order Rosales; family Rosaceae; genus Potentilla; species Potentilla sterilis. The sequence goes on from OY821756.1 coordinate 31,422,838, forward strand.
ATACCATCGGGAGTGATTTTTGAGGTCATATCATTAATTTTACCTCATTTTTCTTTGCATTTTCCCCTAATTTTTAACAAGTAGTTAAGGATCGTAAGTGAATTGAGGTTGTTTTTTATCCACCAAAACCCAACTTTTAAGTCTTTTAGGAACCTCCTAAAACCTACAAGAATAATCTTTTACCTTATTACTCTAATTTCTCCTTTGTTTTCTTAGAAATTTAACAAATCATCAAGTTTCTTTCAATTTTTGACGTTCTCGAAATCCACCGAAACCCAACTTTTTATTCTTCTAGGGACCTCGTAATACCATCTGGAGTGAACTTTGAGGTCATATCATTAATTTTACCTCATTTTTCTTTGCATTTTCCCCTAATTTTTAACAAGTAGTTAAGGATCGTAAGTGAATTGAGGTTGTTTTAAATCCACCAAAACCCAACTTTTAAGTCTTTTAGGAACCTCTTAAAACCTACAAGAATAATCTTTTACGTTATTACTCTAATTTCTCCTCAGTTTTCTTAGAATTTTAACAGATCATCAAGTTTCTTTCGAATTTCTACGTTCTCGAAATCCACCGAACTAACTTTTTATTCTTTTAGGGACCTCGTAATACCATCGGGAGTGATTTTTGAGGTCATATCATTAATTTTACCTCATTTTTCTTTGCATTTTGCCCTAATTTTTAACAAGTAGTTAAGGATCGTAAGTGAATTGAGGTTGTTTTTTATCCACCAAAACCCAACTTTTAAGTCTTTTAGGAACCTCCTAAAACCTACAAGAATAATCTTTTACCTTATTACTCTAATTTCTCCTCTGTTTTCTTAGAAATTTAACAAATCATCAAGTTTCTTTCAATTTTTGACGTTCTCAAAATCCACCGAAACCCAACTTTTTATTCTTCTGGGGACCTCGTAATACCATCGGGAGTGAACTTTGAGGTCATATCATTAATTTTACCTCATTTTTCTTTGCATTTTCCCCTAATTTTTAACAAGTAGTTAAGGATCGTAAGTGAATTGAGGTTGTTTTAAATCCACCAAAACCCAACTTTTAAGTCTTTTAAGAACCTCCTAAAACCTACAAGAATAATCTTTTACCTTATTACTCTAATTTCTCCTCAGTTTTCTTAAAATTTTAACAGATCATCAAGTTTCTTTCGAATTTCTACGTTCTCGAAATCCACCGAACTAACTTTTTATTCTTCTTGGGACCTCGTAATACCATCGGGAGTGAACTTTGAGGTCATATAATTAATTTTACCTCATTTTTCTTTGCATTTTCCCCTAATTTTTAACAAGTAGTAAAGGATCGTAAGTGAATTGAGGTTGTTTTAAATCCACCAAAACCCAACTTTTAAGTCTTTTAGGAACCTCCTAAAACCTACAAGAATAATCTTTTACCTTATTACTCTAATTTCTCCTCAGTTTTCTTAAAATTTTAACAGATCATCAAGTTTCTTTCGAATTTCTACGTTCTCGAAATCCACCGAACTAACTTTTTATTCTTCTAGGGACCTCGTAATACCATCGGGAGTGAACTTTGAGGTCATATCATTAATTTTACCTCATTTTTCTTTGCATTTTCCCCTAATTTTTAACAAGTAGTTAAGGATCGTAAGTGAATTGAGGTTGTTTTAAATCCACCAAAACCCAACTTTTAAGTCTTTTAGGAACCTCCTAAAACCTACAAGAATAATCTTTTACGTTATTACTCTAATTTCTCCTCAGTTTTCTTAAAATTTTAACAGATCATCAAGTTTCTTTCGAATTTCTACGTTCTCGAAATCCACCGAACTAACTTTTTATTCTTCTAGGGACCTCGTAATACCATCGGGAGTGAACTTTGAGGTCATATCATTAATTTTACCTCATTTTTCTTTGCATTTTCCCCTAATTTTTAACAAGTAGTTAAGGATCGTAAGTGAATTGAGGTTGTTTTAAATCCACCAAAACCCAACTTTTAAGTCTTTTAGGAACCTCTTAAAACCTAAAAGAATAATCTTTTACGTTATTACTCTAATTTCTCCTCAGTTTTTTTAGAATTTTAACAGATCATCAAGTTTCTTTCGAATTTCTACGTTCTCGAAATCCACCGAACTAACTTTTTATTCTTTTAGGGACCTCGTAATACCATCGGGAGTGATTTTTGAGGTCATATCATTAATTTTACCTCATTTTTCTTTGCATTTTCCCCTAATTTTTAACAAGTAGTTAAGGATCGTAAGTGAATTGAGGTTGTTTTTTATCCACCAAAACCCAACTTTTAAGTCTTTTAGGAACCTCCTAAAACCTACAAGAATAATCTTTTACCTTATTACTCTAATTTCTCCTCTGTTTTCTTAGAAATTTAACAAATCATCAAGTTTCTTTCAATTTTTGACGTTCTCGAAATCCACCGAAACCCAACTTTTTATTCTTCTAGGGACCTCGTAATACCATCGGGAGTGAACTTTGAGGTCATATCATTAATTTTACCTCATTTTTCTTTGCATTTTCCCCTAATTTTTAACAAGTAGTTAAGGATCATAAGTGAATTGAGGTTTTTTTAAATCCACCAAAACCCAACTTTTAAGTCTTTTAGGAACCTCCTAAAACCTACAAGAATAATCTTTTACCTTATTACTCTAATTTCTCCTCAGTTTTCTTAAAATTTTAACAGATCATCAAGTTTCTTTCGAATTTCTACGTTCTCGAAATCCACCGAACTAACTTTTTATTCTTCTAGGGACCTCGTAATACCATCGGGAGTGAACTTTGAGGTCATATCATTAATTTTACCTCATTTTTCTTTGCATTTTCCCCTAATTTTTAACAAGTAGTTAAGGATCGTAAGTGAATTGAGGTTGTTTTAAATCCACCAAAACCCAACTTTTAAGTCTTTTAGGAACCTCCTAAAACCTACAAGAATAATCTTTTACCTTATTACTCTAATTTCTCCTCAGTTTTCTTAAAATTTTAACAGATCATCAAGTTTCTTTCGAATTTCTACGTTCTCGAAATCCACCGAACTAACTTTTTATTCTTTTAGGGACCTCGTAATACCATCGGGAGTGATTTTTGAGGTCATATCATTAATTTTACCTCATTTTTCTTTGCATTTTCCCCTAATTTTTAACAAGTAGTAAAGGATCGTAAGTGAATTGAGGTTGTTTTAAATCCACCAAAACCCAACTTTTAAGTCTTTTAGGAACCTCCTAAAACCTACAAGAATAATCTTTTACCTTATTACTCTAATTTCTCCTCTGTTTTCTTAGAAATTTAACAAATCATCAAGTTTCTTTCAATTTTTGACGTTCTCGAAATCCACCGAAACCCAACTTTTTATTCTTCTAGGGACCTCGTAATACCATCTGGAGTGAACTTTGAGGTCATATCATTAATTTTACCTCATTTTTCTTTGCATTTTCTCCTAATTTTTAACAAGTAGTTAAGGATCGTAAGTGAATTGAGGTTGTTTTAAATCCACCAAAACCCAACTTTTAAGTCTTTTAGGAACCTCTTAAAACCTACAAGAATAATCTTTTACGTTATTACTCTAATTTCTCCTCAGTTTTCTTAGAATTTTAACAGATCATCAAGTTTCTTTCGAATTTCTACGTTCTCGAAATCCACCGAACTAACTTTTTATTCTTTTAGGGACCTCGTAATACCATCGGGAGTGATTTTTGAGGTCATATCATTAATTTTACCTCATTTTTCTTTGCATTTTGCCCTAATTTTTAACAAGTAGTTAAGGATCGTAAGTGAATTGAGGTTGTTTTTTATCCACCAAAACCCAACTTTTAAGTCTTTTAGGAACCTCCTAAAACCTACAAGAATAATCTTTTACCTTATTACTCTAATTTCTCCTCTGTTTTCTTAGAAATTTAACAAATCATCAAGTTTCTTTCAATTTTTGACGTTCTCAAAATCCACCGAAACCCAACTTTTTATTCTTCTGGGGACCTCGTAATACCATCGGGAGTGAACTTTGAGGTCATATCATTAATTTTACCTCATTTTTCTTTGCATTTTCCCCTAATTTTTAACAAGTAGTTAAGGATCGTAAGTGAATTGAGGTTGTTTTAAATCCACCAAAACCCAACTTTTAAGTCTTTTAAGAACCTCCTAAAACCTACAAGAATAATCTTTTACCTTATTACTCTAATTTCTCCTCAGTTTTCTTAAAATTTTAACAGATCATCAAGTTTCTTTCGAATTTCTACGTTCTCGAAATCCACCGAACTAACTTTTTATTCTTCTTGGGACCTCGTAATACCATCGGGAGTGAACTTTGAGGTCATATAATTAATTTTACCTCATTTTTCTTTGCATTTTCCCCTAATTTTTAACAAGTAGTAAAGGATCGTAAGTGAATTGAGGTTGTTTTAAATCCACCAAAACCCAACTTTTAAGTCTTTTAGGAACCTCCTAAAACCTACAAGAATAATCTTTTACCTTATTACTCTAATTTCTCCTCAGTTTTCTTAAAATTTTAACAGATCATCAAGTTTCTTTCGAATTTCTACGTTCTCGAAATCCACCGAACTAACTTTTTATTCTTCTAGGGACCTCGTAATACCATCGGGAGTGAACTTTGAGGTCATATCATTAATTTTACCTCATTTTTCTTTGCATTTTCCCCTAATTTTTAACAAGTAGTTAAGGATCGTAAGTGAATTGAGGTTGTTTTAAATCCACCAAAACCCAACTTTTAAGTCTTTTAGGAACCTCCTAAAACCTACAAGAATAATCTTTTACGTTATTACTCTAATTTCTCCTCAGTTTTCTTAAAATTTTAACAGATCATCAAGTTTCTTTCGAATTTCTACGTTCTCGAAATCCACCGAACTAACTTTTTATTCTTCTAGGGACCTCGTAATACCATCGGGAGTGAACTTTGAGGTCATATCATTAATTTTACCTCATTTTTCTTTGCATTTTCCCCTAATTTTTAACAAGTAGTTAAGGATCGTAAGTGAATTGAGGTTGTTTTAAATCCACCAAAACCCAACTTTTAAGTCTTTTAGGAACCTCTTAAAACCTAAAAGAATAATCTTTTACGTTATTACTCTAATTTCTCCTCAGTTTTTTTAGAATTTTAACAGATCATCAAGTTTCTTTCGAATTTCTACGTTCTCGAAATCCACCGAACTAACTTTTTATTCTTTTAGGGACCTCGTAATACCATCGGGAGTGATTTTTGAGGTCATATCATTAATTTTACCTCATTTTTCTTTGCATTTTCCCCTAATTTTTAACAAGTAGTTAAGGATCGTAAGTGAATTGAGGTTGTTTTTTATCCACCAAAACCCAACTTTTAAGTCTTTTAGGAACCTCCTAAAACCTACAAGAATAATCTTTTACCTTATTACTCTAATTTCTCCTCTGTTTTCTTAGAAATTTAACAAATCATCAAGTTTCTTTCAATTTTTGACGTTCTCGAAATCCACCGAAACCCAACTTTTTATTCTTCTAGGGACCTCGTAATACCATCGGGAGTGAACTTTGAGGTCATATCATTAATTTTACCTCATTTTTCTTTGCATTTTCCCCTAATTTTTAACAAGTAGTTAAGGATCATAAGTGAATTGAGGTTGTTTTAAATCCACCAAAACCCAACTTTTAAGTCTTTTAGGAACCTCCTAAAACCTACAAGAATAATCTTTTACCTTATTACTCTAATTTCTCCTCAGTTTTCTTAAAATTTTAACAGATCATCAAGTTTCTTTCGAATTTCTACGTTCTCGAAATCCACCGAACTAACTTTTTATTCTTCTAGGGACCTCGTAATACCATCGGGAGTGAACTTTGAGGTCATATCATTAATTTTACCTCATTTTTCTTTGCATTTTCCCCTAATTTTTAACAAGTAGTTAAGGATCGTAAGTGAATTGAGGTTGTTTTAAATCCACCAAAACCCAACTTTTAAGTCTTTTAGGAACCTCCTAAAACCTACAAGAATAATCTTTTACCTTATTACTCTAATTTCTCCTCAGTTTTCTTAAAATTTTAACAGATCATCAAGTTTCTTTCGAATTTCTACGTTCTCGAAATCCACCGAACTAACTTTTTATTCTTTTAGGGACCTCGTAATACCATCGGGAGTGATTTTTGAGGTCATATCATTAATTTTACCTCATTTTTCTTTGCATTTTCCCCTAATTTTTAACAAGTAGTAAAGGATCGTAAGTGAATTGAGGTTGTTTTAAATCCACCAAAACCCAACTTTTAAGTCTTTTAGGAACCTCCTAAAACCTACAAGAATAATCTTTTACCTTATTACTCTAATTTCTCCTCTGTTTTCTTAGAAATTTAACAAATCATCAAGTTTCTTTCAATTTTTGACGTTCTCGAAATCCACCGAAACCCAACTTTTTATTCTTCTAGGGACCTCGTAATACCATCGGGAGTGAACTTTGAGGTCATATCATTAATTTTACCTTATTTTTCTTTGCATTTTCCCCTAATTTTTAACAAGTAGTTAAGGATCGTAAGTGAATTGAGGTTGTTTTAAATCCACCAAAACCCAACTTTTAAGTCTTTTAGGAACCTCCTAAAACCTACAAGAATAATCTTTTACCTTATTACTCTAATTTCTCCTCAGTTTTCTTAAAATTTTAACAGATCATCAAGTTTCTTTCGAATTTCTACGTTCTCGAAATCCACCGAACTAACTTTTTATTCTTCTAGGGACCTCGTAATACCATCGGGAGTGAACTTTGAGGTCATATAATTAATTTTACCTCATTTTTCTTTCCATTTTCTCCTAATTTTTAACAAGTAGTTAAGGATCGTAAGTGAATTGAGGTTGTTTTAAATCCACCAAAACCCAACTTTTAAGTCTTTTAGGAACCTCCTAAAACCTACAAGAATAATCTTTTACGTTATTACTCTAATTTCTCCTCAGTTTTCTTAAAATTTTAACAGATCATCAAGTTTCTTTCGAATTTCTACGTTCTCGAAATCCACCGAACTAACTTTTTATTCTTCTAGGGACCTCGTAACTTGGTGGTCAATTTCATTGTGTTTTTGTTATTATCAAAGAATATCAGCTTGGCTGTGTTCTTACTCTCTACTGCTCTAAGTCTTCCTAGTGATTATAAATCTTAGAGCTTGAGAAATCAAAAACGTTTTCGAAAATCATAAAGCATTTGCATTCCAATACATGAGGTTGTGATTGGAGGTGCAACGACCCCAAGAGTTCACAAGCAGAGTTAGCTAAGGAGTAGTTAAGGTCTGAGTGAAGCTCTTGTATCCCTTTCATGTGTGAGGACTTAGGGGACAAGATGTGAGAGCGTTCTAGGTAGACTAGGTAGAGTCATAGAACAGGATAACAACAAGGTCTGGTATCCCAGGCTCTATTCTTGTATAAGTCTACGAATCACATAGTGGAAAGGTTTGTCCTTCGGATAAGGGCACGCAGTTTTCTTCCCTGAGTTCAGGGTTTCTGCGTTAAAGAAAAACATCTCAGTGTTGTTTTTACTTTCAGCAATCTTTTTCATTACTTGCATAATCGTAGCAATCTGTAAATCGAGATAGCACAACTCCTTGCTAGCCTCGAATTACAATATATAACGAAAAAGTTGTAAAGAGTCCTATTCACCCCCCCCTCTAGGACCTTCAAGTGGTACCAGAGCAGCCACCAGCTTGCTGGTGAGATCCTCTTAGAGGGAAATGGACCACAGATTCGGTTCCTCACTGAATTCTCCTCCCTTTTATGATTTTGAACTTTGAACTTTGAGGTCATATCATCGGGAGTGAACTTTGAGGTCATATCATTAATTTTACCTCATTTTTCTTTGCATTTTCCCCTAATTTTTAACAAGTAGTTAAGGATCGTAAGTGAATTGAGGTTGTTTTAAATCCACCAAAACCCAACTTTTAAGTCTTTTAGGAACCTCTTAAAACCTAAAAGAATAATCTTTTACGTTATTACTCTAATTTCTCCTCAGTTTTTTTAGAATTTTAACAGATCATCAAGTTTCTTTCGAATTTCTACGTTCTCGAAATCCACCGAACTAACTTTTTATTCTTTTAGGGACATGGTAATACCATCGGGAGTGATTTTTGAGGTCATATCATTAATTTTACCTCATTTTTCTTTGCATTTTCCCCTAATTTTTAACAAGTAGTTAAGGATCGTAAGTGAATTGAGGTTGTTTTTTATCCACCAAAACCCAACTTTTAAGTCTTTTAGGAACCTCCTAAAACCTACAAGAATAATCTTTTACCTTATTACTCTAATTTCTCCTCTGTTTTCTTAGAAATTTAACAAATCATCAAGTTTCTTTCAATTTTTGACGTTCTCGAAATCCACCGAAACCCAACTTTTTATTCTTCTAGGGACCTCGTAATACCATCGGGAGTGAACTTTGAGGTCATATCATTAATTTTACCTCATTTTTCTTTGCATTTTCCCCTAATTTTTAACAAGTAGTTAAGGATCCTAAGTGAATTGAGGTTGTTTTAAATCCACCAAAACCCAACTTTTAAGTCTTTTAGGAACCTCCTAAAACCTACAAGAATAATCTTTTACCTTATTACTCTAATTTCTCCTCAGTTTTCTTAAAATTTTAACAGATCATCAAGTTTCTTTCGAATTTCTACGTTCTCGAAATCCACCGAACTAACTTTTTATTCTTCTAGGGACCTCGTAATACCATCGGGAGTGAACTTTGAGGTCATATAATTAATTTTACCTCATTTTTCTTTGCATTTTCTCCTAATTTTTAACAAGTAGTTAAGGATCGTAAGTGAATTGAGGTTGTTTTAAATCCACCAAAACCCAACTTTTAAGTCTTTTAGGAACCTCCTAAAACCTACAAGAATAATCTTTTACCTTATTACTCTAATTTCTCCTCAGTTTTCTTAAAATTTTAACAGATCATCAAGTTTCTTTCGAATTTCTACGTTCTCGAAATCCACCGAACTAACTTTTTATTCTTCTAGGGACCTCGTAATACCATCGGGAGTGAACTTTGAGGTCATATCATTAATTTTACCTCATTTTTCTTTGCATTTTCCCCTAATTTTTAACAAGTAGTTAAGGATCGTAAGTGAATTGAGGTTGTTTTAAATCCACGAAAAGCCAACTTTTAAGTCTTTTAGGAACCTCCTAAAACCTACAAGAATAATCTTTTACGTTATTACTCTAATTTCTCCTCAGTTTTCTTAGAATTTTAACAGATCATCAAGTTTCTTTCGAATTTCTACGTTCTCGAAATCCACCGAACTAACTTTTTATTCTTCTAGGGACCTCGTAATACCATCGGGAGTGAACTTTGAGGTCATATCATTAATTTTACCTCATTTTTCTTTGCATTTTCCCCTAATTTTTAACAAGTAGTAAAGGATCGTAAGTGAATTGAGGTTGTTTTAAATCCACCAAAACCCAACTTTTAAGTCTTTTAGGAACCTCCTAAAACCTACAAGAATAATCTTTTACCTTATTACTCTAATTTCTCCTCAGTTTTCTTAAAATTTTAACAGATCATCAAGTTTCTTTCGAATTTCTACGTTCTCGAAATCCACCGAACTAACTTTTTATTCTTCTAGGGACCTCGTAATACCATCGGGAGTGAACTTTGAGGTCATATCATTAATTTTACCTCATTTTTCTTTGCATTTTCCCCTAATTTTTAACAAGTAGTTAAGGATCGTAAGTGAATTGAGGTTGTTTTAAATCCACCAAAACCCAACTTTTAAGTCTTTTAGGAACCTCCTAAAACCTACAAGAATAATCTTTTACCTTATTACTCTAATTTCTCCTCAGTTTTCTTAAAATTTTAACAGATCATCAAGTTTCTTTCGAATTTCTACGTTCTCGAAATCCACCGAACTAACTTTTTATTCTTCTAGGGACCTCGTAATACCATCGGGAGTGAACTTTGAGGTCATATAATTAATTTTACCTCATTTTTCTTTGCATTTTCTCCTAATTTTTAACAAGTAGTTAAGGATCGTAAGTGAATTGAGGTTGTTTTAAATCCACCAAAACCCAACTTTTAAGTCTTTTAGGAACCTCCTAAAACCTACAAGAATAATCTTTTACCTTATTACTCTAATTTCTCCTCAGTTTTCTTAAAATTTTAACAGATCATCAAGTTTCTTTCGAATTTCTACGTTCTCGAAATCCACCGAACTAACTTTTTATTCTTCTAGGGACCTCGTAATACCATCGGGAGTGAACTTTGAGGTCATATCATTAATTTTACCTCATTTTTCTTTGCATTTTCCCCTAATTTTTAACAAGTTGTTAAGGATCGTAAGTGAATTGAGGTTGTTTTAAATCCACCAAAACCCAACTTTTAAGTCTTTTAGGAACCTCCTAAAACCTACAAGAATAATCTTTTACGTTATTACTCTAATTTCTCCTCAGTTTTCTTAGAATTTTAACAGATCATCAAGTTTCTTTCGAATTTCTACGTTCTCGAAATCCACCGAACTAACTTTTTATTCTTCTAGGGACCTCGTAATACCATCGGGAGTGAACTTTGAGGTCATATCATTAATTTTACCTCATTTTTCTTTGCATTTTCCCCTAATTTTTAACAAGTTGTTAAGGATCGTAAGTGAATTGAGGTTGTTTTAAATCCACCAAAACCCAACTTTTAAGTCTTTTAGGAACCTCCTAAAACCTACAAGAATAATCTTTTACGTTATTACTCTAATTTCTCCTCAGTTTTCTTAGAATTTTAACAGATCATCAAGTTTCTTTCGAATTTCTACGTTCTCGAAATCCACCGAACTAACTTTTTATTCTTTTAGGGACCTCGTAATACCATCGGGAGTGATTTTTGAGGTCATATCATTAATTTTACCTCATTTTTCTTTGCATTTTCCCCTAATTTTTAACAAGTAGTAAAGGATCGTAAGTGAATTGAGGTTGTTTTAAATCCACCAAAACCCAACTTTTAAGTCTTTTAGGAACCTCCTAAAACCTACAAGAATAATCTTTTACCTTATTACTCTAATTTCTCCTCTGTTTTCTTAGAAATTTAACAAATCATCAAGTTTCTTTCAATTTTTGACGTTCTCGAAATCCACCGAAACCCAACTTTTTATTCTTCTAGGGACCTCGTAATACCATCGGGAGTGAACTTTGAGGTCATATCATTAATTTTACCTCATTTTTCTTTGCATTTTCCCCTAATTTTTAACAAGTAGTTAAGGATCGTAAGTGAATTGAGGTTGTTTTAAATCCACCAAAACCCAACTTTTAAGTCTTTTAGGAACCTCCTAAAACCTACAAGAATAATCTTTTACCTTATTACTCTAATTTCTCCTCAGTTTTCTTAAAATTTTAACAGATCATCAAGTTTCTTTCGAATTTCTACGTTCTCGAAATCCACCGAACTAACTTTTTATTCTTCTAGGGACCTCGTAATACCATCGGGAGTGAACTTTGAGGTCATATAATTAATTTTACCTCATTTTTCTTTGCATTTTCTCCTAATTTTTAACAAGTAGTTAAGGATCGTAAGTGAATTGAGGTTGTTTTAAATCCACCAAAACCCAACTTTTAAGTCTTTTAGGAACCTCCTAAAACCTACAAGAATAATCTTTTACCTTATTACTCTAATTTCTCCTCAGTTTTCTTAGAATTTTAACAGATCATCAAGTTTCTTTCGAATTTCTACGTTCTCGAAATCCACCGAACTAACTTTTTATTCTTCTAGGGACCTCGTAATACCATCGGGAGTGAACTTTGAGGTCATATCATTAATTTTACCTCATTTTTCTTTGCATTTTCCCCTAATTTTTAACAAGTAGTAAAGGATCGTAAGTGAATTGAGGTTGTTTTAAATCCACCAAAACCCAACTTTTAAGTCTTTTAGGAACCTCCTAAAACCTACAAGAATAATCTTTTACCTTATTACTCTAATTTCTCCTCAGTTTTCTTAGAATTTTAACAGATCATCAAGTTTCTTTCGAATTTCTACGTTCTCGAAATCCACCGAACTAACTTTTTATTCTTTTAGGGACCTCGTCATACCATCGGGAGTGATTTTTGAGGTCATATCATTAATTTTACCTCATTTTTCTTTGCATTTTCCCCTAATTTTTAACAAGTAGTTAAGGATCGTAAGTGAATTGAGGTTGTTTTTTATCCACCAAAACCCAACTTTTAAGTCTTTTAGGAACCTCCTAAAACCTACAAGAATAATCTCTTACCTTATTACTCTAATTTCTCCTCTGTTTTCTTAGAAATTTAACAAATCATCAAGTTTCTTTCAATTTTTGACGTTCTCGAAATCCACCGAAACCCAACTTTTTATTCTTCTAGGGACCTCGTAATACCATCGGGAGTGAACTTTGAGGTCATATCATTAATTTTACCTCATTTTTCTTTGCATTTTCCCCTAATTTTTAACAAGTAGTTAAGGATCGTAAGTGAATTGAGGTTGTTTTTTATCCACCAAAACCCAACTTTTAAGTCTTTTAGGAACCTCCTAAAACCTACAAGAATAATCTTTTACCTTATTACTCTAATTTCTCCTCTGTTTTCTTAGAAATTTAACAAATCATCAAGTTTCTTTCAATTTTTGACGTTCTCGAAATCCACCGAAACCCAACTTTTTATTCTTCTAGGGACCTCGTAATACCATCTGGAGTGAACTTTGAGGTCATATCATTAATTTTACCTCATTTTTCTTTGCATTTTCCCCTAATTTTTAACAAGTAGTTAAGGATCGTAAGTGAATTGAGGTTGTTTTAAATCCACCAAAACCCAACTTTTAAGTCTTTTAGGAACCTCTTAAAACCTACAAGAATAATCTTTTACGTTATTACTCTAATTTCTCCTCAGTTTTCTTAGAATTTTAACAGATCATCAAGTTTCTTTCGAATTTCTACGTTCTCGAAATCCACCGAACTAACTTTTTATTCTTTTAGGGACCTCGTAATACCATCGGGAGTGATTTTTGAGGTCATATCATTAATTTTACCTCATTTTTCTTTGCATTTTGCCCTAATTTTTAACAAGTAGTTAAGGATCGTAAGTGAATTGAGGTTGTTTTTTATCCACCAAAACCCAACTTTTAAGTCTTTTAGGAACCTCCTAAAACCTACAAGAATAATCTTTTACCTTATTACTCTAATTTCTCCTCTGTTTTCTTAGAAATTTAACAAATCATCAAGTTTCTTTCAATTTTTGACGTTCTCGAAATCCACCGAAACCCAACTTTTTATTCTTCTGGGGACCTCGTAATACCATCGGGAGTGAACTTTGAGGTCATATCATTAATTTTACCTCATTTTTCTTTGCATTTTCCCCTAATTTTTAACAAGTAGTTAAGGATCGTAAGTGAATTGAGGTTGTTTTAAATCCACCAAAACCCAACTTTTAAGTCTTTTAGGAACCTCCTAAAACCTACAAGAATAATCTTTTACCTTATTACTCTAATTTCTCCTCAGTTTTCTTAAAATTTTAACAGATCATCAAGTTTCTTTCGAATTTCTACGTTCTCGAAATCCACCGAACTAACTTTTTATTCTTCTTGGGACCTCGTAATACCATCGGGAGTGAACTTTGAGGTCATATAATTAATTTTACCTCATTTTTCTTTGCATTTTCCCCTAATTTTTAACAAGTAGTAAAGGATCGTAAGTGAATTGAGGTTGTTTTAAATCCACCAAAACCCAACTTTTAATTCTTTTAGGAACCTCCTAAAACCTACAAGAATAATCTTTTACCTTATTACTCTAATTTCTCCTCAGTTTTCTTAAAATTTTAACAGATCATCAAGTTTCTTTCGAATTTCTACGTTCTCGAAATCCACCGAACTAACTTTTTATTCTTCTAGGGACCTCGTAATACCATCGGGAGTGAACTTTGAGGTCATATCATTAATTTTACCTCATTTTTCTTTGCATTTTCCCCTAATTTTTAACAAGTAGTTAAGGATCGTAAGTGAATTGAGGTTGTTTTAAATCCACCAAAACCCAACTTTTAAGTCTTTTAGGAACCTCCTAAAACCTACAAGAATAATCTTTTACGTTATTACTCTAATTTCTCCTCAGTTTTCTTAAAATTTTAACAGATCATCAAGTTTCTTTCGAATTTCTACGTTCTCGAAATCCACCGAACTAACTTTTTATTCTTCTAGGGACCTCGTAATACCATCGGGAGTGAACTTTGAGGTCATATCATTAATTTTACCTCATTTTTCTTTGCATTTTCCCCTAATTTTTAACAAGTAGTTAAGGATCGTAAGTGAATTGAGGTTGTTTTAAATCCACCAAAACCCAACTTTTAAGTCTTTTAGGAACCTCTTAAAACCTAAAAGAATAATCTTTTACGTTATTACTCTAATTTCTCCTCAGTTTTTTTAGAATTTTAACAGATCATCAAGTTTCTTTCGAATTTCTACGTTCTCGAAATCCACCGAACTAACTTTTTATTCTTTTAGGGACCTCGTAATACCATCGGGAGTGATTTTTGAGGTCATATCATTAATTTTACCTCATTTTTCTTTGCATTTTCCCCTAATTTTTAACAAGTAGTTAAGGATCGTAAGTGAATTGAGGTTGTTTTTTATCCACCAAAACCCAACTTTTAAGTCTTTTAGGAACCTCCTAAAACCTACAAGAATAATCTTTTACCTTATTACTCTAATTTCTCCTCTGTTTTCTTAGAAATTTAACAAATCATCAAGTTTCTTTCAATTTTTGACGTTCTCGAAATCCACCGAAACCCAACTTTTTATTCTTCTAGGGACCTCGTAATACCATCGGGAGTGAACTTTGAGGTCATATCATTAATTTTACCTCATTTTTCTTTGCATTTTCCCCTAATTTTTAACAAGTAGTTAAGGATCATAAGTGAATTGAGGTTGTTTTAAATCCACCAAAACCCAACTTTTAAGTCTTTTAGGAACCTCCTAAAACCTACAAGAATAATCTTTTACCTTATTACTCTAATTTCTCCTCAGTTTTCTTAAAATTTTAACAGATCATCAAGTTTCTTTCGAATTTCTACGTTCTCGAAATCCACCGAACTAACTTTTTATTCTTCTAGGGACCTCGTAATACCATCGGGAGTGAACTTTGAGGTCATATCATTAATTTTACCTCATTTTTCTTTGCATTTTCCCCTAATTTTTAACAAGTAGTTAAGGATCGTAAGTGAATTGAGGTTGTTTTAAATCCACCAAAACCCAACTTTTAAGTCTTTTAGGAACCTCCTAAAACCTACAAGAATAATCTTTTACCTTATTACTCTAATTTCTCCTCAGTTTTCTTAAAATTTTAACAGATCATCAAGTTTCTTTCGAATTTCTACGTTCTCGAAATCCACCGAACTAACTTTTTATTCTTTTAGGGACCTCGTAATACCATCGGGAGTGATTTTTGAGGTCATATCATTAATTTTACCTCATTTTTCTTTGCATTTTCCCCTAATTTTTAACAAGTAGTAAAGGATCGTAAGTGAATTGAGGTTGTTTTAAATCCACCAAAACCCAACTTTTAAGTCTTTTAGGAACCTCCTAAAACCTACAAGAATAATCTTTTACCTTATTACTCTAATTTCTCCTCTGTTTTCTTAGAAATTTAACAAATCATCAAGTTTCTTTCAATTTTTGACGTTCTCGAAATCCACCGAAACCCAACTTTTTATTCTTCTAGGGACCTCGTAATACCATCGGGAGTGAACTTTGAGGTCATATCATTAATTTTACCTCATTTTTCTTTGCATTTTCCCCTAATTTTTAACAAGTAGTTAAGGATCGTAAGTGAATTGAGGTTGTTTTAAATCCACCAAAACCCAACTTTTAAGTCTTTTAGGAACCTCCTAAAACCTACAAGAATAATCTTTTACCTTATTACTCTAATTTCTCCTCAGTTTTCTTAAAATTTTAACAGATCATCAAGTTTCTTTCGAATTTCTACGTTCTCGAAATCCACCGAACTAACTTTTTATTCTTCTAGGGACCTCGTAATACCATCGGGAGTGAACTTTGAGGTCATATAATTAATTTTACCTCATTTTTCTTTGCATTTTCTCCTAATTTTTAACAAGTAGTTAAGGATCGTAAGTGAATTGAGGTTGTTTTAAATCCACCAAAACCCAACTTTTAAGTCTTTTAGGAACCTCCTAAAACCTACAAGAATAATCTTTTACGTTATTACTCTAATTTCTCCTCAGTTTTCTTAAAATTTTAACAGATCATCAAGTTTCTTTCGAATTTCTACGTTCTCGAAATCCACCGAACTAACTTTTTATTCTTCTAGGGACCTCGTAACTTGGTGGTCAATTTCATTGTGTTTTTGTTATTATCAAAGAATATCAGCTTGGCTGTGTTCTTACTCTCTACTGCTCTAAGTCTTCCTAGTGATTATAAATCTTAGAGCTTGAGAAATCAAAAACGTTTTCGAAAATCATAAAGCATTTGCATTCCAATACATGAGGTTGTGATTGGAGGTGCAACGACCCCAAGAGTTCACAAGCAGAGTTAGCTAAGGAGTAGTTAAGGTCTGAGTGAAGCTCTTGTATCCCTTTCATGTGTGAGGACTTAGGGGACAAGATGTGAGAGCGTTCTAGGTAGACTAGGTAGAGTCATAGAACAGGATAACAACAAGGTCTGGTATCCCAGGCTCTATTCTTGTATAAGTCTACGAATCACATAGTGGAAAGGTTTGTCCTTCGGATAAGGGCACGCAGTTTTCTTCCCTGAGTTCAGGGTTTCTGCGTTAAAGAAAAACATCTCAGTGTTGTTTTTACTTTCAGCAATCTTTTTCATTACTTGCATAATCGTAGCAATCTGTAAATCGAGATAGCACAACTCCTTGCTAGCCTCGAATTACAATATATAACGAAAAAGTTGTAAAGAGTCCTATTCACCCCCCCCTCTAGGACCTTCAAGTGGTACCAGAGCAGCCACCAGCTTGCTGGTGAGATCCTCTTAGAGGGAAATGGACCACAGATTCGGTTCCTCACTAAATTCTCCTCCCTTTTATGATTTTGAACTTTGAACTTTGAGGTCATATCATCGGGAGTGAACTTTGAGGTCATATCATTAATTTTACCTCATTTTTCTTTGCATTTTCCCCTAATTTTTAACAAGTAGTTAAGGATCGTAAGTGAATTGAGGTTGTTTTAAATCCACCAAAACCCAACTTTTAAGTCTTTTAGGAACCTCTTAAAACCTAAAAGAATAATCTTTTACGTTATTACTCTAATTTCTCCTCAGTTTTTTTAGAATTTTAACAGATCATCAAGTTTCTTTCGAATTTCTACGTTCTCGAAATCCACCGAACTAACTTTTTATTCTTTTAGGGACATGGTAATACCATCGGGAGTGATTTTTGAGGTCATATCATTAATTTTACCTCATTTTTCTTTGCATTTTCCCCTAATTTTTAACAAGTAGTTAAGGATCGTAAGTGAATTGAGGTTGTTTTTTATCCACCAAAACCCAACTTTTAAGTCTTTTAGGAACCTCCTAAAACCTACAAGAATAATCTTTTACCTTATTACTCTAATTTCTCCTCTGTTTTCTTAGAAATTTAACAAATCATCAAGTTTCTTTCAATTTTTGACGTTCTCGAAATCCACCGAAACCCCACTTTTTATTCTTCTAGGGACCTCGTAATACCATCGGGAGTGAACTTTGAGGTCATATCATTAATTTTACCTCATTTTTCTTTGCATTTTCCCCTAATTTTTAACAAGTAGTTAAGGATCCTAAGTGAATTGAGGTTGTTTTAAATCCACCAAAACCCAACTTTTAAGTCTTTTAGGAACCTCCTAAAACCTACAAGAATAATCTTTTACCTTATTACTCTAATTTCTCCTCAGTTTTCTTAAAATTTTAACAGATCATCAAGTTTCTTTCGAATTTCTACGTTCTCGAAATCCACCGAACTAACTTTTTATTCTTCTAGGGACCTCGTAATACCATCGGGAGTGAACTTTGAGGTCATATAATTAATTTTACCTCATTTTTCTTTGCATTTTCTCCTAATTTTTAACAAGTAGTTAAGGATCGTAAGTGAATTGAGGTTGTTTTAAATCCACCAAAACCCAACTTTTAAGTCTTTTAGGAACCTCCTAAAACCTACAAGAATAATCTTTTACCTTATTACTCTAATTTCTCCTCAGTTTTCTTAAAATTTTAACAGATCATCAAGTTTCTTTCGAATTTCTACGTTCTCGAAATCCACCGAACTAACTTTTTATTCTTCTAGGGACCTCGTAATACCATCGGGAGTGAACTTTGAGGTCATATCATTAATTTTACCTCATTTTTCTTTGCATTTTCCCCTAATTTTTAACAAGTAGTTAAGGATCGTAAGTGAATTGAGGTTGTTTTAAATCCACCAAAACCCAACTTTTAAGTCTTTTAGGAACCTCCTAAAACCTACAAGAATAATCTTTTACCTTATTACTCTAATTTCTCCTCTGTTTTCTTAGAAATTTAACAAATCATCAAGTTTCTTTCAATTTTTGACGTTCTCGAAATCCACCGAAACCCAACTTTTTATTCTTCTAGGGACCTCGTAATACCATCGGGAGTGAACTTTGAGGTCATATCATTAATTTTACCTCATTTTTCTTTGCATTTTCCCCTAATTTTTAACAAGTAGTTAAGGATCATAAGTGAATTGAGGTTGTTTTAAATCCACCAAAACCCAACTTTTAAGTCTTTTAGGAACCTCCTAAAACCTACAAGAATAATCTTTTACCTTATTACTCTAATTTCTCCTCAGTTTTCTTAAAATTTTAACAGATCATCAAGTTTCTTTCGAATTTCTACGTTCTCGAAATCCACCGAACTAACTTTTTATTCTTCTAGGGACCTCGTAATACCATCGGGAGTGAACTTTGAGGTCATATCATTAATTTTACCTCATTTTTCTTTGCATTTTCCCCTAATTTTTAACAAGTAGTTAAGGATCGTAAGTGAATTGAGGTTGTTTTAAATCCACCAAAACCCAACTTTTAAGTCTTTTAGGAACCTCCTAAAACCTACAAGAATAATCTTTTACCTTATTACTCTAATTTCTCCTCAGTTTTCTTAAAATTTTAACAGATCATCAAGTTTCTTTCGAATTTCTACGTTCTCGAAATCCACCGAACTAACTTTTTATTCTTTTAGGGACCTCGTAATACCATCGGGAGTGATTTTTGAGGTCATATCATTAATTTTACCTCATTTTTCTTTGCATTTTCCCCTAATTTTTAACAAGTAGTAAAGGATCGTAAGTGAATTGAGGTTGTTTTAAATCCACCAAAACCCAACTTTTAAGTCTTTTAGGAACCTCCTAAAACCTACAAGAATAATCTTTTACCTTATTACTCTAATTTCTCCTCTGTTTTCTTAGAAATTTAACAAATCATCAAGTTTCTTTCAATTTTTGACGTTCTCGAAATCCACCGAAACCCAACTTTTTATTCTTCTAGGGACCTCGTAATACCATCGGGAGTGAACTTTGAGGTCATATCATTAATTTTACCTCATTTTTCTTTGCATTTTCCCCTAATTTTTAACAAGTAGTTAAGGATCGTAAGTGAATTGAGGTTGTTTTAAATCCACCAAAACCCAACTTTTAAGTCTTTTAGGAACCTCCTAAAACCTACAAGAATAATCTTTTACCTTATTACTCTAATTTCTCCTCAGTTTTCTTAAAATTTTAACAGATCATCAAGTTTCTTTCGAATTTCTACGTTCTCGAAATCCACCGAACTAACTTTTTATTCTTCTAGGGACCTCGTAATACCATCGGGAGTGAACTTTGAGGTCATATAATTAATTTTACCTCATTTTTCTTTGCATTTTCTCCTAATTTTTAACAAGTAGTTAAGGATCGTAAGTGAATTGAGGTTGTTTTAAATCCACCAAAACCCAACTTTTAAGTCTTTTAGGAACCTCCTAAAACCTACAAGAATAATCTTTTACCTTATTACTCTAATTTCTCCTCAGTTTTCTTAAAATTTTAACAGATCATCAAGTTTCTTTCGAATTTCTACGTTCTCGAAATCCACCGAACTAACTTTTTATTCTTCTAGGGACCTCGTAATACCATCGGGAGTGAACTTTGAGGTCATATCATTAATTTTACCTCATTTTTCTTTGCATTTTCCCCTAATTTTTAACAAGTAGTTAAGGATCGTAAGTGAATTGAGGTTGTTTTAAATCCACCAAAACCCAACTTTTAAGTCTTTTAGGAACCTCCTAAAACCTACAAGAATAATCTTTTACGTTATTACTCTAATTTCTCCTCAGTTTTCTTAAAATTTTAACAGATCATCAAGTTTCTTTCGAATTTCTACGTTCTCGAAATCCACCGAACTAACTTTTTATTCTTCTAGGGACCTCGTAATACCATCGGGAGTGAACTTTGAGGTCATATCATTAATTTTACCTCATTTTTCTTTGCATTTTCCCCTAATTTTTAACAAGTAGTTAAGGATCGTAAGTGAATTGAGGTTGTTTTAAATCCACCAAAACCCAACTTTTAAGTCTTTTAGGAACCTCTTAAAACCTAAAAGAATAATCTTTTACGTTATTACTCTAATTTCTCCTCAGTTTTGTTAGAATTTTAACAGATCATCAAGTTTCTTTCGAATTTCTACGTTCTCGAAATCCACCGAACTAACTTTTTATTCTTTTAGGGACCTCGTAATACCATCGGGAGTGATTTTTGAGGTCATATCATTAATTTTACCTCATTTTTCTTTGCATTTTCCCCTAATTTTTAACAAGTAGTTAAGGATCGTAAGTGAATTGAGGTTGTTTTTTATCCACCAAAACCCAACTTTTAAGTCTTTTAGGAACCTCCTAAAACCTACAAGAATAATCTTTTACCTTATTACTCTAATTTCTCCTCTGTTTTCTTAGAAATTTAACAAATCATCAAGTTTCTTTCAATTTTTGACGTTCTCGAAATCCACCGAAACCCAACTTTTTATTCTTCTAGGGACCTCGTAATACCATCGGGAGTGAACTTTGAGGTCATATCATTAATTTTACCTCATTTTTCTTTGCATTTTCCCCTAATTTTTAACAAGTAGTTAAGGATCGTAAGTGAATTGAGGTTGTTTTAAATCCACCAAAACCCAACTTTTAAGTCTTTTAGGAACCTCCTAAAACCTACAAGAATAATCTTTTACCTTATTACTCTAATTTCTCCTCAGTTTTCTTAAAATTTTAACAGATCATCAAGTTTCTTTCGAATTTCTACGTTCTCGAAATCCACCGAACTAACTTTTTATTCTTCTAGGGACCTCGTAATACCATCGGGAGTGAACTTTGAGGTCATATAATTAATTTTACCTCATTTTTCTTTGCATTTTCTCCTAATTTTTAACAAGTAGTTAAGGATCGTAAGTGAATTGAGGTTGTTTTAAATCCACCAAAACCCAACTTTTAAGTCTTTTAGGAACCTCCTAAAACCTACAAGAATAATCTTTTACGTTATTACTCTAATTTCTCCTCAGTTTTCTTAGAATTTTAACAGATCATCAAGTTTTTTTCGAATTTCTACGTTCTCGAAATCCACCGAACTAACTTTTTATTCTTCTAGGGACCTCGTAATACCATCGGGAGTGAACTTTGAGGTCATATCATTAATTTTACCTCATTTTTCTTTGCATTTTCCCCTAATTTTTAACAAGTAGTAAAGGATCGTAAGTGAATTGAGGTTGTTTTAAATCCACCAAAACCCAACTTTTAAGTCTTTTAGGAACCTCCTAAAACCTACAAGAATAATCTTTTACCTTATTACTCTAATTTCTCCTCAGTTTTCTTAGAATTTTAACAGATCATCAAGTTTCTTTCGAATTTCTACGTTCTCGAAATCCACCGAACTAACTTTTTATTCTTTTAGGGACCTCGTCATACCATCGGGAGTGATTTTTGAGGTCATATCATTAATTTTACCTCATTTTTCTTTGCATTTTCCCCTAATTTTTAACAAGTAGTTAAGGATCGTAAGTGAATTGAGGTTGTTTTTTATCCACCAAAACCCAACTTTTAAGTCTTTTAGGAACCTCCTAAAACCTACAAGAATAATCTCTTACCTTATTACTCTAATTTCTCCTCTGTTTTCTTAGAAATTTAACAAATCATCAAGTTTCTTTCAATTTTTGACGTTCTCGAAATCCACCGAAACCCAACTTTTTATTCTTCTAGGGACCTCGTAATACCATCGGGAGTGAACTTTGAGGTCATATCATTAATTTTACCTCATTTTTCTTTGCATTTTCCCCTAATTTTTAACAAGTAGTTAAGGATCGTAAGTGAATTGAGGTTGTTTTAAATCCACCAAAACCCAACTTTTAAGTCTTTTAGGAACCTCCTAAAACCTACAAGAATAATCTTTTACCTTATTACTCTAATTTCTCCTCAGTTTTCTTAAAATTTTAACAGATCATCAAGTTTCTTTCGAATTTCTACGTTCTCGAAATCCACCGAACTAACTTTTTATTCTTCTAGGGACCTCGTAATACCATCGGGAGTGAACTTTGAGGTCATATAATTAATTTTACCTCATTTTTCTTTGCATTTTCTCCTAATTTTTAACAAGTAGTTAAGGATCGTAAGTGAATTGAGGTTGTTTTAAATCCACCAAAACCCAACTTTTAAGTCTTTTAGGAACCTCCTAAAACCTACAAGAATAATCTTTTACGTTATTACTCTAATTTCTCCTCAGTTTTCTTAGAATTTTAACAGATCATCAAGTTTCTTTCGAATTTCTACGTTCTCGAAATCCACCGAACTAACTTTTTATTCTTCTAGGGACCTCGTAATACCATCGGGAGTGAACTTTGAGGTCATATCATTAATTTTACCTCATTTTTCTTTGCATTTTCCCCTAATTTTTAACAAGTAGTAAAGGATCGTAAGTGAATTGAGGTTGTTTTAAATCCACCAAAACCCAACTTTTAAGTCTTTTAGGAACCTCCTAAAACCTACAAGAATAATCTTTTACCTTATTACTCTAATTTCTCCTCAGTTTTCTTAGAATTTTAACAGATCATCAAGTTTCTTTCGAATTTCTACGTTCTCGAAATCCACCGAACTAACTTTTTATTCTTTTAGGGACCTCGTCATACCATCGGGAGTGATTTTTGAGGTCATATCATTAATTTTACCTCATTTTTCTTTGCATTTTCCCCTAATTTTTAACAAGTAGTTAAGGATCGTAAGTGAATTGAGGTTGTTTTTTATCCACCAAAACCCAACTTTTAAGTCTTTTAGGAACCTCCTAAAACCTACAAGAATAATCTCTTACCTTATTACTCTAATTTCTCCTCTGTTTTCTTAGAAATTTAACAAATCATCAAGTTTCTTTCAATTTTTGACGTTCTCGAAATCCACCGAAACCCAACTTTTTATTCTTCTAGGGACCTCGTAATACCATCGGGAGTGAACTTTGAGGTCATATCATTAATTTTACCTCATTTTTCTTTGCATTTTCCCCTAATTTTTAACAAGTAGTTAAGGATCGTAAGTGAATTGAGGTTGTTTTAAATCCACCAAAACCCAACTTTTAAGTCTTTTAGGAACCTCCTAAAACCTACAAGAATAATCTTTTACCTTATTACTCTAATTTCTCCTCAGTTTTCTTAAAATTTTAACAGATCATCAAGTTTCTTTCGAATTTCTACGTTCTCGAAATCCACCGAACTAACTTTTTATTCTTCTAGGGACCTCGTAATACCATCGGGAGTGAACTTTGAGGTCATATCATTAATTTTACCTCATTTTTCTTTGCATTTTCCCCTAATTTTTAACAAGTAGTTAAGGATCGTAAGTGAATTGAGGTTGTTTTAAATCCACCAAAACCCAACTTTTAAGTCTTTTAGGAACCTCCTAAAACCTACAAGAATAATCTTTTACCTTATTACTCTAATTTCTCCTCAGTTTTCTTAAAATTTTAACAGATCATCAAGTTTCTTTCGAATTTCTACGTTCTCGAAATCCACCGAACTAACTTTTTATTCTTTTAGGGACCTCGTAATACCATCGGGAGTGATTTTTGAGGTCATATCATTAATTTTACCTCATTTTTCTTTGCATTTTCCCCTAATTTTTAACAAGTAGTAAAGGATCGTAAGTGAATTGAGGTTGTTTTAAATCCACCAAAACCCAACTTTTAAGTCTTTTAGGAACCTCCTAAAACCTACAAGAATAATCTTTTACCTTATTACTCTAATTTCTCCTCTGTTTTCTTAGAAATTTAACAAATCATCAAGTTTCTTTCAATTTTTGACGTTCTCGAAATCCACCGAAACCCAACTTTTTATTCTTCTAGGGACCTCGTAATACCATCGGGAGTGAACTTTGAGGTCATATCATTAATTTTACCTCATTTTTCTTTGCATTTTCCCCTAATTTTTAACAAGTAGTTAAGGATCGTAAGTGAATTGAGGTTGTTTTAAATCCACCAAAACCCAACTTTTAAGTCTTTTAGGAACCTCCTAAAACCTACAAGAATAATCTTTTACCTTATTACTCTAATTTCTCCTCAGTTTTCTTAAAATTTTAACAGATCATCAAGTTTCTTTCGAATTTCTACGTTCTCGAAATCCACCGAACTAACTTTTTATTCTTCTAGGGACCTCGTAATACCATCGGGAGTGAACTTTGAGGTCATATAATTAATTTTACCTCATTTTTCTTTGCATTTTCTCCTAATTTTTAACAAGTAGTTAAGGATCGTAAGTGAATTGAGGTTGTTTTAAATCCACCAAAACCCAACTTTTAAGTCTTTTAGGAACCTCCTAAAACCTACAAGAATAATCTTTTACCTTATTACTCTAATTTCTCCTCAGTTTTCTTAAAATTTTAACAGATCATCAAGTTTCTTTCGAATTTCTACGTTCTCGAAATCCACCGAACTAACTTTTTATTCTTCTAGGGACCTCGTAATACCATCGGGAGTGAACTTTGAGGTCATATCATTAATTTTACCTCATTTTTCTTTGCATTTTCCCCTAATTTTTAACAAGTAGTAAAGGATCGTAAGTGAATTGAGGTTGTTTTAAATCCACCAAAACCCAACTTTTAAGTCTTTTAGGAACCTCCTAAAACCTACAAGAATAATCTTTTACCTTATTACTCTAATTTCTCCTC
Organism: Potentilla sterilis; assembly: GCA_963682095.1. Classification (NCBI taxonomy): domain Eukaryota; kingdom Viridiplantae; phylum Streptophyta; class Magnoliopsida; order Rosales; family Rosaceae; genus Potentilla; species Potentilla sterilis. The sequence continues at coordinate 31,447,900 of OY821756.1, forward strand.
AGTTTTCTTAGAATTTTAACAGATCATCAAGTTTCTTTCGAATTTCTACGTTCTCGAAATCCACCGAACTAACTTTTTATTCTTTTAGGGACCTCGTCATACCATCGGGAGTGATTTTTGAGGTCATATCATTAATTTTACCTCATTTTTCTTTGCATTTTCCCCTAATTTTTAACAAGTAGTTAAGGATCGTAAGTGAATTGAGGTTGTTTTTTATCCACCAAAACCCAACTTTTAAGTCTTTTAGGAACCTCCTAAAACCTACAAGAATAATCTCTTACCTTATTACTCTAATTTCTCCTCTGTTTTCTTAGAAATTTAACAAATCATCAAGTTTCTTTCAATTTTTGACGTTCTCGAAATCCACCGAAACCCAACTTTTTATTCTTCTAGGGACCTCGTAATACCATCGGGAGTGAACTTTGAGGTCATATCATTAATTTTACCTCATTTTTCTTTGCATTTTCCCCTAATTTTTAACAAGTAGTTAAGGATCGTAAGTGAATTGAGGTTGTTTTAAATCCACCAAAACCCAACTTTTAAGTCTTTTAGGAACCTCCTAAAACCTACAAGAATAATCTTTTACCTTATTACTCTAATTTCTCCTCAGTTTTCTTAAAATTTTAACAGATCATCAAGTTTCTTTCGAATTTCTACGTTCTCGAAATCCACCGAACTAACTTTTTATTCTTCTAGGGACCTCGTAATACCATCGGGAGTGAACTTTGAGGTCATATCATTAATTTTACCTCATTTTTCTTTGCATTTTCCCCTAATTTTTAACAAGTAGTTAAGGATCGTAAGTGAATTGAGGTTGTTTTAAATCCACCAAAACCCAACTTTTAAGTCTTTTAGGAACCTCCTAAAACCTACAAGAATAATCTTTTACCTTATTACTCTAATTTCTCCTCAGTTTTCTTAAAATTTTAACAGATCATCAAGTTTCTTTCGAATTTCTACGTTCTCGAAATCCACCGAACTAACTTTTTATTCTTTTAGGGACCTCGTAATACCATCGGGAGTGATTTTTGAGGTCATATCATTAATTTTACCTCATTTTTCTTTGCATTTTCCCCTAATTTTTAACAAGTAGTAAAGGATCGTAAGTGAATTGAGGTTGTTTTAAATCCACCAAAACCCAACTTTTAAGTCTTTTAGGAACCTCCTAAAACCTACAAGAATAATCTTTTACCTTATTACTCTAATTTCTCCTCTGTTTTCTTAGAAATTTAACAAATCATCAAGTTTCTTTCAATTTTTGACGTTCTCGAAATCCACCGAAACCCAACTTTTTATTCTTCTAGGGACCTCGTAATACCATCGGGAGTGAACTTTGAGGTCATATCATTAATTTTACCTCATTTTTCTTTGCATTTTCCCCTAATTTTTAACAAGTAGTTAAGGATCGTAAGTGAATTGAGGTTGTTTTAAATCCACCAAAACCCAACTTTTAAGTCTTTTAGGAACCTCCTAAAACCTACAAGAATAATCTTTTACCTTATTACTCTAATTTCTCCTCAGTTTTCTTAAAATTTTAACAGATCATCAAGTTTCTTTCGAATTTCTACGTTCTCGAAATCCACCGAACTAACTTTTTATTCTTCTAGGGACCTCGTAATACCATCGGGAGTGAACTTTGAGGTCATATAATTAATTTTACCTCATTTTTCTTTGCATTTTCTCCTAATTTTTAACAAGTAGTTAAGGATCGTAAGTGAATTGAGGTTGTTTTAAATCCACCAAAACCCAACTTTTAAGTCTTTTAGGAACCTCCTAAAACCTACAAGAATAATCTTTTACCTTATTACTCTAATTTCTCCTCAGTTTTCTTAAAATTTTAACAGATCATCAAGTTTCTTTCGAATTTCTACGTTCTCGAAATCCACCGAACTAACTTTTTATTCTTCTAGGGACCTCGTAATACCATCGGGAGTGAACTTTGAGGTCATATCATTAATTTTACCTCATTTTTCTTTGCATTTTCCCCTAATTTTTAACAAGTAGTAAAGGATCGTAAGTGAATTGAGGTTGTTTTAAATCCACCAAAACCCAACTTTTAAGTCTTTTAGGAACCTCCTAAAACCTACAAGAATAATCTTTTACCTTATTACTCTAATTTCTCCTCAGTTTTCTTAGAATTTTAACAGATCATCAAGTTTCTTTCGAATTTCTACGTTCTCGAAATCCACCGAACTAACTTTTTATTCTTCTAGGGACCTCGTAATACCATCGGGAGTGAACTTTGAGGTCATATCATTAATTTTACCTCATTTTTCTTTGCATTTTCCCCTAATTTTTAACAAGTAGTTAAGGATCGTAAGTGAATTGAGGTTGTTTTAAATCCACCAAAACCCAACTTTTAAGTCTTTTAGGAACCTCCTAAAACCTACAAGAATAATCTTTTACGTTATTACTCTAATTTCTCCTCAGTTTTCTTAAAATTTTAACAGATCATCAAGTTTCTTTCGAATTTCTACGTTCTCGAAATCCACCGAACTAACTTTTTATTCTTCTAGGGACCTCGTAATACCATCGGGAGTGAACTTTGAGGTCATATCATTAATTTTACCTCATTTTTCTTTGCATTTTCCCCTAATTTTTAACAAGTAGTTAAGGATCGTAAGTGAATTGAGGTTGTTTTAAATCCACCAAAACCCAACTTTTAAGTCTTTTAGGAACCTCTTAAAACCTAAAAGAATAATCTTTTACGTTATTACTCTAATTTCTCCTCAGTTTTTTTAGAATTTTAACAGATCATCAAGTTTCTTTCGAATTTCTACGTTCTCGAAATCCACCGAACTAACTTTTTATTCTTTTAGGGACCTCGTAATACCATCGGGAGTGATTTTTGAGGTCATATCATTAATTTTACCTCATTTTTCTTTGCATTTTCCCCTAATTTTTAACAAGTAGTTAAGGATCGTAAGTGAATTGAGGTTGTTTTTTATCCACCAAAACCCAACTTTTAAGTCTTTTAGGAACCTCCTAAAACCTACAAGAATAATCTTTTACCTTATTACTCTAATTTCTCCTCAGTTTTCTTAAAATTTTAACAGATCATCAAGTTTCTTTCGAATTTCTACGTTCTCGAAATCCACCGAACTAACTTTTTATTCTTCTAGGGACCTCGTAATACCATCGGGAGTGAACTTTGAGGTCATATCATTAATTTTACCTCATTTTTCTTTGCATTTTCCCCTAATTTTTAACAAGTAGTTAAGGATCGTAAGTGAATTGAGGTTGTTTTAAATCCACCAAAACCCAACTTTTAAGTCTTTTAGGAACCTCCTAAAACCTACAAGAATAATCTTTTACGTTATTACTCTAATTTCTCCTCAGTTTTCTTAAAATTTTAACAGATCATCAAGTTTCTTTCGAATTTCTACGTTCTCGAAATCCACCGAACTAACTTTTTATTCTTCTAGGGACCTCGTAATACCATCGGGAGTGAACTTTGAGGTCATATCATTAATTTTACCTCATTTTTCTTTGCATTTTCCCCTAATTTTTAACAAGTAGTTAAGGATCGTAAGTGAATTGAGGTTGTTTTAAATCCACCAAAACCCAACTTTTAAGTCTTTTAGGAACCTCCTAAAACCTACAAGAATAATCTTTTACCTTATTACTCTAATTTCTCCTCAGTTTTCTTAAAATTTTAACAGATCATCAAGTTTCTTTCGAATTTCTACGTTCTCGAAATCCACCGAACTAACTTTTTATTCTTCTAGGGACCTCGTAATACCATCGGGAGTGAACTTTGAGGTCATATCATTAATTTTACCTCATTTTTCTTTGCATTTTCCCCTAATTTTTAACAAGTAGTTAAGGATCGTAAGTGAATTGAGGTTGTTTTAAATCCACCAAAACCCAACTTTTAAGTCTTTTAGGAACCTCCTAAAACCTACAAGAATAATCTTTTACGTTATTACTCTAATTTCTCCTCAGTTTTCTTAAAATTTTAACAGATCATCAAGTTTCTTTCGAATTTCTACGTTCTCGAAATCCACCGAACTAACTTTTTATTCTTCTAGGGACCTCGTAATACCATCGGGAGTGAACTTTGAGGTCATATCATTAATTTTACCTCATTTTTCTTTGCATTTTCCCCTAATTTTTAACAAGTAGTTAAGGATCGTAAGTGAATTGAGGTTGTTTTAAATCCACCAAAACCCAACTTTTAAGTCTTTTAGGAACCTCCTAAAACCTACAAGAATAATCTTTTACCTTATTACTCTAATTTCTCCTCAGTTTTCTTAAAATTTTAACAGATCATCAAGTTTCTTTCGAATTTCTACGTTCTCGAAATCCACCGAACTAACTTTTTATTCTTCTAGGGACCTCGTAATACCATCGGGAGTGAACTTTGAGGTCATATCATTAATTTTACCTCATTTTTCTTTGCATTTTCCCCTAATTTTTAACAAGTAGTTAAGGATCGTAAGTGAATTGAGGTTGTTTTAAATCCACCAAAACCCAACTTTTAAGTCTTTTAGGAACCTCCTAAAACCTACAAGAATAATCTTTTACCTTATTACTCTAATTTCTCCTCAGTTTTCTTAAAATTTTAACAGATCATCAAGTTTCTTTCGAATTTCTACGTTCTCGAAATCCACCGAACTAACTTTTTATTCTTCTAGGGACCTCGTAATACCATCGGGAGTGAACTTTGAGGTCATATCATTAATTTTACCTCATTTTTCTTTGCATTTTCCCCTAATTTTTAACAAGTAGTTAAGGATCGTAAGTGAATTGAGGTTGTTTTAAATCCACCAAAACCCAACTTTTAAGTCTTTTAGGAACCTCCTAAAACCTACAAGAATAATCTTTTACCTTATTACTCTAATTTCTCCTCAGTTTTCTTAAAATTTTAACAGATCATCAAGTTTCTTTCGAATTTCTACGTTCTCGAAATCCACCGAACTAACTTTTTATTCTTCTAGGGACCTCGTAATACCATCGGGAGTGAACTTTGAGGTCATATAATTAATTTTACCTCATTTTTCTTTGCATTTTCTCCTAATTTTTAACAAGTAGTTAAGGATCGTAAGTGAATTGAGGTTGTTTTAAATCCACCAAAACCCAACTTTTAAGTCTTTTAGGAACCTCTTAAAACCTAAAAGAATAATCTTTTACGTTATTACTCTAATTTCTCCTCAGTTTTTTTAGAATTTTAACAGATCATCAAGTTTCTTTCGAATTTCTACGTTCTCGAAATCCACCGAACTAACTTTTTATTCTTTTAGGGACCTCGTAATACCATCGGGAGTGATTTTTGAGGTCATATCATTAATTTTACCTCATTTTTCTTTGCATTTTCCCCTAATTTTTAACAAGTAGTAAAGGATCGTAAGTGAATTGAGGTTGTTTTAAATCCACCAAAACCCAACTTTTAAGTCTTTTAGGAACCTCCTAAAACCTACAAGAATAATCTTTTACCTTATTACTCTAATTTCTCCTCAGTTTTCTTAAAATTTTAACAGATCATCAAGTTTCTTTCGAATTTCTACGTTCTCGAAATCCACCGAACTAACTTTTTATTCTTCTAGGGACCTCGTAATACCATCGGGAGTGAACTTTGAGGTCATATCATTAATTTTACCTCATTTTTCTTTGCATTTTCCCCTAATTTTTAACAAGTAGTTAAGGATCGTAAGTGAATTGAGGTTGTTTTAAATCCACCAAAACCCAACTTTTAAGTCTTTTAGGAACCTCCTAAAACCTACAAGAATAATCTTTTACGTTATTACTCTAATTTCTCCTCAGTTTTCTTAAAATTTTAACAGATCATCAAGTTTCTTTCGAATTTCTACGTTCTCGAAATCCACCGAACTAACTTTTTATTCTTCTAGGGACCTCGTAATACCATCGGGAGTGAACTTTGAGGTCATATCATTAATTTTACCTCATTTTTCTTTGCATTTTCCCCTAATTTTTAACAAGTAGTTAAGGATCGTAAGTGAATTGAGGTTGTTTTAAATCCACCAAAACCCAACTTTTAAGTCTTTTAGGAACCTCCTAAAACCTACAAGAATAATCTTTTACCTTATTACTCTAATTTCTCCTCAGTTTTCTTAAAATTTTAACAGATCATCAAGTTTCTTTCGAATTTCTACGTTCTCGAAATCCACCGAACTAACTTTTTATTCTTCTAGGGACCTCGTAATACCATCGGGAGTGAACTTTGAGGTCATATCATTAATTTTACCTCATTTTTCTTTGCATTTTCCCCTAATTTTTAACAAGTAGTTAAGGATCGTAAGTGAATTGAGGTTGTTTTAAATCCACCAAAACCCAACTTTTAAGTCTTTTAGGAACCTCCTAAAACCTACAAGAATAATCTTTTACGTTATTACTCTAATTTCTCCTCAGTTTTCTTAAAATTTTAACAGATCATCAAGTTTCTTTCGAATTTCTACGTTCTCGAAATCCACCGAACTAACTTTTTATTCTTCTAGGGACCTCGTAATACCATCGGGAGTGAACTTTGAGGTCATATCATTAATTTTACCTCATTTTTCTTTGCATTTTCCCCTAATTTTTAACAAGTAGTTAAGGATCGTAAGTGAATTGAGGTTGTTTTAAATCCACCAAAACCCAACTTTTAAGTCTTTTAGGAACCTCTTAAAACCTAAAAGAATAATCTTTTACGTTATTACTCTAATTTCTCCTCAGTTTTTTTAGAATTTTAACAGATCATCAAGTTTCTTTCGAATTTCTACGTTCTCGAAATCCACCGAACTAACTTTTTATTCTTTTAGGGACCTCGTAATACCATCGGGAGTGATTTTTGAGGTCATATCATTAATTTTACCTCATTTTTCTTTGCATTTTCCCCTAATTTTTAACAAGTAGTTAAGGATCGTAAGTGAATTGAGGTTGTTTTAAATCCACCAAAACCCAACTTTTAAGTCTTTTAGGAACCTCTTAAAACCTAAAAGAATAATCTTTTACGTTATTACTCTAATTTCTCCTCAGTTTTCTTAAAATTTTAACAGATCATCAAGTTTCTTTCGAATTTCTACGTTCTCGAAATCCACCGAACTAACTTTTTATTCTTCTAGGGACCTCGTAATACCATCGGGAGTGAACTTTGAGGTCATATCATTAATTTTACCTCATTTTTCTTTGCATTTTCCCCTAATTTTTAACAAGTAGTTAAGGATCGTAAGTGAATTGAGGTTGTTTTAAATCCACCAAAACCCAACTTTTAAGTCTTTTAGGAACCTCCTAAAACCTACAAGAATAATCTTTTACGTTATTACTCTAATTTCTCCTCAGTTTTCTTAAAATTTTAACAGATCATCAAGTTTCTTTCGAATTTCTACGTTCTCGAAATCCACCGAACTAACTTTTTATTCTTCTAGGGACCTCGTAATACCATCGGGAGTGAACTTTGAGGTCATATCATTAATTTTACCTCATTTTTCTTTGCATTTTCCCCTAATTTTTAACAAGTAGTTAAGGATCGTAAGTGAATTGAGGTTGTTTTAAATCCACCAAAACCCAACTTTTAAGTCTTTTAGGAACCTCCTAAAACCTACAAGAATAATCTTTTACCTTATTACTCTAATTTCTCCTCAGTTTTCTTAAAATTTTAACAGATCATCAAGTTTCTTTCGAATTTCTACGTTCTCGAAATCCACCGAACTAACTTTTTATTCTTTTAGGGACCTCGTAATACCATCGGGAGTGATTTTTGAGGTCATATCATTAATTTTACCTCATTTTTCTTTGCATTTTCCCCTAATTTTTAACAAGTAGTTAAGGATCGTAAGTGAATTGAGGTTGTTTTTTATCCACCAAAACCCAACTTTTAAGTCTTTTAGGAACCTCCTAAAACCTACAAGAATAATCTTTTACCTTATTACTCTAATTTCTCCTCAGTTTTCTTAAAATTTTAACAGATCATCAAGTTTCTTTCGAATTTCTACGTTCTCGAAATCCACCGAACTAACTTTTTATTCTTCTAGGGACCTCGTAATACCATCGGGAGTGAACTTTGAGGTCATATCATTAATTTTACCTCATTTTTCTTTGCATTTTCCCCTAATTTTTAACAAGTAGTTAAGGATCGTAAGTGAATTGAGGTTGTTTTAAATCCACCAAAACCCAACTTTTAAGTCTTTTAGGAACCTCCTAAAACCTACAAGAATAATCTTTTACGTTATTACTCTAATTTCTCCTCAGTTTTCTTAAAATTTTAACAGATCATCAAGTTTCTTTCGAATTTCTACGTTCTCGAAATCCACCGAACTAACTTTTTATTCTTCTAGGGACCTCGTAATACCATCGGGAGTGAACTTTGAGGTCATATCATTAATTTTACCTCATTTTTCTTTGCATTTTCCCCTAATTTTTAACAAGTAGTTAAGGATCGTAAGTGAATTGAGGTTGTTTTAAATCCACCAAAACCCAACTTTTAAGTCTTTTAGGAACCTCCTAAAACCTACAAGAATAATCTTTTACCTTATTACTCTAATTTCTCCTCAGTTTTCTTAAAATTTTAACAGATCATCAAGTTTCTTTCGAATTTCTACGTTCTCGAAATCCACCGAACTAACTTTTTATTCTTCTAGGGACCTCGTAATACCATCGGGAGTGAACTTTGAGGTCATATCATTAATTTTACCTCATTTTTCTTTGCATTTTCCCCTAATTTTTAACAAGTAGTTAAGGATCGTAAGTGAATTGAGGTTGTTTTAAATCCACCAAAACCCAACTTTTAAGTCTTTTAGGAACCTCCTAAAACCTACAAGAATAATCTTTTACGTTATTACTCTAATTTCTCCTCAGTTTTCTTAAAATTTTAACAGATCATCAAGTTTCTTTCGAATTTCTACGTTCTCGAAATCCACCGAACTAACTTTTTATTCTTCTAGGGACCTCGTAATACCATCGGGAGTGAACTTTGAGGTCATATCATTAATTTTACCTCATTTTTCTTTGCATTTTCCCCTAATTTTTAACAAGTAGTTAAGGATCGTAAGTGAATTGAGGTTGTTTTAAATCCACCAAAACCCAACTTTTAAGTCTTTTAGGAACCTCCTAAAACCTACAAGAATAATCTTTTACCTTATTACTCTAATTTCTCCTCAGTTTTCTTAAAATTTTAACAGATCATCAAGTTTCTTTCGAATTTCTACGTTCTCGAAATCCACCGAACTAACTTTTTATTCTTCTAGGGACCTCGTAATACCATCGGGAGTGAACTTTGAGGTCATATCATTAATTTTACCTCATTTTTCTTTGCATTTTCCCCTAATTTTTAACAAGTAGTTAAGGATCGTAAGTGAATTGAGGTTGTTTTAAATCCACCAAAACCCAACTTTTAAGTCTTTTAGGAACCTCCTAAAACCTACAAGAATAATCTTTTACCTTATTACTCTAATTTCTCCTCAGTTTTCTTAAAATTTTAACAGATCATCAAGTTTCTTTCGAATTTCTACGTTCTCGAAATCCACCGAACTAACTTTTTATTCTTCTAGGGACCTCGTAATACCATCGGGAGTGAACTTTGAGGTCATATCATTAATTTTACCTCATTTTTCTTTGCATTTTCCCCTAATTTTTAACAAGTAGTTAAGGATCGTAAGTGAATTGAGGTTGTTTTAAATCCACCAAAACCCAACTTTTAAGTCTTTTAGGAACCTCCTAAAACCTACAAGAATAATCTTTTACCTTATTACTCTAATTTCTCCTCAGTTTTCTTAAAATTTTAACAGATCATCAAGTTTCTTTCGAATTTCTACGTTCTCGAAATCCACCGAACTAACTTTTTATTCTTCTAGGGACCTCGTAATACCATCGGGAGTGAACTTTGAGGTCATATAATTAATTTTACCTCATTTTTCTTTGCATTTTCTCCTAATTTTTAACAAGTAGTTAAGGATCGTAAGTGAATTGAGGTTGTTTTAAATCCACCAAAACCCAACTTTTAAGTCTTTTAGGAACCTCTTAAAACCTAAAAGAATAATCTTTTACGTTATTACTCTAATTTCTCCTCAGTTTTTTTAGAATTTTAACAGATCATCAAGTTTCTTTCGAATTTCTACGTTCTCGAAATCCACCGAACTAACTTTTTATTCTTTTAGGGACCTCGTAATACCATCGGGAGTGATTTTTGAGGTCATATCATTAATTTTACCTCATTTTTCTTTGCATTTTCCCCTAATTTTTAACAAGTAGTAAAGGATCGTAAGTGAATTGAGGTTGTTTTAAATCCACCAAAACCCAACTTTTAAGTCTTTTAGGAACCTCCTAAAACCTACAAGAATAATCTTTTACCTTATTACTCTAATTTCTCCTCAGTTTTCTTAAAATTTTAACAGATCATCAAGTTTCTTTCGAATTTCTACGTTCTCGAAATCCACCGAACTAACTTTTTATTCTTCTAGGGACCTCGTAATACCATCGGGAGTGAACTTTGAGGTCATATCATTAATTTTACCTCATTTTTCTTTGCATTTTCCCCTAATTTTTAACAAGTAGTTAAGGATCGTAAGTGAATTGAGGTTGTTTTAAATCCACCAAAACCCAACTTTTAAGTCTTTTAGGAACCTCCTAAAACCTACAAGAATAATCTTTTACGTTATTACTCTAATTTCTCCTCAGTTTTCTTAAAATTTTAACAGATCATCAAGTTTCTTTCGAATTTCTACGTTCTCGAAATCCACCGAACTAACTTTTTATTCTTCTAGGGACCTCGTAATACCATCGGGAGTGAACTTTGAGGTCATATCATTAATTTTACCTCATTTTTCTTTGCATTTTCCCCTAATTTTTAACAAGTAGTTAAGGATCGTAAGTGAATTGAGGTTGTTTTAAATCCACCAAAACCCAACTTTTAAGTCTTTTAGGAACCTCCTAAAACCTACAAGAATAATCTTTTACCTTATTACTCTAATTTCTCCTCAGTTTTCTTAAAATTTTAACAGATCATCAAGTTTCTTTCGAATTTCTACGTTCTCGAAATCCACCGAACTAACTTTTTATTCTTCTAGGGACCTCGTAATACCATCGGGAGTGAACTTTGAGGTCATATCATTAATTTTACCTCATTTTTCTTTGCATTTTCCCCTAATTTTTAACAAGTAGTTAAGGATCGTAAGTGAATTGAGGTTGTTTTAAATCCACCAAAACCCAACTTTTAAGTCTTTTAGGAACCTCCTAAAACCTACAAGAATAATCTTTTACGTTATTACTCTAATTTCTCCTCAGTTTTCTTAAAATTTTAACAGATCATCAAGTTTCTTTCGAATTTCTACGTTCTCGAAATCCACCGAACTAACTTTTTATTCTTCTAGGGACCTCGTAATACCATCGGGAGTGAACTTTGAGGTCATATCATTAATTTTACCTCATTTTTCTTTGCATTTTCCCCTAATTTTTAACAAGTAGTTAAGGATCGTAAGTGAATTGAGGTTGTTTTAAATCCACCAAAACCCAACTTTTAAGTCTTTTAGGAACCTCTTAAAACCTAAAAGAATAATCTTTTACGTTATTACTCTAATTTCTCCTCAGTTTTTTTAGAATTTTAACAGATCATCAAGTTTCTTTCGAATTTCTACGTTCTCGAAATCCACCGAACTAACTTTTTATTCTTTTAGGGACCTCGTAATACCATCGGGAGTGATTTTTGAGGTCATATCATTAATTTTACCTCATTTTTCTTTGCATTTTCCCCTAATTTTTAACAAGTAGTTAAGGATCGTAAGTGAATTGAGGTTGTTTTTTATCCACCAAAACCCAACTTTTAAGTCTTTTAGGAACCTCCTAAAACCTACAAGAATAATCTTTTACCTTATTACTCTAATTTCTCCTCAGTTTTCTTAAAATTTTAACAGATCATCAAGTTTCTTTCGAATTTCTACGTTCTCGAAATCCACCGAACTAACTTTTTATTCTTCTAGGGACCTCGTAATACCATCGGGAGTGAACTTTGAGGTCATATCATTAATTTTACCTCATTTTTCTTTGCATTTTCCCCTAATTTTTAACAAGTAGTTAAGGATCGTAAGTGAATTGAGGTTGTTTTAAATCCACCAAAACCCAACTTTTAAGTCTTTTAGGAACCTCTTAAAACCTAAAAGAATAATCTTTTACGTTATTACTCTAATTTCTCCTCAGTTTTTTTAGAATTTTAACAGATCATCAAGTTTCTTTCGAATTTCTACGTTCTCGAAATCCACCGAACTAACTTTTTATTCTTTTAGGGACCTCGTAATACCATCGGGAGTGATTTTTGAGGTCATATCATTAATTTTACCTCATTTTTCTTTGCATTTTCCCCTAATTTTTAACAAGTAGTTAAGGATCGTAAGTGAATTGAGGTTGTTTTTTATCCACCAAAACCCAACTTTTAAGTCTTTTAGGAACCTCCTAAAACCTACAAGAATAATCTTTTACCTTATTACTCTAATTTCTCCTCAGTTTTCTTAAAATTTTAACAGATCATCAAGTTTCTTTCGAATTTCTACGTTCTCGAAATCCACCGAACTAACTTTTTATTCTTCTAGGGACCTCGTAATACCATCGGGAGTGAACTTTGAGGTCATATCATTAATTTTACCTCATTTTTCTTTGCATTTTCCCCTAATTTTTAACAAGTAGTAAAGGATCGTAAGTGAATTGAGGTTGTTTTAAATCCACCAAAACCCAACTTTTAAGTCTTTTAGGAACCTCCTAAAACCTACAAGAATAATCTTTTACCTTATTACTCTAATTTCTCCTCAGTTTTCTTAAAATTTTAACAGATCATCAAGTTTCTTTCGAATTTCTACGTTCTCGAAATCCACCGAACTAACTTTTTATTCTTCTAGGGACCTCGTAATACCATCGGGAGTGAACTTTGAGGTCATATCATTAATTTTACCTCATTTTTCTTTGCATTTTCCCCTAATTTTTAACAAGTAGTTAAGGATCGTAAGTGAATTGAGGTTGTTTTAAATCCACCAAAACCCAACTTTTAAGTCTTTTAGGAACCTCCTAAAACCTACAAGAATAATCTTTTACGTTATTACTCTAATTTCTCCTCAGTTTTCTTAAAATTTTAACAGATCATCAAGTTTCTTTCGAATTTCTACGTTCTCGAAATCCACCGAACTAACTTTTTATTCTTCTAGGGACCTCGTAATACCATCGGGAGTGAACTTTGAGGTCATATCATTAATTTTACCTCATTTTTCTTTGCATTTTCCCCTAATTTTTAACAAGTAGTTAAGGATCGTAAGTGAATTGAGGTTGTTTTAAATCCACCAAAACCCAACTTTTAAGTCTTTTAGGAACCTCCTAAAACCTACAAGAATAATCTTTTACCTTATTACTCTAATTTCTCCTCAGTTTTCTTAAAATTTTAACAGATCATCAAGTTTCTTTCGAATTTCTACGTTCTCGAAATCCACCGAACTAACTTTTTATTCTTCTAGGGACCTCGTAATACCATCGGGAGTGAACTTTGAGGTCATATCATTAATTTTACCTCATTTTTCTTTGCATTTTCCCCTAATTTTTAACAAGTAGTTAAGGATCGTAAGTGAATTGAGGTTGTTTTAAATCCACCAAAACCCAACTTTTAAGTCTTTTAGGAACCTCCTAAAACCTACAAGAATAATCTTTTACGTTATTACTCTAATTTCTCCTCAGTTTTCTTAAAATTTTAACAGATCATCAAGTTTCTTTCGAATTTCTACGTTCTCGAAATCCACCGAACTAACTTTTTATTCTTCTAGGGACCTCGTAATACCATCGGGAGTGAACTTTGAGGTCATATCATTAATTTTACCTCATTTTTCTTTGCATTTTCCCCTAATTTTTAACAAGTAGTTAAGGATCGTAAGTGAATTGAGGTTGTTTTAAATCCACCAAAACCCAACTTTTAAGTCTTTTAGGAACCTCTTAAAACCTAAAAGAATAATCTTTTACGTTATTACTCTAATTTCTCCTCAGTTTTTTTAGAATTTTAACAGATCATCAAGTTTCTTTCGAATTTCTACGTTCTCGAAATCCACCGAACTAACTTTTTATTCTTTTAGGGACCTCGTAATACCATCGGGAGTGATTTTTGAGGTCATATCATTAATTTTACCTCATTTTTCTTTGCATTTTCCCCTAATTTTTAACAAGTAGTTAAGGATCGTAAGTGAATTGAGGTTGTTTTTTATCCACCAAAACCCAACTTTTAAGTCTTTTAGGAACCTCCTAAAACCTACAAGAATAATCTTTTACCTTATTACTCTAATTTCTCCTCAGTTTTCTTAAAATTTTAACAGATCATCAAGTTTCTTTCGAATTTCTACGTTCTCGAAATCCACCGAACTAACTTTTTATTCTTCTAGGGACCTCGTAATACCATCGGGAGTGAACTTTGAGGTCATATCATTAATTTTACCTCATTTTTCTTTGCATTTTCCCCTAATTTTTAACAAGTAGTTAAGGATCGTAAGTGAATTGAGGTTGTTTTAAATCCACCAAAACCCAACTTTTAAGTCTTTTAGGAACCTCCTAAAACCTACAAGAATAATCTCTTACCTTATTACTCTAATTTCTCCTCTGTTTTCTTAGAAATTTAACAAATCATCAAGTTTCTTTCAATTTTTGACGTTCTCGAAATCCACCGAAACCCAACTTTTTATTCTTCTAGGGACCTCGTAATACCATCGGGAGTGAACTTTGAGGTCATATCATTAATTTTACCTCATTTTTCTTTGCATTTTCCCCTAATTTTTAACAAGTAGTTAAGGATCGTAAGTGAATTGAGGTTGTTTTAAATCCACCAAAACCCAACTTTTATGTCTTCGAGGGACTTCCTAAAACCTACAAGAATAATCTTTTACCTTATTACTCTAATTTCTCCTCCGTTTTCTTAGAATTTTAACAGATCATCAAGTTTCTTTCGAATTTCTACGTTCTCGAAATCCACCGAACTAACTTTTTATTCTTCTAGGGACCTCGTAATACCATCGGGAGTGAACTTTGAGGTCATATCATTAATTTTACCTCATTTTTCTTTGCATTTTCCCCTAATTTTTAACAAGTAGTTAAGGATCGTAAGTGAATTGAGGTTGTTTTAAATCCACCAAAACCCAACTTTTAAGTCTTTTAGGAACCTCCTAAAACCTACAAGAATAATCTTTTACCTTATTACTCTAATTTCTCCTCAGTTTTCTTAAAATTTTAACAGATCATCAAGTTTCTTTCGAATTTCTACGTTCTCGAAATCCACCGAACTAACTTTTTATTCTTCTAGGGACCTCGTAATACCATCGGGAGTGAACTTTGAGGTCATATAATTAATTTTACCTCATTTTTCTTTGCATTTTCTCCTAATTTTTAACAAGTAGTTAAGGATCGTAAGTGAATTGAGGTTGTTTTAAATCCACCAAAACCCAACTTTTAAGTCTTTTAGGAACCTCCTAAAACCTACAAGAATAATCTTTTACCTTATTACTCTAATTTCTCCTCAGTTTTCTTAAAATTTTAACAGATCATCAAGTTTCTTTCGAATTTCTACGTTCTCGAAATCCACCGAACTAACTTTTTATTCTTCTAGGGACCTCGTAATACCATCGGGAGTGAACTTTGAGGTCATATCATTAATTTTACCTCATTTTTCTTTGCATTTTCCCCTAATTTTTAACAAGTAGTTAAGGATCGTAAGTGAATTGAGGTTGTTTTAAATCCACCAAAACCCAACTTTTAAGTCTTTTAGGAACCTCCTAAAACCTACAAGAATAATCTTTTACGTTATTACTCTAATTTCTCCTCAGTTTTCTTAAAATTTTAACAGATCATCAAGTTTCTTTCGAATTTCTACGTTCTCGAAATCCACCGAACTAACTTTTTATTCTTCTAGGGACCTCGTAATACCATCGGGAGTGAACTTTGAGGTCATATCATTAATTTTACCTCATTTTTCTTTGCATTTTCCCCTAATTTTTAACAAGTAGTTAAGGATCGTAAGTGAATTGAGGTTGTTTTTTATCCACCAAAACCCAACTTTTAAGTCTTTTAGGAACCTCCTAAAACCTACAAGAATAATCTTTTACCTTATTACTCTAATTTCTCCTCAGTTTTCTTAAAATTTTAACAGATCATCAAGTTTCTTTCGAATTTCTACGTTCTCGAAATCCACCGAACTAACTTTTTATTCTTCTAGGGACCTCGTAATACCATCGGGAGTGAACTTTGAGGTCATATCATTAATTTTACCTCATTTTTCTTTGCATTTTCCCCTAATTTTTAACAAGTAGTAAAGGATCGTAAGTGAATTGAGGTTGTTTTAAATCCACCAAAACCCAACTTTTAAGTCTTTTAGGAACCTCCTAAAACCTACAAGAATAATCTTTTACCTTATTACTCTAATTTCTCCTCAGTTTTCTTAAAATTTTAACAGATCATCAAGTTTCTTTCGAATTTCTACGTTCTCGAAATCCACCGAACTAACTTTTTATTCTTCTAGGGACCTCGTAATACCATCGGGAGTGAACTTTGAGGTCATATCATTAATTTTACCTCATTTTTCTTTGCATTTTCCCCTAATTTTTAACAAGTAGTTAAGGATCGTAAGTGAATTGAGGTTGTTTTAAATCCACCAAAACCCAACTTTTAAGTCTTTTAGGAACCTCCTAAAACCTACAAGAATAATCTTTTACGTTATTACTCTAATTTCTCCTCAGTTTTCTTAGAATTTTAACAGATCATCAAGTTTCTTTCGAATTTCTACGTTCTCGAAATCCACCGAACTAACTTTTTATTCTTCTAGGGACCTCGTAATACCATCGGGAGTGAACTTTGAGGTCATATCATTAATTTTACCTCATTTTTCTTTGCATTTTCCCCTAATTTTTAACAAGTAGTTAAGGATCGTAAGTGAATTGAGGTTGTTTTAAATCCACCAAAACCCAACTTTTAAGTCTTTTAGGAACCTCCTAAAACCTACAAGAATAATCTTTTACGTTATTACTCTAATTTCTCCTCAGTTTTCTTAAAATTTTAACAGATCATCAAGTTTCTTTCGAATTTCTACGTTCTCGAAATCCACCGAACTAACTTTTTATTCTTCTAGGGACCTCGTAATACCATCGGGAGTGAACTTTGAGGTCATATCATTAATTTTACCTCATTTTTCTTTGCATTTTCCCCTAATTTTTAACAAGTAGTTAAGGATCGTAAGTGAATTGAGGTTGTTTTAAATCCACCAAAACCCAACTTTTAAGTCTTTTAGGAACCTCCTAAAACCTACAAGAATAATCTTTTACCTTATTACTCTAATTTCTCCTCAGTTTTCTTAAAATTTTAACAGATCATCAAGTTTCTTTCGAATTTCTACGTTCTCGAAATCCACCGAACTAACTTTTTATTCTTCTAGGGACCTCGTAATACCATCGGGTGTGAACTTTGAGGTCATATAATTAATTTTACCTCATTTTTCTTTGCATTTTCTCCTAATTTTTAACAAGTAGTTAAGGATCGTAAGTGAATTGAGGTTGTTTTAAATCCACCAAAACCCAACTTTTAAGTCTTTTAGGAACCTCCTAAAACCTACAAGAATAATCTTTTACCTTATTACTCTAATTTCTCCTCAGTTTTCTTAAAATTTTAACAGATCATCAAGTTTCTTTCGAATTTCTACGTTCTCGAAATCCACCGAACTAACTTTTTATTCTTCTAGGGACCTCGTAATACCATCGGGAGTGAACTTTGAGGTCATATCATTAATTTTACCTCATTTTTCTTTGCATTTTCCCCTAATTTTTAACAAGTAGTTAAGGATCGTAAGTGAATTGAGGTTGTTTTAAATCCACCAAAACCCAACTTTTAAGTCTTTTAGGAACCTCCTAAAACCTACAAGAATAATCTTTTACGTTATTACTCTAATTTCTCCTCAGTTTTCTTAAAATTTTAACAGATCATCAAGTTTCTTTCGAATTTCTACGTTCTCGAAATCCACCGAACTAACTTTTTATTCTTCTAGGGACCTCGTAATACCATCGGGAGTGAACTTTGAGGTCATATCATTAATTTTACCTCATTTTTCTTTGCATTTTCCCCTAATTTTTAACAAGTAGTTAAGGATCGTAAGTGAATTGAGGTTGTTTTTTATCCACCAAAACCCAACTTTTAAGTCTTTTAGGAACCTCCTAAAACCTACAAGAATAATCTTTTACCTTATTACTCTAATTTCTCCTCAGTTTTCTTAAAATTTTAACAGATCATCAAGTTTCTTTCGAATTTCTACGTTCTCGAAATCCACCGAACTAACTTTTTATTCTTCTAGGGACCTCGTAATACCATCGGGAGTGAACTTTGAGGTCATATCATTAATTTTACCTCATTTTTCTTTGCATTTTCCCCTAATTTTTAACAAGTAGTAAAGGATCGTAAGTGAATTGAGGTTGTTTTAAATCCACCAAAACCCAACTTTTAAGTCTTTTAGGAACCTCCTAAAACCTACAAGAATAATCTTTTACCTTATTACTCTAATTTCTCCTCAGTTTTCTTAAAATTTTAACAGATCATCAAGTTTCTTTCGAATTTCTACGTTCTCGAAATCCACCGAACTAACTTTTTATTCTTCTAGGGACCTCGTAATACCATCGGGAGTGAACTTTGAGGTCATATCATTAATTTTACCTCATTTTTCTTTGCATTTTCCCCTAATTTTTAACAAGTAGTTAAGGATCGTAAGTGAATTGAGGTTGTTTTAAATCCACCAAAACCCAACTTTTAAGTCTTTTAGGAACCTCCTAAAACCTACAAGAATAATCTTTTACGTTATTACTCTAATTTCTCCTCAGTTTTCTTAAAATTTTAACAGATCATCAAGTTTCTTTCGAATTTCTACGTTCTCGAAATCCACCGAACTAACTTTTTATTCTTCTAGGGACCTCGTAATACCATCGGGAGTGAACTTTGAGGTCATATCATTAATTTTACCTCATTTTTCTTTGCATTTTCCCCTAATTTTTAACAAGTAGTTAAGGATCGTAAGTGAATTGAGGTTGTTTTAAATCCACCAAAACCCAACTTTTAAGTCTTTTAGGAACCTCCTAAAACCTACAAGAATAATCTTTTACCTTATTACTCTAATTTCTCCTCAGTTTTCTTAAAATTTTAACAGATCATCAAGTTTCTTTCGAATTTCTACGTTCTCGAAATCCACCGAACTAACTTTTTATTCTTCTAGGGACCTCGTAATACCATCGGGAGTGAACTTTGAGGTCATATAATTAATTTTACCTCATTTTTCTTTGCATTTTCTCCTAATTTTTAACAAGTAGTTAAGGATCGTAAGTGAATTGAGGTTGTTTTAAATCCACCAAAACCCAACTTTTCAGTCTTTTAGGAACCTCCTAAAACCTACAAGAATAATCTTTTACCTTATTACTCTAATTTCTCCTCAGTTTTCTTAAAATTTTAACAGATCATCAAGTTTCTTTCGAATTTCTACGTTCTCGAAATCCACCGAACTAACTTTTTATTCTTCTAGGGACCTCGTAATACCATCGGGAGTGAACTTTGAGGTCATATCATTAATTTTACCTCATTTTTCTTTGCATTTTCCCCTAATTTTTAACAAGTAGTTAAGGATCGTAAGTGAATTGAGGTTGTTTTAAATCCACCAAAACCCAACTTTTAAGTCTTTTAGGAACCTCCTAAAACCTACAAGAATAATCTTTTACGTTATTACTCTAATTTCTCCTCAGTTTTCTTAAAATTTTAACAGATCATCAAGTTTCTTTCGAATTTCTACGTTCTCGAAATCCACCGAACTAACTTTTTATTCTTCTAGGGACCTCGTAATACCATCGGGAGTGAACTTTGAGGTCATATCATTAATTTTACCTCATTTTTCTTTGCATTTTCCCCTAATTTTTAACAAGTAGTTAAGGATCGTAAGTGAATTGAGGTTGTTTTAAATCCACCAAAACCCAACTTTTAAGTCTTTTAGGAACCTCTTAAAACCTAAAAGAATAATCTTTTACGTTATTACTCTAATTTCTCCTCAGTTTTTTTAGAATTTTAACAGATCATCAAGTTTCTTTCGAATTTCTACGTTCTCGAAATCCACCGAACTAACTTTTTATTCTTTTAGGGACCTCGTAATACCATCGGGAGTGATTTTTGAGGTCATATCATTAATTTTACCTCATTTTTCTTTGCATTTTCCCCTAATTTTTAACAAGTAGTTAAGGATCGTAAGTGAATTGAGGTTGTTTTTTATCCACCAAAACCCAACTTTTAAGTCTTTTAGGAACCTCCTAAAACCTACAAGAATAATCTTTTACCTTATTACTCTAATTTCTCCTCAGTTTTCTTAAAATTTTAACAGATCATCAAGTTTCTTTCGAATTTCTACGTTCTCGAAATCCACCGAACTAACTTTTTATTCTTCTAGGGACCTCGTAATACCATCGGGAGTGAACTTTGAGGTCATATCATTAATTTTACCTCATTTTTCTTTGCATTTTCCCCTAATTTTTAACAAGTAGTAAAGGATCGTAAGTGAATTGAGGTTGTTTTAAATCCACCAAAACCCAACTTTTAAGTCTTTTAGGAACCTCCTAAAACCTACAAGAATAATCTTTTACCTTATTACTCTAATTTCTCCTCAGTTTTCTTAGAATTTTAACAGATCATCAAGTTTCTTTCGAATTTCTACGTTCTCGAAATCCACCGAACTAACTTTTTATTCTTTTAGGGACCTCGTCATACCATCGGGAGTGATTTTTGAGGTCATATCATTAATTTTACCTCATTTTTCTTTGCATTTTCCCCTAATTTTTAACAAGTAGTTAAGGATCGTAAGTGAATTGAGGTTGTTTTTTATCCACCAAAACCCAACTTTTAAGTCTTTTAGGAACCTCCTAAAACCTACAAGAATAATCTCTTACCTTATTACTCTAATTTCTCCTCTGTTTTCTTAGAAATTTAACAAATCATCAAGTTTCTTTCAATTTTTGACGTTCTCGAAATCCACCGAAACCCAACTTTTTATTCTTCTAGGGACCTCGTAATACCATCGGGAGTGAACTTTGAGGTCATATCATTAATTTTACCTCATTTTTCTTTGCATTTTCCCCTAATTTTTAACAAGTAGTTAAGGATCGTAAGTGAATTGAGGTTGTTTTAAATCCACCAAAACCCAACTTTTAAGTCTTTTAGGAACCTCCTAAAACCTACAAGAATAATCTTTTACCTTATTACTCTAATTTCTCCTCAGTTTTCTTAAAATTTTAACAGATCATCAAGTTTCTTTCGAATTTCTACGTTCTCGAAATCCACCGAACTAACTTTTTATTCTTCTAGGGACCTCGTAATACCATCGGGAGTGAACTTTGAGGTCATATCATTAATTTTACCTCATTTTTCTTTGCATTTTCCCCTAATTTTTAACAAGTAGTTAAGGATCGTAAGTGAATTGAGGTTGTTTTAAATCCACCAAAACCCAACTTTTAAGTCTTTTAGGAACCTCCTAAAACCTACAAGAATAATCTTTTACCTTATTACTCTAATTTCTCCTCAGTTTTCTTAAAATTTTAACAGATCATCAAGTTTCTTTCGAATTTCTACGTTCTCGAAATCCACCGAACTAACTTTTTATTCTTTTAGGGACCTCGTAATACCATCGGGAGTGATTTTTGAGGTCATATCATTAATTTTACCTCATTTTTCTTTGCATTTTCCCCTAATTTTTAACAAGTAGTAAAGGATCGTAAGTGAATTGAGGTTGTTTTAAATCCACCAAAACCCAACTTTTAAGTCTTTTAGGAACCTCCTAAAACCTACAAGAATAATCTTTTACCTTATTACTCTAATTTCTCCTCTGTTTTCTTAGAAATTTAACAAATCATCAAGTTTCTTTCAATTTTTGATGTTCTCGAAATCCACCGAAACCCAACTTTTTATTCTTCTAGGGACCTCGTAATACCATCGGGAGTGAACTTTGAGGTCATATCATTAATTTTACCTCATTTTTCTTTGCATTTTCCCCTAATTTTTAACAAGTAGTTAAGGATCGTAAGTGAATTGAGGTTGTTTTAAATCCACCAAAACCCAACTTTTAAGTCTTTTAGGAACCTCCTAAAACCTACAAGAATAATCTTTTACGTTATTACTCTAATTTCTCCTCAGTTTTCTTAAAATTTTAACAGATCATCAAGTTTCTTTCGAATTTCTACGTTCTCGAAATCCACCGAACTAACTTTTTATTCTTCTAGGGACCTCGTAATACCATCGGGAGTGAACTTTGAGGTCATATCATTAATTTTACCTCATTTTTCTTTGCATTTTCCCCTAATTTTTAACAAGTAGTTAAGGATCGTAAGTGAATTGAGGTTGTTTTAAATCCACCAAAACCCAACTTTTAAGTCTTTTAGGAACCTCTTAAAACCTAAAAGAATAATCTTTTACGTTATTACTCTAATTTCTCCTCAGTTTTTTTAGAATTTTAACAGATCATCAAGTTTCTTTCGAATTTCTACGTTCTCGAAATCCACCGAACTAACTTTTTATTCTTTTAGGGACCTCGTAATACCATCGGGAGTGATTTTTGAGGTCATATCATTAATTTTACCTCATTTTTCTTTGCATTTTCCCCTAATTTTTAACAAGTAGTTAAGGATCGTAAGTGAATTGAGGTTGTTTTTTATCCACCAAAACCCAACTTTTAAGTCTTTTAGGAACCTCCTAAAACCTACAAGAATAATCTTTTACCTTATTACTCTAATTTCTCCTCTGTTTTCTTAGAAATTTAACAAATCATCAAGTTTCTTTCAATTTTTGACGTTCTCGAAATCCACCGAAACCCAACTTTTTATTCTTCTAGGGACCTCGTAATACCATCGGGAGTGAACTTTGAGGTCATATCATTAATTTTACCTCATTTTTCTTTGCATTTTCCCCTAATTTTTAACAAGTAGTTAAGGATCGTAAGTGAATTGAGGTTGTTTTAAATCCACCAAAACCCAACTTTTAAGTCTTTTAGGAACCTCCTAAAACCTACAAGAATAATCTTTTACGTTATTACTCTAATTTCTCCTCAGTTTTCTTAGAATTTTAACAGATCATCAAGTTTCTTTCGAATTTCTACGTTCTCGAAATCCACCGAACTAACTTTTTATTCTTCTAGGGACCTCGTAATACCATCGGGAGTGAACTTTGAGGTCATATAATTAATTTTACCTCATTTTTCTTTGCATTTTCTCCTAATTTTTAACAAGTAGTTAAGGATCGTAAGTGAATTGAGGTTGTTTTAAATCCACCAAAACCCAACTTTTAAGTCTTTTAGGAACCTCCTAAAACCTACAAGAATAATCTTTTACGTTATTACTCTAATTTCTCCTCAGTTTTCTTAAAATTTTAACAGATCATCAAGTTTCTTTCGAATTTCTACGTTCTCGAAATCCACCGAACTAACTTTTTATTCTTCTAGGGACCTCGTAACTTGGTGGTCAATTTCATTGTGTTTTTGTTATTATCAAAGAATATCAGCTTGGCTGTGTTCTTACTCTCTACTGCTCTAAGTCTTCCTAGTGATTATAAATCTTAGAGCTTGAGAAATCAAAAACGTTTTCGAAAATCATAAAGCATTTGCATTCCAATACATGAGGTTGTGATTGGAGGTGCAACGACCCCAAGAGTTCACAAGCAGAGTTAGCTAAGGAGTAGTTAAGGTCTGAGTGAAGCTCTTGTATCCCTTTCATGTGTGAGGACTTAGGGGACAAGATGTGAGAGCGTTCTAGGTAGACTAGGTAGAGTCATAGAACAGGATAACAACAAGGTCTGGTATCCCAGGCTCTATTCTTGTATAAGTCTACGAATCACATAGTGGAAAGGTTTGTCCTTCGGATAAGGGCACGCAGTTTTCTTCCCTGAGTTCAGGGTTTCTGCGTTAAAGAAAAACATCTCAGTGTTGTTTTTACTTTCAGCAATCTTTTTCATTACTTGCATAATCGTAGCAATCTGTAAATCGAGATAGCACAACTCCTTGCTAGCCTCGAATTACAATATATAACGAAAAAGTTGTAAAGAGTCCTATTCACCCCCCCCTCTAGGACCTTCAAGTGGTACCAGAGCAGCCACCAGCTTGCTGGTGAGATCCTCTTAGAGGGAAATGGACCACAGATTCGGTTCCTCACTGAATTCTCCTCCCTTTTATGATTTTGAACTTTGAACTTTGAGGTCATATCATCGGGAGTGAACTTTGAGGTCATATCATTAATTTTACCTCATTTTTCTTTGCATTTTCCCCTAATTTTTAACAAGTAGTTAAGGATCGTAAGTGAATTGAGGTTGTTTTAAATCCACCAAAACCCAACTTTTAAGTCTTTTAGGAACCTCTTAAAACCTAAAAGAATAATCTTTTACGTTATTACTCTAATTTCTCCTCAGTTTTTTTAGAATTTTAACAGATCATCAAGTTTCTTTCGAATTTCTACGTTCTCGAAATCCACCGAACTAACTTTTTATTCTTTTAGGGACATGGTAATACCATCGGGAGTGATTTTTGAGGTCATATCATTAATTTTACCTCATTTTTCTTTGCATTTTCCCCTAATTTTTAACAAGTAGTTAAGGATCGTAAGTGAATTGAGGTTGTTTTTTATCCACCAAAACCCAACTTTTAAGTCTTTTAGGAACCTCCTAAAACCTACAAGAATAATCTTTTACCTTATTACTCTAATTTCTCCTCTGTTTTCTTAGAAATTTAACAAATCATCAAGTTTCTTTCAATTTTTGACGTTCTCGAAATCCACCGAAACCCAACTTTTTATTCTTCTAGGGACCTCGTAATACCATCGGGAGTGAACTTTGAGGTCATATCATTAATTTTACCTCATTTTTCTTTGCATTTTCCCCTAATTTTTAACAAGTAGTTAAGGATCCTAAGTGAATTGAGGTTGTTTTAAATCCACCAAAACCCAACTTTTAAGTCTTTTAGGAACCTCCTAAAACCTACAAGAATAATCTTTTACCTTATTACTCTAATTTCTCCTCAGTTTTCTTAAAATTTTAACAGATCATCAAGTTTCTTTCGAATTTCTACGTTCTCGAAATCCACCGAACTAACTTTTTATTCTTCTAGGGACCTCGTAATACCATCGGGAGTGAACTTTGAGGTCATATAATTAATTTTACCTCATTTTTCTTTGCATTTTCTCCTAATTTTTAACAAGTAGTTAAGGATCGTAAGTGAATTGAGGTTGTTTTAAATCCACCAAAACCCAACTTTTAAGTCTTTTAGGAACCTCCTAAAACCTACAAGAATAATCTTTTACCTTATTACTCTAATTTCTCCTCAGTTTTCTTAGAATTTTAACAGATCATCAAGTTTCTTTCGAATTTCTACGTTCTCGAAATCCACCGAACTAACTTTTTATTCTTTTAGGGACCTCGTCATACCATCGGGAGTGATTTTTGAGGTCATATCATTAATTTTACCTCATTTTTCTTTGCATTTTCCCCTAATTTTTAACAAGTAGTTAAGGATCGTAAGTGAATTGAGGTTGTTTTTTATCCACCAAAACCCAACTTTTAAGTCTTTTAGGAACCTCCTAAAACCTACAAGAATAATCTCTTACCTTATTACTCTAATTTCTCCTCTGTTTTCTTAGAAATTTAACAAATCATCAAGTTTCTTTCAATTTTTGACGTTCTCGAAATCCACCGAAACCCAACTTTTTATTCTTCTAGGGACCTCGTAATACCATCGGGAGTGAACTTTGAGGTCATATCATTAATTTTACATCATTTTTCTTTGCATTTTCCCCTAATTTTTAACAAGTAGTAAAGGATCGTAAGTGAATTGAGGTTGTTTTAAATCCACCAAAACCCAACTTTTAAGTCTTTTAGGAACCTCCTAAAACCTACAAGAATAATCTTTTACCTTATTACTCTAATTTCTCCTCAGTTTTCTTAGAATTTTAACAGATCATCAAGTTTCTTTCGAATTTCTACGTTCTCGAAATCCACCGAACTAACTTTTTATTCTTTTAGGGACCTCGTCATACCATCGGGAGTGATTTTTGAGGTCATATCATTAATTTTACCTCATTTTTCTTTGCATTTTCCCCTAATTTTTAACAAGTAGTTAAGGATCGTAAGTGAATTGAGGTTGTTTTTTATCCACCAAAACCCAACTTTTAAGTCTTTTAGGAACCTCCTAAAACCTACAAGAATAATCTCTTACTTTATTACTCTAATTTCTCCTCTGTTTTCTTAGAAATTTAACAAATCATCAAGTTTCTTTCAATTTTTGACGTTCTCGAAATCCACCGAAACCCAACTTTTTATTCTTCTAGGGACCTCGTAATACCATCGGGAGTGAACTTTGAGGTCATATCATTAATTTTACCTCATTTTTCTTTGCATTTTCCCCTAATTTTTAACAAGTAGTTAAGGATCGTAAGTGAATTGAGGTTGTTTTAAATCCACCAAAACCCAACTTTTAAGTCTTTTAGGAACCTCCTAAAACCTACAAGAATAATCTTTTACCTTATTACTCTAATTTCTCCTCTGTTTTCTTAGAAATTTAACAAATCATCAAGTTTCTTTCAATTTTTGACGTTCTCGAAATCCACCGAAACCCAACTTTTTATTCTTCTAGGGACCTCGTAATACCATCGGGAGTGAACTTTGAGGTCATATCATTAATTTTACCTCATTTTTCTTTGCATTTTCCCCTAATTTTTAACAAGTAGTTAAGGATCGTAAGTGAATTGAGGTTGTTTTTTATCCACCAAAACCCAACTTTTAAGTCTTTTAGGAACCTCCTAAAACCTACAAGAATAATCTCTTACCTTATTACTCTAATTTCTCCTCTGTTTTCTTAGAAATTTAACAAATCATCAAGTTTCTTTCAATTTTTGACGTTCTCGAAATCCACCGAAACCCAACTTTTTATTCTTCTAGGGACCTCGTAATACCATCGGGAGTGAACTTTGAGGTCATATCATTAATTTTACCTCATTTTTCTTTGCATTTTCCCCTAATTTTTAACAAGTAGTAAAGGATCGTAAGTGAATTGAGGTTGTTTTAAATCCACCAAAACCCAACTTTTAAGTCTTTTAGGAACCTCCTAAAACCTACAAGAATAATCTTTTACCTTATTACTCTAATTTCTCCTCAGTTTTCTTAGAATTTTAACAGATCATCAAGTTTCTTTCGAATTTCTACGTTCTCGAAATCCACCGAACTAACTTTTTATTCTTTTAGGGACCTCGTCATACCATCGGGAGTGATTTTTGAGGTCATATCATTAATTTTACCTCATTTTTCTTTGCATTTTCCCCTAATTTTTAACAAGTAGTTAAGGATCGTAAGTGAATTGAGGTTGTTTTTTATCCACCAAAACCCAACTTTTAAGTCTTTTAGGAACCTCCTAAAACCTACAAGAATAATCTCTTACCTTATTACTCTAATTTCTCCTCTGTTTTCTTAGAAATTTAACAAATCATCAAGTTTCTTTCAATTTTTGACGTTCTCGAAATCCACCGAAACCCAACTTTTTATTCTTCTAGGGACCTCGTAATACCATCGGGAGTGAACTTTGAGGTCATATCATTAATTTTACCTCATTTTTCTTTGCATTTTCCCCTAATTTTTAACAAGTAGTTAAGGATCGTAAGTGAATTGAGGTTGTTTTAAATCCACCAAAACCCAACTTTTAAGTCTTTTAGGAACCTCCTAAAACCTACAAGAATAATCTTTTACCTTATTACTCTAATTTCTCCTCTGTTTTCTTAGAAATTTAACAAATCATCAAGTTTCTTTCAATTTTTGACGTTCTCGAAATCCACCGAAACCCAACTTTTTATTCTTCTAGGGACCTCGTAATACCATCGGGAGTGAACTTTGAGGTCATATCATTAATTTTACCTCATTTTTCTTTGCATTTTCCCCTAATTTTTAACAAGTAGTTAAGGATCGTAAGTGAATTGAGGTTGTTTTAAATCCACCAAAACCCAACTTTTAAGTCTTTTAGGAACCTCCTAAAACCTACAAGAATAATCTTTTACCTTATTACTCTAATTTCTCCTCAGTTTTCTTAAAATTTTAACAGATCATCAAGTTTCTTTCGAATTTCTACGTTCTCGAAATCCACCGAACTAACTTTTTATTCTTCTAGGGACCTCGTAATACCATCGGGAGTGAACTTTGAGGTCATATAATTAATTTTACCTCATTTTTCTTTGCATTTTCTCCTAATTTTTAACAAGTAGTTAAGGATCGTAAGTGAATTGAGGTTGTTTTAAATCCACCAAAACCCAACTTTTAAGTCTTTTAGGAACCTCCTAAAACCTACAAGAATAATCTTTTACCTTATTACTCTAATTTCTCCTCAGTTTTCTTAGAATTTTAACAGATCATCAAGTTTCTTTCGAATTTCTACGTTCTCGAAATCCACCGAACTAACTTTTTATTCTTTTAGGGACCTCGTCATACCATCGGGAGTGATTTTTGAGGTCACATCATTAATTTTACCTCATTTTTCTTTGCATTTTCCCCTAATTTTTAACAAGTAGTTAAGGATCGTAAGTGAATTGAGGTTGTTTTTTATCCACCAAAACCCAACTTTTAAGTCTTTTAGGAACCTCCTAAAACCTACAAGAATAATCTCTTACCTTATTACTCTAATTTCTCCTCTGTTTTCTTAGAAATTTAACAAATCATCAAGTTTCTTTCAATTTTTGACGTTCTCGAAATCCACCGAAACCCAACTTTTTATTCTTCTAGGGACCTCGTAATACCATCGGGAGTGAACTTTGAGGTCATATCATTAATTTTACCTCATTTTTCTTTGCATTTTCCCCTAATTTTTAACAAGTAGTTAAGGATCGTAAGTGAATTGAGGTTGTTTTAAATCCACCAAAACCCAACTTTTAAGTCTTTTAGGAACCTCCTAAAACCTACAAGAATAATCTTTTACCTTATTACTCTAATTTCTCCTCTGTTTTCTTAGAAATTTAACAAATCATCAAGTTTCTTTCAATTTTTGACGTTCTCGAAATCCACCGAAACCCAACTTTTTATTCTTCTAGGGACCTCGTAATACCATCGGGAGTGAACTTTGAGGTCATATCATTAATTTTACCTCATTTTTCTTTGCATTTTCCCCTAATTTTTAACAAGTAGTTAAGGATCGTAAGTGAATTGAGGTTGTTTTAAATCCACCAAAACCCAACTTTTAAGTCTTTTAGGAACCTCCTAAAACCTACAAGAATAATCTTTTACCTTATTACTCTAATTTCTCCTCAGTTTTCTTAAAATTTTAACAGATCATCAAGTTTCTTTCGAATTTCTACGTTCTCGAAATCCACCGAACTAACTTTTTATTCTTCTAGGGACCTCGTAATACCATCGGGAGTGAACTTTGAGGTCATATAATTAATTTTACCTCATTTTTCTTTGCATTTTCTCCTAATTTTTAACAAGTAGTTAAGGATCGTAAGTGAATTGAGGTTGTTTTAAATCCACCAAAACCCAACTTTTAAGTCTTTTAGGAACCTCCTAAAACCTACAAGAATAATCTTTTACCTTATTACTCTAATTTCTCCTCAGTTTTCTTAAAATTTTAACAGATCATCAAGTTTCTTTCGAATTTCTACGTTCTCGAAATCCACCGAACTAACTTTTTATTCTTCTAGGGACCTCGTAATACCATCGGGAGTGAACTTTGAGGTCATATCATTAATTTTACCTCATTTTTCTTTGCATTTTCCCCTAATTTTTAACAAGTTGTTAAGGATCGTAAGTGAATTGAGGTTGTTTTAAATCCACCAAAACCCAACTTTTAAGTCTTTTAGGAACCTCCTAAAACCTACAAGAATAATCTTTTACGTTATTACTCTAATTTCTCCTCAGTTTTCTTAGAATTTTAACAGATCATCAAGTTTCTTTCGAATTTCTACGTTCTCGAAATCCACCGAACTAACTTTTTATTCTTCTAGGGACCTCGTAATACCATCGGGAGTGAACTTTGAGGTCATATAATTAATTTTACCTCATTTTTCTTTGCATTTTCTCCTAATTTTTAACAAGTAGTTAAGGATCGTAAGTGAATTGAGGTTGTTTTAAATCCACCAAAACCCAACTTTTAAGTCTTTTAGGAACCTCCTAAAACCTACAAGAATAATCTTTTACGTTATTACTCTAATTTCTCCTCAGTTTTCTTAGAATTTTAACAGATCATCAAGTTTCTTTCGAATTTCTACGTTCTCGAAATCCACCGAACTAACTTTTTATTCTTCTAGGGACCTCGTAATACCATCGGGAGTGAACTTTGAGGTCATATCATTAATTTTACCTCATTTTTCTTTGCATTTTCCCCTAATTTTTAACAAGTAGTAAAGGATCGTAAGTGAATTGAGGTTGTTTTAAATCCACCAAAACCCAACTTTTAAGTCTTTTAGGAACCTCCTAAAACCTACAAGAATAATCTTTTACCTTATTACTCTAATTTCTCCTCAGTTTTCTTAGAATTTTAACAGATCATCAAGTTTCTTTCGAATTTCTACGTTCCCGAAATCCACCGAACTAACTTTTTATTCTTCTAGGGACCTCGTAATACCATCGGGAATGAACTTTGAGGTCATATAATTAATTTTACCTCATTTTTCTTTGCATTTTCTCCTAATTTTTAACAAGTAGTTAAGGATCGTAAGTGAATTGAGGTTGTTTTAAATCCACCAAAACCCAACTTTTAAGTCTTTTAGGAACCTCCTAAAACCTACAAGAATAATCTTTTACCTTATTACTCTAATTTGTCCTCAGTTTTCTTAAAATTTTAACAGATCATCAAGTTTCTTTCGAATTTCTACGTTCTCGAAATCCACCGAACTAACTTTTTATTCTTCTAGGGACCTCGTAATACCATCGGGAGTGAACTTTGAGGTCATATCATTAATTTTACCTCATTTTTCTTTGCATTTTCCCCTAATTTTTAACAAGTAGTTAAGGATCGTAAGTGAATTGAGGTTGTTTTAAATCCACCAAAACCCAACTTTTAAGTCTTTTAGGAACCTCCTAAAACCTACAAGAATAATCTTTTACGTTATTACTCTAATTTCTCCTCAGTTTTCTTAGAATTTTAACAGATCATCAAGTTTCTTTCGAATTTCTACGTTCTCGAAATCCACCGAACTAACTTTTTATTCTTTTAGGGACCTCGTAATACCATCGGGAGTGATTTTTGAGGTCATATCATTAATTTTACCTCATTTTTCTTTGCATTTTCCCCTAATTTTTAACAAGTAGTAAAGGATCGTAAGTGAATTGAGGTTGTTTTAAATCCACCAAAACCCAACTTTTAAGTCTTTTAGGAACCTCCTAAAACCTACAAGAATAATCTTTTACCTTATTACTCTAATTTCTCCTCAGTTTTCTTAGAATTTTAACAGATCATCAAATTTCTTTCGAATTTCTACGTTCTCGAAATCCACCGAACTAACTTTTTATTCTTTGATAAGAGCATAAAATGCGACGTTCTTAATATGTTTTTATCCCCATTTATGCATTTCTTATCCCTTATTGTTGTAATATAGAGTCATTGAGTCGTGTTAGAGTCGTTGGCAAGTGTTGGTGAATAAATTGAGCTAAAAATGCAGAAATGTCGATTTTTGAAGAGTTTTAGTTTGAGAAGGACTCCTTGTTGTACTAGGAATCCTGTTTGGACTAGGAAACCTGTTTTGACTAGGAAACTTGTCGGAACTAATTTCTTTATCTTTCGTCGTTTCTAATATTTGTGTGGATCGGTTTTGTGCTATAAATCGATAAAATGCATAATTTTGGTGAAGTCCTTATTGAACTAGGATTCCTAATAAGAGTTTGATTTGACTAGGACTCCTTTTTCAAGTAGAAATCTATTTGGAAAAGGAATCCTTACTAAAGTAGGAATCCCAGTTGGATAAGGATTCTACGAGTTTGAGTCCTAATTGAAGTCTACGAGTGAAGAATTTTAGTCGAACAAGGAGTCTACAAACGCTTGACGTTTTTGAATCGTCGAAAGAATTTCATTGAAAATACAACTCCTTGTTGGACTAGGATTCCTTATCTATCTAGGACTCTTACTCATGATAATTGTGCTACATCTTTTTATCTTCTTTTTAATTTAATTCTCATTCTTATTTTCAGGAATTAAAGAGAAGATTAATGGAGGAATATTGAGAGAATTTTCGGTGGAAATGAATGGATGCTTGCCGGCCAAGAAAAGAGAAAGAGGAATCCAAATTGGTTTTGGTTTCTTTGTGCCATACAAATACCTAGCAATTAATTTCCGATTTTTGCCTAGAGTTTTTCTTGGATAATACACGGCTAAAGAAAAGAGAAAAGAGATGGATTTGGACTCTTGAAGGCCGACCAAGATAAGAGATGGAGGAAGAATTAATTCTATTTTACATAGAATTTTCGGAAAAGAAAAGAAAAGAGAAAAGAGGGGAATGCATGTGGACTGAATTATGGCTTTGTGCAATAACTTGGTGCCGAATTAAAGAAGTTTTACTTGAAGAAAATTGAAGATTTAATTCGGCAATTGCATGGAAAAGAAGACCTAGCCGAATTAAAAGAAGACATGATATTTCGGATTGCTTGAAGATTAACCCTTGCCGAAACCATATCCAACTTGGTTTCGGATTGCTTGTGCTCTACTCTTGCCGAACCCTAGCATTGCCTCTCCCCTATAAATACAACACTTTGTATTCATAAAATCATCTCCCTTTCCTCACTTTTACCTTGCCGAATCCCTGCCAAATTATTTCCACAAATTATATACCAAGGAGCAAAGCCGAATCCACCTTCCATCTCTCACAAAAATCCACCATCACCAATCCTTGCCGAAATCTTCATAAGGTTGTAATCATGGATTGTATTATTTTGGTTTTTATTGCTTTGTATTTAAACATAACTTTGTCTATGAAGTATGTTTTGGTTTATGGATTTAATTTCGGTATTGATAATCATATATGGGATCTTTGGATCTTTGTTATAAATGTTTGGGATTTTTATATATGATTGCCGATTTATGCATGTGATACGATTAAATATGTTGTATGGGCAGTAGTTTTTAGCATGTTTTCTTGATTTTAATTAGGTTTATTTCCTTAATTCGTGTGGAACCGAAGGAGATATCTAGATGCATTCGATGGCCATGAGTGTTATCTAGGTATTAAATTCATATTCCGATTTAATACATGTTGAATTACACGCATGTTGGATTTGACATGTATTAATCTAAGGGTAAGAGTAATTATGGAAATTTACATGTCGATGTGAGATGGGTGACGCCATACTTGCTAACATGTTCCAATTCGACATATTGTGCTTATGTGCTAATTGTGTTTAATTTCTACGCATTGTGTTATTAAACTGATTAGTACCATGTTTAGGATTACACGCATGTTGGATTCTAAATACTTGTGATGTTTTGAATAATTAGAATAACCGCATTGGCTCTAATTAAATTGGAACTTAATTGATCTTGAATTTGATATTTGCTGCTGCCCTATTACTTGTTTTAATTATATTGCATGTGTAAGGTGATTTGTGTATGATGATTGTGTGAAAGGTGATGATCAATTGTATATAATAATTTAGGTTTTAGAATTTGTAAAAATTCAGTAGGTAATTAGTTATAAAAATCGATACCCCCTTTGATTGCAATACTTAATGTGATTAAAAGCCCTTGATTTCCCCGGATAGAACGATCCCTACTTGTCAATACTACACTCGACAAAAGAAGGGTATTATTTGTATGAGATTGTTTTGCAGGTACAAATTGTGCACGCACACATCCCATCATTCTTTTAGGGACCTCGTCATACCATCGGGAGTGATTTTTGAGGTCATATCATTAATTTTACCTCATTTTTCTTTGCATTTTCCCCTAATTTTTAACAAGTAGTTAATGATCGTAAGTGAATTGAGGTTGTTTTAAATCCACCAAAACCCAACTTTTAAGTCTTTTAGGAACCTCCTAAAACCTACAAGAATAATCTTTTACCTTATTACTCTAATTTCTCCTCAGTTTTCTTAAAATTTTAACAGATCATCAAGTTTCTTTCGAATTTCTACGTTCTCGAAATCCACCGAACTAACTTTTTATTCTTCTAGGGACCTCGTAATACCATCGGGAGTGAACTTTGAGGTCATATAATTAATTTTACCTCATTTTTCTTTGCATTTTCTCCTAATTTTTAACAAGTAGTTAAGGATCGTAAGTGAATTGAGGTTGTTTTAAATCCACCAAAACCCAACTTTTAAGTCTTTTAGGAACCTCCTAAAACCTACAAGAATAATCTTTTACCTTATTACTCTAATTTCTCCTCAGTTTTCTTAAAATTTTAACAGATCATCAAGTTTCTTTCGAATTTCTACGTTCTCGAAATCCACCGAACTAACTTTTT
This sequence comes from Potentilla sterilis, assembly GCA_963682095.1. Classification (NCBI taxonomy): domain Eukaryota; kingdom Viridiplantae; phylum Streptophyta; class Magnoliopsida; order Rosales; family Rosaceae; genus Potentilla; species Potentilla sterilis. The sequence goes on from OY821756.1 coordinate 31,482,297, forward strand.
ATTCTTCTAGGGACCTCGTAATACCATCGGGAGTGAACTTTGAGGTCATATCATTAATTTTACCTCATTTTTCTTTGCATTTTCCCCTAATTTTTAACAAGTAGTTAAGGATCGTAAGTGAATTGAGGTTGTTTTAAATCCACCAAAACCCAACTTTTAAGTCTTTTAGGAACCTCCTAAAACCTACAAGAATAATCTTTTACGTTATTACTCTAATTTCTCCTCAGTTTTCTTAGAATTTTAACAGATCATCAAGTTTCTTTCGAATTTCTACGTTCTCGAAATCCACCGAACTAACTTTTTATTCTTCTAGGGACCTCGTAATACCATCGGGAGTGAACTTTGAGGTCATATCATTAATTTTACCTCATTTTTCTTTGCATTTTCCCCTAATTTTTAACAAGTAGTTAAGGATCGTAAGTGAATTGAGGTTGTTTTAAATCCACCAAAACCCAACTTTTAAGTCTTTTAGGAACCTCTTAAAACCTAAAAGAATAATCTTTTACGTTATTACTCTAATTTCTCCTCAGTTTTTTTAGAATTTTAACAGATCATCAAGTTTCTTTCGAATTTCTACGTTCTCGAAATCCACCGAACTAACTTTTTATTCTTTTAGGGACCTCGTAATACCATCGGGAGTGATTTTTGAGGTCATATCATTAATTTTACCTCATTTTTCTTTGCATTTTCCCCTAATTTTTAACAAGTAGTTAAGGATCGTAAGTGAATTGAGGTTGTTTTTTATCCACCAAAACCCAACTTTTAAGTCTTTTAGGAACCTCCTAAAACCTACAAGAATAATCTTTTACCTTATTACTCTAATTTCTCCTCTGTTTTCTTAGAAATTTAACAAATCATCAAGTTTCTTTCAATTTTTGACGTTCTCGAAATCCACCGAAACCCAACTTTTTATTCTTCTAGGGACCTCGTAATACCATCGGGAGTGAACTTTGAGGTCATATCATTAATTTTACCTCATTTTTCTTTGCATTTTCCCCTAATTTTTAACAAGTAGTTAAGGATCGTAAGTGAATTGAGGTTGTTTTAAATCCACCAAAACCCAACTTTTAAGTCTTTTAGGAACCTCCTAAAACCTACAAGAATAATCTTTTACCTTATTACTCTAATTTCTCCTCAGTTTTCTTAAAATTTTAACAGATCATCAAGTTTCTTTCGAATTTCTACGTTCTCGAAATCCACCGAACTAACTTTTTATTCTTCTAGGGACCTCGTAATACCATCGGGAGTGAACTTTGAGGTCATATAATTAATTTTACCTCATTTTTCTTTGCATTTTCTCCTAATTTTTAACAAGTAGTTAAGGATCGTAAGTGAATTGAGGTTGTTTTAAATCCACCAAAACCCAACTTTTAAGTCTGTTTGGAACCTCCTAAAACCTACAAGAATAATCTTTTACGTTATTACTCTAATTTCTCCTCAGTTTTCTTAGAATTTTAACAGATCATCAAGTTTCTTTCGAATTTCTACGTTCTCGAAATCCACCGAACTAACTTTTTATTCTTCTAGGGACCTCGTAATACCATCGGGAGTGAACTTTGAGGTCATATCATTAATTTTACCTCATTTTTCTTTGCATTTTCCCCTTATTTTTAACAAGTAGTTAAGGATCGTAAGTGAATTGAGGTTGTTTTAAATCCACCAAAACCCAACTTTTAAGTCTTTTAGGAACCTCCTAAAACCTACAAGAATAATCTTTTACCTTATTACTCTAATTTCTCCTCAGTTTTCTTAGAATTTTAACAGATCATCAAGTTTCTTTCGAATTTCTACGTTCTCGAAATCCACCGAACTAACTTTTTATTCTTTTAGGGACCTCGTCATACCATCGGGAGTGATTTTTGAGGTCATATCATTAATTTTACCTCATTTTTCTTTGCATTTTCCCCTAATTTTTAACAAGTAGTTAAGGATCGTAAGTGAATTGAGGTTGTTTTAAATCCACCAAAACCCAACTTTTAAGTCTTTTAGGAACCTCCTAAAACCTACAAGAATAATCTTTTACCTTATTACTCTAATTTCTCCTCAGTTTTCTTAAAATTTTAACAGATCATCAAGTTTCTTTCGAATTTCTACGTTCTCGAAATCCACCGAACTAACTTTTTATTCTTCTAGGGACCTCGTAATACCATCGGGAGTGAACTTTGAGGTCATATCATTAATTTTACCTCATTTTTCTTTGCATTTACCCCTAATTTTTAACAAGTAGTTAAGGATCGTAAGTGAATTGAGGTTGTTTTAAATCCACCAAAACCCAACTTTTAAGTCTTTTAGGAACCTCTTAAAACCTAAAAGAATAATCTTTTACGTTATTACTCTAATTTCTCCTCAGTTTTTTTAGAATTTTAACAGATCATCAAGTTTCTTTCGAATTTCTACGTTCTCGAAATCCACCGAACTAACTTTTTATTCTTTTAGGGACCTCGTAATACCATCGGGAGTGATTTTTGAGGTCATATCATTAATTTTACCTCATTTTTCTTTGCATTTTCCCCTAATTTTTAACAAGTAGTTAAGGATCGTAAGTGAATTGAGGTTGTTTTAAATCCACCAAAACCCAACTTTTAAGTCTTTTAGGAACCTCCTAAAACCTACAAGAATAATCTTTTACCTTATTACTCTAATTTCTCCTCAGTTTTATTAAAATTTTAACAGATCATCAAGTTTCTTTCGAATTTCTACGTTCTCGAAATCCACCGAACTAACTTTTTATTCTTCTAGGGACCTCGTAATACCATCGGGAGTGAACTTTGAGGTCATATAATTAATTTTACCTCATTTTTCTTTGCATTTTCTCCTTATTTTTAACAAGTAGTTAAGGATCGTAAGTGAATTGAGGTTGTTTTAAATCCACCAAAACCCAACTTTTAAGTCTTTTAGGACCCTCCTAAAACCTACAAGAATAATCTTTTACGTTATTACTCTAATTTCTCCTCAGTTTTCTTAGAATTTTAACAGATCATCAAGTTTCTTTCGAATTTCTACGTTCTCGAAATCCACCGAACTAACTTTTTATTCTTCTAGGGACCTCGTAATACCATCGGGAGTGAACTTTGAGGTCATATCATTAATTTTACCTCATTTTTCTTTGCATTTTCCCCTAATTTTTAACAAGTAGTAGAGGATCGTAAGTGAATTGAGGTTGTTTTAAATCCACCAAAACCCAACTTTTAAGTCTTTTAGGAACCTCCTAAAACCTACAAGAATAATCTTTTACCTTATTACTCTAATTTCTCCTCAGTTTTCTTAGAATTTTAACAGATCATCAAGTTTCTTTCGAATTTCTACGTTCTCGAAATCCACCGAACTAACTTTTTATTCTTTTAGGGACCTCGTCATACCATCGGGAGTGATTTTTGAGGTCATATCATTAATTTTACCTCATTTTTCTTTGCATTTTCCCCTAATTTTTAACAAGTAGTTAAGGATCGTAAGTGAATTGAGGTTGTTTTTTATCCACCAAAACCCAACTTTTAAGTCTTTTAGGAACCTCCTAAAACCTACAAGAATAATCTCTTACCTTATTACTCTAATTTCTCCTCTGTTTTCTTAGAAATTTAACAAATCATCAAGTTTCTTTCAATTTTTGACGTTCTCGAAATCCACCGAAACCCAACTTTTTATTCTTCTAGGGACCTCGTAATACCATCGGGAGTGAACTTTGAGGTCATATCATTAATTTTACCTCATTTTTCTTTGAATTTTCCCCTAATTTTTAACAAGTAGTTAAGGATCGTAAGTGAATTGAGGTTGTTTTAAATCCACCAAAACCCAACTTTTAAGTCTTTTAGGAACCTCCTAAAACCTACAAGAATAATCTTTTACCTTATTACTCTAATTTCTCCTCAGTTTTCTTAAAATTTTAACAGATCATCAAGTTTCTTTCGAATTTCTACGTTCTCGAAATCCACCGAACTAACTTTTTATTCTTCTAGGGACCTCGTAATACCATCGGGAATGAACTTTGAGGTCATATCATTAATTTTACCTCATTTTTCTTGGCATTTTCCCCTAATTTTTAACAAGTAGTTAAGGATCGTAAGTGAATTGAGGTTGTTTTAAATCCACCAAAACCCAACTTTTAAGTCTTTTAGGAACCTCCTAAAACCTACAAGAATAATCTTTTACGTTATTACTCTAATTTCTCCTCAGTTTTCTTAGAATTTTAACAGATCATCAAGTTTCTTTCGAATTTCTACGTTCTCGAAATCCACCGAACTAACTTTTTATTCTTCTAGGGACCTCGTAATACCATCGGGAGTGAACTTTGAGGTCATATAATTAATTTTACCTCATTTTTCTTTGCATTTTCTCCTAATTTTTAACAAGTAGTTAAGGATCGTAAGTGAATTGAGGTTGTTTTAAATCCACCAAAACCCAACTTTTAAGTCTTTTAGGAACCTCCTAAAACCTACAAGAATAATCTTTTACGTTATTACTCTAATTTCTCCTCAGTTTTCTTAGAATTTTAACAGATCATCAAGTTTCTTTCGAATTTCTACGTTCTCGAAATCCACCGAACTAACTTTTTATTCTTCTAGGGACCTCGTAATACCATCGGGAGTGAACTTTGAGGTCATATCATTAATTTTACCTCATTTTTCTTTGCATTTTCCCCTAATTTTTAACAAGTAGTAAAGGATCGTAAGTGAATTGAGGTTGTTTTAAATCCACCAAAACCCAACTTTTAAGTCTTTTAGGAACCTCCTAAAACCTACAAGAATAATCTTTTACCTTATTACTCTAATTTCTCCTCAGTTTTCTTAGAATTTTAACAGATCATCAAGTTTCTTTCGAATTTCTACGTTCTCGAAATCCACCGAACTAACTTTTTATTCTTCTAGGGACCTCGTAATACCATCGGGAATGAACTTTGAGGTCATATAATTAATTTTACCTCATTTTTCTTTGCATTTTCTCCTAATTTTTAACAAGTAGTTAAGGATCGTAAGTGAATTGAGGTTGTTTTAAATCCACCAAAACCCAACTTTTAAGTCTTTTAGGAACCTCCTAAAACCTACAAGAATAATCTTTTACCTTATTACTCTAATTTCTCCTCAGTTTTCTTAAAATTTTAACAGATCATCAAGTTTCTTTCGAATTTCTACGTTCTCGAAATCCACCGAACTAACTTTTTATTCTTCTAGGGACCTCGTAATACCATCGGGAGTGAACTTTGAGGTCATATCATTAATTTTACCTCATTTTTCTTTGCATTTTCCCCTAATTTTTAACAAGTAGTTAAGGATCGTAAGTGAATTGAGGTTGTTTTAAATCCACCAAAACCCAACTTTTAAGTCTTTTAGGAACCTCCTAAAACCTACAAGAATAATCTTTTACGTTATTCCTCTAATTTCTCCTCAGTTTTCTTAGAATTTTAACAGATCATCAAGTTTCTTTCGAATTTCTACGTTCTCGAAATCCACCGAACTAACTTTTTATTCTTTTAGGGACCTCGTAATACCATCGGGAGTGATTTTTGAGGTCATATCATTAATTTTACCTCATTTTTCTTTGCATTTTCCCCTAATTTTTAACAAGTAGTAAAGGATCGTAAGTGAATTGAGGTTGTTTTAAATCCACCAAAACCCAACTTTTAAGTCTTTTAGGAACCTCCTAAAACCTACAAGAATAATCTTTTACCTTATTACTCTAATTTCTCCTCAGTTTTCTTAGAATTTTAACAGATCATCAAGTTTCTTTCGAATTTCTACGTTCTCGAAATCCACCGAACTAACTTTTTATTCTTTTAGGGACCTCGTCATACCATCGGGAGTGATTTTTGAGGTCATATCATTAATTTTACCTCATTTTTCTTTGCATTTTCCCCTAATTTTTAACAAGTAGTTAAGGATCGTAAGTGAATTGAGGTTGTTTTAAATCCACCAAAACCCAACTTTTAAGTCTTTTAGGAACCTCCTAAAACCTACAAGAATAATCTTTTACCTTATTACTCTAATTTCTCCTCAGTTTTCTTAAAATTTTAACAGATCATCAAGTTTCTTTCGAATTTCTACGTTCTCGAAATCCACCGAACTAACTTTTTATTCTTCTAGGGACCTCGTAATACCATCGGGAGTGAACTTTGAGGTCATATAATTAATTTTACCTCATTTTTCTTTGCATTTTCTCCTAATTTTTAACAAGTAGTTAAGGATCGTAAGTGAATTGAGGTTGTTTTAAATCCACCAAAACCCAACTTTTAAGTCTTTTAGGAACCTCCTAAAACCTACAAGAATAATCTTTTACGTTATTACTCTAATTTCTCCTCAGTTTTCTTAGAATTTTAACAGATCATCAAGTTTCTTTCGAATTTCTACGTTCTCGAAATCCACCGAACTAACTTTTTATTCTTCTAGGGACCTCGTAATACCATCGGGAGTGAACTTTGAGGTCATATCATTAATTTTACCTCATTTTTCTTTGCATTTTCCCCTAATTTTTAACAAGTAGTTAAGGATCGTAAGTGAATTGAGGTTGTTTTAACTCCACCAAAACCCAACTTTTAAGTCTTTTAGGAACCTCCTAAAACCTACAAGAATAATCTTTTACGTTATTACTCTAATTTCTCCTCAGTTTTCTTAGAATTTTAACAGATCATCAAGTTTCTTTCGAATTTCTACGTTCTCGAAATCCACCGAACTAACTTTTTATTCTTTTAGGGACCTCGTAATACCATCGGGAGTGATTTTTGAGGTCATATCATTAATTTTACCTCATTTTTCTTTGCATTTTCCCCTAATTTTTAACAAGTAGTAAAGGATCGTAAGTGAATTGAGGTTGTTTTAAATCCACCAAAACCCAACTTTTAAGTCTTTTAGGAACCTCCTAAAACCTACAAGAATAATCTCTTACCTTATTACTCTAATTTCTCCTCTGTTTTCTTAGAAATTTAACAAATCATCAAGTTTCTTTCAATTTTTGACGTTCTCGAAATCCACCGAACTAACTTTTTATTCTTCTAGGGACCTCGTAATACCATCGGGAGTGAACTTTGAGGTCATATCATTAATTTTACCTCATTTTTCTTTGCATTTTCCCCTAATTTTTAACAAGTAGTTAAGGATCGTAAGTGAATTGAGGTTGTTTTAAATCCACCAAAACCCAACTTTTAAGTCTTTTAGGAACCTCCTAAAACCTACAAGAATAATCTTTTACCTTATTACTCTAATTTCTCCTCAGTTTTCTTAAAATTTTAACAGATCATCAAGTTTCTTTCGAATTTCTACGTTCTCGAAATCCACCGAACTAACTTTTTATTCTTCTAGGGACCTCGTAATACCATCGGGAGTGAACTTTGAGGTCATATAATTAATTTTACCTCATTTTTCTTTGCATTTTCTCCTAATTTTTAACAAGTAGTTAAGGATCGTAAGTGAATTGAGGTTGTTTTAAATCCACCAAAACCCAACTTTTAAGTCTTTTAGGAACCTCCTAAAACCTACAAGAATAATCTTTTACCTTATTACTCTAATTTCTCCTCAGTTTTCTTAAAATTTTAACAGATCATCAAGTTTCTTTCGAATTTCTACGTTCTCGAAATCCACCGAACTAACTTTTTATTCTTCTAGGGACCTCGTAATACCATCGGGAGTGAACTTTGAGGTCATATCATTAATTTTACCTCATTTTTCTTTGCATTTTCCCCTAATTTTTAACAAGTAGTTAAGGATCGTAAGTGAATTGAGGTTGTTTTAAATCCACCAAAACCCAACTTTTAAGTCTTTTAGGAACCTCCTAAAACCTACAAGAATAATCTTTTACGTTATTACTCTAATTTCTCCTCAGTTTTCTTAGAATTTTAATAGATCATCAAGTTTCTTTCGAATTTCCCCGTTCTCGAAATCCACCGAACTAACTTTTTATTCTTTTAGGGACCTCGTAATACCATCGGGAGTGATTTTTGAGGTCATATCATTAATTTTACTTCATTTTTCTTTGCATTTTCTCCTAATTTTTAACAAGTAGTTAAGGCTCGTAAGTGAATTTAGGTTGTTTTAAATCCACCAAAACCCAACTTTTAAGTCTTTTAGGAACCTCTTAAAACCTACAAGAATAATCTTTTACGTTATTACTCTAATTTCTCCTCAGTTTTTTTAGAATTTTAACAGATCATCAAGTTTCTTTCGAATTTCTACGTTCTCGAAATCCACCGAACTAACTTTTTATTCTTTTAGGGACCTCGTAATACCATCGGGAGTGATTTTTGAGGTCATATCATTAATTTTACCTCATTTTTCTTTGCATTTTCCCCTAATTTTTAACAAGTAGTTAAGGATCGTAAGTGAATTGAGGTTGTTTTTTATCCACCAAAACCCAACTTTTAAGTCTTTTAGGAACCTCCTAAAACCTACAAGAATAATCTTTTACCTTATTACTCTAATTTCTCCTCTGTTTTCTTAGAAATTTAACAAATCATCAAGTTTCTTTCAATTTTTGACGTTCTCGAAATCCACCGAAACCCAACTTTTTATTCTTCTAGGGACCTCGTAATACCATCGGGAGTGAACTTTGAGGTCATATCATTAATTTTACCTCATTTTTCTTTGCATTTTCCCCTAATTTTTAACAAGTAGTTAAGGATCGTAAGTGAATTGAGGTTGTTTTAAATCCACCAAAACCCAACTTTTAAGTCTTTTAGGAACCTCCTAAAACCTACAAGAATAATCTTTTACCTTATTACTCTAATTTCTCCTCAGTTTTCTTAAAATTTTAACAGATCATCAAGTTTCTTTCGAATTTCTACGTTCTCGAAATCCACCGAACTAACTTTTTATTCTTCTAGGGACCTCGTAATACCATCGGGAGTGAACTTTGAGGTCATATAATTAATTTTACCTCATTTTTCTTTGCATTTTCTCCTAATTTTTAACAAGTAGTTAAGGATCGTAAGTGAATTGAGGTTGTTTTAAATCCACCAAAACCCAACTTTTAAGTCTTTTTGGAACCTCCTAAAACCTACAAGAATAATCTTTTACGTTATTACTCTAATTTCTCCTCAGTTTTCTTAGAATTTTAACAGATCATCAAGTTTCTTTCGAATTTCTACGTTCTCGAAATCCACCGAACTAACTTTTTATTCTTCTAGGGACCTCGTAATACCATCGGGAGTGAACTTTGAGGTCATATCATTAATTTTACCTCATTTTTCTTTGCATTTTCCCCTTATTTTTAACAAGTAGTTAAGGATCGTAAGTGAATTGAGGTTGTTTTAAATCCACCAAAACCCAACTTTTAAGTCTTTTAGGAACCTCCTAAAACCTACAAGAATAATCTTTTACCTTATTACTCTAATTTCTCCTCAGTTTTCTTAGAATTTTAACAGATCATCAAGTTTCTTTCGAATTTCTACGTTCTCGAAATCCACCGAACTAACTTTTTATTCTTTTAGGGACCTCGTCATACCATCGGGAGTGATTTTTGAGGTCATATCATTAATTTTACCTCATTTTTCTTTGCATTTTCCCCTAATTTTTAACAAGTAGTTAAGGATCGTAAGTGAATTGAGGTTGTTTTAAATCCACCAAAACCCAACTTTTAAGTCTTTTAGGAACCTCCTAAAACCTACAAGAATAATCTTTTACCTTATTACTCTAATTTCTCCTCAGTTTTCTTAAAATTTTAACAGATCATCAAGTTTCTTTCGAATTTCTACGTTCTCGAAATCCACCGAACTAACTTTTTATTCTTCTAGGGACCTCGTAATACCATCGGGAGTGAACTTTGAGGTCATATAATTAATTTTACCTCATTTTTCTTTGCATTTTCTCCTAATTTTTAACAAGTAGTTAAGGATCGTAAGTGAATTGAGGTTGTTTTAAATCCACCAAAACCCAACTTTTAAGTCTTTTAGGAACCTCCTAAAACCTACAAGAATAATCTTTTACCTTATTACTCTAATTTCTCCTCAGTTTTCTTAAAATTTTAACAGATCATCAAGTTTCTTTCGAATTTCTACGTTCTCGAAATCCACCGAACTAACTTTTTATTCTTCTAGGGACCTCGTAATACCATCGGGAGTGAACTTTGAGGTCATATCATTAATTTTACCTCATTTTTCTTTGCATTTTCCCCTAATTTTTAACAAGTAGTTAAGGATCGTAAGTGAATTGAGGTTGTTTTAAATCCACCAAAACCCAACTTTTAAGTCTTTTAGGAACCTCCTAAAACCTACAAGAATAATCTTTTACGTTATTACTCTAATTTCTCCTCAGTTTTCTTAAAATTTTAACAGATCATCAAGTTTCTTTCGAATTTCTACGTTCTCGAAATCCACCGAACTAACTTTTTATTCTTCTAGGGACCTCGTAATACCATCGGGAGTGAACTTTGAGGTCATATCATTAATTTTACCTCATTTTTCTTTGCATTTTCCCCTAATTTTTAACAAGTAGTTAAGGATCGTAAGTGAATTGAGGTTGTTTTAAATCCACCAAAACCCAACTTTTAAGTCTTTTAGGAACCTCTTAAAACCTAAAAGAATAATCTTTTACGTTATTACTCTAATTTCTCCTCAGTTTTTTTAGAATTTTAACAGATCATCAAGTTTCTTTCGAATTTCTACGTTCTCGAAATCCACCGAACTAACTTTTTATTCTTTTAGGGACCTCGTAATACCATCGGGAGTGATTTTTGAGGTCATATCATTAATTTTACCTCATTTTTCTTTGCATTTTCCCCTAATTTTTAACAAGTAGTTAAGGATCGTAAGTGAATTGAGGTTGTTTTTTATCCACCAAAACCCAACTTTTAAGTCTTTTAGGAACCTCCTAAAACCTACAAGAATAATCTTTTACCTTATTACTCTAATTTCTCCTCAGTTTTCTTAGAATTTTAACAGATCATCAAGTTTCTTTCGAATTTCTACGTTCTCGAAATCCACCGAACTAACTTTTTATTCTTTTAGGGACCTCGTCATACCATCGGGAGTGATTTTTGAGGTCATATCATTAATTTTACCTCATTTTTCTTTGCATTTTCCCCTAATTTTTAACAAGTAGTTAAGGATCGTAAGTGAATTGAGGTTGTTTTTTATCCACCAAAACCCAACTTTTAAGTCTTTTAGGAACCTCCTAAAACCTACAAGAATAATCTCTTACCTTATTACTCTAATTTCTCCTCTGTTTTCTTAGAAATTTAACAAATCATCAAGTTTCTTTCAATTTTTGACGTTCTCGAAATCCACCGAAACCCAACTTTTTATTCTTCTAGGGACCTCGTAATACCATCGGGAGTGAACTTTGAGGTCATATCATTAATTTTACCTCATTTTTCTTTGCATTTTCCCCTAATTTTTAACAAGTAGTTAAGGATCGTAAGTGAATTGAGGTTGTTTTAAATCCACCAAATCCCAACTTTTAAGTCTTTTAGGAACCTCCTAAAACCTACAAGAATAATCTTTTACCTTATTACTCTAATTTCTCCTCAGTTTTCTTAGAATTTTAACAGATCATCAAGTTTCTTTCGAATTTCTACGTTCTCGAAATCCACCGAACTAACTTTTTATTCTTCTAGGGACCTCGTAATACCATCGGGAGTGAACTTTGAGGTCATATCATTAATTTTACCTCATTTTTCTTTGCATTTTCCCCTAATTTTTAACAAGTAGTAAAGGATCGTAAGTGAATTGAGGTTGTTTTAAATCCACCAAAACCCAACTTTTAAGTCTTTTAGGAACCTCCTAAAACCTACAAGAATAATCTTTTACCTTATTACTCTAATTTCTCCTCAGTTTTCTTAGAATTTTAACAGATCATCAAGTTTCTTTCGAATTTCTACGTTCTCGAAATCCACCGAACTAACTTTTTATTCTTTTAGGGACCTCGTCATACCATCGGGAGTGATTTTTGAGGTCATATCATTAATTTTACCTCATTTTTCTTTGCATTTTCCCCTAATTTTTAACAAGTAGTTAAGGATCGTAAGTGAATTGAGGTTGTTTTTTATCCACCAAAACCCAACTTTTAAGTCTTTTAGGAACCTCCTAAAACCTACAAGAATAATCTCTTACCTTATTACTCTAATTTCTCCTCTGTTTTCTTAGAAATTTAACAAATCATCAAGTTTCTTTCAATTTTTGACGTTCTCGAAATCCACCGAAACCCCACTTTTTATTCTTCTAGGGACCTCGTAATACCATCGGGAGTGAACTTTGAGGTCATATCATTAATTTTACCTCATTTTTCTTTGCATTTTCCCCTAATTTTTAACAAGTAGTTAAGGATCGTAAGTGAATTGAGGTTGTTTTAAATCCACCAAAACCCAACTTTTAAGTCTTTTAGGAACCTCCTAAAACCTACAAGAATAATCTTTTACCTTATTACTCTAATTTCTCCTCAGTTTTCTTAAAATTTTAACAGATCATCAAGTTTCTTTCGAATTTCTACGTTCTCGAAATCCACCGAACTAACTTTTTATTCTTCTAGGGACCTCGTAATACCATCGGGAGTGAACTTTGAGGTCATATAATTAATTTTACCTCATTTTTCTTTGCATTTTCTCCTAATTTTTAACAAGTAGTTAAGGATCGTAAGTGAATTGAGGTTGTTTTAAATCCACCAAAACCCAACTTTTAAGTCTTTTAGGAACCTCCTAAAACCTACAAGAATAATCTTTTACCTTATTACTCTAATTTCTCCTCAGTTTTCTTAAAATTTTAACAGATCATCAAGTTTCTTTCGAATTTCTACGTTCTCGAAATCCACCGAACTAACTTTTTATTCTTCTAGGGACCTCGTAATACCATCGGGAGTGAACTTTGAGGTCATATCATTAATTTTACCTCATTTTTCTTTGCATTTTCCCCTAATTTTTAACAAGTAGTTAAGGATCGTAAGTGAATTGAGGTTGTTTTAAATCCACCAAAACCCAACTTTTAAGTCTTTTAGGAACCTCCTAAAACCTACAAGAATAATCTTTTACGTTATTACTCTAATTTCTCCTCAGTTTTCTTAGAATTTTAATAGATCATCAAGTTTCTTTCGAATTTCTACGTTCTCGAAATCCACCGAACTAACTTTTTATTCTTTTAGGGTCCTCGTAATACCATCGGGAGTGATTTTTGAGGTCATATCATTAATTTTACTTCATTTTTCTTTGCATTTTCTCCTAATTTTTAACAAGTAGTTAAGGCTCGTAAGTGAATTTAGGTTGTTTTAAATCCACCAAAACCCAACTTTTAAGTCTTTTAGGAACCTCCTAAAACCTACAAGAATAATCTTTTACCTTATTACTCTAATTTCTCCTCAGTTTTCTTAGAATTTTAACAGATCATCAAGTTTCTTTCGAATTTCTACGTTCTCGAAATCCACCGAACCAACTTTTTATTCTTTTAGGGACCTCGTAATACCATCGGGAGTGATTTTTGAGGTCATATCATTAATTTTACCTCATTTTTCTTTGCATTTTCCCCTAATTTTTAACAAGTAGTTAAGGATCATAAGTGAATTGAGGTTGTTTTTTATCCACCAAAACCCAACTTTTAAGTCTTTTAGGAACCTCCTAAAACCTACAAGAATAATCTTTTACGTTATTACTCTAATTTCTCCTTTGTTTTCTTAGAAATTTAACAAATCATCAAGTTTCTTTCTATTTTTGACATTCTCGAAATCCACCGAAACCCAACTTTTTATTCTTCTAGGGACCTCGTAATACCATCGGGAGTGAACTTTGAGGTCATATCATTAATTTTACCTCATTTTTCTTTGCATTTTCCCCTAATTTTTAACAAGTAGTTAAGGATCGTAAGTGAATTGAGGTTGTTTTAAATCCACCAAAACCCAACTTTTAAGTCTTTTAGGAACCTCCTAAAACCTACAAGAATAATCTTTTACCTTATTACTCTAATTTCTCCTCAGTTTTCTTAAAATTTTAACAGATCATCAAGTTTCTTTCGAATTTCTACGTTCTCGAAATCCACCGAACTAACTTTTTATTCTTCTAGGGACCTCGTAATACCATCGGGAGTGAACTTTGAGGTCATATAATTAATTTTACCTCATTTTTCTTTGCATTTTCTCCTAATTTTTAACAAGTAGTTAAGGATCGTAAGTGAATTGAGGTTGTTTTAAATCCACCAAAACCCAACTTTTAAGTCTTTTTGGAACCTCCTAAAACCTACAAGAATAATCTTTTACGTTATTACTCTAATTTCTCCTCAGTTTTCTTAGAATTTTAACAGATCATCAAGTTTCTTTCGAATTTCTACGTTCTCGAAATCCACCGAACTAACTTTTTATTCTTCTAGGGACCTCGTAATACCATCGGGAGTGAACTTTGAGGTCATATCATTAATTTTACCTCATTTTTCTTTGCATTTTCCCCTTATTTTTAACAAGTAGTTAAGGATCGTAAGTGAATTGAGGTTGTTTTAAATCCACCAAAACCCAACTTTTAAGTCTTTTAGGAACCTCCTAAAACCTACAAGAATAATCTTTTACCTTATTACTCTAATTTCTCCTCAGTTTTCTTAGAATTTTAACAGATCATCAAGTTTCTTTCGAATTTCTACGTTCTCGAAATCCACCGAACTAACTTTTTATTCTTTTAGGGACCTCGTCATACCATCGGGAGTGATTTTTGAGGTCATATCATTAATTTTACCTCATTTTTCTTTGCATTTTCCCCTAATTTTTAACAAGTAGTTAAGGATCGTAAGTGAATTGAGGTTGTTTTAAATCCACCAAAACCCAACTTTTAAGTCTTTTAGGAACCTCCTAAAACCTACAAGAATAATCTTTTACCTTATTACTCTAATTTCTCCTCAGTTTTCTTAAAATTTTAACAGATCATCAAGTTTCTTTCGAATTTCTACGTTCTCGAAATCCACCGAACTAACTTTTTATTCTTCTAGGGACCTCGTAATACCATCGGGAGTGAACTTTGAGGTCATATAATTAATTTTACCTCATTTTTCTTTGCATTTTCTCCTAATTTTTAACAAGTAGTTAAGGATCGTAAGTGAATTGAGGTTGTTTTAAATCCACCAAAACCCAACTTTTAAGTCTTTTAGGAACCTCCTAAAACCTACAAGAATAATCTTTTACCTTATTACTCTAATTTCTCCTCAGTTTTCTTAAAATTTTAACAGATCATCAAGTTTCTTTCGAATTTCTACGTTCTCGAAATCCACCGAACTAACTTTTTATTCTTCTAGGGACCTCGTAATACCATCGGGAGTGAACTTTGAGGTCATATCATTAATTTTACCTCATTTTTCTTTGCATTTTCCCCTAATTTTTAACAAGTAGTTAAGGATCGTAAGTGAATTGAGGTTGTTTTAAATCCACCAAAACCCAACTTTTAAGTCTTTTAGGAACCTCCTAAAACCTACAAGAATAATCTTTTACGTTATTACTCTAATTTCTCCTCAGTTTTCTTAAAATTTTAACAGATCATCAAGTTTCTTTCGAATTTCTACGTTCTCGAAATCCACCGAACTAACTTTTTATTCTTCTAGGGACCTCGTAATACCATCGGGAGTGAACTTTGAGGTCATATCATTAATTTTACCTCATTTTTCTTTGCATTTTCCCCTAATTTTTAACAAGTAGTTAAGGATCGTAAGTGAATTGAGGTTGTTTTAAATCCACCAAAACCCAACTTTTAAGTCTTTTAGGAACCTCTTAAAACCTAAAAGAATAATCTTTTACGTTATTACTCTAATTTCTCCTCAGTTTTTTTAGAATTTTAACAGATCATCAAGTTTCTTTCGAATTTCTACGTTCTCGAAATCCACCGAACTAACTTTTTATTCTTTTAGGGACCTCGTAATACCATCGGGAGTGATTTTTGAGGTCATATCATTAATTTTACCTCATTTTTCTTTGCATTTTCCCCTAATTTTTAACAAGTAGTTAAGGATCGTAAGTGAATTGAGGTTGTTTTTTATCCACCAAAACCCAACTTTTAAGTCTTTTAGGAACCTCCTAAAACCTACAAGAATAATCTTTTACCTTATTACTCTAATTTCTCCTCAGTTTTCTTAGAATTTTAACAGATCATCAAGTTTCTTTCGAATTTCTACGTTCTCGAAATCCACCGAACTAACTTTTTATTCTTTTAGGGACCTCGTCATACCATCGGGAGTGATTTTTGAGGTCATATCATTAATTTTACCTCATTTTTCTTTGCATTTTCCCCTAATTTTTAACAAGTAGTTAAGGATCGTAAGTGAATTGAGGTTGTTTTTTATCCACCAAAACCCAACTTTTAAGTCTTTTAGGAACCTCCTAAAACCTACAAGAATAATCTCTTACCTTATTACTCTAATTTCTCCTCTGTTTTCTTAGAAATTTAACAAATCATCAAGTTTCTTTCAATTTTTGACGTTCTCGAAATCCACCGAAACCCAACTTTTTATTCTTCTAGGGACCTCGTAATACCATCGGGAGTGAACTTTGAGGTCATATCATTAATTTTACCTCATTTTTCTTTGCATTTTCCCCTAATTTTTAACAAGTAGTTAAGGATCGTAAGTGAATTGAGGTTGTTTTAAATCCACCAAATCCCAACTTTTAAGTCTTTTAGGAACCTCCTAAAACCTACAAGAATAATCTTTTACCTTATTACTCTAATTTCTCCTCAGTTTTCTTAGAATTTTAACAGATCATCAAGTTTCTTTCGAATTTCTACGTTCTCGAAATCCACCGAACTAACTTTTTATTCTTCTAGGGACCTCGTAATACCATCGGGAGTGAACTTTGAGGTCATATCATTAATTTTACCTCATTTTTCTTTGCATTTTCCCCTAATTTTTAACAAGTAGTAAAGGATCGTAAGTGAATTGAGGTTGTTTTAAATCCACCAAAACCCAACTTTTAAGTCTTTTAGGAACCTCCTAAAACCTACAAGAATAATCTTTTACCTTATTACTCTAATTTCTCCTCAGTTTTCTTAGAATTTTAACAGATCATCAAGTTTCTTTCGAATTTCTACGTTCTCGAAATCCACCGAACTAACTTTTTATTCTTTTAGGGACCTCGTCATACCATCGGGAGTGATTTTTGAGGTCATATCATTAATTTTACCTCATTTTTCTTTGCATTTTCCCCTAATTTTTAACAAGTAGTTAAGGATCGTAAGTGAATTGAGGTTGTTTTTTATCCACCAAAACCCAACTTTTAAGTCTTTTAGGAACCTCCTAAAACCTACAAGAATAATCTCTTACCTTATTACTCTAATTTCTCCTCTGTTTTCTTAGAAATTTAACAAATCATCAAGTTTCTTTCAATTTTTGACGTTCTCGAAATCCACCGAAACCCCACTTTTTATTCTTCTAGGGACCTCGTAATACCATCGGGAGTGAACTTTGAGGTCATATCATTAATTTTACCTCATTTTTCTTTGCATTTTCCCCTAATTTTTAACAAGTAGTTAAGGATCGTAAGTGAATTGAGGTTGTTTTAAATCCACCAAAACCCAACTTTTAAGTCTTTTAGGAACCTCCTAAAACCTACAAGAATAATCTTTTACCTTATTACTCTAATTTCTCCTCAGTTTTCTTAAAATTTTAACAGATCATCAAGTTTCTTTCGAATTTCTACGTTCTCGAAATCCACCGAACTAACTTTTTATTCTTCTAGGGACCTCGTAATACCATCGGGAGTGAACTTTGAGGTCATATAATTAATTTTACCTCATTTTTCTTTGCATTTTCTCCTAATTTTTAACAAGTAGTTAAGGATCGTAAGTGAATTGAGGTTGTTTTAAATCCACCAAAACCCAACTTTTAAGTCTTTTAGGAACCTCCTAAAACCTACAAGAATAATCTTTTACCTTATTACTCTAATTTCTCCTCAGTTTTCTTAGAATTTTAACAGATCATCAAGTTTCTTTCGAATTTCTACGTTCTCGAAATCCAACGAACTAACTTTTTATTCTTCTAGGGACCTCGTAATACCATCGGGAGTGAACTTTGAGGTCATATAATTAATTTTACCTCAATTTTCTTTGCATTTTCCCCTAATTTTTAACAAGTAGTTAAGGATCGTAAGTGAATTGAGGTTGTTTTAAATCCACCAAAACCCAACTTTTAAGTCTTTTAGGAACCTCTTAAAACCTACTAGAATAATCTTTTACCTTATTACTCTAATTTCTCCTCGTTTTCTTAGAATTTTAACAGATCATTAAGTTTCTTTCGAATTTCTACGTTCTCGAAATCCACCGAACTAACTTTTTATTCTTCTAGGGACCTCGTAATACCATCGGGAGTTAACTTTGAGGTCATATCATTAATTTTACCTCATTTTTCTTTGCATTTTCCCCTAATTTTTAACAAGTTGTTAAGGATCGTAAGTGAATTGAGGTTGTTTTATATCCACCAAAACCCAACTTTTAAGTCTTTTAGGAACCTCCTAAAACCTACAAGAATAATCTTTTACCTTATTACTCTAATTTCTCCTCTGTTTTCTTAGAAATTTAACAAATCATCAAGTTTCTTTCAATTTTTGACGTTCTCGAAATCCACAGAAACCCAACTTTTTATTCTTCTTGGGACCTCGTAATACCAACGGGAGTGAACTTTTAGGTCATATAATTAATTTTACCTCATTTTTCTTTGCATTTTCTCCTAATTTTTAACAAGTAGTTAATGATCGTAAGTGAATTGAGGTTGTTTTAAATCCACCAAAACCCAACTTTTAAGTCTTTTAGGAACCTCTTAAAACCTACAAGAATAATCTTTTACCTTATTACTCTAATTTCTCCTCAGTTTTCTTAGAATTTTAACAGATCATCAAGTTTCTTTCGAATTTCTACGTTCTCGAAATCCACCGAACTAACTTTTTATTCTTCTAGGGACCTCGTAATACCATCGGGAGTTAACTTTGAGGTCATATCATTAATTTTACCTCATTTTTCTTTGCATTTTCTCCTAATTTTTAACAAGTTGTTAAGGATCGTAAGTGAATTGAGGTTGTTTTATATCCACCAAAACCCAACTTTTAAGTCTTTTAGGAACCTCCTAAAACCTACAAGAATAATCTTTTACCTTATTACTCTAATTTCTCCTCAGTTTTCTTAGAATTTTAACAGATCATCAAGTTTCTTTCGAATTTCTACGTTCTCGAAATCCACCGAACTAACTTTTTATTCTTCTAGGGACGTCGTAATACCATCGGGAGTGAACTTTGAGGTCATATCATTAATTTTACCTCATTTTTCTTTGCATTTTCCCCTAATTTTTAACAAGTAGTTAATGATCGTAAGTGAATTGAGGTTGTTTTAAATCCACCAAAACCCAACTTTTAAGTCTTTTAGGAACCTCTTAAAACCTACAAGAATAATCTTTTACCTTATTACTCTAATTTCTCCTCAGTTTTCTTAGAATTTTAACAGATCATCAAGTTTCTTTCGAATTTCTACGATCTCGAAATCCACCGAACTAACTTTTTATTCTTCTAGGGACCTCGTAATACCATCGGGAGTTAACTTTGAGGTCATATCATTAATTTTACCTCATTTTTCTTTGCATTTTCTCCTAATTTTTAACAAGTTGTTAAGGATCGTAAGTGAATTGAGGTTGTTTTATATCCACCAAAACCCAACTTTTAAGTCTTTTAGGAACCTCCTAAAACCTACAAGAATAATCTTTTACCTTATTACTCTAATTTCTCCTCAGTTTTCTTAGAATTTTAACAGATCATCAAGTTTCTTTCGAATTTCTACGTTCTCGAAATCCACCGAACTAACTTTTTATTCTTCTAGGGACGTCGTAATACCATCGGGAGTGAACTTTGAGGTCATATCATTAATTTTACCTCATTTTTCTTTGCATTTTCCCCTAATTTTTAACAAGTAGTTAAGGATCGTAAGTGAATTGAGGTTGTTTTTTATCCACCAAAACCCAACTTTTAAGTCTTTTTGGAACCTCCTAAAACCTACAAGAATAATCTTTTACGTTATTACTCTAATTTCTCCTCTGTTTTCTTAGAAATTTAACAAATCATCAAGTTTCTTTCAATTTTTGACGTTCTCGAAATCCACCGAAACCCAACTTTTTATTCTTCTAGGGACCTCGTAATACCATCGGGAGTGAACTTTGAGGTCATATAATTAATTTTACCTCATTTTTCTTTGCATTTTCTCCTAATTTTTAACAAGTAGTTAAGGATCGTAAGTGAATTGAGGTTGTTTTAAATCCACCAAAACCCAACTTTTAAGTCTTTTAGGAACCTCCTAAAACCTACAAGAATAATCTTTTACGTTATTACTCTAATTTCTCCTCAGTTTTCTTAGAATTTTAACAGATCATCAAATTTCTTTCGAATTTCGACGTTCTCGAAATCCACCGAACTAACTTTTTATTCTTCTAGGGACGTCGTAATACCATCGGGAGTGAACTTTGAGGTCATATCATTAATTTTACCTCATTTTTCTTTGCATTTTCCCCTAATTTTTAACAAGTAGTTAATGATCGTAAGTGAATTGAGGTTGTTTTAAATCCACCAAAACCCAACTTTTAAGTCTTTTAGGAACCTCTTAAAACCTACAAGAATAATCTTTTACCTTATTACTCTAATTTCTCCTCAGTTTTCTTAGAATTTTAACAGATCATCAAGTTTCTTTCGAATTTCTACGATCTCGAAATCCACCGAACTAACTTTTTATTCTTCTAGGGACCTCGTAATACCATCGGGAGTTAACTTTGAGGTCATATCATTAATTTTACCTCATTTTTCTTTGCATTTTCTCCTAATTTTTAACAAGTTGTTAAGGATCGTAAGTGAATTGAGGTTGTTTTATATCCACCAAAACCCAACTTTTAAGTCTTTTAGGAACCTCCTAAAACCTACAAGAATAATCTTTTACCTTATTACTCTAATTTCTCCTCAGTTTTCTTAGAATTTTAACAGATCATCAAGTTTCTTTCGAATTTCTACGTTCTCGAAATCCACCGAACTAACTTTTTATTCTTCTAGGGACGTCGTAATACCATCGGGAGTGAACTTTGAGGTCATATCATTAATTTTACCTCATTTTTCTTTGCATTTTCCCCTAATTTTTAACAAGTAGTTAAGGATCGTAAGTGAATTGAGGTTGTTTTTTATCCACCAAAACCCAACTTTTAAGTCTTTTTGGAACCTCCTAAAACCTACAAGAATAATCTTTTACGTTATTACTCTAATTTCTCCTCTGTTTTCTTAGAAATTTAACAAATCATCAAGTTTCTTTCAATTTTTGACGTTCTCGAAATCCACCGAAACCCAACTTTTTATTCTTCTAGGGACCTCGTAATACCATCGGGAGTGAACTTTGAGGTCATATAATTAATTTTACCTCATTTTTCTTTGCATTTTCTCCTAATTTTTAACAAGTAGTTAAGGATCGTAAGTGAATTGAGGTTGTTTTAAATCCACCAAAACCCAACTTTTAAGTCTTTTAGGAACCTCCTAAAACCTACAAGAATAATCTTTTACCTTATTACTCTAATTTCTCCTCTGTTTTCTTAGAAATTTAACAAATCATCAAGTTTCTTTCAATTTTTGACGTTCTCGAAATCCACCGAAACCCAACTTTTTATTCTTCTTGGGACCTCGTAATACCAACGGGAGTGAACTTTTAGGTCATATAATTAATTTTACCTCATTTTTCTTTGCATGTTCTCCTAATTTTTAACAAGTAGTTAAGGATCGTAAGTGAATTGAGGTTGTTTTAAATCCACCAAAACCCAACTTTTAAGTCTTTTAGGAACCTCCTAAAACCAACAAGAATAATCTTTTACCTTATTACTCTAATTTCTCCTCAGTTTTCTTAAAATTTTAACAGATCATCAAGTTTCTTTTCGAATTTCTACGTTCTCGAAATCTATCGAACTATCTTTTTATTCTTCTAGGGACCTCGTAAGACCATCGGGAGTGAAATTTGAGGTCATATAATTAATTTTACCTCATTTTTCTTTGCATTTTCCCCTAATTTTTAACAAGTAGTTAAGGATCGTAAGTGAATTGAGGTTGTTTTAAATCCACCAAAACCCAACTTTTAAGTCTTTTAGGAACCTCCTAAAACCTACAAGAATAATCTTTTACGTTATTACTCTAATTTCTCCTCAGTTTTCTTAGAATTTTAACAGATCATCAAATTTCTTTCGAATTTCGACGTTCTCGAAATCCACCGAACTAACTTTTTATTCTTCTAGGGACGTCGTAATACCATCGGGAGTGAACTTTGAGGTCATATCATTAATTTTACCTCATTTTTCTTTGCATTTTCCCCTAATTTTTAACAAGTAGTTAATGATCGTAAGTGAATTGAGGTTGTTTTAAATCCACCAAAACCCAACTTTTAAGTCTTTTAGGAACCTCTTAAAACCTACAAGAATAATCTTTTACCTTATTACTCTAATTTCTCCTCAGTTTTCTTAGAATTTTAACAGATCATCAAGTTTCTTTCGAATTTCTACGATCTCGAAATCCACCGAACTAACTTTTTATTCTTCTAGGGACCTCGTAATACCATCGGGAGTTAACTTTGAGGTCATATCATTAATTTTACCTCATTTTTCTTTGCATTTTCTCCTAATTTTTAACAAGTTGTTAAGGATCGTAAGTGAATTGAGGTTGTTTTATATCCACCAAAACCCAACTTTTAAGTCTTTTAGGAACCTCCTAAAACCTACAAGAATAATCTTTTACCTTATTACTCTAATTTCTCCTCAGTTTTCTTAGAATTTTAACAGATCATCAAGTTTCTTTCGAATTTCTACGTTCTCGAAATCCACCGAACTAACTTTTTATTCTTCTAGGGACGTCGTAATACCATCGGGAGTGAACTTTGAGGTCATATCATTAATTTTACCTCATTTTTCTTTGCATTTTCCCCTAATTTTTAACAAGTAGTTAAGGATCGTAAGTGAATTGAGGTTGTTTTTTATCCACCAAAACCCAACTTTTAAGTCTTTTTGGAACCTCCTAAAACCTACAAGAATAATCTTTTACGTTATTACTCTAATTTCTCCTCTGTTTTCTTAGAAATTTAACAAATCATCAAGTTTCTTTCAATTTTTGACGTTCTCGAAATCCACCGAAACCCAACTTTTTATTCTTCTAGGGACCTCGTAATACCATCGGGAGTGAACTTTGAGGTCATATAATTAATTTTACCTCATTTTTCTTTGCATTTTCTCCTAATTTTTAACAAGTAGTTAAGGATCGTAAGTGAATTGAGGTTGTTTTAAATCCACCAAAACCCAACTTTTAAGTCTTTTAGGAACCTCCTAAAACCTACAAGAATAATCTTTTACCTTATTACTCTAATTTCTCCTCTGTTTTCTTAGAAATTTAACAAATCATCAAGTTTCTTTCAATTTTTGACGTTCTCGAAATCCACCGAAACCCAACTTTTTATTCTTCTTGGGACCTCGTAATACCAACGGGAGTGAACTTTTAGGTCATATAATTAATTTTACCTCATTTTTCTTTGCATGTTCTCCTAATTTTTAACAAGTAGTTAAGGATCGTAAGTGAATTGAGGTTGTTTTAAATCCACCAAAACCCAACTTTTAAGTCTTTTAGGAACCTCCTAAAACCAACAAGAATAATCTTTTACCTTATTACTCTAATTTCTCCTCAGTTTTCTTAAAATTTTAACAGATCATCAAGTTTCTTTTCGAATTTCTACGTTCTCGAAATCTATCGAACTATCTTTTTATTCTTCTAGGGACCTCGTAAGACCATCGGGAGTGAAATTTGAGGTCATATAATTAATTTTACCTCATTTTTCTTTGCATTTTCCCCTAATTTTTAACAAGTAGTTAAGGATCGTAAGTGAATTGAGGTTGTTTTAAATCCACCAAAACCCAACTTTTAAGTCTTTTAGGAACCTCCTAAAACCTACAAGAATAATCTTTTACGTTATTACTCTAATTTCTCCTCAGTTTTCTTAGAATTTTAACAGATCATCAAATTTCTTTCGAATTTCGACGTTCTCGAAATCCACCGAACTAACTTTTTATTCTTCTAGGGACCTCGTAATACCATCGGGAGTTAACTTTGAGGTCATATCATTAATTTTACCTCATTTTTCTTTGCATTTTCCCCTAATTTTTAACAAGTAGTTAAGGATCGTAAGTGAATTGAGGTTGTTTTAAGTCCACCAAAACCCAACTTTTAAGTCTTTTAGGAACCTCCTAAAACCTACAAGAATAATCTTTTACGTTATTACTCTAATTTCTCCTCAGTTTTCTTAGAATTTTAATAGATCATCAAGTTTCTTTCGAATTTCTACGTTCTCGAAATCCACCGAACTAACTTTTTATTCTTTTAGGGACCTCGTAATACCATCGGGAGTGATTTTTGAGGTCATATCATTAATTTTACTTCATTTTTCTTTGCATTTTCTCCTAATTTTTAACAAGTAGTTAAGGCTCGTAAGTGAATTTAGGTTGTTTTAAATCCACCAAAACCCAACTTTTAAGTCTTTTAGGAACCTCTTAAAACCTACAAGAATAATCTTTTACGTTATTACTCTAATTTCTCCTCAGTTTTCTTAGAATTTTAACAGATCATCAAGTTTCTTTCGAATTTCTACGTTCTCGAAATCCACCGAACCAACTTTTTATTCTTTTAGGGACCTCGTAATACCATCGGGAGTGATTTTTGAGGTCATATCATTAATTTTACCTCATTTTTCTTTGCATTTTCTCCTAATTTTTAACAAGTAGTTAAGGATCGTAAGTGAATTGAGGTTGTTTCAAATCCACCAAAACCCAACTTTTAATTCTTTTAGGAACCTCTTAAAACCTACAAGAATAATCTTTTACGTTATTACTCTAATTTCTCCTCAGTTTTCTTAGAATTTTAACAGTTCATCAAGTTTCTTTCGAATTTCTACGTTCTCAAAATCCACCGAACTAACTTTTTATTCTTTTAGGGACCTCGTAATACCATCGGGAGTGATTTTTGAGGTCATATCATTAATTTTACCTCATTTTTCTTTGCATTTTCCCCTAATTTTTAACAAGTAGTTAAGGATCGTAAGTGAATTGAGGTTGTTTTTTATCCACCAAAACCCAGCTTTTAAGTCTTTTAGGAACCTCCTAAAACCTACAAGAATAATCTTTTACGTTATTACTCTAATTTCTCCTTTGTTTTCTTAGAAATTTAACAAATCATCAAGTTTCTTTCAATTTTTGACATTCTCGAAATCCACCGAAACCCAACTTTTTATTCTTCTAGGGACCTCGTAATACCATCGGGAGTGAACTTTGAGGTCATATAATTAATTTTACCTCATTTTTCTTTGCATTTTCTCCTAATTTTTAACAAGTAGTTAAGGATCGTAAGTGAATTGAGGTTGTTTTAAATCCACCAAAACCCAACTTTTAAGTCTTTTAGGAACCTCCTAAAACCTACAAGAATAATCTTTTACGTTATTACTCTAATTTCTCCTTTGTTTTCTTAGAAATTTAACAAATCATCAAGTTTCTTTCAATTTTTGACATTCTCGAAATCCACCGAAACCCAACTTTTTATTCTTCTAGGGACCTCGTAATACCATCGGGAGTGAACTTTGAGGTCATATCATTAATTTTACCTCATTTTTCTTTGCATTTTCCCCTAATTTTTAACAAGTAGTTAAGGATCGTAAGTGAATTGAGGTTGTTTTAAATCCACCAAAACCCAACTTTTAAGTCTTTTAGGAACCTCCTAAAACCTACAAGAATAATCTTTTACCTTATTACTCTAATTTCTCCTCAGTTTTCTTAAAATTTTAACAGATCATCAAGTTTCTTTTCGAATTTCTACGTTCTCGAAATCTATCGAACTATCTTTTTATTCTTCTAGGGACCTCGTAATACCATCGGGAGTGAACTTTGAGGTCATATAATTAATTTTACCTCATTTTTCTTTGCATTTTCCCCTAATTTTTAACAAGTAGTTAAGGATCGTAAGTGAATTGAGGTTGTTTTAAATCCACCAAAACCCAACTTTTAAGTCTTTTAGGAACCTCTTAAAACCTACTAGAATAATCTTTTACCTTATTACTCTAATTTCTCCTCAGTTTTCTTAGAATTTTAACAGATCATCAAGTTTCTTTCGAATTTCTACGTTCTCGAAATCCACCGAACTAACTTTTTATTCTTCTAGGGACCTCGTAATACCATCGGGAGTTAACTTTGAGGTCATATCATTAATTTTACCTCATTTTTCTTTGCATTTTCTCCTAATTTTTAACAAGTTGTTAAGGATCGTAAGTGAATTGAGGTTGTTTTATATCCACCAAAACCCAACATTTATGTCTTTTAGGAACCTCCTAAAACCTACAAGAATAATCTTTTACGTTATTACTCTAATTTCTCCTTTGTTTTCTTAGAAATTTAACAAATCATCAAGTTTCTTTCAATTTTTGACGTTCTCGAAATCCACAGAAACCCAACTTTTTATTCTTCTTGGGACCTCGTAATACCAACGGGAGTGAACTTTTAGGTCATATAATTAATTTTACCTCATTTTTCTTTGCATTTTCTCCTAATTTTTAACAAGTAGTTAATGATCGTAAGTGAATTGAGGTTGTTTTAAATCCACCAAAACCCAACTTTTAAGTCTTTTAGGAACCTCCTAAAACCTACAAGAATAATCTTTTACCTTATTACTCTAATTTCTCCTCTGTTTTCTTAGAATTTTAACAGATCATCAAGTTTCTTTTCGAATTTCTACGTTCTCGAAATCTATCGAACTATCTTTTTATTCTTCTAGGGACCTCTTAATACCATCGGGAGTGAACTTTGAGGTCATATAATTAATTTTACCTCATTTTTCTTTGCATTTTCCCCTAATTTTTAACAAGTAGTTAAGGATCGTAAGTGAATTGAGGTTGTTTTAAATCCACCAAAACCCAACTTTTAAGTCTTTTAGGAACCTCTTAAAACCTACTAGAATAATCTTTTACCTTATTACTCTAATTTCTCCTCGTTTTCTTAGAATTTTAACAGATCATCAAGTTTCTTTCAAATTTCTACGTTCTCAAAATCCACCGAACTAACTTTTTATTCTTCTAGGGACCTCGTAATACCATCGGGAGTGAACTTTGAGGTCATATAATTAATTTTACCTCATTTTTCTTTGCATTTTCCCCTAATTTTTAACAAGTAGTTAAGGATCGTAAGTGAATTGAGGTTGTTTTAAATCCACCAAAACCCAACTTTTAAGTCTTTTAGGAACCTCTTAAAACCTACTAGAATAATCTTTTACCTTATTACTCTAATTTCTCCTCGTTTTCTTAGAATTTTAACAGATCATCAAGTTTCTTTCAAATTTCTACGTTCTCGAAATCCACCGAACTAACTTTTTATTCTTCTAGGGACCTCGTAATACCATCGGGAGTTAACTTTGAGGTCATATCATTAATTTTACCTCATTTTTCTTTGCATTTTCCCCAAATTTTTAACAAGTTGTTAAGGATCGTAAGTGAATTGAGGTTGTTTTATATCCACCAAAACCCAACTTTTAAGTCTTTTAGGAACCTCCTAAAACCTACAAGAATAATCTTTTACCTTATTACTCTAATTTCTCCTCTGTTTTCTTAGAAATTTAACAAATCATCAAGTTTCTTTCAATTTTTGACGTTCTCGAAATCCACAGAAACCCAACTTTTTATTCTTCTTAGGACCTCGTAATACAAACGGGAGTGAACTTTTAGGTCATATAATTAATTTTATCTCATTTTTCTTTGCATTTTCTCCTAATTTTTAACAAGTAGTTAATGATCGTAAGTGAATTGAGGTTGTTTTAAATCCACCAAAACCCAACTTTTAAGTCTTTTAGGAACCTCTTAAAACCTACAAGAATAATCTTTTACCTTATTACTCTAATTTCTCCTCAGTTTTCTTAGAATTTTAACAGATCATCAAGTTTCTTTCGAATTTCTACGTTCTCGAAATCCACCGAACTAACTTTTTATTTTTCTAGGGACCTCGTAATACCATCGGGAGTTAACTTTGAGGTCATATCATTAATTTTACCTCATTTTTCTTTGCATTTTCTCCTAATTTTTAACAAGTTGTTAAGGATCGTAAGTGAATTGAGGTTGTTTTATATCCACCAAAACCCAACTTTTAAGTCTTTTAGGAACCTCCTAAAACCTACAAGAATAATCTTTTACCTTATTACTCTAATTTCTCCTCTGTTTTCTTAGAAATTTAACAAATCATCAAGTTTCTTTCAATTTTTGACGTTCTCGAAATCCACAGAAACCCAACTTTTTATTCTTCTTGGGACCTCGTAATACCAACGGGAGTGAACTTTTAGGTCATATAATTAATTTTACCTCATTTTTCTTTGCATTTTCTCCTAATTTTTAACAAGTAGTTAATGATCGTAAGTGAATTGAGGTTGTTTTAAATCCACCAAAACCCAACTTTTAAGTCTTTTAGGAACCTCTTAAAACCTACAAGAATAATCTTTTACCTTATTACTCTAATTTCTCCTCAGTTTTCTTAGAATTTTAACAGATCATCAAGTTTCTTTTCGAATTTCTACGTTCTCGAAATCTATCGAACTATCTTTTTATTCTTCTAGGGACCTCTTAATACCATCGGGAGTGAACTTTGAGGTCATATAATTAATTTTACCTCATTTTTCTTTGCATTTTCCCCTAATTTTTAACAAGTAGTTAAGGATCGTAAGTGAATTGAGGTTGTTTTAAATCCACCAAAACCCAACTTTTAAGTCTTTTAGGAACCTCTTAAAACCTACTAGAATAATCTTTTACCTTATTACTCTAATTTCTCCTCAGTTTTCTTAGAATTTTAACAGATCATCAAGTTTCTTTCGAATTTCTACGTTCTCGAAATCCACCGAACTAACTTTTTATTCTTCTAGGGACCTCGTAATACCATCGGGAGTTAACTTTGAGGTCATATCATTAATTTTACCGCATTTTTCTTTGCATTTTCTCCTAATTTTTAACAAGTTGTTAAGGATCGTAAGTGAATTGAGGTTGTTTTATATCCACCAAAACCCAACTTTTAAGTCTTTTAGGAACCTCCTAAAACCTACAAGAATAATCTCTTACCTTATTACTCTAATTTCTCCTCTGTTTTCTTAGAAATTTAACAAATCATCAAGTTTCTTTCAATTTTTGACGTTCTCGAAATCCACAGAAACCCAACTTTTTATTCTTCTTGGGACCTCGTAATACCAACGGGAGTGAACTTTTAGGTCATATAATTAATTTTACCTCATTTTTCTTTGCATTTTCTCCTAATTTTTAACAAGTAGTTAATGATCGTAAGTGAATTGAGGTTGTTTTAAATCCACCAAAACCCAACTTTTAAGTCTTTTAGGAACCTCTTAAAACCTACAAGAATAATCTTTTACCTTATTACTCTAATTTCTCCTCAGTTTTCTTAGAATTTTAACAGATCATCAAGTTTCTTTCGAATTTCTACGTTCTCGAAATCCACCAAACTAACTTTTTATTCTTCTAGGGACCTCGTAATACCATCGGGAGTTAACTTTGAGGTCATATCATTAATTTTACCTCATTTTTCTTTGCATTTTCTCCTAATTTTTAACAAGTTGTTAAGGATCGTAAGTGAATTGAGGTTGTATTATATCCACCAAAACCCAACTTTTAAGTCTTTTAGGAACCTCCTAAAACCTACAAGAATAATCTTTTACCTTATTACTCTAATTTCTCCTCTGTTTTCTTAGAAATTTAACAAATCATCAAGTTTCTTTCAATTTTTGACGTTCTCGAAATCCACCGAAACCCAACTTTTTATTCTTCTAGGGACCTCGTAATACCATCGGGAGTGAACTTTGAGGTCATATAATTAATTTTACCTCATTTTTCTTTGCATTTTCTCCTAATTTTTAACAAGTAGTTAAGGATCGTAAGTGAATTGAGGTTGTTTTAAATCCACCAAAACCCAACTTTTAAGTCTTTTAGGAACCTCCTAAAACCTACAAGAATAATCTTTTACCTTATTACTCTAATTTCTCCTCTGTTTTCTTAGAAATTTAACAAATCATCAAGTTTCTTTCAATTTTTGACGTTCTCGAAATCCACCGAAACCCAACTTTTTATTCTTCTTGGGACCTCGTAATACCAACGGGAGTGAACTTTTAGGTCATATAATTAATTTTACCTCATTTTTCTTTGCATTTTCTCCTAATTTTTAACAAGTAGTTAAGGATCGTAAGTGAATTGAGGTTGTTTTAAATCCACCAAAACCCAACTTTTAAGTCTTTTAGGAACCTCCTAAAACCTACAAGAATAATCTTTTACGTTATTACTCTAATTTCTCCTTTGTTTTCTTAGAAATTTAACAAATCATCAAGTTTCTTTCAATTTTTGACATTCTCGAAATCCACCGAAACCCAACTTTTTATTCTTCTAGGGACCTCGTAATACCATCGGGAGTGAACTTTGAGGTCATATCATTAATTTTACCTCATTTTTCTTTGCATTTTCCCCTAATTTTTAACAAGTAGTTAAGGATCGTAAGTGAATTGAGGTTGTTTTAAATCCACCAAAACCCAACTTTTAAGTCTTTTAGGAACCTCCTAAAACCTACAAGAATAATCTTTTACCTTATTACTCTAATTTCTCCTCAGTTTTCTTAAAATTTTAACAGATCATCAAGTTTCTTTTCGAATTTCTACGTTCTCGAAATCTATCGAACTATCTTTTTATTCTTCTAGGGACCTCGTAATACCATCGGGAGTGAACTTTGAGGTCATATAATTAATTTTACCTCATTTTTCTTTGCATTTTCCCCTAATTTTTAACAAGTAGTTAAGGATCGTAAGTGAATTGAGGTTGTTTTAAATCCACCAAAACCCAACTTTTAAGTCTTTTAGGAACCTCCTAAAACCTACAAGAATAATCTTTTACGTTATTACTCTAATTTCTCCTCAGTTTTCTTAGAATTTTAACAGATCATCAAGTTTCTTTCGAATTTCTACGTTCTCGAAATCCACCGAACTAACTTTTTATTCTTCTAGGGACCTCGTAATACGATCGGGAGTTAACTTTGAGGTCATATCATTAATTTTACCGCATTTTTCTTTGCATTTTCTCCTAATTTTTAACAAGTTGTTAAGGATCGTAAGTGAATTGAGGTTGTTTTATATCCACCAAAACCCAACATTTATGTCTTTTAGGAACCTCCTAAAACCTACAAGAATAATCTTTTACGTTATTACTCTAATTTCTCCTCAGTTTTCTTAGAATTTTAACAGATCATCAAGTTTCTTTCGAATTTCTACGTTCTCGAAATCCACCGAACTAACTTTTTATTCTTCTAGGGAACTCGTAATACCATCGGGAGTGAACTTTGAGGTCATATAATTAATTTTACCTCATTTTTCTTTGCATTTTCCCCTAATTTTTAACAAGTAGTTAAGGATCGTAAGTGAATTGAGGTTGTTTTAAATCCACCAAAACCCAACTTTTAAGTCTTTTAGGAACCTCTTAAAACCTACTAGAATAATCTTTTACCTTATTACTCTAATTTCTCCTCGTTTTCTTAGAATTTTAACAGATCATCAAGTTTCTTTCAAATTTCTACGTTCTCGAAATCCACCGAACTAACTTTTTATTCTTCTAGGGACCTCGTAATACCATCGGGAGTTAACTTTGAGGTCATATCATTAATTTTACCTCATTTTTCTTTGCATTTTCCCCTAATTTTTAACAAGTTGTTAAGGATCGTAAGTGAATTGAGGTTGTTTTATATCCACCAAAACCCAACTTTTAAGTCTTTTAGGAACCTCCTAAAACCTACAAGAATAATCTTTTACCTTATTACTCTAATTTCTCCTCAGTTTTCTTAGAATTTTAACAGATCATCAAGTTTCTTTCGAATTTCTACGTTCTCGAAATCCACCGAACTAACTTTTTATTCTTCTAGGGACCTCGTAATACCATCGGGAGTTAACTTTGAGGTCATATCATTAATTTTACCTCATTTTTCTTTGCATTTTCTCCTAATTTTTAACAAGTTGTTAAGGATCGTAAGTGAATTGAGGTTGTTTTATATCCACCAAAACCCAACATTTATGTCTTTTAGGAACCTCCTAAAACCTACAAGAATAATCTTTTACGTTATTACTCTAATTTCTCCTCAGTTTTCTTAGAATTTTAACAGATCATCAAGTTTCTTTCGAATTTCTACGTTCTCGAAATCCACCGAACTAACTTTTTATTCTTCTAGGGACCTCGTAATACCATCGGGAGTGAACTTTGAGGTCATATAATTAATTTTACCTCATTTTTCTTTGCATTTTCCCCTAATTTTTAACAAGTAGTTAAGGATCGTAAGTGAATTGAGGTTGTTTTAAATCCACCAAAACCCAACTTTTAAGTCTTTTAGGAACCTCTTAAAACCTACTAGAATAATCTTTTACCTTATTACTCTAATTTCTCCTCGTTTTCTTAGAATTTTAACAGATCATCAAGTTTCTTTCAAATTTCTACGTTCTCAAAATCCACCGAACTAACTTTTTATTCTTCTTGGGACCTCGTAATACCATCGGGAGTTAACTTTGAGGTCATATCATTAATTTTACCTCATTTTTCTTTGCATTTTCCCCTAATTTTTAACAAGTTGTTAAGGATCGTAAGTGAATTGAGGTTGTTTTATATCCACCAAAACCCAACTTTTAAGTCTTTTAGGAACCTCCTAAATCCTACAAGAATAATCTTTTACCTTATTACTCTAATTTCTCCTCTGTTTTCTTAGAAATTTAACAAATCATCAAGTTTCTTTCAATTTTTGACGTTCTCGAAATCCACAGAAACCCAACTTTTTATTCTTCTTGGGACCTCGTAATACCAACGGGAGTGAACTTTTAGGTCATATAATTAATTTTACCTCATTTTTCTTTGCATTTTCTCCTAATTTTTAACAAGTAGTTAATGATCGTAAGTGAATTGAGGTTGTTTTAAATCCACCAAAACCCAACTTTTAAGTCTTTTAGGAACCTCTTAAAACCTACAAGAATAATCTTTTACCTTATTACTCTAATTTCTCCTCAGTTTTCTTAGAATTTTAACAGATCATCAAGTTTCTTTCGAATTTCTACGTTCTCGAAATCCACCAAACTAACTTTTTATTCTTTTAGGGACCTCGTAATACCATCGGGAGTTAACTTTGAGGTCATATCATTAATTTTACCTCATTTTTCTTTGCATTTTCTCCTAATTTTTAACAAGTTGTTAAGGATCGTAAGTGAATTGAGGTTGTATTATATCCACCAAAACCCAACTTTTAAGTCTTTTAGGAACCTCCTAAAACCTACAAGAATAATCTTTTACCTTATTACTCTAATTTCTCCTCTGTTTTCTTAGAAATTTAACAAATCATCAAGTTTCTTTCAATTTTTGACGTTCTCGAAATCCACCGAAACCCAACTTTTTATTCTTCTAGGGACCTCGTAATACCATCGGGAGTGAACTTTGAGGTCATATAATTAATTTTACCTCATTTTTCTTTGCATTTTCTCCTAATTTTTAACAAGTAGTTAAGGATCGTAAGTGAATTGAGGTTGTTTTAAATCCACCAAAACCCAACTTTTAAGTCTTTTAGGAACCTCCTAAAACCTACAAGAATAATCTTTTACCTTATTACTCTAATTTCTCATCTGTTTTCTTAGAAATTTAACAAATCATCAAGTTTCTTTCAATTTTTGACGTTCTCGAAATCCACCGAAACCCAACTTTTTATTCTTCTTGGGACCTCGTAATACCAACGGGAGTGAACTTTTAGGTCATATAATTAATTTTACCTCATTTTTCTTTGCATTTTCTCCTAATTTTTAACAAGTAGTTAAGGATCGTAAGTGAATTGAGGTTGTTTTAAATCCACCAAAACCCAACTTTTAAGTCTTTTAGGAACCTCCTAAAACCTACAAGAATAATCTTTTACGTTATTACTCTAATTTCTCCTTTGTTTTCTTAGAAATTTAACAAATCATCAAGTTTCTTTCAATTTTTGACATTCTCGAAATCCACCGAAACCCAACTTTTTATTCTTCTAGGGACCTCGTAATACCATCGGGAGTGAACTTTGAGGTCATATCATTAATTTTACCTCATTTTTCTTTGCATTTTCCCCTAATTTTTAACAAGTAGTTAAGGATCGTAAGTGAATTGAGGTTGTTTTAAATCCACCAAAACCCAACTTTTAAGTCTTTTAGGAACCTCCTAAAACCTACAAGAATAATCTTTTACCTTATTACTCTAATTTCTCCTCAGTTTTCTTAAAATTTTAACAGATCAGCAAGTTTCTTTTCGAATTTCTACGTTCTCGAAATCTATCGAACTATCTTTTTATTCTTCTAGGGACCTCGTAATACCATCGGGAGTGAACTTTGAGGTCATATAATTAATTTTACCTCATTTTTCTTTGCATTTTCCCCTAATTTTTAACAAGTAGTTAAGGATCGTAAGTGAATTGAGGTTGTTTTAAATCCACCAAAACCCAACTTTTAAGTCTTTTAGGAACCTCCTAAAACCTACAAGAATAATCTTTTACGTTATTACTCTAATTTCTCCTCAGTTTTCTTAGAATTTTAACAGATCATCAAGTTTCTTTCGAATTTCTACGTTCTCGAAATCCACCGAACTAACTTTTTATTCTTCTAGGGACCTCGTAATACCATCGGGAGTTAACTTTGAGGTCATATCATTAATTTTACCGCATTTTTCTTTGCATTTTCTCCTAATTTTTAACAAGTTGTTAAGGATCGTAAGTGAATTGAGGTTGTTTTATATCCACCAAAACCCAACATTTATGTCTTTTAGGAACCTCCTAAAACCTACAAGAATAATCTTTTACGTTATTACTCTAATTTCTCCTCAGTTTTCTTAGAATTTTAACAGATCATCAAGTTTCTTTCGAATTTCTACGTTCTCGAAATCCACCGAACTAACTTTTTATTCTTCTAGGGAACTCGTAATACCATCGGGAGTGAACTTTGAGGTCATATAATTAATTTTACCTCATTTTTCTTTGCATTTTCCCCTAATTTTTAACAAGTAGTTAAGGATCGTAAGTGAATTGAGGTTGTTTTAAATCCACCAAAACCCAACTTTTAAGTCTTTTAGGAACCTCTTAAAACCTACTAGAATAATCTTTTACCTTATTACTCTAATTTCTCCTCGTTTTCTTAGAATTTTAACAGATCATCAAGTTTCTTTCAAATTTCTACGTTCTCGAAATCCACCGAACTAACTTTTTATTCTTCTAGGGACCTCGTAATACCATCGGGAGTTAACTTTGAGGTCATATCATTAATTTTACCTCATTTTTCTTTGCATTTTCCCCTAATTTTTAACAAGTTGTTAAGGATCGTAAGTGAATTGAGGTTGTTTTATATCCACCAAAACCCAACTTTTAAGTCTTTTAGGAACCTCCTAAAACCTACAAGAATAATCTTTTACCTTATTACTCTAATTTCTCCTCAGTTTTCTTAGAATTTTAACAGATCATCAAGTTTCTTTCGAATTTCTACGTTCTCGAAATCCACCGAACTAACTTTTTATTCTTCTAGGGACCTCGTAATACCATCGGGAGTTAACTTTGAGGTCATATCATTAATTTTACCTCATTTTTCTTTGCATTTTCTCCTAATTTTTAACAAGTTGTTAAGGATCGTAAGTGAATTGAGGTTGTTTTATATCCACCAAAACCCAACATTTATGTCTTTTAGGAACCTCCTAAAACCTACAAGAATAATCTTTTACGTTATTACTCTAATTTCTCCTCAGTTTTCTTAGAATTTTAACAGATCATCAAGTTTCTTTCGAATTTCTACGTTCTCGAAATCCACCGAACTAACTTTTTATTCTTCTAGGGACCTCGTAATACCATCGGGAGTGAACTTTGAGGTCATATAATTAATTTTACCTCATTTTTCTTTGCATTTTCCCCTAATTTTTAACAAGTAGTTAAGGATCGTAAGTGAATTGAGGTTGTTTTAAATCCACCAAAACCCAACTTTTAAGTCTTTTAGGAACCTCCTAAAACCTACAAGAATAATCTTTTACCTTATTACTCTAATTTCTCCTCAGTTTTCTTAGAATTTTAACAGATCATCAAGTTTCTTTTCGAATTTCTACGTTCTCGAAATCTATCGAACTATCTTTTTATTCTTCTAGGGACCTCGTAATACCATCGGGAGTGAACTTTGAGGTCATATCATTAATTTTACCTCATTTTTCTTTGCATTTTCCCCTAATTTTTAACAAGTAGTTAAGGATCGTAAGTGAATTGAGGTTGTTTTAAATCCACCAAAACCCAACTTTTAAGTCTTTTAGGAACCTCTTAAAACCTACTAGAATAATCTTTTACCTTATTACTCTAATTTCTCCTCAGTTTTCTTAGAATTTTAACAGATCATCAAGTTTCTTTCGAATTTCTACGTTCTCGAAATCCACCGAACTAACTTTTTATTCTTCTAGGGACCTCGTAATACCATCGGGAGTTAACTTTGAGGTCATATCATTAATTTTACCTCATTTTTCTTTGCATTTTCTCCTAATTTTTAACAAGTTGTTAAGGATCGTAAGTGAATTGAGGTTGTTTTATATCCACCAAAACCCAACATTTATGTCTTTTAGGAACCTCCTAAAACCTACAAGAATAATCTTTTACGTTATTACTCTAATTTCTCCTCAGTTTTCTTAGAATTTTAACAGATCATCAAGTTTCTTTCGAATTTCTACGTTCTCGAAATCCACCGAACTAACTTTTTATTCTTCTAGGGACCTCGTAATACCATCGGGAGTGAACTTTGAGGTCATATAATTAATTTTACCTCATTTTTCTTTGCATTTTCCCCTAATTTTTAACAAGTAGTTAAGGATCGTAAGTGAATTGAGGTTGTTTTAAATCCACCAAAACCCAACTTTTAAGTCTTTTAGGAACCTCCTAAAACCTACAAGAATAATCTTTTACCTTATTACTCTAATTTCTCCTCAGTTTTCTTAGAATTTTAACAGATCATCAAGTTTCTTTTCGAATTTCTACGTTCTCGAAATCTATCGAACTATCTTTTTATTCTTCTAGGGACCTCGTAATACCATCGGGAGTGAACTTTGAGGTCATATCATTAATTTTACCTCATTTTTCTTTGCATTTTCCCCTAATTTTTAACAAGTAGTTAAGGATCGTAAGTGAATTGAGGTTGTTTTAAATCCACCAAAACCCAACTTTTAAGTCTTTTAGGAACCTCTTAAAACCTACTAGAATAATCTTTTACCTTATTACTCTAATTTCTCCTCAGTTTTCTTAGAATTTTAACAGATCATCAAGTTTCTTTCGAATTTCTACGTTCTCGAAATCCACCGAACTAACTTTTTATTCTTCTAGGGACCTCGTAATACCATCGGGAGTTAACTTTGAGGTCATATCATTAATTTTACCTCATTTTTCTTTGCATTTTCTCCTAATTTTTAACAAGTTGTTAAGGATCGTAAGTGAATTGAGGTTGTTTTATATCCACCAAAACCCAACATTTATGTCTTTTAGGAACCTCCTAAAACCTACAAGAATAATCTTTTACGTTATTACTCTAATTTCTCCTCAGTTTTCTTAGAATTTTAACAGATCATCAAGTTTCTTTCGAATTTCTACGTTCTCGAAATCCACCGAACTAACTTTTTATTCTTCTAGGGACCTCGTAATACCATCGGGAGTGAACTTTGAGGTCATATAATTAATTTTACCTCATTTTTCTTTGCATTTTCCCCTAATTTTTAACAAGTAGTTAAGGATCGTAAGTGAATTGAGGTTGTTTTAAATCCACCAAAACCCAACTTTTAAGTCTTTTAGGAACCTCTTAAAACCTACTAGAATAATCTTTTACCTTATTACTCTAATTTCTCCTCGTTTTCTTAGAATTTTAACAGATCATCAAGTTTCTTTCAAATTTCTACGTTCTCAAAATCCACCGAACTAACTTTTTATTCTTCTAGGGACCTCGTAATACCATCGGGAGTGAACTTTGAGGTCATATAATTAATTTTACCTCATTTTTCTTTGCATTTTCCCCTAATTTTTAACAAGTAGTTAAGGATCGTAAGTGAATTGAGGTTGTTTTAAATCCACCAAAACCCAACTTTTAAGTCTTTTAGGAACCTCCTAAAACCTACAAGAATAATCTTTTACGTTATTACTCTAATTTCTCCTCAGTTTTCTTAGAATTTTAACAGATCATCAAGTTTCTTTCGAATTTCTACGTTCTCGAAATCCACCGAACTAACTTTTTATTCTTCTAGGGACCTCGTAATACCATCGGGAGTTAACTTTGAGGTCATATCATTAATTTTACCGCATTTTTCTTTGCATTTTCTCCTAATTTTTAACAAGTTGTTAAGGATCGTAAGTGAATTGAGGTTGTTTTATATCCACCAAAACCCAACATTTATGTCTTTTAGGAACCTCCTAAAACCTACAAGAATAATCTTTTACGTTATTACTCTAATTTCTCCTCAGTTTTCTTAGAATTTTAACAGATCATCAAGTTTCTTTCGAATTTCTACGTTCTCGAAATCCACCGAACTAACTTTTTATTCTTCTAGGGAACTCGTAATACCATCGGGAGTGAACTTTGAGGTCATATAATTAATTTTACCTCATTTTTCTTTGCATTTTCCCCTAATTTTTAACAAGTAGTTAAGGATCGTAAGTGAATTGAGGTTGTTTTAAATCCACCAAAACCCAACTTTTAAGTCATTTAGGAACCTCCTAAAACCTACAAGAATAATCTTTTACGTTATTACTCTAATTTTTCCTCAGTTTTCTTAGAATTTTAACAGATCATCAAGTTTCTTTCGAATTTCTACGTTCTCGAAATCCACCGAACTAACTTTTTATTCTTCTAGGGACCTCGTAATACCATCGGGAGTTAACTTTGAGGTCATATCATTAATTTTACCGCATTTTTCTTTGCATTTTCTCCTAATTTTTAACAAGTTGTTAAGGATCGTAAGTGAATTGAGGTTGTTTTATATCCACCAAAACCCAACATTTATGTCTTTTAGGAACCTCCTAAAACCTACAAGAATAATCTTTTACGTTATTACTCTAATTTCTCCTCAGTTTTCTTAGAATTTTAACAGATCATCAAGTTTCTTTCGAATTTCTACGTTCTCGAAATCCACCGAACTAACTTTTTATTCTTCTAGGGAACTCGTAATACCATCGGGAGTGAACTTTGAGGTCATATAATTAATTTTACCTCATTTTTCTTTGCATTTTCCCCTAATTTTTAACAAGTAGTTAAGGATCGTAAGTGAATTGAGGTTGTTTTAAATCCACCAAAACCCAACTTTTAAGTCTTTTAGGAACCTCTTAAAACCTACTAGAATAATCTTTTACCTTATTACTCTAATTTCTCCTCGTTTTCTTAGAATTTTAACAGATCATCAAGTTTCTTTCAAATTTCTACGTTCTCGAAATCCACCGAACTAACTTTTTATTCTTCTAGGGACCTCGTAATACCATCGGGAGTTAACTTTGAGGTCATATCATTAATTTTACCTCATTTTTCTTTGCATTTTCCCCTAATTTTTAACAAGTTGTTAAGGATCGTAAGTGAATTGAGGTTGTTTTATATCCACCAAAACCCAACTTTTAAGTCTTTTAGGAACCTCCTAAAACCTACAAGAATAATCTTTTACCTTATTACTCTAATTTCTCCTCAGTTTTCTTAGAATTTTAACAGATCATCAAGTTTCTTTCGAATTTCTACGTTCTCGAAATCCACCGAACTAACTTTTTATTCTTCTAGGGACCTCGTAATACCATCGGGAGTTAACTTTGAGGTCATATCATTAATTTTACCTCATTTTTCTTTGCATTTTCTCCTAATTTTTAACAAGTTGTTAAGGATCGTAAGTGAATTGAGGTTGTTTTATATCCACCAAAACCCAACATTTATGTCTTTTAGGAACCTCCTAAAACCTACAAGAATAATCTTTTACGTTATTACTCTAATTTCTCCTCAGTTTTCTTAGAATTTTAACAGATCATCAAGTTTCTTTCGAATTTCTACGTTCTCGAAATCCACCGAACTAACTTTTTATTCTTCTAGGGACCTCGTAATACCATCGGGAGTGAACTTTGAGGTCATATAATTAATTTTACCTCATTTTTCTTTGCATTTTCCCCTAATTTTTAACAAGTAGTTAAGGATCGTAAGTGAATTGAGGTTGTTTTAAATCCACCAAAACCCAACTTTTAAGTCTTTTAGGAACCTCCTAAAACCTACAAGAATAATCTTTTACCTTATTACTCTAATTTCTCCTCAGTTTTCTTAGAATTTTAACAGATCATCAAGTTTCTTTTCGAATTTCTACGTTCTCGAAATCTATCGAACTATCTTTTTATTCTTCTAGGGACCTCGTAATACCATCGGGAGTGAACTTTGAGGTCATATAATTAATTTTACCTCATTTTTCTTTGCATTTTCCCCTAATTTTTAACAAGTAGTTAAGGATCGTAAGTGAATTGAGGTTGTTTTAAATCCACCAAAACCCAACTTTTAAGTCTTTTAGGAACCTCTTAAAACCTACTAGAATAATCTTTTACCTTATTACTCTAATTTCTCCTCAGTTTTCTTAGAATTTTAACAGATCATCAAGTTTCTTTCGAATTTCTACGTTCTCGAAATCCACCGAACTAACTTTTTATTCTTCTAGGGACCTCGTAATACCATCGGGAGTTAACTTTGAGGTCATATCATTAATTTTACCTCATTTTTCTTTGCATTTTCTCCTAATTTTTAACAAGTTGTTAAGGATCGTAAGTGAATTGAGGTTGTTTTATATCCACCAAAACCCAACATTTATGTCTTTTAGGAACCTCCTAAAACCTACAAGAATAATCTTTTACGTTATTACTCTAATTTCTCCTCAGTTTTCTTAGAATTTTAACAGATCATCAAGTTTCTTTCAAATTTCTACGTTCTCGAAATCCACCGAACTAACTTTTTATTCTTCTAGGGACCTCGTAATACCATCGGGAGTGAACTTTGAGGTCATATAATTAATTTTACCTCATTTTTCTTTGCATTTTCCCCTAATTTTTAACAAGTAGTTAAGGATCGTAAGTGAATTGAGGTTGTTTTAAATCCACCAAAACCCAACTTTTAAGTCTTTTAGGAACCTCTTAAAACCTACTAGAATAATCTTTTACCTTATTACTCTAATTTCTCCTCGTTTTCTTAGAATTTTAACAGATCATCAAGTTTCTTTCAAATTTCTACGTTCTCAAAATCCACCGAACTAACTTTTTATTCTTCTAGGGACCTCGTAATACCATCGGGAGTGAACTTTGAGGTCATATAATTAATTTTACCTCATTTTTCTTTGCATTTTCCCCTAATTTTTAACAAGTAGTTAAGGATCGTAAGTGAATTGAGGTTGTTTTAAATCCACCAAAACCCAACTTTTAAGTCTTTTAGGAACCTCTTAAAACCTACTAGAATAATCTTTTACCTTATTACTCTAATTTCTCCTCGTTTTCTTAGAATTTTAACAGATCATCAAGTTTCTTTCAAATTTCTACGTTCTCGAAATCCACCGAACTAACTTTTTATTCTTCTAGGGACCTCGTAATACCATCGGGAGTTAACTTTGAGGTCATATCATTAATTTTACCTCATTTTTCTTTGCATTTTCCCCAAATTTTTAACAAGTTGTTAAGGATCGTAAGTGAATTGAGGTTGTTTTATATCCACCAAAACCCAACTTTTAAGTCTTTTAGGAACCTCCTAAAACCTACAAGAATAATCTTTTACCTTATTACTCTAATTTCTCCTCTGTTTTCTTAGAAATTTAACAAATCATCAAGTTTCTTTCAATTTTTGACGTTCTCGAAATCCACAGAAACCCAACTTTTTATTCTTCTTAGGACCTCGTAATACAAACGGGAGTGAACTTTTAGGTCATATAATTAATTTTATCTCATTTTTCTTTGCATTTTCTCCTAATTTTTAACAAGTAGTTAATGATCGTAAGTGAATTGAGGTTGTTTTAAATCCACCAAAACCCAACTTTTAAGTCTTTTAGGAACCTCTTAAAACCTACAAGAATAATCTTTTACCTTATTACTCTAATTTCTCCTCAGTTTTCTTAGAATTTTAACAGATCATCAAGTTTCTTTCGAATTTCTACGTTCTCGAAATCCACCGAACTAACTTTTTATTCTTCTAGGGACCTCGTAATACCATCGGGAGTTAACTTTGAGGTCATATAATTAATTTTACCTCATTTTTCTTTGCATTTTCTCCTAATTTTTAACAAGTAGTTAAGGATCGTAAGTGAATTGAGGTTGTTTTAAATCCACCAAAACCCAACTTTTAAGTCTTTTAGGAACCTCCTAAAACCTACAAGAATAATCTTTTACCTTATTACTCTAATTTCTCCTCTGTTTTCTTAGAAATTTAACAAATCATCAAGTTTCTTTCAATTTTTGACGTTCTCGAAATCCACCGAAACCCAACTTTTTATTCTTCTTGGGACCTCGTAATACCAACGGGAGTGAACTTTTAGGTCATATAATTAATTTTACCTCATTTTTCTTTGCATT
Source organism: Potentilla sterilis (assembly GCA_963682095.1). NCBI lineage: Eukaryota > Viridiplantae > Streptophyta > Magnoliopsida > Rosales > Rosaceae > Potentilla > Potentilla sterilis. The sequence continues at coordinate 31,524,856 of OY821756.1, forward strand.
TTCCCCTAATTTTTAACAAGTAGTTAAGGATCGTAAGTGAATTGAGGTTGTTTTAAATCCACCAAAACCCAACTTTTAAGTCTTTTAGGAACCTCTTAAAACCTACTAGAATAATCTTTTACCTTATTACTCTAATTTCTCCTCGTTTTCTTAGAATTTTAACAGATCATCAAGTTTCTTTCAAATTTCTACGTTCTCGAAATCCACCGAACTAACTTTTTATTCTTCTAGGGACCTCGTAATACCATCGGGAGTTAACTTTGAGGTCATATCATTAATTTTACCTCATTTTTCTTTGCATTTTCCCCTAATTTTTAACAAGTTGTTAAGGATCGTAAGTGAATTGAGGTTGTTTTATATCCACCAAAACCCAACTTTTAAGTCTTTTAGGAACCTCCTAAAACCTACAAGAATAATCTTTTACGTTATTACTCTAATTTCTCCTCAGTTTTCTTAGAATTTTAACAGATCATCAAGTTTCTTTCGAATTTCTACGTTCTCGAAATCCACCGAACTAACTTTTTATTCTTCTAGGGACCTCGTAATACCATCGGGAGTGAACTTTGAGGTCATATAATTAATTTTACCTCATTTTTCTTTGCATTTTCCCCTAATTTTTAACAAGTAGTTAAGGATCGTAAGTGAATTGAGGTTGTTTTAAATCCACCAAAACCCAACTTTTAAGTCTTTTAGGAACCTCCTAAAACCTACAAGAATAATCTTTTACCTTATTACTCTAATTTCTCCTCAGTTTTCTTAGAATTTTAACAGATCATCAAGTTTCTTTTCGAATTTCTACGTTCTCGAAATCTATCGAACTATCTTTTTATTCTTCTAGGGACCTCGTAATACCATCGGGAGTGAACTTTGAGGTCATATAATTAATTTTACCTCATTTTTCTTTGCATTTTCCCCTAATTTTTAACAAGTAGTTAAGGATCGTAAGTGAATTGAGGTTGTTTTAAATCCACCAAACACCAACTTTTAAGTCTTTTAGGAACCTCTTAAAACCTACTAGAATAATCTTTTACCTTATTACTCTAATTTCTCCTCAGTTTTCTTAGAATTTTAACAGATCATCAAGTTTCTTTCGAATTTCTACGTTCTCGAAATCCACCGAACTAACTTTTTATTCTTCTAGGGACCTCGTAATACCATCGGGAGTGAACTTTGAGGTCATATCATTAATTTTACCTCATTTTTCTTTGCATTTTCCCCTAATTTTTAACAAGTAGTTAAGGATCGTAAGTGAATTGAGGTTGTTTTAAATCCACCAAAACCCAACTTTTAAGTCATTTAGGAACCTCCTAAAACCTACAAGAATAATCTTTTACGTTATTACTCTAATTTTTCCTCAGTTTTCTTAGAATTTTAACAGATCATCAAGTTTCTTTCGAATTTCTACGTTCTCGAAATCCACCGAACTAACTTTTTATTCTTCTAGGGACCTCGTAATACCATCGGGAGTTAACTTTGAGGTCATATCATTAATTTTACCGCATTTTTCTTTGCATTTTCTCCTAATTTTTAACAAGTTGTTAAGGATCGTAAGTGAATTGAGGTTGTTTTATATCCACCAAAACCCAACATTTATGTCTTTTAGGAACCTCCTAAAACCTACAAGAATAATCTTTTACGTTATTACTCTAATTTCTCCTCAGTTTTCTTAGAATTTTAACAGATCATCAAGTTTCTTTCGAATTTCTACGTTCTCGAAATCCACCGAACTAACTTTTTATTCTTCTAGGGAACTCGTAATACCATCGGGAGTGAACTTTGAGGTCATATAATTAATTTTACCTCATTTTTCTTTGCATTTTCCCCTAATTTTTAACAAGTAGTTAAGGATCGTAAGTGAATTGAGGTTGTTTTAAATCCACCAAAACCCAACTTTTAAGTCTTTTAGGAACCTCTTAAAACCTACTAGAATAATCTTTTACCTTATTACTCTAATTTCTCCTCGTTTTCTTAGAATTTTAACAGATCATCAAGTTTCTTTCAAATTTCTACGTTCTCGAAATCCACCGAACTAACTTTTTATTCTTCTAGGGACCTCGTAATACCATCGGGAGTTAACTTTGAGGTCATATCATTAATTTTACCTCATTTTTCTTTGCATTTTCCCCTAATTTTTAACAAGTTGTTAAGGATCGTAAGTGAATTGAGGTTGTTTTATATCCACCAAAACCCAACTTTTAAGTCTTTTAGGAACCTCCTAAAACCTACAAGAATAATCTTTTACCTTATTACTCTAATTTCTCCTCAGTTTTCTTAGAATTTTAACAGATCATCAAGTTTCTTTCGAATTTCTACGTTCTCGAAATCCACCGAACTAACTTTTTATTCTTCTAGGGACCTCGTAATACCATCGGGAGTTAACTTTGAGGTCATATCATTAATTTTACCTCATTTTTCTTTGCATTTTCTCCTAATTTTTAACAAGTTGTTAAGGATCGTAAGTGAATTGAGGTTGTTTTATATCCACCAAAACCCAACATTTATGTCTTTTAGGAACCTCCTAAAACCTACAAGAATAATCTTTTACGTTATTACTCTAATTTCTCCTCAGTTTTCTTAGAATTTTAACAGATCATCAAGTTTCTTTCGAATTTCTACGTTCTCGAAATCCACCGAACTAACTTTTTATTCTTCTAGGGACCTCGTAATACCATCGGGAGTGAACTTTGAGGTCATATAATTAATTTTACCTCATTTTTCTTTGCATTTTCCCCTAATTTTTAACAAGTAGTTAAGGATCGTAAGTGAATTGAGGTTGTTTTAAATCCACCAAAACCCAACTTTTAAGTCTTTTAGGAACCTCTTAAAACCTACTAGAATAATCTTTTACCTTATTACTCTAATTTCTCCTCGTTTTCTTAGAATTTTAACAGATCATCAAGTTTCTTTCAAATTTCTACGTTCTCAAAATCCACCGAACTAACTTTTTATTCTTCTAGGGACCTCGTAATACCATCGGGAGTGAACTTTGAGGTCATATAATTAATTTTACCTCATTTTTCTTTGCATTTTCCCCTAATTTTTAACAAGTAGTTAAGGATCGTAAGTGAATTGAGGTTGTTTTAAATCCACCAAAACCCAACTTTTAAGTCTTTTAGGAACCTCTTAAAACCTACTAGAATAATCTTTTACCTTATTACTCTAATTTCTCCTCGTTTTCTTAGAATTTTAACAGATCATCAAGTTTCTTTCAAATTTCTACGTTCTCGAAATCCACCGAACTAACTTTTTATTCTTCTAGGGACCTCGTAATACCATCGGGAGTTAACTTTGAGGTCATATCATTAATTTTACCTCATTTTTCTTTGCATTTTCCCCAAATTTTTAACAAGTTGTTAAGGATCGTAAGTGAATTGAGGTTGTTTTATATCCACCAAAACCCAACTTTTAAGTCTTTTAGGAACCTCCTAAAACCTACAAGAATAATCTTTTACCTTATTACTCTAATTTCTCCTCTGTTTTCTTAGAAATTTAACAAATCATCAAGTTTCTTTCAATTTTTGACGTTCTCGAAATCCACAGAAACCCAACTTTTTATTCTTCTTAGGACCTCGTAATACAAACGGGAGTGAACTTTTAGGTCATATAATTAATTTTATCTCATTTTTCTTTGCATTTTCTCCTAATTTTTAACAAGTAGTTAATGATCGTAAGTGAATTGAGGTTGTTTTAAATCCACCAAAACCCAACTTTTAAGTCTTTTAGGAACCTCTTAAAACCTACAAGAATAATCTTTTACCTTATTACTCTAATTTCTCCTCAGTTTTCTTAGAATTTTAACAGATCATCAAGTTTCTTTCGAATTTCTACGTTCTCGAAATCCACCGAACTAACTTTTTATTCTTCTAGGGACCTCGTAATACCATCGGGAGTTAACTTTGAGGTCATATAATTAATTTTACCTCATTTTTCTTTGCATTTTCTCCTAATTTTTAACAAGTAGTTAAGGATCGTAAGTGAATTGAGGTTGTTTTAAATCCACCAAAACCCAACTTTTAAGTCTTTTAGGAACCTCCTAAAACCTACAAGAATAATCTTTTACCTTATTACTCTAATTTCTCCTCTGTTTTCTTAGAAATTTAACAAATCATCAAGTTTCTTTCAATTTTTGACGTTCTCGAAATCCACCGAAACCCAACTTTTTATTCTTCTTGGGACCTCGTAATACCAACGGGAGTGAACTTTTAGGTCATATAATTAATTTTACCTCATTTTTCTTTGCATTTTCTCCTAATTTTTAACAAGTAGTTAAGGATCGTAAGTGAATTGAGGTTGTTTTAAATCCACCAAAACCCAACTTTTAAGTCTTTTAGGAACCTCCTAAAACCAACAAGAATAATCTTTTACCTTATTACTCTAATTTCTCCTCAGTTTTCTTAAAATTTTAACAGATCATCAAGTTTCTTTTCGAATTTCTACGTTCTCGAAATCTATCGAACTATCTTTTTATTCTTCTAGGGACCTCGTAAGACCATCGGGAGTGAACTTTGAGGTCATATAATTAATTTTACCTCAGTTTTCTTTGCATTTTCCCCTAATTTTTAACAAGTAGTTAAGGATCGTAAGTGAATTGAGGTTGTTTTAAATCCACCAAAACCCAACTTTTAAGTCTTTTAGGAACCTCCTAAAACCTACAAGAATAATCTTTTACGTTATTACTCTAATTTCTCCTCAGTTTTCTTAGAATTTTAACAGATCATCAAATTTCTTTCGAATTTCGACGTTCTCGAAATCCACCGAACTATCTTTTTATTCTTCTAGGGACCTCGTAATACCATCGGGAGTTAACTTTGAGGTCATATCATTAATTTTACCTCATTTTTCTTTGCATTTTCCCCTAATTTTTAACAAGTAGTTAAGGATCGTAAGTGAATTGAGGTTGTTTTAAGTCCACCAAAACCCAACTTTTAAGTCTTTTAGGAACCTCCTAAAACCTACAAGAATAATCTTTTACGTTATTACTCTAATTTCTCCTCAGTTTTCTTAGAATTTTAACAGATCATCAAGTTTCTTTCGAATTTCTACGTTCTCGAAATCCACCGAACTAACTTTTTATTCTTCTAGGGACCTCGTAATACCATCGGGAGTGAACTTTGAGGTCATATAATTAATTTTACCTCATTTTTCTTTGCATTTTCCCCTAATTTTTAACAAGTAGTTAAGGATCGTAAGTGAATTGTGGTTGTTTTAAATCCACCAAAACCCAACTTTTAAGTCTTTTAGGAACCTCTTAAAACCTACTAGAATAATCTTTTACCTTATTACTCTAATTTCTCCTCGTTTTCTTAGAATTTTAACAGATCATCAAGTTTCTTTCAAATTTCTACGTTCTCAAAATCCACCGAACTAACTTTTTATTCTTCTAGGGACCTCGTAATACCATCGGGAGTGAACTTTGAGGTCATATAATTAATTTTACCTCATTTTTCTTTGCATTTTCCCCTAATTTTTAACAAGTAGTTAAGGATCGTAAGTGAATTGAGGTTGTTTTAAATCCACCAAAACCCAACTTTTAAGTCTTTTAGGAACCTCTTAAAACCTACTAGAATAATCTTTTACCTTATTACTCTAATTTCTCCTCGTTTTCTTAGAATTTTAACAGATCATCAAGTTTCTTTCAAATTTCTACGTTCTCGAAATCCACCGAACTAACTTTTTATTCTTCTAGGGACCTCGTAATACCATCGGGAGTTAACTTTGAGGTCATATCATTAATTTTACCTCATTTTTCTTTGCATTTTCCCCAAATTTTTAACAAGTTGTTAAGGATCGTAAGTGAATTGAGGTTGTTTTATATCCACCAAAACCCAACTTTTAAGTCTTTTAGGAACCTCCTAAAACCTACAAGAATAATCTTTTACCTTATTACTCTAATTTCTCCTCTGTTTTCTTAGAAATTTAACAAATCATCAAGTTTCTTTCAATTTTTGACGTTCTCGAAATCCACAGAAACCCAACTTTTTATTCTTCTTAGGACCTCGTAATACAAACGGGAGTGAACTTTTAGGTCATATAATTAATTTTATCTCATTTTTCTTTGCATTTTCTCCTAATTTTTAACAAGTAGTTAATGATCGTAAGTGAATTGAGGTTGTTTTAAATCCACCAAAACCCAACTTTTAAGTCTTTTAGGAACCTCTTAAAACCTACAAGAATAATCTTTTACCTTATTACTCTAATTTCTCCTCAGTTTTCTTAGAATTTTAACAGATCATCAAGTTTCTTTCGAATTTCTACGTTCTCGAAATCCACCGAACTAACTTTTTATTCTTCTAGGGACCTCGTAATACCATCGGGAGTTAACTTTGAGGTCATATCATTAATTTTACCTCATTTTTCTTTGCATTTTCTCCTAATTTTTAACAAGTTGTTAAGGATCGTAAGTGAATTGAGGTTGTTTTATATCCACCAAAACCCAACTTTTAAGTCTTTTAGGAACCTCCTAAAACCTACAAGAATAATCTTTTACGTTATTACTCTAATATCTCCTCTGTTTTCTTAGAAATTTAACAAATCATCAAGTTTCTTTCAATTTTTGACGTTCTCGAAATCCACCGAAACCCAACTTTTTATTCTTCTAGTGACCTCGTAATACCATCGGGAGTGAACTTTGAGGTCATATAATTAATTTTACTTCATTTTTCTTTGCATTTTCTCCTAATTTTTAACAAGTAGTTAATGATCGTAAGTGAATTGAGGTTGTTTTAAATCCACCAAAACCCAACTTTTAAGTCTTTTAGGAACCTCTTAAAACCTACAAGAATAATCTTTTACCTTATTACTCTAATTTCTCCTCGTTTTCTTAGAATTTTAACAGTTCATCAAGTTTCTTTCGAATTTCTACGTTCTCAAAATCCACCGAACTAACTTTTTATTCTTTTAGGGACCTCGTAATACCATCGGGAGTGATTTTTGAGGTCATATCATTAATTTTACCTCATTTTTCTTTGCATTTTCCCCTAATTTTTAACAAGTAGTTAAGGATCGTAAGTGAATTGAGGTTGTTTTATATCCACCAAAACCCAACTTTTAAGTCTTTTAGGAACCTCCTAAAACCTACAAGAATAATCTTTTACGTTATTACTCTAATCCTCCTCAGTTTTCTTAGAATTTTAATAGATCATCAAGTTTCTTTCGAATTTCTACGTTCTCGAAATCCACCGAACTAACTTTTTATTCTTTTAGGGACCTCGTAATACCATCGGGAGTGATTTTTGAGGTCATATCATTAATTTTACTTCATTTTTCTTTGCATTTTCTCCTAATTTTTAACAAGTAGTTAAGGCTCGTAAGTGAATTTAGGTTGTTTTAAATCCACCAAAACCCAACTTTTAAGTCTTTTAGGAACCTCTTAAAACCTACAAGAATAATCTTTTACGTTATTACTCTAATTTCTCCTCAGTTTTCTTAGAATTTTAACAGATCATCAAGTTTCTTTCGAATTTCTACGTTCTCGAAATCCACCGAACTAACTTTTTATTCTTCTAGGGACCTCGTAATACCATCGGGAGTGAACTTTGAGGTCATATCATTAATTTTACCTCATTTTTCTTTGCATTTTCCCCTAATTTTTAACAAGTAGTTAAGGATCGTAAGTGAATTGGGGTTGTTTTAAATCCACCAAAACCCAACTTTTAAGTCTTTTAGGAACCTCCTAAAACCTACAAGAATAATCTTTTACCTTATTACTCTAATTTCTCCTCAGTTTTCTTAAAATTTTAACAGATCATCAAGTTTCTTTTCGAATTTCTACGTTCTCGAAATCTATCGAACTATCTTTTTATTCTTCTAGGGACCTCGTAATACCATCGGGAGTGAACTTTGAGGTCATATAATTAATTTTACCTCATTTTTCTTTGCATTTTCCCCTAATTTTTAACAAGTAGTTAAGGATCGTAAGTGAATTGAGGTTGTTTTAAATCCACCAAAACCCAACTTTTAAGTCTTTTAGGAACCTCCTAAAACCTACAAGAATAATCTTTTACGTTATTACTCTAATTTCTCCTCAGTTTTCTTAGAATTTTAACAGATCATCAAATTTCTTTCGAATTTCGACGTTCTCGAAATCCACCGAACTAACTTTTTATTCTTCTAGGGACCTCGTAATACCATCGGGAGTGAACTTTGAGGTCATATCATTAATTTTACCTCATTTTTCTTTGCATTTTCTCCTAATTTTTAACAAGTTGTTAAGGATCGTAAGTGAATTGAGGTTGTTTTATATCCACCAAAACCCAACTTTTAAGTCTTTTAGGAACCTCCTAAAACCTACAAGAATAATCTTTTACGTTATTACTCTAATATCTCCTCTGTTTTCTTAGAAATTTAACAAATCATCAAGTTTCTTTCAATTTTTGACGTTCTCGAAATCCACCGAAACCCAACTTTTTATTCTTCTAGTGACCTCGTAATACCATCGGGAGTGAACTTTGAGGTCATATAATTAATTTTACCTCATTTTTCTTTGCATTTTCTCCTAATTTTTAACAAGTAGTTAAGGATCGTAAGTGAATTGAGGTTGTTTTAAATCCACCAAAACCCAACTTTTAAGTCTTTTAGGAACCTCCTAAAACCTACAAGAATAATCTTTTACCTTATTACTCTAATTTCTCCTCTGTTTTCTTAGAAATTTAACAAATCATCAAGTTTCTTTCAATTTTTGACGTTCTCGAAATCCACCGAAACCCAACTTTTTATTCTTCTTGGGACCTCGTAATACCAACGGGAGTGAACTTTTAGGTCATATAATTAATTTTACCTCATTTTTCTTTGCATTTTCTCCTAATTTTTAACAAGTAGTTAAGGATCGTAAGTGAATTGAGGTTGTTTTAAATCCACCAAAACCCAACTTTTAAGTCTTTTAGGAACCTCCTAAAACCAACAAGAATAATCTTTTACCTTATTACTCTAATTTCTCCTCAGTTTTCTTAAAATTTTAACAGATCATCAAGTTTCTTTTCGAATTTCTACGTTCTCGAAATCTATCGAACTATCTTTTTATTCTTCTAGGGACCTCGTAAGACCATCGGGAGTGAACTTTGAGGTCATATAATTAATTTTACCTCAGTTTTCTTTGCATTTTCCCCTAATTTTTAACAAGTAGTTAAGGATCGTAAGTGAATTGAGGTTGTTTTAAATCCACCAAAACCCAACTTTTAAGTCTTTTAGGAACCTCCTAAAACCTACAAGAATAATCTTTTACGTTATTACTCTAATTTCTCCTCAGTTTTCTTAGAATTTTAACAGATCATCAAATTTCTTTCGAATTTCGACGTTCTCGAAATCCACCGAACTATCTTTTTATTCTTCTAGGGACCTCGTAATACCATCGGGAGTTAACTTTGAGGTCATATCATTAATTTTACCTCATTTTTCTTTGCATTTTCCCCTAATTTTTAACAAGTAGTTAAGGATCGTAAGTGAATTGAGGTTGTTTTAAGTCCACCAAAACCCAACTTTTAAGTCTTTTAGGAACCTCCTAAAACCTACAAGAATAATCTTTTACGTTATTACTCTAATCCTCCTCAGTTTTCTTAGAATTTTAATAGATCATCAAGTTTCTTTCGAATTTCTACGTTCTCGAAATCCACCGAACTAACTTTTTATTCTTTTAGGGACCTCGTAATACCATCGGGAGTGATTTTTGAGGTCATATCATTAATTTTACTTCATTTTTCTTTGCATTTTCTCCTAATTTTTAACAAGTAGTTAAGGATCGTAAGTGAATTGAGGTTGTTTTATATCCACCAAAACCCAACTTTTAAGTCTTTTAGGAACCTCCTAAAACCTACAAGAATAATCTTTTACCTTATTACTCTAATTTCTCCTCTGTTTTCTTAGAAATTTAACAAATCATCAAGTTTCTTTCAATTTTTGACGTTCTCGAAATCCACAGAAACCCAACTTTTTATTCTTCTTAGGACCTCGTAATACAAACGGGAGTGAACTTTTAGGTCATATAATTAATTTTATCTCATTTTTCTTTGCATTTTCTCCTAATTTTTAACAAGTAGTTAATGATCGTAAGTGAATTGAGGTTGTTTTAAATCCACCAAAACCCAACTTTTAAGTCTTTTAGGAACCTCTTAAAACCTACAAGAATAATCTTTTACCTTATTACTCTAATTTCTCCTCGTTTTCTTAGAATTTTAACAGTTCATCAAGTTTCTTTCGAATTTCTACGTTCTCAAAATCCACCGAACTAACTTTTTATTCTTTTAGGGACCTCGTAATACCATCGGGAGTGATTTTTGAGGTCATATCATTAATTTTACCTCATTTTTCTTTGCATTTTCCCCTAATTTTTAACAAGTAGTTAAGGATCGTAAGTGAATTGAGGTTGTTTTATATCCACCAAAACCCAACTTTTAAGTCTTTTAGGAACCTCCTAAAACCTACAAGAATAATCATTTACGTTATTACTCTAATCCTCCTCAGTTTTCTTAGAATTTTAATAGATCATCAAGTTTCTTTCGAATTTCTACGTTCTCGAAATCCACCGAACTAACTTTTTATTCTTTTAGGGACCTCGTAATACCATCGGGAGTGATTTTTGAGGTCATATCATTAATTTTACTTCATTTTTCTTTGCATTTTCTCCTAATTTTTAACAAGTAGTTAAGGCTCGTAAGTGAATTTAGGTTGTTTTAAATCCACCAAAACCCAACTTTTAAGTCTTTTAGGAACCTCTTAAAACCTACAAGAATAATCTTTTACGTTATTACTCTAATTTCTCCTCAGTTTTCTTAGAATTTTAACAGATCATCAAGTTTCTTTCGAATTTCTACGTTCTCGAAATCCACCGAACTAACTTTTTATTCTTCTAGGGACCTCGTAATACCATCGGGAGTGAACTTTGAGGTCATATCATTAATTTTACCTCATTTTTCTTTGCATTTTCCCCTAATTTTTAACAAGTAGTTAAGGATCGTAAGTGAATTGGGGTTGTTTTAAATCCACCAAAACCCAACTTTTAAGTCTTTTAGGAACCTCCTAAAACCTACAAGAATAATCTTTTACCTTATTACTCTAATTTCTCCTCAGTTTTCTTAAAATTTTAACAGATCATCAAGTTTCTTTTCGAATTTCTATGTTCTCGAAATCTATCGAACTATCTTTTTATTCTTCTAGGGACCTCGTAATACCATCGGGAGTGAACTTTGAGGTCATATAATTAATTTTACCTCATTTTTCTTTGCATTTTCCCCTAATTTTTAACAAGTAGTTAAGGATCGTAAGTGAATTGAGGTTGTTTTAAATCCACCAAAACCCAACTTTTAAGTCTTTTAGGAACCTCTTAAAACCTACTAGAATAATCTTTTACCTTATTACTCTAATTTCTCCTCGTTTTCTTAGAATTTTAACAGATCATCAAGTTTCTTTCAAATTTCTACGTTCTCGAAATCCACCGAACTAACTTTTTATTCTTCTAGGGACCTCGTAATACCATCGGGAGTTAACTTTGAGGTCATATCATTAATTTTACCTCATTTTTCTTTGCATTTTCCCCAAATTTTTAACAAGTTGTTAAGGATCGTAAGTGAATTGAGGTTGTTTTATATCCACCAAAACCCAACTTTTAAGTCTTTTAGGAACCTCCTAAAACCTACAAGAATAATCTTTTACCTTATTACTCTAATTTCTCCTCTGTTTTCTTAGAAATTTAACAAATCATCAAGTTTCTTTCAATTTTTGACGTTCTCGAAATCCACAGAAACCCAACTTTTTATTCTTCTTAGGACCTCGTAATACAAACGGGAGTGAACTTTTAGGTCATATAATTAATTTTATCTCATTTTTCTTTGCATTTTCTCCTAATTTTTAACAAGTTGTTAATGATCGTAAGTGAATTGAGGTTGTTTTAAATCCACCAAAACCCAACTTTTAAGTCTTTTAGGAACCTCTTAAAACCTACAAGAATAATCTTTTACCTTATTACTCTAATTTCTCCTCAGTTTTCTTAGAATTTTAACAGATCATCAAGTTTCTTTCGAATTTCTACGTTCTCGAAATCCACCGAACTAACTTTTTATTCTTCTAGGGACCTCGTAATACCATCGGGAGTTAACTTTGAGGTCATATCATTAATTTTACCTCATTTTTCTTTGCATTTTCTCCTAATTTTTAACAAGTTGTTAAGGATCGTAAGTGAATTGAGGTTGTTTTATATCCACCAAAACCCAACTTTTAAGTCTTTTAGGAACCTCCTAAAACCTACAAGAATAATCTTTTACGTTATTACTCTAATATCTCCTCTGTTTTCTTAGAAATTTAACAAATCATCAAGTTTCTTTCAATTTTTGACGTTCTCGAAATCCACCGAAACCCAACTTTTTATTCTTCTAGTGACCTCGTAATACCATCGGGAGTGAACTTTGAGGTCATATAATTAATTTTACCTCATTTTTCTTTGCATTTTCTCCTAATTTTTAACAAGTAGTTAAGGATCGTAAGTGAATTGAGGTTGTTTTAAATCCACCAAAACCCAACTTTTAAGTCTTTTAGGAACCTCCTAAAACCTACAAGAATAATCTTTTACCTTATTACTCTAATTTCTCCTCTGTTTTCTTAGAAATTTAACAAATCATCAAGTTTCTTTCAATTTTTGACGTTCTCGAAATCCACCGAAACCCAACTTTTTATTCTTCTTGGGACCTCGTAATACCAACGGGAGTGAACTTTTAGGTCATATAATTAATTTTACCTCATTTTTCTTTGCATTTTCTCCTAATTTTTAACAAGTAGTTAAGGATCGTAAGTGAATTGAGGTTGTTTTAAATCCACCAAAACCCAACTTTTAAGTCTTTTAGGAACCTCCTAAAACCTACAAGAATAATCTTTTACCTTATTACTCTAATTTCTCCTCTGTTTTCTTAGAAATTTAACAAATCATCAAGTTTCTTTCAATTTTTGACGTTCTCGAAATCCACAGAAACCCAACTTTTTATTCTTCTTAGGACCTCGTAATACAAACGGGAGTGAACTTTTAGGTCATATAATTAATTTTATCTCATTTTTCTTTGCATTTTCTCCTAATTTTTAACAAGTAGTTAATGATCGTAAGTGAATTGAGGTTGTTTTAAATCCACCAAAACCCAACTTTTAAGTCTTTTAGGAACCTCTTAAAACCTACAAGAATAATCTTTTACCTTATTACTCTAATTTCTCCTCGTTTTCTTAGAATTTTAACAGTTCATCAAGTTTCTTTCGAATTTCTACGTTCTCAAAATCCACCGAACTAACTTTTTATTCTTTTAGGGACCTCGTAATACCATCGGGAGTGATTTTTGAGGTCATATCATTAATTTTACCTCATTTTTCTTTGCATTTTCCCCTAATTTTTAACAAGTAGTTAAGGATCGTAAGTGAATTGAGGTTGTTTTATATCCACCAAAACCCAACTTTTAAGTCTTTTAGGAACCTCCTAAAACCTACAAGAATAATCTTTTACGTTATTACTCTAATCCTCCTCAGTTTTCTTAGAATTTTAATAGATCATCAAGTTTCTTTCGAATTTCTACGTTCTCGAAATCCACCGAACTAACTTTTTATTCTTTTAGGGACCTCGTAATACCATCGGGAGTGATTTTTGAGGTCATATCATTAATTTTACTTCATTTTTCTTTGCATTTTCTCCTAATTTTTAACAAGTAGTTAAGGCTCGTAAGTGAATTTAGGTTGTTTTAAATCCACCAAAACCCAACTTTTAAGTCTTTTAGGAACCTCTTAAAACCTACAAGAATAATCTTTTACGTTATTACTCTAATTTCTCCTCAGTTTTCTTAGAATTTTAACAGATCATCAAGTTTCTTTCGAATTTCTACGTTCTCGAAATCCACCGAACTAACTTTTTATTCTTCTAGGGACCTCGTAATACCATCGGGAGTGAACTTTGAGGTCATATCATTAATTTTACCTCATTTTTCTTTGCATTTTCCCCAAATTTTTAACAAGTAGTTAAGGATCGTAAGTGAATTGAGGTTGTTTTAAATCCACCAAAACCCAACTTTTAAGTCTTTTAGGAACCTCCTAAAACCTACAAGAATAATCTTTTACCTTATTACTCTAATTTCTCCTCAGTTTTCTTAAAATTTTAACAGATCATCAAGTTTCTTTTCGAATTTCTACGTTCTCGAAATCTATCGAACTATCTTTTTATTCTTCTAGGGACCTCGTAATACCATCGGGAGTGAACTTTGAGGTCATATAATTAATTTTACCTCATTTTTCTTTGCATTTTCCCCTAATTTTTAACAAGTAGTTAAGGATCGTAAGTGAATTGAGGTTGTTTTAAATCCACCAAAACCCAACTTTTAAGTCTTTTAGGAACCTCTTAAAACCTACTAGAATAATCTTTTACCTTATTACTCTAATTTCTCCTCGTTTTCTTAGAATTTTAACAGATCATCAAGTTTCTTTCAAATTTCTACGTTCTCGAAATCCACCGAACTAACTTTTTATTCTTCTAGGGACCTCGTAATACCATCGGGAGTTAACTTTGAGGTCATATCATTAATTTTACCTCATTTTTCTTTGCATTTTCCCCAAATTTTTAACAAGTTGTTAAGGATCGTAAGTGAATTGAGGTTGTTTTATATCCACCAAAACCCAACTTTTAAGTCTTTTAGGAACCTCCTAAAACCTACAAGAATAATCTTTTACCTTATTACTCTAATTTCTCCTCTGTTTTCTTAGAAATTTAACAAATCATCAAGTTTCTTTCAATTTTTGACGTTCTCGAAATCCACCGAAACCCAACTTTTTATTCTTCTTGGGACCTCGTAATACCAACGGGAGTGAACTTTTAGGTCATATAATTAATTTTACCTCATTTTTCTTTGCATTTTCTCCTAATTTTTAACAAGTAGTTAAGGATCGTAAGTGAATTGAGGTTGTTTTAAATCCACCAAAACCCAACTTTTAAGTCTTTTAGGAACCTCCTAAAACCAACAAGAATAATCTTTTACCTTATTACTCTAATTTCTCCTCAGTTTTCTTAAAATTTTAACAGATCATCAAGTTTCTTTTCGAATTTCTACGTTCTCGAAATCTATCGAACTATCTTTTTATTCTTCTAGGGACCTCGTAAGACCATCGGGAGTGAACTTTGAGGTCATATAATTAATTTTACCTCAGTTTTCTTTGCATTTTCCCCTAATTTTTAACAAGTAGTTAAGGATCGTAAGTGAATTGAGGTTGTTTTAAATCCACCAAAACCCAACTTTTAAGTCTTTTAGGAACCTCCTAAAACCTACAAGAATAATCTTTTACGTTATTACTCTAATTTCTCCTCAGTTTTCTTAGAATTTTAACAGATCATCAAATTTCTTTCGAATTTCGACGTTCTCGAAATCCACCGAACTAACTTTTTATTCTTCTAGGGACCTCGTAATACCATCGGGAGTTAACTTTGAGGTCATATCATTAATTTTACCTCATTTTTCTTTGCATTTTCCCCTAATTTTTAACAAGTAGTTAAGGATCGTAAGTGAATTGAGGTTGTTTTAAGTCCACCAAAACCCAACTTTTAACTCTTTTAGGAACCTCCTAAAACCTACAAGAATAATCTTTTACGTTATTACTCTAATCCTCCTCAGTTTTCTTAGAATTTTAATAGATCATCAAGTTTCTTTCGAATTTCTACGTTCTCGAAATCCACCGAACTAACTTTTTATTCTTTTAGGGACCTCGTAATACCATCGGGAGTGATTTTTGAGGTCATATCATTAATTTTACTTCATTTTTCTTTGCATTTTCTCCTAATTTTTAACAAGTAGTTAAGGCTCGTAAGTGAATTTAGGTTGTTTTAAATCCACCAAAACCCAACTTTTAAGTCTTTTAGGAACCTCTTAAAACCTACAAGAATAATCTTTTACGTTATTACTCTAATTTCTCCTCAGTTTTCTTAGAATTTTAACAGATCATCAAGTTTCTTTCGAATTTCTACGTTCTCGAAATCCACCGAACTAACTTTTTATTCTTCTAGGGACCTCGTAATACCATCGGGAGTTAACTTTGAGGTCATATCATTAATTTTACCTCATTTTTCTTTGCATTTTCTCCTAATTTTTAACAAGTTGTTAAGGATCGTAAGTGAATTGAGGTTGTTTTATATCCACCAAAACCCAACTTTTAAGTCTTTTAGGAACCTCCTAAAACCTACAAGAATAATCTTTTACGTTATTACTCTAATATCTCCTCTGTTTTCTTAGAAATTTAACAAATCATCAAGTTTCTTTCAATTTTTGACGTTCTCGAAATCCACCGAAACCCAACTTTTTATTCTTCTAGTGACCTCGTAATACCATCGGGAGTGAACTTTGAGGTCATATAATTAATTTTACCTCATTTTTCTTTGCATTTTCTCCTAATTTTTAACAAGTAGTTAAGGATCGTAAGTGAATTGAGGTTGTTTTAAATCCACCAAAACCCAACTTTTAAGTCTTTTAGGAACCTCCTAAAACCTACAAGAATAATCTTTTACCTTATTACTCTAATTTCTCCTCTGTTTTCTTAGAAATTTAACAAATCATCAAGTTTCTTTCAATTTTTGACGTTCTCGAAATCCACCGAAACCCAACTTTTTATTCTTCTTGGGACCTCGTAATACCAACGGGAGTGAACTTTTAGGTCATATAATTAATTTTACCTCATTTTTCTTTGCATTTTCTCCTAATTTTTAACAAGTAGTTAAGGATCGTAAGTGAATTGAGGTTGTTTTAAATCCACCAAAACCCAACTTTTAAGTCTTTTAGGAACCTCCTAAAACCAACAAGAATAATCTTTTACCTTATTACTCTAATTTCTCCTCAGTTTTCTTAAAATTTTAACAGATCATCAAGTTTCTTTTCGAATTTCTACGTTCTCGAAATCTATCGAACTATCTTTTTATTCTTCTAGGGACCTCGTAAGACCATCGGGAGTGAACTTTGAGGTCATATAATTAATTTTACCTCAGTTTTCTTTGCATTTTCCCCTAATTTTTAACAAGTAGTTAAGGATCGTAAGTGAATTGAGGTTGTTTTAAATCCACCAAAACCCAACTTTTAAGTCTTTTAGGAACCTCCTAAAACCTACAAGAATAATCTTTTACGTTATTACTCTAATTTCTCCTCAGTTTTCTTAGAATTTTAACAGATCATCAAATTTCTTTCGAATTTCGACGTTCTCGAAATCCACCGAACTAACTTTTTATTCTTCTAGGGACCTCGTAATACCATCGGGAGTTAACTTTGAGGTCATATCATTAATTTTACCTCATTTTTCTTTGCATTTTCCCCTAATTTTTAACAAGTAGTTAAGGATCGTAAGTGAATTGAGGTTGTTTTAAGTCCACCAAAACCCAACTTTTAACTCTTTTAGGAACCTCCTAAAACCTACAAGAATAATCTTTTACGTTATTACTCTAATCCTCCTCAGTTTTCTTAGAATTTTAATAGATCATCAAGTTTCTTTCGAATTTCTACGTTCTCGAAATCCACCGAACTAACTTTTTATTCTTTTAGGGACCTCGTAATACCATCGGGAGTGATTTTTGAGGTCATATCATTAATTTTACTTCATTTTTCTTTGCATTTTCTCCTAATTTTTAACAAGTAGTTAAGGCTCGTAAGTGAATTTAGGTTGTTTTAAATCCACCAAAACCCAACTTTTAAGTCTTTTAGGAACCTCTTAAAACCTACAAGAATAATCTTTTACGTTATTACTCTAATTTCTCCTCAGTTTTCTTAGAATTTTAACAGATCATCAAGTTTCTTTCGAATTTCTACGTTCTCGAAATCCACCGAACTAACTTTTTATTCTTCTAGGGACCTCGTAATACCATCGGGAGTTAACTTTGAGGTCATATCATTAATTTTACCGCATTTTTCTTTGCATTTTCTCCTAATTTTTAACAAGTTGTTAAGGATCGTAAGTGAATTGAGGTTGTTTTATATCCACCAAAACCCAACATTTATGTCTTTTAGGAACCTCCTAAAACCTACAAGAATAATCTTTTACGTTATTACTCTAATTTCTCCTCAGTTTTCTTAGAATTTTAACAGATCATCAAGTTTCTTTCGAATTTCTACGTTCTCGAAATCCACCGAACTAACTTTTTATTCTTCTAGGGAACTCGTAATACCATCGGGAGTGAACTTTGAGGTCATATAATTAATTTTACCTCATTTTTCTTTGCATTTTCCCCTAATTTTTAACAAGTAGTTAAGGATCGTAAGTGAATTGAGGTTGTTTTAAATCCACCAAAACCCAACTTTTAAGTCTTTTAGGAACCTCTTAAAACCTACTAGAATAATCTTTTACCTTATTACTCTAATTTCTCCTCGTTTTCTTAGAATTTTAACATATCGTCAAGTTTCTTTCAAATTTCTACGTTCTCGAAATCCACCGAACTAACTTTTTATTCTTCTAGGGACCTCGTAATACCATCGGGAGTTAACTTTGAGGTCATATCATTAATTTTACCTCATTTTTCTTTGCATTTTCCCCTAATTTTTAACAAGTTGTTAAGGATCGTAAGTGAATTGAGGTTGTTTTATATCCACCAAAACCCAACTTTTAAGTCTTTTAGGAACCTCCTAAAACCTACAAGAATAATCTTTTACCTTATTACTCTAATTTCTCCTCAGTTTTCTTAGAATTTTAACAGATCATCAAGTTTCTTTCGAATTTCTACGTTCTCGAAATCCACCGAACTAACTTTTTATTCTTCTAGGGACCTCGTAATACCATCGGGAGTTAACTTTGAGGTCATATCATTAATTTTACCTCATTTTTCTTTGCATTTTCTCCTAATTTTTAACAAGTTGTTAAGGATCGTAAGTGAATTGAGGTTGTTTTATATCCACCAAAACCCAACATTTATGTCTTTTAGGAACCTCCTAAAACCTACAAGAATAATCTTTTACGTTATTACTCTAATTTCTCCTCAGTTTTCTTAGAATTTTAACAGATCATCAAGTTTCTTTCGAATTTCTACGTTCTCGAAATCCACCGAACTAACTTTTTATTCTTCTAGGGACCTCGTAATACCATCGGGAGTGAACTTTGAGGTCATATAATTAATTTTACCTCATTTTTCTTTGCATTTTCCCCTAATTTTTAACAAGTAGTTAATGATCGTAAGTGAATTGAGGTTGTTTTAAATCCACCAAAACCCAACTTTTAAGTCTTTTAGGAACCTCCTAAAACCTACAAGAATAATCTTTTACCTTATTACTCTAATTTCTCCTCAGTTTTCTTAAAATTTTAACAGATCATCAAGTTTCTTTTCGAATTTCTACGTTCTCGAAATCTATCGAACTATCTTTTTATTCTTCTAGGGACCTCGTAATACCATCGGGAGTGAACTTTGAGGTCATATAATTAATTTTACCTCATTTTTCTTTGCATTTTCCCCTAATTTTTAACAAGTAGTTAAGGATCGTAAGTGAATTGAGGTTGTTTTAAATCCACCAAAACCCAACTTTTAAGTCTTTTAGGAACCTCTTAAAACCTACTAGAATAATCTTTTACCTTATTACTCTAATTTCTCCTCAGTTTTCTTAGAATTTTAACAGATCATCAAGTTTCTTTCGAATTTCTACGTTCTCGAAATCCACCGAACTAACTTTTTATTCTTCTAGGGACCTCGTAATACCATCGGGAGTTAACTTTGAGGTCATATCATTAATTTTACCTCATTTTTCTTTGCATTTTCTCCTAATTTTTAACAAGTTGTTAAGGATCGTAAGTGAATTGAGGTTGTTTTATATCCACCAAAACCCAACATTTATGTCTTTTAGGAACCTCCTAAAACCTACAAGAATAATCTTTTACGTTATTACTCTAATTTCTCCTCAGTTTTCTTAGAATTTTAACAGATCATCAAGTTTCTTTCGAATTTCTACGTTCTCGAAATCCACCGAACTAACTTTTTATTCTTCTAGGGACCTCGTAATACCATCGGGAGTGAACTTTGAGGTCATATAATTAATTTTACCTCATTTTTCTTTGCATTTTCCCCTAATTTTTAACAAGTAGTTAAGGATCGTAAGTGAATTGAGGTTGTTTTAAATCCACCAAAACCCAACTTTTAAGTCTTTTAGGAACCTCTTAAAACCTACTAGAATAATCTTTTACCTTATTACTCTAATTTCTCCTCGTTTTCTTAGAATTTTAACAGATCATCAAGTTTCTTTCAAATTTCTACGTTCTCAAAATCCACCGAACTAACTTTTTATTCTTCTAGGGACCTCGTAATACCATCGGGAGTTAACTTTGAGGTCATATCATTAATTTTACCTCATTTTTCTTTGCATTTTCCCCTAATTTTTAACAAGTTGTTAAGGATCGTAAGTGAATTGAGGTTGTTTTATATCCACCAAAACCCAACTTTTAAGTCTTTTAGGAACCTCCTAAAACCTACAAGAATAATCTTTTACCTTATTACTCTAATTTCTCCTCTGTTTTCTTAGAAATTTAACAAATCATCAAGTTTCTTTCAATTTTTGACGTTCTCGAAATCCACAGAAACCCAACTTTTTATTCTTCTTGGGACCTCGTAATACCAACGGGAGTGAACTTTTAGGTCATATAATTAATTTTACCTCATTTTTCTTTGCATTTTCTCCTAATTTTTAACAAGTAGTTAATGATCGTAAGTGAATTGAGGTTGTTTTAAATCCACCAAAACCCAACTTTTAAGTCTTTTAGGAACCTCTTAAAACCTACAAGAATAATCTTTTACCTTATTACTCTAATTTCTCCTCAGTTTTCTTAGAATTTTAACAGATCATCAAGTTTCTTTCGAATTTCTACGTCCTCGAAATCCACCAAACTAACTTTTTATTCTTCTAGGGACCTCGTAATACCATCGGGAGTTAACTTTGAGGTCATATCATTAATTTTACCTCATTTTTCTTTGCATTTTCTCCTAATTTTCAACAAGTTGTTAAGGATCGTAAGTGAATTGAGGTTGTATTATATCCACCAAAACCCAACTTTTAAGTCTTTTAGGAACCTCCTAAAACCTACAAGAATAATCTTTTACGTTATTACTCTAATTTCTCCTCTGTTTTCTTAGAAATTTAACAAATCATCAAGTTTCTTTCAATTTTTGACGTTCTCGAAATCCACCGAAACCCAACTTTTTATTCTTCTAGGGACCTCGTAATACCATCGGGAGTGAACTTTGAGGTCATATAATTAATTTTACCTCATTTTTCTTTGCATTTTCTCCTAATTTTTAACAAGTAGTTAAGGATCGTAAGTGAATTGAGGTTGTTTTAAATCCACCAAAACCCAACTTTTAAGTCTTTTAGGAACCTCCTAAAACCTACAAGAATAATCTTTTACCTTATTACTCTAATTTCTCCTCTGTTTTCTTAGAAATTTAACAAATCATCAAGTTTCTTTCAATTTTTGACGTTCTCGAAATCCACCGAAACCCAACTTTTTATTCTTCTTGGGACCTCGTAATACCAACGGGAGTGAACTTTTAGGTCATATAATTAATTTTACCTCATTTTTCTTTGCATTTTCTCCTAATTTTTAACAAGTAGTTAATGATCGTAAGTGAATTGAGGTTGTTTTAAATCCACCAAAACCCAACTTTTAAGTCTTTTAGGAACCTCTTAAAACCTACAAGAATAATCTTTTACCTTATTACTCTAATTTCTCCTCAGTTTTCTTAGAATTTTAACAGATCATCAAGTTTCTTTCGAATTTCTACGTCCTCGAAATCCACCAAACTAACTTTTTATTCTTCTAGGGACCTCGTAATACCATCGGGAGTTAACTTTGAGGTCATATCATTAATTTTACCTCATTTTTCTTTGCATTTTCCCCTAATTTTTAACAAGTTGTTAAGGATCGTAAGTGAATTGAGGTTGTTTTATATCCACCAAAACCCAACTTTTAAGTCTTTTAGGAACCTCCTAAAACCTACAAGAATAATCTTTTACCTTATTACTCTAATTTCTCCTCTGTTTTCTTAGAAATTTAACAAATCATCAAGTTTCTTTCAATTTTTGACGTTCTCGAAATCCACAGAAACCCAACTTTTTATTCTTCTTGGGACCTCGTAATACCAACGGGAGTGAACTTTTAGGTCATATAATTAATTTTACCTCATTTTTCTTTGCATTTTCTCCTAATTTTTAACAAGTAGTTAATGATCGTAAGTGAATTGAGGTTGTTTTAAATCCACCAAAACCCAACTTTTAAGTCTTTTAGGAACCTCTTAAAACCTACAAGAATAATCTTTTACCTTATTACTCTAATTTCTCCTCAGTTTTCTTAGAATTTTAACAGATCATCAAGTTTCTTTCGAATTTCTACGTCCTCGAAATCCACCAAACTAACTTTTTATTCTTCTAGGGACCTCGTAATACCATCGGGAGTTAACTTTGAGGTCATATCATTAATTTTACCTCATTTTTCTTTGCATTTTCTCCTAATTTTCAACAAGTTGTTAAGGATCGTAAGTGAATTGAGGTTGTATTATATCCACCAAAACCCAACTTTTAAGTCTTTTAGGAACCTCCTAAAACCTACAAGAATAATCTTTTACGTTATTACTCTAATTTCTCCTCTGTTTTCTTAGAAATTTAACAAATCATCAAGTTTCTTTCAATTTTTGACGTTCTCGAAATCCACCGAAACCCAACTTTTTATTCTTCTAGGGACCTCGTAATACCATCGGGAGTGAACTTTGAGGTCATATAATTAATTTTACCTCATTTTTCTTTGCATTTTCTCCTAATTTTTAACAAGTAGTTAAGGATCGTAAGTGAATTGAGGTTGTTTTAAATCCACCAAAACCCAACTTTTAAGTCTTTTAGGAACCTCCTAAAACCTACAAGAATAATCTTTTACCTTATTACTCTAATTTCTCCTCTGTTTTCTTAGAAATTTAACAAATCATCAAGTTTCTTTCAATTTTTGACGTTCTCGAAATCCACCGAAACCCAACTTTTTATTCTTCTTGGGACCTCGTAATACCAACGGGAGTGAACTTTTAGGTCATATAATTAATTTTACCTCATTTTTCTTTGCATTTTCTCCTAATTTTTAACAAGTAGTTAAGGATCGTAAGTGAATTGAGGTTGTTTTAAATCCACCAAAACCCAACTTTTAAGTCTTTTAGGAACCTCCTAAAACCTACAAGAATAATCTTTTACGTTATTACTCTAATTTCTCCTTTGTTTTCTTAGAAATTTAACAAATCATCAAGTTTCTTTCAATTTTTGACATTCTCGAAATCCACCGAAACCCAACTTTTTATTCTTCTAGGGACCTCGTAATACCATCGGGAGTGAACTTTGAGGTCATATCATTAATTTTACCTCATTTTTCTTTGCATTTTCCCCTAATTTTTAACAAGTAGTTAAGGATCGTAAGTGAATTGAGGTTGTTTTAAATCCACCAAAACCCAACTTTTAAGTCTTTTAGGAACCTCCTAAAACCTACAAGAATAATCTTTTACCTTATTACTCTAATTTCTCCTCAGTTTTCTTAAAATTTTAACAGATCATCAAGTTTCTTTTCGAATTTCTACGTTCTCGAAATCTATCGAACTATCTTTTTATTCTTCTAGGGACCTCGTAATACCATCGGGAGTGAACTTTGAGGTCATATAATTAATTTTACCTCATTTTTCTTTGCATTTTCCCCTAATTTTTAACAAGTAGTTAAGGATCGTAAGTGAATTGAGGTTGTTTTAAATCCACCAAAACCCAACTTTTAAGTCTTTTAGGAACCTCCTAAAACCTACAAGAATAATCTTTTACGTTATTACTCTAATTTCTCCTCAGTTTTCTTAGAATTTTAACAGATCATCAAGTTTCTTTCGAATTTCTACGTTCTCGAAATCCACCGAACTAACTTTTTATTCTTCTAGGGACCTCGTAATACCATCGGGAGTTAACTTTGAGGTCATATCATTAATTTTACCTCATTTTTCTTTGCATTTTCTCCTAATTTTTAACAAGTTGTTAAGGATCGTAAGTGAATTGAGGTTGTTTTATATCCACCAAAACCCAACATTTATGTCTTTTAGGAACCTCCTAAAACCTACAAGAATAATCTTTTACGTTATTACTCTAATTTCTCCTCAGTTTTCTTAGAATTTTAACAGATCATCAAGTTTCTTTCGAATTTCTACGTTCTCGAAATCCACCGAATTAACTTTTTATTCTTCTAGGGACCTCGTAATACCATCGGGAGTGAACTTTGAGGTCATATAATTAATTTTACCTCATTTTTCTTTGCATTTTCCCCTAATTTTTAACAAGTAGTTAAGGATCGTAAGTGAATTGAGGTTGTTTTAAATCCACCAAAACCCAACTTTTAAGTCTTTTAGGAACCTCTTAAAACCTACTAGAATAATCTTTTACCTTATTACTCTAATTTCTCCTCGTTTTCTTAGAATTTTAACAGATCATCAAGTTTCTTTCAAATTTCTACGTTCTCGAAATCCACCGAACTAACTTTTTATTCTTCTAGGGACCTCGTAATACCATCGGGAATTAACTTTGAGGTCATATCATTAATTTTACCTCATTTTTCTTTGCATTTTCCCCTAATTTTTAACAAGTTGTTAAGGATCGTAAGTGAATTGAGGTTGTTTTATATCCACCAAAACCCAACTTTTAAGTCTTTTAGGAACCTCCTAAAACCTACAAGAATAATCTTTTACCTTATTACTCTAATTTCTCCTCAGTTTTCTTAGAATTTTAACAGATCATCAAGTTTCTTTCGAATTTCTACGTTCTCGAAATCCACCGAACTAACTTTTTATTCTTCTAGGGACCTCGTAATACCATCGGGAGTTAACTTTGAGGTCATATCATTAATTTTACCTCATTTTTCTTTGCATTTTCTCCTAATTTTTAACAAGTTGTTAAGGATCGTAAGTGAATTGAGGTTGTTTTATATCCACCAAAACCCAACATTTATGTCTTTTAGGAACCTCCTAAAACCTACAAGAATAATCTTTTACGTTTTTACTCTAATTTCTCCTCAGTTTTCTTAGAATTTTAACAGATCATCAAGTTTCTTTCGAATTTCTACGTTCTCGAAATCCACCGAACTAACTTTTTATTCTTCTAGGGACCTCGTAATACCATCGGGAGTGAACTTTGAGGTCATATAATTAATTTTACCTCATTTTTCTTTGCATTTTCCCCTAATTTTTAACAAGTAGTTAAGGATCGTAAGTGAATTGAGGTTGTTTTAAATCCACCAAAACCCAACTTTTAAGTCTTTTAGGAACCTCTTAAAACCTACTAGAATAATCTTTTACCTTATTACTCTAATTTCTCCTCAGTTTTCTTAGAATTTTAACAGATCATCAAGTTTCTTTCGAATTTCTACGTTCTCGAAATCCACCGAACTAACTTTTTATTCTTCTAGGGACCTCGTAATACCATCGGGAGTGAACTTTGAGGTCATATAATTAATTTTACCTCATTTTTCTTTGCATTTTCTCCTAATTTTTAACAAGTAGTTAAGGATCGTAAGTGAATTGAGGTTGTTTTAAATCCACCAAAACCCAACTTTTAAGTCTTTTAGGAACCTCCTAAAACCTACAAGAATAATCTTTTACCTTATTACTCTAATTTCTCCTCTGTTTTCTTAGAAATTTAACAAATCATCAAGTTTCTTTCAATTTTTGACGTTCTCGAAATCCACAGAAACCCAACTTTTTATTCTTCTTAGGACCTCGTAATACAAACGGGAGTGAACTTTTAGGTCATATAATTAATTTTATCTCATTTTTCTTTACATTTTCTCCTAATTTTTAACAAGTAGTTAATGATCGTAAGTGAATTGAGGTTGTTTTAAATCCACCAAAACCCAACTTTTAAGTCTTTTAGGAACCTCTTAAAACCTACAAGAATAATCTTTTACCTTATTACTCTAATTTCTCCTCAGTTTTCTTAGAATTTTAACAGATCATCAAGTTTCTTTCGAATTTCTACGTTCTCGAAATCCACCGAACTAACTTTTTATTCTTCTAGGGACCTCGTAATACCATCGGGAGTGAACTTTGAGGTCATATAATTAATTTTACCTCATTTTTCTTTGCATTTTCTCCTAATTTTTAACAAGTAGTTAAGGATCGTAAGTGAATTGAGGTTGTTTTAAATCCACCAAAACCCAACTTTTAAGTCTTTTAGGAACCTCCTAAATCCACCAAAACCCAACTTTTAAGTCTTTTAGGAACCTCTTAAAACCTACAAGAATAATCTTTTACCTTATTACTCTAATTTCTCCTCAGTTTTCTTAGAATTTTAACAGATCATCAAGTTTCTTTCGAATTTCTACGTCCTCGAAATCCACCAAACTAACTTTTTATTCTTCTAGGGACCTCGTAATACCATCGGGAGTTAACTTTGAGGTCATATCATTAATTTTACCTCATTTTTCTTTGCATTTTCTCCTAATTTTTAACAAGTTGTTAAGGATCGTAAGTGAATTGAGGTTGTATTATATCCACCAAAACCCAACTTTTAAGTCTTTTAGGAACCTCCTAAAACCTACAAGAATAATCTTTTACGTTATTACTCTAATTTCTCCTCTGTTTTCTTAGAAATTTAACAAATCATCAAGTTTCTTTCAATTTTTGACGTTCTCGAAATCCACCGAAACCCAACTTTTTATTCTTCTAGGGACCTCGTAATACCATCGGGAGTGAACTTTGAGGTCATATAATTAATTTTACCTCATTTTTCTTTGCATTTTCTCCTAATTTTTAACAAGTAGTTAAGGATCGTAAGTGAATTGAGGTTGTTTTAAATCCACCAAAACCCAACTTTTAAGTCTTTTAGGAACCTCCTAAAACCTACAAGAATAATCTTTTACCTTATTACTCTAATTTCTCCTCTGTTTTCTTAGAAATTTAACAAATCATCAAGTTTCTTTCAATTTTTGACGTTCTCGAAATCCACCGAAACCCAACTTTTTATTCTTCTTGGGACCTCGTAATACCAACGGGAGTGAACTTTTAGGTCATATAATTAATTTTACCTCATTTTTCTTTGCATTTTCTCCTAATTTTTAACAAGTAGTTAAGGATCGTAAGTGAATTGAGGTTGTTTTAAATCCACCAAAACCCAACTTTTAAGTCTTTTAGGAACCTCCTAAAACCTACAAGAATAATCTTTTACGTTATTACTCTAATTTCTCCTTTGTTTTCTTAGAAATTTAACAAATCATCAAGTTTCTTTCAATTTTTGACATTCTCGAAATCCACCGAAACCCAACTTTTTATTCTTCTAGGGACCTCGTAATACCATCGGGAGTGAACTTTGAGGTCATATAATTAATTTTACCTCATTTTTCTTTGCATTTTCCCCTAATTTTTAACAAGTAGTTAAGGATCGTAAGTGAATTGAGGTTGTTTTAAATCCACCAAAACCCAACTTTTAAGTCTTTTAGGAACCTCTTAAAACCTACTAGAATAATCTTTTA
Organism: Potentilla sterilis; assembly: GCA_963682095.1. Lineage (NCBI taxonomy): Eukaryota > Viridiplantae > Streptophyta > Magnoliopsida > Rosales > Rosaceae > Potentilla > Potentilla sterilis. Next base: position 31,552,330 of record OY821756.1, read on the forward strand.
CCTTATTACTCTAATTTCTCCTCGTTTTCTTAGAATTTTAACAGATCATCAAGTTTCTTTCAAATTTCTACGTTCTCGAAATCCACCGAACTAACTTTTTATTCTTCTAGGGACCTCGTAATACCATCGGGAATTAACTTTGAGGTCATATCATTAATTTTACCTCATTTTTCTTTGCATTTTCCCCTAATTTTTAACAAGTTGTTAAGGATCGTAAGTGAATTGAGGTTGTTTTATATCCACCAAAACCCAACTTTTAAGTCTTTTAGGAACCTCCTAAAACCTACAAGAATAATCTTTTACCTTATTACTCTAATTTCTCCTCAGTTTTCTTAGAATTTTAACAGATCATCAAGTTTCTTTCGAATTTCTACGTTCTCGAAATCCACCGAACTAACTTTTTATTCTTCTAGGGACCTCGTAATACCATCGGGAGTTAACTTTGAGGTCATATCATTAATTTTACCTCATTTTTCTTTGCATTTTCTCCTAATTTTTAACAAGTTGTTAAGGATCGTAAGTGAATTGAGGTTGTTTTATATCCACCAAAACCCAACATTTATGTCTTTTAGGAACCTCCTAAAACCTACAAGAATAATCTTTTACGTTTTTACTCTAATTTCTCCTCAGTTTTCTTAGAATTTTAACAGATCATCAAGTTTCTTTCGAATTTCTACGTTCTCGAAATCCACCGAATTAACTTTTTATTCTTCTAGGGACCTCGTAATACCATCGGGAGTGAACTTTGAGGTCATATAATTAATTTTACCTCATTTTTCTTTGCATTTTCCCCTAATTTTTAACAAGTAGTTAAGGATCGTAAGTGAATTGAGGTTGTTTTAAATCCACCAAAACCCAACTTTTAAGTCTTTTAGGAACCTCTTAAAACCTACTAGAATAATCTTTTACCTTATTACTCTAATTTCTCCTCGTTTTCTTAGAATTTTAACAGATCATCAAGTTTCTTTCAAATTTCTACGTTCTCGAAATCCACCGAACTAACTTTTTATTCTTCTAGGGACCTCGTAATACCATCGGGAATTAACTTTGAGGTCATATCATTAATTTTACCTCATTTTTCTTTGCATTTTCCCCTAATTTTTAACAAGTTGTTAAGGATCGTAAGTGAATTGAGGTTGTTTTATATCCACCAAAACCCAACTTTTAAGTCTTTTAGGAACCTCCTAAAACCTACAAGAATAATCTTTTACCTTATTACTCTAATTTCTCCTCAGTTTTCTTAGAATTTTAACAGATCATCAAGTTTCTTTCGAATTTCTACGTTCTCGAAATCCACCGAACTAACTTTTTATTCTTCTAGGGACCTCGTAATACCATCGGGAGTTAACTTTGAGGTCATATCATTAATTTTACCTCATTTTTCTTTGCATTTTCTCCTAATTTTTAACAAGTTGTTAAGGATCGTAAGTGAATTGAGGTTGTTTTATATCCACCAAAACCCAACATTTATGTCTTTTAGGAACCTCCTAAAACCTACAAGAATAATCTTTTACGTTTTTACTCTAATTTCTCCTCAGTTTTCTTAGAATTTTAACAGATCATCAAGTTTCTTTCGAATTTCTACGTTCTCGAAATCCACCGAACTAACTTTTTATTCTTCTAGGGACCTCGTAATACCATCGGGAGTGAACTTTGAGGTCATATAATTAATTTTACCTCATTTTTCTTTGCATTTTCCCCTAATTTTTAACAAGTAGTTAAGGATCGTAAGTGAATTGAGGTTGTTTTAAATCCACCAAAACCCAACTTTTAAGTCTTTTAGGAACCTCTTAAAACCTACTAGAATAATCTTTTACCTTATTACTCTAATTTCTCCTCAGTTTTCTTAGAATTTTAACAGATCATCAAGTTTCTTTCGAATTTCTACGTTCTCGAAATCCACCGAACTAACTTTTTATTCTTCTAGGGACCTCGTAATACCATCGGGAGTTAACTTTGAGGTCATATCATTAATTTTACCTCATTTTTCTTTGCATTTTCTCCTAATTTTTAACAAGTTGTTAAGGATCGTAAGTGAATTGAGGTTGTTTTATATCCACCAAAACCCAACATTTATGTCTTTTAGGAACCTCCTAAAACCTACAAGAATAATCTTTTACGTTTTTACTCTAATTTCTCCTCAGTTTTCTTAGAATTTTAACAGATCATCAAGTTTCTTTCGAATTTCTACGTTCTCGAAATCCACCGAACTAACTTTTTATTCTTCTAGGGACCTCGTAATACCATCGGGAGTGAACTTTGAGGTCATATAATTAATTTTACCTCATTTTTCTTTGCATTTTCCCCTAATTTTTAACAAGTAGTTAAGGATCGTAAGTGAATTGAGGTTGTTTTAAATCCACCAAAACCCAACTTTTAAGTCTTTTAGGAACCTCTTAAAACCTACTAGAATAATCTTTTACCTTATTACTCTAATTTCTCCTCAGTTTTCTTAGAATTTTAACAGATCATCAAGTTTCTTTCGAATTTCTACGTTCTCGAAATCCACCGAACTAACTTTTTATTCTTCTAGGGACCTCGTAATACCATCGGGAGTGAACTTTGAGGTCATATAATTAATTTTACCTCATTTTTCTTTGCATTTTCTCCTAATTTTTAACAAGTAGTTAAGGATCGTAAGTGAATTGAGGTTGTTTTAAATCCACCAAAACCCAACTTTTAAGTCTTTTAGGAACCTCCTAAAACCTACAAGAATAATCTTTTACCTTATTACTCTAATTTCTCCTCTGTTTTCTTAGAAATTTAACAAATCATCAAGTTTCTTTCAATTTTTGACGTTCTCGAAATCCACAGAAACCCAACTTTTTATTCTTCTTAGGACCTCGTAATACAAACGGGAGTGAACTTTTAGGTCATATAATTAATTTTATCTCATTTTTCTTTACATTTTCTCCTAATTTTTAACAAGTAGTTAATGATCGTAAGTGAATTGAGGTTGTTTTAAATCCACCAAAACCCAACTTTTAAGTCTTTTAGGAACCTCTTAAAACCTACAAGAATAATCTTTTACCTTATTACTCTAATTTCTCCTCAGTTTTCTTAGAATTTTAACAGATCATCAAGTTTCTTTCGAATTTCTACGTTCTCGAAATCCACCGAACTAACTTTTTATTCTTCTAGGGACCTCGTAATACCATCGGGAGTGAACTTTGAGGTCATATAATTAATTTTACCTCATTTTTCTTTGCATTTTCTCCTAATTTTTAACAAGTAGTTAAGGATCGTAAGTGAATTGAGGTTGTTTTAAATCCACCAAAACCCAACTTTTAAGTCTTTTAGGAACCTCCTAAATCCACCAAAACCCAACTTTTAAGTCTTTTAGGAACCTCTTAAAACCTACAAGAATAATCTTTTACCTTATTACTCTAATTTCTCCTCAGTTTTCTTAGAATTTTAACAGATCATCAAGTTTCTTTCGAATTTCTACGTCCTCGAAATCCACCAAACTAACTTTTTATTCTTCTAGGGACCTCGTAATACCATCGGGAGTTAACTTTGAGGTCATATCATTAATTTTACCTCATTTTTCTTTGCATTTTCTCCTAATTTTTAACAAGTTGTTAAGGATCGTAAGTGAATTGAGGTTGTATTATATCCACCAAAACCCAACTTTTAAGTCTTTTAGGAACCTCCTAAAACCTACAAGAATAATCTTTTACGTTATTACTCTAATTTCTCCTCTGTTTTCTTAGAAATTTAACAAATCATCAAGTTTCTTTCAATTTTTGACGTTCTCGAAATCCACCGAAACCCAACTTTTTATTCTTCTAGGGACCTCGTAATACCATCGGGAGTGAACTTTGAGGTCATATAATTAATTTTACCTCATTTTTCTTTGCATTTTCTCCTAATTTTTAACAAGTAGTTAAGGATCGTAAGTGAATTGAGGTTGTTTTAAATCCACCAAAACCCAACTTTTAAGTCTTTTAGGAACCTCCTAAAACCTACAAGAATAATCTTTTACCTTATTACTCTAATTTCTCCTCTGTTTTCTTAGAAATTTAACAAATCATCAAGTTTCTTTCAATTTTTGACGTTCTCGAAATCCACCGAAACCCAACTTTTTATTCTTCTTGGGACCTCGTAATACCAACGGGAGTGAACTTTTAGGTCATATAATTAATTTTACCTCATTTTTCTTTGCATTTTCTCCTAATTTTTAACAAGTAGTTAAGGATCGTAAGTGAATTGAGGTTGTTTTAAATCCACCAAAACCCAACTTTTAAGTCTTTTAGGAACCTCCTAAAACCTACAAGAATAATCTTTTACGTTATTACTCTAATTTCTCCTTTGTTTTCTTAGAAATTTAACAAATCATCAAGTTTCTTTCAATTTTTGACATTCTCGAAATCCACCGAAACCCAACTTTTTATTCTTCTAGGGACCTCGTAATACCATCGGGAGTGAACTTTGAGGTCATATAATTAATTTTACCTCATTTTTCTTTGCATTTTCCCCTAATTTTTAACAAGTAGTTAAGGATCGTAAGTGAATTGAGGTTGTTTTAAATCCACCAAAACCCAACTTTTAAGTCTTTTAGGAACCTCTTAAAACCTACTAGAATAATCTTTTACCTTATTACTCTAATTTCTCCTCGTTTTCTTAGAATTTTAACAGATCATCAAGTTTCTTTCAAATTTCTACGTTCTCGAAATCCACCGAACTAACTTTTTATTCTTCTAGGGACCTCGTAATACCATCGGGAATTAACTTTGAGGTCATATCATTAATTTTACCTCATTTTTCTTTGCATTTTCCCCTAATTTTTAACAAGTTGTTAAGGATCGTAAGTGAATTGAGGTTGTTTTATATCCACCAAAACCCAACTTTTAAGTCTTTTAGGAACCTCCTAAAACCTACAAGAATAATCTTTTACCTTATTACTCTAATTTCTCCTCAGTTTTCTTAGAATTTTAACAGATCATCAAGTTTCTTTCGAATTTCTACGTTCTCGAAATCCACCGAACTAACTTTTTATTCTTCTAGGGACCTCGTAATACCATCGGGAGTTAACTTTGAGGTCATATCATTAATTTTACCTCATTTTTCTTTGCATTTTCTCCTAATTTTTAACAAGTTGTTAAGGATCGTAAGTGAATTGAGGTTGTTTTATATCCACCAAAACCCAACATTTATGTCTTTTAGGAACCTCCTAAAACCTACAAGAATAATCTTTTACGTTTTTACTCTAATTTCTCCTCAGTTTTCTTAGAATTTTAACAGATCATCAAGTTTCTTTCGAATTTCTACGTTCTCGAAATCCACCGAACTAACTTTTTATTCTTCTAGGGACCTCGTAATACCATCGGGAGTGAACTTTGAGGTCATATAATTAATTTTACCTCATTTTTCTTTGCATTTTCCCCTAATTTTTAACAAGTAGTTAAGGATCGTAAGTGAATTGAGGTTGTTTTAAATCCACCAAAACCCAACTTTTAAGTCTTTTAGGAACCTCTTAAAACCTACTAGAATAATCTTTTACCTTATTACTCTAATTTCTCCTCGTTTTCTTAGAATTTTAACAGATCATCAAGTTTCTTTCAAATTTCTACGTTCTCGAAATCCACCGAACTAACTTTTTATTCTTCTAGGGACCTCGTAATACCATCGGGAGTTAACTTTGAGGTCATATCATTAATTTTACCTCATTTTTCTTTGCATTTTCCCCAAATTTTTAACAAGTTGTTAAGGATCGTAAGTGAATTGAGGTTGTTTTATATCCACCAAAACCCAACTTTTAAGTCTTTTAGGAACCTCCTAAAACCTACAAGAATAATCTTTTACCTTATTACTCTAATTTCTCCTCTGTTTTCTTAGAAATTTAACAAATCATCAAGTTTCTTTCAATTTTTGACGTTCTCGAAATCCACAGAAACCCAACTTTTTATTCTTCTTAGGACCTCGTAATACAAACGGGAGTGAACTTTTAGGTCATATAATTAATTTTATCTCATTTTTCTTTACATTTTCTCCTAATTTTTAACAAGTAGTTAATGATCGTAAGTGAATTGAGGTTGTTTTAAATCCACCAAAACCCAACTTTTAAGTCTTTTAGGAACCTCTTAAAACCTACAAGAATAATCTTTTACCTTATTACTCTAATTTCTCCTCAGTTTTCTTAGAATTTTAACAGATCATCAAGTTTCTTTCGAATTTCTACGTTCTCGAAATCCACCGAACTAACTTTTTATTCTTCTAGGGACCTCGTAATACCATCGGGAGTTAACTTTGAGGTCATATCATTAATTTTACCTCATTTTTCTTTGCATTTTCTCCTAATTTTTAACAAGTTGTTAAGGATCGTAAGTGAATTGAGGTTGTTTTATATCCACCAAAACCCAACTTTTAAGTCTTTTAGGAACCTCCTAAAACCTACAAGAATAATCTTTTACGTTATTACTCTAATATCTCCTCTGTTTTCTTAGAAATTTAACAAATCATCAAGTTTCTTTCAATTTTTGACGTTCTCGAAATCCACCGAAACCCAACTTTTTATTCTTCTAGTGACCTCGTAATACCATCGGGAGTGAACTTTGAGGTCATATAATTAATTTTACCTCATTTTTCTTTGCATTTTCTCCTAATTTTTAACAAGTAGTTAAGGATCGTAAGTGAATTGAGGTTGTTTTATATCCACCAAAACCCAACTTTTAAGTCTTTTAGGAACCTCCTAAAACCTACAAGAATAATCTTTTACCTTATTACTCTAATTTCTCCTCTGTTTTCTTAGAAATTTAACAAATCATCAAGTTTCTTTCAATTTTTGACGTTCTCGAAATCCACCGAAACCCAACTTTTTATTCTTCTTGGGACCTCGTAATACCAACGGGAGTGAACTTTTAGGTCATATAATTAATTTTACCTCATTTTTCTTTGCATTTTCTCCGAATTTTTAACAAGTAGTTAAGGATCGTAAGTGAATTGAGGTTGTTTTAAATCCACCAAAACCCAACTTTTAAGTCTTTTAGGAACCTCCTAAAACCAACAAGAATAATCTTTTACCTTATTACTCTAATTTCTCCTCAGTTTTCTTAAAATTTTAACAGATCATCAAGTTTCTTTTCGAATTTCTACGTTCTCGAAATCTATCGAACTATCTTTTTATTCTTCTAGGGACCTCGTAAGACCATCGGGAGTGAACTTTGAGGTCATATAATTAATTTTACCTCAGTTTTCTTTGCATTTTCCCCTAATTTTTAACAAGTAGTTAAGGATCGTAAGTGAATTGAGGTTGTTTTAAATCCACCAAAACCCAACTTTTAAGTCTTTTAGGAACCTCCTAAAACCTACAAGAATAATCTTTTACGTTATTACTCTAATTTCTCCTCAGTTTTCTTAGAATTTTAACAGATCATCAAATTTCTTTCGAATTTCGACGTTCTCGAAATCCACCGAACTAACTTTTTATTCTTCTAGGGACCTCGTAATACCATCGGGAGTTAACTTTGAGGTCATATCATTAATTTTACCTCATTTTTCTTTGCATTTTCCCCTAATTTTTAACAAGTAGTTAAGGATCGTAAGTGAATTGAGGTTGTTTTAAGTCCACCAAAACCCAACTTTTAAGTCTTTTAGGAACCTCCTAAAACCTACAAGAATAATCTTTTACGTTATTACTCTAATCCTCCTCAGTTTTCTTAGAATTTTAATAGATCATCAAGTTTCTTTCGAATTTCTACGTTCTCGAAATCCACCGAACTAACTTTTTATTCTTTTAGGGACCTCGTAATACCATCGGGAGTGATTTTTGAGGTCATATCATTAATTTTACTTCATTTTTCTTTGCATTTTCTCCTAATTTTTAACAAGTAGTTAAGGCTCGTAAGTGAATTTAGGTTGTTTTAAATCCACCAGAACCCAACTTTTAAGTCTTTTAGGAACCTCTTAAAACCTACAAGAATAATCTTTTACGTTATTACTCTAATTTCTCCTCAGTTTTCTTAGAATTTTAACAGATCATCAAGTTTCTTTCGAATTTCTACGTTCTCGAAATCCACCGAACCAACTTTTTATTCTTTTAGGGACCTCGTAATACCATCGGGAGTGATTTTTGAGGTCATATCATTAATTTTACCTCATTTTTCTTTGCATTTTCTCCTAATTTTTAACAAGAAGTTAAGGATCGTAAGTGAATTGAGGTTGTTTCAAATCCACCAAAACCCAACTTTTAATTCTTTTAGGAACCTCTTAAAACCTACAAGAATAATCTTTTACGTTATTACTCTAATTTCTCCTCAGTTTTCTTAGAATTTTAACAGTTCATCAAGTTTCTTTCGAATTTCTACGTTCTCAAAATCCACCGAACTAACTTTTTATTCTTTTAGGGACCTCGTAATACCATCGGGAGTGATTTTTGAGGTCATATCATTAATTTTACCTCATTTTTCTTTGCATTTTCCCCTAATTTTTAACAAGTTGTTAAGGATCGTAAGTGAATTGAGGTTGTTTTAAATCCACCAAAACCCAACTTTTAAGTCTTTTAGGAACCTCTTAAAACCTACTAGAATAATCTTTTACCTTATTACTCTAATTTCTCCTCGTTTTCTTAGAATTTTAACAGATCATCAAGTTTCTTTCAAATTTCTACGTTCTCGAAATCCACCGAACTAACTTTTTATTCTTCTAGGGACCTCGTAATACCATCGGGAGTTAACTTTGAGGTCATATCATTAATTTTACCTCATTTTTCTTTGCATTTTCCCCAAATTTTTAACAAGTTGTTAAGGATCGTAAGTGAATTGAGGTTGTTTTATATCCACCAAAACCCAACTTTTAAGTCTTTTAGGAACCTCCTAAAACCTACAAGAATAATCTTTTACCTTATTACTCTAATTTCTCCTCTGTTTTCTTAGAAATTTAACAAATCATCAAGTTTCTTTCAATTTTTGACGTTCTCGAAATCCACAGAAACCCAACTTTTTATTCTTCTTAGGACCTCGTAATACAAACGGGAGTGAACTTTTAGGTCATATAATTAATTTTATCTCATTTTTCTTTACATTTTCTCCTAATTTTTAACAAGTAGTTAATGATCGTAAGTGAATTGAGGTTGTTTTAAATCCACCAAAACCCAACTTTTAAGTCTTTTAGGAACCTCTTAAAACCTACAAGAATAATCTTTTACCTTATTACTCTAATTTCTCCTCAGTTTTCTTAGAATTTTAACAGATCATCAAGTTTCTTTCGAATTTCTACGTTCTCGAAATCCACCGAACTAACTTTTTATTCTTCTAGGGACCTCGTAATACCATCGGGAGTTAACTTTGAGGTCATATCATTAATTTTACCTCATTTTTCTTTGCATTTTCTCCTAATTTTTAACAAGTTGTTAAGGATCGTAAGTGAATTGAGGTTGTTTTATATCCACCAAAACCCAACTTTTAAGTCTTTTAGGAACCTCCTAAAACCTACAAGAATAATCTTTTACGTTATTACTCTAATATCTCCTCTGTTTTCTTAGAAATTTAACAAATCATCAAGTTTCTTTCAATTTTTGACGTTCTCGAAATCCACCGAAACCCAACTTTTTATTCTTCTAGTGACCTCGTAATACCATCGGGAGTGAACTTTGAGGTCATATAATTAATTTTACCTCATTTTTCTTTGCATTTTCTCCTAATTTTTAACAAGTAGTTAAGGATCGTAAGTGAATTGAGGTTGTTTTATATCCACCAAAACCCAACTTTTAAGTCTTTTAGGAACCTCCTAAAACCTACAAGAATAATCTTTTACCTTATTACTCTAATTTCTCCTCTGTTTTCTTAGAAATTTAACAAATCATCAAGTTTCTTTCAATTTTTGACGTTCTCGAAATCCACCGAAACCCAACTTTTTATTCTTCTTGGGACCTCGTAATACCAACGGGAGTGAACTTTTAGGTCATATAATTAATTTTACCTCATTTTTCTTTGCATTTTCTCCGAATTTTTAACAAGTAGTTAAGGATCGTAAGTGAATTGAGGTTGTTTTAAATCCACCAAAACCCAACTTTTAAGTCTTTTAGGAACCTCCTAAAACCAACAAGAATAATCTTTTACCTTATTACTCTAATTTCTCCTCAGTTTTCTTAAAATTTTAACAGATCATCAAGTTTCTTTTCGAATTTCTACGTTCTCGAAATCTATCGAACTATCTTTTTATTCTTCTAGGGACCTCGTAAGACCATCGGGAGTGAACTTTGAGGTCATATAATTAATTTTACCTCAGTTTTCTTTGCATTTTCCCCTAATTTTTAACAAGTAGTTAAGGATCGTAAGTGAATTGAGGTTGTTTTAAATCCACCAAAACCCAACTTTTAAGTCTTTTAGGAACCTCCTAAAACCTACAAGAATAATCTTTTACGTTATTACTCTAATTTCTCCTCAGTTTTCTTAGAATTTTAACAGATCATCAAATTTCTTTCGAATTTCGACGTTCTCGAAATCCACCGAACTAACTTTTTATTCTTCTAGGGACCTCGTAATACCATCGGGAGTTAACTTTGAGGTCATATCATTAATTTTACCTCATTTTTCTTTGCATTTTCCCCTAATTTTTAACAAGTAGTTAAGGATCGTAAGTGAATTGAGGTTGTTTTAAGTCCACCAAAACCCAACTTTTAAGTCTTTTAGGAACCTCCTAAAACCTACAAGAATAATCTTTTACGTTATTACTCTAATCCTCCTCAGTTTTCTTAGAATTTTAATAGATCATCAAGTTTCTTTCGAATTTCTACGTTCTCGAAATCCACCGAACTAACTTTTTATTCTTTTAGGGACCTCGTAATACCATCGGGAGTGATTTTTGAGGTCATATCATTAATTTTACTTCATTTTTCTTTGCATTTTCTCCTAATTTTTAACAAGTAGTTAAGGCTCGTAAGTGAATTTAGGTTGTTTTAAATCCACCAGAACCCAACTTTTAAGTCTTTTAGGAACCTCTTAAAACCTACAAGAATAATCTTTTACGTTATTACTCTAATTTCTCCTCAGTTTTCTTAGAATTTTAACAGATCATCAAGTTTCTTTCGAATTTCTACGTTCTCGAAATCCACCGAACCAACTTTTTATTCTTTTAGGGACCTCGTAATACCATCGGGAGTGATTTTTGAGGTCATATCATTAATTTTACCTCATTTTTCTTTGCATTTTCTCCTAATTTTTAACAAGAAGTTAAGGATCGTAAGTGAATTGAGGTTGTTTCAAATCCACCAAAACCCAACTTTTAATTCTTTTAGGAACCTCTTAAAACCTACAAGAATAATCTTTTACGTTATTACTCTAATTTCTCCTCAGTTTTCTTAGAATTTTAACAGTTCATCAAGTTTCTTTCGAATTTCTACGTTCTCAAAATCCACCGAACTAACTTTTTATTCTTTTAGGGACCTCGTAATACCATCGGGAGTGATTTTTGAGGTCATATCATTAATTTTACCTCATTTTTCTTTGCATTTTCCCCTAATTTTTAACAAGTTGTTAAGGATCGTAAGTGAATTGAGGTTGTTTTAAATCCACCAAAACCCAACTTTTAAGTCTTTTAGGAACCTCTTAAAACCTACTAGAATAATCTTTTACCTTATTACTCTAATTTCTCCTCGTTTTCTTAGAATTTTAACAGATCATCAAGTTTCTTTCAAATTTCTACGTTCTCGAAATCCACCGAACTAACTTTTTATTCTTCTAGGGACCTCGTAATACCATCGGGAGTTAACTTTGAGGTCATATCATTAATTTTACCTCATTTTTCTTTGCATTTTCCCCAAATTTTTAACAAGTTGTTAAGGATCGTAAGTGAATTGAGGTTGTTTTATATCCACCAAAACCCAACTTTTAAGTCTTTTAGGAACCTCCTAAAACCTACAAGAATAATCTTTTACCTTATTACTCTAATTTCTCCTCTGTTTTCTTAGAAATTTAACAAATCATCAAGTTTCTTTCAATTTTTGACGTTCTCGAAATCCACAGAAACCCAACTTTTTATTCTTCTTAGGACCTCGTAATACAAACGGGAGTGAACTTTTAGGTCATATAATTAATTTTATCTCATTTTTCTTTACATTTTCTCCTAATTTTTAACAAGTAGTTAATGATCGTAAGTGAATTGAGGTTGTTTTAAATCCACCAAAACCCAACTTTTAAGTCTTTTAGGAACCTCTTAAAACCTACAAGAATAATCTTTTACCTTATTACTCTAATTTCTCCTCAGTTTTCTTAGAATTTTAACAGATCATCAAGTTTCTTTCGAATTTCTACGTTCTCGAAATCCACCGAACTAACTTTTTATTCTTCTAGGGACCTCGTAATACCATCGGGAGTTAACTTTGAGGTCATATCATTAATTTTACCTCATTTTTCTTTGCATTTTCTCCTAATTTTTAACAAGTTGTTAAGGATCGTAAGTGAATTGAGGTTGTTTTATATCCACCAAAACCCAACTTTTAAGTCTTTTAGGAACCTCCTAAAACCTACAAGAATAATCTTTTACGTTATTACTCTAATATCTCCTCTGTTTTCTTAGAAATTTAACAAATCATCAAGTTTCTTTCAATTTTTGACGTTCTCGAAATCCACCGAAACCCAACTTTTTATTCTTCTAGTGACCTCGTAATACCATCGGGAGTGAACTTTGAGGTCATATAATTAATTTTACCTCATTTTTCTTTGCATTTTCTCCTAATTTTTAACAAGTAGTTAAGGATCGTAAGTGAATTGAGGTTGTTTTATATCCACCAAAACCCAACTTTTAAGTCTTTTAGGAACCTCCTAAAACCTACAAGAATAATCTTTTACCTTATTACTCTAATTTCTCCTCTGTTTTCTTAGAAATTTAACAAATCATCAAGTTTCTTTCAATTTTTGACGTTCTCGAAATCCACCGAAACCCAACTTTTTATTCTTCTTGGGACCTCGTAATACCAACGGGAGTGAACTTTTAGGTCATATAATTAATTTTACCTCATTTTTCTTTGCATTTTCTCCGAATTTTTAACAAGTAGTTAAGGATCGTAAGTGAATTGAGGTTGTTTTAAATCCACCAAAACCCAACTTTTAAGTCTTTTAGGAACCTCCTAAAACCAACAAGAATAATCTTTTACCTTATTACTCTAATTTCTCCTCAGTTTTCTTAAAATTTTAACAGATCATCAAGTTTCTTTTCGAATTTCTACGTTCTCGAAATCTATCGAACTATCTTTTTATTCTTCTAGGGACCTCGTAAGACCATCGGGAGTGAACTTTGAGGTCATATAATTAATTTTACCTCAGTTTTCTTTGCATTTTCCCCTAATTTTTAACAAGTAGTTAAGGATCGTAAGTGAATTGAGGTTGTTTTAAATCCACCAAAACCCAACTTTTAAGTCTTTTAGGAACCTCCTAAAACCTACAAGAATAATCTTTTACGTTATTACTCTAATTTCTCCTCAGTTTTCTTAGAATTTTAACAGATCATCAAATTTCTTTCGAATTTCGACGTTCTCGAAATCCACCGAACTAACTTTTTATTCTTCTAGGGACCTCGTAATACCATCGGGAGTTAACTTTGAGGTCATATCATTAATTTTACCTCATTTTTCTTTGCATTTTCCCCTAATTTTTAACAAGTAGTTAAGGATCGTAAGTGAATTGAGGTTGTTTTAAGTCCACCAAAACCCAACTTTTAAGTCTTTTAGGAACCTCCTAAAACCTACAAGAATAATCTTTTACGTTATTACTCTAATCCTCCTCAGTTTTCTTAGAATTTTAATAGATCATCAAGTTTCTTTCGAATTTCTACGTTCTCGAAATCCACCGAACTAACTTTTTATTCTTTTAGGGACCTCGTAATACCATCGGGAGTGATTTTTGAGGTCATATCATTAATTTTACTTCATTTTTCTTTGCATTTTCTCCTAATTTTTAACAAGTAGTTAAGGCTCGTAAGTGAATTTAGGTTGTTTTAAATCCACCAGAACCCAACTTTTAAGTCTTTTAGGAACCTCTTAAAACCTACAAGAATAATCTTTTACGTTATTACTCTAATTTCTCCTCAGTTTTCTTAGAATTTTAACAGATCATCAAGTTTCTTTCGAATTTCTACGTTCTCGAAATCCACCGAACCAACTTTTTATTCTTTTAGGGACCTCGTAATACCATCGGGAGTGATTTTTGAGGTCATATCATTAATTTTACCTCATTTTTCTTTGCATTTTCTCCTAATTTTTAACAAGAAGTTAAGGATCGTAAGTGAATTGAGGTTGTTTCAAATCCACCAAAACCCAACTTTTAATTCTTTTAGGAACCTCTTAAAACCTACAAGAATAATCTTTTACGTTATTACTCTAATTTCTCCTCAGTTTTCTTAGAATTTTAACAGTTCATCAAGTTTCTTTCGAATTTCTACGTTCTCAAAATCCACCGAACTAACTTTTTATTCTTTTAGGGACCTCGTAATACCATCGGGAGTGATTTTTGAGGTCATATCATTAATTTTACCTCATTTTTCTTTGCATTTTCCCCTAATTTTTAACAAGTTGTTAAGGATCGTAAGTGAATTGAGGTTGTTTTAAATCCACCAAAACCCAACTTTTAAGTCTTTTAGGAACCTCTTAAAACCTACAAGAATAATCTTTTACGTTATTACTCTAATTTCTCCTCAGTTTTCTTAGAATTTTAACAGATCATCAAGTTTCTTTCGAATTTCTACGTTCTCGAAATCCACCGAACTAACTTTTTATTCTTCTAGGGACCTCGTAATACCATCGGGAGTTAACTTTGAGGTCATATCATTAATTTTACCTCATTTTTCTTTGCATTTTCTCCTAATTTTTAACAAGTAGTTAAGGATCGTAAGTGAATTGAGGTTGTTTTATATCCACCAAAACCCAACTTTTAAGTCTTTTAGGAACCTCCTAAAACCTACAAGAATAATCTTTTACGTTATTACTCTAATTTCTCCTTTGTTTTCTTAGAAATTTAACAAATCATCAAGTTTCTTTCAATTTTTGACATTCTCGAAATCCACCGAAACCCAACTTTTTATTCTTCTAGGGACCTCGTAATACCATCGGGAGTGAACTTTGAGGTCATATAATTAATTTTACCTCATTTTTCTTTGCATTTTCTCCTAATTTTTAACAAGTAGTTAAGGATCGTAAGTGAATTGAGGTTGTTTTAAATCCACCAAAACCCAACTTTTAAGTCTTTTAGGAACCTCCTAAAACCTACAAGAATAATCTTTTACGTTATTACTCTAATTTCTCCTTTGTTTTCTTAGAAATTTAACAAATCATCAAGTTTCTTTCAATTTTTGACATTCTCGAAATCCACCGAAACCCAACTTTTTATTCTTCTAGGGACCTCGTAATACCAACGGGAGTGAACTTTTAGGTCATATAATTAATTTTACCTCATTTTTCTTTGCATTTTCTCCTAATTTTTAACAAGTAGTTAATGATCGTAAGTGAATTGAGGTTGTTTTAAATCCACCAAAACCCAACTTTTAAGTCTTTTAGGAACCTCTTAAAACCTACAAGAATAATCTTTTACCTTATTACTCTAATTTCTCCTCGTTTTCTTAGAATTTTAACAGATCATCAAGTTTCTTTCGAATTTCTACGTTCTCGAAATCCACCGAACTAACTTTTTATTCTTCTAGGGACCTCGTAATACCATCGGGAGTTAACTTTGAGGTCCTATCATTAATTTTACCTCATTTTTCTTTGCATTTTCCCCTAATTTTTAACAAGTTGTTAAGGATCGTAAGTGAATTGAGGTTGTTTTATATCCACCAAAACCCAACTTTTAAGTCTTTTAGGAACCTCCTAAAACCTACAAGAATATTCTTTTACCTTATTACTCTAATTTCTCCTCTGTTTTCTTAGAAATTTAACAAATCATCAAGTTTCTTTCAATTTTTGACGTTCTTGAAATCCACCGAAACCCATCTTTTTATTCTTCTTGGGACCTCCTAATACCAACGGGGGTGAACTTTTAGGTCATATAATTAATTTTACCTCATTTTTCTTTGCATTTTCTCCTAATTTTTAACAAGTAGTTAATGATCGTAAGTGAATTGAGGTTGTTTTAAATCCACCAAAACCCAACTTTTAAGTCTTTTAGGAACCTCCTAAAACCTACAAGAATAATCTTTTACGTTATTACTCTAATTTCTCCTCAGTTTTCTTAGAATTTTAACAGATCATCAAGTTTCTTTCGAATTTCTACGTTCTCGAAATCCACCGAACTAACTTTTTATTCTTCTAGGGACCTCGTAATACCATCGGGAGTGAACTTTGAGGTCATATAATTAATTTTACCTCATTTTTCTTTGCATTTTCCCCTAATTTTTAACAAGTAGTTAAGGATCGTAAGTGAATTGAGGTTGTTTTAAATCCACCAAAACCCAACTTTTAAGTCTTTTAGGAACCTCGTAAAACCTACAAGAATAATCTTTTACGTTATTACTCTAATTTCTCCTCAGTTTTCTTAGAATTTTAACAGATCATCAAATTTCTTTCGAATTTCGACGTTCTCGAAATCCACCGAACTAACTTTTTATTCTTCTAGGGACCTCGTAATACCATCGGGAGTTAACTTTGAGGTCATATCATTAATTTTACCTCATTTTTCTTTGCATTTTCTCCTAATTTTTAACAAGTAGTTAAGGATCGTAAGTGAATTGAGGTTGTTTTATATCCACCAAAACCCAACTTTTAAGTCTTTTAGGAACCTCCTAAAACCTACAAGAATAATCTTTTACGTTATTACTCTAATTTCTCCTTTGTTTTCTTAGAAATTTAACAAATCATCAAGTTTCTTTCAATTTTTGACATTCTCGAAATCCACCGAAACCCAACTTTTTATTCTTCTAGGGACCTCGTAATACCATCGGGAGTGAACTTTGAGGTCATATAATTAATTTTACCTCATTTTTCTTTGCATTTTCTCCTAATTTTTAACAAGTAGTTAAGGATCGTAAGTGAATTGAGGTTGTTTTAAATCCACCAAAACCCAACTTTTAAGTCTTTTAGGAACCTCCTAAAACCTACAAGAATAATCTTTTACGTTATTACTCTAATTTCTCCTTTGTTTTCTTAGAAATTTAACAAATCATCAAGTTTCTTTCAATTTTTGACATTCTCGAAATCCACCGAAACCCAACTTTTTATTCTTCTAGGGACCTCGTAATACCAACGGGAGTGAACTTTTAGGTCATATAATTAATTTTACCTCATTTTTCTTTGCATTTTCTCCTAATTTTTAACAAGTAGTTAATGATCGTAAGTGAATTGAGGTTGTTTTAAATCCACCAAAACCCAACTTTTAAGTCTTTTAGGAACCTCTTAAAACCTACAAGAATAATCTTTTACCTTATTACTCTAATTTCTCCTCGTTTTCTTAGAATTTTAACAGATCATCAAGTTTCTTTCGAATTTCTACGTTCTCGAAATCCACCGAACTAACTTTTTATTCTTCTAGGGACCTCGTAATACCATCGGGAGTTAACTTTGAGGTCCTATCATTAATTTTACCTCATTTTTCTTTGCATTTTCCCCTAATTTTTAACAAGTTGTTAAGGATCGTAAGTGAATTGAGGTTGTTTTATATCCACCAAAACCCAACTTTTAAGTCTTTTAGGAACCTCCTAAAACCTACAAGAATATTCTTTTACCTTATTACTCTAATTTCTCCTCTGTTTTCTTAGAAATTTAACAAATCATCAAGTTTCTTTCAATTTTTGACGTTCTTGAAATCCACCGAAACCCATCTTTTTATTCTTCTTGGGACCTCCTAATACCAACGGGGGTGAACTTTTAGGTCATATAATTAATTTTACCTCATTTTTCTTTGCATTTTCTCCTAATTTTTAACAAGTAGTTAATGATCGTAAGTGAATTGAGGTTGTTTTAAATCCACCAAAACCCAACTTTTAAGTCTTTTAGGAACCTCCTAAAACCTACAAGAATAATCTTTTACGTTATTACTCTAATTTCTCCTCAGTTTTCTTAGAATTTTAACAGATCATCAAGTTTCTTTCGAATTTCTACGTTCTCGAAATCCACCGAACTAACTTTTTATTCTTCTAGGGACCTCGTAATACCATCGGGAGTGAACTTTGAGGTCATATAATTAATTTTACCTCATTTTTCTTTGCATTTTCCCCTAATTTTTAACAAGTAGTTAAGGATCGTAAGTGAATTGAGGTTGTTTTAAATCCACCAAAACCCAACTTTTAAGTCTTTTAGGAACCTCGTAAAACCTACAAGAATAATCTTTTACGTTATTACTCTAATTTCTCCTCAGTTTTCTTAGAATTTTAACAGATCATCAAATTTCTTTCGAATTTCGACGTTCTCGAAATCCACCGAACTAACTTTTTATTCTTCTAGGGACCTCGTAATACCATCGGGAGTTAACTTTGAGGTCATATCATTAATTTTACCTCATTTTTCTTTGCATTTTCCCCTAATTTTTAACAAGTAGTTAAGGATCGTAAGTGAATTGAGGTTGTTTTAAGTCCACCAAAACCCAACTTTTAAGTCTTTTAGGAACCTCCTAAAACCTACAAGAATAATCTTTTACCTTATTACTCTAATTTCTCCTCAGTTTTCTTTGAATTTTAACAGATCATCAAGTTTCTTTCGAATTTCTACGTTTTCGAAATCCACCGAACTAACTTTTTATTCTTCTAGGGACCTCGTAATACCATCGGGAGTTAACTTTGAGGTCATATCATTAATTTTACCTCATTTTTCTTTGCATTTTCCCCTAATTTTTAACAAGTAGTTAATGATCGTAAGTGAATTGAGGTTGTTTTATATCCACCAAAACCCAACTTTTAAGTCTTTTAGGAACCTCCTAAAACCTACAAGAATAATCTTTTACCTTATTACTCTAATTTCTCCTCAGTTTTCTTAGAATTTTAACAGATCATCAAGTTTCTTTCGAATTTCTACGTTCTCGAAATCCACCGAACCAACTTTTTATTCTTTTAGGGACCTCGTAATACCATCGGGAGTGATTTTTGAGGTCATATCATTAATTTTACCTCATTTTTCTTTGCATTTTCTCCTAATTTTTAACAAGTAGTTAAGGATCGTAAGTGAATTGAGGTTGTTTCAAATCCACCAAAACCCAACTTTTAATTCTTTTAGGAACCTCTTAAAACCTACAAGAATAATCTTTTACGTTATTACTCTAATTTCTCCTCAGTTTTCTTAGAATTTTAACAGTTCATCAAGTTTCTTTCGAATTTCTACGTTCTCAAAATCCACCGAACTAACTTTTTATTCTTTTAGGGACCTCGTAATACCATCGGGAGTGATTTTTGAGGTCATATCATTAATTTTACCTCATTTTTCTTTGCATTTTCCCCTAATTTTTAACAAGTAGTTAAGGATCGTAAGTGAATTGAGGTTGTTTTTTATCCACCAAAACCCAACTTTTAATTCTTTTAGGAACCTCTTAAAACCTACAAGAATAATCTTTTACCTTATTACTCTAATTTCTCCTCGTTTTCTTAGAATTTTAACAGATCATCAAGTTTCTTTCGAATTTCTACGTTCTCGAAATCCACCGAACTAACTTTTTATTCTTCTAGGGACCTCGTAATACCATCGGGAGTGATTTTTGAGGTCATATCATTAATTTTACCTCATTTTTCTTTGCATTTTCCCCTATTAATACCATCGGGAGTGATTTTTGAGGTCATATCATTAATTTTACCTCATTTTTCTTTGCATTTTCCCCTATTTTTTAACAAGTAGTTAAGGAACGTAAGTGAATTGAGGTTGTTTTAAATCCACCAAAACCCAACTTTTAAGTCTTTTAGGAACCTCCTAAAACCTACAAGAATAATCTTTTACGTTATTACTCTAATTTCTCCTCAGTTTTCTTAGAATTTTAACAGATCATCAAGTTTCTTTCGAATTTCTACGTTCTCGAAATCCACCGAACTAACTTTTTATTCTTCTAGGGACCTCGTAATACCATCGGTAGTTAACTTTGAGGTCATATCATTAATTTTACCTCATTTTTCTTTGCATTTTCCCCTAATTTTTAACAAGTAGTTAAGGATCGTAAGTGAATTGAGGTTGTTTTAAATCCACCAAAACCCAACTTTTAAGTCTTTTAGGAACCTCCTAAAACCTACAAGAATAATCTTTTACGTTATTACTCTAATTTCTCCTCAGTTTTCTTAGAATTTTAACAGATCATCAAGTTTCTTTCGAATTTCTACGTTCTCGAAATCCACCGAACTAACTTTTTATTCTTCTAGGGACCTCGTAATACCATCGGGAGTTAACTTTGAGGTCATATCATTAATTTTACCTCATTTTTCTTTGCATTTTCCCCTAATTTTTAACAAGTAGTTAAGGATCGTAAGTGAATTGAGGTTGTTTTAAATCCACCAAAACCCAACTTTTAAGTCTTTTAGGAACCTCCTAAAACCTACAAGAATAATCTTTTACGTTATTACTCTAATTTCTCCTCAGTTTTCTTAGAATTTTAACAGATCATCAAGTTTCTTTCGAATTTCGACGTTCTCGAAATCCACCGAACTAACTTTTTATTCTTCTAGGGACCTCGTAATACCATCGGGAGTTAACTTTGAGGTCATATCATTAATTTTACCTCATTTTTCTTTGCATTTTCCCCTAATTTTTAACAAGTAGTTAAGGATCGTAAGTGAATTGAGGTTGTTTTAAGTCCACCAAAACCCAACTTTTAAGTCTTTTAGGAACCTCCTAAAACCTACAAGAATAATCTTTTACGTTATTACTCTAATTTCTCCTCAGTTTTCTTAGAATTTTAACAGATCATCAAATTTCTTTCGAATTTCGACGTTCTCGAAATCCACCGAACTAACTTTTTATTCTTCTAGGGACCTCGTAATACCATCGGGAGTTAACTTTGAGGTCATATCATTAATTTTACCTCATTTTTCTTTGCATTTTCCCCTAATTTTTAACAAGTAGTTAAGGATCGTAAGTGAATTGAGGTTGTTTTAAGTCCACCAAAACCCAACTTTTAAGTCTTTTAGGAACCTCCTAAAACCTACAAGAATAATCTTTTACGTTATTACTCTAATTTCTCCTCAGTTTTCTTAGAATTTTAATAGATCATCAAGTTTCTTTCGAATTTCTACGTTCTCGAAATCCACCGAACTAACTTTTTATTCTTTTAGGGACCTCGTAATACAATCGGGAGTGATTTTTGAGGTCATATCATTAATTTTACTTCATTTTTCTTTGCATTTTCTCCTAATTTTTAACAAGTAGTTAAGGCTCGTAAGTGAATTTAGGTTGTTTTAAATCCACCAAAACCCAACTTTTAAGTCTTTTAGGAACCTCTTAAAACCTACAAGAATAATCTTTTACGTTATTACTCTAATTTCTCCTCAGTTTTCTTAGAATTTTAACAGATCATCAAGTTTCTTTCGAATTTCTACGTTCTCGAAATCCACCGAACCAACTTTTTATTCTTTTAGGGACCTCGTAATACCATCGGGAGTGATTTTTGAGGTCATATCATTAATTTTACCTCATTTTTCTTTGCATTTTCTCCTAATTTTTAACAAGTAGTTAAGGATCGTAAGTGAATTGAGGTTGTTTCAAATCCACCAAAACCCAACTTTTAATTCTTTTAGGAACCTCTTAAAACCTACAAGAATAATCTTTTACGTTATTACTCTAATTTCTCCTCAGTTTTCTTAGAATTTTAACAGTTCATCAAGTTTCTTTCGAATTTCTACGTTCTCAAAATCCACCGAACTAACTTTTTATTCTTTTAGGGACCTCGTAATACCATCGGGAGTGATTTTTGAGGTCATATCATTAATTTTACCTCATTTTTCTTTGCATTTTCCCCTAATTTTTAACAAGTAGTTAAGGATCGTAAGTGAATTGAGGTTGTTTTTTATCCACCAAAACCCAACTTTTAAGTCTTTTAGGAACCTCCTAAAACCTACAAGAATAATCTTTTACGTTATTACTCTAATTTCTCCTCTGTTTTCTTAGAAATTTAACAAATCATCAAGTTTCTTTCAATTTTTGACGTTCTCGAAATCCACCGAAACCCAACTTTTTATTCTTCTAGGGACCTCGTAATACCATCGGGAGTGAACTTTGAGGTCATATAATTAATTTTACCTCATTTTTCTTTGCATTTTCTCCTAATTTTTAACAAGTAGTTAAGGATCGTAAGTGAATTGAGGTTGTTTTAAATCCACCAAAACCCAACTTTTAAGTCTTTTAGGAACCTCCTAAAACCTACAAGAATAATCTTTTACCTTATTACTCTAATTTCTCCTCTGTTTTCTTAGAAATTTAACAAATCATCAAGTTTCTTTCAATTTTTGACGTTCTCGAAATCCACCGAAACCCAACTTTTTATTCTTCTTGGGACCTCGTAATACCAACGGGAGTGAACTTTTAGGTCATATAATTACTTTTACCTCATTTTTCTTTGCATTTTCTCCTAATTTTTAACAAGTAGTTAAGGATCGTAAGTGAATTGAGGTTGTTTTAAATCCACCAAAACCCAACTTTTAAGTCTTTTAGGAACCTCCTAAAACCTACAAGAATAATCTTTTACCTTATTACTCGAATTTCTCCTCAGTTTTCTTAAAATTTTAACAGATCATCAAGTTTCTTTTCGAATTTCTACGTTCTCGAAATCTATCGAACTAACTTTTTATTCTTCTAGGGACCTCGTAATACCATCGGGAGTGAACTTTGAGGTCATATTATTAATTTTACCTCATTTTTCTTTGCATTTTCCCCTAATTTTTAACAAGTAGTTAAGGATCGTAAGTGAATTGAGGTTGTTTTTTATCCACCAAAACCCAACTTTTAAGTCTTTTAGGAACCTCCTAAAACCTACAAGAATAATCTTTTACCTTATTACTCTAATTTCTCCTCAGTTTTCTTAGAATTTTAACAGATCATCAAGTTTCTTTCGAATTTCTACGTTCTCGAAATCCACCGAACTAACTTTTTATTCTTCTAGGGACCTCGTAATACCATCGGGAGTGATTTTTGAGGTCATATCATTAATTTTACCTCATTTTTCTTTGCATTTTCCCCTAATTTTTAACAAGTAGTTAAGGATCGTAAGTGAATTGAGGTTGTTTTAAATCCACCAAAACCCAACTTTTAAGTCTTTTAGGAACCACCTAAAACCTACAAGAATAATCTTTTACCTTATTACTCTAATTTCTCCTCAGTTTTCTTTGAATTTTAACAGATCATCAAGTTTCTTTCGAATTTCTACGTTCTCGAAATCCACCGAACTAACTTTTTATTCTTCTAGGGACCTCGTAATACCATCGGGAGTTAACTTTGAGGTCATATCATTAATTTTACCTCATTTTTCTTTGCATTTTCCCCTAATTTTTAACAAGTAGTTAATGATCGTAAGTGAATTGAGGTTGTTTTATATCCACCAAAACCCAACTTTTAAGTCTTTTAGGAACCTCCTAAAACCTACAAGAATAATCTTTTACCTTATTACTCTAATTTCTCCTCAGTTTTCTTAGAATTTTAACAGATCATCAAGTTTCTTTCGAATTTCTACGTTCTCGAAATCCACCGAAACCCAACTTTTTATTCTTCTTGGGACCTCGTAATACCAACGGGAGTGAACTTTTAGGTCATATAATCAATTTTACCTCATTTTTCTTTGCATTTTCTCCTAATTTTTAACAAGTAGTTAAGGATCGTAATTGAATTGAGGTTGTTTTAAATCCACGAAAAGCCAACTTTTAAGTCTTTTAGGAACCTCCTAAAACCTACAAGAATAATCTTTTACGTTATTACTCTAATTTCTCCTCAGTTTTCTTAGAATTTTAACAGATCATCAAGTTTCTTTCGAATTTCTACGTTCTCGAAATCCACCGAACTAACTTTTTATTCTTCTAGGGACCTCGTAATACCATCGGGAGTGATTTTTGAGATCATATCATTAATTTTACCTCATTTTTCTTTGCATTTTCCCCTAATTTTTAACAAGTAGTTAAGGATCGTAAGTGAATTGAGGTTGTTTTAAATCCACCAAAACCCAACTTTTAAGTCTTTTAGGAACCTCCTAAAACCTACAAGAATAATCTTTTACCTTATTACTCTAATTTCTCCTCAGTTTTCTTAGAATTTTAACAAATCATCAAGTTTCTTTCGAATTTCTACGTTCTCGAAATCCACCGAACTAACTTTTTATTCTTCTTGGGACCTCGTAATACCATCGGGAGCGAACTTTGAGGTCATATCATTAATTTTACCTCATTTTTATTTGCATTTTCCCCTAATTTTTAACAAGTAGTTAAGGATCGTAAGTGAATTGATGTTGTTTTAAATCCACGAAAAGCCAACTTTTAAGTCTTTTAGGAACCTCCTAAAACCTACAAGAATAATCTTTTACGTTATTACTCTAATTTCTCCTCAGTTTTCTTTGAATTTTAACAGATCATCAAGTTTCTTTCGAATTTCTACGTTCTCGAAATCCACCGAACTAACTTTTTATTCTTCTAGGGACCTCGTAATACCATCGGGAGTTAACTTTGAGGTCATATCATTAATTTTACCTCATTTTTCTTTGCATTTTCCCCTAATTTTTAACAAGTAGTTAAGGATCGTAAGTGAATTGAGGTTGTTTTAAGTCCACCAAAACCCAACTTTTAAGTCTTTTAGGAACCTCCTAAAACCTACAAGAATAATCTTTTACGTTATTACTCTAATTTCTCCTCAGTTTTCTTAGAATTTTAACAGATCATCAAATTTCTTTCGAATTTCGACGTTCTCGAAATCCACCGAACTAACTTTTTATTCTTCTAGGGACCTCGTAATACCATCGGGAGTTAACTTTGAGGTCATATCATTAATTTTACCTCATTTTTCTTTGCATTTTCCCCTAATTTTTAACAAGTAGTTAATGATCGTAAGTGAATTGAGGTTGTTTTATATCCACCAAAACCCAACTTTTAAGTCTTTTAGGAACCTCCTAAAACCTACAAGAATAATCTTTTACCTTATTACTCTAATTTCTCCTCAGTTTTCTTAGAATTTTAACAGATCATCAAGTTTCTTTCGAATTTCTACGTTCTCGAAATCCACCGAAACCCAACTTTTTATTCTTCTTGGGACCTCGTAATACCAACGGGAGTGAACTTTTAGGTCATATAATCAATTTTACCTCATTTTTCTTTGCATTTTCTCCTAATTTTTAACAAGTAGTTAAGGATCGTAATTGAATTGAGGTTGTTTTAAATCCACGAAAAGCCAACTTTTAAGTCTTTTAGGAACCTCCTAAAACCTACAAGAATAATCTTTTACGTTATTACTCTAATTTCTCCTCAGTTTTCTTTGAATTTTAACAGATCATCAAGTTTCTTTCGAATTTCTACGTTCTCGAAATCCACCGAACTAACTTTTTATTCCTCTAGGTACCTCGGAATACCATCGGGAGTTAACTTTGAGGTCATATCATTAATTTTACCTCATTTTTCTTTGCATTTTCCCCTAATTTTTAACAATTTGTTAAGGATCGTAAGTGAATTGAGGTTGTTTTAAATCCACCAAAACCCAACTTTTAAGTCTTTTAGGAACCTCCTAAAACCTACAAGAATAATCTTTTACCTTATTACTCTAATTTCTCCTCAGTTTTCTTAGAATTTTAACAGATCATCAAGTTTCTTTCGAATTTCTACGTTCTCGAAATCCACCGAACTAACTTTTTATTCTTCTAGGGACCTCGTAATACCATCGGGAGTGATTTTTGAGGTCATATCATTAATTTTAACTCATTTTTCTTTGCATTTTCCCCTAATTTTTAACAAGTAGTTAAGGATCGTAAGTGAATTGAGGTTGTTTTAAATCCACCAAAACCCAACTTTTAAGTCTTTTAGGAACCTCCTAAAACCTACAAGAATAATCTTTTACCTTATTACTCTAATTTCTCCTCAGTTTTCTTTGAATTTTAACAGATCATCAAGTTTCTTTCGAATTTCTACGTTCTCGAAATCCACCGAACTAACTTTTTATTCCTCTAGGTACCTCGGAATACCATCGGGAGTTAACTTTGAGGTCATATCATTAATTTTACCTCATTTTTCTTTGCATTTTCCCCTAATTTTTAACAATTTGTTAAGGATCGTAAGTGAATTGAGGTTGTTTTAAATCCACCAAAACCCAACTTTTAAGTCTTTTAGGAACCTCCTAAAACCTACAAGAATAATCTTTTACCTTATTACTCTAATTTCTCCTCAGTTTTCTTTGAATTTTAACAGATCATCAAGTTTCTTTCGAATTTCTACGTTCTCGAAATCCACCGAACTAACTTTTTATTCTTCTAGGGACCTCGTAATACCATCGGGAGTTAACTTTGAGGTCATATCATTAATTTTACCTCATTTTTCTTTGCATTTTCCCCTAATTTTTAACAAGTAGTTAATGATCGTAAGTGAATTGAGGTTGTTTTAAATCCACCAAAACCCAACTTTTAAGTCTTTTAGGAACCTCCTAAAACCTACAAGAATAATCTTTTACCTTATTACTCTAATTTCTCCTCAGTTTTCTTTGAATTTTAACAGATCATCAAGTTTCTTTCGAATTTCTACGTTCTCGAAATCCACCGAACTAACTTTTTATTCTTCTAGGGACCTCGTAATACCATCGGGAGTTAACTTTGAGGTCATATCATTAATTTTACCTCATTTTTCTTTGCATTTTCCCCTAATTTTTAACAAGTAGTTAATGATCGTAAGTGAATTGAGGTTGTTTTATATCCACCAAAACCCAACTTTTAAATCTTTTAGGAACCTCCTAAAACCTACAAGAATAATCTTTTACCTTATTACTCTAATTTCTCCTCAGTTTTCTTAGAATTTTAACAGATCATCAAGTTTCTTTCGAATTTCTACGTTCTCGAAATCCACCGAAACCCAACTTTTTATTCTTCTTGGGACCTCGTAATACCAACGGGAGTGAACTTTTAGGTCATATAATTAATTTTACCTCATTTTTCTTTGCATTTTCTCCTAATTTTTAACAAGTAGTTAAGGATCGTAATTGAATTGAGGTTGTTTTAAATCCACGAAAAGCCAACTTTTAAGTCTTTTAGGAACCTCCTAAAACCTACAAGAATAATCTTTTACGTTATTACTCTAATTTCTCCTCAGTTTTCTTAGAATTTTAACAGATCATCAAGTTTCTTTCGAATTTCTACGTTCTCGAAATCCACCGAACTAACTTTTTATTCTTCTAGGGACCTCGTAATACCATCGGGAGTGATTTTTGAGATCATATCATTAATTTTACCTCATTTTTCTTTGCATTTTCCCCTAATTTTTAACAAGTAGTTAAGGATCGTAAGTGAATTGAGGTTGTTTTAAATCCACCAAAACCCAACTTTTACGTCTTTTAGGAACCTCCTAAAACCTACAAGAATAATCTTTTACCTTAGTACTCTAATTTCTCCTCAGTTTTCTTAGAATTTTAACAGATCATCAAGTTTCTTTCGAATTTCTACGTTCTCGAAATCCACCGAACTAACTTTTTATTCTTCTAGGGACCTCGTAATACCATCGGGAGTGATTTTTGAGGTCATATCATTAATTTTAACTTATTTTTCTTTGCATTTTCCCCTAATTTTTAACAAGTAGTTAAGGATCGTAAGTGAATTGAGGTTGTTTTAAATCCACCAAAACCCAACTTTTAAGTCTTTTAGGAACCTCCTAAAACCTACAAGAATAATCTTTTACCTTATTACTCTAATTTCTCCTCAGTTTTCTTTGAATTTTAACAGATCATCAAGTTTCTTTCGAATTTCTACGTTCTCGAAATCCACCGAACTAACTTTTTATTCTTCTAGGGACCTCGTAATACCATCGGGAGTTAACTTTGAGGTCATATCATTAATTTTACCTCATTTTTCTTTGCATTTTCCCCTAATTTTTAACAATTTGTTAAGGATCGTAAGTGAATTGAGGTTGTTTTAAATCCACCAAAACCCAACTTTTAAGTCTTTTAGGAACCTCCTAAAACCTACAAGAATAATCTTTTACCTTATTACTCTAATTTCTCCTCAGTTTTCTTAGAATTTTAACAGATCATCAAGTTTCTTTCGAATTTCTACGTTCTCGAAATCCACCGAACTAACTTTTTATTCTTCTAGGGACCTCGTAATACCATCGGGAGTGATTTTTGAGATCATATCATTAATTTTACCTCATTTTTCTTTGCATTTTCCCCTAATTTTTAACAAGTAGTTAAGGATCGTAAGTGAATTGAGGTTGTTTTAAATCCACCAAAACCCAACTTTTAAGTCTTTTAGGAACCTCCTAAAACCTACAAGAATAATCTTTTACCTTATTACTCTAATTTCTCCTCAGTTTCCTTAGAATTTTAACAGATCATCAAGTTTCTTTCGAATTTCTACGTTCTCGAAATCCACCGAACTAACTTTTTATTCTTCTAGGGACCTCGTAATACCATCGGGAGTGATTTTTGAGGTCATATCATTAATTTTAACTCATTTTTCTTTGCATTTTCCCCTAATTTTTAACAAGTAGTTAAGGATCGTAAGTGAATTGAGGTTGTTTTAAATCCACCAAAACCCAACTTTTAAGTCTTTTAGGAACCTCCTAAAACCTACAAGAATAATCTTTTACCTTATTACTCTAATTTCTCCTCAGTTTTCTTTGAATTTTAACAGATCATCAAGTTTCTTTCGAATTTCTACGTTCTCGAAATCCACCGAACTAACTTTTTATTCTTCTAGGGACCTCGTAATACCATCGGGAGTGATTTTTGAGGTCATATCATTAATTTTACCTCATTTTTCTTTGCATTTTCCCCTAATTTTTAACAAGTAGTTAAGGATCGTAAGTGAATTGAGGTTGTTTTAAATCCACCAAAACCCAACTTTTAAGTCTTTTAGGAACCACCTAAAACCTACAAGAATAATCTTTTACCTTATTACTCTAATTTCTCCTCAGTTTTCTTTGAATTTTAACAGATCATCAAGTTTCTTTCGAATTTCTACGTTCTCGAAATCCACCGAACTAACTTTTTATTCTTCTAGGGACCTCGTAATACCATCGGGAGTTAACTTTGAGGTCATATCATTAATTTTACCTCATTTTTCTTTGCATTTTCCCCTAATTTTTAACAAGTAGTTAATGATCGTAAGTGAATTGAGGTTGTTTTATATCCACCAAAACCCAACTTTTAAGTCTTTTAGGAACCTCCTAAAACCTACAAGAATAATCTTTTACCTTATTACTCTAATTTCTCCTCAGTTTTCTTAGAATTTTAACAGATCATCAAGTTTCTTTCGAATTTCTACGTTCTCGAAATCCACCGAAACCCAACTTTTTATTCTTCTTGGGACCTCGTAATACCAACGGGAGTGAACTTTTAGGTCATATAATCAATTTTACCTCATTTTTCTTTGCATTTTCTCCTAATTTTTAACAAGTAGTTAAGGATCGTAATTGAATTGAGGTTGTTTTAAATCCACGAAAAGCCAACTTTTAAGTCTTTTAGGAACCTCCTAAAACCTACAAGAATAATCTTTTACGTTATTACTCTAATTTCTCCTCAGTTTTCTTAGAATTTTAACAGATCATCAAGTTTCTTTCGAATTTCTACGTTCTCGAAATCCACCGAAACCCAACTTTTTATTCTTCTTGGGACCTCGTAATACCAACGGGAGTGAACTTTTAGGTCATATAATCAATTTTACCTCATTTTTCTTTGCATTTTCTCCTAATTTTTAACAAGTAGTTAAGGATCGTAATTGAATTGAGGTTGTTTTAAATCCACGAAAAGCCAACTTTTAAGTCTTTTAGGAACCTCCTAAAACCTACAAGAATAATCTTTTACGTTATTACTCTAATTTCTCCTCAGTTTTCTTAGAATTTTAACAGATCATCAAGTTTCTTTCGAATTTCTACGTTCTCGAAATCCACCGAACTAACTTTTTATTCTTCTAGGGACCTCGTAATACCATCGGGAGTGATTTTTGAGATCATATCATTAATTTTACCTCATTTTTCTATGCATTTTCCCCTAATTTTTAACAAGTAGTTAAGGATCGTAAGTGAATTGAGGTTGTTTTAAATCCACCAAAACCCAACTTTTAAGTCTTTTAGGAACCTCCTAAAACCTACAAGAATAATCTTTTACCTTATTACTCTAATTTCTCCTCAGTTTTCTTAGAATTTTAACAAATCATCAAGTTTCTTTCGAATTTCTACGTTCTCGAAATCCACCGAACTAACTTTTTATTCTTCTTGGGACCTCGTAATACCATCGGGAGCGAACTTTGAGGTCATATCATTAATTTTACCTCATTTTTCTTTGCATTTTCCCCTAATTTTTAACAAGTAGTTAAGGATCGTAAGTGAATTGAGGTTGTTTTAAGTCCACCAAAACCCAACTTTTAAGTCTTTTAGGAACCTCCTAAAACCTACAAGAATAATCTTTTACGTTATTACTCTAATTTCTCCTCAGTTTTCTTAGAATTTTAACAGATCATCAAATTTCTTTCGAATTTCGACGTTCTCGAAATCCACCGAACTAACTTTTTATTCTTCTAGGGACCTCGTAATACCATCGGGAGTTAACCTTGAGGTCATATCATTAATTTTACCTCATTTTTCTTTGCATTTTCCCCTAATTTTTAACAAGTAGTTAATGATCGTAAGTGAATTGAGGTTGTTTTATATCCACCAAAACCCAACTTTTAAGTCTTTTAGGAACCTCCTAAAACCTACAAGAATAATCTTTTACCTTATTACTCTAATTTCTCCTCAGTTTTCTTAGAATTTTAACAGATCATCAAGTTTCTTTCGAATTTCTACGTTCTCGAAATCCACCGAAACCCAACTTTTTATTCTTCTTGGGACCTCGTAATACCAACGGGAGTGAACTTTTAGGTCATATAATCAATTTTACCTCATTTTTCTTTGCATTTTCTCCTAATTTTTAACAAGTAGTTAAGGATCGTAATTGAATTGAGGTTGTTTTAAATCCACGAAAAGCCAACTTTTAAGTCTTTTAGGAACCTCCTAAAACCTACAAGAATAATCTTTTACGTTATTACTCTAATTTCTCCTCAGTTTTCTTTGAATTTTAACAGATCATCAAGTTTCTTTCGAATTTCTACGTTCTCGAAATCCACCGAACTAACTTTTTATTCCTCTAGGTACCTCGGAATACCATCGGGAGTTAACTTTGAGGTCATATCATTAATTTTACCTCATTTTTCTTTGCATTTTCCCCTAATTTTTAACAATTTGTTAAGGATCGTAAGTGAATTGAGGTTGTTTTAAATCCACCAAAACCCAACTTTTAAGTCTTTTAGGAACCTCCTAAAACCTACAAGAATAATCTTTTACCTTATTACTCTAATTTCTCCTCAGTTTTCTTAGAATTTTAACAGATCATCAAGTTTCTTTCGAATTTCTACGTTCTCGAAATCCACCGAACTAACTTTTTATTCTTCTAGGGACCTCGTAATACCATCGGGAGTGATTTTTGAGGTCATATCATTAATTTTAACTCATTTTTCTTTGCATTTTCCCCTAATTTTTAACAAGTAGTTAAGGATCGTAAGTGAATTGAGGTTGTTTTAAATCCACCAAAACCCAACTTTTAAGTCTTTTAGGAACCTCCTAAAACCTACAAGAATAATCTTTTACCTTATTACTCTAATTTCTCCTCAGTTTTCTTTGAATTTTAACAGATCATCAAGTTTCTTTCGAATTTCTACGTTCTCGAAATCCACCGAACTAACTTTTTATTCCTCTAGGTACCTCGGAATACCATCGGGAGTTAACTTTGAGGTCATATCATTAATTTTACCTCATTTTTCTTTGCATTTTCCCCTAATTTTTAACAATTTGTTAAGGATCGTAAGTGAATTGAGGTTGTTTTAAATCCACCAAAACCCAACTTTTAAGTCTTTTAGGAACCTCCTAAAACCTACAAGAATAATCTTTTACCTTATTACTCTAATTTCTCCTCAGTTTTCTTTGAATTTTAACAGATCATCAAGTTTCTTTCGAATTTCTACGTTCTCGAAATCCACCGAACTAACTTTTTATTCTTCTAGGGACCTCGTAATACCATCGGGAGTTAACTTTGAGGTCATATCATTAATTTTACCTCATTTTTCTTTGCATTTTCCCCTAATTTTTAACAAGTAGTTAATGATCGTAAGTGAATTGAGGTTGTTTTAAATCCACCAAAACCCAACTTTTAAGTCTTTTAGGAACCTCCTAAAACCTACAAGAATAATCTTTTACCTTATTACTCTAATTTCTCCTCAGTTTTCTTTGAATTTTAACAGATCATCAAGTTTCTTTCGAATTTCTACGTTCTCGAAATCCACCGAACTAACTTTTTATTCTTCTAGGGACCTCGTAATACCATCGGGAGTTAACTTTGAGGTCATATCATTAATTTTACCTCATTTTTCTTTGCATTTTCCCCTAATTTTTAACAAGTAGTTAATGATCGTAAGTGAATTGAGGTTGTTTTATATCCACCAAAACCCAACTTTTAAATCTTTTAGGAACCTCCTAAAACCTACAAGAATAATCTTTTACCTTATTACTCTAATTTCTCCTCAGTTTTCTTAGAATTTTAACAGATCATCAAGTTTCTTTCGAATTTCTACGTTCTCGAAATCCACCGAAACCCAACTTTTTATTCTTCTTGGGACCTCGTAATACCAACGGGAGTGAACTTTTAGGTCATATAATTAATTTTACCTCATTTTTCTTTGCATTTTCTCCTAATTTTTAACAAGTAGTTAAGGATCGTAATTGAATTGAGGTTGTTTTAAATCCACGAAAAGCCAACTTTTAAGTCTTTTAGGAACCTCCTAAAACCTACAAGAATAATCTTTTACGTTATTACTCTAATTTCTCCTCAGTTTTCTTAGAATTTTAACAGATCATCAAGTTTCTTTCGAATTTCTACGTTCTCGAAATCCACCGAACTAACTTTTTATTCTTCTAGGGACCTCGTAATACCATCGGGAGTGATTTTTGAGATCATATCATTAATTTTACCTCATTTTTCTTTGCATTTTCCCCTAATTTTTAACAAGTAGTTAAGGATCGTAAGTGAATTGAGGTTGTTTTAAATCCACCAAAACCCAACTTTTATGTCTTTTAGGAACCTCCTAAAACCTACAAGAATAATCTTTTACCTTATTACTCTAATTTCTCCTCAGTTTTCTTTGAATTTTAACAGATCATCAAGTTTCTTTCGAATTTCTACGTTCTCGAAATCCACCGAACTAACTTTTTATTCTTCTAGGGACCTCGTAATACCATCGGGAGTTAACTTTGAGGTCATATCATTAATTTTACCTCATTTTTCTTTGCATTTTCCCCTAATTTTTAACAATTTGTTAAGGATCGTAAGTGAATTGAGGTTGTTTTAAATCCACCAAAACCCAACTTTTAAGTCTTTTAGGAACCTCCTAAAACCTACAAGAATAATCTTTTACCTTATTACTCTAATTTCTCCTCAGTTTTCTTAGAATTTTAACAGATCATCAAGTTTCTTTCGAATTTCTACGTTCTCGAAATCCACCGAACTAACTTTTTATTCTTCTAGGGACCTCGTAATACCATCGGGAGTGATTTTTGAGATCATATCATTAATTTTACCTCATTTTTCTTTGCATTTTCCCCTAATTTTTAACAAGTAGTTAAGGATCGTAAGTGAATTGAGGTTGTTTTAAATCCACCAAAACCCAACTTTTAAGTCTTTTAGGAACCTCCTAAAACCTACAAGAATAATCTTTTACCTTATTACTCTAATTTCTCCTCAGTTTTCTTAGAATTTTAACAGATCATCAAGTTTCTTTCGAATTTCTACGTTCTCGAAATCCACCGAACTAACTTTTTATTCTTCTAGGGACCTCGTAATACCATCGGGAGTGATTTTTGAGGTCATATCATTAATTTTAACTCATTTTTCTTTGCATTTTCCCCTAATTTTTAACAAGTAGTTAAGGATCGTAAGTGAATTGAGGTTGTTTTAAATCCACCAAAACCCAACTTTTAAGTCTTTTAGGAACCTCCTAAAACCTACAAGAATAATCTTTTACCTTATTACTCTAATTTCTCCTCAGTTTTCTTTGAATTTTAACAGATCATCAAGTTTCTTTCGAATTTCTACGTTCTCGAAATCCACCGAACTAACTTTTTATTCTTCTAGGGACCTCGGAATACCATCGGGAGTTAACTTTGAGGTCATATCATTAATTTTACCTCATTTTTCTTTGCATTTTCCCCTAATTTTTAACAATTTGTTAAGGATCGTAAGTGAATTGAGGTTGTTTTAAATCCACCAAAACCCAACTTTTAAGTCTTTTAGGAACCTCCTAAAACCTACAAGAATAATCTTTTACCTTATTACTCTAATTTCTCCTCAGTTTTCTTAGAATTTTAACAGATCATCAAGTTTCTTTCGAATTTCTACGTTCTCGAAATCCACCGAACTAACTTTTTATTCTTCTAGGGACCTCGTAATACCATCGGGAGTGATTTTTGAGATCATATCATTAATTTTACCTCATTTTTCTTTGCATTTTCCCCTAATTTTTAACAAGTAGTTAAGGATCGTAAGTGAATTGAGGTTGTTTTAAATCCACCAAAACCCAACTTTTAAGTCTTTTAGGAACCTCCTAAAACCTACAAGAATAATCTTTTACCTTATTACTCTAATTTCTCCTCAGTTTTCTTAGAATTTTAACAGATCATCAAGTTTCTTTCGAATTTCTACGTTCTCGAAATCCACCGAACTAACTTTTTATTCTTCTAGGGACCTCGTAATACCATCGGGAGTGATTTTTGAGGTCATATCATTAATTTTAACTCATTTTTCTTTGCATTTTCCCCTAATTTTTAACAAGTAGTTAAGGATCGTAAGTGAATTGAGGTTGTTTTAAATCCACCAAAACCCAACTTTTAAGTCTTTTAGGAACCTCCTAAAACCTACAAGAATAATCTTTTACCTTATTACTCTAATTTCTCCTCAGTTTTCTTTGAATTTTAACAGATCATCAAGTTTCTTTCGAATTTCTACGTTCTCGAAATCCACCGAACTAACTTTTTATTCTTCTAGGGACCTCGGAATACCATCGGGAGTTAACTTTGAGGTCATATCATTAATTTTACCTCATTTTTCTTTGCATTTTCCCCTAATTTTTAACAATTTGTTAAGGATCGTAAGTGAATTGAGGTTGTTTTAAATCCACCAAAACCCAACTTTTAAGTCTTTTAGGAACCTCCTAAAACCTACAAGAATAATCTTTTACCTTATTACTCTAATTTCTCCTCAGTTTTCTTAGAATTTTAACAGATCATCAAGTTTCTTTCGAATTTCTACGTTCTCGAAATCCACCGAACTAACTTTTTATTCTTCTAGGGACCTCGTAATACCATCGGGAGTGATTTTTGAGATCATATCATTAATTTTACCTCATTTTTCTTTGCATTTTCCCCTAATTTTTAACAAGTAGTTAAGGATCGTAAGTGAATTGAGGTTGTTTTAAATCCACCAAAACCCAACTTTTAAGTCTTTTAGGAACCTCCTAAAACCTACAAGAATAATCTTTTACCTTATTACTCTAATTTCTCCTCAGTTTTCTTAGAATTTTAACAGATCATCAAGTTTCTTTCGAATTTCTACGTTCTCGAAATCCACCGAACTAACTTTTTATTCTTCTAGGGACCTCGTAATACCATCGGGAGTGATTTTTGAGGTCATATCATTAATTTTAACTCATTTTTCTTTGCATTTTCCCCTAATTTTTAACAAGTAGTTAAGGATCGTAAGTGAATTGAGGTTGTTTTAAATCCACCAAAACCCAACTTTTAAGTCTTTTAGGAACCTCCTAAAACCTACAAGAATAATCTTTTACCTTATTACTCTAATTTCTCCTCAGTTTTCTTTGAATTTTAACAGATCATCAAGTTTCTTTCGAATTTCTACGTTCTCGAAATCCACCGAACTAACTTTTTATTCTTCTAGGGACCTCGGAATACCATCGGGAGTTAACTTTGAGGTCATATCATTAATTTTACCTCATTTTTCTTTGCATTTTCCCCTAATTTTTAACAATTTGTTAAGGATCGTAAGTGAATTGAGGTTGTTTTAAATCCACCAAAACCCAACTTTTAAGTCTTTTAGGAACCTCCTAAAACCTACAAGAATAATCTTTTACCTTATTACTCTAATTTCTCCTCAGTTTTCTTTGAATTTTAACAGATCATCAAGTTTCTTTCGAATTTCTACGTTCTCGAAATCCACCGAACTAACTTTTTATTCTTCTAGGGACCTCGTAATACCATCGGGAGTTAACTTTGAGGTCATATCATTAATTTTACCTCATTTTTCTTTGCATTTTCCCCTAATTTTTAACAAGTAGTTAATGATCGTAAGTGAATTGAGGTTGTTTTAAATCCACCAAAACCCAACTTTTAAGTCTTTTAGGAACCTCCTAAAACCTACAAGAATAATCTTTTACCTTATTACTCTAATTTCTCCTCAGTTTTCTTTGAATTTTAACAGATCATCAAGTTTCTTTCGAATTTCTACGTTCTCGAAATCCACCGAACTAACTTTTTATTCTTCTAGGGACCTCGTAATACCATCGGGAGTTAACTTTGAGGTCATATCATTAATTTTACCTCATTTTTCTTTGCATTTTCCCCTAATTTTTAACAAGTAGTTAATGATCGTAAGTGAATTGAGGTTGTTTTATATCCACCAAAACCCAACTTTTAAGTCTTTTAGGAACCTCCTAAAACCTACAAGAATAATCTTTTACCTTATTACTCTAATTTCTCCTCAGTTTTCTTAGAATTTTAACAGATCATCAAGTTTCTTTCGAATTTCTACGTTCTCGAAATCCACCGAAACCCAACTTTTTATTCTTCTTGGGACCTCGTAATACCAACGGGAGTGAACTTTTAGGTCATATAATTAATTTTACCTCATTTTTCTTTGCATTTTCTCCTAATTTTTAACAAGTAGTTAAGGATCGTAATTGAATTGAGGTTGTTTTAAATCCACGAAAAGCCAACTTTTAAGTCTTTTAGGAACCTCCTAAAACCTACAAGAATAATCTTTTACGTTATTACTCTAATTTCTCCTCAGTTTTCTTAGAATTTTAACAGATCATCAAGTTTCTTTCGAATTTCTACGTTCTCGAAATCCACCGAACTAACTTTTTATTCTTCTAGGGACCTCGTAATACCATCGGGAGTGATTTTTGAGATCATATCATTAATTTTACCTCATTTTTCTTTGCATTTTCCCCTAATTTTTAACAAGTAGTTAAGGATCGTAAGTGAATTGAGGTTGTTTTAAATCCACCAAAACCCAACTTTTAAGTCTTTTA
Organism: Potentilla sterilis; assembly: GCA_963682095.1. Lineage (NCBI taxonomy): Eukaryota > Viridiplantae > Streptophyta > Magnoliopsida > Rosales > Rosaceae > Potentilla > Potentilla sterilis. Next base: position 31,589,730 of record OY821756.1, read on the forward strand.
GGAACCTCCTAAAACCTACAAGAATAATCTTTTACCTTATTACTCTAATTTCTCCTCAGTTTTCTTAGAATTTTAACAGATCATCAAGTTTCTTTCGAATTTCTACGTTCTCGAAATCCACCGAACTAACTTTTTATTCTTCTAGGGACCTCGTAATACCATCGGGAGTGATTTTTGAGGTCATATCATTAATTTTACCTCATTTTTCTTTGCATTTTCCCCTAATTTTTAACAAGTAGTTAAGGATCGTAAGTGAATTGAGGTTGTTTTAAATCCACCAAAACCCAACTTTTAAGTCTTTTAGGAACCTCCTAAAACCTACAAGAATAATCTTTTACCTTATTACTCTAATTTCTCCTCAGTTTTCTTAGAATTTTAACAGATCATCAAGTTTCTTTCGAATTTCTACGTTCTCGAAATCCACCGAACTAACTTTTTATTCTTCTAGGGACCTCGTAATACCATCGGGAGTGATTTTTGAGGTCATATCATTAATTTTAACTCATTTTTCTTTGCATTTTCCCCTAATTTTTAACAAGTAGTTAAGGATCGTAAGTGAATTGAGGTTGTTTTAAATCCACCAAAACCCAACTTTTAAGTCTTTTAGGAACCTCCTAAAACCTACAAGAATAATCTTTTACCTTATTACTCTAATTTCTCCTCAGTTTTCTTTGAATTTTAACAGATCATCAAGTTTCTTTCGAATTTCTACGTTCTCGAAATCCACCGAACTAACTTTTTATTCTTCTAGGGACCTCGGAATACCATCGGGAGTTAACTTTGAGGTCATATCATTAATTTTACCTCATTTTTCTTTGCATTTTCCCCTAATTTTTAACAATTTGTTAAGGATCGTAAGTGAATTGAGGTTGTTTTAAATCCACCAAAACCCAACTTTTAAGTCTTTTAGGAACCTCCTAAAACCTACAAGAATAATCTTTTACCTTATTACTCTAATTTCTCCTCAGTTTTCTTTGAATTTTAACAGATCATCAAGTTTCTTTCGAATTTCTACGTTCTCGAAATCCACCGAACTAACTTTTTATTCTTCTAGGGACCTCGTAATACCATCGGGAGTGATTTTTGAGGTCATATCATTAATTTTACCTCATTTTTCTTTGCATTTTCCCCTAATTTTTAACAATTTGTTAAGGATCGTAAGTGAATTGAGGTTGTTTTAAATCCACCAAAACCCAACTTTTAAGTCTTTTAGGAACCTCCTAAAACCTACAAGAATAATCTTTTACCTTATTACTCTAATTTCTCCTCAGTTTTCTTAGAATTTTAACAGATCATCAAGTTTCTTTCGAATTTCTACGTTCTCGAAATCCACCGAAACCCAACTTTTTATTCTTCTTGGGACCTCGTAATACCAACGGGAGTGAACTTTTAGGTCATAGAATTAATTTTACCTCATTTTTCTTTGCATTTTCCCCTAATTTTTAACAAGTAGTTAAGGATCGTAAGTGAATTGAGGTGGTTTTAAATCCACCAAAACCCAACTTTTAAGTCTTTTAGGAACCTCCTAAAACCTACAAGAATAATCTTTTACCTTATTACTCTAATTTCTCCTCAGTTTTCTTAGAATTTTAACAGATCATCAAGTTTCTTTTGAATTTCTACGTTCTCGAAATCCACCGAACTAACTTTTTATTCTTCTAGGGACCTCGTAATACCATCGGGAGTGATTTTTGAGGTCATATCATTAATTTTACATCATTTTTCTTTGCATTTTCCCCTAATTTTTAACAAGTAGTTAAGGATCGTAAGTGAATTGAGGTTGTTTTAAATCCACCAAAACCCAACTTTTAAGTCTTTTAGGAACCTCCTAAAACCTACAAGAATAATCTTTTTGCCATATTACTCTAATTTCTCCTCTGTTTTCTTAGAATTTTAACAGATCATCAAGTTTCTTTCGAATTTCTACGTTCTCGAAATCCACCGAAACCCAACTTTTTATTCTTCTTGGGACCTCGTAATACCAACGGGAGTGAACTTTTAGGTCATATAATTAATTTTACCTCATTTTTCTTTGCATTTTCTCCTAATTTTTAACAAGTAGTTAAGGATCGTAATTGAATTGAGGTTGTTTTAAATCCACGAAAACACAACTTTTAAGTCTTTTAGGAACCTCCTAAAACCTACAAGAATAATCTTTTACGTTATTACTCTAATTTCTCCTCAGTTTTCTTAGAATTTTAACAGATCATCAAGTTTCTTTCGAATTTCTACGTTCTGGAAATCCACCGAACTAACTTTTTATTCTTCTAGGGACCTCGTAATAGCATCGGGAGTGATTTTTGAGATCATATCATTAATTTTACCTCATTTTTCTTTGCATTTTCCCCTAATTTTTAACAAGTAGTTAAGGATCGTAAGTGAATTGAGGTTGTTTTAAATCCACCAAAACCCAACTTTTAAGTCTTTTAGGAACCTCCTAAAACCTACAAGAATAATCTTTTACCTTATTACTCTAATTTCTCCTCAGTTTTCTTAGAATTTTAACAGATCATCAAGTTTCTTTTGAATTTCTACGTTCTCGAAATCCACCGAACTAACTTTTTATTCTTCTAGGGACCTCGTAATACCATCGGGAGTGATTTTTGAGGTCATATCATTAATTTTACATCATTTTTCTTTGCATTTTCCCCTAATTTTTAACAAGTAGTTAAGGATCGTAAGTGAATTGAGGTTGTTTTAAATCCACCAAAACCCAACTTTTAAGTCTTTTAGGAACCTCCTAAAACCTACAAGAATAATCTTTTACCTTATTACTCTAATTTCTCCTCAGTTTTCTTTGAATTTTAACAGATCATCAAGTTTCTTTCGAATTTCTACGTTCTCGAAATCCACCGAACTAACTTTTTATTCTTCTAGGGACCTCGGAATACCATCGGGAGTTAACTTTGAGGTCATATCATTAATTTTACCTCATTTTTCTTTGCATTTTCCCCTAATTTTTAACAATTTGTTAAGGATCGTAAGTGAATTGAGGTTGTTTTAAATCCACCAAAACCCAACTTTTAAGTCTTTTAGGAACCTCCTAAAACCTACAAGAATAATCTTTTACCTTATTACTCTAATTTCTCCTCAGTTTTCTTTGAATTTTAACAGATCATCAAGTTTCTTTCGAATTTCTACGTTCTCGAAATCCACCGAACTAACTTTTTATTCTTCTAGGGACCTCGTAATACCATCGGGAGTGATTTTTGAGGTCATATCATTAATTTTACCTCATTTTTCTTTGCATTTTCCCCTAATTTTTAACAATTTGTTAAGGATCGTAAGTGAATTGAGGTTGTTTTAAATCCACCAAAACCCAACTTTTAAGTCTTTTAGGAACCTCCTAAAACCTACAAGAATAATCTTTTACCTTATTACTCTAATTTCTCCTCAGTTTTCTTAGAATTTTAACAGATCATCAAGTTTCTTTCGAATTTCTACGTTCTCGAAATCCACCGAAACCCAACTTTTTATTCTTCTTGGGACCTCGTAATACCAACGGGAGTGAACTTTTAGGTCATAGAATTAATTTTACCTCATTTTTCTTTGCATTTTCCCCTAATTTTTAACAAGTAGTTAAGGATCGTAAGTGAATTGAGGTGGTTTTAAATCCACCAAAACCCAACTTTTAAGTCTTTTAGGAACCTCCTAAAACCTACAAGAATAATCTTTTACCTTATTACTCTAATTTCTCCTCAGTTTTCTTAGAATTTTAACAGATCATCAAGTTTCTTTTGAATTTCTACGTTCTCGAAATCCACCGAACTAACTTTTTATTCTTCTAGGGACCTCGTAATACCATCGGGAGTGATTTTTGAGGTCATATCATTAATTTTACATCATTTTTCTTTGCATTTTCCCCTAATTTTTAACAAGTAGTTAAGGATCGTAAGTGAATTGAGGTTGTTTTAAATCCACCAAAACCCAACTTTTAAGTCTTTTAGGAACCTCCTAAAACCTACAAGAATAATCTTTTTGCCATATTACTCTAATTTCTCCTCTGTTTTCTTAGAATTTTAACAGATCATCAAGTTTCTTTCGAATTTCTACGTTCTCGAAATCCACCGAAACCCAACTTTTTATTCTTCTTGGGACCTCGTAATACCAACGGGAGTGAACTTTTAGGTCATATAATTAATTTTACCTCATTTTTCTTTGCATTTTCTCCTAATTTTTAACAAGTAGTTAAGGATCGTAATTGAATTGAGGTTGTTTTAAATCCACGAAAACACAACTTTTAAGTCTTTTAGGAACCTCCTAAAACCTACAAGAATAATCTTTTACGTTATTACTCTAATTTCTCCTCAGTTTTCTTAGAATTTTAACAGATCATCAAGTTTCTTTCGAATTTCTACGTTCTGGAAATCCACCGAACTAACTTTTTATTCTTCTAGGGACCTCGTAATAGCATCGGGAGTGATTTTTGAGATCATATCATTAATTTTACCTCATTTTTCTTTGCATTTTCCCCTAATTTTTAACAAGTAGTTAAGGATCGTAAGTGAATTGAGGTTGTTTTAAATCCACCAAAACCCAACTTTTAAGTCTTTTAGGAACCTCCTAAAACCTACAAGAATAATCTTTTACCTTATTACTCTAATTTCTCCTCAGTTTTCTTAGAATTTTAACAGATCATCAAGTTTCTTTTGAATTTCTACGTTCTCGAAATCCACCGAACTAACTTTTTATTCTTCTAGGGACCTCGTAATACCATCGGGAGTGATTTTTGAGGTCATATCATTAATTTTACATCATTTTTCTTTGCATTTTCCCCTAATTTTTAACAAGTAGTTAAGGATCGTAAGTGAATTGAGGTTGTTTTAAATCCACCAAAACCCAACTTTTAAGTCTTTTAGGAACCTCCTAAAACCTACAAGAATAATCTTTTACCTTATTACTCTAATTTCTCCTCAGTTTTCTTAGAATTTTAACAGATCATCAAGTTTCTTTCGAATTTCTACGTTCTCGAAATCCACCGAAACCCAACTTTTTATTCTTCTTGGGACCTCGTAATACCAACGGGAGTGAACTTTTAGGTCATATAATTAATTTTACCTCATTTTTCTTTGCATTTTCTCCTAATTTTTAACAAGTAGTTAAGGATCGTAATTGAATTGAGGTTGTTTTAAATCCACGAAAAGCCAACTTTTAAGTCTTTTAGGAACCTCCTAAAACCTACAAGAATAATCTTTTACGTTATTACTCTAATTTCTCCTCAGTTTTCTTAGAATTTTAACAGATCATCAAGTTTCTTTCGAATTTCTACGTTCTCGAAATCCACCGAACTAACTTTTTATTCTTCTAGGGACCTCGTAATACCATCGGGAGTGATTTTTGAGATCATATCATTAATTTTACCTCATTTTTCTTTGCATTTTCCCCTAATTTTTAACAAGTAGTTAAGGATCGTAAGTGAATTGAGGTTGTTTTAAATCCACCAAAACCCAACTTTTAAGTCTTTTAGGAACCTCCTAAAACCTACAAGAATAATCTTTAACCTTATTACTCTAATTTCTCCTCAGTTTTCTTAGAATTTTAACAGATCATCAAGTTTCTTTCGAATTTCTACGTTCTCGAAATCCACCGAACTAACTTTTTATTCTTCTAGGGACCTCGTAATACCATCGGGAGTGATTTTTGAGGTCATATCATTAATTTTAACTCATTTTTCTTTGCATTTTTCCCTAATTTTTAACAAGTAGTTAAGGATCGTAAGTGAATTGAGGTTGTTTTAAATCCACCAAAACCCAACTTTTAAGTCTTTTAGGAACCTCCTAAAACCTACAAGAATAATCTTTTACCTTATTACTCTAATTTCTCCTCAGTTTTCTTAGAATTTTAACAGATCATCAAGTTTCTTTCGAATTTCTACGTTCTCGAAATCCACCGAAACCCAACTTTTTATTCTTCTTGGGACCTCGTAATACCAACGGGAGTGAACTTTTAGGTCATAGAATTAATTTTACCTCATTTTTCTTTGCATTTTCCCCTAATTTTTAACAAGTAGTTAAGGATCGTAAGTGAATTGAGGTGGTTTTAAATCCACCAAAACCCAACTTTTAAGTCTTTTAGGAACCTCCTAAAACCTACAAGAATAATCTTTTACCTTATTACTCTAATTTCTCCTCAGTTTTCTTAGAATTTTAACAGATCATCAAGTTTCTTTTGAATTTCTACGTTCTCGAAATCCACCGAACTAACTTTTTATTCTTCTAGGGACCTCGTAATACCATCGGGAGTGATTTTTGAGGTCATATCATTAATTTTACATCATTTTTCTTTGCATTTTCCCCTAATTTTTAACAAGTAGTTAAGGATCGTAAGTGAATTGAGGTTGTTTTAAATCCACCAAAACCCAACTTTTAAGTCTTTTAGGAACCTCCTAAAACCTACAAGAATAATCTTTTACCTTATTACTCTAATTTCTCCTCAGTTTTCTTTGAATTTTAACAGATCATCAAGTTTCTTTCGAATTTCTACGTTCTCGAAATCCACCGAACTAACTTTTTATTCTTCTAGGGACCTCGTAATACCATCGGGAGTTAACTTTGAGGTCATATCATTAATTTTACCTCATTTTTCTTTGCATTTTCCCCTAATTTTTAACAATTTGTTAAGGATCGTAAGTGAATTGAGGTTGTTTTAAATCCACCAAAACCCAACTTTTAAGTCTTTTAGGAACCTCCTAAAACCTACAAGAATAATCTTTTACCTTATTACTCTAATTTCTCCTCAGTTTTCTTAGAATTTTAACAGATCATCAAGTTTCTTTCGAATTTCTACGTTCTCGAAATCCACCGAAACCCAACTTTTTATTCTTCTTGGGACCTCGTAATACCAACGGGAGTGAACTTTTAGGTCATAGAATTAATTTTACCTCATTTTTCTTTGCATTTTCCCCTAATTTTTAACAAGTAGTTAAGGATCGTAAGTGAATTGAGGTGGTTTTAAATCCACCAAAACCCAACTTTTAAGTCTTTTAGGAACCTCCTAAAACCTACAAGAATAATCTTTTACCTTATTACTCTAATTTCTCCTCAGTTTTCTTAGAATTTTAACAGATCATCAAGTTTCTTTCGAATTTCTACGTTCTCGAAATCCACCGAACTAACTTTTTATTCTTCTAGGGACCTCGTAATAGCATCGGGAGTGATTTTTGAGATCATATCATTAATTTTACCTCATTTTTCTTTGCATTTTCCCCTAATTTTTAACAAGTAGTTAAGGATCGTAAGTGAATTGAGGTTGTTTTAAATCCACCAAAACCCAACTTTTAAGTCTTTTAGGAACCTCCTAAAACCTACAAGAATAATCTTTTACCTTATTACTCTAATTTCTCCTCAGTTTTCTTTGAATTTTAACAGATCATCAAGTTTCTTTCGAATTTCTACGTTCTCGAAATCCACCGAACTAACTTTTTATTCTTCTAGGGACCTCGTAATACCATCGGGAGTTAACTTTGAGGTCATATCATTAATTTTACCTCATTTTTCTTTGCATTTTCCCCTAATTTTTAACAAGTAGTTAATGATCGTAAGTGAATTGAGGTTGTTTTAAATCCACCAAAACCCAACTTTTAAGTCTTTTAGGAACCTCCTAAAACCTACAAGAATAATCTTTTACCTTATTACTCTAATTTCTCCTCAGTTTTCTTTGAATTTTAACAGATCATCAAGTTTCTTTCGAATTTCTACGTTCTCGAAATCCACCGAACTAACTTTTTATTCTTCTAGGGACCTCGTAATACCATCGGGAGTTAACTTTGAGGTCATATCATTAATTTTACCTCATTTTTCTTTGCATTTTCCCCTAATTTTTAACAAGTAGTTAATGATCGTAAGTGAATTGAGGTTGTTTTATATCCACCAAAACCCAACTTTTAAGTCTTTTAGGAACCTCCTAAAACCTACAAGAATAATCTTTTACCTTATTACTCTAATTTCTCCTCAGTTTTCTTAGAATTTTAACAGATCATCAAGTTTCTTTCGAATTTCTACGTTCTCGAAATCCACCGAAACCCAACTTTTTATTCTTCTTGGGACCTCGTAATACCAACGGGAGTGAACTTTTAGGTCATATAATTAATTTTACCTCATTTTTCTTTGCATTTTCTCCTAATTTTTAACAAGTAGTTAAGGATCGTAATTGAATTGAGGTTGTTTTAAATCCACGAAAAGCCAACTTTTAAGTCTTTTAGGAACCTCCTAAAACCTACAAGAATAATCTTTTACGTTATTACTCTAATTTCTCCTCAGTTTTCTTAGAATTTTAACAGATCATCAAGTTTCTTTCGAATTTCTACGTTCTCGAAATCCACCGAACTAACTTTTTATTCTTCTAGGGACCTCGTAATACCATCGGGAGTGATTTTTGAGATCATATCATTAATTTTACCTCATTTTTCTTTGCATTTTCCCCTAATTTTTAACAAGTAGTTAAGGATCGTAAGTGAATTGAGGTTGTTTTAAATCCACCAAAACCCAACTTTTAAGTCTTTTAGGAACCTCCTAAAACCTACAAGAATAATCTTTTACCTTATTACTCTAATTTCTCCTCAGTTTTCTTAGAATTTTAACAGATCATCAAGTTTCTTTCGAATTTCTACGTTCTCGAAATCCACCGAAACCCAACTTTTTATTCTTCTTGGGACCTCGTAATACCAACGGGAGTGAACTTTTAGGTCATAGAATTAATTTTACCTCATTTTTCTTTGCATTTTCCCCTAATTTTTAACAAGTAGTTAAGGATCGTAAGTGAATTGAGGTGGTTTTAAATCCACCAAAACCCAACTTTTAAGTCTTTTAGGAACCTCCTAAAACCTACAAGAATAATCTTTTACCTTATTACTCTAATTTCTCCTCAGTTTTCTTAGAATTTTAACAGATCATCAAGTTTCTTTTGAATTTCTACGTTCTCGAAATCCACCGAACTAACTTTTTATTCTTCTAGGGACCTCGTAATACCATCGGGAGTGATTTTTGAGGTCATATCATTAATTTTACATCATTTTTCTTTGCATTTTCCCCTAATTTTTAACAAGTAGTTAAGGATCGTAAGTGAATTGAGGTTGTTTTAAATCCACCAAAACCCAACTTTTAAGTCTTTTAGGAACCTCCTAAAACCTACAAGAATAATCTTTTACCTTATTACTCTAATTTCTCCTCAGTTTTCTTTGAATTTTAACAGATCATCAAGTTTCTTTCGAATTTCTACGTTCTCGAAATCCACCGAACTAACTTTTTATTCTTCTAGGGACCTCGTAATACCATCGGGAGTTAACTTTGAGGTCATATCATTAATTTTACCTCATTTTTCTTTGCATTTTCCCCTAATTTTTAACAATTTGTTAAGGATCGTAAGTGAATTGAGGTTGTTTTAAATCCACCAAAACCCAACTTTTAAGTCTTTTAGGAACCTCCTAAAACCTACAAGAATAATCTTTTACCTTATTACTCTAATTTCTCCTCAGTTTTCTTAGAATTTTAACAGATCATCAAGTTTCTTTCGAATTTCTACGTTCTCGAAATCCACCGAAACCCAACTTTTTATTCTTCTTGGGACCTCGTAATACCAACGGGAGTGAACTTTTAGGTCATAGAATTAATTTTACCTCATTTTTCTTTGCATTTTCCCCTAATTTTTAACAAGTAGTTAAGGATCGTAAGTGAATTGAGGTGGTTTTAAATCCACCAAAACCCAACTTTTAAGTCTTTTAGGAACCTCCTAAAACCTACAAGAATAATCTTTTACCTTATTACTCTAATTTCTCCTCAGTTTTCTTAGAATTTTAACAGATCATCAAGTTTCTTTCGAATTTCTACGTTCTCGAAATCCACCGAACTAACTTTTTATTCTTCTAGGGACCTCGTAATAGCATCGGGAGTGATTTTTGAGATCATATCATTAATTTTACCTCATTTTTCTTTGCATTTTCCCCTAATTTTTAACAAGTAGTTAAGGATCGTAAGTGAATTGAGGTTGTTTTAAATCCACCAAAACCCAACTTTTAAGTCTTTTAGGAACCTCCTAAAACCTACAAGAATAATCTTTTACCTTATTACTCTAATTTCTCCTCAGTTTTCTTAGAATTTTAACAGATCATCAAGTTTCTTTTGAATTTCTACGTTCTCGAAATCCACCGAACTAACTTTTTATTCTTCTAGGGACCTCGTAATACCATCGGGAGTGATTTTTGAGGTCATATCATTAATTTTACATCATTTTTCTTTGCATTTTCCCCTAATTTTTAACAAGTAGTTAAGGATCGTAAGTGAATTGAGGTTGTTTTAAATCCACCAAAACCCAACTTTTAAGTCTTTTAGGAACCTCCTAAAACCTACAAGAATAATCTTTTACCTTATTACTCTAATTTCTCCTCAGCTTTCTTTGAATTTTAACAGATCATCAAGTTTCTTTCGAATTTCTACGTTCTCGAAATCCACCGAACTAACTTTTTATTCTTCTAGGGACCTCGTAATACCATCGGGAGTTAACTTTGAGGTCATATCATTAATTTTACCTCATTTTTCTTTGCATTTTCCCCTAATTTTTAACAATTTGTTAAGGATCGTAAGTGAATTGAGGTTGTTTTAAATCCACCAAAACCCAACTTTTAAGTCTTTTAGGAACCTCCTAAAACCTACAAGAATAATCTTTTACCTTATTACTCTAATTTCTCCTCAGTTTTCTTAGAATTTTAACAGATCATCAAGTTTCTTTCGAATTTCTACGTTCTCGAAATCCACCGAACTAACTTTTTATTCTTCTAGGGACCTCGTAATACCATCGGGAGTGATTTTTGAGATCATATCATTAATTTTACCTCATTTTTCTTTGCATTTTCCCCTAATTTTTAACAAGTAGTTAAGGATCGTAAGTGAATTGAGGTTGTTTTAAATCCACCAAAACCCAACTTTTAAGTCTTTTAGGAACCTCCTAAAACCTACAAGAATAATCTTTTACCTTATTACTCTAATTTCTCCTCAGTTTTCTTAGAATTTTAACAGATCATCAAGTTTCTTTCGAATTTCTACGTTCTCGAAATCCACCGAACTAACTTTTTATTCTTCTAGGGACCTCGTAATACCATCGGGAGTGATTTTTGAGGTCATATCATTAATTTTAACTCATTTTTCTTTGCATTTTCCCCTAATTTTTAACAAGTAGTTAAGGATCGTAAGTGAATTGAGGTTGTTTTAAATCCACCAAAACCCAACTTTTAAGTCTTTTAGGAACCTCCTAAAACCTACAAGAATAATCTTTTACCTTATTATTCTAATTTCTCCTCAGTTTTCTTTGAATTTTAACAGATCATCAAGTTTCTTTCGAATTTCTACGTTCTCGAAATCCACCGAACTAACTTTTTATTCTTCTAGGGACCTCGGAATACCATCGGGAGTTAACTTTGAGGTCATATCATTAATTTTACCTCATTTTTCTTTGCATTTTCCCCTAATTTTTAACAATTTGTTAAGGATCGTAAGTGAATTGAGGTTGTTTTAAATCCACCAAAACCCAACTTTTAAGTCTTTTAGGAACCTCCTAAAACCTACAAGAATAATCTTTTACCTTATTACTCTAATTTCTCCTCAGTTTTCTTTGAATTTTAACAGATCATCAAGTTTCTTTCGAATTTCTACGTTCTCGAAATCCACCGAACTAACTTTTTATTCTTCTAGGGACCTCGTAATACCATCGGGAGTTAACTTTGAGGTCATATCATTAATTTGACCTCATTTTTCTTTGCATTTTCCCCTAATTTTTAACAAGTAGTTAATGATCGTAAGTGAATTGAGGTTGTTTTAAATCCACCAAAACCCAACTTTTAAGTCTTTTAGGAACCTCCTAAAACCTACAAGAATAATCTTTTACCTTATTACTCTAATTTCTCCTCAGTTTTCTTTGAATTTTAACAGATCATCAAGTTTCTTTCGAATTTCTACGTTCTCGAAATCCACCGAACTAACTTTTTATTCTTCTAGGAACCTCGTAATACCATCGGGAGTTAACTTTGAGGTCATATCATTAATTTTACCTCATTTTTCTTTGCATTTTCCCCTAATTTTTAACAAGTAGTTAATGATCGTAAGTGAATTGAGGTTGTTTTATATCCACCAAAACCCAACTTTTAAGTCTTTTAGGAACCTCCTAAAACTTACAAGAATAATCTTTTACCTTATTACTCTAATTTCTCCTCAGTTTTCTTAGAATTTTAACAGATCATCAAGTTTCTTTCGAATTTCTACGTTCTCGAAATCCACCGAAACCCAACTTTTTATTCTTCTTGGGACCTCGTAATACCAACGGGAGTGAACTTTTAGGTCATATAATTAATTTTACCTCATTTTTCTTTGCATTTTCTCCTAATTTTTAACAAGTAGTTAAGGATCGTAATTGAATTGAGGTTGTTTTAAATCCACGAAAAGCCAACTTTTAAGTCTTTTAGGAACCTCCTAAAACCTACAAGAATAATCTTTTACGTTATTACTCTAATTTCTCCTCAGTTTTCTTAGAATTTTAACAGATCATCAAGTTTCTTTCGAATTTCTACGTTCTCGAAATCCACCGAACTAACTTTTTATTCTTCTAGGGACCTCGTAATACCATCGGGAGTGATTTTTGAGATCATATCATTAATTTTACCTCATTTTTCTTTGCATTTTCCCCTAATTTTTAACAAGTAGTTAAGGATCGTAAGTGAATTGAGGTTGTTTTAAATCCACCAAAACCCAACTTTTAAGTCTTTTAGGAACCTCCTAAAACCTACAAGAATAATCTTTTACCTTATTACTCTAATTTCTCCTCAGTTTTCTTAGAATTTTAACAGATCATCAAGTTTCTTTCGAATTTCTACGTTCTCGAAATCCACCGAACTAACTTTTTATTCTTCTAGGGACCTCGTAATACCATCGGGAGTGATTTTTGAGGACATATCATTAATTTTAACTCATTTTTCTTTGCATTTTCCCCTAATTTTTAACAAGTAGTTAAGGATCGTAAGTGAATTGAGGTTGTTTTAAATCCACCAAAACCCAACTTTTAAGTCTTTTAGGAACCTCCTAAAACCTACAAGAATAATCTTTTACCTTATTACTCTAATTTCTCCTCAGTTTTCTTAGAATTTTAACAGATCATCAAGTTTCTTTCGAATTTCTACGTTCTCGAAATCCACCGAAACCCAACTTTTTATTCTTCTTGGGACCTCGTAATACCAACGGGAGTGAACTTTTAGGTCATAGAATTAATTTTACCTCATTTTTCTTTGCATTTTCCCCTAATTTTTAACAAGTAGTTAAGGATCGTAAGTGAATTGAGGTGGTTTTAAATCCGCCAAAACCCAACTTTTAAGTCTTTTAGGAACCTCCTAAAACCTACAAGAATAATCTTTTACCTTATTACTCTAATTTCTCCTCAGTTTTCTTAGAATTTTAACAGATCATCAAGTTTCTTTCGAATTTCTACGTTCTCGAAATCCACCGAACTAACTTTTTATTCTTCTAGGGACCTCGTAATACCATCGGGAGTGATTTTTGAGATCATATCATTAATTTTACCTCATTTTTCTTTGCATTTTCCCCTAATTTTTAACAAGTAGTTAAGGATCGTAAGTGAATTGAGGTTGTTTTAAATCCACCAAAACCCAACTTTTAAGTCTTTTAGGAACCTCCTAAAACCTACAAGAATAATCTTTTACCTTATTACTCTAATTTCTCCTCAGTTTTCTTAGAATTTTAACAGATCATCAAGTTTCTTTCGAATTTCTACGTTCTCGAAATCCACCGAACTAACTTTTTATTCTTCTAGGGACCTCGTAATACCATCGGGAGTGATTTTTGAGGTCATATCATTAATTTTAACTCATTTTTCTTTGCATTTTCCCCTAATTTTTAACAAGTAGTTAAGGATCGTAAGTGAATTGAGGTTGTTTTAAATCCACCAAAACCCAACTTTTAAGTCTTTTAGGAACCTCCTAAAACCTACAAGAATAATCTTTTACCTTATTACTCTAATTTCTCCTCAGTTTTCTTTGAATTTTAACAGATCATCAAGTTTCTTTCGAATTTCTACGTTCTCGAAATCCACCGAACTAACTTTTTATTCTTCTAGGGACCTCGGAATACCATCGGGAGTTAACTTTGAGGTCATATCATTAATTTTACCTCATTTTTCTTTGCATTTTCCCCTAATTTTTAACAATTTGTTAAGGATCGTAAGTGAATTGAGGTTGTTTTAAATCCACCAAAACCCAACTTTTAAGTCTTTTAGGAACCTCCTAAAACCTACAAGAATAATCTTTTACCTTATTACTCTAATTTCTCCTCAGTTTTCTTTGAATTTTAACAGATCATCAAGTTTCTTTCGAATTTCTACGTTCTCGAAATCCACCGAACTAACTTTTTATTCTTCTAGGGACCTCGTAATACCATCGGGAGTTAACTTTGAGGTCATATCATTAATTTTACCTCATTTTTCTTTGCATTTTCCCCTAATTTTTAACAAGTAGTTAATGATCGTAAGTGAATTGAGGTTGTTTTAAATCCACCAAAACCCAACTTTTAAGTCTTTTAGGAACCTCCTAAAACCTACAAGAATAATCTTTTACCTTATTACTCTAATTTCTCCTCAGTTTTCTTTGAATTTTAACAGATCATCAAGTTTCTTTCAAATTTCTACGTTCTCGAAATCCACCGAACTAACTTTTTATTCTTCTAGGGACCTCGTAATACCATCGGGAGTTAACTTTGAGGTCATATCATTAATTTTACCTCATTTTTCTTTGCATTTTCCCCTAATTTTTAACAAGTAGTTAATGATCGTAAGTGAATTGAGGTTGTTTTATATCCACCAAAACCCAACTTTTAAGTCTTTTAGGAACCTCCTAAAACCTACAAGAATAATCTTTTACCTTATTACTCTAATTTCTCCTCAGTTTTCTTAGAATTTTAACAGATCATCAAGTTTCTTTCGAATTTCTACGTTCTCGAAATCCACCGAAACCCAACTTTTTATTCTTCTTGGGACCTCGTAATACCAACGGGAGTGAACTTTTAGGTCATATAATTAATTTTACCTCATTTTTCTTTGCATTTTCTCCTAATTTTTAACAAGTAGTTAAGGATCGTAATTGAATTGAGGTTGTTTTAAATCCACGAAAAGCCAACTTTTAAGTCTTTTAGGAACCTCCTAAAACCTACAAGAATAATCTTTTACGTTATTACTCTAATTTCTCCTCAGTTTTCTTAGAATTTTAACAGATCATCAAGTTTCTTTCGAATTTCTACGTTCTCGAAATCCACCGAACTAACTTTTTATTCTTCTAGGGACCTCGTAATACCATCGGGAGTGATTTTTGAGATCATATCATTAATTTTACCTCATTTTTCTTTGCATTTTCCCCTAATTTTTAACAAGTAGTTAAGGATCGTAAGTGAATTGAGGTTGTTTTAAATCCACCAAAACCCAACTTTTAAGTCTTTTAGGAACCTCCTAAAACCTACAAGAATAATCTTTTACCTTATTACTCTAATTTCTCCTCAGTTTTCTTAGAATTTCAACAGATCATCAAGTTTCTTTCGAATTTCTACGTTCTCGAAATCCACCGAACTAACTTTTTATTCTTCTAGGGACCTCGTAATACCATCGGGAGTGATTTTTGAGGTCATATCATTAATTTTAACTCATTTTTCTTTGCATTTTCCCCTAATTTTTAACAAGTAGTTAAGGATCGTAAGTGAATTGAGGTTGTTTTAAATCCACCAAAACCCAACTTTTAAGTCTTTTAGGAACCTCCTAAAACCTACAAGAATAATCTTTTACCTTATTACTCTAATTTCTCCTCAGTTTTCTTAGAATTTTAACAGATCATCAAGTTTCTTTCGAATTTCTACGTTCTCGAAATCCACCGAAACCCAACTTTTTATTCTTCTTGGGACCTCGTAATACCAACGGGAGTGAACTTTTAGGTCATAGAATTAATTTTACCTCATTTTTCTTTGCATTTTCCCCTAATTTTTAACAAGTAGTTAAGGATCGTAAGTGAATTGAGGTGGTTTTAAATCCACCAAAACCCAACTTTTAAGTCTTTTAGGAACCTCCTAAAACCTACAAGAATAATCTTTTACCTTATTACTCTAATTTCTCCTCAGTTTTCTTAGAATTTCAACAGATCATCAAGTTTCTTTCGAATTTCTACGTTCTCGAAATCCACCGAACTAACTTTTTATTCTTCTAGGGACCTCGTAATACCATCGGGAGTGATTTTTGAGGTCATATCATTAATTTTAACTCATTTTTCTTTGCATTTTCCCCTAATTTTTAACAAGTAGTTAAGGATCGTAAGTGAATTGAGGTTGTTTTAAATCCACCAAAACCCAACTTTTAAGTCTTTTAGGAACCTCCTAAAACCTACAAGAATAATCTTTTACCTTATTACTCTAATTTCTCCTCAGTTTTCTTTGAATTTTAACAGATCATCAAGTTTCTTTCGAATTTCTACGTTCTCGAAATCCACCGAACTAACTTTTTATTCTTCTAGGAACCTCGTAATACCATCGGGAGTTAACTTTGAGGTCATATCATTAATTTTACCTCATTTTTCTTTGCATTTTCCCCTAATTTTTAACAAGTAGTTAATGATCGTAAGTGAATTGAGGTTGTTTTATATCCACCAAAACCCAACTTTTAAGTCTTTTAGGAACCTCCTAAAACTTACAAGAATAATCTTTTACCTTATTACTCTAATTTCTCCTCAGTTTTCTTAGAATTTTAACAGATCATCAAGTTTCTTTCGAATTTCTACGTTCTCGAAATCCACCGAAACCCAACTTTTTATTCTTCTTGGGACCTCGTAATACCAACGGGAGTGAACTTTTAGGTCATATAATTAATTTTACCTCATTTTTCTTTGCATTTTCTCCTAATTTTTAACAAGTAGTTAAGGATCGTAATTGAATTGAGGTTGTTTTAAATCCACGAAAAGCCAACTTTTAAGTCTTTTAGGAACCTCCTAAAACCTACAAGAATAATCTTTTACGTTATTACTCTAATTTCTCCTCAGTTTTCTTAGAATTTTAACAGATCATCAAGTTTCTTTCGAATTTCTACGTTCTCGAAATCCACCGAACTAACTTTTTATTCTTCTAGGGACCTCGTAATACCATCGGGAGTGATTTTTGAGATCATATCATTAATTTTACCTCATTTTTCTTTGCATTTTCCCCTAATTTTTAACAAGTAGTTAAGGATCGTAAGTGAATTGAGGTTGTTTTAAATCCACCAAAACCCAACTTTTAAGTCTTTTAGGAACCTCCTAAAACCTACAAGAATAATCTTTTACCTTATTACTCTAATTTCTCCTCAGTTTTCTTAGAATTTTAACAGATCATCAAGTTTCTTTCGAATTTCTACGTTCTCGAAATCCACCGAACTAACTTTTTATTCTTCTAGGGACCTCGTAATACCATCGGGAGTGATTTTTGAGGACATATCATTAATTTTAACTCATTTTTCTTTGCATTTTCCCCTAATTTTTAACAAGTAGTTAAGGATCGTAAGTGAATTGAGGTTGTTTTAAATCCACCAAAACCCAACTTTTAAGTCTTTTAGGAACCTCCTAAAACCTACAAGAATAATCTTTTACCTTATTACTCTAATTTCTCCTCAGTTTTCTTAGAATTTTAACAGATCATCAAGTTTCTTTCGAATTTCTACGTTCTCGAAATCCACCGAAACCCAACTTTTTATTCTTCTTGGGACCTCGTAATACCAACGGGAGTGAACTTTTAGGTCATAGAATTAATTTTACCTCATTTTTCTTTGCATTTTCCCCTAATTTTTAACAAGTAGTTAAGGATCGTAAGTGAATTGAGGTGGTTTTAAATCCGCCAAAACCCAACTTTTAAGTCTTTTAGGAACCTCCTAAAACCTACAAGAATAATCTTTTACCTTATTACTCTAATTTCTCCTCAGTTTTCTTAGAATTTTAACAGATCATCAAGTTTCTTTCGAATTTCTACGTTCTCGAAATCCACCGAACTAACTTTTTATTCTTCTAGGGACCTCGTAATACCATCGGGAGTGATTTTTGAGATCATATCATTAATTTTACCTCATTTTTCTTTGCATTTTCCCCTAATTTTTAACAAGTAGTTAAGGGTCGTAAGTGAATTGAGGTTGTTTTAAATCCACCAAAACCCAACTTTTAAGTCTTTTAGGAACCTCCTAAAACCTACAAGAATAATCTTTTACCTTATTACTCTAATTTCTCCTCAGTTTTCTTAGAATTTTAACAGATCATCAAGTTTCTTTCGAATTTCTACGTTCTCGAAATCCACCGAACTAACTTTTTATTCTTCTAGGGACCTCGTAATACCATCGGGAGTGATTTTTGAGGTCATATCATTAATTTTAACTCATTTTTCTTTGCATTTTCCCCTAATTTTTAACAAGTAGTTAAGGATCGTAAGTGAATTGAGGTTGTTTTAAATCCACCAAAACCCAACTTTTAAGTCTTTTAGGAACCTCCTAAAACCTACAAGAATAATCTTTTACCTTATTACTCTAATTTCTCCTCAGTTTTCTTTGAATTTTAACAGATCATCAAGTTTCTTTCGAATTTCTACGTTCTCGAAATCCACCGAACTAACTTTTTATTCTTCTAGGGACCTCGGAATACCATCGGGAGTTAACTTTGAGGTCATATCATTAATTTTACCTCATTTTTCTTTGCATTTTCCCCTAATTTTTAACAATTTGTTAAGGATCGTAAGTGAATTGAGGTTGTTTTAAATCCACCAAAACCCAACTTTTAAGTCTTTTAGGAACCTCCTAAAACCTACAAGAATAATCTTTTACCTTATTACTCTAATTTCTCCTCAGTTTTCTTTGAATTTTAACAGATCATCAAGTTTCTTTCGAATTTCTACGTTCTCGAAATCCACCGAACTAACTTTTTATTCTTCTAGGGACCTCGTAATACCATCGGGAGTTAACTTTGAGGTCATATCATTAATTTTACCTCATTTTTCTTTGCATTTTCCCCTAATTTTTAACAAGTAGTTAATGATCGTAAGTGAATTGAGGTTGTTTTAAATCCACCAAAACCCAACTTTTAAGTCTTTTAGGAACCTCCTAAAACCTACAAGAATAATCTTTTACCTTATTACTCTAATTTCTCCTCAGTTTTCTTTGAATTTTAACAGATCATCAAGTTTCTTTCAAATTTCTACGTTCTCGAAATCCACCGAACTAACTTTTTATTCTTCTAGGGACCTCGTAATACCATCGGGAGTTAACTTTGAGGTCATATCATTAATTTTACCTCATTTTTCTTTGCATTTTCCCCTAATTTTTAACAAGTAGTTAAGGATCGTAAGTGAATTGAGGTTGTTTTAAATCCACCAAAACCCAACTTTTAAGTCTTTTAGGAACCTCCTAAAACCTACAAGAATAATCTTTTACCTTATTACTCTAATTTCTCCTCAGTTTTCTTAGAATTTTAACAGATCATCAAGTTTCTTTCGAATTTCTACGTTCTCGAAATCCACCGAACTAACTTTTTATTCTTCTAGGGACCTCGTAATACCATCGGGAGTGATTTTTGAGGACATATCATTAATTTTAACTCATTTTTCTTTGCATTTTCCCCTAATTTTTAACAAGTAGTTAAGGATCGTAAGTGAATTGAGGTTGTTTTAAATCCACCAAAACCCAACTTTTAAGTCTTTTAGGAACCTCCTAAAACCTACAAGAATAATCTTTTACCTTATTACTCTAATTTCTCCTCAGTTTTCTTAGAATTTTAACAGATCATCAAGTTTCTTTCGAATTTCTACGTTCTCGAAATCCACCGAAACCCAACTTTTTATTCTTCTTGGGACCTCGTAATACCAACGGGAGTGAACTTTTAGGTCATAGAATTAATTTTACCTCATTTTTCTTTGCATTTTCCCCTAATTTTTAACAAGTAGTTAAGGATCGTAAGTGAATTGAGGTGGTTTTAAATCCGCCAAAACCCAACTTTTAAGTCTTTTAGGAACCTCCTAAAACCTACAAGAATAATCTTTTACCTTATTACTCTAATTTCTCCTCAGTTTTCTTAGAATTTTAACAGATCATCAAGTTTCTTTCGAATTTCTACGTTCTCGAAATCCACCGAACTAACTTTTTATTCTTCTAGGGACCTCGTAATACCATCGGGAGTGATTTTTGAGATCATATCATTAATTTTACCTCATTTTTCTTTGCATTTTCCCCTAATTTTTAACAAGTAGTTAAGGGTCGTAAGTGAATTGAGGTTGTTTTAAATCCACCAAAACCCAACTTTTAAGTCTTTTAGGAACCTCCTAAAACCTACAAGAATAATCTTTTACCTTATTACTCTAATTTCTCCTCAGTTTTCTTAGAATTTTAACAGATCATCAAGTTTCTTTCGAATTTCTACGTTCTCGAAATCCACCGAACTAACTTTTTATTCTTCTAGGGACCTCGTAATACCATCGGGAGTGATTTTTGAGGTCATATCATTAATTTTAACTCATTTTTCTTTGCATTTTCCCCTAATTTTTAACAAGTAGTTAAGGATCGTAAGTGAATTGAGGTGGTTTTAAATCCACCAAAACCCAACTTTTAAGTCTTTTAGGAACCTCCTAAAACCTACAAGAATAATCTTTTACCTTATTACTCTAATTTCTCCTCAGTTTTCTTAGAATTTCAACAGATCATCAAGTTTCTTTCGAATTTCTACGTTCTCGAAATCCACCGAACTAACTTTTTATTCTTCTAGGGACCTCGGAATACCATCGGGAGTTAACTTTGAGGTCATATCATTAATTTTAACTCATTTTTCTTTGCATTTTCCCCTAATTTTTAACAAGTAGTTAAGGATCGTAAGTGAATTGAGGTTGTTTTAAATCCACCAAAACCCAACTTTTAAGTCTTTTAGGAACCTCCTAAAACCTACAAGAATAATCTTTTACCTTATTACTCTAATTTCTCCTCAGTTTTCTTAGAATTTTAACAGATCATCAAGTTTCTTTCGAATTTCTACGTTCTCGAAATCCACCGAAACCCAACTTTTTATTCTTCTTGGGACCTCGTAATACCAACGGGAGTGAACTTTTAGGTCATAGAATTAATTTTACCTCATTTTTCTTTGCATTTTCCCCTAATTTTTAACAAGTAGTTAAGGATCGTAAGTGAATTGAGGTGGTTTTAAATCCACCAAAACCCAACTTTTAAGTCTTTTAGGAACCTCCTAAAACCTACAAGAATAATCTTTTACCTTATTACTCTAATTTCTCCTCAGTTTTCTTAGAATTTTAACAGATCATCAAGTTTCTTTCGAATTTCTACGTTCTCGAAATCCACCGAACTAACTTTTTATTCTTCTAGGGACCTCGTAATACCATCGGGAGTGATTTTTGAGGTCATATCATTAATTTTACATCATTTTTCTTTGCATTTTCCCCTAATTTTTAACAAGTAGTTAAGGATCGTAAGTGAATTGAGGTTGTTTTAAATCCACCAAAACCCAACTTTTAAGTCTTTTAGGAACCTCCTAAAACCTACAAGAATAATCTTTTTGCCATATTACTCTAATTTCTCCTCTGTTTTCTTAGAATTTTAACAGATCATCAAGTTTCTTTCGAATTTCTACGTTCTCGAAATCCACCGAAACCCAACTTTTTATTCTTCTTGGGACCTCGTAATACCAACGGGAGTGAACTTTTAGGTCATATAATTAATTTTACCTCATTTTTCTTTGCATTTTCTCCTAATTTTTAACAAGTAGTTAAGGATCGTAAGTGAATTGAGGTTGTTTTAAATCCACCAAAACCCAACTTTTAAGTCTTTTAGGAACCTCCTAAAACCTACAAGAATAATCTTTTACCTTATTACTCTAATTTCTCCTCAGTTTTCTTAGAATTTTAACAGATCATCAAGTTTCTTTCGAATTTCTACGTTCTCGAAATCCACCGAACTAACTTTTTATTCTTCTAGGGACCTCGTAATACCATCGGGGGTGATTTTTGAGGTCATATCATTAATTTTACCTCATTTTTCTTTGCATTTTCCCCTAATTTTTAACAAGTAGTTAAGGATCGTAAGTGAATTGAGGTTGTTTTAAATCCACCAAAACCCAACTTTTAAGTCTTTTAGGAACCTCCTAAAACCTACAAGAATAATCTTTTACCTTATTACTCTAATTTCTCCTCAGTTTTCATTGAATTTTAACAGATCATCAAGTTTCTTTCGAATTTCTACGTTCTCGAAATCCACCGAACTAACTTTTTATTCTTCTAGGGACCTCGTAATACCATCGGGAGTCAACTTTGAGGTCATATCATTAATTTTACCTCATTTTTCTTTGCATTTTCCCCTAATTTTTAACAAGTTGTTAAGGATCGTAAGTGAATTGAGGTTGTTTTAAATCCACCAAAACCCAACTTTTAAGTCTTTTAGGAACCTCCTAAAACCTACAAGAATAATCTTTTACCTTATTACTCTAATTTCTCCTCAGTTTTCTTAGAATTTTAACAGATCATCAAGTTTCTTTCGAATTTCTACGTTCTCGAAATCCACCGAACTAACTTTTTATTCTTCTAGGGACCTCGTAATACCATCGGGAGTGATTTTTGAGGTCATATCATTAATTTTACATCATTTTTCTTTGCATTTTCCCCTAATTTTTAACAAGTAGTTAAGGATCGTAAGTGAATTGAGGTTGTTTTAAATCCACCAAAACCCAACTTTTAAGTCTTTTAGGAACCTCCTAAAACCTACAAGAATAATCTTTTTGCCATATTACTCTAATTTCTCCTCTGTTTTCTTAGAATTTTAACAGATCATCAAGTTTCTTTCGAATTTCTACGTTCTCGAAATCCACCGAAACCCAACTTTTTATTCTTCTTGGGACCTCGTAATACCAACGGGAGTGAACTTTTAGGTCATATAATTAATTTTACCTCATTTTTCTTTGCATTTTCTCCTAATTTTTAACAAGTAGTTAAGGATCGTAATTGAATTGAGGTTGTTTTAAATCCACGAAAACACAACTTTTAAGTCTTTTAGGAACCTCCTAAAACCTACAAGAATAATCTTTTACGTTATTACTCTAATTTCTCCTCAGTTTTCTTAGAATTTTAACAGATCATCAAGTTTCTTTCGAATTTCTACGTTCTGGAAATCCACCGAACTAACTTTTTATTCTTCTAGGGACCTCGTAATAGCATCGGGAGTGATTTTTGAGATCATATCATTAATTTTACCTCATTTTTCTTTGCATTTTCCCCTAATTTTTAACAAGTAGTTAAGGATCGTAAGTGAATTGAGGTTGTTTTAAATCCACCAAAACCCAACTTTTAAGTCTTTTAGGAACCTCCTAAAACCTACAAGAATAATCTTTTACCTTATTACTCTAATTTCTCCTCAGTTTTCTTAGAATTTTAACAGATCATCAAGTTTCTTTCGAATTTCTACGTTCTCGAAATCCACCGAACTAACTTTTTATTCTTCTAGGGACCTCGTAATACCATCGGGAGTGATTTTTGAGGTCATATCATTAATTTTACATCATTTTTTTTTGCATTTTCCCGTAATTTTTAACAAGTAGTTAAGGATCGTAAGTGAATTGAGGTTGTTTTAAATCCACCAAAACCCAACTTTTAAGTCTTTTAGGAACCTCCTAAAACCTACAAGAATAATCTTTTACCTTATTACTCTAATTTCTCCTCAGTTTTCTTAGAATTTTAACAGATCATCAAGTTTCTTTCGAATTTCTACGTTCTCGAAATCCACCGAACTAACTTTTTATTCTTCTAGGGACCTCGTAATACCATCGGGAGTGATTTTTGAGGTCATATCATTAATTTTACCTCATTTTTCTTTGCATTTTCCCCTAATTTTTAACAAGTTGTTAAGGATCGTAAGTGAATTGAGGTTGTTTTATATCCACCAAAACCCAACTTTTATGTCTTCGAGGGACCTCCAAAAACCTACAAGAATAATCTTTTTGCCATATTACTCTAATTTCTCCTCTGTTTTCTTAGAATTTTAACGAATCATCAAGTTTCTTTCAATTTTTGACGTTCTCGAAATCCACCGAAACTTAACTTTTTATTCTTCTAGGGACCTCGTAATACCAACGGGAGTGAACTTTTAGGTCATATAATTAATTTTACCTCATTTTTCTTCGCATTTTCTCCTAATTTTTAACAAGTAGTTAAGGATCGTAAGTGAATTGAGGTTGTTTTAAATCCACCAAAACCCAACTTTTAAGTCTTTTAGGAACCTCCTAAAACCTACAAGAATAATCTTTTACCTTATTACTCTAATTTCTCCTCAGTTTTCTTAGAATTTTAACAGATCATCAAGTTTCTTTCGAATTTCTACGTTCTCGAAATCCACCGAACTAACTTTTTATTCTTCTAGGGACCTCGTAATACCATCGGGAGTGATTTTTGAGGTCATATCATTAATTTTACCTCATTTTTCTTTGCATTTTCCCCTAATTTTTAACAAGTAGTTAAGGATCGTAAGTGAATTGAGGTTGTTTTAAATCCACCAAAACCCAACTTTTAAGTCTTTTAGGAACCTCCTAAAACCTACAAGAATAATCTTTTTGCCATATTACTCTAATTTCTCCTCTGTTTTCTTAGAATTTTAACAGATCATCAAGTTTCTTTCGAATTTCTACGTTCTCGAAATCCACCGAAACCCAACTTTTTATTCTTCTTGGGACCTCGTAATACCAACGGGAGTGAACTTTTAGGTCATATAATTAATTTTACCTCATTTTTCTTTGCATTTTCTCCTAATTTTTAACAAGTAGTTAAGGATCGTAAGTGAATTGAGGTTGTTTTAAATCCACCAAAACCCAACTTTTAAGTCTTTTAGGAACCTCCTAAAACCTACAAGAATAATCTTTTACCTTATTACTCTAATTTCTCCTCAGTTTTCTTAGAATTTTAACAGATCATCAAGTTTCTTTCGAATTTCTACGTTCTCGAAATCCACCGAACTAACTTTTTATTCTTCTAGGGACCTCGTAATACCATCGGGGGTGATTTTTGAGGTCATATCATTAATTTTACCTCATTTTTCTTTGCATTTTCCCCTAATTTTTAACAAGTAGTTAAGGATCGTAAGTGAATTGAGGTTGTTTTAAATCCACCAAAACCCAACTTTTAAGTCTTTTAGGAACCTCCTAAAACCTACAAGAATAATCTTTTACCTTATTACTCTAATTTCTCCTCAGTTTTCATTGAATTTTAACAGATCATCAAGTTTCTTTCGAATTTCTACGTTCTCGAAATCCACCGAACTAACTTTTTATTCTTCTAGGGACCTCGTAATACCATCGGGAGTCAACTTTGAGGTCATATCATTAATTTTACCTCATTTTTCTTTGCATTTTCCCCTAATTTTTAACAAGTTGTTAAGGATCGTAAGTGAATTGAGGTTGTTTTAAATCCACCAAAACCCAACTTTTAAGTCTTTTAGGAACCTCCTAAAACCTACAAGAATATTCTTTTACCTTATTACTCTAATTTCTCCTCAGTTTTCTTAGAATTTTAACAGATCATCAAGTTTCTTTCGAATTTCTACGTTCTCGAAATCCACCGAAACCCAACTTTTTATTCTTCTTGGGACCTCGTAATACCAACGGGAGTGAACTTTTAGGTCATAGAATTAATTTTACCTCATTTTTCTTTGCATTTTCCCCTAATTTTTGACTAGTAGTTAAGGATCGTAAATGAATTGAGGTTGTTTTAAATCCACCAAAACCCAACTTTTATGTCTTCGAGGGACGTCCTAAAACCTACAAGAATAATCTTTTACCTTATTACTCTAATTTCTCCTCAGTTTTCTTAGAATTTTAACAGATCATCAAGTTTCTTTCGAATTTCTACGTTCTCGAAATCCACCGAACTAACTTTTTATTCTTCTAGGGACCTCGTAATACCATCGGGAGTGATTTTTGAGGTCATATCATTAATTTTACATCATTTTTCTTTGCATTTTCCCCTAATTTTTAACAAGTAGTTAAGGATCGTAAGTGAATTGAGGTTGTTTTAAATCCACCAAAACCCAACTTTTAAGTCTTTTAGGAACCTCCTAAAACCTACAAGAATAATCTTTTTGCCATATTACTCTAATTTCTCCTCTGTTTTCTTAGAATTTTAACAGATCATCAAGTTTCTTTCGAATTTCTACGTTCTCGAAATCCACCGAAACCCAACTTTTTATTCTTCTTGGGACCTCGTAATACCAACGGGAGTGAACTTTTAGGTCATATAATTAATTTTACCTCATTTTTCTTTGCATTTTCTCCTAATTTTTAACAAGTAGTTAAGGATCGTAAGTGAATTGAGGTTGTTTTAAATCCACCAAAACCCAACTTTTAAGTCTTTTAGGAACCTCCTAAAACCTACAAGAATAATCTTTTACCTTATTACTCTAATTTCTCCTCAGTTTTCTTAGAATTTTAACAGATCATCAAGTTTCTTTCGAATTTCTACGTTCTGGAAATCCACCGAACTAACTTTTTATTCTTCTAGGGACCTCGTAATAGCATCGGGAGTGATTTTTGAGATCATATCATTAATTTTACCTCATTTTTCTTTGCATTTTCCCCTAATTTTTAACAAGTAGTTAAGGATCGTAAGTGAATTGAGGTTGTTTTAAATCCACCAAAACCCAACTTTTAAGTCTTTTAGGAACCTCCTAAAACCTACAAGAATAATCTTTTACCTTATTACTCTAATTTCTCCTCAGTTTTCTTAGAATTTTAACAGATCATCAAGTTTCTTTCGAATTTCTACGTTCTCGAAATCCACCGAACTAACTTTTTATTCTTCTAGGGACCTCGTAATACCATCGGGAGTGATTTTTGAGGTCATATCATTAATTTTACATCATTTTTTTTTGCATTTTCCCGTAATTTTTAACAAGTAGTTAAGGATCGTAAGTGAATTGAGGTTGTTTTAAATCCACCAAAACCCAACTTTTAAGTCTTTTAGGAACCTCCTAAAACCTACAAGAATAATCTTTTACCTTATTACTCTAATTTCTCCTCAGTTTTCTTAGAATTTTAACAGATCATCAAGTTTCTTTCGAATTTCTACGTTCTCGAAATCCACCGAACTAACTTTTTATTCTTCTAGGGACCTCGTAATACCATCGGGAGTGATTTTTGAGGTCATATCATTAATTTTACCTCATTTTTCTTTGCATTTTCCCCTAATTTTTAACAAGTTGTTAAGGATCGTAAGTGAATTGAGGTTGTTTTATATCCACCAAAACCCAACTTTTATGTCTTCGAGGGACCTCCAAAAACCTACAAGAATAATCTTTTTGCCATATTACTCTAATTTCTCCTCTGTTTTCTTAGAATTTTAACGAATCATCAAGTTTCTTTCAATTTTTGACGTTCTCGAAATCCACCGAAACTTAACTTTTTATTCTTCTAGGGACCTCGTAATACCAACGGGAGTGAACTTTTAGGTCATATAATTAATTTTACCTCATTTTTCTTCGCATTTTCTCCTAATTTTTAACAAGTAGTTAAGGATCGTAAGTGAATTGAGGTTGTTTTAAATCCACCAAAACCCAACTTTTAAGTCTTTTAGGAACCTCCTAAAACCTACAAGAATAATCTTTTACCTTATTACTCTAATTTCTCCTCAGTTTTCTTAGAATTTTAACAGATCATCAAGTTTCTTTCGAATTTCTACGTTCTCGAAATCCACCGAACTAACTTTTTATTCTTCTAGGGACCTCGTAATACCATCGGGAGTGATTTTTGAGGTCATATCATTAATTTTACCTCATTTTTCTTTGCATTTTCCCCTAATTTTTAACAAGTAGTTAAGGATCGTAAGTGAATTGAGGTTGTTTTAAATCCACCAAAACCCAACTTTTAAGTCTTTTAGGAACCTCCTAAAACCTACAAGAATAATCTTTTTGCCATATTACTCTAATTTCTCCTCTGTTTTCTTAGAATTTTAACAGATCATCAAGTTTCTTTCGAATTTCTACGTTCTCGAAATCCACCGAAACCCAACTTTTTATTCTTCTTGGGACCTCGTAATACCAACGGGAGTGAACTTTTAGGTCATATAATTAATTTTACCTCATTTTTCTTTGCATTTTCTCCTAATTTTTAACAAGTAGTTAAGGATCGTAAGTGAATTGAGGTTGTTTTAAATCCACCAAAACCCAACTTTTAAGTCTTTTAGGAACCTCCTAAAACCTACAAGAATAATCTTTTACCTTATTACTCTAATTTCTCCTCAGTTTTCTTAGAATTTTAACAGATCATCAAGTTTCTTTCGAATTTCTACGTTCTCGAAATCCACCGAACTAACTTTTTATTCTTCTAGGGACCTCGTAATACCATCGGGAGTGATTTTTGAGGTCATATCATTAATTTTAACTCATTTTTCTTTGCATTTTCCCCTAATTTTTAACAAGTAGTTAAGGATCGTAAGTGAATTGAGGTTGTTTTAAATCCACCAAAACCCAACTTTTAAGTCTTTTAGGAACCTCCTAAAACCTACAAGAATAATCTTTTACCTTATTACTCTAATTTCTCCTCAGTTTTCTTTGAATTTTAACAGATCATCAAGTTTCTTTCGAATTTCTACGTTCTCGAAATCCACCGAACTAACTTTTTATTCTTCTAGGGACCTCGGAATACCATCGGGAGTTAACTTTGAGGTCATATCATTAATTTTACCTCATTTTTCTTTGCATTTTCCCCTAATTTTTAACAATTTGTTAAGGATCGTAAGTGAATTGAGGTTGTTTTAAATCCACCAAAACCCAACTTTTAAGTCTTTTAGGAACCTCCTAAAACCTACAAGAATAATCTTTTACCTTATTACTCTAATTTCTCCTCAGTTTTCTTTGAATTTTAACAGATCATCAAGTTTCTTTCGAATTTCTACGTTCTCGAAATCCACCGAACTAACTTTTTATTCTTCTAGGGACCTCGTAATACCATCGGGAGTTAACTTTGAGGTCATATCATTAATTTTACCTCATTTTTCTTTGCATTTTCCCCTAATTTTTAACAAGTAGTTAATGATCGTAAGTGAATTGAGGTTGTTTTAAATCCACCAAAACCCAACTTTTAAGTCTTTTAGGAACCTCCTAAAACCTACAAGAATAATCTTTTACCTTATTACTCTAATTTCTCCTCAGTTTTCTTTGAATTTTAACAGATCATCAAGTTTCTTTCAAATTTCTACGTTCTCGAAATCCACCGAACTAACTTTTTATTCTTCTAGGGACCTCGTAATACCATCGGGAGTTAACTTTGAGGTCATATCATTAATTTTACCTCATTTTTCTTTGCATTTTCCCCTAATTTTTAACAAGTAGTTAATGATCGTAAGTGAATTGAGGTTGTTTTATATCCACCAAAACCCAACTTTTAAGTCTTTTAGGAACCTCCTAAAACCTACAAGAATAATCTTTTACCTTATTACTCTAATTTCTCCTCAGTTTTCTTAGAATTTTAACAGATCATCAAGTTTCTTTCGAATTTCTACGTTCTCGAAATCCACCGAACTAACTTTTTATTCTTCTAGGGACCTCGTAATACCATCGGGAGTGATTTTTGAGGTCATATCATTAATTTTAACTCATTTTTCTTTGCATTTTCCCCTAATTTTTAACAAGTAGTTAAGGATCGTAAGTGAATTGAGGTTGTTTTAAATCCACCAAAACCCAACTTTTAAGTCTTTTAGGAACCTCCTAAAACCTACAAGAATAATCTTTTACCTTATTACTCTAATTTCTCCTCAGTTTTCTTTGAATTTTAACAGATCATCAAGTTTCTTTCGAATTTCTACGTTCTCGAAATCCACCGAACTAACTTTTTATTCTTCTAGGGACCTCGGAATACCATCGGGAGTTAACTTTGAGGTCATATCATTAATTTTACCTCATTTTTCTTTGCATTTTCCCCTAATTTTTAACAATTTGTTAAGGATCGTAAGTGAATTGAGGTTGTTTTAAATCCACCAAAACCCAACTTTTAAGTCTTTTAGGAACCTCCTAAAACCTACAAGAATAATCTTTTACCTTATTACTCTAATTTCTCCTCAGTTTTCTTTGAATTTTAACAGATCATCAAGTTTCTTTCGAATTTCTACGTTCTCGAAATCCACCGAACTAACTTTTTATTCTTCTAGGGACCTCGTAATACCATCGGGAGTTAACTTTGAGGTCATATCATTAATTTTACCTCATTTTTCTTTGCATTTTCCCCTAATTTTTAGCAAGTAGTTAATGATCGTAAGTGAATTGAGGTTGTTTTAAATCCACCAAAACCCAACTTTTAAGTCTTTTAGGAACCTCCTAAAACCTACAAGAATAATCTTTTACCTTATTACTCTAATTTCTCCTCAGTTTTCTTTGAATTTTAACAGATCATCAAGTTTCTTTCAAATTTCTACGTTCTCGAAATCCACCGAACTAACTTTTTATTCTTCTAGGGACCTCGTAATACCATCGGGAGTTAACTTTGAGGTCATATCATTAATTTTACCTCATTTTTCTTTGCATTTTCCCCTAATTTTTAACAAGTAGTTAATGATCGTAAGTGAATTGAGGTTGTTTTATATCCACCAAAACCCAACTTTTAAGTCTTTTAGGAACCTCCTAAAACCTACAAGAATAATCTTTTACCTTATTACTCTAATTTCTCCTCAGTTTTCTTAGAATTTTAACAGATCATCAAGTTTCTTTCGAATTTCTACGTTCTCGAAATCCACCGAAACCCAACTTTTTATTCTTCTTGGGACCTCGTAATACCAACGGGAGTGAACTTTTAGGTCATATAATTAATTTTACCTCATTTTTCTTTGCATTTTCTCCTAATTTTTAACAAGTAGTTAAGGATCGTAATTGAATTGAGGTTGTTTTAAATCCACGAAAAGCCAACTTTTAAGTCTTTTAGGAACCTCCTAAAACCTACAAGAATAATCTTTTACGTTATTACTCTAATTTCTCCTCAGTTTTCTTAGAATTTTAACAGATCATCAAGTTTCTTTCGAATTTCTACGTTCTCGAAATCCACCGAACTAACTTTTTATTCTTCTAGGGACCTCGTAATACCATCGGGAGTGATTTTTGAGATCATATCATTAATTTTACCTCATTTTTCTTTGCATTTTCCCCTAATTTTTAACAAGTAGTTAAGGATCGTAAGTGAATTGAGGTTGTTTTAAATCCACCAAAACCCAACTTTTAAGTCTTTTAGGAACCTCCTAAAACCTACAAGAATAATCTTTTACCTTATTACTCTAATTTCTCCTCAGTTTTCTTAGAATTTTAACAGATCATCAAGTTTCTTTCGAATTTCTACGTTCTCGAAATCCACCGAACTAACTTTTTATTCTTCTAGGGACCTCGTAATACCATCGGGAGTGATTTTTGAGGTCATATCATTAATTTTAACTCATTTTTCTTTGCATTTTCCCCTAATTTTTAACAAGTAGTTAAGGATCGTAAGTGAATTGAGGTTGTTTTAAATCCACCAAAACCCAACTTTTAAGTCTTTTAGGAACCTCCTAAAACCTACAAGAATAATCTTTTACCTTATTACTCTAATTTCTCCTCAGTTTTCTTAGAATTTTAACAGATCATCAAGTTTCTTTCGAATTTCTACGTTCTCGAAATCCACCGAAACCCAACTTTTTATTCTTCTTGGGACCTCGTAATACCAACGGGAGTGAACTTTTAGGTCATTGAATTAATTTTACCTCATTTTTCTTTGCATTTTCCCCTAATTTTTAACAAGTAGTTAAGGATCGTAAGTGAATTGAGGTGGTTTTAAATCCACCAAAACCCAACTTTTAAGTCTTTTAGGAACCTCCTAAAACCTACAAGAATAATCTTTTACCTTATTACTCTAATTTCTCCTCAGTTTTCTTAGAATTTTAACAGATCATCAAGTTTCTTTCGAATTTCTACGTTCTCGAAATCCACCGAACTAACTTTTTATTCTTCTAGGGACCTCGTAATACCATCGGGAGTGATTTTTGAGGTCATATCATTAATTTTACATCATTTTTCTTTGCATTTTCCCCTAATTTTTAACAAGTAGTTAAGGATCGTAAGTGAATTGAGGTTGTTTTAAATCCACCAAAACCCAACTTTTAAGTCTTTTAGGAACCTCCTAAAACCTACAAGAATAATCTTTTTGCCATATTACTCTAATTTCTCCTCTGTTTTCTTAGAATTTTAACAGATCATCAAGTTTCTTTCGAATTTCTACGTTCTCGAAATCCACCGAAACCCAACTTTTTATTCTTCTTGGGACCTCGTAATACCAACGGGAGTGAACTTTTAGGTCATATAATTAATTTTACCTCATTTTTCTTTGCATTTTCTCCTAATTTTTAACAAGTAGTTAAGGATCGTAATTGAATTGAGGTTGTTTTAAATCCACGAAAACACAACTTTTAAGTCTTTTAGGAACCTCCTAAAACCTACAAGAATAATCTTTTACGTTATTACTCTAATTTCTCCTCAGTTTTCTTAGAATTTTAACAGATCATCAAGTTTCTTTCGAATTTCTACGTTCTGGAAATCCACCGAACTAACTTTTTATTCTTCTAGGGACCTCGTAATAGCATCGGGAGTGATTTTTGAGATCATATCATTAATTTTACCTCATTTTTCTTTGCATTTTCCCCTAATTTTTAACAAGTAGTTAAGGATCGTAAGTGAATTGAGGTTGTTTTAAATCCACCAAAACCCAACTTTTAAGTCTTTTAGGAACCTCCTAAAACCTACAAGAATAATCTTTTACCTTATTACTCTAATTTCTCCTCAGTTTTCTTAGAATTTTAACAGATCATCAAGTTTCTTTCGAATTTCTACGTTCTCGAAATCCACCGAACTAACTTTTTATTCTTCTAGGGACCTCGTAATACCATCGGGAGTGATTTTTGAGGTCATATCATTAATTTTACATCATTTTTTTTTGCATTTTCCCCTAATTTTTAACAAGTAGTTAAGGATCGTAAGTGAATTGAGGTTGTTTTAAATCCACCAAAACCCAACTTTTAAGTCTTTTAGGAACCTCCTAAAACCTACAAGAATAATCTTTTACCTTATTACTCTAATTTCTCCTCAGTTTTCTTAGAATTTTAACAGATCATCAAGTTTCTTTCGAATTTCTACGTTCTCGAAATCCACCGAACTAACTTTTTATTCTTCTAGGGACCTCGTAATACCATCGGGAGTGATTTTTGAGGTCATATCATTAATTTTACCTCATTTTTCTTTGCATTTTCCCCTAATTTTTAACAAGTTGTTAAGGATCGTAAGTGAATTGAGGTTGTTTTATATCCACCAAAACCCAACTTTTATGTCTTCGAGGGACCTCCAAAAACCTACAAGAATAATCTTTTTGCCATATTACTCTAATTTCTCCTCTGTTTTCTTAGAATTTTAACGAATCATCAAGTTTCTTTCAATTTTTGACGTTCTCGAAATCCACCGAAACTTAACTTTTTATTCTTCTAGGGACCTCGTAATACCAACGGGAGTGAACTTTTAGGTCATATAATTAATTTTACCTCATTTTTCTTCGCATTTTCTCCTAATTTTTAACAAGTAGTTAAGGATCGTAAGTGAATTGAGGTTGTTTTAAATCCACCAAAACCCAACTTTTAAGTCTTTTAGGAACCTCCTAAAACCTACAAGAATAATCTTTTACCTTATTACTCTAATTTCTCCTCAGTTTTCTTAGAATTTTAACAGATCATCAAGTTTCTTTCGAATTTCTACGTTCTCGAAATCCACCGAACTAACTTTTTATTCTTCTAGGGACCTCGTAATACCATCGGGAGTGATTTTTGAGGTCATATCATTAATTTTACCTCATTTTTCTTTGCATTTTCCCCTAATTTTTAACAAGTAGTTAAGGATCGTAAGTGAATTGAGGTTGTTTTAAATCCACCAAAACCCAACTTTTAAGTCTTTTAGGAACCTCCTAAAACCTACAAGAATAATCTTTTACCTTATTACTCTAATTTCTCCTCAGTTTTCTTAGAATTTTAACAGATCATCAAGTTTCTTTCGAATTTCTACGTTCTCGAAATCCACCGAACTAACTTTTTATTCTTCTAGGGACCTCGTAATACCATCGGGAGTGATTTTTGAGGTCATATCATTAATTTTACCTCATTTTTCTTTGCATTTTCCCCTAATTTTTAACAAGTAGTTAAGGATCGTAAGTGAATTGAGGTTGTTTTAAATCCACCAAAACCCAACTTTTAAGTCTTTTAGGAACCTCCTAAAACCTACAAGAATAATCTTTTTGCCATATTACTCTAATTTCTCCTCTGTTTTCTTAGAATTTTAACAGATCATCAAGTTTCTTTCGAATTTCTACGTTCTCGAAATCCACCGAAACCCAACTTTTTATTCTTCTTGGGACCTCGTAATACCAACGGGAGTGAACTTTTAGGTCATATAATTAATTTTACCTCATTTTTCTTTGCATTTTCTCCTAATTTTTAACAAGTAGTTAAGGATCGTAAGTGAATTGAGGTTGTTTTAAATCCACCAAAACCCAACTTTTAAGTCTTTTAGGAACCTCCTAAAACCTACAAGAATAATCTTTTACCTTATTACTCTAATTTCTCCTCAGTTTTCTTAGAATTTTAACAGATCATCAAGTTTCTTTCGAATTTCTACGTTCTCGAAATCCACCGAACTAACTTTTTATTCTTCTAGGGACCTCGTAATACCATCGGGGGTGATTTTTGAGGTCATATCATTAATTTTACCTCATTTTTCTTTGCATTTTCCCCTAATTTTTAACAAGTAGTTAAGGATCGTAAGTGAATTGAGGTTGTTTTAAATCCACCAAAACCCAACTTTTAAGTCTTTTAGGAACCTCCTAAAACCTACAAGAATAATCTTTTACCTTATTACTCTAATTTCTCCTCAGTTTTCATTGAATTTTAACAGATCATCAAGTTTCTTTCGAATTTCTACGTTCTCGAAATCCACCGAACTAACTTTTTATTCTTCTAGGGACCTCGTAATACCATCGGGAGTCAACTTTGAGGTCATATCATTAATTTTACCTCATTTTTCTTTGCATTTTCCCCTAATTTTTAACAAGTTGTTAAGGATCGTAAGTGAATTGAGGTTGTTTTAAATCCACCAAAACCCAACTTTTAAGTCTTTTAGGAACCTCCTAAAACCTACAAGAATATTCTTTTACCTTATTACTCTAATTTCTCCTCAGTTTTCTTAGAATTTTAACAGATCATCAAGTTTCTTTCGAATTTCTACGTTCTCGAAATCCACCGAAACCCAACTTTTTATTCTTCTTGGGACCTCGTAATACCAACGGGAGTGAACTTTTAGGTCATAGAATTAATTTTACCTCATTTTTCTTTGCATTTTCCCCTAATTTTTGACTAGTAGTTAAGGATCGTAAATGAATTGAGGTTGTTTTAAATCCACCAAAACCCAACTTTTATGTCTTCGAGGGACGTCCTAAAACCTACAAGAATAATCTTTTACCTTATTACTCTAATTTCTCCTCAGTTTTCTTAGAATTTTAACAAATCATCAAGTTTCTTTCGAATTTCTACCTTCTCGAAATCCTCGGAAACCCAACTTTTTATTCTTTTAGGGACCTCGTAATTCCAACGGGATCGAACTTTTAGATCATATAATTAATTTTACCTCATTTTTCTTTGCATTTCCCCCTAATTTTTAACAAGTAGTTAAGGGTCGTAAGTGAATTGAGGTTGTTTTATATCCACCAAAACCAAACTTTTATGTCTTCGAGGGACCTCCAAAAACCTACAAGAATAATCTTTTTGCCATATTACTATAATTTCTCCTCTGTTTTCTTAGAATTTTAACGAATCATCAAGTTTCTTTCAATTTTTGACGTTCTCGAAATCCACCGAAACTCAACTTTTTATTCTTCTAGGGACCTCGTAATACCAACGGGAGTGAACTTTTAGGTCATATAATTAATTTTACCACATTTTTCTTTGCATTTTCCCCTAATTTTTAACAAGTAGTTAATGATCGTAAGTGAATTGAGGTTGTTTTATATCCACCAAAACCCAACTTTTAAGTCTTTTAGGAACCTCCTAAAACCTACAAGAATAATCTTTTACGTTATTACTCTAATTTCTCCTCAGTTTTCTTAGAATTTTAACAGATCATCAAGTTTCTTTCGAATTTCTACGTTCTCGAAATCCACCGAACTAACTTTTTATTCTTCTAGGGACCTCGTAATACCATCGGGAGTGATTTTTGAGGTCATATCATTAATTTTACCTCATTTTTCTTTGCATTTTCCCCTAATTTTTAATAAGTAGTAAAGGATCGTAAGTGAATTGAGGTTGTTTTAAATCCACCAAAACCCAACTTTTAAGTCTTTTAGGAACCTCCTTAAACCTACAAGAATAATCTTTTACCTTATTACTCTAATTTCTCCTCAGTTTTCTTAGAATTTTAACAGATCATCAAGTTTCTTTCGAATTTCTACGTTCTCGAAATCCACCGAACTAACTTTTTATTCTTCTAGGGACCTCGTAATACCATCGGGAGTTAACTTTGAGGTCATATCATTAATTTTACCTCATTTTTCTTTGCATTTTCCCCTAATTTTTGACTAGTTGTTAAGGATCGTAAGTGAATTGAGGTTGTTTTATATCCACCAAAACCCAACTTTTATGTCTTCGAGGGACCTCCAAAAACCTATAAGAATAATCTTTTTGCCATATTACTCTAATTTCTCCTCTGTTTTCTTAGAATTTTAACGAATCATCAAGTTTCTTTCAATTTTTGACGTTCTCGAAATCCACCGAAACTCAACTTTTTATTCTTCTAGGGACCTCGTAATACCAACGGGAGTGAACTTTTAGGTCATATAATTAATTTTACCACATTTTTCTTTGCATTTTCCCCTAATTTTTAACAAGTAGTTAATGATCGTAAGTGAATTGAGGTTGTTTTATATCCACCAAAACCCAACTTTTAAGTCTTTTAGGAACCTCCTAAAACCTACAAGAATAATCTTTTACGTTATTACTCTAATTTCTCCTCAGTTTTCTTAGAATTTTAACAGATCATCAAGTTTCTTTCGAATTTCTACGTTCTCGAAATCCACCGAACTAACTTTTTATTCTTCTAGGGACCTCGTAATACCATCGGGAGTGATTTTTGAGGTCATATCATTAATTTTACCTCATTTTTCTTTGCATTTTTCCCTAATTTTTAATAAGTAGTAAAGGATCGTAAGTGAATTGAGGTTGTTTTAAATCCACCAAAACCCAACTTTTAAGTCTTTTAGGAACCTCCTAAAACCTATAAGAATAATCTTTTACCTTATTACTCTAATTTCTCCTCAGTTTTCTTAGAATTTTAACAGATCATCAAGTTTCTTTCGAATTTCTACGTTCTCGAAATCCACCGAAACCCAACTTTTTATTCTTCTTGGGACCTCGTAATACCAACGGGAGTGAACTTTTAGGTCATATAATTAATTTTACCTCATTTTTCTTTGCATTTTCTCCTAATTTTTAACAAGTAGTTAAGGATCGTCAGTGAATTGAGGTTGTTTTATATCCACCAAAACCCAACTTTTATGTCTTCGAGGGACCTCCAAAAACCTACAAGAATAATCTTTTTGCCATATTACTATAATTTCTCCTCTGTTTTCTTAGAATTTTAACGAATCATCAAGTTTCTTTCAATTTTTGACGTTCTCGAAATCCACCGAAACTCAACTTTTTATTCTTCTAGGGACCTCGTAATACCAACGGGAGTGAACTTTTAGGTCATATAATTAATTTTACCACATTTTTCTTTGCATTTTCCCCTAATTTTTAACAAGTAGTTAATGATCGTAAGTGAATTGAGGTTGTTTTATATCCACCAAAACCCAACTTTTATGTCTTCGGGGGACCTCTTAAAACCTACAAGAATAATCTTTTACCATAATACTCTAATTTCTCCTCTGTTTTCTTAGAAATTTAACAAATCATCAAGTTTCTTTCAATTTTTGACGTTCTCGAAATCCACCGAAACCCAACTTTTTATTCTTCTTGGGACCTCGTAATACCAACGGGAGTGAACTTTTAGGTCATATAATTAATTTTTCCTCATTTTTCTTCGCATTTTCTCCTAATTTTTAACAAGTAGTTAAGGATCGTAAGTGAATTGAGGTTGTTTTAAATCCACCAAAACCCAACTTTTAAGTCTTTTAGGAACCTCCTTAAACCTACAAGAATAATCTTTTACGTTATTACTCTAATTTCTCCTCAGTTTTCTTAGAATTTTAACAGATCATTAAGTTTCTTTCGAATTTCTACCTTCTCGAAATCCTCGGAAACCCAACTTTTTATTCTTTTAGGGACCTCGTAATTCCAACGGGATCGAACTTTTAGATCATATAATTAATTTTACCTCATTTTTCTTTGCATTTCCCCCTAATTTTTAACAAGTAGTTAAGGGTCGTAAGTGAATTGAGGTTGTTTTATATCCACCAAAACCCAACTTTTATGTCTTCGAGGGACCTCCAAAAACCTACAAGAATAATCTTTTTGCCATATTACTCTAATTTCTCCTCTGTTTTCTTAGAATTTTAACGAATCATCAAGTTTCTTTCAATTTTTGACGTTCTCGAAATCCACCGAAACTCAACTTTTTATTCTTCTAGGGACCTCGTAATACCAACGGGAGTGAACTTTTAGGTCATATAATTAATTTTACCACATTTTTCTTTGCATTTTCCCCTAATTTTTAACAAGTAGTTAATGATCGTAAGTGAATTGAGGTTGTTTTATATCCACCAAAACCCAACTTTTAAGTCTTTTAGGAACCTCCTAAAACCTACAAGAATAATCTTTTACGTTATTACTCTAATTTCTCCTCAGTTTTCTTAGAATTTTAACAGATCATCAAGTTTCTTTTGAATTTCTACGTTCTCGAAATCCACCGAACTAACTTTTTATTCTTCTAGGGACCTCGTAATACCATCGGGAGTGATTTTTGAGGTCATATCATTAATTTTACCTCATTTTTCTTTGCATTTTCCCCTAATTTTTAATAAGTAGTAAAGGATCGTAAGTGAATTGAGGTTGTTTTAAATCCACCAAAACCCAACTTTTAAGTCTTTTAGGAACCTCCTAAAACCTATAAGAATAATCTTTTACCTTATTACTCTAATTTCTCCTCAGTTTTCTTAGAATTTTAACAGATCATCAAGTTTCTTTCGAATTTCTACGTTCTCGAAATCCACCGAAACCCAACTTTTTATTCTTCTTGGGACCTCGTAATACCAACGGGAGTGAACTTTTAGGTCATATAATTAATTTTACCTCATTTTTCTTTGCATTTTCTCCTAATTTTTAACAAGTAGTTAAGGATCGTCAGTGAATTGAGGTTGTTTTAAATCCACGAAAAGCCAACTTTTAAGTCTTTTATGAACCTCCTAAAACCTACAAGAATAATCTTTTACGTTATTACTCTAATTTCTCCTCAGTTTTCTTAGAATTTTAACAGATCATCAAGTTTCTTTCGAATTTCTACCTTCTCGAAATCCTCGGAAACCCAACTTTTTATTCTTTTAGGGACCTCGTAATTCCAACGGGATCGAACTTTTAGATCATATAATTAATTTTACCTCATTTTTCTTTGCATTTCCCCCTAATTTTTAACAAGTAGTTAAGGGTCGTAAGTGAATTGAGGTTGTTTTATATCCACCAAAACCCAACTTTTATGTCTTCGAGGGACCTCCAAAAACCTACAAGAATAATCTTTTTGCCATATTACTCTAATTTCTCCTCTGTTTTCTTAGAATTTTAACGAATCATCAAGTTTCTTTCAATTTTTGACGTTCTCGAAATCCACCGAAACTCAACTTTTTATTCTTCTAGGGACCTCGTAATACCAACGGGAGTGAACTTTTAGGTCATATAATTAATTTTACCACATTTTTCTTTGCATTTTCCCCTAATTTTTAACAAGTAGTTAATGATCGTAAGTGAATTGAGGTTGTTTTATATCCACCAAAACCCAACTTTTATGTCTTCGGGGGACCTCTTAAAACCTACAAGAATAATCTTTTACCATAATACTCTAATTTCTCCTCTGTTTTCTTAGAAATTTAAAAATCATCAAGTTTCTTTCAATTTTTGACGTTCTCGAAATCCACCGAAACCCAACTTTTTATTCTTCTTGGGACCTCGTAATACCAACGGGATTGAACTTTTAGGTCATATAATTAATTTTACCTCATTTTTCTTTGCATTTTCTCCTAATTTTTAACAAGTAGTTAAGGATCGTAAGTGAATTGAGGTTGTTTTAAATCCACCAAAACCCAACTTTTAAGTCTTTTAGGAACCTCCTAAAACCTACAAGAATAATCTTTTACCTTATTACTCTAATTTCTCCTCAGTTTTCTTAGAATTTTAACAGATCATCAAGTTTCTTTCGAATTTCTACGTTCTCGAAATCCACCGAAACCCAACTTTTTATTCTTCTTGGGACCTCGTAATACCAACGGGAGTGAACTTTTAGGTCATATAATTAATTTTACCTCATTTTTCTTTGCATTTTCTCCTAATTTTTAACAAGTAGTTAAGGATCGTAAGTGAATTGAGGTTGTTTTAAATCCACGAAAAGCCAACTTTTAAGTCTTTTAGGAACCTCTTAAAACCTACAAGAATAATCTTTTACGTTATTACTCTAATTTCTCCTCAGTTTTCTTAGAATTTTAACAGATCATCAAGTTTCTTTTGAATTTCTACGTTCTCGAAATCCACCGAACTAACTTTTTATTCTTCTAGGGACCTCGTAATACCATCGGGAGTGATTTTTGAGGTCATATCATTAATTTTACCTCATTTTTCTTTGCATTTTCCCCTAATTTTTAACAAGTAGTTAAGGATCCTAAGTGAATTGAGGTTGTTTTAAATCCACCAAAACCCAACTTTTAAGTCTTTTAGGAACCTCCTAAAACATACAAGAATAATCTTTTACCTTATTACTCTAATTTCTCCTCAGTTTTCTTAGAATTTTAACAGATCATCAAGTTTCTTTCGAATTTCTACGTTCTCGAAATCCACCGAACTAACTTTTTATTCTTCTAGGGACCTCGTAATACCAACGGGAGTGAACTTTTAGGTCATATAATTAATTTTACCACATTTTTCTTTGCATTTTCCCCTAATTTTTAACAAGTAGTTAATGATCGTAAGTGAATTGAGGTTGTTTTATATCCACCAAAACCCAACTTTTATGTCTTCGGGGGACCTCTTAAAACCTACAAGAATAATCTTTTACCATAATACTCTAATTTCTCCTCTGTTTTCTTAGAAATTTAACAAATCATCAAGTTTCTTTCAATTTTTGACGTTCTCGAAATCCACCGAAACCCAACTTTTTATTCTTCTTGGGACCTCGTAATACCAACGGGAGTGAACTTTTAGGTCATATAATTAATTTTACCTCATTTTTCTTTGCATTTTCTCCTAATTTTTAACAAGTAGTTAAGGATCGTAAGTGAATTGAGGTTGTTTTAAATCCACCAAAACCCAACTTTTAAGTCTTTTAGGAACCTCCTAAAACCTACAAGAATAATCTTTTACCTTATTACTCTAATTTCTCCTCAGTTTTCTTAGAATTTTAACAGATCATCAAGTTTCTTTCGAATTTCTACGTTCTCGAAATCCACCGAAACCCAACTTTTTATTCTTCTTGGGACCTCGTAATACCAACGGGAGTGAACTTTTAGGTCATATAATTAATTTTACCTCATTTTTCTTTGCATTTTCTCCTAATTTTTAACAAGTAGTTAAGGATCGTAAGTGAATTGAGGTTGTTTTAAATCCACGAAAAGCCAACTTTTAAGTCTTTTAGGAACCTCCTAAAACCTACAAGAATAATCTTTTACGTTATTACTCTAATTTCTCCTCAGTTTTCTTAGAATTTTAACAGATCATCAAGTTTCTTTTGAATTTCTACGTTCTCGAAATCCACCGAACTAACTTTTTATTCTTCTAGGGACCTCGTAATACCATCGGGAGTGATTTTTGAGGTCATATCATTAATTTTACCTCATTTTTCTTTGCATTTTCCCTTAATTTTTAACAAGTAGTTAAGGATCGTAAGTGAATTAAGGTTGTTTTAAATCCACCAAAACCCAACTTTTAAGTCTTTTAGGAACCTCCTAAAACATACAAGAATAATCTTTTACCTTATTACTCTAATTTCTCCTCAGTTTTCTTAGAATTTTAACAGATCATCAAGTTTCTTTCGAATTTCTACGTTCTCGAAATCCACCGAACTAACTTTTTATTCTTCTAGGGACCTCGTAATACCAACGGGAGTGAACTTTTAGGTCATATAATTAATTTTACCACATTTTTCTTTGCATTTTCCCCTAATTTTTAACAAGTAGTTAAGGATCGTAAGTGAATTGAGGTTGTTTTAAATCCACGAAAAGCCAACTTTTAAGTCTTTTAGGAACCTCCTAAAACATACAAGAATAATCTTTTACCTTATTACTCTAATTTCTCCTCAGTTTTCTTAGAATTTTAACAGATCATCAAGTTTCTTTCGAATTTCTACGT
This sequence comes from Potentilla sterilis, assembly GCA_963682095.1. Classification (NCBI taxonomy): domain Eukaryota; kingdom Viridiplantae; phylum Streptophyta; class Magnoliopsida; order Rosales; family Rosaceae; genus Potentilla; species Potentilla sterilis. The sequence continues at coordinate 31,632,368 of OY821756.1, forward strand.
TCTCGAAATTCACCGAACTAACTTTTTATTCTTCTAGGGACCTCGTAATACCAACGGGAGTGAACTTTTAGGTCATATAATTAATTTTACCACATTTTTCTTTGCATTTTCCCCTAATTTTTAACAAGTTGTTAAGGATCGTAAGTGAATTGAGGTTGTTTTAAATCCACCAAAACCCAACTTTTAAGTCTTTTAGGAACCTCCTAAAACCTACAAGAATAATCTTTTACCTTATTACTCTAATTTCTCCTCAGTTTTCTTAGAATTTTAACAGATCATCAAGTTTCTTTTGAATTTCTACGTTCTCGAAATCCACCGAACTAACTTTTTATTCTTCTAGGGACCTCGTAATAGCATCGGGAGTTAAGTTTGAGGTCATATCATTAATTTTACCTCATTTTTCTTTGCATTTTCCCCTAATTATTAACAAGTTGTTAAGGATCGTAAGTGAATTGAGGTTGTTTTAAATCCACCAAAACCCAACTTTTAAGTCTTTTAGGAACCTCCTAAAACCTACAAGAATAATCTTTTACCTTATTACTCTAATTTCTCCTCAGTTTTCTTAGAATTTTAACAGATCATCAAGTTTCTTTCGAATTTCTACGTTCTCGAAATCCACCGAAACCCAACTTTTTATTCTTCTTGGGACCTCGTAATTCCAACGGGATCGAACTTTTAGATCATATAATTAATTTTACCTCATTTTTCTTTGCATTTCCCCCTAATTTTTAACAAGTAGTTAAGGGTCGTAAGTGAATTGAGGTTGTTTTATATCCACCAAAACCCAACTTTTATGTCTTCGAGGGACCTCCAAAAACCTACAAGAATAATCTTTTTGCCATATTACACTTATTTCTCCTCTGTTTTCTTAGAATTTTAACGAATCATCAAGTTTCTTTCAATTTTTGACGTTCTCGAAATCCACCGAAACTCAACTTTTTATTCTTCTAGGGACCTCGTAATACCAACGGGAGTGAACTTTTAGGTCATATAATTAATTTTACCACATTTTTCTTTGCATTTTCCCCTAATTTTTAACAAGTAGTTAATGATCGTAAGTGAATTGAGGTTGTTTTATATCCACCAAAACCCAACTTTTATGTCTTCGGGGGACCTCTTAAAACCTACAAGAATAATCTTTTACCATAATACTCTAATTTCTCCTCTGTTTTCTTAGAAATTTAAAAATCATCAAGTTTCTTTCAATTTTTGACGTTCTCGAAATCCACCGAAACCCAACTTTTTATTCTTCTTGGGACCTCGTAATACCAACGGGAGTGAACTTTTAGGTCATATAATTAATTTTACCACATTTTTCTTTGCATTTTCCCCTAATTTTTAACAAGTAGTTAAGGATCGTAAGTGAATTGAGGTTGTTTTAAATCCACGAAAAGCCAACTTTTAAGTCTTTTAGGAACCTCCTAAAACCTACAAGAATAATCTTTTACGTTATTACTCTAATTTCTCCTCAGTTTTCTTAGAATTTTAACAGATCATCAAGTTTCTTTTGAATTTCTACGTTCTCGAAATCCACCGAACTAACTTTTTATTCTACTAGGGACCTCGTAATACCATCGGGAGTGATTTTTGAGGTCATATCATTAATTTTACCTTATTTTTCTTTGCATTTTCTCCTAATTTTTAACAAGTAGTTAAGGATCGTAAGTGAATTGAGGTTGTTTTAAATCCACCAAAACCCAACTTTTAAGTCTTTTAGGAACCTCCTAAAACCTACAAGAATAATCTTTTACGTTATTACTCTAATTTCTCCTCAGTTTTCTTAGAATTTTAACAGATCATTAAGTTTCTTTCGAATTTCTACCTTCTCGAAATCCTCGGAAACCCAACTTTTTATTCTTTTAGGGACCTCGTAATTCCAACGGGATCGAACTTTTAGATCATATAATTAATTTTACCTCATTTTTCTTTGCATTTCCCCCTAATTTTTAACCAGTAGTTAAGGGTCGTAAGTGAATTGAGGTTGTTTTATATCCACCAAAACCCAACTTTTATGTCTTCTAGGGACCTCCAAAAACCTACAAGAATAATCTTTTTGCCATATTACTATAATTTCTCCTCTGTTTTCTTAGAATTTTAACGAATCATCAAGTTTCTTTCAATTTTTGACGTTCTCGAAATCCACCGAAACTCAACTTTTTATTCTTCTAGGGACCTCGTAATACCAACGGGAGTGAACTTTTAGGTCATATAATTAATTTTACCACATTTTTCTTTGCATTTTCCCCTAATTTTTAACAAGTAGTTAATGATCGTAAGTGAATTGAGGTTGTTTTATATCCACCAAAACCCAACTTTTATGTCTTCGGGGGACCTCTTAAAACCTACAAGAATAATCTTTTACCATAATACTCTAATTTCTCCTCTGTTTTCTTAGAAATTTAACAAATCATCAAATTTCTTTCAATTTTTGACGTTCTCGAAATCCACCGAAACCCAACTTTTTATTCTTCTTGGGACCTCGTAATACCAACGGGAGTGAACTTTTAGGTCATATAATTAATTTTTCCTCATTTTTCTTCGCATTTTCTCCTAATTTTTAACAAGTAGTTAAGGATCGTAAGTGAATTGAGGTTGTTTTAAATCCACCAAAACCCAACTTTTAAGTCTTTTAGGAACCTCCTTAAACCTACAAGAATAATCTTTTACCTTATTACTCTAATTTCTCCTCAGTTTTCTTAGAATTTTAACAGATCATCAAGTTTCTTTCGAATTTCTACGTTCTCGAAATCCACCGAACTAACTTTTTATTCTTCTAGGGACCTCGTAATACCATCGGGAGTTAACTTTGAGGTCATATCATTAATTTTACCTCATTTTTCTTTGCATTTTCCCCTAATTTTTGACTAGTTGTTAAGGATCGTAAGTGAATTGAGGTTGTTTTATATCCACCAAAACCCAACTTTTATGTCTTCGAGGGACCTCCAAAAACCTATAAGAATAATCGTTTTGCCATATTACTCTAATTTCTCCTCTGTTTTCTTAGAATTTTAACGAATCATCAAGTTTCTTTCAATTTTTGACGTTCTCGAAATCCACCGAAACTCAACTTTTTATTCTTCTAGGGACCTCGTAATACCAACGGGAGTGAACTTTTAGGTCATATAATTAATTTTACCACATTTTTCTTTGCATTTTCCCCTAATTTTTAACAAGTAGTTAATGATCGTAAGTGAATTGAGGTTGTTTTATATCCACCAAAACCCAACTTTTAAGTCTTTTAGGAACCTCCTAAAACCTACAAGAATAATCTTTTACGTTATTACTCTAATTTCTCCTCAGTTTTCTTAGAATTTTAACAGATCATCAAGTTTCTTTCGAATTTCTACGTTCTCGAAATCCACCGAACTAACTTTTTATTCTTCTAGGGACCTCGTAATACCATCGGGAGTGATTTTTGAGGTCATATCATTAATTTTACCTCATTTTTCTTTGCATTTTCTCCTAATTTTTAACAAGTAGTTAAGGATCGTCAGTGAATTGAGGTTGTTTTAATCCACGAAAAGCCAACTTTTAAGTCTTTTATGAACCTCCTAAAACCTACAAGAATAATCTTTTACGTTATTACTCTAATTTCTCCTCAGTTTTCTTAGAATTTTAACAGATCATTAAGTTTCTTTCGAATTTCTACCTTCTCGAAATCCTCGGAAACCCAACTTTTTATTCTTTTAGGGACCTCGTAATTCCAACGGGATCGAACTTTTAGATCATATAATTAATTTTACCTCATTTTTCTTTGCATTTCCCCCTAATTTTTAACAAGTAGTTAAGGGTCGTAAGTGAATTGAGGTTGTTTTATATCCACCAAAACCCAACTTTTATGTCTTCGAGGGACCTCCAAAAACCTACAAGAATAATCTTTTTGCCATATTACTCTTATTTCTCCTCTGTTTTCTTAGAATTTTAACGAATCATCAAGTTTCTTTCAATTTTTGACGTTCTCGAAATCCACCGAAACTCAACTTTTTATTCTTCTAGGGACCTCGTAATACCAACGGGAGTGAACTTTTAGGTCATATAATTAATTTTACCACATTTTTCTTTGCATTTTCCCCTAATTTTTAACAAGTAGTTAATGATCGTAAGTGAATTGAGGTTGTTTTATATCCACCAAAACCCAACTTTTATGTCTTCGGGGGACCTCTTAAAACCTACAAGAATAATCTTTTACCATAATACTCTAATTTCTCCTCTGTTTTCTTAGAAATTTAAAAATCATCAAGTTTCTTTCAATTTTTGACGTTCTCGAAATCCACCGAAACCCAACTTTTTATTCTTCTTGGGACCTCGTAATACCAACGGGAGTGAACTTTTAGGTCATATAATTAATTTTACCTCATTTTTCTTTGCATTTTCTCCTAATTTTTAACAAGTAGTTAAGGATCGTAAGTGAATTGAGGTTGTTTTAAATCCACCAAAACCCAACTTTTAAGTCTTTTAGGAACCTCCTAAAACCTACAAGAATAATCTTTTACCTTATTACTCTAATTTCTCCTCAGTTTTCTTAGAATTTTAACAGATCATCAAGTTTCTTTCGAATTTCTACGTTCTTGAAATCCACCGAAACCCAACTTTTTATTCTTCTTGGGACCTCGTAATACCAACGGGAGTGAACTTTTAGGTCATATAATTAATTTTACCTCATTTTTCTTTGCATTTTCTCCTAATTTTTAACAAGTAGTTAAGGATCGTAAGTGAATTGAGGTTGTTTTAAATCCACGAAAAGCCAACTTTTAAGTCTTTTAGGAACCTCCTAAAACCTACAAGAATAATCTTTTACGTTATTACTCTAATTTCTCCTCAGTTTTCTTAGAATTTTAACAGATCATCAAGTTTCTTTTGAATTTCTACGTTCTCGAAATCCACCGAACTAACTTTTTATTCTTCTAGGGACCTCGTAATACCATCGGGAGTGATTTTTGAGGTCATATCATTAATTTTACCTCATTTTTCTTTGCATTTTCTCCTAATTTTTAACAAGTAGTTAAGGATCGTAAGTGAATTGAGGTTGTTTTAAATCCACCAAAACCCAACTTTTAAGTCTTTTAGGAACCTCCTAAAACATACAAGAATAATCTTTTACCTTATTACTCTAATTTCTCCTCAGTTTTCTTAGAATTTTAACAGATCATCAAGTTTCTTTCGAATTTCTACGTTCTCGAAATCCACCGAACTAACTTTTTATTCTTCTAGGGACCTCGTAATACCAACGGGAGTGAACTTTTAGGTCATATAATTAATTTTACCACATTTTTCTTTGCATTTTCCCCTAATTTTTAACAAGTAGTTAATGATCGTAAGTGAATTGAGGTTGTTTTAAATCCACCAAAACCCAACTTTTAAGTCTTTTAGGAACCTCCTAAAACCTACAAGAATAATCTTTTACCTTATTACTCTAATTTCTCCTCAGTTTTCTTAGAATTTTAACAGATCATCAAGTTTCTTTCGAATTTCTACGTTCTCGAAATCCACCGAACTAACTTTTTATTCTTCTAGGGACCTCGTAATACCATCGGGGGTGATTTTTGAGGTCATATCATTAATTTTACCTCATTTTTCTTTGCATTTTCCCCTAATTTTTAACAAGTAGTTAAGGATCGTAAGTGAATTGAGGTTGTTTTAAATCCACCAAAACCCAACTTTTAAGTCTTTTAGGAACCTCCTAAAACCTACAAGAATAATCTTTTACCTTATTACTCTAATTTCTCCTCAGTTTTCTTTGAATTTTAACAGATCATCAAGTTTCTTTCGAATTTCTACGTTCTCGAAATCCACCGAACTAACTTTTTATTCTTCTAGGGACCTCGTAATACCATCGGGAGTTAACTTTGAGGTCATATCATTAATTTTACCTCATTTTTCTTTGCATTTTCCCCTAATTTTTAACAAGTTGTTAAGGATCGTAAGTGAATTGAGGTTGTTTTAAATCCACCAAAACCCAACTTTTAAGTCTTTTAGGAACCTCCTAAAACCTACAAGAATATTCTTTTACCTTATTACTCTAATTTCTCCTCAGTTTTCTTAGAATTTTAACAGATCATCAAGTTTCTTTCGAATTTCTACGTTCTCGAAATCCACCGAAACCCAACTTTTTATTCTTCTTGGGACCTCGTAATACCAACGGGAGTGAACTTTTAGGTCATAGAATTAATTTTACCTCATTTTTCTTTGCATTTTCCCCTAATTTTTGACTAGTAGTTAAGGATCGTAAATGAATTGAGGTTGTTTTAAATCCACCAAAACCCAACTTTTATGTCTTCGAGGGACGTCCTAAAACCTACAAGAATAATCTTTTACCTTATTACTCTAATTTCTCCTCAGTTTTCTTAGAATTTTAACAAATCATCAAGTTTCTTTCGAATTTCTACCTTCTCGAAATCCTCGGAAACCCAACTTTTTATTCTTTTAGGGACCTCGTAATTCCAACGGGATCGAACTTTTAGATCATATAATTAATTTTACCTCATTTTTCTTTGCATTTCCCCCTAATTTTTAACAAGTAGTTAAGGGTCGTAAGTGAATTGAGGTTGTTTTATATCCACCAAAACCCAACTTTTATGTCTTCGAGGGACCTCCAAAAACCTACAAGAATAAACTTTTTGCCATATTACTATAATTTCTCCTCTGTTTTCTTAGAATTTTAACGAATCATCAAGTTTCTTTCAATTTTTGACGTTCTCGAAATCCACCGAAACTCAACTTTTTATTCTTCTAGGGACCTCGTAATACCAACGGGAGTGAACTTGTACCTGCAAAACAATCTCATACAAATAATACCCTTCTTTTGTCGAGTGTAGTATTGACAAGTAGGGATCGTTCTATCCGGGGAAATCAAGGGCTTTTAATCACATAAAGTATTGCAATCAAAGGGGGTATCGATTTTTATAACTAATTACCTACTGAATTTTTACAAATTCTAAAACCTAAATTATTATATACAATTGATCATCACCTTTCACACAATCATCATACACAAATCACCTTACACATGCAATATAATTAAAACAAGTAATAGGGCAGCAGCAAATATCAAATTCAAGATCAATTAAGTTCCAATTTAATTAGAGCCAATGCGGTTATTCTAATTATTCAAAACATCACAAGTATTTAGAATCCAACATGCGTGTAATCCTAAACATGGTACTAATCAGTTTAATAACACAATGCGTAGAAATTAAACACAATTAGCACATAAGCACAATATGTCGAATTGGAACATGTTAGCAAGTATGGCGTCACCCATCTCACATCGACATGTAAATTTCCATAATTACTCTTACCCTTAGATTAATACATGTCAAATCCAACATGCGTGTAATTCAACATGTATTAAATCGGAATATGAATTTAATACCTAGATAACACTCATGGCCATCGAATGCATCTAGATATCTCCTTCGGTTCCACACGAATTAAGGAAATAAACCTAATTAAAATCAAGAAAACATGCTAAAAACTACTGCCCATACAACATATTTAATCGTATCACATGCATAAATCGGCAATCATATATAAAAATCCCAAACATTTATAACAAAGATCCAAAGATCCCATATATGATTATCAATACCGAAATTAAATCCATAAACCAAAACATACTTCATAGACAAAGTTATGTTTAAATACAAAGCAATAAAAACCAAAATAATACAATCCATGATTACAACCTTATGAAGATTTCGGCAAGGATTGGTGATGGTGGATTTTTGTGAGAGATGGAAGGTGGATTCGGCTTTGCTCCTTGGTATATAATTTGTGGAAATAATTTGGCAGGGATTCGGCAAGGTAAAAGTGAGGAAAGGGAGATGATTTTATGAATACAAAGTGTTGTATTTATAGGGGAGAGGCAATGCTAGGGTTCGGCAAGAGTAGAGCACAAGCAATCCGAAACCAAGTTGGATATGGTTTCGGCAAGGGTTAATCTTCAAGCAATCCGAAATATCATGTCTTCTTTTAATTCGGCTAGGTCTTCTTTTCCATGCAATTGCCGAATTAAATCTTCAATTTTCTTCAAGTAAAACTTCTTTAATTCGGCACCAAGTTATTGCACAAAGCCATAATTCAGTCCACATGCATTCCCCTCTTTTCTCTTTTCTTTTCTTTTCCGAAAATTCTATGTAAAATAGAATTAATTCTTCCTCCATCTCTTATCTTGGTCGGCCTTCAAGAGTCCAAATCCATCTCTTTTCTCTTTTCTTTAGCCGTGTATTATCCAAGAAAAACTCTAGGCAAAAATCGGAAATTAATTGCTAGGTATTTGTATGGCACAAAGAAACCAAAACCAATTTGGATTCCTCTTTCTCTTTTCTTGGCCGGCAAGCATCCATTCATTTCCACCGAAAATTCTCTCAATATTCCTCCATTAATCTTCTCTTTAATTCCTGAAAATAAGAATGAGAATTAAATTAAAAAGAAGATAAAAAGATGTAGCACAATTATCATGAGTAAGAGTCCTAGATAGATAAGGAATCCTAGTCCAACAAGGAGTTGTATTTTCAATGAAATTCTTTCGACGATTCAAAAACGTCAAGCGTTTGTAGACTCCTTGTTCGACTAAAATTCTTCACTCGTAGACTTCAATTAGGACTCAAACTCGTAGAATCCTTATCCAACTGGGATTCCTACTTTAGTAAGGATTCCTTTTCCAAATAGATTTCTACTTGAAAAAGGAGTCCTAGTCAAATCAAACTCTTATTAGGAATCCTAGTTCAATAAGGACTTCACCAAAATTATGCATTTTATCGATTTATAGCACAAAACCGATCCACACAAATATTAGAAACGACGAAAGATAAAGAAATTAGTTCCGACAAGTTTCCTAGTCAAAACAGGTTTCCTAGTCCAAACAGGATTCCTAGTACAACAAGGAGTCCTTCTCAAACTAAAACTCTTCAAAAATCGACATTTCTGCATTTTTAGCTCAATTTATTCACCAACACTTGCCAACGACTCTAACACGACTCAATGACTCTATATTACAACAATAAGGGATAAGAAATGCATAAATAGGGATAAAAACATATTAAGAACGTCGCATTTTATGCTCTTATCAGTTTTCTTAAAATTTTAACAGATCATCAAGTTTCTTTCGAATTTCTACGTTCTCGAAATCCACCGAACTAACTTTTTATTCTTCTAGGGACCTCGTAATACCATCGGGAGTGAACTTTGAGGTCATATCATTAATTTTACCTCATTTTTCTTTGCATTTCCCCCTAATTTTAAACAAGTAGTTAAGGATCGTAAGTGAATTGAGGTTGTTTTATATCCACCAAAACCCAACTTTTAAGTCTTTTAGGAACCTCCTAAAACCTACAAGAATAATCTTTTACCTTATTACTCTAATTTCTCCTCAGTTTTCTTAGAATTTTAACAGATCATCAAGTTTCTTTCGAATTTCTACGTTCTCGAAATCCACCGAACTAACTTTTTATTCTTCTAGGGACCTCGTAATACCATCGGGAGTGAACTTTGAGGTCATATCATTAATTTTACCTCATTTTTCTTTGCATTTCCCCCTAATTTTAAACAAGTAGTTAAGGATCGTAAGTGAATTGAGGTTGTTTTATATCCACCAAAACCCAACTTTTAAGTCTTTTAGGAACCTCCTAAAACCTACAAGAATAATCTTTTACCTTATTACTCTAATTTCTCCTCAGTTTTCTTAGAATTTTAACAGATCATCAAGTTTCTTTCGAATTTCTACGTTCTCGAAATCCACCGAACTAACTTTTTATTCTTCTAGGGACCTCGTAATACCATCGGGAGTTAACTTTGAGGTCATATCATTAATTTTACCTCATTTTTCTTTGCATTTTCCCCTAATTTTTAACAAGTTGTTAAGGATCGTAAGTGAATTGAGGTTGTTTTAAATCCACCAAAACCCAACTTTTAAGTCTTTTAGGAACCTCCTAAAACCTACAAGAATAATCTTTTACCTTATTACTCTAATTTCTCCTCAGTTTTCTTAGAATTTTAACAGATCATCAAGTTTCTTTCGAATTTCTACGTTCTCGAAATCCACCGAACTAACTTTTTATTCTTCTAGGGACCTCGTAATACCATCGGGAGTGAACTTTGAGGTCATATCATTAATTTTACCTCATTTTTCTTTGCATTTCCCCCTAATTTTAAACAAGTAGTTAAGGATCGTAAGTGAATTGAGATTGTTTTATATCCACCAAAACCCAACTTCTTTGTCTTCGAGGGACCTCCAAAAACCTATAAGAATAATCTTTTACCATAATACTCTAATTTCTCCTCTGTTTTCTTAGAAATTTAACAAATCATCAAGTTTCTTTCAGTTTTTGACGTTCTCGAAATCCACCGAAACCCAACTTTTTATTCTTCTTGGGACCTCGTAATACCAACGGGAGTGAACTTTGAGGTCATATAATTAATTTTACCTCATTTTTCTTTGCATTTTCCCCAAATTTTTGACTAGTAGTTAAGGATCGTAAGTGAATTGAGGTTGTTTTAAATCCACCAAAACCCAACTTTTATGTCTTCGAGGGACGTCCTAAAACCTAAAAGAATAATCTTTTACCTTATTACTCTAATTTCTCCTCAGTTTTCTTAGAATTTTAACAGATCATCAAGTTTCTTTCGAATTTCTACGTTCTCGAAATCCACCGAACTAACTTTTTATTCTTCTAGGGACCTCGTAATACCATCGGGAGTGAACTTTGAGGTCATATAATTAATTTTACCTCATTTTTCTTTGCATTTTCCCCAAATTTTTGACTAGTAGTTAAGGATCGTAAGTGAATTGAGGTTGTTTTAAATCCACCAAAACCCAACTTTTATGTCTTCGAGGGACGTCCTAAAACCTAAAAGAATAATCTTTTACCTTATTACTCTAATTTCTCCTCAGTTTTCTTAGAATTTTAACAGATCATCAAGTTTCTTTCGAATTTCTACGTTCTCGAAATCCACCGAACTAACTTTTTATTCTTCTAGGGACCTCGTAATACCATCGGGAGTGAACTTTGAGGTCATATCATTAATTTTACCTCATTTTTCTTTGCATTTCCCCCTAATTTTAAACAAGTAGTTAAGGGTCGTAAGTGAATTGAGGTTGTTTTATATCAACCAAAACCCAACTTTTAAGTCTTTTAGGAACCTCCTAAAACCTACAAGAATAATCTTTTACCTTATTACTCTAATTTCTCCTCAGTTTTCTTAGAATTTTAACAGATCATCAAGTTTCTTTTGAATTTCTACGTTCTCGAAATCCACCGAACTAACTTTTTATTCTTCTAGGGACCTCGTAATAGCATCGGGAGTTAACTTTGAGGTCATATCATTAATTTTACCTCATTTTTCTTTGCATTTTCCCCTAATTATTAACAAGTTGTTAAGGATCGTAAGTGAATTGAGGTTGTTTTAAATCCACCAAAACCCAACTTTTAAGTCTTTTAGGAACCTCCTAAAACCTACAAGAATAATCTTTTTGCAATATTACTCTAATTTCTCCTCTGTTTTCTTAGAATTTTAACAGATCATCAAGTTTCTTTCGAATTTCTACGTTCTCGAAATCCACCGAACTAACTTTTTATTCTTCTAGGGACCTCGTAATACCATCGGGAGTTAACTTTGAGGTCATATCATTAATTTTACCTCATTTTTCTTTGCATTTTCCCCTAATTTTTAACAAGTGGTTAAAGATCGTAAGTGAATTGAGGTTGTTTTATATCCACCAAAACCCAACTTTTATGTCTTCGAGGGACCTCCAAAAACCTACAAGAATAATCTTTTTGCCATATTACTCTAATTTCTCCTCTGTTTTCTTAGAATTTTAACGAATCATCAAGTTTCTTTCACTTTTTGACGTTCTCGAAATCCACCGAAACTCAACTTTTTATTCTTCTAGGGACCTCGTAATACCAACGGGAGTGAACTTTTAGGTCATATAATTAATTTTACCACATTTTTCTTTGCATTTTCCCCTAATTTTTAACAAGTAGTTAATGATCGTAAGTGAATTGAGGTTGTTTTATATCCACCAAAACCCAACTTTTAAGTCTTTTAGGAACCTCCTAAAACCTACAAGAATAATCTTTTACGTTATTACTCTAATTTCTCCTCAGTTTTCTTAGAATTTTAACAAATCATCAAGTTTCTTTCGAATTTCTACGTTCTCGAAATCCACCGAACTAACTTTTTATTCTTCTAGGGACCTCGTAATAGCATCGGGAGTTAACTTTGAGGTCATATCATTAATTTTACCTCATTTTTCTTTGCATTTTCCCCTAATTATTAACAAGTTGTTAAGGATCGTAAGTGAATTGAGGTTGTTTTAAATCCACCAAAACCCAACTTTTAAGTCTTTTAGGAACCTCCTAAAACCCACAAGAATAATCTTTTTGCAATATTACTCTAATTTCTCCTCTGTTTTCTTAGAATTTTAACAGATCATCAAGTTTCTTTCGAATTTCTACGTTCTCGAAATCCACCGAACTAACTTTTTATTCTTCTAGGGACCTCGTAATACCATCGGGAGTTAACTTTGAGGTCATATCATTAATTTTACCTCATTTTTCTTTGCATTTTCCCCTAATTTTTAACAAGTGGTTAAAGATCGTAAGTGAATTGAGGTTGTTTTATATCCACCAAAACCCAACTTTTATGTCTTCGAGGGACCTCCAAAAACCTACAAGAATAATCTTTTTGCCATATTACTCTAATTTCTCCTCTGTTTTCTTAGAATTTTAACGAATCATCAAGTTTCTTTCACTTTTTGACGTTCTCGAAATCCACCGAAACTCAACTTTTTATTCTTCTAGGGACCTCGTAATACCAACGGGAGTGAACTTTTAGGTCATATAATTAATTTTACCACATTTTTCTTTGCATTTCCCCTAATTTTTAACAAGTAGTTAATGATCGTAAGTGAATTGAGGTTGTTTTATATCCACCAAAACCCAACTTTTAAGTCTTTTAGGAACCTCCTAAAACCTACAAGAATAATCTTTTACGTTATTACTCTAATTTCTCCTCAGTTTTCTTAGAATTTTAACAAATCATCAAGTTTCTTTCGAATTTCTACGTTCTCGAAATCCACCGAACTAACTTTTTATTCTTCTAGGGACCTCGTAATACCATCGGGAGTGATTTTTGAGGTCATATCATTAATTTTACCTCATTTTTCTTTGCATTTTCCCATAATTTTTAACAAGTAGTTAAGGATCGTAAGTGAATTGAGGTTGTTTTAAATCCACCAAAACCCAACTTTTAAGTCTTTTAGGAACCTCCTAAAACCTACAAGAATAATCTTTTACCTTATTACTCTAATTTCTCCTCAGTTTTCTTAGAATTTTAACAGATCATCAAGTTTCTTTCGAATTTCTACGTTCTCGAAATCTACCGAACTAACTTTTTATTCTTCTAGGGACCTCGTAATATCATCGGGAGTGATTTTTGAGGTCATATCATTAATTTTACCTCATTTTTCTTTGCATTTTCCCCTAATTTTTAACAAGTAGTTAATGATCGTAAGTGAATTGAGGTTGTTTTATATCCACCAAAACCCAACTTTTATGTCTTCGGGGGACCTCTTAAAACCTACAAGAATAATCTTTTACCTTATTACTCTAATTTCTCCTCAGTTTTCTTAAAATTTTAACAGATCATCAAGTTTCTTTCGAATTTCTACGTTCTCGAAATCCACCGAACTAACTTTTTATTCTTCTAGGGACCTCGTAATACCATCGGGAGTGATTTTTGAGGTCATATCATTAATTTTACCTCATTTTTCTTTGCATTTTCCCCTAATTTTTAACAAGTAGTTAAGGATCGTAAGTGAATTGAGGTTGTTTTATATCCACCAAAACCCAACTTTTAAGTCTTTTAGGAACCTCCTAAAACCTACAAGAATAATCTTTTACGTTATTACTCTAATTTCTCCTCAGTTTTCTTAGAATTTTAACAAATCATCAAGTTTCTTTCGAATTTCTACGTTCTCGAAATCCACCGAACTAACTTTTTATTCTTCTAGGGACCTCGTAATAGCATCGGGAGTTAACTTTGAGGTCATATCATTAATTTTACCTCATTTTTCTTTGCATTTTCCCCTAATTATTAACAAGTTGTTAAGGATCGTAAGTGAATTGAGGTTGTTTTAAATCCACCAAAACCCAACTTTTAAGTCTTTTAGGAACCTCCTAAAACCTACAAGAATAATCTTTTTGCAATATTACTCTAATTTCTCCTCTGTTTTCTTAGAATTTTAACAGATCATCAAGTTTCTTTCGAATTTCTACGTTCTCGAAATCCACCGAACTAACTTTTTATTCTTCTAGGGACCTCGTAATACCATCGGGAGTTAACTTTGAGGTCATATCATTAATTTTACCTCATTTTTCTTTGCATTTTCCCCTAATTTTTAACAAGTGGTTAAAGATCGTAAGTGAATTGAGGTTGTTTTATATCCACCAAAACCCAACTTTTATGTCTTCGAGGGACCTCCAAAAACCTACAAGAATAATCTTTTTGCCATATTACTCTAATTTCTCCTCTGTTTTCTTAGAATTTTAACGAATCATCAAGTTTCTTTCACTTTTTGACGTTCTCGAAATCCACCGAAACTCAACTTTTTATTCTTCTAGGGACCTCGTAATACCAACGGGAGTGAACTTTTAGGTCATATAATTAATTTTACCACATTTTTCTTTGCATTTTCCCCTAATTTTTAACAAGTAGTTAATGATCGTAAGTGAATTGAGGTTGTTTTATATCCACCAAAACCCAACTTTTAAGTCTTTTAGGAACCTCCTAAAACCTACAAGAATAATCTTTTACGTTATTACTCTAATTTCTCCTCAGTTTTCTTAGAATTTTAACAAATCATCAAGTTTCTTTCGAATTTCTACGTTCTCGAAATCCACCGAACTAACTTTTTATTCTTCTAGGGACCTCGTAATACCATCGGGAGTGATTTTTGAGGTCATATCATTAATTTTACCTCATTTTTCTTTGCATTTTCCCCTAATTTTTAACAAGTAGTTAAGGATCGTAAGTGAATTGAGGTTGTTTTAAATCCACCAAAACCCAACTTTTAAGTCTTTTAGGAACCTCCTAAAACCTACAAGAATAATCTTTTACCTTATTACTCTAATTTCTCCTCAGTTTTCTTAGAATTTTAACAGATCATCAAGTTTCTTTCGAATTTCTACGTTCTCGAAATCTACCGAACTAACTTTTTATTCTTCTAGGGACCTCGTAATATCATCGAGAGTGATTTTTGAGGTCATATCATTAATTTTACCTCATTTTTCTTTGCATTTTCCCCTAATTTTTAACAAGTAGTTAATGATCGTAAGTGAATTGAGGTTGTTTTATATCCACCAAAACCCAACTTTTATGTCTTCGGGGGACCTCTTAAAACCTACAAGAATAATCTTTTACCTTATTACTCTAATTTCTCCTCAGTTTTCTTAAAATTTTAACAGATCATTAAGTTTCTTTCGAATTTCTACGTTCTCGAAATCCACCGAACTAACTTTTTATTCTTCTAGGGACCTCGTAATACCATCGGGAGTGAACTTTGAGGTCATATCATTAATTTTACCTCATTTTTCTTTGCATTTCCCCCTAATTTTAAACAAGTAGTTAAGGATCGTAAGTGAATTGAGGTTGTTTTTTATCCACCAAAACCCAACTTTTATGTCTTCGGGGGACCTCTTAAAACCTACAAGAATAATCTTTTACCATAATACTCTAATTTCTCCTCTGATTTCTTAGAAATTTAACAAATCATCAAGTTTCTTTCAATTTTTGACGTTCTCGAAATCCACCGAAACCCAACTTTTTATTCTTTTTGGGACCTCGTAATACCAACGGGAGTGAACTTTTAGGTCATATAATTAATTTTACCTCATTTTTCTTTGCATTTTTTCCTAATTTTTAACAAGTAATTAAGGATCGTAAGTGAATTGAGGTTGTTTTAAATCCACCAAAACCCAACTTTTAAGTCTTTTAGGAACCTCCTAAAACCTACAAGAATAATTTTTTACGTTATTACTCTAATTTCTCCTCAGTTTTCTTAGAATTTTAACAGATCATCAAGTTTCTTTCGAATTTCTACCTTCTCGAAATCCACCGAACTTACTTTTTATTCTTCTAGGGACCTCGTAATACCATCGGGAGTGATTTTTGAGGTCATATCATTAATTTTACCTCATTTTTCTTTGCATTTTCCCCTAATTTTTAACAAGTAGTTAAGGATCGTAAGTGAATTGAGGTTGTTTTAAATCCACCAAAACCCACCTTTTATGTCTTCGAGGGACCTCTTAAAACCTACAAGAATAATCTTTTACCATAATACTCTAATTTCTCCTCTGTTTTCTTAGAAATTTAACAAATCATCAAGTTTCTTTCAATTTTTGACGTTCTCGAAATCCACCGAAACCCAACTTTTTATTCTTCTTGGGACCTCGTAATACCAACGGGAGTGAACTTTTAGGTCATAGAATTAATTTTACCTCATTTTTCTTTGCATTTTCCCCAAATTTTTGACTAGTAGTTAAGGATCGTAAGTGAATTGAGGTTGTTTTAAATCCACCAAAACCCAACTTTTATGTCTTCGAGGGACGTCCTAAAACCTACAAGAATAATCTTTTACCTTATTACTCTAATTTCTCGTCAGTTTTCTTAAAATTTTAACAGATCATCAAGTTTCTTTCGAATTTCTACGTTCTCGAAATCCACCGAACTAACTTTTTATTCTTCTAGGGACCTCGTAATACCATCGGGAGTGAACTTTGAGGTCATATCATTAATTTTACCTCATTTTTCTTTGCATTTCCCCCTAATTTTAAACAAGTAGTTAAGGATCGTAAGTGAATTGAGGTTGTTTTATATCCACCAAAACCCAACTTTTAAGTCTTTTAGGAACCTCCTAAAACCTACAAGAATAATCTTTTACCTTATTACTCTAATTTCTCCTCAGTTTTCTTAGAATTTTAACAGATCATCAAGTTTCTTTCGAATTTCTACGTTCTCGAAATCCACCGAACTAACTTTTTATTCTTCTAGGGACCTCGTAATACCATCGGGAGTTAACTTTGAGGTCATATCATTAATTTTATCTCATTTTTCTTTGCATTTTCTCCTAATTTTTAACAAGTAATTAAGGATCGTAAGTGAATTGAGGTTGTTTTAAATCCACCAAAACCCAACTTTTAAGTCTTTTAGGAACCTCCTAAAACCTACAAGAATAATCTTTTACGTTATTACTCTAATTTCTCCTCAGTTTTCTTAGAATTTTAACAGATCATCAAGTTTCTTTCGAATTTCTACCTTCTCGAAATCCACCGAACTAACTTTTTATTCTTCTAGGGACCTCGTAATACCATCGGGAGTGATTTTTGAGGTCATATCATTAATTTTACCTCATTTTTCTTTGCATTTTCCCCTAATTTTTAACAAGTAGTTAAGGATCGTAAGTGAATTGAGGTTGTTTTAAATCCACCAAAACCCACCTTTTATGTCTTCGAGGGACCTCTTAAAACCTACAAGAATAATCTTTTACCATAATACTCTAATTTCTCCTCTGTTTTCTTAGAAATTTAACAAATCATCAAGTTTCTTTCAATTTTTGACGTTCTCGAAATCCACCGAAACCCAACTTTTTATTCTTCTTGGGACCTCGTAATACCAACGGGAGTGAACTTTTAGGTCATAGAATTAATTTTACCTCATTTTTCTTTGCATTTTCCCCAAATTTTTGACTAGTAGTTAAGGATCGTAAGTGAATTGAGGTTGTTTTAAATCCACCAAAACCCAACTTTTAAGTCTTTTAGGAACCTCCTAAAACCTACAAGAATAATCTTTTACGTTATTACTCTAATTTCTCCTCAGTTTTCTTAGAATTTTAACAAATCATCAAGTTTCTTTCGAATTTCTACGTTCTCGAAATCCACCGAACTAACTTTTTATTCTTCTAGGGACCTCGTAATACCATCGGGAGTGATTTTTGAGGTCATATCATTAATTTTACCTCATTTTTCTTTGCATTTTCCCCTAATTTTTAACAAGTAGTTAAGGATCGTAAGTGAATTGAGGTTGTTTTAAATCCACCAAAACCCAACTTTTAAGTCTTTTAGGAACCTCCTAAAACCTACAAGAATAATCTTTTACCTTATTACTCTAATTTCTCCTCAGTTTTCTTAGAATTTTAACAGATCATCAAGTTTCTTTCGAATTTCTACGTTCTCGAAATCTACCGAACTAACTTTTTATTCTTCTAGGGACCTCGTAATATCATCGGGAGTGATTTTTGAGGTCATATCATTAATTTTACCTCATTTTTCTTTGCATTTTCCCCTAATTTTTAACAAGTAGTTAATGATCGTAAGTGAATTGAGGTTGTTTTATATCCACCAAAACCCAACTTTTATGTCTTCGGGGGACCTCTTAAAACCTACAAGAATAATCTTTTACCTTATTACTCTAATTTCTCCTCAGTTTTCTTAAAATTTTAACAGATCATCAAGTTTCTTTCGAATTTCTACGTTCTCGAAATCCACCGAACTAACTTTTTATTCTTCTAGGGACCTCGTAATACCATCGGGAGTGAACTTTGAGGTCATATCATTAATTTTACCTCATTTTTCTTTGCATTTCCCCCTAATTTTAAACAAGTAGTTAAGGATCGTAAGTGAATTGAGGTTGTTTTTTATCCACCAAAACCCAACTTTTATGTCTTCGGGGGACCTCTTAAAACCTACAAGAATAATCTTTTACCATAATACTCTAATTTCTCCTCTGATTTCTTAGAAATTTAACAAATCATCAAGTTTCTTTCAATTTTTGACGTTCTCGAAATCCACCGAAACCCAACTTTTTATTCTTTTTGGGACCTCGTAATACCAACGGGAGTGAACTTTTAGGTCATATAATTAATTTTACCTCATTTTTCTTTGCATTTTCTCCTAATTTTTAACAAGTAATTAAGGATCGTAAGTGAATTGAGGTTGTTTTAAATCCACCAAAACCCAACTTTTAAGTCTTTTAGGAACCTCCTAAAACCTACAAGAATAATCTTTTACGTTATTACTCTAATTTCTCCTCAGTTTTCTTAGAATTTTAACAGATCATCAAGTTTCTTTCGAATTTCTACCTTCTCGAAATCCACCGAACTAACTTTTTATTCTTCTAGGGACCTCGTAATACCATCGGGAGTGATTTTTGAGGTCATATCATTAATTTTACCTCATTTTTCTTTGCATTTTCCCCTAATTTTTAACAAGTAGTTAAGGATCGTAAGTGAATTGAGGTTGTTTTAAATCCACCAAAACCCACCTTTTATGTCTTCGAGGGACCTCTTAAAACCTACAAGAATAATCTTTTACCATAATACTCTAATTTCTCCTCTGTTTTCTTAGAAATTTAACAAATCATCAAGTTTCTTTCAATTTTTGACGTTCTCGAAATCCACCGAAACCCAGCTTTTTATTCTTCTTGGGACCTCGTAATACCAACGGGAGTGAACTTTTAGGTCATAGAATTAATTTTACCTCATTTTTCTTTGCATTTTCCCCAAATTTTTGACTAGTAGTTAAGGATCGTAAGTGAATTGAGGTTGTTTTAAATCCACCAAAACCCAACTTTTATGTCTTCGAGGGACGTCCTAAAACCTAAAAGAATAATCTTTTACCTTATTACTCTAATTTCTCGTCAGTTTTCTTAAAATTTTAACAGATCATCAAGTTTCTTTCGAATTTCTACGTTCTCGAAATCCACCGAACTAACTTTTTATTCTTCTAGGGACCTCGTAATACCATCGGGAGTGAACTTTGAGGTCATATCATTAATTTTACCTCATTTTTCTTTGCATTTCCCCCTAATTTTAAACAAGTAGTTAAGGATCGTAAGTGAATTGAGGTTGTTTTATATCCACCAAAACCCAACTTTTAAGTCTTTTAGGAACCTCCTAAAACCTACAAGAATAATCTTTTACCTTATTACTCTAATTTCTCCTCAGTTTTCTTAGAATTTTAACAGATCATCAAGTTTCTTTCGAATTTCTACGTTCTCGAAATCCACCGAACTAACTTTTTATTCTTCTAGGGACCTCGTAATACCATCGGGAGTTAACTTTGAGGTCATATCATTAATTTTATCTCATTTTTCTTTGCATTTTCTCCTAATTTTTAACAAGTAATTAAGGATCGTAAGTGAATTGAGGTTGTTTTAAATCCACCAAAACCCAACTTTTAAGTCTTTTAGGAACCTCCTAAAACCTACAAGAATAATCTTTTACGTTATTACTCTAATTTCTCCTCAGTTTTCTTAGAATTTTAACAGATCATCAAGTTTCTTTCGAATTTCTACCTTCTCGAAATCCACCGAACTAACTTTTTATTCTTCTAGGGACCTCGTAATACCATCGGGAGTGATTTTTGAGGTCATATCATTAATTTTACCTCATTTTTCTTTGCATTTTCCCCTAATTTTTAACAAGTAGTTAAGGATCGTAAGTGAATTGAGGTTGTTTTAAATCCACCAAAACCCACCTTTTATGTCTTCGAGGGACCTCTTAAAACCTACAAGAATAATCTTTTACCATAATACTCTAATTTCTCCTCTGTTTTCTTAGAAATTTAACAAATCATCAAGTTTCTTTCAATTTTTGACGTTCTCGAAATCCACCGAAACCCAACTTTTTATTCTTCTTGGGACCTCGTAATACCAACGGGAGTGAACTTTTAGGTCATAGAATTAATTTTACCTCATTTTTCTTTGCATTTTCCCCAAATTTTTGACTAGTAGTTAAGGATCGTAAGTGAATTGAGGTTGTTTTAAATCCACCAAAACCCAACTTTTAAGTCTTTTAGGAACCTCCTAAAACCTACAAGAATAATCTTTTACGTTATTACTCTAATTTCTCCTCAGTTTTCTTAGAATTTTAACAAATCATCAAGTTTCTTTCGAATTTCTACGTTCTCGAAATCCACCGAACTAACTTTTTATTCTTCTAGGGACCTCGTAATACCATCGGGAGTGATTTTTGAGGTCATATCATTAATTTTACCTCATTTTTCTTTGCATTTTCCCCTAATTTTTAACAAGTAGTTAAGGATCGTAAGTGAATTGAGGTTGTTTTAAATCCACCAAAACCCAACTTTTAAGTCTTTTAGGAACCTCCTAAAACCTACAAGAATAATCTTTTACCTTATTACTCTAATTTCTCCTCAGTTTTCTTAGAATTTTAACAGATCATCAAGTTTCTTTCGAATTTCTACGTTCTCGAAATCTACCGAACTAACTTTTTATTCTTCTAGGGACCTCGTAATATCATCGGGAGTGATTTTTGAGGTCATATCATTAATTTTACCTCATTTTTCTTTGCATTTTCCCCTAATTTTTAACAAGTAGTTAATGATCGTAAGTGAATTGAGGTTGTTTTATATCCACCAAAACCCAACTTTTATGTCTTCGGGGGACCTCTTAAAACCTACAAGAATAATCTTTTACCTTATTACTCTAATTTCTCCTCAGTTTTCTTAAAATTTTAACAGATCATCAAGTTTCTTTCGAATTTCTACGTTCTCGAAATCCACCGAACTAACTTTTTATTCTTCTAGGGACCTCGTAATACCATCGGGAGTGAACTTTGAGGTCATATCATTAATTTTACCTCATTTTTCTTTGCATTTCCCCCTAATTTTAAACAAGTAGTTAAGGATCGTAAGTGAATTGAGGTTGTTTTTTATCCACCAAAACCCAACTTTTATGTCTTCGGGGGACCTCTTAAAACCTACAAGAATAATCTTTTACCATAATACTCTAATTTCTCCTCTGATTTCTTAGAAATTAAACAAATCATCAAGTTTCTTTCAATTTTTGACGTTCTCGAAATCCACCGAAACCCAACTTTTTATTCTTTTTGGGACCTCGTAATACCAACGGGAGTGAACTTTTAGGTCATATAATTAATTTTACCTCATTTTTCTTTGCATTTTCTCCTAATTTTTAACAAGTAATTAAGGATCGTAAGTGAATTGAGGTTGTTTTAAATCCACCAAAACCCAACTTTTAAGTCTTTTAGGAACCTCCTAAAACCTACAAGAATAATCTTTTACGTTATTACTCTAATTTCTCCTCAGTTTTCTTAGAATTTTAACAGATCATCAAGTTTCTTTCGAATTTCTACCTTCTCGAAATCCACCGAACTAACTTTTTATTCTTCTAGGGACCTCGTAATACCATCGGGAGTGATTTTTGAGGTCATATCATTAATTTTACCTCATTTTTCTTTGCATTTTCCCCTAATTTTTAACAAGTAGTTAAGGATCGTAAGTGAATTGAGGTTGTTTTAAATCCACCAAAACCCACCTTTTATGTCTTCGAGGGACCTCTTAAAACCTACAAGAATAATCTTTTACCATAATACTCTAATTTCTCCTCTGTTTTCTTAGAAATTTAACAAATCATCAAGTTTCTTTCAATTTTTGACGTTCTCGAAATCCACCGAAACCCAACTTTTTATTCTTCTTGGGACCTCGTAATACCAACGGGAGTGAACTTTTAGGTCATAGAATTAATTTTACCTCATTTTTCTTTGCATTTTCCCCAAATTTTTGACTAGTAGTTAAGGATCGTAAGTGAATTGAGGTTGTTTTAAATCCACCAAAACCCAACTTTTATGTCTTCGAGGGACGTCCTAAAACCTACAAGAATAATCTTTTACCTTATTACTCTAATTTCTCCTCAGTTTTCTTAAAATTTTAACAGATCATCAAGTTTCTTTCGAATTTCTACGTTCTCGAAATCCACCGAACTAACTTTTTATTCTTCTAGGGACCTCGTAATACCATCGGGAGTGAACTTTGAGGTCATATCATTAATTTTACCTCATTTTTCTTTGCATTTCCCCCTAATTTTAAACAAGTAGTTAAGGATCGTAAGTGAATTGAGGTTGTTTTATATCCACCAAAACCCAACTTTTAAGTCTTTTAGGAACCTCCTAAAACCTACAAGAATAATCTTTTACCTTATTACTCTAATTTCTCCTCAGTTTTCTTAGAATTTTAACAGATCATCAAGTTTCTTTCGAATTTCTACGTTCTCGAAATCCACCGAACTAACTTTTTATTCTTCTAGGGACCTCGTAATACCATCGGGAGTTAACTTTGAGGTCATATCATTAATTTTATCTCATTTTTCTTTGCATTTTCTCCTAATTTTTAACAAGTAATTAAGGATCGTAAGTGAATTGAGGTTGTTTTAAATCCACCAAAACCCAACTTTTAAGTCTTTTAGGAACCTCCTAAAACCTACAAGAATAATCTTTTACGTTATTACTCTAATTTCTCCTCAGTTTTCTTAGAATTTTAACAGATCATCAAGTTTCTTTCGAATTTCTACCTTCTCGAAATCCACCGAACTAACTTTTTATTCTTCTAGGGACCTCGTAATACCATCGGGAGTGATTTTTGAGGTCATATCATTAATTTTACCTCATTTTTCTTTGCATTTTCCCCTAATTTTTAACAAGTAGTTAAGGATCGTAAGTGAATTGAGGTTGTTTTAAATCCACCAAAACCCACCTTTTATGTCTTCGAGGGACCTCTTAAAACCTACAAGAATAATCTTTTACCATAATACTCTAATTTCTCCTCTGTTTTCTTAGAAATTTAACAAATCATCAAGTTTCTTTCAATTTTTGACGTTCTCGAAATCCACCGAAACCCAACTTTTTATTCTTCTTGGGACCTCGTAATACCAACGGGAGTGAACTTTTAGGTCATAGAATTAATTTTACCTCATTTTTCTTTGCATTTTCCCCAAATTTTTGACTAGTAGTTAAGGATCGTAAGTGAATTGAGGTTGTTTTAAATCCACCAAAACCCAACTTTTATGTCTTCGAGGGACGTCCTAAAACCTACAAGAATAATCTTTTACCTTATTACTCTAATTTCTCCTCAGTTTTCTTAAAATTTTAACAGATCATCAAGTTTCTTTCGAATTTCTACGTTCTCGAAATCCACCGAACTAACTTTTTATTCTTCTAGGGACCTCGTAATACCATCGGGAGTGAACTTTGAGGTCATATCATTAATTTTACCTCATTTTTCTTTGCATTTCCCCCTAATTTTAAACAAGTAGTTAAGGATCGTAAGTGAATTGAGGTTGTTTTATATCCACCAAAACCCAACTTTTAAGTCTTTTAGGAACCTCCTAAAACCTACAAGAATAATCTTTTACCTTATTACTCTAATTTCTCCTCAGTTTTCTTAGAATTTTAACAGATCATCAAGTTTCTTTCGAATTTCTACGTTCTCGAAATCCACCGAACTAACTTTTTATTCTTCTAGGGACCTCGTAATACCATCGGGAGTTAACTTTGAGGTCATATCATTAATTTTATCTCATTTTTCTTTGCATTTTCTCCTAATTTTTAACAAGTAATTAAGGATCGTAAGTGAATTGAGGTTGTTTTAAATCCACCAAAACCCAACTTTTAAGTCTTTTAGGAACCTCCTAAAACCTACAAGAATAATCTTTTACGTTATTACTCTAATTTCTCCTCAGTTTTCTTAGAATTTTAACAGATCATCAAGTTTCTTTCGAATTTCTACCTTCTCGAAATCCACCGAACTAACTTTTTATTCTTCTAGGGACCTCGTAATACCATCGGGAGTGATTTTTGAGGTCATATCATTAATTTTACCTCATTTTTCTTTGCATTTTCCCCTAATTTTTAACAAGTAGTTAAGGATCGTAAGTGAATTGAGGTTGTTTTAAATCCACCAAAACCCACCTTTTATGTCTTCGAGGGACCTCTTAAAACCTACAAGAATAATCTTTTACCATAATACTCTAATTTCTCCTCTGTTTTCTTAGAAATTTAACAAATCATCAAGTTTCTTTCAATTTTTGACGTTCTCGAAATCCACCGAAACCCAACTTTTTATTCTTCTTGGGACCTCGTAATACCAACGGGAGTGAACTTTTAGGTCATAGAATTAATTTTACCTCATTTTTCTTTGCATTTTCCCCAAATTTTTGACTAGTAGTTAAGGATCGTAAGTGAATTGAGGTTGTTTTAAATCCACCAAAACCCAACTTTTAAGTCTTTTAGGAACCTCCTAAAACCTACAAGAATAATCTTTTACGTTATTACTCTAATTTCTCCTCAGTTTTCTTAGAATTTTAACAAATCATCAAGTTTCTTTCGAATTTCTACGTTCTCGAAATCCACCGAACTAACTTTTTATTCTTCTAGGGACCTCGTAATACCATCGGGAGTGATTTTTGAGGTCATATCATTAATTTTACCTCATTTTTCTTTGCATTTTCCCCTAATTTTTAACAAGTAGTTAAGGATCGTAAGTGAATTGAGGTTGTTTTAAATCCACCAAAACCCAACTTTTAAGTCTTTTAGGAACCTCCTAAAACCTACAAGAATAATCTTTTACCTTATTACTCTAATTTCTCCTCAGTTTTCTTAGAATTTTAACAGATCATCAAGTTTCTTTCGAATTTCTACGTTCTCGAAATCTACCGAACTAACTTTTTATTCTTCTAGGGACCTCGTAATATCATCGGGAGTGATTTTTGAGGTCATATCATTAATTTTACCTCATTTTTCTTTGCATTTTCCCCTAATTTTTAACAAGTAGTTAATGATCGTAAGTGAATTGAGGTTGTTTTATATCCACCAAAACCCAACTTTTATGTCTTCGGGGGACCTCTTAAAACCTACAAGAATAATCTTTTACCTTATTACTCTAATTTCTCCTCAGTTTTCTTAAAATTTTAACAGATCATCAAGTTTCTTTCGAATTTCTACGTTCTCGAAATCCACCGAACTAACTTTTTATTCTTCTAGGGACCTCGTAATACCATCGGGAGTGAACTTTGAGGTCATATCATTAATTTTACCTCATTTTTCTTTGCATTTCCCCCTAATTTTAAACAAGTAGTTAAGGATCGTAAGTGAATTGAGGTTGTTTTTTATCCACCAAAACCCAACTTTTATGTCTTCGGGGGACCTCTTAAAACCTACAAGAATAATCTTTTACCATAATACTCTAATTTCTCCTCTGATTTCTTAGAAATTAAACAAATCATCAAGTTTCTTTCAATTTTTGACGTTCTCGAAATCCACCGAAACCCAACTTTTTATTCTTTTTGGGACCTCGTAATACCAACGGGAGTGAACTTTTAGGTCATATAATTAATTTTACCTCATTTTTCTTTGCATTTTCTCCTAATTTTTAACAAGTAATTAAGGATCGTAAGTGAATTGAGGTTGTTTTAAATCCACCAAAACCCAACTTTTAAGTCTTTTAGGAACCTCCTAAAACCTACAAGAATAATCTTTTACGTTATTACTCTAATTTCTCCTCAGTTTTCTTAGAATTTTAACAGATCATCAAGTTTCTTTCGAATTTCTACCTTCTCGAAATCCACCGAACTAACTTTTTATTCTTCTAGGGACCTCGTAATACCATCGGGAGTGATTTTTGAGGTCATATCATTAATTTTACCTCATTTTTCTTTGCATTTTCCCTAATTTTTAACAAGTAGTTAAGGATCGTAAGTGAATTGAGGTTGTTTTAAATCCACCAAAACCCACCTTTTATGTCTTCGAGGGACCTCTTAAAACCTACAAGAATAATCTTTTACCATAATACTCTAATTTCTCCTCTGTTTTCTTAGAAATTTAACAAATCATCAAGTTTCTTTCAATTTTTGACGTTCTCGAAATCCACCGAAACCCAACTTTTTATTCTTCTTGGGACCTCGTAATACCAACGGGAGTGAACTTTTAGGTCATAGAATTAATTTTACCTCATTTTTCTTTGCATTTTCCCCAAATTTTTGACTAGTAGTTAAGGATCGTAAGTGAATTGAGGTTGTTTTAAATCCACCAAAACCCAACTTTTATGTCTTCGAGGGACGTCCTAAAACCTACAAGAATAATCTTTTACCTTATTACTCTAATTTCTCCTCAGTTTTCTTAAAATTTTAACAGATCATCAAGTTTCTTTCGAATTTCTACGTTCTCGAAATCCACCGAACTAACTTTTTATGCTTCTAGGGACCTCGTAATACCATCGGGAGTGAACTTTGAGGTCATATCATTAATTTTACCTCATTTTTCTTTGCATTTCCCCCTAATTTTAAACAAGTAGTTAAGGATCGTAAGTGAATTGAGGTTGTTTTATATCCACCAAAACCCAACTTTTAAGTCTTTTAGGAACCTCCTAAAACCTACAAGAATAATCTTTTACCTTATTACTCTAATTTCTCCTCAGTTTTCTTAGAATTTTAACAGATCATCAAGTTTCTTTCGAATTTCTACGTTCTTGAAATCCACCGAACTAACTTTTTATTCTTCTAGGGACCTCGTAATACCATCGGGAGTTAACTTTGAGGTCATATCATTAATTTTATCTCATTTTTCTTTGCATTTTCTCCTAATTTTTAACAAGTAATTAAGGATCGTAAGTGAATTGAGGTTGTTTTAAATCCACCAAAACCCAACTTTTAAGTCTTTTAGGAACCTCCTAAAACCTACAAGAATAATCTTTTACGTTATTACTCTAATTTCTCCTCAGTTTTCTTAGAATTTTAACAGATCATCAAGTTTCTTTCGAATTTCTACCTTCTCGAAATCCACCGAACTAACTTTTTATTCTTCTAGGGACCTCGTAATACCATCGGGAGTGATTTTTGAGGTCATATCATTAATTTTACCTCATTTTTCTTTGCATTTTCCCCTAATTTTTAACAAGTAGTTAAGGATCGTAAGTGAATTGAGGTTGTTTTAAATCCACCAAAACCCACCTTTTATGTCTTCGAGGGACCTCTTAAAACCTACAAGAATAATCTTTTACCATAATACTCTAATTTCTCCTCTGTTTTCTTAGAAATTTAACAAATCATCAAGTTTCTTTCAATTTTTGACGTTCTCGAAATCCACCGAAACCCAACTTTTTATTCTTCTTGGGACCTCGTAATACCAACGGGAGTGAACTTTTAGGTCATAGAATTAATTTTACCTCATTTTTCTTTGCATTTTCCCCAAATTTTTGACTAGTAGTTAAGGATCGTAAGTGAATTGAGGTTGTTTTAAATCCACCAAAACCCAACTTTTATGTCTTCGAGGGACGTCCTAAAACCTACAAGAATAATCTTTTACCTTATTACTCTAATTTCTCCTCAGTTTTCTTAAAATTTTAACAGATCATCAAGTTTCTTTCGAATTTCTACGTTCTCGAAATCCACCGAACTAACTTTTTATTCTTCTAGGGACCTCGTAATACCATCGGGAGTGAACTTTGAGGTCATATCATTAATTTTACCTCATTTTTCTTTGCATTTCCCCCTAATTTTAAACAAGTAGTTAAGGATCGTAAGTGAATTGAGGTTGTTTTATATCCACCAAAACCCAACTTTTAAGTCTTTTAGGAACCTCCTAAAACCTACAAGAATAATCTTTTACCTTATTACTCTAATTTCTCCTCAGTTTTCTTAGAATTTTAACAGATCATCAAGTTTCTTTCGAATTTCTACGTTCTCGAAATCCACCGAACTAACTTTTTATTCTTCTAGGGACCTCGTAATACCATCGGGAGTTAACTTTGAGGTCATATCATTAATTTTATCTCATTTTTCTTTGCATTTTCTCCTAATTTTTAACAAGTAATTAAGGATCGTAAGTGAATTGAGGTTGTTTTAAATCCACCAAAACCCAACTTTTAAGTCTTTTAGGAACCTCCTAAAACCTACAAGAATAATCTTTTACGTTATTACTCTAATTTCTCCTCAGTTTTCTTAGAATTTTAACAGATCATCAAGTTTCTTTCGAATTTCTACCTTCTCGAAATCCACCGAACTAACTTTTTATTCTTCTAGGGACCTCGTAATACCATCGGGAGTGATTTTTGAGGTCATATCATTAATTTTACCTCATTTTTCTTTGCATTTTCCCCTAATTTTTAACAAGTAGTTAAGGATCGTAAGTGAATTGAGGTTGTTTTAAATCCACCAAAACCCACCTTTTATGTCTTCGAGGGACCTCTTAAAACCTACAAGAATAATCTTTTACCATAATACTCTAATTTCTCCTCTGTTTTCTTAGAAATTTAACAAATCATCAAGTTTCTTTCAATTTTTGACGTTCTCGAAATCCACCGAAACCCAACTTTTTATTCTTCTTGGGACCTCGTAATACCAACGGGAGTGAACTTTTAGGTCATAGAATTAATTTTACCTCATTTTTCTTTGCATTTTCCCCAAATTTTTGACTAGTAGTTAAGGATCGTAAGTGAATTGAGGTTGTTTTAAATCCACCAAAACCCAACTTTTAAGTCTTTTAGGAACCTCCTAAAACCTACAAGAATAATCTTTTACGTTATTACTCTAATTTCTCCTCAGTTTTCTTAGAATTTTAACAAATCATCAAGTTTCTTTCGAATTTCTACGTTCTCGAAATCCACCGAACTAACTTTTTATTCTTCTAGGGACCTCGTAATACCATCGGGAGTGATTTTTGAGGTCATATCAATAATTTTACCTCATTTTTCTTTGCATTTTCCCCTAATTTTTAACAAGTAGTTAAGGATCGTAAGTGAATTGAGGTTGTTTTAAATCCACCAAAACCCAACTTTTAAGTCTTTTAGGAACCTCCTAAAACCTACAAGAATAATCTTTTACCTTATTACTCTAATTTCTCCTCAGTTTTCTTAGAATTTTAACAGATCATCAAGTTTCTTTCGAATTTCTACGTTCTCGAAATCTACCGAACTAACTTTTTATTCTTCTAGGGACCTCGTAATATCATCGGGAGTGATTTTTGAGGTCATATCATTAATTTTACCTCATTTTTCTTTGCATTTTCCCCTAATTTTTAACAAGTAGTTAATGATCGTAAGTGAATTGAGGTTGTTTTATATCCACCAAAACCCAACTTTTATGTCTTCGGGGGACCTCTTAAAACCTACAAGAATAATCTTTTACCTTATTACTCTAATTTCTCCTCAGTTTTCTTAAAATTTTAACAGATCATCAAGTTTCTTTCGAATTTCTACGTTCTCGAAATCCACCGAACTAACTTTTTATTCTTCTAGGGACCTCGTAATACCATCGGGAGTGAACTTTGAGGTCATATCATTAATTTTACCTCATTTTTCTTTGCATTTCCCCCTAATTTTAAACAAGTAGTTAAGGATCGTAAGTGAATTGAGGTTGTTTTTTATCCACCAAAACCCAACTTTTATGTCTTCGGGGGACCTCTTAAAACCTACAAGAATAATCTTTTACCATAATACTCTAATTTCTCCTCTGATTTCTTAGAAATTAAACAAATCATCAAGTTTCTTTCAATTTTTGACGTTCTCGAAATCCACCGAAACCCAACTTTTTATTCTTTTTGGGACCTCGTAATACCAACGGGAGTGAACTTTTAGGTCATATAATTAATTTTACCTCATTTTTCTTTGCATTTTCTCCTAATTTTTAACAAGTAATTAAGGATCGTAAGTGAATTGAGGTTGTTTTAAATCCACCAAAACCCAACTTTTAAGTCTTTTAGGAACCTCCTAAAACCTACAAGAATAATCTTTTACGTTATTACTCTAATTTCTCCTCAGTTTTCTTAGAATTTTAACAGATCATCAAGTTTCTTTCGAATTTCTACCTTCTCGAAATCCACCGAACTAACTTTTTATTCTTCTAGGGACCTCGTAATACCATCGGGAGTGATTTTTGAGGTCATATCATTAATTTTACCTCATTTTTCTTTGCATTTTCCCCTAATTTTTAACAAGTAGTTAAGGATCGTAAGTGAATTGAGGTTGTTTTAAATCCACCAAAACCCACCTTTTATGTCTTCGAGGGACCTCTTAAAACCTACAAGAATAATCTTTTACCATAATACTCTAATTTCTCCTCTGTTTTCTTAGAAATTTAACAAATCATCAAGTTTCTTTCAATTTTTGACGTTCTCGAAATCCACCGAAACCCAACTTTTTATTCTTCTTGGGACCTCGTAATACCAACGGGAATGAACTTTTAGGTCATAGAATTAATTTTACCTCATTTTTCTTTGCATTTTCCCCAAATTTTTGACTAGTAGTTAAGGATCGTAAGTGAATTGAGGTTGTTTTAAATCCACCAAAACCCAACTTTTATGTCTTCGAGGGACGTCCTAAAACCTACAAGAATAATCTTTTACCTTATTACTCTAATTTCTCCTCAGTTTTCTTAAAATTTTAACAGATCATCAAGTTTCTTTCGAATTTCTACGTTCTCGAAATCCACCGAACTAACTTTTTATTCTTCTAGGGACCTCGTAATACCATCGGGAGTGAACTTTGAGGTCATATCATTAATTTTACCTCATTTTTCTCTGCATTTCCCCCTAATTTTAAACAAGTAGTTAAGGATCGTAAGTGAATTGAGGTTGTTTTATATCCACCAAAACCCAACTTTTAAGTCTTTTAGGAACCTCCTAAAACCTACAAGAATAATCTTTTACCTTATTACTCTAATTTCTCCTCAGTTTTCTTAGAATTTTAACAGATCATCAAGTTTCTTTCGAATTTCTACGTTCTCGAAATCCACCGAACTAACTTTTTATTCTTCTAGGGACCTCGTAATACCATCGGGAGTTAACTTTGAGGTCATATCATTAATTTTACCTCATTTTTCTTTGCATTTTCTCCTAATTTTTAACAAGTAATTAAGGATCGTAAGTGAATTGAGGTTGTTTTAAATCCACCAAAACCCAACTTTTAAGTCTTTTAGGAACCTCCTAAAACCTACAAGAATAATCTTTTACGTTATTACTCTAATTTCTCCTCAGTTTTCTTAGAATTTTAACAGATCATCAAGTTTCTTTCGAATTTCTACCTTCTCGAAATCCACCGAACTAACTTTTTATTCTTCTAGGGACCTCGTAATACCATCGGGAGTGATTTTTGAGGTCATATCATTAATTTTACCTCATTTTTCTTTGCATTTTCCCCTAATTTTTAACAAGTAGTTAAGGATCGTAAGTGAATTGAGGTTGTTTTAAATCCACCAAAACCCACCTTTTATGTCTTCGAGGGACCTCTTAAAACCTACAAGAATAATCTTTTACCATAATACTCTAATTTCTCCTCTGTTTTCTTAGAAATTTAACAAATCATCAAGTTTCTTTCAATTTTTGACGTTCTCGAAATCCACCGAAACCCAACTTTTTATTCTTCTTGGGACCTCGTAATACCAACGGGAGTGAACTTTTAGGTCATAGAATTAATTTTACCTCATTTTTCTTTGCATTTTCCCCAAATTTTTGACTAGTAGTTAAGGATCGTAAGTGAATTGAGGTTGTTTTAAATCCACCAAAACCCAACTTTTATGTCTTCGAGGGACGTCCTAAAACCTACAAGAATAATCTTTTACCTTATTACTCTAATTTCTCCTCAGTTTTCTTAAAATTTTAACAGATCATCAAGTTTCTTTCGAATTTCTACGTTCTCGAAATCCACCGAACTAACTTTTTATTCTTCTAGGGACCTCGTAATACCATCGGGAGTGAACTTTGAGGTCATATCATTAATTTTACCTCATTTTTCTTTGCATTTCCCCCTAATTTTAAACAAGTAGTTAAGGATCGTAAGTGAATTGAGGTTGTTTTATATCCACCAAAACCCAACTTTTAAGTCTTTTAGGAACCTCCTAAAACCTACAAGAATAATCTTTTACCTTATTACTCTAATTTCTCCTCAGTTTTCTTAGAATTTTAACAGATCATCAAGTTTCTTTCGAATTTCTACGTTCTCGAAATCCACCGAACTAACTTTTTATTATTCTAGGGACCTCGTAATACCATCGGGAGTTAACTTTGAGGTCATATCATTAATTTTACCGCATTTTTCTTTGCATTTTCCCCTAATTTTTAACAAGTTGTTAAGGATCGTAAGTGAATTGAGGTTGTTTTAAATCCACCAAAACCCAACTTTTAAGTCTTTTAGGAACCTCCTAAAACCTACAAGAATAATCTTTTACCTTATTACTCTAATTTCTCCTCAGTTTTCTTAGAATTTTAACAGATCATCAAGTTTCTTTCGAATTTCTACGTTCTCGAAATCCACCGAACTAACTTTTTATTCTTCTAGGGACCTCGTAATACCATCGGGAGTGAACTTTGAGGTCATATCATTAATTTTACCTCATTTTTCTTTGCATTTCCCCCTAATTTTAAACAAGTAGTTAAGGATCGTAAGTGAATTGAGATTGTTTTATATCCACCAAAACCCAACTTTTATGTCTTCGAGGGACCTCCAAAAACCTATAAGAATAATCTTTTACCATAATACTCTAATTTCTCCTCTGTTTTCTTAGAAATTTAACAAATCATCAAGTTTCTTTCAATTTTTGACGTTCTCGAAATCCACCGAAACCCAACTTTTTATTCTTCTTGGGACCTCGTAATACCAACGGGAGTGAACTTTGAGGTCATATAATTAATTTTACCTCATTTTTCTTTGCATTTTCCCCAAATTTTTGACTAGTAGTTAAGGATCGTAAGTGAATTGAGGTTGTTTTAAATCCACCAAAACCCAACTTTTATGTCTTCGAGGGACGTCCTAAAACCTAAAAGAATAATCTTTTACCTTATTACTCTAATTTCTCCTCAGTTTTCTTAGAATTTTAACAGATCATCAAGTTTCTTTCGAATTTCTACGTTCTCGAAATCCACCGAACTAACTTTTTATTCTTCTAGGGACCTCGTAATACCATCGGGAGTGAACTTTGAGGTCATATAATTAATTTTACCTCATTTTTCTTTGCATTTTCCCCAAATTTTTGACTAGTAGTTAAGGATCGTAAGTGAATTGAGGTTGTTTTAAATCCACCAAAACCCAACTTTTATGTCTTCGAGGGACGTCCTAAAACCTAAAAGAATAATCTTTTACCTTATTACTCTAATTTCTCCTCAGTTTTCTTAGAATTTTAACAGATCATCAAGTTTCTTTCGAATTTCTACGTTCTCGAAATCCACCGAACTAACTTTTTATTCTTCTAGGGACCTCGTAATACCATCGGGAGTGAACTTTGAGGTCATATCATTAATTTTACCTCATTTTTCTTTGCATTTCCCCCTAATTTTAAACAAGTAGTTAAGGATCGTAAGTGAATTGAGGTTGTTTTAAATCCACCAAAACCCAACTTTTAAGTCTTTTAGGAACCTCCTAAAACCTAAAAGAATAATCTTTTACCTTATTACTCTAATTTCTCCTCAGTTTTCTTAGAATTTTAACAGATCATCAAGTTTCTTTCGAATTTCTACGTTCTCGAAATCCACCGAAACACAACTTTTTATTCTTCTTGGGACCTCGTAATACCAACGGGAGTGAACTTTTAGGTCATAGAATTAATTTTACCTCATTTTTCTTTGCATTTTCCCCTAATTTTTGACTAGTAGTTAAGGATCGTAAGTGAATTGAGGTTGTTTTAAATCCACCAAAACCCAACTTTTATGTCTTCGAGGGACGTCCTAAAACCTACAAGAATAATCTTTTACCTTATTACTCTAATTTCTCCTCAGTTTTCTTAGAATTTTAACAAATCATCAAGTTTCTTTCGAATTTCTACCTTCTCGAAATCCTCGGAAACCCAACTTTTTATTCTTTTAGGGACCTCGTAATTCCAACGGGATCGAACTTTTAGATCATATAATTAATTTTACCTCATTTTTCTTTGCATTTCCCCCTAATTTTTAACAAGTAGTTAAGGATCGTAAGTGAATTGAGGTTGTTTTATATCCACCAAAACCCAACTTTTATGTCTTCGAGGGACCTCCAAAAACCTACTAGAATAATCTTTTTGCCATATTACTCTAATTTCTCCTCCGTTTTCTTAGAATTTTAACGAATCATCAAGTTTCTTTCAATTTTTGACGTTCTCGAAATCCACCGAAACTCAACTTTTTATTCTTCTAGGGACCTCGTAATACCAACGGGAGTGAACTTTTAGATCATATAATTAATTTTACCACATTTTTCTTTGCATTTTCCCCGAATTTTTAACAAGTAGTTAATTATCGTAAGTGAATTGAGGTTGTTTTATATCCACCAAAACCCAACTTTTATGTCTTCGGGGGACCTCTTAAAACCTACAAGAATAATCTTTTACCATAATACTCTAATTTCTCCTCTGTTTTCTTAGAAATTTAACAAATCATCAAGTTTCTTTCAATTTTTGACGTTCTCGAAATCCACCGAAACCCAACTTTTTATTCTTCTTGGGACCTCGTAATACCAACGGGAGTGAACTTTTAGGTCATATAATTAATTTTACCTCATTTTTCTTTGCATTTTCTCCTAATTTTTAACAAGTAGTTAAGGATCGTAAGTGAATTGAGGTTGTTTTAAATCCACCAAAACCCAACTTTTAAGTCTTTTAGGAACCTCCTAAAACCTACAAGAATAATCTTTTTGCAATATTAGTCTAATTTCTCCTCTGTTTTCTTAGAATTTTAACAGATCATCAAGTTTCTTTCGAATTTCTACGTTCTCGAAATCCACCGAACTAACTTTTTATTCTTCTAGGGACCTCGTAATACCATCGGGAGTTAACTTTGAGGTCATATCATTAATTTTACCTCATTTTTCTTTGCATTTTCCCCTAATTTTTAACAAGTGGTTAAAGATCGTAAGTGAATTGAGGTTGTTTTATATCCACCAAAACCCAACTTTTATGTCTTCGAGGGACCTCCAAAAACCTACAAGAATAATCTTTTTGCCATATTACTCTAATTTCTCCTCTGTTTTCTTAGAATTTTAACGAATCATCAAGTTTCTTTCACTTTTTGACGTTCTCGAAATCCACCGAAACTCAACTTTTTATTCTTCTAGGGACCTCGTAATACCAACGGGAGTGAACTTTTAGGTCATATAATTAATTTTACCACATTTTTCTTTGCATTTTCCCCTAATTTTTAACAAGTAGTTAATGATCGTAAGTGAATTGAGGTTGTTTTATATCCACCAAAACCCAACTTTTAAGTCTTTTAGGAACCTCCTAAAACCTACAAGAATAATCTTTTACGTTATTACTCTAATTTCTCCTCAGTTTTCTTAGAATTTTTACAAATCATCAAGTTTCTTTCGAATTTCTACGTTCTCGAAATCCACCGAACTAACTTTTTATTCTTCTAGGGACCTCGTAATACCATCGGGAGTGATTTTTGAGGTCATATCATTAATTTTACCTCATTTTTCTTTGCATTTTCCCCTAATTTTTAACAAGTAGTTAAGGATCGTAAGTG
The DNA here is from genome assembly GCA_963682095.1 of Potentilla sterilis. NCBI lineage: Eukaryota > Viridiplantae > Streptophyta > Magnoliopsida > Rosales > Rosaceae > Potentilla > Potentilla sterilis. The sequence goes on from OY821756.1 coordinate 31,668,663, forward strand.
AATTGAGGTTGTTTTAAATCCACCAAAACCCAACTTTTATGTCTTCGAGGGACCTCTTAAAACCTACAATAATAATCTTTTACCATAATACTCTAATTTCTCCTCTGTTTTCTTAGAAATTTAACAAATCATCAAGTTTCTTTCAATTTTTGACGTTCTCGAAATCCACCGAAACCCAACTTTTTATTCTTCTTGGGACCTCGTAATACCAACGGGAGTGAACTTTTAGGTCATAGAATTAATTTTACCTCATTTTTTCTTTGCATTTTCCCGAAATTTTTGACTAGTAGTTAAGGATCGTAAGTGAATTGAGGTTGTTTTAAATCCACCAAAACCCAACTTTTATGTCTTCGAGGGACGTCCTAAAACCTACAAGAATAATCTTTTACCTTATTACTCTAATTTCTCCTCAGTTTTCTTAGAATTTTAACAAATCATCAAGTTTCTTTCGAATTTCTACGTTCTCGAAATCCACCGAACTAACTTTTTATTCTTCTAGGGACCTCGTAATACCATCGGGAGTTAACTATGAGGTCATATCATTAATTTTACCTCATTTTTCTTTGCATTTTCCCCTAATTTTTAACAAGTTGTTAAGGATCGTAAGTGAATTGAGGTTGTTTTAAATCCACCAAAACCCAACTTTTAAGTCTTTTAGGAACCTCCTAAAACCTAAAAGAATAATCTTTTACCTTATTACTCTAATTTCTCCTCAGTTTTCTTAGAATTTTAACAGATCATCAAGTTTCTTTCGAATTTCTACGTTCTCGAAATCCACCGAACTAACTTTTTATTCTTCTAGGGACCTCGTAATACCATCGGGAGTGATTTTTGAGGTCATATCATTAATTTTACCTCATTTTTCTTTGCATTTTCCCCTAATTTTTAACAAGTAGTTAAGGAACGTAAGTGAATTGAGGTTGTTTTAAATCCACCAAAACCCAACTTTTAAGTCTTTTAGGAACCTCCTAAAACCTACAAGAATAATCTTTTACCTTATTACTCTAATTTCTCCTCAGTTTTCTTAGAATTTTAACAGATCATCAAGTTTCTTTCGAATTTCTACGTTCTCGAAATCCACCGAACTAACTTTTTATTCTTCTAGGGACCTCGTAATACCATCGGGAGTGATTTTTGAGGTCATATCATTAATTTTACCTCATTTTTCTTTGCATTTTCGCCTAATTTTTAACAAGTAGTTAAGGAACGTAAGTGAATTGAGGTTGTTTTAAATCCACCAAAACCCAACTTTTAAGTCTTTTAGGAACCTCCTAAAACCTACAAGAATAATCTTTTACCTTATTACTCTAATTTCTCCTCAGTTTTCTTATAATTTTAACAGATCATCAAGTTTCTTTCGAATTTCTACGTTCTCGAAATCCACCGAACTAACTTTTTATTCTTCTAGGGACCTCGTAATACCATCGGGAGTTAACTTTGAGGTCATATCATTAATTTTACCTCATTTTTCTTTGCATTTTCCCCTAATTTTTAACAAGTTGTTAAGGATCGTAAGTGAATTGAGGTTGTTTTAAATCCACCAAAACCCAACTTTTAAGTCTTTTAGGAACCTCCTAAAACCTAAAAGAATAATCTTTTACCTTATTACTCTAATTTCTCCTCAGTTTTCTTAGAATTTTAACAGATCATCAAGTTTCTTTCGAATTTCTACGTTCTCGAAATCCACCGAAACACAACTTTTTATTCTTCTTGGGACCTCGTAATACCAACGGGAGTGAACTTTTAGGTCATAGAATTAATTTTACCTCATTTTTCTTTGCATTTTCCCCTAATTTTTGACTAGTAGTTAAGGATCGTAAGTGAATTGAGGTTGTTTTAAATCCACCAAAACCCAACTTTTATGTCTTCGAGGGACGTCCTAAAACCTACAAGAATAATCTTTTACCTTATTACTCTAATTTCTCCTCAGTTTTCTTAGAATTTTAACAAATCATCAAGTTTCTTTCGAATTTCTACCTCTCGAAATCCTCGGAAACCCAACTTTTTATTCTTTTAGGGACCTCGTAATTCCAACGGGATCGAACTTTTAGATCATATAATTAATTTTACCTAATTTTTCTTTGCATTTCCCCCTAATTTTTAACAAGTAGTTAAGGATCGTAAGTGAATTGAGGTTGTTTTATATCCACCAAAACCCAACTTTTATGTCTTCGAGGGACCTCCAAAAACCTACTAGAATAATCTTTTTGCCATATTACTCTAATTTCTCCTCCGTTTTCTTAGAATTTTAACGAATCATCAAGTTTCTTTCAATTTTTGACGTTCTCGAAATCCACCGAAACTCAACTTTTTATTCTTCTAGGGACCTCGTAATACCAACGGGAGTGAACTTTTAGATCATATAATTAATTTTACCACATTTTTCTTTGCATTTTCCCCGAATTTTTAACAAGTAGTTAATTATCGTAAGTGAATTGAGGTTGTTTTATATCCACCAAAACCCAACTTTTATGTCTTCGGGGGACCTCTTAAAACCTACAAGAATAATCTTTTACCATAATACTCTAATTTCTCCTCTGTTTTCTTAGAAATTTAACAAATCATCAAGTTTCTTTCAATTTTTGACGTTCTCGAAATCCACCGAAACCCAACTTTTTATTCTTCTTGGGACCTCGTAATACCAACGGGAGTGAACTTTTAGGTCATATAATTAATTTTACCTCATTTTTCTTTGCATTTTCTCCTAATTTTTAACAAGTAGTTAAGGATCGTAAGTGAATTGAGGTTGTTTTAAATCCACCAAAACCCAACTTTTAAGTCTTTTAGGAACCTCCTAAAACCTACAAGAATAATCTTTTTGCAATATTAGTCTAATTTCTCCTCTGTTTTCTTAGAATTTTAACAGATCATCAAGTTTCTTTCGAATTTCTACGTTCTCGAAATCCACCGAACTAACTTTTTATTCTTCTAGGGACCTCGTAATACCATCGGGAGTTAACTTTGAGGTCATATCATTAATTTTACCTCATTTTTCTTTGCATTTTCCCCTAATTTTTAACAAGTGGTTAAAGATCGTAAGTGAATTGAGGTTGTTTTATATCCACCAAAACCCAACTTTTATGTCTTCGAGGGACCTCCAAAAACCTACAAGAATAATCTTTTTGCCATATTACTCTAATTTCTCCTCTGTTTTCTTAGAATTTTAACGAATCATCAAGTTTCTTTCACTTTTTGACGTTCTCGAAATCCACCGAAACTCAACTTTTTATTCTTCTAGGGACCTCGTAATACCAACGGGAGTGAACTTTTAGGTCATATAATTAATTTTACCACATTTTTCTTTGCATTTTCCCCTAATTTTTAACAAGTAGTTAATGATCGTAAGTGAATTGAGGTTGTTTTATATCCACCAAAACCCAACTTTTAAGTCTTTTAGGAACCTCCTAAAACCTACAAGAATAATCTTTTACGTTATTACTCTAATTTCTCCTCAGTTTTCTTAGAATTTTTACAAATCATCAAGTTTCTTTCGAATTTCTACGTTCTCGAAATCCACCGAACTAACTTTTTATTCTTCTAGGGACCTCGTAATACCATCGGGAGTGATTTTTGAGGTCATATCATTAATTTTACCTCATTTTTCTTTGCATTTTCCCCTAATTTTTAACAAGTAGTTAAGGATCGTAAGTGAATTGAGGTTGTTTTAAATCCACCAAAACCCAACTTTTATGTCTTCGAGGGACCTCTTAAAACCTACAATAATAATCTTTTACCATAATACTCTAATTTCTCCTCTGTTTTCTTAGAAATTTAACAAATCATCAAGTTTCTTTCAATTTTTGACGTTCTCGAAATCCACCGAAACCCAACTTTTTATTCTTCTTGGGACCTCGTAATACCAACGGGAGTGAACTTTTAGGTCATAGAATTAATTTTACCTCATTTTTTCTTTGCATTTTCCCGAAATTTTTGACTAGTAGTTAAGGATCGTAAGTGAATTGAGGTTGTTTTAAATCCACCAAAACCCAACTTTTATGTCTTCGAGGGACGTCCTAAAACCTACAAGAATAATCTTTTACCTTATTACTCTAATTTCTCCTCAGTTTTCTTAGAATTTTAACAAATCATCAAGTTTCTTTCGAATTTCTACGTTCTCGAAATCCACCGAACTAACTTTTTATTCTTCTAGGGACCTCGTAATACCATCGGGAGTTAACTATGAGGTCATATCATTAATTTTACCTCATTTTTCTTTGCATTTTCCCCTAATTTTTAACAAGTTGTTAAGGATCGTAAGTGAATTGAGGTTGTTTTAAATCCACCAAAACCCAACTTTTAAGTCTTTTAGGAACCTCCTAAAACCTAAAAGAATAATCTTTTACCTTATTACTCTAATTTCTCCTCAGTTTTCTTAGAATTTTAACAGATCATCAAGTTTCTTTCGAATTTCTACGTTCTCGAAATCCACCGAACTAACTTTTTATTCTTCTAGGGACCTCGTAATACCATCGGGAGTGATTTTTGAGGTCATATCATTAATTTTACCTCATTTTTCTTTGCATTTTCCCCTAATTTTTAACAAGTAGTTAAGGAACGTAAGTGAATTGAGGTTGTTTTAAATCCACCAAAACCCAACTTTTAAGTCTTTTAGGAACCTCCTAAAACCTACAAGAATAATCTTTTACCTTATTACTCTAATTTCTCCTCAGTTTTCTTAGAATTTTAACAGATCATCAAGTTTCTTTCGAATTTCTACGTTCTCGAAATCCACCGAACTAACTTTTTATTCTTCTAGGGACCTCGTAATACCATCGGGAGTGATTTTTGAGGTCATATCATTAATTTTACCTCATTTTTCTTTGCATTTTCGCCTAATTTTTAACAAGTAGTTAAGGAACGTAAGTGAATTGAGGTTGTTTTAAATCCACCAAAACCCAACTTTTAAGTCTTTTAGGAACCTCCTAAAACCTACAAGAATAATCTTTTACCTTATTACTCTAATTTCTCCTCAGTTTTCTTATAATTTTAACAGATCATCAAGTTTCTTTCGAATTTCTACGTTCTCGAAATCCACCGAACTAACTTTTTATTCTTCTAGGGACCTCGTAATACCATCGGGAGTTAACTTTGAGGTCATATCATTAATTTTACCTCATTTTTCTTTGCATTTTCCCCTAATTTTTAACAAGTTGTTAAGGATCGTAAGTGAATTGAGGTTGTTTTAAATCCACCAAAACCCAACTTTTAAGTCTTTTAGGAACCTCCTAAAACCTAAAAGAATAATCTTTTACCTTATTACTCTAATTTCTCCTCAGTTTTCTTAGAATTTTAACAGATCATCAAGTTTCTTTCGAATTTCTACGTTCTCGAAATCCACCGAAACACAACTTTTTATTCTTCTTGGGACCTCGTAATACCAACGGGAGTGAACTTTTAGGTCATAGAATTAATTTTACCTCATTTTTCTTTGCATTTTCCCCTAATTTTTGACTAGTAGTTAAGGATCGTAAGTGAATTGAGGTTGTTTTAAATCCACCAAAACCCAACTTTTATGTCTTCGAGGGACGTCCTAAAACCTACAAGAATAATCTTTTACCTTATTACTCTAATTTCTCCTCAGTTTTCTTAGAATTTTAACAAATCATCAAGTTTCTTTCGAATTTCTACCTTCTCGAAATCCTCGGAAACCCAACTTTTTATTCTTTTAGGGACCTCGTAATTCCAACGGGATCGAACTTTTAGATCATATAATTAATTTTACCTCATTTTTCTTTGCATTTCCCCCTAATTTTTAACAAGTAGTTAAGGATCGTAAGTGAATTGAGGTTGTTTTATATCCACCAAAACCCAACTTTTATGTCTTCGAGGGACCTCCAAAAACCTACTAGAATAATCTTTTTGCCATATTACTCTAATTTCTCCTCCGTTTTCTTAGAATTTTAACGAATCATCAAGTTTCTTTCAATTTTTGACGTTCTCGAAATCCACCGAAACTCAACTTTTTATTCTTCTAGGGACCTCGTAATACCAACGGGAGTGAACTTTTAGATCATATAATTAATTTTACCACATTTTTCTTTGCATTTTCCCCGAATTTTTAACAAGTAGTTAATTATCGTAAGTGAATTGAGGTTGTTTTATATCCACCAAAACCCAACTTTTATGTCTTCGGGGGACCTCTTAAAACCTACAAGAATAATCTTTTACCATAATACTCTAATTTCTCCTCTGTTTTCTTAGAAATTTAACAAATCATCAAGTTTCTTTCAATTTTTGACGTTCTCGAAATCCACCGAAACCCAACTTTTTATTCTTCTTGGGACCTCGTAATACCAACGGGAGTGAACTTTTAGGTCATATAATTAATTTTACCTCATTTTTCTTTGCATTTTCTCCTAATTTTTAACAAGTAGTTAAGGATCGTAAGTGAATTGAGGTTGTTTTAAATCCACCAAAACCCAACTTTTAAGTCTTTTAGGAACCTCCTAAAACCTACAAGAATAATCTTTTTGCAATATTACTCTAATTTCTCCTCTGTTTTCTTAGAATTTTAACAGATCATCAAGTTTCTTTCGAATTTCTACGTTCTCGAAATCCACCGAACTAACTTTTTATTCTTCTAGGGACCTCGTAATACCATCGGGAGTTAACTTTGAGGTCATATCATTAATTTTACCTCATTTTTCTTTGCATTTTCCCCTAATTTTTAACAAGTGGTTAAAGATCGTAAGTGAATTGAGGTTGTTTTATATCCACCAAAACCCAACTTTTATGTCTTCGAGGGACCTCCAAAAACCTACAAGAATAATCTTTTTGCCATATTACTCTAATTTCTCCTCTGTTTTCTTAGAATTTTAACGAATCATCAAGTTTCTTTCACTTTTTGACGTTCTCGAAATCCACCGAAACTCAACTTTTTATTCTTCTAGGGACCTCGTAATACCAACGGGAGTGAACTTTTAGGTCATATAATTAATTTTACCACATTTTTCTTTGCATTTTCCCCTAATTTTTAACAAGTAGTTAATGATCGTAAGTGAATTGAGGTTGTTTTATATCCACCAAAACCCAACTTTTAAGTCTTTTAGGAACCTCCTAAAACCTACAAGAATAATCTTTTACGTTATTACTCTAATTTCTCCTCAGTTTTCTTAGAATTTTAACAAATCATCAAGTTTCTTTCGAATTTCTACGTTCTCGAAATCCACCGAACTAACTTTTTATTCTTCTAGGGACCTCGTAATACCATCGGGAGTGATTTTTGAGGTCATATCATTAATTTTACCTCATTTTTCTTTGCATTTTCCCCTAATTTTTAACAAGTAGTTAAGGATCGTAAGTGAATTGAGGTTGTTTTAAATCCACCAAAACCCAACTTTTATGTCTTCGAGGGACCTCTTAAAACCTACAATAATAATCTTTTACCATAATACTCTAATTTCTCCTCTGTTTTCTTAGAAATTTAACAAATCATCAAGTTTCTTTCAATTTTTGACGTTCTCGAAATCCACCGAAACCCAACTTTTTATTCTTCTTGGGACCTCGTAATACCAACGGGAGTGAACTTTTAGGTCATAGAATTAATTTTACCTCATTTTTTCTTTGCATTTTCCCGAAATTTTTGACTAGTAGTTAAGGATCGTAAGTGAATTGAGGTTGTTTTAAATCCACCAAAACCCAACTTTTATGTCTTCGAGGGACGTCCTAAAACCTACAAGAATAATCTTTTACCTTATTACTCTAATTTCTCCTCAGTTTTCTTAGAATTTTAACAAATCATCAAGTTTCTTTCGAATTTCTACGTTCTCGAAATCCACCGAACTAACTTTTTATTCTTCTAGGGACCTCGTAATACCATCGGGAGTTAACTATGAGGTCATATCATTAATTTTACCTCATTTTTCTTTGCATTTTCCCCTAATTTTTAACAAGTTGTTAAGGATCGTAAGTGAATTGAGGTTGTTTTAAATCCACCAAAACCCAACTTTTAAGTCTTTTAGGAACCTCCTAAAACCTAAAAGAATAATCTTTTACCTTATTACTCTAATTTCTCCTCAGTTTTCTTAGAATTTTAACAGATCATCAAGTTTCTTTCGAATTTCTACGTTCTCGAAATCCACCGAACTAACTTTTTATTCTTCTAGGGACCTCGTAATACCATCGGGAGTGATTTTTGAGGTCATATCATTAATTTTACCTCATTTTTCTTTGCATTTTCCCCTAATTTTTAACAAGTAGTTAAGGAACGTAAGTGAATTGAGGTTGTTTTAAATCCACCAAAACCCAACTTTTAAGTCTTTTAGGAACCTCCTAAAACCTACAAGAATAATCTTTTACCTTATTACTCTAATTTCTCCTCAGTTTTCTTAGAATTTTAACAGATCATCAAGTTTCTTTCGAATTTCTACGTTCTCGAAATCCACCGAACTAACTTTTTATTCTTCTAGGGACCTCGTAATACCATCGGGAGTGATTTTTGAGGTCATATCATTAATTTTACCTCATTTTTCTTTGCATTTTCGCCTAATTTTTAACAAGTAGTTAAGGAACGTAAGTGAATTGAGGTTGTTTTAAATCCACCAAAACCCAACTTTTAAGTCTTTTAGGAACCTCCTAAAACCTACAAGAATAATCTTTTACCTTATTACTCTAATTTCTCCTCAGTTTTCTTATAATTTTAACAGATCATCAAGTTTCTTTCGAATTTCTACGTTCTCGAAATCCACCGAACTAACTTTTTATTCTTCTAGGGACCTCGTAATACCATCGGGAGTTAACTTTGAGGTCATATCATTAATTTTACCTCATTTTTCTTTGCATTTTCCCCTAATTTTTAACAAGTTGTTAAGGATCGTAAGTGAATTGAGGTTGTTTTAAATCCACCAAAACCCAACTTTTAAGTCTTTTAGGAACCTCCTAAAACCTAAAAGAATAATCTTTTACCTTATTACTCTAATTTCTCCTCAGTTTTCTTAGAATTTTAACAGATCATCAAGTTTCTTTCGAATTTCTACGTTCTCGAAATCCACCGAAACACAACTTTTTATTCTTCTTGGGACCTCGTAATACCAACGGGAGTGAACTTTTAGGTCATAGAATTAATTTTACCTCATTTTTCTTTGCATTTTCCCCTAATTTTTGACTAGTAGTTAAGGATCGTAAGTGAATTGAGGTTGTTTTAAATCCACCAAAACCCAACTTTTATGTCTTCGAGGGACGTCCTAAAACCTACAAGAATAATCTTTTACCTTATTACTCTAATTTCTCCTCAGTTTTCTTAGAATTTTAACAAATCATCAAGTTTCTTTCGAATTTCTACCTTCTCGAAATCCTCGGAAACCCAACTTTTTATTCTTTTAGGGACCTCGTAATTCCAACGGGATCGAACTTTTAGATCATATAATTAATTTTACCTCATTTTTCTTTGCATTTCCCCCTAATTTTTAACAAGTAGTTAAGGATCGTAAGTGAATTGAGGTTGTTTTATATCCACCAAAACCCAACTTTTATGTCTTCGAGGGACCTCCAAAAACCTACTAGAATAATCTTTTTGCCATATTACTCTAATTTCTCCTCCGTTTTCTTAGAATTTTAACGAATCATCAAGTTTCTTTCAATTTTTGACGTTCTCGAAATCCACCGAAACTCAACTTTTTATTCTTCTAGGGACCTCGTAATACCAACGGGAGTGAACTTTTAGATCATATAATTAATTTTACCACATTTTTCTTTGCATTTTCCCCGAATTTTTAACAAGTAGTTAATTATCGTAAGTGAATTGAGGTTGTTTTATATCCACCAAAACCCAACTTTTATGTCTTCGGGGGACCTCTTAAAACCTACAAGAATAATCTTTTACCATAATACTCTAATTTCTCCTCTGTTTTCTTAGAAATTTAACAAATCATCAAGTTTCTTTCAATTTTTGACGTTCTCGAAATCCACCGAAACCCAACTTTTTATTCTTCTTGGGACCTCGTAATACCAACGGGAGTGAACTTTTAGGTCATATAATTAATTTTACCTCATTTTTCTTTGCATTTTCTCCTAATTTTTAACAAGTAGTTAAGGATCGTAAGTGAATTGAGGTTGTTTTAAATCCACCAAAACCCAACTTTTAAGTCTTTTAGGAACCTCCTAAAACCTACAAGAATAATCTTTTTGCAATATTAGTCTAATTTCTCCTCTGTTTTCTTAGAATTTTAACAGATCATCAAGTTTCTTTCGAATTTCTACGTTCTCGAAATCCACCGAACTAACTTTTTATTCTTCTAGGGACCTCGTAATACCATCGGGAGTTAACTTTGAGGTCATATCATTAATTTTACCTCATTTTTCTTTGCATTTTCCCCTAATTTTTAACAAGTGGTTAAAGATCGTAAGTGAATTGAGGTTGTTTTATATCCACCAAAACCCAACTTTTATGTCTTCGAGGGACCTCCAAAAACCTACAAGAATAATCTTTTTGCCATATTACTCTAATTTCTCCTCTGTTTTCTTAGAATTTTAACGAATCATCAAGTTTCTTTCACTTTTTGACGTTCTCGAAATCCACCGAAACTCAACTTTTTATTCTTCTAGGGACCTCGTAATACCAACGGGAGTGAACTTTTAGGTCATATAATTAATTTTACCACATTTTTCTTTGCATTTTCCCCTAATTTTTAACAAGTAGTTAATGATCGTAAGTGAATTGAGGTTGTTTTATATCCACCAAAACCCAACTTTTAAGTCTTTTAGGAACCTCCTAAAACCTACAAGAATAATCTTTTACGTTATTACTCTAATTTCTCCTCAGTTTTCTTAGAATTTTAACAAATCATCAAGTTTCTTTCGAATTTCTACGTTCTCGAAATCCACCGAACTAACTTTTTATTCTTCTAGGGACCTCGTAATACCATCGGGAGTGATTTTTGAGGTCATATCATTAATTTTACCTCATTTTTCTTTGCATTTTCCCCTAATTTTTAACAAGTAGTTAAGGATCGTAAGTGAATTGAGGTTGTTTTAAATCCACCAAAACCCAACTTTTATGTCTTCGAGGGACCTCTTAAAACCTACAAGAATAATCTTTTACCATAATACTCTAATTTCTCCTCAGTTTTCTTAGAATTTTAACAGATCATCAAGTTTCTTTCGAATTTCTACGTTCTCGAAATCCACCGAAACACAACTTTTTATTCTTCTTGGGACCTCGTAATACCAACGGGAGTGAACTTTTAGGTCATAGAATTAATTTTACCTCATTTTTCTTTGCATTTTCCCCTAATTTTTGACTAGTAGTTAAGGATCGTAAGTGAATTGAGGTTGTTTTAAATCCACCAAAACCCAACTTTTATGTCTTCGAGGGACGTCCTAAAACCTACAAGAATAATCTTTTACCTTATTACTCTAATTTCTCCTCAGTTTTCTTAGAATTTTAACAAATCATCAAGTTTCTTTCGAATTTCTACCTTCTCGAAATCCTCGGAAACCCAACTTTTTATTCTTTTAGGGACCTCGTAATTCCAACGGGATCAAACTTTTAGATCATATAATTAATTTTGCCTCATTTTTCTTTGCATTTCCCCCTAATTTTTAACAAGTAGTTAAGGATCGTAAGTGAATTGAGGTTGTTTTATATCCACCAAAACCCAACTTTTATGTCTTCGAGGGACCTCCAAAAACCTACTAGAATAATCTTTTTGCCATATTACTCTAATTTCTCCTCCGTTTTCTTAGAATTTTAACGAATCATCAAGTTTCTTTCAATTTTTGACGTTCTCGAAATCCACCGAAACTCAACTTTTTATTCTTCTAGGGACCTCGTAATACCAACGGGAGTGAACTTTTAGATCATATAATTAATTTTACCACATTTTTCTTTGCATTTTCCCCGAATTTTTAACAAGTAGTTATTTATCGTAAGTGAATTGAGGTTGTTTTATATCCACCAAAACCCAACTTTTATGTCTTCGGGGGACCTCTTAAAACCTACAAGAATAATCTTTTACCATAATACTCTAATTTCTCCTCTGTTTTCTTAGAAATTTAACAAATCATCAAGTTTCTTTCAATTTTTGACGTTCTCGAAATCCACCGAAACCCAACTTTTTATTCTTCTTGGGACCTCGTAATACCAACGGGAGTGAACTTTTAGGTCATATAATTAATTTTACCTCATTTTTCTTTGCATTTTCTCCTAATTTTTAACAAGTAGTTAAGGATCGTAAGTGAATTGAGGTTGTTTTAAATCCACCAAAACCCAACTTTTAAGTCTTTTAGGAACCTCCTAAAACCTACAAGAATAATCTTTTTGCAATATTACTCTAATTTCTCCTCTGTTTTCTTAGAATTTTAACAGATCATCAAGTTTCTTTCGAATTTCTACGTTCTCGAAATCCACCGAACTAACTTTTTATTCTTCTAGGGACCTCGTAATACCATCGGAGTTAACTTTGAGGTCATATCATTAATTTTACCTCATTTTTCTTTGCATTTTCCCCTAATTTTTAACAAGTAGTTAAGGATCGTAAGTGAATTGAGGTTGTTTTAAATCCACCAAAACCCAACTTTTAAGTCTTTTAGGAACCTCCTAAAACATACAAGAATAATCTTTTACCTTATTACTCTAATTTCTCCTCAGTTTTCTTAGAATTTTAACAGATCATCAAGTTTCTTTCGAATTTCTACGTTCTCGAAATCCACCGAACTAACTTTTTATTCTTCTAGGGACCTCGTAATACCATCGGGAGTTAACTTTGAGGTCATATCATTAATTTTACATCATTTTTCTTTGCATTTTCCCCTAATTTTTAACAAGTTGTTAAGGATCGTAAGTGAATTGAGGTTGTTTTATATCCACCAAAACCCAACTTTTAAGTCTTTTAGGAACCTCCTAAAACCTACAAGAATAATCTTTTACCTTATTACTCTAATTTCTCCTCAGTTTTCTTAGAATTTTAATAGATCATCAAGTTTCTTTCGAATTTCTTCGTTCTCGAAATCCACCGAACTAACTTTTTATTCTTCTAGGGACCTCATAATACCATCGGGAGTGAACTTTGAGGTCATATCAATAATTTTACCTCATTTTTCTTTGCATTTTCCCCTAATTTTTAACAAGTAGTTAAGGATCGTAAGTGAATTGAGGTTGTTTTAAATCTACGAAAAGCCAACTTTTAAATCTTTTAGGAACCTCCTAAAACCTACAAGAATAATCTTTTACCTTATTACTCTAATTTCTCCTCAGTTTTCTTAGAATTTTAACAGATCATCAAGTTTCTTTCGAATTTCTGCCTTCTCGAAATCTACCGAACTAACTTTTTATTCTTCTAGGGACCTCGTAATACCATCGGGAGTGATTTTTGAGGTCATATCATTAATTTTACCTCATTTTTCTTTGCATTTTCCCCAAATTTTTAACAAGTAGTTAAGGAACGTAAGTGAATTGAGGTTGTTTTAAATCCACCAAAACCCAACTTTTAAGTCTTTTAGGAACCTCCTAAAACATACAAGAATACTCTTTTACCTTATTACTCTAATTTCTCCACAGTTTTCTTAGAATTTTAACAGATCATCAAGTTTCTTTCGAATTTCTACGTTCTCGAAATCCACCGAACTAACTTTTTATTCTTCTCGGGACCTCGTAATACCATCGGGAGTTAACTTTGAGGTCATATCATTAATTTTACCTCATTTTTCGTTGCATTTTCCCCTAATTTTTAACAAGTTGTTAAGGATCGTAAGTGAATTGAGGTTGTTTTATATCCACCAAAACCCAACTTTTATGTCTTCGAGGGACCTCCAAAAACCTACTAGAATAATCTTTTTGCCATATTACTCTAATTTCTCCTCCGTTTTCTTAGAATTTTAACGAATCATCAAGTTTCTTTCAATTTTTGACGTTCTCGAAATCCACCGAAACTCAACTTTTTATTCTTCTAGGGACCTCGTAATACCAACGGGAGTGAACTTTTAGATCATATAATTAATTTTACCACATTTTTCTTTGCATTTTCCCCGAATTTTTAACAAGTAGTTATTTATCGTAAGTGAATTGAGGTTGTTTTATATCCACCAAAACCCAACTTTTATGTCTTCGGGGGACCTCTTAAAACCTACAAGAATAATCTTTTACCATAATACTCTAATTTCTCCTCTGTTTTCTTAGAAATTTAACAAATCATCAAGTTTCTTTCAATTTTTGACGTTCTCGAAATCCACCGAAACCCAACTTTTTATTCTTCTTGGGACCTCGTAATACCAACGGGAGTGAACTTTTAGGTCATATAATTAATTTTACCTCATTTTTCTTTGCATTTTCTCCTAATTTTTAACAAGTAGTTAAGGATCGTAAGTGAATTGAGGTTGTTTTAAATCCACCAAAACCCAACTTTTAAGTCTTTTAGGAACCTCCTAAAACCTACAAGAATAATCTTTTTGCAATATTACTCTAATTTCTCCTCTGTTTTCTTAGAATTTTAACAGATCATCAAGTTTCTTTCGAATTTCTACGTTCTCGAAATCCACCGAACTAACTTTTTATTCTTCTAGGGACCTCGTAATACCATCGGGAGTTAACTTTGAGGTCATATCATTAATTTTACCTCATTTTTCTTTGCATTTTCCCCTAATTTTTAACAAGTAGTTAAGGATCGTAAGTGAATTGAGGTTGTTTTAAATCCACCAAAACCCAACTTTTATGTCTTCGAGGGACCTCTTAAAACCTACAAGAATAATCTTTTACCATAATACTCTAATTTCTCCTCAGTTTTCTTAGAATTTTAACAGATCATCAAGTTTCTTTCGAATTTCTACGTTCTCGAAATCCACCGAAACACAACTTTTTATTCTTCTTGGGACCTCGTAATACCAACGGGAGTGAACTTTTAGGTCATAGAATTAATTTTACCTCATTTTTCTTTGCATTTTCCCCTAATTTTTAACAAGTAGTTATTTATCGTAAGTGAATTGAGGTTGTTTTATATCCACCAAAACCCAACTTTTATGTCTTCGGGGGACCTCTTAAAACCTACAAGAATAATCTTTTACCATAATACTCTAATTTCTCCTCTGTTTTCTTAGAAATTTAACAAATCATCAAGTTTCTTTCAATTTTTGACGTTCTCGAAATCCACCGAAACCCAACTTTTTATTCTTTTTGGGACCTCGTAATACCAACGGGAGTGAACTTTTAGGTCATATAATTAATTTTACCTCATTTTTCTTTGCATTTTCTCCTAATTTTTAACAAGTAATTAAGGATCGTAAGTGAATTGAGGTTGTTTTAAATCCACCAAAACCCAACTTTTAAGTCTTTTAGGAACCTCCTAAAACATACAAGAATAATCTTTTACCTTATTACTCTAATTTCTCCTCAGTTTTCTTAGAATTTTAACAGATCATCAAGTTTCTTTCGAATTTCTACGTTCTCGAAATCCACCGAACTAACTTTTTATTCTTCTAGGGACCTCGTAATACCATCGGAGTTAACTTTGAGGTCATATCATTAATTTTACCTCATTTTTCTTTGCATTTTCCCCTAATTTTTAACAAGTAGTTAAGGATCGTAAGTGAATTGAGGTTGTTTTAAATCCACCAAAACCCAACTTTTAAGTCTTTTAGGAACCTCCTAAAACATACAAGAATAATCTTTTACCTTATTACTCTAATTTCTCCTCAGTTTTCTTAGAATTTTAACAGATCATCAAGTTTCTTTCGAATTTCTACGTTCTCGAAATCCACCGAACTAACTTTTTATTCTTCTAGGGACCTCGTAATACCATCGGGAGTTAACTTTGAGGTCATATCATTAATTTTACATCATTTTTCTTTGCATTTTCCCCTAATTTTTAACAAGTTGTTAAGGATCGTAAGTGAATTGAGGTTGTTTTATATCCACCAAAACCCAACTTTTAAGTCTTTTAGGAACCTCCTAAAACCTACAAGAATAATCTTTTACCTTATTACTCTAATTTCTCCTCAGTTTTCTTAGAATTTTAATAGATCATCAAGTTTCTTTCGAATTTCTTCGTTCTCGAAATCCACCGAACTAACTTTTTATTCTTCTAGGGACCTCATAATACCATCGGGAGTGAACTTTGAGGTCATATCAATAATTTTACCTCATTTTTCTTTGCATTTTCCCCTAATTTTTAACAAGTAGTTAAGGATCGTAAGTGAATTGAGGTTGTTTTAAATCTACGAAAAGCCAACTTTTAAATCTTTTAGGAACCTCCTAAAACCTACAAGAATAATCTTTTACCTTATTACTCTAATTTCTCCTCAGTTTTCTTAGAATTTTAACAGATCATCAAGTTTCTTTCGAATTTCTGCCTTCTCGAAATCTACCGAACTAACTTTTTATTCTTCTAGGGACCTCGTAATACCATCGGGAGTGATTTTTGAGGTCATATCATTAATTTTACCTCATTTTTCTTTGCATTTTCCCCAAATTTTTAACAAGTAGTTAAGGAACATAAGTGAATTGAGGTTGTTTTAAATCCACCAAAACCCAACTTTTAAGTCTTTTAGGAACCTCCTAAAACATACAAGAATACTCTTTTACCTTATTACTCTAATTTCTCCACAGTTTTCTTAGAATTTTAACAGATCATCAAGTTTCTTTCGAATTTCTACGTTCTCGAAATCCACCGAACTAACTTTTTATTCTTCTAGGGACCTCGTAATACCATCGGGAGTTAACTTTGAGGTCATATCATTAATTTTACCTCATTTTTCGTTGCATTTTCCCCTAATTTTTAACAAGTTGTTAAGGATCGTAAGTGAATTGAGGTTGTTTTATATCCACCAAAACCCAACTTTTAAGTCTTTTAGGAACCTCCTAAATCCTACAAGAATAATCTTTTACCTTATTACTCTAATTTCTCCTCAGTTTTCTTAGAATTTTAACAGATTATCAAGTTTCTTTCGAATTTCTTCGTTCTCGAAATCCACCGAACTAACTTTTTATTCTTCTAGGGACCTCATAATACCATCGGGAGTGAACTTTGAGGTCATATCATTAATTTTACCTCATTTTTCTTTGCATTTTCCCCTAATTTTTAACAAGTAGTTAAGGATCGTAAGTGAATTGAGGTTGTTTTAAATCCACGAAAAGCCAACTTTTAAGTCTTTTAGGAACCTCCTAAAACCTACAAGAATAATCTTTTACCTTATTACTCTAATTTCTCCTCAGTTTTCTTAGAATTTTAACAGATCATCAAGTTTCTTTCGAATTTCTACCTTCTCGAAATCTACCGAACTAACTTTTTATTCTTCTAGGGACCTCGTAATACCATCGGGAGTGATTTTTGAGGTCATATCATTAATTTTACCTCATTTTTCTTTGCATTTTCCCCTAATTTTTAACAAGTAGTTAAGGATCGTAAGTGAATTGAGGTTGTTTTAAATCCACCAAAACCCAACTTTTATGTCTTCGAGGGACCTCTTAAAACCTACAAGAATAATCTTTTACCATAATACTCTAATTTCTCCTCTGTTTTCTTAGAAATTCAACAAATCATCAAGTTTCTTTAAATTTTTGACGTTCTCGAAATCCACCGAAACCCAACTTTTTATTCTTTTTGGGACCTCGTAATACCAACGGGAGTGAACTTTTAGGTCATATAATTAATTTTACCTCATTTTTCTTTGCATTTTCTCCTAATTTTTAACAAGTAATTAAGGATCGTAAGTGAATTGAGGTTGTTTTAAATCCACCAAAACCCAACTTTTAAGTCTTTTAGGAACCTCCTAAAACATACAAGAATAATCTTTTACCTTATTACTCTAATTTCTCCTCAGTTTTCTTAGAATTTTAACAGATCATCAAGTTTCTTTCGAATTTCTACGTTCTCGAAATCCACCGAACTAACTTTTTATTCTTCTAGGGACCTCGTAATACCATCGGGAGTTAACTTTGAGGTCATATCATTAATTTTACCTCATTTTTCTTTGCATTTTCCCCTAATTTTTAACAAGTTGTTAAGGATCGTAAGTGAATTGAGGTTGTTTTATATCCACCAAAACCCAACTTTTAAGTCTTTTAGGAACCTCCTAAAACCTACAAGAATAATCTTTTACCTTATTACTCTAATTTCTCCTCAGTTTTCTTAGAATTTTAACAGATCATCAAGTTTCTTTCGAATTTCTTCGTTCTCGAAATCCACCGAACTAACTTTTTATTCTTCTAGGGACCTCATAATACCATCGGGAGTGAACTTTGAGGTCATATCATTAATTTTACCTCATTTTTCTTTGCATTTTCCCCTAATTTTTAACAAGTAGTTAAGGATCGTAAGTGAATTGAGGTTGTTTTAAATCCACGAAAAGCCAACTTTTAAGTCTTTTAGGAACCTCCTAAAACCTACAAGAATAATCTTTTACCTTATTACTCTAATTTCTCCTCAGTTTTCTTAGAATTTTAACAGATCATCAAGTTTCTTTCGAATTTCTACCTTCTCGAAATCTACCGAACTAACTTTTTATTCTTCTAGGGACCTCGTAATACCATCGGGAGTGATTTTTGAGGTCATATCATTAATTTTACCTCATTTTTCTTTGCATTTTCCCCTAATTTTTAACAAGTAGTTAAGGATCGTAAGTGAATTGAGGTTGTTTTAAATCCACGAAAAGCCAACTTTTAAGTCTTTTAGGAACCTCCTAAAACCTACAAGAATAATCTTTTACCTTATTACTCTAATATCTCCTCAGTTTTCTTAGAATTTTAACAGATCATCAAGTTTCTTTCGAATTTCTACCTTCTCGAAATCTACCGAACTAACTTTTTATTCTTCTAGGGACCTCGTAATACCATCGGGAGTGATTTTTGAGGTCATATCATTAATTTTACCTCATTTTTCTTTGCATTTTCCCCTAATTTTTAACAAGTAGTCAAGGATCGTAAGTGAATTGAGGTTGTTTTAAATCCACGAAAAGCCAACTTTTAAGTCTTTTAGGAACCTCCTAAAACCTACAAGAATAATCTTTTACCTTATTACTCTAATATCTCCTCAGTTTTCTTAGAATTTTAACAGATCATCAAGTTTCTTTCGAATTTCTACCTTCTCGAAATCTACCGAACTAACTTTTTATTCTTCTAGGGACCTCGTAATACCATCGGGAGTGATTTTTGAGGTCATATCATTAATTTTACCTCATTTTTCTTTGCATTTTCCCCTAATTTTTAACAAGTAGTCAAGGATCGTAAGTGAATTGAGGTTGTTTTAAATCCACCAAAACCCAACTTTTATGTCGTCGAGGGACCTCTTAAAACCTACAAGAATAATCTTTTACCATAATACTCTAATTTCTCCTCTGTTTTCTTAGAAATTTAACAAATCATCAAGTTTCTTTAAATTTTTGACGTTCTCGAAATCCACCGAAACCCAACTTTTTATTCTTTTTGGGACCTCGTAATACCAACGGGAGTGAACTTTTAGGTCATATAATTAATTTTACCTCATTTTTCTTTGCATTTTCTCCTAATTTTTAACAAGTAATTAAGGATCGTAAGTGAATTGAGGTTGTTTTAAATCCACCAAAACCCAACTTTTAAGTCTTTTAGGAACATCCTAAAACATACAAGAATAATCTTTTACCTTATTACTCTAATTTCTCCTCAGTTTTCTTAGAATTTTAACAGCTCATCAAGTTTCTTTCGAATTTCTACGTTCTCGAAATCCACCGAACTAACTTTTTATTCTTCTAGGGACCTCGTAATACCATCGGGAGTTAACTTTGAGGTCATATCATTAATTTTACCTCATTTTTCTTTGCATTTTCCCCTAATTTTTAACAAGTTGTTAAGGATCGTAAGTGAATTGAGGTTGTTTTATATCCACCAAAACCCAACTTTTAAGTCTTTTAGGAACCTCCTAAAACCTACAAGAATAATCTTTTACCTTATTACTCTAATTTCTCCTCAGTTTTCTTAGAATTTTAACAAATCATCAAGTTTCTTTCGAATTTCTTCGTTCTCGAAATCCACCGAACTAACTTTTTATTCTTCTAGGGACCTCATAATACCATCGGGAGTGAACTTTGAGGTCATATCATTAATTTTACCTCATTTTTCTTTGCATTTTCCCCTAATTTTTAACAAGTAGGTAAGGATCGTAAGTGAATTGAGGTTGTTTTAAATCCACGAAAAGCCAACTTTTAAGTCTTTTAGGAACCTCCTAAAACCTACAAGAATAATCTTTTACCTTATTACTCTAATATCTCCTCAGTTTTCTTAGAATTTTAACAGATCATCAAGTTTCTTTCGAATTTCTACCTTCTCGAAATCTACCGAACTAACTTTTTATTCTTCTAGGGACCTCGTAATACCATCGGGAGTGATTTTTGAGGTCATATCATTAATTTTACCTCATTTTTCTTTGCATTTTCCCCTAATTTTTAACAAGTAGTCAAGGATCGTAAGTGAATTGAGGTTGTTTTAAATCCACCAAAACCCAACTTTTATGTCGTCGAGGGACCTCTTAAAACCTACAAGAATAATCTTTTACCATAATACTCTAATTTCTCCTCTGTTTTCTTAGAAATTTAACAAATCATCAAGTTTCTTTAAATTTTTGACGTTCTCGAAATCCACCGAAACCCAACTTTTTATTCTTTTTGGGACCTCGTAATACCAACGGGAGTGAACTTTTAGGTCATATAATTAATTTTACCTCATTTTTCTTTGCATTTTCTCCTAATTTTTAACAAGTAATTAAGGATCGTAAGTGAATTGAGGTTGTTTTAAATCCACCAAAACCCAACTTTTAAGTCTTTTAGGAACATCCTAAAACATACAAGAATAATCTTTTACCTTATTACTCTAATTTCTCCTCAGTTTTCTTAGAATTTTAACAGCTCATCAAGTTTCTTTCGAATTTCTACGTTCTCGAAATCCACCGAACTAACTTTTTATTCTTTTAGGGACCTCGTAATACCATCGGGAGTTAACTTTGAGGTCATATCATTAATTTTACCTCATTTTTCTTTGCATTTTCCCCTAATTTTTAACAAGTTGTTAAGGATCGTAAGTGAATTGAGGTTGTTTTATATCCACCAAAACCCAACTTTTAAGTCTTTTAGGAACCTCCTAAAACCTACAAGAATAATCTTTTACCTTATTACTCTAATTTCTCCTCAGTTTTCTTAGAATTTTAACAAATCATCAAGTTTCTTTCGAATTTCTTCGTTCTCGAAATCCACCGAACTAACTTTTTATTCTTCTAGGGACCTCATAATACCATCGGGAGTGAACTTTGAGGTCATATCATTAATTTTACCTCATTTTTCTTTGCATTTTCCCCTAATTTTTAACAAGTAGTTAAGGATCGTAAGTGAATTGAGGTTGTTTTAAATCCACGAAAAGCCAACTTTTAAGTCTTTTAGGAACCTCCTAAAACCTACAAGAATAATCTTTTACCTTATTACTCTAATATCTCCTCAGTTTTCTTAGAATTTTAACAGATCATCAAGTTTCTTTCGAATTTCTACCTTCTCGAAATCTACCGAACTAACTTTTTATTCTTCTAGGGACCTCGTAATACCATCGGGAGTGATTTTTGAGGTCATATCATTAATTTTACCTCATTTTTCTTTGCATTTTCCCCTAATTTTTAACAAGTAGTCAAGGATCGTAAGTGAATTGAGGTTGTTTTAAATCCACCAAAACCCAACTTTTATGTCTTCGAGGGACCTCTTAAAACCTACAAGAATAATCTTTTACCATAATACTCTAATTTCTCCTCTGTTTTCTTAGAAATTTAACAAATCATCAAGTTTCTTTAAATTTTTGACGTTCTCGAAATCCACCGAAACCCAACTTTTTATTCTTTTTGGGACCTCGTAATACCAACGGGAGTGAACTTTTAGGTCATATAATTAATTTTACCTCATTTTTCTTTGCATTTTCTCCTAATTTTTAACAAGTAATTAAGGATCGTAAGTGAATTGAGGTTGTTTTAAATCCACCAAAACCCAACTTTTAAGTCTTTTAGGAACCTCCTAAAACATACAAGAATAATCTTTTACCTTATTACTCTAATTTCTCCTCAGTTTTCTTAGAATTTTAACAGATCATCAAGTTTCTTTCGAATTTCTACGTTCTCGAAATCCACCGAACTAACTTTTTATTCTTCTAGGGACCTCGTAATACCATCGGGAGTTAACTTTGAGGTCATATCATTAATTTTACCTCATTTTTCTTTGCATTTTCCCCTAATTTTTAACAAGTTGTTAAGGATCGTAAGTGAATTGAGGTTGTTTTATATCCACCAAAACCCAACTTTTAAGTCTTTTAGGAACCTCCTAAAACCTACAAGAATAATCTTTTACCTTATTACTCTAATTTCTCCTCAGTTTTCTTAGAATTTTAACAAATCATCAAGTTTCTTTCGAATTTCTTCGTTCTCGAAATCCACCGAACTAACTTTTTATTCTTCTAGGGACCTCATAATACCATCGGGAGTGAACTTTGAGGTCATATCATTAATTTTACCTCATTTTTCTTTGCATTTTCCCCTAATTTTTAACAAGTAGGTAAGGATCGTAAGTGAATTGAGGTTGTTTTAAATCCACGAAAAGCCAACTTTTAAGTCTTTTAGGAACCTCCTAAAACCTACAAGAATAATCTTTTACCTTATTACTCTAATATCTCCTCAGTTTTCTTAGAATTTTAACAGATCATCAAGTTTCTTTCGAATTTCTACCTTCTCGAAATCTACCGAACTAACTTTTTATTCTTCTAGGGACCTCGTAATACCATCGGGAGTGATTTTTGAGGTCATATCATTAATTTTACCTCATTTTTCTTTGCATTTTCCCCTAATTTTTAACAAGTAGTCAAGGATCGTAAGTGAATTGAGGTTGTTTTAAATCCACCAAAACCCAACTTTTATGTCGTCGAGGGACCTCTTAAAACCTACAAGAATAATCTTTTACCATAATACTCTAATTTCTCCTCTGTTTTCTTAGAAATTTAACAAATCATCAAGTTTCTTTAAATTTTTGACGTTCTCGAAATCCACCGAAACCCAACTTTTTATTCTTTTTGGGACCTCGTAATACCAACGGGAGTGAACTTTTAGGTCATATAATTAATTTTACCTCATTTTTCTTTGCATTTTCTCCTAATTTTTAACAAGTAATTAAGGATCGTAAGTGAATTGAGGTTGTTTTAAATCCACCAAAACCCAACTTTTAAGTCTTTTAGGAACATCCTAAAACATACAAGAATAATCTTTTACCTTATTACTCTAATTTCTCCTCAGTTTTCTTAGAATTTTAACAGCTCATCAAGTTTCTTTCGAATTTCTACGTTCTCGAAATCCACCGAACTAACTTTTTATTCTTCTAGGGACCTCGTAATACCATCGGGAGTTAACTTTGAGGTCATATCATTAATTTTACCTCATTTTTCTTTGCATTTTCCCCTAATTTTTAACAAGTTGTTAAGGATCGTAAGTGAATTGAGGTTGTTTTATATCCACCAAAACCCAACTTTTAAGTCTTTTAGGAACCTCCTAAAACCTACAAGAATAATCTTTTACCTTATTACTCTAATTTCTCCTCAGTTTTCTTAGAATTTTAACAAATCATCAAGTTTCTTTCGAATTTCTTCGTTCTCGAAATCCACCGAACTAACTTTTTATTCTTCTAGGGACCTCATAATACCATCGGGAGTGAACTTTGAGGTCATATCATTAATTTTACCTCATTTTTCTTTGCATTTTCCCCTAATTTTTAACAAGTAGTTAAGGATCGTAAGTGAATTGAGGTTGTTTTAAATCCACGAAAAGCCAACTTTTAAGTCTTTTAGGAACCTCCTAAAACCTACAAGAATAATCTTTTACCTTATTACTCTAATATCTCCTCAGTTTTCTTAGAATTTTAACAGATCATCAAGTTTCTTTCGAATTTCTACCTTCTCGAAATCTACCGAACTAACTTTTTATTCTTCTAGGGACCTCGTAATACCATCGGGAGTGATTTTTGAGGTCATATCATTAATTTTACCTCATTTTTCTTTGCATTTTCCCCTAATTTTTAACAAGTAGTCAAGGATCGTAAGTGAATTGAGGTTGTTTTAAATCCACCAAAACCCAACTTTTATGTCTTCGAGGGACCTCTTAAAACCTACAAGAATAATCTTTTACCATAATACTCTAATTTCTCCTCTGTTTTCTTAGAAATTTAACAAATCATCAAGTTTCTTTAAATTTTTGACGTTCTCGAAATCCACCGAAACCCAACTTTTTATTCTTTTTGGGACCTCGTAATACCAACGGGAGTGAACTTTTAGGTCATATAATTAATTTTACCTCATTTTTCTTTGCATTTTCTCCTAATTTTTAACAAGTAATTAAGGATCGTAAGTGAATTGAGGTTGTTTTAAATCCACCAAAACCCAACTTTTAAGTCTTTTAGGAACCTCCTAAAACATACAAGAATAATCTTTTACCTTATTACTCTAATTTCTCCTCAGTTTTCTTAGAATTTTAACAGATCATCAAGTTTCTTTCGAATTTCTACGTTCTCGAAATCCACCGAACTAACTTTTTATTCTTCTAGGGACCTCGTAATACCATCGGGAGTTAACTTTGAGGTCATATCATTAATTTTACCTCATTTTTCTTTGCATTTTCCCCTAATTTTTAACAAGTTGTTAAGGATCGTAAGTGAATTGAGGTTGTTTTATATCCACCAAAACCCAACTTTTAAGTCTTTTAGGAACCTCCTAAAACCTACAAGAATAATCTTTTACCTTATTACTCTAATTTCTCCTCAGTTTTCTTAGAATTTTAACAGATCATCAAGTTTCTTTCGAATTTCTTCGTTCTCGAAATCCACCGAACTAACTTTTTATTCTTCTAGGGACCTCATAATACCATCGGGAGTGAACTTTGAGGTCATATCATTAATTTTACCTCATTTTTCTTTGCATTTTCCCCTAATTTTTAACAAGTAGTTAAGGATCGTAAGTGAATTGAGGTTGTTTTAAATCCACGAAAAGCCAACTTTTAAGTCTTTTAGGAACCTCCTAAAACCTACAAGAATAATCTTTTACCTTATTACTCTAATATCTCCTCAGTTTTCTTAGAATTTTAACAGATCATCAAGTTTCTTTCGAATTTCTACCTTCTCGAAATCTACCGAACTAACTTTTTATTCTTCTAGGGACCTCGTAATACCATCGGGAGTGATTTTTGAGGTCATATCATTAATTTTACCTCATTTTTCTTTGCATTTTCCCCTAATTTTTAACAAGTAGTCAAGGATCGTAAGTGAATTGAGGTTGTTTTAAATCCACCAAAACCCAACTTTTATGTCTTCGAGGGACCTCTTAAAACCTACAAGAATAATCTTTTACCATAATACTCTAATTTCTCCTCTGTTTTCTTAGAAATTTAACAAATCATCAAGTTTCTTTAAATTTTTGACGTTCTCGAAATCCACCGAAACCCAACTTTTTATTCTTTTTGGGACCTCGTAATACCAACGGGAGTGAACTTTTAGGTCATATAATTAATTTTACCTCATTTTTCTTTGCATTTTCTCCTAATTTTTAACAAGTAATTAAGGATCGTAAGTGAATTGAGGTTGTTTTAAATCCACCAAAACCCAACTTTTAAGTCTTTTAGGAACCTCCTAAAACATACAAGAATAATCTTTTACCTTATTACTCTAATTTCTCCTCAGTTTTCTTAGAATTTTAACAGATCATCAAGTTTCTTTCGAATTTCTACGTTCTCGAAATCCACCGAACTAACTTTTTATTCTTCTAGGGACCTCGTAATACCATCGGGAGTTAACTTTGAGGTCATATCATTAATTTTACCTCATTTTTCTTTGCATTTTCCCCTAATTTTTAACAAGTTGTTAAGGATCGTAAGTGAATTGAGGTTGTTTTATATCCACCAAAACCCAACTTTTAAGTCTTTTAGGAACCTCCTAAAACCTACAAGAATAATCTTTTACCTTATTACTCTAATTTCTCCTCAGTTTTCTTAGAATTTTAACAGATCATCAAGTTTCTTTCGAATTTCTTCGTTCTCGAAATCCACCGAACTAACTTTTTATTCTTCTAGGGACCTCATAATACCATCGGGAGTGAACTTTGAGGTCATATCATTAATTTTACCTCATTTTTCTTTGCATTTTCCCCTAATTTTTAACAAGTAGTTAAGGATCGTAAGTGAATTGAGGTTGTTTTAAATCCACGAAAAGCCAACTTTTAAGTCTTTTAGGAACCTCCTAAAACCTACAAGAATAATCTTTTACCTTATTACTCTAATTTCTCCTCAGTTTTCTTAGAATTTTAACAGATCATCAAGTTTCTTTCGAATTTCTACCTTCTCGAAATCTACCGAACTAACTTTTTATTCTTCTAGGGACCTCGTAATACCATCGGGAGTGATTTTTGAGGTCATATCATTAATTTTACCTCATTTTTCTTTGCATTTTCCCCTAATTTTTAACAAGTAGTTAAGGATCGTAAGTGAATTGAGGTTGTTTTAAATCCACGAAAAGCCAACTTTTAAGTCTTTTAGGAACCTCCTAAAACCTACAAGAATAATCTTTTACCTTATTACTCTAATATCTCCTCAGTTTTCTTAGAATTTTAACAGATCATCAAGTTTCTTTCGAATTTCTACCTTCTCGAAATCTACCGAACTAACTTTTTATTCTTCTAGGGACCTCGTAATACCATCGGGAGTGATTTTTGAGGTCATATCATTAATTTTACCTCATTTTTCTTTGCATTTTCCCCTAATTTTTAACAAGTAGTCAAGGATCGTAAGTGAATTGAGGTTGTTTTAAATCCACCAAAACCCAACTTTTATGTCGTCGAGGGACCTCTTAAAACCTACAAGAATAATCTTTTACCATAATACTCTAATTTCTCCTCTGTTTTCTTAGAAATTTAATAAATCATCAAGTTTCTTTAAATTTTTGACGTTCTCGAAATCCACCGAAACCCAACTTTTTATTCTTTTTGGGACCTCGTAATACCAACGGGAGTGAACTTTTAGGTCATATAATTAATTTTACCTCATTTTTCTTTGCATTTTCTCCTAATTTTTAACAAGTAATTAAGGATCGTAAGTGAATTGAGGTTGTTTTAAATCCACCAAAACCCAACTTTTAAGTCTTTTAGGAACATCCTAAAACATACAAGAATAATCTTTTACCTTATTACTCTAATTTCTCCTCAGTTTTCTTAGAATTTTAACAGCTCATCAAGTTTCTTTCGAATTTCTACGTTCTCGAAATCCACCGAACTAACTTTTTATTCTTCTAGGGACCTCGTAATACCATCGGGAGTTAACTTTGAGGTCATATCATTAATTTTACCTCATTTTTCTTTGCATTTTCCCCTAATTTTTAACAAGTTGTTAAGGATCGTAAGTGAATTGAGGTTGTTTTAAATCCACGAAAAGCCAACTTTTAAGTCTTTTAGGAACCTCCTAAAACCTACAAGAATAATCTTTTACCTTATTACTCTAATTTCTCCTCAGTTTTCTTAGAATTTTAACAGATCATCAAGTTTCTTTCGAATTTCTACCTTCTCGAAATCTACCGAACTAACTTTTTATTCTTCTAGGGACCTCGTAATACCATCGGGAGTGATTTTTGAGGTCATATCATTAATTTTACCTCATTTTTCTTTGCATTTTCCCCTAATTTTTAACAAGTAGTTAAGGATCGTAAGTGAATTGAGGTTGTTTTAAATCCACGAAAAGCCAACTTTTAAGTCTTTTAGGAACCTCCTAAAACCTACAAGAATAATCTTTTACCTTATTACTCTAATATCTCCTCAGTTTTCTTAGAATTTTAACAGATCATCAAGTTTCTTTCGAATTTCTACCTTCTCGAAATCTACCGAACTAACTTTTTATTCTTCTAGGGACCTCGTAATACCATCGGGAGTGATTTTTGAGGTCATATCATTAATTTTACCTCATTTTTCTTTGCATTTTCCCCTAATTTTTAACAAGTAGTCAAGGATCGTAAGTGAATTGAGGTTGTTTTAAATCCACCAAAACCCAACTTTTATGTCGTCGAGGGACCTCTTAAAACCTACAAGAATAATCTTTTACCATAATACTCTAATTTCTCCTCTGTTTTCTTAGAAATTTAACAAATCATCAAGTTTCTTTAAATTTTTGACGTTCTCGAAATCCACCGAAACCCAACTTTTTATTCTTTTTGGGACCTCGTAATACCAACGGGAGTGAACTTTTAGGTCATATAATTAATTTTACCTCATTTTTCTTTGCATTTTCTCCTAATTTTTAACAAGTAATTAAGGATCGTAAGTGAATTGAGGTTGTTTTAAATCCACCAAAACCCAACTTTTAAGTCTTTTAGGAACATCCTAAAACATACAAGAATAATCTTTTACCTTATTACTCTAATTTCTCCTCAGTTTTCTTAGAATTTTAACAGCTCATCAAGTTTCTTTCGAATTTCTACGTTCTCGAAATCCACCGAACCAACTTTTTATTCTTCTAGGGACCTCGTAATACCATCGGGAGTGAACTTTGAGGTCATATCATTAATTTTACCTCATTTTTCTTTGCATTTTCCCCTAATTTTTAACAAGTAGTTAAGGATCGTAAGTGAATTGAGGTTGTTTTAAATCCAACAAAACCCAACTTTGATGTCTTCGAAGGACCTCCTAAAACCTACAAGAATAATCTTTTACCATATTACTCTAATTTCTCCTCTATTTTCTTAGAATTTTAACGAATCATCAAGTTTCTTTCAATTTTTGACGAAATCCACCGAAACCCAACTTTTTATTCTTCTAGGGATGTCCTAAGGTCAACGGGAGTGAACTTTTTGGTCATATCATTAATTTTACCTCATTTTTCTTTGCATTTTCCCCTAATTTTTAACAAATAGTTAAGGATCGTAAGTGAATTGAGGTTGTTTTAAATCCACCAAAACCCAAATTTTATATCTTCGACGGACCTCCTATAACCTACAAGAATAATCTTTTACCATATTACTCTAATTTATCCTCTGTTTTCTTAGAATTTTAACGAATCATCAAGTTTCTTTCAATTTTTGACGTTCTCGAAATCCACCGAAACCCAACTTTTTATTCTTCTAGGGATGTCCTAAGGTCAACGGGAGTGAACTTTTTGGTCATATCATTAATTTTACCTCATTTTTCTTTGCATTTTCCCCTAATTTTTAACAAATAGTTAAGGATCGTAAGTGAATTTAGGTTGTTTTAAATCCACCAAAACCCAAATTTTATATCTTCGAGGGACGTCCTATAACCTACAAAAATAATCTTTTACGTTATTACTCTAATTTCTCCTCAGTTTTCTTAGAAATTTAACAGATCATCAAGTTTCTTTCGAATTTCTACGTTCTCGAAATCCACCGAACCCTAACTTTTTATTCTTCTAGGGACCTCGTAATACCATCGGGAGTGAACTTTGAGGTCATATCATTAATTTTACCTCATTTTTCTTTGCATTTTCCCCTAATTTTTAACAAGTAGTTAAGGATCGTAAGTGAATTGAGGTTGTTTTAAATCCACCAAAACCCAACTTTTATGTCTTCGAGGGACCTCCTAAAACCTACAAGAATAATCTTTTACCTTATTGCACTAATTTCTCCTCAGTTTTCTTAGAATTTTAATGAATCATCAAGTTTCTTTCAATTTTTGACGTTCTCGAAATCCACCGAAACCCAACTTTTTATTCTTCTAGGGCTGTCCTAAGGTCAACGGGAGTGAACTTTTTGGTCATATCATTAATTTTACCTCATTTTTCTTTGCATTTTCCCCTAATTTTTAACAAATAGTTAAGGATCGTAAGTGAATTTAGGTTGTTTTAAATCCACCAAAACCCAACTTTTATGTCTTCGAAGGACCTCCTAAAACCTACATGAATAATCTTTTACCATATTACTCTAATTTCTCCTCAGTTTTCTTAGAATTTTAATGAATCATCAAGTTTCTTTCAATTTTTGACGTTCTCGAAATCCACCGAAACCCAACTTTTTATTCTTCTAGGGATGTCCTAAGGTCAACGGGAGTGAACTTTTTGGTCATATCATTAATTTTACCTCATTTTTCTTTGCATTTTCCCCTAATTTTTAACAAATAGTTAAGGATCGTAAGTGAATTTAGGTTGTTTTAAATCCACCAAAACCCAACTTTTATGTCTTCGAAGGACCTCCTAAAACCTACATGAATAATCTTTTACCATATTACTCTAATTTCTCCTCTGTTTTCTTAGAAGTTTAACGAATCATCAAGTTTCTTTCAATTTTTGACGTTCTCGAAATCCACCGAAACCCAACTTTTTATTCTTCTAGGGATGTCCTAAGGTCAACGGGAGTGAACTTTTTGGTCATATCATTAATTTTACCTTAATTTTCTTTGCATTTTCCCCTAATTTTTAACAAATAGTTAAGGATCGTAAGTGAATTTGGGTTGTTTTAAATCTACCAAAACCCAAATTTTATATCTTCGAGGGACCTCCTATAACCTACAAGAATAATCTTTTACGTTATTACTCTAATTTCTCCTAAGTTTTCTTAGAATTTTAACAGATCATCAAGTTTCTTTCGAATTTCTACGTTCTCGAAATCCTCCGAACCAACTTTTTATTCTTCTAGGGACCTCGTAATACCATCGGGAGTGAACTTTGAGGTCATATCATTAATTTTACCTCATTTTTCTTTGCATTTTCCCTAATTTTTAACAAGTAGTTAAGGATCGTAAGTTAATTGTGGTTGTTTTAAATCCACCAAAAGCCAACTTTTAAATCTTTTAGGGACCACCTAAAACCTAAAAGAATAATCTTTTACCTTATTACTCTAATTTCTCCTCTGTTTTCTTAGAATTTTAACATATCATCAAGTTTCTTTCGAATTTCTACGTTCTCGAAATCCACTGAACCAACTTTTTATTCTTCTAGGGACCTCGTAATACCATCGGGAGTGAACTTTGAGGTCATATCATTAATTTTACCTCATTTTTCTTTGCATTTTCCCCTAATTTTTAACAAGTAGTTAAGGATCGTAAGTGAATTGAGGTTGTTTTAAATCCACCAAAACCCAACTTTTATGTCTTCGAGGGACCTCCTAAAACCTACAAGAATAATCTTTTACCTTATTGCACTAATTTCTCCTCAGTTTTCTTAGAATTTTAATGAATCATCAAGTTTCTTTCAATTTTTGACGTTCTCGAAATCCACCGAAACCCAACTTTTTATTCTTCTAGGGATGTCCTAAGGTCAACGGGAGTGAACTTTTTGGTCATATCATTAATTTTACCTCATTTTTCTTTGCATTTTCCCCTAATTTTTAACAAATAGTTAAGGATCGTAAGTGAATTTAGGTTGTTTTAAATCCACCAAAACCCAACTTTTATGTCTTCGAAGGACCTCCTAAAACCTACATGAATAATCTTTTACCATATTACTCTAATTTCTCCTCTGTTTTCTTAGAAGTTTAACGAATCATCAAGTTTCTTTCAATTTTTGACGTTCTCGAAATCCACCGAAACCCAACTTTTTATTCTTCTAGGGATGTCCTAAGGTCAACGGGAGTGAACTTTTTGGTCATATCATTAATTTTACCTTAATTTTCTTTGCATTTTCCCCTAATTTTTAACAAATAGTTAAGGATCGTAAGTGAATTTGGGTTGTTTTAAATCTACCAAAACCCAAATTTTATATCTTCGAGGGACCTCCTATAACCTACAAGAATAATCTTTTACGTTATTACTCTAATTTCTCCTCAGTTTTCTTAGAATTTTAACAGATCATCAAGTTTCTTTCGAATTTCTACGTTCTCGAAATCCTCCGAACCAACTTTTTATTTTTCTAGGGACCTCGTAATACCATCGGGAGTGAACTTTGAGGTCATATCATTAATTTTACCTCATTTTTCTTTGCATTTTCCCCTAATTTTTAACAAGTAGTTAAGGATCGTAAGTTAATTGTGGTTGTTTTAAATCCACCAAAAGCCAACTTTTAAGTCTTTTAGGGACCACCTAAAACCTAAAAGAATAATCTTTTATCTTATTACTCTAATTTCTCCTCTGTTTTCTTAGAATTTTAACATATCATCAAGTTTCTTTCGAATTTCTACGTTCTCGAAATCCACTGAACCAACTTTTTATTCTTCTAGGGACCTCGTAATACCATCGGGAGTGAACTTTGAGGTCATATCATTAATTTTACCTCATTTTTCTTTGTATTTTCCCCTAATTTTTAACAAGTAGTTAAGGATCGTAAGTGAATTGAGGTTGTTTTAAATCCACCAAAACCCAACTTTTATGTCTTCGAGGGACCTCCTAAAACCTACAAGAATAATCTTTTACCTTATTGCTCTAATTTCTCCTAAGTTTTCTTAGAATTTTAATGAATCATCAAGTTTCTTTCGATTTTTAACGTTCTCGATATCCACCGAAACCCAACTTTTTATTCTTCTAGGGACCTCGTAATACTATCGGGAGTGAACTTTGAGGTCATATCATTAATTTTACCTCATTTTCTTTGTATTTTCCCCTAATTTTTAACAAGTAGTTAAGGATCGTAAGTGAATTGAGGTTGTTTTAAATCCACCAAAACCCAACTTTTATGTCTTCGAAGGACCTCCTAAAACCTACAAGAATAATCTTTTACCATATTACTCTAATTTCTCCTCTGTTTTCTTAGAAGTTTAACGAATCATCAAGTTTCTTTCAATTTTTGACGTTCTCGAAATCCACCGAAACCCAACTTTTTATTCTTCTAGGGATGTCCTAAGGTCAACGGGAGTGAACTTTTTGGTCATATCATTAATTTTACCTCATTTTTCTTTGCATTTTCCCCTAATTTTTAACAAATAGTTAAGGATCGTAAGTGAATTTAGGTTGTTTTAAATCCACCAAAACCCAACTTTTATGTCTTCGAAGGACCTCCTAAAACCTACAAGAATAATCTTTTACCATATTACTCTAATTTCTCCTCTGTTTTCTTAGAATTTTAACGAATCATCAAGTTTCTTTCAATTTTTGACGTTCTCGAAATCCACGGAAACCCAACTTTTTATTCTTCTAGGGATGTCCTAAGGTCAACGGGAGTGAACTTTTTGGTCATATCATTAATTTTACCTCATTTTTCTTTTCATTTTCCCCTAATTTTTAACAAATAGTTAAGGATCGTAAGTGAATTTGGGTTGTTTTAAATCTACCAAAACCCAAATTTTATATCTTCGAGGGACCTCCAATAACCTACAAGAATAATCTTTTACGTTATTACTCTAATTTCTCCTCAGTTTTCTTAGAATTTTAACAGATCATCAAGTTTCTTTCGAATTTCTACGTTCTCGAAATCCACCGAACCAACTTTTTATTCTTCTAGGGACCTCGTAATACTATCGGGAGTGAACTTTGAGGTCATATCATTAATTTTACCACATTTTCTTTGTATTTTCCCCTAATTTCTAACAAGTAGTTAAGGATCGTAAGTGAATTGAGGTTGTTTTAAATCCACCAAAACCCAACTTTTATGTCTTCGAAGGACCTCCTAAAACCTACAAGAATAATCTTTTACCATATTACTCTAATTTCTCCTCTGTTTTCTTAGAATTTTAACGAATCATCAAGTTTCTTTCAATTTTTGACGTTCTCGAAATCCACCGAAACCCAACTTTTTATTCTTCTAGGGATGTCCTAAGGTCAACGGGAGTGAACTTTTTTGTCATATCATTAATTTTACCTCATTTTTCTTTTCATTTTCCCCTAATTTTTAACAAATAGTTAAGGATCGTAAGTGAATTTGGGTTGTTTTAAATCTACCAAAACCCAAATTTTATATCTTCGAGGGACCTCCAATAACCTACAAGAATAATCTTTCACGTTATTACTCTAATTTCTCCTCAGTTTTCTTAGAATTTTAACAGATCATCAAGTTTCTTTCGAATTTCTACGTTCTCGAAATCCACCGAACCAACTTTTTATTCTTCTAGGGACCTCGTAATACCATCGGGAGTGAACTTTGAGGTCATATCATTAATTTTACCTCATTTTTCTTTGCATTTTCCCCTAATTTTTAACAAGTAGTTAAGGATCGTAAGTGAATTAAGGTTGTTTTAAATCCACCAAAACCCAACTTTTAAGTGTTTTAGGGACCTCTTAAAACCTACAAGAATAATGTTTTACCTTATTACTCTAATTTCTCCTCAGTTTTCTTAGAATTTTAACAAATCATCAAGTTTCTTTCGAATTTCTATGTTCTCGAAATCCACCGAAACCTAACTTTTTATTCTTCTAGGGACCTCGTAATACCAACTGTAGTGAACTTTTCGGTCATATAATTAATTTTACCTCATTTTTCTTTGCATTTTCCCCTAATTTTTGACAAGTAGTTAAGGATCGTAAGTGAATTGAGGTTGTTTTAAATCCACCAAAACCAAACTTTTATGTCATCGAGGGACCTCCTAAAACCTACAAGAATAATCTTTGACCTTATTACTCTAATTTCTCCTCAGTTTTCATAGAATTTTAACAAATCATCAAGTTTCTTTCGAATTTCTACGTTCTCGAAATCCTCGGAAACCCATCTTTTTATTCTTTTAGGGACCTCGTAATTCCAACGGGATCGAACTTTTAGATCAAATAATTAATTTTACCTCATTTTTCTTTGTATTTTCCCCTAATTTCTAACAAGTAGTTAAGGATCGTAAGTGAATTGAGGTAGTTTTAAATCCACCAAAACCCAACTTTTATGTCTTCGAAGGACCTCCTAAAACCTACAAGAATAATCTTTTACCATATTACTCTAATTTCTCCTCTGTTTTCTTAGAAGTTTAACGAATCATCAAGTTTCTTTCAATTTTTGACGTTCTCGAAATCCACCGAAACCCAACTTTTTATTCTTCTAGGGATGTCCTAAGGTCAACGGGAGTGAACTTTTTGGTCATATCATTAATTTTACCTCATTTTTCTTTGCATTTTCCCCTAATTTTTAACAAATAGTTAAGGATCGTAAGTGAATTTAGGTTGTTTTAAATCCACCAAAACCCAACTTTTATGTCTTCGAAGGACCTCCTAAAACCTACAAGAATAATCTTTTACCATATTACTCTAATTTCTCCTCTGTTTTCTTAGAATTTTAACGAATCATCAAGTTTCTTTCAATTTTTGACGTTCTCGAAATCCACGGAAACCCAACTTTTTATTCTTCTAGGGATGTCCTAAGGTCAACGGGAGTGAACTTTTTGGTCATATCATTAATTTTACCTCATTTTTCTTTTCATTTTCCCCTAATTTTTAACAAATAGTTAAGGATCGTAAGTGAATTTGGGTTGTTTTAAATCTACCAAAACCCAAATTTTATATCTTCGAGGGACCTCCAATAACCTACAAGAATAATCTTTTACGTTATTACTCTAATTTCTCCTCAGTTTTCTTAGAATTTTAACAGATCATCAAGTTTCTTTCGAATTTCTACGTTCTCGAAATCCACCGAACCAACTTTTTATTCTTCTAGGGACCTCGTAATACTATCGGGAGTGAACTTTGAGGTCATATCATTAATTTTACCACATTTTCTTTGTATTTTCCCCTAATTTCTAACAAGTAGTTAAGGATCGTAAGTGAATTGAGGTTGTTTTAAATCCACCAAAACCCAACTTTTATGTCTTCGAAGGACCTCCTAAAACCTACAAGAATAATCTTTTACCATATTACTCTAATTTCTCCTCTGTTTTCTTAGAATTTTAACGAATCATCAAGTTTCTTTCAATTTTTGACGTTCTCGAAATCCACCGAAACCCAACTTTTTATTCTTCTAGGGATGTCCTAAGGTCAACGGGAGTGAACTTTTTTGTCATATCATTAATTTTACCTCATTTTTCTTTTCATTTTCCCCTAATTTTTAACAAATAGTTAAGGATCGTAAGTGAATTTGGGTTGTTTTAAATCTACCAAAACCCAAATTTTATATCTTCGAGGGACCTCCAATAACCTACAAGAATAATCTTTCACGTTATTACTCTAATTTCTCCTCAGTTTTCTTAGAATTTTAACAGATCATCAAGTTTCTTTCGAATTTCTACGTTCTCGAAATCCACCGAACCAACTTTTTATTCTTCTAGGGACCTCGTAATACCATCGGGAGTGAACTTTGAGGTCATATCATTAATTTTACCTCATTTTTCTTTGCATTTTCCCCTAATTTTTAACAAGTAGTTAAGGATCGTAAGTGAATTAAGGTTGTTTTAAATCCACCAAAACCCAACTTTTAAGTGTTTTAGGGACCTCTTAAAACCTACAAGAATAATGTTTTACCTTATTACTCTAATTTCTCCTCAGTTTTCTTAGAATTTTAACAAATCATCAAGTTTCTTTCGAATTTCTATGTTCTCGAAATCCACCGAAACCTAACTTTTTATTCTTCTAGGGACCTCGTAATACCAACTGTAGTGAACTTTTCGGTCATATAATTAATTTTACCTCATTTTTCTTTGCATTTTCCCCTAATTTTTGACAAGTAGTTAAGGATCGTAAGTGAATTGAGGTTGTTTTAAATCCACCAAAACCAAACTTTTATGTCATCGAGGGACCTCCTAAAACCTACAAGAATAATCTTTGACCTTATTACTCTAATTTCTCCTCAGTTTTCATAGAATTTTAACAAATCATCAAGTTTCTTTCGAATTTCTACGTTCTCGAAATCCTCGGAAACCCATCTTTTTATTCTTTTAGGGACCTCGTAATTCCAACGGGATCGAACTTTTAGATCAAATAATTAATTTTACCTCATTTTTCTTAGTATTTTCCCCTAATTTCTAACAAGTAGTTAAGGATCGTAAGTGAATTGAGGTAGTTTTAAATCCACCAAAACCCAACTTTTATGTCTTCGAAGGACCTCCTAAAACCTACAAGAATAATCTTTTACCATATTACTCTAATTTCTCCTCTGTTTTCTTAGAATTTTAACGAATCATCAAGTTTCTTTCAATTTTTGACGTTCTCGAAATCCACCGAAACCCAACTTTTTATTCTTCTAGGGATGTCCTAAGGTCAACGGGAGTGAACTTTTTGGTCATATCATTAATTTTACCTCATTTTTCTTTGCATTTTCCCCTAATTTTTAACAAATAGTTAAGGATCGTAAGTGAATTTAGGTTGTTTTAAATCCACCAAAACCCAACTTTTATGTCTTCGAAGGACCTCCTAAAACCTACAAGAATAATCTTTTACCATATTACTCTAATTTCTCCTCTGTTTTCTTAGAATTTTAACGAATCATCAAGTTTCTTTCAATTTTTGACGTTCTCGAAATCCACGGAAACCCAACTTTTTATTCTTCTAGGGATGTCCTAAGGTCAACGGGAGTGAACTTTTTGGTCATATCATTAATTTTACCTCATTTTTCTTTTCATTTTCCCCTAATTTTTAACAAATAGTTAAGGATCGTAAGTGAATTTGGGTTGTTTTAAATCTACCAAAACCCAAATTTTATATCTTCGAGGGACCTCCAATAACCTACAAGAATAATCTTTTACGTTATTACTCTAATTTCTCCTCAGTTTTCTTAGAATATTAACAGATCATCAAGTTTCTTTCGAATTTCTACGTTCTCGAAATCCACCGAACCAACTTTTTATTCTTCTAGGGACCTCGTAATACTATCGGGAGTGAACTTTGAGGTCATATCATTAATTTTACCACATTTTCTTTGTATTTTCCCCTAATTTCTAACAAGTAGTTAAGGATCGTAAGTGAATTGAGGTTGTTTTAAATCCACCAAAACCCAACTTTTATGTCTTCGAAGGACCTCCTAAAACCTACAAGAATAATCTTTTACCATATTACTCTAATTTCTCCTCTGTTTTCTTAGAATTTTAACGAATCATCAAGTTTCTTTCAATTTTTGACGTTCTCGAAATCCACGGAAACCCAACTTTTTATTCTTCTAGGGATGTCCTAAGGTCAACGGGAGTGAACTTTTTTGTCATATCATTAATTTTACCTCATTTTTCTTTTCATTTTCCCCTAATTTTTAACAAATAGTTAAGGATCGTAAGTGAATTTGGGTTGTTTTAAATCTACCAAAACCCAAATTTTATATCTTCGAGGGACCTCCAATAACCTACAAGAATAATCTTTTACGTTATTACTCTAATTTCTCCTCAGTTTTCTTAGAATTTTAACAGATCATCAAGTTTCTTTCGAATTTCTACGTTCTCGAAATCCACCGAACCAACTTTTTATTCTTCTAGGGACCTCGTAATACCATCGGGAGTGAACTTTGAGGTCATATCATTAATTTTACCTCATTTTTCTTTGCATTTTCCCCTAATTTTTAACAAGTAGTTAAGGATCGTAAGTGAATTGAGGTTGTTTTAAATCCACCAAAACCCAACTTTTATGTCTTCGAGGGACCTCCTAAAACCTACATGAATAATCTTTTACCTTATTGCTCTAATTTCTCCTCAGTTTTCTTAGAATTTTAATGAATCATCAAGTTTCTTTCGATTTTTAACGTTCTCGATATCCACCGAAACCCAACTTTTTATTCTTCTAGGGACCTCGTAATACTATCGGGAGTGAACTTTGAGGTCATATCATTAATTTTACCTCATTTTTCTTTGCATTTTCCCCTAATTTTTAACAAGTAGTTAAGGATCGTAAGTGAATTAAGGTTGTTTTAAATCCACCAAAACCCAACTTTTAAGTGTTTTAGGGACCTCCTAAAACCTACAAGAATAATGTTTTACCTTATTACTCTAATTTCTCCTCAGTTTTCTTAGAATTTTAACAAATCATCAAGTTTCTTTCGAATTTCTATGTTCTCGAAATCCACCGAAACCTAACTTTTTATTCTTCTAGGGACCTCGTAATACCAACGGTAGTGAACTTTTCGGTCATATAATTAATTTTACCTCATTTTTCTTTGCATTTTCCCCTAATTTTTGACAAGTAGTTAAGGATCGTAAGTGAATTGAGGTTGTTTTAAATCCACCAAAACCAAACTTTTATGTCATCGAGGGACCTCCTAAAACCTACAAGAATAATCTTTGACCTTATTACTCTAATTTCTCCTCAGTTTTCATAGAATTTTAACAAATCATCAAGTTTCTTTCGAATTTCTACGTTCTCGAAATCCTCGGAAACCCATCTTTTTATTCTTTTAGGGACCTCGTAATTCCAACGGGATCGAACTTTTAGATCATATAATTAATTTTACCTCATTTTTCTTTGTATTTTCCCCTAATTTCTAACAAGTAGTTAAGGATCGTAAGTGAATTGAGGTAGTTTTAAATCCACCAAAACCCAACTTTTATGTCTTCGAAGGACCTCCTAAAACCTACAAGAATAATCTTTTACCATATTACTCTAATTTCTCCTCTGTTTTCTTAGAATTTTAACGAATCATCAAGTTTCTTTCAATTTTTGACGTTCTCGAAATCCACGGAAACCCAACTTTTTGTTCTTCTAGGGATGTCCTAAGGTCAACGGGAGTGAACTTTTTTGTCATATCATTAATTTTACCACATTTTTCTTTGCATTTTCCCCTAATTTTTAACAAATAGTTAAGGATCGTAAGTGAATTTAGGTTGTTTTAAATCCACCAAAACCCAAATTTTATATCTTCGAGGGACCTCCTATAACCTACAAGAATAATCTTTTACGTTATTACTCTAATTTCTCCTCAGTTTTCTTAGAATTTTAACAGATCATCAAGTTTCTTTCGAATTTCTACGTTCTCGAAATCCACCGAACCAACTTTTTATTCTTCTAGGGACCTCGTAATACCATCGGGAGTGAACTTTGAGGTCATATCATTAATTTTACCTCATTTTTCTTTGCATTTTCAACTAATTTTTAACAAGTAGTTAAGGATCGTAAGTGAATTGAGGTTGTTTTAAATCCACCAAAACCAACTTTTATGTCTTCGAGGGACCTCCTAAAACCTACAAGAATAATCTTTTACCTTATTGCTCTATTTTCTCCTCAGTTTTCTTAGAATTTTAATGAATCATCAAGTTTCTTTCGATTTTTAACGTTCTCGATATCCACCGAAACCCAACTTTTTATTCTTCTAGGGACCTCGTAATACTATCGGGAGTGAACTTTGAGGTCATATCATTAATTTTACCTCATTTTTCTTTGCATTTTCCCCTAATTTTTAACAAGTAGTTAAGGATCGTAAGTGAATTAAGGTTGTTTTAAATCCACCAAAACCCAACTTTTAAGTGTTTTAGGGACCTCTTAAAACCTACAAGAATAATGTTTTACCTTATTACTCTAATTTCTCCTCAGTTTTCTTAGAATTTTAACAAATCATCAAGTTTCTTTCGAATTTCTATGTTCTCGAAATCCACCGAAACCTAACTTTTTATTCTTCTAGGGACCTCGTAATACCAACTGTAGTGAACTTTTCGGTCATATAATTAATTTTACCTCATTTTTCTTTGCATTTTCCCCTAATTTTTGACAAGTAGTTAAGGATCGTAAGTGAATTGAGGTTGTTTTAAATCCACCAAAACCAAACTTTTATGTCATCGAGGGACCTCCTAAAACCTACAAGAATAATCTTTGACCTTATTACTCTAATTTCTCCTCAGTTTTCATAGAATTTTAACAAATCATCAAGTTTCTTTCGAATTTCTACGTTCTCGAAATCCTCGGAAACCCATCTTTTTATTCTTTTAGGGACCTCGTAATTCCAACGGGATCGAACTTTTAGATCATATAATTAATTTTACCTCATTTTTCTTTGTATTTTCCCCTAATTTTTAACAAGTAGTTAAGGATCGTAAGTGAATTGAGGTTGTTTTAAATCCACCAAAACCCAAGTTTTATGTCTTCGAAGGACCTCCTAAAACCTACAAGAATAATCTTTTACCATATTACTCTAATTTCTCCTCTGTTTTCTTAGAATTTTAACGAATCATCAAGTTTCTTTCAATTTTTGACGTTCTCGAAATCCACGGAAACCCAACTTTTTATTCTTCTAGGGATGTCCTAAGGTCAACGGGAGTGAACTTTTTGGTCATATCATTAATTTTACCTTAATTTTCTTTGCATTTTCCCCTAATTTTTAACAAATAGTTAAGGATCGTAAGTGAATTTGGGTTGTTTTAAATCTACCAAAACCCAAATTTTATATCTTCGAGGGACCTCCTATAACCTACAAGAATAATCTTTTACGTTATTACTCTAATTTCTCCTCAGTTTTCTTAGAATTTTAACAGATCATCAAGTTTCTTTCGAATTTCTACGTTCTCGAAATCCTCCGAACCAACTTTTTATTCTTCTAGGGACCTCGTAATACCATCGGGAGTGAACTTTGAGGTCATATCATTAATTTTACCTCATTTTTCTTTGCATTTTCCCCTAATTTTTAACAAGTAGTTAAGGATCGTAAGTTAATT
The DNA here is from genome assembly GCA_963682095.1 of Potentilla sterilis. NCBI lineage: Eukaryota > Viridiplantae > Streptophyta > Magnoliopsida > Rosales > Rosaceae > Potentilla > Potentilla sterilis. The sequence continues at coordinate 31,710,006 of OY821756.1, forward strand.
GTGGTTGTTTTAAATCCACCAAAAGCCAACTTTTAAGTCTTTTAGGGACCACCTAAAACCTAAAAGAATAATCTTTTACCTTATTACTCTAATTTCTCCTCTGTTTTCTTAGAATTTTAACATATCATCAAGTTTCTTTCGAATTTCTACGTTCTCGAAATCCACTGAACCAACTTTTTATTCTTCTAGGGACCTCGTAATACCATCGGGAGTGAACTTTGAGGTCATATCATTAATTTTACCTCATTTTTCTTTGCATTTTCCCCTAATTTTTAACAAGTAGTTAAGGATCGTAAGTGAATTAAGGTTGTTTTAAATCCACCAAAACCCAACTTTTATGTCTTCGAGGGACCTCCTAAAACCTACAAGAATAATCTTTTACCTTATTGCACTAATTTCTCCTCAGTTTTCTTAGAATTTTAATGAATCATCAAGTTTCTTTCAATTTTTGACGTTCTCGAAATCCACCGAAACCCAACTTTTTATTCTTCTAGGGCTGTCCTAAGGTCAACGGGAGTGAACTTTTTGGTCATATCATTAATTTTACCTCATTTTTCTTTGCATTTTCCCCTAATTTTTAACAAATAGTTAAGGATCGTAAGTGAATTTAGGTTGTTTTAAATCCACCAAAACCCAACTTTTATGTCTTCGAAGGACCTCCTAAAACCTACATGAATAATCTTTTACCATATTACTCTAATTTCTCCTCTGTTTTCTTAGAAGTTTAACGAATCATCAAGTTTCTTTCAATTTTTGACGTTCTCGAAATCCACCGAAACCCAACTTTTTATTCTTCTAGGGATGTACTAAGGTCAACGGGAGTGAACTTTTTGGTCATATCATTAATTTTACCTCATTTTTCTTTGCATTTTCCCCTAATTTTTAACAAATAGTTAAGGATCGTAAGTGAAATTGGGTTGTTTTAAATCTACCAAAACCCAAATTTTATATCTTCGAGGGACCTCCTATAACCTACAAGAATAATCTTTTACGTTATTACTCTAATTTCTCCTCAGTTTTCTTAGAATTTTAACAGATCATCAAGTTTCTTTCGAATTTCTACGTTCTCGAAATCCACCGAACCAACTTTTTATTCTTCTAGGGACCTCGTAATACTATCGGGAGTGAACTTTGAGGTCATACCATTAATTTTACCTCATTTTTCTTTGCATTTTCCCCTAATTTTTAACAAGTAGTTAAGGATCGTAAGTGAATTAAGGTTGTTTTAAATCCACCAAAACCCAACTTTTAAGTGTTTTAGGGACCTCCTAAAACCTACAAGAATAATGTTTTACCTTATTACTCTAATTTCTCCTCAGTTTTCTTAGAATTTTAACAAATCATCAAGTTTCTTTCGAATTTCTATGTTCTCGAAATCCACCGAAACCTAACTTTTTATTCTTCTAGGGACCTCGTAATACCAACGGTAGTGAACTTTTCGGTCATATAATTAATTTTACGTCATTTTTCTTTGCATTTTCCCCTAATTTTTGACAAGTAGTTAAGGATCGTAAGTGAATTGAGGTTGTTTTAAATCCACCAAAACCAAACTTTTATGTCTTCGAGGGACCTCCTAAAACCTACAAGAATAATCTTTGACCTTATTACTCTAATTTCTCCTCAGTTTTCATAGAATTTTAACAAAGCATCAAGTTTCTTTCAATTTTTGACGTTCTCGAAATCCACCGAAACCCAACTTTTTATTCTTCTAGGGATGTACTAAGGTCAACGGGAGTGAACTTTTTGGTCATATCATTAATTTTACCTCATTTTTCTTTGCATTTTCCCCTAATTTTTAACAAATAGTTAAGGATCGTAAGTGAAATTGGGTTGTTTTAAATCTACCAAAACCCAAATTTTATATCTTCGAGGGACCTCCTATAACCTACAAGAATAATCTTTTACGTTATTACTCTAATTTCTCCTCAGTTTTCTTAGAATTTTAACAGATCATCAAGTTTCTTTCGAATTTCTACGTTCTCGAAATCCACCGAACCAACTTTTTATTCTTCTCGGGACCTCGTAATACTATCGGGAGTGAACTTTGAGGTCATATCATTAATTTTACCTCATTTTTCTTTGCATTTTCCCCTAATTTTTAACAAGTAGTTAAGGATCGTAAGTGAATTGAGGTTGTTTTAAATCCACCAAAACCCAACTTTTATGTCTTCGAGGGACCTCCTAAAACCTACAAGAATAATCTTTTACCTTATTGCTCTAATTTCTCCTCAGTTTTCTTAGAATTTTAATGAATCATCAAGTTTCTTTCGATTTTTAACGTTCTCGATATCCACCGAAACCCAACTTTTTATTCTTCTAGGGACCTCGTAATACTATCGGGAGTGAACTTTGAGGTCATATCATTAATTTTACCTCATTTTTCTTTGCATTTTCCCAAAATTTTTAACAAGTAGTTAAGGATCGTAAGTTAATTGTGGTTGTTTTAAATCCACCAAAAGCCAACTTTTAAGTCTTTTAGGGACCACTTAAAACCTAAAAGAATAATCTTTTACCTTATTACTCTAATTTCTCCTCTGTTTTCTTAGAATTTTAACAGATCATCAAGTTTCTTTCAAATTTCTACGTTCTCGAAATCCACTGAACCAACTTTTTATTCTTCTAGGGACCTCGTAATACCATCGGGAGTAAACTTTGAGGTCATATCATTAATTTTACCTCATTTTTCTTTGCATTTTCCCCAAATTTTTAACAAGTAGTTAAGGATCGTAAGTGAATTGAGGTTGTTTTAAATCCACCAAAACCCAACTTTTATGTCTTCTAGGGACCTCCTAAAACCTACAAGAATAATCTTTTCCCTTATTGCTCTAATTTCTCCTCAGTTTTCTTAGAATTTTAATGAATCATCAAGTTTCTTTCGATTTTTAACGTTCTCGATATCCACCGAAACCCAACTTTTTATTCTTCTAGGGACCTCGTAATACTATCGGGAGTGAACTTTGAGGTCATATCATTAATTTTACCTCATTTTTCTTTGCATTTTCCCAAATTTTTTAACAAGTAGTTAAGGATCGTAAGTGAATTAAGGTTGTTTTAAATCCACCAAAACCCAACTTTTAAGTGTTTTAGGGACCTCCTAAAACCTACAAGAATAATGTTTTACCTTATTACTCTAATTTCTCCTCAGTTTTCTTAGAATTTTAACAAATCATCAAGTTTCTTTCGAATTTCTATGTTCTCGAAATCCACTGAACCTAACTTTTTATTCTTCTAGGGACCTCGTAATACCAACGGTAGTGAACTTTTCGGTCATATAATTAATTTTACGTCATTTTTCTTTGCATTTTCCCCTAATTTTTGACAAGTAGTTAAGGATCGTAAGTGAATTGAGGTTGTTTTAAATCCACCAAAAGCCAACTTTTAAGTCTTTTAGGGACCACCTAAAACCTAAAAGAATAATCTTTTACGTTATTACTCTAATTTCTCCTCAGTTTTCTTAGAATTTTAACAGATCATCAAGTTTCTTTCGAATTTCTACGTTCTCGAAATCCACCGAACCAACTTTTTATTCTTCTAGGGACCTCGTAATACTATCGGGAGTGAACTTTGAGGTCATATCATTAATTTTACCTCATTTTTCTTTGCATTTTCCCCTAATTTTTAACAAGTAGTTAAGGATCGTAAGTGAATTGAGGTTGTTTTAAATCCACCAAAACCCAACTTTTATGTCTTCTAGGGACCTCCTAAAACCTACAAGAATAATCTTTTACCTTATTGCTCTAATTTCTCCTCAGTTTTCTTAGAATTTTAATGAATCATCAAGTTTCTTTCGATTTTTAACGTTCTCGATATCCACCGAAACCCAACTTTTTATTCTTCTAGGGACCTCGTAATACTATCGGGAGTGAACTTTGAGGTCATATCATTAATTTTACCTCATTTTTCTTTGCATTTTCCCCTAATTTTTAACAAGTAGTTAAGGATCGTAAGTGAATTAAGGTTGTTTTAAATCCACCAAAACCCAACTTTTAAGTGTTTTAGGGACCTCCTAAAACCTACAAGAATAATGTTTTACCTTATTACTCTAATTTCTCCTCAGTTTTCTTAGAATTTTAACAAATCATCAAGTTTCTTTCGAATTTCTATGTTCTCGAAATCCACCGAAACCTAACTTTTTATTCTTCTAGGGACCTCGTAATACCAACGGTAGTGAACTTTTCGGTCATATAATTAATTTTACGTCATTTTTCTTTGCATTTTCCCCTAATTTTTGACAAGTAGTTAAGGATCGTAAGTGAATTGAGGTTGTTTTAAATCCACCAAAAGCCAACTTTTAAGTCTTTTAGGGACCACCTAAAACCTAAAAGAATAATCTTTTACGTTATTACTCTAATTTCTCCTCAGTTTTCTTAGAATTTTAACAGATCATCAAGTTTCTTTCGAATTTCTACGTTCTCGAAATCCACCGAACCAACTTTTTATTCTTCTAGGGACCTCGTAATACTATCGGGAGTGAACTTTGAGGTCATATCATTAATTTTACCTCATTTTTCTTTGCATTTTCCCCTAATTTTTAACAAGTAGTTAAGGATCGTAAGTGAATTGAGGTTGTTTTAAATCCACCAAAACCCAACTTTTATGTCTTCTAGGGACCTCCTAAAACCTACAAGAATAATCTTTTCCCTTATTGCTCTAATTTCTCCTCAGTTTTCTTAGAATTTTAATGAATCATCAAGTTTCTTTCGATTTTTAACGTTCTCGATATCCACCGAAACCCAACTTTTTATTCTTCTAGGGACCTCGTAATACTATCGGGAGTGAACTTTGAGGTCATATCATTAATTTTACCTCATTTTTCTTTGCATTTTCCCAAAATTTTTAACAAGTAGTTAAGGATCGTAAGTTAATTGTGGTTGTTTTAAATCCACCAAAAGCCAACTTTTAAGTCTTTTAGGGACCACCTAAAACCTAAAAGAATAATCTTTTACCTTATTACTCTAATTTCTCCTCTGTTTTCTTAAAATTTTAACAGATCATCAAGTTTCTTTCGAATTTCTACGTTCTCGAAATCCACTGAACCAACTTTTTATTCTTCTAGGGACCTCGTAATACCATCGGGAGTGAACTTTGAGGTCATATCATTAATTTTACCTCATTTTTCTTTGCATTTTCCCCAAATTTTTAACAAGTAGTTAAGGATCGTAAGTTAATTGTGGTTGTTTTAAATCCACCAAAAGTCAACTTTTAAGTCTTTTAGGGACCACCTAAAACCTAAAAGAATAATCTTTTACCTTATTACTCTAATTTCTCCTCTGTTTTCTTAAAATTTTAACAGATCATCAAGTTTCTTTCGAATTTCTACGTTCTCGAAATCCACTGAACCAACTTTTTATTCTTCTAGGGACCTCGTAATACCATCGGGAGTGAACTTTGAGGTCATATCATTAATTTTACCTCATTTTTCTTTGCATTTTCCCCTAATTTTTAACAAGTAGTTAAGGATCGTAAGTGAATTGAGGTTGTTTTAAATCCACCAAAACCCAACTTTTATGTCTTCGAGGGACCTCCTAAAACCTACAAGAATAATCTTTTACCTTATTGCTCTAATTTCTCCTCAGTTTTCTTAGAATTTTAATGAATCATCAAGTTTCTTTCGATTTTTAACGTTCTCGATATCCACCGAAACCCAACTTTTTATTCTTCTAGGGACCTCGTAATACTATCGGGAGTGAACTTTGAGGTCATATCATTAATTTTACCTCATTTTTCTTTGCATTTTCCCCTAATTTTTAACAAGTAGTTAAGGATCGTAAGTGAATTAAGGTTGTTTTAAATCCACCAAAACCCAACTTTTAAGTGTTTTAGGGACCTCCTAAAACCTACAAGAATAATGTTTTACCTTATTACTCTAATTTCTCCTCAGTTTTCTTAGAATTTTAACAAATCATCAAGTTTCTTTCGAATTTCTATGTTCTCGAAATCCACCGAAACCTAACTTTTTATTCTTCTAGGGACCTCGTAATACCAACGGTAGTGAACTTTTCGGTCATATAATTAATTTTACGTCATTTTTCTTTGCATTTTCCCCTAATTTTTGACAAGTAGTTAAGGATCGTAAGTGAATTGAGGTTGTTTTAAATCCACCAAAACCAAACTTTTATGTCTTCGAGGGACCTCCTAAAACCTACAAGAATAATCTTTGACCTTATTACTCTAATTTCTCCTCAGTTTTCATAGAATTTTAACAAATCATCAAGTTTCTTTCGAATTTCTACGTTCTCGAAATCCTCGGAAACCCATCTTTTTATTCTTTTAGGGACCTCGTAATTCCAACGGGATCGAACTTTTAGATCATATAATTAATTTTACCTCATTTTTCTTTGTATTTTCCCCTAATTTTTAACAAGTAGTTAAGGATCGTAAGTGAATTGAGGTTGTTTTAAATCCACCAGAACCCATCTTTTATGTCTTCGAAGGACCTCCTAAAACCTACAAGAATAATCTTTTACCATATTACTCTAATTTCTCCTCTGTTTTCTTAGAATTTTAACGAATCATCAAGTTTCTTTCAATTTTTGACGTTCTCGAAATCCACGGAAACCCAACTTTTTATTCTTCTAGGGATGTCCTAAGGTCAACGGGAGTGAACTTTTTGGTCATATCATTAATTTTACCTTAATTTTCTTTGCATTTTCCCCTAATTTTTAACAAATAGTTAAGGATCGTAAGTGAATTTGGGTTGTTTTAAATCTACCAAAACCCAAATTTTATATCTTCGAGGGACCTCCTATAACCTACAAGAATAATCTTTTACCTTATTGCTCTAATTTCTCCTCAGTTTTCTTAGAATTTTAACAGATCATCAAGTTTCTTTCGATTTTTAACGTTCTCGATATCCACCGAAACCCAACTTTTTATTCTTCTAGGGACCTCGTAATACTATCGGGAGTGAACTTTTTGGTCATATCATTAATTTTACCTCATTTTTCTTTGTATTTTCCCCTAATTTTTAACAAGTAGTTAAGGATCGTAAGTGAATTGAGGTTGTTTTAAATCCACCAAAACCCAACTTTTATGTCTTCGAAGGACCTCCTAAAACCTACAAGAATAATCTTTTACCATATTACTCTAATTTCTCCTCTGTTTTCTTAGAAGTTTAACGAATCATCAAGTTTCTTTCAATTTTTGACGTTCTCGAAATCCACCGAAACCCAACTTTTTATTCTTCTAGGGATGTCCTAAGGTCAACGGGAGTGAACTTTTTGGTCATATCATTAATTTTACCTCATTTTTCTTTGCATTTTCCCCTAATTTTTAACAAATAGTTAAGGATCGTAAGTGAATTTAGGTTGTTTTAAATCCACCAAAACCCAACTTTTATGTCTTCGAAGGACCTCCTAAAACCTACATGAATAATCTTTTACCATATTACTCTAATTTCTCCTCTGTTTTCTTAGAAGTTTAACGAATCATCAAGTTTCTTTCAATTTTTGACGTTCTCGAAATCCACCGAAACCCAACTTTTTATTCTTCTAGGGATGTCCTAAGGTCAACGGGAGTGTGCTTTTTGGTCATATCATTAATTTTACCTCATTTTTCTTTGCATTTTCCCCTAATTTTTAACAAATAGTTAAGGAACGTAAGTGAATTTGGGTTGTTTTAAATCTACCAAAACCCAAATTTTATATCTTCGAGGGACCTCCTATAACCTACAAGAATAATCTTTTACGTTATTACTCTATTTTCTCCTCAGTTTTCTTAGAATTTTAACAGATCATCAAGTTTCTTTCGAATTTCTACGTTCTCGAAATCCACCGAACCAACTTTTTATTCTTCTAGGGACCTCGTAATACTATCGGGAGTGAACTTTGAGGTCATACCATTAATTTTACCTCATTTTTCTTTGCATTTTCCCCAAATTTTTAACAAGTAGTTAAGGATCGTAAGTTAATTGTGATTGTTTTAAATCCACCAAAAGCCAACTTTTAAGTCTTTTAGGGACCACCTAAAACCTAAAAGAATAATCTTTTACGTTATTACTCTAATTTCTCCTCAGTTTTCTTAAAATTTTAACAGATCATCAAGTTTCTTTCGAATTTCTACGTTCTCGAAATCCACCGAACCAACTTTTTATTCTTCTAGGGACCTCGTAATACCATCGGGAGTGAACTTTGAGGTCATATCACTAATTTTACCTCATTTTGCTTTGCATTTTCCCCTAATTTTTAACAAGTAGTTAAGGATCGTAAGTGAATTGAGGTTGTTTTAAATCCACCAAAACCCAACTTTTATGTCTTCGAGGGACCTCCTAAAACCTACAAGAATAATCTTTTACCTTATTGCTCTAATTTCTCCTCAGTTTTCTTAGAATTTTAATGAATCATCAAGTTTCTTTCGATTTTTAACGTTCTCGATATCCACCGAAACCCAACTTTTTATTCTTCTAGGGACCTCGTAATACTATCGGGAGTGAACTTTGAGGTCATATCATTAATTTTACCTCATTTTTCTTTGCATTTTCCCCTAATTTTTAACAAGTAGTTAAGGATCGTAAGTGAATTAAGGTTGTTTTAAATCCACCAAAACCCAACTTTTAAGTGTTTTAGGGACCTCTTAAAACCTACAAGAATAATGTTTTACCTTATTACTCTAATTTCTCCTCAGTTTTCTTAGAATTTTAACAAATCATCAAGTTTCTTTCGAATTTCTATGTTCTCGAAATCCACCGAAACCTAACTTTTTATTCTTCTAGGGACCTCGTAATACCAAATGTAGTGAACTTTTCGGTCATATAATTAATTTTACCTCATTTTTCTTTGCATTTTCCCCTAATTTTTGACAAGTAGTTAAGGATCGTAAGTGAATTGAGGTTGTTTTAAATCCACCAAAACCAAACTTTTATGTCATCGAGGGACCTCCTAAAACCTACAAGAATAATCTTTGACCTTATTACTCTAATTTCTCCTCAGTTTTCATAGAATTTTAACAAATCATCAAGTTTCTTTCGAATTTCTACGTTCTCGAAATCCTCGGAAACCCATCTTTTTATTCTTTTAGGGACCTCGTAATTCCAACGGGATCGAACTTTTAGATCATATAATTAATTTTACCTCATTTTTCTTTGTATTTTCCCCTAATTTTTAACAAGTAGTTAAGGATCGTAAGTGAATTGAGGTTGTTTTAAATCCACCAGAACCCATCTTTTATGTCTTCGAAGGACCTCCTAAAACCTACAAGAATAATCTTTTACCATATTACTCTAATTTCTCCTCTGTTTTCTTAGAAGTTTAACGAATCATCAAGTTTCTTTCAATTTTTGACGTTCTCGAAATCCACCGAAACCCAACTTTTTATTCTTCTAGGGATGTCCTAAGGTCAACGGGAGTGAACTTTTTGGTCATATCATTAATTTTACCTCATTTTTCTTTGCATTTTCCCCTAATTTTTAACAAATAGTTAAGGATCGTAAGTGAATTTGGGTTGTTTTAAATCTACCAAAACCCAAATTTTATATCTTCGAGGGACCTCCTATAACCTACAAGAATAATCTTTTACGTTATTACTCTATTTTCTCCTCAGTTTTCTTAGAATTTTAACAGATCATCAAGTTTCTTTCGAATTTCTACGTTCTCGAAATCCACCGAACCAACTTTTTATTCTTCTAGGGACCTCGTAATACTATCGGGAGTGAACTTTGAGGTCATACCATTAATTTTACCTCATTTTTCTTTGCATTTTCCCCAAATTTTTAACAAGTAGTTAAGGATCGTAAGTTAATTGTGATTGTTTTAAATCCACCAAAAGCCAACTTTTAAGTCTTTTAGGGACCACCTAAAACCTAAAAGAATAATCTTTTACGTTATTACTCTAATTTCTCCTCAGTTTTCTTAGAATTTTAACAGATCATCAAGTTTCTTTCGAATTTCTACGTTCTCGAAATCCACCGAACCAACTTTTTATTCTTCTAGGGACCTCGTAATACTATCGGGAGTGAACTTTGAGGTCATATCATTAATTTTACCTCATTTTTCTTTGCATTTTCCCCTAATTTTTAACAAGTAGTTAAGGATCGTAAGTGAATTGAGGTTGTTTTAAATCCACCAAAACCCAACTTTTATGTCTTCTAGGGACCTCCTAAAACCTACAAGAATAATCTTTTCCCTTATTGCTCTAATTTCTCCTCAGTTTTCTTAGAATTTTAATGAATCATCAAGTTTCTTTCGATTTTTAACGTTCTCGATATCCACCGAAACCCAACTTTTTATTCTTCTAGGGACCTCGTAATACTATCGGGAGTGAACTTTGAGGTCATATCATTAATTTTACCTCATTTTTCTTTGCATTTTCCCAAAATTTTTAACAAGTAGTTAAGGATCGTAAGTTAATTGTGGTTGTTTTAAATCCACCAAAAGCCAACTTTTAAGTCTTTTAGGGACCACCTAAAACCTAAAAGAATAATCTTTTACCTTATTACTCTAATTTCTCCTCTGTTTTCTTAAAATTTTAACAGATCATCAAGTTTCTTTCGAATTTCTACGTTCTCGAAATCCACTGAACCAACTTTTTATTCTTCTAGGGACCTCGTAATACCATCGGGAGTGAACTTTGAGGTCATATCATTAATTTTACCTCATTTTTCTTTGCATTTTCCCCAAATTTTTAACAAGTAGTTAAGGATCGTAAGTTAATTGTGGTTGTTTTAAATCCACCAAAAGTCAACTTTTAAGTCTTTTAGGGACCACCTAAAACCTAAAAGAATAATCTTTTACCTTATTACTCTAATTTCTCCTCTGTTTTCTTAAAATTTTAACAGATCATCAAGTTTCTTTCGAATTTCTACGTTCTCGAAATCCACTGAACCAACTTTTTATTCTTCTAGGGACCTCGTAATACCATCGGGAGTGAACTTTGAGGTCATATCATTAATTTTACCTCATTTTTCTTTGCATTTTCCCCTAATTTTTAACAAGTAGTTAAGGATCGTAAGTGAATTGAGGTTGTTTTAAATCCACCAAAACCCAACTTTTATGTCTTCGAGGGACCTCCTAAAACCTACAAGAATAATCTTTTACCTTATTGCTCTAATTTCTCCTCAGTTTTCTTAGAATTTTAATGAATCATCAAGTTTCTTTCGATTTTTAACGTTCTCGATATCCACCGAAACCCAACTTTTTATTCTTCTAGGGACCTCGTAATACTATCGGGAGTGAACTTTGAGGTCATATCATTAATTTTACCTCATTTTTCTTTGCATTTTCCCCTAATTTTTAACAAGTAGTTAAGGATCGTAAGTGAATTAAGGTTGTTTTAAATCCACCAAAACCCAACTTTTAAGTGTTTTAGGGACCTCCTAAAACCTACAAGAATAATGTTTTACCTTATTACTCTAATTTGTCCTCAGTTTTCTTAGAATTTTAACAAATCATCAAGTTTCTTTCGAATTTCTATGTTCTCGAAATCCACTGAAACCTAACTTTTTATTCTTCTAGGGACCTCGTAATACCAACGGTAGTGAACATTTCGGTCATATAATTAATTTTACCTCATTTTTCTTTGCATTTTCCCCTAATTTTTGACAAGTAGTTAAGGATCGTAAGTGAATTGAGGTTGTTTTAAATCCACCAAAACCAAACTTTTATGTCTTCGAGGGACCTCCTAAAACCTACAAGAATAATCTTTGACCTTATTACTCTAATTTCTCCTCAGTTTTCATAGAATTTTAACAAATCATCAAGTTTCTTTCGAATTTCTACGTTCTCGAAATCCTCGGAAACCCATCTTTTTATTCTTTTAGGGACCTCGTAATTCAAACGGGATCGAACTTTTAGATCATATAATTAATTTTACCTCATTTTTCTTTGTATTTTCCCCTAATTTTTAACAAGTAGTTAAGGATCGTAAGTGAATTGAGGTTGTTTTAAATCCACCAGAACCCATCTTTTATGTCTTCGAAGGACCTCCTAAAACCTACAAGAATAATCTTTTACCATATTACTCTAATTTCTCCTCTGTTTTCTTAGAATTTTAACGAATCATCAAGTTTCTTTCAATTTTTGACGTTCTCGAAATCCACGGAAACCCAACTTTTTATTCTTCTAGGGATGTCCTAAGGTCAACGGGAGTGCCCTTGTTGGTCATATCATTAATTTTACCTTAATTTTCTTTGCATTTTCCCCTAATTTTTAACAAATAGTTAAGGATCGTAAGTGAATTTGGGTTGTTTTAAATCTACCAAAACCCAAATTTTATATCTTCGAGGGACCTCCTATAACCTACAAGAATAATCTTTTACCTTATTGCTCTAATTTCTCCTCAGTTTTCTTAGAATTTTAATGAATCATCAAGTTTCTTTCGATTTTTAACGTTCTCGATATCCACCGAAACCCAACTTTTTATTCTTCTAGGGACCTCGTAATACTATCGGGAGTGAACTTTTTGGTCATATCATTAATTTTACCTCATTTTTCTTTGTATTTTCCCCTAATTTTTAACAAGTAGTTAAGGATCGTAAGTGAATTGAGGTTGTTTTAAATCCACCAAAACCCAACTTTTATGTCTTCGAAGGACCTCCTAAAACCTACAAGAATAATCTTTTACCATATTACTCTAATTTCTCCTCTGTTTTCTTAGAAGTTTAACGAATCATCAAGTTTCTTTCAATTTTTGACGTTCTCGAAATCCACCGAAACCCAACTTTTTATTCTTCTAGGGATGTCCTAAGGTCAACGGGAGTGAACTTTTTGGTCATATCATTAATTTTACCTCATTTTTCTTTGCATTTTCCCCTAATTTTTAACAAATAGTTAAGGATCGTAAGTGAATTTAGGTTGTTTTAAATCCACCAAAACCCAACTTTTATGTCTTCGAAGGACCTCCTAAAACCTACATGAATAATCTTTTACCATATTACTCTAATTTCTCCTCTGTTTTCTTAGAAGTTTAACGAATCATCAAGTTTCTTTCAATTTTTGACGTTCTCGAAATCCACCGAAACCCAACTTTTTATTCTTCTAGGGATGTCCTAAGGTCAACGGGAGTGTGCTTTTTGGTCATATCATTAATTTTACCTCATTTTTCTTTGCATTTTCCCCTAATTTTTAACAAATAGTTAAGGAACGTAAGTGAATTTGGGTTGTTTTAAATCTACCAAAACCCAAATTTTATATCTTCGAGGGACCTCCTATAACCCACAAGAATAATCTTTTACGTTATTACTCTATTTTCTCCTCAGTTTTCTTAGAATTTTAACAGATCATCAAGTTTCTTTCGAATTTCTACGTTCTCGAAATCCACCGAATCAACTTTTTATTCTTCTAGGGACCTCGTAATACTATCGGGAGTGAACTTTGAGGTCATACCATTAATTTTACCTCATTTTTCTTTGCATTTTCCCCAAATTTTTAACAAGTAGTTAAGGATCGTAAGTTAATTGTGATTGTTTTAAATCCACCAAAACCCAACTTTTAAGTCTTTTAGGGACCACCTAAAACCTAAAAGAATAATCTTTTACGTTATTACTCTAATTTCTCCTCAGTTTTCTTAAAATTTTAACAGATCATCAAGTTTCTTTCGAATTTCTACGTTCTCGAAATCCACCGAACCAACTTTTTATTCTTCTAGGGACCTCGTAATACCATCGGGAGTGAACTTTGAGGTCATATCATTAATTTTACCTCATTTTTCTTTGCATTTTCCCCTAATTTTTAACAAGTAGTTAAGGATCGTAAGTGAATTGAGGTTGTTTTAAATCCACCAAAACCCAACTTTTATGTCTTCGAGGGACCTCCTAAAACCTACAAGAATAATCTTTTACCTTATTGCTCTAATTTCTCCTCAGTTTTCTTAGAATTTTAATGAATCATCAAGTTTCTTTCGATTTTTAACGTTCTCGATATCCACCGAAACCCAACTTTTTATTCTTCTAGGGACCTCGTAATACTATCGGGAGTGAACTTTGAGGTCATATCATTAATTTTACCTCATTTTTCTTTGCATTTTCCCCTAATTTTTAACAAGTAGTTAAGAATCGTAAGTGAATTAAGGTTGTTTTAAATCCACCAAAACCCAACTTTTAAGTGTTTTAGGGACCTCTTAAAACCTACAAGAATAATGTTTTACCTTATTACTCTAATTTCTCCTCAGTTTTCTTAGAATTTTAACAAATCATCAAGTTTCTTTCGAATTTCTATGTTCTCGAAATCCACCGAAACCTAACTTTTTATTCTTCTAGGGACCTCGTAATACCAACTGTAGTGAACTTTTCGGTCATATAATTAATTTTACCTCATTTTTCTTTGCATTTTCCCCTAATTTTTGACAAGTAGTTAAGGATCGTAAGTGAATTGAGGTTGTTTTAAATCCACCAAAACCAAACTTTTATGTCATCGAGGGACCTCCTAAAACCTACAAGAATAATCTTTGACCTTATTACTCTAATTTCTCCTCAGTTTTCATAGAATTTTAACAAATCATCAAGTTTCTTTCGAATTTCTACGTTCTCGAAATCCTCGGAAACCCATCTTTTTATTCTTTTAGGGACCTCGTAATTCCAACGGGATCGAACTTTTAGATCATATAATTAATTTTACCTCATTTTTCTTTGTATTTTCCCCTAATTTTTAACAAGTAGTTAAGGATCGTAAGTGAATTAAGGTTGTTTTAAATCCACCAAAACCCAACTTTTATGTCTTCGAAGGACCTCCTAAAACCTACAAGAATAATCTTTTACCATATTACTCTAATTTCTCCTCTGTTTTCTTAGAATTTTAACGAATCATCAAGTTTCTTTCAATTTTTGACGCTCTCGAAATCCACGGAAACCCAACTTTTTATTCTTCTAGGGATGTCCTAAGGTCAACGGGAGTGAACTTTTTGGTCATATCATTAATTTTACCTTAATTTTCTTTGCATTTTCCCCTAATTTTTAACAAATAGTTAAGGATCGTAAGTGAATTTGGGTTGTTTTAAATCTACCAAAACCCAAATTTTATATCTTCGAGGGACCTCCTATAACCTACAAGAATAATCTTTTACGTTATTACTCTAATTTCTCCTCAGTTTTCTTAGAATTTTAACAGATCATCAAGTTTCTTTCGAATTTCTACGTTCTCGAAATCCACCGAACCAACTTTTTATTCTTCTAGGGACCTCGTAATACCATCGGGAGTGAACTTTGAGGTCATATCATTAATTTTACCTCATTTTTCTTTGCATTTTCTCCTAATTTTTAACAAGTAGTTAAGGATCGTAAGTGAATTGAGGTTGTTTTAAATCCACCAAAACCCAACTTTTATGTCTTCGAAGGACATCCTAAAACCTACAAGAATAATCTTTTACCGTATTACTCTAATTTCTCCTCTGTTTTCTTAGAAGTTTAACGAATCATCAAGTTTCTTTCAATTTTTGACGTTCTCGAAATCCACCGAAACCCAACTTTTTATTCTTCTAGGGATGTCCTAAGGTCAACGGGAGTGAACTTTTTGGTCATATCATTAATTTTACCTCATTTTTCTTTGCATTTTCCCCTAATTTTTAACAAATAGTTAAGGATCGTAAGTGAATTTAGGTTGTTTTAAATCCACCAAAACCCAACTTTTATGTCTTCGAAGGACCTCCTAAAACCTACATGAATAATCTTTTACCATATTACTCTAATTTCTCCTCTGTTTTCTTAGAAGTTTAACGAATCATCAAGTTTCTTTCAATTTTTGACGTTCTCGAAATCCACCGAAACCCAACTTTTTATTCTTCTAGGGATGTACTAAGGTCAACGGGAGTGAACTTTTTGGTCATATCATTAATTTTACCTCATTTTTCTTTGCATTTTCCCCTAATTTTTAACAAGTAGTTAAGGATCGTAAGTGAATTCATGAGGTTGTTTTAAATCCACCAAAAGCCAACTTTTAAGTCTTTTAGGGACCTCCTAAAACCTAAAAGAATAATCTTTTACCTTATTACTCTAATTTCTCCTCTAATTTCTTAGAATTTTAACAGATCATCAAGTTTCTTTCGAATTTCTACGTTCTCGAAATCCACCGAACCAACTTTTTATTCTTCTAGGGACCTCGTAATACCATCGGGAGTGAACTTTGAGGTCATATCATTAATTTTACCTCATTTTTCTTTGCATTTTCCCCTAATTTTTAACAAGTAGTTAAGGATCGTAAGTGAATTGAGGTTGTTTTAAATCCACCAAAACCCAACTTTGATGTCTTCGAAGGACCTCCTAAAACCTACAAGAATAATCTTTTACCATATTACTCTAATTTCTCCTCTGTTTTCTTAGAATTTTAACGAATCATCAAGTTTCTTTCAATTTTTGACGAAATCCACCGAAACCCAACTTTTTATTCTTCTAGGGATGTCCTAAGGTCAACGGGAGTGAACTTTTTGGTCATATCATTAATTTTACCTCATTTTTCTTTGCATTTTCCCCTAATTTTTAACAAATAGTTAAGGATCGTAAGTGAATTGAGGTTGTTTTAAATCCACCAAAACCCAAATTTTATATCTTCGACGGACCTCCTATAACCTACAAGAATAATCTTTTACCATATTACTCTAATTTATCCTCTGTTTTCTTAGAATTTTAACGAATCATCAAGTTTCTTTCAATTTTTGACGTTCTCGAAATCCACCGAAACCCAACTTTTTATTCTTCTAGGGATGTCCTAAGGTCAACGGGAGTGAACTTTTTGGTCATATCATTAATTTTACCTCATTTTTCTTTGCATTTTCCCCTAATTTTTAACAAATAGTTAAGGATCGTAAGTGAATTTAGGTTGTTTTAAATCCACCAAAACCCAAATTTTATATCTTCGAGGGACGTCCTATAACCTACAAAAATAATCTTTTACGTTATTACTCTAATTTCTCCTCAGTTTTCTTAGAAATTTAACAGATCATCAAGTTTCTTTCGAATTTCTACGTTCTCGAAATCCACCGAACCCTAACTTTTTATTCTTCTAGGGACCTCGTAATACCAACTGTAGTGAACTTTTCGGTCATATAATTAATTTTACCTCATTTTTCTTTGCATTTTCCCCAAATTTTTGACAAGTAGTTAAGGATCGTAAGTGAATTGAGGTTGTTTTAAATCCACCAAAACCAAACTTTTATGTCTTCGAGGGACCTCCTAAAACCTACAAGAATAATCTTTGACCTTATTACTCTAATTTCTCCTCAGTTTTCATAGAATTTTAACAAATCATCAAGTTTCTTTCGAATTTCTACGTTCTCGAAATCCTCGGAAACCCATCTTTTTATTCTTTTATGGACCTCGTAATTCCAACGGGATCGAACTTTTAGATCATATAATTAATTTTACCTCATTTTTCTTTCTATTTTCCCCTAATTTTTAACAAGTAGTTAAGGATCGTAAGTGAATTGAGGTTGTTTTAAATCCACCAAAACCCATCATTTATGTCTTCGAAGGACCTCCTAAAACCTACAAGAATAATCTTTTACCTTATTGCTCTAATTTCTCCTCAGTTTTCTTAGAATTTTAATGAATCATCAAGTTTCTTTCGATTTTTAACGTTCTCGATATCCACCGAAACCCAACTTTTTATTCTTCTAGGGACCTCGTAATACTATCGGGAGTGAACTTTTTATTCTTCTAGGGATGTCCTAAGGTCAACGGGAGTGAACTTTTTGGTTATATCATTAATTTTACCTCATTTTTCTTTGCATTTTCCCCTAATTTTTAACAAATAGTTAAGGATCGTAAGTGAATTGAGGTTGTTTTAAATCCACCAAAACCCAAATTTTATATCTTCGACGGACCTCCTATAACCTACAAGAATAATCTTTTACCATATTACTCTAATTTATCCTCTGTTTTCTTAGAATTTTAACGAATCATCAAGTTTCTTTCAATTTTTGACGTTCTCGAAATCCACCGAAACCCAACTTTTTATTCTTCTAGGGATGTCCTAAGGTCAACGGGAGTGAACTTTTTGGTCATATCATTAATTTTACCTCATTTTTCTTTGCATTTTCCCCTAATTTTTAACAAATAGTTAAGGATCGTAAGTGAATTGAGGTTGTTTTAAATCCACCAAAACCCAAATTTTATATCTTCGACGGACCTCCTATAACCTACAAGAATAATCTTTTACCATATTACTCTAATTTATCCTCTGTTTTCTTAGAATTTTAACGAATCATCAAGTTTCTTTCAATTTTTGACGTTCTCGAAATCCACCGAAACCCAACTTTTTATTCTTCTAGGGATGTCCTAAGGTCAACGGGAGTGAACTTTTTGGTCATATCATTAATTTTACCTCATTTTTCTTTGCATTTTCCCCTAATTTTTAACAAATAGTTAAGGATCGTAAGTGAATTTAGGTTGTTTTAAATCCACCAAAACCCAACTTTGATGTCTTCGAAGGACCTCCTAAAACCTACAAGAATAATCTTTTACCATATTACTCTAATTTCTCCTCTGTTTTCTTAGAATTTTAACGAATCATCAAGTTTCTTTCAATTTTTGACGAAATCCACCGAAACCCAACTTTTTATTCTTCTAGGGATGTCCTAAGGTCAACGGGAGTGAACTTTTTGGTCATATCATTAATTTTACCTCATTTTTCTTTGCATTTTCCCCTAATTTTTAACAAATAGTTAAGGATCGTAAGTGAATTGAGGTTGTTTTAAATCCACCAAAACCCAAATTTTATATCTTCGACGGACCTCCTATAACCTACAAGAATAATCTTTTACCATATTACTCTAATTTATCCTCTGTTTTCTTAGAATTTTAACGAATCATCAAGTTTCTTTCAATTTTTGACGTTCTCGAAATCCACCGAAACCCAACTTTTTATTCTTCTAGGGATGTCCTAAGGTCAACGGGAGTGAACTTTTTGGTCATATCATTAATTTTACCTCATTTTTCTTTGCATTTTCCCCTAATTTTTAACAAATAGTTAAGGATCGTAAGTGAATTTAGGTTGTTTTAAATCCACCAAAACCCAAATTTTATATCTTCGAGGGACGTCCTATAACCTACAAAAATAATCTTTTACGTTATTACTCTAATTTCTCCTCAGTTTTCTTAGAAATTTAACAGATCATCAAGTTTCTTTCGAATTTCTACGTTCTCGAAATCCACCGAACCCTAACTTTTTATTCTTCTAGGGACCTCGTAATACCAACTGTAGTGAACTTTTCGGTCATATAATTAATTTTACCTCATTTTTCTTTGCATTTTCCCCAAATTTTTGACAAGTAGTTAAGGATCGTAAGTGAATTGAGGTTGTTTTAAATCCACCAAAACCAAACTTTTATGTCTTCGAGGGACCTCCTAAAACCTACAAGAATAATCTTTGACCTTATTACTCTAATTTCTCCTCAGTTTTCATAGAATTTTAACAAATCATCAAGTTTCTTTCGAATTTCTACGTTCTCGAAATCCTCGGAAACCCATCTTTTTATTCTTTTATGGACCTCGTAATTCCAACGGGATCGAACTTTTAGATCATATAATTAATTTTACCTCATTTTTCTTTCTATTTTCCCCTAATTTTTAACAAGTAGTTAAGGATCGTAAGTGAATTGAGGTTGTTTTAAATCCACCAAAACCCATCATTTATGTCTTCGAAGGACCTCCTAAAACCTACAAGAATAATCTTTTACCTTATTGCTCTAATTTCTCCTCAGTTTTCTTAGAATTTTAATGAATCATCAAGTTTCTTTCGATTTTTAACGTTCTCGATATCCACCGAAACCCAACTTTTTATTCTTCTAGGGACCTCGTAATACTATCGGGAGTGAACTTTTTATTCTTCTAGGGATGTCCTAAGGTCAACGGGAGTGAACTTTTTGGTTATATCATTAATTTTACCTCATTTTTCTTTGCATTTTCCCCTAATTTTTAACAAATAGTTAAGGATCGTAAGTGAATTGAGGTTGTTTTAAATCCACCAAAACCCAAATTTTATATCTTCGACGGACCTCCTATAACCTACAAGAATAATCTTTTACCATATTACTCTAATTTATCCTCTGTTTTCTTAGAATTTTAACGAATCATCAAGTTTCTTTCAATTTTTGACGTTCTCGAAATCCACCGAAACCCAACTTTTTATTCTTCTAGGGATGTCCTAAGGTCAACGGGAGTGAACTTTTTGGTCATATCATTAATTTTACCTCATTTTTCTTTGCATTTTCCCCTAATTTTTAACAAATAGTTAAGGATCGTAAGTGAATTGAGGTTGTTTTAAATCCACCAAAACCCAAATTTTATATCTTCGACGGACCTCCTATAACCTACAAGAATAATCTTTTACCATATTACTCTAATTTATCCTCTGTTTTCTTAGAATTTTAACGAATCATCAAGTTTCTTTCAATTTTTGACGTTCTCGAAATCCACCGAAACCCAACTTTTTATTCTTCTAGGGATGTCCTAAGGTCAACGGGAGTGAACTTTTTGGTCATATCATTAATTTTACCTCATTTTTCTTTGCATTTTCCCCTAATTTTTAACAAATAGTTAAGGATCGTAAGTGAATTTAGGTTGTTTTAAATCCACCAAAACCCAAATTTTATATCTTCGAGGGACCTCCTATAACCTACAAAAATAATCTTTTACGTTATTACTCTAATTTCTCCTCAGTTTTCTTAGAAATTTAACAGATCATCAAGTTTCTTTCGAATTTCTACGTTCTCGAAATCCACCGAACCAACTTTTTATTCTTCTAGGGACCTCGTAATACTATCGGGAGTGAACTTTGAGGTCATATCATTAATTTTACCTCATTTTTCTCTGCATTTTCCCCAAATTTTTAACAAGTAGTTAAGGATCGTAAGTTAATTGTGGTTGTTTTAAATCCACCAAAAGCCAACTTTTAAGTCTTTTAGGGACCACCTAAAACCTAAAAGAATAATCTTTTACCTTATTACTCTAATTTCTCCTCTGTTTTCTTAGAATTTTAACAGATCATCAAGTTTCTTTCGAATTTCTACGTTCTCGAAATCCACTGAACCAACTTTTTATTCTTCTAGGGACCTCGTAATACCATCGGGAGTGAACTTTGAGGTCATATCATTAATTTTACCTCATTTTTCTTTGCATTTTCCCCTAATTTTTAACAAGTAGTTAAGGATCGTAAGTGAATTGAGGTTGTTTTAAATCCACCAAAACCCAACTTTTATGTCTTCGAGGGACCTCCTAAAACCTACAAGAATAATCTTTTACCTTATTGCTCTAATTTCTCCTCAGTTTTCTTAGAATTTTAATGAATCATCAAGTTTCTTTCGATTTTTAACGTTCTCGATATCCACCGAAACCCAACTTTTTATTCTTCTAGGGACCTCGTAATACTATCGGGAGTGAACTTTGAGGTCATATCATTAATTTTACCTCATTTTTCTTTGCATTTTCCCCTAATTTTTAACAAGTAGTTAAGGATCGTAAGTGAATTAAGGTTGTTTTAAATCCACCAAAACCCAACTTTTAAGTGTTTTAGGGACCTCCTAAAACCTACAAGAATAATGTTCTACCTTATTACTCTAATTTCTCCTCAGTTTTCTTAGAATTTTAACAAATCATCAAGTTTCTTTCGAATTTCTATGTTCTCGAAATCCACCGAAACCTAACTTTTTATTCTTCTAGGGACCTCGTAATACCAACTGTAGTGAACTTTTCGGTCATATAATTAATTTTACCTCATTTTTCTTTGCATTTTCCCCTAATTTTTGACAAGTAGTTAAGGATCGTAAGTGAATTGAGGTTGTTTTAAATCCACCAAAACCAAACTTTTATGTCTTCGAGGGACCTCCTAAAACCTACAAGAATAATCTTTGACCTTATTACTCTAATTTCTCCTCAGTTTTCATAGAATTTTAACAAATCATCAAGTTTCTTTCGAATTTCTACGTTCTCGAAATCCTCGGAAACCCATCTTTTTATTCTTTTAGGGACCTCGTAATTCCAACGGGATCGAACTTTTAGATCATATAATTAATTTTACCTCATTTTTCTTTGTATTTTCCCCTAATTTTTAACAAGTAGTTAAGGATCGTAAGTGAATTGAGGTTGTTTTAAATCCACCAAAACCCATCTTTTATGTCTTCGAAGGACCTCCTAAAACCTACAAGAATAATCTTTTACCATATTACTCTAATTTCTCCTCTGTTTTCTTAGAATTTTAACGAATCATCAAGTTTCTTTCAATTTTTGACGTTCTCGAAATCCACGGAAACCCAACTTTTTATTCTTCTAGGGATGTCCTAAGGTCAACGGGAGTGAACTTTTTGGTCATATCATTAATTTTACCTTAATTTTCTTTGCATTTTCCCCTAATTTTTAACAAATAGTTAAGGATCGTAAGTGAATTTGGGTTGTTTTAAATCTACCAAAACCCAAATTTTATATCTTCGAGGGACCTCCTATAACCTACAAGAATAATCTTTTACGTTATTACTCTAATTTCTCCTCAGTTTTCTTAGAATTTTAACAGATCATCAAGTTTCTTTCGAATTTCTACGTTCTCGAAATACACCGAACCAACTTTTTATTCTTCTAGGGACCTCGTAATACCATCGGGAGTGAACTTTGAGGTCATATCATTAATTTTACCTCATTTTTCTTTGTATTTTCCCCTAATTTTTAACAAGTAGTTAAGGATCGTAAGTGAATTGAGGTTGTTTTAAATCCACCAAAACCCATCTTTTATGTCTTCGAAGGACCTCCTAAAACCTACAAGAATAATCTTTTACCATATTACTCTAATTTCTCCTCTGTTTTCTTAGAATTTTAACGAATCATCAAGTTTCTTTCAATTTTTGACGTTCTCGAAATCCACGGAAACCCAACTTTTTATTCTTCTAGGGATGTCCTAAGGTCAACGGGAGTGAACTTTTTGGTCATATCATTAATTTTACCTCATTTTTCTTTGCATTTTCCCCTAATTTTTAACAAATAGTTAAGGATCGTAAGTGAATTTAGGTTGTTTTAAATCCACCAAAACCCAAATTTTATATCTTCGAGGGACGTCCTATAACCTACAAAAATAATCTTTTACGTTATTACTCTAATTTCTCTTCAGTTTTCTTAGAAATTTAACAGATCATCAAGTTTCTTTCGAATTTCTAAGTTCTCGAAATCCACCGAACCCTAACTTTTTATTCTTCTAGGGACCTCGTAATACCAACTGTAGTGAACTTTTCGGTCATATAATTAATTTTACCTCATTTTTCTTTGCATTTTCCCCTAATTTTTGACAAGTAGTTAAGGATCGTAAGTGAATTGAGGTTGTTTTAAATCCACCAAAACCCATCTTTTATGTCTTCGAAGGACCTCCTAAAACCTACAAGAATAATCTTTTACCATATTACTCTAATTTCTCCTCTGTTTTCTTAGAATTTTAACGAATCATCAAGTTTCTTTCAATTTTTGACGTTCTCCAAATCCACGGAAACCCAACTTTTTATTCTTCTAGGGATGTCCTAAGGTCAACGGGAGTGAACTTTTTGGTCATATCATTAATTTTACCTTAATTTTCTTTGCATTTTCCCCTAATTTTTAACAAATAGTTAAGGAACGTAAGTGAATTTGGGTTGTTTTAAATCTACCAAAACCCAAATTTTATATCTTCGAGGGACCTCCTATAACCTACAAGAATAATCTTTTACGTTATTACTCTAATTTCTCCTCAGTTTTCTTAGAATTTTAACAGATCATCAAGTTTCTTTCGAATTTCTACGTTCTCGAAATCCACCGAACCAACTTTTTATTCTTCTAGGGACCTCGTAATACCATCGGGAGTGAACTTTGAGGTCATATCATTAATTTTACCTCATTTTTCTTTGTATTTTCCCCTAATTTTTAACAAGTAGTTAAGGATCGTAAGTGAATTGAGGTTGTTTTAAATCCACCAAAACCCAACTTTTATGTCTTCGAAGGACCTGCTAAAACCTACAAGAATAAACTTTTACCATATTACTCTAATTTCTCCTCTGTTTTCTTAGAAGTTTAACGAATCATCAAGTTTCTTTCAATTTTTGACGTTCTCGAAATCCACCGAAACCCAACTTTTTATTCTTCTAGGGATGTCCTAATGTCAACGGGAGTGAACTTTTTGGTCATATCATTAATTTTACCACATTTTTCTTTGTATTTTCCCCTAATTTTTAACAAATAGTTAAGGATCGTAAGTGAATTTAGGTTGTTTTAAATCCACCAAAACCCAAATTTTATATCTTCGAGGGACCTCCTATAACTTACAAGAATAATCTTTTACGTTATTACTCTAATTTCTCCTCAGTTTTCTTAAAATTTTAACAGATCATCAAGTTTCTTTCGAATTTCTACGTTCTCGAAATCCACCGAACCAACTTTTTATTCTTCTAGGGACCTCGTAATACTATCGGGAGTGAACTTTGAGGTCATATCATTAATTTTACCTCATTTTTCTTTGCATTTTCCCCTAATTTTTAACAAGTAGTTAAGGATCGTAAGTGAATTCATGAGGTTGTTTTAAATCCACCAAAAGCCAACTTTTAAGTCTTTTAGGGACCTCCTAAAACCTAAAAGAATAATCTTTTACCTTATTACTCTAATTTCTCCTCTAATTTCTTAGAATTTTAACAGATCATCAAGTTTCTTTCGAATTTCTACGTTCTCGAAATCCACCGAACCAACTTTTTATTCTTCTAGGGACCTCGTAATACCATCGGGAGTGAACTTTGAGGTCATATCATTAATTTTACCTCATTTTTCTTTGCATTTTCCCCTAATTTTTAACAAGTAGTTAAGGATCGTAAGTGAATTGAGGTTGTTTTAAATCCACCAAAACCCAACTTTGATGTCTTCGAAGGACCTCCTAAAACCTACAAGAATAATCTTTTACCATATTACTCTAATTTCTCCTCTGTTTTCTTAGAATTTTAACGAATCATCAAGTTTCTTTCAATTTTTGACGAAATCCACCGAAACCCAACTTTTTATTCTTCTAGGGATGTCCTAAGGTCAACGGGAGTGAACTTTTTGGTCATATCATTAATTTTACCTCATTTTTCTTTGCATTTTCCCCTAATTTTTAACAAATAGTTAAGGATCGTAAGTGAATTGAGGTTGTTTTAAATCCACCAAAACCCAAATTTTATATCTTCGACGGACCTCCTATAACCTACAAGAATAATCTTTTACCATATTACTCTAATTTATCCTCTGTTTTCTTAGAATTTTAACGAATCATCAAGTTTCTTTCAATTTTTGACGTTCTCGAAATCCACGGAAACCCAACTTTTTATTCTTCTAGGGATGTCCTAAGGTCAACGGGAGTGAACTTTTTGGTCATATCATTAATTTTACCTTAATTTTCTTTGCATTTTCCCCTAATTTTTAACAAATAGTTAAGGATCGTAAGTGAATTTGGGTTGTTTTAAATCTACCAAAACCCAAATTTTATATCTTCGAGGGACCTCCTATAACCTACAAGAATAATCTTTTACGTTATTACTCTAATTTCTCCTCAGTTTTCTTAGAATTTTAACAGATCATCAAGTTTCTTTCGAATTTCTACGTTCTCGAAATACACCGAACCAACTTTTTATTCTTCTAGGGACCTCGTAATACCATCGGGAGTGAACTTTGAGGTCATATCATTAATTTTACCTCATTTTTCTTTGTATTTTCCCCTAATTTTTAACAAGTAGTTAAGGATCGTAAGTGAATTGAGGTTGTTTTAAATCCACCAAAACCCATCTTTTATGTCTTCGAAGGACCTCCTAAAACCTACAAGAATAATCTTTTACCATATTACTCTAATTTCTCCTCTGTTTTCTTAGAATTTTAACGAATCATCAAGTTTCTTTCAATTTTTGACGTTCTCGAAATCCACGGAAACCCAACTTTTTATTCTTCTAGGGATGTCCTAAGGTCAACGGGAGTGAACTTTTTGGTCATATCATTAATTTTACCTCATTTTTCTTTGCATTTTCCCCTAATTTTTAACAAATAGTTAAGGATCGTAAGTGAATTTAGGTTGTTTTAAATCCACCAAAACCCAAATTTTATATCTTCGAGGGACGTCCTATAACCTACAAAAATAATCTTTTACGTTATTACTCTAATTTCTCTTCAGTTTTCTTAGAAATTTAACAGATCATCAAGTTTCTTTCGAATTTCTAAGTTCTCGAAATCCACCGAACCCTAACTTTTTATTCTTCTAGGGACCTCGTAATACCAACTGTAGTGAACTTTTCGGTCATATAATTAATTTTACCTCATTTTTCTTTGCATTTTCCCCTAATTTTTGACAAGTAGTTAAGGATCGTAAGTGAATTGAGGTTGTTTTAAATCCACCAAAACCCATCTTTTATGTCTTCGAAGGACCTCCTAAAACCTACAAGAATAATCTTTTACCATATTACTATTATTTCTCCTCTGTTTTCTTAGAATTTTAACGAATCATCAAGTTTCTTTCAATTTTTGACGTTCTCCAAATCCACGGAAACCCAACTTTTTATTCTTCTAGGGATGTCCTAAGGTCAACGGGAGTGAACTTTTTGGTCATATCATTAATTTTACCTTAATTTTCTTTGCATTTTCCCCTAATTTTTAACAAATAGTTAAGGATCGTAAGTGAATTTGGGTTGTTTTAAATCTACCAAAACCCAAATTTTATATCTTCGAGGGACCTCCTATAACCTACAAGAATAATCTTTTACGTTATTACTCTAATTTCTCCTCAGTTTTCTTAGAATTTTAACAGATCATCAAGTTTCTTTCGAATTTCTACGTTCTCGAAATCCACCGAACCAACTTTTTATTCTTCTAGGGACCTCGTAATACCATCGGGAGTGAACTTTGAGGTCATATCATTAATTTTACCTCATTTTTCTTTGTATTTTCCCCTAATTTTTAACAAGTAGTTAAGGATCGTAAGTGAATTGAGGTTGTTTTAAATCCACCAAAACCCAACTTTTATGTCTTCGAAGGACCTCCTAAAACCTACAAGAATAAACTTTTACCATATTACTCTAATTTCTCCTCTGTTTTCTTAGAAGTTTAACGAATCATCAAGTTTCTTTCAATTTTTGACGTTCTCGAAATCCACCGAAACCCAACTTTTTATTCTTCTAGGGATGTCCTAATGTCAACGGGAGTGAACTTTTTGGTCATATCATTAATTTTACCACATTTTTCTTTGTATTTTCCCCTAATTTTTAACAAATAGTTAAGGATCGTAAGTGAATTTAGGTTGTTTTAAATCCACCAAAACCCAAATTTTATATCTTCGAGGGACCTCCTATAACTTACAAGAATAATCTTTTACGTTATTACTCTAATTTCTCCTCAGTTTTCTTAAAATTTTAACAGATCATCAAGTTTCTTTCGAATTTCTACGTTCTCGAAATCCACCGAACCAACTTTTTATTCTTCTAGGGACCTCGTAATACTATCGGGAGTGAACTTTGAGGTCATATCATTAATTTTACCTCATTTTTCTTTGCATTTTCCCCTAATTTTTAACAAGTAGTTAAGGATCGTAAGTGAATTCATGAGGTTGTTTTAAATCCACCAAAAGCCAACTTTTAAGTCTTTTAGGGACCTCCTAAAACCTAAAAGAATAATCTTTTACCTTATTACTCTAATTTCTCCTCTAATTTCTTAGAATTTTAACAGATCATCAAGTTTCTTTCGAATTTCTACGTTCTCGAAATCCACCGAACCAACTTTTTATTCTTCTAGGGACCTCGTAATACCATCGGGAGTGAACTTTGAGGTCATATCATTAATTTTACCTCATTTTTCTTTGCATTTTCCCCTAATTTTTAACAAGTAGTTAAGGATCGTAAGTGAATTGAGGTTGTTTTAAATCCACCAAAACCCAACTTTGATGTCTTCGAAGGACCTCCTAAAACCTACAAGAATAATCTTTTACCATATTACTCTAATTTCTCCTCTGTTTTCTTAGAATTTTAACGAATCATCAAGTTTCTTTCAATTTTTGACGAAATCCACCGAAACCCAACTTTTTATTCTTCTAGGGATGTCCTAAGGTCAACGGGAGTGAACTTTTTGGTCATATCATTAATTTTACCTCATTTTTCTTTGCATTTTCCCCTAATTTTTAACAAATAGTTAAGGATCGTAAGTGAATTGAGGTTGTTTTAAATCCACCAAAACCCAAATTTTATATCTTCGACGGACCTCCTATAACCTACAAGAATAATCTTTTACCATATTACTCTAATTTATCCTCTGTTTTCTTAGAATTTTAACGAATCATCAAGTTTCTTTCAATTTTTGACGTTCTCGAAATCCACCGAAACCCAACTTTTTATTCTTCTAGGGATGTCCTAAGGTCAACGGGAGTGAACTTTTTGGTCATATCATTAATTTTACCTCATTTTTCTTTGCATTTTCCCCTAATTTTTAACAAATAGTTAAGGATCGTAAGTGAATTTAGGTTGTTTTAAATCCACCAAAACCCAAATTTTATATCTTCGAGGGACGTCCTATAACCTACAAAAATAATCTTTTACGTTATTACTCTAATTTCTCCTCAGTTTTCTTAGAAATTTAACAGATCATCAAGTTTCTTTCGAATTTCTACGTTCTCGAAATCCACCGAACCCTAACTTTTTATTCTTCTAGGGACCTCGTAATACCAACTGTAGTGAACTTTTCAGTCATATAATTAATTTTACCTCATTTTTCTTTGCATTTTCCCCTAATTTTTGACAAGTAGTTAAGGATCGTAAGTGAATTGAGGTTGTTTTAAATCCACCAAAACCCAACTTTGATGTCTTCGAAGGACCTCCTATAACCTACAAGAATAATCTTTTACCATATTACTCTAATTTATCCTCTGTTTTCTTAGAATTTTAACGAATCATCAAGTTTCTTTCAATTTTTGACGTTCTCGAAATCCACGGAAACCCAACTTTTTATTCTTCTAGGGATGTCCTAAGGTCAACGGGAGTGAACTTTTTGGTCATATCATTAATTTTACCTCATTTTTCTTTGCATTTTCCCCTAATTTTTAACAAATAGTTAAGGATCGTAAGTGAATTGAGGTTGTTTTAAATCCACCAAAATCCAAATTTTATATCTTCGACGGACCTCCTATAACCTACAAGAATAATCTTTTACCATATTACTCTAATTTATCCTCTGTTTTCTTAGAATTTTAACGAATCATCAAGTTTCTTTCAATTTTTGACGTTCTCGAAATCCACCGAAACCCAACTTTTTATTCTTCTAGGGATGTCCTAAGGTCAACGGGAGTGAACTTTTTGGTCATATCATTAATTTTACCTCATTTTTCTTTGCATTTTCCCCTAATTTTTAACAAATAGTTAAGGATCGTAAGTGAATTTAGGTTGTTTTAAATCCACCAAAACCCAAATTTTATATCTTCGAGGGACGTCCTATAACCTACAAAAATAATCATTTACGTTATTACTCTAATTTCTCCTCAGTTTTCTTAGAAATTTAACAGATCATCAAGTTTCTTTCGAATTTCTACGTTCTCGAAATCCACCGAACCCTAACTTTTTATTCTTCTAGGGACCTCGTAATACCAACTGTAGTGAACTTTTCGGTCATATAATTAATTTTACCTCATTTTTCTTTGCATTTTCCCCTAATTTTTGACAAGTAGTTAAGGATCGTAAGTGAATTGAGGTTGTTTTAAATCCACCAAAACCAAACTTTTATGTCTTCGAGGGACCTCCTAAAACCTACAAGAATAATCTTTGACCTTATTACTCTAATTTCTCCTCAGTTTTAATAGAATTTTAACAAATCATCAAGTTTCATTCGAATTTCTACGTTCTCGAAATCCTCGGAAACCCATCTTTTTATTCTTTTATGGACCTCGTAATTCCAACGGGATCGAACTTTTAGATCATATAATTAATTTTACCTCATTTTTCTTTGTATTTTCCCCCAATTTTTAACAAGTAGTTAAGGATCGTAAGTGAATTGAGGTTGTTTTAAATCCACCAAAACCCATCTTTTATGTCTTCGAAGGACCTCCTAAAACCTACAAGAATAATCTTTTACCATATTACTCTAATTTCTCCTCTGTTTTCTTAGAATTTTAACGAATCATCAAGTTTCTTTCAATTTTTGACGTTCTCGAAATCCACGGAAACCCAACTTTTTATTCTTCTAGGGATGTCCTAAGGTCAACGGGAGTGAACTTTTTGGTCATATCATTAATTTTACCTTAATTTTCTTTGCATTTTCCCCTAATTTTTAACAAATAGTTAAGGATCGTAAGTGAATTTGGGTTGTTTTAAATCTACCAAAACCCAAATTTTATATCTTCGAGGGACCTCCTATAACCTACAAGAATAATCTTTTACGTTATTACTCTAATTTCTCCTCAGTTTTCTTAGAATTTTAACAAATCATCAAGTTTCTTTCGAATTTCTAAGTTCTCGAAATCCACCGAAACCTAACTTTTTATTCTTCTAGGGACCTCGTAATACCAACTGTAGTGAACTTTTCGGTCATATAATTAATTTTACCTCATTTTTCTTTGCATTTTCCCCTAATTTTTGACAAGTAGTTAAGGATCGTAAGTGAATTGAGGTTGTTTTAAATCCACCAAAACCAAACTTTTAGGTCTTCGAGGGACCTCCTAAAACCTACAAGAATAATCTTTGACCTTATTACTCTAATTTCTCCTCAGTTTTCATAGAATTTTAACAAATCATCAAGTTTCTTTCGAATTTCTACGTTCTCGAATCCTCGGAAACCCATCTTTTTATTCTTTTATGGACCTCGTAATTCCAACGGGATCGAACTTTTAGATCATATAATTAATTTTACCTCATTTTTCTTTGTATTTTCCCCTAATTTTTAACAAGTAGTTAAGGATCGTAAGTGAATTGAGGTTGTTTTAAATCCACCAAAACCCATCTTTTATGTCTTCGAAGGACCTCCTAAAACCTACAAGAATAATCTTTTACCATATTACTCTAATTTCTCCTCTGTTTTCTTAGAATTTTAACGAATCATCAAGTTTCTTTCAATTTTTGACGTTCTCGAAATCCACGGAAACCCAACTTTTTATTCTTCTAGGGATGTCCTAAGGTCAACGGGAGTGAACTTTTTGGTCATATCATTAATTTTACCTTAATTTTCTTTGCATTTTCCCCTAATTTTTAACAAATAGTTAAGGATCGTAAGTGAATTTGGGTTGTTTTAAATCTACCAAAACCCAAATTTTATATCTTCGAGGGACCTCCTATAACCTACAAGAATAATCTTTTACGTTATTACTCTAATTTCTCCTCAGTTTTCTTAGAATTTTAACAAATCATCAAGTTTCTTTCGAATTTCTATGTTCTCGAAATCCACCGAAACCTAACTTTTTATTCTTCTAGGGACCTCGTAATACCAACTGTAGTGAACTTTTCGGTCATATAATTAATTTTACCTCATTTTTCTTTGTATTTTCCCCCAATTTTTAACAAGTAGTTAAGGATCGTAAGTGAATTGAGGTTGTTTTAAATCCACCAAAACCCATCTTTTATGTCTTCGAAGGACCTCCTAAAACCTACAAGAATAATCTTTTACCATATTACTCTAATTTATCCTCTGTTTTCTTAGAATTTTAACGAATCATCAAGTTTCTTTCAATTTTTGACGTTCTCGAAATCCACGGAAACCCAACTTTTTATTCTTCTAGGGATGTCCTAAGGTCAACGGGAGTGAACTTTTTGGTCATATCATTAATTTTACCTTAATTTTCTTTGCATTTTCCCCTATTTTTTAACAAATAGTTAAGGATCGTAAGTGAATTTGGGTTGTTTTAAATCTACCAAAACCCAAATTTTATATCTTCGAGGGACCTCCTATAACCTACAAGAATAATCTTTTACGTTATTACTCTAATTTCTCCTCAGTTTTCTTAGAATTTTAACAGATCATCAAGTTTCTTTCGAATTTCTACGTTCTCGAAATCCACCGAACCAACTTTTTATTCTTCTAGGGACCTCGTAATACCATCGGGAGTGAACTTTGAGGTCATATCATTAATTTTACCTCATTTTTCTTTGTATTTTCCCCTAATTTTTAACAAGTAGTTAAGGATCGTAAGTGAATTGAGGTTGTTTTAAATCTACCAAAACCCAACTTTTATGTCTTCGAAGGACCTCCTAAAACCTACAAGAATAATCTTTTACCATATTACTCTAATTTCACCTCTGTTTTCTTAGAAGTTTAACGAATCATCAAGTTTCTTTCAATTTTTGACGTTCTCGAAATCCACCGAAACCCAACTTTTTATTCTTCAAGGGATGTCCTAATGTCAACGGGAGTGAACTTTTTGGTCATATCATTAATTTTACCACATTTTTCTTTGCATTTTCCCCTAATTTTTAACAAATAGTTAAGGATCGTAAGTGAATTTAGGTTGTTTTAAATCCACCAAAACCCAAATTTTATATCTTCGAGGGACCTCCTATAACTTACAAGAATAATCTTTTACGTTATTACTCTAATTTCTCCTCAGTTTTCTTAAAATTTTAACAGATCATCAAGTTTCTTTCGAATTTCTACATTCTCGAAATCCACCGAACCAACTTTTTATTCTTCTAGGGACCTCGTAATACTATCGGGAGTGAACTTTGAGGTCATATCATTAATTTTACCTCATTTTTCTTTGCATTTTCCCCTAATTTTTAACAAGTAGTTAAGGATCGTAAGTGAATTCATGAGGTTGTTTTAAATCCACCAAAAGCCAACTTTTAAGTCTTTTAGGGACCTCCTAAAACCTAAAAGAATAATCTTTTACCTTATTACTCTAATTTCTCCTCTAATTTCTTAGAATTTTAACAGATCATCAAGTTTCTTTCGAATTTCTACGTTCTCGAAATCCACCGAACCAACTTTTTATTCTTCTAGGGACCTCGTAATACCATCGGGAGTGAACTTTGAGGTCATATCATTAATTTTACCTCATTTTTCTTTGCATTTTCCCCTAATTTTTAACAAGTAGTTAAGGATCGTAAGTGAATTGAGGTTGTTTTAAATCCACCAAAACCCAACTTTGATGTCTTCGAAGGACCTCCTATAACCTACAAGAATAATCTTTTACCATATTACTCTAATTTATCCTCTGTTTTCTTAGAATTTTAACGAATCATCAAGTTTCTTTCAATTTTTGACGTTCTCGAAATCCACCGAAACCCAACTTTTTATTCTTCTAGGGATGTCCTAAGGTCAACGGGAGTGAACTTTTTGGTCATATCATTAATTTTACCTCATTTTTCTTTGCATTTTCCCCTAATTTTTAACAAATAGTTAAGGATCGCAAGTGAATTTAGGTTGTTTTAAATCCACCAAAACCCAAATTTTATATCTTCGAGGGACGTCCTATAACCTACAAAAATAATCTTTTACGTTATTACTCTAATTTCTCCTCAGTTTTCTTAGAAATTTAACAGATCATCAAGTTTCTTTCGAATTTCTACGTTCTTGAAATCCACCGAACCAACTTTTTATTCTTCTAGGGACCTCGTAATACTATCGGGAGTGAACTTTGAGGTCATATCATTAATTTTACCTCATTTTTCTCTGCATTTTCCCCAAATTTTTAACAAGTAGTTAAGGAACGTAAGTTAATTGTGGTTGTTTTAAATCCACCAAAAGCCAACTTTTAAGTCTTTTAGGGACCACCTAAAACCTAAAAGAATAATCTTTTACCTTATTACTCTAATTTCTCCTCTGTTTTCTTAGAATTTTAACAGATCATCAAGTTTCTTTCGAATTTCTACGTTCTCGTGATAGGAGCATAAAATGCGACGTTCTTAATATGTTTTTATCCCCATTTATGCATTTCTTATCCCTTATTGTTGTAATATAGAGTCATTGAGTCGTGTTAGAGTCGTTGGCAAGTGTTGGTGAATAAACTGAGCTAAAAATGCAGAAATGTCGATTTTTGAAGAGTTTTAGTTTGAGTAGGACTCCTTGTTGTACTAGGAATCCTGTTTGGACTAGGAAACCTGTTTTGACTAGGAAACTTGTCGAAATGGAATTTTCAGTATTTGTCGTTTCTAATAATCATGGTGGATCGATTTGTGCTATAAATTGATAAAAATGCATAATTATGGTGGAGTCCTTATTGAACTAGGATTCCTAATAAGAGTTTGATTTGACTAGGACTCCTTTTTCAAGTAGAATTCTATTTGAAAAAGGAATCCTTACTAAAGTAGGAATCCCAGTTGGATAAGGATTCTACGAGTTTGAGTCCTAATTGAAGTCTACGAGTGAAGAGTTTTAGTCGAGCAAGGAGTCTACAAACGCTCGACGTTTTTGAATCGTCGAAAGAATTTCATTGAAAATACAACTCCTTGTTGGACTAGGATTCCTTATCTATCTAGGACTCTTACTCATGATAATTGTGCTACACATGTTCGTCTTCTTCTTGATTTATTTCATGATCATAATTTCAGGAAATCATGAGAAGACAATGGGAGAATTTTCGGCAATAATAATGATGCTTGGCGTGTGGAACAAGAATTAGAATCCAAAATGGATTTGGAAACTTTTCTAATCTCCTAACCTTACCTATTACATCTATGTCTTTTTAAGACATCATTTGTCTAGATTAGGACAAGTTTAATGCATGAATTAATTGTGTATTTCTTTTCTTTATTTTCAGATTTACTTGGAGATAAAGGAGGAAATATTTCTTGATGGAGTCTTTGCCGAATTACCATGGTAAAAAGGAGAAGTAATTTTCGGCAAAATAGGATGTGTTGCCGTGAACTTCAAGAAGGAAAAGATGGATAAGAACTCTTCAAGGCCGGCAAAGAAATGGGTTAAATGAAGATTTAATTCTTTTATCTTATAGAATTTCGGAAGTAAAATGGAAAAGAAGAAAGACTTGCCGTACAAAAGAAAAGGAGGAAGAGAAGGACTTGGAGACTTCATGGCCGGCCAAGATAAGAGATAAATGGTGGAATTATTATCTCTTTGCATGGGAAATTCGGAAATTGCATGAGAGAAAAGAGGAGGAATTCTTGTGGGAGTCTTCAAGGTCGGCACAACAAGGAATGAACTTGGACATGATCATAGCCTTATGCCTTTGCTTGGTGCCGAATAAAAGAAGATTAAATGAAGGAAATACAAGCATATTCGGCAGCAACTACATGATTATTGAATGATTTGGCTGAATAAAAGAAAAGAAAGAAAAAGATTTCGGATTGCTTGAAGATTAAGTTTTGCCGAAACCAAAACCTAATTGGTTTCGGTTTCTTGTGCACTACTCATTGCCGAACCCTAGCCCTTTCTCCTCTCTATAAATACCACACTTTGGTATTCAGAAAATCATCTCCCTTTCCTCACTTTTACCTTGCCGAATCCTTGCCAAATTAATTCCACAAATTACATACCAAGGAGCAAAGCCGAATCCACCTTCCATCTCTCACAAAAATCCATCATCACCAATCCTTGCCGAATCTCTAACAAAGGTTGTAATATGGATTGTTTTATTTTGGTTTTTGTTACTTTGTATTTAAACATAACTTTGTCTATGAAGTATGTTTTGGTTTTTGGATTTAATTTCGGTATTGATAATCATATATGGGATCTTTGGATCTTTGTTATAAATGTTTGGGATTTTTATATATGATTGCCGATTTATGCATGTGATATGATTAAATATGTTGTATGGGCAGTAGGTTTTGAATGTGTTCTTGATTTTAATTAGGTTTATTTCCTTAATTCGTGTGGAACCGAAGGAGATATCTAGATGCATTCGATGGCCATGAGTGTTATCTAGGTATTAAATTCATATTCCGATTTAATACATGTTGAATTACACGCATGTTGGATTTAATATGTATTAATCTAAGGGTAAGAGTAATTCTGGAAATTTACATGTCGATGTGAGATGGGTGACGCCATACTTGCTTATGTGTTTAATTTCTACACATTGTGTTATTAAACTGATTAGTACCATGTTTAGGATTACACGCATGTTGGATTCTAAATACTTGTGATGTTTTGAATAATTAGAATAACCGCATTGGCTCTAATTAAATTGGAACTTAATTGATCTTGAATTCGATATTTGCTGCTGCCCTATTACTTGTTTTAATTATATTGCATGTGTAATGTGATTTGTGTTTGGTGATTGTGTGAAAGGTGATGATCAATTGTATATAATAGTTTAGGTTTTGTAAAAAAATCGTAAAAATTCAGTAGGTCATTATACATAAAAAATTCGTAACCCCCTTTTGTACAATACTTTATGTAATTAAAAACCCTTGATTTCCCCGGATAGAACGATCCCTACTTGTCAATACTACACTCGACAAAAGAAGGGTATTATTTGTATGAGATTGTTTTGCAGGTACAAATTGTGCACGCATGTGATCCCATCAGTTTTTGGCGCCGTTGCCGGGGAAATTATAATATTTTGATTCATAAAGTGTTGTTTGTAACTTTGTATAATTGTAAATTATTTAATTTCTGCAATAGTTTTGGGATATGTATTAATAGGATTTTCGGAAGTGTAATAGTAAATAGGGTTAATTTTCCGATTTTTGTTTTTATTTTTGGTTTTATGTTTTTGGTTTTACTCTTAATTGCCGATTTGTTTGTTTTATATTATGATTGTTTTTGACACTTAGATAATTTCTAGTAAGTTGATAGTTTTTGTGTATGCTTGTAGTTTATTGTAGTTTCTAAAGTGTAACATGTAGGTGAAGCCTCTTTTGTTGATCATAACCATAACCCTTCATACGAGTGATGCCATGTTAGGTATGTTTTTGTGTAGATTGGGAAACGGGCCCTGCAATGTTGGAATTAGTCCATCGTTGGCCCCCCACGCATAAAGACGCTAACTTGGTATTATTTTTATGAGGTTGAGGGCGGTTTTAATCAACACTTGAGACCGCTAGGGATCCGAGTTTATTTTACCAAGTATAGGGCAAGTTATTTTCATTGAATGGTGCGAGGTTTGTAAAACTGGTTCTCAAGACCCATAGACTGACGTTCATTCCCTGTGAGTGAGTCGATAGGGGACTTGTCCTCCGTGGTTAAAAAGTTTGAGACCTGCCTTGTTCCTAAAGAGAGTTTACTCTCCGTGAATCTTAACGACATCGCCTTAGAAAAGTAAAATACGTTCGACCTAGACAACAGCTTGTGCCGAAGCATCACCTCACTTTAGACGCTAGAAAATAACTTAAGCATATGTGGAAACTATTTTTCTTCAAAAAGGTAAAATTCGTCTTTAATTTTTGAGGTATATCGGAATAAGCATGATACTACCTTGGACTGTTTCAGCCCATTGCACTGTTATCTCCTCTGCTCCACGTACCTCGAATTTTAAAGTTGTGTGAATAAAAGACACCTAGAAATCCTAAGTTCGGCAATCATAATACTTACATAATCGATGTAATCTAAAAACCAAACCAACATAGATACTTGTACAAAAATTTTCGTGTGATGTGCATAACTAGTTTAAATTGTTAGGGAGTTTTAAAAGTCTATTTGTGTTAAGTTTGTTTATGGTTTTGAGGGGAAGAGGAATAGGTAAGGTCACTAATGTTGCTTTTAGCCTTAACCCTTCATACTAGCGCTTGCGTTTTTATGAGGTTGAGGGCGGCTTTTATGCACTTTAGTGGAACTGACAACATAAGGTTCTCAACTGAGTAAGGGGCAATCATATTTCGTTTGTTCTAATTTTGGTATTGAGGTTTGTTTAACTAGATCTCAAGGCCCACAGACTGATGTTCATTCCCTGTGAGTGAGTCGATTGGGAGTTCGCTCTCCGTGGTAACCAACAACGAGTCTTGCCTCACTCCATTATTAGTACTTTCGTTCTAGCCTTCTGAAACCACGGAATCTTGTGTCTAGTCGATAGACCTAGGCCGCACGTCCACCGAGCTTCAGAATCTTAAATGAGTTTGATATGAGTAAATTTTTAATCTCAAAAGAAAATGTTTCTTGGTTTGAATTTTTGAGGTATATCGGATCAAGCATGATACTACCGGGGGCTGTATCAGTCCATTGCACCGTTATCTCCTCTGCTCCACGTACTTTGAAAATTCAAACGAATCATATAGCAATTTAACTAGGGATACATAAAACACATTTTTCTTTTGTTTATACTTGTGAAATTGTGTGAGCCTTATTTGTAAATTTTCGTGTGATATACATCTTTGTAATATACTAGTAATTTTTTTCATGTAACATATACTTGCAAATTTTCGTTTGTCATTATACATTTACACGTTGAACTTTTATGTAATATACTTTAAATTTTTCTTACACTTATACATACTTGAAATTTCGTGTAACATTTTTACATATTTATAGTTGAATTTTTGTTGATATTTATACTTGTGTGATATATTTACCCTAACACTAATTGTTACATACTAACTATACACGTTTGTTTTCTTTATAAATTCATTTGTTAAACACCTCGAAATTTAAATAATTTCAGGTACATGAATCTTGGTTGGTCACAAGAGATTGAGGATAGATTGAAAAGAATTTGCAACCAAGAAGAAGAAGTGCCAGTTTTGCCGAGCACTTCTACACCAGAACATCAGTTTGTTTCTCCCACCTCATCACTTTTTGACCGAAATTTTGTTGCACCACCATCACCATTTCCATCAGAAGCTTCGTGCGAACTTAACCCCTTGTTTCACGAAGAACCAGAATTCGAGCTACTCCATAGTCCAATACCAATTCGGTACTTGAACTTTGATTTACCTGATCCTACATTCAGAATGACTTCACTAAGAGAGGAGAATGGTCAGGTAGATGCGCCACAAGGAGGAGTAGTGAGACCAAGCAATGTAACATATCCTGCAGTTGCACCTGGCAAGTCAGGAGAATTTGAGTTGAAGGGTGGATTTATCCACCAATTGCCTAAGTTTTATGGACTCAGTGGAGAGGATCCTAACCGCCACATTCAGAAGTTCGAATTCAGATGTGAGTCAATGTGCCCAACTGGGGCAGACTTACAACATGTGAGAATGAAGGCGTTTCCTTTTTCATTGGAGGATAGGGCGCAAGAGTGGTTTTATGCTATACCACCTGGGAAGATGGTTTCTTGGACAACAATGGTGAGAGAATTTCTCACAAAATACTTTCCATCATCAAGGGTGACACAGATCAGAAAGGAGATCACCTCGATCAGACAAGAGCCAGATGAGAGCTTCGATGTGTACTATGACAGGTATAAGGCTTTGGTTGCAACGTGTCCTAATCATGGGATACGAGAGGGTCTTCTTCTACAATACTTTTATGAAGGGTTGCGTCCCTTGGAGCGGAGATTTCTAGATTCAGCAGCTGGTGGATCTTTAATGGAGAAAAGCAGAGAGGAAGTTAAGAATCTGTTGGAGATGCATTTCACCAATCAACAACAATTCGGGTCTACTTCCTCTAGGCGAGTCAGTGAGGCCAGCGGTTATGAGGAATCAAGTGTTGTCAAGGAGCTTAAGGAAGATGTGGGGAAACTCACTCAAATGATGTCTCAGTTTATGAAGCAAAAACATGCCCAAGTCTGTGGGGTATGTAGCATGGAGGGGCATTCATCAGATGTGTGTCCGCAAGTTGGTGGAGGAGATAATTTTGAGGAAGCCAATGCAATTGGTTTTCAAGGGCAGCAACGTCCCACTTTTCAGAACTTCAACCCCAGATTTAATGATCACCCTAATTTTAGGTGGGCTAACAACAACAATGTGCAGAACCCTACACAAGTGGCGCCACCACAAGCTAATCAAGGAGGAATGGTGTTTCAACCAAGACCTCAAGGGCAATACCAAGGGTTTGCAAGACCCCAGCAGCAACAATTCTACAACAATAATGCACAAGCATCGTCAAATCCCAACTATGACGCCATGCTTAAGTCTTTGAACGATGCAACTCATACATTGTTGCAATCTACAACCTCGAACACCAAGGACATTTCTGAGTTGAAGAATCAGATGGGGAAGGTTGTGGATTTCATGGGGCAGATTCAGGAGCAAGGAAGATTACCTGGTGGGGTGATTAAGAACCCCAAAAATGAGCAAGCTAATGCAATTACCACAAGGAGTGGTAAAATCTTGGAGTGGCCATCGGTTAAGAATAATGAGGACGTGATTATGGAGGAGTGTAATGACAAGGGTGACGTGCTAGTGCATGTTGATGCCGAGCATGAGGAGATGCATGACAATGAGGAGGAGGCACACGGCAATGAGGACAAGAGTGGTGAACCGAGCAAGGCTGAGCTCGAGAAAATGAAGAATAGGGACATGGAAAAAGATCCCGCTACCTCAGAGACACTTAAGGTAAAATCTGACTCAAGTGGTTTAATTACTAACCAATCTTCGAGTTTGCCTTTTCCTTCTAGGTTTGCAAAATCAAAGAAGGAGAAATCAGATGAGGAGGTACTTGATATATTCAGGCGTGTGGAGGTGAATATTCCCCTTTTGGAATGCATCAAGCAGATTCCAAAGTATGCCAAGTTCTTAAAGGAGCTGTGCACAACAAGGAGGCATACAAGGGAGGAGCAGGTGGTGAAGATGAGTGAGACGGTCTCAGCCGTTCTCCAAAGAAAGCTTCCACCTAAAATGAAAGACCCTGGCAGCTTTTCTGTGCCATGTAAAATCGGACAACAAAATTTTGATAAAGTTTTGCTAGACTTAGGGGCTTCGATTAATGTAATGTCTTATAATGTGTATAAGTCCCTAGGGTTAGGCGAGTTGAAAAAGGACAATGTAATAATTCAGCTTGCCGACAGGTCTAACAAATATCCTGAGGGATATGTTGAGGATGTTCTTGTGCAGGTAAATAATCTGATATTTCCTGCAGATTTTTATGTGCTTCAGATGGAAGAGTCGCCCCTAAATTCCACTCAACTTTTGTTGGGGCGACCATTTATGAGGACAGCAAGAACGAAAATTGATGTGGCTGAAGGCAATCTCACCATGGAGTTCGATGGTGAAGTGATTGGCTTCAACATCTTTGAGGCCATGAGGTATCCAATTTCTGATTTAAAACCTTGCTATAATGTTGATGTAGTTGATTCTATTGCGCAGGTTTTATCAGAAACTTTGGATCAATAGCAACTAGCTATTGAGCAAGGGGCCGGAATTGACACAAATGGGGAGAGATTGACTAAGGAGGAACGGCTCAAACTTGAGCCGAGCCTAATGCATATTGTTGCCGAGCTAGAGGCAGCATCCCATGTGAAAAAGCAATGTAAGTATATGTCAATTCCCATTTCCACTAATAAAATTTTACCATCTGTGGAACAGGCCCCTATTTTAGAACTCAAGGTGCTTCCAGATCATTTGAAGTATGTATACTTGGGAGACGATGACACACTACCAGTTATTGTGTCATCACAGCTGAGTGAGCAGCAGGAAGCACGCTTGACTAGCATGTTGAAAAGGAACAAAACCGCCATTGGATGGACGTTGGCGGATATCAAGGGAATCAGCCCTACAACTTGTGTCCATAGGATCTTACTTGAAGAAGGAGCCAAGCCTACTAGGGAGGGTCAGAGACGTTTACACCCCCCTATGATGAAGATTGTGAAGGACGAGGTGATCAAATTGCTGGATTGTGGAGTCATTTATCCAATCTCAGATAGCCAGTGGATTGCACCTGTCCAAGTTGTACCTAAGAAGAGTGGAGTCACAGTTGTGAAGAATGACAAGGATGAACTCGTGCCCCAACGATTGGTGACAGGTCATAGGATGTGTATCGACTACAGAAAGTTGAATGCTACTACACGCAAGGATCACATGCCTTTGCCTTTCATGGACCAGATGTTGGAGAGATTAGCTGGACACGAATTCTATTGCTTCTTGGATGGGTACAGCGGTTACAATCAGATATGCATTCACCCAGATGATCAGGAAAAGACAACGTTCACATGTCCCTTTGGTACGTTTGCCTATCGACGCATGCCATTTGGTTTATGCAACGCACCAGGTACATTTCAACGTTGTATGTATTCCATTTTTAGTGATTATATTGAAAATATCATTGAAGTCTTTATGGATGATTTTAGTGTTTATGGTAAAGACTTTGATGTATGCTTAGAGAATTTGGAATTAATCCTGATGAGATGTGTAGAAACTAACCTTGTACTTAATTGGGAAAAGTGTCATTTTATGGTAACACAAGGGATAGTTCTAGGACACATTATATCTGCAAAGGGTATTGAGGTAGATAGGGCCAAGATTGATATTATGCTTCACTTACCCTCCCCTACAACTGTAAGGGAGGTACGTTCGTTTCTTGGCCATGCAGGATTTTATAGGAGGTTCATCAAGGATTTTTCGTTGGTGGCGAAGCCTATTTGTGCCCTTTTGCAGAAGGAGGTTCCATTCATATGGGACAAAGGGTGTGAAGATGCATTTGTCATGTTGAAGAAATTGTTGACATCAGCACCAATAATGGCGCCACCTGACTGGAGCCTACCATTTGAGATCATGTGTGATGCTTCAGACTATGCAGTTGGAGCAGTGCTTGGACAGAGAAAAGAGAAGAGGCCGATTGCTATATATTATGCCTCTAGAACTTTGAATGATGCTCAATTAAATTACTCTACAACTGAGAAAGAACTGTTGGCTGTTATATTTGCTTTAGAAAAATTTCGTTCATATCTTTTGAATTCTAAAGTGATTGTTTATTCTGATCATGCAGCCTTAAGATATTTGATGAAGAAGAAGGACGCCAAGCCACGTTTGATTCGATGGATTCTCTTACTCCAAGAGTTTGACATCGAAATCAAGGACAAGAAGGGGAGCGAAAATGTTGTGGCGGATCACTTGAGCAGGATTGTGAGAGAAGAGGAAACGTTACCACTTCAGGAAACTTTCCCAGATGAGCAGCTTTTTCGAGTGGACACAAAAGAACCTTGGTATGCAGATATTGTCAATTATTTAGTTACTAAAACTTTTCCAAGTACATGTTTGCAGGCAGCCAAGACAAGGATTAAAAAGAATGCAAGACACTACATATGGGACGATCCATATCTGTGGAGGACTTGTAGTGATCAAGTGATTAGACGTTGTGTGCCACAAGAGGAGCATAGGCCGATCCTAGCATTTTGCCACAATGAGGCATGTGGAGGACACTTTGGAGCTAAGAGGACAGCCCTCAAGGTATTAGAAAGTGGGTTTTATTGGCCAACAATTTTCAAGGATGCATACACTTTTTGTATGACATGTGATAGGTGCCAAAGGACAGGTAACATTGGTAAGAGAGACCAAATGCCCCTAAATCCTATAATATTTGTTGAAATTTTTGATGTTTGGGGTATAGATTTTATGGGACCTTTTCCTTCATCTAAGGGCTTTCTTTATATCTTGTTGGCTGTTGATTATGTGTCTAAATGGGTGGAGGCGAAAGCCACAAGGACTAATGATTCTAAAGTTGTTGCAGGTTTCTTGAGAACTAACATATTTTCCAGGTTTGGAGTACCTCGTGTGCTTATAAGCGATGGAGGTTCTCATTTCTGCAACAGAACAATAGAGGCTTTGCTCAGAAGATATGGAGTCACCCATAAGGTATCCACACCTTACCATCCTCAGACTAGCGGAATGGCGGAAGTGTCCAACAGAGAGATCAAGAGCATATTGGAGAAAACTGTGGGCCCATCAAGGAAAGATTGGAGTGATAGACTTGATGATGCACTTTGGGCTTACAGAACGGCATATAAGACACCCATTGGGATGTCTCCATTTCGGCTTACATATGGCAAGGCGTGCCATCTTCCAGTAGAGTTGGAGCACAAGGCATGGTGGGCGGTCAAGCAATTCAACATGGAGCTTGACAAGGCTGGACTTCACAGGAAATTGCAGCTGAGTGAACTTGAGGAAATCAGAAATGAAGCATATGATGCTGCATGGATTTACAAAGAAAAGACGAAATTGTATCATGACAAGATGATAAGAGGCAAAACGTTTCATATTGGCCAGAAAGTCT
The DNA here is from genome assembly GCA_963682095.1 of Potentilla sterilis. Taxonomy (NCBI): domain Eukaryota; kingdom Viridiplantae; phylum Streptophyta; class Magnoliopsida; order Rosales; family Rosaceae; genus Potentilla; species Potentilla sterilis. The sequence goes on from OY821756.1 coordinate 31,753,885, forward strand.
TGTTATTTCATTCTCGTCTTAAATTATTTCCTGGCAAATTGCGTTCTCGTTGGGTAGGCCCATATATTGTTACTAATGTGTTTTCTCATGGTGCTATAGAAATTCAAAGTACGGAATCAGGAAAAGCGTTCAAGGTGAATGGTCATCGACTTAAGCCTTACTACGAACCTTTTGAGGAGCACACCGTTGAGGAGATTCAATTCAGAGACGCACCAAGATCCTGATGATATGAAGAAGAGTCTAGGCTGAGTAGACTATAAACATTAAGCGCTGCATGGGAGGCAACCCATTTCAACCAAAATTGTGAAGGAGCCGTCTACGAGAGTTTGAATTTTCTAAATCCCTAAACTCTTTTTGGTTGAATTGTATAAATGTGGGACTTGTGATTTATCATATGCTTAGAAATTACTACATGATATGTGTACATTGAGGACAATGTAATTTTCTAAGTGTGGGGTAGGGATACATGTTTCACATGTTTGTATTTGTTTTGAGTTTTTGTTTTGAGTCATAAAAAGAAAAGAAAATAAAAAATTCAGAAAATCAGAAAAATTTAAAAAAAAAAAAATTTCGGTGTTTTTTGTCTTTATTTTCGTTGCTTTTTAATTTTGTTTTTAATTATTGAGTCTTAGGTGCCCCTAAATAGTCTATGATGATTATATCTTTAATACATAGATGATGGTTTTGCATAATTTTGAAAATAATTGTGAGTTTCATGGACTTTGTGATTGGTATGAACATGTGAGACTTGAACTTAATTGTGTAAGAAGCATGTATATTGTGTTGATTTTGTTCCATAATAACCTTTGTGAGCTTTGATTGCCATATACTTTCCTTCTTGAGTGATAAAAATGGGCAGAATTTTTCAAAACTTCATCATTCTTTGAACATTCAATGACTATGTGCCATAGATTTTAATGAACTCTAGAATGCTAGAACTCACTCTTGACAATTTTTGAGACTATTATTCATGAAATGCCTTGATTTTGAAAAGGATTGAAAAGATCATGTTAGGATTACCACCAATGCCAAACAAAGCTTATGCCTAATTTGTGCCCGTCGTGGGACTCCTTAGTTTTAACCCCCTTGAGCCAACATTGAGCCATTTATTTCATCACCTTGATACACTTTCCTTGATCTTAGAATAGTTTATCCTTGCCATTGTTGTCAAGACTTGGTAAAATTTAATGGAATTTGTGAATTGATGTGATGATGAGAAGTAAGTGTGGGGTGATCTTGTCCAATTGTTGAGAAAAGAAAAGGTGTTGCCGAATAAAAGAAGAAAGAAAAGAAAAATCGGATAGAAAAAGAAAAAAATAAGAGATCCGAAATAAAAAGAAAAAGATTCGGCAATGGAAAATTTTGGATGAATTTTATGGTGAATTTGGAGTTTGTGTGATAATTGAAGGTCTATTGTTGTTATACTTGACCTTTGTTCATTTTCACTATGTTATGGGGAAGAAAAGAATGAAGTTTGGGCCTAACATGATAAAATTTGGTCCTTTTGAAGTGAAGTCATAAGGAGGATTTAATTTTGCCAAGTCTTGGTGACGTTTAATCACCACATCCTAAATGTGAATGCCTTATGCCAATCCCCATTATCACCTTTATGTTGATCTTTTCATGATTCTTAAAATGGGTGAACTTTGATTTGTGGAAATTTTTGTCAAGAATGAGCATATGGCTTTGGTTCATTTGTGCACATAGTTGTTATATGAAGTTTTTCCTGAAATATTAATTCACAAAGTGCTTTTAATTGATGAAATATGCAAGTTACTCTTTGTAACTCTTAATCTATTCGCTTGCATATACTATGAGTGAATTGCCATATCATGAGTGAAAAGAAGAGAGTATGCCTAGTGAGGAGGATGAAATCAACATAACATGTCATTGCTTGTGATTTTCGCTTCTTACTTGTTCATGCTATGATACATGTCTATGACGCTTGGGATTATTGTGCTTACATCGAATGCTTAACTTGAAAGCTATGTGTTTAAAGATCCTGAGACAATTATTTAGGGGCTGTAGTGTGAGTCTTTTTATTTGTTTTGCTAAGGGACTAGCAAAGGCTAAGTGTGGGGTAGTTGATAGGAGCATAAAATGCGACGTTCTTAATATGTTTTTATCCCCATTTATGCATTTCTTATCCCTTATTGTTGTAATATAGAGTCATTGAGTCGTGTTAGAGTCGTTGGCAAGTGTTGGTGAATAAACTGAGCTAAAAATGCAGAAATGTCGATTTTTGAAGAGTTTTAGTTTGAGTAGGACTCCTTGTTGTACTAGGAATCCTGTTTGGACTAGGAAACCTGTTTTGACTAGGAAACTTGTCGAAATGGAATTTTCAGTATTTGTCGTTTCTAATAATCATTTGTATGAGATTGTTTTGCAGGTACAAATTGTGCACGCATGTGATCCCATCATCTCGAAATCCACTGAACCAACTTTTTATTCTTCTAGGGGCCTCGTAATACCATCGGGAGTGAACTTTGACGTCATATCATTAATTTTACCTCATTTTTCTTTGCATTTTACCCTAATTTTTAACAAGTAGTTAAGGATCGTAAGTGAATTGAGGTTGTTTTAAATCCACCAAAACCCAACTTTTATGTCTTCGAGGGACCTCCTAAAACCTACAAGAATAATCTTTTACCTTATTGCTCTAATTTCTCCTCAGTTTTCTTAGAATTTTAATGAATCATCAAGTTTCTTTCGATTTTTAACGTTCTCGATATCCACCGAAACCCAACTTTTTATTCTTCTAGGGACCTCGTAATACTATCGGGAGTGAACTTTGAGGTCATATCATTAATTTTACCTCATTTTTCTTTGCATTTTCCCCTAATTTTTAACAAGTAGTTAAGGATCGTAAGTGAATTAAGGTTGTTTTAAATCCACCAAAACCCAACTTTTAAGTGTTTTAGGGACCTCCTAAAACCTACAAGAATAATGTTTTACCTTATTACTCTAATTTCTCCTCAGTTTTCTTAGAATTTTAACAAATCATCAAGTTTCTTTCGAATTTCTATGTTCTCGAAATCCACCGAAACCTAACTTTTTATTCTTCTAGGGACCTCGTAATACCAACTGTAGTGAACTTTTCGGTCATATAATTAATTTTACCTCATTTTTCTTTGCATTTTCCCCTAATTTTTGACAAGTAGTTAAGGATCGTAAGTGAATTGAGGTTGTTTTAAATCCACCAAAACCAAACTTTTATGTCTTCGAGGGACCTCCTAAAACCTACAAGAATAATTTTTGACCTTATTACTCTAATTTCTCCTCAGTTTTCATAGAATTTTAACAAATCATCAAGTTTCTTTCGAATTTCTACGTTCTCGAAATCCTCGGAAACCCATCTTTTTATTCTTTTAGGGACCTCGTAATTCCAACGGGATCGAACTTTTAGATCATATAATTAATTTTACCTCATTTTTCTTTGTATTTTCCCCTAATTTTTAACAAGTAGTTAAGGATCGTAAGTGAATTGAGGTTGTTTTAAATCCACCAAAACCCATCTTTTATGTCTTCGAAGGACCTCCTAAAACCTACAAGAATAATCTTTTACCATATTACTCTAATTTCTCCTCTGTTTTCTTAGAATTTTAACGAATCATCAAGTTTCTTTCAATTTTTGACGTTCTCGAAATCCACGGAAACCCAACTTTTTATTCTTCTAGGGATGTCCTAAGGTCAACGGGAGTGAACTTTTTGGTCATATCATTAATTTTACCTTAATTTTCTTTGCATTTTCCCCTAATTTTTAACAAATAGTTAAGGATCGTAAGTGAATTTGGGTTGTTTTAAATCTACCAAAACCCAAATTTTATATCTTCGAGGGACCTCCTATAACCTACAAGAATAATCTTTTACGTTATTACTCTAATTTCTCCTCAGTTTTCTTAGAATTTTAACAGATCATCAAGTTTCTTTCGAATTTCTACGTTCTCGAAATCCACCGAACCAACTTTTTATTCTTCTAGGGACCTCGTAATACCATCGGGAGTGAACTTTGAGGTCATATCATTAATTTTACCTCATTTTTCTTTGTATTTTCCCCTAATTTTTAACAAGTAGTTAAGGATCGTAAGTGAATTGAGGTTGTTTTAAATCCACCAAAACCCAACTTTTATGTCTTCGAAGGACCTCCTAAAACCTACAAGAATAAACTTTTACCATATTACTCTAATTTCTCCTCTGTTTTCTTAGAAGTTTAACGAATCATCAAGTTTCTTTCAATTTTTGACGTTCTCGAAATCCACCGAAACCCAACTTTTTATTCTTCTAGGGATGTCCTAATGTCAACGGGAGTGAACTTTTTGGTCATATCATTAATTTTACCACATTTTTCTTTGCATTTTCCCCTAATTTTTAACAAATAGTTAAGGATCGTAAGTGAATTTAGGTTGTTTTAAATCCACCAAAACCCAAATTTTATATCTTCGAGGGACCTCCTATAACTTACAAGAATAATCTTTTACATTATTACTCTAATTTCTCCTCAGTTTTCTTAAAATTTTAACAGATCATCAAGTTTCTTTCGAATTTCTACGTTCTCGAAATCCACCGAACCAACTTTTTATTCTTCTAGGGACCTCGTAATACTATCGGGAGTGAACTTTGAGGTCATATCATTAATTTTACCTCATTTTTTTTTGCATTTTCCCCTAATTTTTAACAAGTAGTCAAGGATCGTAAGTGAATTCATGAGGTTGTTTTAAATCCACCAAAAGCCAACTTTTAAGTCTTTTAGGGACCTCCTAAAACCTAAAAGAATAATCTTTTACCTTATTACTCTAATTTCTCCTCTAATTTCTTAGAATTTTAACATATCATCAAGTTTCTTTCGAATTTCTACGTTCTCGAAATCCACCGAACCAACTTTTTATTCTTCTAGGTACCTCGTAATACCATCGGGAGTGAACTTTGAGGTCATATCATTAATTTTACCTCATTTTTCTTTGCATTTTCCCCTAATTTTTAACAAGTAGTTAAGGATCGTAAGTGAATTGAGGTTGTTTTAAATCCACCAAAACCCAACTTTGATGTCTTCGAAGGACCTCCTAAAACCTACAAGAATAATCTTTTACCATATTACTCTAATTTCTCCTCTGTTTTCTTAGAATTTTAACGAATCATCAAGTTTCTTTCAATTTTTGACGAAATCCACCGAAACCCAACTTTTTATTCTTCTAGGGATGTCCTAAGGTCAACGGGAGTGAACTTTTTGGTCATATCATTAATTTTACCTCATTTTTCTTTGCATTTTCCCCTAATTTTTAACAAATAGTTAAGGATCGTAAGTGAATTGAGGTTGTTTTAAATCCACCAAAACCCAAATTTTATATCTTCGACGGACCTCCTATAACCTACAAGAATAATCTTTTACCATATTACTCTAATTTATCCTCTGTTTTCTTAGAATTTTAACGAATCATCAAGTTTCTTTCAATTTTTGACGTTCTCGAAATCCACCGAAACCCAACTTTTTATTCTTCTAGGGATGTCCTAAGGTCAACGGGAGTGAACTTTTTGGTCATATCATTAATTTTACCTCATTTTTCTTTGCATTTTCCCCTAATTTTTAACAAATAGTTAAGGATCGTAAGTGAATTTAGGTTGTTTTAAATCCACCAAAACCCAACTTTTATGTCTTCGAAGGACCTCCTAAAACCTACAAGAATAAACTTTTACCATATTACTCTAATTTCTCCTCTGTTTTCTTAGAAGTTTAACGAATCATCAAGTTTCTTTCAATTTTTGACGTTCTCGAAATCCACCGAAACCCAACTTTTTATTCTTCTAGGGATGTCCTAATGTCAACGGGAGTGAACTTTTTGGTCATATCATTAATTTTACCACATTTTTCTTTGCATTTTCCCCTAATTTTTAACAAATAGTTAAGGATCGTAAGTGAATTTAGGTTGTTTTAAATCCACCAAAACCCAAATTTTATATCTTCGAGGGACCTCCTATAACTTACAAGAATAATCTTTTACATTATTACTCTAATTTCTCCTCAGTTTTCTTAAAATTTTAACAGATCATCAAGTTTCTTTCGAATTTCTACGTTCTCGAAATCCACCGAACCAACTTTTTATTCTTCTAGGGACCTCGTAATACTATCGGGAGTGAACTTTGAGGTCATATCATTAATTTTACCTCATTTTTCTTTGCATTTTCCCCTAATTTTTAACAAGTAGTCAAGGATCGTAAGTGAATTCATGAGGTTGTTTTAAATCCACCAAAAGCCAACTTTTAAGTCTTTTAGGGACCTCCTAAAACCTAAAAGAATAATCTTTTACCTTATTACTCTAATTTCTCCTCTAATTTCTTAGAATTTTAACATATCATCAAGTTTCTTTCGAATTTCTACGTTCTCGAAATCCACCGAACCAACTTTTTATTCTTCTAGGTACCTCGTAATACCATCGGGAGTGAACTTTGAGGTCATATCATTAATTTTACCTCATTTTTCTTTGCATTTTCCCCTAATTTTTAACAAGTAGTTAAGGATCGTAAGTGAATTGAGGTTGTTTTAAATCCACCAAAACCCAACTTTGATGTCTTCGAAGGACCTCCTAAAACCTACAAGAATAATCTTTTACCATATTACTCTAATTTCTCCTCTGTTTTCTTAGAATTTTAACGAATCATCAAGTTTCTTTCAATTTTTGACGAAATCCACCGAAACCCAACTTTTTATTCTTCTAGGGATGTCCTAAGGTCAACGGGAGTGAACTTTTTGGTCATATCATTAATTTTACCTCATTTTTCTTTGCATTTTCCCCTAATTTTTAACAAATAGTTAAGGATCGTAAGTGAATTGAGGTTGTTTTAAATCCACCAAAACCCAAATTTTATATCTTCGACGGACCTCCTATAACCTACAAGAATAATCTTTTACCATATTACTCTAATTTATCCTCTGTTTTCTTAGAATTTTAACGAATCATCAAGTTTCTTTCAATTTTTGACGTTCTCGAAATCCACCGAAACCAAACTTTTTATTCTTCTAGGGATGTCCTAAGGTCAACGGGAGTGAACTTTTTGGTCATATCATTAATTTTACCTCATTTTTCTTTGCATTTTCCCCTAATTTTTAACAAATAGTTAAGGATCGTAAGTGAATTTAGGTTGTTTTAAATCCACCAAAACCCAAATTTTATATCTTCGAGGGACCTCCTATAACCTACAAAAATAATCTTTTACGTTATTACTCTAATTTCTCCTCAGTTTTCTAAGAAATTTAACAGATCATCAAGTTTCTTTCGAATTTCTACGTTCTCGAAATCCACCGAACCAACTTTTTATTCTTCTAGGGACCTCGTAATACTATCGGGAGTGAACTTTGAGGTCATATCATTAATTTTACCTCATTTTTCTCTGCATTTTCCCCAAATTTTTAACAAGTAGTTAAGGAACGTAAGTTAATTGTGGTTGTTTTAAATCCACCAAAAGCCAACTTTTAAGTCTTTTAGGGACCACCTAAAACCTAAAATCATAATCTTTTACCTTATTACTCTAATTTCTCCTCTGTTTTCTTAGAATTTTAACAGATCATCAAGTTTCTTTCGAATTTCTACGTTCTCGAAATCCACTGAACCAACTTTTTATTCTTCTAGGGACCTCGTAATACCATCGGGAGTGAACTTTGAGGTCATATCATTAATTTTACCTCATTTTTCTTTGCATTTTCCCCTAATTTTTAACAAGTAGTTAAGGATCGTAAGTGAATTGAGGTTGTTTTAAATCCACCAAAACCCAACTTTTTTGTCTTCGTGGGACCTCCTAAAACCTACAAGAATAATCTTTTACCTTATTGCTCTAATTTCTCCTCAGTTTTCTTAGAATTTTAACAAATCATCAAGTTTCTTTCGAATTTCTATGTTCTCGAAATCCACCGAAACCTAACTTTTTATTCTTCTAGGGACCTCGTAATACCAACTGTAGTGAACTTTTCGGTCATATAATTAATTTTACCTCATTTTTCTTTGCATTTTCCCCTAATTTTTGACAAGTAGTTAAGGATCGTAAGTGAATTGAGGTTGTTTTAAATCCACCAAAACCAAACTTTTATGTCTTCGAGGGACCTCCTAAAACCTACAAGAATAATCTTTGACCTTATTACTCTAATTTCTCCTCAGTTTTCATAGAATTTTAACAAATCATCAAGTTTCTTTCGAATTTCTACGTTCTCGAAATCCTCGGAAACCCATCTTTTTATTCTTTTATGGACCTCGTAATTCCAACGGGATCGAACTTTTAGATCATATAATTAATTTTACCTCATTTTTCTTTGTATTTTCCCCTAATTTTTAACAAGTAGTTAAGGATCGTAAGTGAATTGAGGTTGTTTTAAATCCACCACAACCCATCTTTTATGTCTTCGAAGGACCTCCTAAAACCTACAAGAATAATCTTTTACCATATTACTCTAATTTCTCCTCTGTTTTCTTAGAATTTTAACGAATCATCAAGTTTCTTTCAATTTTTGACGTTCTCGAAATCCACGGAAACCCAACTTTTTATTCTTCTAGGGATGTCCTAAGGTCAACGGGAGTGAACTTTTTGGTCATATCATTAATTTTACCTTAATTTTCTTTGCATTTTCCCCTAATTTTTAACAAATAGTTAAGGATCGTAAGTGAATTTGGGTTGTTTTAAATCTACCAAAACCCAAATTTTATATCTTCGAGGGACCTCCTATAACCTACAAGAATAATCTTTTACGTTATTACTCTAATTTCTCCTCAGTTTTCTTAGAATTTTAACAGATCATCAAGTTTCTTTCGAATTTCTACGTTCTCGAAATCCACCGAACCAACTTTTTATTCTTCTAGGGACCTCGTGATACCATCGGGAGTGAACTTTGAGGTCATATCATTAATTTTACCTCATTTTTCTTTGTATTTTCCCCTAATTTTTAACAAGTAGTTAAGGATCGTAAGTGAATTGAGGTTGTTTTAAATCCACCAAAACCCAACTTTTATGTCTTCGAAGGACCTCCTAAAACCTACAAGAATAATCTTTTACCATATTACTCTAATTTCTCCTCTGTTTTCTTAGAAGTTTAACGAATCATCAAGTTTCTTTCAATTTTTGACGTTCTCGAAATCCACCGAAACCCAACTTTTTATTCTTCTAGGGATGTCCTAATGTCAACGGGAGTGAACTTTTTGGTCATATCATTAATTTTACCACATTTTTCTTTGCATTTTCCCCTAATTTTTAACAAATAGTTAAGGATCGTAAGTGAATTTAGGTTGTTTTAAATCCACCAAAACCCAAATTTTATATCTTCGAGGGACCTCCTAAAACTTACAAGAATAATCTTTTACGTTATTACTCTAATTTCTCCTCAGTTTTCTTAAAATTTTAACAGATCATCAAGTTTCTTTCGAATTTCTACGTTCTCGAAATCCACCGAACCAACTTTTTATTCTTCTAGGGACCTCGTAATACTATCGGGAGTGAACTTTGAGGTCATATCATTAATTTTACCTCATTTTTCTTTGCATTTTCCCCTAATTTTTAACAAGTAGTTAAGGATCGTAAGTGAATTCATGAGGTTGTTTTAAATCCACCAAAAGCCAACTTTTAAGTCTTTTAGGGACCTCCTAAAACCTAAAAGAATAATCTTTTACCTTATTACTCTAATTTCTCCTCTAATTTCTTAGAATTTTAACATATCATCAAGTTTCTTTCGAATTTCTACGTTCTCGAAATCCACCGAACCAACTTTTTATTCTTCTAGGGACCTCGTAATACCATCGGGAGTGAACTTTGAGGTCATATCATTAATTTTACCTCATTTTTCTTTGCATTTTCCCCTAATTTTTAACAAGTAGTTAAGGATCGTAAGTGAATTGAGGTTGTTTTAAATCCACCAAAACCCAACTTTGATGTCTTCGAAGGACCTCCTAAAACCTACAAGAATAATCTTTTACCATATTACTCTAATTTCTCCTCTGTTTTCTTAGAATTTTAACGAATCATCAAGTTTCTTTCAATTTTTGACGAAATCCACCGAAACCCAACTTTTAATTCTTCTAGGGATGTCCTAAGGTCAACGGGAGTGAACTTTTTGGTCATATCATTAATTTTACCTCATTTTTCTTTGCATTTTCCCCTAATTTTTAACAAATAGTTAAGGATCGTAAGTGAATTGAGGTTGTTTTAAATCCACCAAAACCCAAATTTTATATCTTCGACGGACCTCCTATAACCTACAAGAATAATCTTTTACCATATTACTCTAATTTATCCTCTGTTTTCTTAGAATTTTAACGAATCATCAAGTTTCTTTCAATTTTTGACGTTCTCGAAATCCACCGAAACCCAACTTTTTATTCTTCTAGGGATGTCCTAAGGTCAACGGGAGTGAACTTTTTGGTCATATCATTAATTTTACCTCATTTTTCTTTGCATTTTCCCCTAATTTTTAACAAATAGTTAAGGATCGTAAGTGAATTTAGGTTGTTTTAAATCCACCAAAACCCAAATTTTATATCTTCGAGGGACGTCCTATAACCTACAAAAATAATCTTTTACGTTATTACTCTAATTTCTCCTCAGTTTTCTTAGAAATTTAACAGATCATCAAGTTTCTTTCGAATTTCTACGTTCTCGAAATCCACCGAACCAACTTTTTATTCTTCTAGGGACCTCGTAATACTATCGGGAGTGAACTTTGAGGTCATATCATTAATTTTACCTCATTTTTCTTTGTATTTTCCCCTAATTTTTAACAAGTAGTTAAGGATCGTAAGTGAATTGAGGTTGTTTTAAATCCACCAAAACCCAACTTTTATGTCTTCGAAGGACCTCCTAAAACCTACAAGAATAATCTTTTACCATATTACTCTAATTTCTCCTCTGTTTTCTTAGAAGTTTAACGAATCATCAAGTTTCTTTCAATTTTTGACGTTCTCGAAATCCACCGAAACCCAACTTTGTATTCTTCTAGGGACCTCGTAATACCATCGGGAGTGAACTTTGAGGTCATATCATTAATTTTACCTCATTTTTCTTTGCATTTTCCCATAATTTTTAACAAGTAGTTAAGGATCGTAAGTGAATTGAGGTTGTTTTAAATCCACCAAAATCCAACTTTTATGTCTTCGAGGGACCTCCTAAAACCTTCAAGAATAATCTTTTACCTTATTGCTCTAATTTCTCCTCAGTTTTCTTAGAATTTTAATGAATCATCAAGTTTCTTTCGATTTTTAACGTTCTCGATATCCACCGAAACCCAACTTTTTATTCTTCTAGGGACCTCGTAATACTATCGGGAGTGAACTTTGAGGTCATATCATTAATTTTACCTCATTTTTCTTTGCATTTTCCCCTAATTTTTAACAAGTAGTTAAGGATCGTAAGTGAATTAAGGTTGTTTTAAATCCACCAAAACCCAACTTTTAAGTGTTTTAGGGACCTCCTAAAACCTACAAGAATAATGTTTTACCTTATTACTCTAATTTCTCCTCAGTTTTCTTAGAATTTTAACAAATCATCAAGTTTCTTTCGAATTTCTATGTTCTCGAAATCCACCGAAACCTAACTTTTTATTCTTCTAGGGACCTCGTAATACCAACTGTAGTGAACTTTTCGGTCATATAATTAATTTTACCTCATTTTTCTTTGCATTTTCCCCTAATTTTTGACAAGTAGTTAAGGATCGTAAGTGAATTGAGGTTGTTTTAAATCCACCAAAACCAAACTTTTATGTCTTCGAGGGACCTCCTAAAACCTACAAGAATAATCTTTGACCTTATTACTCTAATTTCTCCTCAGTTTTCATAGAATTTTAACAAATCATCAAGTTTCTTTCGAATTTCTACGTTCTCGAAATCCTCGGAAACCCATCTTTTTATTCTTTTATGGACCTCGTAATTCCAACGGGATCGAACTTTTAGATCATATAATTAATTTTACCTCATTTTTCTTTGTATTTTCCCCTAATTTTTAACAAGTAGTTAAGGATCGTAAGTGAATTGAGGTTGTTTTAAATCCACCAAAACCCATCTTTTATGTCTTCGAAGGACCTCCTAAAACCTACAAGAATAATCTTTTACCATATTACTCTAATTTCTCCTCTGTTTTCTTTGAATTTTAACGAATCATCAAGTTTCTTTCAATTTTTGACGTTCTCGAAATCCACGGAAACCCAACTTTTTATTCTTCTAGGGATGTCCTAAGGTCAACGGGAGTGAACTTTTTGGTCATATCATTAATTTTACCTTAATTTTCTTTGCATTTTCCCCTAATTTTTAACAAATAGTTAAGGATCGTAAGTGAATTTGGGTTGTTTTAAATCTACCAAAACCCAAATTTTATATCTTCGAGGGACCTCCTATAACCTACAAGAATAATCTTTTACGTTATTACTCTAATTTCTCCTCAGTTTTCTTAGAATTTTAACAGATCATCAAGTTTCTTTCGAATTTCTACGATCTCGAAATCCACCGAACCAACTTTTTATTCTTCTAGGGACCTCGTAATACCATCGGGAGTGAACTTTGAGGTCATATCATTAATTTTACCTCATTTTTCTTTGTATTTTCCCCTAATTTTTAACAAGTAGTTAAGGATCGTAAGTGAATTGAGGTTGTTTTAAATCCACCAAAACCCAACTTTTATGTCTTCGAAGGACCTCCTAAAACCTACAAGAATAATCTTTTACCATATTACTCTAATTTCTCCTCTGTTTTCTTAGAAGTTTAACGAATCATCAAGTTTCTTTCAATTTTTGACGTTCTCGAAATCCACCGAAACCCAACTTTTTATTCTTCTAGGGATGTCCTAATGTCAACGGGAGTGAACTTTTTGGTCATATCATTAATTTTACCACATTTTTCTTTGCATTTTCCCCTAATTTTTAACAAATAGTTAAGGATCGTAAGTGAATTTAGGTTGTTTTAAATCCACCAAAACCCAAATTTTATATCTTCGAGGGACCTCCTATAACTTACAAGAATAATCTTTTACGTTATTACTCTAATTTCTCCTCAGTTTTCTTAAAATTTTAACAGATCATCAAGTTTCTTTCGAATTTCTACGTTCTCGAAATCCACCGAACCAACTTTTTATTCTTCTAGGGACCTCGTAATACTATCGGGAGTGAACTTTGAGGTCATATCATTAATTTTACCTCATTTTTCTTTGCATTTTCCCCTAATTTTTAACAAGTAGTTAAGGATCGTAAGTGAATTCATGAGGCTGTTTTAAATCCACCAAAAGCCAACTTTTAAGTCTTTTAGGGACCTCCTAAAACCTAAAAGAATAATCTTTTACCTTATTACTCTAATTTCTCCTCTAATTTCTTAGAATTTTAACATATCATCAAGTTTCTTTCGAATTTCTACGTTCTCGAAATCCACCGAACCAACTTTTTATTCTTCTAGGGACCTCGTAATACCATCGGGAGTGAACTTTGAGGTCATATCATTAATTTTACCTCATTTTTCTTTGCATTTTCCCCTAATTTTTAACAAGTAGTTAAGGATCGTAAGTGAATTGAGGTTGTTTTAAATCCACCAAAACCCAACTTTGATGTCTTCGAAGGACCTCCTAAAACCTACAAGAATAATCTTTTACCATATTACTCTAATTTCTCCTCTGTTTTCTTAGAATTTTAACGAATCATCAAGTTTCTTTCAATTTTTGACGAAATCCACCGAAACCCAACTTTTAATTCTTCTAGGGATGTCCTAAGGTCAACGGGAGTGAACTTTTTGGTCATATCATTAATTTTACCTCATTTTTCTTTGCATTTTCCCCTAATTTTTAACAAATAGTTAAGGATCGTAAGTGAATTGAGGTTGTTTTAAATCCACCAAAACCCAAATTTTATATCTTCGACGGACCTCCTATAACCTACAAGAATAATCTTTTACCATATTACTCTAATTTATCCTCTGTTTTCTTAGAATTTTAACGAATCATCAAGTTTCTTTCAATTTTTGACGTTCTCGAAATCCACCGAAACCCAACTTTTTATTCTTCTAGGGATGTCTTAAGGTCAACGGGAGTGAACTTTTTGGTCATATCATTAATTTTACCTCATTTTTCTTTGCATTTTCCCCTAATTTTTAACAAATAGTTAAGGATCGTAAGTGAATTTAGGTTGTTTTAAATCCACCAAAACCCAAATTTTATATCTTCGAGGGACGTCCTATAACCTACAAAAATAATCTTTTACGTTATTACTCTAATTTCTCCTCAGTTTTCTTAGAAATTTAACAGATCATCAAGTTTCTTTCGAATTTCTACGTTCTCGAAATCCACCGAACCAACTTTTTATTCTTCTAGGGACCTCGTAATACTATCGGGAGTGAACTTTGAGGTCATATCATTAATTTTACCTCATTTTTCTCTGCATTTTCCCCAAATTTTTAACAAGTAGTTAAGGAACGTAAGTTAATTGTGGTTGTTTTAAATCCACCAAAAGCCAACTTTTAAGTCTTTTAGGGACCACCTAAAACCTAAAAGAATAATCTTTTACCTTATTACTCTAATTTCTCCTCTGTTTTCTTAGAATTTTAACAGATCATCAAGTTTCTTTCGAATTTCTACGTTCTCGAAATCCACTGAACCAACTTTGTATTCTTCTAGGGACCTCGTAATACCATCGGGAGTGAACTTTGAGGTCATATCATTAATTTTACCTCATTTTTCTTTGCATTTTCACCTAATTTTTAACAAGTAGTTAAGGATCGTAAGTGAATTGAGGTTGTTTTAAATCCACCAAAACCCAACTTTTATGTCTTCGAGGGACCTCCTAAAACCTTCAAGAATAATCTTTTACCTTATTGCTCTAATTTCTCCTCAGTTTTCTTAGAATTTTAATGAATCATCAAGTTTCTTTCGATTTTTAACGTTCTCGATATCCACCGAAACCCAACTTTTTATTCTTCTAGGGACCTCGTAATACTATCGGGAGTGAACTTTGAGGTCATATCATTAATTTTACCTCATTTTTCTTTGCATTTTCCCCTAATTTTTAACAAGTAGTTAAGGATCGTAAGTGAATTAAGGTTGTTTTAAATCCACCAAAACCCAACTTTTAAGTGTTTTAGGGACCTCCTAAAACCTACAAGAATAATGTTTTACCTTATTACTCTAATTTCTCCTCAGTTTTCTTAGAATTTTAACAAATCATCAAGTTTCTTTCGAATTTCTATGTTCTCGAAATCCACCGAAACCTTACTTTTTATTCTTCTAGGGACCTCGTAATACCAACTGTAGTGAACTTTTCGGTCATATAATTAATTTTACCTCATTTTTCTTTGCATTTTCCCCTAATTTTTGACAAGTAGTTAAGGATCGTAAGTGAATTGAGGTTGTTTTAAATCCACCAAAACCAAACTTTTATGTCTTCGAGGGACCTCCTAAAACCTACAAGAATAATCTTTGACCTTATTACTCTTATTTCTCCTCAGTTTTCATAGAATTTTAACAAATCATCAAGTTTCTTTCGAATTTCTACGTTCTCGAAATCCTCGGAAACCCATCTTTTTATTCTTTTATGGACCTCGTAATTCCAACGGGATCGAACTTTTAGATCATATAATTAATTTTACCTCATTTTTCTTTGTATTTTCCCCTAATTTTTAACAAGTAGTTAAGGATCGTAAGTGAATTGAGGTTGTTTTAAATCCACCAAAACCCATCTTTTATGTCTTCGAAGGACCTCCTAAAACCTACAAGAATAATCTTTTACCATATTACTCTAATTTCTCCTCTGTTTTCTTTGAATTTTAACGAATCATCAAGTTTCTTTCAATTTTTGACGTTCTCGAAATCCACGGAAACCCAACTTTTTATTCTTCTAGGGATGTCCTAAGGTCAACGGGAGTGAACTTTTTTGTCATATCATTAATTTTACCTTAATTTTCTTTGCATTTTCCCCTAATTTTTAACAAATAGTTAAGGATCGTAAGTGAATTTGGGTTGTTTTAAATCTACCAAAACCCAAATTTTATATCTTCGAGGGACCTCCTATAACCTACAAGAATAATCTTTTACGTTATTACTCTAATTTCTCCTCAGTTTTCTTAGAATTTTAACAGATCATCAAGTTTCTTTCGAATTTCTACGATCTCGAAATCCACCGAACCAACTTTTTATTCTTCTAGGGACCTCGTAATACCATCGGGAGTGAACTTTGAGGTCATATCATTAATTTTACCTCATTTTTCTTTGTATTTTCCCCTAATTTTTAACAAGTAGTTAAGGATCGTAAGTGAATTGAGGTTGTTTTAAATCCACCAAAACCCAACTTTTATGTCTTCGAAGGACCTCCTAAAACCTACAAGAATAATCTTTTACCATATTACTCTAATTTCTCCTCTGTTTTCTTAGAAGTTTAACGAATCATCAAGTTTCTTTCAATTTTTGACGTTCTCGAAATCCACCGAAACCCAACTTTTTATTCTTCTAGGGATGTCCTAATGTCAACGGGAGTGAACTTTTTGGTCATATCATTAATTTTACCACATTTTTCTTTGCATTTTCCCCTAATTTTTAACAAATAGTTAAGGATCGTAAGTGAATTTAGGTTGTTTTAAATCCACCAAAACCCAAATTTTATATCTTCGAGGGACCTCCTATAACTTACAAGAATAATCTTTTACGTTATTACTCTAATTTCTCCTCAGTTTTCTTAAAATTTTAACAGATCATCAAGTTTCTTTCGAATTTCTACGTTCTCGAAATCCACCGAACCAACTTTTTATTCTTCTAGGGACCTCGTAATACTATCGGGAGTGAACTTTGAGGTCATATCATTAATTTTACCTCATTTTTCTTTGCATTTTCCCCTAATTTTTAACAAGTAGTTAAGGATCGTAAGTGAATTCATGAGGTTGTTTTAAATCCACCAAAAGCCAACTTTTAAGTCTTTTAGGGACCTCCTAAAACCTAAAAGAATAATCTTTTACCTTATTACTCTAATTTCTCCTCTAATTTCTTAGAATTTTAACAGATCATCAAGTTTCTTTCGAATTTCTACGTTCTCGAAATCCACCGAACCAACTTTTTATTCTTCACCAAAACCCAAATTTTATATCTTCGATGGACCTCCCATAACTTATGATGGGACCACAATGCGTGCACAATTTGTACCTGCAAAATAATCGCATACCAATAATACCCTTCTTGTGTCGATTGTAGTATTGACAAGTAGGGATCGTTCTATCCGGGGAAATCAAGGGCATTTAATTTCATAAAGCATCACATAATAATATGGGGGGATTGGAAATGGTATCTAATATCTACTGAAAATTACGAAAATAAAACCTAAATTCTTATAGACATTTGATCATCACCTTTCACACAATCACAAAACACAAAACTCATTACACATGCAACGAAATTAAAACAAGTAATAGGGGCAGCAAGCAAATATCGAATTCAAGATCAACTAAGTTCCAATTTAATTAGAGCCAATGCGGTATATCTAATTATTCAAAACATCACAAGTATTTAGAATCCAACATGCGTGTAATCCTAAACATGGTACTAATCGGTTTAACAACACTTCGCGTAGAAATTAAACACAAATAGCACATAAGCACAATATGTTGAATTGGAACATGTTAGCAGGTATGGCGTCACTCATCCCACATCGACATGTAAATTTCCAGAATTACTCTAACCCTTAGATAAATACATATTAAATCCAACATGCGTGTAATTCAACATGTATTAAATCGGCATATGAATTCAACATCTAGATAACACTCATGGCCTGCGAATGCATCTAGACATCTCCTTCGGTTCCACACGAATTAAGGAAATAAACCTAATTAAATCAAGAAAATATGCTAAAGCTTGCTGTCCAACATACCATATTCAATTAAATCACATGCATAATTCGGAATTTAAACCCAAGATAACCAAATAATATAACAAGAATTCGGAAATCCCATGAATAAATTACAAAACCAAAATCGGTACCAAGAATCCATACATAATTCATAGACAAATTAATGTATAAATACAAAGAAACTAAAGCCATTGAAAATTACAATCCAAATGACAACCTTTGTTGAAGAATTCGGCAAGAGGATTGGTGTTGATGATTGGAATGATTTTATGGAAGGTGGTGGAGATGGTTTGGCTATGTTCTTGGTGAAAATTCAAGGAAGCAATTCGGTAGAGTTTTCGTAAGCTTTTTGTGAGGAAGAGAAGATGATTTTTCTGAAAATATGGCATGCTATTTATAGAGGTAAAGGCTGCTAGGGTTCGGCAAAGGAATCCTTGAGAGCCGAAAGTCTTTCTCCTATCTTCTTGTTCAGCAAGTCAATCCTTCCTTCTAGGTTGTTGCCGAAATAACTCAAGGATAAATGCTGAATTATTTTCAAAATATTCCTTAAATTATCCTTGATTTAATTCAGCAAAATTACCTTGAATGTAGAGAGAAAATCAGTCCACATTCGTCCTTAATTTTGTTTCCTTTCCAAGCTTTGTTGCCGAATTAATCCATATAAAGCTCCACCTTTTCTTTCTTAATTCAGCCTTGTTTCCTTGTAGCTCTAGAACTCCTTTAAATGGCTGAATGCTTCCCTTATTTTGTTTGAAAACTTGCCATACAAATTTCGGCATCAATTCATGCATTCCTTTTTTGGTCGAAGCATTTAAATCTTTCCTTGTCCTTGTTGCATTTGAATTCTTCATTTAATTTGCTTCCAAAATTCTTCATTTATCTCCTCTTTAATTCCTGAAAATAATAGAGAAAAATAAATTAATAAAAGAAGAAAAATTGTAGCACAATATCTTAAGAACAAGTCCTGATTCGATAAGGATTCCTGCTTTCATTAGGATTCTTCAAGAATTGCACACTTTTCACGTTTTAAGCTCTTTTCATCAACAACTCTGCCAAAGACTCTATATTTAACTAAATGACTCTATATTACAACAATAAGGGTTAAGCAATTGCATAAATGGGGATAAAACACATTAAGAATATCGCATATTATGCTCTTATCAACTACCCCACACTTAGCTTTTGCTAGTCCCTTAGCAAAACAAAATAAAAGACTCTATTAAAACTGCTGCTGCCCCTAAATAATTGTCTCAAGATCTTTTAAACACATAGCTTTCAAGTTAAGCATCCAAATGTAAGCACAATAATCCCAAGCGTCATAGATATGTTTCATGGCATGAATAAGTAAGAAGTGAGAAAATAAGCATGTAAACATGTCAAGTTAATCCAATCCTCCTCACTAGGCATACTCTCTTCTTTTCACTCATGATATGGCAATATTCACTCAAAGTATATGCAAGAGAATAGATTAAGAATTACAAAGAGTAACTTGCATATGTCATCAAATAAAGGCACTTTGTGAATAGTATTATCAAGATAAACTTCATTTAACAATTATGTGCACAAATGAACCAAAACCATAAGCTCAACTCTTGAGATAATCTCCACATACAAAGTTCACCTATTTTAAGAATCATGAGAGATCTTTACAAGGGGATATGGTGAAATTAGAGTAATATGGTAAAAGATTATTCTTGTAGGTTTTAGGAGGTCCCTCGAAGACATAAAAGTTGGGTTTTGGTGGGTATAAAACAACCTCAATTCACTTACGATCCTTAACTACTTGTTAAAAATTAGGGGAAAATGCAAAGAAAAATGAGGTAAAATTAATGATATGACCTCAAAGTTCACTCCCGTTGACCTTAGGACATCCCTAGAAGAATAAAAAGTTGGTTCGGTGGATTTCGAGAACGTAGAAATTCGAAAGAAACTTGATGATTTGTTAAAATTCTAAGAAAACTGAGGATAAATTAGAGTAATAACGTAAAAGATTATTCTTGTAGGTTTTAGGAGGTCCCTCGAAGACATAAAATTTGGGTTTTGGTGGATTTAAAACAACCTCAATTCACTTACGATCCTTAACTACTTGTTAAAAATTAGGGGAAAATGCAAAGAAAAATGAGGTAAAATTAATGATATGACCTCAAAGTTCACTCCCGATTGTATTACGAGGTCCCTAGAAGAATAAAAAGTTAGTACGGTGGATTTCGAGAACGTAGAAATTCGAAAGAAACTTGATGATCTGTTAAAATTTTAAGAAAACTGAGGAGAAATTAGAGTAATAAGGTAAAAGATTATTCTTGTAGGTTTTAGGAGGTTCCTAAAAGACTTAAAAGTTGGGTTTTGGTGGATTTAAAACAACCTCAATTCACTTACGATCCTTAACTACTTGTTAAAAATTAGGGGAAAATGCAAAGAAAAATGAGGTAAAATTAATTATATGACCTAAAAGTTCAATCCCGTTGGTATTACGAGGTCCCTAGAAGAATAAAAAGTTAGGTTTCGGTTGATTTCGAGAACGTCAAAAATATAAAGAAACTTGATGATTCGTTTAAATTCTAAGAAAACAGAGGTGAAATTAGAGTAATATGGTAAAAGATTATTCTTGTAGGTTTTAGGAGGTCCCTCGAAGACATAAAAGTTGGGTTTTGTTGGGTATAAAACAACCTCAATTCACTTACGATCCTTAACTACTTGTTAAAAATTAGGGGAAAATGGAAAGAAAAATAAGGTAAAATTAATGATATGACCTCAAAGTTCACTCCCGTTGACCTTAGGACATCCCTAGAAGAATAAAAAGTTGGTTCGGTGGATTTCGAGAACGTAGAAATTCGAAAGAAACTTGATGATTTGTTAAAATTCTAAGAAAACTGAGGAGAAATTAGAGTAATAAGGTAAAACATCATTCTTGTAGGTTTTAGGAGGTCCCTAAAACAATTAAAAGTTGGGTTTTGGTGGATTTAAAACAACCTCAATTCACTTACGATCCTTAACTACTTGTTAAAAATTAGGGGAAAATGCAAAGAAAAATGAGGTAAAATTAATGATATGACCTCAAAGTTCACTCCCGATAGTATTACGAGGTCCCTAGAAGAATAAAAAGTTGGTTCGGTGGATTTCGAGAACGTATAAATTCGAAAGAAACTTGATGATCTGTTAAAATTCTATGAAAACTGAGGAGAAATTAGAGTGTTAACGTAAAAGATTATTCTTGTAGGTTTTAGGAGGTCCCTCGAAGATATAAAATTTGGGTTTTGGTGGATTTAAAACAACCTCAATTCACTTACGATCCTTAACTACTTGTTAAAAATTAGGGGGAAATGCAAAGAAAAATGATGTAAAATTAATTATATGATCTAAAAGTTCGATCCTGTTAGAATTACGAGGTCCCTAAAAGAATAAAAAGTTGGGTTTCCGAGGATTTCGAGAAGGTAGAAATTCGAAAGAAACTGGATGATTTGTTAAAATTCTAAGATAACTGAGGAGAAATTAGAGTAATAAGGTAAAAGATTATTCTTGTAGGTTTTACGACGTCCCTCGAAGACATAAAAGTTGGGTTTTGGTGGATTTAAAACAACCTCAATTCACTTACGATCCTTAACTACTAGTCAAAAATTAGGGGAAAATGCAAAGAAAAATGAGGTAAAATTAATGATATGACCTCAAAGTTCACTCCCGATTGTATTACGAGGTCCCTAGAAGAATAAAAAGTTAGTTCGGTGGATTTCGAGAACGTAGAAATTCGAAAGAAACTTGATGATCTGTTAAAATTTTAAGAAAACTGAGGAGAAATTAGAGTAATAAGGATAAAGATTATTCTTGTAGGTTTTAGGAGGTTCCTAAAAGACTTAAAAGTTGGGTTTTGGTGGATTTAAAACAACCTCAATTCACTTACGATCCTTAACTACTTATTAAAAATTAGGGGAAAATGCAAAGAAAATGAGGTAAAATTAATTATATGACCTAAAAGTTAACTCCCGTTGGTATTACGAGGTCCCTAGAAGAATAAAAAGTTAGGTTTCGGTTGATTTCGAGAACATCAAAAATATAAAGAAACTTGATGATTCGTTAAAACTCTAAGAAAACAGAGGTGAAATTAGAGTAATATGGTAAAAGATTATTCTTGTAGGTTTTAGGAGGTCCCTCGAAGACATAAAAGATGGGTTTTGGTGGGTATAAAACAACCTCAATTCACTTACGATCCTTAACTACTTGTTAAAAATTAGGGGAAAATGCAAAGAAAAATGAGGTAAAATTAATGATATGACCTCAAAGTTCACTCCCGATTGTATTACGAGGTCCCTAGAAGAATAAAAAGTTAGTTCGGTGGATTTCGAGAACGTAGAAATTCGAAAGAAACTTGATGATCTGTTAAAATTTTAAGAAAACTGAGGAGAAATTAGAGTAATAAGGTAAAAGATTATTCTTGTAGGTTTTAGGAGGTTCCTAAAAGACTTAAAAGTTGGGTTTTGGTGGATTTAAAACAACCTCAATTCACTTACGATCCTTAACTACTTGTTAAAAATTAGGGGAAAATGCAAAGAAAAATGTGGTAAAATTAATTATATGACCTAAAAGTTCAATCCCGTTGGTATTACGAGGTCCCTAGAAGAATAAAAAGTTAGGTTTCGGTTGATTTCGAGAACGTCAAAAATATAAAGAAACTTGATGATTCGTTTAAATTCTAAGAAAACAGAGGTGAAATTAGAGTAATATGGTAAAAGATTATTCTTGTAGGTTTTAGGAGGTCCCTCGAAGACATAAAAGTTGGGTTTTGTTGGGTATAAAACAACCTCAATTCACTTACGATCCTTAACTACTTGTTAAAAATTAGGGGAAAATGGAAAGAAAAATAAGGTAAAATTAATGATATGACCTCAAAGTTCACTCCCGTTGACCTTAGGACATCCCTAGAAGAATAAAAAGTTGGTTCGGTGGATTTCGAGAACGTAGAAATTCGAAAGAAACTTGATGATTTGTTAAAATTCTAAGAAAACTGAGGAGAAATTAGAGTAATAAGGTAAAACATCATTCTTGTAGGTTTTAGGAGGTCCCTAAAACAATTAAAAGTTGGGTTTTGGTGGATTTAAAACAACCTCAATTCACTTACGATCCTTAACTACTTGTTAAAAATTAGGGGAAAATGCAAAGAAAAATGAGGTAAAATTAATTATATGACCTCAAAGTTCACTCCCGATAGTATTACGAGGTCCCTAGAAGAATAAAAAGTTGGTTCGGTGGATTTCGAGAACGTATAAATTCGAAAGAAACTTGATGATCTGTTAAAATTCTATGAAAACTGAGGAGAAATTAGAGTGTTAACGTAAAAGATTATTCTTGTAGGTTTTAGGAGGTCCCTCGAAGATATAAAATTTGGGTTTTGGTGGATTTAAAACAACCTCAATTCACTTACGATCCTTAACTACTTGTTAAAAATTAGGGGGAAATGCAAAGAAAAATGATGTAAAATTAATTATATGATCTAAAAGTTCGATCCTGTTAGAATTACGAGGTCCCTAAAAGAATAAAAAGTTGGGTTTCCGAGGATTTCGAGAAGGTAGAAATTCGAAAGAAACTGGATGATTTGTTAAAATTCTAAGATAACTGAGGAGAAATTAGAGTAATAAGGTAAAAGATTATTCTTGTAGGTTTTACGACGTCCCTCGAAGACATAAAAGTTGGGTTTTGGTGGATTTAAAACAACCTCAATTCACTTACGATCCTTAACTACTAGTCAAAAATTAGGGGAAAATGCAAAGAAAAATGAGGTAAAATTAATGATATGACCTCAAAGTTCACTCCCGATTGTATTACGAGGTCCCTAGAAGAATAAAAAGTTAGTTCGGTGGATTTCGAGAACGTAGAAATTCGAAAGAAACTTGATGATCTGTTAAAATTTTAAGAAAACTGAGGAGAAATTAGAGTAATAAGGATAAAGATTATTCTTGTAGGTTTTAGGAGGTTCCTAAAAGACTTAAAAGTTGGGTTTTGGTGGATTTAAAACAACCTCAATTCACTTACGATCCTTAACTACTTATTAAAAATTAGGGGAAAATGCAAAGAAAATGAGGTAAAATTAATTATATGACCTAAAAGTTAACTCCCGTTGGTATTACGAGGTCCCTAGAAGAATAAAAAGTTAGGTTTCGGTTGATTTCGAGAACATCAAAAATATAAAGAAACTTGATGATTCGTTAAAACTCTAAGAAAACAGAGGTGAAATTAGAGTAATATGGTAAAAGATTATTCTTGTAGGTTTTAGGAGGTCCCTCGAAGACATAAAAGATGGGTTTTGGTGGGTATAAAACAACCTCAATTCACTTACGATCCTTAACTACTTGTTAAAAATTAGGGGAAAATGCAAAGAAAAATGAGGTAAAATTAATGATATGACCTCAAAGTTCACTCCCGATTGTATTACGAGGTCCCTAGAAGAATAAAAAGTTAGTTCGGTGGATTTCGAGAACGTAGAAATTCGAAAGAAACTTGATGATCTGTTAAAATTTTAAGAAAACTGAGGAGAAATTAGAGTAATAAGGTAAAAGATTATTCTTGTAGGTTTTAGGAGGTTCCTAAAAGACTTAAAAGTTGGGTTTTGGTGGATTTAAAACAACCTCAATTCACTTACGATCCTTAACTACTTGTTAAAAATTAGGGGAAAATGCAAAGAAAAATGTGGTAAAATTAATTATATGACCTAAAAGTTCAATCCCGTTGGTATTACGAGGTCCCTAGAAGAATAAAAAGTTAGGTTTCGGTTGATTTCGAGAACGTCAAAAATATAAAGAAACTTGATGATTCGTTTAAATTCTAAGAAAACAGAGGTGAAATTAGAGTAATATGGTAAAAGATTATTCTTGTAGGTTTTAGGAGGTCCCTCGAAGACATAAAAGTTGGGTTTTGTTGGGTATAAAACAACCTCAATTCACTTACGATCCTTAACTACTTGTTAAAAATTAGGGGAAAATGGAAAGAAAAATAAGGTAAAATTAATGATATGACCTCAAAGTTCACTCCCGTTGACCTTAGGACATCCCTAGAAGAATAAAAAGTTGGTTCGGTGGATTTCGAGAACGTAGAAATTCGAAAGAAACTTGATGATTTGTTAAAATTCTAAGAAAACTGAGGAGAAATTAGAGTAATAAGGTAAAACATCATTCTTGTAGGTTTTAGGAGGTCCCTAAAACAATTAAAAGTTGGGTTTTGGTGGATTTAAAACAACCTCAATTCACTTACGATCCTTAACTACTTGTTAAAAATTAGGGGAAAATGCAAAGAAAAATGAGGTAAAATTAATTATATGACCTCAAAGTTCACTCCCGATAGTATTACGAGGTCCCTAGAAGAATAAAAAGTTGGTTCGGTGGATTTCGAGAACGTATAAATTCGAAAGAAACTTGATGATCTGTTAAAATTCTATGAAAACTGAGGAGAAATTAGAGTGTTAACGTAAAAGATTATTCTTGTAGGTTTTAGGAGGTCCCTCGAAGATATAAAATTTGGGTTTTGGTGGATTTAAAACAACCTCAATTCACTTACGATCC
Organism: Potentilla sterilis; assembly: GCA_963682095.1. NCBI lineage: Eukaryota > Viridiplantae > Streptophyta > Magnoliopsida > Rosales > Rosaceae > Potentilla > Potentilla sterilis. Next base: position 31,779,256 of record OY821756.1, read on the forward strand.
TTAACTACTTGTTAAAAATTAGGGGGAAATGCAAAGAAAAATGATGTAAAATTAATTATATGATCTAAAAGTTCGATCCTGTTAGAATTACGAGGTCCCTAAAAGAATAAAAAGTTGGGTTTCCGAGGATTTCGAGAAGGTAGAAATTCGAAAGAAACTGGATGATTTGTTAAAATTCTAAGATAACTGAGGAGAAATTAGAGTAATAAGGTAAAAGATTATTCTTGTAGGTTTTACGACGTCCCTCGAAGACATAAAAGTTGGGTTTTGGTGGATTTAAAACAACCTCAATTCACTTACGATCCTTAACTACTAGTCAAAAATTAGGGGAAAATGCAAAGAAAAATGAGGTAAAATTAATGATATGACCTCAAAGTTCACTCCCGATTGTATTACGAGGTCCCTAGAAGAATAAAAAGTTAGTTCGGTGGATTTCGAGAACGTAGAAATTCGAAAGAAACTTGATGATCTGTTAAAATTTTAAGAAAACTGAGGAGAAATTAGAGTAATAAGGATAAAGATTATTCTTGTAGGTTTTAGGAGGTTCCTAAAAGACTTAAAAGTTGGGTTTTGGTGGATTTAAAACAACCTCAATTCACTTACGATCCTTAACTACTTATTAAAAATTAGGGGAAAATGCAAAGAAAATGAGGTAAAATTAATTATATGACCTAAAAGTTAACTCCCGTTGGTATTACGAGGTCCCTAGAAGAATAAAAAGTTAGGTTTCGGTTGATTTCGAGAACGTCAAAAATATAAAGAAACTTGATGATTCGTTAAAACTCTAAGAAAACAGAGGTGAAATTAGAGTAATATGGTAAAAGATTATTCTTGTAGGTTTTAGGAGGTCCCTCGAAGACATAAAAGATGGGTTTTGGTGGGTATAAAACAACCTCAATTCACTTACGATCCTTAACTACTTGTTAAAAATTAGGGGAAAATGCAAAGAAAAATGAGGTAAAATTAATGATATGACCTCAAAGTTCACTCCCGATTGTATTACGAGGTCCCTAGAAGAATAAAAAGTTAGTTCGGTGGATTTCGAGAACGTAGAAATTCGAAAGAAACTTGATGATCTGTTAAAATTTTAAGAAAACTGAGGAGAAATTAGAGTAATAAGGTAAAAGATTATTCTTGTAGGTTTTAGGAGGTTCCTAAAAGACTTAAAAGTTGGGTTTTGGTGGATTTAAAACAACCTCAAATCACTTACGATCCATAACTACTTGTTAAAAATTAGGGAAAAATGCAAAGAAAAATGAGGTAAAATTAATTATATGACCTAAAAGTTCACTCCCGTTGGTATTACGAGGTCCCTAGAAGAATAAAAAGTTAGGTTTCGGTTGATTTCGAGAACGTCAAAAATATAAAGAAACTTGATGATTCGTTTAAATTCTAAGAAAACAGAGGTGAAATTAGAGTAATATGGTAAAAGATTATTCTTGTAGGTTTTAGGAGGTCCCTCGAAGACATAAAAGTTGGGTTTTGGTGGGTACAAAACAAGCTCAATTCACTTACGATCCTTAACTACTTGTTAAAAATTAGGGGAAAATGGAAAGAAAAATAAGGTAAAATTAATGATATGACCTCAAAGTTCACTCCCGTTGACCTTAGGACATCCCTAGAAGAATAAAAAGTTGGTTCGGTGGATTTCGAGAACGTAGAAATTCGAAAGAAACTTGATGATTTGTTAAAATTCTAAGAAAACTGAGGAGAAATTAGAGTAATAACGTAAAAGATTATTCTTGTAGGTTTTAGGAGGTCCCTCGAAGACATAAAATTTGGGTTTTGGTGGATTTAAAACAACCTCAATTCACTTACGATCCTTAACTACTTGTTAAAAATTAGGGGAAAATGCAAAGAAAAATGAGGTAAAATTAATGATATGACCTCAAAGTTCACTCCCGATAGTATTACGAGGTCCCTAGAAGAATAAAAAGTTAGTTCGGTGGATTTCGAGAACGTATAAATTCGAAAGAAACTTGATGATCTGTTAAAATTCTATGAAAACTAAGGAGAAATTAGTGTAATAACGTAAAAGATTATTCTTGTAGGTTTTAGGAGGTCCCTCGAAGATATAAAATTTGGGTTTTGGTGGATTTAAAACAACCTCAATTCACTTACGATCCTTAGCTACTTGTTAAAAATTAGGGGGAAATGCAAAGAAAAATGAGGTAAAATTAATTATATGATCTAAAAGTTCGATCCCGTTGGAATTACGAGGTCCCAAGAAGAATAAAAAGTTGGGTTTCGGTGGATTTCGAGAACGTAGAAATTCGAAAGAAACTTGATGATTTGGTAAAATTCTAAGATAACTGAGGAGAAATTAGAGTAATAAGGTAAAAGATTATTCTTGTAGGTTTTAGGACGTCCCTCGAAGACATAAAAGTTGGGTTTTGGTGGATTTAAAACAACCTCAATTCACTTACGATCCTTAACTACTAGTCAAAAATTAGGGGAAAATGCAAAGAAAAATGAGGTAAAATTAATGATATGACCTCAAAGTTCACTCCCGATTGTATTACGAGGTCCCTAGAAGAATAAAAAGTTAGTTCGGTGGATTTCGAGAACGTAGAAATTCGAAAGAAACTTGATGATCTGTTAAAATTTTAAGAAAACTGAGGAGAAATTAGAGTAATAAGGTAAAAGATTATTCTTGTAGGTTTTAGGAGGTTCCTAAAAGACTTAAAAGTTGGGTTTTGGTGGTTTTAAAACAACCTTAATTCACTTACGATCCTTAACTACTTGTTAAATATTTGGGGAAAATGCAAAGAAAATGAGGTAAAATTAATTATATGACCTAAAAGTTCACTCCCGTTGGTATTACGAGGTCCCTAGAAGAATAAAAAGTTAGGTTTCGGTTAATTTCGAGAACGTCAAAAATATAAAGAAACTTGATGATTCGTTAAAACTCTAAGAAAACAGAGGTGAAATTAGAGTAATATGGTAAAAGATTATTCTTGTAGGTTTTAGGAGGTCCCTCGAAGACATAAAAGTTGGGTTTTGGTGGGTATAAAACAACCTCAATTCACTTACGATCCTTAACTACTTGTTAAAAATTAGGGGAAAATGCAAAGAAAAATGAGGTAAAATTAATGATATGACCTCAAAGTTCACTCCCGTTGACCTTAGGACATCCCTAGAAGAATAAAAAGTTGGTTCGGTGGATTTCGAGAACGTAGAAATTCGAATGAAACTTGATGATTTGTTAAAATTCTAAGAAAACTGAGGAGAAATTAGAGTAATAACGTAAAAGAATATTCTTGTAGGTTTTAGGAGGTCCCTCGAAGACATAAAATTTGGGTTTTGGTGGATTTAAAACAACCTCAATTCACTTACGATCCTTAACTACTTGTTAAAAATTAGGGGAAAATGCAAAGAAAAATGAGGTAAAATTAATGATATGACCTCAAAGTTCACTCCCGATAGTATTACGAGGTCCCTAGAAGAATGAAAAGTTAGTTCGGTGGATTTCGAGAACGTATAAATTCGAAAGAAACTTGATGATCTGTTAAAATTCTATGAAAACTAAGGAGAAATTTGATTAATAACGTAAAAGATTATTCTTGTAGGTTTTAGGAGGTCCCTCGAAGACATAAAATTTGGGTTTTGGTGGAATTAAAACAACCTCAATTCACTTACGATCCTTAACTACTTGTTAAAAATTAGGGGAAAATGCAAAGAAAAATGAGGTAAAATTAATGATATGACCTCAAAGTTCACTCCCGATAGTATTACGAGGTCCCTAGAAGAATAAAAAGTTAGTTCGGTGGATTTCGAGAACGTATAAATTCGAAAGAAACTTGATGATCTGTTAAAATTCTATGAAAACTAAGGAGAAATTAGAGTAATAACGTAAAAGATTATTCTTGTAGGTTTTAGGAGGTCCCTCGAAGATATAAAATTTGGGTTTTGGTGGATTTAAAACAACCTCAATTCACTTACGATCCTTAACTACTTGTTAAAAATTAGGGGGAAATGCAAAGAAAAATGAGGTAAAATTAATTATATGATCTAAAAGTTCGATCCCGTTGGAATTACGAGGTCCCAAGAAGAATAAAAAGTTGGGTTTCGGTGGATTTCGAGAACGTAGAAATTCGAAAGAAACTTGATGATTTGGTAAAATTCTAAGATAACTGAGGAGAAATTAGAGTAATAAGGTAAAAGATTATTCTTGTAGGTTTTAGGACGTCCCTCGAAGACATAAAAGTTGGGTTTTGGTGGATTTAAAACAACCTCAATTCACTTACGATCCTTAACTACTAGTCAAAAATTAGGGGAAAATGCAAAGAAAAATGAGGTAAAATTAATGATATGACCTCAAAGTTCACTCCCGATTGTATTACGAGGTCCCTAGAAGAATAAAAAGTTAGTTCGGTGGATTTCGAGAACGTAGAAATTCAAAAGAAACTTGATGATCTGTTAAAATTTTAAGAAAACTGAGGAGAAATTAGAGTAATAAGGTAAAAGATTATTCTTGTAGGTTTTAGGAGGTTCCTAAAAGACTTAAAAGTTGGGTTTTGGTGGTTTTAAAACAACCTCAATTCACTTACGATCCTTAACTACTTGTTAAAAATTAGGGGAAAATGCAAAGAAAATGAGGTAAAATTAATTATATGACCTAAAAGTTCACTCCCGTTGGTATTACGAGGTCCCTAGAAGAATAAAAAGTTAGGTTTCGGTTGATTTCGAGAACGTCAAAAATATAAAGAAACTTGATGATTCGTTAAAACTCTAAGAAAACAGAGGTGAAATTAGAGTAATATGGTAAAAGATTATTCTTGTTGGTTTTAGGAGGTCCCTCGAAGACATAAAAGTTGGGTTTTGGTGGGTATAAAACAACCTCAATTCACTTACGATCCTTAACTACTTGTTAAAAATTAGGGGAAAATGCAAAGAAAAATGAGGTAAAATTAATGATATGACCTCAAAGTTCACTCCCGTTGACCTTAGGACATCCCTAGAAGAATAAAAAGTTGGTTCGGTGGATTTCGAGAACGTAGAAATTCGAAAGAAACTTGATGATTTGTTAAAATTCTAAGAAAACTGAGGAGAAATTAGAGTAATAACGTAAAAGATTATTCTTGTAGGTTTTAGGAGGTCCCTCGAAGACATAAATTTGGGTTTTGGTGGATTTAAAACAACCTCAATTCACTTACGATCCTTAACTACTTGTTAAAAATTAGGGGGAAATGCAAAGAAAAATGAGGTAAAATTAATGATATGACCTCAAAGTTCACTCCCGATAGTATTACGAGGTCCCTAGAAGAATGAAAAGTTAGTTCGGTGGATTTCGAGAACGTATAAATTCGAAAGAAACTTGATGATCTGTTAAAATTCTATGAAAACTAAGGAGAAATTTGAGTAATAACGTAAAAGATTATTCTTGTAGGTTTTAGGAGGTCCCTCGAAGATATAAAATTTGGGTTTTGGTGGATTTAAAACAACCTCAATTCACTTACGATCCTTAACTACTTGTTAAAAATTAGGGGGAAATGCAAAGAAAAATGAGGTAAAATTAATTATATGATCTAAATGTTCGATCCCGTTGGAATTACGAGGTCCCAAGAAGAATAAAAAGTTGGGTTTCGGTGGATTTCGAAAACGTATAAATTCGAAAGAAAGTTGATGATCTGTTAAAATTCTATGAAAACTGAGGAGAAATTAGAGTATTAACGTAAAAGATTATTCTTGTAGGTTTTAGGAGGTCCCTCGAAGACATAAAAGTTGGGTTTTGGTGGGTATAAAACAACCTCAATTCACTTACGATCCTTAACTACTTGTTAAAAATTGGGGGGAAATGCAAAGAAAAATGAGGTAAAATTAATGATATGACCTCAAAGTTCACTCCCGATAGTATTACAAGGTCCCTAGAAGAATAAAAAGTTAGTTCGGTGGATTTCGAGAACGTATAAATTCGAAAGAAACTTGATGATCTGTTAAAATTCTATGAAAACTAAGGAGAAATTAGAGTAATAACGTAAAAGATTATTCTTGTAGGTTTTAGGAGGTCCCTCGAAGATATAAAATTTGGGTTTTGGTGGATTTAAAACAACCTCAATTCACTTACGATCCTTAACTACTTGTTAAAAATTAGGGGGAAATGCAAAGAAAAATGAGGTAAAATTAATTATATGATCTAAAAGTTCGATCCCGTTGGAATTACGAGGTCCCAAGAAGAATAAAAAGTTGGGTTTCGGTGGATTTCGAGAACGTAGAAATTCGAAAGAAACTTGATGATTTGGTAAAATTCTAAGATAACTGAGGAGAAATTAGAGTAATAAGGTAAAAGATTATTCTTGTAGGTTTTAGGACGTCCCTCGAAGACATAAAAGTTGGGTTTTGGTGGATTTAAAACAACCTCAATTCACTTACGATCCTTAACTACTAGTCAAAAATTAGGGGAAAATGCAAAGAAAAATGAGGTAAAATTAATGATATGACCTCAAAGTTCACTCCCGATTGTATTACGAGGTCCCTAGAAGAATAAAAAGTTAGTTCGGTGGATTTCGAGAACGTAGAAATTCGAAAGAAACTTGATGATCTGTTAAAATTTTAAGAAAACTGAGGAGAAATTAGAGTAAGTAAAAGATTATTCTTGTAAGTTTTAGGAGGTTCCTAAAAGACTTAAAAGTTGGGTTTTGGTGGTTTTAAAACAACCTCAATTCACTTACGATCCTTAACTACTTGTTAAAAATTAGGGGAAAATGCAAAGAAAATGAGGTAAAATTAATTATATGACCTAAAAGTTCACTCCCGTTGGTATTACGAGGTCCCTAGAAGAATAAAACGTTAGGTTTCGGTTGATTTCGAGAACGTCAAAAATATAAAGAAACTTGATGATTCGTTAAAACTCTAAGAAAACAGAGGTGAAATTAGAGTAATATGGTAAAAGATTATTCTTGTTGGTTTTAGGAGGTCCCTCGAAGACATAAAAGTTGGGTTTTGGTGGGTATAAAACAACCTCAATTCACTTACGATCCTTAACTACTTGTTAAAAATTAGGGGAAAATGCAAAGAAAAATGAGGTAAAATTAATGATATGACCTCAAAGTTCACTCCCGTTGACCTTAGGACTTCCCTAGAAGAATAAAAAGTTGGTTCGGTGGATTTCGAGAACGTAGAAATTCGAAAGAAACTTGAATATTTGTTAAAATTCTAAGAAAACTGAGGAGAAATTAGAGTAATAACGTAAAAGATTATTCTTGTAGGTTTTAGGAGGTCCCTCGAAGACATAAATTTGGGTTTTGGTGGATTTAAAACAACCTCAATTCACTTACGATCCTTAACTACTTGTTAAAAATTAGGGGAAAATGCAAAGAAAAATGAGGTAAAATTAATGATATGACCTCAAAGTTCACTCCCGATAGTATTACGAGGTCCCTAGAAGAATGAAAAGTTAGTTCGGTGGATTTCGAGAACGTATAAATTCGAAAGAAACTTGATGATCTGTTAAAATTCTATGAAAACTAAGGAGAAATTTGAGTAATAACGTAAAAGATTATTCTTGTAGGTTTTAGGAGGTCCCTCGAAGATATAAAATTTGGGTTTTGGTGGATTTAAAACAACCTCAATTCACTTACGATCCTTAACTACTTGTTAAAAATTAGGGGGAAATGCAAAGAAAAATGAGGTAAAATTAATTATATGATCTAAAAGTTCGATCCCGTTGGAATTACGAGGTCCCAAGAAGAATAAAAAGTTGGGTTTCGGTGGATTTCGAAAACGTATAAATTCGAAAGAAAGTTGATGATCTGTTAAAATTCTATGAAAACTGAGGAGAAATTAGAGTATTAACGTAAAAGATTATTCTTGTAGGTTTTAGGAGGTCCCTCGAAGACATAAAAGTTGGGTTTTGGTGGGTATAAAACAACCTCAATTCACTTACGATCCTTAACTACTTGTTAAAAATTGGGGGAAAATGCAAAGAAAAATGAGGTAAAATTAATGATATGACCTCAAAGTTCACTCCCGATAGTATTACAAGGTCCCTAGAAGAATAAAAAGTTAGTTCGGTGGATTTCGAGAACGTATAAATTCGAAAGAAACTTGATGATCTGTTAAAATTCTATGAAAACTAAGGAGAAATTAGAGTAATAACGTAAAAGATTATTCTTGTAGGTTTTAGGAGGTCCCTCGAAGATATAAAATTTGGGTTTTGGTGGATTTAAAACAACCTCAATTCACTTACGATCCTTAACTACTTGTTAAAAATTAGGGGGAAATGCAAAGAAAAATGAGGTAAAATTAATTATATGATCTAAAAGTTCGATCCCGTTGGAATTACGAGGTCCCAAGAAGAATAAAAAGTTGGGTTTCGGTGGATTTCGAGAACGTAGAAATTCGAAAGAAACTTGATGATTTGGTAAAATTCTAAGATAACTGAGGAGAAATTAGAGTAATAAGGTAAAAGATTATTCTTGTAGGTTTTAGGACGTCCCTCGAAGACATAAAAGTTGGGTTTTGGTGGATTTAAAACAACCTCAATTCACTTACGATCCTTAACTACTAGTCAAAAATTAGGGGAAAATGCAAAGAAAAATGAGGTAAAATTAATGATATGACCTCAAAGTTCACTCCCGTTGACCTTAGGACTTCCCTAGAAGAATAAAAAGTTGGTTCGGTGGATTTCGAGAACGTAGAAATTCGAAAGAAACTTGAATATTTGTTAAAATTCTAAGAAAACTGAGGAGAAATTAGAGTAATAACGTAAAAGATTATTCTTGTAGGTTTTAGGAGGTCCCTCGAAGACATAAATTTGGGTTTTGGTGGATTTAAAACAACCTCAATTCACTTACGATCCTTAACTACTTGTTAAAAATTAGGGGAAAATGCAAAGAAAAATGAGGTAAAATTAATGATATGACCTCAAAGTTCACTCCCGATAGTATTACGAGGTCCCTAGAAGAATGAAAAGTTAGTTCGGTGGATTTCGAGAACGTATAAATTCGAAAGAAACTTGATGATCTGTTAAAATTCTATGAAAACTAAGGAGAAATTTGAGTAATAACGTAAAAGATTATTCTTGTAGGTTTTAGGAGGTCCCTCGAAGATATAAAATTTGGGTTTTGGTGGATTTAAAACAACCTCAATTCACTTACGATCCTTAACTACTTGTTAAAAATTAGGGGGAAATGCAAAGAAAAATGAGGTAAAATTAATTATATGATCTAAAAGTTCGATCCCGTTGGAATTACGAGGTCCCAAGAAGAATAAAAAGTTGGGTTTCGGTGGATTTCGAAAACGTATAAATTCGAAAGAAAGTTGATGATCTGTTAAAATTCTATGAAAACTGAGGAGAAATTAGAGTATTAACGTAAAAGATTATTCTTGTAGGTTTTAGGAGGTCCCTCGAAGACATAAAAGTTGGGTTTTGGTGGGTATAAAACAACCTCAATTCACTTACGATCCTTAACTACTTGTTAAAAATTGGGGGAAAATGCAAAGAAAAATGAGGTAAAATTAATGATATGACCTCAAAGTTCACTCCCGATAGTATTACAAGGTCCCTAGAAGAATAAAAAGTTAGTTCGGTGGATTTCGAGAACGTATAAATTCGAAAGAAACTTGATGATCTGTTAAAATTCTATGAAAACTAAGGAGAAATTAGAGTAATAACGTAAAAGATTATTCTTGTAGGTTTTAGGAGGTCCCTCGAAGATATAAAATTTGGGTTTTGGTGGATTTAAAACAACCTCAATTCACTTACGATCCTTAACTACTTGTTAAAAATTAGGGGGAAATGCAAAGAAAAATGAGGTAAAATTAATTATATGATCTAAAAGTTCGATCCCGTTGGAATTACGAGGTCCCAAGAAGAATAAAAAGTTGGGTTTCGGTGGATTTCGAGAACGTAGAAATTCGAAAGAAACTTGATGATTTGGTAAAATTCTAAGATAACTGAGGAGAAATTAGAGTAATAAGGTAAAAGATTATTCTTGTAGGTTTTAGGACGTCCCTCGAAGACATAAAAGTTGGGTTTTGGTGGATTTAAAACAACCTCAATTCACTTACGATCCTTAACTACTAGTCAAAAATTAGGGGAAAATGCAAAGAAAAATGAGGTAAAATTAATGATATGACCTCAAAGTTCACTCCCGATTGTATTACGAGGTCCCTAGAAGAATAAAAAGTTAGTTCGGTGGATTTCGAGAACGTAGAAATTCGAAAGAAACTTGATGATCTGTTAAAATTTTAAGAAAACTGAGGAGAAATTAGAGTAATAAGGTAAAAGATTATTCTTGTAAGTTTTAGGAGGTTCCTAAAAGACTTAAAAGTTGGGTTTTGGTGGTTTTAAAACAACCTCAATTCACTTACGATCCTTAACTACTTGTTAAAAATTAGGGGAAAATGCAAAGAAAAGGAGGTAAAATTAATTATATGACCTAAAAGTTCACTCCCGTTGGTATTACGAGGTCCCTAGAAGAATAAAACGTTAGGTTTCGGTTGATTTCGAGAACGTCAAAAATATAAAGAAACTTGATGATTCGTTAAAACTCTAAGAAAACAGAGGTGAAATTAGAGTAATATGGTAAAAGATTATTCTTGTTGGTTTTAGGAGGTCCCTCGAAGACATAAAAGTTGGGTTTTGGTGGGTATAAAACAACCTCAATTCACTTACGATCCTTAACTACTTGTTAAAAATTAGGGGAAAATGCAAAGAAAAATGAGGTAAAATTAATGATATGACCTCAAAGTTCACTCCCGTTGACCTTAGGACTTCCCTAGAAGAATAAAAAGTTGGTTCGGTGGATTTCGAGAACGTAGAAATTCGAAAGAAACTTGATGATTTGTTAAAATTCTAAGAAAACTGAGGAGAAATTAGAGTAATAACGTAAAAGATTATTCTTGTAGGTTTTAGGAGGTCCCTCGAAGACATAAATTTGGGTTTTGGTGGATTTAAAACAACCTCAATTCACTTACGATCCATAACTACTTGTTAAAAATTAGGGGAAAATGCAAAGAAAAATGAGGTAAAATTAATGATATGACCTCAAAGTTCACTCCCGATAGTATTACGTGGTCCCTAGAAGAATGAAAAGTTAGTTCGGTGGATTTCGAGAACGTATAAATTCGAAAGAAACTTGATGATCTGTTAAAATTCTATGAAAACTAAGGAGAAATTTGAGTAATAACGTAAAAGATTATTCTTGTAGGTTTTAGGAGGTCCCTCGAAGATATAAAATTTGGGTTTTGGTGGATTTAAAACAACCTCAATTCACTTACGATCCTTAACTACTTGTTAAAAATTAGGGGGAAATGCAAAGAAAAATGAGGTAAAATTAATTATATGATCTAAAAGTTCGATCCCGTTGGAATTACGAGGTCCCAAGAAGAATAAAAAGTTGGGTTTCGGTGGATTTCGAAAACGTATAAATTCGAAAGAAAGTTGATGATCTGTTAAAATTCTATGAAAACTGAGGAGAAATTAGAGTATTAACGTAAAAGATTATTCTTGTAGGTTTTAGGAGGTCCCTCGAAGACATAAAAGTTGGGTTTTGGTGGGTATAAAACAACCTCAATTCACTTACGATCCTTAACTACTTGTTAAAAATTGGGGGAAAATGCAAAGAAAAATGAGGTAAAATTAATGATATGACCTCAAAGTTCACTCCCGATAGTATTACAAGGTCCCTAGAAGAATAAAAAGTTAGTTCGGTGGATTTCGAGAACGTATAAATTCGAAAGAAACTTGATGATCTGTTAAAATTCTATGAAAACTAAGGAGAAATTAGAGTAATAACGTAAAAGATTATTCTTGTAGGTTTTAGGAGGTCCCTCGAAGATATAAAATTTGGGTTTTGGTGGATTTAAAACAACCTCAATTCACTTACGATCCTTAACTACTTGTTAAAAATTAGGGGGAAATGCAAAGAAAAATGAGGTAAAATTAATTATATGATCTAAAAGTTCGATCCCGTTGGAATTACGAGGTCCCAAGAAGAATAAAAAGTTGGGTTTCGGTGGATTTCGAGAACGTAGAAATTCGAAAGAAACTTGATGATTTGGTAAAATTCTAAGATAACTGAGGAGAAATTAGAGTAATAAGGTAAAAGATTATTCTTGTAGGTTTTAGGACGTCCCTCGAAGACATAAAAGTTGGGTTTTGGTGGATTTAAAACAACCTCAATTCACTTACGATCCTTAACTACTAGTCAAAAATTAGGGGAAAATGCAAAGAAAAATGAGGTAAAATTAATGATATGACCTCAAAGTTCACTCCCGATTGTATTACGAGGTCCCTAGAAGAATAAAAAGTTAGTTCGGTGGATTTCGAGAACGTAGAAATTCGAAAGAAACTTGATGATCTGTTAAAATTTTAAGAAAACTGAGGAGAAATTAGAGTAATAAGGTAAAAGATTATTCTTGTAAGTTTTAGGAGGTTCCTAAAAGACTTAAAAGTTGGGTTTTGGTGGTTTTAAAACAACCTCAATTCACTTACGATCCTTAACTACTTGTTAAAAATTAGGGGAAAATGCAAAGAAAAGGAGGTAAAATTAATTATATGACCTAAAAGTTCACTCCCGTTGGTATTACGAGGTCCCTAGAAGAATAAAACGTTAGGTTTCGGTTGATTTCGAGAACGTCAAAAATATAAAGAAACTTGATGATTCGTTAAAACTCTAAGAAAACAGAGGTGAAATTAGAGTAATATGGTAAAAGATTATTCTTGTTGGTTTTAGGAGGTCCCTCGAAGACATAAAAGTTGGGTTTTGGTGGGTATAAAACAACCTCAATTCACTTACGATCCTTAACTACTTGTTAAAAATTAGGGGAAAATGCAAAGAAAAATGAGGTAAAATTAATGATATGACCTCAAAGTTCACTCCCGTTGACCTTAGGACTTCCCTAGAAGAATAAAAAGTTGGTTCGGTGGATTTCGAGAACGTAGAAATTCGAAAGAAACTTGATGATTTGTTAAAATTCTAAGAAAACTGAGGAGAAATTAGAGTAATAACGTAAAAGATTATTCTTGTAGGTTTTAGGAGGTCCCTCGAAGACATAAATTTGGGTTTTGGTGGATTTAAAACAACCTCAATTCACTTACGATCCTTAACTACTTGTTAAAAATTAGGGGAAAATGCAAAGAAAAATGAGGTAAAATTAATGATATGACCTCAAAGTTCACTCCCGATAGTATTACGAGGTCCCTAGAAGAATGAAAAGTTAGTTCGGTGGATTTCGAGAACGTATAAATTCGAAAGAAACTTGATGATCTGTTAAAATTCTATGAAAACTAAGGAGAAATTTGAGTAATAACGTAAAAGATTATTCTTGTAGGTTTTAGGAGGTCCCTCGAAGATATAAAATTTGGGTTTTGGTGGATTTAAAACAACCTCAATTCACTTACGATCCTTAACTATTTGTTAAAAATTAGGGGGAAATGCAAAGAAAAATGAGGTAAAATTAATTATATGATCTAAAAGTTCGATCCCGTTGGAATTACGAGGTCCCAAGAAGAATAAAAAGTTGGGTTTCGGTGGATTTCGAAAACGTATAAATTCGAAAGAAAGTTGATGATCTGTTAAAATTCTATGAAAACTGAGGAGAAATTAGAGTATTAACGTAAAAGATTATTCTTGTTGGTTTTAGGAGGTCCCTCGAAGACATAAAAGTTGGGTTTTGGTGGGTATAAAACAACCTCAATTCACTTACGATCCTTAACTACTTGTTAAAAATTGGGGGAAAATGCAAAGAAAAATGAGGTAAAATTAATGATATGACCTCAAAGTTCACTCCCGATAGTATTACAAGGTCCCTAGAAGAATAAAAAGTTAGTTCGGTGGATTTCGAGAACGTATAAATTCGAAAGAAACTTGATGATCTGTTAAAATTCTATGAAAACTAAGGAGAAATTAGAGTAATAACGTAAAAGATTATTCTTGTAGGTTTTAGGAGGTCCCTCGAAGATATAAAATTTGGGTTTTGGTGGATTTAAAACAACCTTAATTCACTTACGATCCTTAACTACTTGTTAAAAATTAGGGGGAAATGCAAAGAAAAATGAGGTAAAATTAATTATATGATCTTAAAGTTCGATCCCGTTGGAATTACGAGGTCCCAAGAAGAATAAAAAGTTGGGTTTCGGTGGATTTCGAGAACGTAGAAATTCGAAAGAAACTTGATGATTTGGTAAAATTCTAAGATAACTGAGGAGAAATTAGAGTAATAAGGTAAAAGATTATTCTTGTAGGTTTTAGGACGTCCCTCGAAGACATAAAAGTTGGGTTTTGGTGGATTTAAAACAACCTCAATTCACTTACGATCCTTAACTACTAGTCAAAAATTAGGGGAAAATGCAAAGAAAAATGAGGTAAAATCAATGATATGACCTCAAAGTTCACTCCCGATTGTATTACGAGGTCCCTAGAAGAATAAAAAGTTAGTTCGGTGGATTTCGAGAACGTAGAAATTCGAAAGAAACTTGATGATCTGTTAAAATTTTAAGAAAACTGAGGAGAAATTAGAGTAATAAGGTAAAAGATTATTCTTGTAAGTTTTAGGAGGTTCCTAAAAGACTTAAAAGTTGGGTTTTGGTGGTTTTAAAACAACCTCAATTCACTTACGATCCTTAACTACTTGTTAAAAATTAGGGGAAAATGCAAAGAAAAGGAGGTAAAATTAATTATATGACCTAAAAGTTCACTCCCGTTGGTATTACGAGGTCCCTAGAAGAATAAAACGTTAGGTTTCGGTTGATTTCGAGAACGTCAAAAATATAAAGAAACTTGATGATTCGTTAAAACTCTAAGAAAACAGAGGTGAAATTAGAGTAATATGGTAAAAGATTATTCTTGTTGGTTTTAGGAGGTCCCTCGAAGACATAAAAGTTGGGTTTTGGTGGGTATAAAACAACCTCAATTCACTTACGATCCTTAACTACTTGTTAAAAATTAGGGGAAAATGCAAAGAAAAATGAGGTAAAATTAATGATATGACCTCAAAGTTCACTCCCGTTGACCTTAGGACTTCCCTAGAAGAATAAAAAGTTGGTTCGGTGGATTTCGAGAACGTAGAAATTCGAAAGAAACTTGATGATTTGTTAAAATTCTAAGAAAACTGAGGAGAAATTAGAGTAATAACGTAAAAGATTATTCTTGTAGGTTTTAGGAGGTCCCTCGAAGACATAAATTTGGGTTTTGGTGGATTTAAAACAACCTCAATTCACTTACGATCCTTAACTACTTGTTAAAAATTAGGGGAAAATGCAAAGAAAAATGAGGTAAAATTAATGATATGACCTCAAAGTTCACTCCCGATAGTATTACGAGGTCCCTAGAAGAATGAAAAGTTAGTTCGGTGGATTTCGAGAACGTATAAATTCGAAAGAAACTTGATGATCTGTTAAAATTCTATGAAAACTAAGGAGAAATTTGAGTAATAACGTAAAAGATTATTCTTGTAGGTTTTAGGAGGTCCCTCGAAGATATAAAATTTGGGTTTTGGTGGATTTAAAACAACCTCAATTCACTTACGATCCTTAACTATTTGTTAAAAATTAGGGGGAAATGCAAAGAAAAATGAGGTAAAATTAATTATATGATCTAAAAGTTCGATCCCGTTGGAATTACGAGGTCCCAAGAAGAATAAAAAGTTGGGTTTCGGTGGATTTCGAAAACGTATAAATTCGAAAGAAAGTTGATGATCTGTTAAAATTCTATGAAAACTGAGGAGAAATTAGAGTATTAACGTAAAAGATTATTCTTGTTGGTTTTAGGAGGTCCCTCGAAGACATAAAAGTTGGGTTTTGGTGGGTATAAAACAACCTCAATTCACTTACGATCCTTAACTACTTGTTAAAAATTGGGGGAAAATGCAAAGAAAAATGAGGTAAAATTAATGATATGACCTCAAAGTTCACTCCCGATAGTATTACAAGGTCCCTAGAAGAATAAAAAGTTAGTTCGGTGGATTTCGAGAACGTATAAATTCGAAAGAAACTTGATGATCTGTTAAAATTCTATGAAAACTAAGGAGAAATTAGAGTAATAACGTAAAAGATTATTCTTGTAGGTTTTAGGAGGTCCCTCGAAGATATAAAATTTGGGTTTTGGTGGATTTAAAACAACCTCAATTCACTTACGATCCTTAACTACTTGTTAAAAATTAGGGGGAAATGCAAAGAAAAATGAGGTAAAATTAATTATATGATCTTAAAGTTCGATCCCGTTGGAATTACGAGGTCCCAAGAAGAATAAAAAGTTGGGTTTCGGTGGATTTCGAGAACGTAGAAATTCGAAAGAAACTTGATGATTTGGTAAAATTCTAAGATAACTGAGGAGAAATTAGAGTAATAAGGTAAAAGATTATTCTTGTAGGTTTTAGGACGTCCCTCGAAGACATAAAAGTTGGGTTTTGGTGGATTTAAAACAACCTCAATTCACTTACGATCCTTAACTACTAGTCAAAAATTAGGGGAAAATGCAAAGAAAAATGAGGTAAAATCAATGATATGACCTCAAAGTTCACTCCCGATTGTATTACGAGGTCCCTAGAAGAATAAAAAGTTAGTTCGGTGGATTTCGAGAACGTAGAAATTCGAAAGAAACTTGATGATCTGTTAAAATTTTAAGAAAACTGAGGAGAAATTAGAGTAATAAGGTAAAAGATTATTCTTGTAAGTTTTAGGAGGTTCCTAAAAGACTTAAAAGTTGGGTTTTGGTGGTTTTAAAACAACCTCAATTCACTTACGATCCTTAACTACTTGTTAAAAATTAGGGGAAAATGCAAAGAAAATGAGGTAAAATTAATTATATGACCTAAAAGTTCACTCCCGTTGGTATTACGAGGTCCCTAGAAGAATAAAACGTTAGGTTTCGGTTGATTTCGAGAACGTCAAAAATATAAAGAAACTTGATGATTCGTTAAAACTCTAAGAAAACAGAGGTGAAATTAGAGTAATATGGTAAAAGATTATTCTTGTTGGTTTTAGGAGGTCCCTCGAAGACATAAAAGTTGGGTTTTGGTGGGTATAAAACAACCTCAATTCACTTACGATCCTTAACTACTTGTTAAAAATTAGGGGAAAATGCAAAGAAAAATGAGGTAAAATTAATGATATGACCTCAAAGTTCACTCCCGTTGACCTTAGGACTTCCCTAGAAGAATAAAAAGTTGGTTCGGTGGATTTCGAGAACGTAGAAATTCGAAAGAAACTTGATGATTTGTTAAAATTCTAAGAAAACTGAGGAGAAATTAGAGTAATAACGTAAAAGATTATTCTTGTAGGTTTTAGGAGGTCCCTCGAAGACATAAATTTGGGTTTTGGTGGATTTAAAACAACCTCAATTCACTTACGATCCTTAACTACTTGTTAAAAATTAGGGGAAAATGCAAAGAAAAATGAGGTAAAATTAATGATATGACCTCAAAGTTCACTCCCGATAGTACTACGAGGTCCCTAGAAGAATGAAAAGTTAGTTCGGTGGATTTCGAGAACGTATAAATTCGAAAGAAACTTGATGATCTGTTAAAATTCTATGAAAACTAAGGAGAAATTTGAGTAATAACGTAAAAGATTATTCTTGTAGGTTTTAGGAGGTCCCTCGAAGATATAAAATTTGGGTTTTGGTGGATTTAAAACAACCTCAATTCACTTACGATCCTTAACTACTTGTTAAAAATTAGGGGGAAATGCAAAGAAAAATGAGGTAAAATTAATTATATGATCTAAAAGTTCGATCCCGTTGGAATTACGAGGTCCCAAGAAGAATAAAAAGTTGGGTTTCGGTGGATTTCGAAAACGTATAAATTCGAAAGAAAGTTGATGATCTGTTAAAATTCTATGAAAACTGAGGAGAAATTAGAGTATTAACGTAAAAGATTATTCTTGTAGGTTTTAGGAGGTCCCTCGAAGACATAAAAGTTGGGTTTTGGTGGGTATAAAACAACCTCAATTCACTTACGATCCTTAACTACTTGTTAAAAATTGGGGGAAAATGCAAAGAAAAATGAGGTAAAATTAATGATATGACCTCAAAGTTCACTCCCGATAGTATTACAAGGTCCCTAGAAGAATAAAAAGTTAGTTCGGTGGATTTCGAGAACGTATAAATTCGAATGAAACTTGATGATCTGTTAAAATTCTATGAAAACTAAGGAGAAATTAGAGTAATAACGTAAAAGATTATTCTTGTAGGTTTTAGGAGGTCCCTCGAAGATATAAAATTTGGGTTTTGGTGGATTTAAAACAACCTCAATTCACTTACGATCCTTAACTACTTGTTAAAAATTAGGGGGAAATGCAAAGAAAAATGAGGTAAAATTAATTATATGATCTAAAAGTTCGATCCCGTTGGAATTACGAGGTCCCAAGAAGAATAAAAAGTTGGGTTTCGGTGGATTTCGAGAACGTAGAAATTCGAAAGAAACTTGATGATTTGGTAAAATTCTAAGATAACTGAGGAGAAATTAGAGTAATAAGGTAAAAGATTATTCTTGTAGGTTTTAGGACGTCCCTCGAAGACATAAAAGTTGGGTTTTGGTGGATTTAAAACAACCTCAATTCACTTACGATCCTTAACTACTAGTCAAAAATTAGGGGAAAATGCAAAGAAAAATGAGGTAAAATTAATGATATGACCTCAAAGTTCACTCCCGATTGTATTACGAGGTCCCTAGAAGAATAAAAAGTTAGTTCGGTGGATTTCGAGAACGTAGAAATTCGAAAGAAACTTGATGATCTGTTAAAATTTTAAGAAAACTGAGGAGAAATTAGAGTAATAAGGTAAAAGATTATTCTTGTAAGTTTTAGGAGGTTCCTAAAAGACTTAAAAGTTGGGTTTTGGTGGTTTTAAAACAACCTCAATTCACTTACGATCCTTAACTACTTGTTAAAAATTAGGGGAAAATGCAAAGAAAAGGAGGTAAAATTAATTATATGACCTAAAAGTTCACTCCCGTTGGTATTACGAGGTCCCTAGAAGAATAAAACGTTAGGTTTCGGTTGATTTCGAGAACGTCAAAAATATAAAGAAACTTGATGATTCGTTAAAACTCTAAGAAAACAGAGGTGAAATTAGAGTAATATGGTAAAAGATTATTCTTGTTGGTTTTAGGAGGTCCCTCGAAGACATAAAAGTTGGGTTTTGGTGGGTATAAAACAACCTCAATTCACTTACGATCCTTAACTACTTGTTAAAAATTATGGGAAAATGCAAAGAAAAATGAGGTAAAATTAATGATATGACCTCAAAGTTCACTCCCGTTGACCTTAGGACTTCCCTAGAAGAATAAAAAGTTGGTTCGGTGGATTTCGAGAACGTAGAAATTCGAAAGAAACTTGATGATTTGTTAAAATTCTAAGAAAACTGAGGAGAAATTAGAGTAATAACGTAAAAGATTATTCTTGTAGGTTTTAGGAGGTCCCTCGAAGACATAAATTTGGGTTTTGGTGGATTTAAAACAACCTCAATTCACTTACGATCCTTAACTACTTGTTAAAAATTAGGGGAAAATGCAAAGAAAAATGAGGTAAAATTAATGATATGACCTTAAAGTTCACTCCCGATAGTATTACGAGGTCCCTAGAAGAATGAAAAGTTAGTTCGGTGGATTTCGAGAACGTATAAATTCGAAAGAAACTTGATGATCTGTTAAAATTCTATGAAAACTAAGGAGAAATTTGAGTAATAACGTAAAAGATTATTCTTGTAGGTTTTAGGAGGTCCCTCGAAGATATAAAATTTGGGTTTTGGTGGATTTAAAACAACCTCAATTCACTTACGATCCTTAACTACTTGTTAAAAATTAGGGGGAAATGCAAAGAAAAATGAGGTAAAATTAATTATATGATCTAAAAGTTCGATCCCGTTGGAATTACGAGGTCCCAAGAAGAATAAAAAGTTGGGTTTCGGTGGATTTCGAAAACGTATAAATTCGAAAGAAAGTTGATGATCTGTTAAAATTCTATGAAAACTGAGGAGAAATTAGAGTATTAACGTAAAAGATTATTCTTGTAGGTTTTAGGAGGTCCCTCGAAGACATAAAAGTTGGGTTTTGGTGGGTATAAAACAACCTCAATTCACTTACGATCCTTAACTACTTGTTAAAAATTAGGGGAAAATGCAAAGAAAAATGAGGTAAAATTAATGATATGACCTCAAAGTTCACTCCCGTTGACCTTAGGACATCCCTAGAAGAATAAAAAGTTGGTTCGGTGGATTTCGAGAACGTAGAAATTCGAAAGAAACTTGATGATTTGTTAAAATTCTAAGATAACTGAGGAGAAATTAGAGTAATAACGTAAAAGATTATTCTTGTAGGTTTTAGGAGGTCCCTCGAAGACATAAAATTTGGGTTTTGGTGGATTTAAAACAACCTCAATTCACTTACGATCCTTAACTACTTGTTAAAAATTAGGGGAAAATGCAAAGAAAAATGAGGTAAAATTAATGATATGACCTCAAAGTTCACTCCCGATAGTGTTACGAGGTCCCTAGAAGAATAAAAAGTTAGTTCGGTGGATTTCGAGAACGTATAAATTCGAAAGAAACTTGATGATCTGTTAAAATTCTATGAAAACTAAGGAGAAATTAGAGTAATAACGTAAAAGATTATTCTTGTAGGTTTTAGGAGGTTCCTAAAAGACTTAAAAGTTGGGTTTTGGTGGATTTAAAACAACCTCAATTCACTTACGATCCTTAACTACTTGTTAAAAATTAGGGGAAAATGCAAAGAAAAATGAGGTAAAATTAATTATATGACCTAAAAGTTCACTCCCGTTGGTATTACGAGGTCCCTAGAAGAATAAAAAGTTAGGTTTCGGTTGATTTCGAGAACGTCAAAAATATAAAGAAACTTGATGATTCGTTTAAACTCTAAGAAAACAGAGGTGAAATTAGAGTAATATGGTAAAAGATTATTCTTGTCGGTTTTAGGAGGTCCCTCGAAGACATAAAAGTTGGGTTTTGGTGGGTATAAAACAACCTCAATTCACTTACGATCCTTAACTACTTGTTAAAAATTAGGGGAAAATGCAAAGAAAAATGAGGTAAAATTAATGATATGACCTCAAAGTTCACTCCCGTTGACCTTAGGACATCCCTAGAAGAATAAAAAGTTGGTTCGGTGGATTTCGAGAACGTAGAAACTCGAAAGAAACTTGATGATTTGTTAAAATTCTAAGATAACTGAGGAGAAATTAGAGTAATAAGGTAAAAGATTATTCTTTTAGGTTTTAGGACGTCCCTCGAAGACATAAAAGTTGGGTTTTGGTGGATTTAAAACAACCTCAATTCACTTACGATCCTTAACTACTAGTCAAAAATTAGGGGAAAATGCAAAGAAAAATGAGGTAAAATTAATGATATGACCTCAAAGTTCACTCCCGATTGTATTACGAGGTCCCTAGAAGAATAAAAAGTTAGTTCGGTGGATTTCGAGAACGTACAAATTCGAAAGAAACTTGATGATCTGTTAAAATTTTAAGAAAACTGAGGAGAAATTAGAGTAATAAGGAAAAAGATTATTCTTGTAGGTTTTAGGAGGTTCCTAAAAGACTTAAAAGTTGGGTTTTGGTGGATTTAAAACAACCTCAATTCACTTACGATCCTTAACTACTTGTTAAAAATTAGGGGAAAATGCAAAGAAAAATGAGGTAAAATTAATTATATGACCTAAAAGTTCACTCCCGTTGGTATTACGAGGTCCCTAGAAGAATAAAAAGTTAGGTTTCGGTTGATTTCGAGAACGTCAAAAATATAAAGAAACTTGATGATTCGTTAAAACTCTAAGAAAACAGAGGTGAAATTAGAGTAATATGGTAAAAGATTATTCTTGTAGGTTTTAGGAGGTCCCTCGAAGACATAAAAGTTGGGTTTTGGTGGGTATAAAACAACCTCAATTCACTTACGATCCTGAACTACTTGTTAAAAATTAGGGGAAAATGCAAAGAAAAATGAGGTAAAATTAATGATATGACCTCAAAGTTCACTCCCGTTGACCTTAGGACATCCCTAGAAGAATAAAAAGTTGGTTCGGTGGATTTCGAGAACGTAGAAATTCGAAAGAAACTTGATGATTTGTTAAAATTCTAAGATAACTGAGGAGAAATTAGAGTAATAACGTAAAAGATTATTCTTGTAGGTTTTAGGAGGTCCCTCGAAGACATAAAATTTGGGTTTTGGTGGATTTAAAACAACCTCAATTCACTTACGATCCTTAACTACTTGTTAAAAATTAGGGGAAAATGCAAAGAAAAATGAGGTAAAATTAATGATATGACCTCAAAGTTCACTCCCGATAGTGTTACGAGGTCCCTAGAAGAATAAAAAGTTAGTTCGGTGGATTTCGAGAACGTATAAATTCGAAAGAAACTTGATGATCTGTTAAAATTCTATGAAAACTAAGGAGAAATTAGAGTAATAACGTAAAAGATTATTCTTGTAGGTTTTAGGAGGTTCCTAAAAGACTTAAAAGTTGGGTTTTGGTGGATTTAAAACAACCTCAATTCACTTACGATCCTTAACTACTTGTTAAAAATTAGGGGAAAATGCAAAGAAAAATGAGGTAAAATTAATTATATGACCTAAAAGTTCACTCCCGTTGGTATTACGAGGTCCCTAGAAGAATAAAAAGTTAGGTTTCGGTTGATTTCGAGAACGTCAAAAATATAAAGAAACTTGATGATTCGTTTAAACTCTAAGAAAACAGAGGTGAAATTAGAGTAATATGGTAAAAGATTATTCTTGTCGGTTTTAGGAGGTCCCTCGAAGACATAAAAGTTGGGTTTTGGTGGGTATAAAACAACCTCAATTCACTTACGATCCTTAACTACTTGTTAAAAATTAGGGGAAAATGCAAAGAAAAATGAGGTAAAATTAATGATATGACCTCAAAGTTCACTCCCGTTGACCTTAGGACATCCCTAGAAGAATAAAAAGTTGGTTCGGTGGATTTCGAGAACGTAGAAACTCGAAAGAAACTTGATGATTTGTTAAAATTCTAAGATAACTGAGGAGAAATTAGAGTAATAAGGTAAAAGATTATTCTTTTAGGTTTTAGGACGTCCCTCGAAGACATAAAAGTTGGGTTTTGGTGGATTTAAAACAACCTCAATTCACTTACGATCCTTAACTACTAGTCAAAAATTAGGGGAAAATGCAAAGAAAAATGAGGTAAAATTAATGATATGACCTCAAAGTTCACTCCCGATTGTATTACGAGGTCCCTAG
This sequence comes from Potentilla sterilis, assembly GCA_963682095.1. Taxonomy (NCBI): domain Eukaryota; kingdom Viridiplantae; phylum Streptophyta; class Magnoliopsida; order Rosales; family Rosaceae; genus Potentilla; species Potentilla sterilis. The sequence goes on from OY821756.1 coordinate 31,802,427, forward strand.
AAGAATAAAAAGTTAGTTCGGTGGATTTCGAGAACGTACAAATTCGAAAGAAACTTGATGATCTGTTAAAATTTTAAGAAAACTGAGGAGAAATTAGAGTAATAAGGTAAAAGATTATTCTTGTAGGTTTTAGGAGGTTCCTAAAAGACTTAAAAGTTGGGTTTTGATGGTTTTAAAACAACCTCAATTCACTTACGATCCTTAACTACTTGTTAAAAATTAAGGGAAAATGCAAAGAAAATGAGGTAAAATTAATTATATGACCTAAAAGTTCACTCCCGTTGGTATTACGAGGTCCCTAGAAGAATAAAAAGTTAGGTTTCGGTTGATTTCGAGAACGTCAAAAATATAAAGAAACTTGATGATTCGTTAAAACTCTAAGAAAACAGAGGTGAAATTAGAGTAATATGGTAAAAGATTATTCTTGTAGGTTTTAGGAGGTCCCTCGAAGACATAAAAGTTGGGTTTTGGTGGGTATAAAACAACCTCAATTCACTTACGATCCTTAACTACTTGTTAAAAATTAGGGGAAAATGCAAAGAAAAATGAGGTAAAATTAATGATATGACCTCAAAGTTCACTCCCGTTGACCTTAGGACATCCCTAGAAGAATAAAAAGTTGGTTCGGTGGATTTCGAGAACGTATAAATTTTAAAGAAATTTGATGATCTGTTAAAATTCTATGAAAACTGAGGAGAAATTAGAGTAATAACGTAAAAGATTATTCTTGTAGGTTTTAGGAGGTCCCTCGAAGATATAAAATTTGGGTTTTGGTGGATTTAAAACAACCTCAATTCACTTACGATCCTTAACTAGTTAAAAATTAGGGGATAATGCAAAGAAAAATGAGGTAAAATTAATGATATGACCTCAAAGTTCACTCCCGATTGTATTACGAGGTCCCTAGAAGAATAAAAAGTTAGTTCGGTGGATTTCGAGAACGTATAAATTCGAAAGAAACTTGATGATCTGTTAAAATTCTATGAAAACTAAGGAGAAATTAGAGTAATAACGTAAAAGATTATTCTTGTAGGTTTTAGGAGGTTCCTAAAAGACTTAAAAGTTGGGTTTTGGTGGATTTAAAACAACCTCAATTCACTTACGATCCATAACTACTAGTCAAAAATTAGGGGAAAATGCAAAGAAAAATGAGGTAAAATTAATTCTATGACCTAAAAGTTCACTCCCGTTGGTATTACGAGGTCCCTAGAAGAATAAAAAGTTAGTTCGGTGGATTTCGAGAACGTAGAAATTCGAAAGAAACTTGATGATCTGTTAAAATTTTAAGAACACTGAGGAGAAATTAGAGTAATAAGGTAAAAGATTATTCTTGTAGGTTTTAGGAGGTTCCTAAAAGACGTAAAAGTTGGGTTTTGGTGGTTTTAAAACAACCTCAATTCACTTACGATCCTTAACTACTTGTTAAAAATTAGGGGAAAATGCAAAGAAAATGAGGTAAAATTAATTATATGACCTAAAAGTTCACTCCCGTTGGTATTACGAGGTCCCTAGAAGAATAAAAAGTTAGGTTTCGGTTGATTTCGAGAACGTCAAAAATATTAAGAAACTTGATGATTCGTTAAAACTCTAAGAAAACAGAGGTGAAATTAGAGTAATATGGTAAAAGATTATTCTTGTAGGTTTTAGGAGGTCCCTCGAAGACATAAAAGTTGGGTTTTGGTGGGTATAAAACAACCTCAATTCACTTACGATCCTTAACTACTTGTTAAAAATTAGGGGAAAATGCAAATAAAAATGAGGTAAAATTAATGATATGACCTCAAAGTTCACTCCCGTTGACCTTAGGACATCCCTAGAAGAATAAAAAGTTGGTTCGGTGGATTTCGAGAACGTAGAAATTCGAAAGAAACTTGATGATTTGTTAAAATTCTAAGAAAACTGAGGAGAAATTAGAGTAATAACGTAAAAGATTATTCTTGTAGGTTTTAGGAGGTCCCTCGAAGACATAAAATTTGGGTTTTGGTGGATTTAAAACAACCTCAATTCACTTACGATCCTTAACTACTTGTTAAAAATTAGGGGAAAATGCAAAGAAAAATGAGGTAAAATTAATGATATGACCTCAAAGTTCACTCCCGATAGTATTACGAGGTCCCTAGAAGAATAAAAAGTTAGTTCGGTGGATTTCGAGAACGTATAAATTCGAAAGAAACTTGATGATCTGTTAAAATTCTATGAAAACTAAGGAGAAATTAGAGTAATAACGTAAAAGATTATTCTTGTAGGTTTTAGGAGGTCCCTCGAAGATATAAAATTTGGGTTTTGGTGGATTTAAAACAACCTCAATTCACTTACGATCCTTAACTACTTGTTAAAAATTAGGGGGAAATGCAAAGAAAAATGAGGTAAAATTAATTATATGATCTAAAAGTTCGATCCCGTTGGAATTACGAGGCCCCAAGAAGAATAAAAAGTTGGGTTTCGGTGGATTTCGAAAACGTATAAATTCGAAAGAAACTTGATGATCTGTTAAAATTCTATGAAAACTGAGGAGAAATTAGAGTATTAACGTAAAAGATTATTCTTGTAGGTTTTAGGAGGTCCCTCGAAGACATAAAAGTTGGGTTTTGGTGGGTATAAAACAACCTCAATTCACTTACGATCCTTAACTACTTGTTAAAAATTAGGGGAAAATGCAAAGAAAAATGAGGTAAAATTAATGATATGACCTCAAAGTTCACTCCCGTTGACCTTAGGACATCCCTAGAAGAATAAAAAGTTGGTTCGGTGGATTTCGAGAACGTAGAAATTCGAAAGAAACTTGATGATTTGTTAAAATTCTAAGATAACTGAGGAGAAATTAGAGTAATAAGGTAAAAGATTATTCTTGTAGGTTCTAGGACGTCCCTCGAAGACATAAAAGTTGGGTTTTGGTGGATTTAAAACAACCTCAATTCACTAACGATCCTTAACTACTAGTCAAAAATTAGGGGAAAATGCAAAGAAAAATGAGGTAAAATTAATGATATGACCTCAAAGTTCACTCCCGATTGTATTACGAGGTCCCTAGAAGAATAAAAAGTTAGTTCGGTAGATTTCGAGAACGTAGAAATTCGAAAGAAACTTGATGATCTGTTAAAATTTTAAGAAAATTGAGGAGAAATTAGAGTAATAAGGTAAAAGATTATTCTTGTAGGTTTTAGGAGGTTCCTAAAAGACTTAAAAGTTGGCTTTTGGTGGTTTTAAAACAACCTCAATTCACTTACGATCCTTAACTACTTGTTAAAAATTAGGGGAAAATGCAAAGAAAATGAGGTAAAATTAATTATATGACCTAAAAGTTCACTCCCGTTGGTATTACGAGGTCCCTAGAAGAATAAAAAGTTAGGTTTCGGTTTATTTCGAGAACGTCAAAAATATAAAGAAACTTGATGATTCGTTAAAACTCTAAGAAAACAGAGGTGAAATTAGAGTAATATGGTAAAAGATTATTCTTGTCGGTTTTAGGAGGTCCCTCGAAGACATAAAAGTTGGGTTTTGGTGGGTATAAAACAACCTCAATTCACTTACGATCCTTAACTACTTGTTAAAAATTAGGGGAAAATGCAAAGAAAAATGAGGTAAAATTAATGATATGACCTCAAAGTTCACTCCCGTTGACCTTAGGACATCCCTAGAAGAATAAAAAGTTGGTTCGGTGGATTTCGAGAACGTAGAAATTCGAAAGAAACTTGATGATTTGTTAAAATTCAAAGATAACTGAGGAGAAATTTGAGTAATAAGGTAAAAGATTATTCTTGTAGGTTTTAGGACGTCCCTCGAAGACATAAAAGTTGGGTTTTGGTGGATTTAAAACAACCTCAATTCACTTACGATCCTTAACTACTAGTCAAAAATTAGGGGAAAATTCAAAGAAAAATGAGGTAAAATTAATGATATGACCTCAAAGTTCACTCCCGATTGTATTACGAGGTCCCTAGAAGAATAAAAAGTTAGTTCGGTGGATTTCGAGAACGTAGAAATTCGAAAGAAACTTGATGATCTGTTAAAATTTTAAGAAAACTGGGGAGAAATTAGAGTAATAAGGTAAAAGATTATTCTTGTAGGTTTTAGGAGGTTCCTAAAAGACTTAAAAGTTGGGTTTTGGTGGTTTTAAAACAACCTCAATTCACTTACGATCCTTAACTACTTGTTAAAAATTAGGGGAAAATGCTAAGAAAATGAGGTAAAATTAATTATATGACCTAAAAGTTCACTCCCGTTGGTATTACGAGGTCCCTAGAAGAATAAAAAGTTAGGTTTCGGTTGATTTCGAGAACGTCAAAAATATAAAGAAACTTGATGATTCGTTAAAACTCTAAGAAAACAGAGGTGAAATTAGAGTAATATGGTAAAAGATTATTCTTGTCGGTTTTAGGAGGTCCCTCGAAGACATAAAAGTTGGGTTTTGGTGGGTATAAAACAACCTCAATTCACTTACGATCCTTAACTACTTGTAAAAAATTAGGGGAAAATGCAAAGAAAAATGAGGTAAAATTAATGATATGACCTCAAAGTTCACTCCCGTTGACCTTAGGACATCCCTAGAAGAATAAAAAGTTGGTTCGGTGGATTTCGAGAACGTAGAAATTCGAAAGAAACTTGATGATTTGTTAAAATTCTAAGATAACTGAGGAGAAATTAGAGTAATAAGGTAAAAGATTATTCTTGTAGGTTTTAGGACGTCCCTCGAAGACATAAAAGTTGGGTTTTGGTGGATTTAAAACAACCTCAATTCACTTACGATCCTTAACTACTAGTCAAAAATTAGGGGAAAATGCAAAGAAAAATGAGGTAAAATTAATGATATGACCTCAAAGTTCACTCCCGATTGTATTACGAGGTCCCTAGAAGAATAAAAAGTTAGTTCGGTGGATTTCGAGAACGTAGAAATTCGAAAGAAACTTGATGATCTGTTAAAATTCTAAGAAAACTGAGGAGAAATTAGAGTAATAAGGTAAAAGATTATTCTTGTAGGTTTTAGGAGGTTCCTAAAAGACTTAAAAGTTGGGTTTTGGTGGATTTAAAACAACCTCAATTCACTTACGATCCTTAACTACTTGTTAAAAATTAGGGGAAAATGCAAAAAAAAATGAGGTAAAATTAATTATATGACCTAAAAGTTCACTCCCGTTGGTATTACGAGGTCCCTAGAAGAATAAAAAGTTAGGTTTCGGTTGATTTCGAGAACGTCAAAAATATAAATAAACTTGATGATTCGTTTAAATTCTTAGAAAACAGAGGTGAAATTAGAGTAATATGGTAAAAGATTATTCTTGTAGGTTTTAGGAGGTCCCTCGAAGACATAAAAGTTGGGTTTTGGTGGGTATAAAACAACCTCAATTCACTTACGATCCTTAACTACTTGTTAAAAATTAGGGGATAATGCAAAGAAAAATAAGGTAAAATTAATGATATGACCTCAAAGTTCACTCCCGTTGACCTTAGGACATCCCTAGAAGAATAAAAAGTTGGTTCGGTGGATTTCGAGAACGTAGAAATTCGAAAGAAACTTGATGATTTGTTAAAATTCTAAGAAAACTGAGGAGAAATTAGAGTAATATGGTAAAACATCATTCTTGTAGGTTTTAGGAGGTCCCTAAAACACTTAAAATTTGGGTTTTGGTGGATTTAAAGAAACCTCAATTCACTTACGATCCTTAACTACTAGTTAAAAATTAGGGGAAAATGCAAAGAAAAATGAGGTAAAATTAATAATATGACCTCAAAGTTCACTCCCGATGGTATTACGAGGTCCCTAGAAGAATAAAAAGTTAGTTCGGTGGATTTCGAGAACGTAGAAATTCGAAAGAAACTTGATGATCTGTTAAAATTTTAAGAACACTGAGGAGAAATTAGAGTAATAAGGTAAAAGATTATTCTTGTAGGTTTTAGGAGGTTCCTAAAAGACTTAAAAGTTGGGTTTCGGTGGATTTAAAACAACCTCAATTCACTTACGATCCTTAACTACTTGTTAAAAATTAGTGGAAAATGCAAATAAAAATGAGGTAAAATTAATGATATGACCTCAAAGTTCACTCCCGTTGACCTTAGGACATCCCTAGAAGAATAAAAAGTTGGTTCGGTGGATTTCGAGAACGTAGAAATTCGAAAGAAACTTGATGATTTGTTAAAATTCTAAGAAAACTGAGGAGAAATTAGAGTAATAAGGTAAAAGATTATTCTTGTAGGTTTTAGGAGGTTCCTAAAAGACTTAAAAGTTGGGTTTTGTTGGATTTAAAACAACCTCAATTCACTTACGATCCTTAACTACTTGTTAAAAATTAGGGGAAAATGCAAAGAAAAATGAGGTAAAATTAATTATATGACCTAAAAGTTCACTCCCGTTGGTATTACGAGGTCCCTAGAAGAATAAAAAGTTAGGTTTCGGTTGATTTCGAGAACGTCAAAAATATAAAGAAACTTGATGATTCGTTTAAATTCTTAGAAAACAGAGGTGGAATTAGAGTAATATGGTAAAAGATTATTCTTGTAGGTTTTAGGAGGTCCCTCGAAGACATAAAAGTTGGGTTTTGGTGGGTATAAAACAACCTCAATTCACTTACGATCCTTAACTACTTGTTAAAAATTAGGGGATAATGCAAAGAAAAATAAGGTAAAATTAATGATATGACCTCAAAGTTCACTCCCGTTGACCTTAGGACATCCCTAGAAGAATAAAAAGTTGGTTCGGTGGATTTCGAGAACGTAGAAATTCGAAAGAAACTTGATGATTTGTTAAAATTCTAAGAAAACTGAGGAGAAATTAGAGTAATAAGGTAAAACATCATTCTTGTAGGTTTTAGGAGACCCTAAAACACTTAAAAGTTGGGTTTTGGTGGATTTAAAATAACCTCAATTCACTTACGATCCTTAACTACTTGTTAAAAATTAGGGGAAAATGCAAAGAAAAATGAGGTAAAATTAATGATATGACCTCAAAGTTCACTCCCGATAGTATTACGAGGTCCCTAGAAGAATAAAAAGTTGGTTCGGTGGATTTCGAGAACGTATAAATTCGAAAGAAACTTGATGATCTGTTAAAATTCTATGAAAACTGAGGAGAAATTAGAGTAATAACGTAAAAGATTATTCTTGTAGGTTTTAGGAGGTCCCTCGAAGATATAAAATTTGGGTTTTGGTGGATTTAAAACAACCTCAATTCACTTACGATCCTTAACTACTTGTTAAAAATTAGGGGAAAATGCAAAGAAAAATGAGGTAAAATTAATGATATGACCTCAAAGTTCACTCCCGATTGTATTACGAGGTCCCTAGAAGAATAAAAAGTTAGTTCGGTGGATTTCGAGAACGTAGAAATTCGAAAGAAACTTGATGATCTGTTAAAATTCTAAGAAAACTGAGGAGAAATTAGAGTAATAAGGTAAAAGATTATTCTTGTAGGTTTTAGGAGGTTCCTAAAAGACTTAAAAGTTGGGTTTTGGTGGATTTAAAACAACCTCAATTCACTTACGATCCTTAACTACTTGTTAAAAATTAGGGGAAAATGCAAAGAAAAATGAGGTAAAATTAATTATATGACCTAAAAGTTCACTCCCGTTGGTATTACGAGGTCCCTAGAAGAATAAAAAGTTAGGTTTCGGTTGATTTCGAGAACGTCAAAAATATAAAGAAACTTGATGATTCGTTTAAATTCTTAGAAAACAGAGGTGGAATTAGAGTAATATGGTAAAAGATTATTCTTGTAGGTTTTAGGAGGTCCCTCGAAGACATAAAAGTTGGGTTTTGGTGGGTATAAAACAACCTCAATTCACTTACGATCCTTAACTACTTGTTAAAAATTAGGGGATAATGCAAAGAAAAATAAGGTAAAATTAATGATATGACCTCAAAGTTCACTCCCGTTGACCTTAGGACATCCCTAGAAGAATAAAAAGTTGGTTCGGTGGATTTCGAGAACGTAGAAATTCGAAAGAAACTTGATGATTTGTTAAAATTCTAAGAAAACTGAGGAGAAATTAGAGTAATAAGGTAAAACATCATTCTTGTAGGTTTTAGGAGACCCTAAAACACTTAAAAGTTGGGTTTTGGTGGATTTAAAATAACCTCAATTCACTTACGATCCTTAACTACTTGTTAAAAATTAGGGGGAAATGCAAAGAAAAATGAGGTAAAATTAATGATATGACCTCAAAGTTCACTCCCGATAGTATTACGAGGTCCCTAGAAGAATAAAAAGTTGGTTCGGTGGATTTCGAGAACGTATAAATTCGAAAGAAACTTGATGATCTGTTAAAATTCTATGAAAACTGAGGAGAAATTAGAGTAATAACGTAAAAGATTATTCTTGTAGGTTTTAGGAGGTCCCTCGAAGATATAAAATTTGGGTTTTGGTGGATTTAAAACAACCTCAATTCACTTACGATCCTTAACTACTTGTTAAAAATTAGGGGAAAATGCAAAGAAAAATGAGGTAAAATTAATGATATGACCTCAAAGTTCACTCCCGATTGTATTACGAGGTCCCTAGAAGAATAAAAAGTTAGTTCGGTGGATTTCGAGAACGTAGAAATTCGAAAGAAACTTGATGATCTGTTAAAATTCTAAGAAAACTGAGGAGAAATTAGAGTAATAAGGTAAAAGATTATTCTTGTAGGTTTTAGGAGGTTCCTAAAAGACTTAAAAGTTGGGTTTTGGTGGATTTAAAACAACCTCAATTCACTTACGATCCTTAACTACTTGTTAAAAATTAGGGGAAAATGCAAAGAAAAATGAGGTAAAATTAATTATATGACCTAAAAGTTCACTCCCGTTGGTATTACGAGGTCCCTAGAAGAATAAAAAGTTAGGTTTCGGTTGATTTCGAGAACGTCAAAAATATAAAGAAACTTGATGATTCGTTTAAATTCTTAGAAAACAGAGGTGGAATTAGAGTAATATGGTAAAAGATTATTCTTGTAGGTTTTAGGAGGTCCCTCGAAGACATAAAAGTTGGGTTTTGGTGGGTATAAAACAACCTCAATTCACTTACGATCCTTAACTACTTGTTAAAAATTAGGGGATAATGCAAAGAAAAATAAGGTAAAATTAATGATATGACCTCAAAGTTCACTCCCGTTGACCTTAGGACATCCCTAGAAGAATAAAAAGTTGGTTCGGTGGATTTCGAGAACGTAGAAATTCGAAAGAAACTTGATGATTTGTTAAAATTCTAAGAAAACTGAGGAGAAATTAGAGTAATAAGGTAAAACATCATTCTTGTAGGTTTTAGGAGACCCTAAAACACTTAAAAGTTGGGTTTTGGTGGATTTAAAATAACCTCAATTCACTTACGATCCTTAACTACTTGTTAAAAATTAGGGGGAAATGCAAAGAAAAATGAGGTAAAATTAATGATATGACCTCAAAGTTCACTCCCGATAGTATTACGAGGTCCCTAGAAGAATAAAAAGTTGGTTCGGTGGATTTCGAGAACGTATAAATTCGAAAGAAACTTGATGATCTGTTAAAATTCTATGAAAACTGAGGAGAAATTAGAGTAATAACGTAAAAGATTATTCTTGTAGGTTTTAGGAGGTCCCTCGAAGATATAAAATTTGGGTTTTGGTGGATTTAAAACAACCTCAATTCACTTACGATCCTTAACTACTTGTTAAAAATTAGGGGAAAATGCAAAGAAAAATGAGGTAAAATTAATGATATGACCTCAAAGTTCACTCCCGATTGTATTACGAGGTCCCTAGAAGAATAAAAAGTTAGTTCGGTGGATTTCGAGAACGTAGAAATTCGAAAGAAACTTGATGATCTGTTAAAATTCTAAGAAAACTGAGGAGAAATTAGAGTAATAAGGTAAAAGATTATTCTTGTAGGTTTTAGGAGGTTCCTAAAAGACTTAAAAGTTGGGTTTTGGTGGATTTAAAACAACCTCAATTCACTTACGATCCTTAACTACTTGTTAAAAATTAGGGGAAAATGCAAAGAAAAATGAGGTAAAATTAATAATATGACCTAAAAGTTCACTCCCGTTGGTATTACGAGGTCCCTAGAAGAATAAAAAGTTAGGTTTCGGTTGATTTCGAGAACGTCAAAAATATAAAGAAACTTGATGATTCGTTTAAATTCTTAGAAAACAGAGGTGGAATTAGAGTAATATGGTAAAAGATTATTCTTGTAGGTTTTAGGAGGTCCCTCGAAGACATAAAAGTTGGGTTTTGGTGGGTATAAAACAACCTCAATTCACTTACGATCCTTAACTACTTGTTAAAAATTAGGGGATAATGCAAAGAAAAATAAGGTAAAATTAATGATATGACCTCAAAGTTCACTCCCGTTGACCTTAGGACATCCCTAGAAGAATAAAAAGTTGGTTCGGTGGATTTCGAGAACGTAGAAATTCGAAAGAAACTTGATGATTTGTTAAAATTCTAAGAAAACTGAGGAGAAATTAGAGTAATAAGGTAAAACATCATTCTTGTAGGTTTTAGGAGACCCTAAAACACTTAAAAGTTGGGTTTTGGTGGATTTAAAATAACCTCAATTCACTTACGATCCTTAACTACTTGTTAAAAATTAGGGGAAAATGCAAAGAAAAATGAGGTAAAATTAATGATATGACCTCAAAGTTCACTCCCGTTGACCTTAGGACATCCCTAGAAGAATAAAAAGTTGGTTCGGTGGATTTCGAGAACGTATAAATTCGAAAGAAACTTGATGATCTGTTAAAATTCTATGAAAACTGAGGAGAAATTAGAGTAATAACGTAAAAGATTATTCTTGTAGGTTTTAGGAGGTCCCTCGAAGATATAAAATTTGGGTTTTGGTGGATTTAAAACAACCTCAATTCACTTACGATCCTTAACTACTTGTTAAAAATTAGGGGAAAATGCAAAGAAAAATGAGGTAAAATTAATGATATGACCTCAAAGTTCACTCCCGATTGTATTACGAGGTCCCTAGAAGAATAAAAAGTTAGTTCGGTGGATTTCGAGAACGTAGAAATTCGAAAGAAACTTGATGATCTGTTAAAATTCTAAGAAAACTGAGGAGAAATTAGAGTAATAAGGTAAAAGATTATTCTTGTAGGTTTTAGGAGGTTCCTAAAAGACTTAAAAGTTGGGTTTTGGTGGATTTAAAACAACCTCAATTCACTTACGATCCTTAACTACTTGTTAAAAATTAGGGGAAAATGCAAAGAAAAATGAGGTAAAATTAATTATATGACCTAAAAGTTCACTCCCGTTGACCTTAGGACATCCCTAGAAGAATAAAAAGTTGGTTCGGTGGATTTCGAGAACGTATAAATTCGAAAGAAACTTGATGATCTGTTAAAATTCTATGAAAACTGAGGAGAAATTAGAGTAATAACGTAAAAGATTATTCTTGTAGGTTTTAGGAGGTCCCTCGAAGATATAAAATTTGGGTTTTGGTGAATTTAAAACAACCTCAATTCACTTACGATCCTTAACTACTTGTTAAAAATTAGGGGAAAATGCAAATAAAAATGAGGTAAAATTAATGATATGACCTCAAAGTTCACTCCCGTTGACCTTAGGACATCCCTAGAAGAATAAAAAGTTGGTTCGGTGGATTTCGAGAACGTATAAATTCGAAAGAAACTTGATGATCTGTTAAAATTCTATGAAAACTGAGGAGAAATTAGAGTAATAACGTAAAAGATTATTCTTGTAGGTTTTAGGAGGTCCCTCGAAGATATAAAATTTGGGTTTTGGTGGATTTAAAACAACCTCAATTCACTTACGATCCCTAACCACTTGTTCAAAATTAGGGGAAAATGCAAAGAAAAATGAGGTAAAATTAATGATATGACCTAAAAGTTCACTCCCGTTGGTATTACGAGGTCCCTAGAAGAATAAAAAGTTGGGTTTCTGTGGATTTCGAGAACGTAGAAATTCGAAAGAAACTTGATGATTTGATAAAATTCTAAGAAAAATAAGGAGAAATTAGAGTAATAAGGTAAAAGAGTATTCTTGTAGGTTTTAAGAGGTCCCTAGAGGACATAAAAGTCGGGTTTTGGTGGATTTAAAACAACCTCAATTCACTTACGATCTCTAACCACTTGTTCAAAATTAGGGGAAAATGCAAAGAAAAATGAGGTAAAATTAATGATATGACCTAAAAGTTCACTCCCGTTGGTATTACGAGGTCCCTAGAAGAATAAAAAGTTGGGTTTCTGTGGATTTCGAGAACGTCAAAAATCGAAAGAAACTTGATGATTTGTTAAAATTCTAAGAAAAATGAGGAGAAATAAGAGTAATAAGGTAAAAGAGTATTCTTGTAGGTTTTAATAGGTCCCTAGAAGACATAAAAGTTGGGTTTTGGTGGATTTAAAACAAACTCAATTCACTTACGATCCCTAACCACTTGTTCAAAATTAGGAGAAATAAGAGTAATAAGGTAAAAGAGTATTCTTCAAAACTGTATAATCATAACATGTGCCCGTCGTGGCACTCCTTAGTTTTAACCCCTTTGAGCCTACATTGAGCTTTTCTTTTCATCACCCTTAAACATTTCCCTTTTGCCTAGTATAGTTTCATCTTTTCCCTTGTCATTGAAACTTGGCAAAAGCTTGAAACCGAGAAGAAATTTGAACATTGTGTGATGTTGTGAAACAAGTGTGGGGTGAACTTAGCTGAAATTTGTTTGAAATATTTTATGTGAGCCGTGCCTAAAAGAACAGAAGAGAGAAAACAAAAATCGGACAGAAAATAAAAAAAAAACAAAAAAAAACAATAAGTCCGAAACAAAAGAAAAAGAATAGGCATGGCTTTGAATGAAAAATTGCTAAGTTCTCTCGTATTATGTTGTGAATTTGGAGTTTGTATCTATTTAAAGACCTATCATTGTTATATTTGGTCTTTGTTCGTTTTCACAATGCTTTGGGAAAGAAAAGAATGAAGTTTGGGGCAACAAAATGATATTTGACCCTTGGAGGGAAGGCATAAGGAGAATTGAGCTTTGCCAAGTTTTGGTGATATCTTTAAGCTCCAATTATCCAAGAATTCTCACCTATGCAGCCGAGCCCCATTATTCTCCCTTTAAAACGTCTTCCATGATTCTTAAGATAGGTGAATTTGATTTGTGGAGATTTTCTCAAGAGTTAAGCATATGGTTTTGGTCCATTCGTGCACATAATTGTTACATGAGGTTTTTCCAGAAAATTATTCACAAAGTGCTTTCTTTTCATGAAATATGCAAGCTATTTGAATGCCTTACAATCTTTTCTCTTGCATATACTTTGAGTGAATTGCCATGATCAAATGAAAAAAAGAGAGTATGCCTAGTGAGGAGGATCGGATTAACCTTACATGTTGATGCTTATATGTTTGCTTCTCACTTATTCATGCCGTGATACATGTTTATGGAATTTGGAATTTGTGTGCTTATTCTCGAATGTTTAACTTGAAAGCTATGCATTCTTAAGATTCTGAGACAATTGTTTTAGGGGCAGTATTAGTTTTGTTTTTAATTTAATTTTGCTAAGGGACTAGAAAAAGTTAAGTGTGGGGTAATTTGATAGGAGCATTTTATGCGACGTTCTTAATATGTTTTTACCTCCATTTATGCTTTTCTTAACCCTTATTTGTGTAAGATCGAGTCATTAGAGTGAGTCTTGAGTCTTTGGCAGAAATAATATGAAATTGTGCGCAATGATATTGAATTAGAAAAGTTTCGGCAATTCCTAGTCAAACTAGAAATCCTAATTGAACCAGGAAAGTAAAAATGCTTTGTCGTTTCTAAAAACGATGAAGATTGAAATTAGGAAACTTCTTTTGATTAGGAAACCTATTCGGATTAGGAAACCTAGCTTGTCTAGGAAACTAAAATGAATAAGGAAATCGGATTGAACAAGGAAACCTATTTTGAATAGGGAAGATTATTCTTGCCGAAACTTACCATATTTATTTTCTTGACTTTTCAGAAAATAATTCCAGAGTTGAAATCTTGAAGCAAGAGGAAAAGAAGACCTAAAAAGGCAAGGAAAGCTCGGATGCAAATAGGAAAGAAGAGAAGAAACATAAAGAACCCTGTTCAAATTCGGGCAGATTCCAGTCTGTCAACTTCTGGAATTTCTGCCGGACGAACCACAACGAATTTGGGGAAACCCTTTTATGGCGAGGAAGGCCTTTGAGTCTAGTTTCTTCAGGATGTGGAATCGCATCAAAAGCTTTCCTGAGTAAAAAGTTATGCTAGAATCATTGCCGAAAGGTCAGTCTGCCGATTTCAGAAAAGAAGAAAAGAAGAAGGAAGGAAGGTTTGGCCGGTTTGTCCTAGCTACAAAAGGGAAGGTTTAATTGCTGAATCATACAAGTAAAGGGACATTATTCTTACATCAAATTGGTAAGAAACCTTTGTGCAAAAAGGAAAAGAATTCAGCCAAAACAAGAAAAGGAAAGAACTCTTACTACTTGCCGGTTTTGCACCATTCCTTAATGGCTAGGGTTTCTCTTTGTTCCCCATATAACTTGGCCGGCTGCCTCTCTTCATGATCATCACATTCTACACGAAAATACTAGCTAAAGTTCTGCCAAAGTTCTCTCAAGTGAAGGAAGAAAATCCTCAAGCCGAAACACATCCATCCTCCCACCACAAAATCGCAAGAACCCTAACTTACCTTCATCCGTGCACTCCACCACTTCTTGCCGAATCTTCCAAGGTTTTTCAAGTAGTGATTCATCCCTATGGCTTGTATTATTTTCTGCCTTGTTACAATCTTTGTTGTAATAATACTTGGTTTAATTTTGGTTTTATATGAATGTTTTAATATCGGTTTCTATTGAAGTTATGATGTTTATGTGAACAATTTTATGTATGATTTCCGAATTATTTGAATAGGGCTGTGGTATATTTCGGTTATGTTTCTTTGATTTGCTTGATTAATTTTCATGAATTCTATGCATAAAAGTCTTGTACGTGCGGGCTGCCCTTGTCATGGCAGTTCCAAGGGTCTCGATTTCACTTGCCAAAGTAATTTAGATTGCATCATACGCTGAGTTGTTGTGTCTAAATCACTTAAGAGGGTTACCATAATTCTGAAAATTTTCATGTTTAAACAAGATGTGTGATGACTTGGTGGGAGCCGAAACGGCGCTAATTTAAAACCCTGCAAAATGTCATCGTTAGTATGGATAAATAGGGTTCGATCAATCCGGGGAACTTGAAGGGTAATCGAGAATTAAAGTGTTAACAGAAACATAACAATGGGGGATTCGGAATTGGGGTAAAATACTTACTGAAAATAAAAAAAAAACCTAAATATATATACAAGTGATCAATAATTCCACACAAAGCATAGCACAAAGAACTTTAAAATCATGCATGACACGAACCAAAGAACAAATAGGCAGCAAGCATACAATCGGCAATTCCTATGATTTAACTTAATTCCAATTTTAATTAGAGCCCTCAGCGGTCCATCTAATCGTTAAGACTTCACAAGTATTTAGAGTTAACTCAGCGTATCACCCTAAACATAATGTTAATCGGTTTAAAAACACTCAGCATAGAAATTAAACACGAAGAACATATAAGCAAAAAAGCCAAATTGGAAACACATAAACAAGCAAGTCGTCACACATCTTGTTTAAACATGCAAATTTTCAGAATTATGGTAACCCTCTTAAGTGACTTAGACACAACAACTCAGCGTATGATGCAATCTAAATTACTTTGGCAAGTGAAATCGAGACCCTTGGAACTGCCATGACAGGGGCAGCCCGCACATACACGATTTTTATGCATAGAATTCATGAAAATTAATCAAGCAACTCATAGAAACATAGCCGAATATACCACTGCCCTATTCAAAGAATTCGGAAATCATACATGAAATTGTTTATACAAACATCACATAACTTCAATAGAAACCGAAATTATAACATTCATACAAAACCAAAATTAAACCAAGTATTATTACAACAAAGATTGTAACAAGGCAGAAAATAATACAAGCCATAAGGATGAATCACAACTTTAAAAACCTTGGAAGATTCGGCAAGATGTGGTGGTGTGCACGGATGAAGGTAGGTTAGGGTTCTGCGATTTTGTGGTGGGAGAATGGATGTGTTTCGGCTTGATGATTTTCTTCCTTCACTTGAGAGAACTTGGGCAGAACTTTTGCTAGTATTTTCGTGCAGCATATGATGATCCTGAAGAGAGGTAGCCGGCCAAGTTATATGGGGAACAAAGAGAAACCCTAGCCATTAAGGAATGGTGCAAAACCGGCAAGTAGTAAGAGTTCTTTCCTTTTCTTGTTTTGGCTGAATTCTTTTCCTTTTTGCACAAAGGTTTCTTACCAATTTGATGTAAGAATAATGTCCCTTTCCTTGTATGATTCAGCAATTAAACCTTCCCTTTTGTAGCTAGGACAAACCGGCCAAACCTTCCTTCTTCTTTTCTTCTTTTCTGAAATCGGCAGACTGACCTTTCGGCAATGATTCTAGCATAACTTTTTACTCAGAAAAGCTTTTGATGCGATTCCAAATCCTGAAGAAACTAGACTCACAGGCCTTTCTCGCCATAAAAGGGTTTCCCCAAATTCGTTGTGGTTCGTCCGGCAGAAATTCCAGAAGTTGACAGACAGGAATCTGCCCGAATTTGAACAGGGTTCTTTATGTTTCTTCTCTTCTTTCCTATTTGCATCCGAGCTTTCCTTACCTTTTTAGGTCTTCTTTTCCTCTTGCTTCAAGATTTCAATTGTGGAATTATTTTCTGAAAAGTCAAGAAAATAAATATGGTAAGTTTCGGCAAGAATAATCTTCCCTATTCAAAATAGGTTTCCTTGTTCAATCCGATTTCCTAATTCATTTTAGTTTCCTAGACAAGCTAGGTTTCCTAATCCGAATAGGTTTCCTAATCAAAAGAAGTTTCCTAATTTCAATCTTCGTCATTTTTAGAAACGACAAAGCATTTTTACTTTCCTGTTTCAATTAGGATTCCTAGTTTGACTAGGAATTGCCGCAACTTTTCTAATTCAATATCATTGCGCACAATTTCATATTATTTCTGCCAAAGACTCAAGACTCACTCTAATGACTCGATCTTACACAAATAAGGGTTAAGAAAAGCATAAATGAAAGTAAACACATATTAAGAACGTCGCATAAAATGCTCCTATCAAATTACCCCACACTTACGATCCTTAACTACATGTTAAAATTTGGGGAAAATGCAAGGAAAAATAAGGTAAAATTAATGATAGGATCTAAAAGTTCACTCCCGTTGGTATTACGAGGTCCCTAGATGAATAAAAAGTTGGGTTTCAGTGGATTTCGAGAACGTTCAAATTCGAAAGAAACTTGATGATTTGATAAAATTCTAAAAAAAATGAGGAGAAATTAGAGTAATAAGGTAAAAGAGTATTCTTGTAGGTTTTAAGAGGTCCCTAGAAGACATATTAGTTGGGTTTTGGTGGATTTAAAACAACCTCAATTCACTTACGATCCTTAACCACTTGTTCAAAATTTGGGGAAAATGCAAAGAAAAATGAGGTAAAATTAATGATATGACCTAAAAGTTCACTCCCGTTGGTATTACGAGGTCCCTAGAAGAATAAAAAGTTAGGATTCGGTTGATTTCGAGAACGTCAAAAATATAAAGAAACTTGATGATTCGTTTAAATTCTAAGAAAACAGAGGTGAAATTAGAGTAATATGGTAAAAGATTATTCTTGTAGGTTTTAGGAGGTCCCTCGAAGACATAAAAGTTGGGTTTTGGTGGGTATAAAACAACCTCAATTCACTTACAATCCTTAACTACATGTTAAAAATTTGGGGAAAATGCAAGAAAAAATGAGGTAAAACTAATTATATGACCTACAAGTTCACTCCCGTTGGTATTACGAGGTCCCTAGAAGAATAAAAAGTTGGGTTTCGGTGGATTTCGAGAACGTCAAAAATCGAAAGAAACTTGATGATTTGTTAAAATTCTAAGAAAAATGAGGAGAAATTAGAGTAATAAGGTAAAAGAGTATTCTTGTAGGTTTTAAGAGGTCCCTAGAAGACATAAAAGTTGGGTTTTGGTGGATTTAAAACAACCTCAATTCACTTACGATCCCTAACCACTTGTTCAAAATTAGGGGCAAATGCAAAGAAAAATGAGGTAAAATTAATGATATGACCTAAAAGTTCACTCCCGTTGGTATTACGAGGTCCCTAGAAGAATAAAAAGTTGGGTTTCGGTGGATTTCGAGAACGTAGAAATTCGAAAGAAACTTGATGATTTGATAAAATTCTAAGAAAAATAAGGAGAAATTAGAGTAATAAGGTAAAAGAGTATTCTGGTAGGTTTTAAGAGGTCCCTAGAAGACATAAAAGTTGGATTTTGGTGGATTTAAAACAACCTCAATTCACTTACGATCCTTAACCACTTGTTCAAAATTACGGGAAAATGCAAAGAAAAATGAGGTAAAATTAATGATATGACCTAAAAGTTCACTCCCGTTGGTAATACGAGGTCCCTAGAAGAATAAAAAGTTGGGTTTCAGTGGATTTCGAGAACGTCAAAAATCGAAAGAAACTTGATGATTTGTTAAAATTCTAAAAAAATGAGGAGAAATTAGAGTAATAAGGTAAAAGAGTATTCTTATAGGTTTTAAGAGGTCCCTAGAAGACATAAAAGTTGGGTTTTGATGGATTTAAAACAACCTCAATTCACTTACGATCCCTAACCACTTGTTCAAAATTAGGGGAAAATGCAAAGAAAAATGAGGTAAAATTAATGATATGACCTAAAAGTTCACTCCCGTTGGTATTACGAGGTCCCTAGAAGAATAAAAAGTTGGGTTTCGGTGGATTTAAAGAACGTAGAAATTCGAAAGAAACTTGATGATTTGATAAAATTCTAAGAAAAATGAGGAGAAATTAGAGTAATATGGTAAAAGATTATTCTTGTAGGTTTTAGGAGATCCCTAGAAGACATAAAACTTGGGTTTCGATGGATTTAAAACAACCCCAATTCACTTACGATCCTTAACTACATGTTAAAATTTGGGGAAAATGCAAGGAAAAATGAGGTAAAATTAATGATATGATCTAAAAGTTCACTCCCGTTGGTATTACAAGGTCCCTAGAAGAATAAAAAAGTTGGGTTTCGGTGTATTTCGAGAACGTCAAAAATCGAAAGAAACTTGATGATTTGTTAAAATTCTATGCAAAATGTGGAGAAATTAAAGCCTTTAAGAAAAAGATAATTCTTGTATGTTTAAAGAGGTCGCTAGAAGACATAAAAGTTGGGTTTTGGTGGAGTTAAAACAACCTCAATTCACTTACAATCCTTAACTACATGTTAAAAATTTGGGGAAAATGCAAGAAAAAATGAGGTAAAACTAATTATATGACCTACAAGTTCACTCCCGTTGGTATTACGAGGTCCCTAGAAGAATAAAAAGTTGGGTTTCGGTGGATTTCGAGAACGTCAAAAATGGAAAGAAACTTGATGATTTGTTAAAATTCTAAGAAAAATGAGGAGAAATTAGAGTAATAAGGTAAAAGAGTATTCTTGTAGGTTTTAAGAGGTCCCTAGAAGACATAAAAGTTGGGTTTTGGTGGATTTAAAACAACCTCAATTCACTTACGATCCCTAACCACTTGTTCAAAATTAGGGGAAAATGCAAAGAAAAATGAGGTAAAATTAATGATTTGACCTAAAAGTTTACTACCGTTGGTATTACGAGGTCCCTAGAAGAAAAAAAAAGTTGGGTTTCGGTGGATTTCGAGAACGTAGAAATTCGAAAGAAACTTGATGATTTGATAAAATTCTAAGAAAAATGAGGAGAAATTAAAGTAATAAGGTAAAAAGTATTCTTATAGGTTTTAAGAGGTCCCTAGAAGACGTAAAAGTTGGGTTTTAGTGGATTTAAAACAACCTCAATTCACTTACGATCTTTAACCACTTGTTCAAAATTAGGGGAAAATGCAAAGAAAAATGAGGTAAAAGTAATGATATGACCTAAATGTTCACTCCCGTTGGTATTACGAGGTCCCTACAAGAATAAAAAGTTGGGTTTCAGTGGATTTCGAGAACCTAGAAATTCGAAAGAAACTTGATGATTTGATAAAATTCAAAAAAAAAATGAGGAGAAATTAGACTAATAAGGTAAAAGAGTATTTTTGTAGGTTTTAAGAGGTCCCTAGAAGACATAAAAGTTGGGTTTTGGTGGAGTTAAAACAACCTCAATTCACTTACGATCCTTACCTACATGTTAAAAATTAGGGGAAAATGCAAGGAAAATTGAGGTAAAAACTAATTATATGACCAAAAAGTTCACTCCCGTTGGTATTACGAGGTCCATAGAAGAATAAAAAGTTGGGTTTCGGTGGATTTCGAGAGCGTAGAAATTCCAAAGAAACTTGATGATTTGATAAAATTCTAAGAAAAATGAGGAGAAATTAGAGTAATAAGGTAAAAGATTGTTCTTGTAAGTTTTAGGAGGTCCCTAGAAGACATAAAAGTTGGGTTTTGGTGGATTTAAAACAACCTCAATTCACTTACGATCCTTAACTACATGTTAAAAATTTGGGGAAAATGCAAGGAAAAATGAGGTAAAATTAATGATAGGATCTAAAAGTTCACTCCCGTTGGTATTACGAGGTCCCTAGATGAATAAAAAGTTGGGTTTCGGTGGATTTCGAGAACGTTGAAATTCGAAAGAAACTTGATGATTTGATAAAATTCTAAAAAAAATGAGGAGAAATTAGAGTAATAAGGTAAAAGAGTATTCTTGTAGGTTTTAAGAGGTCCCTAGAAGACATATTAGTTGGGTTTTGGTGGATTTAAAACAACCTCAATTCACTTACGATCCTTAACCACTTGTTCAAAATTTGGGGAAAATGCAAAGAAAAATGAGGTAAAATTAATGATATGACCTAAAAGTTCACTCCCGTTGGTATTACGAGGTCCCTAGAAGAATAAAAAGTTGGGTTTCTGTGGATTTCGAGAACGTCAAAAATCGAAAGAAACTTGATGATTTGTTAAAATTCTAAGAAAAATGAGGAGAAATTAGAGTAATAAGGTAAAAGAGTATTCTTGTAGGTTTTAAGAGGTCCCTAGAAGACATAAAAGTTGGGTTTTGGTGGATTTAAAACAACCTCAATTCACTTACGATCCCTAACCACTTGTTCAAAATTAGGGGCAAATGCAAAGAAAAATGAGGTAAAATTAATGATATGACCTAAAAGTTCACTCCCGTTGGTATTACGAGGTCCCTAGAAGAATAAAAAGTTGGGTTTCGGTGGATTTCGAGAACGTAGAAATTCGAAAGAAACTTGATGATTTGATAAAATTCTAAGAAAAATAAGGAGAAATTAGAGTAATAAGGTAAAAGAGTATTCTGGTAGGTTTTAAGAGGTCCCTAGAAGACATAAAAGTTGGATTTTGGTGGATTTAAAACAACCTCAATTCACTTACGATCCTTAACCACTTGTTCAAAATTACGGGAAAATGCAAAGAAAAATGAGGTAAAATTAATGATATGACCTAAAAGTTCACTCCCGTTGGTAATACGAGGTCCCTAGAAGAATAAAAAGTTGGGTTTCAGTGGATTTCGAGAACGTCAAAAATCGAAAGAAACTTGATGATTTGTTAAAATTCTAAAAAAATGAGGAGAAATTAGAGTAATAAGGTAAAAGAGTATTCTTATAGGTTTTAAGAGGTCCCTAGAAGACATAAAAGTTGGGTTTTGATGGATTTAAAACAACCTCAATTCACTTACGATCCCTAACCACTTGTTCAAAATTAGGGGAAAATGCAAAGAAAAATGAGGTAAAATTAATGATATGACCTAAAAGTTCACTCCCGTTGGTATTACGAGGTCCCTAGAAGAATAAAAAGTTGGGTTTCGGTGGATTTAAAGAACGTAGAAATTCGAAAGAAACTTGATGATTTGATAAAATTCTAAGAAAAATGAGGAGAAATTAGAGTAATATGGTAAAAGATTATTCTTGTAGGTTTTAGGAGATCCCTAGAAGACATAAAACTTGGGTTTCGATGGATTTAAAACAACCCCAATTCACTTACGATCCTTAACTACATGTTAAAATTTGGGGAAAATGCAAGGAAAAATGAGGTAAAATTAATGATATGATCTAAAAGTTCACTCCCGTTGGTATTACAAGGTCCCTAGAAGAATAAAAAAGTTGGGTTTCGGTGTATTTCGAGAACGTCAAAAATCGAAAGAAACTTGATGATTTGTTAAAATTCTATGCAAAATGTGGAGAAATTAAAGCCTTTAAGAAAAAGATAATTCTTGTATGTTTAAAGAGGTCGCTAGAAGACATAAAAGTTGGGTTTTGGTGGAGTTAAAACAACCTCAATTCACTTACAATCCTTAACTACATGTTAAAAATTTGGGGAAAATGCAAGAAAAAATGAGGTAAAACTAATTATATGACCTACAAGTTCACTCCCGTTGGTATTACGAGGTCCCTAGAAGAATAAAAAGTTGGGTTTCGGTGGATTTCGAGAACGTCAAAAATGGAAAGAAACTTGATGATTTGTTAAAATTCTAAGAAAAATGAGGAGAAATTAGAGTAATAAGGTAAAAGAGTATTCTTGTAGGTTTTAAGAGGTCCCTAGAAGACATAAAAGTTGGGTTTTGGTGGATTTAAAACAACCTCAATTCACTTACGATCCCTAACCACTTGTTCAAAATTAGGGGAAAATGCAAAGAAAAATGAGGTAAAATTAATGATTTGACCTAAAAGTTTACTACCGTTGGTATTACGAGGTCCCTAGAAGAAAAAAAAGTTGGGTTTCGGTGGATTTCGAGAACGTAGAAATTCGAAAGAAACTTGATGATTTGATAAAATTCTAAGAAAAATGAGGAGAAATTAAAGTAATAAGGTAAAAAGTATTCTTATAGGTTTTAAGAGGTCCCTAGAAGACGTAAAAGTTGGGTTTTAGTGGATTTAAAACAACCTCAATTCACTTACGATCTTTAACCACTTGTTCAAAATTAGGGGAAAATGCAAAGAAAAATGAGGTAAAAGTAATGATATGACCTAAATGTTCACTCCCGTTGGTATTACGAGGTCCCTACAAGAATAAAAAGTTAGGTTTCAGTGGATTTCGAGAACCTAGAAATTCGAAAGAAACTTGATGATTTGATAAAATTCTAAAAAAAAAATGAGGAGAAATTAGACTAATAAGGTAAAAGAGTATTTTTGTAGGTTTTAAGAGGTCCCTAGAAGACATAAAAGTTGGGTTTTGGTGGAGTTAAAACAACCTCAATTCACTTACGATCCTTACCTACATGTTAAAAATTAGGGGAAAATGCAAGGAAAATTGAGGTAAAACTAATTATATGACCAAAAAGTTCACTCCCGTTGGTATTACGAGGTCCATAGAAGAATAAAAAGTTGGGTTTCGGTGGATTTCGAGAGCGTAGAAATTCCAAAGAAACTTGATGATTTGATAAAATTCTAAGAAAAATGAGGAGAAATTAGAGTAATAAGGTAAAAGATTGTTCTTGTAAGTTTTAGGAGGTCCCTAGAAGACATAAAAGTTGGGTTTTGGTGGATTTAAAACAACCTCAATTCACTTACGATCCTTAACTACATGTTAAAAATTTGGGGAAAATGCAAGGAAAAATGAGGTAAAATTAATGATATGACGTAAATGTTCACTCCCGTTGGCCTTAGGACGTCCTTAGAAGAATAAAAAGTTGGGTTTCGGTGGATTTCGAGAACGTCAGAAATCGAAAGAAACTTGATGATTTGATAAAATTCTAAGAAAAATGAGGAGAAATTAGAGTAATAAGGTAAAAGATTGTTCTTGTAGGTTTTAGGAGGTCCCTAGAAGACATAAAAGTTGGGTTTTGGTGGATTTAAAACAACCTCAATTCACTTATGATCCTTAACCACTTGTTCAAAATTAGGGGAAAATGCAAAGAAAAATGAGGTAAAATTAATGATATGACCTAAATGTTCACTCCCGTTGGTATTACGAGGTCCCTAGAAGAATAAAAAGTTGGGTTTCGGTGGATTTCGGGAACGTCAAAAATCAAAAGAAACTTGAAGATTTGTTAAAATTCTAAGAAAAATAAGGAGAAATTAGAGTAATAAGGTAAAAGAGTATTCTTGTAGGTTTTAAGAGGTCCCTAGAAGACATAAAAGTTGGGTTTTGGTGGATTTAAAACAACCTCAATTCACTTACGATCCCTAACCACTTGTTCAAAATTAGGGGAAAATGCAAAGAAAAATGAGGTAAAATTAATGATATGACCTAAAAGTTCACTCCCGTTGGTATTACGAGGTCCCTAGAAAAATAAAAAGTTGTGTTTCGGTGGATTTCGAGAACGTAGAAATTCGAAAGAAACTTCATGATTTTATAAAATTCTAAAAGAAAATGAGGATAAATTAGAGTAATAAGGTAAAAGAGTATTCTTGTAGGTTCTAAGAGGTCCCTAGAAGACATAAAAGTTGGGTTTTGGTGGATTTAAAACAACCTCAATTCACTTACGATCCTTAACCACTTGTTCAAAATTAGGGAAAAATGCAAAGAAAAATGAGGTAAAATTAATGATATGACCTAAAAGTTCACTCCCATTGGTATTACGAGGTCCCTAGAAAAATAAAAAGTTGGGTTTCGATGGATTTCGAGAACGTAGAAATTCGAAAGAAATTTCATGATTTGATAAAATTCTAAAAAAAAAATGAGGATAAATTAGAGTAATAAGGTAAAAGAGTATTCTTGTAGGTTTTAAGAGGTCCCTAGAAGACATAAAAGTTGGATTTTGGTGGATTTAAAACAACCTCAATTCACTTACGATCCTTAACCACTTGTTCAAAATTAGGGGAAAATGAAAAGAAAAATGAGGTAAAATTAATGATATGACCTAAAAGTTCCCTCCCGTTGGTATTACGATGTCCCTATGAGAATAAAAAGTTGGGTTTCGGTGGATTTCGAGAACGTAGAAATTCGAAAGAAATTTGATGATTAGTTAAAATTCTAGGAAAAATGAGGAGAAATTAGAGTAGTAAGGTAAAAGATTATTTTTGTAGGTTTTTGGAGGTCCCTAGAAGACTTAAAAGTTTGGTTTTGGTAGATTTAAAACAACCTCAATTCACTTACGATCCTTAACTAGATGTTAAAAATTAGGGGAAAATGTAAGGAAAAATGAGGTAAAACTAATTATATGATCTAAAAGTTCACTCCCGTTGGTATTACGAGGTCCCTACTAGAATAAAAAGTTGGGTTTCGGTGGATTTCGATAACGTCAAAAATCGAAAGAAACTTGATGATTTGTTAAAATTCTAAGAAAAATGAGGAGAAATAAGAGTAATAAGGTAAAAGATTATTCTTGTAGGTTTTAGGAGGTCGCTAGAAGACATAAAAGTTGGGTTTTGGTGGATTTAAAACAACCTCAATTCACTTACGATCCTTAACTACATGTTAAAAATTTGGGAAAAATGCAAGGAAAAATGAGGTAAAACTAATTATATGACCTAAATGTTCACTCCCGTTGGCCTTAGGACGTCCTTAGAAGAATAAACAGTTGGGTTTCGGTGGATTTCGAGAACGTCAAAAATCGAAAGAAACTTGATGATTTGTAATTATTGTTGCCGAAGAAAAGAAAAATCGGACTGAAAATAAAATCCGATCCGAAATAAGAAGAAAAAGAATAAGTTTCGGCATTGAAGAAAAGAATCAGAAAAATTTGGATGAGTGTGTGATTGTGAAATTGGAGTTTGTGTGATAATTGAAGGTCTATTGTTGTTATATTTGACCTTTGTCCTTGATCACTATGTTATGGGGAAGAAAAGAATGAACTTGGGCCCAACATGATGAAATTTGGCCCTTTGAAGTGAAGTCATAAGGAGGATTGAATTTTGCTAAGTCTTGGTGACATTTCATCATGACTTCCTAAATGAGAATGCCTTATGCCAATCCCCATTATCACATTTATGTTGATCTTTTCATGATTCTTAAAATAGGTAAACTTTGATTTGTGGACATTTTTGTCAAGAGTGAGCATATGGCTTTGGTTCATTTGTGCACATAGTTGTTACATGAAGTTTTTCCTGAATGATCTATTCACAAAGTGCCTTTATTTGATGAAATATGCAAGTTACTCTTTGTAACTCTCAATCTATTTTCTTGCATATACTTTGAGTGAATTGCCATATCATGAGAGAAAAGAAGAGAGTATGCCTAGTGAGGAGGATGAAATCAACATAACATGTCATTGTTTGCTATTTTCGTTTCTTACTTGTTCATACTATGATACATGTCTATGACGCTTGGGATTATTGTGCTTACATTGAATGCTTAAGTTGAAAGCTATGTGTTTAAAGATCCTGAGACAATTATTTAGGGGCTGTAATGTTGAGTCTTTTTATTTGTTTCGCTAAGGGACTAGCAAAGGCTAAGTGTGGGGTAGTTGATAGGAGCATAAAATGCGACGTTCTTAATATGTTTTTACCCCCATTTATGCATTTCTTATCTCTTATTGTTGTAATATAGAGTCATTGAGTCTTGTTGGAGTCATTGGCAAGTGTTGGTGAATAAATTGAGCTAAAATGCAGAAATGTCGAATTTTGAAGAGTTTTAGTTTGAGTAGGACTCCTTGTTGTACTAGGAATCTTGTTTTGACTAGGAAACTTGTCGGAATGGAATTCTTTATTGTTCGTCGTTTCTAAATCTTGTGTGGAATCGGTTTGTGCTAGAAATGTTAAAAATGCATAATTATGGTGGAGTCCTTATTGAACTAGGATTCCTAATAAGAGTTTGATTGCAACTAGGACTCCTTTTTCAAGTAGAACTCTATTTGGAAAAGGAATCCTTACTAAAGTAGGAATCCCAGTTGGATAAGGATTCTACGAGTTTGAGTCCTAATTGAAGTCTACGAATCTAGGAATTTTAGTCGAACAAGGAGTCTACAAATGCTCGACATTTTTAAAATGTCGAAAGAATTTCATTGAAAATACAACTCCTTGTTGGACTAGGATTCCTTATCTATCTAGGACTCTTACTCATGACAATTGTGCTACATCTTTTTATCTTCTTTTTAATTTATTTCTTGTTCTTATTTTTCAGGAATCAAAGAGAAGATAAATGGAAGAATTGTGGGAATATTTCGGCAAGAAAAGAAATGCCTAGCCGTGATGATCAAGAAATAGGAATCCAACTTGGTTTTGGATTTGGAAACTTTCCTAATCTAATAATTTTATCTATTACATATATGTCTTTTTAAGACATCATTTGTCTAGATTAGGACAAGTTTAATGCGTGGTTTAATTCTTTATTTCTTTTCTTTATTTTCAGATTCTTTTTGGAGATAAAGGAGGAGATATTTTCTTTAACTCAAGGATAATTTTCGGCAAAAGAAAAAGACTTGTTGCCGTGTGCCTTCAAGGAAGGAGAGTTGGATTTGAAGACTTCATGGCCGGCCAAAGAGAAGGATTAAGGGAGAGGAATTAATTCTATTTCTACATAGAATTTTCAGAAAAGAAGAAAAGAGAAAAGTTTGGAATGCATGTGGGCTGAATTGTGACTTTGTGCAATTACTTGGTGCCGAATTCAAGTGATTTAATTGAAGAATTTGTGAAGATACAATTCGGAAATTGCATGAAGAAAAAGAAGACTTGTTGCCGAATCCATCAAGTAAATGATTTCGGTTTCTTTGATGATAAGTCTTTGCCGAATCCATGTTGCTTAGGGTTTCGGTTTCTTGGGGATCAAATCTTGCCGAACCCTAGCTCCTCTCTCCTCTATAAATACTACACTTCACATTCAGAAAAAGGATCATCTCTCTCTCACATAAACTTGCCGAACCTCTGCCAAAATATCTCCAAGAATTCTTACCAAGAACCAAGGCCGAACCAACCACCACCCTTCCACAAAATTCCATCCGATCATCACACCAATCCTTTGCCGAACTCTTGATCAAGGTTGTAATTTGGATTGTATTTTCATGGCTCTTGCTTCTTTGTATTTAAACATTATTTTGTCTATGAAATATGTTTGGATTTTTGGTTTTATTTTCGGTATTGTTGATTATGCATGGGATTTCCGAATCTTTGTACTAAATGTTTGGTTATTTTGTGTTTGATTACCGAATTATGCATGTGATTTGATTGAATATGTATGATGGGCAGTAGGATTTTATTTGTTTTCTTGATTTAATTAGGTTTATTTCCTTAATTCGTGTGCAACCGAAGGAGATATCTAGATGCATTCGCAGGCCATGAATGTTATCTAGGTATTAAATTCATATGCCG
Source organism: Potentilla sterilis (assembly GCA_963682095.1). Classification (NCBI taxonomy): domain Eukaryota; kingdom Viridiplantae; phylum Streptophyta; class Magnoliopsida; order Rosales; family Rosaceae; genus Potentilla; species Potentilla sterilis. Next base: position 31,830,623 of record OY821756.1, read on the forward strand.
ATTTAATATATGTTGATTCATACGCATGTTATTGTTGGTTGCATCACCTAACTAATATTATGTGCAAATTTGTGATGCTTCCTACTCTCAAGAATAGGAGGTCAAGTTTTAGTATAGGGGGAAAAAGTAAGAGTATCGTACCCAAGGGATTGAGTAACTCTACCCTAACTAGATTACCGCGAAATGAAACCTAGAAAACACATGCATCTACCTTTTTACAATTCACAACCTTAGCCCTTTGGAAGCTAAAGGTCATGGGGATGGTTTTAACAAGTGGTAGTGAATCGGCTTTGTTGATTTTAGATAAATTAAAGCTAACATAAACATAAAACAAACTAAACTAACAAGTGTTGAGACTAGATCAATGAGAGGAAAAGAGACTTATGCACAAATATAACCCATAATTGATGTGAAAACATGGTTGACAAATATCCCCCTAGTGCTTTGGTTAAGCTATCAAGAAACTAACTAATCATGCAATTTAACAAAGTCTTTTGGAGCCAAGTTAAATCACACAACCTTAATCCCAATTATGTTACCTTATAACACAAGTGGGCTATGTACCACAAGCCTAACGCCCCCTTAGAGCAATTAAACTCACGGCACAAGCATTAAGTTCATAGTAAGAAATCCAAGCAACTTAATACTTCCCGTAAGAAATACTAAGCCACCACCTAAAGGCTACTCATGCTCACGGATTCAAGAAGTTGTCAATTTCATGTTCCGATTAATTACTTACCTAAACATGCTTTTTAGGTGACAAAGCTAGCTAACACATTTAGTAAGCATAAAGAGTAGGAACCCATAGATTCAAACATGCATCAATCATCAATATAAGGAAATTACATTGTTTGCTCATATCCACAACTCACACACATAGGCATATACATAAAAGCCTTACAAAAGTAATACATCAAGAAAGCAAGAGAAGGTGAGAAAGAACCACAATACCCATGAGCTTCCTAGATGTATACAAAGAGGGTGTGAAGCTTCAAAGTATAGTATTTTCGGTTTTCTCAAACCCAAAACACTATACAAATCCACATACACAAAGAAAAGATTAAGAACAAGGCTTCATGGATCTACCCACAAGTGTGATTGATCAAGGGGTGTAGAATCTTCGGTTTTGGTTATCAACCAAAGATGCTACACCCCTCTCTCTACACAAGGGCTAAACTATTCTAACTAAACAAACTAAGAGATGAAGAACTATGAAAAATGGAGAGGAAATGAGGGAAGAGAGAGCTTCCTTCCGTCCAAAATGGGAGAGGGGGTTATAAATAGGCCTAAAGTGGTGAATGGAGGGTGGAGATGCAAGAAAATGAAGGGCTAGATGTTATGGACAAAGATGTAAGCACAAATTGTGGATCTAGTCTTTATAAAATGACCAAAAACCTCAAAGATATTTTGGTGGAGAAGGAAAAGGAAAGGGCACTCTTGATATTTGGCCATAAGGACAAGGGGACAAGGTCAACATCAAAGGGACAAAGCCAAAGATGTCTCTTTCACTTGTCTTCTTCCCATTTGAATTTGAATCAACAACTCTTCTTCCCTCCAATGCTCCTTCACTTGAATATCAGCCATCACCATCTTCCGACCGCCGGAGTTTGACCGGAATTCTGCCCGTTGACCGGTCAAATTCGTCTTTTAGTGTATTTTCCGGTTTTGCTCCTTTGGCTTCGATTCTTCACCCGATTTCTTCAATATGTGCTAAATCCACCATTTTGTCTCTTTTCCGATCCTTAGCTCCTTTTCCTAGCATGAATAGGAAATGTTATAAGAAATAGATAAAATACAAAAGGATATAGGAAAAGAATAAGAATAAGGCAACAATTACTAGGTAAATATTGACCTAACAGTTATGTTTTGATATGTATTAATCTAAGGGCTCGAGTAATTCTGGAAATTTACATGTCGATGTGGGATGAGTGAGGCCATACCTGCTAACATGTTCTAATTCGACATATTGTGCTTATGTGCTATTTGTGTTTAATTTCTACGCGAAGTGTTCTTAAACCGATTAGTACCATGTTTAGGATTATACGCGAAGTTAATTCTAAATACTTTTGATGTTTTGAATAATTAGATATTCCGCGAAGGCTCTAATTAAATTGGAACTTAATTAATCTAGAATTCGATTTTTAGCTTGCTGCCCTATTACTTGTTTTAATTTTGTTGCATGTCTAATGAGATTTGTGTTTTGTGATTGTGTGAAAGGTGATGATCAATTGCAGATAATAATTTAGGTTTTAGAATTTTGTAAAAATCAGTAGGTAATTAATTATAAAAATCGACAACACCCCCTTAAAGTACAAAATTTTGTGTGATTAAAATGCCCTTGATTTCCCCGGATAGAACGATCCCTACTTGTCCTAACTACAATTGACAAAAGAAGGGTATTATGTGTATGTAGTTGTTTTGCAGGTATTTGTGCTTGGATAACACCTCCATCAATTTTTGGCGCCGTTGCCGGGGAAATTTAATGATTTTGATTCATAAAGTGTTGTTTGTAATTATGTATATTGTATGTTATTTAATTTTTCAATAGTTTTTGGGATATGTATAATAGGAATTTTTCGGAAGTGTAATAGTAAATAGGATTTTCCGATTTTTGGTTTTTGGTTTTTATTTTGCTAAATTGCCGATTGTGTGATATTATTGTGAATGTTTGTACACTTAGATAATTTCTAGGAAGTTGATAGTTTTTGTGTATGTTTGTAGTTTATTGTAGTTTCTAAAGTGTAACATGTAGGTGAAGCCTCTTTTGTTGATCATAACCAAAACCCTTCATTTGAATGGTGCTTTGTTGTATCCGTTTTTATGTAGATTGGGAAACGCGGGATACTTCCCCCCCCCCACGCATACAAAGCGACATTTCAGCAATAGTATTACTTTTATGAGGTTGAGGGCGGTTTTAATCAACACTTGTAGACCGCTAGGACCCGAGTTTATTTTACAAAGTATAGGGCAAGTTATTTTCATTGATGGGTTCGAGGTTTGTAAAACTGGCTCTCAAGACCCACAGACTGATGTTCATTCTCTGTGAGTGAGTCGATAGGGGACTTGTCCTCCGTGGTTAAAAATTTTGAGACCTGCCTTGTTCCTAAAGAGAGTTTACTCTCCGTGAATTTTTACGACACCGCCTTAGAAAAGTAAAGTATGCTCGACCTAGACAACCGCTTGTGCTGAAGCATCACCTCACTTTAGACGCTAGAAAATAACTTGAGCATATGTGAATCTATTGTTCTTCAAAAGATAAAATTCGTCTTTAATTTTTGAGGTATATCGGAATAAGCATGATACTACCTTGGACTGTTTCAGCCCATTGCACTGTTATCTCCTCTGCTCCACGTACCTCAAATTTTAAAGTTGTGTGAATAAAAGACAATAGAAATTCTAAGTTTCGGCATATACAATACTTACATAATCGTTAACCTTAAAGAACCGAACCAATATAGATACATGTAAATTTCGTGTGTGGTATTGCATAACTAGCTAAATTGTTAAGGAGTTTTAAAAGTCTATTTATGTTGAGTTTGTTTTTGGTTTTGAGGGGAAGAGGAATAGGTAAGGTCACTAATGTTGGTATTAGCCTTAACCCTTCATACTAGCGCTTGCGTTTTTATGAGGTTGAGGGCGGCTTTTATGCACTTTAGTGGTACTGACAACATAAGGTTCTCAACAGCGTACGGGGCATTCATAGTTCGTTTGTTCTAATTTTGGTATTGAGGTTTGTTTAACTAGATCTCAAGGCCCACAGACTGATGTTCATTCTCTGTGAGTGAGTCGATAGGGAGTTCGCTCTCCGTGGTGTCCAACAACGAGTCTTGCCTCACTCCATTGTTAGTACTTTCGCTCTAGCCTTCTGAAACCACGGGATCTTGTGTCTAGTCGATAGACCTAGGCCGCACGTCCACCGAGCTTCGAAACCTTAAATGAGTTTGATATCAGTAAATTTTTAATCTCAAAAGAAAACATTTCTTGGTTTGAATTTTTGAGGTATATCGGAATAAGCATGATACTACCTTGGACTGTTTCAGCCCATTGCACTGTTATCTCCTCTGCTCCACGTACTTTGAAAATTCGAACAAATCATATAGCAATTTAACTAGGGATACATAAAACACACTTTTGATTCTTTTGTTTATACTTGTAAAATTGTGTTTGTGCTATACTTGTAATGTTTCGTGTGACATATATTTGTGTGATATTCTTATACTTATTTTCGTGTAATACACATACATTTACATATTGTAATTTTCGTGTGTTATTTATACATATACATATTTGAATTTTCGTTGATATATATACTCTTGTGTGATATTTTTACCCTAACACTAACTTATATACATTCTAACAATACACGTTTGTTTTTCTTTTTAAAAATTCATTGATTAAATACTTGATCTTTTAATAATTTCAGGTACATGAAGCAGAGCAAGTATTGCCAAGCACACCTTCACCAGGGCATCAGTTTGTATCTCCCTCCTCATCACTTTTTGACAGAAATTTTGTTGCACCACCATCACCATTTCCTTCAGAAGCTTCGTGTGAACTTAACCCTTTGTTTCACGAAGAACCAGAGTTTGAGCTACTCCAAAGTCCCATACCAATTCAATATTTGAATTTTGATTTACCTGATCCTACATTCAATATGACTTCATTGAGAGAAGAGAATGGACAAGTAGATGCACCACAAGGAGGAGTGGTGAGACCGAGTAATGTGACATATCCTGCTGTTGCACCTGGCAAATCAGCAGAATTTGAGTTGAAGGGTGGATTTATCCAACAATTGCCCAAGTTCTTTGGACTTAGTGGAGAAGATCCGAATCGCCATGTTCAGAAATTTGAGTTCAGATGTGAGTCAATGTGCCCAACTGGGGCGGATTTGCAACATGTGAGGATGAAAGCTTTTCCATTCTCACTTGAAGATAGGGCAGCCGAGTGGTTCTTTGCTATTCCACCAGGAAAGATGACGTCTTGGAATACAATGGTGAAGGAATTTCTCACCAAATACTTTCCTTCATCAAGGGTGACACAAATCAGAAAGGAGATCACTTCTATCAGACAAGAGCCAGACGAGAGCTTTGATGTGTACTATGATAGGTACAAGTCTTTGGTGGCAACGTGTCCTAATCATGGGATACGTGAGGGTCTTTTGCTGCAGTATTTTTATGAAGGATTACGTCCTTTAGAGCGCAGATTTCTTGATTCAGCAGCTGGAGGATCTTTGATGGAGAAGAGCAAAGAGGAGGTTAAGAACTTGTTGGAGATGCATTTCACTAACCAACAACAGTTCGGGTCTACTTCCTCAAGGCGAGTGAATGAAGCTAGTGGTTTTGAAGAATCCAATGCTGTCAAGGAGCTTAGGGAAGACATGGGGAAGATCACTCAGATGATGTCCCAAATGATGAAGCAGAAGCATGCCCAAGTGTGTGGGGTGTGTAGCATAGAAGGCCATACGGCTGATGTGTGTCCTCAATTGGGAGGAGGAGATAATTTTGAGGAAGCCAATTCGGTTGGTTTCCAAGGGCAGCAACGTTCCAATTTCCCGAATTTCAATCCAAGGTACAACGATCACCCTAATTTTCGTTGGGCCAACAATAACAATGTTCAGAACCCTCAACCATTGGCGCCACCACAAGCAAACCAAGGAGGCATGGCGTTTCAACCAAGACCTCAAGGGCAATTCCAAGGATATGCAAGACCTCAGCAACAATTCTACAACAACAATGCTCAAGCATCATCAAACCCTAATTATGATGCAATGCTGAAATCTTTGAATGATGCAACTCACACATTGTTGCAATCTACAACCTCCAACACTAAGAATATTTCTGAGTTGAAGAATCAGATGGGGAAGGTTGTGGATTTTATGGGGCAAATCCAAGAGCAGGGGAGGTTACCTGGAGGAGTGATCCCTAACCCCAAAAATGAGCAAGCAAAGTCAATTACCACAAGGAGTGGTAAGATCTTGGAGGGACCGAGTGTGGGAAAGACAAGAGAGGACGTGATGGTGGAGTGTGATGATGATGATGCCGAGCATGAAGTGACACACGGCAAAGGAGAAGCAATACACGGCAATGAGGCCGAGAAGAATGGAGAACCGAGCAAGGCTGAGCTCGACGTGATGAAGAAGAGGGACATGGAAAAAGATCCCGCAACCTCAGAGACATATAAGGTAAAATCTGACTCAAGTGGTTTAGTTATTACTAACCAATCTTCTTGTTTACCTTTTCCTTCCAGATTTGCTAAATCGAAGAAGGACAAATCTGATGAAGAGGTGTTGGACATCTTTAGGCGTGTGGAGGTTAACATCCCCCTTTTGGAGTGCATCAAGCAGATTCCAAAGTATGCCAAGTTTTTGAAAGAGCTTTGCACACAAGAAGGCATACAAGGGAGGAGCAAGTGGTGAAGATGAGTGAGACGGTTTCAGCCGTTCTCCAGAGGAAGCTTCCACCAAAAATGAAAGATCCTGGCAGCTTTACTATTCCTTGTATAATTGGACAATGTTGTTTCTCTAATGTTTTGCTAGACCTTGGAGCGTCAATTAATGTGATGCCCTATAATGTTTATAAGTCTCTAGGTCTAGGAGAATTGAAGAGAGACAATGTAATTATTCAATTGGCTGACAGATCTAACAAATATCCCGAGGGATATGTGGAGGATGTTCTTGTGCAGGTTAATAATCTGATATTTCCTGCAGACTTCTATGTGCTACATATGGAAGAGTCCCCCCTAAATTCCACTCAACTATTGTTGGGGCGACCATTTATGAGGACAGCAAGAACGAAAATAGATGTTGCTGAAGGCAACCTCACCATGGAGTTCGATGGTGAAGTGATAAGCTTCAACGTTTATGAGGCTATGAGGTATCCAATTTCTGACTTAAAACCTTACTATGCTATTGATGTAGTTGATTCTTTTGCGCAGGTTTTGTCAGAAACTTTGGATCAATAGCAACTAGCTATTGAGCAAGGGGTTGGATGGTGGGAGCCGAAACTCACACTAATTTAAAACCCTGCAAAATGTCATCGTTAGTATGGATAAATAGGGTTCGATCAATCCGGGGAACTTGAAGGGTAATCGAGAATTAAAGTGTTAACAGAAACATAACAATGGGGGATTCGGAATTGGGATTAAATACTTACTGAAAATTATCAAAATAAAAACCTAAATTAAATATATACAAGTGATCAACAATTCCACACAAAGCATAGCACAAAGAACTCAAAATCATGCATGACACGAATCAAAGAACAAATAGGCAGCAAGCATACAATCGGCAATTTCTATGATTTAACCTAATTCCAATTTTAATTAGAGCCCTCAGCGGTCCATCTAATCGTTAAGACTTCACAAGTAATTAGAGTTAACTCAGCGTATCACCCTAATCATAATGCTAATCGGTTTAAAAACACTCAGCGTAGAAGTTAAACACGAAGAACATATAAGCACAAAAGCCAAATTGGAAACACATAAACAAGCAAGTCGTCATACATCTTGTTTAAACATGCAAATTTTCAGAATTATGGTAACCCTCTTAAGTGATTTAGACACAACAACTCAGCGTATGATGCAATCTAAATTACTTTGGCAAGTGAAATCAAGACCCTTGGAACTGCCATGACAAGGGCAGTGGTGGGAACCGAAACTCACACTAATTTAAAACCCTGCAAAATGTCATCGTTAGTATGGATAAATAGGGTTCGATCAATCCGGGGAACTTGAAGGGTAATCGAGAATTAAAGTGTTAATGCAAACATAAGAAAAGAACAAGGGGGATTCGGGTTTAGGATTAAATACTTACTGAAAATTATCAAAATAAAAACCTAAATTAAATATATACAAGTGATCAACAATTTCACACAAAGCATAGCACAAAGAACTCAAAATCATGCATGACACGAATCAAAGAACAAATAGGCAGCAAGCATACAATCGGCAATTTCTATGATTTAACCTAATTCCAATTTTAATTAGAGCCCTCAGCGGTCCATCTAATCGTTAAGACTTCACAAGTAATTAGAGTTAACTCAGCGTATCACCCTAATCATAATGCTAATCGGTTTAAAAACACTCAGCGTAGAAGTTAAACACGAAGAACATATAAGCACAAAAGCCAAATTGGAAACACATAAACAAGCAAGTCGTCACACATCTTGTTTAAACATGCAAATTTTCAGAATTATGGTAACCCTCTTAAGTGATTTAGACACAACAACTCAGCGTATGATGCAATCTAAATTACTTTGGCAAGTGAAATCAAGACCCTTGGAACTGCCATGACAAGGGCAGCCCGCACGTACAAGACTTTTATGCATAGAATTCATGAAAATTAATCAAGCAAATCATAGAAACAAACACAAATATGCTACTGCCCCAATTCAAAGAAATCGTAAATCAAGCATGAAATTGTTTGTACAAATCGTTACATACATTCAGTAGAAACCGAAAATATGTTCATCATACAAAACCAAAATTAAACCAAGTATTATTACAACAAAGATTGTAACAAGGCAGAAAATAATACAAGCCATAGGGATGAATCACTACTTGAAAAACCTTGGAAGATTCGGCAAGAAGTGGTGGAGTGCACGGATGAAGGTAGGTGAGGATTCTTGCGATTTTGTGGTGGGAGGATGGATGTGTTTCGGCTTGAGGATTTTCTTCCTTCACTTGAGAGAACTTTGGCAGAACTTTGGCTAGTATTTTCGTGTAGAATGTGATGATTTTTCTGAAAATATGGCATGCTATTTATAGAGGTAAGGGCTGCTAGGGTTCGGCAAAGCTAGGTGCATTAGGGTTTCCAATGTAACCGAAATATCTTTCTCTCTAATTTCTGCCGAATTTCCTTGAATATTGGCTGAATTAATCTTCACAATATCTCTTGATTTAATCTTGAATTAATTTCAGCAATATTATCTTGAATCTTGAGCACAAAATGGTCCACATTCGGTCTTAACTCCATCCTTGTTTCTCTCCTCATATTATTCAGCAAGTCAATCCTTCCTTCTAGGTTGTTGCCGAAATAACTCAAGGATAAATGCTGAATTGTTTTCAAAATATTCCTTAAATTATCCTTGATTTAATTCAGCAAAATTACCTTGAATGTAGAGAGAAAATCAGTCCACATTTGTCCTTAATTTTGTTTCCTTTCCGAGCTTTGTTGCCGAATTAATCCATACAAAGCTCCACCTTTTCTTTCTTAATTCAGCCTTGTTTCCTTGTAGCTCTAGAACTCCTTTAAATGGCTGAATGCTTCCCTTATTTTGTTTAAAAACTTGCCATACAAAAATCAATTCATGCATTCCTTTCTTGGTCGAAGCATTTAAATCTTTCCTTGTCCTTGTTGCATTTGAATTCTTTTCCTTTCCGATTTCTTCATTTAATTTGCTTCCAAAATTCTTCATTTATCTCCTCTTAATTCCTGAAAAATAATAGAGAAAATTATATTAATAAAAGAAGATAACATGTAGCACAATATCTTAAGAACAAGTCCTGATTCGACAAGGATTCCTGCTTTTATTAGGATTCTTCAAGAATTGCACACTTTTCACGTTTTAAGCTCTTTTCATCAACAACTCTGCCAAAGACTCTATACTTAACTAAATGACTCTATATTACAACAATAAGGGTTAAGCAATTGCATAAATGGAGGTAAAAACATATTAAGAACGTCGTATAAAATGCTCCTATCATTGGAATTGACGCATTAGGGGAGGAATTATCCAAGGAGGCACGGCTTGAACTTGAGCCGAGCATTATGAGTATTGTTGCCGAGCTAGAGGCAACGCCTCACGTGAAAAGGTCATGTCATTTTATGTCAATTCCCATTTCCACTAACAAAATTCTACCATCTGTGGAACAGGCCCCTATTTTAGAATTAAAGGTGCTTCCCAACCATTTGAAGTATGTATACTTGGGAGACGATGACACACTACCAGTTATTGTGTCATCACAGCTGAGTGAGCAACAGGAAGCACGTTTGACTAGCATGCTGAAGAGAAACAAGACCGCCATTGGATGGACGTTGGCGGATATCAAGAGAATCAGCCCTACAACTTGTGTCCATAGGATCTTGCTTGAGGAAGGAGCCAAGCCTATGATGGAGGTGTTATCCAAGCACAAAGTACCTGCAAAACAACTACATACACATAATACCCTTCTTGTGTCGATTGTAGTATTGACAAGTAGGGATCGTTCTATCCGGGGAAATCAAGGGCATTTAATTACACAAAGTGTTGCACATAGAAAGGGGGTGTCGAATTTTTATCTAATTATCTACTGGTTTTATGAAAATTAAATCCTAAGTTATTATATACAATTGATCAACATCTTCCACACAATCACAAGACACAAAAACTCGTTACACATGCGATGAAATTAAAACAAGCAATAGGGGCAGCAGCAAATATCGAATTCAAGATCAACTAAGTTCCAATTTAATTAGAGCCAACGCGGTTATTCTAATTATTCAAGACATCACAAGTATTTAGAACCCACAACGCGTGTAATCCTAAACATGGTACTAATCGGTTTAATAACACAACGCGTAGAAATTAAACACAAATAGCACATAAGCACAATATGTCGAATTGGAACATGTTAGCAAGTATGGCGTCACTCATCTCACATCGACATGTAAATTTCCAGAATTACTCTAGCCCTTAGATAAATACATATTAAAATCCACAACGCGTGAGATCCAACATATATTAAATCGGCATATGAATTCAACATCTAGATAACAACCATGGCCTACGATTGCATCTAAACATCTCCTTCGGTTGCACACGAATTAAGGAAATAAACCTAATTAAACCAAGAAAACATGTTAAAGCTACTGCCCATAATACAAATTTAATTAAACCACATATATAATTCGGCAATCATATACAACATATCCAAACATTTATAACAAAGATCCGAAGATCCCATATATAATTATCAATACCAAAAATAAAACCAGAAACCAAAACATATTTCATAGACAAAATTATGTTTAAATACAAAGAATCAAAAGCCAACAAAGTACAATCCATGTTACACCTTAATGAAGATTCAACAATTCCTTGGATAATTCCTCCCCTAATGCGTCAATTCCAACCCCTTGATCAATAGCTAGTTGCTATTGATCCAAAGTTTCTGACAAAACCTGCGCAAAAGAATCAACTACATCAATAGCATAGTAAGGTTTTAAGTCAGAAATTGGATACCTCATAGCCTCATAAACGTTGAAGCTTATCACTTCACCATCGAACTCCATGGTGAGGTTGCCTTCAGCAACATCTATTTTCGTTCTTGCTGTCCTCATAAATGGTCGCCCCAACAATAGTTGAGTGGAATTTAGGGGCGACTCTTCCATATGTAGCACATAGAAGTCTGCAGGAAATATCAGATTATTAACCTGCACAAGAACATCCTCCACATATCCCTCGGGATATTTGTTAGATCTGTCAGCCAATTGAATAATTACATTGTCTCTCTTCAATTCTCCTAGACCTAGAGACTTATAAACATTATAGGGCATCACATTAATTGACGCTCCAAGGTCTAGCAAAACATTAGAGAAACAACATTGTCCAATTATACAAGGAATAGTAAAGCTGCCAGGATCTTTCATTTTTGGTGGAAGCTTCCTCTGGAGAACGGCTGAAACCGTCTCACTCATCTTCACCACTTGCTCCTCCCTTGTATGCCTTCTTGTTGTGCAAAGCTCTTTCAAAAACTTGGCATACTTTGGAATCTGCTTGATGCACTCCAAAAGGGGGATGTTAACCTCCACACGCCTAAAGATGTCCAACACCTCTTCATCAGATTTGTCCTTCTTCGATTTAGCAAATCTGGAAGGAAAAGGTAAACAAGAAGATTGGTTAGTAATAACTAAACCACTTGAGTCAGATTTTACCTTATATGTCTCTGAGGTTGCGGGATCTTTTTCCATGTCCCTCTTCTTCATCACGTCGAGCTCAGCCTTGCTCGGTTCTCCATTCTTCTCGGCCTCATTGCCGTGTATTGCTTCTCCTTTGCCGTGTGTCACTTCATGCTCGGCATCATCATCATCACACTCCACCATCACGTCCTCTCTTGTCTTTCCCACACTCGGTCCCTCCAAGATCTTACCACTCCTTGTGGTAATTGACTTTGCTTGCTCATTTTTGGGGTTAGGGATCACTCCTCCAGGTAACCTCCCTTGCTCTTGGATTTGCCCCATAAAATCCACAACCTTCCCCATCTGATTCTTCAACTCAGAAATATTCTTAGTGTTGGAGGTTGTAGATTGCAACAATGTGTGAGTTGCATCATTCAAAGATTTCAGCATTGCATCATAATTAGGGTTTGATGATGCTTGAGCATTGTTGCTGAGGTCTTGCATATCCTTGGAATTGCCCTTGAGGTCTTGGTTGAAACGCCATGCCTCCTTGGTTTGCTTGTGGTGGCGCCAATGGTTGAGGGTTCTGAACATTGTTATTGTTGGCCCAACGAAAATTAGGGTGATCGTTGTACCTTGGATTGAAATTCGGGAAATTGGAACGTTGCTGCCCTTGGAAACCAACCGAATTGGCTTCCTCAAAATTATCTCCTCCTCCCAATTGAGGACACACATCAGCCGTATGGCCTTCTATGCTACACACCCCACACACTTGGGCATGCTTCTGCTTCATCATTTGGGACATCATCTGAGTGATCTTCCCCATGTCTTCCCTAAGCTCCTTGACAGCATTGGATTCTTCAAAACCACTAGCTTCATTCACTCGCCTTGAGGAAGTAGACCCGAACTGTTGTTGGTTAGTGAAATGCATCTCCAACAAGTTCTTAACCTCCTCTTTGCTCTTCTCCATCAAAGATCCTCCAGCTGCTGAATCAAGAAATCTGCGCTCTAAAGGACGTAATCCTTCATAAAAATACTGCAGCAAAAGACCCTCACGTATCCCATGATTAGGACACGTTGCCACTAAAGACTTGTACCTATCATACTACACATCAAAGCTCTCGTCTGGCTCTTGTATGATAGAAGTGATCTCCTTTCTGATTTGTGTCACCCTTGATGAAGGAAAGTATTTGGTGAGAAATTCCTTCACCATTGTATTCCAAGACGTCATCTTTCTTGGTGGAATAGCAAAGAACCACTCGGCTGCCCTATCTTCAAGTGAGAATGGAAAAGCTTTCATCCTCACATGTTGCAAATCCGCCCCAGTTGGGCACATTGACTCACATCTGAAATCAAATTTCTGAACATGGCGATTCGGATCTTCTCCACTAAGTCCAAAGAACTTGGGCAATTGGTGGATAAATCCACCCTTCAACTCACAGACCCGCAGAGAGGCTACAGCAGGCCCACAGAGAGGCCTCTTTTGTTGATCTTAACCTAAACTCACAGAGAGGCTACAGCAGGCCCACAGACCCGCAGCAATTGCACCAGGGCCTGGCCCAAGGCCCGGGACCGGCTCACCAGCACCCGGCCTCGGGGTCCAGCACTTTATCCTGCCACCAGGGACCCTGGGACCGGGGGCGCCTGCCTGCCAAAGAGGGCACTAGAATGTACAAACAGAAGGGAACCAGTCCCACATCGAAGGGTGAGGCCAGCCCTCACCTCCAACCACCTATATAAGGGCCCCAACTACCCTCTTTAATAGGTAACTTATTTCTCTCCCCGCTTACATACGTGCCTTGGTTATATATATTCCAACTATACTAACTTAGGCATCGGAGAGGAGAAGATCGGCCCGCCCGGTATTCCCCTTAGTGAGCAGGATTGCAGGAGATCAAGTTGGATTCATCTGTATCTACCAGGCCCCCGGGTTTAGGCAGAAACAATTGGCGCCGTCTGTGGGAAACTTGAACGAAAAGCCGGGTAAGCAACACCGTTGGAAGAGAATTCGGAAATGAGTCAAGAGAAAGGTACCACCGAGGAGGGACGTGTTGCATTAGTGCAGACGCTCACCTCCACCCCGGCCGTCACGCTGGAGCCGCGCAGCGACCGGGGCACCGGTCAGGAAGGAGGGAGCTGTGGGGGACCGTCCGGCATGCCGGGGCCCCATCACGACAGCTCGCGCGGGAAAAGCCCGGCAGGGGATGAAGACAGTCCAGAACGCCGGGGCTTCTCCTTAACATTCTCAGATGATCCGAGCGATCGATCTGAGAGCCCGGACCAGGACCCTACGTACAGCCCCGGCCATAGCAGTATGGCGGGAGAGATACGGGCAATGGCCGCGGAGGTCAATCGTCTAAGAGAGGAGAGCGACAGGGACAGAGCTAAGTCCAACGCCCGGTACGAGGAGATGGAAGCGGTGAATGCTGCCCTAGTAGCCGCCCTGGAGCGGGGACGGCAACGTAGTGACGCCATGGCCGAGGCGCAGGCGGCACCCCTACCGGTCCAACCTCAACACACCGAGGCAGGGCAGTCTTTGGGCTGTCGGCCCGGTGATCCCGTGCGAGAAAAGTCGCCGGCAGGCGCAGGCCCGGCGAAGAGCACGACAACCTCCCGCCAGCTCGGCGCTTCGTCTGTGGATGAAGTTGAGACTCCGACCGCACGGGCGCTGTAGATGCTAGCCAACACCGTGTCGGACTTAAAGGCCCAAATGGAGGCCAGCGAGAGAAGAGCCGCGCGGCCGATGGAGGGTGCCCGGTTTAATGAGTGCATGGGCCCTTTCTCACACCGGGTCATAGAGTCGGGGAGATCTGGCAACCAGAAGTCCCTCAAACTCACCTATTCAGGATCCGGTTGCCCGTATCAGCACCTGGACAGTTTCCGGTCCCAGACCTGCGCCAAGGGATACTCCGATGCAGTCTGCTGCAATATCTTCCAGGAGACTTTGTCTGGAGAAGCGCTCAGCTGGTTCTACGAGCTTCCTGCAAACTCAATCGAAGCATTCGAGCAGTTAGCCGACCGATTCGTAGGCCGCTTCATTCTCCGAGTCGAGGGAGCCCGGACGTCGACCATCCTCTTCAACTGCATACAAGCCCCCGGAGAGGAGCTGAGAACCTTTGTCAACCGCTGGCAGACGGCTACGGTCGAGGTTCGGAACCTGGACAAAGGCATCGCCGAGATGGCGTTTAAGCAGGGGCTCCGAGCGGGTAAGTTTTCCTACGCCGTCCGGGTAGAACTCCCGCAGGGGTATGACGAGTTGATGGCTATGGCCATCCGGCATGCTCAGGCCGATCATGAGACCTATGGGCACCACCTACTGAAGAGGAAGCGGGATGAGCAGCAGGAAGACCATCCCCGGGAAGAGAACCCTCCGCCCGGCCAGGAAGCCAAGCCCAGTCAGCGGACCGAGAACCGCACCGCTCGACCCAGCCGGAACGCCAACAGCCGAAACTGGCCACAGCGGCAGCAGAGGCCCTATTCTGATAAACCCCAGAACGAGCACAAGCCGGCGCCGTACCGCCAAGAGCGCCCCCTGGCAATCATGTCAGCACCACCGGCCGGTCAAGAAGTCTTCACCGCTCTCACCACTTCCTACGAGGATATTTTACTTGAGAACGGGAGCGTCATTCCCCCACCGCCCAAGAGAAAGTACCCAAAGGGGAAACTTACAACGGCACAGACAGGCAAGTACTGCTCTTATCATGATGAGGCTACTCATCGAACAAATCAGCTGCGCTCTCAAGACAGCGGTGCAGGGTTTGATCGATAACGGCCAGCTCCAGCGGTACGTAGGAGAAAGAAGAACAGACCCCGACCGGGAACGTGACCAGGCCTGGTAAACCCGCTAGCTCCGAGCGGTTAGTTTGACATATCTCCGGTTAAACCGTTGTAAAAGCATATATATGCAAACTACTTTTGAGAAAATTTCACCGGCTCCGCCAGTTCAATTATATTCATAATCAAGCAAGAATACAAGCGGTAACCGTTCCGGAAAGATTACAAGGAGAAGAGCAAGGAAAATCCTAAGGAGCCACGACTTCGCCTTCAGCAGGCAATCCGCCAGCCTCTCCTGCGGTACCCTCGTCATTGACCTCAGTTCCGGCTTTGACTCTGCCTCGGGGAGACTCGGCACCGTTGGTAGAAGAATCCAAGTCCGAGCGAATCGCTTCTTCCGGCTGCCCCTCCACCGCCTCCTGATGGATGTCCGACTGCTCATGGATATCTCCTTCAGCAGCAATCGGCATCAGGGAAGTATCTAACCATCCCTTCCCAGCCCATTCCGTGTACGCATCCGAGATGCCCTCTTCCCTGGCCTTCACCAGAAACTCCAGGAACTGATCGCTCTCGCGGTATTTGAGAACGACCCGCTCGTAGAGTTCCGGGTCATCTTTCCCGGTCGCAGCAGCAGAGGCGGCGCGCAGAGCGGCAGCTCCCACTTGGAGCTTGTCCACCTTGGCTTCCAGTTCGGCCCTCTCCTTCTCCAGGCTCCGGTTCTGCTCTTCCAGCTTCTTGGCCCTCTCCTCCGATCTGGCCTTCTCCCGATCCGAGCGGGACTTCTCCACCTCCAGGCGCTGTCGGGCCTCCGATAGAGCAGCTATCTGTCTCTTCAGCTCCGACAGTTCCTCGCTCGGGTCCGGTTGGTACAGACTGTACAGCAGCTGCGCAACAACAGAAAGTTAATCTGGCAGTAAGACACACCACCTACAAGCAGTGTAGTGGCACCAGTTAGTGCTTACCCGGAGGACGGATTCCTTGTATTTTGGGCGATTCCCACCCGCCAGGGCTCCTGCGACCCCAGGTCTGTCCAGACCAAGGCCGGCCAAGTCCGCCGCCACTTGCCGGACGAGTGCACTATCCGGGCTTCCCCTCGGTGCCTCCGCAGGCACGGGACTACTCTGCTGGGCAGCAGCAGCGGCCTTCTCCCCGGTGGAGTTAGTTTGCGCGCCGCAGGTTATCCTGAACCGTTTGGCCAGGTTCTACCGTGCCGACCAGCCGGTAAGCGTCACCAGCGCGGAGGAAGGAATGTCCCCGCCTTTCCGCTTCTCTCCCCGGCCTTCCGGAGAAGAAGATCGTGCGCTTACCCCGCCAGCACGAGCCACGTGCGGCACAGACACCGGCAGGTTGGGAATCCTGTTCACTCCACCGGGAATCCTCACTGGCCCCCCGGTACTCTTGCCCTTTCCGGGCACCGCAAGGACCGCAGCATGATGGGTCTTCACCCGCTTCAGGATGTAGGCGCCGTCATCAACATCCATGGCCCTCGGCTCCGGATGAGTCGTGAGCCGGCCGGACTCCTCCTCCACCGACGTCCGCGAGACGGTCTCGCCTTTCTCCTTCAGCTTGTTAAGGAGGTCTTCCCCGTCCATTGAGAGAGTGGTTTCGGGCTTGATGACCGCCCGGGAAGATACACCTGCAAGGAAAGCGAACAGTTAGCATTTTGCCAGAGCTAGCACAAAGTATCACCGCTAAAGGGCTTCCTACGCACCGGGACCCCGCCCGAGTTGGCAGTATTCCAACACTTCTCGCCGAATAAAGTTGAAAGAACTCCGTTCCAGATCGTCCCAACATCCGAGTATGGTCAAGATCCTCTCATGCTCCAGATCGGATAGCTCGAACGACTAGTCGCCAATGGGTTGGAAGGCGCCAGGAACCCGGTACATTTTACTCCTCGCCTGCCACCTCCCGCCCACCATCACCACCTTCTTTCTCCAGCTGTTGTCTACCCATGTAGGCATATTGGTGATGATCGGTGGATGTTTCCGGGCGTTGAAGGAAAGGCAACCCCGGGACCCTTGCTTCCTTGAGTAGGACAATAGGACTCTCGGACCAGAGCCTGACGAGGCTCCAGTGGTGGGTAGACTTTTCCCTGTTGCATGACCAATGAGATTTGGTCATGAGGATGTTTTTCACTGTGATTGCGGGAATATTTCCTCTGTGAAGCTTTCAGTTTTAATAAATTCCCGCATCAGTCGATTGAGATTTTTATATGATTATATGACGTGATTGAGATTTTTATACGATTATATGATGTGGCTTCAGGAATATTTCATTTATGAGACTTTCAGATTTTAATAGATTCCCGAAGCAGTGGATTACGATTTCTATATTGTTTTATTATCTAGTTTTGGGAATATTTCCTCTATGAGGCTTTCGGTAATTCATAGATTCCCGAACCAGTGGAACTGGGATTTTATATGACCAAAGAGATTGATCGAGATGTATTATAAGTTGATTTTCAGATGGTTATGATTTTATATATATATATATATATATATATATATATATAAACAAAGGAGTTTTGTTTATTTGAGTTGTCAGCGAGGTTGAGTTGTTTTAAGTGAGTTTTTCATAAAATGTGGTACGTTTATATATACATATGCATGCATTGTGATTTTCCAATTATTATGAAAATGTGGGAAAGTGATATAATGTCTTTAACTAAAAGTATTAGTTTTTAAATTATTTTATTTTTATCCACTCACTCTAACGTTTTTAAATTACTTTCCCCTGGGCCCTTCGTTTTAAAATGCCCAGTGTGCAGACTAGTAGTTGAGGTCAAAGATACTCAGGTCGAGGCATAGTCAGCGTCGGTATTGCTTCCGCTCGGTAGGATCTTTTGATCCTTTATCTTTTTGTTTTTTTTTGTATCCTTAGTTACTTTCTGCAGAATGCTCTGATAAATTGTAGATGTTTTAAAAGTGATTTTACTTTTGTGTTGAGAAGTTGTTGGAATCTTGGGGGAGCAGGTGGCTCCTAGAGTCAGGGTAGTTTTTATAGAAGTGTTTTGTGTATTTGACAGGTGAGGGTTGTCCATTTTAAGAGAGGTCATGTCGATTTTTCGGTAAAATCTCTCTTAAGGTGGTCCCCGCAGGATCTGATCCGGGTTTCGGGGTGAAATCTGGTTCGGGTCCTGTCAGAGCAGGAGTCCCTGTTTTGACTAGGAAACTTGTCAGAATAGAAATCTTTATTGTTCGTCGTTTCTGAAATATGTGAGGAAAATCTAGAATCCTGTTTGGATTAGGAAATGTCCTGTTTAGGAAAGTCCTACTTGAACTATGACTATATATTTCGTGACTTTCCTATTTCGATTTTCCTATTCTAGTAACTTTCTCGATCTAGTAAGTTCCTTGATTTGAATTGGAAACTTTCCTAATCTAATGATCTTATCTATTACATATATGTCTTTTTAAGACATTATTTGTCTAGATTAGGACAAGTTTATTACATGAATTAATTCTCTATTTCTTTTCTTTATTTTCAGATTTTATTTGGAGATAAAGGAGGAGATAAATTCTAATATTCAAGGGATATTATTGCTGATTTGCCAAGGAGATATTGTTGGGATTCAACTGATTTTTATCAAGAGATAATGTGGAGATAATTCGGAAAAGGTTGAAGAGGGAGAGAATCAAGGCTGAACAAAGACCGAATGTGGACATGAAATTGTGCCAAGGTTCATGATATTGTTGCTGATTAATTCAAGATTAAATCAAGAGATAATTAGAAGATTTATTCAGCCATTATCCTAGGATTTTCGGAAAAGAAGAAAAGAGAAAAGCAAGGGCTGCATGTGGACTGAATTCTTGCTTGGTTCAATAACTTGTTGCTGAAATTAATTAAAAAAAATTGAAGAGATATTGAAGCAAGTATTCAGCCTTTGACCAAAGAGATAATTCAGCAACAATTTTGAATTATTGAAAGATTTTGCCGTGAGCCTTCAAAGAGAGAGAATAGGGTTTCATTTGAAACCCTAAGGCACCTTGCATTGCAAAACCCTAGCAGCCCCTCTCCTCTATAAATACCACTCCATTAATTCTGAAAAATCATCTTCTCTTCCTCACTTGAACTTACCAAAACTCTGCCGAAATTCCACCATACAAATCCTCACAAAGAACTCAGCCGAACCATCTCCACCACTATTCCAAAACATCAATCCATTCACCATCACCAATCCTCTTGCCGAATTCTTCAACAAAGGTTCTCAATTGTGATTGTAACTTTCATATGGCTTTTGTTTCTTTGTACTTATACAATATTTTGTCTATGAAATTTGTATGGATTCATGGTTGTAATTTTGGTTTTATGAATTATTCTTTGGATTTCTGGATTTCTGTTATGTGATTTGGTTTTCTCTTGGATTAATTTATGATCTATATATGTGATAACTTGAATTTAGGTTTTATGGGCAGTAGGTTTTTGCATGTGTTCTTGATTTAGTTTGGTTTATTTTCTGAATTCATATGCAAATAAATTGATGCATGAGGGCAGCCTTGATCATGGTTGCTCCTTGTGTATTGGTTTCACTTGCCGAATGCAATATGAGGTGGATTATAAACATAAAGTTGATTCACCTTGTATTGGTTCTAAGGGCTAGAGTAATTCTGAAAATTTACATATCGATGTGAGATGAGGTGACGCCATACTTGCTAATATGTCTCCAATTGGACTCATTGTGCTTATGTGATTCTTGGTTTAATTTCTACGCGAAGTGTCTTTAAACTATTTAATACTATGTTTGGGATTATGCGCGAAGCTAGTTCTAAATAATTAAGGAGTTTTGCTAATTAGATGAACCGCGAAGGGCTCTAATTAAATTGGAACTAAATTGAACCTTGAATCCGATTTTTAACTTGCTGCCCCTATTCCTTTATTTTATTTTGTTACATGTTTAGAGAGTTTTGTGTTTTGTGCTCTTTGAGGAAGATGTTGATCAATTGTATATATTAATTTAGGATTTAAATTTAGTAAAAATCAGTAGGTTATTTAGATAAAAAAAAATATCAAACCCCCTTCTATTTGCAATACTTTGTGTGATTGAAAGCCCTAGATTTCCTCGGATAGAACGATCCCTACTTGTCCTAACTACAATTAACACAAATAGGGTATTATGTGTATGGAGTTGTTTTGCAGGTACTTTGTGCTTGGATAATAGCTCCATCAATTTTTGGCGCCGTTGCCGGGGAAATTTAATTATTTTGATTCATAAAGTGTTGCTTGTAACTTTGTAAATTTCAGATTGTTTAATTTTGCTTGTAACTTTGAGTATGCCGAATTATGTGATCTAAAAATATGTGTGAATGTTTGCAACAGTTAGATAATTTCTAGGAAGTTGATAGTTTTATGTATGCTTAAGTTTATTGTAGTTTCTAAAGTGTAACATGTAGGTGAAGCCTCTTTTGTTGATCTCAACCTAAACCCTTCATACGAACGATGTTTTTTAGCAGATCCGTTTTTATGAGGTTGAGGGCGGCTTTGATCAACACTTGTAGACTGCTAGGGATCCGAGTTTATTTTACAAAGTATGGGGCAAGTTATTTTCATTGATATGGTTCTCAGGTTTGTTTAACTGGTTCTCAAGGCCCACAAACTGATGTTCATTCTCGGTGAGTGAGTCGATAGGGGACTTGTCCTCCGTGGTGTCCAACAACGAGACCTGCCTGGTTCCTATAGGGAGTTCGCTCTCCGTGAATCTTAACGACATCGCCTTTGAAATGCAAAATCCGCTCGACCTAGACAAAAGCTTGTGCCGAAGCATCACCTCACTTTAGACGCTAGAAAATAACTTGACATATGTGAATCTATGTTCTTCAAACCAAAATTCGTCTTTAATTTTGAGGTATATCGGAAAAAGCATGATACTACCTTGGGCTGCTTCAGCCCATTGCACTGTTATCTCCTCTGCTCCACGTACCTTGAATTTTAAAAGTTGTGTGAATAAAAGCAATTAGACTCTAAGAGTTCGACATATTTGATGTGTTATAATTTTCGGATACTTTGTGAAACATGAACCGAATTCTTGTGAAAATAACATGTAAATTTTCGTGAAACCTTGTGTAAATTTCGTGTGAAAATTTTGTGTGATATACTTGAAATAATTTTGTAGTTTTTTTTTAACCTATACATATTACTTCTAACTTATTGCTAACCTATACTCTAACTTATTCTAACTCATTATTTCTAACCGATACATGCTGATTCTCAAGATTCTTGTAGATTTTAATTGTTCGTTGCAGATCATAAGGAAGAGGTGAAGAATTACATTGTAAACAGTTGATTGGAGCTCTCATTGACTTGGGAAGGACGACAAGTGTTGCAAGAAACGAGTTCCACCACTCTAAACTTTTGTTCAGGATTTGCAATTAAATTCTACTTAGCTAACTATTGTATATTTATACACTAACTTCTAACTTTAGCTAATTCACTAACTCACTACTAACTTATTCTTTGAATTCTCATCTCCACTCTTCTAAATTTCTTAATCTTGATGCGATGCAGTTGAAGAGTGGAGTAATCATGCATCGAGTTATGATAACTATTGTAAGGAGGCACGAATTTGGAGTGCGCACTCCAAAAGACATCGCCCACAACTTGATTAAGAAGTGAAGAGTCTAGGCTGAGTAGACTATAAACATTAAGCGCTGCATGGGAGGCAACCCATTTCAACCAAAATTGTGAAGGAGTCATCAACGAGAGTTTGAATTTTCTAAATCCCTAAACTCTTTTTGGTTGAATTGTAAGAATGTGGAATTTGTGGAATTTATCATATGCTTAGATATTACAACATAATTTATGTTTTACATTGAAGACAATGTAATTTTCTAAGTGTGGGGTAGGGATACATGTTTCACATGTTTGTTTTTGTTTTAAGTCTTTTGTTTTGAGTCATAAAAGAAAGAAAAAATAAAAAATCAGAAAATCAGAAAATAAAAAAAAAATTTCGTTGCTTTTAGTTTGTAATTTTTGTAGGTTTTGTTTTTGTTTTTGAGTCTTAGGATGCCCCTAAATAAGTCTATGATGATTATATCTTTGAATGCATAGATGATGGTTTTGCATAATCATGAGAATTAATTGTGAGTTTCATGGACATTGTGATTGGTATGAACATTTGAGACTTGGATTTATTTGT
Organism: Potentilla sterilis; assembly: GCA_963682095.1. Lineage (NCBI taxonomy): Eukaryota > Viridiplantae > Streptophyta > Magnoliopsida > Rosales > Rosaceae > Potentilla > Potentilla sterilis. Next base: position 31,853,404 of record OY821756.1, read on the forward strand.
GTAATAAGCATGCATGTTTGTGTTGATTTTGTTCCATAATAACCTATGTGAGCTTTGATGCCAAATACTTTCTTCATGAGCGATAAATATAAGAAAAAAATGGGCAGAATTTTTCAAAACTTCATCATTCTTTGATTATTCAATGACTATGTGCCATAGCTTTTAATGAACTCTAGAATGCTAGAACTCACTCTTGATGATTTTTGAGACTATTATTCATGAAATGCCTTGACTTTGAAAATGATTGAAAAGATCATGTTAGGATACCACCATTGCCAAATAAAGCTTATGCCTAATTTGTGCCCATCGTGGGACTCCTTAGTTTTAACCCCATTGAGCCAACATTGAGCCATTTTATTTCATCACCATGATACACATTCCTTGAGCTTAGAATAGTTTATCCTTACCATTGTTGTCAAGACTTGGTAAAATTTAATTGGAATTTGTTATTTGAAGTGATGATTTGAAGCAAGTGTGGGGTGAGCCAATCCAAAAGCATGAAAGAAACATGATTGCCGAAACAAAAAGAAAATTCGGACAGAAAATAAAAAAATTAAAAGAAAAAATTTGAGCCGAAAATAGAGAAAAATAAAGAAAAAGAATCGGCGAAAGAAATACTTGGATTGGGTTCTTGTGGTGAATTTGGAGTTTGTTTTACAATTAAAGGTCTATTATTATTATATTTGACCTTTGTTCATATTCACTATGTTATGGGGAAGAAAAGAATGAAGTTTGGGCCCAATAAGTTGAAATTTGGCCCTTGAAGTGATGACATAAGGATTTATTGAATTTTGCTAAGTCTTGGTGACATTTTATCACCACTATCTTAAATGTGAATGCCTCATGCCAACCCTCATTATCACCTTTATGTTGATCTTTTCATGATTCTTAAAATGGATGAACTTTGATTTGTGGAGATTTTTGTCAAGAGTTGAGCTTATGGCTTTGGTTCATTGGTGCACATAGTTGTTACATGAAGTTTTTCCAGAAAAATTGATTCACAAAGTGCTTTTATTTGATGAAATATGCGAGCTATTTGTTGCCTTACAATCTGTTCTCTTGCATATACTTTGAGTGAATTGCCATATCATGTGTGAAAAGAAGAGAGTATGCCTAGTGAGGAGGATTAAATCAACTTAACATGTCATTGCTTGTGATTTTCGTTTCTTACTTGTTCATGCTATGAAACATGTCTATGACACTTGAGATTTTTGTGCTTACGTTGAAATGCTTAACTTGAAAGCTATGTGTTTAAAAGATCCTGAGACAATCATTTAGGGGCAGTAGTGTTGAGTCTTTTTGTTTTGTTTTGCTAAGGGACTAGCAAAAGCTAAGTGTGGGGTAGTTGGTAGGAGCATAAAATGCGACGTTCTTAATATGTTTTTACCCCCATTTATGCAATTCTTAACCCTTATTGTTGTAATATAGAGTCATTGAGTCGTGTTTGGAGTCTTTGGCAGAGCTGGTGTACAAATTGAGCGTAAAATGCAGAAATTGTCGGTAAATGTGAAGAGTTCTAGTTTGAGTATGATACGACCCGAATCTGGAATTACCTTTTTACGGTGTTACGTGTACTTTTACTCCTCGAGAATTGTTACGATTCGGAAAATTCAAAAGGTTGACTTTTAAATAAGTTGACCTGACCGAGGATTTTATTTTGCGATGAAATAGGAGTCGTCGAAACGAGTTCGTGGACACGCGGCACGATTTATTTGGAGTTGGTACGAGAAAGTTGTGACGTGGAAATCGAAACTTGCCGATTTTGGACGAGTATAAATAGCCGGGAGAAAATTTCCCGAAAGGGAAATCTCTCATTTTTTTCTTTTTCTTCTTTTCTTCTCTTTCTCTTTCTCTCTCCTCTCCCCCGATCCGGTTCGGCCTCCGGCCGAATCTCCGCCGTCCGGCCGAACTGGGCCGGCGCACCGGTCACGTTCGGACCGGCTCGGCTTGCTCGTCACGACGGTGGCAGCGGCGTGGCGTCGTTCGCTGCCGTTTGGCCGTGCGAGGCCCGAGCCCGATTGCCCCCGATCAGATGGTTCTCCCTCCTCCGGCCACTTCTTGGCCCGATTTTAGGAGGGAAATGAAGACAAGAACTTGTGTAGTAATCCCCCCAAAGGAATCGATCCAAATCGATCCAGGTAAGGAGATTGTAGAATTTGAAATTTTTAGGGTTTTAGGTCAAATCGGTGGAGGTTGTAATTTTGATGTTTTTGATGAATTTTGAAGTTAAATTCGTGTTTAGGAGGTTGAAAAGAGTGGAATTAGTGTAATTTGGTGTTGATTTGGTGGATTTTTGGAGAAATTGGATTTGGGGAAATCGGGCCTCCGTATGCGGCGGCTGCGCTGGTTTTTGGCGGCGGGGACGAGTCCCCGAGGTGGTGGCGTTGGTGTTGGATGAATTTGGCGTTGATTGGAGGTGGTTTCGGCCTCCTGTGGAGGCGCTGCCGGCGGCGGCGCTGCTGTACCGGCGACGGTGGCGGCGGCGCCACTGTTCCGGCAGCTTGAGGAAGAAGATGAACAGTGATGTGGTAAAAAGTGAAAAGGTAAAACGGTAAAAGGTGAAAAGTAAATAGTAAAACAGTAAAAATAAACAGTAAACAGTAATTAGTAAAAGTAAAAAGGTAAACAGTAAAAGTAAATGGTAAACAGTAAACAGTAAATGGTAAATAGTAATTAGATTTTAACCAGTTACTGTTTGACTTTCAGAATTACTGTTTGACCTGGAATAATTACTGTTTGACCAGTAGTTTTTACTGTTGACTTACCGAAAAAGGGTTAAAAGCTGATTAAAAAGGGTTTTATGACGAATTTACTAGAAAAGGAATTGATCGGACACGGTGTGGGTGTCCAGAGTAATTTTGGTTATAGATCGTTTCGGTATTTGAGACGAAATTCTAATACCAGAAATAAAATAGAAGTGGGGATAATTCGGACTAGCGAGGACGTCCGTGGTTTGGTTTTATATTTGTCTTCTGAGGTTTAGAAATTTACGATTTCACCCATGTGGCAAGTCGAGAGGGTACTCAACGGGACGAGAGCCGAAACGGCTACCAGCTCGGAAAAGACTGTGAGTGGATTTTTATTTTTAAAACAAATGCATGCATGATTATTTTAATTGAAATGAAATTTCTTTTAAAAATGAAAGATTTTATGAGAAAAAGAAAAAGATATATTAAGGAATATATGGTTTTGTTTTATCAACAGTAATGATATTTATATTGGATTTTGCGATTTCCTTGGGAAATGAGATTTCCATGTGGTTTTATATTTTCGAAATATTTTGAGTATGTTAATCAGTAGACCGGAATGAAATTCCAGGGATTTTGTTGATTTTATTATTTATGATTTTTCTGACATGCGAGACATGTCGATGGGATTTACGTATATTTGATTTGATTTTACGGCATGGTGATTTGCCGGGTTTTTTTGATTTTACGGCATGTTGATTTGCCGGGGATTCATGGTTATATCTGGTTGATGATTTATCAGGGGAAATGTATTTCGAGATTTGTTTTCACCACTTGAGGGTCCACGTTATTATTATATTGATGCTAGCTAGCGGAGCCTCATCCCACGCGAGGTGACGACTTGACCATATAGGTCAGATTCACGCTCGGTGGTCGACGTAGGGTGGTATATATTGAGGCGGTGACGTGTCTAGGTAGTAGACTTAGACACGGGGGGAGTCAATAGGACTCTCGGACCAGAGCCTGACGAGGCTCCAGTGGTGGGTAGACTTTTCCCTGTTGCATGACCAATGGGATTTGGTCATGAGGATGTTTTTCACTGTGATTGCGGGAATATTTCCTCTGTGAAGCTTTTAGTTTTAATAAATTCCCGCATCAGTCGATTGAGATTTTTATATGATTATATGACGTGATTGAGATTTTTATACGATTATATGATGTGGCTTCGGGAATATTTCATTTGTGAGACTTTCAGCTTTTAATAGATTCCCGAAGCAGTGGATTAAGATTTCTATATTGTTTTATTATCTAGTTTCGGGAATATTTCCTCTATGAGGCTTTCGGTATTTCATAGATTCCCGAACCAGTGGAACTGGGATTTTATATGACCAAAGAGATTGATCGAGATGTATTATAAGTTGATTTTCAGATGGTTATGATATATATATATATAAACAAAGGAGTTTTGTTTATTTGAGTTGTCAGCGAGGTTGAGTTGTTTTAAGAGAGTTTTTCATAAAATGTGGTACGTTTATATATACATATGCATGCATTGTGATTTTCCAATTATTATGAAAATGTGGGAAAGTGATATAATGTCTTTAACTAAAAGTATTAGTTTTTAAATTATTTTATTTTTATCCACTCACTCTAACGTTTTTAAATTACTTTCCCCTGGGCCCTTCGTTTTAAAATGCCCAGTGTGCAGACTAGTAGTTGAGGTCAAAGATACTCAGGTCGAGGCATAGTCAGCATCGGTATTGCTTCCGCTCGGTAGGATCTTTTGATCCTTTATCTTTTTGTTTTTTTTTGTATCCTTAGTTACTTTCTGCAGAATGCTCTGATAAATTGTAGATGTTTTAAAAGTGATTTTACTTTTGTGTTGAGAAGTTGTTGGAATCTTGGGGGAGCAGGTGGCTCCTAGAGTCAGGGTAGTTTTTATAGAAGTGTTTTGTGTATTTGACAGGTGAGGGTTGTCCATTTTAAGAGAAGTCATGTCGATTTTTCGGTAAAATCTCTCTTAAGGTGGTCCCCGCAGGATCTGATCCGGGTTTCGGGGTGAAATCTGGTTCGGGTCCTGTCAGAGCAGGAGTCCCTGTTTTGACTAGGAAACTTGTCAGAATAGAAATCTTTATTGTTCGTCGTTTCTGAAATATGTGAGGAAAATCTAGAATCCTGTTTGGATTAGGAAATGTCCTGTTTAGGAAAGTCCTACTTGAACTATGACTATATATTTCGTGACTTTCCTATTTCGATTTTCCTATTCTAGTAACTTTCTCGATCTAGTAAGTTCCTTGATTTGAATTGGAAACTTTCCTAATCTAATGATCTTATCTATTACATATATGTCTTTTTAAGACATTATTTGTCTAGATTAGGACAAGTTTATTACATGAATTAATTCTCTATTTCTTTTCTTTATTTTCAGATTTTATTTGGAGATAAAGGAGGAGATAAATTCTAATATTCAAGGGATATTATTGCTGATTTGCCAAGGAGATATTGTTGGGATTCAACTGATTTTTATCAAGAGATAATGTGGAGATAATTCGGAAAAGGTTGAAGAGGGAGAGAATCAAGGCTGAACAAAGACCGAATGTGGACATGAAATTGTGCCAAGGTTCATGATATTGTTGCTGATTAATTCAAGATTAAATCAAGAGATAATTAGAAGATTTATTCAGCCATTATCCTAGGATTTTCGGAAAAGAAGAAAAGAGAAAAGCAAGGGCTGCATGTGGACTGAATTCTTGCTTGGTTCAATAACTTGTTGCTGAAATTAATTAAAAAAAATTGAAGAGATATTGAAGCAAGTATTCAGCCTTTGACCAAAGAGATAATTCAGCAACAATTTTGAATTATTGAAAGATTTTGCCGTGAGCTTTCAAAGAGAGAGAATAGGGTTTCATTTGAAACCCTAAGGCACCTTGCATTGCAAAACCCTAGCAGCCCCTCTCCTCTATAAATACCACTCCATTAATTCTGAAAAATCATCTTCTCTTCCTCACTTGAACTTACCAAAACTCTGCCGAAATTCCACCATACAAATCCTCACAAAGAACTCAGCCGAACTGATAAGAGCATAAAATGCGACGTTCTTAATATGTTTTTATCCCCATTTATGCATTTCTTATCCCTTATTGTTGTAATATAGAGTCATTGAGTCGTGTTAGAGTCGTTGGCAAGTGTTGGTGAATAAATTGAGCTAAAAATGCAGAAATGTCGATTTTTGAAGAGTTTTAGTTTGAGAAGGACTCCTTGTTGTACTAGGAATCCTGTTTGGACTAGGAAACCTGTTTTGACTAGGAAACTTGTCGGAACTAATTTCTTTATCTTTCGTCGTTTCTAATATTTGTGTGGATCGGTTTTGTGCTATAAATCGATAAAATGCATAATTTTGGTGAAGTCCTTATTGAACTAGGATTCCTAATAAGAGTTTGATTTGACTAGGACTCCTTTTTCAAGTAGAAATCTATTTGGAAAAGGAATCCTTACTAAAGTAGGAATCCCAGTTGGATAAGGATTCTACGAGTTTGAGTCCTAATTGAAGTCTACGAGTGAAGAATTTTAGTCGAACAAGGAGTCTACAAACGCTTGACGTTTTTGAATCGTCGAAAGAATTTCATTGAAAATACAACTCCTTGTTGGACTAGGATTCCTTATCTATCTAGGACTCTTACTCATGATAATTGTGCTACATCTTTTTATCTTCTTTTTAATTTAATTCTCATTCTTATTTTCAGGAATTAAAGAGAAGATTAATGGAGGAATATTGAGAGAATTTTCGGTGGAAATGAATGGATGCTTGCCGGCCAAGAAAAGAGAAAGAGGAATCCAAATTGGTTTTGGTTTCTTTGTGCCATACAAATACCTAGCAATTAATTTCCGATTTTTGCCTAGAGTTTTTCTTGGATAATACACGGCTAAAGAAAAGAGAAAAGAGATGGATTTGGACTCTTGAAGGCCGACCAAGATAAGAGATGGAGGAAGAATTAATTCTATTTTACATAGAATTTTCGGAAAAGAAAAGAAAAGAGAAAAGAGGGGAATGCATGTGGACTGAATTATGGCTTTGTGCAATAACTTGGTGCCGAATTAAAGAAGTTTTACTTGAAGAAAATTGAAGATTTAATTCGGCAATTGCATGGAAAAGAAGACCTAGCCGAATTAAAAGAAGACATGATATTTCGGATTGCTTGAAGATTAACCCTTGCCGAAACCATATCCAACTTGGTTTCGGATTGCTTGTGCTCTACTCTTGCCGAACCCTAGCATTGCCTCTCCCCTATAAATACAACACTTTGTATTCATAAAATCATCTCCCTTTCCTCACTTTTACCTTGCCGAATCCCTGCCAAATTATTTCCACAAATTATATACCAAGGAGCAAAGCCGAATCCACCTTCCATCTCTCACAAAAATCCACCATCACCAATCCTTGCCGAAATCTTCATAAGGTTGTAATCATGGATTGTATTATTTTGGTTTTTATTGCTTTGTATTTAAACATAACTTTGTCTATGAAGTATGTTTTGGTTTATGGATTTAATTTCGGTATTGATAATCATATATGGGATCTTTGGATCTTTGTTATAAATGTTTGGGATTTTTATATATGATTGCCGATTTATGCATGTGATACGATTAAATATGTTGTATGGGCAGTAGTTTTTAGCATGTTTTCTTGATTTTAATTAGGTTTATTTCCTTAATTCGTGTGGAACCGAAGGAGATATCTAGATGCATTCGATGGCCATGAGTGTTATCTAGGTATTAAATTCATATTCCGATTTAATACATGTTGAATTACACGCATGTTGGATTTGACATGTATTAATCTAAGGGTAAGAGTAATTATGGAAATTTACATGTCGATGTGAGATGGGTGACGCCATACTTGCTAACATGTTCCAATTCGACATATTGTGCTTATGTGCTAATTGTGTTTAATTTCTACGCATTGTGTTATTAAACTGATTAGTACCATGTTTAGGATTACACGCATGTTGGATTCTAAATACTTGTGATGTTTTGAATAATTAGAATAACCGCATTGGCTCTAATTAAATTGGAACTTAATTGATCTTGAATTTGATATTTGCTGCTGCCCTATTACTTGTTTTAATTATATTGCATGTGTAAGGTGATTTGTGTATGATGATTGTGTGAAAGGTGATGATCAATTGTATATAATAATTTAGGTTTTAGAATTTGTAAAAATTCAGTAGGTAATTAGTTATAAAAATCGATACCCCCTTTGATTGCAATACTTTATGTGATTAAAAGCCCTTGATTTCCCCGGATAGAACGATCCCTACTTGTCAATACTACACTCGACAAAAGAAGGGTATTATTTGTATGAGATTGTTTTGCAGGTACAAATTGTGCACGCACACATCCCATCAGTTTTTGGCGCCGTTGCCGGGGAAATTATAAATTTTTGATTCATAAAGTGTTGTTTGTAACTTTGTATAATTGTAAATTATTTAATTTCCGCAATAGTTTTGGGAATTGTATTAATAGGATTTTTGGAAATGTAATAGTAAATAGGTTAATTTTCCGATTTTTATTTTTGTTTTTATTTTTTGGTTTTTGGTTTTTGCTCTTAATTGCCGATTTATATGTATTATTGTGATGTTGATACACCTAGATAATTTCTAGGAAGTTGATAGTTTTTGTGTATGCTTGTAGTTTATTGTAGTTTCTAAAGTGTAACATGTAGGTGAAGCCTCTTTTGTTGATCATAACCATAACCCTTCATACGAGTGATGCCATTTTAGGTATGTTTTTGTGTAGATTGGGAAACGGGCCCTGCAATGTTGGAATTAGTCCATCGTTGGCCCCCCACGCATAAAGACGCTAACTTGGTATTATTTTTATGAGGTTGAGGGCGGTTTTAATCAACACTTGAGACCGCTAGGGATCCGAGTTTATTTTACCAAGTATAGGGCAAGTTATTTTCATTGAATGGTGCGAGGTTTGTAAAACTGGTTCTCAAGACCCATAGACTGACGTTCATTCTCTGTGAGTGAGTCGATAGGGAGTTCGCTCTCCGTGGTTAAAAACTTTGAGACCTGCCTTGTTCCTAAAGAGAGTTTACTCTCCGTGAATCTTAACGACATCGCCTTAGAAAAGTAAAATACGTTCGACCTAGACGACAGCTTGTGCCGAAGCATCACCTCACTTTAGACGCTAGAAAATAACTTGAGCATATGTGGAATCTATTTTTCTTCAATAAGGTAAAATTCGTCTTTAATTTTTGAGGTATATCGGAATAAGCATGATACTACCTTGGACTGTTTCAGCCCATTGCACTGTTATCTCCTCTGCTCCACGTACCTCGAATTTTAAAGTTGTGTGAATAAAAGACACCTAGAAATCCTAAGTTTCGGCAATCATAATACATACATAATCGATGTAATCTAAAAACCGAACCACCATAGATACTTGTACAAAAATTTTCGTGTGATGTGCATAACTAGTTCAAATTGTTAGGGAGTTTTGAAAGTCTATTTGTGTTAAGTTTGTTTATGATTTTGAGGGGAAGAGGAATAGGTAAGGTCACTAATGTTGCTTTTAGCCTTAACCCTTCATACTAGCGCTTGCGTTTTTATGAGGTTGAGGGCGGCTTTTATGCACTTTAGTGGAACTGACAACATAAGGTTCTCAACTGAGTAAGGGGCAATCATAGTTCGTTTGTTCTAATTTTGGTATTGAGGTTTGTTTAACTAGATCTCAAGGCCCACAGACTGATGTTCATTCCCTGTGAGTGAGTCGATTGGGAGTTCGCTCTCCGTGGTAACCAACAACGAGTCTTGCCTCACTCCATTATTAGTACTTTCGTTCTAGCCTTCTGAAACCACGGAACCTTGTGTCTAGTCGATAGACCTAGGCCGCACGTCCACCGAGCTTCAAAACCTTAAATAAGTTTGATATGAGTAGATTTTTGATCTCAAAAGAAAACATTTCTTGGTTTGAATTTTCGAGGTATATCGGATCAAGCATGATACTACCGGGGGCTGTATCAGTCCATTGCACCGTTATCTCCTCTGCTCCACGTACTTTGAAAATTCGAACAAATCATTTAGCAATTTAACTAGGGATACATAAAACACATTTTTCTGTTATACTTGTGAAATTGTGTGAGCCTTATTTGTAAATTTTCGTGTGATATACATCTTTGTAATATACTTGTAACTTTTTCATGTAACATATACTTACAAATTTACGTTTGTTATTATACATATACACGTTGAACTTTTATATATTGTGAATTTTTCATACATTTATATATACTTTAAATTTCGTGTAACATTCTTACATATTTTTAGTTGAATTTTCGTTGATATTTATACTTGTGATATATTTACCCTAACACTAATTGTTACATACTAACTATACACGTTTGTTTTCTTTAGAAATTCATTTGTTAAACACCTCGAAATTTAAACAATTTCAGGTACATGAATCTTGGTTGGTCACAAGAGATTGAGGATAGATTGAAAAGAATTTGCAACCAAGAAGAAGAAGAGCCAGTTTTGCCGAGCACTTCTACACCAGAACTTCAGTTTGTTTCTCCCACCTCATCACTTTTTGACCGAAATTTTGTTGCACCACCATCACCATTTCCATCAGAAGCTTCGTGTGAACTAAACCCTTTGTTTCACGAAGAACCAGAATTCGAGCTACTCCATAGTCCAATACCAATTCAGTACTTGAACTTTGATTTACCTGATCCTACATTCAGAATGACTTCACTAAGAGAGGAGAATGGTCAGGTAGATGCGCCACAAGGAGGAGTAGTAAGACCAAGTAATGTAACATATCCTGCAGTTGCACCTGGCAAGTCAGGAGAATTTGAGCTGAAGGGTGGATTTATCCACCAATTGCCTAAGTTTTATGGACTCAGTGGAGAGGATCCTAACCGCCACATTCAGAAGTTCGAATTCAGATGTGAGTCAATGTGCCCAACTGGGGCAGATTTACAACATGTGAGGATGAAGGCGTTTCCTTTTTCACTGGAGGATAGGGCGCAAGAGTGGTTTTATGCTATACCACCTGGGAAGATGATTTCTTGGACAACAATGGTGAGAGAATTTCTCACAAAATACTTTCCATCATCAAGGGTGACACAGATCAGAAAGGAGATCACCTCAATCAGACAAGAGCCAGATGAGAGCTTCGATGTGTACTATGACAGGTACAAGGCTTTGGTGGCAACGTGTCCTAATCATGGGATACGTGAGGGTCTTCTACTACAATACTTTTATGAAGGGTTGCGTCCCTTGGAGCGGAGATTCTTAGATTCAGCAGCTGGTGGATCTTTAATGGAGAAAAGTAGAGAGGAAGTTAAGAATCTGTTGGAGATGCATTTCACTAATCAACAACAATTCGGGTCTACTTCCTCTAGGCGAGTCAGTGAGGCCAGCGGTTATGAGGAATCAAGTGTTGTCAAGGAGCTTAAGGAAGATGTGGGGAAACTCACTCAGATGATGTCTCAGTTTATGAAGCAGAAACATGCCCAAGTCTGTGGGGTGTGTAGCATGGAGGGGCATTCATCAGATGTGTGTCCACAAGTTGGTGGAGGAGATAATTTTGAGGAAGCCAATGCAATTGGTTTTCAAGGGCAGCAACGTCCCACTTTTCAGAACTTCAACCCCAGATTTAATGATCACCCTAATTTTAGGTGGGCTAACAACAACAATGTGCAGAACCCTACACATGTGGCGCCACCACAAGCAAACCAAGGAGGAATGGTGTTTCAACCAAGACCTCAAGGGCAATACCAAGGGTTTGCAAGACCCCAGCAGCAACAATTCTACAACAATAATGCACAAGCATCATCAAATCCCAACTATGACGCCATGCTTAAGTCTTTGAATGATGCAACTCATACATTGTTGCAATCTACAACCTCGAACACCAAGGACATTTCTGAGTTGAAGAATCAGATGGGGAAGGTTGTGGATTTCATGGGGCAGATTCAGGAGCAAGGAAGATTACCTGGAGGAGTGATAAAGAACCCCAAGAATGAGCAAGCAAATGCAATTACCACAAGGAGTGGTAAGGTTGTGGAGGGGCCGAGCATGAAGAGAGGTGACGGAATTTTTGGTGGTGATGCCGAGCACAACAAAGAGTCACTCGGCAATGATGAGGAGATACATGGCAACGATGAGGAGGCAAACGGCAATGAGGCCGAGAGGAGCAAACCGAGCAAGACTGAGCTCGAGGCTATGAAGAATAGGGACATAGAAAAAGATCCCGCTACCTCAGAGACACATAAGGTGAATAATTCTAATTCAAGTGGATTAGTTAATGCTAACCAATCTTCTTGTTTGCCATTTCCTTCTAGGTTTGCAAAATCGAAGAAGGAGAAAGCAGATGAGGAGGTACTTGACATTTTCAGACGTGTGGAGGTGAACATACCATTGCTTGAGTGTATCAAGCAAATTCCCAAGTATGCCAAATTTTTAAAGGAGCTGTGCACAACAAGGAGGCATACTAGGGAGGAGCAGGTGGTGAAGATGAGTGAGACGGTCTCAGCCGTTCTCCAAAGAACGCTCCCACCTAAAATGAAAGACCCTGGCAGCTTTTCTGTGCCATGTAAAATTGGACAATTTAATTTTGATAAAGTTTTGCTAGACTTAGGGGCTTCAATTAATGTAATGTCTTATAATGTGTATAAGTCCCTAGGTTTGGGCGAGTTGAAAAAGGACAATGTAATCATTCAACTCGCCGATAGGTCTAACAAGTATCCTGAGGGATATGTTGAGGATGTTCTTGTGCAGGTAAATAATCTGATATTTCCTGCAGATTTCTATGTGCTTCAGATGGAGGAGTCGCCCATTAATTCCACTCAACTTTTGTTGGGACGGCCATTTATGAGGACAGCAAGAACGAAAATTGATGTGGCTGAAGGCAATCTCACCATGGAGTTCGATGGTGAAGTAATTGGCTTCAACATCTTTGAGGCCATGAGGTATCCAATTTCTGATTTAAAACCTTGCTATAATGTTGATGTAGTTGATTCTATTGCGCAGGTTTTGTCAGAAACTTTGGATCAATAGCAACTAGCTATTGAGCAAGGGGCCGGAATTGACACAAATGGGGAGAGATTGACTAAGGAGGAACGGCTCAAACTTGAGCCGAGCCTAATGCATATTGTTGCCGAGCTAGAGGCAACATCCCATGTGAAAAAACAATGTAAGTATATGTCAATTCCCATTTCCACTAATAAAATTTTACCATCTGTGGAACAGGCTCCTATTTTAGAACTCAAGGTGCTTCCGGATCATTTGAAGTATGTGTACTTGGGAGACGATGACACACTACCAGTTATTGTGTCATCACAGCTGAGTGAGCAGCAGGAAGCACGCTTGACTAGCATGTTGAAAAGGAACAAAACCGCCATTGGATGGACGTTGGCGGATATCAAGGGAATCAGCCCTACCACTTGTGTCCATAGGATCTTGCTTGAGGAAGGAGCCAAGCCTACTAGGGAGGGTCAGAGACGATTGCACCCTCCAATGATGAAGATTGTGAAGGACGAGGTGATCAAATTGCTGGATTGTGGAGTCATTTATCCCATCTCAGATAGCCAGTGGATTGCACCTGTCCAAGTTGTACCTAAGAAGAGTGGAGTCACGGTTGTGAAGAATGACAAGGATGAACTCGTGCCTCAACGATTGGTGACAGGTCATAGGATGTGTATCGACTACAGAAAGTTGAATGCTACTACACGCAAGGATCACATGCCTTTGCCTTTCATGGACCAGATGTTGGAGAGATTAGCTGGGCACGAATTCTATTGCTTCTTGGATGGGTACAGCGGTTACAATCAGATATGCATTCACCCAGATGATCAGGAAAAGACAACGTTCACATGTCCCTTTGGTACGTTTGCCTATCGACGCATGCCATTTGGTTTATGCAACGCACCAGGTACATTTCAACGTTGTATGTATTCCATTTTTAGTGATTATATTGAGAATATCATTGAAGTCTTTATGGATGATTTTAGCGTTTATGGAAAAGACTTTGATGTATGCTTAGAGAATTTGGAATCAATCCTGATAAGATGTGTAGAGACTAACCTTGTACTTAATTGGGAAAAATGTCATTTCATGGTAAAACAAGGGATAGTTCTAGGACACATTATATCTGCAAAGGGTATTGAGGTAGATAGGGCCAAGATTGATATTATGCTTCACTTACCCTCCCCTACAACTGTAAGGGAGGTACGTTCGTTTCTTGGCCATGCAGGTTTTTATAGGAGGTTCATCAAGGATTTTTCGTTGGTGGCCAAGCCTATTTGTGCCCTTTTGCAGAAGGAGGTTCCATTCATATGGGATAAAGGGTGTGAAGATGCATTTGTCAAGTTGAAGGAATTGTTGACATCAGCACCAATAATGGCGCCACCTGACTGGAGCCTACCATTTGAGATCATGTGTGATGCTTCAGACTATGCAGTTGGAGCAGTGCTTGGACAAAGAAAAGAGAAGAGGCCGATTGCTATATATTATGCCTCTAGAACTTTGAATGATGCTCAATTAAATTACTCTACAACTGAGAAAGAACTGTTGGCTGTCATATTTGCTTTAGAAAAATTTCGTTCATATCTATTGAATTCTAAAGTGATTGTGTATTCTGATCATGCAGCCTTGAGATATTTGATGAAGAAGAAGGACGCCAAGCCACGTTTGATTCGATGGATTCTCTTACTCCAAGAGTTTGACATCGAGATCAAGGACAAGAAGGGGAGCGAAAATGTTGTGGCAGACCACTTGAGCAGAATTGTGAGAGAAGAGGAAACGTTACCACTTCAGGAAACTTTCCCAGATGAGCAGCTTTTTCGAGTGGACACCAAAGAACCTTGGTATGCAGACATTGTCAATTATTTAGTTACTAAAACTTTTCCAAGTACATGTTTGCAGGCAGCCAAGACAAGGATTAAAAAGAATGCAAGGCACTACATATGGGACGACCCATATTTGTGGAGGACTTGTAATGATCAAGTGATTAGACGTTGTGTGCCACAAGAGGAGCATAGGCCGATCCTTGCATTTTGCCACAATGAGGCATGTGGAGGACACTTTGGAGCTAAGAGGACAGCACTCAAGGTATTAGAAAGCGGGTTTTATTGGCCAACAATTTTCAAGGATGCATACATATTTTGTATGACATGTGATAGGTGCCAAAGGACAGGTAACATTGGTAAGAGAGACCAAATGCCCCTAAATCCTATACTATTTGTTGAAATTTTTGATGTATGGGGTATAGATTTCATGGGACCTTTTCCTTCATCTAAGGGCTTTCTTTATATCTTGTTGGCTGTTGATTATGTGTCTAAATGGGTGGAGGCGAAAGCCACAAGGACTAATGATTCTAAAGTTGTTGCAGGTTTCTTGAGAACTAACATATTTTCCAGGTTTGGAGTACCTCGTGTGCTTATAAGTGATGGAGGTTCTCATTTCTGCAACAGAACAATAGAGGCTTTACTCAGACGATATGGAGTCACCCATAAGGTATCCACACCTTATCATCCTCAGACGAGCGGAATGGCAGAAGTGTCCAACAGAGAAATCAAGAGTATATTGGAGAAAACTGTGGGCCCATCAAGGAAAGATTGGAGTGACAGACTTGATGATGCACTTTGGGCCTACAGAACAGCATACAAGACACCCATTGGGATGTCTCCATTTCGGCTTACATATGGCAAGGCGTGCCATCTTCCAGTAGAGTTGGAGCATAGAGCATGGTGGGCGGTCAAGCAATTCAACATGGAACTTGACAAGGCTGGACTTCACAGGAAATTGCAGCTGAGTGAACTTGAGGAAATCAGAAATGAAGCATATGATGCTGCATGGATTTACAAAGAGAAGACGAAATTGTATCATGACAAGATGATAAGAGGCAAAACGTTTCATATTGGCCAGAAAGTCTTGTTATTTCATTCTCGTCTTAAATTATTTCCTGGCAAATTGCGTTCTCGTTGGGTAGGACCATATATTGTTACTAATGTGTTTTCTCATGGTGCTATAGAAATTCAAAGTACGGAATCAGGAAAAGCGTTCAAGGTGAATGGTCATCGACTTAAGCCCTACTACGAACCTTTTGAGGAGCACACCATTGAGGAAACACAATTCAGAGACGAACCAAGATCCTGATGATATGGAGAAGAGTCTAGGCTAAAGGACTATAAACAATTAAGCGCTGCATGGGAGGCAACCCATTTCAACCAAAAGTGTGAAGGAGCCGTCTACGAGAGTTTGAATTTTCTAAATCCCTAAACTCTTTTTGGTTGAATTGTATAAATGTGGGACTTGTGATTTATCATATGCTTAGAAATTACTACATGATATGTGTACATTGAGGACAATGTAATTTTCTAAGTGTGGGGTAGGGATACATGTTTCACATGTTTGTATTTGTTTTGAGTCATAAAAAGAAAAGAAAATAAAAAATCAGAAAATCAGAAAAATTTAAAAAAATTTCGGTGCTTTTTGTCTTTATTTTCGTTGCTTTTTAATTTTGTTTTTAATTATTGAGTCTTAGGATGCCCCTAAATAGTCTATGATGATGATATCTTTAATACATAGATGATGGTTTTGCATAATCTTGAAAATAATTGTGAGTTTCATGGACTTTGTGATTGGTATGAACATTTGAGACTTGAACTTAATTGTGTAATAAGCATGTATGTTTGTGTTGATTTTGTTCCATAATAACCTTTGTGAGCTTTGAATGCCATATACTTTCCTTCTTGAGTGATAAAAATGGGCAGAATTTTTCAAAACTTCATCATTCTTTGATCATTCAATGACTATGTGCCATAGATTTTAATGAACTCTAGAATGCTAGAACTCGCTCTTGACAATTTTTGAGACTATTATTCATGAAATGCCTTGATTTTGAAAAGGATTGAAAAGATCATGTTAGGATCACCACCAATGCCAAACAAAGCTTATGCCTAATTTGTGCCCGTCGTGGGACTCCTTAGTTTTAACCCCCTTGAGCCAACATTGAGCCATTTATTTCATCACCTTAATACACTTTCCTTGATCTGAGAATAGTTTATCCTTGCCATTGTTGTCAAGACTTGGTAAAATTTAATGGAATTTGTGAATTGATGTGATGATGAGAAGTAAGTGTGGGGTGATCTTGTCCAATTGTTGAGAAAAGAAAAGGTGTTGCCGAATAAAAGAAGAAAGAAAAGAAAAATCGGATAGAAAAAGAAAGAAAAAAATAAGAGATCCGAAATAAAAAGAAAAGGATTCGGCAATGGAAAATTTTGGATGAATTTTATGGTGAATTTGGAGTTTGTGTGATAATTGAAGGTCTATTGTTGTTATACTTGACCTTTGTTCGTTTTCACTTTATTATGGGGAAGAAAAGAATGAATTTTGGGCCCAACATGATAAAATTTGGCCCTTTTGAAGAAAAGTCATAAGGAGGATTGAATTTTGCCAAGTCTTGGTGACATTCTATCACCACTTCCTAAATGAGAATGCCTTATGCCAATCCCCATTATCACCATTATGTTGATCTTTTCATGATTCTTAAAATAGGTAAACTTTGATTAGTGGAGATTTTTGTCAAGAATGAGCATATGGCTTTGGTTCATTTGTGCACATAGTTGTTATATGAAGTTTTTCCTGAAATATTAATTCACAAAGTGCTTTTAATTGATGAAATATGCAAGTTACTCTTTGTAACTCTTAATCTATTCGCTTGCATATACTATGAGTGAATTGCCATATCATGAGTGAAAAGAAGAGAGTATGCCTAGTGAGGAGGATGAAATCAACATAACATGTTATTGCTTGTGATTTTCGCTTCTTACTTGTTCATGCAATGATACATGTCTATGACGCTTGGGATTATTGTGCTTACATCGAATGCTTAACTTGAAAGCTATGTGTTTAAAGATCCTGAGACAATCATTTTAGGGGCTGTAGTGTTGAGTCTTTTTATTTGTTTTGCTAAGGGACTAGCAAAGGCTAAGTGTGGGGTAGTTGATAAGAGCATAAAATGCGACGTTCTTAATATGTTTTTATCCCCATTTATGCATTTCTTATCCCTTATTGTTGTAATATAGAGTCATTGAGTCGTGTTAGAGTCGTTGGCAAGTGTTGGTGAATAAATTGAGCTAAAAATGCAGAAATGTCGATTTTTGAAGAGTTTTAGTTTGAGAAGGACTCCTTGTTGTACTAGGAATCCTGTTTGGACTAGGAAACCTGTTTTGACTAGGAAACTTGTCGGAACTAATTTCTTTATCTTTCGTCGTTTCTAATATTTGTGTGGATCGGTTTTGTGCTATAAATCGATAAAATGCATAATTTTGGTGAAGTCCTTATTGAACTAGGATTCCTAATAAGAGTTTGATTTGACTAGGACTCCTTTTTCAAGTAGAAATCTATTTGGAAAAGGAATCCTTACTAAAGTAGGAATCCCAGTTGGATAAGGATTCTACGAGTTTGAGTCCTAATTGAAGTCTACGAGTGAAGAATTTTAGTCGAACAAGGAGTCTACAAACGCTTGACGTTTTTGAATCGTCGAAAGAATTTCATTGAAAATACAACTCCTTGTTGGACTAGGATTCCTTATCTATCTAGGACTCTTACTCATGATAATTGTGCTACATCTTTTTATCTTCTTTTTAATTTAATTCTCATTCTTATTTTCAGGAATTAAAGAGAAGATTAATGGAGGAATATTGAGAGAATTTTCGGTGGAAATGAATGGATGCTTGCCGGCCAAGAAAAGAGAAAGAGGAATCCAAATTGGTTTTGGTTTCTTTGTGCCATACAAATACCTAGCAATTAATTTCCGATTTTTGCCTAGAGTTTTTCTTGGATAATACACGGCTAAAGAAAAGAGAAAAGAGATGGATTTGGACTCTTGAAGGCCGACCAAGATAAGAGATGGAGGAAGAATTAATTCTATTTTACATAGAATTTTCGGAAAAGAAAAGAAAAGAGAAAAGAGGGGAATGCATGTGGACTGAATTATGGCTTTGTGCAATAACTTGGTGCCGAATTAAAGAAGTTTTACTTGAAGAAAATTGAAGATTTAATTCGGCAATTGCATGGAAAAGAAGACCTAGCCGAATTAAAAGAAGACATGATATTTCGGATTGCTTGAAGATTAACCCTTGCCGAAACCATATCCAACTTGGTTTCGGATTGCTTGTGCTCTACTCTTGCCGAACCCTAGCATTGCCTCTCCCCTATAAATACAACACTTTGTATTCATAAAATCATCTCCCTTTCCTCACTTTTACCTTGCCGAATCCCTGCCAAATTATTTCCACAAATTATATACCAAGGAGCAAAGCCGAATCCACCTTCCATCTCTCACAAAAATCCACCATCACCAATCCTTGCCGAAATCTTCATAAGGTTGTAATCATGGATTGTATTATTTTGGTTTTTATTGCTTTGTATTTAAACATAACTTTGTCTATGAAGTATGTTTTGGTTTATGGATTTAATTTCGGTATTGATAATCATATATGGGATCTTTGGATCTTTGTTATAAATGTTTGGGATTTTTATATATGATTGCCGATTTATGCATGTGATACGATTAAATATGTTGTATGGGCAGTAGTTTTTAGCATGTTTTCTTGATTTTAATTAGGTTTATTTCCTTAATTCGTGTGGAACCGAAGGAGATATCTAGATGCATTCGATGGCCATGAGTGTTATCTAGGTATTAAATTCATATTCCGATTTAATACATGTTGAATTACACGCATGTTGGATTTGACATGTATTAATCTAAGGGTAAGAGTAATTATGGAAATTTACATGTCGATGTGAGATGGGTGACGCCATACTTGCTAACATGTTCCAATTCGACATATTGTGCTTATGTGCTAATTGTGTTTAATTTCTACGCATTGTGTTATTAAACTGATTAGTACCATGTTTAGGATTACACGCATGTTGGATTCTAAATACTTGTGATGTTTTGAATAATTAGAATAACCGCATTGGCTCTAATTAAATTGGAACTTAATTGATCTTGAATTTGATATTTGCTGCTGCCCTATTACTTGTTTTAATTATATTGCATGTGTAAGGTGATTTGTGTATGATGATTGTGTGAAAGGTGATGATCAATTGTATATAATAATTTAGGTTTTAGAATTTGTAAAAATTCAGTAGGTAATTAGTTATAAAAATCGATACCCCCTTTGATTGCAATACTTTATGTGATTAAAAGCCCTTGATTTCCCCGGATAGAACGATCCCTACTTGTCAATACTACACTCGACAAAAGAAGGGTATTATTTGTATGAGATTGTTTTGCAGGTACAAATTGTGCACGCACACATCCCATCACGAACCATCTCCACCACTATTCCAAAACATCAATCCATTCACCATCACCAATCCTCTTGCCGAATTCTTCAACAAAGGTTCTCAATTGTGATTGTAACTTTCATATGGCTTTTGTTTCTTTGTACTTATACAATATTTTGTCTATGAAATTTGTATGGATTCATGGTTGTAATTTTGGTTTTATGAATTATTCTTTGGATTTCCGGATTTCTGTTATGTGATTTGGTTTTCTCTTGGATTAATTTATGATCTATATATGTGATAACTTGAATTTAGGTTTTATGGGCAGTAGGTTTTTGCATGTGTTCTTGATTTAGTTTGGTTTATTTTCTGAATTCATATGCAAATAAATTGATGCATGAGGGCAGCCTTGATCATGGTTGCTCCTTGTGTATTGGTTTCACTTGCCGAATGCAATATGAAGTGGATTATAAACATAAAGTTGATTCACCTTGTATTGGTTCTAAGGGCTAGAGTAATTCTGAAAATTTACATATCGATGTGAGATGAGGTGACGCCATACTTGCTAATATGTCTCCAATTCGACTCATTGTGCTTATGTGATTCTTGGTTTAATTTCTACGCGAAGTGTCTTTAAACTATTTAATACTATGTTTGGGATTATGCGCGAAGCTAGTTCTAAATAATTAAGGAGTTTTGCTAATTAGATGAACCGCGAAGGGCTCTAATTAAATTGGAACTAAATTGAACCTTGAATCCGATTTTTAACTTGCTGCCCCTATTCCTTTATTTTATTTTGTTACATGTTTAGAGAGTTTTGTGTTTTGTGCTCTTTGAGGAAGATGTTGATCAATTGTATATATTAATTTAGGATTTAAATTTAGTAAAAATCAGTAGGTTATTTAGATAAAAAAAAATATCAAACCCCCTTCTATTTGCAATACTTTGTGTGATTGAAAGCCCTAGATTTCCTCGGATAGAACGATCCCTACTTGTCCTAACTACAATTAACACAAATAGGGTATTATGTGTATGGAGTTGTTTTGCAGGTACTTTGTGCTTGGATAATAGCTACATCACCTAGTGAGGAGAATTAGATCAATTTGACATGTTTACACGCTTATTTTTCTCACTTTTGACTTATTCATATCATGATTACTATCTATGACGCTTGAGATTTATGTGCTTACATTTAAAATGCTTAACTTGAAAGCTATGTGTTTTAAAGATCCTGAGACAATCATTTAGGGGCAGTAGTAGTTTTAGTAGAGTCTTTTATTTTATTTTGCTAAGGGACTAGTAAAAGCTAAGTGTGGGGTAGTTGATAGGAGCATAAAATGTGACGTTCTTAATACTTGTAAAATTTCATGAAAGCTTGAAATTTTGTGGAACATATAGAAATTTCGTTTGCTAGACTTGTAAAGATACAATACTAAACATATACACAAATTCTAACTATACATTTTCATTCTTTGCCTAAACACTTGATCTTCAAAACATCTCACGTACATGAATGTCCAGAATTGAGGGTTGGTCTCAAGATATTGAAGATCGTTTGACTAGAATCTGTGGAGAAAGAGATAAGGAGCAAGCATCACCGAGCACACCTTCATTCGAGCATCAATTCACCTCACCATCATCATCACTTTTTGATTGTAATCTTGTCACATCACCAACATCACCATTCCCTTCAGAAGCTTCGTGTGAACTTAATCCTTTGTTTCACGAAGATCCAGAGTTCGAGTTACTTCAAAGTCCTCTTCCAGTAAACTACTTGAACTTTAATTTACCTGATCCAACTTTCACAATGACTTCATTGAGAGAAGAAAATGGCCAAGTTGATGCGCCACAAGGAGGAGCGGCAAGACTAAGCAATGTTACGTATCCTGCCGTTGCAAATGGCAAATCGGTCGAGTTTGAGTTGAAGGGTGGATTTATTCACCAATTGCCAAAGTTCTATGGACTCAGTGGAGAAGATCCAAATCACCATATATAGAAGTTTGAGTTCAGATGTGAAACCATGTGTCCGACGGGTGCGGATTTGCAACATGTGAGGATGAAAGTTTTTCCATTCTCACTTGAAGATAGGGCAGCTGAGTGGTTCTTTGCTATTCCACCTTGCAAGATGACGTCTTGGGGTACAATGGTGAAGGAATTTCTCACTAAATATTATCCTTCATCAAGAGTGACATAGATTAGAAAGGAGATCACGTCAATCAGACAAGAACCGGATGAAGCTTTTGATGTGTACTATGATAGGTACAAGTCGTTGGTGGCAACGTCTCCTAATCATGGGATACGTGAGGGACTTTTGCTACAATACTTTTATGAGGGCTTGCGCCCTATGGAGCTTCGATTTCTTGATTCAGCTGCCGGAGGATCAGTAATGGAGAAGAGCAAAGAGGAGGTTAAGAATTTGTTGGAGATGCATTTCACTAATCAACAACAGTTCGGGTCTATTTCTTCCAAGCGTGTAAGTGAGGCTAGTGGATTTGAGGAGTCAAGTGCTATTAAGGAGCTTCGAGAAGACATGGGGAAGATTACTAAGATGATGACTCAAATGATGAAGCCGAAGCAAGCTCAAGTTTGTGGTGTATGTCGCAGGGAAGGGCAGGCAACCGATTTGTGTCCTCAATTAGGAGCAGATGAGCAATTTGAGGAGGCCAATGCATTAGGCTTTCCTCAACAACAAGGAGGGCAGCGGTTTGGGAATTTCAATCCAAGGTTCAACGATCACCCTAACTTTCGTTGGGCCAACAACAATAATGTTCAGAATCCTCAACCGATGGCGCCACGACAAGCAAACCAAGACGGCATGGCTTATCAACTAAGACCTCAAGGGCAATTTCAGGGATTTGCACGACCTCAACAGCCATTCTACAACAACAATGCTCAAGCATCATCGAATCTGATGGAGCTATTTTCCAAGCACAAAGTACCTGCAAAACAACTTCATACACATAATACCCTATTTGTGTCAATTGTAGTTAGGACAAGTAGGGATCGTTCTATCCGGGGAAATCTAAGGCTTTCAATCACACAAAGTATTGCAAATAGAAGGGGGTTTGATGTTTTTATCTAAATAACCTACTGATTTTTACGTAAATTAAATCCTAAATTACTATATACAGTTGATCAACATCTTCCACAAAGAGCACATAACACAAAACTCTCTAAACATGTAACAATATAAAATAAAGGAATAGGGGCAGCAAGTTCAAACTGAATTTTAGATCCTATTTAGTTTCAATTTAATTAGAGCCTTCGCGGTTCATCTAATTAGCAAAACTCCTTAATTATTTAGAACTAGCTTCGCGCATAATCCCAAACATAGTATTAAATAGTTTAAAGACACTTCGCGTAGAAATTAAACCAAGAAACACATAAGCACAATGAGTCGAATTGGAGACATATTAGCAAGTATGGCGTCACCTCAACTCACATCGATATGTAAATTTTCAGAATTACTCTAGCCCTTAGAACCAATACAAGGTGAATCAACTTTATGTTTATAATCCACCTCATATTGCATTCGGCAAGTGAAACCAATACACAAGGAACAACCATGATCAAGGCTGCCCTCATGCATCAATTTATATGCATATGAATTCAGAAAATAAACCAAACTTAACCAAAAATTCATGCAAATACCTACTGCCCATAAAACCTAAATTCAAGTTATCACATATATAGATAATAAATTAATCCAAGAGAAAACCAAATCACATAACAGAAATCCGGAAATCCAAAGAATAATTCATAAAACTGAAATTACAACCACGAATCCATACAAATTTCATAGACAAAATATTGTATTGATACAAAAGAATAAAAGCCATAAGAAAAGATAAAATTACACTTTGAGAAACCTTGAAAAGAGATTCGGCAAAGAGGATTAGTGGTGATGGACGGACTGATTTTTTGGAAGAGTGGTGGAGATGGAATTGGCTTAGTTCTTTATGGGGATTTTGTGGTGGAATTTCGGCAGAGGTTTGGCAGTTTAAAGTGAGGAAGAGAAGATGATTTTTCTGGAATTATGGGGTGGTATTTATAGAGAAGCATGGGAACCTAGGGTTCAGCCAAAACCCTAGGGTTGTTGCCGTCCAAGTCTCTCCCATTTAGAGTTCGGCACTTCTCTCTCTTCTTCAAGGTTGTTGCTGAATATCACTTTGGTCAAAGGCTGAATACTTGCTTCAATATCTCTTTAATTATCATTAACTTAATTCAGCGAAATATCTTGAACCAGGCATCAAATTCAGTCCACATGCAGCCCTTGTCTTTCACTTTAATTTCTGCCGAATTTCCTTGAATATTGGCTGAATTAATCTTCACAATATCTCTTGATTTAATCTTGAATTAATTTCAGCAATATTATCTTGAATCTTGAGCACAAAATGGTCCACATTCGGTCTTAACTCCATCCTTGTTTCTCTCCTCATATTGTTGCCGAAAATTCCCAAAGATATTGCTGAATAATCTTCAAATATCTCTTTAATTAATCATGAATTAAATCAGCAAAATATCTTTATAAAAATCGGTTGAATCCTCCATGAAATCCTCCTTGGCAAATTGGCTGAATTATCTCTTGAATATTAGGATTTATCTCCTCCTTTATCTCCTCACAATTTCTGAAAATAAAGAAAAGAAATAGAGAATTAATTCATGTAATAAACTTGTCCTAATCTAGACAAATATTTTCTTAAAAAGACATATGTGTAATAGATAAGATCATTGGATTAGGAAAGTTTCAAATTCAAATCAAGGAACTTACTAGATCGAGAAAGTTACTAGAATAGGAAAATCGAAATAGGAAAGTCACGGAATATACAGTTATAGTTCAAGTAGGACTTTCCTAAACAGAACTTTTCCTAGTCCCAATAGGATTCTAAAATTTCCTCACATGTTACAGAAACGACGAACAATAAAGATTCGTAATCCAACAGGTTTCCTAGTCCAACAAGAATTCCTACTCAAACTAGAACTCTTCATATTTTCCGACAATTTCTGCATTTTAAGCTCAATTTACATACCAACTCTGCCAAAGACTCCAGACTCGACTCAATGACTCTATATTACAACAATAAGGGTTAAGAATTGCATAAATGGGGGTAAAAACATATTAAGAACGTCGCATTTTATGCTCCTATCAGAATCCTAACTATGATGCTATGTTGAAGTCTTCGAATGATGCAACTCATACTTTGTTGCAATCTACAACCTCCAACACAAAGGATAGTACTGAATTGAAGAATCAAATGGGAAAGGTTGTAGACTTCATGGGGCAGATCCAAGAACAAGGAAGGCTACCTGGAGGAGTGATTCCAAACCCCAAGAATGAGCATGCAAAGTCTATCACAACGAGGAGTGGAAAAGTCTTGGAAGAGCCGAAAGTGACAAGCAAAAGGAATGAGACCGTGGACTTGGACGACGATGAAGGGGCAGCTCACGGCATCAAAGAGGCCGACGCCAATGATTTGGCTAAGAAAGGGCCGAGCAAGGACGAGCTCGACACAATGAAGAAGAGGGACTTAGAGAAAGATCCCGCCACCTCAGAAGCAAAAAAGGTAAACAATGCTAACTCAAGTAGTTTAGTTAATAGTAACCAATCTTCGTGTTTACCTTTTCCATCTAGATTTGCTAAATCAAAGAAGGAGAAATCGGATGAGGAAGTGCTAGACATATTCAGAAAAG
Organism: Potentilla sterilis; assembly: GCA_963682095.1. Lineage (NCBI taxonomy): Eukaryota > Viridiplantae > Streptophyta > Magnoliopsida > Rosales > Rosaceae > Potentilla > Potentilla sterilis. Next base: position 31,879,091 of record OY821756.1, read on the forward strand.
TGGAGGTGAACATTCTTTTTGATAGGAGCATAAAATGCGATGTTCTTAATGTGTTTTATCCCCATTTATCCCATTTTTAACCCTTAGTGTCGTAATATAGTCATGTAATAGAGTCATGAGTTTTGGTTGAGTTTAATGTGAGAATGTGCTTAATAGAAGAATTTGGACAGAATTTATCAAAAGCTTATTCGAAAAGTCTCTGAGATGTTTTATTGAATCTGTAAAACATAAACTTTTCTTTTGATAGATTTTTCTTCTCTCATATGCAGTTGAAACACAAAGGATTGAGCATGACAAGATTCACTGAAATCAGAGCAAAATAAGATGCAAAGAATCACAAGTTCAAATCGGATGCAAATCTAGAAACTTCAGCAGATTTTAGTGCACGTCACTCAACTTCCCGAATTTATTCCCGAATTTTATATGGATGAAAGCTCTGTGTGTCTAGTTTCATATGCAACTGGAATCACAGAAAATCTTTCCTGAGCAAAAAGTTATGCCAGTTTGAATGCACGGAGGTCAGTACTGCCGAGAAGGAAAACCTTCTGTCCGATTTATGAGTTTTTGGTTTTTATTCACCAAGTTCGTGTCCAAGATCATTATTGAAGAGCTACTGAACATAATGGAGTATTACGGAGTCATCTTAGCAAGAAGACAATCGGAGAATTAAAGAAAAAAATGCTTCCCTAGTACGAGAAGGAAAAGAAGACGCAAAGGAAGCTTTCCCGGCCCAACATGGGAAAGCCACGGCTGTTCTTGGATAATTGTCCAACTTTGAATGAGCCTAGTCCATCATCAAGTCCATGAAGTATTGATCCATGCAGGATTCGGCTGAATCAAAGAAGAAAAGAAAATTGAATTCGGAATGGAAAAGAAGAGAAGCAATCCGAGTTCTACATGGAGTTGGTTTACGAATGTGGACTGAATTCCTTCCTTTGTGCAAGATTTTTGGCTGAATTAATTCATGGATAAATTAAGGAGATATTAAGAAATTATTTCAGCCATTATCTTATGGAATTTTCGGCAGAAATAATTGGAGGAAAATCAAGCCTTGCCGAGCAAGCAATTGGTGAACAACTCGGTTTTGGTTTCTTTGTTGTTGCCGAATCTTCTGAATTTTTGGTCATCTATATATAGCTCTCTCTTAGACAGAAAAATCATCTCTTCTCTTTCACTTTTACTAAGCTGAAACTCTGTCAAATTAGCACCATAAATTCATACAGAAAATTCAAGCCGATTCCTCCATTGTTCATCACTACCGATTGCAAGTTTTCAACTCCACCGAATCTACCAGTGCCGAATCTTCTTCAAGGTTTCTTTTAAAGTGTGATTCACTCATCTCTCATGGCTTGTAATTTTCTGTATAATTACTTAACTTTGTCTATGAAGTTTGTAAGGATTTGTAGATGTTTATTTGGTTTTATTAATTTTACTTTGGATTTCTGAAATTCTGTTATGTGTTTTGGTTTTCTTTTTGTTTAATTGATGAACATGTATGTGACGAATTGAATGTATGATAATAGGGCAGTATGTATTTTGCATGATTTGATGAATTTGTTTGGTTTATTTTCTGAATTCGTATGCATAACAAGTTATATGTTTGAGGGCAGCCATGTCTTGGCCGATTCTTGAGTTTATATCTTCATGTTGCCGAATTTTAATTGGGATAAGTTATACACGAAGTTGATTTATCTTGTATTGGTTCTAAGGGGAAGAGTAATTCAGAAAATATGCATGTTGAAGTAAAGTGAGGTGACGTCATACTTGTTGCATGTTTCCAATTCGACTCATTGTGCTTACGTGCTTCTTGGTTTAATTTCTACACAAAGTGTCTTTAAACTGATTAGCACTATGTTTAGGGTTATGCACGAAGCTAATTCTAAATAATGGAGAAGTTTTGAATGATTAGATGAACCACGAAGGGCTCTAATTAAATTGGAACTAAATAAGCATGAAATCGGTGATGATTTTGCTGCCATGTTTTCGTGATTTGATTTGTTACATGTTATATGAGTTTTGTATGATGTGTATTGTGTGAAAGATGTTGATCATATGTATATTTATAATTTAGGTTTTAATTTCGTAAAAATCAATAGAGTATAGAATCAAATTTAAAACCCCCCAAGATGATTTTGTAAGGGTTTATGTGATTGAACGCCCTTGATTTCCCCGGATTGAACGATCCCTACTTGCTCTTTACTAACAATGACACAAGAGGGTAATATTTGTATGAAGTTGTTTTGCAGGTACAATGTGCTTGGATAATAATCTCCATCATTATTCAATCTCATGGGTACGATACTCTTACTTTTTCCCCCTATACTAAAACTTGACCTCCTATTCTTGGGAGTAGGAAGCATCACAAATTTACACATTGATAGGAGCATAAAATGCGACGTTCTTAATATGTTTTTACCCCCATTTATGCAATTCTTAACCCTTAGTGTTGTATTATAGAGTCATTAAGTCGAGTCTGGAGTATTTGGCAGAGTTGATATGCAAATTGAACTTAAAATGCAGAAATTGTCGGAAAATGTGAAGAGTTCTAGTTTGAGTAGGAATCCTTGTTGGACTAGGAAACCTATTGGATTAGGAATCTTTATTGTTCGTCGTTTCTGTAACATATGAGGAAATTTTAGGATCCTGTTGGGACTAGGAAAAGTTCTGTTTAGGAAAGTCCTACTTGAACTGTGACTGTTATTCCATGACTTTCCTATTTCGATTTTCCTATTCTAGTAACTTTCTCGATTTAGTAAATTCCGTGATGTGAATTGGAAACTTTCCTAATCTGATGATCTTATCTATTACACATATGTCTTTTTAAGACAATATTTGTCTAGATTAGGACAAGTTTATTACATGAATTAATTCTCTATTTCTTTTCTTTATTTTCAGAAATTGTGAGGAGATAAAGGAGGAGATAAATCCTAATATTCAAGAGATAATTCAGCCAATTTGCCAAGGAGGATTTCATGGAGGATTCAACCGATTTTTATAAAGATATTTTACTGATTTAATTCATGATTAATTCAAGAGATAATTAGAAGAATTTTTCAGCCATTATCTTTGGAATTTTCGGCAACAATATGAGGAGAGAAACAAGGATGGAGTTAAGACCGAATGTGGACCATTTTGTGTTCAAGATTCAAGATAATATTGCTGATTAATTCAAGATTAAATCAAAGGATATTGTGAAGATTTATTCAGCCATTATCCTAGGATATTCGGCAGAAATTAAAGAGAAAGACAAGGGCTTCATGTGGACTGAATTTGATGCTTGGTTCAAGATATTTTGCTGAATTAAGTTAATGATAATTGAAGAGATAATTGAAGCAAGTATTCAGCCTTTGACCAAAGAGATAATTCGGCAACAACTTTGAAGAAGAGAAGGGAGGCTTTGCCGAACCCTAGCAGCCCCTTACCTCTATAAATAGCATACCATATTTTCAGAAAAATCATCTTCTCTTCCTCACTTTAAACTGCCAAATCTCTGCCAAAATTCCACCACAAATTCCCCACAAAGAACTAAGCCAATTCCATCTCCACCACTCTTCCAAAAAATCAGTCCGTCCATCACCACCAATCCTCTTTGCCGAATCTCTTCTCAAGGTTTCTCAAAGTGTGATTTTATCTTTTCTTATGGCTTTTATTCTTTTGTATCAATACAATATTTTGTCTATGAAATTTGTATAGATTCGTGGTTGTAATTTCGGTTTTATGAATTATTCTTTGGATTTCTGGATTTCTGTTATGTGATTTGGTTTTTTCTTGGATTAATTTATGATCTATATATGTGATAACTTGAATTTAGGTTTTGTGGGCAGTAGGTATTTGCATGAATTTTTGGTTAAGTTTGGTTTATTTTCTGAATTTATATGCATATAAATTGATGCATGAGGGCAGCCTTGATCATGGTTGTTCCTTGTGTATTGGTTTCACTTGCCGAATGCAATATGAGGTGGATTATAAACATAAAGTTGATTCACCTTGTATTGGTTCTAAGGGCTAGAGTAATTCTGAAAATTTACATATCGATGTGAGATGTGGTGACGCCATACTTGCAAATATGTCTCCAATTCGACTCATTGTGCTTATGTGTTTCTTGGTTTAATTTCTACGCAAAGTGTCTTTAAACTATTTAATACTATATTTGGGATTATACGCGAAGCTAGTTCTAAATAATTAAGGAGTTTTGCTAATTAGATGAACCGCGAAGGCTCTAATTAAATTGGAACTAAATAGGATCTAAAATTCAGTTTGAACTTGCTGCCCCTATTTCTTTATTTTATTTTGTTACATGTTTAGAGAGTTTTGTGTTATATGCTCTTTGTGGAAGATGTTGATCAACTGTATATAGTAATTTAGGATTTAATTTGCGTACAAATCAGTAGGTTATTTAGATAAAAATATCAAACCCCCTTCTATTTGCAATACTCTGTGTGATTGAAAGCCCTTAATTTCCCCGGATAGAACGATCCCTACTTGTCCTGACTATAATTGACACAAGAAGGGTATTATGTGTATGAAGTTGTTTTGCAGGTACTTTGTGCTTGGATTAAAGCTCCATCACACATGATATTAGTTAGGTGATGCAACCAACATCGCCTATTAGTGTGTGTTGTCCCGACTTAGTATCGAGGTTTGTAAAATAGATCTCAGAGGCCCATAGACTGATCATTCTTCTCGGTGAAGGGATCGATCGGGGATTTGTCCTCCGTGGAACCAACAAATGAGTCTTACCTTGAGCTACTTTCGGATGATACATCCTAGCCTTCTGAAACCACTGAACAATTGTGGCTAGACGATATTACCTAGGCTGCATGTCCACCGAGCTTCAAAACTTGAAATAGATTCGATATGAGTAGTCTTTTATACTTAAAAGAAAACGTTTTGTGTCGTTCAAACCTTCGAGGTATATCGGATAAAGCATGATACTACCGGGGGCGGCATCAGTCTATTGCACCGTTTTCTCCTCTGCTCCATATACTGATGGAGATTGTTTCCAAGCACATTGTACCTGCAAAACAACTGCATACACATATTACCTTATTTGTGTCAATTGTAGTTAGAACAAGTAGGGATCGTTCTATCCGGGGAAATCTAGGGCTTTCAATCACATAAAGCATTACAAAATTATATTGGGGGTTTGATATTTGAATCTAATACCTACTGAATTTTACGAAATTAAATCCTAAATTAAATATATACAATTGATCATCATCTTCACACACATAGCTTAGCACGAAATTGCTCAATAACATGCAATACAAGAATTCACAAATCACGGCAGCAAGTATTTCACATAACACTTAAATAAATTCAATTCCAATTCTAATTAGAGCCCTTCGCGGTTCATCTAATCGTTAAGACTTCACAAGTATTTAAAATTAACTTCACGTATAATCCTAATGATAGGAGCATAAAATGCGACGTTCTTAATGTGTTTTTACCCCCATTTATCCAATGCTTAACCCTTATTGTTGTAAGATAGAGTCATGTAATTGAGTCTTGAGTTTTGGTTTAGTTTAATGTGAGAATGTGCTTAAATAGAAGAATTTGGACAGAAATTATCAAAAGCCTATTCGAAAAGTCTCTGAGATGTTTTATTGAATATGTAAAACATAAACTTTGCTTTCGATAGATTTTTCTTCTCTCATATGCAGTTGACACATAATGGATTGAGCAAGTCAAGGAGTCACTGAAATTGGAGCAAAATAAGATGCAAGGAATCACAAGTTCAAATCGGATGCAAATCCATAAACTTCAGCAGATTTCAGTGCACGTCACTCAACTTCCCGAATTTACGCCAGACGATCCACAGGGAATCAGGAGGCGAATCACATATCATTGGAAAGCTCTGTGTGTCTAGTTTCATATGCAATTGGAATCACAGCAAAAGATTTCCTGAGAAAACAGTTATGCAGGTTTGAATGCACGAAGGTCAAGTCTGCCGAAAGAAGAAAACCTAAACCGAGTTCAACATGGATTTGGCTTACGAATGTGGACTGAATTCCATCCTTTGTGCAAGATTTTTGGCTGAATTAATTCATGGAAAACCTAAAGAGATATTGCTTAATTATTCAGTCATTATCTTGGGAATTTTCGGCAGAAAATAGAGGAAGAAAATCGCAACAAATCCTGATCAAATTCGGCAGAATTCCTGTGCACGTCATCCAATTTCCACGGACTCTCCCGGACAGCTCACTGCGAACGAGATGACGTGCCATATATGGATGGAAAGCTACGGGAGTCTGGTTTCCAACCCAACTAGAATCACCGCAATATCTATTTTCTAGAGAAATATATTCCGTAATCTTCACTCGAAGGTCAAATCTGTCAACAGGATAAGTTTGAGAAAAATTAGGTTTTGTGAACCCTAGTTGCAGCCAACCTTTTGCCTCTATATATTGGACGAATTTTACACAGAAAATCATCTCTTCTCTCTCACTTTTCACTAGCCGAAACTCTATCCAATTAGCACCATAAATCCATACAGAAATTTATAAAGCCGATTCCACCATTGTTCATCAATTTCGCAAGTCTTCATCTCCACCGAATCCTCTCTTGCCGAATCCTCTCCAAGGTTTCTTTTAAAGTATGATTCACTCATCTCTCATGGCTTGTATTTTTCTGTGTAATTACTTAACATTGTCTATGAAGTTTGTAAGGATTTGTGGATGTTTATTTGGTTTTATTAATTTAACTTTGGATTTCTGAAATTCTGTTATGTGTTTTGGTTTTCTATTTGTTTAATTGATGAACACGTGTGTGACGAATTGAATGTAAGATAATAGGGCAGTAAGTTTGTCGCATAATTTGATGATTTTGTTTGGTTTACTTTCTTAATTCGTATGCATAACAAGTTATATGTTTCAGGGCAGCCATGGCCATGGTAGATTCTTGAGTATATGCTTCATGTTGCCGAACATGATATGAGATAAGTTATATACGAAGTTGATTTATCCCAAAAGTTGATAGGAGCATAAAATGCGACGTTGGATAAATGGGGGTAAAATTCAAACTCTCGTTGATGGCTCATTCACAATTTTTGTTAAAATGGGTTGCCTCCCATGCAGCGCTTAATGTTTATAGTCTACTCAGTCTAGACTCTTCACTTCTTAATCAAGTTGTGGGCGACGCCTTTTGGAGTGTACACCTCCAAATTCGTGCCTCCTTACAATGGTTATCCAAAATTGATGCGTGATTACTTCACTCTTCAACTGCATCACATCAAGATAAAGAAAATTAGAAGAGTGAAGATGAGAGTTCAAAGAATAAGTTAGTAGTGAGTTAGTGAATTAGCTAAAGTTAGAAGTTAGTGTATAAATATACAACGATTAGCTAAGTAGAATTTAACTGTAAATCATGAACAAAAGTTTAGAATATGGAGTCTCTTCTTGTAACACAAGTCGTCCTTCCCAACTTATTGAGAGTTCCAATCAACTGTTAACAATGTAAGTCTTCACCTCTTCCTTATGATCTGCAACTAACAATCAAACTCTACAAGAATAATGAGAATCAACATGTATAGGTTAGAAAGAATGAGTTAGAATAAGTTAAGAGTATAGGTTAGAAATAAGTTAGAAGTAATATGTATAAAGAAGATTTAAAAAAAAAAAAACAAAAATAAATATTTTTACAACAAGTACTGTTCACGACACTATTACGATTTCACTGTTCATCGTCACTATTCACGATCACTGTTCACAGAAGGAAAATTTCAGGAGATCATACAATGGCACACGAAATTTACAAGGCAAAACACACAAACAAAATTCTGAAAACTTTACACAAATCGTCATTCACACAAAGCATCGAAAATTTCACAAGTGTGGAAAAAATTTTCAAGCATCGATTTCAACATGTACAAAACACATGGCGTCACAACCTAGCTTCTTTCTAGTTGATTTTATTCAAAAACCCTAATTCTCAAGGTACGTGGAGCAGAGGAGATAACCGTGCAATTGACTGATAAAACCCAAGGTAGTATCATGCTTATTCCGATATACCTCGAAAATTAAAGACAAATTGGGTTGAAGAAAAATAGATCACATATGTTAAGTTATTTTCTAGCATCTAAAGTGAGGTGATGCTTCGGCCCAAGCTATCGACTAGTTCGAGCGTATTCCACTTTTCAGAGGAGGTGTCGTTAAGATTCACGGAGAGCGATCTCCCTACAGGAACCAGGCAGGACTCGTTTAGTGGTCATGGAGGGTGAACCCCCTATCGATCTCTTCACCGAGAAGAATAATCAGTCTATGACCTTGAGATCCAGTTAAAAACCTGAGAACCATATCTATGAAAATAACTTGCCTTTTACTTTGTAAAACAAACTCGGGTCACTAGCGGTCTACAAGTGTTGATCAAAGCCGCCCTCAACCTCATAAAAATGGATCTGCTAAGTTATCGCTCGTATGTGTGGGGGGGAAGTATCCCACGTTTCCCAATCTACATAAAAGACGGATCTAACATGCCATCATTCGTATGAAGGTGATAGGAGCACAATGTGCGACGATATTATATGCTTATGCCCTCATTTATGCTTTGTTTAACCCTTATTTGTCTAAGATAGAGTCATAATTTAGTTTAGTTTTAATTTGGTAGAGTTTGGCGAAAAGTTGGTTAAGAATCCGAAAAATGACTAAGTTTGAGAAATCTGGAAAATAATGCAAAATATGTCTTTTTTCGTGATTCTGAGATGAGTAAAAATGCGATCTATCCTTGTCCGAATTTAATGAAATTTGGCGTGCTTATTATTCATATACTGAGGAATGTTGTGTTAAAATTTCAAGATCAATCGGAGTTCGGAAAGTCACACAAAAGATGGCTGCAAAACAGCAGTTCGAGCAAACCAATCCAGGGACTTCTAGGATTTTCCTAGGACTGTGTTCCAACTTCGAAAAATCATTCCCAACGACTCACAAAGAATTTGATCAAACTGTTTTATATGGAGGGAGATATGCCGGAGTTACTACACCAAGGTCTTTTCCAGCCGATTCCAAGAAGCTACTGCCTCCTTTTCACAATTACTGTTTTCAATGGACCATATGGTGTAGAAATGCATATGTGAAGATGGTCCAAGTTTAAAGAAGGAAGGAGGATGACACCAAGTGTTAGGTCAATATTTACCTAGTAATTGTTGCTGATAGGAGCATAAAATGCGACGTTCTTAATATGTTTTTATCCCCATTTATGCATTTCTTATCCCTTATTGTTGTAATATAGAGTCATTGAGTCGTGTTAGAGTCGTTGGCAAGTGTTGGTGAATAAACTGAGCTAAAAATGCAGAAATGTCGATTTTTGAAGAGTTTTAGTTTGAGTAGGACTCCTTGTTGTACTAGGAATCCTGTTTGGACTAGGAAACCTGTTTTGACTAGGAAACTTGTCGAAATGGAATTTTCAGTATTTGTCGTTTCTAATAATCATGGTGGATCGATTTGTGCTATAAATTGATAAAAATGCATAATTATGGTGGAGTCCTTATTGAACTAGGATTCCTAATAAGAGTTTGATTTGACTAGGACTCCTTTTTCAAGTAGAATTCTATTTGAAAAAGGAATCCTTACTAAAGTAGGAATCCCAGTTGGATAAGGATTCTACGAGTTTGAGTCCTAATTGAAGTCTACGAGTGAAGAGTTTTAGTCGAGCAAGGAGTCTACAAACGCTCGACGTTTTTGAATCGTCGAAAGAATTTCATTGAAAATACAACTCCTTGTTGGACTAGGATTCCTTATCTATCTAGGACTCTTACTCATGATAATTGTGCTACACATGTTCGTCTTCTTCTTGATTTATTTCATGATCATAATTTCAGGAAATCATGAGAAGACAATGGGAGAATTTTCGGCAATAATAATGATGCTTGGCGTGTGGAACAAGAATTAGAATCCAAAATGGATTTGGAAACTTTTCTAATCTCCTAACCTTACCTATTACATCTATGTCTTTTTAAGACATCATTTGTCTAGATTAGGACAAGTTTAATGCATGAATTAATTGTGTATTTCTTTTCTTTATTTTCAGATTTACTTGGAGATAAAGGAGGAAATATTTCTTGATGGAGTCTTTGCCGAATTACCATGGTAAAAAGGAGAAGTAATTTTCGGCAAAATAGGATGTGTTGCCGTGAACTTCAAGAAGGAAAAGATGGATAAGAACTCTTCAAGGCCGGCAAAGAAATGGGTTAAATGAAGATTTAATTCTTTTATCTTATAGAATTTCGGAAGTAAAATGGAAAAGAAGAACGACTTGCCGTACAAAAGAAAAGGAGGAAGAGAAGGACTTGGAGACTTCATGGCCGGCCAAGATAAGAGATAAATGGTGGAATTATTATCTCTTTGCATGGGAAATTCGGAAATTGCATGAGAGAAAAGAGGAGGAATTCTTGTGGGAGTCTTCAAGGTCGGCACAACAAGGAATGAACTTGGACATGATCATAGCCTTATGCCTTTGCTTGGTGCCGAATAAAAGAAGATTAAATGAAGGAAATACAAGCATATTCGGCAGCAACTACATGATTATTGAATGATTTGGCTGAATAAAAGAAAAGAAAGAAAAAGATTTCGGATTGCTTGAAGATTAAGTTTTGCCGAAACCAAAACCTAATTGGTTTCGGTTTCTTGTGCACTACTCATTGCCGAACCCTAGCCCTTTCTCCTCTCTATAAATACCACACTTTGGTATTCAGAAAATCATCTCCCTTTCCTCACTTTTACCTTGCCGAATCCCTGCCAAATTAATTCCACAAATTACATACCAAGGAGCAAAGCCGAATCCACCTTCCATCTCTCACAAAAATCCATCATCACCAATCCTTGCCGAATCTCTAACAAAGGTTGTAATATGGATTGTTTTATTTTGGTTTTTGTTACTTTGTATTTAAACATAACTTTGTCTATGAAGTATGTTTTGGTTTTTGGATTTAATTTCGGTATTGATAATCATATATGGGATCTTTGGATCTTTGTTATAAATGTTTGGGATTTTTATATATGATTGCCGATTTATGCATGTGATATGATTAAATATGTTGTATGGGCAGTAGGTTTTGAATGTGTTCTTGATTTTAATTAGGTTTATTTCCTTAATTCGTGTGGAACCGAAGGAGATATCTAGATGCATTTGATGGCCATGAGTGTTATCTAGGTATTAAATTCATATTCCGATTTAATACATGTTGAATTACACGCATGTTGGATTTAATATGTATTAATCTAAGGGTAAGAGTAATTCTGGAAATTTACATGTCGATGTGAGATGGGTGACGCCATACTTGCTAACATGTTCCAATTCGACATATTGTGCTTATGTGCTAATTGTGTTTAATTTCTACACATTGTGTTATTAAACTGATTAGTACCATGTTTAGGATTACACGCATGTTGGATTCTAAATACTTGTGATGTTTTGAATAATTAGAATAACCGCATTGGCTCTAATTAAATTGGAACTTAATTGATCTTGAATTCGATATTTGCTGCTGCCCTATTACTTGTTTTAATTATATTGCATGTGTAATGTGATTTGTGTTTGGTGATTGTGTGAAAGGTGATGATCAATTGTATATAATAGTTTAGGTTTTGTAAAAAAATCGTAAAAATTCAGTAGGTCATTATACATAAAAAATTCGTAACCCCCTTTTGTACAATACTTTATGTAATTAAAAACCCTTGATTTCCCCGGATAGAACGATCCCTACTTGTCAATACTACACTCGACAAAAGAAGGGTATTATTTGTATGAGATTGTTTTGCAGGTACAAATTGTGCACGCATGTGATCCCATCAGTTTTTGGCGCCGTTGCCGGGGAAATTATAAATTTTTGATTCATAAAGTGTTGTTTGTAACTTTGTATATTTGTAAATTATTTAATTTTTGCAATAGTTTTGGGATATGTATTAATAGGATTTTCGGAAGTGTAATAGTAAATAGGGTTAATTTTCCGATTTTTGTTTTTATTTTTGGTTTTTGTTGATCTTAATTGCCGATTTTTGTGTGATATTATTGTGATGTTGATACACCTAGATAATTTCTAGGAAGTTGATAGTTTTTGTGTATGCTTGTAGTTTATTGTAGTTTCTAAAGTGTAACATGTAGGTGAAGCCTCTTTTGTTGATCATAACCATAACCCTTCATACGAGTGATGCCATGTTAGGTATGTTTTTGTGTAGATTGGGAAACGGGCCCTGCAATGTTGGAATTAGTCCATCGTTGGCCCCCCACGCATAAAGACGCTAACTTGGTATTATTTTTATGAGGTTGAGGGCGGTTTTAATCAACACTTGAGACCGCTAGGGATCCGAGTTTATTTTACCAAGTATAGGGCAAGTTATTTTCATTGAATGGTGCGAGGTTTGTAAAACTGGTTCTCAAGACCCATAGACTGACGTTCATTCCCTGTGAGTGAGTCGATAGGGGACTTGTCCTCCGTGGTTAAAAACTTTGAGACCTGCCTTGTTCCTAAAGAGAGTTTACTCTCCGTGAATCTTAACGACATCGCCTTAGAAAAGTAAAATACGTTCGACCTAGACAACAGCTTGTGCCGAAGCATCACCTCACTTTAGACGCTAGAAAATAACTTAAGCATATGTGGAAACTATTTTTCTTCAAAAAGGTAAAATTCGTCTTTAATTTTTGAGGTATATCGGAATAAGCATGATACTACCTTGGACTGTTTCAGCCCATTGCACTGTTATCTCCTCTGCTCCACGTACCTCGAATTTTAAAGTTGTGTGAATAAAAGACACCTAGAAATCCTAAGTTCGGCAATCATAATACTTACATAATCGATGTAATCTAAAAACCAAACCAACATAGATACTTGTACAAAAATTTTCGTGTGATGTGCATAACTAGTTTAAATTGTTAGGGAGTTTTAAAAGTCTATTTGTGTTAAGTTTGTTTATGGTTTTGAGGGGAAGAGGAATAGGTAAGGTCACTAATGTTGCTTTTAGCCTTAACCCTTCATACTAGCGCTTGCGTTTTTATGAGGTTGAGGGCGGCTTTTATGCACTTTAGTGGAACTGACAACATAAGGTTCTCAACTGAGTAAGGGGCAATCATATTTCGTTTGTTCTAATTTTGGTATTGAGGTTTGTTTAACTAGATCTCAAGGCCCACAGACTGATGTTCATTCCCTGTGAGTGAGTCGATTGGGAGTTCGCTCTCCGTGGTAACCAACAACGAGTCTTGCCTCACTCCATTATTAGTACTTTCGTTCTAGCCTTCTGAAACCACGGAATCTTGTGTCTAGTCGATAGACCTAGGCCGCACGTCCACCGAGCTTCAGAATCTTAAATGAGTTTGATATGAGTAAATTTTTAATCTCAAAAGAAAATGTTTCTTGGTTTGAATTTTTGAGGTATATCGGATCAAGCATGATACTACCGGGGGCTGTATCAGTCCATTGCACCGTTATCTCCTCTGCTCCACGTACTTTGAAAATTCAAACGAATCATATAGCAATTTAACTAGGGATACATAAAACACATTTTTCTTTTGTTTATACTTGTGAAATTGTGTGAGCCTTATTTGTAAATTTTCGTGTGATATACATCTTTGTAATATACTAGTAATTTTTTTCATGTAACATATACTTGCAAATTTTCGTTTGTCATTATACATTTACACGTTGAACTTTTATGTAATATACTTTAAATTTTTCTTACACTTATACATACTTGAAATTTCGTGTAACATTTTTACATATTTATAGTTGAATTTTTGTTGATATTTATACTTGTGTGATATATTTACCCTAACACTAATTGTTACATACTAACTATACACGTTTGTTTTCTTTATAAATTCATTTGTTAAACACCTCGAAATTTAAATAATTTCAGGTACATGAATCTTGGTTGGTCACAAGAGATTGAGGATAGATTGAAAAGAATTTGCAACCAAGAAGAAGAAGAGCCAGTTTTGCCGAGCACTTCTACACCAGAACATCAGTTTGTTTCTCCCACCTCATCACTTTTTGACCGAAATTTTGTTGCACCACCATCACCATTTCCATCAGAAGCTTCGTGCGAACTTAACCCCTTGTTTCACGAAGAACCAGAATTCGAGCTACTCCATAGTCCAATACCAATTCAGTACTTGAACTTTGATTTACCTGATCCTACATTCAGAATGACTTCACTAAGAGAGGAGAATGGTCAGGTAGATGCGCCACAAGGAGGAGTAGTGAGACCAAGCAATGTAACATATCCTGCAGTTGCACCTGGCAAGTCAGGAGAATTTGAGTTGAAGGGTGGATTTATCCACCAATTGCCTAAGTTTTATGGACTCAGTGGAGAGGATCCTAACCGCCACATTCAGAAGTTCGAATTCAGATGTGAGTCAATGTGCCCAACTGGGGCAGACTTACAACATGTGAGAATGAAGGCGTTTCCTTTTTCATTGGAGGATAGGGCGCAAGAGTGGTTTTATGCTATACCACCTGGGAAGATGGTTTCTTGGACAACAATGGTGAGAGAATTTCTCACAAAATACTTTCCATCATCAAGGGTGACACAGATCAGAAAGGAGATCACCTCGATCAGACAAGAGCCAGATGAGAGCTTCGATGTGTACTATGACAGGTATAAGGCTTTGGTTGCAACGTGTCCTAATCATGGGATACGAGAGGGTCTTCTTCTACAATACTTTTATGAAGGGTTGCGTCCCTTGGAGCGGAGATTTCTAGATTCTATTGCGCAGGTTTATTTCCTTAATTCGTGTGGAACCGAAGGAGATATCTAGATACATTCGATGGCCATGAGTGTTATCTAGGTGTTGAATTCATATTCCGATTTAATACATGTTGAATTACACGCATGTTGGATTTGACATGTATTAATCTAAGGGTAAGAGTAATTATGGAAATTTACATGTCGATGTGAGATGGGTGACGCCATACTTGCTAACATGTTCCAATTCGACATATTGTGCTTATGTGCTAATTGTGTTTAATTTCTACGCATTGTGTTATTAAACTGATTAGTACCATGTTTAGGATTACACGCATGTTGGATTCTAAATACTTGTGATGTTTTGAATAATTAGAATAACCGCATTGGCTCTAATTAAATTGGAACTTAATTGATCTTGAATTCGATATTTGCTGCTGCCCTATTACTTGTTTTAATTATATTGCATGTGTAATGTGATTTGTGTTTGGTGATTGTGTGAAAGGTGATGATCAATTGTATATAATAGTTTAGGTTTTGTAAAAAAATCGTAAAAATTCAGTAGGTCATTATACATAAAAAATTCGTAACCCCCTTTTGTACAATACTTTATGTAATTAAAAACCCTTGATTTCCCCGGATAGAACGATCCCTACTTGTCAATACTACACTCGACAAAAGAAGGGTATTATTTGTATGAGATTGTTTTGCAGGTACAAATTGTGCACGCATGTGATCCCATCAGTTGCCTTATTCTTATTCTTTTGCTATATCCTTTTGTGTTTTATCTATTTCTTATAACGTTTCCTATTCATGCTAGGAAAATGAGCTAAGGATCGGAAAAGAGACAAAATGGTGGATTTAACACATATTGAAGAAATCGGGTGAAGAATCGAAGCCAAAGGAGCAAAACCGGAAAATACACTAAAAGACGAATTTGACCGGTCAACGGGTAGAATTCCGGTAAAACTCCGGCGGTCGGAAGATGGTGATGGCTGATATTCAAGTGAAGGAGCATTGGAGGGAAGAAGAGTTGTTTATTCAAATTCAAATGGGAAGAAGACAAGTGAAAGGGACATCTTTGGATTTGTCCCTTTGATGTTGACCTTGTCCCCTTGTCCTTATGGCCAAATATCAAGAGTGCCCTTTCCTTTTCCTTCTCCACCAAAATATCTTTGAGGTTTTTGGTCATTTTATAAAGACTAGATCCACAATTTGTGCTTACATCTTTGTCCATAACATCTAGCCCTTCATTTTCTTGCATCTCCACCCTCCATTCACCACTTTAGGCCTATTTATAACCCCCTCTCCCATTTTGGAAAAAAAAAAGCTCTCTCTCGCCTCATTTCCTCTCCATTTTTCATAGTTCTTCATCTCTTAGTTTGTTTAGTTAGAATAGTTTAGCCCTTGTGTAGAGAGAGGGGTGTAGCATCTTTGGTTGATAACCAAAACCGAAGATTCTACACCCCTTGATCAATCACACTTGTGGGTAGATCCATGAAGCCTTGTTCTTAATCTTTTCTTTGTGTATGTGGATTTGTATAGTGTTTTGGGTTTGAGAAAACCGAAAATACTATACTTTGAAGCTTCACACCCTCTTTGTATACATCTAGGAAGCTCATGGGTATTGTGGTTCTTTCTCACCTTCTCTTACTTTCTTGATGTATTACTTTTGTAAGGCTTTTATGTATATGCCTATGTGTGTGAGTTGTGGATATGAGCAAACAATGTAATTTCCTTATATTGATGATTGATGCATGTTTGAATCTATGGGTTCCTACTCTTTATGCTTACTAAATGTGTTAGCTAGCTTTGTCACCTAAAAAGCATATTTAGGTAAGTAATTAATCGGAACATGAAATTGACAACTTCTTGAATCCGTGAGCATGAGTAGCCTTTAGGTGGTGGCTTAGTATTTCTTACGGGAAGTATTAAGTTGCTTGGATTTCTTACTATGAACTTAATGCTTGTGCCGTGAGTTTAATTGCTCTAAGGGGGCGTTAGGCTTGTGGTACATAGCCCACTTGTGTTATAAGGTAACATAATTGGGATTAAGGTTGTGTGATTTAACTTGGCTCCAAAAGACTTTGTTAAATTGCATGATTAGTTAGTTTCTTGGTAGCTTAACCAAAGCACTAGGGGGGTATTTGTCAACCATGTTTTCACATCAATTACGGGTTACATTTGTGCATAAGTCTCTTTTCCTCTCATTGATCTAGTCTCAACACTTGTTAGTTTAGTTTGTTTTATGTTTATGTTAGCTTTAATTTATCTAAAATCAACAAAGCCGATTCGCTACCACTTGTTAAAACCATCCCCATGACCTTTAGCTTCCAAAGGGCTAAGGTTGTGAATTGTAAAAAGGTAGATGCATGTGTTTTCTAGGTTTCATTTCACGGTAATCTAGTTAGGGTAGAGTTACTCAATCTCTTGGGTACGATACTCTTACTTTTTCCCCCTATACTAAAACTTGACCTCCTATCTTGGGAGTAGGAAGCATCACAAATTTGCACATAATATTAGTTAGGTGATGCAACAAACACCAAGCCAAGGCATTGAAGAAAAATACGAAGAAGAAGTTCTCCTAGTCAAGCTAGGAAAAGCTGCCAAAAAAGGCAGATTTGTGCCAGTTTTGTGATAGGCCGGCTGGGGGCATTATTCCATGGATCAAGTTCACCAAATGAAGATGTCAAGACCACATATGAAGTCCATGAAGATGTGAAGCCCAAGCCTTGAAGAAAAAATCAGAAAAAGAAAACCTAATTGAACTATGAAAGGAAGGTTTCAAAACCTTATTCTACTAGGTTTTGTGATTGCCTTGTGCAACAAGGGCTGCCGGCAATACCTAGCTTTTCCTCTATAAAAGGCCAACTTTTACACAGAAAAACTTGTCACATTCCAAAGCAAAAATCTAGCCAAAGCTCTACCTAAATTTCCCCAAGAGTCCTACACAAAAACCCTAACCAAAACCACCTCCACCACACCCAAAGTTTCTGCCGAACCTTGGTTCTTTTGCTGCCGACACTACCACTGCCGAGCAGCAGCCTCCATCCGATCACCACCAACCGCCGGATCCACACCAAGACGAAGCTCTCCAAGGTTTCTAATGTGTGATCCACTCCCTTCTCTTGGTTTTGTAATTTTTGTTGTAGCTATGTTAAACTTTGTCTATGAAGTTAGCATGAATTCTTGGTTTCAAGTTGTATGTCTATGTATGAATTGGATTGAAGTTTGGTTTTATGATTTGTATGTTCAATTTGTTTTCTGTATCTTTAAGTGGTATTTGGATGTAAGAATACGGATTGCATGCTAAAAAGTAAGGGAAATATGAACGAACTAGTTAATAGGATAATCGGCAAGAATGCATGTTAACTTGGTTTTAGGGTTTTCTTGACTTGTTCTTTAAATTCGTGTGCTTAAAGATTGGTAGTCTATGTAAGTGCAATATGTAGATTGTTGATCTCATTAGCCGGAAATAATATGGGTTAAGTAATCTTTAGGGTTATTTTAATTTGTGTTGTTTTCACGAGGGCTAGAGTAATTTAAATGAACATGCAAATAAGAAGTGGTGACGCCTTGCTTATTTAACTTGTTTCTAACTAAAGAAAAAGACTTTGTGCTTAATTACTTGTCATGTTTGTTTACGTCGGTTAGAATATTCAAAGATGACTAGTATAATTTTAAGGTTAGGCGGTTAGTCACTTAAAATACATGAGGAGTCTTAATCAATTAGTAGTGCCAGTTAGGAGCTAATTGGGTCGGAGTTAAGTTGAGTCTAGAACATGTTAACATCTTGCTGTGAGTCTTGCTTGCTTGTTTGTTTTGTGTTTCGATTGCTTTCGTGTTAGTGCTTTGTGGAAGAATGTCGACCAAACTTGTAAATAGTAATTTAGGACTTTAAATTCTTGTTTTTATGCCGTACCTAGTTCTAGGGCAGCCCAGCTGCCGACACCAATTCCCCCATGTTTTGATGATTTTCGATGTATATCTTTGTGAATATCTTGACTAACAATTTCATATTTCAGGTACCCTTAATCCCCGGCTTAGAACGATCCCTACTTATGTCTATACTACTAACGATTGTAGGGTTATTATTGCTTGATGCTCGCTTAGGCGACTCATCATAAGGGTTAATGCTAAGGCCAACAAATGCGGCTTCTCTCTACATATTACACTTTAGAAACTACAATAAACTCAAGCATACATAAAACTATCAACTTCGTAGAAATTTATCTAAGTATTACAAGCAATCACACATATTGCATCACATTGATGGAGAATATTTATCCAAGCACATTGTACCTGCAAAACAACTTCATACAAATATTACCCTCTTGTGTCATCGTTAGTATAGGACAAATAGGGATCGTTCAGTCCGGAGAAATCAAGGACGTTCAATCACATAAAGCATTACAAAATCATATTGGGGGTTTGAAATTTGATTCTAAAACATACTGAAAATTACGAAAATAAAACCTAAATTATATATTTACATATGATCAACATTTTTCACACAATACACATCACACAAAACTCGCATGACATATAACAAATCAATCACAAAACAACAATATGGCAGCAACATTTATCACCGATTTCATGCAATTTAGTTCCAATTTAATTAGAGCCCTTCGTGGTTCATCTAATCATTCAAAACTCCTCAATTATTTAGAATTAGCTTCGTGCATAACCCTAAACATAATGCTAATCAGTTTAAAGACACTTCGTGTAGAAATTAAACCAAGAAACATATAAGCACAATGAGTCGAATTGGAAACATGCAACAAGTATGGCGTCACCTCACCTTGCTTCAACATGCATATTTTCTGAGTTACTCTACCCCTTAGAACCAATACAAGATAAATCAACTTCGTGTATAATTTACCCCAATTAAAGTTCGGCAACATAAAGAAATAAACCCAAGGATCGGCCTAGCTAAGGCTGCCCTCAACCCTATAACTTGTTATGCATACGAATTCAGAAAATAAACAAAATAAAATCATCAAACCATGCAACAAACGTACTGCCCTATTACCATACAATCAATTCGTCATATACATGTTCATCAATTAAACAAAAAGAAAACCAAAACACATAACAGAATTTCGGAAATCCAATGTAAAATTAATAAAACCAAATAACAAACCACAATTCCTTACAAACTTCATAGACAAAGTTAAGTAATTATACAGAAAATTACAACCCATGAGAGATAAGTGAATCACACTTTGAAAGAAACCTTGTAGAGGAATCGGCAAAGAGAGATTCGGTGGAGATGGAACTTGCGATCGGAAGTGGTGATGAACTATGGAATTGGCTTGAATTTTCTTTGGATTTGTGGTGCTAAATGGACAGAATTTCGGCTTTGAAAAGTGAGAGAGAAGAGATCCTTTTTCTGTCCAAAAGCCTTGGTATTTATAGAGGAAGTAACCTAGAGAAGCCGGCCACAAACCAAAACCGAATTGGTTTAGGTTTTCCTTGAATTTCTGAATTCGGCAGAATGACCTCCGTGCATTGATTACATCATAACTCTCTCTCTGCAAAATAGCTATTGAGGTGATTCCAACTGATTTGGAAACTAGACTCCCGTAGCTTTCTATCCATATAAGGCTCGAACTCTGATTCAAAGTGAGCTATCCGGGAGAGTCCGTGGAAGTTGGATGACATGCACAGGAGTTTTCCCGAAATTAATCAGGATTTGTTGCGATTTTCTTCCTCTATTTTCTACCGAAAATTCCCAAGATAATGACTGAATAATTGAGCAATATCTCTTTAGGTTTTCCATGAATTAATTCGGCCAAATATCTTGCACAAAGGATGGAATTCAGTCCACATTCGTAAGCCAAATCCATGTAAAACTCGGTTTAGGTTTTCTTCTTTCGGCAGACTTGACCTTCGTACATTCAAACCGGCATAACCTTTTTCTCAGGAAAGCTTTTGCTGCGATTCTAGTTGCATATTACTTATTACAGAGCTTTCAAACGGTGTATGGCACAGTTTCTGGTTCCAAGTGGTGCGTCGTACAGAAATTTCGGAAGTCAGGACACAGTCTCAGGAAAATCCTGGTAGTCCCTGGTGATCTTTGTTCAAACTGTCAAGTTGCAGCCATCTTTTGGGTGACTTTCCGAACTCTAATTGATCTAAAATTTTGACACAATACACTCCAGCTTGCCAGTAATGTGCCTGCCAAATTGCATCAAATTTGGAAAATAATAAGTCAGTCAAACACATACCTCAAAATCACGAAAACAACATATTTTTCACTTTTTCCTCAGATTTCTATACTTAGTCGTTTTTCTGACAATAAAGCACACTTTCTCCAAAACTCTACCAAATTGACACTAAACTAAATTATGACTCTATCTTAGGTAAATAAGGGTTAAACGAAGTATAAATAAGGGCAAAAGCATATTAATATCGTCGCACATTGTGCTCCTATCAACTACCCCACACTTAGCTTTTGCTAGTCCCTTAGCAAAACAAAATAAAAGACTCTACTAAAACAAACTGCTGCCCCTAAATAATTATCTCAGGATCTTTTAAACACATAGCTTTCAAGTTAAACATCCAAATGTAAGCGCAATAATCCCAAGCGTCATAGACATGTTTCATGGCATGAATAAGTAAGAAGTGAGAAAATAAGGATGTAAACATGTCAAGTTAATTCAATCCTCCTCACTAGGCATACTCTCTTCTTTTCACTCATGATATGGTAATATTCACTCAAAGTATATGCAAGAGAATAGATTAAGAATTACAAAGAGTAACTTGCATATGTCATCAAATAAAGGCACTTTGTGAATAGTATTATCAAGATAAACTTCATATAACAATTATGTGCACAAATGAACCAAAACCATAAGCTCAACTCTTGAGATAATCTCCACATACAAAGTTCACCTATTTTAAGAATCATGAGAGATGTTTACAAGGGAATATAATGGGGCTTGGCATAAGGTATTCGCATTTAGGATAGTGGTGATAAAAATGTCACCAAGACTTGCAAAGCTCAATACTCCTTATGACTTCACTCCAAGGGCCAAGTTTCAACTTGTTGGGCCCATTCTTCATTATTTTCTTTCCAAACATAGTGAAATCGAACAAAGGTCATGTATACAATGATAGACCTTCAATTTTTAAACAAACTCCAATTTCACAATCAACTTAGCAAAAATCACATCGAAACCTTGCCTTTCTCTTTCTTTTGTTTCAGACTAATCTTTTTCTCTTTTTATTTTTCTGTCCGAATTGTTTTTCTTTTCTTTTCTTTTAGGCACGGCATTTAATCAATTTATTCAACATTGCTAAGTTCACCCCACACTTGTTTCACAACATCACTCCAAGTTACAATTCCATGATAATAAGCTTTACCAAGTCTTGAGAAAAAAGGTAAAAGTATAGCTATTCTAAGCATATGGAATGTGTATAAGGTGATGAAAGATAGGCTCAATGTAAGCTCAAAGGGGTTAAAACTAAGGAGTCTCACGACGGGCACAAATTAGGCACATGCTTTATTTGGCTTTGGTGGTAATCCTAACAAGATCATCTCAATCACTTTCGAAATCAAGGCATAGTCATGAATAATAGTCTAAAAATTCAACAAGAGCAAGTTCTAGCATTCTAGAGTCCATCAAAAAGCTATAGCACATAGTCATTGATTATGCAAAGAATAATGAGATTTAAAAATTTTCTGCTCATTTATAATAACTCATGAAGAAAGCATATAGGCTCTAAAGCTCACGTAGGATGTTATGGATTAAAATCAACTCAAACAAGCAAAACAATCATCTATGCATTCAAAGATATAATCATCATCGACTCATTTACGGGCATCTAAGACTCGATCTTAAATTAGAAACAAACGATTTTTTTTAAATTTTTCTGTATTTTCTATTTTTTATTTTCTCTTTCTTTTTAAGACTCAAAACAAACAAACAAATATGTGAAACATGCAATCCCTACCCCACACTTAGAAAATTACATTGTCCTCAATGTAAAACCGAAATTATGTTGTAATTTCTAAGCATATGATAAATTCCACAAATTCCACATTCATACAATTCAACCAAAAAGAGTTTAGGGATTTAGAAAATTCAAACTCTTGTTGATGGCTCCTTCACAATTTTGGTGGAAATGGGTTGCCTCCCATGCAGCGCTTAATGTTTATAGTCTACTCAGCCTAGACTCTTCACTTCTTAATTAAGTTGTGGGCGACGCCTTTTGGAGTGCGCACTCCAAATTCGTGCCTCCTTACAATGGTTATTATAACTCGGTGCATGATTACTCCACTCTTCAACTGCATCGCATCAAAATAAAGAAATTTAGAAGAGTGGAGATGAGAATTCAAAGAATAAGTTAGTAGTGAGTTAGTGAATTAGCTAAAGTTAGAAGTTAGTGTATAAATATACAATAATTAGCTAAGTAGAATTTAATTGCAAATTATGAACAAAAGTTTAGAGTTTTAGAACTCGTTTCTTGCAACACTTGTCGTCCTTCCCGAGTCAATGAGAGCTCCAATCAACTGTTTACAATGTAATTCTTCACCTCTTTCTTATGATCCGCAACTGACAATCAAACTCTACAAGTATGTTAGATAAACAAAGATAAAGGCTCAACGAAAATTGAGGGTAGTTACAACATGTTACAAGAGACATACATACAAGAAAATAATAAAAGTTAGAAAGTTAGATTTAGAGTTACAAATTTTTTTTTTTTTTATTTTTTTTTTTACGAATTATTTCAAGTATATCACACAAAATTTTGACACGAAATTTACTCAAGATTTCACGAAAATTTACATGTTATTTTCATAAGAATTCGGTTCATGTTTCACAAAGTATCCGAAAATTATAACACATCAAATATGTCGAACTCTTAGAGTCTAATTGCTTTTATTCACACAACTTTTAAAATTCAAGGTACGTGGAGCAGAGGAGATAACAGTGCAATGGGCTGAAGCAGCTCAAGGTAGTATCATGCTTTTTCCGATATACCTCAAAAATTAAAGACGAATTTTGGTTGAAGAAAATAGAGCACATATGTCAAGTTATTTTCTAGCGTCTAAAGTGAGGTGATGCTTCGGCCCAAGCTATCGACTAGTTCGAGCGTATTTCACTTTTCTAAGGCGGTGTCGTTAAGATTCATGGGAAGCGAACTCCCTTTAGGAACCAGGCAGGTCTCGTTGTTGGTAACCACGGAGAGCGAACACCCTATCGACTCAATCACCGAGAATGAACATCAGTTTGTGGTCCTTGAGATCCAGTTTTACAAACCTGAGAACCAATCAATGAAAATAACTTACCTCATACTTCATAAAACAAACTCGGGTCACTAGTAGTCTACAAATGTTGATCAAAGCCACCCTCAACCTCATAAAAAATGGATCTGCCAGATTATCGCTCGTATGCGTGGGGGGCCAACGATGGACCATTTCCAACATTGAGCAGGGCCCGTTTCCCTATCTACATAAAAGACGGATTTAAAATGGCATCATTCGTATGAAGGGTTAAGGCTAAGACCAACAAATGCGGCTTCTCCCTACATGTTACACTTTAGAAACTTCAAAAAACTCAAACATACATAAACTATAAACTTCCTAGAAATTTATCTCAGTGTTACAAACAATCACACACATATTACATCAGATAATCGGCAAACTCATGAAAAACCAAAACCAAAAACCGAAATTTCCAACTTACTATTACAAGTCGGAAAATCCTATTATACATATCCCAAAACTAAGGAAAAATTATACACATGCAAAAATTGATACAAAGTTACAAAGTAACACTTCATGAATCAAAACATTTTAATTTCCCCGGCAACGGCGCCAAAAATTGATGGAGAATATTTATCCAAGCACATTGTACCTGCAAAAAAACTTCATACAAATATTATCCTCTTGTGTCATCGTTAGTATAGGACAAGTAGGGATCGTTCAGTCCGGAGAAATCAAGGGCATTCAATCACATAAAGCATTACAAAATCATATTGGGGGTTTGAAATTTGATTCTAAAACCTACTTAAAATTACCAAAATAAAACCTAAATTATATATTTACATATGATCAATATCTTTCACACAATACACATCACACAAAACTCACATGACATATAACAAATCAATCACAAAACAACAATATGGCAGCAACATTTATCACCGATTTCATGCAATGTAGTTCCAATTTAATTAGAGCCCTTCGTGGTTCATCTAATCATTCAAAACTCCTCAATTATTTAGAATTAGCTTCGTGCATAACCCTAAACATAGTGCTAATCAGTTTAAAGACACTTCGTGTAGAAATTAAACTAAAAAACACATAAGCACAATGAGCCGAATTGGAAACATGCAACAAGTATGGCGTCACCTCACCTTGCTTCAACATGCATATTTTCTGAATTACTCTACCCCTTAGAACCAATACAAGATAAATCAACTTCGTGTATAATTTACCCCAATTAAAGTTCGGCAACATAAAGAAATAAACCTAAGGATCAGCCTAGCTAAGGCTGCCCTCAACCCTATAACTTGTTATGCATACGAATTCAGAAAATAAACCAAATAAAATCATCAAATCATGCAACAAACGTACTGCCCTATTACCATACAATCAATTCGTCATATACATATTCATCAATTAAACAAAAAGAAAACCAAAACACATAACAGAATTTCGGAAATCCAATGTAAAATTAATAAAACCAAATAACAAACCACAAATCCTTACAAACTTCATAGACAAAGTTAAGTAATTATACAGAAAATTACAAGCCATGAGAGATGAGTGAATCACACTTTGAAAGAAACCTTGTAGAGGAATCAGCAAAGAGAGATTCGGTGGAGATGGAACTTGCGATCGGAAGTGGTGATGAACTATGGAATTGGCTTGAATTTTCTTTGGATTTGTGGTGCTAAATGGACAGAATTTCGGCTTTGAAAAGTGAGAGAGAAGAGATCCTTTTTCTGTCCAAAAGCCTTGGTATTTATAGAGGAAGTAACCTAGAGAAGCCGGCCACAAACCAAAACCGAATTGGTTTAGGTTTTCCTTGAATTTCTGAATTCGGCAGAATGACCTCCGTGCATTGATTACATCATAACTCTCTCTCTGCAAAATAGCTATTGAGGTGATTCCAACTGATTTGGAAACTAGACTCCCGTAGCTTTCTATCCATATAAGGCTCGAACTCTGATTCAAAGTGAGCTATCCGGGAGAGTCCGTGATAGGAGCATAAAATGCGACGTTCTTAATATGTTTTTACCCCCATTTATGCAATTCTTAACCCTTATTGTTGTAATATAGAGTCATTGAGTCGTGTTTGGAGTCTTTGGCAGAGTTGGTGTACAATTGAGCGTAAAATGTAAAAATTGTCGGAAAATGTGAAGAGTTCTAGTTTGAGTAGGAGTCCTTATTTGACTAGGAATCCTGTTTGGACTAGGAAACCTGTTTTGACTATGAAACTTGTCGGAATAGAAATCTTTATTGTTCGTCGTTTCTGAAACATGTGAGGAAAATTTAGAGTCCTATTTGGATTAGGAATCGTCCTGTTTAGGAAAGTCCTACTTGAACTATGACTGTTATTCTTCGACTTTCCTATTTTGATTTTCCTATTCTAGTAACTTTCTCAATCTAGTAAGTTCCTTGATTTGAATTGGAAACTTTCCTAATCTAATGATCTTATCTATTACATATATGTCTTGTTAAGACATCATTTGTCTAGATTAGGACAAGTTTAATACATGGATTAATTCTTTATTTCTTTTCTTTATTTTCAGACTTTATTTGAAGATAAAGGAGGGGATAAATTCTGATTATTCAAGGAATTTGTGAAGAGATAAGCAAAGGATTTTCGGCAAATTTATGAAGAGAGAAGCAAGGACCGAATGTGGACTTTATTTCAAGCAAGGTTCAAGATGATATTGCTGATTTAATTCAAGGATAATTCAAGAGATAATTAGAAGATTATTCAGCAATATCTATAAGGATTTTCGGTAAATGCAATTGAGAGAAAGGGGGAAGTATTTTGCTGAATTAATTCAAGGATAATTCAAGTGATAATATGAAGACTTATTCAGCCATTATCCTAGGAATTTCGGAAAAGAAGAAAAGAGAAAAGAAGGGATGCATGTGGACTGAATGGAGGCTTGGTTCAATAGCTTGTTGCTGAAAATAATAAGAGATAATTCAAGAGATATTGTTGCACATTTCCAGCTATTTTGACCAAAGAATTTCAGAAATTAAAGAGAAGGATGAGGGCTGCCGAAACCCTAGAGGAGGATGATTCACACGGCACAACCCTAGGGTTTTAACAAAACCCTAGGTTCCCTTGCTCTTCTATAAATACCTCCCCATATTTTCAGAAAAAAAGATCTTCTCTTCCTCACTTAAACTTACCAAAGCTCTGCCGAATTTCCTCCATAAATCCTCACAAAAGATCTAAGCCGAACCATCTCCATCACCTTTCCAAAATATCCTTCCAATCACCATCACCAATCCTCTTGCCGAATTCTTCAAAGGTTCTCAATTGTGATTGTAATTTTCTTATGGCTTTTATTCTTTTGTATCAATACAATATTTTGTCTATGAGATTTGTATGGATTTGTAGTTGTAATTTTGGTTTTATGACTTATTCTTTGGATTTCCGAATTTTTGTTATATGATTTGGTTTTCTCTTGGTTTAATTTCCGAATTATGCATGTAATAAATCGAATTTAGTGTTATGGGCAGTAGGTTTTTGCATGTGTTCTTGATTTAATTTGGTTTATTTTCTGAATTTGTGTGCACAAAAACCGTGTGCATGAAGGTAGTCTAGGCCATGACTATTCTTTGTGTGTTGGTTTCACATGCCGATTTAATACAAGTTGAATCATACGCGAAGTTGGTTTTAATTTGTATTTATCTGAGGGCTAGAATAATTCTGGAAATTTACATGTCGATGTGAGATGAGTGACGACATACTTGCTAACATGTTTCCAATTCGACATACTGTGCTTATGTGCTTTTTGTGTTCAATTTCTACGCGAAGTGTTTTTAAACCGATTAGTACCATGTTTAGGATTACACGCGAAGTTGATTCTAAATACTTATGATGTTTTGAATAATTAGATATACCGCGAAGGCTCTAATTAAATTGGAACTTAATTGAATCTTGGATCCGATTTTAGCTTGCTGCCCCTATTACTTTGTTTAATTTCGTTGCATGTTTAATGAGTTTTGTGTTTAGTGATTGTGTGGAAGATGTTGATCAATTGTATATAATAATTTAGGATTTAAATTTAGTAAAATCAGTAGGTAAATTAGTTATAAAAATCGACACCCCCTTTATTTGCAATACTTTATGTGATTAAAAGCCCTTGATTTCCCCGGATAGAACGATCCCTACTTGTCAATACTACAATCGACACAAGAAGGGTATTATGTGTATGAGATTATTTTGCAGGTACAAATTGTGCTCGCATTTTGGTCGCATCAATTTTTGGCGCCGTTGCCGGGGAAATTTAATTATTTTGATTCATAAAGTGTTGTTTTGTAATTATTTAAATTTCAGATTATTTAATTTTTCTTTAGTTTTTGGGATATGTATAATAGGATTTTCCGGATGTGTAATAGTAAGTAGGATTTTTGTTTTTGGTTTTTGGTTTGATAAGTTGCCGAATTTTGTGATAAAAATTGTGTGAATGTGTGTAACACTTAGATAATTTCTAGGAAGTTGATAGGTTTATGTATGTTTGAGTTTATTGTAGTTTCTAAAGTGTAACATGTAGGTGAAGCCTCTTTTGTTGATCTTAGCCTAAACCCTTCATACGAGCGCTTGCGTTTTTATGAGGTTGAGGGCTGCTTTGATCAACACTTGTAGACCGCTAGTGACCCGAGTTTGTTCTATGAGTAAGGAGCAAGTTATTTTCATAGATATGGTTCTCAGGTTTGTTTAACTGGATCTCAAGGTTATTGACTGATGTTCATTCTCGGTGAGTGAGTCGATAGGGGACTTGTCCTCCGTAACCACTAAACGAGTCCTGCCTGGTTCCTGTAGGGAGTTCGCTCTCCGTGAAAATTAACGACATCGCCTCTTACAAAGTAGAACACGCTCGAACTAGACAACAGCTTGTGCCGAAGCATCACCTCACTTTAGACGCTAGGAAATAACTTGACATATGTGAATTTATGTTCTTCAATCCAATTCGTCTTTAACTTTTGAGGTATATCGGAATAAGCATGATACTACCTTGGACTGTATCAGCCCATTGCACTGTTATCTCCTCTGCTCCACGTACCTCAAATTTTAAAGTTGTGTGAATAAAAGAAATTAAAAACTCTAGGTTTCGACATTCCCATATATACATATTCGAATACCTTAAGAACTGATCCATTGTGTGATACATGTAAATTTCGTGAAAATTTTTTATTTATTTATTTATTTTTGTTTTTGTTTTTGTGGTTCATTATAAAACTAGTTAAATTGTTAGGGAGTTTTAAAAGTTTATTTATGCTGAGTTTGTTTTTAGTTTTGAGGGGAAGAGGAATAGGTAAGGTCACTCTTGTTAATATTAGCCTCGTGGCTCCTATTAACTTGA
Source organism: Potentilla sterilis (assembly GCA_963682095.1). NCBI lineage: Eukaryota > Viridiplantae > Streptophyta > Magnoliopsida > Rosales > Rosaceae > Potentilla > Potentilla sterilis. Next base: position 31,908,334 of record OY821756.1, read on the forward strand.
GTGGTACTGTCAACATAAGGTTCTCAACTGAGTAAGGGGCATAAAGGTTCGCCTATTAGTTCGTTTGTTTCTATTTGATGGTGTTGAGGTTTGTTTAACTAGATCTCAAGGCCCACAGACTGATGTTCATTCTCTGTGAGTGAGTCGATTGGGGACTTGTCCTCCGTGGTGTCCAACAACGAGTCTTGCCTCGCTCCATTATTAGAACTTTCGTTCTAGCCTTCTGAAACCACGGAATCTTGTGTCTAGACGATAGACCTAGGCCGCACGTCCACCGAGCTTCAAAACTTTAAATCAATTTGATATGAGTAAATTTTTAATCTCAAAAGAAAACTTTCCATGGTTTGAATTTTTGAGGTATATCGGAATAAGCATGATACTACCGGGAGCTGTATCAGTCCATTGCACCGTTATCTCCTCTGCTCCACGTACCTTGAAAATTTAAACAAATTTAATAGCAATCTAACTAGGGTTACACGTTACACATTTTTGATACATAATCCTTTGTAAATTATTTATTCATATGTGATACTTGTAAATTTGTATGAAATTATACCTTTAATTATTTGTAAATTTTTAGCTTGACATAATTGATTATTTTCGTGAGATATGATACTTAAATACTTTCGTTTGATACATACTAACATTATTTGGTAACCATATACTAACATATACATTCTAACTATACATCAAATTCTTGTTTTTTTTTTTTTTAATTCATTGTCTAAACACTTGATCTTCTAATTTCAGGTTCATGAATCTTGGTTGGTCACAAGACATTGAGGATAGATTGAAAAGAATTTGCAACCAAGAACAAGAAGAACAAGTACCATCCAACACATCATCGCCAGAACATCAGTTTACATCACCCACCTCATCACTTTTCGATAGAAGTTTTGTTGCACCCCCATCACCATTCCCTTCAGAGTCTTCGTGTGAACTAAACCCACTGTTTCACGAAGAACCAGAATTTGAGTTGCTACAAAGTCCTCTGCCTATTACCTATTTGAATTTCAACTTACCAGATCCAGTACTTAAGATGACTTCACTAAGGGAAGAGAATGGGCAGGTGGATGCGCCACAAGGAGGGGTGGCAAGGCCAAGCAATGTCACATATCCAGCAGTTGCAGCTGGCAAATCGGCGGAATTTGAGTTGAAGGGTGGATTTATTCACCAATTGCCCAAGTTTTATGGACTCAGTGGAGAGGATCCTAATCGCCACATTCACAAGTTTGAGTTCAGATGTGAGTCGATGTGCCCAACTGGGGCAGATTTACAGCATGTGAGGATGAAGGCATTCCCATTCTCACTGGAAGATAGGGCATCTGAGTGGTTTTATGCAATGCCACCTGGCAAGATGATATCCTGGGCGACAATGGTCAAGGAATTTCTCACCAAGTATTTTCCTTCCTCAAGAGTAACTCAGATCAGAAAGGAGATCACTTCTATCAGGCAAGAGCCAGACGAAAGCTTTGACGTGTACTATGACAGGTACAAAAGCTTAGTTGCAACGTGTCCTAACCATGGGATACGTGAGGGACTTCTTCTCCAATACTTCTATGAAGGTCTACGTCCCTTGGAGCGTAGGTTCCTCGATTCAGCCGCCGGAGGTTCGCTCATGGAGAAAAGCAAGGAAGAGGTTAAGAATCTGTTGGAGATGCACTTCACCAACCAACAGCAATTCGGGTCTACCTCCTCAAGACGTGTAAGTGAGGCTACCGGTTTTGAAGAATCCAATGCTGTTAAAGAGCTTGAAGAAATCAGGAATGAAGCATATGACGCAGCTTGGATCTACAAGGAGAAGACGAGAATGTATCATGACAAGATGCTAAGAGGGAAGTCATTTCACATTGGACAAAAGGTGTTGTTGTTTCATTCTCGTCTTAAATTATTTCCTGGTAAATTGCGTTCTCGTTGGGTTGGACCTTTTATTGTGATTAATGTGTTTGCTCATGGTGCCATAGAAATTCAAAGTTTTGAAACAGGTAAAAAATTCAAGGTGAATGGTCATCGACTTAAACCTTACTTCGAGCCTTTCGAAGAGCATACCATTGAGGAGACGCAGCTTAGAGACGCACCAAGATCTTGTTGAGCAATGGAGAAGAGTCTAGGCTAAAGGACTATAAACAACTAAGCGCTGCATGGGAGGCAACCCATTTCAACCAAAATTGTGAAGGAGCCGTCTACGAGAGTTTGAATTTTCTAATCCCTAAACTCTTTTTGGTTGAATTGTATAAATGTGGAACTTGTGTGATTTATCATATGCTTAGAAATTACAACATAATTTTTGTTTAACATTGAGGACAATGTAATTTTCTAAGTGTGGGGTAGGGAATATATGTTTCACATGTTTTGAGTCTTTGTTTTGAGTCATAAAAGAAAAGAAAATAAAAAAAAAAAAAAAAAAAAATCAGAAAATCAGAAAATAAAAAATTTTCGTTGCTTTTGTAATTTTTGTAGGTTATTGTTTTTGAGTCTTAGGATGCCCCTAAAGAGTCTATGATGATTATATCTTTGAATGCATAGATGATGGTTTTGCATAATCATGAGAATTAATTGTGAGTTTCATGGATATTGTGATTGGTATGAACATTTGAGACTTGGGATTTATTTGTGTAATAAGCATGCATGTTTGGTTGAGTTGATTTTATTCCATAATATCCTATGTGAGTTTTTGTGCCCAATCACTTTCTTCTTGTGCGTAAATGATAACATACATGGCTGAAATTTTTCCATAACTTCATCATTCTTTGATTATTCAATAACTATGTGCTATAGCTTTTTAATGAACTCTAGAATGCTAGAACTTTCTCTTGTTGATTTTTGAGACTTTAACTCATGAAATGCCTTGATTTTGAAAAGGATTAAAAAGATCATTTTAGGATTACCACCAAAGCCAAATAAAGCATATGCCTAATTTGTGCCCATCGTGGGACCCCTTAGTTTTAACCCCATTGAGCCATCATTTAGCCATTTCATTTCATCACCATTATACACATTCCTTGTGCTTAGAATAGTTTATCCTAACCATTGTTGTCAAGACTTGGTAAAGTTTAAATGGAAATTGTGATTTGAAGTGATGATGTGAAGCAAGTGTGGGGTGAGCCAATCCAAAAGAATAAAAAAATGTATGTTGCCGAAACTAAAAGAAAAGAAAAATTCGGACAGAAAATGAAAAGAGAACTTGAGCCGAAATAAAGAAAAATAGAGAAAAGTTTCGGCAAACAAGGAAAAGAGAAATGTTTGGATTGAGTTCTGATTGTGAAATTGGAGTTTGTTGGAAAATTGAGGGTCTATTTTTGTATACATGACCATTGTTCAATTTCACTATTTGGGGAAGAAAAAAAGATGAAATTTGGGTCCAACATGATAAAATTTGACCCTTCGAAGTGAAGTCATAAGGAGTTATTGAATTTTACTAAGTCTTGATGACATTTTATCACCACTATCCTAAATGAGAATTCCTTATGCCAAATCCCCATTATCACCTTTATGTTGATCTTTTCATGATTCTTAAAATAGGTTGATAAGAGCATAAAATGCGACGTTCTTAATATGTTTTTATCCCCATTTATGCATTTCTTATCCCTTATTGTTGTAATATAGAGTCATTGAGTCGTGTTAGAGTCGTTGGCAAGTGTTGGTGAATAAATTGAGCTAAAAATGCAGAAATGTCGATTTTTGAAGAGTTTTAGTTTGAGAAGGACTCCTTGTTGTACTAGGAATCCTGTTTGGACTAGGAAACCTGTTTTGACTAGGAAACTTGTCGGAACTGATTTCTTTATCTTTCGTCGTTTCTAATATTTGTGTGGATCGGTTTTGTGCTATAAATCGATAAAATGCATAATTTTGGTGAAGTCCTTATTGAATTAGGATTCCTAATAAGAGTTTGATTGCAACTAGGACTCCTTTTTCAAGTAGAACTCTATTTGGAAAAGGAATCCTTACTAAAGTAGGAATCCCAGTTGGATAAGGATTCTACGAGTTTGAGTCCTAATTAAGGTCTACGAGTGAAGAGTTTTAGTTGAACAAGGAGTCTACAAACGCTCGACGTTTTTGAATCGTCGAAAGAATTTCATTGAAAATACAACTCCTTGTTGGACTAGGATTCCTTATCTATCTAGGACTCTTACTCATGATAATTGTGCTACATATTTTTGTCTTCTTTTTGATTTATTTCATGATCATATTTTCAGGAAATCATGAGAAGACAAATGGTGGAATTTTCGGCAATTATGATGATTGTTGCCGTTTTGATCAAGAATTGAAATCCAAAATGGATTTGGAAACTTTCCTAATCTCCTAATCTTATCTATTACATATATGTCTTTTTAAGACATCATTTGTCTAGATTAGGACAAGTTTAATACATGAATTAATTGTATATTTCTTTTCTTTATTTTCAGATATTACATGGAGATAAAGGAGGAGGTATTATCTTTGAATTAAAGATTATTTTCGGTAAAAGGGAATGCTTGATGCCGTGCACTTCAAGAAGGAAGAGATTGAATTGGACTCTCCATGGCCGGCCAAAGGAGGATTAAATCAAGAATTTAATTCTATTATCTTATAGAATTTCGGATGAGAAGAGAAGAAAAGATGGAGTCTTTGCGTGAAGATAAAGAAGTGGAAACCAAATCGGTTTTGGTTTCCCCTTTTGTGCCGTGCAACATATAATTGGACTCTTAAGGATTAATTCCGATTTTTCCTTGGTGTTCTCTTTGGATAATACATGGATTAATTGAAGAAAAGGAGGAAGATATTCGGCAGAATTATAAGAGAGGAAAACATGGGACGAACTTGGACATGATCAAAGCTTGATACATTTGCTTGGTGCCGAATCAAAGGAAGTTTAAGTGAAGAAAATACAAAGATATATTCGGCTGATTTAAGAGATAAAAATCGGTGGAATTACATGAAGACTTGAAGACTTGTTGCCGAATCCTTCACCTCTAGGTTTCGGTTTCTTGTGCTTCACTCTATGCCGAACCCTAGTCCCATCCTTCCTCTATAAATACCACACATTGGTATTCAGAAAATCATCTCCCTTTTCCTCACTTTTACCTTGCCGAATCCCTGCCAAATTATTTCCACAGATTATATACCAAGGAGCAAAGCCGAATCCACCTTCCATCTCTCACAAAAATCCACCATCACCAATCCTTGCCGAAATCTTCATAAGGTTGTAATCATGGATTGTATTATTTTGGTTTTTATTGCTTTGTATTTAAACATAACTTTGTCTATGAAGTATGTTTTGGTTTATGGATTTAATTTCGGTATTGATAATCATATATGGGATCTTTGGATCTTTGTTATAAATGTTTGGGATTTTTATATATGATTGTCGATTTATGCATGTGATATGATTAAATATGTTGTATGGGCAGTAGTTTTTAGCATGTTTTCTTGATTTTAATTAGGTTTATTTCCTTAATTCGTGTGGAACCGAAGGAGATATCTAGATGCATTCAATGGCCATGAGTGTTATCTAGGTATTAAATTCATATTCCGATTTAATACATGTTGAATTACACGCATGTTGGATTTGACATGTATTAATCTAAGGGTAAGAGTAATTATGGAAATTTACATGTCGATGTGAGATGGGTGACGCCATACTTGCTAACATGTTCCAATTCGACATATTGTGCTTATGTACTAATTGTGTTTAATTTCTACGCATTGTGTTATTAAACTGATTAGTACCATGTTTAGGATTACACGCATGTTGGATTCTAAATACTTGTGATGTTTTGAATAATTAGAATAACCGCATTGGCTCTAATTAAATTGGAACTTAATTGATCTTGAATTCGATATTTGCTGCTGCCCTATTACTTGTTTTAATTTTATTGCATGTGTAATGTGATTTGTGTTTGGTGATTGTGTGAAAGGTGATGATCAAGTGTATATAATAGCTTAGGTTTTGTAAAAATAGTAAAAATTCAGTAGGTTATTAGACAAAAATCGTAACCCCCTTTAGTACAATACTTTGTGTAATTAAAAGCCCTTGATTTCCCCGGATAGAACGATCCCTACTTGTCAATACTACACTCGACAAAAGAAGGGTATTATTTGTATGAGATTGTTTTGCAGGTACAAATTGTGCACGCATGTGATCCCATCATAGGTAAACCTTGATGTGTGGAGATTTTCTCAAGAGAAAGCTTATGGTTTTGGTTCATTATTGCACTTAGTTGTTACATGAAGTTTTTCCAGAAAAATTGATTCACAAAGTGCTTTTATTTGATGAAATATGCGAGCTATTTGTTGCCTTACAATCTGTTCTCTTGCATATATTTGGAGTAAATTGCCATATCAAAAGAGAAAAGAAGAGAGTATGCCTAGTGAGGTGGATTAAATCAACTTAACATGTCATTGCTTGTGATTTTCGTTTCTTACTTGTTCATGCTTTGATACATGTTTCATGACGCTTGGGATTTATGTGCTTACATTGAAATGCTTAACTTGAAAGCTATGTGTAAAAAGATCCTGAGACAAAGTTTTAGGGGCAGTAATGTTGAGTCTTTTTGTTTTGTTTTGCTAAGGGACTAGCAAAAGCTAAGTGTGGGGTAGTTGATAGGAGCATAAAATGCGACGTTCTTAATATGTTTTTACCCCCATTTATGCAATTCTTAACCCTTATTGTTGTAATATAGAGTCATTGAGTCGTGTTTGGAGTCTTTGGCAGAGTTGGTGTACAATTGAGCGTAAAATGTAAAAATTGTCGGAAAATGTGAAGAGTTCTAGTTTGAGTAGGAGTCCTTATTTGACTAGGAATCCTGTTTGGACTAGGAAACCTGTTTTGACTATGAAACTTGTCGGAATAGAAATCTTTATTGTTCGTCGTTTCTGAAACATGTGAGGAAAATTTAGAGTCCTATTTGGATTAGGAATCGTCCTGTTTAGGAAAGTCCTACTTGAACTATGACTGTTATTCTTCGACTTTCCTATTTTGATTTTCCTATTCTAGTAACTTTCTCAATCTAGTAAGTTCCTTGATTTGAATTGGAAACTTTCCTAATCTAATGATCTTATCTATTACATATATGTCTTGTTAAGACATCATTTGTCTAGATTAGGACAAGTTTAATACATGGATTAATTCTTTATTTCTTTTCTTTATTTTCAGACTTTATTTGAAGATAAAGGAGGGGATAAATTCTGATTATTCAAGGAATTTGTGAAGAGATAAGCAAAGGATTTTCGGCAAATTTATGAAGAGAGAAGCAAGGACCGAATGTGGACTTTATTTCAAGCAAGGTTCAAGATGATATTGCTGATTTAATTCAAGAATAATTCAAGAGATAATTAGAAGATTATTCAGCAATATCTATAAGGATTTTCGGTAAATGCAATTGAGAGAAAGGGGGAAGTATTTTGCTGAATTAATTCAAGGATAATTCAAGTGATAATATGAAGACTTATTCAGCCATTATCCTAGGAATTTCGGAAAAGAAGAAAAGAGAAAAGAAGGGATGCATGTGGACTGAATGGAGGCTTGGTTCAATAGCTTGTTGCTGAAAATAATAAGAGATAATTCAAGAGATATTGTTGCACATTTCCAGCTATTTTGACCAAAGAATTTCAGAAATTAAAGAGAAGGATGAGGGCTGCCGAAACCCTAGAGGAGGATGATTCACACGGCACAACCCTAGGGTTTTAACAAAACCCTAGGTTCCCTTGCTCTTCTATAAATACCTCCCCATATTTTCAGAAAAAAAGATCTTCTCTTCCTCACTTAAACTTACCAAAGCTCTGCCGAATTTCCTCCATAAATCCTCACAAAAGATCTAAGCCGAACCATCTCCATCACCTTTCCAAAATATCCTTCCAATCACCATCACCAATCCTCTTGCCGAATTCTTCAAAGGTTCTCAATTGTGATTGTAATTTTCTTATGGCTTTTATTCTTTTGTATCAATACAATATTTTGTCTATGAGATTTGTATGGATTTGTAGTTGTAATTTTGGTTTTATGACTTATTCTTTGGATTTCCGAATTTTTGTTATATGATTTGGTTTTCTCTTGGTTTAATTTCCGAATTATGCATGTAATAAATCGAATTTAGTGTTATGGGCAGTAGGTTTTTGCATGTGTTCTTGATTTAATTTGGTTTATTTTCTGAATTTGTGTGCACAAAAACCGTGTGCATGAAGGTAGTCTAGGCCATGACTATTCTTTGTGTGTTGGTTTCACATGCCGATTTAATACAAGTTGAATCATACGCGAAGTTGGTTTTAATTTGTATTTATCTGAGGGCTAGAATAATTCTGGAAATTTACATGTCGATGTGAGATGAGTGACGACATACTTGCTAACATGTTTCCAATTCGACATACTGTGCTTATGTGCTTTTTGTGTTCAATTTCTACGCGAAGTGTTTTTAAACCGATTAGTACCATGTTTAGGATTACACGCGAAGTTGATTCTAAATACTTATGATGTTTTGAATAATTAGATATACCGCGAAGGCTCTAATTAAATTGGAACTTAATTGAATCTTGGATCCGATTTTAGCTTGCTGCCCCTATTACTTTGTTTAATTTCGTTGCATGTTTAATGAGTTTTGTGTTTAGTGATTGTGTGGAAGATGTTGATCAATTGTATATAATAATTTAGGATTTAAATTTAGTAAAATCAGTAGGTAAATTAGTTATAAAAATCGACACCCCCTTTATTTGCAATACTTTATGTGATTAAAAGCCCTTGATTTCCCCGGATAGAACGATCCCTACTTGTCAATACTACAATCGACACAAGAAGGGTATTATGTGTATGAGATTATTTTGCAGGTACAAATTGTGCTCGCATTTTGGTCGCATCAATCCGTGGAAGTTGGATGACATGCACAGGAGTTTTCCCGAAATTAATCAGGATTTGTTGCGATTTTCTTCCTCTATTTTCTGCCGAAAATTCCCAAGAGAATGACTGAATAATTGAGCAATATCTCTTTACGTTTTCCATGAATTAATTCAGCCAAAAATCTTGCACAAAGGATGGAATTCAGTCCACATTCGTCAGCCAAATCCATGTAGAACTCGGTTTTGGGTTTTCTTCTTTTGGCAGACTTGACCTTCGTGCATTCAAACTAGCATAACCTTTTTTTCAGGAAAGCTTTTGCTGCGATTCCAGTTGCATATGAAACTAGACACACAGAGCTTTCAAACAGTATATGGCACAGTTTCTAGTTTCAAGTGATGCGTCGTACAGAAATTCCGGAAGTCAGGACACAGTCCCAGGAAAATCCTTGTAGTCTCTGGTGATCTTTGTTCAAACTGCCAAGTTGCAGCCATCGTTTGGGTGACTTATCGAACTCCAATTTATCTGAAATTTTGACACAATACACTCCAGCCTGCCAGTAATGTGCCTGCCAAATTTCATCAAATTTGAAAAATAATAAGTCAGTCAAACACAGGCCTCAAAATCACGAAAACAACATATTTTTCACTTTTTTCTCAGATTTCTATACTTCGTCATTTTTCTGACAATTAAGCACACTTTCTCCAAAACTCTACCAAATTGACACTAAACTAAATTATGACTCTATCTTAGGTAAATAAGGGTTAAACGAAGCATAAATGAGGGCAAAAGCATATTAATATCGTCGCACATTGTGCTCCTATCACACATAATCGGCAATCTCATGAAAAACCAAAAACCAAAAACCAAAATTTCCTATTTACTATTACAAGTCCAAAATTCCTATTATACATATCCCAAAACTAAGAAAAAAAAATTATACACATCCAAAACTTGATACAAAGTTACAAAGTAACACTTCATGAATCAAAACTTTATAATTTCCCCGGCACCGGCGCCAAAAATTGATGGAGGTTTTTTCCAAGCACATTGTACCTTCAAAACAACTTCAAACACATATATTACCCTTCTTGTGTCATCGTTAGTATAGGACAAGTAGGGATCATTCAATCTGGGGAAATCAAGGGCTTTCAATCACATAAAGCATCACATATCATTATGGGGGTTTAAATTTGGATTCTATACTACTGAAAATTACGAAAATAAAACCTAAATTAATTATATACATATGATCAACATCTTTCACACAAAACACATCACACAAAACTCACATAACATGTAACAAATCAAATCACGAAAACATGGCAGCAATATCATCACCGATTTCATGCTAGTTTACTTTCAATTTAATTAGAGCCCTTCGTGGTTCATCTAATTATTCAAAACTCCTCAATTATTTAGAACTAGCTTCGTGCATAATCTTAAACATAGTGCTAATCAGTTTGAAGACACTTCGTGTAGAAATTACACCAAGAAACACATAAGCACAATGAGTCGAATTGGAAACATGCAACAAGTATGGCGTCACCTCACCTTGCTTCAACATGCATATTTTCTGAATTACTCTTCCCCTTAGAACCAATACAAGATAAATCAACTTCGTGTATAACTTATCCCAATTAAAGTTCGGCAATATGAAGATATAAACTCAAGAATCGGCCAAGACATGGCTGCCCTCAAACATATAACTTGTTATGCATACAAATTCAGAAAATAAACCAAACAAAATCATCAAACCATGCGACAAACTTACTGCCCTATTATCATACATTCAATTTGTCACACACCATGTTCATCAATTAAACAAATAGAAAACCAAAACACATAACAGAATTTCGGAAATCCAAAGTTAAATTAATAAAACCAAATAAACATCCACAAATCCTTACAAACTTCATAGACAAAGTTAAGTAATTACACAGAAAAATACAAGCCATGAGAGATGAGTGAATCACTCTTTAAAAGAAACCTTGGAGAGGATTCGGCAACAGAGGATTCGGTGGAGATGAAGACTTAAGAAATTGATGAACAATGGTGGAATCGGCTTTGTAAATTTCTGTATGGATTTATGGTGCTAATTGGACAGAGTTTCGGCAAGTGAAAAGTGAGAGAGAAGAGATGATTTTCTTTGTAAAAATCGTCCAATATATAGAGACAAAAGGTTGGCTGCAGGATAAGTTTTTCTCAAACTTATCTTGCTGGCAGATTTGACCTTTGTGCATTCAAACAGGCATAACTTTTTGCTCAGGAAAGCTTTTGCTACGATTCTAATTGCATATGAAACTAGACACATAGAGCGTTCCAATGATATATGATTCGTCTCTTGGTTCCATGTAGATCGTCTGGCGTAAATTTGGGAAGTTGAGTAACGTGCACTGAAATCAGCTGAAGTTTCTGGATTTGCATCCGATTTGAACTTCTGATTCCTTGCTTTTTATTTTACTCCAATTTCAGTGACTCCTTGCCTTGCTCAATCCATTATGTGTCAACTGCATATGAGAGAAGAAAAATCTATCAAAAGCAAAGTTTATGTTTTACAGATTCAATAAAACATCTCAGAGACTTTTCGAATAGGCTTTTGATAATTTCTGTCCAAATTCTTCTATTTAAGCACATTCTCACATTAAACTAAACCAAAACTCAAGACTCAATTACATGACTCTATCTTACAACAATAAGGGTTAAGCATTGGATAAATGGGGGTAAAAACACATTCGAAATAAACTCCATCAATTTTTGGCGCCGTTGCCGGGGAAATTATAAACTTTTGATTCATGAAGTGTTACTTTGTAACTTTCTATCAATTTTTGGATGTGTATAATTTTTTCTTAGTTTTGGGATATGTATAATAGGATTTTCGGACTTGTAATAGTAAATAGGAAATTTTGGTTTTTGGATTTTGATGAGTTTGCCGATTATGTGATGCAAAATATGTTTGATTGTTTGTAATACTTAGATAAATTTCTAGGAAGTTGATAGTTTTATGTATGTTTGAGTTTATTGTAGTTTCTAAAGTGTAATATGTAGGGAGAAGCCGAATTTGTTGGCCTTAGCCTTAACCCTTCATACGAATGATGCTTTGTTAGATCCGTTTTATGGATACTGGAAAACGTGGGACAAGCCCCCCCACGCATACGAGCGATTTTCTGGCAGAGTCATTATTTTTATGAGGTTGAGGGCGGCTTTGATCAACATTTGTAGACTGCTAGTTACCCGAGTTTGTTTTACAAAGTAGAGGACAAGTTATTTTCATTGATTGGTTCTCAGGTTTTTTTAACTGGATCTCAAGGCCCACAGACTGATGTTCATTCTCGGTGAGTGACTCGATAGGCAGTTCGCTCTCTGTGGTTTGATAGGAGCATAAAATGCGACGTTCTTAATATGTTTTTACCCCCATTTATGCAATTCTTAACCCTTATTGTTGTAATATAGAGTCATTGAGTCGTGTTTGGAGTCTTTGGCAGAGTTGGTGTACAATTGAGCGTAAAATGTAGAAATTGTCGGAAAATGTGAAGAGTCCTTATTTGACTAGGAATCCTGTTTGGACTAGGAAACCTGTTTTGACTATGAAACTTGTCGGAATAGAAATCTTTATTGTTCGTCGTTTCTGAAACATGTGAGGAAAATTTAGAGTCCTATTTGGATTAGGAATCGTCCTGTTTAGGAAAGTCCTACTTGAACTATGACTGTTATTCTTCGACTTTCCTATTTTGATTTTCCTATTCTAGTAACTTTCTCAATCTAGTAAGTTCCTTGATTTGAATTGGAAACTTTCCTAATCTAATGATCTTATCTATTACATATATGTCTTGTTAAGACATCATTTGTCTAGATTAGGACAAGTTTAATACATGGATTAATTCTTTATTTCTTTTCTTTATTTTCAGACTTTATTTGAAGATAAAGGAGGGGATAAATTCTGATTATTCAAGGAATTTGTGAAGAGATAAGCAAAGGATTTTCGGCAAATTTATGAAGAGAGAAGCAAGGACCGAATGTGGACTTTATTTCAAGCAAGGTTCAAGATGATATTGCTGATTTAATTCAAGAATAATTCAAGAGATAATTAGAAGATTATTCAGCAATATCTATAAGGATTTTCGGTAAATGCAATTGAGAGAAAGGGGGAAGTATTTTGCTGAATTAATTCAAGGATAATTCAAGTGATAATATGAAGACTTATTCAGCCATTATCCTAGGAATTTCGGAAAAGAAGAAAAGAGAAAAGAAGGGATGCATGTGGACTGAATGGAGGCTTGGTTCAATAGCTTGTTGCTGAAAATAATAAGAGATAATTCAAGAGATATTGTTGCACATTTCCAGCTATTTTGACCAAAGAATTTCAGAAATTAAAGAGAAGGATGAGGGCTGCCGAAACCCTAGAGGAGGATGATTCACACGGCACAACCCTAGGGTTTTAACAAAACCCTAGGTTCCCTTGCTCTTCTATAAATACCTCCCCATATTTTCAGAAAAAAAGGATCTCCCTTTCCTCACTTTTACCTTGCCGAATCCCTGCCATTTTATTTCCACAAATTATATACCAAGGAGCAAAGCCGAATCCACCTTCCATCTCTCACAAAAATCCACCATCACCAATCCTTGCCGAAATCTTCATAAGGTTGTAATCATGGATTGTATTATTTTGGTTTTTGTTACTTTGTATTTAAACATAACTTTGTCTATGAAGTATGTTTTGGTTTATGGATTTAATTTCGGTAGTGATAATCATATATGGGATCTTTGGATCTTTGTTATAAATGTTTGGGATTTTTATATATGATTGCCGATTTATGCATGTGATATGATTAAATATGTTGTATGGGCAGTAGTTTTTAGCATGTTTTCTTGATTTTAATTAGGTTTATTTCCTTAATTCGTGTGGAACCGAAGGAGATATCTAGATGCATTCGATGGCCATGAGTGTTATCTAGGTGTTGAATTCATATGCCGATTTAATACATGTTGAATTACACGCATGTTGGATTTAATATGTATTAATCTAAGGGTAAGAGTAATTATGGAAATTTACATGTCGATGTGAGATGGGTGACGCCATACTTGCTAACATGTTCCAATTCGACATATTGTGCTTATGTGCTAATTGTGTTTAATTTCTACGCATTGTGTTATTAAACTGATTAGTACCATGTTTAGGATTACACGCATGTTGGATTCTAAATACTTGTGATGTTTTGAATAATTAGAATAACCGCATTGGCTCTAATTAAATTGGAACTTAATTGATCTTGAATTCGATATTTGCTGCTGCCCTATTACTTGTTTTAATTATATTGCATGTGTAATGTGATTTGTGTTTGGTGATTGTGTGAAAGGTGATGATCAAGTGTATATAATAGCTTAGGTTTTGTAAAAATCGTAAAAATTCAGTAGGTTATTAGATAAAAATCGTAACCCCCTTTAATACAATACTTTGTGAGATTAAAAGCCCTTGATTTCCCCGGATAGAACGATCCCTACTTGTCAATACTACACTCGACAAAAGAAGGGTATTATGTGTATGTAGTTGTTTTGCAGGTATTTTATGCTTGGATAACACCTCCATCATGGTTACCAACAACGAGTCCTGCTTGGTTCCTATAGGGAGTTCGCTCTCCATGAATCTTAACGACACCGCCTTTGAAAAATTAAACACGCTCGAACTAGTCGATAGCTTGGGCCGAAGCATCACCTCACTTTAGACGCTAGAAAATAACTTGACATATGTGATCTACTTTCTTCAAATTCAATTTGTCTTTAATCTTTGAGGTATATCAGATTAAGCATGATACTACCAGGGGCTGCATCAGTCCATTGCACTGTTATCTCCTCTGCTCCACGTATCTCGAATTTTAGAGTTGTGTGAATAAAAGAAATTAAACTCTAGGGTTCGCCAATCTCACATATCACATGATTCGAATACTTTGAGAAGACTAGGACTGATCCATTGTGTGATACTTGTAAATTTTCGTGAAACTTATACTTGCATAAATCGTGTGAAATATATACTTATAGAGAATTCGTATGATACATTTATAGTTTGAAAATTTTACATTACTTCTAACTTATTTCTAACCAATACTCTAACTTATTCTAACTCATTCTTTCTAATCTATACAAGTTGATTCTCATGATTCTTGTAGAGTTTAATTGTTAGTTGATACGACCCAAACCTAGAATTACCGTGTAACTGTTTTACTTTAATTATTTCTCCTCGGGAATTGTTTTTAAGATTTGAAAGTTCTAAAGGTTGACTTTTAAATAAGTTGACTCGATCGAGGATGTTATTTCATGACGAGGTAGAAGACGTTGAAACGAGTTCGTCGTGGACACGTAGCATGCTCAATTTGGAGTTCGTACGAAAAAGTTACGATGTAAATCGGAAATTGTCCCGAAACGGCAATTTTTCTTTTCTTTCTTTCTTTTCTTTTTCTTTTTCTTCTTCTCTCTCTCCTTTCTCTCTCCTCTCCCTCGACTTGGCCCGACCTCCGGCCGAACCTCCGGCGTCCGGCCGAACTGGGCCGGCGCACCGGTCACGTTCGGACCGGCTCGGCCTCCTTTTCACGCCGGTGGCAGTGGCACGGCGGGGCTCGCCCCCTTTGGGGCGTACGAAGCCCGAAACAGTCCCCCTCCGATTGGACGGAACTCTCTCCTCCGGCCGCCGTTCGACTCGATTCCGGTCGAGAATCGAAGGTCTCGGCTGGTGTTGATACGCCCCGAACCCTATTTAGCTTATTGGTAATTTTGATTTACTTTTAAGCTCGTGGGAGTTGTTTTTCTATAATTGGTTGAGCGGAAATATTTTGTTTTCGAGAAAGAGATTTCGTTAAAACGAGGTTGTGGATACGTAGAAGGTTTATTGTGGGATTTAATTAAAAAAGTTGTGGTGAAAAACTCGTAACTTTCTGATATTTCTATCGGATATAAATAGAAAGAGGGAAGTTTCCCAATTTGGAAATTTTCCTTTCTTTCTTTTCTTCTTTTCCTTTTCTCTTTCCTTTCCTTCCTTTTCTTTTTCTCCTCTCTTCTTCCCCGATACCTCCTTTGCCCGCCACCCTCTCCTGCAGTTTTCGCGTCTGGCCACCAATCCGGGTGATATTGGTGTCGGACGACTCGTCTCCTCTCTCTCTCTCTCTGTTGGTGGTAGCGGCGTGGCGCAAAGCGCCGCCGCTCGGCCGGTTTTGAGCCAAGAACAGAGGAAGGTAGCGAGGCCGGAACTCCCCCCTCCGGCCACCAATTGGCACGAGTTCAAGGGGGAAAAGAAGGGTCTTCATCCGTCTAATCTTTCCACCAAAGGAATTGAGCCAAATTGTAGCAGGTAAGGAGGATTAAAAAATTGAAATTTCTAGGGTTTTTGGTCCGATTTTGGAGATTAGTGATTTGGTTGTTTTTGGATACAATTTGAGGTTGTTTTGGGTTCAGAGTGTGGATTAGGTTTATTTAGGTTGGAAATTTCAGTTTAATTTGTGAAAATTGGAGAAGTTTAGGTGAGGAAGGGTTGTGGCCGCCGCATCGGCCGCCACGTGCGGCGGTTTCGAGACTTTTGGGTGGCGGAGATAAGGGAATTGTGATCCTAAGGTGTTGGTGGTCGAATTGGGTTGAGTTGGGGTGAAATTGTAGATGGTTTGGATCACTGTGGCAAGGCTGTGGCCGCGGTGGCAGCGGCGCCGCTGCTGCCGGCGGCCAGAGGTGGTTCAAGGTAAAAAGTAAAAATAAAATGGTAATTGGTAAATAGTAATTAGTAAACAGTAACTCAGTAACAGTAAAACAGTAAAAGTGAAATAGTAAAAGTAAAAAGGATAAATAGTAATTCAAAAGTTACTGTTTGACTGATTTTAACCACTTTTAAATAGTGGTCAAAGCTTATTTTAGGTGATTAAATGGAATTGTCGACGGTTAGACCATTAAAGAATTAAATGGTCGAGAATGAGATTTATTGAATAAGTTCAGGCAATACTTATTCGGGAAGTATTGCGTTTGGTTATTTTGGGAGTTTTGTTTGAGTGAGGACGCCTTCAAATTTAGTTTATATTTGAATTTCGAGCTTGAGTTTTTCTAAATATTTTTCGTTACAGACCGGCGAGAAGCTCGACTTGAGGAGGACTCGGCTCGGCGACAAGTTTAATTACCGTGAGTGGACTTTTGTTTTAAATTTGATGCATGCATGAATATTTGATTTTATGGGGGTTTATATATATGTGGTAATTAGTTTGGAAACGTTTTGGATTATCGAAGAGCAATAAATTTATTTGAAATGATGATTTCTTATTATCGATTTTCAAATGGTTTATAAATTAAATAAATTAACTTGGCATCATGGAGATTATATACATATTGATTTTTAACCGGAATTGAAACTTCCGGGGATTATATGGATTGAACAGTTCTTGATATTATGATATATTGGATATGTTGGTTTATTTATTTTCTATGAGGCCCTGATTCGATTTAATATTATAATTATAATCCTTAGAAGTGCGGTCGGGGACCGTACTGATTATAATATATAAGGGGAAGCGTGCTTTCGGTTTTGTTTTCGGATTTTCACCATATCAGGGTCCAGATATATGTTGATGCTAGCTAGCTTAGTCGCCTGATCCCATGCGAGGTGACGATTTGACCACATAGGTCAGATTCACGCTCGGTGGTCGACGTGTACAGGCAGCGTGGGACGCTCTAGAGTCTTGGAGAAGAGAGACTCTGACCCTTAGCCTTGGAGGCTCATTATTACATGGTGGTTAACGTTCCCCTATCTTTATTCGATTTTACTTATTGGTCAATGGGATTGACCTAGTTATTTATTTATATTCTATTTTTGGTAATCGGAAATCCTTGAGATTTTCTATTATTTTATAAATTCCCGAACCAACGGGACTGGGTGTTCTTTATATTAAGAATATTAGAATTAAATGTTTTATTTAAAGCATGCATCATGGTTTTATTTATGAAAAGTGAGGAAAGTAATAAATTACTTTTCATTTTAATGATATGTAGATTTTTATTGATTTTTTCCACTCACGCTAATGTTTTGAATTACTTTCCCTGGGCCCTTTGTTTTAAACTGCTCAGTGTGCAGAGCTGTTCAGCACTAGTAGGAGGCAAGATCTAAAGTTCTCTTCCGCTGTCAGAAACCGTAGGTTACTAGACTAACCTACTTGTAAAATAGTTTTCCCTTGTGTAGTCGCTCTGATACTTTGATTATTGTAGTAAACTTAAAATGTTCACTTTTGAATTGTAGCTTGAAGTCGTTAATAATATACCGGTTTATTTCTTTTGTATCATTCTTTTTGAAGTTGAGTTCTATTGTTGGTATTGGAAGTGTTTGATTGTTTTTTTTTTTTTTTTTTTCAGGTTTGGGTCTTCCATTTTAAGAGAGGTCATGCCGAATTTTCGGTAGAACCTCCCTAGAAATGGTCCCCGCAGGATTTACTCTGGGTAACAATGTGTTATCCGGGGCAGGTCCTGTCAGTTTGGTATCAGAGCATTAGGTCATTTTCTTTGAGTCATGCTACCTTTTATATTTGATGACACTTAGTATCATTGAGTTGTGATTCGATCGCGGCGAATCATATACTCTTCGTTATAAGGCGGTCATTAAGTATATAAGTTAGCTGTTCTGGTGTGCTTATGTACACTATTATGAGATTTTTTTTTTCTCTTGTACTATGCCTTCTAGATGCCGAACTCGTGAGGTAAACTCCAATTGTGAGAAGAGAGAGTAGTGCAGTTAGAGGTTTAACTGGCACTTTAGAGCGTCTCTTAGGCCGAATTGTAATATTATCGGTCCCTGATTGGTCGTCAGAGTAGTAGAAGAAAAGTGGTTAAGGAGGCCGGAGCCATTGAATTTAAGGATGAGCTTAGCAGTTGCTTTTCTAAATGAGACGGCCTACTATTGGTGGTAGAGTGTTATACCACAGTATGGAGAAGTAGGGGATTTGACTTGGGAGCAGTTTAAGGCTCATTTCAATGCTCGGTGTTATAGACTAGTTCACCTTAGCAAGTTGAGTTCTGAATCGAGTTTGAATTGATTGACACTTTCCTGGTATTGCAAATTTTTATCTTGGCTTGTGATGACAATTGACTATTGTCTTAAACAATTAGCAAACATTTTGTTCTTATTCTATACGTGTATTTCATTTTGGTATTAGGTTGCCAGAAATTGCTGAAATTCTATATTATTATCTAACTTTTATGAGCAAAATTTCACCATGAAGAGTTTACATTTTACCATGTTTGCCTATTTTACCAAAATGAGAGTTTGTTCAATGGTTATGAAAAGGTTGTCGTTAAATAGGTTTCTCTTTTAAGCAGTAGTGCAGTTTTTTAATATGCATTAACTATTTTAAATTTTGTTTGATTAATTGTGAGACTTGAACGTTTGGTTTTGAATAATACCCTGCTGGAAATTTTTACAATATAAATAAAAGCCCATTAATTTAAATCAATTTTCCTTTTAAACAGAGTATGAATATACATTGAACTTGATCATTTTCATCCTAAGTTCTTTTCTTCCTCGTGAATTATGAATTATTGATTCTCATTTGTATAAAAGGATCTCTGAGTGTTCTTGTCTGTTAACGGTCTTTTATCAAGTGCTGGAATAACTTTCACTTGTAAAGTTTCTTAAAGACAAAGCTCTATTGTTTACTTGTTTTGCTGAAAATTTCTTTAAGTATGTTTAATCTCTATATGTTGTTCATTGGTAAAAATTTTATTTCTGAGATTCTGCGGAATTTAACTCCTTCTGCACCGCCATTTTAAAATATCATTTGCTTATCATATTAATGCCCAAATTTCCTGAAATTTTGATATGTTGATCATGAAATTCTTAACTACTGACCTGGGAAATTTTAGTTAATTTCGATAAAAAATAAATATTTGGTGGTGGTTCGAAGATGGGTTTGTATTTTGATATGTTCCCAGAATTTTCAATAAACTTTCTTGATTTCTGATCCATTTGGAATGTTCAATTGTGTGAATAAATGTTGGTTCTTTGTATGTGTGAAACTATACTTCCTAATAGCCATTTTAGGATGGATTTCCTAACAATTGGACTTACAAAGAATTTTTGACGAAAATTTCTAAGTACCTTATTGTTATCGTATTCTTTTGAAACTTGATATTTTCAGTCTGTGTGTCAAATTTTTGTCCCACTTCTTGAATTTCAAATTCCATGGGATTTTAGTACTTCTCTCTTTTAATGTGTTTATTATGAATCTGGAAACTTTTTAATCTATTTGTTGACGAATGAAAGCACAGTGAATTTCTGGAGCCAGTGTAATATTCAAGTATTATTAATTCTGATGTTACTTTAGTACGGTTCTCTTTCAAAAATATCCAGATTCAGCTATATTTTTATTGATTTAGTTGGACAGAATAGAGTTGTGGTACGTACTAGTATGTATAGTACTTATTGAATTTTAACGGTTTCAGACAATGTTAAATGGGTTTTATGATTCTACCTCTACTTTCGGGATTTATGAGGAGCACTTTTAAGCACGTGTCGACAAAGTTTTCACTACTCATATCTTATTTCCATGTCCAGATTTGTTTATCAAAGGTTGATATTTCATTAATATTCCCTATATCAGATTATTCATCTAAATTGTTTCAGCTTTCTACGGAAACTCGTCATTGTTGCACCAATTTGAGTCCTACATGATCTTTGATAATTGTCTTATCTATACTTTTATTTTGAGAGTTAAAAGTATGGATATATGTTTTTATGGTTTTCGTGTTTAGCTTTTATTGAAACTCAGTTGACCCTGACTTTTATCAATTTGATTTGCCTTGTATTTGTACATTCTTTGTTAGGGTCATGATTATATTTCAAGCTAGGCGAGTACTGTAAACTTCAAGTTCAAGCGTGTATTTACTCTGTTGATTTTATAAAAGTATTTGAACAACTAAAGTTATATTTTCTGACAAAGAAAATGATATGTTTCAAAGATTAGTCGTTGATTGAGTTTTAGTTTACGAAAAGAAAGAACATTTTATTGTCTCGTTCTATTGAAAATCCTCGACTGATTTGGTTTGGAGAAACCAGAGAGGTTTCAAAATAATATGAATTGTTTTAAATTATTGTATTTGAGAATTTAGTGAAGTAGGGGTTGATGGAACTATTATCCAAGCACAAAGTACCTGCAAAACAACTTCATACACATAATACCCTTCTTGTGTCAATTGTAGTTAGGACAAGTAGGGATCGTTCTATCCGGGGAAATTAAGGGCTTTCAATCACATAAAGTATTGCAGATAAAAGGGGGTTTGATGTTTTTATCTAAATAACCTACTGATTTTTTACGTAAATAAAGAAAATAAAAACTAATTTAATATATACAATTGATCAACATCTTCCACAAAGAGCACAAAACACAAAACTCTCTAAACATGTAACAAAATAAAATAAAGGAATAGGGGCAGCAAGTTCAAACTGAATTTTAGATCCTATTTAGTTCCAATTTAATTAGAGCCTTCGCGGTTCATCTAATTAGCAAAACTCCTTAATTATTTAGAACTAGCTTCGCGCATAATCCCAAACATAGTATTAAATAGTTTAAAGACACTTCGCGTAGAAATTAAACCAAGAAACACATAAGCACAATGAGTCGAATTGGAGACATATTAGCAAGTATGGCGTCACCTCATCTCACATCGATATGTAAATTTTCAGAATTACTCTAGCCCTTAGAACCAATACAAGGTGAATCAACTTTATGTTTATAATCCACCTCATATTGCATTCGGCAAGTGAAACCAATACACAAGGAACAACCATGATCAAGGCTGCCCTCATGCATCAATTTATATGCATATGAATTCAGAAAATAAACCAAACTTAACCAAAAATTCATGCAAATACCTACTGCCCACAAAACCTAAATTCAAGTTATCACATATATAGATCATAAATTAATCCAAGAGAAAACCAAATCACATAACAGAAATCCGGAAATCCAAAGAATAATTCATAAAACCGAAATTACAACCACGAATCCATACAAATTTCATAGACAAAATATTGTATTGATACAAAATAATAAAAGCCATAAGAAAAGATAAAATCACACTTTGAGAAACCTTGAGAAGAGATTCGGCAAAGAGGATTGGTGGTGATGGACGGACTGATTTTTTGGAATAGTGGTGGAGATGGAATTGGCTTAGTTCTTTGTGGGGAATTTGTGGTGGAATTTTGGCAGAGATTTGGCAGTTTAAAGTGAGGAAGAGAAGATGATTTTTCTGAAAATATGGCATGCTATTTATAGAGGTAAGGGGCTGCTAGGGTTCGGCAAAGCCTCCCTTCTCTTCTTCAAAGTTGTTGCCGAATTATCTCTTTGGTCAAAGGCTGAATACTTGCTTCAATTATCTCTTCAATTATCATTAACTTAATTCAGCAAAATATCTTGAACCAAGCATCAAATTCAGTCCACATGCAGCCCTTGTCTTTCTCTTTAATTTCTGCCGAATTTCCTTGAATATTGGCTGAATAAATCTTCTAATTATCTCTTGATTTAATCTTGAATTAATCAGCAACAATATCATGAACCTTGGCACAATTTCATGTCCACATTCGGTCTTTGTTCAGCCTTGATTCTCTCCCTCTTCAACCTTTTCCGAATTATCTCCACATTATCTCTTGATAAAAATCAGTTGAATCCCAACAATATCTCCTTGGCAAATCAGCAATAATATCCCTTGAATATTAGAATTTATCTCATCCTTTATCTCCAAATAAAATCTGAAAATAAAGAAAAGAAATAGAGAATTAATTCATGTAATAAACTTGTCCTAATCTAGACAAATAATGTCTTAAAAAGACATATATGTAATAGATAAGATCATCAGGTTAGGAAAGTTTCCAATTCACATCACGGAATTTACTAAATCGAGAAAGTTACTAGAATAGGAAAATCGAAATAGGAAAGTCATGGAATAACAGTCACAGTTCAAGTAGGACTTTCCTAAACAGAACTTTTCCTAGTCCCAACAGGATTATAAAATTTCCTCACATGTTACAGAAACGACGAACAATAAAGATTCCTAATCCAACAGGTTTCCTAGTCCAACAAGGATTCCTACTCAAACTAGAACTCTTCACATTTTCCGACAATTTCTGCATTTTAAGCTCAATTTGCATATCAACTCTGCCAAAGACTCCAGACTCGACTTAATGACTCTATATTACAACAATAAGGGTTAAGAATTACACAAATGGGGGTAAAAACATATTAAGAACGTCGCATTTCAAGCTCCTATCAACTACCCCACACTTAGCTTTTGCTAGTCCCTTAGCAAAACAAAACAAAAAGACTCAACACTACTGCCCCTAAATGATTGTCTCAGGATCTTTTAAACACATAACTTTCAAGTTAAGCATTCAAATGTAAGCACAAAAATTCCAAGCGTCATAGACAAATTTCATAGCATGAATAAGTCAGAAGTGAGAAAATAAGCATATAAACATGTTTAAGTTGATTCAATCCTCCTCACTAGGCATACTCTCTTCATTTCTCTCATGATATGGCAATATTCACTCAAAGTATAAGCAAGAGATCAGATTGTAAGGCAACAAATAGCTCGCATATTTCATCAAATAAAAGCACTTTGTGAATAAAATTTTCAGAGAAATCTCATGTAACAATTATGTGCACGAATGGACCAAAACCATATGCTTACTCTTGAGAAAATCTCCACAATCAAAGTTTACCAATCTTGAGAATCAAGAAAAGATCAAAGAGGTGATAATGGGGCTAGGCATAAGGAATTCGTATTTAGAATAATGGTGATAAAATGTCACCAAGACTCAGCAAAGCTCAATACACCTTATGACTACACTTCGAGGGCCAAATTTCATCATGTTGGACTCAAACTTCATTTTTTTCTTCCCCAAAACAAAGTGAACAAGGAAAAAGGTCGGATATAACAATAATAAACCTTCAATTATTACACAAACTCCATATTCTCAACCAGAACTCATCCAATTTTCCTCTTTTCTTTTCATTGCCGAAACTATTCTTTGTTTTTCATTTTATTTCGGCTCAATTTTTCTTTTCATTTTTCTGTCCGAATTTTCTTTTTATTTTTTTTTATTTCGGCAACACATCTCTTTTCATGCAATTGGACAAGTTTTACCCCCACACTTACTTCACAACATCACTTCAATTCACAAATCCCAATAAAATTTAGCTTTACCAAGTCTTGATAACAAGGAAAAGAATTAAACTATTCTGAGTTCAAGGAATGTGTTTCATGGTGATGAAAGAAAATGGTTAAATATAGGCTCAATGGAGTTAAAACTAAGGAGTCCCACGACGGGCACAAATTAGGCACATACTTTGTTTGGCTTTGGTGGTAATCCTAACAAGATCTTTTCAATCATATTCAAAATCATTGCATAGTCATGAATAATAGTCTCAAAATTCAACAAGAGCAAGTTCTAGCATTCTAGAGTCCATCAAAAAGCTATAGCACATAGTCATTGATTATGCAAAGAATAATGAGATTTGAAAATTTTCTGCTCATTTATAATAACTCATGAAGAAAGCATATATGCTCTAAAGCTCACATAGGATGTTATGGAATAAAATCAACTCAGACAAGCATGCTTCTCATATATCAATCAAAATCTCACAAATTCATACCAATCATTGATGGGATCTCATGCGTGCACAATTTGTACCTGCAAAACAATCTCATACAAATAATACCCTTCTTTTGTCGAGTGTAGTATTGACAAGTAGGGATCGTTCTATCCGGGGAAATCAAGGGCTTTTAATCACATAAAGTATTGCAATTAAAGGGGGTATCGATTTTTATAACTAATTACCTACTGAATTTTTTTACAAATTCTAAAACCTAAATTATTATATACAATTGATCATCACCTTTCACACAATCAACAAACACAAATCACCTTACACATGCAATATAATTAAAACAAGTAATAGGGCAGCAGCAAATATCGAATTCAAGATCAATTAAGTTCCAATTTAATTAGAGCCAATGCGGTTATTCTAATTATTCAAAACATCACAAGTATTTAGAATCCAACATGCGTGTAATCCTAAACATGGTACTAATCAGTTTAATAACACAATGCGTAGAAATTAAACACAATTAGTACATAAGCACAATATGTCGAATTGGAACATGTTAGCAAGTATGGCGTCACCCATCTCACATCGACATGTAAATTTCCATAATTACTCTTACCCTTAGATTAATACATGTCAAATCCAACATGCGTGTAATTCAACATGTATTAAATCGGAATATGAATTTAATACCTAGATAACACTCATGGCCATCGAATGCATCTAGATATCTCCTTCGGTTCCACACGAATTAAGGAAATAAACCTAATTAAAATCAAGAACACATTCAAAACCTACTGCCCATACAACATATTTAATTATATCACATGCATAAATCGGCAATCATATATAAAAATCCCAAACATTTATAACAAAGATCCAAAGATCCCATATATGATTATCAATACCGAAATTAAATCCATAAACCAAAACATACTTCATAGACAAAGTTATGTTTAAATACAAAGCAATAAAAACCAAAATAATACAATCCATGATTACAACCTTATGAAGATTTCGGCAAGGATTGGTGATGGTGGATTTTTGTGAGAGATGGAAGGTGGATTCGGCTTTGCTCCTTGGTATATAATTTGTGGAAATAATTTGGCAGGGATTCGGCAAGGTTAAAGTGAGGAAAGGGAGATGATTTTCTGAATACCAATGTGTGGTATTTATAGAGGAAGGATGGGACTAGGGTTCGGCATAGAGTGAAGCACAAGAAACCGAAACCTAGAGGTGATGGATTCGGCAACAAGTCTTCAAGTCTTCATGTAATTCCACCGATTTTTATCTCTTAAATCAGCCGAATATATCTTTGTATTTTCTTCACTTAAACTTCCTTTGATTCGGCACCAAGCAAATGTATCAAGCTTTGATCATGTCCAAGTTCGTCCCATGTTTTCCTCTCTTATAATTCTGCCGAATATATTCCTCCTTTTCTTCAATTAATCCATGTATTATCCAAAGAGAACACCAAGGAAAAATCGGAATTAATCCTTAAGAGTCCAATTATATGTTGCACGGCACAAGGGGAAACCAAAACCGATTTGGTTTCCACTTCTTTATCTTCACGCAAAGACTCCATCTTTTCTTCTCTTCTCATCCGAAATTCTATAAGATAATAGAATTAAATTCTTGATTTAATCCTCCTTTGGCCGGCCATGGAGAGTCCAATTCAATCTCTTCCTTCTTGAAGTGCACGGCATCAAGCATTCCCTTTTACCGAAAATAATCTTTAATTCAAAGATAATACCTCCTCCTTTATCTCCATGTAATATCTGAAAATAAAGAAAAGAAATATACAATTAATTCATGTATTAAACTTGTCCTAATCTAGACAAATGATGTCTTAAAAAGACATATATGTAATAGATAAGATTAGGAGATTAGGAAAGTTTCCAAATCCATTTTGGATTTCAATTCTTGTTCAAAACGGCAACAATCATCATAATTGCCGAAAATTCCACCATTTGTCTTCTCATGATTTCCTGAAAATATGATCATGAAATAAATCAAAAAGAAGACAAAAATATGTAGCACAATTATCATGAGTAAGAGTCCTAGATAGATAAGGAATCCTAGTCCAACAAGGAGTTGTATTTTCAATGAAATTCTTTCGACGATTCAAAAACGTCGAGCGTTTGTAGACTCCTTGTTCAACTAAAACTCTTCACTCGTAGACCTTAATTAGGACTCAAACTCGTAGAATCCTTATCCAACTGGGATTCCTACTTTAGTAAGGATTCCTTTTCCAAATAGAGTTCTATTTGAAAAAGGAGTCCTAGTTGCAATCAGACTCTTATTAGGAATCCTAGTTCAATAAGGACTCCACCATAATTATGCATTTTTAACATTTATGGCACAAAACCGATCCACACAAATATTAGAAACGACGAAAGATAAAGAAATCAATTCCGACAAGTTTCCTAGTCAAAACAGGTTTCCTAGTCCAAACAGGATTCCTAGTTCAATAAGGAGTCCTTCTTAAACTAAAACTCTTCAAAAATCGACATTTCTGCATTTTTAGCTCAATTTATTCACCAACACTTGCCAACGACTCTAACATGACTCAATGACTCTATATTACAACAATAAGGGATAAGAAATGCATAAATGGGGGTAAAACATATTAAGAACGTCGCATTTTATGCTCCTATCAACTACCCCACACTTAGCCTTTGCTAGTCCCTTAGCAAAACAAACAAAACGACTCAACACTACAGCCCCTAAAATGATTGTCTCAGGATCTTTAAACACATAGCTTTCAAGTTAAGCATTCGATGTAAGCACAATAATCCCAAGCGTCATAGACATGTATCATAGCATGAATAAGTAAGAAACGATAATCACAAGCAATAACATGTTATGTTGATTTCATCCTCCTCACTAGGCATACTCTCTTCTTTTCACTTATGAAATGGCAATTCACTCATAGTATATGCAAGAGAATAGATTAAGAGTTACAAAGAGTAACTTGCATATTTCATCAATTAAAAGCACTTTGTGAATTAATATTTCAGGAAAAACTTCATATAACAACTATGTGCACAAATGAACCAAAGCCATATGCTCATTCTTGACAAAAATCTCCACATACAAAGTTTACCTATTTTCAGAATCATGAAAAGATCATCATAATGGTGATAATGGGGATTGGGCATAAGGCATTCGCATTTAGGAAGTGGTGATAGAATGTCACCAAGACTTGGCAAAATTCAATCCTCCTTATGACTTTTCTTCAAAAGGGCCAAATTTGATCATGTTGGGCCCAACTTCATTCTTTCCTTCCCCATAATAAAATAATCATGGACAAAGGTCAAGTATAACAACAATAGACCTTCAATTATCACACAAACTCCAATTTCACAATCACAACTTCGTCCAAATATTTTTTCCTATTGCCGAATCAATTTTTTCTTTCTTTCTCGGATCAATTATGTTTCTTCTTTTTCTATCCGATTTTTCTCTTTTTCTCTTCTTTTATTCGGCAACACCTTTTCTTTTCTTAATAATTGGACAAGATCACCCCACACTTACTTCAAAACATCACTTCAATTCACAAATTCCATTAAACTTTACCAAGTCTTGACAACAATGGCAAGGATAAAATATTCTAAGCTCAAGGAAAGTGTATCAAGGTGATGAAATAAATGGCTCAATGTTGGCTCAAAGGGGTTAATACTAAGGAGTCCCACGACGGGCACAAATTAGGCATAAGCTTTGTTTGGCATTGGTGGTAATCCTAACATGATCTTTTCAATCCTTTTCAAAATCAAGGCATTTCATGAATAATAGTCTCAAAAATTGTCAAGAGCAAGTTCTAGCATTCTAGAGTTCATTAAAATCTATGGCACATAGTCATTGAATGTTCAAAGAATGATGAAGTTTTGAAAAATTCTGCCCATTTTTATCAACCATGAGAAAGTATATGGCATTCAAAGCTCTCAAAGGTTATTATGGAACAAAATCAACACAACATACATGCTTTTTACACAATTAAGTTCAAGTCTCAAATGTTCATACCAATCACAAAGTCCATGAAACTCACAATTAATTCTTATGATTATGCAAAACCATCATCTATGTATTAAAGATATAATCATCATAGACTATTTAGGGGCACTTAAGACTCAAAAATTAAAACACAAAATAACAACCAACGAAAAATTTTTTTTTTTAATTTTTTTTGATTTTCTGATTTTTTCTTTTCTTTTTATGACTCAAAACAAAAACTCAAAACAAATACAAACATGTGAAACATGTATCCCTACCCCACACTTAGAAAATTACATTGTCCTCAATGTACACATATCATGTAGTAATTTCTAAGCATATGATAAATCACAAGTCTCACATTTATACAATTCAACCAATAAGAGTTTAGGGATTTAGAAAATTCAAACTCTCGTAGACGGCTCCTTCACACTTTTGGTTGAAATGGGTTGCCTCCCATGCAGCGCTTAATGTTTATAGTCTACTCAGCCTAGACTCTTCTCCATATCATCAGGATCTTAGTGCGTCTCTGAATTGTGTCTCCTCAACGGTGTGCTCCTCAAAAGGTTCGTAGTAGGGCTTAAGTCGATGACCATTCACCTTGAACGCTTTTCCTGATTCCGTACTTTGAATTTCTATAGCACCATGAGAAAACACATTAGTAACAATATATGGTCCTACCCAACGAGAACGCAATTTGCCAGGAAATAATTTAAGACGAGAATGAAATAACAAGACTTTCTGGCCAATATGAAACGTTTTGCCTCTTATCATCTTGTCATGATACAATTTCGTCTTCTCTTTGTAAATCCATGCAGCATCATATGCTTCATTTCTGATTTCCTCAAGCTCGCTCAGCTGCAATTTCCTGTGAAGTCCAGCCTTGTCAAGTTCCATGTTGAATTGCTTGACCGCCCACCATGCTCTATGCTCCAACTCTACTGGAAGATGGCATGCCTTGCCATATGTAAGCCGAAATGGAGACATCCCAATGGGTGTCTTGTATGCCGTTCTGTAGGCCCAAAGTGCATCATCAAGTCTGTCACTCCAATCTTTCCTTGATGGGCCCACAGTTTTCTCCAATATGCTCTTGATCTCTCTGTTGGACACTTCCGCCATTCCGCTAGTCTGAGGATGATAAGGTGTGGATACCTTATGGGTAACTCCATATCGTCTGAGCAAAGCCTCTATTGTTCTGTTGCAGAAATGAGAACCTCCATCGCTTATAAGCACACGAGGTACTCCAAACCTGGAAAATATGTTAGTTCTCAAGAAACCTGCAACAACTTTAGAATCATTAGTCCTTGTGGCTTTCGCCTCCACCCATTTAGACACATAATCAACAGCCAACAAGATATAAAGAAAGCCCTTAGATGAAGGAAAAGGTCCCATAAAATCTATACCCCAAACATCAAAAATTTCAACAAATATTATAGGATTTAGGGGCATTTGGTCTCTCTTACCAATGTTACCTGTCCTTTGGCACCTATCACATGTCATACAAAAAGTGTATGCATCCTTGAAAATTGTTGGCCAATAAAACCCGCTTTCTAATACCTTGAGTGCTGTCCTCTTAGCTCCAAAGTGTCCTCCACATGCCTCATTGTGGCAAAATGCAAGGATCGGCCTATGCTCTTCTTGTGGCACACAACGTCTAATCACTTGATCATTACAAGTCCTCCACAAATATGGGTCGTCCCATATGTAGTGTCTTGCATTCTTTTTAATCCTTGTCTTGGCTGCCTGCAAACATGTACTTGGAAAAGTTTTAGTAACTAAATAATTGACAATGTCTGCATACCAAGGTTCTTTTGTGTCCACTCGAAAAAGCTGCTCATCTGGGAAAGTTTCCTGAAGTGGTAACGTTTCCTCTTCTCTCACAATTCTGCTCAAGTGGTCTGCCACAACATTTTCGCTCCCCTTCTTGTCTTTGATCTCGATGTCAAACTCTTGGAGTAAGAGAATCCATCGAATCAAACGTGGCTTGGCATCCTTCTTCTTCATCAAATATCTTAAGGCTGCATGATCAGAATACACAATCACTTTAGAATTCAATAGATATGAACGAAATTTTTCTAAAGCAAAAATCACAGCCAACAGTTCTTTCTCAGTTGTAGAGTAATTTAATTGAGCATCATTAAGTGTGCGCGAAGCATAATATATAGCATTTGGCTTCTTCTCTTTTCTCTGTCCAAGCACCGCTCCAACTGCATAGTCTGAAGCATCGCACATGATCTCAAATGGTAGCGTCCAATCTGGTGGCGCCATAATTGGTGCTGATGTCAACAATTTCTTCAACATGACAAATGCATCTTCACACCCTTTGTCCCATATGAATGGAACCTCCTTCTGCAAAAGGGCACAAATAGGCTTGGCCACCAACGAAAAATCCTTGATGAACCTCCTGTAAAAACCTGCATGGCCAAGAAACGAACGTACCTCCCTTACAGTTGTAGGGGAGGGTAAGTGAAGCATAATATCAATCTTGGCCCTATCTACCTCAATACCCTTTGCAGATATAATGTGTCCTAGAACTATCCCTTGTGTTACCATAAAATGACACTTTTCCCAATTAAGTACAAGGTTAGTTTCTACACATCTTTTCAGGATTAATTCCAAATTCTTTAAGCATACATCAAAGTCTTCTCCATAAACGCTAAAATCATCCATAAAGACTTCAATGATATTCTCAATATAATCACTAAAAATGGAATACATACAACGTTGAAATGTACCTGGTGCGTTGCATAAACCAAATGGCATGCGTCGATAGGCAAACGTACCAAAGGGACATGTGAACGTTGTCTTCTCCTGATCATCCGGGTGAATGCATATCTGATTGTAACCGCTGTACCCATCCAAGAAGCAATAGAATTCGTGCCCAGCTAGTCTCTCCAACATCTGGTCCATGAAAGGCAAAGGCATGTGATCCTTTCGTGTAGTAGCATTCAACTTTCTGTAGTCGATACACATCCTATGACCTGTCACCAATCGTTGGGGCACGAGTTCATCCTTGTCATTCTTCACAACCGTGACTCCACTCTTCTTTGGTACAACTTGGACAGGTGCAATCCACTGGCTATCTGAGATGGGATAAATGACTCCACAATCCAGCAATTTGATCACCTCGTCCTTCACAATCTTCATCATAGGGGGGTGTAAACGTCTCTGACCCTCCCTAGTAGGCTTGGCTCCTTCTTCAAGCAAGATCCTATGGACACAAGTTGTAGGGCTGATTCCCTTGATATCCGCCAACGTCCATCCAATGGCGGTTTTGTTCCTCTTCAACATGCTAGTCAAACGTGCTTCATGCTGCTCACTCAGCTGTGATGACACAATAACTGGTAGTGTGTCATCGTCTCCCAAGTATACATACTTCAAATGATCTGGAAGCACCTTGAGTTCTAAAATAGGAGCCTGTTCCACAGATGGTAGAATTTTATTAGTGGAAATGGGAATTGACATATACTTACATGACTTTTTTATGTGGGGTGTTGCCTCTAGCTCGGCAACAATATGCATTAGGCTCGGCTCAAGCTTGAGCCGTTCCTCCTTGGTAATTCTCTCCCCATTTGTGTCAATTCCGGCCCCTTGCTCAATAGCTAGTTGCTATTGATCCAAAGTTTCTGACAAAACCTGCGCAATAGAATCAACTACATCAACATTATAGCAAGGTTTTAAATCAGAAATTGGATACCTCATGGCCTCAAAGATGTTGAAGCCAATCACTTCACCATCGAACTCCATGGTGAGATTGCCTTCAGCCACATCAATCTTTGTTCTTGCTGTCCTCATAAATGGTCGCCCCAACAATAATTGAGTGGAATTAATGGGCGATTCCTCCATTTGAAGCACATAGAAATCTGCAGGAAATATCAGATTATTTACCTGCACAAGAACATCCTCAACATATCCCTCAGGATACTTGTTAGACCTATCGGCGAGTTGAATGATTACATTGTCCTTTTTCAACTCGCCCAAACCTAGGGACTTATACACATTATAAGACATTACATTAATTGAAGCCCCTAAGTCTAGCAAAACTTTATCAAAATTAAATTGTCCAATTTTACATGGCACAGAAAAGCTGCCAGGGTCTTTCATTTTAGGTGGGAGCGTTCTTTGGAGAACGGCTGAGACCGTCTCACTCATCTTCACCACCTGCTCCTCTCTTGTATGCCTCCTTGTTGTGCACAGCTCCTTTAAGAACTTGGCATACTTTGGAATCTGCTTGATGCATTCCAAAAGGGGAATATTCACCTCCACACGCCTGAATATATCAAGTACCTCCTCATCTGATTTCTCCTTCTTTGATTTTGCAAACCTAGAAGGAAAAGGCAAACTCGAAGATTGGTTAGCATTAACTAATCCACTTGAGTCAGATTTTACCTTAAGTGTCTCTGAGGTAGCGGGATCTTTTTCTATGTCCCTATTCTTCATAGCCTCGAGCTCAGTCTTGCTCGGTTTGCTCCTCTCGGCCTCATTGCCGTTTGCCTCCTCATCTTTGCCATGTATCTCCTCATCATTGCCGAGTGACTCTTTGTTGTGCTCGGCATCACCACCAAAAATTTCGTCACCTCTCTTCATGCTCGGCCCCTCCACAACCTTACCACTCCTTGTGGTAATTGCATTAGCTTGCTCATTCTTGGGGTTCTTTATCACTCCTCCAGGTAATCTTCCTTGCTCCTGAATCTGCCCCATGAAATCCACAACCTTCCCCATCTGATTCTTCAACTCAGAAATGTCCTTGGTGTTCGAGGTTGTAGATTGCAACAATGTATGAGTTGCATCGTTCAAAGACTTAAGCATGGCGTCATAGTTGGGATTTGACGATGCTTGTGCATTATTGTTGTAGAATTGTTGCTGCTGGGGTCTTACAAACCCTTGGTATTGCCCTTGAGGTCTTGGTTGAAACACCATTCCTCCTTGGTTTGCTTGTGGTGGCGCCACATGTGTAGGGTTCTGCACATTGTTGTTGTTAGCCCACCTAAAATTAGGGTGATCATTAAATCTGGGGTTGAAGTTCTGAAAAGTTGAACGTGGCTGCCCTTGGAAACCAACTGAATTAGCTTCCTCAAAATTATCACCTCCACCAACTTGTGGACACACATCTGCCGAATGTCCCTCCATGCTACATACCCCACAGACTTGGGCATGTTTCTGCTTCATAAATTGAGACATCATTTGAGTGAGTTTCCCCACATCTTCCTTGAGCTCCTTGACAACACTTGATTCCTCATAACCGCTGGCCTCACTGACTCGCCTAGAGGAAGTAGACCCGAATTGTTGTTGATTAGTGAAATGCATCTCCAACAAATTCTTAACTTCCTCTCTACTTTTCTCCATTAAAGATCCACCAGCTGCTGAATCTAAGAATCTCCTCTCCAAGGGACGCAACCCTTCATAAAAGTATTGTAGTAGAAGACCCTCACGTATCCCATGATTAGGACACGTTGCCACCAAAGCCTTGTACCTGTCATAGTACACATCGAAGCTCTCATCTGGCTCTTGTCTGATTGAGGTGATCTCCTTTCTAATCTGTGTCACCCTTGATGATGGAAAGTATTTTGTGAGAAATTCTCTCACCATAGTTGTCCAAGAAATCATCTTCCCAGGTGGTATAGCATAAAACCACTCTTGCGCCCTATCCTCCAGTGAAAAAGGGAACGCCTTCATTCTCACATGTTGTAAATCTGCCCCAGTTGGGCACATTGACTCACATCTGAATTCGAACTTCTGAATGTGGCGGTTAGGATCCTCTCCACTGAGTCCATAAAACTTAGGCAATTGGTGGATAAATCCACCCTTCAGCTCAAATTCTCCTGACTTGCCAGGTGCAACTGCAGGATATGTTACATTACTTGGTCTTACTACTCCTCCTTGTGGCGCATCTACCTGACCATTCTCCTCTCTTAGTGAAGTCATTCTGAATGTAGGATCAGGTAAATCAAAGTTCAAGTATTGAATTGGTATTGGACTTTGGAGTAGCTCGAATTCTGGTTCTTCGTGAAACAAAGGGTTTAGTTCACACGAAGCTTCTGATGGAAATGGTGATGGTGGTGCAACAAAATTTCGGTCAAAAAGTGATGAGGTGGGAGAAACAAACTGGTGTTCTGGTGTAGAAGTGTTCGGCAAAACTGGCTCTTCTTCTTCTTGGTTGCAAATTCTTTTCAATCTGTCCTCAATTTCTTGTGACCAACCAAGATTCATGTACCTGAAATTATTTAAATTTCGAGGTGTTTAACAAATGAATTATTGTTAGGGTAAGAATATTATACAAGCATAAGTTAGTAAGTTAGTATGTAACAAGTATTGTTAGGGTAAATATATCACACAAGTATAAATATCAACGAAAATTCAACTATAAATATGTAAAAATGTTACACGAAATTTAAAGTATGTATGAGTGTAAGAAAAATTTAAAGTATATTACATTAAAGTTCAACGTGTAAATGTATAATGACAAACAAAAATTTGTAAGTATATGTTACATGAAAAAGTTACAAGTATATTACAAAGATGTATATCACACGAAAATTTACAAATAAGGCTCACACAGTATAACATAAAAATGTGTTTTATGTATCCCTAGTTAAATTGCTAAATGATTTGTTCGAATTTTCAAAGTACGTGGAGCAGAGGAGATAACGGTGCAATGGACTGATACAGCCCCCGGTAGTATCATGCTTATTCCGATATACCTCGAAAATTCAAACCAAGAAACATTTTCTTGTGAGATTAAAAATTTACTTATGTCAAACTCATTTAAGATTCTGAAGCTCGGTGGACGTGCGGCCTAGGTCTATCGACTAGACACAAGATTCCGTGGTTTCAGAAGGTTAGAACGAAAGTACTAATAATGGAGTGAGGCGAGACTCGTTGTTGGTTACCACGGAGAGCGAACTCCCAATCGACTCACTCACAGGGAATGAACATCAGTCTGTGGGCCTTGAGATCTAGTTAAACAAACCTCAATACCAAAATTAGAACAAACGAACTATGATTGCCCCTTACTCAGTTGAGAACCTTATGTTGTCAGTTCCACTAAAGTGCATAAAAGCCGCCCTCAACCTCATAAAAACGCAAGCGCTAGTATGAAGGGTTAAGGCTAAAAGCAACATTAGTGACCTTACCTATTCCTCTTCCCCTCAAAACCATAAACAAACTCAACACAAATAGACTTTCAAAACTCCCTAACAATTTAAACTAGTTATGCACATCACACGAAAATTTTTGTACAAGTATCTATGTTGGTTTGGTTTTTAGATTACATCGATTATGTATGTATTATGATTGCCGAAACTTAGGATTTCTAGGTGTCTTTTATTCACACAACTTTAAAATTCGAGGTACGTGGAGCAGAGGAGATAACAGTGCAATGGGCTGAAACAGTCCAAGGTAGTATCATGCTTATTCCGATATACCTCAAAAATTAAAGACGAATTTTACCTTTTTGAAGAAAAATAGATTCCACATATGCTTAAGTTATTTTCTAGCGTCTAAAGTGAGGTGATGCTTCGGCACAAGCTGTCGTCTAGGTCGAACGTATTTTACTTTTCTAAGGCGATGTCGTTAAAATTCACGGAGAGTAAACTCTCTTTAGGAACAAGGCAGGTCTCAAAGTTTTTAACCACGGAGGACAAGTCCCCTATCGACTCACTCACAGAGAATGAACATCAGTCTATGGGTCTTGAGAACCAGTTTTACAAACCTCGCACCATTCAATGAAAATAACTTGCCCTATACTTGGTAAAATAAACTCGGATCCCTAGCGGTCTCAAGTGTTGATTAAAACCGCCCTCAACCTCATAAAAATAATACCAGGTTAGCGTCTTTATGCGTGGGGGGCCAACGATGGACTAATTCCAACATTGCAGGGCCCGTTTCCCAATCTACACAAAAACATACCTAACATGGCATCACTCGTATGAAGGGTTATAGTTATGATCAACAAAAGAGGCTTCACCTACATGTTACACTTTAGAAACTACAATAAACTACAAGCATACACAAAAACTATCAACTTCCTAGAAATTATCTAGGTGTATCAACATCATAATTATAACACACAAAAATCGGCAATTAAGAGCAAAAACCAAAAACCAAAAAAATAAAAACAAACATAAAAATCGGAAAATTAACCTATTTACTATTACATTTCCAAAAATCCTATTAATACAATTCCCAAAACTATTGCAGAAATTAAATAATTTACAATTATACAAAGTTACAAACAACACTATATGAATCAAAAATTTATAATTTCCCCGGCAACTGGCGCCAAAAACTGATGGGATCTCATGCGTGCACAATTTGTACCTGCAAAACAATCTCATACAAATAATACCCTTCTTTTGTCGAGTGTAGTATTGACAAGTAGGGATCGTTCTATCCGGGGAAATCAAGGGCTTTTAATCACATAAAGTATTGCAATTAAAGGGGGTATCGATTTTTATAACTAATTACCTACTGAATTTTTTTACAAATTCTAAAACCTAAATTATTATATACAATTGATCATCACCTTTCACACAATCAACAAACACAAATCACCTTACACATGCAATATAATTAAAACAAGTAATAGGGCAGCAGCAAATATCGAATTCAAGATCAATTAAGTTCCAATTTAATTAGAGCCAATGCGGTTATTCTAATTATTCAAAACATCACAAGTATTTAGAATCCAACATGCGTGTAATCCTAAACATGGTACTAATCAGTTTAATAACACAATGCGTAGAAATTAAACACAATTAGTACATAAGCACAATATGTCGAATTGGAACATGTTAGCAAGTATGGCGTCACCCATCTCACATCGACATGTAAATTTCCATAATTACTCTTACCCTTAGATTAATACATGTCAAATCCAACATGCGTGTAATTCAACATGTATTAAATCGGAATATGAATTTAATACCTAGATAACACTCATGGCCATCGAATGCATCTAGATATCTCCTTCGGTTCCACACGAATTAAGGAAATAAACCTAATTAAAATCAAGAACACATTCAAAACCTACTGCCCATACAACATATTTAATTATATCACATGCATAAATCGGCAATCATATATAAAAATCCCAAACATTTATAACAAAGATCCAAAGATCCCATATATGATTATCAATACCGAAATTAAATCCATAAACCAAAACATACTTCATAGACAAAGTTATGTTTAAATACAAAGCAATAAAAACCAAAATAATACAATCCATGATTACAACCTTATGAAGATTTCGGCAAGGATTGGTGATGGTGGATTTTTGTGAGAGATGGAAGGTGGATTCGGCTTTGCTCCTTGGTATATAATTTGTGGAAATAATTTGGCAGGGATTCGGCAAGGTTAAAGTGAGGAAAGGGAGATGATTTTCTGAATACCAATGTGTGGTATTTATAGAGGAAGGATGGGACTAGGGTTCGGCATAGAGTGAAGCACAAGAAACCGAAACCTAGAGGTGATGGATTCGGCAACAAGTCTTCAAGTCTTCATGTAATTCCACCGATTTTTATCTCTTAAATCAGCCGAATATATCTTTGTATTTTCTTCACTTAAACTTCCTTTGATTC
The DNA here is from genome assembly GCA_963682095.1 of Potentilla sterilis. Taxonomy (NCBI): domain Eukaryota; kingdom Viridiplantae; phylum Streptophyta; class Magnoliopsida; order Rosales; family Rosaceae; genus Potentilla; species Potentilla sterilis. The sequence continues at coordinate 31,946,328 of OY821756.1, forward strand.
GGCACCAAGCAAATGTATCAAGCTTTGATCATGTCCAAGTTCGTCCCATGTTTTCCTCTCTTATAATTCTGCCGAATATATTCCTCCTTTTCTTCAATTAATCCATGTATTATCCAAAGAGAACACCAAGGAAAAATCGGAATTAATCCTTAAGAGTCCAATTATATGTTGCACGGCACAAGGGGAAACCAAAACCGATTTGGTTTCCACTTCTTTATCTTCACGCAAAGACTCCATCTTTTCTTCTCTTCTCATCCGAAATTCTATAAGATAATAGAATTAAATTCTTGATTTAATCCTCCTTTGGCCGGCCATGGAGAGTCCAATTCAATCTCTTCCTTCTTGAAGTGCACGGCATCAAGCATTCCCTTTTACCGAAAATAATCTTTAATTCAAAGATAATACCTCCTCCTTTATCTCCATGTAATATCTGAAAATAAAGAAAAGAAATATACAATTAATTCATGTATTAAACTTGTCCTAATCTAGACAAATGATGTCTTAAAAAGACATATATGTAATAGATAAGATTAGGAGATTAGGAAAGTTTCCAAATCCATTTTGGATTTCAATTCTTGTTCAAAACGGCAACAATCATCATAATTGCCGAAAATTCCACCATTTGTCTTCTCATGATTTCCTGAAAATATGATCATGAAATAAATCAAAAAGAAGACAAAAATATGTAGCACAATTATCATGAGTAAGAGTCCTAGATAGATAAGGAATCCTAGTCCAACAAGGAGTTGTATTTTCAATGAAATTCTTTCGACGATTCAAAAACGTCGAGCGTTTGTAGACTCCTTGTTCAACTAAAACTCTTCACTCGTAGACCTTAATTAGGACTCAAACTCGTAGAATCCTTATCCAACTGGGATTCCTACTTTAGTAAGGATTCCTTTTCCAAATAGAGTTCTATTTGAAAAAGGAGTCCTAGTTGCAATCAGACTCTTATTAGGAATCCTAGTTCAATAAGGACTCCACCATAATTATGCATTTTTAACATTTATGGCACAAAACCGATCCACACAAATATTAGAAACGACGAAAGATAAAGAAATCAATTCCGACAAGTTTCCTAGTCAAAACAGGTTTCCTAGTCCAAACAGGATTCCTAGTTCAATAAGGAGTCCTTCTTAAACTAAAACTCTTCAAAAATCGACATTTCTGCATTTTTAGCTCAATTTATTCACCAACACTTGCCAACGACTCTAACATGACTCAATGACTCTATATTACAACAATAAGGGATAAGAAATGCATAAATGGGGGTAAAACATATTAAGAACGTCGCATTTTATGCTCCTATCAATCATAATATCCATGAAACTCACAATTTAATCTTATGATCATGCAAAACCATCATCTATGCATTCACAGATATAATCATCATAGAATTTAGGGGCGTCCTTGATGGAGCTTTTTCCAAGCACATTTGTACCTGCAAAACAACTTCATACACATAATACCCTTCTTGTGTCAATTGTAGTTAGGACAAGTAGGGATCGTTCTATCCGGGGAAATTAAGGGTTTTCAATCACATAAAGTATTGCAGATTAAAGGGGGGTTTGGAGTGTTTAACTAAATAACCTACTGATTTTTTTTACGTAAATAAAGAAAATAAAAACTAAATTAATATATACAATTGATCAACATCTTCCACAAATAACACATAACACAAAACTCTCTAAACATGTAACAAAATAAAATAAAGGAATAGGGGCAGCAAGTTCAAACTGAATTTTAGATCCTATTTAGTTCCAATTTAATTAGAGCCTTCGCGGTTTATCTAATTAGCAAAACTCTTTAATTATTTAGAACTAGCTTCGCGCATAATCCAAAACATAGTATTAAATAGTTTAAAGACACTTCGCGAAGAAATTAAACCAAGAAATACATAAGCACAATGAGTCGAATTGGAGACATATTAGCAAGTATGGCGTCACCTCATCTCACATCGATATGTAAATTTTCAGAATTACTCTAGCCCTTAGAACCAATACAAGGTGAATCAACTTTATGTTTATAATCCACCTCATATTACATTCGGCAAGTGAAACCAATACATAAGGAACAAGCATGATCAAGGCTGCCCTCATGCATCAATTTTTAGGCATATGAATTTAGAAAATAAACCAAACTTAACCAAAAATTCATGCAAATACCTACTGCCCATAAAACCTAAATTCAAGTTATCACATATATAGATCATAAATTAATCCAAGAGAAAACCAAATCACATAACAGAAATCCGGAAATCCAAAGAATAATTCATAAAACCGAAATTACAACCACGAATCCATACAAATTTCATAGACAAAATATTGTATTGATACAAAAGAATAAAAGCCATAAGAAAAGATAAAATCACACTTTGAGAAACCTTGAGAAGAGATTCAGCAAAGAGGATTAGTGGTGATGGACGGACTGATTTTTTGGAAGAGTGGTGGAGATGGAATTGGCTTAGTTATTTTTGGAGATTTTGTGGTGGAATTTCGGCAGAGGTTTGGTAGTTTAAAGTGAGGAAGAGAAGATCATTATTCTGAAATTATGGGGTGGTATTTATAAAAATCGGTTGAATCCACAATGAAATCCTCTTTGGCAAATCGGCTGAATTATCTCTTGAATATTAGGATTTATCTCCTCCTTTATCTCCTCACAATTTCTGAAAATAAAGAAAAGAAATAGAGAATTAATTCATGTAATAAACTTATCCTAATCTAGACAAATATTGTCTTAAAAAGACATATATGTAATAGATAAGATCATCAGATTAGGAAAGTTTCCAATTCACATCACGAAACTTACTAAATCGAGAAAGTTACTAGAATAGGAAAATAAATAGGAAAGTCACGGAATAACAGTCACAGTTCAAGTAGGACTTTCCTAAACAGAACTTTTTCTAGTCCCAACAGGATTCTAAAATTTCCTCACATGTTACAGAAACGAAGAACAATAAAGATTCCTAATCCAACATGATTCCTACTCAAACTAGAACTCTTCACATTTTCCGACAATTTCTGCATTTTACGCTCAATTTGTACACCAACTCTGCCAAAGACTCCAAACACGACACAATGACTCTATATTACAACAATAAGGGTTAAGAATTGTGGTGGGAGCCGAAACTCACACTAATTTAAAACCCTACAAAATGTCATCGTTAGTATGGATAAATAGGGTTCGATCAATCCGGGGAACTTGAAGGGTAATCGAGAATTAAAGTGTTAACAAGAACATAACAATGGGGGATTCGAAATTGGGATTAAATACTTACTGAAAATAAAAACCTAAATTATATATATACAAGTGATCAACAATTCCACACAAAGCATAGCACAAAGAACCTCAAAATCATGCATGACACGAACCAAAGAACAAATAGGCAGCAAGCATACAATCGGCAATTCCTATGATTTAACTTAATTCCAATTTTAATTAGAGCCCTCAGCGGTCCATCTAATCGTTAAGACTTCACAAGTATTTAGAGTTAACTCAGCGTATCACCCTAAACATAATGCTAATCGGTTTAAAAACACTCAGCGTAGAAATTAAACACGAAGAACATATAAGCACAAAAGCCAAATTGGAAACACATAAACAAGCAAGTCGTCACACATCTTGTTTAAACATGCAAATTTTCAGAATTATGGTAACCCTCTTAAGTGACTTAGACACAACAACTCAGCGTATGATGCAATCTAAATTACTTTGGCAAGTGAAATCGAGACCCTTGGAACTGCCATGACAAGGGCAGCCCGCACGTACACGATTTTTATGCATAGAATTCATGAAAATTAATCAAGCAAATCATAGAAACATAGCTGAATATACCACTATGCATGAAAATTAATCAAGCAAATCATAGAAACATAGCCGAATATACCACTGCCCTATTCAAAGAATTCGGAAATCATACATGAAATTGTTTATACAAACATCACATAACTTCAATAGAAACCGAAATTATAACATTCATACAAAACCAAAATTAAACCAAGTATTATTACAACAAAGATTGTAACAAGGCAGAAAATAATACAAGCCATAGGGATGAATCACAACTTTAAAAACCTTGGAAGATTCGGCAAGATGTGGTGGTGTGCACGGATGAAGGTAGGTTAGGGTTCTTGCGATTTGTGGTGGGAGAATGGATGTGTTTCGGCTTGATGATTTTCTTCCTTCACTTGAGAGAACTTGGGCAGAACTTTTACTAGTATTTTCGTGCCGAACATGATCCTCTTGAAGAGAGGCAGCCGGCCTCTATATATAGGGAACAAAGAAAAACCCTAGCCATTAAGGAATGGTGCAAAACCGGCAAGTAGAAGGACTTCTTTCCTTTTCTCGTTTTGGCTGATTTCTTTTCCTTTTTGCACAAAGGTTTCTTACCAATTTGATGTAAGAATAATGTCCCTTTCCTTGTATGATTCAGCAATTAAGCCTTCCCTTTTGTAACTAGGACAAACCGGCCAAACCTTCCTTCTTCTTTTCTTGATGGAGACATTATCCAAGCACAAAGTACCTGCAAAACAACTTCATACACATAATACCCTTCTTGTGTTTCTGAGGTTGCGGGATCTTTTTCCAAGTCCCTTTTCTTCATTACATCGAGCTCATCCTTGCTCGGTTTATTCTCCTCAGCCTCATTGCCGTGTGCTGCCTCTCCTTTGCCGTGTCCAATACATCATTGCCGTGAGCCACCTTATGCTCGGCCTCATCCTCATCTTGCAAAATCACATCCTCTCTCGTCCTTCCCATACTCGGCCCCTCCAAGACTTTACCACTCCTTGTGGTAATTGACTTTGCTTGCTCATTCTTGGGGTTAGGGATCACTCCTCCAGGTAACCTCCCTTGCTCTTGGATCTGCCCCATAAAATCCACAACCTTCCCCCATCTGATTCTTCAGCTAAGAAATATCCTTAGTGTTTGAGGTTGTAGATTGCAACAATGTGTGAGTTGCATCATTCAAAGACTTCAGCATTGCATCATAGTTAGGGTTCGATGATGCTTGAGCATTGTTGTTGTAGAATTGTTGCTGAGGTCTTGCAAATCCTTGAAATTACCCTTGAGGTCTTGGTTGATACGCCATGCCTCCTTGATTTGCTTGTGGTGGCGCCAATGGTTGAGGGTTCTGAACATTGCTATTGTTGGCCCAACGAAAATTAGGGTGATCGTTGTACCTTGGATTGAAATTGGGGTAATTGGAACGTTGCTGCCCTTGAAAACCAACCGAATTGGCTTCCTCAAAACTATCACCTCCTCCCAATTGAGGACACACATCAGCCGTATGGCCCTCTATGCTACACACCCCACAGACTTGGGCATGCTTCTGCTTCATCATTTGGGACATCATCTGAGTTAGCTTCCCCATGTCTTCCCTAAGCTCCTTGACAGCATTGGACTCTTCAAAACCACTAGCTTCATTCACTCGCCTTGAGGAAGTAGACCCGAACTGTTGTTGGTTAGTGAAATGCATCTCCAACAAGTTCTTAACTTCCTCCTTGCTCTTTTCCATCAAAGATCCTCCAGCCGCTGAATCAAGAAATCTGCGCTCCAAAGGACGCAACCCTTCATAAAAATACTGCAGCAAAAGACCCTCACGTATCCCATGATTAGGACACGTTGCCACCAAAGACTTGTACCTATCATAGTACACATCAAAGCTCTCGTCTGGCTCTTGTCTAATTGAGGTGATCTCCTTTCTGATTTGTGTCACCCTTGATGAAGGAAAGTATTTGGTGAGAAATTCCTTCACCATTGTATTCCAAGACGTCATTTTTCCTGGTGGAATAGCAAAGAACCACTCGGCTGCCCTATCTTCAAGTGAGAATGGAAAAACTTTCATCCTCACATGTTGCAAGTCCGCCCCAGTTGGGCACATTGACTCACATCTGAACTCAAATTTCTGAATATGGCGATTCGGATCTTCTCCACTAAGTCCAAAGAACTTGGGCAATTGGTGGATAAATCCACCCTTAAACTCAAACTCTGCTGATTTGCCAGGTGCAACAGCAGGATATGTTACATTACTTGGTCTCACCACTCCTCCTTGTGGCGCATCTACTTGCCCATTCTCTTCTCTCAATGAAGTCATCTTGAATGTAGGATCAGGTAAATCAAAATTCAAGTACTGAATTGGTATGGGACTTTGAAGTAGCTCAAACTCTGGTTCTTCGTGAAACAAAGGGTTTAGTTCACACGAAGCTTCTGAAGGAAATGGTGAGGGTGGTGCTACGAAATCTCTGTTAAAAAGTGATGAGGAGGGAGATACGAACTGATGTTCTGGTGAAGGTGTGCTCGGCAATACTTGCTCTACTTCTTCTTGGTTGCAAATTCTTTTCAATCTTTCCTCAATTTCTTGTGACCAACCAAGATTCATGTACCTGAAATTATTAAAAGATCAAGTATTTAATCAATGAATTTAAAAAGAAAAACAAACGTGTATTGTATAGTTAGAATGTATAAGTTAGTGTTAGGGTTAAAGTATGATAAGAAAATAATTGTATGTATCAACGAAATTTAAGTAATTATAAGTATATGTATTACACGAAGACTTACATAAGAAAACGGAAGTATATCACACGAAAAATTACAAGTATACTTCACACGAATTCACAAGTATCATCGTAAGAAGTAAAATTGTGTTTTATATATCCCTAGTTAAATTGCTATATGATTTGTTCGAATGTTCAAAGTACGTGGAGCAGAGGAGATAACGGTGCAATGGACTGATACAGCCCAAGGTAGTATCATGCTTATTCCGATATACCTCGAAAATTCAAACCAAGAAATGTTTTCTTTTGAGATTAAAAATTTACTTATATCAAACTTATTTAAGGTTTTGAAGCTCGGTGGACGTGCGGCCTAGGTCTATCGACTAGACACAAGATTCCGTGGTTTCAGAAGGCTAGAACGAAAGTACTAACAATGGAGTGAGGCAAGACTCGTTGTTGGACACCACGGAGAGCGAACTCCCTATCGACTCACTCACAGAGAATGAACATCAGTCTGTGGGCCTGTAGATCTAGTTAAACAAACCTCAACACCAAAATTAGAACAAACGAACTAGAACCTTATGTTGTCAGTACCACTAAAGTGCATAAAAGCCGCCCTCAACCTCATAAAAACGCAAGCGCTAGTATGAAGGGTTAAGACTAATATCAGCATTAGTGACCTTACCTATTCCTCTTCCCCTCAAAACCAAAAACAAACTCAACAGAAATAGACTTTTAAAACTCCCTAACAATTTAGCTAGTTATACAATAGGTCACGAAAGTTTACACATAATTTACATGTATCACACAATGGTTTGGTTCTTAAAAGTATTCGAATTATGTAAGTAAGGGAATGTCGAAACTTAGAGTTTTTAATTTCTTTTATTCACACAAGTTTAAAATTTGAGGTACGTGGAGCAAAGGAGATAACAGTGCAATGGGCTGAAACAGTCCAAGGTAGTATCATGCTTATTCCGATATACTTCAAAAATTAAAGACAAATTTTATCTTTGAAGAAAAATAGATTTACATATGTTCAAGTTATCTTCTAGCGTCTAAAGTGAGGTGATGCTTCGGCACAAGCTGTTGTCTAGGGTCGAGCGTATTTTACTTTTCAAAGGCGGTGTCGTTAAAATTCACGGAGAGCGAACTCCCTTTAGGAACCAGGCAGGTCTCGTTGTTGGACACCACGGAGGACAAGTCCCCTATCGACTCACTCACCGAGAATGATCATCAGTCTGTGGGCCTTGAGAACCAGTTTTACAAACCTGAGAACCAATCAACGAAAATAACTTGCCCCATACTTTGTAAAATAAACTCGGGTCCCTAGCGGTCTACAAGTGTTGATTAAAACCGCCCTCAACCTCATAGAAGTAATAACTTTGCCAAAATGTCGCTTGTATGCGTGGGGGGGAAGTATCCCGCGTTTCCCAATCTACATAAAACGGATCCAACAAAGCAATCATTCGTATGAAGGGTTTTGGTTATGATCAACAAAAGAGGCTTCACCTACATGTTACACTTTAGAAACTACAATAAACTCAAGCATACATAAAACTATCAACTTCCTAGAAATTATCTAAGAACATTCACACAATTTTTATCACAAAATTCGGCAACTTATCAAACCAAAAACCAAAAACAGAAATCCTACTTACTATTACACATCCGGAAAATCCTATTATACATATCCCAAAAACTAAAGAAAAATTAAATAATCTGAAATTTACATAATTACAAAACAACACTTTATGAATCAAAATCATTAAATTTCCCCGGCAACGGCGCCAAAAATTGATGGAGACATTATCCAAGCACAAAGTACCTGCAAAACAACTTCATACACATAATACCCTTCTTGTGTCAATTGTAGTATTGACAAGTAGGGATCGTTCTATCCGGGGAAATCAAGGGTATTTAATCACATAAAGTATTGCACAAAAAAGGGGGTTGTCGAATTTTTATCTAATTATCTACTGATTTTACGAAAATTAAATCCTAAATTATTATTTACAATTGATCAACATCTTTCACACAATCACAAAACACAAAACTCATTACACATGCAACGAAATCAAAACAAGTAATAGGGGCAGCAAGCTAAAATCGGATTCAAGATCAATTAAGTTCCAATTTAATTAGAGCCAATGCGGTATATCTAATTATTCAAAACATCACAAGTATTTAGAATCAACTATGCGTGTAATCCTAAACATGGTACTAATCGGTTTAACAACACTATGCGTAGAAATTAAACACAAATAGCACATAAGCACAATATGTCGAATTGGAACATGTTAGCAAGTATGGCGTCACTCATCTCACATCGACATGTAAATTTCCAGAATTACTCAAGCCCTTAGATAAATACACATCAAAACATAACATGCGTATGATCCAACATGTATTAAATCGGCAAGTGAATTCAATACCTAGATAACACTCATGGCCTTTGAATGCATCTAGACATCTCCTTCGTTTGCACATGAATTAAGGAAATAAACCTAATTAAATCAAGAAAACATGCAAAAGCCTACTGCCCATCATACCATATTTAATCAAATCACATGCATAATTCGGTAATTAAGCATAAGAAACCCAAACAATTATAACAAAGATTCGAAAATCCCATGAATAATTAACAATACCAAAATCGGATCCAAGAATCAATACATAATTCATAGACAAATTAATGTATAAATACAAAGAAATCAAAGCCATCGAAATATTACAATCCAAGTGACAACCTTGTTGAAGAAATCGGCAATAGGATTGGTGTTGATGATTGGAACGATTTTGTGTAAGGTGGTGGATGGTGGTTCGGCCTTGTTCTTGGTAAGAATTTTTGGAGAGAAATTGGCTGAGTTTCGGCAAGTTTTTGTGTGGAAGAGAAGATGATTTTCTGAATTTGAAGTGTGGTATTTATAGAGGAGAGGGAGGACTAGGGTTTCAGCAAAGAACCCTTCTTCAAGAAAACCGAAATACATCATCACTTCATTGTTGCCGAATTATCCCTTGAACAAAAGCTGAATTGTTGCAAAATAATCTCTTCAATTTTCTCTTTTAATTCGGCAACAAGAAATTGTACAAGGCTTCATATTGAGTCCACATTCATTCCATGCTTTGCTCTTTTCTTCTTTTCCGAAAATTCCAAAGATAATTGCTGAATAACTCTTCAAATTATCTCTTGAATTTAATCAACAAATAATTCAGCAATTATCAATGAATTATGCTTGAGAAGTGGTCCACATTCGGCAGAAGAATTCTCCTTCATTATCTCCAAAAGCTGCCGGCCTTGAAGACTCCTCCACAAGTTCTTCCTCTTTTATCTCAAGCAAAATCCGAAAATCCCATAAAATTATAGAATTATCTCTCCTTTATTCTTTCTTGGCCGGCCATGAGGAGTCCCATTCCATCTCTTCTTCTTTGAAAGCTCACGGCACAATCCACATCATTGCCAAAAAATTACTTCTTCATTTACCATAGTAATTCGGCAGAAATTCCCTCAAGATATTATCTCCTTCTTTATCTTCAAGTAAAATCTGAAAATAAAGAAAAGAAGAACAAAATTAATCCATGCATTAAACTTGTCCTAATCTAGACAAATGATGTCTTAAAAAGACATATATGTAATAGATAAGATTATTAGATTAGGAAAGTTTCCAAAATCGATTTGGATTCTCATTCTTGAACTCCACGGCAATGCATCTTCATTTTGCCGAAATAATTCCTCCATTTCACTTCAATTATCTTCTCATGAATTCCTGAAAATAAGATTGAGAAATAAATCACAAAGAAGATAAAAATATGTAGCACAATTATCATGAGTAAGAGTCCTAGATAGATAAGGAATCCTAGTCCAACAAGGAGTTGTATTTTCAATGAAATTCTTTCGACTTTTCAAAAACGTCGAGCAATTGTAGACTCCTTGTTCGACTAAAACTCCTCAATTTGTAGACTTCAATTAGGACTCAAACTTGTAGAATCCTTATCCAACTGGGATTCCTACTTTTGTAAGGATTCCTTTTCCAACTAGAGTTCTAGTTGAAAAAGGAGTCCTAGTTGCAATAAAACTCTTATTAGGAATCCTAGTTCAATAAGGACTCCACCATAATTATGCATTTTAGCAATTTTTAGCACAAACCGAATCCCCACAAGTATTAGAAACGATGAACAATGAAAAATTCAATTCCGACAAGTTTCCTAGTCCAAACAGGATTCCTAGTACAACAAGGAGTCCTACTCAAACTAAAATTCTTCAAAATTCGATATTCCTGCATTTTTAGCTCAATTTATACACCAACACTTGCCAACGACTCCAACATGACTCAATGACTCTATATTACAACAATAAGGGATAAGAATTGCATAAATGGGGGTAAAAACATATTAAGAATGTCGCATTTTATGCTCCTATCATTTCTTCTTTTCTGAAATCGGCAGACTGACCTTTCGGCAATGATTCATGCATAACTTTTTACTCAGAAAATATTTTGATGCGATTCCAAATCCTGAAGAAACTAGACTCACAGGCCTTTTTCACCATAAAAGGGTTTCCCCAAATTCGTTGTGGTTCGTCTGGCAGAAATTCCGGAATTTGGCAGACAGGAATCTGCCCTATTCTGATCAGAGTTCTTTATGTTTCTTCTCCTCTTTCTTGTTGCTTCTAGGCTTTTATCCGAGCTTTCCTTGCCTCTTTAGGTCTTCTTTTCCTCTTGCTTCAAGGTTTCAATTGTGGAAATATTTTCTGAAAATTCAAGAAAATAAATATGGTAAGTTTCGGCAAGAGTAATTTTCCCTATTCAAAATAGGTTTCCTTCTTCAATCCGATTTCCTAATTCATTTTAGTTTCCTAGACAAGCTAGGTTTCCTAATCCGAATAGGTTTCCTAATCAAATGAAGTTTCCTAATTTCAATCTTTGTCGTTTTTAGAAACGACAAAGCATTTTTACTTTCCTGGTTCAATTAGGATTCCTAGTTTGACTAGGAATTGCCGAAAATTTTCTAATTCAATATCATTGAGCACAATTTCATATTATTTCTGCCAAAGACTCAAGACTTACTCTAATGACTCGATCTTACACAAATAAGGGTTTAGCAAAGCATAAATGGAGGTAAAAACATATTAAGAACGTCGCATAAAATGCTCCTATCAAATTACCCCACACTTAGCTTTTGCTAGTCCCTTAGCAAAATTAAATTAAAAACAAAACTACTACTGCCCCTAAAACAATTGTCTCAGAATCTTAAGAATGCATAGCTTTCAAGTTAAACATTCGAGAGTAAGCACACAAATTCCAAATTCCATAAACATGTATCACGGCATGAATAAGTGATAATCAAACATATAAGCATCAACATGTAAGGTTAATCCGATCCTCCTCACTAGGCATTCTCTCTTCTTTTCATTTGATCATGGCAATTCACTCAAAGTATATGCAAGAGAAAAGATTGTAAGGCATTCAAATAGCTTGCATATTTCATGGAAAGAAAGCACTTTGTGAATAATTTTCAGGAAAAACCTCATGTAACAATTATGTGCACGAATGGACCAAAACCATATGCTTAACTCTTGAGAAAATCTCCACAAATCAAATTCACCTATCTTAAGAATCATGGAAAACGTTTTAAAGGGAGAATAATGGGGCTCGGCTGCATAGGTGAGAATTCTTGGATAAGTGGTGCTTAAAGATATCACCAAAACTTGGCAAAGCTCAATTCTCCTTATGCCTTCCCTCCATGGGCCAAATATCATCTTGTTGGACCCAAACTTCATTCTTTTCTTTCCCAAAGCATTGTGAAAACGAACAAAGACCAAATATAACAATGATAGGTCTTCAAATAGATACAAACTCCAATTTCACAACATAGAACTTAGCAATTTTTCATTCAAAGCCGTGCCTGAAATTTTCTTTTGTTTCGGACTTATTTTTTTTCTTTTCTTTGTTTTCTGTTGTTTTAGGCACGGCATATATATAATTCGGTATAATATTGCATATAAGTTCACCCCACACTTGTTTCATAACATCACACCATGTTAGAATTTCTTCTCGGTTTCAAGCTTTTGCCAAGTTTCAATGATAAGGGAAAAGATGTAACTATACTAGGCAAAAGGGAAATGTTTAAGGGTGATGAAAAGAAAGCTCAATGTAGGCTCAAAGGGGTAAAAACTAAGAGTCCCACGACGGGCACAAATTGGGCACATGCTTATTTGGCATTGATGGTAATCCTAGTCAAAACGTTTCCAATCCTTTTCAGAATCAAGGCATGTTATGATTATACAGTTTCGAAAATCAGCAAGAGCAAGTTCTAGCATTTTAGAGTCCATCAAATAGCTATAGCACATAATCATTGAATATACAAAGAATGATGAGGTTTCATGCTTCAAATTTTTCTGCCAATTTAATCTTTTATCACACATGAAGAAAGCATTTAGGTACAAAAGCTCACATAGGTTGTTATGGGAACAAAACTAACCAAAACATGCATGCTTTTACAATCAAAACATATCTCAAATGTTCATACCGATCACATAATTCATGGAACTCACAATTCAATCATTAAGTGAATATAAAACCATCATCTATGCATTCCAAGACATAATCATCCTAGACTTTTTAGGGGCATCCTAAGACTCAAAACAAAACAAAACACATGATTCTTTTTGGGATTTTCTGCATTTTTCAATTTTTTTTTTTTTTTTATATATGACTCGAAACAAACAAACTAAAAATAAACAAACTAAAAGCATGTGAAACATGTATCTCCACCCCACACTTAGAAATTTACATTGTCCTCAATGTAAACCAGAAAATAAGATTGTAATTTCTAAGCATACAATAGATTCCACAAATTTCACACATATACAATTCAACTATAAAAGTGTAGGGATTTAGAAAATGCAAACTCTCGTTGATGGCTCCTTCACTTTTCTGGTTGAAATGGGTTGCCTCCCATATAGCGCTTAGAATTTAAAGTTGATAGGAGCATAAAATGCGACGTTCTTAATATGTTTTTACCCCCATTTATGCATTTCTTATCTCTTGTTGTTGTAATATAGAGTCATTGAGTCTTGTTGGAGTTGTTGGCAAGTGTTGGTGAATAAATTGAGCTAAAAATGCAGAAATGTCGAATTTTGAAGAGTTTTAGTTTAAGTAGGACTCCTTGTTGTACTAGGAATCCTGTTTGGACTAGGAAACCTGTTTTGACTAGGAAACTTGTCGAAATGGAATTTTCATTATTTGTCGTTTCTAATACTTGTGTGGATTCGGTTTGTGCTATAAATTGTTAAAAATGCATAATTATGGTGGAGTCCTTATTAAACTAGGATTCCTAATAAGAGTTTGATTGCAACTAGGACTCCTTTTTCAAGTAGAATTCTATTTGGAAAAGGAATCCTTACTAAAGTAGGAGTCCCAGTTGGATAAGGATTCTACGAGTTTGAGTCCTAATTGAAGTCTACGAATTAAAGAGTTTTAGTCGAACAAGGAGTCTACAAATGCTCGACGTTTTTGTAAAATCGAAAGAATTAATTTGAAAATACAACTCCTCGTCGGACTAGGATTCCTTATCTATCTAGGACTCTTACTCATGATAATTGTGCTACATATTTTTATCTTCTTTTTGATTTATTTCTTATTCTTATTTTTCAGGAATCAAAGAGAAGATAAATGGAAGAATGGAAGAAATTATTTCGGCAAGAAATGAGATGCATTGCCGAGAAGAACAAGAATTGGAATCCAAATCGGATTTGGAAACTTTCCTAATCTAATAATCGTATCTATTACATATATGTCTTTTTAAGACATCATTTGTCTAGATTAGGACAAGTTTAATGCATGGTTTAATTCTTTATTTCTTTTCTTTATTTTCAGATTTTACTTGGAGATAAAGAAGGAGATAATATCTTGAGGGAATTTTTGCCGAATTACCATGGTAAATAAAGAAGTAATTTTCGGCAATGGAGAGACTTGTGCCGTGTACTTTCAAGGAAGAAGAGATGGAATGAAACTCCTCATGGCCGGCCAAGATAAGAGATAAAAGGAGGGAATTAATTTGTTTTTGCAAGGATAATTCGGATTTTGCTAGAGAGAAAAGAGGAAGAGTTCTTTTTGGGAGTCTTCAAATTCGGCAATGCAAGAATGGATGTGGACATAATCAAAGCTATATGCATTTACTTGGTGCCGAATCAAAGAGGATTAATTGAAGAAAATTGAAAGAGATATTCGGCTGAATTGAAGAGATTAAATTCGGTGGAATTCCTTGAAGATAATGCCTTGTCGAATACCAAAACCAAAAGGGTTTCGGTTTTCTTGGAGATCAAGCTTGCCGAACCTTAGTCTCCCCCTTCCTCTATATATAGCTCAGCTTGTATTCAGAAAAATCATCATCTCTCTCTCACAAAAAGCTTGCCGAACCTCTGCCAAAATAAATCCAAAATTCTTACCAAGAAGCATAGCCGAATCCACCACCACCTTCCACAAAAATCCGATCATAACACCAATCCTTGCCGAATCTTCATTAAGGTTGTAACATGGATTGTATTTTGTTGGCTTTTGATTCTTTGTATTTAAACATAATTTTGTCTATGAAATATGTTTTAGTTTCTGGTTTTATTTTCGGTATTGATAATTATATATGGGATTTTCGGATCTTTGTTATAAATGTTTGGTTATTTTGTATATGATTGCCGAATTATGCATGTAGTTTAATTGAATATGGTATGATGGACAGCAAGCTTTAGCATGTTTTCTTGATTTAATTAGGTTTATTTCCTTAATTCGTGTGCAACCGAAGGAGATATCTAGATGCATTCGATGGCCATGAGTGTTATCTAGGTGTTAAATTCATATGCCGATTTAATATATATTGATTCATACGCATGTTATGTTTTAATATGTATTTATCTAAGGGCTAGAGTAATTCTGGAAATTTACATGTCGATGTGAGATGAGTGACGCCATACTTGCTAACATGTTCCAATTCGACATATTGTGCTTATGTACTATTTGTGTTTAATTTCTACGCATTGTGTTGTTAAACCGATTAGTACCATGTTTAGGATTACACGCATGTTGGATTCTAAATACTTATGATGTTTTGAATAATTAGATATACCGCATTGGCCATAATTAAATTGGAACTTAGTTAATCTTGAATTCGTAATTTGCTTGCTGCCCCTATTACTTGTTTTAATTTTGTTGCATGTATAATGAGATTTGTGTTTGGTGATTGTGTGAAAGGTGATGATCAATTGTACATAATAATTTAGGATTTAAATTTAGTAAAATTCAGTAGGAAAATAGTTATAAAAATCGACAACACCCCTTTAGTACAATACTTTGTGTGATTGAAATGCCCTTGATTTCCCCGGATAGAACGATCCCTACTTGTCCTAACTACAATTGACAAAAGAAGGGTATTATGTGTATGAAGTTGTTTTGCAGGTACTTTGTGCTTGGATTACACCTCCATCAATTTTTGGCGCCGTTGCCGGGGAAATTTAATGATTTTGATTCATAAAGTGTTGTTTTGTGATTATGTATATTGTAGATTATTTAATTTTTGCAATAGTTTTCGGGATATGTATTAATAGGATTTTCGGAAGTGTAATAGTAATTAGGGATTTTTCCGATTTTTGGTTTTTGGTTTTTGGTTTTTATTATGCTTAATTGCCGATTGTGTGATATATATTGTGAATGTTGTTACACTTAGATAAATTCTAGGAAGTTGATAGTTTTTATGTATGCTTTTAGTTTATTGTAGTTTCTAAAGTGTAACATGTAGGTGAAGCCTCTTTTGTTGATCATAACCAAAACCCTTCATTTGAATGGTGCTTTGTTGGATCCGTTTTTATGTAGATTGGGAAATGCGGGATACTTCCCCCCCCCCACGCATACAAGTGACTTTTCAGCAATAGTATTATTTCTATGAGGTTGAGGGTGGTTTTAATCAACACTTGTAGACCGCTAGGACCCGAGTTTATTTTACAAAGTATAGGGCAAGTTATTTTCATTGATTGGTTCGAGGTTTGTAAAACTGGCTCTCAAGACCCACAGACTGATGATCATTCTCGGTGAGTGAGTCGATAGGGGACTTGTCCTCCGTGGTTAAAAACTTTGAGACCTGCCTTGTTCCTAAAGAGAGTTTACTCTCCGTGAATCTTAACGACACCGCCTTAGAAAAGTAAAGTATGCTCGACCTAGACAACAGCTTGTGCCGAAGCATCACATCACTTTAGACGCTGGAAAATAACTTGAGCATATGTGAATCTGTTTTTCTTCAAAAGATAAAATTCGTCTTTAATTTTTGAGGTATATCGGAATAAGCATAATACTACCTTGGACTGTTTCAGCCCATTGCACTGTTATCTCCTCTGCTCCACGTACCTCAAATTTTAAAGTTGTGTGAATAAAAGACATCTAGAAACCCTAAGTTTCGGCAGTTACAAAACTTACATAATTGATGACCTCTAAAAACCGAACCAATATAGATACATGTAAAATTTTCGTGTGATGTGTATAACTAGTTAAATTGTTAGGGAGTTTTAAAAGTCTATTTATGTTAAGTTTGTTTTTGGTTTTGAGGTGAAGAGGAATAGGTAAGGTCACTAATGTTGATATTAGCCTTAACCCTTCATACTAGCGCTTGCGTTTTTATGAGGTTGAGGGCGGCTTTTATGCACTTTAGTGGTACTGACAACATAAGGTTCTCAACAGAGTAAGGGGCATTCATAGTTCGTTTGTTCTAATTTTGGTGTTGAGGTTTGTTTAACTAGATCTCAAGGCCCACAGACTGATGTTCATTCTCCGTGGTGTCGATAGGGAGTTCGCTCTCCGTGGTGTCCAACAACGAGTCTTGCCTCACTCCATTGTTAGTACTTTCGTTCTAGCCTTCTGAAACCACGGAATCTTGTGTCTAGTCGATAGACCTAGGCCGCACGTCCACCGAGCTTCAAAACCTTAAATGAGTTTGATATAAATAAATTTTTAATCTCAAAAGAAAACGTTTCTTGGTTTGAATTTTCAAGGTATATCGGAATAAGCATGATACTACCTTGGGTCCATTGCACTGTTATCTCCTCTGCTCCACGTACTTTGAAAATTCAAACAAATCATATAGCAATTTAACTTGGGATACATAAAACACATTTTTGATTCGTTTGTTTATACTTGTGAAATTGTGTGTGTGCTATACTTGTATGTTTTCGTATAATATACTTGTAATTTTTTTTTTTTGTGTGCCATATATTTACAAATTTTTGCGTGATATTATACATTTACACGTTTGAATTTTCATGTGATATATTCTTTGAATTTTTCGTACACTTATACATACTTGTGTAATATTTTTACCCTAACACTAATTTACACATTCTAACTATACATTACACTTTTGTTTCTCTTTTTAAATTCATTGATTAAACACCTTGAAATTTTAATAATTTCAGGTACATGAATCTTGGTTGGTCACAAGAAATTGAGGATAGATTGAAGAGAATTTGCAACCAAGAGGAAGAAGAGCAAGTTTTGCCGAGCACATCTACACCAGAGCACCAATTTGTTTCTCCCACTTCATCACTTTTCGACAGAAACTTTGTTGCACCACCATCACCATTTCCTTCAGAAGCTTCGTGTGAACTAAATCCTTTGTTTCACGAAGAACCAGAATTTGAGCTACTCCAAAGTCCTATTCCAATTCAGTACTTGAACTTTGATTTACCTGATCCTACATTCAAAATGACTTCATTGAGAGAGGAGAACGGACAGGTAGATGCACCACAAGGAGGAGTAGTGAGGCCGAGCAATGTAACGTATCCTGCTGTTGCACCTGGCAAATTAGCAGAATTTGAGTTGAAGGGTGGATTTATTCACCAATTGCCCAAATTTTATGGACTCAGTGAAGAGGATCCTAATCGCCATATCCATAAATTTGAATTTCGATGTGAGTCAATGTGCCCAACTGGGGCAGATTTACAGCATGTGAGGATGAAGGCATTTCCTTTCTCACTTGAAGATAGGGCGCAAGAATGGTTTTATGCAATACCACCGGGGAAGATGGTGTCTTGGAATACAATGGTGAAGGAATTTCTCACCAAATACTTTCCTTCATCGAGGGTAATGCAAATAAGAAAGGAGATCACTTCGATCAGACAAGAGCCAGATGAGAGCTTCGATGTGTACTATGATAGGTACAAATCTTTGGTGGCAACGTGTCCTAATCATGGGATACGTGAGGGTCTTCTACTACAGTACTTTTATGAAGGGTTGCGTTCCTTGGAGCGTAGATTTCTTGATTCAGCAGCGGGTGGATCTTTAATGGAAAAGAGCAAGGAGGAAGTTAAGAACTTGTTGGAGATGCATTTCATTAACCAACAACAGTTCGGGTCTACTTCCTCAAGGCGAGTGAATGAAGCTAGCGGATTTGAGGAGTCTAGTGCTGTCAAGGAGCTTAGGGAAGATATGGGTAAGCTCACTCAGATGATGTCCCAGATGATGAAGCAAAAGCATGCCCAAGTCTGTGGGGTGTGTAGTATGGAAGGTCATTCAGCTGATGTGTGTCCTCAATTGGGAGGAGGACATAATTTTGAGGAAGCCAATGCAGTTGGTTTTCAAGGGCAGCAACGTCCCAACTACCCAAATTTCAACCCAAGGTTCAATGATCACCCTAATTTTCGTTGGGCCAACAATAGCAATGTTCAGAACCCTACACCTTTGGTGCCACCTCAAGCAACACAAGGAGGGATGATGTATCAACAAAGACCTCAAGGGCAATTCCAAGGATTTATAAGACCTCCTCAGCAACAATTCTACAACAACAATGCTCAAGCATCGTCGAACTCTAATTATGATGCTATGCTGAAATCATTGAATGATGCAACTCACACATTGTTGCAATCTACAACCTCAAATACTAAGGATATTTCTGAGCTGAAAAATCAGATGGGGAAGGTTGTGGATTTCATGGGGCAGATCCAAGAACAAGGGAGGTTACCTGGAGGAGTGATTAAGAACCCCAAGAATGAGCAAGCAAATTCAATTACCACAAGGAGTGGTAAAATATTGGAGGGGCCGAGCATGGGAAAGATAAATGACGAGGTAATGGTGGAGTGTGATGATGATGGTGATGAAGCCGAGCATGATAAGGCACTCGGCAATGAAAATGTGACATTCAGCAAAGATGGTGTTACACACGGCAATGAGGCCGAGAAAAATAAACTGAGCAAGACTGAGCTTGAGGGGATGAAGAAAAGGGACTTAGAGAAAGATCCCGCAACCTCAGAAACACACAAGGTAAATAACTCAAACTCAAGTGGTTTAGTTAACACTAACCTATCTTCTTGTTTACCTTTTCCTTCCAGATTTGCTAAATCGAAGAAGGAGAAATCAGATGAGGAGGTACTTGACATCTTTAGGCGTGTGGAGGTGAACATTCCATTGCTTGAGTGCATCAAGCAAATTCCGAAGTATGCCAAATTTCTCAAGGAGCTGTGCACAACAAGAAGGCGTACTCGTGAGGAGCAGGTTGTGAAGATGAGTGAGACGGTTTCAGCCGTCATTCAAAGAAAGTTCCCACAAAAAATGAAAGACCCAGGCAGCTTTTCAGTGCCATGTAAAATTGGACAATCTTGCTTTGAAAAAGTTTTGCTAGATTTAGGGGCTTCTATAAATGTTATGCCATACAATGTGTATAAATCCCTAGGTCTAGGCGAGTTGAAAAAGGACAATGTAATTATTCAACTCGCCGATAGGTCTAACAAATATCCTGAGGGATATGTGGAAGATGTTCTTGTACAGGTGAATAATCTGATATTTCCTGCAGACTTCTATGTGCTACATATGGAAGAGTCGCCCCTAAATTCCACTCAACTATTGTTGGGGCGACCATTTATGAGGACAGCAAGAACAAAAATTGATGTTGCTGAAGGGAACCTCACCATGGAGTTCGATGGTGAAGTGATTGGCTTCAATATCTTTGAAGCAATGAGGTATCCGGTTTCTGATTTAAAACCTTGCTATAATATTGATGTAGTTGATTCTCTTGCACAGGTTTTGTCAGAAACTTTGGATCAATAGCAACTAGCTATTGAGCAAGGGGCTGGAATTGACACATTAGGGGAGGAACTATCTAAGGAAGCACGGCTTGAACTTGAGCCGAGCTTAATGAGTATTGTTGCCGAGCTAGAGGCAACAACCCACGTGAGAAGGTCATGTCAATATATGTCAATTCCCATTTCCACTAACAAAATTTTACCATCTGTGGAACAGGCCCCTATTTTAGAACTGAAGGTGCTTCCCAACCATTTGAAGTATGTGTACTTGGGAGACGATGACACACTACCAGTTATTGTGTCATCACAGCTGAGTGAGCAGCAGGAAGCACGTTTAACTAGCATGCTGAAGAGGAACAAGACAGCCATTGGATGGACGTTGGCGGATATCAAGGGAATCAGCCCTACAACTTGTGTCCATAGGATCTTGCTTGAAGAAGGAGCCAAGCCTACTAGGGAGGGTCAGAGACGATTACACCCCCCTATGATGAAGATTGTGAAGGACGAGGTGATCAAATTGCTGGATTGTGGAGTCATTTATCCCATCTCAGATAGCCAGTGGATTGCACCTGTCCAAGTTGTACCTAAGAAGAGTGGAGTCACAGTTGTGAAGAATGACAAGGATGAGCTCGTGCCCCAACGATTGGTGACAGGTCATAGGATGTGTATCGACTACAGAAAGCTGAATGCTACTACACGAAAAGATCACATGCCTTTGCCTTTCATGGACCAGATGTTGGAGAGATTAGCTGGGCACGAATTCTATTGCTTCTTGGATGGGTACAGCAGATACAATCAGATATGCATTCACCCAGATGATCAGGAAAAGACGACGTTCACATGTCCCTTTGGTACGTTTGCCTATCGACGCATGCCTTTTGGTTTATGCAACGCACCAAGTACATTTCAACGTTGTATGTATTCCATTTTCAGCGATTATATTGAGAATATCATTGAAGTCTTTATGGATGATTTTAGTGTTTATGGAAAAGACTTTGATGCATGTTTAGAGAATTTGGAACTAATCCTGAAGAGATGTGTAGAAACTAACCTTGTGCTTAATTGGGAAAAATGTCATTTCATGGTAAAACAAGGGATAGTTCTAGGACACATAATTTCTGCAAAGGGTATTGAGGTAGATAGGGCCAAGATTGATATTATGCTTCACTTACCTGATGGGATGTGTGCGTGCACAATTTGTACCTGCAAAACAATCTCATACAAATAATACCCTTCTTTTGTCGAGTGTAGTATTGACAAGTAGGGATCGTTCTATCCGGGGAAATCAAGGGCTTTTAATCACATAAAGTATTGCAATCAAAGGGGGTATCGATTTTTATAACTAATTACCTACTGAATTTTTACAAATTCTAAAACCTAAATTATTATATACAATTGATCATCACCTTTCACACAATCATCATACACAAATCACCTTACACATGCAATATAATTAAAACAAGTAATAGGGCAGCAGCAAATATCAAATTCAAGATCAATTAAGTTCCAATTTAATTAGAGCCAATGCGGTTATTCTAATTATTCAAAACATCACAAGTATTTAGAATCCAACATGCGTGTAATCCTAAACATGGTACTAATCAGTTTAATAACACAATGCGTAGAAATTAAACACAATTAGCACATAAGCACAATATGTCGAATTGGAACATGTTAGCAAGTATGGCGTCACCCATCTCACATCGACATGTAAATTTCCATAATTACTCTTACCCTTAGATTAATACATGTCAAATCCAACATGCGTGTAATTCAACATGTATTAAATCGGAATATGAATTTAATACCTAGATAACACTCATGGCCATCGAATGCATCTAGATATCTCCTTCGGTTCCACACGAATTAAGGAAATAAACCTAATTAAAATCAAGAAAACATGCTAAAAACTACTGCCCATACAACATATTTAATCGTATCACATGCATAAATCGGCAATCATATATAAAAATCCCAAACATTTATAACAAAGATCCAAAGATCCCATATATGATTATCAATACCGAAATTAAATCCATAAACCAAAACATACTTCATAGACAAAGTTATGTTTAAATACAAAGCAATAAAAACCAAAATAATACAATCCATGATTACAACCTTATGAAGATTTCGGCAAGGATTGGTGATGGTGGATTTTTGTGAGAGATGGAAGGTGGATTCGGCTTTGCTCCTTGGTATATAATTTGTGGAAATAATTTGGCAGGGATTCGGCAAGGTAAAAGTGAGGAAAGGGAGATGATTTTATGAATACAAAGTGTTGTATTTATAGGGGAGAGGCAATGCTAGGGTTCGGCAAGAGTAGAGCACAAGCAATCCGAAACCAAGTTGGATATGGTTTCGGCAAGGGTTAATCTTCAAGCAATCCGAAATATCATGTCTTCTTTTAATTCGGCTAGGTCTTCTTTTCCATGCAATTGCCGAATTAAATCTTCAATTTTCTTCAAGTAAAACTTCTTTAATTCGGCACCAAGTTATTGCACAAAGCCATAATTCAGTCCACATGCATTCCCCTCTTTTCTCTTTTCTTTTCTTTTCCGAAAATTCTATGTAAAATAGAATTAATTCTTCCTCCATCTCTTATCTTGGTCGGCCTTCAAGAGTCCAAATCCATCTCTTTTCTCTTTTCTTTAGCCGTGTATTATCCAAGAAAAACTCTAGGCAAAAATCGGAAATTAATTGCTAGGTATTTGTATGGCACAAAGAAACCAAAACCAATTTGGATTCCTCTTTCTCTTTTCTTGGCCGGCAAGCATCCATTCATTTCCACCGAAAATTCTCTCAATATTCCTCCATTAATCTTCTCTTTAATTCCTGAAAATAAGAATGAGAATTAAATTAAAAAGAAGATAAAAAGATGTAGCACAATTATCATGAGTAAGAGTCCTAGATAGATAAGGAATCCTAGTCCAACAAGGAGTTGTATTTTCAATGAAATTCTTTCGACGATTCAAAAACGTCAAGCGTTTGTAGACTCCTTGTTCGACTAAAATTCTTCACTCGTAGACTTCAATTAGGACTCAAACTCGTAGAATCCTTATCCAACTGGGATTCCTACTTTAGTAAGGATTCCTTTTCCAAATAGATTTCTACTTGAAAAAGGAGTCCTAGTCAAATCAAACTCTTATTAGGAATCCTAGTTCAATAAGGACTTCACCAAAATTATGCATTTTATCGATTTATAGCACAAAACCGATCCACACAAATATTAGAAACGACGAAAGATAAAGAAATTAGTTCCGACAAGTTTCCTAGTCAAAACAGGTTTCCTAGTCCAAACAGGATTCCTAGTACAACAAGGAGTCCTTCTCAAACTAAAACTCTTCAAAAATCGACATTTCTGCATTTTTAGCTCAATTTATTCACCAACACTTGCCAACGACTCTAACACGACTCAATGACTCTATATTACAACAATAAGGGATAAGAAATGCATAAATGGGGATAAAAACATATTAAGAACGTCGCATTTTATGCTCTTATCATTACCCTCCCCTACAACTGTAAGGGGGGTGCGTTCGTTTCTTGGCGATGCAGGTTTTTATAGGAGGTTCATCAAGGATTTTTTGTTGGTGGCCAAGCCTATTTGTGCCCTCTTGCAGAAGGATGTTCCATTCGTATGGGACAAAGGGTGTGAAGATGCATTTGTGAAGTTGAAGTTGCTTTTGACGTCAGCACCAATCATGGCGCCACCAGACTGGAAGCTACCATTTGAGATCATGTGTGATGCTTCAGACTATGCAGTTGGAGCAGTGCTTGGACAAAGAAAAGAGAAGAAGCCAAATGCCATATATTATGCTTCTCGCACACTTAATGATGCTCAATTGAATTACTCTACTACTGTGAAAGAACTGTTGGCTGTTATATTTGCTTTAGAAAAATTTCATTCATATCTTTTGAATTCTAAAGTGATTGTTTATTCTGATCATGCAGCCTTAAGATATTTGATGAAGAAGAAGGACGCCAAGCCACGTTTGATTCGATGGATTCTCTTACTCCAAGAGTTTGACATCGAAATCAAGGACAAGAAGGGGAGCGAAAATGTTGTAGCGGATCACTTGAGCAGAATTGTGAGAGAAGAGGAAATGTTGCCACTTCAGGAAACTTTCCCAGATGAGCAGCTTTTTCGAGTGGACACAAAAGAACCTTGGTATGCAGACATTGTCAATTATTTAGTTACTAAAACTTTTCCAAGTACATGTTTGCAGGCAGCCAAGACGAGGATCAAAAAGAATGCAAGACACTACATATGGGACGATCCCTATCTATGGGGACGTGTAGTGATCAGGTGATTAGACGTTGTGTGCCACAAGAGGAGCATAGGTCGATCCTTGCATTTTGCCACAATGAGGCGTGTGGAGGACACTTTGGAGCTAAGAGGACAGCCCTCAAGGTATTAGAAAGCGGATTTTATTGGCCCACGATTTTCAAGGATGCATACACATTTTGTATGACATGTGATAGGTGCCAAAGGACAGGTAACATTGGTAAGAGAGACCAAATGCCCCTAAATCCTATAATGTTTGTCGAAATTTTTGATGTATGGGGTATAGATTTTATGGGACATTTTCCTTCATCTAAGGGCTTTCTTTATATCTTGTTGGCTGTTGATTATGTGTCTAAATGGGTGGAGGCGAAAGCCACAAGGACTAATGATTCTAAAGTTGTTGCAGGTTTCTTGAGAACTAACATATTTTCTAGGTTTGGAGTACCTCGTGTGCTTATAAGCGATGGAGGTTCTCATTTCTGCAACAGAACAATTGAGGCTTTGCTCAGAAGATATGGAGTAACCCATAAGGTATCCACACCTTATCATCCTCAGACGAGCGGAATGGCGGAAGTGTCCAACAGAGAGATCAAGAGCATATTGGAGAAAACTGTGGGCCCATCAAGGAAAGATTGGAGTGACAGACTTGATGATGCACTTTGGGCTTACAGAACGGCATACAAGACACCCATTGGGATGTCTCCATTTCGGCTCACATATGGCAAGGCGTGCCATCTTCCAGTAGAGTTGGAGCACAAGGCGTGGTGGGCGGTCAAGCAATTCAACATGGAACTTGACAAGGCTGGACTTCACAGGAAATTGCAGCTGAGCGAGCTTGAGGAAATCAGGAATGAAGCATATGATGCTGCGTGGATTTACAAGGAGAAGACGAAATTGTATCATGACAAGATGATAAGAGGCAAAACGTTTCATATTGGCCAAAAAGTCTTGTTATTTCATTCTCGTCTTAAATTATTTCCTGGCAAATTGCGTTCTCGTTGGGTTGGACCATATATTGTTACTAATGTGTTTTCTCATGGTGCTATTGAAATTCAGAGTATTGAATCAGGAAAAGCGTTCAAGGTGAATGGTCATCGACTTAAGCCTTACTACGAACCTTTTGAGGAGCACACCATTGAGGAAATACCAGTCAGAGACGCACCAAGATCCTGATAATATGGAGAAGAGTCTAGGCTGAGTCGACTATAAAAACTAAGCGCTGCATGGGAGGCAACCCATTTCAACCAAAAGTGTGAAGGAGCCGTCTACGAGAGTTTGAATTTTCTAAATCCCTAAACTCTTTTGGTTGAATTGTATAAATGCGGAACTTGTGATTTATCATATGCTTAGAAATTACTACATAATTTTTGTGTAACATTGAGGACAATGTAATTTTCTAAGTGTGGGGTAGGGATACATGTTTCACATGTTTGTTTTGTTTTTGTTTTTGTTTTGAGTCATAAAAAGAAAAGAAAATAAAAAATCAGAAAATCAGTGAAAAATTTTTTAAAAAATTTCGTAGCTTTTTGTTTATTTTCGTTGCTTTTTAATTTCTGTTTTCGTTTTTGAGTCTTAGGTGCCCCTAAATAGTCTATGATGATTATTTCTTTAATACATAGATGATGGTTTTGCATAATCTTGAAAATAATTGGGAGTTTCATGGACTTTGTGATTGGTATGAACATTTGAGACTTGGACTTAATTGTGTAATAAGCATGCATGTTTGTGTTGATTTTGTTCCATAATAACCTATGTGAGCTTTGATTGCCAAATACTTTCTTCTTGAGTGATAAAAAATGGGCAGAATTTTTCAAAACTTCATTATTCTTTGATTATTCAATGACTATGTGCCATAGCTTTTAATGAACTCTAGAATGCTAGAACTTGCTCTTGACAATTTTTGAGACTTTTATTCATGAAATGCCTTGATTTTGAAAAGGATTGAAAAGATCATGTTAGGATTACCACCAATGCCAAACAAAGCTTATGCCTAATTTGTGCCCGTCGTGGGACTCCTTAGTTTTAACCCCTTTGAGCCGACATTGAGCCATTTTATTTCATCACCATGATACACTTTCCTTGAGCTTAGAACAGTTTAACCTTACCATTGTTGTCAAGACTTGGTAAAATTTAATTGGGAATTGTTATTTGACGTGATGTTGTGAAGTAAGTGTGGGGTGAACTTGTCCAATTGCATGAAAAGAATGTTGTTGCCGAAATTTAAAAGAAAAAGAAGAGAATTCGGACAGAAAAATGAAAAGAAAAATTGTGCCGAATAAAATGAAAAACAAAGAATAAGTTTCGGCAATGAAGAAAAGAAGAAAAATTTGGATGAGTGTGTGATTGTGAATTTGGAGATTGTTTGATAATTGAAGGTCTTACATTGCTATATTTGACATTTGTCCTTGATCACTATGTTTTGGGGAAGAAAAAGAATGAAGTTTGGGCCCAACATGATAAAATTTGGCCCTTTGAAGTGAAGTCATAAGGAGGATTGAATTTTGCTAAGTCTTGGTGACATTTCATCACCACTTCCTAAATGAGAATGCCTTATGCCAAACCCCATTATCACCATTATGTTGATCTTTTCATGATTCTTAAAATAGGTGAACTTGATTTGTGGAGATTTTTGTCAAGAATTGAGCATATGGCTTTGGTTCATTTGTGTACATAGTTGTTACATGAAGTTTTTCCTGAAAGATTAATTCACAAAGTGCTTTTATTTGATGAAATATGCGAGCTATTTGTTGCCTTACAATCTGTTCTCTTGCATATACTTCGAGTGAATTGCCATATCATGAGTGAAAAGAAGAGAGTATGCCTAGTAAGGAGGATGAAATCAACATAACATGTTATTGCTTGCTATTTTCGTTTCTTACTTGTTCATGCTATGATACATGTCTATGACGCTTGGGATTATTGTGCTTACATTGAATGCTTAACTTGAAAGCTATGTGTTTAAAGACCCTGAGACAATCATTTATGGGCTGTAGTGTTGAGTCTTTTTATTTGTTTTGCTAAGGGAATAGCAAAGGCTAAGTGTGGGGTAGTTGATAGGAGCATAAAATGCGACGTTCTTAATATGTTTTTACCCCCATTTATGCATTTCTTATCTCTTGTTGTTGTAATATAGAGTCATTGAGTCTTGTTGGAGTCGTTGGCAAGTGTTGGTGAATAAATTGAGCTAAAAATGCAGAAATGTCGAATTTTGAAGAGTTTTAGTTTAAGTAGGACTCCTTGTTGTACTAGGAATCCTGTTTGGACTAGGAAACCTGTTTTGACTAGGAAACTTGTCGAAATGGAATTTTCATTATTTGTCGTTTCTAATACTTGTGTGGATTCGGTTTGTGCTATAAATTGTTAAAAATGCATAATTATGGTGGAGTCCTTATTAAACTAGGATTCCTAATAAGAGTTTGATTGCAACTAGGACTCCTTTTTCAAGTAGAATTCTATTTGGAAAAGGAATCCTTACTAAAGTAGGAGTCCCAGTTGGATAAGGATTCTACGAGTTTGAGTCCTAATTGAAGTCTACGAATTAAAGAGTTTTAGTCGAACAAGGAGTCTACAAATGCTCGACGTTTTTGTAAAATCGAAAGAATTAATTTGAAAATACAACTCCTCGTCGGACTAGGATTCCTTATCTATCTAGGACTCTTACTCATGATAATTGTGCTACATATTTTTATCTTCTTTTTGATTTATTTCTTATTCTTATTTTTCAGGAATCAAAGAGAAGATAAATGGAAGAATGGAAGAAATTATTTCGGCAAGAAATGAGATGCATTGCCGAGAAGAACAAGAATTGGAATCCAAATCGGATTTGGAAACTTTCCTAATCTAATAATCGTATCTATTACATATATGTCTTTTTAAGACATCATTTGTCTAGATTAGGACAAGTTTAATGCATGGTTTAATTCTTTATTTCTTTTCTTTATTTTCAGATTTTACTTGGAGATAAAGAAGGAGATAATATCTTGAGGGAATTTTTGCCGAATTACCATGGTAAATAAAGAAGTAATTTTCGGCAATGGAGAGACTTGTGCCGTGTACTTTCAAGGAAGAAGAGATGGAATGAAACTCCTCATGGCCGGCCAAGATAAGAGATAAAAGGAGGGAATTAATTTGTTTTTGCAAGGATAATTCGGATTTTGCTAGAGAGAAAAGAGGAAGAGTTCTTTTTGGGAGTCTTCAAATTCGGCAATGCAAGAATGGATGTGGACATAATCAAAGCTATATGCATTTACTTGGTGCCGAATCAAAGAGGATTAATTGAAGAAAATTGAAAGAGATATTCGGCTGAATTGAAGAGATTAAATTCGGTGGAATTCCTTGAAGATAATGCCTTGTCGAATACCAAAACCAAAAGGGTTTCGGTTTTCTTGGAGATCAAGCTTGCCGAACCTTAGTCTCCCCCTTCCTCTATATATAGCTCAGCTTGTATTCAGAAAAATCATCATCTCTCTCTCACAAAAAGCTTGCCGAACCTCTGCCAAAATAAATCCAAAATTCTTACCAAGAAGCATAGCCGAATCCACCACCACCTTCCACAAAAATCCGATCATAACACCAATCCTTGCCGAATCATCATTAAGGTTGTAACATGGATTGTACTTTGTTGGCTTTTGATTCTTTGTATTTAAACATAATTTTGTCTATGAAATATGTTTTAGTTTCTGGTTTTATTTTCGGTATTGATAATTATATATGGGATTTTCGGATCTTTGTTATAAATGTTTGGTTATTTTGTATATGATTGCCGAATTATGCATGTAGTTTAATTGAATATGGTATGATGGACAGCAAGCTTTAGCATGTTTTCTTGATTTAATTAGGTTTATTTCCTTAATTCGTGTGCAACCGAAGGAGATATCTAGATGCATTCGATGGCCATGAGTGTTATCTAGGTGTTAAATTCATATGCCGATTTAATATATATTGATTCATACGCATGTTATGTTTTAATATGTATTTATCTAAGGGCTAGAGTAATTCTGGAAATTTACATGTCGATGTGAGATGAGTGACGCCATACTTGCTAACATGTTCCAATTCGACATATTGTGCTTATGTACTATTTGTGTTTAATTTCTACGCATTGTGTTGTTAAACCGATTAGTACCATGTTTAGGATTACACGCATGTTGGATTCTAAATACTTATGATATTTTGAATAATTAGATATACCGCATTGGCTCTAATTAAATTGGAACTTAGTTAATCTTGAATTCGTAATTTGCTTGCTGCCCCTATTACTTGTTTTAATTTTGTTGCATGTATAATGAGATTTGTGTTTGGTGATTGTGTGAAAGGTGATGATCAATTGTACATAATAATTTAGGATTTAAATTTAGTAAAATTCAGTAGGAAAATAGTTATAAAAATCGACAACACCCCTTTAGTACAATACTTTGTGTGATTGAAATGCCCTTGATTTCCCAGGATAGAACGATCCCTACTTGTCCTAACTACAATTGACAAAAGAAGGGTATTATGTGTATGAAGTTGTTTTGCAGGTACTTTGTGCTTGGATTACACCTCCATCAAAAGTCCTTTAGCCTAGACTCCAAGTGTGTTCATGACAAGGGTGGTGCGTCCTCAATTGGTGTTTCCTCAACCGTGCATACCTCACAAGGTTCAAAATAAGGTTTCAAGTGATGGCCATTCACCTTAAATGCTTTACCTGTATTATCACTTTGAATTTCAATGGCACCATGAGCAAACACGTTAGTAACAATAAATGGACCAACCCAACGAGATCTTAATTTTCCAGAAAAAAGCTTAAGACGAGAATGAAACAATAGGACTTTTTGTCCCACATGAAACGTTTTTCTCCGTATCATCTTGTCATGGTAAGCTTTTGTCTTCTCCTTGTAAATCCATGCAGCCTCATAAGCCTCGTTGCGGATTTCTTCAAGTTCATTAAGTTACAACTTCCTATGGAGGCTGGCGGCATCAATGCTCATGTTGAAGGTCTTCACAGCCCACCAAGCTCGATGTTCAAGCTCCACGGGTAAGTGACATGCCTTCCCATATATGATCCGAAAATGAGACATCCCAATAGGCGTCTTATAGGCAGTCCTATACGCCCACAATGCATCGTTGAGTCGATCACTCCAATCTTTCCTCGTAGGGCCAACGGTCTTCTCCAGAATGCTCTTGATCTCTCGATTTGAAACTTCCGCCATTCCACTAGTCTGAGGGTGGTAGGGTGTTGAAACCTTGTGTGTGACGCCATATTTCTTGAGCAAAGCTTCTATGGTTCGGTTGCAAAAATGTGAGCCTCCATCACTTATCAAAACGCGAGGCACTCCAAACCTAGAAAAGATGTTAGTTCTCAAGAAATCTGCAACAACTTTAGAATCATTAGTTCATGTGGCTTTCGCCTCCACCCATTTAGACATATAATCCACAGCTAATAAGATGTAAAGAAAGCCTCTAGAAGAAGGAAAAGGACCCATGAAATCAATACCCCACAAATCAAAAATTTCAACTTCCGTGATGGGTGTGAGTGGCATTTGATCCCTCGGTCCAATATTTCCGGTTCTTTGGCACCTGTCACATGACATGCAATGCAAGTATTCATCCTTAAAAATCGATGGCCGATAGAAACCACATTCCAACACCTTCAAAGCTGTCCTACGCGGTCCAAAGTGTCTTCCACACGCCTCTTCATGACAAAATGCTAAGATGGACTTGTGCTCACTTTCCGGAATGCAACGACGAAGAACTTGATCGCTACAACTCTTCCATAGGTACGGTTCATCCCAGATGTAGTGTCTTGCTTGCTTCT
The DNA here is from genome assembly GCA_963682095.1 of Potentilla sterilis. NCBI lineage: Eukaryota > Viridiplantae > Streptophyta > Magnoliopsida > Rosales > Rosaceae > Potentilla > Potentilla sterilis. The sequence goes on from OY821756.1 coordinate 31,977,956, forward strand.
TCATCCGTACCTTGCTTGCATGCGATAATGTGCTAGGAAAAGTCCTAGCCACCAAGTAGTTAACCAAATCAGCATACCAAGGTTCTTTTGCTTCCACATGAAAGAGTTGTTCGTCCGGAAATGTCTCATGGAGGGGCAGCTCGTCCTCTCTTCTCACAATGCGACTCAAATGGTCGGCTACCACTTTCTCGCTGCCCTTCTTGTCCTTGATCTCTACATCAAACTCTTGGAGCAAAATGATCCATCGAATCAACCTTGGTTTTGCATCTTTCTTTGTCATGAGGTACCTTAAAGCTGCATGATCTGAATAAACTGTTACTTTAGAGTTCAAAAGATAAGAACGAAATTTCTCTAAAGCAAAAATGACAGCTAAAAGTTCTTTCTCAGTGGTGGAATAATTTTGTTGAGCATCATTAAGAGTGCGTGAGGCATAATAAATAGCACATGGCTTCTTCTCTGTCCTTTGGCCAAGTACGGCACCAACTGCATAATCAGATGCATCACACATTAGTTCAAAAGGCAAATTCCAATCTGGAGGAGACATGATTGGTGCCGTGATGAGTAGCTTCTTCAAACGCACAAAGGCAGCCTCACACTCCTCACTCCACATGAATGGAACATCCTTTTGCAAGAGGGAGCTCAATGGTTTCGATACTAAGGAGAAATCCTTAATGAAACGTCGATAAAAACCTGCATGGCCAAGAAACGAACGAACCTCTCTCACAGAAATGGGAGAGGGTAAGTGTTGCACAATATCAACTTTAGCCTTGTCTACTTCTATCCCTCTTGCCGAAACTATGTGCCCTAGAACTATACCTTGATTTACCATGAAATGACATTTTTCCCAATTTAGTACAAGGTTAGTTCCTACACATCTTTCCAATATCAACTCTAAGTTTCTCAAACATGCATCGAAATCTTTACCATAGACACTAAAATCATCCATAAAGACTTCGATAATATTTTCAATGAAATCTGAGAAAATAGAGTACATACAATGTTGAAACGTACCCGGTGCGTTGCATAACCCAAAAGGCATGCGTCGATAGGCAAACGTACCAAAGGGACATGTGAACATTGTCTTTTCTTGATCATCTGGATGTATGCAAATCTGGTTGTACCCACTATAGCCATCGAGGAAGCAATAAAATTCATGACCAGCCAAACGCTCCAACATTTGATCCATAAAAGGCAAAGGCATGTGATCCTTCCTTGTGGTGGCATTCAGCTTCCTGTAATCGATGCACATCCTATGCCCAGTTATCACACGTTATGGCACGAGCTCATTCCTCTCATTTTCAACAACTGTAACGCCACTCTTCTTAGGCACAATTTGAACGGGTGAAATCCAACGACTATCCGAGATTGGATAGATAACTCCACAATCTAGCAACTTAATCACCTCGTCCTTCACCACTTTCATCATTGGGGGATGCAAACGTCGCTGCCCCTCTCTTGTTGGTTTCGCACCCTCTTTAAGTAAGATGCGATGAACACACTTCGTAGGGCTGATTCCCTTGATATCTGCCAATGTCCAACCTATGGCAGTCTTGTGCTTCCTCAACACGGCTATCAACTTCTTCTCTTGTTGCTTGCTCAACTTTGACGATACAATCACCGGAAGAGTATCATCTTTTCCTAGAAACGCATACTTCAAATGTTCGAGGAGAGCTTTGAGCTCTAACATAGGGGCCTGCTCCACAGATGGTAACATTTTGTTAGTGGTAATGGAAATTGACAAAGGAGATCTATACCTTGCATAAGGGGCTGCCTCAATTTCGGCAATCACTTCAAGTAAAAATGGTTCGAGTTCAGCCTCTTTCTCATCTTGAATTCGTTCTCCCTCTTTGTCAAATCCCGCCCCTTGCTCAATAGCTAATTGCTATTGATCCATAGCCTCTGACAAAATCTGTGCATGAGAATTAACAACATCGATAGCAAAGCAAGGTTTTAAGTCAGAAACCGGATACTTCATGGCCTCAAAAACATTGAAGCTAATCACATCTCCCTCAAACTCCATCGTGAGGTTGCCTTTGGCCACGTCAATGATTGTACGGGCTGTCCTCATGAAGGGTCGGCCTAGCAACAATTGTGTGCTATTCAATGGCGAGTCTTCCATCTCCAAAACATAGAAATCTGCGGGAAAAATGAGATGGTTAACCTGCACAAGCACATCCTCAATGTATCCCTCAGGATACTTGTTAGAACGATCCGCCAATTGGATAATCACATTGTCCTTTTTCAAAGGCCCTAAACCTAGAGAATTATAAACATTCAAAGGCATGACATTTATTGATGCCCCTAGGTCTAGCATAACACTATCAAACCGTGTGTTACCAATCACGCATGGAATGTTGAAACTTCCTGGATCCTTCATTTTTGGTGGTAATTTCCTTTGGATTACGGCTGATACCGTCTCGCTCATTTTTACCACTTGTGTCTCCCTTGTGTGCCTCCTAGTTGTGCAAAGCTCTTTCAAGAACTTAGCATATTTTGGAATCCGTTTGATGCACTCGAGCAAAGGGATATTCACTTCCACCTTTCGAAAGATATCCAGCACCTCCTCATCAGCTTTATCTTTCTTAATCTTTGCAAACCTAGAAGGGAATGGTAGACAAGAAGATTGATTAGTGTTAACTAAATCATTTGAGTTAGAATTTGCTACCTTTGGCGCCCCAGAGATCGGCACATTCTCCTTCTTGGAAGTTGCTGGATCATTTTCCAAGTCACGTTTCTTCATAGCATCAAGCTCGGCTTTGGTAAGAAGGCTAGGCTCGGCTTCTTCATTACTTGCTTCAAGCTCGGCATTTCTGACCTTGTTGGAGCCGAGGACCTCCTTCTCCTTTGCTGCCTTGGTGACCAGTGCCTCTGGCACCTTTCCACTTCGTGTAGTGATGGCTTGAGCTTGTTCCCTCCTAGGGTTTGGTATGGTTCCTGCCGACAGCTTCCCTTGTTCATTAAACTTTCCCATGAAATCCACAACTTGTCCCATTTGTGTCTTCAACTCGGCAATATCTTTGGAGTTTGTTTGCTGCCCCACCAACAAAGCTTGTGTGGCGGTGTTCAATTGAGCTTGCCCCATAGCTAAAGACTTCAACAATTCATCATAGTTGGGGTTAGTTGCGGCAGCTTGAGGAGTAGGCATGGGAATGTTGCTTGGCATAGCATTCAGCATTGATGGAACAAAGGGTGCTTGAGGTCTTGCAAATTGTCCGGCCGGTCTTTGTTGAAATTGTCCTCCACTTGGCTGCATTTGTGTGACATTTTGTTGTGGACGAAGCACATTCTCGTTGTTGGACCAACGGAAATTTGGATGATCACAGAAACCAGGATTATAAGTGTTGGAGTAGGGCCTTGATACCCTATAGCATTAACTTCCTCAATCCCTTCTTGCGAAGAAACTTGAGGACACAAATCGGTTGGATGCTCCTCGGTACATACACCACATACATGTGCCTTCTTCACCTTCATCATATTTGAAAGCAACGAGGACAACTTGTCAACCTTCTCTTCAAGAGCTGAATTTGTTGAGGGTTCATGAACATGCCTCGAGGAGGTGTCTCTTGATGCTCCAAATTGCTGATTGTTGAGAGCCCTAATCTCCAAGAGTGCCTTAGCTTCATTCGGCCCTTTGTCTAGAAATGATCCACCGGCAGCCGAGTCAAGGAATTCTCTCTCCATTGTGCGCAACCCCTCATAAAAGTATTGTAAAAGGAGTCCTTCTCAAATGCCATGAGCTGGACACGAAGCGACGAGAGATTTAAACCTCTCATAGTACAGAAAGAATGTCTCATCCCCACCTTGCTTGATGCTTGTGATCTGCTTCCTTAAGTCTGTAACTCTTGAGCTTGGAAAGTACTTGAGAATAAACTCATTCACCATAGTAGTCCATGAGGTGATTCGGCCGGGTGGAATTTCAAACAACCACTTCTTGGCTCGGTCTTCAAGGGAGAATGGGAAAGCCTTCATCTTCATATGTTGTAAATCAGCTACTCTAGGGCACATGCTCTCACAAGTAAATTGAAACAATTGCAAATGTGAGTTTGGATCTTCACCCGAAAGTCCATGAAATTTCGGCAGTTGGTGGAGAAATCCACTCTTCAACTCAAAGTCACTTGTCTTGCCCTCTGCCACAGGTGGAAAGGTAATATTGGAAGGTGCCGTACCTCCCAATCCCTCTTGAACTTGTCCATTCATCTCTCGGATTGTTGCCATTTTTGGTGGGATAGGTACGTCAAGTAGCTTGAACTGAAAATCGGTTTGATGGTGTGGACTTGGAAACAATTCAAACTCCGGATCGTCTACGTTTTCCTCTCTACTACTTGATGCTTCTATGTCAAATGATGGGCTCGGCTCAACTCTAGGAGGGCTTGTCAAAAGATTGAATGGAATTGGAATCGGTGATCTTGGGTTTTCCTCTCGAGGTGAGCTCGGTGTAGGTACTTCAAAGTCTAACTTCTCTTGAATGTCTTGAAGTCGATGATCAATATGTTCTTTCCACGAACTGAAGCTGGACATTCATGAGTCTGTACACAACGATCAAATTATAAATACAAGTTCATAATATTAAATACAAGCCATATATTTACAAAATCAAAAGTATGTTAGAATTAGCAATAATAAAATACAATATTACAAAAGATGGCGCGCCAAGAGATACAAGTATTGAAGCAAAAATTCCACACAATATCACACATATGCACACGAAAGTAATTTAGGCAAAAATCAAAGGATGACGAGCTTAGCTTATTCTAATTGCTTTTATTCACACAACTTTAAAATTTGAGGTACGTGGAGCAGAGGAGATAACAGTGCAATGGACTGATACAGCCCAAGGTAGTATCATGCTTATTCCGATATACCTCAAAAATCAAAGACAAATTTTAGTTTTGAAGAAAATAGATTCACGTATGTTCAAGTTATCTTCTAGCGTCTAAAGTGAGGTGATGCTTCGGCACAAGCTGTTGTCTAGGTCGAGCGTATTTTACTTTTCAAAGGCGGTGTCGTTAAGATTCACGGAGGGCGAACCCCCTACAGGAACCAGGCAGGACTCGTTGTTGGATACCACGGAGGACAAGTCTCCTATCGACTCACTCACCGAGAATGAACATCAGTCTGTGGGCCTTGAGATCCAGTTAAACAAACCTGAGAACCATATCTATGAAAATAACTTGCCCCGTACTTTGTAAAATAAACTCGGGTCCCTAACAGTCTACAAGTGTTGATCAAAACCGCCCTCAACCTCATAAAAACGCAAGCGCTAGTATGAAGGGTTTAGGTTAAGATCAACAAAAGAAACTTCACCTACATGTTACACTTTAGAAACTACAATAAACTTAAGCATAAATAAAACTATCAACTTCCTAGAAATTATCTAAGTTATTACAACATACATCCTCAAATAATTACAATCGGCAACTATTAAAAACTGAAAAACAAAACCCTAATTACTATTACAAACCGTCTACAACTACGAATCAAAGTAAAGAAAAATTTATACAAACCGAAATTTAACAAATATACAAATATACAAATATTAGCACTTCAATAAACAATATTTCTCAAGATCCCCGGCAACGGCGCCAAAAGTTGGTGGGAGCCGAAACTCACACTAATTTAAAACCCTGCAAAATGTCATCGTTAGTATGGATAAATAGGGTTCGATCAATCCGGGGAACTTGAAGGGTAATCGAGAATTAAAGTGTTAACAAGAACATAACAATGGGGGATTCGAAATTGGGATTAAATACTTACTGAAAATAAAAACCTAAATTATATATATACAAGTGATCAACAATTCCACACAAAGCATAGCACAAAGAACCTCAAAATCATGCATGACACGAACCAAAGAACAAATAGGCAGCAAGCATACAATCGGCAATTCCTATGATTTAACTTAATTCCAATTTTAATTAGAGCCTTCAGCGGTCCATCTAATCGTTAAGACTTCACAAGTATTTAGAGTTAACTCAGCGTATCACCCTAAACATAATGCTAATCGGTTTAAAAACACTCAGCGTAGAAATTAAACACGAAGAACATATAAGCACAAAAGCCAAATTGGAAACACATAAACAAGCAAGTCGTCACACATCTTGTTTAAACATGCAAATTTTCAGAATTATGGTAACCCTCTTAAGTGACTTAGACACAACAACTCAGCGTATGATGCAATCTAAATTACTTTGGCAAGTGAAATCGAGACCCTTGGAACTGCCATGACAAGGGCAGCCCGCACGTAAACGATTTTTATGCATAGAATTCATGAAAATTAATCAAGCAAATCATAGAAACATAGCCGAATATACCACTATGCATGAAAATTAATCAAGCAAATCATAGAAACATAGCCAAATATACCACTGCCCTATTCAAAGAATTCGGAAATCATACATGAAATTGTTTATACAAACATCACATAACTTCAATAGAAACCGAAATTATAACATTCATACAAAACCAAAATTAAACCAAGTATTATTACAACAAAGATTGTAACAAGGCAGAAAATAATACAAGCCATAGGGATGAATCACAACTTTAAAAACCTTGGAAGATTCGGCAAGATGTGGTGGTGTGCACGGATGAAGGTAGGTTAGGGTTCTTGCGATTTGTGGTGGGAGAATGGATGTGTTTCGGCTTGATGATTTTCTTCCTTCACTTGAGAGAACTTGGGCAGAACTTTTGCTAGTATTTTCGTGCCGAACATGATCCTCTTGAAGAGAGGCAGCCGGCCTCTATATATAGGGAACAAAGAAAAACCCTAGCCATTAAGGAATGGTGCAAAACCGGCAAGTAGAAGGACTTCTTTCCTTTTCTCGTTTTGGCTGATTTATTTTCCTTTTTGCACAAAGGTTTCTTACCAATTTGATGTAAGAATAATGTCCCTTTCCTTGTATGATTCAGCAATTAAGCCTTCCCTTTTGTAACTAGGACAAACCGGCCAAACCTTCCTTCTTCTTTTCTTCTTTTCTGAAATCGGCAGACTGACCTTTCGGCAATGATTCTTGCATAACGTTTTACTCAGAAAAGCTTTTGATGCGATTCCAAATCCTGAAGAAACTAGACTCACAGGTCTTTCTCACCATAAAAGGGTTTCCCCAAATTCGTTGTGGTTCGTCCGGCAGAAATTCCGGAAGTTGGCAGACAGGAATCTGCCCGATTCTGATCAGAGTTCTTTATGTTTCTTCTCCTCTTTCTTGTTGCTTCTAGGCTTGTATCCGAGCTTTCCTTGCCTCTTTAGGTCTTCTTTTCCTCTTGCTTCAAGGTTTCAATTGTGGAAATATTTTCTGAAAATTCAAGAAAATAAATATGGTAAGTTTCGGCAAGAGTAATTTTCCCTATTCAAAATAGGTTTCCTTCTTCAATCCGATTTCCTAATTCATTTTAGTTTCCTAGACAAGCTAGGTTTCCTAATCCGAATAGGTTTCCTAATCAAATGAAGTTTCCTAATTTCAATCTTCGTCGTTTTTAGAAACGACAAAGCATTTTTACTTTCCTGGTTCAATTAGGATTCCTAGTTTGACTAGGAATTGCCGAAACTTTTCTAATTCAATATCATTGAGCACAATTTCATATTATTTCTGCCAAAGACTCAAGACTCACTCTAATGACTCGATCTTACACAAATAAGGGTTTAGCAAAGCATAAATGGAGGTAAAAACATATTAAGAACGTCGCATAAAATGCTCCTATCAAATTGCATAAATGGGGGTAAAAACATATTAAGAACGTCGCATTTTATGCTCCTATCAACTACCCCACACTTAGCTTTTGCTAGTCCCTTAGCAAAACAAAATAAAAAGACTCAACACTACTGCCCCTAAATGATTGTCTCAGGATCTTTTAAACACATAGCTTTCAAAATAAGCATTCGAATGTACGCACATAAATCCCGAGCGTCATGAAACATGTATCAAAGCGTGAACAAGTAAGAAACGAAAATCACAAGCAATGACATGTTAAGTTGATTTAATCCTCCTAACTACGCATACTCTCTTCTTTTCACTCATGATATGGCAATTCACTCAAAGTATATGCAAGATAACAGGTTGTAAGGCAACAAATGGCTTGCATATTTCATCAAATAAAAGCACTTTGTGAATCATTTTGTCTGGAAAAACTTCATGTAACAACTATGTTCACCAATGAACCAAAACCATAAGCTCAACTCTTGACAAAATCTCCACAAATCAAAGTTTACCTATTTTAAGAATCATGAAAAGATCTACTTAAAGGTGATAATGGGGGTTGGTATAAGACATTCACATTTAGGATAATGGTGATAAAATGTCACCAAGACTTTGCAAAATTCAATGAATCCTTATGTCATCACTTCAAGGGCCAAATTTCATCACGTTGGACCCAAACTTCATTCTTTTCTTCCCCAAAATATAGTGAAAATAGACAAAGGTCAAGTATAACAATTTTAGACCTTCTAATAATCATACAACTCTAATTTCACAATAAGAACTCAATCCAAACATTTCTCTTTTCCTTGTTTGCCGAAACTTTTCTTTATTTTTCTTTATTTCGGCTCAAGTTCTCTTTTCATTTTCTGTCCGAATTTTTCTTTTCTTTTAGTTTCGGCAACAAACATTTTTTTATTCTTTTGGATTGGCTCACCCCACACTTGATTCACATCATCACTTCAAATCACAAATTCCAATTAAATTTTACCAAGTCTTGACAACAATGGTAAGGTTAAACTATTCTAAGGTCAAGGAATGTGTATCATGGTGATGAAATAAAATGGCTAAATGTTGGCTCAATTGGGGTTAAAACTAAAGAGTCGCACGATGGGCACAAATTAGACATATGCTTTATTTGGCAATGGTGGTAATCCTAACATGATCTTTTCAATCCTTTTCAAAATCAAGGCATTTCATGAATAATAGTCTCAAAAATCGTCAAGTGCAAGTTCTAGCATTCTAGAGTTCATTAAAAGCTATGGCACATAGTCATTGAATAATCAAAGAATGACGAAGTTTTGAAAAATTCCTGCCATGTATATTATCATTTACGCACAAGAAAGTATTTAGGCACGAAAGCTCACATAGGATATTGTGGAAACAAATTAACTCAAACATGTATGCTTATCATATGTCATTCATAATCTCACACGTTCATACCAATCACAATATCTATGAAACTCACAATTAATTCTTATGATCATGCAAAACAATCATCTATGCATTCAAAGATATAATCATTATCGACTCATTTACGGGCATCTAAGACTCGATCTTAAACTAGAAACAAACGATTTTTTTTAAAATTTTTCTGTATTTTCTGTATTTTCTATTTTTTTCTTTTCTTTTTCTTTTTAAAACTCAAAACAAACAAACAAATATGTGAAACATGCAATCCCTACCCCACACTTAGAAAATTACATTGTCCTCAATGTAGAACAGAAATTATGTTGTAATTTCTAAGCATATGATAAATTCCACAAATTCCACATTCATACAATTCAACCAAAAAGAGTTTAGGGATTTAGAAAATTCAAACTCTCGTTGATGGCTCCTTCACAATTTTGGTTGAAATGGGTTGCCTCCCATGCAGCGCTTAATGTTTATAGTCTACTCAGCCTAGACTCTTCACTTCTTAATCAAGTTGTGGGCGACGCCTTTTGGAGTGCGCACTCCAAATTCGTGCCTCCTTACAATGGTTATCATAACTCGATGCATAATCTTCACTCTTCAACTGCATCACATCAAGATAAAGAAATTTAGAAGAGTGGAGATGAGAATTCAAAGAATAGGTTAGTAGTGAGTTAGTGAATTAGTTAAAGTTAGAAGTTAGTGTATAAATATACAACAATTAGCTAAGTAGAATTTAATTGTAAATCATGAACAAAAGTTTAGAGTGGTGGAGCTCGTTTCATGCAACACTTGTCGTCCTTCCCAGGTCAATGAGAGCTTCAATCAACTGTTTACAATGTAATTCGTCACCTTTTCCTTATGATCAGCAACTAACAATTAAACTCTACAAGAATCATGAGAATCAATATGTATAGGTTAGAAAGAATGAGTTAGAATAAGTTAGAGTATAGGTTAGAAATAAGTTAGAAGTAATGTAAAATTTTCAAACTATAAATGTATCATACGAATTCTCTATAAGTATATATTCCACACAATTTATGCAAGTATAAGTTTCACGAAAATTTACAAGTATCACACAATGGATCGGTCCTAGTCTTTTCAAAGTATTCGAATCATGTGATATGTGAGACTGCCGAACCCTAGAATTTAATTTCTTTTATTCACACAACTTTAAAATTTGAGGTACGTGGAGCATAGGAGATAACAGTGCAATGGACTGATGCAGCCCCAGGTAGAATCATGTTTTATCCGATATACCTCAAAAATTAAAGACAAATTGGATTGAAGAACATAGATTCACATATGTCAAGTTATTTTCTAGCGTCTAAAGTGAGGTGATGCTTCGGCCCAAGCTATTGTCTAGGTCGAGCGGATTTTACTTTTCAAAGGCGATGTCGTTAAAATTCACAGAGAGCGAACTCCCTACAGGAACCAGGCAGGTCTCGTTGGTGGACACCACGGAGGACAAGTCCCCTATTGACTCACTCACCGAGAATGAACATCAGTCTGTGGGCCTTCAGAACCAGTTAAACAAACCTGAGAACCATATCAATGAAAATAACTTGCCCCATACTTTGTAAAACAAACTCGGATCCCTAGCGGTCTATATTTGTTGATCAAAGCCGCCCTCAACCTCATAAAAATGGATCTACTAAAGCATCATTCGTATGAAGGGTTAAGGCAATGACCAACCAATGTGGCTTCTCCCTACATGTTACACTTTAGAAACTATAATAAACTCAAACATACATAAACCTATCAACTTCCTAGAAATTATCTAAATATTACAAACATTCACACAATTTTTACATCACATAATTCGGCATACTTACTATTACATGTCCTAAAATCCTATTATACATATCCCAAAAATAAGGAAAAATTAAACAATCTGAAATTTATAAAGTTACAAAGCAACACTTCATGAATCAAAATAATTAAATTTCCCCGGCAACGGCGCCAAAAATTGATGGAGCTTTTTCCAAGCACATTTGTACCTGCAAAACAACTTCATACACATAATACCCTTCTTATGTCAATTGTAGTTAGGACAAGTAGGGATCGTTCTATCCGGAGAAATTAAGGGCTTTCAATCACATAAAGTATTGCAGATTAAAGGGGGGTTTGGAGTGTTTAACTAAATAACCTACTGATTTTTTTTACGTAAATAAAGAAAATAAAAACTAAATTACTATATACAATTGATCAACATCTTCCACAAATAACACATAACACAAAACTCTCTAAACATGTAACAAAATAAAATAAAGGAATAGGGGCAGCAAGTTCAAACTGAATTTTAGATCCTATTTAGTTCCAATTTAATTAGAGCCTTCGCGGTTCATCTAATTAGCAAAACTCCTTAATTATTTAGAACTAGCTTCGCGCATAATCCCAAACATAGTATTAAATAGTTTAAAGACACTTAGCTTTTGCTAGTCCCTTAGCAAAACAAAACAAAAAGACTCAACACTACTGCCCCTAAATGATTGTCTCAGGATCTTTTAAACACATAGCTTTCAAGTTAAGCATTCAAATGTAAGCACAAAAATTCCAAGCGTCATAGACAAATTTCATAGCATGAATAAGTCAGAAGTGAGAAAATAAGCATATAAACATGTTCAAGTTGATTCAATCCTCCTCACTAGGCATACTCTCTTCATTTCTCTCATGATATGGCAATATTCACTCAAAGTATATGCAAGAGATCAGATTGTAAGGCAACAAATAGCTCGCATATTTCATCAAATAAAAGCACTTTGTGAATAAAATTTTCAGAGAAATCTCATGTAACAATTATGTGCACGAACGGACCAAAACCATATGCTTACTCTTGAGAAAATCCACAATCAAAGTTTACCAATCTTGAGAATCAAGAAAAGATCAAAGAGGTGATAATGGGGCTAGGCATAAGGAATTCGTATTTAGAATAATGGTGATAAAATGTCACCAAGACTCAGCAAAGCTCAATACACCTTATGACTACACTTCGAGGGCCAAATTTCATCATGTTGGACCCAAACTTCATTTTTTTCTTCCCCAAAATAAAGTGAACAAGGACAAAGGTCGGATATAACAATAATAAACCTTCAATTATTACACAAACTCTATATTCTCAACAAGAACTTATCCAATTTTCCTCTTTTCTTTTCATTGCCGAAACTATTCTTTGTTTTTCATTTTATTTCGGCTCAATTTTTCTTTTCATTTTTCTGTCCGAATTTTCTTCTCTTTTTTTTTTTTTAATTTCGGCAACACTTCTCTTTTCATGCAATTGGACAAGTTTTACCCCACACTTACTTCACAACATTACTTCAATTCACAAATCCCAATAAAATTTACCTTTACCAAGTCTTGATAACAAGGAAAAGAATTAAACTATTCTGAGTTCAAGGAATGTGTTTCATGGTAATGAAAGAAAATGGTTAAATATAGGCTCAATGGGGTTAAAACTAAGGAGTCCCACGACCGGCACAAATTAGGCACATGCTTTGTTTGGCTTTGGTGGTAATCCTAACAAGATCTTTTCAATCATATTCAAAATCATTGCATAGTCATGAATAATAGTCTCAAAATTCAACAAGAGCAAGTTCTAGCATTCTAGAGTCCATCAAAAAGCTATAGCACATAGTCATTGATTATGCAAAGAATAATGATATTTGAAAATTTTCTGCTCATTTATAATAACTCATGAAGAAAGCATATAGGCTCTAAAGCTCACATAGGATGTTATGGAGTAAAGTCAACTCAGACAAGCATGCTACTCATATATCAATCAAAATCTCACAAATTCATACCAATCACAATATTCATGAAACTCACAATTTAATCTTATGATCATGCAAAACCATCATCTATGCATTCAAAGATATAATCATCATAGACTTTAGGGGCGTCCTAAGACTCAATCAAAATAAAAAAAAAATCAAATAAAAGCAACGAAAGTTTTTTAATTTTTTTGAATTTTATGATTTTTTATTTTCTGCTTCTTTTAATGACTTAAACAAAAGACTCAAAACAAATACAAACATGTGAAACATGTATCCCTACCCCACACTTAGAAAATTACATTGTGCTCAATGTAAACCAGAAATAATGTTGTAATTTCTAAGCATATGATAAAATTCACAAGTTCCACATTTATACAATTCAACCAAAAAGAGTTTAGGGATTTAGAAATTCAAACTCTCGTTGATGGCTCCTTCACAATTTTGGTTGAAATAGGTTGCCTCCCATGCAGCGCTTAATGTTTATAGTCTACTCAGCCTAAACTCTTCACTTCTTAATCAAGTTGTGGGCGACGCCTTTTGGAGTGCGCACTCTAAATTCGTGCCTCCTTACAATGGTTATCATAACTCGATGCATGATTACTCCATTCTTCAACTGCATCGCATCAAGATAAAGAAATTTAGAAGAGTAGAGATGAGAATTCAAAGAATAAGTTAGTAGTGAGTTAGTGAATTAGCTAAAGTCAGAAGTTCGTGTATAAATATACAATAATTAGCTAAGTAGAATTTAATTGCAAATTATGAACAAAAGTTTAAAGTGGTGGAACTCGTTTCTTGCAATACTTGTCGTCCTTCCCAAGTCAATGAGAGCTCCAAAAAACTGTTTACAAAATAATTCTTCACCTTTTCCTTATGATATGCAACTAACAATTAAACTCTACAAGAATCATGGGAATCAATATGTATAGGTTAGAAAGAATGAGTTAGAATAAGTTAGAGTATAGGTTAGAAATAAGTTAGAAGTAATATAAACTTTTCAAACTATATATGTATCATACGAATTCTCTATAAGTATATATTCCACACGATTTATGCAAGTATAAGTTTCATGAAAATTTACAAGTATCACACAATGGATCGGTCCTAGTCTTTTCAAAGTATTCGAATCATGTGATATGTGATATTGCCGAAACCTAGAGTTTAATTTCTTTTATTCACACAACTTTAAAATTTGAGGTACGTGGAGCAGAGGAGATAACAGTGCAATGGACTGATGCAGCCCCTGGTAGTGTCATGCTTATTCCGATATACCTAAAAAATTAAAGACGAATTGGGTTGAAGAAAATAGATCACATATATCAAGTTATTTTCTAGCGTCTAAAGTGAGGTGATGCTTCGGCCCAAGCTATTGTCTAGGTCGAGCGGATTTTACTTTTCAAGGGCGGTATCGTTAAGATTCACGGAGAGCGAACTCCCTACAGGAAACAGGCAGGTCTCGTTGTTGGACCCCACGGAGGACAAGTCCCCTATCGACTCACTCACAGAGAATGAACATCAGTCTGTGGACCTTGAGAACCAGTTAAACAAACCTGAGAATCATATCAATGAAAATAACTTGCCTCATACTTTGTAAAACAAACTCGGATCCCTAGCAGTCTACATTTGTTGATCAAAGCCGCCCTCAACCTCATAAAAACGGATCTGCTAAAAAGCATCGTTCGTATGAAGGGTTAAGGCTATGACCAACAAAAGCGGCTTCCCCCTACATGTTACACTTTAGAAACTACAATAAACTCAAGCATACATAACACTATCAACTTCCTAGAAATTATCTAAGTGTTACTAACATTCACACAATTTTTACATCACATAATTCGGCATACTTACTATTACATGTCCTAAAATCCTATTATACATATCCCAAAAATAAGGAAAAATTAAACAATCTGAAATTTATAAAGTTACAAAGCAACACTTCATGAATCAAAATAATTAAATTTCCCCGGCAACGGCGCCAAAAATTGATGGAGCTTTTTCCAAGCACATTTGTACCTGCAAAACAACTTCATACACATAATACCCTTCTTGTGTCAATTGTATTTAGGACAAGTAGGGATCGTTCTATCCGGAGAAATTAAGGGCTTTCAATCACATAAAGTATTGCAGATTAAAGGGGGGTTTGGAGTGTTTAACTAAATAACCTACTGATTTTTTTTACGTAAATAAAGAAAATAAAAACTAAATTACTATATACAATTGATCAACATCTTCCACAAATAACACATAACACAAAACTCTCTAAACATGTAACAAAATAAAATAAAGGAATAGGGGCAGCAAGTTCAAACTGAATTTTAGATCCTATTTAGTTCCAATTTAATTAGAGCCTTCGCGGTTCATCTAATTAGGAAAACTCCTTAATTATTTAGAACTAGCTTCGGGCATAATCCCAAACATAGTATTAAATAGTTTAAAGACACTTTGCGTAGAAATTAAACCAAGAAACACATAAGCACAATGAGTCGAATTGGAGACATATTAGCAAGTATGGCGTCACCTCATCTCACATCGATATGTAAATTTTCAGAATTACTCTAGCCCTTAGAACCAATACAAGGTGAATCAACTTTATGTTTATAATCCACCTCATATTGCATTCGGCAAGTGAAACCAATACACAAGGAACAACCATGATCAAGACTGCCCTCATGCATCAATTTATATGCATATGAATTCAGAAAATAAACCAAACTTAACCAAAAATTCATGCAAATACCTACTGCCCACAAAACCTAAATTCAAGTTATCACTTATATAGATCATAAATTAATCCAAGAGAAAACCAAATCACATAACAGAAATCCGGAAATCCAAAGAATAATTCATAAAACCGAAATTACAACCACGAATCCATACAAATTTCATAGACAAAATATTGTACTGATACAAAATAATAAAAGCCATAAGAAAAGATAAAATCACACTTTGAGAAACCTTGAGAAGAGATTCGGCAAAGAGGATTGGTGGTGATGGACGGACTGATTTTTTGGAAGAGTGGTGGAGATGGAATTGGCTTAGTTCTTTGTGGGTAATTTGTGGTGGAATTTTGGCAGAGATTTGGCATTTTAAAGTGAGGAAGAGAATATGATTTTTCTGAAAATATGGCATGCTATTTATAGAGGTAAGGGGCTGCTAGGGTTTGGCAAAGCCTCCCTTCTCTTCCTCAAAGTTGTTGCCGAATTATCTGTTTGGTCAAAGGCTGATTACTTGCTTCAATTATCTCTTCAATTATCATTAACTTAATTCAGCAAAATATCTTGAACCAAGCATCAAATTCAGTCCACATGCAGCCCTTATCTTTCTCTTTAATTTCTGCCGAATTTCCTTGAATATTGGCTGAATAAATCTTCTAATTATCTCTTGATTTAATCTTGAATTAATCAGCAACAATATCATGAACCTTGGCACAATTTCATGTCCACATTCGGTCTTTGTTCAGCCTTGATTCTCTCCCTCTTCAACCTTTTCCGAATTATCTCCACATTATCTCTTGATAAAAATCAGTTGAATCCCAACAATATGTCCTTGGCAAATCAGCAATAATATCCCTTGAATATTAGAATTTATCTCCTCCTTTATCTCCAAATAAAATCTGAAAATAAAGAAAAGAAATAGAGAATTAATTCATGTAATAAACTTGTCCTAATCTAGACAAATAATGTCTTAAAAAGACATATATGTAATAGATAAGATCATCAGATTAGGAAAGTTTCCAATTCACATCACGGAATTTACTAAATCGAGAAAGTTACTAGAATAGGAAAATCGAAATAGGAAAGTCATGGAATAACATTCATAGTTCAAGTAGGACTTTCCTAAACAGAACTTCTCCTAGTCCCAACAGGATTCTAAAATTTCCTCACATGTTACAGAAACGACGAACAATAAAGATTCCTAATCCAACAGGTTTCCTAGTCCAACAAGGATTCCTACTCAAACTAGAACTCTTCACATTTTCCGACAATTTCTGCATTTTAAGCTCAATTTGCATATGAACTCTGTCAAAGACTCCAGACTCGACTTAATGACTCTATATTACAACAATAAGGATTAAGAATTACATAAATGAGGGTAAAAACATATTAAGAACGTCGCATTTTATGCTCCTATCAGTGGTGAATTGTTTTTTTTTTAATTTATATGGTGTTTTGTCTTTCTGAGAGTGAATTCATTTGTTGTTCTGTGATATTCAATATTATTATCCTTAAGAAGTTACTGAATCGTTTTTTCAACTAAATGATTATCTATGTTTCAGTTTTGAGTATTAAAAGGTGTTTTAAGATGAGATTTGTTTTGGCAAAGGTTGTTTGTTTTCCTTTGATAAATGAAACTTTTGCATGTAATGTTTTCAAAGTTTTAATTCACACGAAATGACTAAATTGTTCTTTGAGTTTAAAGTTTCAGAAACTTTGAATTGTTTATCTTTGGAAACGGAAATGGAAAGTATGTAGCTTGGAATAAGACTGTGAAAGCTTGGGCGCAATGACCCATGAACTTGCTATGTGACGGGCCTAATGACCCTAATTTCCCCAGGGAAGCCCTTGTGCGGGCGGATTGTAATGGTTATGAGCAGTAGTTGTAGAATTCTTAACTGCTAACACAACAAAATCTTAAATTCTTGGACTTAGTTGAGACCAGAAGTCCCTTTCTTTCTCGTCTACTATCTATGAACTTTGCACGTGTTTATGCTTGTGTGTGTGGTTATACTGAGAGTCAAGGTTTACCCAGTTGCGTGAAGTGTATAACACAGTTTCTTTTAGAGAGCTGATTTCTCGTACTCTGGTGTCAATCTCAATGTCTATTCCTATGTACACTAGTTAAACTTAATTCCCTTTTTATTTATTCTCTTACTCCTGGATTTATGAATTCGAATTCGTATCAAGTATTTTAAATACATTAGCTCATCTATAGGTTTATCAAATTTCTTTGTTCTCAAACGAATTTGTTATGTGAAATTCTATTTTCAGATATGCTACTTGATTTCAGCTAAATGACTGCTTTTGCCTTATTTTATGGAATTAACTTCTGACTTGTAATAGCCGGAATTTTTCACGTTTCCACAAAGAAATTATGTGATTATCCTCCTTATTGTATACTTTCTTGTTGCAATAGAGAACTTATATATACAGCTAGTGCATGTTCAGGTTTGTTTATCAAAAGTTGACAATTGATAAACCTCCCTTTTTCCAGCCTTAAAATAAGCTTTTGTCCAATTGATTTAGTAACATTTTGATTAGTTAACTTGTTTTATAGTAATCATGTTGATCTTGCTACCTGTTGTAAACAAGTTTTGATATTTCCAAGCAGTTTCTTGTGAAGGATACTCTTATTTATAAAAAAATCAAAAAAAAATCATTGTTACAGGCTTTTATTTACTCCATATCGTTTAGTCCCTATTGAGCAATTGATTTGAGGATCTTTTACCGTCAGCCTTCATTATTCTTATGCATCTGTGTTCTGGTTTTAAGGGGCAAGTGTATTTCCAAAAATATTTGAGTGTCTAACTTCCCTAACAGAAAAGAGTTATTTTGAAAGACTTACCTGTTGCCAAATTTTTAATCTCTTATGAGAGGAGACATTTCAAGTTCTTCTAAAATTTTGATCTATGTCTTACCTCAGTTTCAGAAGATACGAGTCTATTCTCGTTTTGTTCTTGCCATTTGCGGTGTTTATATACAAGCTATTTATCCAAGTTTTGTTGATAAACGAGTTTCTTGGAGATTCACCATGTTTTGGTGGATTGTTTTCACAAATTTGGATCCTCAGAGTAAGGGTTGTACCTCAGTGGAGTAGATCTACCATTGTGACGGGAATTCGTAGTCCCTGGGTTTAGCAAATGCGTAAATTTCGAGGGCGAAATTTTTATAAGGAGGGGAAATTTGATACGCCCCGAACCCTATTTAGCTTATTGGTAATTTTGATTTACTTTTAAGCTCGTGGGAGTTGTTTTTCTATAATTGGTTGAGCGGAAATATTTTATTTTCGAGAAAGAGATTTCGTTAAAACGAGGTTGTGGATACGTAGAAGGTTTATTGTGGGATTTAATTAAAAAAGTTGTGGTGAAAAACTCGTACTTTCTGATATTTCTATCGGATATAAATAGAAAGAGGGAAGTTTCCCAATTTGGAAATTTTCCTTTCTTTCTTTTCTTCTTTTCCTTTTCTCTTTCCTTTCCTTCCTTTTCTTTTTCTCCTCTCTTCTTCCCCGATACCTCCTCTGCCCGCCACCCTCTCCTGCAGTTTTCGAGTCCGGCCACCAATCCAGGTGATATTGGCGTCGGACGACTCGTCTCCTCTCTCTCTCTCTGTTGGTGGTAGCAGCGTGGCGCAAAGCGCCGCCGCTCGGCCGGTTTTGAGCCAAGAACAGAGGAAGGTAGCGTGGCCGGAACTCCCCCCTCCGGCCACCAATTGGCTCGAGTTCAAGGGGGAAAAGAAGGGTCTTCATCCGTCTAACCTTTCCACCAAAGGAATTGAGCCAAATTGTAGCAGGTAAGGAGGATTAAGAAATTGAAATTTCTAGGGTTTTTGGTCTGATTTTGGAGATTAGTGATTTGGTTGTTTTTGGATACAATTTGAGGTTGTTTTGGGTTCAGAGTGTGGATTTGGTTTTATTTAGGTTGGAAATTTCAGTTTAATTGGTGAAAATTGGAGAAGTTTAGGTGAGGAAGGGTTTTGGCCGCCGCGTCGGCCGCCACGTGCGGCGGTTTCGAGACTATTGGGTGGCGGAGATAAGGGAATTGTGATCCTAAGGTGTTGGTGGTCGAATTGGGTTGAGTTGGGGTGAAATTGTAGATGGTTTGGATCACTGTGGCGAGGCTGTGGCGGCGGTGGCAGCGGCGCCGCTACTGCCGGCGGCCAGAGGTGGTTCACGGTAAAAAGTAAAAGTAAAATGGTAATTGGTAAATAGTAATTGGTAAACAGTAACTCAGTAACAGTAAAACAGTAAAAGTGAAACAGTAAAAGTAAAAAAGATAAATAGTAATTCAAAAGTTACTGTTTGACTGATTTTAACCACTTTTAAATAGTGGTCAAAGCTGATTTTAGGTGATTAAATGGAATTGTCGACGGTTAGACCATTAAAGAATTAAATGGTCGAGAATGAGATTTATTGAATAAGTTCAGGCAATACTTATTCGGGAAGTATTGCGTTTGGTTAATTTTGGGAGTTTCGTTTGAGTGAGGACGCCTTCAAATTTAGTTTATATTTGAATTTCGAGCTTGAGTTTTTCTAAATATTTTTCATTACAGACCGACGAGAAGCTCGACTTAAGGAGGACTCGGCTCGGCGACAAGTTTAATTACCGTGAGTGGACTTTTGTTTTAAATTTGATGCATGCATGAATATTTGATTTTATGGGGGTTTATATATATGTGGTAATTAGTTTGGAAACGTTTTGGATTATCGAAGAGCAATAAATTTATTTGAAATGATGATTTCTTATTATCGATTTTCAAATGGTTTATAAATTAAATAAATTAACTTGGCATCATGGAGATTATATACATATTGATTTTTAACCGGAATTGAAACTTCTGGGGATTATATGGATTGAACAATTCTTGATATTATGATATATTGGATATGTTGGTTTATTTATTTTCTATGAGGCCCTGATTCGATTTAATATTATAATTATAAGCCTTAGAAGTGCGGTCGGGGACCGTACTGATTATAATATATAAGGGGAAGCGTGCTTTCGGTTTTGTTTTCGGATTTTCACCATATCAGGGTCCAGATATATGTTGATGCTAGCTAGCATAGTCGCCTGATCCCATGCGAGGTGACGATTTGACCACATAGGTCAGATTCACGCTCGGTGGTCGACGTGTACAGGCAGCGTGGGACGCTCTAGAGTCTTGGAGAAGAGAGACTCTGACCCTTAGCCTTGGAGGCTCATTATTACATGGTGGTTAACGTTCCCCTATCTTTATTCGATTTTACTTATTGGTCAATGGGATTGACCTAGTTATTTATTTATATTCTATTTTTGGTAATCGGGAATCCTTGAGATTTTCTATTATTTTATAAATTCCCGAACCAACGGGGCTGGGTGTTCTTTATATTAAGAATATTAGAATTAAATGTTTTATTTAAAGCATGCATCATGGTTTTATTTATGAAAAGTGAGGAAAGTAATAAATTACTTTTCATTTTAATGATATGTAGATTTTTATTGATTTTGTCCACTCACGCTAATGTTTTGAATTACTTTCCCTGGGCCATTCGTTTTAAACTGCCCAGTGTGCAGAGCTGTTCGGCACTAGTAGGAGGCAAGATCTAAAGTTCTCTTTCGCTGTCAGAAACCGTAGGTTACTAGACTAACCTACTTGTAATGTCACATCCCGAACCCGATTTTAATTGTGTTAATTATATAAATTTCTCGTAATTACAAGAAGCATGAATTACGAGTATATGGAATTTCGTACGCTTTTATTTTAGTTGTCTCGTGATGTTGGAAGTATGTTCGAAGGTTAAATTCGAAAAATGTTTTAAGTTTTAATGGGGGGGAGAAATGACTTTATGTTCCGTTGTAATTTTTGAAAAGTTTCCTTCACGAAAATTGTAGAGTGCGACGATACGAGTTCGTAGACACGTGGCAAGTATGAAACGGACGTCGTATGAAGAAGTTATGACATGTAGAAGTTGTTTACTGTTTCGAGAAAAGTTACTATAAAAAGAAGGAATTTTTCGGGAAAGGAGGCGGTTTCCATTTTGGGAATTCACTATTTACTGTAGCAAAATTACTATTCACCCTCTCCCGAAACTTACTGTTCACCGACCGATTCAGTCAAATCACCACGGATCTCCGCCGTCCCGCCGCCACGGCGCAAGCGCCACCCACCGGTCGATTGGGTTTTCCCTCCTCTTCTGTTTGAGCCAAAGATTGGCTCGAACTGCCGCCGGTGCAAGGCGTGGGGAGGCCCGCAAGCCACTGCCACCGTTCCTGGCGGAGCTGCAGCCGCACCAGGCGTCGCCAGAGCTCGAGCCACCCACCAATCGGCTAGTCTCCTCCTTGCGCACCTCCTTGTGTAGGTGGATCATGTCGAATCACGCTGAATCGAGCGGATCAAAATCGAGGGGATTCGATTTCCCTCGACCCGGTTCTGTGTTCAACCCGACCCGGCTCGGCCCACATTGATCGACCCATTGACCGAGCGTTGACCTTGACCGGGCTTTGACGTTGACCGTTGACCATATTTTGACCGTTGACCGAATTGACCAAATTCCAGAAATATAGCGATTCGATCCGACGTAATGCTATCGCGATTCGACTCGATCCGAAATGGATAATTACCATTTCTGGTAAATTAAGGTGAGTAAACCTCCTTGTATTATTATTAAATACAAGAGTAAATTTTAGTATAATGATCGTTATATACCGAATGATATATATGAAAAATGGGTATATAGTGAGTGGACTTTTATTTTAAATTGGTGCATGCCGGAATATTTTATTATCGTGAGGATTTATATATTGATTGGTTTATTTTGAAAGTGATATAGATTGTCAAAGGTCGATCATCTATTTTAATTGCTGATTTCCTTTTTATCAAACTGGTTTACTCATTAAGTCAATTAATTTGATATTATTAAAATCTATATGTATATAGATATTTAGCCGGAATTGAGATTTCCGATGATTATATGATTTCACTTTGTTTGGAATATCATGGCATATGCGATATGTTGATTTCATTTATTTCTAGAAGGCTATGATTATGTTTAAGGATATTTATAAGCCTAAAAAGTACGGTCGGGATGAAGCTCCTTTAATTAAATGCTTATCATGAGCTTGTTGTGAATCATTGAAAGTATTTGATTGTGGAGTTTGTTTATTTAATATTTAAAAGAAAATATGGATTTGAGGTACATATTTTTCTATTATTTTATATAATACGTAAATTTACCTGAAAATGAGATTTCCGGAAATAGTATGATTTGTTAAATCATATTTGCGCATTTTGATTATTTTTATAATTAAAGGACCGGAAATGAGACTTTCCGAGAATTTCATGATTTCGTTAATTATGATTTCACGACATGTGAGACATGTCGATGTTATGGATATATTTTTCAACTTTTCGATATTATTTTATGACATGTGGGACATGTCGGTATATATATATATATATATATATATATATATATATATATATATATATATATACAGAGAGTTTCAGATGCGGACGTCCGCACCGTGCGGATGCCGCGTATCCGGCCACCGGCGAGGCGGCGCCGGCGTATCCGGCCGGTGGGCTTTGCTCGCCCCGGCCCGGCCACCCCGTCTGTGCCGGCCCGAGGTCCGTCGCCGGCCGGCAGCCGCCGGAAATCTGGAAAAAACCAGAAAACTGACAAAGTACTGTTCATTTTTTGGTTTTTTCCAGATTTCCGGCGCTGCCGGCCGGCGACGGACCTCGGGCCGGCACAGACGGGGTCGCCGGGCCGGGGCGAGCAAAGCCCACCGGCCGGATACGCCGGCGCCGCCTCGCCGGTGGCCGGATACGCCGCATCCGCACCGTGAACAGTGCGTGCGGACGTCCGTATTATAGAAGCTCTGTATATATATATATGTATATATATATATATATATATATATATATATCTTTGGAGGCTATTATTATATTTATGATATTTATAAGCCTCAGATGTACGGTTGGGGACCGTATTGATTTATTTCATATAAGGGGAAACGTATTTTCGGTTTTGTTTTCGGATTTTCACCATATCAGGGTCCATATTTATATTGATGCTAGCTAGCATAGTTGATACGCCCCAAACCTTATTCAGTTTATGGGTGATTTTAATTTACGTTTGAGCTCGTGAGAGTTATTTTTCTTTATTTGGTTTGCACGGAAATCTTCAGTTTGTGTGAGAGAGATTTCGTTAAAACGAGGTTGTGGTTATGTGAAATATTTATTTTGGGACTCAAATTGCAAAGTGGTGGTGAAAACCCGTAACTCTTCGATTTTGTTATCAGATATAAATAGAGGAATGGAAATTTCCCAATTTGGAAATTTTTTCCCTTTTCCTCTTTTCTCCTTCTTTCCTTTTCTCTTCTTCCTTTTCTTCCCTCTCTTCTTCCCGATACTTCTCTCGGCTACCACCATCTCCACCCTATCTTCACGTCCGGCCACCAAATCATCTGCAACCGGTACCGGACGACTCCTCTCCTCTCCCTCTTCTTAACTGCGGTAGCAGCGTGGCGCAAAGTGCCGCCGCTCGGAGAGTTTGAGCCTAAGAACAGTCAAGGGCTGTGGCACCGGAGCTCCCTCCTCCGGCTACCAATCGGCTCGAGGTTAAAGGGAAAAGAAAGGTCTCGATCCGTCTAACCTCTCCACCATAGGATTTTGATCGAATCGTAGCAGGTAAGGAGGAGTTAGGGATTGAAATTTTAGGGTTTTTGGGTCCGATTTGGGGGTTTATGAATTGGATGTTTTGGATGCTGTTAGAGGTTGATTTGGGGGTCAGATGGTGGATTAGGTGTGTTTAGGTTGAATTCGCAGTCCAATTGGTAAAAATTGGGGGAAATTTTGATGAAGGGCAGCTGTGGCCGCCGTGTCGGCCGCCACGTGCGGCAGATGCAAGGTTTTTAGGCGGCGGGGATAAGAGAATTGAAGTCCTGAGGTGTTGTTGGATCGGTTGGTTTGATTTGGGGTGGAAATGGAGGCGTTTTGGCCTCTGTGGCGGTGCTGCCGGCGGCGGTGGCGGCGGCGCTGCTGCTTCCGGCGGCCAGAGGTGAATTCAAGGTAAAAAGGGTAAAAGCAAAATGGTAATTGGTAAACAGTAACTTAGTAACAGTAAAACAGTAAAAGTAAAACAGTAAAAGTAAAAAAGATAAATAGTAATTCAGAAGTTACTATTTGACTGTTTTTAACCACTTTTAATTTATGGTCAAAGCTGATTTTGGGTGTTTAAATGAGATTTTCGACGGCTAGACCATTAAAGGATTAAATGGTCGAGAACGAGGTCTATTGAATAAGTTCAGTCGATACTTATTCGAGAAGTTTACGTTGGGTTAGTTGGGAATCTCGGTTGAGTGAGGACGCGTTTAAATTTAGTTTATAATTGAATTTCGAGCTTGAGTTTTTCTAAATATTTTTCTTTACAGACCGACGAGAAGCTCAACTTGAGGAGGACTCGACTCGGCGACAAGTTTAATTACTGTGAGTGGACTTTTGTTTTGAATCGATGCATGCATAAAGATTTTGAACACTTTGGGGGGTTTTACATTAAATATTTTATTATGAGAGTAATATGGATTATTGAACGTTGATAAGTTATTTTTAATTGATCGATTTTCAAATGATTCATGATTTAAGGCAATTAATATGATTTATTCATATCTATACATATATATTGGTATTATTTCGGAAATGAGATTTCCGAGGATTGAGCGATTTCGCTTTGTTCCACTTATTATGATTGGTTGATTTCATTTGTTTTCTACGAGGCTATGAATGTGTTTAATTGTATTTTAAGTCTCAGAAGTGCGGTCGGGGACCGTACTGAATTATAAATTATTAGGGGAAATGTACTTTATTCTCGTTTTCGGATTTTCACCATAGTAGGGTCTATGTATATTTATTGCTAGCTAGCATAGTCGCCTGATCCCATGCGAGGTGACGACTTGACCACATAGGTCAGATTCACGCTCGGTGGTCGACGTGTACAGGCATAGCTTGGGACGCTATAGAGTCTTGGAGACTCTGACCCTAAGCCTTAGAGGCTCAGTTTGTATATGGTGGTTTACATTCCCCTATTTTTATTCGATTTCGTTAATGGCCAATGGGATTGGCCCACATATATTCAAATACATATTATATTAACTTGGTATTCGGGAATATTTCGCTTATAAGAATTTCGGTTTTTTTTTTTATATAAATCCCCGAACTAAGGGTTGGGATTTTTATGTTAAGTGCATATGAAATTTAATCAGTAATGCATGCATCTTGGTTTTAACTATGAAAATGCGGAAAGTAATATAAAGGATATTCTGAAATTTTTGTAAAATAAAGTAAGTTTGTATTTATGTTTATTTTTCGTCCACTCACGCTATTGTCTTAAATTACTTTCCCTGGGCTCTTCGTTTTAAACTGCCCAGTTTTGCAGAGTTGTTCGGTGCCGGAGGCAGAGTACATAGTTCCTTTTTCCGCTGTCGGAAATAGTATGTTACTAGCTTAACCTACTTGTTGTAAATTGTTATTTTTCTTTGTAGAGTCGCTCTGATGCCTTGAGTATTTGTAAATTAAGAAATGCTTAGTTTTGAGTTGTAACCCGAAGTTGCTAACTGTTATGTGGTTAATGTTATGGATACAGTATTTCTTTTTATTAAACTTGAGTTCTTGTTGGAATTGGAGATTGTTTGAGAATTGGGGGAGCAGGTGGCTCCTAGAGTCAGGTTGGATATATTTTGAAGTGTTAGGTGATTTTACTGCCAGGTTGGGTTGGCTATTTTAAAGGAGGTTATGCCGAAATTTCGGTAGAACTCCCTTGAAGCGGTCCCCGCAGGACTTGCTCAGGATATTAAGGTAATATCCAGGGTGGGCCTGTCAGTTTGGTATCAGAGCATTAGGTCCTATTCTTTGAGTCATGCTACCTTGTATATTTGGTGTCACTTAGTAGCACTGAGTTGTGATTCGACCGCGGCGGATCATACACTCTTTGCTATTAGGTGCGCATAAAATATATAAGTTTGTTATTCTGGTGTGCTTATGTACACTATTCTGAGCTGTTTGTTTCCTCATGGACTATGCCTCGTGGACGCCGAACACGTGATGAGAACTCCTTTGAAGGCGGGGAGAGTAGTGCCATGGGAGGTTTGACTGGCACGTTAGAGCGACTTTTGAGTCGGGTTGCGGATTTGTTACCGGCCCCGGATGACCGTCAAGTGACTAGAAGAAAGGCAGTTAGGGAGGTCGGAGCTATTGAATTCAAGGGTAGTAAGGATGCCTTGGATGCTCACAATTGGATATCGAGGATGGAGAGAGCATTCCACGATACAAGAATTCCAGAGGATCAGAAAGTGAGCTTGGCGGTGACTTTTTTGGATGAGGCTGCGTATCATTGGTGGCAGGGTGTCATATCACAAGAGGGAGAAGCTGGAGACATGTCTTGGGATCAGTTCAAGACTCACTTTAACGCTCGCTACTTTACACCTGCCCACCTTAACAAGCTGCATTGGGATTTTCTGAAGCTGAAGAAAGGAGACCAGGAGAGTGTGTTAGAATTTGAGCAAAGGTTTACTACCATGGCTTATCATGTACCACATTTAGTCCCTAGTGAATTGAGTAAGATTGAGATGTTTGCTCAAGGACTTGGTGAACCTTTCTTAGACAAGATGACAGGTGCAGTGTACGCCACATTTGGGGATGCCGTTGGTGCTGCAATTGCAATTGAGAATCGCATAGCATCAGGTTTTCGACCCCGGGAATTTGGTGGTCCTAGTCAGGGTCCTTCCAAGAAAGCAGCTTCTTCCTCGGGTTCTGGATCTTCAGCTAGTAGCGGTCGTGGTAGTAGTGTGAGTAGTGGTACTAATTTCATATCCAGATGGAGAGGACCTTTCAGGGGTAGCTCAAGGGGTCCGTTTGGTAGACGCCGCCGCGACTCATTTAGAAGTAGTGGGAGCAATCAGGGTGGACAGTCAAGTAACCAGCCTTTTTAGTATGGACGGAGCCAATCTCAGGCAGGGGTGTGTTTTCAGTGTGGGCAGTCAGGTCATTTCAAGAGGGATTGCCCTTATCAGACTCATAGTACCATATCTGGATATGGTCAGTCATCAGCTGGCACTTGTAGTAGCGGTGTTCGCCCTAATGCTCCAACTAGAGGCAGAGGTCGTCCCACCACTCATGCAAGACTTCATGCCATGACGCAGCAGGAGGGTCGTGCTTCACCTGACGTGGTTATTGGTATGTTATCTATTTTTGGTCAACTTGCTTTTACTTTAATTGATCCCAGAGCGACGCATTCGTTTGTGTCTAGTAGATTTGTACTTTATGCCAATGTACCATCATCGCCTCTTCCAGGCAAGTGGCGTGTATTGTTACCTCCGGGTGGCATGTTTAGAATTGAGTGGGTGTTCAAAGGTTGTGATGTGTTGGTAGGAGGTTATAACTTGGCGGCAGACTTAATTCCTTTGTAATTGGTAGATTTGGATGTGATTTTGGGAATGGATTTCTTGGAAACTCATCATGCTTTGATGGATTGTTTCCACAAAACCGTAGTGTTTCATAGTCCAGGATTGCCTGAGATTGTTTTTCAAGGAGAGAGAAACATCCTTCCATCTTGTCTAATTTCAGCAGTGAGAGCTGGGAAATTATTGAGTAAGGGTTGCCAGGCATATTTAGCTAATGTGGTGGATGCTAGTGTGCGAACTCCAGAAATTAAGGACATCCCTGTTGTAATTGAGTTTCAAGGTGTTTTTCCGGATGAGTTGCCTGGTCTATCGCCAGTCCGAGAAATTGATTTTGCTATTGACCTGCTTTCTGGTATAACACCTATTTCTCAGGCACCCTATAGGATGGCCCCCGCCGAATTAAAAGAATTAAAAACCCAGTTGCAAGAGTTAGTGGACAAGGGTTTATTCGGCCTAGTGTGTCTCCGTGGGGCGCTCCAGTGTTGTTTGTCAAGAAGAAAGACGGTACTTTGAGGCTCTGTATTGATTACAGAAAGCTAAATCAAGTAACTGTGAAGAATAAATATCCTTTACCTCGCATTGATGACCTATTTGATCAATTACGAGGTGCCTCAGTCTTTTCTAAAATTGACTTGAGATCAGGATATCATCAGTTACGGATCAGGGAGCCTGATATACTTAAGACTGCTTTCCGGTCACGTTATGGCCATTATGAGTTTCTAGTGATGCCTTTTGGATTGACTAATGCACCTGCAGCTTTCATGGATCTTATGAATAGGGTGTTTCGGTCATGCCTTGACCGTTTCGTGATAGTATTCATTATTGATATTTTGGTGTACTCCAAAAATTTGAAGTTGCATGCTAAACATCTACGTTATGTCTTGCAGACTTTGAGGAATAATCAGTTGTATGCTAAGTTTAGTGATGGGATCACATGCGTGCACAATTTGTACCTGCAAAATAATCTCATACACATAATACCCTTCTTGTGTCGATTGTAGTATTGACAAGTAAGGATCGTTCTATCCGGGGAAATCAAGGGCTTTTAATCACATAAAGTATTGCAAATAAAGGGGGTGTCGATTTTTATAACTAATTACCTACTGAATTTTTACAAATTCTAAAACCTAAATTATTATATACAATTGATCATCACCTTTCACACAATCACCAAACACAAATCTCATTATACATGCAATAAAATTAAAACAAGTAATAGGGCAGCAGCAAATATCGAATTCAAGATCAATTAAGTTCCAATTTAATTAGAGCCAATGCGGTTATTCTAATTATTCAAAACATCACAAGTATTTAGAATCCAACATGCGTGTAATTCTAAACATGGTACTAATCAGTTTAATAACACAATGCGTAGAAATTAAACACAATTAGTACATAAGCACAATATGTCGAATTGGAACATGTTAGCAAGTATGGCGTCACCCATCTCACATCGACATGTAAATTTCCATAATTACTCTTACCCTTAGATTAATACATATTAAATCCAACATGCGTGTAATTCAACATGTATTAAATCAGAATATGAATTTAATACCTAGATAACACTCATGGCCATCGAATGCATCTAGATATCTCCTTCGGTTCCACACGAATTAAGGAAATAAACCTAATTAAAATCAAGAACACATTCAAAACCTACTGCCCATACAACATATTTAATCATATCACATGCATAAATCGGCAATCATATATAAAAATCCCAAACATTTATAACAAAGATCCAAAGATCCCATATATGATTATCAATACCGAAATTAAATCCAAAAACCAAAACATACTTCATAGACAAAGTTATGTTTAAATACAA
This sequence comes from Potentilla sterilis, assembly GCA_963682095.1. Classification (NCBI taxonomy): domain Eukaryota; kingdom Viridiplantae; phylum Streptophyta; class Magnoliopsida; order Rosales; family Rosaceae; genus Potentilla; species Potentilla sterilis. The sequence goes on from OY821756.1 coordinate 32,007,815, forward strand.
AGTAACAAAAACCAAAATAAAACAATCCATATTACAACCTTTGTTAGAGATTCGGCAAGGATTGGTGATGATGGATTTTTGTGAGAGATGGAAGGTGGATTCGGCTTTGCTCCTTGGTATGTAATTTCTGAAAATAATTTGGCAGGGATTCGGCAAGGTAAAAGTGAGGAAAGGGAGATCTTTTTTTCTGAAAATATGGGGAGGTATTTATAGAAGAGCAAGGGAACCTAGGGTTTTGTTAAAACCCTAGGGTTGTGCCGTGTGAATCATCCTCCTCTAGGGTTTCGGCAGCCCTCATCCTTCTCTTTAATTTCTGAAATTCTTTGGTCAAAATAGCTGGAAATGTGCAACAATATCTCTTGAATTATCTCTTATTATTTTCAGCAACAAGCTATTGAACCAAGCCTCCATTCAGTCCACATGCATCCCTTCTTTTCTCTTTTCTTCTTTTCCGAAATTCCTAGGATAATGGCTGAATAAGTCTTCATATTATCACTTGAATTATCCTTGAATTAATTCAGCAAAATACTTCCCCCTTTCTCTCAATTGCATTTACCGAAAATCCTTATAGATATTGCTGAATAATCTTCTAATTATCTCTTGAATTATTCTTGAATTAAATCAGCAATATCATCTTGAACCTTGCTTGAAATAAAGTCCACATTCGGTCCTTGCTTCTCTCTTCATAAATTTGCCGAAAATCCTTTGCTTATCTCTTCACAAATTCCTTGAATAATCAGAATTTATCCCCTCCTTTATCTTCAAATAAAATCTGAAAATAAAGAAAAGAAATAAAGAATTAATCCATGTATTAAACTTGTCCTAATCTAGACAAATGATGTCTTAACAAGACATATATGTAATAGATAAGATCATTAGATTAGGAAAGTTTCCAATTCAAATCAAGGAACTTACTAGATTGAGAAAGTTACTAGAATAGGAAAATCAAAATAGGAAAGTCGAAGAATAACAGTCATAGTTCAAGTAGGACTTTCCTAAACAGGACGATTCCTAATCCAAATAGGACTCTAAATTTTCCTCACATGTTTCAGAAACGACGAACAATAAAGATTTCTATTCCGACAAGTTTCATAGTCAAAACAGGTTTCCTAGTCCAAACAGGATTCCTAGTCAAATAAGGACTCTTCACATTTTCCGACAATTTCTACATTTTACGCTCAATTGTACACCAACTCTGCCAAAGACTCCAAACACGACTCAATGACTCTATATTACAACAATAAGGGTTAAGAATTGCATAAATGGGGGTAAAAACATATTAAGAACGTCGCATTTTATGCTCCTATCATTTAGCAAGTGTGAATTCTGGTTGGATAGTGTGGGATTCTTAGGCCATGTTGTTTCAGCTGAAGGAGTTAGGGTGGATCCCCAAAAGGTAGAAGCTGTAACCCGTTGGAGTAGGCCTACCAATGTGACGGAAATTCGGAGTTTCTTAGGTCTTGCAGGCTATTATCGGCGTTTTGTGCAGGACTTTTCGAAAATAGCCGCTCCTCTTACAAGGTTAACTAGAAAGGGAGTTAAGTTTGAGTGGTCAGACAAATGTGAGCAGATTTTTCAAGAACTCAAGACTCGCTTAACTAGTGCTTCAGTTTTAACCTTGCCTGATGATAGTGGGGAGTATGTGATTTTCAGTGATGCTTCTAGGCAAGGGTTGGGTTGTGTGTTTATGCAACACGGCAAGGTAATCTCTTATGCTTCTAGACAGTTAAAAGCACATGAGTTGAATTACCCCACCCATGATTTGGAGCTGGCGGCTGTGATTTTAGCACTTAAGTTGTGGAGGCATTATCTTTACGGAGCTAAATGTCAGATTTTTACTGATCACAAGAGCCTTCAGTATGTGTTTACTCAAAAAGAGTTAAACTTGAGACAACGGAGGTGGATGGAGTTGATTAAAGATTATGACTGTACTATAGAGTATCACCCAGGAAAAGCTAATGTTGTAGCAGATGCACTCAGTCGGAAACCCTCCTCCAGCTTATCACATTTGAGAGTAGTCCAAGTCTCAATTCTTTATGAATTGCGAGCTACAGGAGTTGAACTATCTGTGGACGAGGTTGGTGCCTTGGTAGCTAGTTTTCATGTGAGACCTATTCTAATTGATAAGATACGGGAGGCACAGTTTGAGGACCCATCTCTGGATCAAATAAGAGATAAAGCTTTAAGTAGCTCATGTGAGGATTTTTCCACTAGGAGTGATGGGACACTGCTATTCAAGAACAGGCTTGTTGTTCCAAATGATCAAACACTCAAACAGGAGATTATGGAAGAAGCACATAGTTCTGCTTACGCTATGCATCCGAGCAGTACAAAAATGTATCGGACTTTGAGAGACTTTTATTGGTGGCCAAATATGAAGAGAGAAATTGCGGCTTTTTTAAGTAGATGTTTGAGTTGTCAACAAATAAAAGCTGAGAGGCAGAGACCTGCAGGTTTACAGCAACCTTTGCAGATACCTGTGTGGAAGTGGGATCACATCACCATGGATTTTGTTTATGGTCTACCTCGCACCCGAAGTGGCCATGACGGTATTTGGGTGATTGTAGATCATTTGACTAAGTCGGCCCATTTTCTCCCAGTTCATAAAACTTTCAAGTTCGAGAAATTGGCAGAGTTATATTTAAATGAGATTGTGAGGCTTCATGGTGTACCTGAATCTATTGTATCTGATCGGGAACCCCGTTTTGTTTCTAGATTTTGGAAAGAGTTGCAAGCCGCTTTGGGGACTCGATTGCATTTTAGTACTGCTTTCCATCCTCAAACATATGGTCAATCCGAGAGAACCATCCAGACCTTGGAAGACATGTTGAGGTCGTGCGTAATGCAATTCAGAGGTAATTGGGATGAGAAACTACCTTTGATAGAGTTTGTCTACAATAATAGTTACCATTCTAGTATTGATATGGCACCATTTGAAGCCTTATATGGGAAACAGTGTCGTACACCTCTATGCTGGAATGAAGTGGGAGAAAAAGAACTTGCTGCTCCAAATATCATCCACACCACAAATGAGAATGTCAAGGTTATTAGAGATAAGCTCAAAACCGCTCAAAGCAGGCAGAAGAGTTATGCTGATAACCGCAGAAGAGATCTTGAGTTTCAAGTGGGTGATTGGGTATTCTTAAAGCTGTCTCCTTGGAAAGGTGTGGTTCGCTTTGGAAAGCGCGGGAAACTTAGTCCAAGGTATATCGGGCCGTATGAAATTACAGAACGTATTGGCCCCGTTGCTTATCGATTGGAGTTATCTCCTGAGTTGTCAAAAATACATGATGTCTTTCATGTTTCCTTGCTTCGTAAATATATTGTCGATCCATCACATATTTTAGAAGAGCAGCCTATTAGTTTAAAGAAGGATTTGACTTATGAAGAACAACCAGTTGAAATTCTGGATCGAAAGGAGCAAATGCTTAGGAATAAGATCATACCACTTGTGAAAGTGCTTTGGAGAAGTCATGACATAGAAGAAGCTACATGGGAACCGGAGGAACAGTTGAGACATCAGTACCCCTACCTCTTCTGTTAGCAGGTATGTAAATTTCGAGGTCGAAATTTTTATAAGGAGGGGAGAATTGATACGCCCCGAACCTTATTTATTTTATGGGTGATTTTAATTTACGTTTGAGCTCGTGAGAGTTATTTTTCTTTATTTGGTTTGCACGGAAATCTTCTGTTTGTGAGAGAGAGATTTCGTTAAAACGAGGTTGTGGTTATGTGAAATATTTATTTTGGGACTCAAATTGCAAAGTGGTGGTGAAAACCCATAACTCTCCGATTTTTTTATCGGATATAAATAGAGGAATGGAAATTTCCCAATTTGGAAATTTTTTCCCTTTTCCTCTTTTCTCCTTCTTTCCTTTTCTCTTCTTCCTTTTCTTCCCTCTCTTCTCCCTGATACTTCTCTCGGCTACCACCATCTCCACCCTATCTTCACGTCCGGCCACCAAATCATCTGCTACCGGTGCCGGACGACTCCTCTCCTCTCCCTTTCTTAACTGCGGTAGCGGCGTGGCGCAAAGCCCCGCCGCTCGGAGAGTTTGAGCCTAAGAACAGTCAAAGGCTGTGGCACCGGAGCTCCCTCCTCCGGCCACCAATCGGCTCGAGGTTAAAGGGAAAAGAAAGGTCTCGATTCGTCTAACCTCTCCACTAGAGGATTTTGATCGAATCGTAGCAGGTAAGGAGGAGTTAGGGATTGAAATTTTAGGGTTTTTGGGTCCGATTTGGGGGTTTATGAATTGGATGTTTTGGATGCTGTTAGAGGTTGATTTGGGGGTCAGATGGTGGATTAGGTGTGTTTAGGTTGAATTCGCAGTCCAATTGCTAAAAATTGGGGGAAATTTCGATGAAGGGGAGCTGTGGCCGCCGTGTCGGCCGCCACGTGCGGTGGATGCAAGGTTTTTGGGTGGCGGGGATAAGAGAATTGAAGTCCTGAGGTGTTGTTGGATCGGTTGGTTTGATTTGGGGTGGAAATGGAGGCGTTTTGGCCTCTGTGGCGGTGCTGCCGGCGGCGGTGGCGGCGGCGCTGCTGCTTCTGGCGGCCAGAGGTGAATTCAAGGTAAAAAGGGTAAAAGCAAAATGGTAATTGGTAAACAGTAACTTAGTAACAGTAAAACAGTAAAAGTAAAACAGTAAAAGTAAAAAAGATAAATAGTAATTCAGAAGTTACTATTTGACTGTTTTTAACCACTTTTAATTTATGGTCAAAGCTGATTTTGGGTGTTTAAATGAGATTTTCGATGGCTAGACCATTAAAGGATTAAATGGTCGAGAATGAGGTCTATTGAATAAGTTCGGTCGATACTTATTCGAGAAGTTTACGTTGGGTTAGTTGGGAATCTCGGTTGAGTGAGGACGCCTTTAAATTTAGTTTATAATTGAATTTCGAGCTAGAGTTTTTCTAAATATTTTTCTTTACAGACCGACGAGAAGCTCAACTTGAGGAGGACTCGACTCGGCGACAAGTTTAATTACTGTGAGTGGACTTTTGTTTTGAATCGATGCATGCATAAAGATTTTGAACACTTTGGGGGGTTTTACATTAAATATTTTATTATGAGAGTAATATGGATTATTGAACGTTGATAAGTTATTTTTAATTGATCGATTTTCAAATGATTCATGATTTAAGGCAATTAATATGATTTATTCATATCTATACATATATATTGGTATTATTTCGGAAATGAGATTTCCGAGGATTGAGCAATTTCGCTTTGTTCCACTAATTATGATTGGTTGATTTCATTTGTTTTCTACGAGGCTATGAATGTGTTTAATTGTATTTTAAGTCTCAGAAGTGCGGTCGGGGACCGTACTGAATTATAAATTATTAGGGGAAATGTACTTTATTCTCGTTTTCGGATTTTCACCATACTAGGGTCTATGTATATTTATTGCTAGCTAGCATAGTCGCCTGATCCCATGCGAGGTGACGACTTGACCACATATGTCAGATTCACGCTCGGTGGTCGACGTGTACAGGCATAGCGTGGTACGCTGTAGAGTCTTGGAGACTCTGACCCTAAGCCTTGGAGGCTCAGTTTGTATATGGTGGTTTACATTCCCCTATTTTTATTCGATTTCGTTAATGGCCAATGGGATTGGCCCACATATATTCAAATACATATTATATTAACTTGGTATTCGGGAATATTTCGCTTATAAGAATTTCGGTTTTTTTTTTTTATATATAAATCCCCGAACTAAGGGTTGGGATTTTTATGTTAAGTGCATGCGAAATTTAATATCTCAGTAATGCATGCATCTTGGTTTTAACTATGAAAATGCGGAAAGTAATATAAAGGATATTCTGAAATTTTTGTAAAATAAAGTAAGTGTGTATTTATGTTTATTTTTCGTCCACTCACGCTATTGTCTTAAATTACTTTCCCTGGGCTCTTCGTTTTAAACAACCCAGTTTTGCAGAGTTGTTCGGTGCCGGAGGCAGAGTACATAGTTCCTTTTTCCGCTGTCGGAAATAGTAGGTTACTAGCTTAACCTACTTGTAGTAAATTGTCCTTTTTCTTTGTAGAGTCGCTCTGATGCCTTGAGTATTTGTAAATTAAGAAATGCTTAGTTTTGAGTTGTAACCCGAAGTTGCTAACTGTTATGTGGTTAATGTTATGGATACAATATTTCTTTTTATTAAACTTGAGTTCTTGTTGGAATTGGAGATTGTTTGAGAATTGGGGGAGCAGGTGGCTCCTAGAGTCAGGTTGGATATATTTTGAAGTGTTAGGTGATTTTACTGCCAGGTTGGGTTGGCCATTTTAAAGGAGGCACTACCAGAAAAAAGAGCATTACCGACGAAATAAAAAAAACGGCCGACGACATGCTTTTTTATTCGGTTATTCCCAAGAATGGCCGACGATTTTTTATTTCGTCGCTAAAAATAAAAAATCGTCGGCTATTCCCCAAGAATGGCCGACGATTTTTTCTTTCGTCACTAAAAAATATTTTTCGTTAGCTATACCCCTAGAATGACTGACGATTTGGATTTTCGTCGGCCTTTCTCTAAAACATTAGCCGACAAAAACTTTTGAAAGTTTGGCCGACGAAATTGGAATTTACGTCGGCTATAAGTCTTTATATTTTCAGATCTGGACAGAAGCTGCTAATTTAAAAAAAAAAAAACGAAAAAAACGGGAGAAAGAGTGAAAAATCTGTGGGTATTGTTGAAATCCGTTCTCTCTTACATTGTGGAGCTATATATATGTACGTATATGTGTATATATGTTGATTTTGAGTTTTAGTGATTTTGATATAGTAAGTGATTTTTTGTTTTGTTGTTGTTTTAGTGTTAGAATGTATGTATATATGTTGATTTTGAGTTGTAGTTGAGTTGATTTTCAGTTAGAGTTTAATTATGTGTTTTAATTTGATGTTATTTTAATTAGTGTTAAAATATATATATATATATATATATATATATATATATATAAATATGTTAATTAATGGTTGTTGATAGTGTAATGAACTTAAATAATGGTTGTTAATTAATGGTATATATATATGAGTTGATGTTGATAATAATATATATTGTAATATATATGCGTTAATTAATTTATTATTAATTAAAGTTATACATATATATTATTATCAGGCTTTATATGGATCGAGATAAGAGTTGGATTTCGCTTCCAAGGCATGACCGACGATACACTACAGGAGTTGTGGATTTTTTGCAGTTCGTCGAGGAAAATGCAAACGGGAGTGAATACCTGATGGAAGCCGAAACTCACATAATTTATTACCCTGCAAAATGTCATCGTTAGTATGGATAAGTAGGGATCGTTCAGTCCGGGGAAATTCAGGGTGTTCAATCACATGAAATATTACAAATCATATGGGGGTTCAAAGATGGAATTAATACTAATTTACGAAACTAAAAACAGAAAATAAAACCTAAACTAAATATATACACATGATCATCTTCTTTCACACATATCACATAACACAATTCTCACAAAACATGTAACAACAATTGGCAAGGAAACATGGCAACAGATTTCAACACTCAACAAGATTTATTTAGTTCCAATCTAATTAGAGCCTCTGCAGTTATTCTAATCGTTAATAGACTTCTCAAGTATTTAGAATTAACTCTGCGTATAATCCTAAATTATGCTAATCGGTTTAAAGACACTCTGCGTAGAAATTAAACACGAAGAACACATAAGCACAAGAGTCAAATATTGGAGACATATTAGCAAGTATGGCGTCACCTCATCTCACATCGACATGTAAATTTTCAGAATTACTCTAGCCCTAAGAACAAACACAAATCAAACCAACTCTGCGTATGATTCAATTCATATTCAATTCGGCAAGTGAAACTAAAACACAAGGTACAACCATGATCATTGGCAGCCCTCATGCATCAATTTATATGCATACCAATTCAGAAAATAAACCAAATAAAACCAAGTATTAAAACCGAAACCTACTGCCCTAAATCCTAACTAAAAATCATCACATGCATTGATACACAATTCAGCAATTAGACAATTAAACAAGATATCCGAAAATCCAAAATAGAATTACATAAACCAAATAAACATCCACAAATTCTTACAACCTTCATAGACAAAGTTTTGTAATTACACAGAAAAATACTAGCCATGAGTTAAGAGTGAATCACACTTTGAAGAACCTTGAGAAGCTTCAACAAAGGTGTGGATTCGGTGGAAGGTGACAAGATGCGTTCTTGATGAAGGTGAAGGTGGGATCGGCAAGTATTCTCCTATGGAAGTTGTGGTATTATTTGGACAGAGTTTTGGCTAGGTAAAAGTGAGAGAGAAGAGATGATTATTCTGAAATTATGTTGTGGTATTTATAGAGGCAAGGGAGGCAGCTAGGGTTTACAAAACCTAGTTTTTCTCAAACTAATCCTGGTGGCAGATTTGACTTTCGCGTGAAGATTATGGAATATCTTTCTCTAAAAAATAGATATTAAGGTGATTCCAGTTGGGTTGGAAACTAGACTCCCGTAGCTTTCTATCCATATAAGGCTCGAACTCTGATTCATTGTGAGCTGTCCGGGAGAGTCCGTGGAAGTTGGATGACGTGCACAGGAATTCTGCCGAATTTGATCAGGATTTGTTGCGATTTTCTTCCTCTATTTTCTGCCGAAAATTCCCAAGATAATGGCTGAATAATTAAGCAATATCTCTTTAGGTTTTCCATGAATTAATTCAGCCAAGAATCTTGCACAAAGGATGGAATTCAGTCCACATTCGTAAGCCAAATCCATGTAGAACTCGGTTTAGGTTTTCTTCTTTCGGCAGACTTGACCTTTATGCATTCAAACCGGCATAACTTTTTGCGCAGGAAAGATTTTGCTGCAATTCCAAGTCCCAGAGAAACTAGACTCGTAGAGCTTTCCAACGGCATATGGCTCGTTCTCTGGTTCTAAGCGATGTGTCCCACAGAAATTCCGGAAGTCAGGACACAGTCCCAGGAAAATCCTGGTAGTCCCTGGATTGGTTTGCTCAAACTGCCAAGTTGCAGCCTTCATTTGGGTGACTTCCTGAACTCCGATTGATCTGAAATTTTGATACAATACACCTTAGCTTGCCAATTATATGCATACCAAATTGAATCAAATTTGGAATAGGATAGATCAGTTTAGCACAGGCCTCAATATCATGAAAACAACATATTTTGCACTTTTTCCTCAGATTTCTTTACTTAGTCGTTTTTTTGACAATTAAGCACATTTTCTCCAAAACTCTACCAAAGGGACACTAAACTAAAATATGACTCTATCTTACAATAATAAGGGTTAAGCATTGGATAAATGGGGGTAAAAACATATTAAGAACGTCGCATTTTATGCTCCTATCAATACCATTATTGCCCGTGCAAGAAATGTAAGTGTCGCAGTGATATGTGTCGATTTCCGATTAGGACAGTATGAGAGCACCTAAAGAGTAATGAGTTTTGGCCGAAGTACAAACGTTGGATATATCACGGTGAGCCATCATTAGATGGATCGCATGATCATGGGCAATTTTTTGAGGCGGGCAGTAGTAGTACATCCAACGATCCAACAATGGCATTCGTCAACGACGTGTTTCCTTTTGAAAGCGGTGTACGTGGGGAACAATATATGCATGACCCGGTGCAGCCATTCCCACAAGTTGTCAACACTGCTGCCTTTGACAAGTACAACAAACTGATTGCATTGCAACAGACCCCTGTGTCTTCAAGTTCTGAGAAGACAGTTCTTGAAAGTGTGATGGAGGTAATGAGGATTAAAGTCGAGACAAAATCGACTATCAGGCAAGTGGATGAATATCTACAGTACACTTCTTCGTTATTGGAGGAGGGTCATCGTAATCCTACCAATCACCGTAAGGTCCGAAGTATCCTCAAAGATCTAGGGCTTTCCTACATTAAGATCCATGCATGCGCATTTAACTGCGTTCTCTTCTGGGGTAAAGATGCAGAAGGGAATGACCTTGCTAGCCTTGACGCATGTCTGATATGTCATTCTGACCGATATAAGTTGACGGGAGCAGGCAATAGGAAACCTGTGAAAGTGCTACGGTATTTTCCGTTGAGAGATAGGCTTGAGCGGTTGTACATGTCAGAAACCACCGCAAAAGCTATGAGATGGCACGGTGAGCGGGACTTGGGAGACGCAGATATCATGACACACATCTCTGACGGAGCGGCTTAGAAGCATATAAACAATGAGTTTCCTCATTTTGCGTCAGATGTCAGAAACGTCAGGCTCGGGCTCTCAACCGACGGGTTCAACCCTTTCGGCACCATGAGTCTTTCATACAGTATATGGCTGGTGGTTTTGGTACCTTACAACCTTCCTCCGTGGATGTGCATGAAGAAGGAATATAATATGTTGACGTTGTTGATTCCGGGGCCTGGTTACCCAGGGAAATGTCTCGATGTGTATATGAGACCATTGATTGAAGAGCTTAAGGTATTGTGGGACGTTGGTCATCCCACATTTGACAAGTACAAGCAGGAGACGTTCCAGATGCATGCCATGGTTATTGGTACCATCAGTGATTTTCCTGCTTATGGGATGTTGTCGGGCAGCGTTGTTAGGGGATACAAGGCTTGTCCAGAGTGCCACAGCGATTATGGGAGCACCCCTCATTGCAACAAGATATGCAGAATGGGTCATCGTGTGTTCCTTCCGGCGGATCACCACTGGCGTTACGAGTCCGCCGCATTTGATGGAACCGAAGAACACGGTGGTCCTCCCAGAAGATGGACGGGAAGAGAAATTTTAGCAGTGCTTAATGAGTACGATTTTAGGCCCCTCAGCAATCATCCCGATATTGTAGCGGAAATACCAGAAAGACCTGAGGAGTACAAATTCTGGACACATAAGAGCATATTGTGGGAACTTCCGTACTGGTGTGAGTTGCTGATCCGTCACTTCCTAGACGTTATGCACATAGAAAAAAATGTTTCTGAAAGTGTGGTGGGCACAACGCTGAACTTGGAGGGGAAGACGAAAGACGGTCCTAAGGCTCGCACTGATCTGCAAAACATGAATATCAGAAAACAACTATGGTTGAAACAAGGGAAGAGAAAAATGCCTCAAGCTCCTTCACCGCCAAGCGTGAGCATAAACCAGAAATTTTCCATTGGATAAGTCGGGCCAAGTATCCTTCAGGCTTTGCTGGAAATATAGCCAAGTGTGTGAACAGACAATTCAACAATCTGTACGGGTTGAAAAGTCATGACAATCATATCCTGCTACAACGTCTCTTCCCTGTTTTCATATGCGTGATTTCGTCGGCTAAAACTATATTGAAAAATACATATTTTATTTTAGACACAAAACGACAAAAGAATAGCCGACGAGTACTAGGTTTGATTTCGTCGGCTATTCTTTAAAAAAAAAAAACAGACCACCTTCCATTTTCTATCACTATCGACAACCCATTGCTTCATCCTTCAAATGCAAATGTGTCGTGAAATAAGATATGACCGAAATAATGAAATACGTTTACGGTTGAAAAATGACACGATTCCGACAAAATCTGCGTGCCGAATGTTGCGGTTGACTGTTTTTTACTTCTGTTTTCCTATAGGTAGCCTCACGGTCAGTAAATATTTTGAGGAAAATTTTTATACGATTAGTTGCGTCTTATCGATTTGAAACTATTATCTATTGAAGGTCAGGCCAAAAAACGTCATTTACACATGCCAATTTCCATTTCTAAGCGTTTAAAGGGTTGACTCACCCGGTTGACCGTCCCGATCGAGGCTTTAACGTTGTCAGATGTAGTTGGATTTTTTTTCATACATGTATTTAATCTTAACGGTGATATCTGACGGTTGGAATAGATTTTCCAAAGTTTTAGATTCAAAATCGGAACATATGCACTAATGTTCCTTAACTTGTTTACTAAGTGTTTAAGTGAATGTATAGTTTCAAATAGTTACTAAACGTACACTCTTCAAATGCAAATGTGTCGTGAAATAAGATATGACCGAAATAATGAAATACGTCTACGGTTGAAAAATGACACGATTCCGACAAAATCTGCGTGCCGAATGTTGCGGTTAACTGTTTTTTACTTCTGTTTTCCTATAGGTAGCCTCACGGTCGGTAAATATTTTGAGGAAAATTTTTATACGATTAGTTGCGCCTCATCGATTTGAAACTATTATCTGTTGAAGGTCAGGCAAAAAAACGTCATTTACACAGGCCAATTCCCGTTTTAAAGCGTTTAGAGGTTTGACTTCGCAGTTTGATCAAAGGTTTAGCCGACGAATTCAAATATTTCGTCGGCTAAACTCTTGCGATCCGCTTATTGTCCGTCGTTGGATGGCTCAGATCCAACGGCTGTGATTTTCCAAAGTATAGCCGACGAAATATTTGTATTCGTCGGCTAAACTCTTGCGATCCGCGCCTTTTCATTGTCCGCTGTTGGATGGGGGAGATCGGACGGCTGCTGAGCGCCTAAAGTATAGCCGACGACATTCAAAGAATAGCCGACGACATTCAAAGTATAGCCGACGATATTAAAGATTTCGTCGGCTATAGTAAAGAATAGCCGACGAAATCTTTTTTAATCGTCGGCTATTCTATCGGGTATAAGTTTGAAACTGCCGAACCCTAGCCTCCGTTTTCTGCATTTTTCCCATTTCTCCTCCGTTTTTCTGCTTTGCGATCCGCAGCGCCTCAGACAGATCCGCACCGCCCCTCTCCTCCTCCTCCTCCTCCTCAAATCGACGACGAATTCTCCTCCTCCTCCTCCATCCGGTTGAATCCTCCTCCTCCGATCGAAACTCCTCCTCCTCCTCCTCCGATCCGATCCGGTAATTTTTTTTTTCAATTTAATTTAATTTAATAAATTATTATATATTTAATTGTAATTATATAAATGGTTATATATTTGTTATATATTTGTTAATAAATTTAATTTTAACAAATTGTTATATATTTGTTATATATTTTATTTTAATTATATAAATTGTTATATAATAAATTGTTATATAATAAATTGTTATATATTTGTTAATAAATTTAATTTTAACAAATTGTTATATATTTGTTATATATTTTATTTTAATTATATAAATTGTTATATAATAAATTGTTATATATTTGTTAATAAATTTAATTGTTAAATATTTGTTATAATTTAGGTATATAAATTGTTATATATTTAATTTTAATTATATAAATTGTTATATAAATTGTTAAATTAATTATATATATAAATTGGTAGTCTAATTATATATATATATATATATATATATATATATATATATATATGTTAATAAAGAAATATAGTTATATTTGTATATAAATAGTTATATTTAGGTTAATGGTTAGTATTATTTAAAATGGCCGCGGTTGCAGATGGCCGATGCATTCAGATAGTTCTTCGGAGGCCGTCGTTCCAGATCGAGAGGTTCTGGAAGTTCCGCCGGTTCCGCAGACTCCGACAGGACCCTTAGCCAGCCTGAGAGGACCACCAGCCAGCCGCGGAGGAGTGTGGATTCCTCCCAGCCGCGGAGGACTGTGGATTCATCCCAGCCGCGGAGGAGTATGAGTTCTCGGCACCAGACCCTTCTCCAGGCGGGGCGGCCGTCGAGCAGTTCACTTCCGCCTGTCGGGCCAGATGCTCCGAGGTTCAGTCGGCAGCTATTTCAGGATGAGATAGCTGCAGACGTTCCTCAGGTTCGTATGCCTGAGGTTCATCGGGAGCCGATGAGGAGTCCGACGACGTCTGCTGCCGACTCGACTGAGGGTCATACTCTCCCAAACCAGCTCTACCTCCCGTACAACATTCCGGCGATACCGGAGGTCGACTATCGTGGTGTGCCCATATGGCCTTATATGCCTCAGTACGTGAGTGCTGCGGAGGCATACCAGCAGCAGCCATTTAAGAACCCTGACCACCTTATTTCGGCGAGGAGAAAAGGAAAGTCGACAGACGAGTCATCCAGTTCAGGTAACATTTGATTTTATTAATTAAATATTTTATTAAAATTAACGCACTAATATTTAATTTTATTAACCAATCGTCGTTTTTGTGATAGGGACAGCCGCTAGCAGTTCACGAAGGAATACGAGAGGTGTCATATGTTTTGACACGCTCAGGAGAACTGTTGAGCGCAGCGGGAGGATCCAGATCAACGAACCTCCTAATCAGGAGGTTCAGGGGAAAAAAAACGCGACTACTCGGGTTGCGTGGGGGCACTGATTAGGGACAGAGTCCCTATGTTGTGGACCCGGTGGGTTGATGTGCCCGAAGAAATAAAGAGGGAGGTGAACAACGCCGCGCCGGTGAGTAATTTAAAAAATTTAATTTATTTATCGTAATATTTAATAATTTTCGGTATTGTTACAATTGTAAAACTAATAAAATATTATCTTTCAGACATTCTTCGAGATTGCCGAACACAAGCGGGATTGGGCGGACTCCGTGCAGAACTCGAGGTACGTTGGGAATTCTTCATCTTATAATTTGAAATATTTTATGATATTAATAATATTTCTAATGCACTTTTGTTTCTTTCGTAGGTTCAAAGAGTGGAAGAACGAGCTCCGTTCCCACTATAACAAATACGACAACCGTGGTCGTATGGGTACTCCTAGAGAGTTCATGTTCAGGGAGTACGAGTGGCGTTGGTTGAAGACAGTAGACTTCAACAACCCAGTTATGGTAAATACTAAACTTCAATACAAATGTTTATTTTGTTAAAATTTTAATTATTAGTTTAATTATTTTATATTTATTACACTAATATTTTTTTATGTATTTTTCTAATATTTTATTATTTGTTTGAAGGAACGGTCTCGCATAAACTCTGCGAACCGCCGCCGTAACACAACCCCCCATCATGCTGGTTCTAGGCCGTTTGCACAATATCAGGAGGAGACGCTTAGAGATCATCCTGATAGCAACCCGTACGTGGAGACGTTCAAGGTCGCTTATCCACAAGCGACAGAACAGCTCGTAAGTCGTTCATTACGACTTTAAAATTTTAATTATCAATTTTACTTAATTATATATTTGTTAGAATATTAATTCTTTTTTTTTTCCGTCCAATTAGGAGAGGGTTAACCGGGCCGAAGAAGAGGTGTTCCAGCAAGTAGTTCGGGAGACACAACCGAACATTTCAGAGGCAGATCTGGAAGAAGCCCTGCGCCAGGTCGACCGGTCCAATGTCCAAACGGCAGCGAGGATGTTCGACGCAGCCTTCCCAAACCGGTCAAACAACTACTACTGTCGGGGTTTGGGAAGTTCTGGACTAGGGCTTCTGAAGACCACTAAGGGAGGTCAAAAGAAGGGAGGCGGGGAGAGCCAACAGATGAGGGGGGAAGTGCAGCGATTGGCAGAAGAAAATGCAAGGTTGGCGGCCGAGTTCCAGAGATCACAAGAGGAACAACGCAGATCACAGGAGCAACACTGCAGAACACAGCAGTATTATTTCGATCTGTCCAGTTGGTATGCTGAATGCGAGAGAATTCGGCAACACAACTATGTCGGCCAACAAAACTGGTGGATGGATATGTTCGCGGCACAACAACAAAACCTTGAACCCCCGCCCCCGTTTCAGCCGTTACTTGAACCTCCAATGCCTCAACTTCCCGAGGATGACGAGCATGATGGAGAGCAGGATGCTGGGGATGACGTGGTGGACTTTAGTGGTTTAGGTGATGATTAGTAGGGTTATATGTTATGTATATTGGAACGAATTAAATAATAAGTCATTTAGACGTGTTTCTTATTGGTGCAAATGTATGGACTGTCTTTGTGATTTGCAGGTTGCTTGGAATGGTAATTTCGAAAATAATTTAATTTTTTTTTCACCAAATGTAAGAATAGCCGACGATTTTGGCATTATTTCTTCGGCTATAAGAACTATAGCCGACGATTTTTACCAATATTCGTCGGCTATAAGTCTTATAGCCGACGAAAATTACCTTATTTCGTCGGCTATAACTAATTAATGTCTATTAAAATATTAATATATTTCGACCAAATAACCGACGAAATAGATGAAATCGTCGGCTATAGTTCAGAACATATAGTCGACGAATTTCATCGGCTATATTTTACGATATCGTCGGCCATACTCGAAAATACCCGACGAATTTCGTCGGATATTTTGCCAAGGTTTGGTCGACGAAATGATGTTTCGTCGGTAAAGTCGTCGGCCATACTCGCATATAGCCGACGATTTCCTTTTTTTCGTCGGCCAATGGTATAGCCGACGGCGTTTTTCCGACGAATTATAGCCGATGAAAATTTTGTCGGCAGAAGGTATAGCCGACGAAATTTCGGCATAGGCGATGAAAATTTTTTCGTCGGCTATGCCCTCGGATCTGGTAGTGAGGTTATGCCGAAATTTCGGTAGAACTCCCTTGAAGTTGTCCCCGCAGGACTTACTCAGGATATTAGGGTTATATCCAGGGTGGGTCCTGTCAATAGTCGCCTGATCCCATGCGAGGTGACAACTTGACCACATAGGTCAGATTCACGCTCGATGGTCGACGTGTACAGGCCTAGCGTGGGACGCTACAGAGTCTTAGAGGCTCAACTTATATTGAGGCTAGCTAGCATAGTCGCCTGATCCCATGCGAGGTGACGACTTCACTACCAGAAAAAAGGCTTTTCCCGACAAAAAAAAAAAACGGCCGACGAAATAAAATTTTCGTCGGCTATTCCCAAGAATGGCCGACGAAATTTTTTTTCATCGCAAAAAAAAAAAATTCGTCGGCTATTCCCCTAGAATGGCCGACGATTTGAATTTTCGTCGCTAAAAAAAAAAATCGTCGGCTATTCCCATAGAATGGCCGACGATTTGAATTTTCGTCGGCTATTCCCATAGAATGGCCGACGATTTAAATTTTCGTCGGCTATTCCCATAGAATGGCCGACGATTTAAATTTTCGTCGGCCTTTCTCTGAAACTTTAGCCGACGAAAATTTTTGGAAGTATGGCCGACGAGTACTAGGTTTGATTTCGTCGGCTATGATTAAAAAAAAAAAAAAAAAAAGAACAGCTTCCATTTTCTATCACTATCGACAAACCATTGCTTCGTCCTTCAAATGCAAATGTGTCGTGAAATAAGATATGACCGAAATAATCAAATACGTCCACGGTTGAAAAATGAGAAGATTCCGACAAAATCTGTGTGCCGAATGTTGCGGTTAACTGTTTTTTACTTCCGTTTTCCTATGGGTAGCCTGACGGTCGGTAAATATTTTGAGGAAAATTTTTATACGATTAGTTGCGTCTCATCGATTTGAAACTATTATCTGTTGAAGGTCAGGCCAAAAAACGTCATTTAGACAGGCCAATTATCATTTCTAAGCGTTTGAAGGGTTGACTCACCCGGTTGACCGTCCCGATCGAGCCTTTAACGTTGTCAGATGTAGTTGGATTTTTTTTCATACATGTATTTAATCTTAACGGTGATATCTGACGGTTGGAATAGATTTTCCAAACTTTTAGATTCAAAATCGGAACATATGCACTAATGTTCCTTAACTTGTTTACTAAGTGTTTAAGTGAATGTATAGTTTCAAATAGTTACTATACGTACACTCTTCAAATGCAAATATGTCGTCAAATAAGATATGACCAAAATAATGAAATACGTCTACGGTTGAAAAATGACAAGATTCCGATAAAATCCGCGTGCCGAAAGAATGAAATCAGTCAAAACCCGGTTTACTGTAGATTTGGCGTCCGGCGTCCGAATGATGATTGTGATACCATTCCGGAAAGGGAACGACGCCAGGAACAAAACTCGTCGCTTCGCCACAACGTGTGGGCTTTTTCGGGCTTTCGAGTTCGTTTAGGGCCTCAAAACGGCATTTTAGTATGTTTTCATAGAATAGCCGACGAAACATTCAAATTTCGTCGGCTATTCTCTAAGTATAGCCGACGAATTCAAATATTTCGTCGGCTAAACTCTTGATCCGCGCCTTTTTATTGTCCGCCGTTGGATGGCTCAGATCCGACGGCTGTTGATTTTCCAAAGTATAGCCGACGAAATATTTTAATTTCGTCGGCTATTCTCTAAGTATAGCCGACGAAATCTTTTATTTCGTCGGCTATACTCCTTCTAAATCTTTTAAATCCTCCAGCCTTTTTTCTCTCCTCCGGCCTCCTCTTCCTCCTTCCCCTCCTCCTCCTCCTCCTCCTCCTTCCCCTCCTCCTCCTCCTCCTCCTTCCCCTCCTCCTTCTCCTCCTCCTCCGGCCTCCTCCTCCTCCTCCTTCCCCTCCTCCGATCCGGTATTTTTTTTTGCCCAAAATGCAGTTATAGCCGACGAAATTAACATTATTTCGTCGGCTATAACTGCATTTTTTAATATATTCCGACGAAATAGCCGACGAAATAGCTCAAATTCGTCGGCTATACTTCAGAACAAATAGCCGACGAAACCAAATTTCGTCGGCCATACTCGAACAAATAGCCGACGAAATCATTTTCGTCGGCCATAATTCGTCGGCCAAGGTTGGAATGGCCGACGAAATGGTTTTTTTCGTCGGCCATTGGTATTACCGACGGGGTATTTCCGACGACTTATAGCCGACGAAAATTTCGTCGGTAGAAGGTATAGCCGACGAAAAATTGGCATAGCCGACGAAAAAAATTTCGTCGGCTATTCCCTCCGATTTGGTAGTGCTTGACCACATAGGTCAGATTCACGCTCGGTGGTCGACGTGTACATGCATAGCGTGGGACGCTATAGAGAGTCTTGGAGGCTCGACCCTTAGCCTGAGAGGCTTAATATTAAATGGTGGTAATGACGTTTTCCCCTATTTTATTATATGACCAATAGGATTGGTCATGATTTTATATTATTTGAGTTTCGGGAATATTTTCTCTTATGAGACTTTCTGTTATTTCATAAATTCCCGAAACAGCGATGCTTGATTTTATATGACCAATGGGATTGGTCGTGGAACATTATTATTCAATTTTAAAAGTATACAGTTTTGAATATAAACCAAAATACTACTTGTTTATTGGACATTTCTGCTGAGCTTGCTATTTTTTTATGAAAATATTGGGAGTGGGCCGATGGGGATTTTATCACTTGATTTAGATTGTTAATTATGTTAGTCCTTGTTCCCAGTGGGCAGGAGGTTGTGGTATGGGAGCAAAGAGATGTTTTGTTTGGATAATGGGTTATATTTTAGACTTGTTTCGGATTTCCGAGGGAAATCCTGGGACGAGTCCTCTCAATTGGTATCAGAGCGGGGATATGATCCTAGAAATTTAGCTGTGGGGGAAGAATTAAGATTTAATCAGGATATGGATAATGATTTTCGCGGATTATCTGTCGCTGAAATTTTATTTTGGTAAGAGTTATTTGCCTTGAATTATTGGCATTATGGTAATGCTTGCGAATGGTGTCGTATGTGGAATTGACCATAATTGAGTTTTGTTTGAACTAAGAATCCTATTGTGTTGTTCGCACTTGGAATTTGGCAGTTGTCATATAATTAGTTGTCCAGTACATGAAAGAGAGTTAGTTATGGCTTTTGTCTGATGATTGAAACAGTTGAGTGATGGTTATGTGGGGTTTGGCTACTGTGGCTTTGTACTTGAAATTGGCTACATCCGGGTTAAGTTTAATTATTAGTTAATCTGGTGATAATTGACTTGTGAAAAATGTTTGTAGTCTGTGGGTTTGGTTTTGGTGGCTATTGAATTTGTCAAGCTGAGTGTAATCTTCAAGAAGTATAATGTGATTTTGTGAATATGGATGATATGAATGTAAAGTGATTAAACAATGAGGTTCTTCATAGGTTATTGTTTGTGTTAACTCTAGTTCTAAGGTATTATTTATATTCTTGATGATTGGGATTGGTCACAAACTTTGAGTCATTAGTGAGTGATTATCAATTTCTATTAGAAAGGTTTGAGTGCACTAGTATAATTTGACCAAAGAATTGGAGTTTTAGTTGTGTTTGCTTACTTTCAAGAGTGGTCTCGATTTATTACCAAGATTAGGATATTAGTTTTGAATAATTAGTTTTGATCTCATTTAAGTTGTTGAATTATTGATGTATGTTAGGTTATTATCGGTTGCTTTGGAGTCGTGTTCTTGGCTTCTATTGCAATTAAGTAAAGTTACCTGTAAATTGGTTCTGATGTCGGTTAATGGTTATCTTGTGAGATCCATAAATCGCAATAAGGTTTGGTATGATAAGCATTGAGATTCTTCAAGTGTAGGGTCATAAAAAGTTATTGCTTCTTTATTTTTAGATATACGAAGTTAGTATGTCGAAACCAAGTTACTATCATGAGAAAGGCTTAACTTTTTACATTTTGTGTTTCAGTCATATTTTTGTTTCTAAACCCAATTTTTTTTCATTTTTAACCCTATTTTAGGATTTGGTTAGTACCAGGACAGAGTCATATTATTTTGGTTTATTTGATTGGGTAAATTAATTTTCCAATTGGTTCTCAATGTCTTTTCTTGATGTATTGGGTCACTTAGTATGATTTGACTAGGGTCTTATGAATTGCTTAGAACTTGGATTATTAATTGGATGTTAATATTGAAAATCATTATGAGATCAGATTGTTATCAATTTCGGAATGTATGAAAAAGATAGATTGTCCAGATTGAGACTCTTTTGCGAGTTCTGGGCTGTTGTTTACCAGAATTGAGTTTATTTATGGTGGCTTGGGTTGAGCTGTTATATTGTGTGTGATTTTAATCCAGAAATTTTGGTATTTTCTTAAGAATAAAATGAATAGTAGTGATTATATGAAATTGAGGATGCGGTATCATAGACTGCTTCTGAATTGTGCTATGCAGCTAATTTTTAGCTTTGAATTTGATTTGGATTTTGGGTGGAATTGTTTCCCAATGTTTATACAATTGGTGTGGAGAATTGGTGTTGTTTGGTAAAGTACTTGGCTCATACAAGTTTTCTAGGTTAAGTGTTCATAGTAAAAACATAGCTATGTCGATAGAACAGCTGTTTTTAGTATGAATTTGATAGAGATGTTATTCTATGAGTGTACTGTTGATCATGAAATTTCCATGCATTTTGGTAAGGCTATTTATTTATCGATAATTTCTGAAGTTAAAAGTGTAGTTCAGAAATCTTTTTGGATATTTTCAGTACAGTTATTTTGGCTTCAAATTTGATTAGGATTAGAACTCCGTTTCGTTTACAGTCTTGTGGAACTGTTCTACCATGCGTGTTCGTGATTTGTTGCTCTTGTTTTGGTTGTATTTCAATATCTGGTTTAAACTTATTGTGGCCTATAACAATAGTGTTTAGGCATGTTTTGGAAATGTTCTTTAGTAACGAGCCATGAGGCTACCTTGAGAATATTTTGAGAGAGTCGGTATTAATTGTAATGAGTTTGGCAGTTTGGCTTGATCACATGGCTTTACTCTCATGTATTCTATGGTGAATGCACGACTTTAAAGAGAAGCTTGGCATGGCTAGTGTATGCATGTCTAATGTTGGTATGCTTCAAATTATCTTTTGATTGTCATAAGCTTATTTAATTATCAATATGTTCCGCTTGGCCGTGGATTCCCTTGGTTTGAACTTGAGTTGGTTGAACATATAGATTTTTGTATGGAAATTCCATGGACTTGGTTAATTTAGCATGAACTCAGTATGAGGAATAGGTTCATACAATCAGTTTAGGTGCCACATCTTAAGATTGAATTTTTGTTATGTTTGCATACTACTATTATTTCTTCCCTAATTGATACCTCATAAATACTTCTTAAGTAATTTCTTTTGAACCAGCGTGGTGTCAAGTAAGTTGGGATGGTGGCCGAACAACTATGTTGTTGTGCGTGTTTGAACTTATGTAAGACAGGTAGCCTTTGTCAGGGGAGGTTGATTATTGGTTGGTGTGTTGATTTATATGTTCCATGGATTAGTAAATAAATGGGAGTAACTAATTTCTATGAATAATTGCATGAAAATAGAGACGATTTTGTAGCGGGATATGAGTACAAAATATAAGTATATATATCTATCTTACCATGGAAAATGAGATGAAATGAATGTGATTGAGGGAATGAATGATACAGGATAGGCACATGAATGCATTCTTAAACATTTCGTAGAATGATTGATGTTTGGATAAGATGTGGAAATTTCGAGGACGAAATTTTATAAGGGGGGAGGAATTGTCACATCCCGAACCCGATTTTAATTGTGTTAATTATATAAATTTATCGTAATTACTAGAAGCATGAATTACGAGTATATGGAACTTCGTACGTTTTTATTTTAGTTGTCTCGTGATGTCGGAAGTATGTTCGAAGGTTAAATTCGAAAAATGTTTTAAGTTTTAATGGGGGGAGAGTTGACTTTATGTTCCGTTGTAATTTTTGAAAAGTTTCCTTCACAAAAATTGTAGAGTGCGACGATACGAGTTCGTAGACACGTGGCAAGTATGAAACGGACGTCGTATGAAGAAGTTATGACCTGTAGAAGTTGTTTACTGTTTCGGAAAAAGTTACTATAAAAAGAAGGAATTTTTCGAGAAAGGAGGAGGTTTCCATTTTGGGAATTCACTATTTACTGTAGCAAAATTACTATTCACCCTCTCCCGAAACTTACTGTTCACCGACCGATTCGGTCAAATCACCATGGATCTCCGCCGTCCCGTTGGTCGATTGGGTTTTCCCTCCTCTTCTGTTTGAGCCAAAGATTGGCTCGAACCGCCGCCGGTGAAAGGCGTGGCGAGGCCCGCAAGCCACTGCCACCATTCCTGGCGGAGCTGCAGCCGCACCAGGCGTCGCCGGAGCTCGAGCCACCCACCAATCGGCTCGTCTCCTCCTTGCGCAGCTCCTTGTGTAGGTGGATCATGTCGAATCACGCTGAATCGAGCGGATCAAAATCGAGAGGATTCAATTTCCCTCGACCCGGTTCTGTGTTCAACCCGACCCGGTTGACCCGATCGGGCCCAAACCTGACCCGGCTCGGCCCACATTGATCGACCCATTGATCGAGCGTTGACCTTGACTAGGCTTTGACCTTGACCGGGCTTTGACGTTGACCGTTGACCATATTTTGACCGTTGACCGAATTGACCAAATTCAAGAAATGTAGCGATTCGATCCGACGTAATGCTATCGCGATTCTACTCGATCCGAAATGGATAATTACCATTTCTGGTAAATTAAGGTGAGTAAACCTCCTTGTATTATTATTAAATACGAGAGTAAATTCTAGTATAATGATCGTTATATATCGAATGATTTTTATGAAAAATGGGTATATAGTGAGTGGACTTTTATTTTAAATTGGTGCATGCCGGAATATTTTATTATCGTGGGGATTTATATATTCATTGGTTTATTTTGAAAGTGATATAGATTGTCAAAGGTCGATAATCTATTTTAATTGCTGATTTCCTTTTTATCAAACTGGTTTACTCATTAAGTCAATTAATTTGATATTATTAAAATCTATATGTATATAGATATTTAGCCGGAATTGAGATTTCCGATGATTATATGATTTCACTTTGTTTGGAATATCATGGCATATGCGATATGTTGATTTCATTTATTTCTAGAAGGCTATGATTATGTTTAAGGATATTTATAAGCCTAAAAAGTACGGTCGGGATGAAGCTACTTTAATTAAATGCTTATCGTGAGCTTGTTGTGAATCATTGAAAGTATTTGATTGTGGAGTTTGTTTATTTAATATTTAAAAGAAAATATGGATTTGAGGTACATATTTTTCTATTATTTTATATAATACGTAAATTTACCCGAAAATGAGATTTCCGGAAATAGTATGATTTGTGAAATCATATTTGCGCATTTTGATTATTTTTATAATTAAAGGACCGGAAATGAGACTTTCTGAGGATTTCATGATTTCGTTAATTATGATTTCACGACATGTGAGACATGTCGATGTTATGGATATATTTTTCAACTTTTCGATATTATTTTATGACATGTGGGACATCTTTGGAGGCTATTATTATATTTATGATATTTATAAGCCTCAGATGTACGGTCGGGGACCGTATTGATTTATTTCATATAAGGGGAAACGTATTTTCGGTTTTGTTTTCGGATTTTCACCAAATCAGGGTCCATATTTAGATTGATGCTAGCTAGCATAGTCGCCTGATCCCATGCGAGGTGACGACTTCACCACATAGGTCAGATTCACGCTCAATGGTCGACGTGTACAGGCCTAGCGTGGGACGCTACAGAGTCTTAGAGGCTCAACATATATTGAGGCTAGCTAGCATAGTCGCCTGATCCCATGCGAGGTGACGACTTGACCACATAGGTCAGATTCACGCTCGGTGGTCGACGTGTACAGGCATAGCGTGGGACGCTATAGAGAGTATTGGAGGCTCGACCCTTAGCCTAAGAGGCTTAATGTTAAATGGTGGTAATGACGTTTTCCCCTATTTTATTATATGACCAATGGGATTGGTCATGATTTTATATTATTTGAGTTTCGGGAATATTTTCTCTTATGAGACTTTCTGTTATTTCATAAATTCCCGAAACAGCGATGCTTGATTTTATATGACCAATGGGATTGGTCGTGGAACATTATTATTCAATTTTAAAAGTATACTGTTTTGAATATAAACCAAAATACTACTTGTTTACTGGACATTTCTGCAGAGCTTGATATTTTTTTTATTAAAATATTGGGAATGGGCCGATGGGGATTTTATCACTTGATTTAGATTGTTAATTATGTTAGTCCTTGTTCTCAGTGGGCGGGAGGTTGTGGTATGGGAGCAAAGAGATGTTTTGTTTGGATAATGGGTTATATTTTGGACCTGTTTCGGATTTCCGAGGGAAATCCTGGGACGGGTCCTCTCATGTAAAATAGTTTTCCCTTGTGTAGTCGCTCTGATACTTTGATTATTGTAGTAAACTTAAAATGTTCACTTTTGAATTGTACCTTGAAGTCGTTAATAATATACCGGTTTATTTCTTTTGTATCATTCTTTTTGAAGTTGAGTTCTATTGTTGGTATTGGAAGTGTTTGATTGTTTTTTTTTTTTTTTTTTCAGGTTTGGGCCGTCCATTTTAAGAGAGGTCATGCCGAATTCTTGGTAGAACCTCCCTAGAAATGGTCCCCGCAGGATTTACTCTGGGTAACAATGTGTTATCCGGGGCGGGTCCTGTCAGGTGTAGCAATTGTGTGTGAGGAATCGAACCAATTCGTAGTAGGGAAGGAGAATTGAGAATTTGAAATTTCTAGGGTTTTTGGTCAAATCGGTGGAGGTTGTGATTTTGGTGTTTTTGGTGATTTTGGAGGTTAAATTCGTGTTTAGGATGTTGTAAAGAGTTGTTTGAGTGTTGTTGGAGGTTTGATTGGTTGAAATTTGGATGAATTTTGATATTGGGAGGCTGGGCCGCCGTTTGCGGCGGCTGGGGCTGTTTTTGGCGTCGGGGATGAGTCCCCGAGGTGGTGGCGATAGTGTTGGGTGAATTTGGTGCCGATTGGAGGTGTTTTTAGCCTCCGTGGCGGAGCTGCGGGCGGCGGCGTGAGGAAGACGATGAATAGTGAAACCGGTAAAAAAGAAAAAGTAAAAACGTAAAAGGTGAAAAGTAAATGGTAAAACAGTAAAAGTAAATAGTAAACAGTAAACAGTAAATGATAAATAGTAATTGAATTTTAACCATTTACTGTTTGACTTTCAGAATTACTGTTTGACCTTGAATTATTACTGTGGACTTACCGTAAAAAGGTAAAAGTTGTTTTAAAAGGGTTTTACGACGAAATAACTAGTAAAAGGATTAATCGGACACGAGGTGGGTGTCCTGACGAAATAACTAGTAGTTGTTTTAAGGAGTAATTCCTATACCGATAACTGAAAAAGAGAAAATTAGGAGGTTTCGTGCGAGTGAGGACGTCCTTAGATTTAACGTTTATAAATAAATTCCGAGTTTCGTAATAATTATAATTACGTCCCTATTACAGGTCGGGAGGTTATTCGACGGGACGAGAGATCGGATTAGCGGCGCGCTCGGCCGTACAGTGAGTGGATTTTATTTTAAAATAAATGCATGCAATTACGTTTTATTGAAATGCAATTTATTTAATTAAATAAGTTCGTAAGTATGATATGAATTATCGAAAGTCGATAATTCATATACTTCTGTTATAATTGTTGATTTAATATTTAAAGTAAATTATGAATTTGGATTATACTTTTACTACTATTTTAGTAGTACGTATTGTACCCGGAAATGAGATTTCCGGAAATAGTATGATTTGATAAATTATATTTAATCGTCGTTATTGTATTTTATATTTGAAAGACCGGAAATGAGATTTCCGGGGAGTTTATGATTTCACGACATGTGAGACATGTCGACATTATATATTCTTTTTAAAATTATTTTTATAATATTGAGGCTTGTCGGATATTTATATATGTTCCTTCGAGGCTATTATACTAATGATTATTATAAGCCTCAGATGTGCGGTCGGGGACCGTACGGATTTATGATATATAAGGGGAAGCGTACTTTCGGTTTTGTTTTCAGATTTTCACCATATCAGGGTCCAGATATATATTGATGCTAGCTAGCTTAGTCGCCTGAGCCCATGCGAGGTGACGACTTGACCACATAGGTCAGATTCACTCTCGGTGGTCGACGTGTACGGGCATAGCGTCGCCTGAGCCCATGCGAGGTGACGACTTGACCACATAGGTCAGATTCACGCTCGGTGGTCGATGTGTACGGGCATAGCGTGGGACGCTATAGAGAGTTTTGGAGGCTGGACCCTTAGTCTTGGAGGCTATTATTAAATGGTGGTAATGTCGTTCCCCTATTCTATTATATGACCAATGGGATTGGTCATGATTTTATATCATTTGGGTTTCCGGAATATTTTCTCTATGAGACTTTTTGTAATTTAATAAATTCTCGAACCAGCGGGGCTGAGTTTTTATATGACCAATGGGATTGGTCGTGAAATATTATTAATTGATTTTCAAAAATATTTCGTTTTGAAATACATATATGAACAAAATCATTATTTGTTTATTTGATATATCAGCGGGGCTGATTTTTAAATACGATTTTCTTAAAATGTGGGACGTTTTATTAAAGGCATGCAATGTGGTTTTATTCCTAAAATATTGGGAAAGTAATATGATACTTTCAATTAAAGTATTATATTAAATTGTTTTATTTTTATCCACTCACTCTAACGTTTTTAATTTACTTTCCCTGGGCCCTTCGTTTTAAAATCGCCCAGTGTGCAGAGTAGTGATCAGAGGTCAAGAGTACTCGGAGT
Organism: Potentilla sterilis; assembly: GCA_963682095.1. NCBI lineage: Eukaryota > Viridiplantae > Streptophyta > Magnoliopsida > Rosales > Rosaceae > Potentilla > Potentilla sterilis. Next base: position 32,035,084 of record OY821756.1, read on the forward strand.
CGAGGCATAGTCATCATCATTGTCACTTCTGCTAGGTGGGATCTGTGATCCCTTATTCTTTTATTTTCATAATATATTTCTTGTTATATTTCCATTTGTGATTCCAGTTCATTTTGTTAGATTGCTCTGATTACCTGTGAGCCTTTGAATATTAAATTAATTTAATTTTGTGTTTATCTATGGCGGTGGTTGTGTTTGGGGAGCAGATGGCTCCAGGTGTTGAGGTTGAACTGGAATTAGAAGTGTTTTTAAATTTTGCAGGTTTTAGGGTTGTCTATCTTACGGTTGGCTTATCGATTTATCGATAGAGTTAATCGATCTTAAGGTAGTCCCCGCAGGGCCTTATCCGGGTTTCAAGGTGAAATCTGGTTCGGGTCCTGTCAGTTTGGTATCAGAGCATTAGGTCCTATCGTTTTCTGGTCTCATGTTGCCTTTTTTACTTGATGACGCCTAGCATTCTTTGAGTGAGGGTCCGACCGCGGCAGATTTCCATCATATACTTCGATGCTAGTGTGTTCATTAAGTGTGTGACTTTGATTCATTGGTGTCTTGTTATGTACTCTGTAGAGTACTATTCTATTCAGTTATTTTATATGCTTAGTAATGCTTAGTACCTCCGACTGATGGATCCGACTGCAGCGGATACCCATCGTGCTCCTTGGTGCTATTGTCATTATTAAGTATGTAAAGTACATTTCAGGTATCGAGTTGTATCTCTTGGACTAAGCCTCGATTACATCGACATCTTAGGACGGTATCCTTGCGTACGTAATAGGTATGTGGGTTATACCTATTCGGTTGTACTTTGACGCTTATCAGTAGTTTTAGCGTCAAGTTACGAGTTGGGAACTCGGATGTTTCTTTTGAGATAGGAAGGTGTTATTCCTGAGAGGGCTATACATTGAGACTTTGGTCTCTTATTCCCGTTGTGTGCAGGGATTTGACCCTAGTTTGTGAGCAGCTTTTAAAAGTGATCGGTTTTGGAAATGTTGATAAGGCCAGAGTGAGATGATTGTCATTGTTGCGACCTTGTTGAAATGAGTGGGGAAATTGATTATGTAACAATCAAACTGTGATTTTAGATGGTTACGAGTAGGTGATAGAGCCACTCTTCAGCTATATTTTTGTGGATTGACCAATGGATGTTGGCGATGCTTAGTGATTCCATGCGGCGTAAATTTTGAGATATAGTCGTTGTGGCTTCGGAATCACCGTGTTACGATGATGTATGGCTTGGGCTTGATGGCATTGTTTTACCACGTGTGCAGCTGGAGACGATATCTGAAATACTTATATCGGGGATCTATTCGACCCTTGCATGGTTAACTTGATGGAGAGTTTGGCCAAGCACAAAGTACCTGCAAAACAACTTCATACACATAATACCCTTTTTTTGTCAATTGTAGTTAGGACAAGTAGGGATCGTTCTATCCGGGGAAATCAAGGGTTTCAATCACACAAAGTGTTGCACATAAGGGGGTTTGTCGATTTTTAATCTAATTACCTACTGATTTTTACAATAAATTAAAACCTAAATTATTATTTACAATTGATCAACATCTTCCACACAACCACAAAACACAAAACTCATTACACATGCAACGAAATTAAAACAAGTAATAGGGGCAGCAAGCAAATATCGAATTCAAGATCAATTAAGTTCCAATTTAATTAGAGCCAACGCGGTATATCTAATTATTCAAAACATCACATGTATTTAGAATCAACTACGCGTGTAATCCTAAACATGGTACTAATTGGTTTAACAACACTACGCGTAGAAATTAAACACAAATAGCACATAAGCACAATATGTCGAATTGGAACATGTTAGCAAGTATGGCGTCACTCATCTCACATCGACATGTAAATTTCCAGAATTACTCTAGCCCTTTAGATAAATACACATTAAAATCAACTACGCGTATGATCCAACATGTATTAAATCGGCAAGTGAATTCAACATCTAGATAACACTCATGGCCTTTCGAATGCATCTAGACATCTCCTTCAGTTGCACACGAATTAAGAAAATAAACCTAATTAAATCAAGAAAACATGCAAAAACCTACTGCCCATCATACCATATTCAATTACATAACATGCATAATTCGGTAATTAAACATAAGAAAACCAAACAATTATAACAAGAATTCGGAAATCCCATGAATAAATAACAAAACCAAAATCGGAACCAAGAATCCATACATAATTCATAGACAAATTAATGTATAAATACAAAGAAACAAAAGCCATTGAAATTACAATCCAAGTGATCGACAACCTTGTTGAAGAATTCGGCAAGTGGATTGGTGTTGATGATTGGAATGATTTTATGAAAGGTGGTGGAGTATGGTTCGGCTATGTTCTTGGTGAGAATTCTTGGAAGCAATTCGGCAAAGTTTTGGTAAGCTTTTTGTGAGGAAGAGAAGATGATTTTTCTGGAATTATGGGGTGGTATTTATAGAGAAGCATGGGAACCTAGGGTTCAGCCAAAACCCTAGGGTTGTTACCGAAAATTGCTTTGGTCAAAGGCTGAATACTTGCTTCAATTATCTCTTCAATTATCATTAACTTAATTCAGCAAAATATCTTGAACCAAGCATCAAATTCAGTCCACATGCAGCCCTTGTTTTTCTCTTTAATTTCTGCCGAATATCCTAGGATAATGGCTGAATAAATCTTCACAATATCTCTTGATTTAATCTTGAATTAATCAGCAATACTATCTTGAATCTTGAGCACAAAATGGTCCACATTCGGTCTTTGTTCAGCCTTGATTCTCTCCAAATAAAACCAGTAACCTCACATGAAAGTTACCATGGTAAATCGGCAAAAGCTCCCCATGAATATTAGAATTTATCTCTTCCTTTATCTCCACATAAAATCTGAAAATAAAGAAAAGAAATACAGAATTAATTCATGTAATAAACTTGTCCTAATCTAGACAAATAATGTCTTAAAAAGACATATATGTAATAGATAAGATCATTAGATTAGGAAAGTTTCCAATTCAAATCAAGGAACTTACTAGATCGAGAAAGTTACTAGAATAGGAAAATCGAAATAGGAAAGTCACGGAATATACAGTCATAGTTCAAGTAGGACTTTCCTATACAGGACATTTCCTAATCCAAATAGGATTCTAAATTTTCCCTCACATGATTCAGAAACGACGAACAATAAAGAATTCTATTCCGACAAGTTTCCTAGTCAAAACAGGTTTCCTAGTCAAAACAGGATTCCTAGTCAAACTAGAACTCTTCACATTTTCTGACAATTTCTGCATTTTACGCTCAATTTGTACACCAACTCTGCCAAAGACTCCAAACACGACTCAATGACTCTATATTACAACAATAAGGTTAAGAATTGCATAAATGGGGGTAAAAACATATTAAGAACGTCGCATTTTATGCTCCTATCACACATTTGAATGGGTGAATAGACAAAGATGTCTATTCAGTTCTTGGAGAATACGTTGAGTTTTATGAGTTGCAGTTCGGGGGTAAGTGAGATGAACAACTCTCTTTAAGAGAGTTACGCTGATAATAGGAGTGAAACCCTGGGTGTCAATATATATCAGCTTTCATGAGATTACGTAGCGGATTGGTCGGTAGCTTATCGGTTAAAGCTACCTTCGAAATTATTCAAGATACATGATGTTTTTCCATGTGTTTATACTCCATAAGTAATTGTCGATCTTCTGCATATCTTAAGAACTCAACCCATCAACCCGAAGAAAGATTTGTTTGTCGCGGAGCAGTCAGTTGGAAGTTTAGATCAGGAGGACTAAAATGTTCGAGGTAAATTAGGAGGTAAAGGCAATTACCTGAGAAACTGGAGAAACATGCAAGTATGTAAATTTCGAGGACAAAATTTTTATAAGGAGGGGAGACTTGATACGACCCGAATCTCGAGTTATTTTTTGACTGTTTTATGTTTTATTTTTACGTTCCGGTACTTGTTTTTACGATTGGAAAATTCTAAAAGTTAACTTTTTATTAAGTTGACTTGACCGAGAATTTTATTTCTCGTCGAGATAGAAGACGTTGAAACGAGCTCGTGGACATGAGCACGTTCAATTTGGAGTTCGTGTGAAAAGATTACGACGTAAAAATTATTAAATTGCCATTTTTGGACGAGTATAAATAGTCGGGTTAATTTCCGAAAAGGACAAGTTTTTCTTTTCTTTTTTTTCTTTCTTTCCTTTTTCTTTCTCCTTTTCTCCTTCTCTCTCCCCGACTCGGCCCGAGCCCACCGACCCGCGCCGCCCTCCTCCCATCTCCGCCGTCCGGCCACTAAACAACGAGCCATCGGTGCCGATAGCTTCGTCTCGCCCTCCTCTTCCGTTCTGTGGTGGTGGCCGGTGGGTTTCGCCGCGATTCGACCAGTTGCAGCTCAAGAAGGCTCGACTGTGTCGAGCCCGAATTGCCCTTCTCCGGCCACTGATCGGCCTAGTTTCTAAGGGGGAAATGGGCGCCTCAACCTGCACGTCAAGTCCATGGGAGGAATTGGCCCAGTTCGGCCCAGGTAAGGAGAAATTCGAAATTGAAAATTTTAGGGTTTTTGTGTTTTTGTTGGAGGTTGAGAATTTTTGATGTTTTGGTGGATTTGGAGGTTGGAATTATGTTCAAAGCTTTAAAAAGAGTCGATTGAGTGTAATTATAGGTTGATTTGGGTGGTTTTTGGAGAAATTGGAGGTCTAGGGATTTCTGCCGCCGTGTCGGCCACCGTCTGCGGCGATTGAGGCTGTTTTTGGCGGCGGGGACGAGGTCGTGAGGGAGTGGCGACTATATGTAATAGATAAGATCATTAGATTATGAAAGTTTCCAATTCAAATCAAGGAACTTACTAGATCGAGAAAGTTACTAGAATAGGAAAATCGAAATAGGAAAGTCACGGAATATACAGTCATAGTTCAAGTAGGACTTTCCTAAACAGGACATTTCCTAATCCAAATAGGATTCTAAATTTTCCCTCACATGTTTCAGAAACGACGAACAATAAAGAATTCTATTCCGACAAGTTTCCTAGTCAAAACAGGATTCCTAGTCAAACTAGAACTCTTCACATTTTCTGACAATTTCTGCATTTTACGCTCAATTTGTACACCAACTCTGCCAAAGACTCCAAACACGACTCAATGACTCTATATTACAACAATAAGGGTTAAGAATTGCATAAATGGGGGTAAAAACATATTAAGAACGTCGCATTTTATGCTCCTATAAACTACCCCACACTTAGCTTTTGCTAGTCCCTTAGCAAAACAAAATAAAAAGACTCAACACTACTGCCCCTAAATGATTGTCTCATGATCTTTTAAACACATAGCTTTCAAGTTAAGCATTCGAATATACGCACATAAATCCCGAGCGTCATGAAACATGTATCAAAGCATGAACAAGTAAGAAACGAAAATCACAAGCAATGACATGTTAAGTTGATTTAATCCTCCTCATTAGGCATACTCTCTTCTTTTCACTCATGATATGGCAATATTCACTCAAAGTATATGAAAGAAAATAGATTGAGAGTTACAAAGAGTAACTTGCATATTTCATCAAATAAAGGCACTTTGTGAATAGTATTATTAAGATAAACTTCATTTAACAATTATGTGCACAAATGAACCAAAACCATAAGTTCAACTCTTGAGATAATCTCCACATACAAGTTCACCTATTATTCGAATCATGAGAGATCTTTACATGGGAATATAGTGGGGCTCGGCATAAGGAATTCGCATTTAGGATAGTGGTGAGAAAATGTCACCAAGACATAGCAAAGTTCAATACTCCTTATGACTTCGCTCAAAGGGCCAAGTTTCAACTTGTTGGGCCCAAACTTCATTCTTTTCTTCCCCATAACATAGTGAATATGAACAAATGTCAAGTATGATAATAATAGACATTCAATTGTAAAACAAACTCCAAATTCACCACAAGAACCCAATCCAAGCATTTCTATTTTTCTTTTGCCGATTCTTTTTCTTTGTTTTTCTCTATTTTCGGCTCAAATTTTTCTTTTTCTTTTCTGTCCGAATTTTCTTTTTGTTTCGGCAATCATGTTTCTTTCATGCTTTTGGATTGGCTCACCCCACACTTGCTTCAAATCATCACTCCACATCACAATTCCACAATAAAATTAAGCTTTACCAAATCTTGATAACAAGGGAAAGGATTAAACTATTCTAAGTTCAAGGAATATGTATCATGGTGATGAAATAAAATGGCTTAATTTCGGCTCAAAGGGTTTAAAACTAAGGAGTCCCACGACGGGCACAAATTAGGCATATGCTTTATTTGGCATGGTGGTAATCCTAACAAGATCAACTCAATCATATTCGAAATCAAGGCATTTCATGAATAATAGTCTCAAAAATCATCAAAAGTGAGTTCTAGCATTCTAGAGTTCATTAAAATCTATGGCACATAGTCATTGAATATTCAAAGAATGATGAAGTTTAGAATAAATTTCTGCCATTTATTATATTTATCGTACAAGAAGAAAGTATTTGGCATGAAAACTCACATTGGATATTATGGAAACAAATTAACTCAAACATGCATGCTTAATCATATATCATTCAAAATCTCACATGTTTATACCAATCACAATATCCATGAAACTCACAATTAATTCTTATGATCTATGCATTCAAAGATATAATTATCATAGACTTTAGGGGTACCTAAGACTCAAAAACAATAACCTACAAAAATTACAAAAGCAACGAAATTTTTTTATTTTTCTGATTTTCTGATTTTTTATTTTCTTTTCTTTTATGACTTAAAATTAAGACTCAAAACAAAACAAAACATGTGAAACATATATTCCCTACCCCACACTTAGAAAAATACATTGTCCTCAATGTAAACCAGAAATAATGTTGTAATTTCTAAGCATATGATAAAATTCACAAGTTCCACATTTATACAATTCAACCAAAAAGAGTTTAGGGATTTAGAAAATTCAAACTCTCGTTGATGGCACCTTCACAATTTTGGTTGAAATGGGCTGCCTCCCATGCAGCGCTTAATGTTTATAGTCTACTCTAGACTCTTCACTTCTTAATCAAGTTGTGGGCGACGCCTTTTGGAGTGCGCACTCCAAATTCGTGCCTCCTTACAATGGTTATCATAACTCGATGCATGATTACTCCACTCTTCAACTGCATCGCATCAAGATAAAGAAATTTAGAAGAGTGGAGATGAGAATTCAAAGAATAAGTTAGTAGTGAGTTAGTGAATTAGCTAAAGTTAGAAGTTAGTGTATAAATATACAATAATTAGCTAAGTAGAATTTAATTGTAAATCAAGAACAAAAGTTGAGAGTGGAGTCTCATTTCTTGCAACACTTGTCGTCCTTCCCAAGTCAATGAGAGCTTCAATCAACTGTTTACAATGTAATTCTTCACCTCTTCCTTACGATCTGCAACTAACAATTAAACTCTACAAGAATCATGAGAATCAACATGCATAGATTAGAAAGAATGAGTTAGAATGAGTTAGAGTATAGGTTAGAAATAAGTTAGAAGTAATGTAAAATTTTCAAACTATAAATGTATCATACGAATTCTCTATAAGTATATATTCCACACGATTTATGCAAGTATAAGTTTCATAAAAATTTACAAGTATCACACAATGGATCGGTCCTAGTCTTCCAAGAGTGTCGAAAATAGTATGAGATTGCCGAACCTAGAGTCTATTTCTTTTATTCACACAACTTTAAAATTCGAGGTACGTGGAGCAGAGGAGATAACAGTGCAATGGACTGATGCAGCCCAAGGTAGTATCATGCTTATTCCGATATTCCTCAAAAATTAAAGACGAATTTTCTTTTGAAGAAAATAGATTCACATATGTTCAAGTTATCTTCTAGCGTCTAAAGTGAGGTGATGCTTCGGCACAAGCTGTTGTATAGGGTCGAGCGTATTTTACTTTTCAAAGGCGGTGTCGTTAAGATTCACGGAGAGCGAACTCCCTTTAGGAACCAGGCAGGTCTCGTTGTTGGGCACCACGGAGGACAAGTCCCCTATTGACTCACTCACCGAGAATGAACATCAGTATGTGGGCCTTGAGAACCAGTTTTACAAACCTGAGAACCAATCAATGAAAATAACTTGCCCCATACTTTGTAAAATAAACTCGGGTCCCTAGCGGTCTACAAGTGTTGATTAAAACCGCCCTCAACCTCATAAAAACAATAACTTTGCCAGAATGTCGCTTGTATACCTGGGGGGGGGAAGTATCCCACGTTTCCCAGTCTACATAAAACGGATCCAACAAAGCATCATTTGTATGAAGGGTTTTGGTTATGATCAACAAAAGAGGCTTCACCTACATGTTACACTTTAAAAACTACAATAAACTTAAGCATACATAAAACTATCAACTTCCTAGAAATTATCTAAGTGTTACAAACATTCACAAATATACATCACATAATTCGGCAATTAGTCAAACCAAAAAAAAAAAATTACTGTTCACGACACAATTACGATTTTACTGTTCACCGTCACTATTCACGATCACTGTTCACAGAAGAAAAAAATTCAAGAGATCATACAATGACACACGAAATTTACAAAGTTACAAAGTAACACTTCATGAATCAAAACATTATAATTTCCCGGCAACGGCGCCAAAAATTGATGGAGCTATAATCCAAGCACAAAGTACCTGCAAAACTACTTCATACACATAATACCCTTCTTTTGTCAATTGTAGTTAGGACAAGTAGGGATCGTTCTATCCGGGGAAATCAAGGACTTTCAATCACACAAAGTGTTGCACATAAGGGGGTTGTCGATTTTTATGTCTAATTACCTACTGATTTTTACAATAAATTAAAACCTAAATTATTATTTGCAATTGATCAACATCTTCCACACAACCATAAAACACAAAACTCATTACACATGCAACGAAATTAAAACAAGTAATAAGGGCAGCAAGCAAATATCGAATTCAAGATTAATTAAGTTCCAATTTAATTAGAGCCAACGCGGTATATCTAATTATTCAAAACATCACATGTATTTAGAATCAACTACGCGTGTAATCCTAAACATGGTACTAATTGGTTTAACAACACTACGCGTAGAAATTAAACACAAATAGCACATAAGCACAATATGTCGAATTGGAACATGTTAGCAAGTATGGCGTCACTCATCTCACATCGACATGTAAATTTCCAGAATTACTCTAGCCCTTTAGATAAATACACATTAAAATCAACTACGCGTATGATCCAACATGTATTAAATCGGCAAGTGAATTCAACATCTAGATAACACTCATGGCCTTTCGAATGCATCTAGACATCTCCTTCAGTTGCACACGAATTAAGAAAATTGCTTTGGTCAAAGGCTGAATACTTGCTTCAATTATCTCTTCAATTATCATTAACTTAATTCAGCAAAATATCTTGAACCAAGCATCAAATTCAGTCCACATGCAGCCCTTGTTTTTCTCTTTAATTTCTGCCGAATATCCTAGGATAATGGCTGAATAAATCTTCACAATATCTCTTGATTTAATCTTGAATTAATCAGCAATACTATCTTGAATCTTGAGCACAAAATGGTCCACATTCGGTCTTTGTTCAGCCTTGATTCTCTCCAAATAAAACCAGTAACCTCACATGAAAGTTACCATGGTAAATAGGCAAAAGCTCCCCATGAATATTAGAATTTATCTCTTCCTTTATCTCCACATAAAATCTGAAAATAAAGAAAAGAAATACAGAATTAATTCATGTAATAAACTTGTCCTAATCTAGACAAATAATGTCTTAAAAAGACATATATGTAATAGATAAGATCATTAGATTAGGAAAGTTTCCAATTCAAATCAAGGAACTTACTAGATCGAGAAAGTTACTAGAATAGGAAAATCGAAATAGGAAAGTCACGGAATATACAGTCATAGTTCAAGTAGGACTTTCCTATACAGGACATTTCCTAATCCAAATAGGATTCTAAATTTTCCCTCACATGATTCAGAAACGACGAACAATAAAGAATTCTATTCCGACAAGTTTCCTAGTCAAAACAGGTTTCCTAGTCAAAACAGGATTCCTAGTCAAACTAGAACTCTTCACATTTTCTGACAATTTCTGCATTTTACGCTCAATTTGTACACCAACTCTGCCAAAGACTCCAAACACGACTCAATGACTCTATATTACAACAATAAGGGTTAAGAATTGCATAAATGGGGGTAAAAACATATTAAGAACGTCGCATTTTATGCTCCTATCATAGCTCGGTAATTCGGATGAGAAGATTCTGGTAGTTGTACCAGAATTCGACAAACGTCTTTTATCGACTGGTCATTATATAAATATTTATATTTATATTTGATTGGCCACTTCTTTCGTTCTTTTGTGTTTCTTATTCGAGGAATTGCTTTGAAACTTCAACGGATCATAACTTTTGATCCGTCATCCCGATTCAAGATCCGTGAATGGATACTAGTTCGGATTGAAGTCACATGCTTATCTGTGGTGGTTGGATTGAAATCCAACGGTGACTTCGAGGAAGCAATTTTCGAACTCTAGAGCTATTTCAGCAATCTTCCATAGTTGAGTCGGAATCCTATCTGCTACAGTCGTAGCGATATCTTTTGATTTTCGAACATTTGTCTGGTTGACAATGTTACCGTTGACTATTTAATTAGTCACGGAACACTTGTCAAGCAAAGATATCGGCTTTGTTCTTATTTCGACAAGTGTGTGAGTCATGTGGATGGTTACATTCCAGATTGTTGTGATTGTAGAGGTAGAAATTTCGACGTCAAGAGGTTAGCGATATTGAAGTCATTGGATGCAGCGTGGAATAAGAATTGAATGGTGTGACTCAATCAGAGGACACTAATAACTCAAGTGACTTCATTAAGTAAAGTGAATCTTGAGAACAGTATTATGAGTCACGAGTATTTAGTTTTTCTACTGGTTTTGCAGGGCAATGCCAGGTGATTTGTTCAAGATATTTTATTTGCCACTTATAGTATAGCCTTACAGGAAAGGAGTTTCCTTGTTGACTCAGGTAGTGTTTCGAGTCAAGGCTTGTGTAAGGAATGTTGTGACGTGACTAGTGCATAACTTTATAAGTTGAACGACGTTTTGTTAATGGGAGAATTTCTTTTGGGATCGTATTGTGATGAGATCACTTACTGATCCAGAAATGACTTGAGAAGTCATTATTTTTGTAATGCGTGTTAGTGTTTTCATCGGATAGATCATTGATTTGAGTTATGCTCATGTCAGCTCTCGTGGGACGAGATATTGACTAGTTTAATTGAGGTTTCGAGAATCTTATTTCTCGAGGGTTTCTTTTCTTTGATGCGAGCTAATGAAGGATATTGGATATGTGTTGGCTCGAGCAAATTCAAGTTGTGAGATTTATTTTGTGAATTCAGCGAGTCTTTTGGGTAATTGAGATGTTTTCTCTCGAGTTTGAGATCATATTTGGAAATTCAATTTACGTGGAATGCTGTTTTTGATAATGATTGATTTAACAGTTCTGGTGTTAGTCGTCGGTTATTTAAATTGATTTTGACATCCGAAGGATTCCTTGATGTCATATCGGATCTGGGTATTGGTGATAGCTGATATATCTAGTTGGAAGCCTCTGTGGGTGTCACATTTGACGCTGATTCAGGTCACACTCTTTTGTGAGTTGTGAATTATGAGAGTTGATTTATCTATGGACGAGATTGGACTTTGATAAGTCAGTTTCATTTGAAACCAGTCCTGATTATTTTAGTGCGGGGAGCACAAACTGAGAACTCGTCCTGAGATCATATGAGAGATAAAGCATAGTATGGCTCACATGTGTATTTTATCCAGTTCGAGTGATGAGACGTTATTGATTGATGTGACAACAGGCAAAAGTTGAGAGACAGAACTTTGGGATTCTTAGCGGCGTCTGCCGGTGTCAGAGTGGGATTAGATATTATTATTTTTGATTTGTATATTTGATGTATCTCACACCAGAGTCGACTTGATGAGATGTGAGTGAGAGAAATTGTTAGACCCTGTGATGCCTAAGTCCATGAGATCTGATTGAGAATCGTGATTTATTTTATGGACTTAAAAGGAGTTGCAGGCAGCTTTATTGGTTCGATGATATTTTCGCACTGCCTTACACATTTAGATGGGTGAATAGACGGAGATGTCTATTCAGATCCTAAAGAATATATTGAGTCTTGTGAGATGCAGTTCAGGAGTAACTGGGATGAACAACTCTCCTTGAGAGAGAGTTACGCTGATAATAGAGGTGAGATCCTGAGTCTCAAGATATATCAGCCTTCATGAGATTACGGAGCTGATTGGTCCGGTAGCTTATCGGTTAGAGCTACCTTCGAAATTATCCAAGATACATGACGTTTTTCCATGTGTCTATACTCCATGAGTAATTGCCAATCCTTCGCATATCTTGAAAACTCAACCTATCAAACTGTAGAAAGATTTGAATGTCAATGAGCAGTTAGTTGAAAGTCTTGATCGGGAGGACTAAATTGTTTGAGGTAATTTATGAGATGAAGGGAACTACCTGAGAAAATAGAGAAGCAGTGAGATGTCAGTGCTCATCCTTCTGTTTTGGCAGGTACGTAAATTTCGAGGACGAAATTTTTATAAGGAGGGGAGAATTGATACGACCTGAACCTAGAATTACCGTGTAACTGTTTTACTTTTATTATTTCTCCTCGGGAATGGTTTTTACGATTTGAAAGTTCTAAAGGTTGACTTTTAAATAAGTTGACTCGACCGAGGATGTTATTTCATGACGAGGTAGAAGACGTTGAAACGAGTTCGTGGACACGTAGCATGCTCAATTTGGAGTTCGTACGAAAAAGTTACGATGTAAATCGAAAATTGTCCGATTTTTGGACGAGTATAAATAGCCGGGAGGAAATTTCCCGAAACGGCAATTTTTCTTTTCTTTCTTTTTCTTTTTCTTCTTCTCTCTCTCCTTTCTCTCTCCTCTCCCCCGACTCGTCCCGACCTCCGGCCGAACCTCCGCCGTCCGGCCGAATTGGGCCGGCGCATCGGTCACGTTCGGACCGGCTCGGCCTCGTCTTCACGCCGGTGGCAGTGGCACGGCGGGGCTCGCCCCCGTTGGGGCGTACGAAGCCCGAAACAATCCCCCTCCGATTGGACGGAACTCTCTCCTCCGGCTGCCGTTCGACTCGATTCCGGTCGGGAATCGAAGGTCTCGGCCGGTGTAGCAATTGTGTGTGAGGAATCGAACCAATTCGTAGCAGGTAAGGAGAATTGAGAATTTGAAATTTCTAGGGTTTTTGGTCAAATCGGTGGAGGTTGTGATTTTGGTGTTTTTGGTGAATTTGGAGGTTAAATTCGTGTTTAAGATGTTGTAAGGAGTTGTTTGAGTGTTGTTTGAGGTTTGATTGGTTGAAATTTGGATGAATTTTGATATTAGGAGGCTGGGCCGCCGTATCAGCTGCCGTTTGCAGCGGCTGGCACTACCAGAAAATGGGTCATAGCCGACGACGCCATCTCGTCGGCCGTTTCCATTAAATCGTCGGCTATAGTCATAGCCAACGAAGTATCGTCGGCTATTCCGTCGTCGGGAATGCCCCGTCGGCTATAGTATAGCCGACGACACTGAGGGTAAGTCGTCGACTTATAAACCACGAAGTATAGCCGACGAACAAAGCGTCGTCGGCTATTATGAGAACATTGCCGACGATAGAGTCGTCGGCTATAACTCTCCCCTAACCCCTAAACCCCGAAGTATAGCCGATGACTCTATCGTCGGCTATAAGTCGAGGCATAGCCGACGAATTATTCGTCGGCTATAACCTTCGCCGGCATCGGAAACGGCTTATTTTTGCTGGAAGCCGGGAGGTTATAGCCGACGAAATATGGTCCATTTCGTCGGCTATAACCCCTAAATATTTTTAAAAAAATTATAAATTTTGTTCGGGCCCAATTCCAATTCGTCTTCGGTTTGCCTGCAGAAAATCCACAAATGTACATTCAAATAGCCAACAAATATCCACATCAATCCATCCGTAATATCCTACTGTACAAACCCCCTAGCTAGCCATCTACGTACATTAACTACTCATCACCCCCTAAATGGATGGCGCCGTCGACGGGATCGTTCGAGTTTCGGTGGCTATGGCTACCCTGATCGCCTGGCCTACTCCGATGCGGGGGAGGAGTGGGGACGACGAAATCGGGCATCTGTGGCGGAGGCGGGGGCTCCTCTCTAGCTCGCTGGGCCTCCCAAGATTGCCGCATCCATCGGTACATCTCCGCCGCGGCCGCGTTGCTGGCCAGCTGCACCGAAGCCTGCTGCTGGAGCGCCTCCACCGCCCTCGCCAAATCCGCATGCGTCCTCTGCAGCTCTGTCTGCAAGTCTCTCCTCGTCAAAGCCGCACGCTGCGTGCTGGGATTGGCAGGCGTGTACTTCAGAACCCCATCTCCCGCCTAGGCCTCTCTGGTAGAAGTAGTTGTTGCCAGTCCCTACCGCCGCGTGCATGATCTGAGAGGCCAAGGGCGGCTCAAGGGTGTCGATCGTGGAGGCAAACTGCACGATCGCCTCGTCGGACGCCCCTTCCCCCAGCGTCTCTCGCGCGATCCTCAAGGTGATCGGGTCGGTCTCCGCATCTATTCTCGCCTAATTGGCAAGAAAATATAATAAACGAATTAATAAAAAAAAATATATATATTAATTTAATGAAACACTTTTATTGAAGATGGGCGAATACTTACCACTTGGTCGGCACGGTCCGGATACATCTGCGCATGAATCCACGACAACGGGCTCGGCGGTCGGTCCGTCCTTGCAATCTCTGCCCACTGCCTCCAGGAGCGGGCGCCGCCGTGGTGGGGGTGCTCGTTCCTCTTGCGGTTGTCGCTGTTCGTCTTCGAGATTTTCTTTATTACCAGAACGAACATATAAACGCAAATATAAATTAGTAAGTAACTTAAAATATTAGGAACTAACCAAAAAAAAAATATTAACTAATTTAGTTTAATTAGTAACTAACTAACTAACTAATTTAATTTAGTAACTAACTAACTTACTAACTACCTAATTTAATTTAATTTAATTTAATTTAGTAACGAACTAACTAACTATGTAACTAACTAACTAACTTTATTTAATAACTAACTAACTAACTAAATAATTTAATTTAGTAACTACATAATTTAATTACTAAATAACATTAAAAAGTTATAGACTAGGCTAAATTTTCTTACCGAGACCCTGTCGCTCCCGAAGTAGGCTACCAGCCATAGCCACTTATACTCCCTGTACCGGAACTCATGGGGGGTTGCACCTCGCCCCAAGCCCTTCTCCACATGGTACGTCCTGTGGTGCGTCGACAGCTCGTTCTTCCACTCGGAGTACCTATATTAACATAACACAACTGTTAGATATATTCGTACAGCTTTAATCGTCTTCAATCTAACTCGAATGATAGTAAAATAACGCGAAACACATAACCTGTTCTTCAGCTGCTCGTCTCTCCACCAGTCCAAGGTAGGATGGACTCTAAACCATTGCTGCAATATTATAAATTAATTAGAAAATATTTTTATATAGTTATAAGGACTCAATTCATAAATGTTTATTTTCTATAATAAAAATACGATTTAACTCACCGACAATGCATTGTACACTCGCGCCTTGATGTCATCGTGCACAGAGCCCCAGTCGGGCCACAACATTGGGACCCTGTCCCGCACGATCATGCCCGTCGCGTTGATATACTTGGTCGTGGTTTCTCTCCTCTCGATCGGGCGTCCATCCTCACCGGGACCGGGCAGGATCTCCCTGATTCCACCGGCGAGTTCCCTCTCCAGGGTCGACATGTTCGCTGGCCCTCTGGTCCTTCTCGTCCCCACGGGTTTATTTACGAGGACGCCTGTTTCATAATTAAAATGAATACATGCCTAATAAAAATTCCGTACTAACTAACTAATTGACTAACCAACTACGTACATAATTTACTAACTAACTAATTTAATTTAGTAATTAACTAACTAAATAATTTACTAAATAATTTAATTTAATAACTAACTAGCTAAATTAAATTAATTTACTAAATAATTTAATTTAGTAACTAGATTAACTAACTAAATTCTTTAATTTACTAACTAATTTAAATTACTAACTAACTAACACATTTAATTTACTAACTAACTAACTAATTTAATTTTATAACTAACTAACGACCTAACTAATTTAATTTACTAACTAATTATGAACTAAGCTTCGACGTAGTTAAATAATTAATTAAACAATCTAAATAATTAATTAAACTAACTAATTACCTGCCCCGTTGTACTGTTTGTCCTTCTCACGAACACACCACAGGCTGCGGCAGTCCTCTGAGTCGAAATTCCTGTGGACGTAGGCCTCCTCCCAGGAAATCTCGTGCGGCCGGTCGGGCCTCCAAATCTGCCTCCCCCTAGCGTCGTACTCGGGGATGGCAGGGAGGAACTGGACCATGTACATCCCCGATGGCGGAGACATACAGGGCGTGGACCCTGAGGGGCCTGATCCCCCTGTCGGTGGGCCCTGTCGCTGTGGGGGGACAGGGAGCATCTCTGGAGGGTCCTGATCGTCGCGCGGTGGGGTCGGCTGCCGATCCTGGAACAGTGCTGAAGTGCAGTGGGGTCTGGAGGGTGCGGCTGTGCGTCCTCCTCTGACGCTCGAGATTGGGCCCGCTCCCGTCGACTCATACGATGAGCCCCCACGTGTATCGCTCGGGGTAAATCCCATCAACGTCTCCTCGCGCCTGTTCATTGGCCGGCGTAGGCCCCGACGACCGCTGGGTCCGCCCCCCCCCCCACGGCTATGTCCTGCCTGAGCTTCGGGGTTGCTCTCGCTCGGTCTGGCAATCCAGCGGTCTACAGCGCGGCGGTTTTCTGCACAATTAGTATATAAAATCCATAAATTTCACAACAATTCCACAAAAAAATAAAAAACTTCATTAAATATATATATACCTAATTATATATATACCTAAATATATTTATACCTAATTATATATATATATATATATTCTGAAATATATATATATATATATATATATATATATATATAGATACAGAGCTTCTATAATACGGACGTCCGCACGCACTGTTCACGGTGCGGATGCGGCGTATCCGGCCGGTGGGCTTTGCTCGCCCCGGCCCGGCGACCCCGTCTGTGCCGGCCCGAGGTCCGTCGCCGGCCGGCAGCGCCGGAAATCTGGAAAAAACCAAAAAATGAACAGTACTTTGTCAGTTTTCTGGTTTTTTCCAGATTTCCGGCGGCTGCCGGCCGGCGACGGACCTCGGGCCGGCACAGACGGGGTCGCCGGGCCGGGGCGAGCAAAGCCCACCGGCCGGATACGCCGGCGCCGCCTCGCCGGTGGCCGGATACGCGGCATCCGCACGGTGCGGACGTCCGCATCTGAAACTCTCTGTATATAGATATATATATATCCTCCTAAAAATTCAGTATATATAACACAAAAAGACAAAAAACTTCATTAAATATATATATATACCTAATTATATATATACCTAAATATATTTATACCTAATTATATATATATATATATTCTGAAATATATATATATCCTTCTAAAAATTCAGTATATCTAACACAAAAAAATAAAAAAATTCTTTAAATTTATATATACCTAATTATATATATACCTAAATATATTTATACCTAATTATATATATATATTTTGAAATATATATATATAAAAATTGTTGTTAATTCCACAAAATTAAAAAAAATTCCACAAAATTCACAATTAGCCCTAAAACACTTAACCCTAAAAAACAATTAACCCTAATTAAATCAAAAAAATTCTAATTCAAAACCCTAAATAATTCAATAAATCACAATGAGGGAGAGCCGGGACTACCTGACATGGTGGTGCGACGGGGATGAGGTCCGGTGGTGGTGCGGTGCGGCGGCGACGGCGGCTAGGGGCGGCGGCTGCGTTCGCACCTGTTCTGGAATGGGTAAAGGTCGATGGTGGTCGGAGAGGGTCGGGAGGGCTCGGGGAGGGTCGGTGGTGGTCGGTCGGCGTCGGGGAGGGTCGGGCGGCGATTAGGGTTTGAGGGGAGCCGGTAGAAAATGAGGGAAAATCGCTTTAAATCGAAGGACTATAGCCGACGATGTTCATTTTAATTCGTCGGCTATACTCTGACCCTAAATCCGGGCCGGGCCGAAGTTGGGCTTTGCGAGCCGAGGTACGGGCCAGGCCTTGGGCTGTGCGGGGGGCGGGCCGGTTATAGCCGACGAATTTAGCCATTTCGTCGCCTATAGTATGAATGTCGTCGGATATACCTTTAATATCGTCGGCTATACTTCACGTGCTCAGCAGCCGTCCGATCTGCCCCATCCAACGGCGGACAATGAAACGGCGCGGATCGCAAGAGTTTAGCCGACGAAGTTAAATATTTCGTCGGCTATTCCTTGGTCAAACTGCAAAGTCAAACCTCTAAACGCTTTAAAACGGTAATTGGCCCGTCTAAATGACGTTTTTTTGCCTGACCTTCAACAGAGAATAGTTTCAAATCGATGCGACGCAACTAATCGTATAAAAATTTTCCTCAAAATATTTACCGACCGTCAGGCTACCCATAGGAAAACGGAAGTAAAAAACAGCTAACCGCAACATTCGGCACACAGATTTTGTCGGAATCTTCTCATTTTTCAACCGTAGACGTATTTCAATATTTCGGTCATATCTTATTTCACGACACATTTGCATTTGAAGGGTCTACGTATAGTAACTATTTGAAACTATACATTCACTTAAACACTTAGTAAACAAGTTAAGGAACATTAGTGCATATGTTACGATTTTGAATCTAAAAGTTTCGAAAATCTATTCCAACCGACAGATATCACCGTTAAGATTAAATACATGTATGAAAAAAAATCCAACTACATCTGATAACGTTAAAGGCTCGATCGGGACGGTCAAACTGCAAAGTCAAACCTCTAAACGCTTTAAAACGGCGATTGGCCCGTCTAAATGACGTTTTTTTGCCTGACCTTCAACAGAGAATAGTTTCAAATCGATGCGACGCAACTAATCGTATAAAAATTTTCCTCAAAATATTTACCGACCGTCAGGCTACCCATAGGAAAACGAAAGTAAAAAACAGCTAACCGCAACATTCGGCACACAGATTTTGTCGGAATCTTCTCATTTTTCAACCGTAGACGTATTTCAATATTTCGGTCATATCTTATTTCACGACACATTTGCATTTGAAGGATGAAGTAATGGTTTCGATCAATATACTTTACCCGACGAAATGCAAGTCGTCGGCTATACTTTAGCCTACGAATTGCAAGTCGTCGGCTATACTTTAGCCGACGACCTTCAACGTTTTGTCGTTAGCCGACGACTTGCATATTAAATTACCCAGAATGGGCATTATAGCCGACGAAGTATGGTCCATTTCGTCGGCTATAATGCTTATCTTTCTGAAAATTTGCCATTTAGGGCCTGAAAATTGCCTATTTCACCTGATAAATTCCTGAACATCACACAAACAATTCAATACAATTTCCCATAAACTCTGAAAACGGTAATTAAGGACAAAAATGTATTCATACATGCATGCACCATCGTACACAAATACATACATAAATAGTATACTAAGGATGATAATCAGAATCATCCTCATCACTTGAGTCAGACGTAGTATAGTAGTTAATATCTGGCAACCGGTGCTCGTACTCGTCGTCTGAGTCATCGTCTGCCTGAGATAGACGATTCGGATTAACATCATACATGGGCACCTGACCCCTAGGAAGTCGAAGTCGAACCACTCTGCCCGGCGTCACATTATTATCGCGGATGGTGGAGGATTCCGGAATGTCGACGGCGTCCGGCTCTTGGTATACGGTCACTTCTTGACACTCTGTGCTCACACCAAGTGTGGTAGCACTGTATATGTCTCGCTGAGACACATGGTTAACTACCTTCCACGTGCCTTTGTTCAATGGATCATCAAGATAAAAGACATTTTTGGCCGCTGTGGCGAAAACAAAGGGGTCATCTTCATACACACTAGTGGCGGTATTCACCGAAAGTATGCCGTACTGATCGGTCCTTATGCGGTGCGGCCTAGTATCAAACCATCGACACTTGAACAAGTGGACTTTCATGCGGTTCCCATAAATGAGTTCAACACCTGACTGTAGGACACCGTAATAATCCACGCCCCCCTCTGCACCATCGACCATCACCCCACAATTCTGTGTTTTGCGTTCCCCGTCTCTAGCTTCACATATATACTTAACGCCGTTGACATCACACATTGGGCGGACTGTGGAAGATATCGGCTTCATCGACAACAACCTTAATTCCTCTGAGTAATTTCTATGACCACCCTTCGCAGCCACGTGCATCAGCTGAAAAATATAACTCAAATCACTTGGTGTGTTTATGATTAAAGAATAGGGAACTGTAAAAGAAAGCCATCTAATATATATATTTATACACTTACCCATTGTGGAAAATAGTCTGCAAACGTCGTGTTGTGGTACTCGAGATCACCGCCAACTTCCTTGCACTGAAGATGGGTTCGTTTCCAATATTGTATCTCCGGACAGTTTATTAGAACCCACCAGTGGGCAATCCCTACCTCATGGTCAGGCAACTTGTCCACACCCTTCTTCTTGAAGCTTCCGTATGGTACAACATCGTTGGCGACGATAGATAGGTTGAACTCGGGGTCATCTCGACTTGGATGTTGTGGGGGGTCCTCCATCGCTCCCAAGTACAACTTGGCGTACGTTACACACTCATGCGCAATGTTAGCTTCAGCAATACACCCCTCAGGCGCAGATTTATTGTGCACATATTTCTTGTAGTCTCCAAGTTGTCTGCAAGGTTAACAAGTGCATGTTAAGAGCATGCAAATTTTATTTAAAAACATGTATAAATCAAATTTATGAATAACATGTACCTTTCGATGGGATACGTCCAACTGTAGTGTACGGGACCGGTAAGTAACAATTGTTGGGGAAGATGGATCATCAGGTGAGGCATGATGTCAAAGAAGTTTGGGGGAAATATCCTCTCGAACTTGCACAAGATAAAAACGATTTCCTCATGCATTCTCATGAGGTCTGATTTTCTAACTTCTCTAGCGCATACATTCTGGAAGAATCTTGACAACGCCACCAACGGCTCAACCACTTCATCCTCCAAGTACGCTCGAATGAAAATAGGGAAGAGGCGTTGAGGCAGTACATGGCAGTCGTGACTCTTCAATCCGTACATCTTGTTGTCTCGGTAGTTAACACACTTGCTTATGTTACCCGCATAGCCATAAGGATACCTGCATAGCCATTAACAACAATTAGATTTCATGCAGTCCCATGATTCTGGAATACATGCCTAATAAAAAGTTACCTGACATTACTCATCCATCCAAAGATTTCATGTTTCTGGTCCCTGGTGACGGTGTAAGGAGCTTGGGGCATTTTGCTCCTGCCCTCTCTCAACCACAAATGGTCCCGCAGTCCCATATTTCTCAGATCAACGCGTGCCTTGGGGGTGTCTTTTGTTTTCTTCTCCCAATTCAAAACTGTGCCAACCACGGCTTCACACACGTTCTTCTCTATATGCATGACATCCAGGTAGTATCTGATAGCCAACCTGGACCAATAAGGAAGTTCTCAGAAGATGCTCTTGTGTGACCAGAACCTATACCGATCGGGCCTCTCTGGAATCGTGCACAACACATCGGGATGATTGCTAAGCGGACCAAAGTCATACTCATTCAACACTGCCAATATTTCCTCCCCTGTCCATCGCTCCGGTGCCCAGCCCCTTTCTTCAGTCCCATCAAAAGCCTGCGCATCGCCCCTAAATGGATGGTCATGCGGAAGCCAACAACGGTGACGCATCTGGACAATCTTGCTGCAATGAGGACTGGAGCAATCAACAGTCATGCACTCTGAACAAGCCCTGTAACCCCTGGTGACGCTGCCCGACAACATACCCCTCCCAGGAAAGTCACTGATCGTGCCAACAAGCATGGCACGCATCCGGAACATCTCATTTTTGAACTAGTCGTAGACCAGGTGGCCTTTCAGACTCAAGTACCGAAGCTCCTCAATTACGGGTCTCAAATACACATCGAGACACTTTCCCGGATAACCTGGGCCTGGAATCAACAATGTGAGCATGTTATATTCCTTCTTCATGCACATCCACGGTGGAAGGTTGTACGGAATCAAAATAACTGGCCACACACTGTACTGAAGCTCTTTCTTGCCAAAAGGGTTGAAACCGTCGGATGATAGCCCTAGCCAAACATTTCGAACCTCTGATGCAAATTCAGGAAACTCCAACACATTCTTCTTCCAAGCCTCTCTGTCGGCGGGATGTCTAAGGGTGTCATCGTCAGGCACATTCCTCTCAGCCCACCATCTCATAGCTTCGGCCGTGAAAGCACACATGAACAACCGCTCAAGCCTATCAATCAGCGGGAAGTACTGAAGTATCTTCACAGCTTTCTTGTTCCCTTTAGGAGTGAACTTATACCGCTCTGTATTGCATACTGGGCAGTATTCAAGATCTGCAAGTCCTTCCACGTAAAACAGAACGCAATCGTATCTGCATGCATGAATCTTGATGTAGGAAAGGCCGAGATCTTTAAGGATATGTCGCACCTTATGATGACTGGTAGGAAGCCGATGTCCGGAGGGCATCGCCCCACCCCATATCTTCAGCCAATCATCAACCGATTTGACAGTGTCTTTGTTCTCCGTTTTGATCTTCATCACTCCCATGACAGATTCAAGGACAGTCTTACTGCATCCGGGGTACAACGGAGTCTGTTGCAATGCGATCAGGTTGTTGTACTTTTCCATACCACTTGTGTTGACCGGTGATCGGGGTAATGGCTCGAGTGGCTCAATATCAGGGAAACACTCCATCTCCGGAGGAGGGAGTTGCACATCTGGTGCTTCATCAAAGACACCGCTCTCACGAGGAAACATATCGTTGATCCAGTTCGTTGTTGGATCATTGGACGAACTCCCTCTCTCGGCAAATTGTCCATGATCATGAGGACCCGCAAACTCTGGTTCACCGTGATAAATCCAATTAGTGTATAGGACCCAAAATCCATATCTAGCCAGGTGTTGCTCCACTTTCTCTATGGAAAAACGTTGTCGTGGGCTGGCACACTTGCAGTTTTTACACGGGCAATAATGAAGTGTAGTGTCTCCATAGTTAGCCATCACAAATTCCAGGAAACTCCTAACTCCATCATGATACGCCTGATCCCATCTTCCAAGAGTAATCCAACTCTTGTCCATTCTGTAAATTCAATAAATAAATATAATTATATATAGATATGTATATATGCAAGTACTACGTACGTACGTACGTACTAATTAATTAAAAAATTCATCATTACACACACACATATATATATATATACACACATCCCTAAATTAATTAAAACATCATCAAGCTCCCTAATTAATTAAACACAATATATTTTTTATATATACCAACAATATATTTTTAATTACAATTACATTAATTAATATATATATATACATTTTTTCATCAAATTCATCTAAAATCACCTCTAAATCAACAATCAATCACTAATCTTCAACAAAACTTCAATTCTATCTAACCAACATATCAACCCATTAATAATCTCATCTCAACACACACACACACACACACACACACACATATATATATATATATCAAATTAATCACACATTAATTTATTCTAATTAAACTCTAAATTAACACACCTCTGCATATAACCAACTAAATCAACACACACAGCAATATACGTACCTTTCAAGCTTATAGCCGAGGTTTTGGACGATTTCAGAGCGTTTTCGAAATTTTTTGAAAAAATTTCGACGAAGTGAGCTCGCTGGTGCAGAATAGATCTGATATAAGGGTTATAGCCGACGAAGACCCTCCTCGTCGGCTATAACAAAAAAAATTTCGTCGGCTATAGTTATAGCCGACGACGTCAAGGAATAGCCGACTACTCGTCGGCTATAATATTATAGCCGACGATGTGGCCGACGAAAGAGTAATTCATCGGCTATAACCCCTTATAGCCGACGAAGTACTCTTTCATCGGCCGTTTTTTTTCATATCGTCGGCTATGACCCCTTTTCTGGTAGTGTGAGGCTGTTTTTTGCGGCGGGGACGTCCGGGGATGAGTCCCCGAGGTGGTGGCGATGGTGTTGGGTGAATTTGGTGCCGATTGGAGGTGTTTTTAAGCCTCCGTGGCGGAGCTGCCGGCGGCGTGAGGAAGACGATGAATAGTAAAACCGGTAAAAAGTAAAACGGTAAAAAGTGAAAAGTAAATGGTAAAACAGTAAAAGTAAATAGTAAACAGTAGACAGTAAATGGTAAATAGTAATTGGATTTTAACCATTTACTGTTTGACTTTCAGAATTACTGTTTGACTTAGAATAATTACTGTTTGACTTTGGATTATTACTGTGGACTTACCGTAAAAAGGTAAAAGTTGTTTTAAAAGGGTTTTACGACGAAATAACTAGTAAAAGGATTAATCGGACACGAGGTGGGTGTCCTGAGTAATTTCGGACGTAGATTTTCGGTATTGAGACGTAATTCCTATACCGATAACTGAAAAAGAGAAAATTGGGAGGTTTCGTGTGAGTGAGGACGTCCGTAGATTTAACGTTTATAAATAAATTCTGAGTTTCGTAATAATTATAATTATGTCCCTATTAGAGGTCGGGAGGTTATTCGACGGGACGAGAGATCGGATTAAAGGCGCGCTCGGCCGTACAGTGAGTGGATTTTATTTTAAAATAAATGCATGCAATTACGTTTTATTGAAATGCAATTTATTTAATTAAATAAGTTCGTAAGTATGATATGAATTAGCGAAAGTCGATAATTCATATATTTCTGTTATAATTGTTGATTTAATATTTAAAGTAAATTACGGATTTGGGTTATACTTTTACTACTATTTTAGTAGTACGTATTGTACCCGGAAATGAGATTTCCGGAAATACTATGATTTGATAAATTATATTTAATCGTTGTTATTGTATTTTATATTTGAAAGACCGGAAATGAGATTTCCGGGGAGTTTATGATTTCACGACATGTGAGACATGTCGATATTATATATTCTTTTCGAAATTATTTTTATAATATTGAGGCGTGTCGGATATTTATATATGTTCCTTCGAGGCTATTATACTAATGATTATTATAAGCCTCAGATGTGCGGTCGGGGACCGTATGGATTTATGATATATAAGGGGAAGCGTACTTTCGGTTTTGTTTTCTGATTTTCACCATATCGGGGTCCAGATATATATTGATGCTAGCTACCTTAGTCGCCTGAGCCCATGCGAGGTGACGACTTGCCCACATAGGTCAGATTCACGCTCGGTGGTCGACGTGTACGGGCATAGCGTGGGACGCTATGATGGGGTTGTAATCCAAGCACAAAATACCTGCAAAACAACTACATACAAATAATACCCTTCTTGTGTCGAGTGTAGTATTGACAAGTAGGGATCGTTCTATCCGGGGAAATCAAGGGCTTTCAATCACATAAAGTATTGTACAAAAGGGGGTTACGATTTTTTTATCTAATGACCTACTGAATTTTTACGATTTTTTACAAAACCTAAGCTATTATATACAAGTGATCATCACCTTTCACACAATCACCAAACACAAATCACATTACACATGCAATATAATTAAAACAAGTAATAGGGCAGCAGCAAATATCGAATTCAAGATCAATTAAGTTCCAATTTAATTAGAGCCAATGCGGTTATTCTAATTATTCAAAACATCACAAGTATTTAGAATCCAACATGCGTGTAATCCTAAACATGGTACTAATCAGTTTAATAACACAATGCGTAGAAATTAAACACAATTAGCACATAAGCACAATATGTCGAATTGGAACATGTTAGCAAGTATGGCGTCACCCATCTCACATCGACATGTAAATTTCCAGAATTACTCTTACCCTTAGATTAATACATATTAAATCCAACATGCGTGTAATTCAACATGTATTAAATCGGCATATGAATTCAACACCTAGATAACACTCATGGCCATCGAATGCATCTAGATATCTCCTTCGGTTCCACACGAATTAAGGAAATAAACCTAATTAAAATCAAGAACACATTCAAAACCTACTGCCCATACAACATATTTAATCATATCACATGCATAAATCGGCAATCATATATAAACATCCCAAACATTTATAACAAAGATCCAAAGATCCCATATATGATTATCAATACCGAAATTAAATCCAAAAACCAAAACATACTTCATAGACAAAGTTATGTTTAAATACAAAGTAACAAAAACCAAAATAAAACAATCCATATTACAACCTTTGTTAGAGATTCGGCAAGGATTGGTGATGATGGATTTTTGTGAGAGATGGAAGGTGGATTCGGCTTTGCTCCTTGGTATGTAATTTCTGAAAATAATTTGGCAGGGATTCGGCAAGGTAAAAGTGAGGAAAGGGAGATGATTTTTATGAATACAAAGTGTGTATATATAGAGGATAGGAGGAGCTAGGGTTTCGGCAAAGTGTGAAGCACAAGGAAAACCAAAACCAACTTGGATTGGGTTTCGGCAAAGGCTTGAATTAATCCACCGAAATTCTTTTCTTTTTTTTTTTCTTTTATTCGGCAACAAGTCTTTTTCTCCATGTATATTGCTGCCGAAAATCCTTTCAAAAATCTTCAATTTAATCCTCATAAAATTCGGCAATGAATCAAGCTTCAATGAAGTCCACATGCATTCCAAGCTTTTCTCCTTTCTTCTTTTCCAAAATTCTTAGATGATGGCTGAATAAATGCCATGTTATCCTTCTTCCTTTGCCGAAATATTTCTTGAAATTTCTTCATTAATCTTCTCTTTTAATTCGGCAAAGAAGTCCTTGCAAAGTTGTTGCAAGGAAACCAAATCCGAATTTGTTTCCTCCTTCTTCATTATCTTTTGCACGGCAAGGCTTCTCCTTTAATTCTTCTTTTCCGAAATTCTATCAAGATAATAGAATTATATCTTCATTAAATCTTCTCTTGGCCGGCCATGAAGTCTTTGAATCCATCTCTTCCTTCTTGAAACTCACGGCAACATATCTTCATGTTTACCGAAAATTACTTCTCATTTACCATGGTAATTCGGCAAAGACTCCATCAAGATATCATCTCCTTCTTTATCTCCAAATAAAATCTGAAAATAAAGAAAAGAAACACAATTAATCCATGTATTAAACTTGTCCTAATCTAGACAAATGATGTCTTAAAAAGACATATATGTAATAGGTAAGGTTAGGAGATTAGGAAAGTTTCCAAATCCATTTTGGATTTCTAATTCTTGTTCCACACGCCAAGCATCATTATTATTGCCGAAAATTCTCTCCTTGTCTTCTCATGATTTCCTGAAAATATGATCATGAAATAAATCAAAAAGAAGACAAAAAATATGTAGCACAATTATCATGAGTAAGAGTCCTAGATAGATAAGGAATCCTAGTCCAACAAGGAGTTGTATTTTCAATGAAATTCTTTCGACGATTCAAAAACGTCGAGCGTTTGTAGACTCCTTGTTCGACTAAAATTCTTCACTTGTAGACTTCAATTAGTACTCAAACTCGTAGAATCCTTATTCAACTGGGATTCCTACTTTGGTAAGGATTCCTTTTCCAAATAGAGTTCTACTTGAAAAAGGAGTCCTAGTCACATTAAAACTCTTATTAGGAATCCTAGTTCAATAAGGACTCCACCATAATTATGCAATTTAACATTTTATAGCACAAACCGATCCACCATGATTATTAGAAACGACAAATACTGAAAACTCCATTTTGACAAGTTTCCTAGTCAAAACAGGTTTCCTAGTCCAAACAGGATTCCTAGTCCAAACAGGATTCCTAGTCAAACTAAAACTCTTCAAAAATCGACATTTCTGCATTTTTAGCTCAGTTTATTCACCAACACTTGCCAACGACTCTAACATGACTCAATGACTCTATAATACAACAATAAGGGATAAGAAATGCATAAATGGGGGTAAAAACATATTAAGAACGTCGCATTTTATGCTCCTATCAACTACCCCACACTTAGCCTTTGCTAGTCCCTTAGCAAAACAAATAAAAAGACTCACACTACAGCCCCTAAAATGATTGTCTCAGGATCTTTAAACACATAGCTTTCAAGTTTAAGCATTCAATGTAAGCATAATAATCCCAAGCGTCATAGACATGTATCATGGCATGAATAAGTAAGAAACGATAATCACAAGCAATAACATGTTATGTTGATTTCATCCTCCTCACTAGGCATACTCTCTTCTTTTCACTCATGATATGGCAATTCACTCAAAGTATATGCAAGAGAACAGATTGTAAGGCAACAAATAGCTCGCATATTTCATCACATAAAAGCACTTTGTGAATTAATCTTTCAGGAAAAACTTCATATAACAACTATGTGCACAAATGAACCAAAGCCATATGCTCATTCTTGACAAAAATCTCCACTTAATCAAAGTTCACCTATTTTAAGAATCATGAAAAGATCAACATAATGGTGATAATGGGGACTGGCATAAGGCATTCTCATTTAGGAAGTGGTGATTAAACGTCACCAAGACTTGGCAAAATTCAATCCTCCTTATGACTTCTCTTCAAAAGGGCCAAATTTTATCATGTTGGGCCCAAAATTCATTCTTTTCTTTCCCATAATAAAGTGAAAATGAACAAAGGTCAAGTATAACAACAATAGACCTTCAATTATCATACAAACTCCTAAATTCACCATAAAATTCATCCAAAATTTTCCATTGCCGAATCTTTTTCTTTTTATTTCGGATCTCTTATTTTTCTTTTCTTTCTTCTTTTATTCGGCAACACCTTTTCTTTTCTCAACAATTGGACAAGATCACCCCACACTTACTTCTCATCATCACATCAATTCACAAATTCCATTAAATTTTACCAAGTCTTGACAACAATGGCAAGGATAAACTATTCTAAGATCAAGGAAAGTGTATCAAGGTGATGAAATAAATGGCTCAATGTTGGCTCAAGGGGGTTAAAACTAAGGAGTCCCACGACGGGCACAAATTAGGCATAAGCTTTGTTTGGCATTGGTGGTAATCCTAACATGATCTTTTCAATCCTTTTCAAAATCAAGGCATTTCATGAATAATAGTCTCAAAAATTGTCAAGAGTGAGTTCTAGCATTCTAGAGTTCATTAAAATCTATGGCACATAGTCATTGAATGTTCAAAGAATGATGAAGTTTTGAAAAATTCTGCCCATTTTTATCACTCAAGAAGGAAAGTATATGGCAATCAAAGCTCACAAAGGTTATTATGGAACAAAATCAACACAATATACATGCTTCTTACACAATTAAGTTCAAGTCTCACATGTTCATACCAATCACAAAGTCCATGAAACTCACAATTATTTTCAAAATTATGCAAAACCATCATCTATGTATTAAAGATATAATCATCATAGACTATTTAGGGGCACCTAAGACTCAATAATAAAAAACAAAATTAAAAAGCAACGAAAATAAAGACAAAAAGCACCGAAATTTTTTTAAATTTTTCTGATTTTCTGATTTTTTTATTTTCTTTTCTTTTTATGACTCAAAACAAAAACTCAAAACAAATACAAACATGTGAAACATGTATCCCTACCCCACACTTAGAAAATTACATTGTCCTCAATGTACACATATCATGTAGTAATTTCTAAGCATATGATAAATCACAAGTCCCACATTTATACAATTCAACCAAAAAGAGTTTAGGGTTTAGAAATTCAAACTCTCGTAGACGGCTCCTTCACAATTTTGGTTGAAATGGGTTGCCTCCCATGCAGCGCTTAATGTTTATAGTCTACTCAGCCTAGACTCTTCTTCATATCATCAGGATCTTGGTGCGTCTCTGAATTGTATCTCCTCAACGGTGTGCTCCTCAAAAGGTTCGTAGTAAGGCTTAAGTCGATGACCATTCACCTTGAACGCTTTTCCTGATTCCGTACTTTGAATTTCTATAGCACCATGAGAAAACACATTAGTAACAATATATGGCCCTACCCAACGAGAACGCAATTTGCCAGGAAATAATTTAAGACGAGAATGAAATAACAAGACTTTCTGGCCAATATGAAACGTTTTGCCTCTTATCATCTTGTCATGATACAATTTCGTCTTCTCTTTGTAAATCCATGCAGCATCATATGCTTCATTTCTGATTTCCTCAAGCTCGCTCAGCTGCAATTTCCTGTGAAGTCCAGCCTTGTCAAGTTCCATGTTGAATTGCTTGACCGCCCACCATGCTCTATGCTCCAACTCTACTGGAAGATGGCACGCCTTGCCATATGTAAGCCGAAATGGAGACATCCCAATGGGTGTCTTGTATGCCGTTCTGTAGGCCCAAAGTGCATCATCAAGTCTATCACTCCAATCTTTCCTTGATGGGCCCACAGTTTTCTCCAATATGCTTTTGATTTCTCTGTTGGACACTTCCGCCATTCCGCTAGTCTGAGGATGATAAGGTGTGGATACCTTATGGGTGACTCCATATCTTCTGAGCAAAGCCTCTATTGTTCTGTTGCAGAAATGAGAACCTCCATCGCTTATAAGCACACGAGGTACTCCAAACCTGGAAAATATGTTAGTTCTCAAGAAACCTGCAACAACTTTAGAATCATTAGTCCTTGTGGCTTTCGCCTCCACCCATTTAGACACATAATCAACAGCCAACAGAATATAAAGAAAGCCCTTAGATGAAGGAAAAGGTCCCATAAAATCTATACCCCATACATCAAAAATTTCAACAAATATTATAGGATTTAGGGGCATTTGGTCTCTCTTACCAATGTTACCTGTCCTTTGGCACCTATCACATGTCATACAAAAAGTGTATGCATCCTTGAAAATTGTTGGCCAATAAAACCCACTTTCTAATACCTTGAGGGCTGTCCTCTTAGCTCCAAAGTGTCCTCCACATGCCTCATTGTGGCAAAATGCAAGGATCGGCCTATGCTCCTCTTGTGGCACACAACGTCTAATCACTTGATCATTACAAGTCCTCCACAAATATGGGTCGTCCCATATGTAGTGTCTTGCATTCTTTTTAATCCTTGTCTTGGCTGCCTGCAAACATGTACTTGGAAAAGTTTTAGTAACTAAATAATTGACAATGTCTGCATACCAAGGTTCTCTTGTGTCCACTCGAAAAAGCTGCACATCTGGGAAAGTTTCCTGAAGTGGTAACGTTTCCTCTTCTCTCACAATCCTGCTCAAGTGATCCGCCACAACATTTTCGCTCCCCTTCTTGTCCTTGATTTCGATGTCAAATTCTTGGAGTAAGAGAATCCATCGAATCAAACGTGGCTTGGCGTCCTTCTTCTTCATCAAATATCTTAAGGCTGCATGATCAGAATACACAATCACTTTAGAATTCAATAGATATGAACGAAATTTTTCTAAAGCAAATATCACAGCCAACAGTTCTTTCTCAGTTGTAGAGTAATTTAATTGAGCATCATTAAGTGTGCGCGAAGCATAATATATGGCATTTGGCTTCTTCTCTTTTCTCTGTCCAAGCACCGCTCCAACTGCATAGTCTGAAGCATCACACATGATCTCAAATGGTAGCGTCCAATCAGGTGGCGACATAATTGGTGCTGATGTCAACAATTCCTTCAACTTGAAAAATGCATCTTCACACCCTTTGTCCCATATGAATGGAACCTCCTTCTGCAAAAGGGCACAAATAGGCTTCGCCACCAACGAAAAATCCTTGATGAACCTCCTATAAAATCCTGCATGGCCAAGAAACGAACGTACCTCCCTTACAGTTGTAGGGGAGGGTAAGTGAAGCATAATATCAATCTTGGCCCTATCTACCTCAATACCCTTTGCAGATATAATGTGTCCTAGAACTATCCCTTGTGTTACCATGAAATGACACTTTTCCCAATTAAGTACAAGGTTAGTTTCTACACATCTTTTCAGGATTAATTCCAAATTCTCTAAGCATGCATCAAAGTCTTTACCATAAACACTAAAATCATCCATAAAGACTTCAATGATATTTTCAATATAATCACTAAAAATGGAATACATACAACGTTGAAATGTACCTGGTGCGTTGCATAAACCAAATGGCATGCGTCGATAGGCAAACGTACCAAAGGGACATGTGAACGTTGTCTTCTCCTGATCATCCGGGTGAATGCATATCTGATTGTAACCGCTGTACCCATCCAAGAAGCAATAGAATTCGTGCCCAGCTAATCTCTCCAACATCTGGTCCATGAAAGGCAAAGGCATGTGATCCTTGCGTGTAGTAGCATTCAACTTTCTGTAGTCGATACACATCCTATGACCTGTCACTAATCGTTGGGGCACGAGTTCATCCTTGTCATTCTTCACAACCGTGACTCCACTCTTCTTAGGTACAACTTGGACAGGTGCAATCCACTGGCTATCTGAAATGGGATATATGACTCCACAATCCAGCAATTTGATCACCTCGTCCTTCACAATCTTCATCATAGGGGGGTGTAATCGTCTCTGACCCTCCTTAGTAGGCTTGGCTCCTTCCTCAAGCAAGATCCTATGGACACAAGTTGTAGGGCTGATTCCCTTGATATCCGCCAACGTCCATCCAATGGCGGTCCTGTTCCTTTTCAACATGCTAGTCAAACGTGCTTCTTGCTGCTCACTCAGTTGTGATGACACAATAACTGGTAGTGTGTCATCGTCTCCCAAGTATACATACTTCAAATGATCCGGAAGCACCTTGAGTTCTAAAATAGGGGCCTGTTCCACAGATGGTAGAATTTTATTAGTGGAAATGGGAATTGACATATACTTACATGACTTTTTTATGTGGGATGCTGCCTCTAGCTCGGCAACAATATGCATTAGGCTCGGCTCAAGTTTGAGCCGTTCCTCCTTGGTAATTCTCTCCCCATTTGTGTCAATTCCGGCCCCTTGCTCAATAGCTAGTTGCTATTGATCCAAAGTTTCTGATAAAACCTGCGCAATAGAATCAACTACATCAACATTATAGCAAGGTTTTAAATCAGAAATTGGATACCTCATGGCCTCAAAGATGTTGAAGCCAATCACTTCACCATCAAACTCCATGGTGAGGTTGCCTTCAGCAACATCAATCTTTGTTCTTGCTGTCCTCATAAATGGTCGCCCCAACAAAAGTTGAGTGGAATTTAGGGGCGACTCTTCCATCTGAAGCACATAGAAATCTGCAGGAAATATCAGATTATTTACCTGCACAAGAACATCCTCAACATATCCCTCAGGATACTTGTTAGACCTATCAGCGAGTTGAATGATTACATTGTCCTTTTTCAACTCGCCTAACCCTAGGGACTTATACACATTATAAGACATTACATTAATCGAAGCCCCTAAGTCTAGCAAAACTTTATCAAAATTTTGTTGTCCGATTTTACATGGCACAGAAAAGCTGCCAGGGTCTTTCATTTTAGGTGGAAGCTTTCTTTGGAGAACGGCTGAGACCGTCTCACTCATCTTCACCACCTGCTCCTCCCTTGTATGCCTCCTTGTTGTGCACAGCTCCTTTAAGAACTTGGCATACTTTGGAATCTGCTTGATGCATTCCAAAAGGGGAATATTCACCTCCACACGCCTGAATATATCAAGTACCTCCTCATCTGATTTCTCCTTCTTTGATTTTGCAAACCTAGAAGGAAAAGGCAAACTCGAAGATTGGTTAGTAATTAAACCACTTGAGTCAGATTTTACCTTAAGTGTTTCTGAGGTAGCGGGATCTTTTTCCATGTCCCTATTCTTCATTTTCTCGAGCTCAGCTTTGCTCGGTTCACCTCTCTTGTCCTCATTGCCGTGTGCCTCCTCATCATTGCCGTGTATCTCCTCATGCTCGGCATCAACATGCACTAGCACGTCACCCTTGTCATTACACTCCTCCATAATCACGTCCTCATTATTCTTAACCGATGGCCCCTCCAAGATTTTACCACTCCTTGTGGTAATTGCATTAGCTTGCTCATTTTTGGGGTTCTTAATCACCCCACCAGGTAATCTTCCTTGCTCCTGAATCTGCCCCATGAAATCCACAACCTTCCCCATCTGATTCTTCAACTCAGAAATGTCCTTGGTGTTCGAGGTTGTAGATTGCAACAATGTATGAGTTGCATCGTTCAAAGACTTAAGCATGGCGTCATAGTTGGGATTTGACGATGCTTGTGCATTATTGTTGTAGAATTGTTGCTGCTGGGGTCTTGCAAACCCTTGGTATTGCCCTTGAGGTCTTGGTTGAAACACCATTCCTCCTTGATTAGCTTGTGGTGGCGCCACTTGTGTAGGGTTCTGCACATTGCTATTGTTGGCCCAACGAAAATTAGGGTGATCGTTGTACCTTGGATTGAAATTCTGAAAAGTTGAACGTGGCTGCCCTTGGAAACCAACTGAATTAGCTTCCTCAAAATTATCACCTCCACCAACTTGTGGACACACATCTGCCGAATGTCCCTCCATGCTACACACCCCACAGACTTGGGCATGTTTCTGCTTCATAAACTGAGACATCATTTGAGTGAGTTTCCCCACATCTTCCTTAAGCTCCTTGACAACACTTGATTCCTCATAACCGCTGGCCTCACTGACTCGCCTAGAGGAAGTAGACCCGAATTGTTGTTGATTGGTGAAATGCATCTCCAACAGATTCTTAACTTCCTCTCTGCTTTTCTCCATTAAAGATCCACCAGCTGCTGAATCTAGAAATCTCCGCTCCAAGGGACGCAACCCTTCATAAAAGTATTGTAGAAGAAGACCCTCTCGTATCCCATGATTAGGACACGTTGCAACCAAAGCCTTGTACCTGTCATAGTACACATCGAAGCTCTCATCTGGCTCTTGTCTGATCGAGGTGATCTCCTTTCTGATCTGTGTCACCCTTGATGATGGAAAGTATTTTGTGAGAAATTCTCTCACCATTGTTGTCCAAGAAACCATCTTCCCAGGTGGTATAGCATAAAACCACTCTTGCGCCCTATCCTCCAATGAAAAAGGAAACGCCTTCATTCTCACATGTTGTAAGTCTGCCCCAGTTGGGCACATTGACTCACATCTGAATTCGAACTTCTGAATGTGGCGGTTAGGATCCTCTCCACTGAGTCCATAAAACTTAGGCAATTGGTGGATAAATCCACCCTTCAACTCAAATTCTCCTGACTTGCCAGGTGCAACTGCAGGATATGTTACATTACTTGGTCTTACTACTCCTCCTTGTGGCGCATCTACCTGACCATTCTCCTCTCTTAGTGAAGTCATTCTGAATGTAGGATCAGGTAAATCAAAGTTCAAGTACTGAATTGGTATTGGACTATGGAGTAGCTCGAATTCTGGTTCTTCGTGAAACAAAGGGTTTAGTTCACACGAAGCTTCTGATGGAAATGGTGATGGTGGTGCAACAAAATTTCGGTCAAAAAGTGATGAGGTGGGAGAAACAAACTGATGTTCTGGTGTAGAAGTGCTCGGCAAAACTGGCTCTTCTTCTTCTTGGTTGCAAATTCTTTTCAATCTATCCTCAATCTCTTGTGACCAATCAAGATTCATGTACCTGAAATTATTTAAATTTCGAGGTGTTTAACAAATGAATTTATAAAGAAAACAAACGTGTATAGTTAGTATGTAACAAATATTGTTAAGGTAAGAATATTATACAAGTATAAGTATTAACGAAAATTCAACTATAAATATGTAAAAATGTTACACGAAATTTCAAGTATGTATAAGTGTAAGAAAAATTCAAAGTATATTACATAAAAGTTCAACGTGTAAATGTATCATGACAAATGAAAATTTGCAAGTATATGTTACATGAAAAAGTTACAAGTATATTACAAAGATGTATATCACACGAAAATTTACAAATAAGGCTCACACAATTTCACAAGTATAATTAAAAGAAAAATGTGTTTTATGTATCCCTAGTTAAATTGCTATATGATTCGTTCGAATTTTCAAAGTACGTGGAGCAGAGGAGATAACGGTGCAATGGACTGATACAGCCCCCGGTAGTATCATGCTTGATCCGATATACCTCAAAAATTCAAACCAAGAAACGTTTTCTTTTGAGATCAAAAATTTACTTATGTCAAACTCATTTAAGATTCTGAAGCTCGGTGGACGTGCGGCCTAGGTCTATCGACTAGACACAAGATTCCGTGGTTTCAGAAGGCTAGAACGAAAGTACTAATAATGGAGTGAGGCAAGACTCGTTGTTGGTTACCACGGAGAGCGAACTCCCAATCGACTCACTCACAGGGAATGAACATCAGTCTGTGGGCCTTGAGATCTAGTTAAACAAACCTCAATACCAAAATTAGAACAAACGAAATATGATTGCCCCTTACTCAGTTGAGAACCTTATGTTGTCAGTTCCACTAAAGTGCATAAAAGCCGCCCTCAACCTCATAAAAACGCAAGCGCTAGTATGAAGGGCTAAGGCTAAAAGCAACATTAGTGACCTTACCTATTCCTCTTCCCCTCAAAACCATAAACAAACTTAACACAAATAGACCTTCAAAACTCCCTAACAATTTAAACTAGTTATGCACAACACACGAAAATTTTTGTACAAGTATCTATGTTGGTTTGGTTTTTAGATTACATTGATTATGTAAGTATTATGATTGCTGAAACTTAGGATTTCTAGGTGTCTTTTATTCACAAAACTTTAAAATTTGAGGTACGTGGAGCAGAGGAGATAACAGTGCAATGGGCTGAAACAGTCCAAGGTAGTATCATGCTTATTCCGATATACCTCAAAAATTAAAGACGAATTTTACCTTTTTGAAGAAAAATAGATTCCCCATATGCTTAAGTTATTTTCTAGCGTCTAAAGTGAGGTGATGCTTCGGCACAAGCTGTCGTCTAGGTCGAACGTATTTTACTTTTCTAAGGCGATGTCGTTAAAATTCACGGAGAGTAAACTCTCTTTAGGAACAAGGCAGGTCTCAAAGTTTTTAACCACGGAGGACAAGTCCCCTTTCGACTCACTCACAGGGAATGAACGTCAGTCTATGGGTCTTGAGAACCAGTTTTACAAACCTCGCACCATTCAATGAAAATAACTTGCCCTATACTTGGTAAAATAAACTCGGATCCCTAGCGGTCTCAAGTGTTGATTAAAACCGCCCTCAACCTCATAAAAATAATACCAAGTTAGCGTCTTTATGCGTGAGGGGCCAACGATGGACTAATTCCAACATTGCAGGGCCCGTTTCCCAATCTACACAAAAACATACCTAACATGGCATCACTCGTATGAAGGGTTATGGTTATGATCAACAAAAGAGGCTTCACCTACATGTTACACTTTAGAAACTACAATAAACTACAAGCATACACAAAAACTATCAACTTCCTAGAAATTATCTAGGTGTATCAACATCACAATAATATCACACAAAAATCGGCAATTAAGATCAACAAAAACCAAAAATAAAAACAAAAATCGGAAAATTAACCCTATTTACTATTACACTTCCGAAAATCCTATTAATACATATCCCAAAACTATTGCAAAAATTAAATAATTTACAAATATACAAAGTTACAAACAACACTTTATGAATCAAAAATTTATAATTTCCCCGGCAACGGCGCCAAAAACTGATGGGGTTGTAATCCAAGCACAAAATACCTGCAAAACAACTACATACAAATAATACCCTTCTTGTGTCGAGTGTAGTATTGACAAGTAGGGATCGTTCTATCCGGGGAAATCAAGGGCTTTCAATCACATAAAGTATTGTACAAAAGGGGGTTACGATTTTTTTATCTAATGACCTACTGAATTTTTACGATTTTTTACAAAACCTAAGCTATTATATACAAGTGATCATCACCTTTCACACAATCACCAAACACAAATCACATTACACATGCAATATAATTAAAACAAGTAATAGGGCAGCAACAAATATCGAATTCAAGATCAATTAAGTTCCAATTTAATTAGAGCCAATGCGGTTATTCTAATTATTCAAAACATCACAAGTATTTAGAATCCAACATGCGTGTAATCCTAAACATGGTACTAATCAGTTTAATAACACAATGCGTAGAAATTAAACACAATTAGCACATAAGCACAATATGTCGAATTGGAACATGTTAGCAAGTATGGCGTCACCCATCTCACATCGACATGTAAATTTCCAGAATTACTCTTACCCTTAGATTAATACATATTAAATCCAACATGCGTGTAATTCAACATGTATTAAATCGGCATATGAATTCAACACCTAGATAACACTCATGGCCATCGAATGTATCTAGATATCTCCTTCGGTTCCACACGAATTAAGGAAATAAACCTAATTAAAATCAAGAACACATTCAAAACCTACTGCCCATACAACATATTTAATCATATCACATGCATAAATCGGCAATCATATATAAACATCCCAAACATTTATAACAAAGATCCAAAGATCCCATATATGATTATCAATACCGAAATTAAATCCAAAAACCAAAACATACTTCATAGACAAAGTTATGTTTAAATACAAAGTAACAAAAACCAAAATAAAACAATCCATATTACAACCTTTGTTAGAGATTCGGCAAGGATTGGTGATGATGGATTTTTGTGAGAGATGGAAGGTGGATTCGGCTTTGCTCCTTGGTATGTAATTTCTGAAAATAATTTGGCAGGGATTCGGCAAGGTAAAAGTGAGGAAAGGGAGATGATTTTTATGAATACAAAGTGTGTATATATAGAGGATAGGAGGAGCTAGGGTTTCGGCAAAGTGTGAAGCACAAGGAAAACCAAAACCAACTTGGATTGGGTTTCGGCAAAGGCTTGAATTAATCCACCGAAATTCTTTTTTTTTTTTTTTTTCTTTTATTCGGCAACAAGTCTTTTTCTCCATGTATATTGCTGCCGAAAATCCTTTCAAAAATCTTCAATTTAATCCTCATAAAATTCGGCAATGAATCAAGCTTCAATGAAGTCCACATGCATTCCAAGCTTTTCTCCTTTCTTCTTTTCCAAAATTCTTAGATGATGGCTGAATAAATGCCATGTTATCCTTCTTCCTTTGCCGAAATATTTCTTGAAATTTCTTCATTAATCTTCTCTTTTAATTCGGCAAAGAAGTCCTTGCAAAGTTGTTGCAAGGAAACCAAATCCGAATTTGTTTCCTCCTTCTTCATTATCTTTTGCACGGCAAGGCTTCTCCTTTAATTCTTCTTTTCCGAAATTCTATCAAGATAATAGAATTATATCTTCATTAAATCTTCTCTTGGCCGGCCATGAAGTCTTTGAATCCATCTCTTCCTTCTTGAAACTCACGGCAACATATCTTCATGTTTACCGAAAATTACTTCTCATTTACCATGGTAATTCGGCAAAGACTCCATCAAGATATCATCTCCTTCTTTATCTCCAAATAAAATCTGAAAATAAAGAAAAGAAACACAATTAATCCATGTATTAAACTTGTCCTAATCTAGACAAATGATGTCTTAAAAAGACATATATGTAATAGGTAAGGTTAGGAGATTAGGAAAGTTTCCAAATCCATTTTGGATTTCTAATTCTTGTTCCACACGCCAAGCATCATTATTATTGCCGAAAATTCTCTCCTTGTCTTCTCATGATTTCCTGAAAATATGATCATGAAATAAATCAAAAAGAAGACAAAAAATATGTAGCACAATTATCATGAGTAAGAGTC
The DNA here is from genome assembly GCA_963682095.1 of Potentilla sterilis. Lineage (NCBI taxonomy): Eukaryota > Viridiplantae > Streptophyta > Magnoliopsida > Rosales > Rosaceae > Potentilla > Potentilla sterilis. The sequence continues at coordinate 32,074,936 of OY821756.1, forward strand.
CTAGATAGATAAGGAATCCTAGTCCAACAAGGAGTTGTATTTTCAATGAAATTCTTTCGACGATTCAAAAACGTCGAGCGTTTGTAGACTCCTTGTTCGACTAAAATTCTTCACTTGTAGACTTCAATTAGTACTCAAACTCGTAGAATCCTTATTCAACTGGGATTCCTACTTTGGTAAGGATTCCTTTTCCAAATAGAGTTCTACTTGAAAAAGGAGTCCTAGTCACATTAAAACTCTTATTAGGAATCCTAGTTCAATAAGGACTCCACCATAATTATGCAATTTAACATTTTATAGCACAAACCGATCCACCATGATTATTAGAAACGACAAATACTGAAAACTCCATTTTGACAAGTTTCCTAGTCAAAACAGGTTTCCTAGTCCAAACAGGATTCCTAGTCCAAACAGGATTCCTAGTCAAACTAAAACTCTTCAAAAATCGACATTTCTGCATTTTTAGCTCAGTTTATTCACCAACACTTGCCAACGACTCTAACATGACTCAATGACTCTATAATACAACAATAAGGGATAAGAAATGCATAAATGGGGGTAAAAACATATTAAGAACGTCGCATTTTATGCTCCTATCACGCTATAGAGAGTCTTGGAGGCTCGACCCTTAGTCTTGGAGGCTATTATTAAATGGTGGTAGTGACGTTCCCCTATTCTATTATATGACCAATGGGATTGGTCATGATTTTATATCATTTGGGTTTCGGAAATATTTTCTCTATGAGACTTTCTGTAATTTAATAAATTCCCGAACCAGCGGGGCTGGGTTTTTATATGACGAATGGGATTGGTCGTGAAATATTATTAATTGATTTTCAAAAATATTTCGTTTTGAAATACATATATGAACAAAATCATTATTTGTTTATTTGATATATCAGCGGGGCTGATTTTTAAATACGACTTTCTTAAAACGTGGGACGTTTTATTAAAGACATGCAATGTGGTTTTATTCCTAAATTATTGAGAAAATAATATGATACTTTCAATTAAAGTATTATATTAAATTGTTTTATTTTTATTCACTCACTCTAACGTTTTTAATTTACTTTCCATGGGCCCTTCGTTTTAAAATCGCCCAGTGTGCAGAGTAGTGATCAGAGATCAAGAGTACTCGGAGTCAAGGCATAGTCATCATCATTGTCGCTTCCGCTAGGTGGGATCTGTGATCCCTTATTCTTTTATTTTCATATTATATTTCTTCTTATATTTCCATTTGTGATTCCAGTTCATTTTGTTAGATTGCTCTGATTACCTGTGAGCCTTTGAATATTAAATTAATTTTATTTTGTGTTTATCTATGGGGGTGGTTGTGTTTGGAGAGCAGATGGCTCCAGGTGTTGAGGTTGGAACTGGAATTAGAAGTGTTTTTAAATTTTGTAGGTTTTAGGGTTGTCTATCTTACGGTTGGCTTATCGATTTATCGATAGGGTTAATCTTAAGGTAGTTCCCGCAGGGCCTTATCCGGGTTTCAGGGTGAAATCTGGTTCGGGTCCTGTCATTAGTTGTAGATCATAAGGAAGAGGTGAAGAATTACATTGTAAACAGTTGATTGGAGCTCTCATTGACTTGGGAAGGACGACAAGTATTGCAAGAAATGAGACTCCATACTCAAAACTTTTGTTCATGATTTACAATTAAATTCTACTTAGCTAATTGTTGTATATTTATACACTAACTTCTAACTTTAGCTAATTCACTAACTCACTACTGATGGAGATTATTATCCAAGCACATTGTACCTGCAAAACAACTTCACACAAATATTACCCTCTTCTGTCATCGTTAGTATAGGACAAGCAGGGATCGTTCAATCCGGGGAAATCAAGGGCGTTCAATCACATAAAGCATTACAAAATCATATTGGGGGTTTTAATTTGATTCTAAAACCTACTGATTTTTACGAAATTAAATCCTAAATTAAATATATACATATGATCAACATCTTTTACACAATACACATCACACAAAACTCACATAACACGTGTTCGTCCGATGAGTAGCTTCATCGTGATAGGAGCAGTATTTGCCCGTTTGCTCCGGGGTAAGCTTCCCCTTTGGGTACTTTCTCCTGGGCGGTGGGGGAATGATGTTCCCGTTCTCGTGCAAGATGTCCTCGTATGAAGAGGTTAGGGTGGTGAAGACCTCTTGACGTTCTGCTGGCATGATTGCCAGGGGGCGTTCTTGCCGGTACTGCGCTGGCTTGTGCTCGCCCTGGGGTTTGTCATGATAGGGCCTGTGCTGCCGTTGCCCCCAATTTCTACTGGGCCGGCCCGGTCGGGTACCCCGGTTCTCGCTCCGCTGGCTGGCCTTGTCTTCTTGGCCGGGAGGTGTTGCCCGTACGTTTCATGGTCGGCCTGAGCATGCCTGATGGCCATCGCCATTAGCTCGTCATACCCTGCGGGAGTTCCACCCGTACGACGTAGGAAAATTTTCCTGGCCGGAGCTCTTGTTTGAACGCCATCTCGGCGATTCCCTTGTCGAGGTTCCGAACCCCAGCCGTCGCCGTCTGCCAGCGGTTGACAAAGGTCCTCAGCTCCTCGCCGGGTGCCTGCATGCAGTTGAAGAGGATGGTCGATGTCCGGGCTCCCTCGACCCGGAGGATGAAGCGGCCTCAGAACCGGTCGGCCATGATGGGACCACAATGCGTGCACAATTTGTACCTGCAAAACAATCTCATACAAATAATACCCTTCTTGTGTCGAGTGTAGTATTGACAAGTAGGGATCGTTCTATCCGGGGAAATCAAGGGCTTTTAATCACACAAAGTATTGTATTAAAGGGGGTTACGATTTTTATCTATCTACCTACTGAATTTTTACGATTTTTACAAAACCTAAGCTATTATATACACTTGATCATCACCTTTCACAAAATCACCAAACACAAATCACATTACACATGCAATATAATTAAAACAAGTAATAGGGCAGCAGCAAATATCAAATTCAAGATCAATTAAGTTCCAATTTAATTAGAGCCAATGCGGTTATTCTAATTATTCAAAACATCACAAGTATTTAGAATCCAACATGCGTGTAATCCTAAACATGGTACTAATCAGTTTAATAACACAATGCGTAGAAATTAAACACAATTAGCACATAAGCACAATATGTCGAATTGGAACATGTTAGCAAGTATGGCGTCACCCATCTCACATCGACATGTAAATTTCCAAAATTACTCTTACCCTTAGATTAATACATGTCAAATCCAACATGCGTGTAATTCAACATGTATTAAATCGGCATATGAATTTAATACCTAGATAACACTCATGGCCATCGAATGCATCTAGATATCTCCTTCGGTTCCACACGAATTAAGGAAATAAACCTAATTAAAATCAAGAAAACATGCTAAAAACTACTGCCCATACAACATATTTAATTGTATCACATACATAAATCGGCAATCATATATAAAAATCCCAAACATTTATAACAAAGATCCAAAGATCCCATATATGATTATCAATACCGAAATTAAATCCAAAAACCAAAACATACTTCATAGACAAAGTTATGTTTAAATACAAAGTAACAAAAACCAAAATAAAACAATCCATATTACAACCTTTGTTAGAGATTCGGCAAGGATTGGTGATGATGGATTTTTGTGAGAGATGGAAGGTGGATTCGGCTTTGCTCCTTGGTATGTAATTTGTGGAATTAATTTGGCAGGGATTCGGCAAGGTAAAAGTGAGGAAAAGGGAGATGATTTTCTGAATACCAATGTGTGGTATTTATAGAGGCAAAGGAGAGCTAGGGTTCGGCAAGGGTGAAGCACAAGCAAACCGAAACCCTTAAGGTTTTGTATTTCGGCAAGCATTATCCTCTAGCAACCGAAACTATCTTCTCTCTTTATTCGGCTAGGTCTTCAAGTCTTCATATAATTTCCACCGAATTATCTCCTCTTTTGTTCTTCAAATAATTCTTTGATTCGGCAACAAGCTAATGCATGTAGCTTTGATCAAGTCCAAGTTCGTTCCATGCCTTGTTCTCTTTTAATTATGCCGAAAGTCCTCCTCCATTTTAATCTCTAATCCATGCATTATCCAAGATATAATCCAATGAAAATCGGAATTAATCTCCCATAATATTTCTGAATAAGATGCACGGCACAAAAGAAACCAAAACCGATTTGGTTTGATCTTTCTTTTCTTTCACGCCAAGTCTCCACCTTTCTTTTCTTCTTTTCCGAAATTCTATCAAAATAATAGAATTAATTCTTCAATTAAATCTTCCTTGGCCGGCCTTGAAGTCTTTGAATCCATCTCATCCTTCTTGAAACTCACGGCAACACATCTTCATGTTTACCGAAAATTACTTCTCATTTACCATGGTAATTCGGCAAAGACTCCATCAAGATATTATCTCCTTCTTTATCTCCAAATAAAATCTGAAAATAAAGAAAAGAAACACAATTAATTCATGTATTAAACTTGTCCTAATCAAGACAAATGATGTCTTAAAAAGACATATATGTAATAGGTAAGGTTAGGAGATTAGGAAAGTTTCCAAATCCATTTTGGATTTCTAGTTCTTGTTCCACACGCCAAGCATCATATTATTGCCGAAAATTCTCTCCTTGTCTTCTCATGATTTCCTGAAAATATGATCATGAAATAAATCAAAAAGAAGACAAAAATATGTAGCACAATTACCATGAGTAAGAGTCCTAAGTAGATAAGGAATCCTAGTCCAACAAGGAGTTGTATTTTCAATGAAATTCTTTCGACGATTCAAAAACGTCGAGCGTTTGTAGACTCCTTGTTCGACTAAAATTCTTTACTCGTAGACTTCAATTAGGACTCAAACTCGTAGAATCCTTATCCAACTGGGATTCCTACTTTAGTAAGGATTCCTTTTCCAAATAGAATTCTACTTGAAAAAGGAGTCCTAGTCAAATCAAGCTTCTTATTAGGAATCCTAGTTCAATAAGGACTCCACCACAATTATGCATTTTTAACATTTATAGCACAAAACCGAATCACACAAATATTAGAAACGTCAAATGATGAAAATTCCATTTCGACAAGTTTCCTAGTCAAAACAGGTTTCCTAGTCCAAACAGGATTCCTAGTACAACAAGGAGTCCTACTCAAACTAAAACTCTTCAAAAATCGACATTTCTGCATTTTTAGCTCAATTTATTCACCAACACTTGCCACCGACTCTAACATGACTCAATGACTCTATATTACAACAATAAGGGATAAGAAATGCATAAATGGGGGTAAAACATATTAAGAACGTCGCATTTTATGCTCCTATCAACTACCCCACACTTAGCCTTTGCTAGTCCCTTAGCAAAACAAATAAAAAGACTCAACACTACAGCCCCTAAAATGATCGTCTCAGGATCTTTAAACACATAGCTTTCAAGTTAAGCATTCAATGTAAGCACAATAATCCCAAGCGTCATAGACATGTATCATAGTATGAACAAGTAAGAAACGAAAATCACAAGCAATGACATGTTATGTTGATTTCATCCTCCTCACTAGGCATACTCTCTTCTTTTCATTCATGATATGGCAATTCACTCAAAGTATATGCAAGAGAACAGATTGTAAGGCAACAAATAGCTCGCATATTTCATCAAATAAAAGCACTTTGTGAATCAAATTTTCAGGAAAAACTTCATATAACAACTATGTGCACAAATGAACCAAAGCCATATGCTCATTCTTGACAAAAATCTCCACTTAATCAAAGTTCACCTATTTTAAGAATCATGAAAAGATCAACATAATGGTGATAATGGGGATTGGCATAAGGCATTCTCATTTAGGAAGTGGTGATTAAACGTCACCAAGACTTGGCAAAATTCAATCCTCCTTATGACTTCTCTTCAAAAGGGCCAAATTTTATCATGTTGGGCCCAAAATTCATTCTTTTCTTCCCCATAATAAAGTGAAAATGAACAAAGGTCAAGTATAACAACAATAGACCTTCAATTATCACACAAACTCCAAATTCACCATAAAATTCATCCAAAATTTTCCATTGCCGAATCCTTTTCTTTTTATTTCGGATCTCTTATTTTTCTTTCTTTTTTCTATCCGATTTTTCTTTTCTTTCTTCTTTTATTCGGCAACACCTTTTCTTTTCTCAACAATTGGACAAGATCACCCCACACTTACTTCTCATCATCACATCAATTCACAAATTCCATTAAATTTTACCAAGTCTTGACAACAATGGTAAGGTTAAACTATTCTAATCTCAAGGAAAGTGTATCAAGGTGATGAAATAAATGGCTCAATGTTGGCTCAAGGGGGTTAAAACTAAGGAGTCCCACGATGGGCACAAATTAGGCATAAGCTTTGTTTGGCACTGGTGGTAATCCTAACATGATCTTTTCAATCCTTTTCAAAATCAAGGCATTTCATGAATAATAGTCTCAAAAATTGTCAAGAACAAGTTCTAGCATTCTAGAGTTCATTAAAATCTATGGCACATAGTCATTGAATGTTCAAAGAATGATGAAGTTTTGAAAAATTCTGCCCATTTTTATCACTCAAGAAGGAAAGTATATGGCAATCAAAGCTCACAAAGGTTATTATGGAACAAAATCAACACAATATACATGCTTCTTACACAATTAAGTTCAAGTCTCACATGTTCATACCAATCACAAAGTCCATGAAACTCACAATTAATTCTTATGATTATGCAAAACCATCATCTATGTATTAAAGATATAATCATCATAGACTATTTAGGGGCATCCTAAGACTCAATAATTAAAAACAAAATTAAAAAGCAACGAAAATAAAGAAAAAAAGCACCGAAATTTTTTAAATTTTTCTGATTTTCTGATTTTTTTATTTTCTTTTCTTTTTATGACTCAAAACAAAAACTCAAACATGTGAAACATGTATCCCTACCCCACACTTAGAAAATTACATTGTCCTCAATGTACACATATTATGTAGTAATTTCTAAGCATTTGATAATTCACAAGTCCCACATTTATACAATTCAACCAAAAAGAGTTTAGGGTTTAGAAATTCAAACTCTCGTAGACGACTCCTTCACAATTTTGGTTGAAATGGGTTGCCTCCCATGCAGCGCTTAATTGTTTATAGTCCTTTAGCCTAGACTCTTCTCCATATCATCAGGATCTTGGTGCGTCTCTGAATTGAATCTCCTCAACGGTGTGCTCCTCAAAAGGTTCGTAGTAAGGCTTAAGTCGATGACCATTCACCTTGAACGCTTTTCCTGATTCCGTACTTTGAATTTCTATAGCACCATGAGAAAACACATTAGTAACAATATATGGCCCTACCCAACGAGAACGCAATTTGCCAGGAAATAATTTAAGACGAGAATGAAATAACAAGACTTTCTGGCCAATATGAAACGTTTTGCCTCTTATCATCTTGTCATGATACAATTTCGTCTTCTCTTTGTAAATCCATGCAGCATCATATGCTTCATTTCTGATTTCCTCAAGCTCGCTCAGCTGCAATTTCCTGTGAAGTCCAGCCTTGTCAAGTTCCATGTTGAATTGCTTGACCGCCCACCATGCCTTGTGCTCCAACTCTACTGGAAGATGGCATGCCTTGCCATATGTAAGCCGAAATGGAGACATCCCAATGGGTGTCTTGTATGCCGTTCTGTAAGCCCAAAGTGCATCATCAAGTCTGTCACTCCAATCTTTCCTTGATGGGCCCACAGTTTTCTCCAATATGCTCTTGATCTCTCTGTTGGACACTTCCGCCATTCCGCTAGTCTGAGGATGATAAGGTGTGGATACCTTATGGGTGACTCCATATCGTCTGAGCAAAGCCTCTATTGTTCTGTTGCAGAAATGAGAACCTCCATCGCTTATAAGCACACGAGGTACTCCAAACCTGGAAAATATGTTATTTCTCAAGAAACCTGCAACAACTTTAGAATCATTAGTCCTTGTGGCTTTCGCTTCCACCCATTTAGACACATAATCAACAGCCAACAAGATATAAAGAAAGCCTTTAGATGAAGGAAAAGGTCCCATAAAATCTATACCCCAAACATCAAAAATTTCAACAAATATTATAGGATTTAGGGGCATTTGGTCTCTCTTACCAATGTTACCTGTCCTTTGGCACCTATCACATGTCATACAAAAAATGTATGCATCCTTGAAAATTGTTGGCCAATAAAACCCGCTTTCTAATACCTTGAGCGCTGTCCTCTTAGCTCCAAAGTGTCCTCCACATGCCTCATTGTGGCAAAATGCAAGGATCGGCCTATGCTCCTCTTGTGGCACACAACGTCTAATCACTTGATCATTACAAGTCCTCCACAAATATGGGTCGTCCCATATGTAGTGTCTTGCATTCTTTTTAATCCTTGTCTTGGCTGCCTGCAAACATGTACTTGGAAAAGTTTTAGTAACTAAATAATTGACAATGTCTGCACACCAAGGTTCTTTTGTGTCCACTCGAAAAAGCTGCTCATCTGGGAAAGTTTCCTGAAGTGGTAACGTTTCCTCCTCTCTCACAATTCTGCTCAAGTGATCTGCCACAACATTTTCGCTCCCCTTCTTGTCCTTGATTTCGATGTCAAACTCTTGGAGTAAGAGAATCCATCGAATCAAGCGTGGCTTAGCATCCTTCTTCTTCATCAAATATCTTAAGGCTGCATGATCAGAATACACAATCACTTTAGAATTCAATAGATATGAACGAAATTTTTCTAAAGCAAATATCACAGCCAACAGTTCTTTCTCAGTTGTAGAGTAATTTAATTGAGCATCATTAAGTGTGCGCGAAGCATAATATATGGCATTTGGCTTCTTCTCTTTTCTCTGTCCAAGCACTGCTCCAACTGCATAGTCTGAAGCATCACACATGATCTCAAATGGTAGCGTCCAATCTGGTGGCGCCATAATTGGTGCTGATGTCAACAATTCCTTCAACATGACAAATGCATCTTCACACCCTTTGTCCCATATGAATGGAACCTCCTTCTGCAAAAGGGCACAAATAGGCTTCGCCACCAACGAAAAATCCTTGATGAACCTCCTATAAAATCCTGCATGGCCAAGAAACGAACGTACCTCCCTTACAGTTGTAGGGGAGGGTAAGTGAAGCATAATATCAATCTTGGTCCTATCTACCTCAATACCCTTTGCAGATATAATGTGTCCTAGAACTATCCCTTGTGTTACCATAAAATGACACTTTTCCCAATTAAGTACAAGGTTAGTCTCTACACATCTCTTCATGATTAATTCCAAATTCTCTAAGCATACATCAAAGTCTTTTCCATAAACACTAAAATCATCCATAAAGACTTCAATGATATTTTCAATATAATCACTAAAAATGGAATACATACAACGTTGAAATGTACCTGGTGCGTTGCATAAACCAAATGGCATGCGTCGATAGGCAAACGTACCAAAGGGACATGTGAACGTTGTCTTTTCCTGATCATCTGGGTGAATGCATATCTGATTGTAACCGCTGTACCCATCCAAGAAGCAATAGAATTCGTGCCCAGCTAATCTCTCCAACATCTGGTCCATGAAAGGCAAAGGCATGTGATCCTTGCGTGTAGTAGCATTCAACTTTCTGTAGTCGATACACATCCTATGACCTGTCACCAATCGTTGGGGCACGAGTTCATCCTTGTCATTCTTCACAACTGTGACTCCACTCTTCTTAGGTACAACTTGGACAGGTGCAATCCACTGGCTATCTGAGATGGGATAAATGACTCCACAATCCAGCAATTTGATCACCTCGTCCTTCACAATCTTCATCATTGGAGGGTGCAATCGTCTCTGACCCTCCCTAGTAGGCTTGGCTCCTTCTTCAAGCAAGATCCTATGGACACAAGTTGTAGGGCTGATTCCCTTGATATCCGCCAACGTCCATCCAATGGCGGTTTTGTTCCTTTTCAACATGCTAGTCAAGCGTGCTTCCTGCTGCTCACTCAGCTGTGATGACACAATAACTGGTAGTGTGTCATCGTCTCCCAAGTATACATACTTCAAATGATCCGGAAGCACCTTGAGTTCTAAAATAGGGGCCTGTTCCACAGATGGTAGAATTTTATTAGTGGAAATGGGAATTGACAAGAATTTACATGTTCTCATCACGTGGGGTGTTGCCTCTAGCTCGGCAACAATGCTCATCATGCTCGGCTCAAGATCAAGCCGAGCCATTGCCGAATTTACCTCCCCATTTGCATCAATTCCTGCCCCTTGCTCAATAGCTAGTTGCTATTGATCCAAAGTTTCTGATAAAACCTGCGCAATAGAATCAACTACATCAATATTATAGCAAGGTTTTAATTCAGAAATTGGATACCTCATAGCCTCATAAACGTTGAAGCTTATCACTTCACCATCAAACTCCATGGTGAGGTTGCCTTCAGCAACATCATTCTTTGTTCTTGCTGTCCTCATAAATGGTCGCCCCAACAATAATTGAGTGGAATTAAGGGGTGACTCTTCCATATGTAGCACATAGAAGTCTGCAGGAAATATCAGATTATTCACCTGCACAAGAACATCCTCAACATATCCCTCAGGATATTTGTTAGACCTATCGGCGAGTTGAATGATTACATTGTCCTTTTTCAACTCGCCTAACCCTAGGGACTTATACACATTATAAGACATTACATTAATCGAAGCCCCTAAGTCTAGCAAAACTTTATCAAAATTTTGTTGTCCGATTTTACATGGCACAGAAAAGCTGCCAGGGTCTTTCATTTTAGGTGGAAGCTTTCTTTGGAGAACGGCTGAGACCGTTTCACTCATCTTCACCACCTGCTCCTCCCTTGTATGCCTCCTTGTTGTGCACAGCTCCTTTAAGAACTTGGCATACTTTGGAATCTGCTTGATGCATTCCAAAAGGGGAATATTCACCTCCACACGTCTGAAAATGTCAAGTACCTCCTCATCTGATTTCTCCTTCTTTGATTTGGCAAACCTAGAAGGAAAAGGCAAACTCGAAGATTGGTTAGTAATTAAACCACTTGAGTCAGATTTTACCTTAAGTGTCTCTGAGGTAGCGGGATCTTTTTCCATGTCCCTATTCTTCATTTTCTAGAGCTCAGCTTTGCTCGGTTTACATCTCTTGTCCTCATTGCCGTGTGCCTCCTCCTCATTGCCGAGTGTCTCTTTGTTGCCATTGCCGAGTATCACATTGTTGTGCTCGGCATCACCATTCTCGGTATCATCATTTTCGGCATCATCACCAAAAATCTCGTCACCTCTCTTCATGCTCGGCCCCTCCACAACCTTACCACTCCTTGTGGTAATTGCATTTGCTTGCTCATTCTTGGGGTTCTTTATCACTCCTCCAGGTAATCTTCCTTGCTCCTGAATCTGCCCCATGAAATCCACAACCTTCCCCATCTGATTCTTCAACTCAGAAATGTCCTTGGTGTTCGAGGTTGTAGATTGCAACAATGTATGAGTTGCATCGTTCAAAGACTTAAGCATGGCGTCATAGTTGGGATTTGACGATGCTTGTGCATTATTGTTGTAGAATTGTTGCTGCTGGGGTCTTGCAAACCCTTGGTATTGCCCTTGAGGTCTTGGTTGAAACACCATTCCTCCTTGATTAGCTTGTGGTGGCGCCACATGTGTAGGGTTCTGCACATTGTTGTTGTTAGCCCACCTAAAATTAGGGTGATCATTAAATCTGGGGTTGAAGTTCTGGAAAGTGGAACGTTGCTGCCCTTGAAAACCAATTGCATTGGCTTCCTCAAAATTATCTCCTCCACCAACTTGTGGACACACATCTGATGAATGTCCCTCCATGCTACATACCCCACAGACTTGGGCATGTTTCTGCTTCATAAACTGAGACATCATCTGAGTGAGTTTCCCCACATCTTCCTTAAGCTCCTTGACAACACTTGATTCCTCATAACCGCTGGCCTCACTGACTCGCCTAGAGGAAGTAGACCCGAATTGTTGTTGATTGGTGAAATGCATCTCCAACAGATTCTTAACTTCCTCTCTGCTTTTCTCCATTAAAGATCCACCAGCTGCTGAATCTAAAAATCTCCTCTCCAAGGGACGCAACCCTTCATAAAAGTATTGTAGTAGAAGACCCTCACGTATCCCATGATTAGGACACGTTGCCACCAAAGCCTTGTACCTGTCATAGTACACATCAAAGCTCTCATCTGGCTCTTGTCTGATTGAAGTGATCTCCTTCCTGATCTGCGTCACCCTTGATGAAGGAAAATACTTGGTGAGAAATTCCCTCACCATTGTAGTCCAAGAAATCATCTTCCCAGGTGGTATAGCATAAAACCACTCTTGCGCCCTATCCTCCAGTGAAAAAGGAAACGCCTTCATTCTCACATGTTGTAAGTCTGCCCCAGTTGGGCACATTGACTCACATCTGAATTCGAACTTCTGAATGTGGCGGTTAGGATCCTCTCCACTGAGTCCATAAAACTTAGGCAATTGGTGGATAAATCCACCCTTCAACTCAAATTCTCCTGACTTGCCAGGTGCAACTGCAGGATATGTTACATTACTTGGTCTTACTACTCCTCCTTGTGGCGCATCTACCTGACCATTCTCCTCTTTTAGTGAAGTCATTCTGAATGTAGGATCAGGTAAATCAAAGTTCAAGTACTGAATTGGTATTGGACTATGGAGTAGCTCAAATTCTGGTTCTTCGTGAAACAAGGGGTTTAGTTCACACGAAGCTTCTGATGGAAATGGTGATGGTGGTGCAACAAAATTTCGGTCAAAAAGTGATGATGTGGGAGAAACAAACTGATGTTCTGGTGTAGAAGTGCTCGGCAAAACTGGCTCTTCTTCTTCTTGGTTGCAAATTCTTTTCAATCTGTCCTCAATTTCTTGTGACCAACCAAGATTCATGTACCTGAAATTATTTAAATTTCGAGGTGTTTAATCAATGAATTTATGAAGAAAACAAACGTGTATAGTTAGTATGTAACAATTAGTGTTAGGGTAAATATATCACACACGTATAAATATCAACGAAAATTCAACTATAAATATGTAAAAAATGTTACACGAAATTTAAAGTATATATAAATGTATGAAAAAATTCACAATATATCTCATAAAAGTTCAACGTGTATATGTATAATAACAAACGTAAATTTGTAAGTATATGTTACATGAAAAAGTTACAAGTATATTACAAAGATGTATATCACACGAAAATTTACAAATAAGGCTCATACAATTTCACAAGTATAACAGAAAAATGTGTTTTATGTATCCCTAGTTAAATTGCTATATGATTCGTTTGAATTTTCAAAGTACGTGGAGCAGAGGAGATAACGGTGCAATGGACTGATACAGCCCCCGGTAGTATCATGCTTGATCCGATATACCTCAAAAATTCAAACCAAGAAATGTTTTCTTTTGAGATCAAAAATTTACTCATATCAAACTTATTTAAGGTTTTGAAGCTCGGTGGACGTGCGGCCTAGGTCTATCGACTAGACACAAGGTTCCGTGGTTTCAGAAGGCTAGAACGAAAGTACTAATAATGGAGTGAGGCAAGACTCGTTGTTGGTTACCACGGAGAGCGAACTCCCAATCGACTCACTCACAGGGAATGAACATCAGTCTGTGGGCCTTGAGATCTAGTTAAACAAACCTCAATATCAAAATTAGAACAAACGAACTATGATTGCCCCTTACTCAGTTGAGAACCTTATGTTGTCAGTTCCACTAAAGTGCATAAAAGCCGCCCTCAGCCTCATAAAAACGCAAGCGCTAGTATGAAGGGTTAAGGCTAAAAGCAACATTAGTGACCTTACCTATTCCTCTTCCCCTCAAAACCATAAACAAACTTAACACAAATAGACCTTCAAAACTCCCTAACAATTTAAACTAGTTATGCACATCACACGAAAATTTTTGTACAAGTATCTATGTTGGTTTGGTTTTTAGATTACATCGATTATGTAAGTATTATGATTTCCGAACTTAGGATTTCTAGGTGTCTTTTATTCACACAACTTTAAAATTCGAGGTACGTGGAGCAGAGGAGATAACAGTGCAATGGGCTGAAACAGTCCAAGGTAGTATCATGCTTATTCCGATATACCTCAAAAATTAAAGACGAATTTTACCTTTTTGAAGAAAAATAGATTCCACATATGCTTAAGTTATTTTCTAGCGTCTAAAGTGAGGTGATGCTTCGGCACAAGCTGTCGTCTAGGTCGAACGTATTTTACTTTTCTAAGGCGATGTCGTTAAGATTCACGGAGAGTAAACTCTCTTTAGGAACAAGGCAGGTCTCAAAGTTTTTAACCACGGAGGACAAGTCCCCTATCGACTCACTCACAGAGAATGAACATCAGTCTGTGGGTCTTGAAAACCAGTTTTACAAACCTCGAACCCATCAATGAAAATAACTTCCCCTATACTTGGTAAAATAAACTCGGATCCCTAGCGGTCTCAAGTGTTGATTAAAACCGCCCTCAACCTCATAAAAATAATACCAAATTAGCGTCTTTATGCGTGGGGGGCCAACGATGGACTAATTCCAACATTGCAGGGCCCGTTTCCCAATCTACACAAAAACATACCTAACATGGCATCACTCGTATGAAGGGTTATGGTTATGATCAACAAAAGAGGCTTCACCTACATGTTACACTTTAGAAACTACAATAAACTACAAGCATACACAAAAACTATCAACTTACTAGAAATTATCTAAGTGTACAAACAATCACAATATAGCATACAAATCGGCAATTAAGAGCAAAAACCAAAAATAAAAATAAATACAAAAATCGGAAAATTAACCTATTTACTATTACACTTCCGAAAATCCTATTAATACAATTCCCAAAACTATTGCAGAAATTAAATAATTTACAATTATACAAAGTTACAAACAACACTTTATGAATCGAAATATTATAATTTCCCCGGCAACGGCGCCAAAAACTGATGGGACCACAATGCGTGCACAATTTGTACCTGCAAAACAATCTCATACAAATAATACCCTTCTTGTGTCGAGTGTAGTATTGACAAGTAGGGATCGTTCTATCCGGGGAAATCAAGGGCTTTTAATCACACAAAGTATTGTATTAAAGGGGGTTACGATTTTTATCTATCTACCTACTGAATTTTTACGATTTTTACAAAACCTAAGCTATTATATACACTTGATCATCACCTTTCACAAAATCACCAAACACAAATCACATTACACATGCAATATAATTAAAACAAGTAATAGGGCAGCAGCAAATATCAAATTCAAGATCAATTAAGTTCCAATTTAATTAGAGCCAATGCGGTTATTCTAATTATTCAAAACATCACAAGTATTTAGAATCCAACATGCGTGTAATCCTAAACATGGTACTAATCAGTTTAATAACACAATGCGTAGAAATTAAACACAATTAGCACATAAGCACAATATGTCGAATTGGAACATGTTAGCAAGTATGGCGTCACCCATCTCACATCGACATGTAAATTTCCAAAATTACTCTTACCCTTAGATTAATACATGTCAAATCCAACATGCGTGTAATTCAACATGTATTAAATCGGCATATGAATTTAATACCTAGATAACACTCATGGCCATCGAATGCATCTAGATATCTCCTTCGGTTCCACACGAATTAAGGAAATAAACCTAATTAAAATCAAGAAAACATGCTAAAAACTACTGCCCATACAACATATTTAATTGTATCACATACATAAATCGGCAATCATATATAAAAATCCCAAACATTTATAACAAAGATCCAAAGATCCCATATATGATTATCAATACCGAAATTAAATCCAAAAACCAAAACATACTTCATAGACAAAGTTATGTTTAAATACAAAGTAACAAAAACCAAAATAAAACAATCCATATTACAACCTTTGTTAGAGATTCGGCAAGGATTGGTGATGATGGATTTTTGTGAGAGATGGAAGGTGGATTCGGCTTTGCTCCTTGGTATGTAATTTGTGGAATTAATTTGGCAGGGATTCGGCAAGGTAAAAGTGAGGAAAAGGGAGATGATTTTCTGAATACCAATGTGTGGTATTTATAGAGGCAAAGGAGAGCTAGGGTTCGGCAAGGGTGAAGCACAAGCAAACCGAAACCCTTAAGGTTTTGTATTTCGGCAAGCATTATCCTCTAGCAACCGAAACTATCTTCTCTCTTTATTCGGCTAGGTCTTCAAGTCTTCATATAATTTCCACCGAATTATCTCCTCTTTTGTTCTTCAAATAATTCTTTGATTCGGCAACAAGCTAATGCATGTAGCTTTGATCAAGTCCAAGTTCGTTCCATGCCTTGTTCTCTTTTAATTATGCCGAAAGTCCTCCTCCATTTTAATCTCTAATCCATGCATTATCCAAGATATAATCCAATGAAAATCGGAATTAATCTCCCATAATATTTCTGAATAAGATGCACGGCACAAAAGAAACCAAAACCGATTTGGTTTGATCTTTCTTTTCTTTCACGCCAAGTCTCCACCTTTCTTTTCTTCTTTTCCGAAATTCTATCAAAATAATAGAATTAATTCTTCAATTAAATCTTCCTTGGCCGGCCTTGAAGTCTTTGAATCCATCTCATCCTTCTTGAAACTCACGGCAACACATCTTCATGTTTACCGAAAATTACTTCTCATTTACCATGGTAATTCGGCAAAGACTCCATCAAGATATTATCTCCTTCTTTATCTCCAAATAAAATCTGAAAATAAAGAAAAGAAACACAATTAATTCATGTATTAAACTTGTCCTAATCAAGACAAATGATGTCTTAAAAAGACATATATGTAATAGGTAAGGTTAGGAGATTAGGAAAGTTTCCAAATCCATTTTGGATTTCTAGTTCTTGTTCCACACGCCAAGCATCATATTATTGCCGAAAATTCTCTCCTTGTCTTCTCATGATTTCCTGAAAATATGATCATGAAATAAATCAAAAAGAAGACAAAAATATGTAGCACAATTACCATGAGTAAGAGTCCTAAGTAGATAAGGAATCCTAGTCCAACAAGGAGTTGTATTTTCAATGAAATTCTTTCGACGATTCAAAAACGTCGAGCGTTTGTAGACTCCTTGTTCGACTAAAATTCTTTACTCGTAGACTTCAATTAGGACTCAAACTCGTAGAATCCTTATCCAACTGGGATTCCTACTTTAGTAAGGATTCCTTTTCCAAATAGAATTCTACTTGAAAAAGGAGTCCTAGTCAAATCAAGCTTCTTATTAGGAATCCTAGTTCAATAAGGACTCCACCACAATTATGCATTTTTAACATTTATAGCACAAAACCGAATCACACAAATATTAGAAACGTCAAATGATGAAAATTCCATTTCGACAAGTTTCCTAGTCAAAACAGGTTTCCTAGTCCAAACAGGATTCCTAGTACAACAAGGAGTCCTACTCAAACTAAAACTCTTCAAAAATCGACATTTCTGCATTTTTAGCTCAATTTATTCACCAACACTTGCCACCGACTCTAACATGACTCAATGACTCTATATTACAACAATAAGGGATAAGAAATGCATAAATGGGGGTAAAACATATTAAGAACGTCGCATTTTATGCTCCTATCAGGCCAGCTGCTCGAATGCCTCGATGGAGTTTGCCGGAAACTCATAGAACCAGCTGAGCGCCTCTCCAGACAGGGTTTCCTGGAAAATGTTGTAGCATACTGCATCGGAATAGCCCTTGGCGCACGTCTGGGACCGGAAACTGTCCAGATGTTGGTACGGGCAGCCGGATCCTGAGTACGTGAGCTTCAGGGATTTCTGGTTACCAGACCTCCCTGATTCCAGAACCCGGTGCGAGAAAGGGCCCATGCGCTCGTTGAATCGTGCGCCTTCCATCAGCCGCGCCGCCCTCCTCTCGCTGGCCTCCATTTGGGCCTTCAAATCGGACACAGTGTCGGTGAGTATCTGCAATGCCCGTGCAGTCGGGGTCATGACTTCATCCTCGAATGAAGCGTGTGGTTGCCGGGGTGTCGGTGTGTTCTTTGGTGGGACCGTTCCGGCCGGGGACTCCGCTCGCTCGGGGTCACTGGGCCTTCCGCCCAATGACTGTCCCGCTTCAAACCGCTGAGATCGGCCTGGCGTGGGTGCATGTGCCCTGGTCATAGCGTCGTTGCGCTGCTGTCCTCTCTCCAGGGCGGCTACCAGGGCAGCGTTCACCGCCTCCATTTCCTGATACCGAGCATTGGATTTTGCTCTATCCAGGTCGCCCTCCTCGCGCAGGCGACCGATTTCTGCTGCCATCGCCTGTATCTCCCCCGCCATATCGTGCCAGTCGGGGCTGTACGTGGTGTCCCGGTCACTGCCACCGAGCGGGCTCTCCTCCCTGTCGCTCGGATCGTCCGAGAACGTCAGCGAAAAGCCCCGGTGTGCTGGCTGGTCGTCCTTCGCCGGGCCTTTCCCGCGCGAGCTCACATGGTATGGTCCCAGCGTGCCGGTCGGCCTCCCACAGCTCCCATCTTCCTGGTTGCCCTGGTCGATGCGCTGCTCTCGCGCGACGACCGGGGTGGAGATGAGCGCTTGCCCTGGTGCAACACGCTGCTCCTCGGCGACGTTTCTTTCCTGGCCTGCTTCTGAGCTTTCTGCCATTGGTAATGCTTATGTGGTTTTTATCCAACTTTCCACAGACGGCGCCAATTGTTCGTACCTAAAACCCGTAGGCCTGGTAGAGACAGATGAATCCAAGCGTGATCTCCTGTAAACCTGCTTACTAATAGGAATACCGGGCGGGCCGGTCTTCTCCTCTCCGATGCCTAAGTTAGTACAGTTGGGATGAATAAATAACTTAAGCACGTATGATAAGCGGTTGGAGAGATCAATTACCTATTAATGAGGGTAGTTGAGGCCCTTATATAGGTGGCCGGGCGTGAGGTCTGTGGCCTCACTCTTCGATGTGGGACTGGTTTCCTTCTATTTGCACACCAAAGGGCAGCTCTGGTCACCTCTTTGGCAGGCTAGCGCCCCCGGTCCCCGGGCTCCTGATCGTAAGGTAGACTGCTGGACCCTGGGTCCAGGTGCTGACGGTCCGGTCCCTGATCCTGAGCCGGCCCCGGGGACACTGGCTGCGGGTCTGTGGGCCTGTTGTAGCCCCTCTCTCGCTACTGTCAACAACACGTAACAAATCAAATCACGAAAACATGGCAGCAATACATCACCGATTTCATGCTAGCTTAGTTCCAATTTAATTAGAGCCCTTCGTGGTTCATCTCATCATTCAAAACTCCTCAATTATTTAGAATTAGCTTCGTGCATAACCCTAAACATAGTGCTAATCAGTTTAAAAACACTGTGTAGAAATTAAACCAAGAAACACATAAGCACAATGAGTCGAATTGGAAACATGCAACAAGTATGGCGTCACCTCACCTTGCTTCAACATGCATATTTTCTGAATTACTCTGCCCCTTAGAACCAATACAAGATAAATCAACTTCGTGTATAACTTATCCCAATTAAAATTCGGCAACATGAAGATATAAACTCAAGAATCGGCCAAGACATGGCTGCCCTTAAACATATAACTTGTTATGCATATGAATTCAGAAAATAAACCAAACAAATTCATCAAATCATGCAAAATACATACTGCTCTATTATCACTTACAATCGGTAGTGATGAACAATGGTAGAATCGGCTTGAATTTTCTGTATGAATTTATGGTGCTAATTGGACAGAGTTTTGGCTTAGTAAAAATGAGAGAGAAGAGATCATTTTTCTGTCCAAGAGAGAGCTATATATAGAGGACCAAAGAAACCAAAACCGAATTGTTCTCCAATTGCTTGCTCGGCAAGGTTTGATTTTTCCTCCAATTATTTCTGCCAAAAATTCCATAAGATAATGGCTGAATAATTCCTTAATATCTCTTTAATTTATCCATGAATTAATTCAGCCAAAAATCTTGCACAAAGGAAGGAATTCAGTCCACATTCGTAAACCAACTCCATGTAGAACTCGGATTGCTTCTCTTCTTTTCCATTCCGAATTCAATTTTCTTTTCTTCTTTGATTCAGCCATAGCTTTCCCTAGTTGGGCCGGGAAAGCTTCCTTTGCGTCTTCTTTTCCTTCTCGTACTAGGGAAGCATTTTTTCTTTAATTCTCCAATTTTCTTCTTGATAAGATGACTCCCTAATACTCCATTATGTTCAGTAGCTCTTCAATAATGATCTTGGACATGAACTTGGTGAATAAAAACAAAAAACTTAGAAATCAGACAGAAGGTTTTCCTTCTCGACAGTACTGACCTCCGTGCATTCAAACTGGCATAACGTTTTTCTCAGGAAAGTTTTTGCTGCGATTCCAGTTGCATATGAAACTAGACAACCAGAGATTTTATCCATATAAAATTCGCCTTCAAATTCCTTGTCAATCGTCGGGAATAAATTCGGGAAGATGAGTGACGTGCACTGAAATCTGCTGAAGTTTCTGGATTTGCATCCGATTTGAACTTGTGATTCTTTGCATCTTATTTTTCTCCGATTTCAGTGAATCTTATCATGCTCAATCCTTTGTGTGTCAACTACATATGAGAGAAGAAAAATCTATCAAAAGTAAAGTTTATGTTTTACAGATTCAATAAAACATCTGAGAGACTTTTCGAATAAGCTTTTGATAAATTCTGTCCAAATTCTTCTATTAAACACATTCTCACTTTAAATTCAACCAAAAGTCATGACCCTATTACATGACTCTATATTACAATACTAAGGGTTAACCATTGGATAAATGGGGAAAAAACACATGAAGAATGTCGCATTTTATGTGCCTATCAACTACCCCACACTTAGCTTTTGCTAGTCCCTTAGCAAAACAAAATAAAGGACTCTACTAAAACTACTAGTGCTCCTAAATGATTGTCTCAGGATCTTTAAAACACATAGCTTTCAAGTTAAGCATTTTATATGTAAGCACATAAATCTCAAGCGTTATAGATAGTAATCATGATATGAATAAGTCAGAAGTGAGAAAAATAAGCATGTAAACATGTCAAATTGATCAAATTCTCCTCACTAGGCATACTCTCTTCTTTTCACACATGATTATGGCAATATTCACTCAAAGTATATGCAAGAGAACAGATTGTAAGGCAACAAATAGCTTGCATATTTCATCAAATAAAAGCACTGTGAATAGTATTTTGTGGAAAATCTTATATAACAATCATGTGCACGAATGGACCAAAACCATATGCTTACCCTTGAGAAAATCTCCACAATCAAAGTTTACCAATCTTAAGAATCATGAAAAGATCAAAATAAAAGTGATAATGGGGTCAGGCATAAGGAATTCGAATTTAGAATAGCGGTGATAACAATGTCACCAAGACTTAGCAAAGCTTAATACTCCTTATGACTTCAATTCAAGGGCCAAATTTTATCATGTTGGACCCAAACTTCATTCTTTTCTTCCCCAAGACATAGTGAATAAGGACAAAGGTCAAATATAACAATAATAGACCTTCAATTATCAAACAATCTCCAATTTCACAACAAAAACTCAATCCAAGCTTTTTCTTTTTCTTTTTCTTTTTGGTTGCCGAATTTTTTTTTCTTTTTCTCGGATTGAATTTTGTTTTCTTTTTCTGTCCGATTTATTTTCTTTTTGTTTCTTTTTGTTTCGGCAACATATATATCTTTTTATAATTTAGATTGGCTCAGCCCACACTTGCTTCAAAACATCACATCAACTCACAATTCCACATCGTCTTGAATGTTGCTTCACACTTCTCATCCCAAACGAACGGAGCGTCTTTCTGCAAAAGAGAATACAAGGGTTTTGCTACCAAGGAAAAATCTTTGATAAACCTCCGATAAAAACCTGCATGGCCAAGAAACGAACGTACCTCCCGCACAGTTGTGGGGGAGGGTAAGTGAAGTATAATATCAATCTTAGCCTTATCAACCTCTATTCCTTTTGCCAAAATAATGTGTCCTAAAATTATACCTTGATTAACCATAAAATGACATTTTTCCCAATTCAATACAAGGTTATTTTTAACACATCTTTCCATGATTAATTCCAAATTTCCTAAACATGCATCGAAAGTTTGTCCATAGACACTAAAATCATCCATAAACACTTCAATGATATTTTCAATATAATCTGAGAAAATGGAATACATACAACGTTGAAATGTACCTGGTGCGTTGCATAAACCAAAAGGCATGCGTCGATAAGCAAACGTACCAAAGGGACAACTAAACGTCGTCTTCTCTTGGTCATTTGGGTGGATGCAAATTTGACTGTAACCGCTGTACCCATCCAAGAAGCAATAAAACTCATGGTCCATGAAAGGAAGTGGCATATGATCCTTGCGTGTTGTTGCATTCAGTTTTCTGTAATCTATGCACATCCTATGACCTGTGACTAATCTCTGAGGCACGAGCTCATTCTTCTCATTCTTCACCACAGTTACTCCACTCTTCTTGGGTACAACTTGAACAGGTGAGATCCATTGACTATCTGAAATTGGATAAATCACTCCACAATCTAAAAGCTTGATAGCCTCGTCCTTCACAATCTTCATCATAGGAGGGTGTAAACGTCTCTGACCCTCCCTAGTTGGCTTGGCTCCTTCCTCCAACAAAATCTTGTGCACACACATAGTAGGGCTAATTCCCTTGATGTCCGCTAGAGTCCATCCAATAGCGGTCTTATTCTTCTTCAACACATTGATCAATCTCGCCTCTTGCTTTCCACTTAGCTTTGATGACACTATCACTAGTAAAGTATCATCGTCTCCAAGATATGCATATTTGAGATGATCAGGTAGAGCCTTGAGCTCTAAAGTGGGGGCCTGTTCCACAGATGGTAACAATTTATTAGTGCTAATGGGAATTAACAAGAGTTTATTATAACCTACGGATGGGGCTGCCTCAATTTCTTCAATGAATTCCAAGACATGTGGCGTTAGGGCAGCCTTCTCCTCTTTCGTTATTGCTATTGCTCTAGAGTCTCTGATAAAACATGTGCAATAGAATCAACGACATCAATAGCATAACATGGTTTTAAATAAGAGATTGGGTACCTCATTGCTTCAAAAACATTGAAGCTAATCACTTCACCATCAAACTCCAGAGTGAGATTCCCTTCAGCAACATCAATTTTTGACAGGAACCGAACCAGATTTAACCCTGAAACCCGGATAAGACCCTGCGGGGACTACCTTAAGATTAACTCTATCGATAAATCGATAAGCCAACCTTAAGATAGACAACCCTAAAACCTGTAAAATTTAAAAACACTTCTAATTCCAGTTCCAACCTCAACACCTGGAGCCATCTGCTCCCCAAATACAACCACCGCCATAGATAAATACAAAATCAAATTAATTTAATATACAAAGGCTCACAGGTAATCAGAGCAATCTAATACATTGAATTAGAATTTCGAATTATAAAGTAAAGGATCAACAGATCCCACCAAGCGGAAACAAAGACGACGATGACTATGCCTCGACTTCGAGTATTCTTGACCTCAAATAATCTAGTCTGCAAACTGGGCGATTTTAAAACGAAGGGCCCAGGGGAAAGTAAATTAAAAACGTTAAAGTGAGTGGATAAAAATAAAACAATTTAATATAATACTTTAATTGAAAGTATCATATTACTTTCCCAATATTTTAGAAATAAAACCACATTGTATGCCTTTAATAAAACGTCCCACATTTTAAGAAAATCTTATTTAAAAATCAGCCCCACTAATGTATCAAATAAACAAATAATACTTTTGTTTATATTTGTATTTCAAAACGAAATATTTTTGAAAATCAATTAATAATATTTCACGACCAATCCCATTGGTCATATAAAAACCCAACCCCGCTGGTTCGGGAATTTATTAAATTACAGAAAGTCTCATAGAGAAAATATTCCAGAAAACTAAATAATTTAAAATCATGACCAATCCCATTGGTCATATAATAGAATAGGGGAACGTCATTACCACCATTTAATAGTAGCCTCCAAGACTAAGGGTCAAGCCTCCAAGACTCTCTATAGCGTCCCACCCTATGCTCGTACACGTTGACCACCGAGCGTGAATCTGACCTATTTGGTCAAGTCGTCACCTCCCATGGGCTCAGGCGACTAAGCTAGCTAGCATCAATATATATCTGGACCCTGATATGGTGAAAATCCGAAAAAAAAAAAAAAACCGAAAGTACGCTTCCCCTTATATATCATAAATCCGTACGGTCCCCGACCGCACATCTGAGGTTTATAATAATCATTAGTATAATAGCCTCGAAATATACTCATATATATCCGACATATCCAACATGCCGTAAAATAATATCGAAAATTATATTTATAACGTCGACATGTCTCACATGTCGAAAATCATAAATAACGAAAATATAAAATCTCCGGAAATCTGATTTCCGGTCACTACCTTTAATTAAAACTTATTTAACATAATCAATTAGAAATAATTAAAACATACCATTTCCGGAAATCTTATTTCCGGATAAAATCACATACTACCAAAATAGTAGTAAAAGCAAAACCCTAAAACCATATTTCTTTAAATATTAAATTAACAATTATAATAGAAGTATATGAATTATCGACTTTCGATAATTCATATCATGCTTACGAACTCATTTAATTAAATAAATTACATTTCAATAAAACGTAATTGCATGCATTTATTTTAAAATAAAATACACTCACAGTACGGCCGAGCGTGCCGCTATTCCTCACTCTCATTACGTCGAGTAATTTCTCGACCTGTAACAGAGACGTAATTAAAAGATATCTCAGAACTCGAAATTTGATTATAAAGTGAAATTTACGACGTCCTCACTCGTCCGAATAACCTTATTTAAATTATCGTTATCGGAATTGGAGTTACGTCTCAAATACCGAAACCATTTACGTCTCAAAATTACTCAGGACACCCATCCCGAGTCCGATCAATCCCTTTTCTGATTATTTTGTCGTAAAACCATTTTACTTAGCTTTTAACCTTTTTACGCTAAGTCAACAGTCGTATTTATCGGTCAAACAGTAATAGTCAAAGTCAAACAGTAAATTTGGAAAGTCAAACAGTAAATGGTCAAAGTCAGAATTACTATTTACCATTTACTTTTACTGTTTACCATTTACTGAATTGCCGTTTACTATTCACTTTTTACCGTTTTACTGTTTTCGCTGTTCATCTTCTTCCTCAACCGCCGTCAGCCGCAGCGCCGCCACAGGAGGCTAGAAACGCCTCCAATCAACTCCAAAATCTCGCAACATCGTCGCCACTCCCTCACGACCTCGTCCCCGCCGCCAAAAACAGCCTCAATCGCCACAGACGGTGGCCGACACGGCGGCAGAAATCCCTAGACCTCCAATTTCTCCAAAAACCAACCAAATCAACCTATAATTACACTCAATCGACTCTTTTTAAAACTTTGAACATAATTCCAACCTCCAAATCCACCAAAACATCAAAAATTCTCAACCTCCAACAAAAACACAAAAACCCTAAAATTTTCAATTTCGAATTTCTCCTTACCTGGGCCGAACTGGGCCAATTCCTCCCACGGACTTGACGTGCAGGTCGAGGCGCCCATTTCCCCCTTAGAAACTAGGCCGATCAGTGGCCGGAGAAGGGCAATTCGGGCTCGACACAGTCGAGCCTTCTTGAGCTGCAACTGGTCGAATCGCGGCGAAACCCACCGGCCACCACCACAGAACGGAAGAGGAGGGCGAGACGAAGCTATCGGCACCGATGGCTCGTCGTTTAGTGGCCGGACGGCGGAGATGGGAGGAGGGCGGCGCGGGTCGGTGGGCTCGGGCCGAGTCGGGGAGAGAGAAGGAGAAAAGGAGAAAGAAAAAGGAAAGAAAGAAAAAAAAGAAAAGAAAAACTTGTCCTTTTCGGAAATTAACCCGACTATTTATACTCGTCCAAAAACGGCAATTTAATAATTTTTACGTCGTAATCTTTTCACACGAACTCCAAATTGAACGTGCCTCATGTCCACGAGCTCGTTTCAACGTCTTCTATCTCGACGAGAAATAAAATTCTCGATCAAGTCAACTTAATAAAAAGTTAACTTTTAGAATTTTCCAATCGTAAAAACAAGTACCGAAACGTAAAAATAAAACATAAAACAGTCAAAAAATAACTCGAGATTCGGGTCGTATCAAGTCTCCCCTCCTTATAAAAATTTTGTCCTCGAAATTTACATACTTGCATGTTTCTCCAGTTTCTCAGGTAATTGCCTTTACCTCCTAATTTACCTCGAACATTTTAGTCCTCCTGATCTAAACTTCCAACTGACTGCTCCGCGACAAACAAATCTTTCTTCGGGTTGATGGGTTGAGTTCTTAAGATATGCAGAAGATCGACAATTACTTATGGAGTATAAACACATGGAAAAACATCATGTATCTTGAATAATTTCGAAGGTAGCTTTAACCGATAAGCTACCGACCAATCCGCTACGTAATCTCATGAAAGCTGATATATATTGACACCCAGGGTTTCACTCCTATTATCAGCGTAACTCTCTTAAAGAGAGTTGTTCATCTCACTTACCCCCGAACTGCAACTCATAAAACTCAACGTATTCTCCAAGAACTGAATAGACATCTCTGTCTATTCACCCATTCAAATGTGTGATAGGAGCATAAAATGCGACGTTCTTAATATGTTTTTACCCCCATTTATGCAATTCTTAACCTTATTGTTGTAATATAGAGTCATTGAGTCGTGTTTGGAGTCTTTGGCAGAGTTGGTGTACAAATTGAGCGTAAAATGCAGAAATTGTCAGAAAATGTGAAGAGTTCTAGTTTGACTAGGAATCCTGTTTTGACTAGGAAACCTGTTTTGACTAGGAAACTTGTCGGAATAGAATTCTTTATTGTTCGTCGTTTCTTGATAGGAGCATAAAATGCGACGTTCTTAATATGTTTTTATCCCCATTTATGCATTTCTTATCCCTTATTGTTGTAATATAGAGTCATTGAGTCATGTTAGAGTCATTGGCAAGTGTTGGTGAATAAATTGAGCTAAAAATGCAGAAATGTCGATTTTTGAAGAGTTTTAGTTTAAGTAGGACTCCTTGTTGTACTAGGAATCCTGTTTGGACTAGGAAACCTGTTTTGACTAGGAAACTTGTCGGAATTGATTTCTTTATCTTTCGTCGTTTCTAATATTTGTGTGGATCAGTTTTGTGCTATAAATTGATAAAAATGTATAATTATGGTGGAGTCCTTATTGAACTAGGATTCCTAATGAGAGTTTGATTGCAACTAGGACTCCTTTTTCAAGTAGAATTCTATTTGGAAAAGGAATCCTTACTAAAGTAGGAATCCCAGTTGGATAAGGATTCTACGAGTTTGAGTCCTAATTGAAGTCTACGAGTGAAGAGTTTTAGTCGAACAAGGAGTCTACAAACGCTCGACGTTTTTGAATCGTCGAAAGAATTTCATTGAAAATACAACTCCTTGTTGGACTAGGATTCCTTATCTACTTAGGACTCTTACTCATGATTATTGTGCTACATATTTTTGTCTTCTTCTTGAATTATTTCATGATCATATTTTCAGGAATTCATGAGAAGACAATGGAAGAATATTCGGCAAGAAAATGTTGATGCTAGGCGTGTGGAACAAGAATTAGAAATCCAAAATGGATTTGGAAACTTTCCTAATCTCCTAACCTTACCTATTACATTTATGTCTTTTTAAGACATCATTTGTCTAGATTAGGACAAGTTTAATACATGGATTAATTGTGTATTTCTTTTCTTTATTTTCAGATATTACATGGAGATAAAGAAGGAGATATTATCTTTATTTTAAAGATAATTTTCGGCAAGGAAAAATGCTTTGTGCCGTGTGACTTCAAGGATGAAGAGATGGATTGGGACTCTCCATGGCCGGCCAAAGGAGGATTAAATGAAGATTTAATTCTATTATTTTATAGAATTTCGGAAGCATTAAGGAAAAGAAGAAGTCTTTGCCGTGCAAGAGAAGAAAAGGAATACAATTCGGATTTGGTTTCCTTGTGACTTTGTGCAAGGACTCTTTGCCGAATTAAAAGAGAGTTTTATTGAAGAAAAATCAAGGATAATTCGGCAAGGGATGAAGAGATAACATGAAGATTTATTCAGCCATTATCCTTGGAATTTCGGAAAGAAAAGAAAAGAGAAAATCTTGGAATGCATGTGGACTCAATATGAAGCCTTGTACTTGTTGCCGAATTAAAAGAGTCATGCTAGAAGAAATTAGAAGATTATTTCGGATTCATGCTACACTTATCCAAGATTATATTCGGCAGCAATATGCATGAAGAGAAGACTTATTGCCGAATTAAAGAAGAATTTCGGAGGAAAAATACTACTATTGCCGAACTCCATCACCTTATGGTTTCGGTTTCTTGTGCACTACACTTTGCCGAACCCTAGCTCCCTCTTCTCTCTATAAATACCACACATTGGTATTCAGAAAATCATCATCTCTCCCTCCACAAAATCCTTGCCGAACCCTGCCAAATTATTTTCAGAAATTTTATACAAAGAGCAAAGCCGAATCCACCATTCCTCACATCAATTCGATCACCATCTCATCAATCCTTGCCGAATCTTAACAAAGGTTGTAATATGGATTGTTTTATTTTGGTTTTTGTTACTTTGTATTTAAACATAACTTTGTCTATGAAGTATGTTTTGGTTTTTGGTTTTAATTTCGGTATTGATAATCATATATGGGATCTTCGGATCTTTGTTATAATTGTTTGGATATTTTATATGTGATTGCCGAATTATATATGTGATGTGATTAAATTTGTATTATGGGCAGTAGCTTTAGCATGTTTCTTGATTTTAATTAGGTTTATTTTCTTAATTCGTGGGGAACCGAAGGAGATGTTTAGATGCACTCGAAAGGCCATGAGTGTTATCTAGATGTTGAATTCATATTCCGATCTAATACATGTTGATTCACACGCGTTGTTGGTTTTGACATGTATTAATCAAAGGGTAAGAGTAATTATGGAAATTTACATGTCGATGTGAGATGGGTGACGCCATACTTGCTAACATGTTCCAATTCGACAATATGTGCTTATGTGCTTTTTGTGTTTAATTTACATGCGTTGTGTTGTTAAACCGATTAGTACCATGTTTAGGATTGCGCGCGTTTCGGATTCTAAATACTTATGATGTCTTGATAATTAGGATATGCTGCGTTGGCCCTAATTAAATTGGAGCTTAATTAATCTTGAAATCGTTATATGTTTGCTGCCCCTATTACTTGTTTTAATTTTATTGCATGTGTAATGAGATTTGTGTTTGGTGATTGTGTGAAAGGCGATGATCAATTGTATATAATAGATTAGGTTTTAAATTTCGTAAAAATCAGTAAATAATAGATAAAAATTTCGACAACCCCTTTTTATACAATGCTTTGTGTGATTGAAAGCCCTTGATTTCCCCGGATAGAACGATCCCTACTTGTCCTAACTACAATTGACAAAAGAAGGGTATTATTTGTATGAGATTGTTTTGCAGGTACAAATTGTGCACGCATGTGATTCCATCATTTCTGAATCATGTGAGGGAAAATTTAGAATCCTATTTGGATTAGGAAATGTCCTGTTTAGGAAAGTCCTACTTGAACTATGACTGTATATTCCGTGACTTTCCTATTTCGATTTTCCTATTCTAGTAACTTTCTCGATCTAGTAAGTTCCTTGATTTGAATTGGAAACTTTCCTAATCTCATGATCTTATCTATTACATATATGTCTTTTTAAGACATTATTTGTCTAGATTAGGACAAGTTTATTACATGAATTAATTCTGTATTTCTTTTCTTTATTTTCAAATTTTATGTGGAGATAAAGGAAGAGATAAATTCTAATATTCATGGGGAGCTTTTGCCGATTTACCAGGGTAACTTTCATGTGAGGTTACTGGTTTTATTTGGAGAGAATCAAGGCTGAACAAAGACCGAATGTGGACCATTTTGTGCTCAAGATTCAAGATAGTATTGCTGATTAATTCAAGATTAAATCAAGAGATATTGTGAAGATTTATTCAGCCATTATCCTAGGATATTCGGCAGAAATTAAAGAGAAAAACAAGGGTTGCATGTGGACTGAATTTGATGCTTGGTTCAAGATATTTTGCTGAATTAAGTTAATGATAATTGAAGAGATAATTGAAGCAAGTGTTCAGCCTTTGACCAAAGCAATTTTCGGCAACAACCCTAGGGTTTTGGCTGAACCCTAGGTTCCCATGCTTCTCTATAAATACCACCCCATAATTCCAGAAAAATCATCTTCTCTTCCTCACAAAAAGCTTACCAAAACTTTACCGAATTGCTTCCAAGAATTCTCACCAAGAACATAGCCGAACCATACTCCACCACCTTTCATAAAATCATTCCAATCATCAACACCAATCCACTTGCCGAATTCTTCAACAAGGTTGTCACTTGGATTGTAATTTCAATGGCTTTTGTTTCTTTGTATTTATACATTAATTTGTCTATGAATTATGTATGGATTCTTGGTTCCGATTTTGGTTTTGTTATTTATTCATGGGATTTCCGAATTCTTGTTATAATTGTTTTGTTTTCTTATGTTTAATTACCGAATTATGCATGTTATGTAATTGAATATGGTATGATGGGCAGTAGGTTTTTGCATGTTTTCTTGATTTAATTAGGTTTATTTTCTTAATTCGTGTGCAACTGAAGGAGATGTCTAGATGCATTCGAAAGGCCATGAGTGTTATCTAGATGTTGAATTCACTTGCCGATTTAATACATGTTGGATCATACGCGTAGTTGATTTTAATGTGTATTTATCTAAAGGGCTAGAGTAATTCTGGAAATTTACATGTCGATGTGAGATGAGTGACGCCATACTTGCTAACATGTTCCAATTCGACATATTGTGCTTATGTGCTATTTGTGTTTAATTTCTACGCGTAGTGTTGTTAAACCAATTAGTACCATGTTTAGGATTACACGCGTAGTTGATTCTAAATACTTGTGATGTTTTGAATAATTAGATATACCGCGTTGGCTCTAATTAAATTGGAACTTAATTGATCTTGAATTCGATATTTGCTTGCTGCCCCTATTACTTGTTTTAATTTCGTTGCATGTGTAATGAGTTTTGTGTTTTGTGGTTGTGTGGAAAATGTTGATCAATTGTAAATAATAATTTAGGTTTTAATTTATTGTAAAAATCAGTAGGTAATTAGATTAAAAATCGACAAACCCCCTTATGTGCAACACTTTGTGTGATTGAAAGCCCTTGATTTCCCCGGATAGAACGATCCCTACTTGTCCTAACTACAATTGACAAAAAAAGGGTATTATGTGTATGAAGTTGTTTTGCAGGTACTTTGTGCTTGGCCAAACTCTCCATCAATTTTTGGCGCCGTTGCCGGGGAAATTATAATGTTTTGATTCATGAAGTGTTACTTTGTAACTTTGTAAATTTCGTGTGTCATTGTATGATCTCTTGAATTTTTCTTCTTCTGTGAATAGTGATCGTGAACAGTAAAATCGTAATAGTGTCGTGAACAGTAATTTTTTATTTTTTTTTGGCTTGACTAATTGCCGAATTATGTGATGTATATTTGTGAATGTTTGTAACACTTAATTTTTTGTGATAATTTCTAGGAAGTTGATAGTTTTATGTATGCTTAAGTTTATTGTAGTTTCTAAAGTGTAACATGTAGGTGAAGCCTCTTTTGTTGATCATAACCAAAACCCTTCATACGAATGATGCTTTGTTGGATCCGTTTTATGTAAACTGGGAAACGTGGGACACTTCCCCCCCACGTATACAAGCGACATTCTGGCAAAGTTATTGTTTTTATGAGGTTGAGGGCGGTTTTAATCAACACTTGTAGACCGCTAGGGACCCGAGTTTATTTTACAAAGTATGGGACAAGTTATTTTCATTAATTGGTTCTCAGGTTTGTAAAACTGGTTCTCAAGGCCCACAGACTGATGTTCATTCTCGGTGAGTGATGGAGAGGTTATCCAAGCACAAAGTACCTGCAAAATAACTTCATACACATAATACCCTTCTTTTGTCAATTGTAGTTAGGACAAATAGGGATCGTTCTATCCGGGGAAATCAAGGGCATTCCAATCACACAAAATGTTGTACTTTAAGGGGGTGTTGTCGATTTTTATAATTAATTACCTACTGATTTTTTACAAAATTCTAAAACCTAAATTATTATCTACAATTGATCATCACCTTTCACACAATCATAAGACACAAATCTCATTATACATGCAACAAAATTAAAACAAGTAACAGGGTAGCAAGCTAAAAATCGGATTCAAGATCAATTAAGTTCCAATTTAATTACAGCCTTCGCGGAACATCTAACTATTCAAAACATCACAAGTATTTAGAATTAACTTCGCGTATAATCCTAAACATGGTACTAATCGGTTTAAGAACACTTCGTGTAGAAATTAAACACAAATAGCACAAAAGCACAATATGTCGAATTGGAACATGTTAGCAGGTATGGCGTCACTCATCCCACATCGACATGTAAATTTCCAGAATTACTCGAGCCCTTAGATTAATACATATCAAAACATAATATGCGTATGAATTAACATATATTAAATCGGCATATGAATTTAATACCTAGATAACATTCATGGCCTGCGAATGCATCTAGATATCTCCTTCGGTTTCACACGAATTAAGGAAATAAACCTAATTAAATCAAGAAAACAAATAAAATCCTACTGCCCATCATACATATTCAATCAAATCACATGCATAATTCGGTAATCAAACACAAAATAACCAAACATTTAGTACAAAGATTCGGAAATCCCATGCATAATCAACAATACCGAAAATAAAACCAAAAATCCAAACATATTTCATAGACAAAATAATGTTTAAATACAAAGAAGCAAGAGCCATGAAAATACAATCCAAATTACAACCTTGATCAAGAGTTCGGCAAAGGATTGGTGTGATGATCGGATGGAATTTGTGGAAGGGTGGTGGGTGGTTCGGCCTTGGTTCTTGATGGGATGTGTGCGTGCACAATTTGTACCTGCAAAACAATCTCATACAAATAATACCCTTCTTTTGTCGAGTGTAGTATTGACAAGTAGGGATCGTTCTATCCGGGGAAATCAAGGGCTTTTAATCACATAAAGTATTGCAATCAAAGGGGGTATCGATTTTTATAACTAATTACCTACTGAATTTTTACAAATTCTAAAACCTAAATTATTATATACAATTGATCATCACCTTTCACACAATCATCATACACAAATCACCTTACACATGCAATATAATTAAAACAAGTAATAGGGCAGCAGCAAATATCAAATTCAAGATCAATTAAGTTCCAATTTAATTAGAGCCAATGCGGTTATTCTAATTATTCAAAACATCACAAGTATTTAGAATCCAACATGCGTGTAATCCTAAACATGGTACTAATCAGTTTAATAACACAATGCGTAGAAATTAAACACAATTAGCACATAAGCACAATATGTCGAATTGGAACATGTTAGCAAGTATGGCGTCACCCATCTCACATCGACATGTAAATTTCCATAATTACTCTTACCCTTAGATTAATACATGTCAAATCCAACATGCGTGTAATTCAACATGTATTAAATCGGAATATGAATTTAATACCTAGATAACACTCATGGCCATCGAATGCATCTAGATATCTCCTTCGGTTCCACACGAATTAAGGAAATAAACCTAATTAAAATCAAGAAAACATGCTAAAAACTACTGCCCATACAACATATTTAATCGTATCACATGCATAAATCGGCAATCATATATAAAAATCCCAAACATTTATAACAAAGATCCAAAGATCCCATATATGATTATCAATACCGAAATTAAATCCATAAACCAAAACATACTTCATAGACAAAGTTATGTTTAAATACAAAGCAATAAAAACCAAAATAATACAATCCATGATTACAACCTTATGAAGATTTCGGCAAGGATTGGTGATGGTGGATTTTTGTGAGAGATGGAAGGTGGATTCGGCTTTGCTCCTTGGTATATAATTTGTGGAAATAATTTGGCAGGGATTCGGCAAGGTAAAAGTGAGGAAAGGGAGATGATTTTATGAATACAAAGTGTTGTATTTATAGGGGAGAGGCAATGCTAGGGTTCGGCAAGAGTAGAGCACAAGCAATCCGAAACCAAGTTGGATATGGTTTCGGCAAGGGTTAATCTTCAAGCAATCCGAAATATCATGTCTTCTTTTAATTCGGCTAGGTCTTCTTTTCCATGCAATTGCCGAATTAAATCTTCAATTTTCTTCAAGTAAAACTTCTTTAATTCGGCACCAAGTTATTGCACAAAGCCATAATTCAGTCCACATGCATTCCCCTCTTTTCTCTTTTCTTTTCTTTTCCGAAAATTCTATGTAAAATAGAATTAATTCTTCCTCCATCTCTTATCTTGGTCGGCCTTCAAGAGTCCAAATCCATCTCTTTTCTCTTTTCTTTAGCCGTGTATTATCCAAGAAAAACTCTAGGCAAAAATCGGAAATTAATTGCTAGGTATTTGTATGGCACAAAGAAACCAAAACCAATTTGGATTCCTCTTTCTCTTTTCTTGGCCGGCAAGCATCCATTCATTTCCACCGAAAATTCTCTCAATATTCCTCCATTAATCTTCTCTTTAATTCCTGAAAATAAGAATGAGAATTAAATTAAAAAGAAGATAAAAAGATGTAGCACAATTATCATGAGTAAGAGTCCTAGATAGATAAGGAATCCTAGTCCAACAAGGAGTTGTATTTTCAATGAAATTCTTTCGACGATTCAAAAACGTCAAGCGTTTGTAGACTCCTTGTTCGACTAAAATTCTTCACTCGTAGACTTCAATTAGGACTCAAACTCGTAGAATCCTTATCCAACTGGGATTCCTACTTTAGTAAGGATTCCTTTTCCAAATAGATTTCTACTTGAAAAAGGAGTCCTAGTCAAATCAAACTCTTATTAGGAATCCTAGTTCAATAAGGACTTCACCAAAATTATGCATTTTATCGATTTATAGCACAAAACCGATCCACACAAATATTAGAAACGACGAAAGATAAAGAAATTAGTTCCGACAAGTTTCCTAGTCAAAACAGGTTTCCTAGTCCAAACAGGATTCCTAGTACAACAAGGAGTCCTTCTCAAACTAAAACTCTTCAAAAATCGACATTTCTGCATTTTTAGCTCAATTTATTCACCAACACTTGCCAACGACTCTAACACGACTCAATGACTCTATATTACAACAATAAGGGATAAGAAATGCATAAATGGGGATAAAAACATATTAAGAACGTCGCATTTTATGCTCTTATCAACTACCCCACACTTAGCCTTTGCTAGTCCCTTAGCAAAACAAATAAAAAGACTCAACACTACAGCCCCTAAAATGATTGTCTCAGGATCTTTAAACACATAGCTTTCAAGTTAAGCATTCGATGTAAGCACAATAATCCCAAGCGTCATAGACATGTATCATTGCATGAACAAGTAAGAAGCGAAAATCACAAGCAATAACATGTTATGTTGATTTCATCCTCCTCACTAGGCATACTCTCTTCTTTTCACTCATGATATGGCAATTCACTCATAGTATATGCAAGCGAATAGATTAAGAGTTACAAAGAGTAACTTGCATATTTCATCAATTAAAAGCACTTTGTGAATTAATATTTCAGGAAAAACTTCAAATAACAACTATGTGCACAAATGAACCAAAGCCATATGCTCATTCTTGACAAAAATCTCCACTAATCAAAGTTTACCTATTTTAAGAATCATGAAAAGATCAACATAATGGTGATAATGGGGATTGGCATAAGGCATTCTCATTTAGGAAGTGGTGATAGAATGTCACCAAGACTTGGCAAAATTCAATCCTCCTTATGACTTTTCTTCAAAAGGGCCAAATTTTATCATGTTGGGCCCAAAATTCATTCTTTTCTTCCCCATAATAAAGTGAAAACGAACAAAGGTCAAGTATAACAACAATAGACCTTCAATTATCACACAAACTCCAAATTCACCATAAAATTCATCCAAAATTTTCCATTGCCGAATCCTTTTCTTTTTATTTCGGATCTCTTATTTTTTTCTTTCTTTTTCTATCCGATTTTTCTTTTCTTTCTTCTTTTATTCGGCAACACCTTTTCTTTTCTCAACAATTGGACAAGATCACCCCACACTTACTTCTCATCATCACATCAATTCACAAATTCCATTAAATTTTACCAAGTCTTGACAACAATGGCAAGGATAAACTATTCTCAGATCAAGGAAAGTGTATTAAGGTGATGAAATAAATGGCTCAATGTTGGCTCAAGGGGGTTAAAACTAAGGAGTCCCACGACGGGCACAAATTAGGCATAAGCTTTGTTTGGCATTGGTGGTAATCCTAACATGATCTTTTCAATCCTTTTCAAAATCAAGGCATTTCATGAATAATAGTCTCAAAAATTGTCAAGAGCGAGTTCTAGCATTCTAGAGTTCATTAAAATCTATGGCACATAGTCATTGAATGATCAAAGAATGATGAAGTTTTGAAAAATTCTGCCCATTTTTATCACTCAAGAAGGAAAGTATATGGCATTCAAAGCTCACAAAGGTTATTATGGAACAAAATCAACACAAACATACATGCTTATTACACAATTAAGTTCAAGTCTCAAATGTTCATACCAATCACAAAGTCCATGAAACTCACAATTATTTTCAAGATTATGCAAAACCATCATCTATGTATTAAAGATATCATCATCATAGACTATTTAGGGGCATCCTAAGACTCAATAATTAAAAACAAAATTAAAAAGCAACGAAAATAAAGACAAAAAGCACCGAAATTTTTTTAAATTTTTCTGATTTTCTGATTTTTTATTTTCTTTTCTTTTTATGACTCAAAACAAATACAAACATG
Source organism: Potentilla sterilis (assembly GCA_963682095.1). Classification (NCBI taxonomy): domain Eukaryota; kingdom Viridiplantae; phylum Streptophyta; class Magnoliopsida; order Rosales; family Rosaceae; genus Potentilla; species Potentilla sterilis. Next base: position 32,111,911 of record OY821756.1, read on the forward strand.
TGAAACATGTATCCCTACCCCACACTTAGAAAATTACATTGTCCTCAATGTACACATATCATGTAGTAATTTCTAAGCATATGATAAATCACAAGTCCCACATTTATACAATTCAACCAAAAAGAGTTTAGGGATTTAGAAAATTCAAACTCTCGTAGACGGCTCCTTCACACTTTTGGTTGAAATGGGTTGCCTCCCATGCAGCGCTTAATTGTTTATAGTCCTTTAGCCTAGACTCTTCTCCATATCATCAGGATCTTGGTTCGTCTCTGAATTGTGTTTCCTCAATGGTGTGCTCCTCAAAAGGTTCGTAGTAGGGCTTAAGTCGATGACCATTCACCTTGAACGCTTTTCCTGATTCCGTACTTTGAATTTCTATAGCACCATGAGAAAACACATTAGTAACAATATATGGTCCTACCCAACGAGAACGCAATTTGCCAGGAAATAATTTAAGACGAGAATGAAATAACAAGACTTTCTGGCCAATATGAAACGTTTTGCCTCTTATCATCTTGTCATGATACAATTTCGTCTTCTCTTTGTAAATCCATGCAGCATCATATGCTTCATTTCTGATTTCCTCAAGTTCACTCAGCTGCAATTTCCTGTGAAGTCCAGCCTTGTCAAGTTCCATGTTGAATTGCTTGACCGCCCACCATGCTCTATGCTCCAACTCTACTGGAAGATGGCACGCCTTGCCATATGTAAGCCGAAATGGAGACATCCCAATGGGTGTCTTGTATGCTGTTCTGTAGGCCCAAAGTGCATCATCAAGTCTGTCACTCCAATCTTTCCTTGATGGGCCCACAGTTTTCTCCAATATACTCTTGATTTCTCTGTTGGACACTTCTGCCATTCCGCTCGTCTGAGGATGATAAGGTGTGGATACCTTATGGGTGACTCCATATCGTCTGAGTAAAGCCTCTATTGTTCTGTTGCAGAAATGAGAACCTCCATCACTTATAAGCACACGAGGTACTCCAAACCTGGAAAATATGTTAGTTCTCAAGAAACCTGCAACAACTTTAGAATCATTAGTCCTTGTGGCTTTCGCCTCCACCCATTTAGACACATAATCAACAGCCAACAAGATATAAAGAAAGCCCTTAGATGAAGGAAAAGGTCCCATGAAATCTATACCCCATACATCAAAAATTTCAACAAATAGTATAGGATTTAGGGGCATTTGGTCTCTCTTACCAATGTTACCTGTCCTTTGGCACCTATCACATGTCATACAAAATGTGTATGCATCCTTGAAAATTGTTGGCCAATAAAACCCGCTTTCTAATACCTTGAGGGCTGTCCTCTTAGCTCCAAAGTGTCCTCCACATGCCTCATTGTGGCAAAATGCAAGGATCGGCCTATGCTCCTCTTGTGGCACACAACGTCTAATCACTTGATCATTACAAGTCCTCCACAAATATGGGTCGTCCCATATGTAGTGTCTTGCATTCTTTTTAATCCTTGTCTTGGCTGCCTGCAAACATGTACTTGGAAAAGTTTTAGTAACTAAATAATTGACAATGTCTGCATACCAAGGTTCTTTGGTGTCCACTCGAAAAAGCTGCTCATCTGGGAAAGTTTCCTGAAGTGGTAACGTTTCCTCTTCTCTCACAATTCTGCTCAAGTGGTCTGCCACAACATTTTCGCTCCCCTTCTTGTCCTTGATCTCGATGTCAAACTCTTGGAGTAAGAGAATCCATCGAATCAAACGTGGCTTGGCGTCCTTCTTCTTCATCAAATATCTCAAGGCTGCATGATCAGAATACACAATCACTTTAGAATTCAATAGATATGAACGAAATTTTTCTAAAGCAAATATGACAGCCAACAGTTCTTTCTCAGTTGTAGAGTAATTTAATTGAGCATCATTCAAAGTTCTAGAGGCATAATATATAGCAATCGGCCTCTTCTCTTTTCTTTGTCCAAGCACTGCTCCAACTGCATAGTCTGAAGCATCACACATGATCTCAAATGGTAGGCTCCAGTCAGGTGGCGCCATTATTGGTGCTGATGTCAACAATTCCTTCAACTTGACAAATGCATCTTCACACCCTTTATCCCATATGAATGGAACCTCCTTCTGCAAAAGGGCACAAATAGGCTTGGCCACCAACGAAAAATCCTTGATGAACCTCCTATAAAAACCTGCATGGCCAAGAAACGAACGTACCTCCCTTACAGTTGTAGGGGAGGGTAAGTGAAGCATAATATCAATCTTGGCCCTATCTACCTCAATACCCTTTGCAGATATAATGTGTCCTAGAACTATCCCTTGTTTTACCATGAAATGACATTTTTCCCAATTAAGTACAAGGTTAGTCTCTACACATCTTATCAGGATTGATTCCAAATTCTCTAAGCATACATCAAAGTCTTTTCCATAAACGCTAAAATCATCCATAAAGACTTCAATGATATTCTCAATATAATCACTAAAAATGGAATACATACAACGTTGAAATGTACCTGGTGCGTTGCATAAACCAAATGGCATGCGTCGATAGGCAAACGTACCAAAGGGACATGTGAACGTTGTCTTTTCCTGATCATCTGGGTGAATGCATATCTGATTGTAACCGCTGTACCCATCCAAGAAGCAATAGAATTCGTGCCCAGCTAATCTCTCCAACATCTGGTCCATGAAAGGCAAAGGCATGTGATCCTTGCGTGTAGTAGCATTCAACTTTCTGTAGTCGATACACATCCTATGACCTGTCACCAATCGTTGAGGCACGAGTTCATCCTTGTCATTCTTCACAACCGTGACTCCACTCTTCTTAGGTACAACTTGGACAGGTGCAATCCACTGGCTATCTGAGATGGGATAAATGACTCCACAATCCAGCAATTTGATCACCTCGTCCTTCACAATCTTCATCATTGGAGGGTGCAATCGTCTCTGACCCTCCCTAGTAGGCTTGGCTCCTTCCTCAAGCAAGATCCTATGGACACAAGTTGTAGGGCTGATTCCCTTGATATCCGCCAACGTCCATCCAATGGCGGTTTTGTTCCTTTTCAACATGCTAGTCAAGCGTGCTTCCTGCTGCTCACTCAGCTGTGATGACACAATAACTGGTAGTGTGTCATCGTCTCCCAAGTACACATACTTCAAATGATCCGGAAGCACCTTGAGTTCTAAAATAGGAGCCTGTTCCACAGATGGTAAAATTTTATTAGTGGAAATGGGAATTGACATATACTTACATTGTTTTTTCACATGGGATGTTGCCTCTAGCTCGGCAACAATATGCATTAGGCTCGGCTCAAGTTTGAGCCGTTCCTCCTTAGTCAATCTCTCCCCATTTGTGTCAATTCCGGCCCCTTGCTCAATAGCTAGTTGCTATTGATCCAAAGTTTCTGACAAAACCTGCGCAATAGAATCAACTACATCAACATTATAGCAAGGTTTTAAATCAGAAATTGGATACCTCATGGCCTCAAAGATGTTGAAGCCAATTACTTCACCATCGAACTCCATGGTGAGATTGCCTTCAGCCACATCAATTTTCGTTCTTGCTGTCCTCATAAATGGCCGTCCCAACAAAAGTTGAGTGGAATTAATGGGCGACTCCTCCATCTGAAGCACATAGAAATCTGCAGGAAATATCAGATTATTTACCTGCACAAGAACATCCTCAACATATCCCTCAGGATACTTGTTAGACCTATCGGCGAGTTGAATGATTACATTGTCCTTTTTCAACTCGCCCAAACCTAGGGACTTATACACATTATAAGACATTACATTAATTGAAGCCCCTAAGTCTAGCAAAACTTTATCAAAATTAAATTGTCCAATTTTACATGGCACAGAAAAGCTGCCAGGGTCTTTCATTTTAGGTGGGAGCGTTCTTTGGAGAACGGCTGAGACCGTCTCACTCATCTTCACCACCTGCTCCTCCCTAGTATGCCTCCTTGTTGTGCACAGCTCCTTTAAAAATTTGGCATACTTGGGAATTTGCTTGATACACTCAAGCAATGGTATGTTCACCTCCACACGTCTGAAAATGTCAAGTACCTCCTCATCTGCTTTCTCCTTCTTCGATTTTGCAAACCTAGAAGGAAATGGCAAACAAGAAGATTGGTTAGCATTAACTAATCCACTTGAATTAGAATTATTCACCTTATGTGTCTCTGAGGTAGCGGGATCTTTTTCTATGTCCCTATTCTTCATAGCCTCGAGCTCAGTCTTGCTCGGTTTGCTCCTCTCGGCCTCATTGCCGTTTGCCTCCTCATCGTTGCCATGTATCTCCTCATCATTGCCGAGTGACTCTTTGTTGTGCTCGGCATCACCACCAAAAATTCCGTCACCTCTCTTCATGCTCGGCCCCTCCACAACCTTACCACTCCTTGTGGTAATTGCATTTGCTTGCTCATTCTTGGGGTTCTTTATCACTCCTCCAGGTAATCTTCCTTGCTCCTGAATCTGCCCCATGAAATCCACAACCTTCCCCATCTGATTCTTCAACTCAGAAATGTCCTTGGTGTTCGAGGTTGTAGATTGCAACAATGTATGAGTTGCATCATTCAAAGACTTAAGCATGGCGTCATAGTTGGGATTTGATGATGCTTGTGCATTATTGTTGTAGAATTGTTGCTGCTGGGGTCTTGCAAACCCTTGGTATTGCCCTTGAGGTCTTGGTTGAAACACCATTCCTCCTTGGTTTGCTTGTGGTGGCGCCACATGTGTAGGGTTCTGCACATTGTTGTTGTTAGCCCACCTAAAATTAGGGTGATCATTAAATCTGGGGTTGAAGTTCTGAAAAGTGGGACGTTGCTGCCCTTGAAAACCAATTGCATTGGCTTCCTCAAAATTATCTCCTCCACCAACTTGTGGACACACATCTGATGAATGCCCCTCCATGCTACACACCCCACAGACTTGGGCATGTTTCTGCTTCATAAACTGAGACATCATCTGAGTGAGTTTCCCCACATCTTCCTTAAGCTCCTTGACAACACTTGATTCCTCATAACCGCTGGCCTCATTGACTCGCCTAGAGGAAGTAGACCCGAATTGTTGTTGATTAGTGAAATGCATCTCCAACAGATTCTTAACTTCCTCTCTACTTTTCTCCATTAAAGATCCACCAGCTGCTGAATCTAAGAATCTCCGCTCCAAGGGACGCAACCCTTCATAAAAGTATTGTAGTAGAAGACCCTCACGTATCCCATGATTAGGACACGTTGCCACCAAAGCCTTGTACCTGTCATAGTACACATCAAAGCTCTCATCTGGCTCTTGTCTGATCGAGGTGATCTCCTTTCTGATCTGTGTCACCCTTGATGATGGAAAGTATTTTGTGAGAAATTCTCTCACCATTGTTGTCCAAGAAACCATCTTCCCAGGTGGTATAGCATAAAACCACTCTTGCGCCCTATCCTCCAGTGAAAAAGGGAACGCCTTCATTCTCACATGTTGTAAGTCTGCCCCAGTTGGGCACATTGACTCACATCTGAATTCGAACTTCTGAATGTGGCGGTTAGGATCCTCTCCACTGAGTCCATAAAACTTAGGCAATTGGTGGATAAATCCACCCTTCAGCTCAAATTCTCCTGACTTGCCAGGTGCAACTGCAGGATATGTTACATTACTTGGTCTTACTACTCCTCCTTGTGGCGCATCTACCTGACCATTCTCCTCTCTTAGTGAAGTCATTCTGAATGTAGGATCAGGTAAATCAAAGTTCAAGTACTGAATTGGTATTGGACTATGGAGTAGCTCGAATTCTGGTTCTTCGTGAAACAAAGGGTTTAGTTCACACGAAGCTTCTGATGGAAATGGTGATGGTGGTGCAACAAAATTTCGGTCAAAAAGTGATGAGGTGGGAGAAACAAACTGAAGTTCTGGTGTAGAAGTGCTCGGCAAAACTGGCTCTTCTTCTTCTTGGTTGCAAATTCTTTTCAATCTATCCTCAATCTCTTGTGACCAACCAAGATTCATGTACCTGAAATTGTTTAAATTTCGAGGTGTTTAACAAATGAATTTCTAAAGAAAACAAACGTGTATAGTTAGTATGTAACAATTAGTGTTAGGGTAAATATATCACAAGTATAAATATCAACGAAAATTCAACTAAAAATATGTAAGAATGTTACACGAAATTTAAAGTATATATAAATGTATGAAAAATTCACAATATATAAAAGTTCAACGTGTATATGTATAATAACAAACGTAAATTTGTAAGTATATGTTACATGAAAAAGTTACAAGTATATTACAAAGATGTATATCACACGAAAATTTACAAATAAGGCTCACACAATTTCACAAGTATAACAGAAAAATGTGTTTTATGTATCCCTAGTTAAATTGCTAAATGATTTGTTCGAATTTTCAAAGTACGTGGAGCAGAGGAGATAACGGTGCAATGGACTGATACAGCCCCCGGTAGTATCATGCTTGATCCGATATACCTCGAAAATTCAAACCAAGAAATGTTTTCTTTTGAGATCAAAAATCTACTCATATCAAACTTATTTAAGGTTTTGAAGCTCGGTGGACGTGCGGCCTAGGTCTATCGACTAGACACAAGGTTCCGTGGTTTCAGAAGGCTAGAACGAAAGTACTAATAATGGAGTGAGGCAAGACTCGTTGTTGGTTACCACGGAGAGCGAACTCCCAATCGACTCACTCACAGGGAATGAACATCAGTCTGTGGGCCTTGAGATCTAGTTAAACAAACCTCAATACCAAAATTAGAACAAACGAACTATGATTGCCCCTTACTCAGTTGAGAACCTTATGTTGTCAGTTCCACTAAAGTGCATAAAAGCCGCCCTCAACCTCATAAAAACGCAAGCGCTAGTATGAAGGGTTAAGGCTAAAAGCAACATTAGTGACCTTACCTATTCCTCTTCCCCTCAAAACCATAAACAAACTTAATACAAATAGACTTTCAAAACTCCCTAACAATTTAAACTAGTTATGCACATCACACGAAAATTTTTGTACAATTATCTATGTTGGTTCGGTTTTTAGATTACATCGATTATGTAAGTATTATGATTGCCGAAACTTAGGATTTCTAGGTGTCTTTTATTCACACAACTTTAAAATTCGAGGTACGTGGAGCAGAGGAGATAACAGTGCAATGGGCTGAAACAGTCCAAGGTAGTATCATGCTTATTCCGATATACCTCAAAAATTAAAGACGAATTTTACCTTATTGAAGAAAAATAGATTCCACATATGCTCAAGTTATTTTCTAGCGTCTAAAGTGAGGTGATGCTTCGGCACAAGCTGTCGTCTAGGTCGAACGTATTTTACTTTTCTAAGGCGATGTCGTTAAGATTCACGGAGAGTAAACTCTCTTTAGGAACAAGGCAGGTCTCAAAGTTTTTAACCACGGAGAGCGAACTCCCTATCGACTCACTCACAGAGAATGAACGTCAGTCTATGGGTCTTGAGAACCAGTTTTACAAACCTCGCACCATTCAATGAAAATAACTTGCCCTATACTTGGTAAAATAAACTCGGATCCCTAGCGGTCTCAAGTGTTGATTAAAACCGCCCTCAACCTCATAAAAATAATACCAAGTTAGCGTCTTTATGCGTGGGGGGCCAACGATGGACTAATTCCAACATTGCAGGGCCCGTTTCCCAATCTACACAAAAACATACCTAAAATGGCATCACTCGTATGAAGGGTTATGGTTATGATCAACAAAAGAGGCTTCACCTACATGTTACACTTTAGAAACTACAATAAACTACAAGCATACACAAAAACTATCAACTTCCTAGAAATTATCTAGGTGTATCAACATCACAATAATACATATAAATCGGCAATTAAGAGCAAAAACCAAAAACCAAAAAATAAAAACAAAAATAAAAATCGGAAAATTAACCTATTTACTATTACATTTCCAAAAATCCTATTAATACAATTCCCAAAACTATTGCGGAAATTAAATAATTTACAATTATACAAAGTTACAAACAACACTTTATGAATCAAAAATTTATAATTTCCCCGGCAACGGCGCCAAAAACTGATGGGATGTGTGCGTGCACAATTTGTACCTGCAAAACAATCTCATACAAATAATACCCTTCTTTTGTCGAGTGTAGTATTGACAAGTAGGGATCGTTCTATCCGGGGAAATCAAGGGCTTTTAATCACATAAAGTATTGCAATCAAAGGGGGTATCGATTTTTATAACTAATTACCTACTGAATTTTTACAAATTCTAAAACCTAAATTATTATATACAATTGATCATCACCTTTCACACAATCATCATACACAAATCACCTTACACATGCAATATAATTAAAACAAGTAATAGGGCAGCAGCAAATATCAAATTCAAGATCAATTAAGTTCCAATTTAATTAGAGCCAATGCGGTTATTCTAATTATTCAAAACATCACAAGTATTTAGAATCCAACATGCGTGTAATCCTAAACATGGTACTAATCAGTTTAATAACACAATGCGTAGAAATTAAACACAATTAGCACATAAGCACAATATGTCGAATTGGAACATGTTAGCAAGTATGGCGTCACCCATCTCACATCGACATGTAAATTTCCATAATTACTCTTACCCTTAGATTAATACATGTCAAATCCAACATGCGTGTAATTCAACATGTATTAAATCGGAATATGAATTTAATACCTAGATAACACTCATGGCCATCGAATGCATCTAGATATCTCCTTCGGTTCCACACGAATTAAGGAAATAAACCTAATTAAAATCAAGAAAACATGCTAAAAACTACTGCCCATACAACATATTTAATCGTATCACATGCATAAATCGGCAATCATATATAAAAATCCCAAACATTTATAACAAAGATCCAAAGATCCCATATATGATTATCAATACCGAAATTAAATCCATAAACCAAAACATACTTCATAGACAAAGTTATGTTTAAATACAAAGCAATAAAAACCAAAATAATACAATCCATGATTACAACCTTATGAAGATTTCGGCAAGGATTGGTGATGGTGGATTTTTGTGAGAGATGGAAGGTGGATTCGGCTTTGCTCCTTGGTATATAATTTGTGGAAATAATTTGGCAGGGATTCGGCAAGGTAAAAGTGAGGAAAGGGAGATGATTTTATGAATACAAAGTGTTGTATTTATAGGGGAGAGGCAATGCTAGGGTTCGGCAAGAGTAGAGCACAAGCAATCCGAAACCAAGTTGGATATGGTTTCGGCAAGGGTTAATCTTCAAGCAATCCGAAATATCATGTCTTCTTTTAATTCGGCTAGGTCTTCTTTTCCATGCAATTGCCGAATTAAATCTTCAATTTTCTTCAAGTAAAACTTCTTTAATTCGGCACCAAGTTATTGCACAAAGCCATAATTCAGTCCACATGCATTCCCCTCTTTTCTCTTTTCTTTTCTTTTCCGAAAATTCTATGTAAAATAGAATTAATTCTTCCTCCATCTCTTATCTTGGTCGGCCTTCAAGAGTCCAAATCCATCTCTTTTCTCTTTTCTTTAGCCGTGTATTATCCAAGAAAAACTCTAGGCAAAAATCGGAAATTAATTGCTAGGTATTTGTATGGCACAAAGAAACCAAAACCAATTTGGATTCCTCTTTCTCTTTTCTTGGCCGGCAAGCATCCATTCATTTCCACCGAAAATTCTCTCAATATTCCTCCATTAATCTTCTCTTTAATTCCTGAAAATAAGAATGAGAATTAAATTAAAAAGAAGATAAAAAGATGTAGCACAATTATCATGAGTAAGAGTCCTAGATAGATAAGGAATCCTAGTCCAACAAGGAGTTGTATTTTCAATGAAATTCTTTCGACGATTCAAAAACGTCAAGCGTTTGTAGACTCCTTGTTCGACTAAAATTCTTCACTCGTAGACTTCAATTAGGACTCAAACTCGTAGAATCCTTATCCAACTGGGATTCCTACTTTAGTAAGGATTCCTTTTCCAAATAGATTTCTACTTGAAAAAGGAGTCCTAGTCAAATCAAACTCTTATTAGGAATCCTAGTTCAATAAGGACTTCACCAAAATTATGCATTTTATCGATTTATAGCACAAAACCGATCCACACAAATATTAGAAACGACGAAAGATAAAGAAATTAGTTCCGACAAGTTTCCTAGTCAAAACAGGTTTCCTAGTCCAAACAGGATTCCTAGTACAACAAGGAGTCCTTCTCAAACTAAAACTCTTCAAAAATCGACATTTCTGCATTTTTAGCTCAATTTATTCACCAACACTTGCCAACGACTCTAACACGACTCAATGACTCTATATTACAACAATAAGGGATAAGAAATGCATAAATGGGGATAAAAACATATTAAGAACGTCGCATTTTATGCTCTTATCAGTTCTTGGTAAGAATTTTTGGAGATATTTTGGCAGAGGTTCGGCACGTTTATGTGAGAGAGAGATGATGATTTTATGAATTTAAGATGTGGTATTTATAGAGGAGAGGGGAGCTAGGGTTCGGCAATAGGCTTCCCATCCTTCATGAAATTGCTGCCGAAATATCTTGGTAAAAAGGCTGAATTATCACTTCAATTATCTCTTTTAATTCGGCACCAAGCAATTGCACAAAGCTTCATATTGAGTCCACATTCATTCCATGCTTTGCTCTCCATATTGTTGCCGAAAATTCCAAAGATATTGCTGAAAAATTCTTCTAATTATCTCTTGAATTAATCTTGAATTAAATCAGCAAAATACCCTTGAACCTAGGCATGAATTGGTCCACATTCGTCCCAACTCCTTCCTCCTTTCTCTCCCTTGTTTCTCTCTTTGCATTTGCCGAAAATCCCTTCATTATCTCTTCTTTTAAACAAATGGCAACACATGTGGAATTCTTCATCAATCAATTACCGAATTATCCCCTCAATTCTTCCATTTATCTTCTCTTTAATTCCTGAAAAATAAGAATAAGAAGTAAATCAAAAAGAAGATAAAAAGATGTAGCACAATTATCATGAGTAAGAGTCCTAGATAGATAAGGAATCCTAGTCCAACAAGGAGTTGTATTTTCAATGAAATTCTTTCGACATTTCAAAAACGTCGAGCATTTGTAGACTCCTTGTTCGACTAAAATTCCTAGATTCGTAGACTTCAATTAGGACTCAAACTTGTAGAATCCTTATCCAACTGGGATTCCTACTTTTGTAAGGATTCCTTTTCCAAATAGAGTTCTACTTGAAAAAGGAGTCCTAGTTGCAATCAAACTCTTATTAGGAATCCTAGTTCAATAAGGACTCCACCATAATTATGCATTTTTAACAATTTCAAGCACAAACCGAAACCACACAAGTATTAGAAACGACAAACAATGAAAATTCCATTTCGACAAGTTTCCTAGTCAAAACAGGTTTCCTAATCCAAACAGGATTCCTAGTACAACAAGGAGTCCTACTCAAACTAAAACTCTTCAAAATTTCGACATTTCTGCCTTTTAGCTCAATTTATACACCAACACTTGCCAACGACTCCAACAAGACTCAATGACTCTATATTACAACAATAAGGGAAAAGAATTGCATAAATGGGGGTAAAAACATATTAAGAACGTCGCATTTTATGCTCCTATCAACTACCCCACACTTAGCCTTTGCTAGTCCCTTAGCAAAACAAATAAAAAGACTCAACACTACAGCCCCTAAATAATTGTCTCAGGATCTTTAAACACATAACTTTCAAGTTAAGCATTCAATGTAAGCACAATAACCCAAGCGTCATAGACATGTATCATAGCATGAACAAGTAGGAAACGAAAATCACAAGCAATGACATGTTATGTTGATTTCATCCTCCTCACTAGGCATACTCTCTTCTTTTCACTCATGATATGGCAATATTCACTCAAAGTATATGCAAGAAAATAGATTGAGAGTTACAAAGAGTAACTTGCATATTTCATCAAATAAAGGCACTTTGTGAATCAATTTTCTGGAAAAACTTCATGTAACAACTATGTACACCAATGAACCAAAGCCATATGCTCAACTCTTGACAAAATCTCCACAATCAAAGTTCACCCATTTTAAGAATCATGAAAAGATCAACATAAAGGTGATAATGGGGATTGGCATAAGGCATTCTCATTTAGGAAGTGGTGATGAAATGTCACCAAGACTTAGCAAAATTCAATCCTCCTTATGACTTCACTTCAAAGGGCCAAATTTTATCATGTTGGGCCCAAACTTCATTCTTTTCTTCCCCATAACATAGTGAATATGAACAAAGGTCAAATATAGCAATGTTAGACCTTCAAATAATCATAAAACTCTAAATTCACCACAGAAATCTCATCCAAAACATTTCTTTTCTTTTCTTTTGCCGAAATCTTTGCATTTTTCTCGGATAATAATTTTTTTCTTTTTATTTTTCTGTCCGATTTTTTCTTTTCTTTTCTTCGGCAACACATAGATTTTTCATAGATTTGGACAAGCTCACCCCACACTTGCTTCACAACAACACGTCGAATAACAAATTCCCATTGAATTTTACCAAGTCTTGACAACAATGGTAAGGTTAAACTATACTAAGCTCAAGGAAAGTGTATCATGGTGATGAAATAATTGATTTAATGTCGGCTCAAAGGGGTTAAAACTAAAGAGTCCCACGACGGGCACAAATTAGGCATAAGCTTTATTTGGTATTGGTGGTAATCCTAATATGATCTTTTCAATCCTTTTCAAAATCAAGGCATTTCATGAATAATAGTTTCAAAAATTGTCAAGAGCAAGTTCTAGCATTCTAGAGTTCATTAAAATCTATGGCACATAGTCATTGAATAATCAAAGAATAATGAAGTTTTGAAAAATTCTGCCCATTTTTTATCACTCAAGAAGAAAGTATATGGCATCAAAGCTCACATAGGTTATTATGGAACAAAAATCAACACAACATACATGCTTATTACACAATTAAGTCCAAGTCTCAAATGTTCATACCAATCTCAAAGTCTATGAAACTCACAATTATTTTCAAGATTATGCGAAACCATCATCTATGCATTCAAAGATATATTCATCATCGACTATTTAGGGGCACCTAAGACTCAAAAACCAAAAAAAAAAAAAATTACACAAAAGCAACGAAATTTTTTAATTTTTTCTGATTTTTTTTTTCTTTCGATTTTTTTATTTTCTTTTCTTTTTATGACTCAAAACAAAGACAAAAACAAAACAAACATGTGAAACATGTATCCCTACCCCACACTTAGAAAATTACATTGTCCTCAATGTTACACAAAAATAATGTAGTAATTTCTAAGCATTTGATAATTCACAAGTTCCACATTTATACAATTCAACCAAAAAGAGTTTAGGGTTCAGAAATTCAATCTCTCGTAGACGGCTCCTTCACAATTTTGGTTAAAATGGGTTGCCTCCCATGCGGCGCTTAATCTTTATAGTCTACTCAGCCTAGACTCTTCTCCATATCATCAGGATCTTGGTGCGTCTCTAAATTGTATCTCCTCAATGGTGTGCTCCTCAAAAGGTTCGTAGTAAGGCGTAAGTCGATGACCATTCCACCTTGAACGCTTTTCCTATTTCAATACTCTGAATTTCTATAGCACCATGAGAAAACACATTAGTAACAATATAAGGTCCAACCCAACGAGAACGCAATTTTCCAGGAAATAATCTAAGACGAGAATGAAATAACAAGACTTTTTAGCCAATATGAAACGTTTTGTCTCTTATCATCTTGTCATGATACAATTTCGCCTTCTCCTTATAAATCCACGCAGCATCATATGCTTCATTCTGGTGGGAGCCGAAACTCACACTAATTTAAAACCCTGCAAAATGTCATCGTTAGTATGGATAAATAGGGTTCGATCAATCCGGGGAACTTGAAGGGTAATCGAGAATTAAAGTGGGGGATTCGAAATTGGGATTAAATTCCTACTGAAAATTATCAAAATAAAAACCTAAATTAAATATATACAAGTGATCAACAATTCCACACGAACCAAAGAACAAATAGGCAGCAAGCATACAAAGGCAATTCCTATGACTTAACTTAATTCCAATTTTAATTAGAGCCCTCAGCGGTCCATCTAATCCTTAAGACTTCACAAGTATTTAGAGTTAACTCAGCGTATCACCCTAAACATAATGCTAATCGGTTTAAAGACACTCATCGTAGAAATTAAACACGAAGAACATATAAGCACAAAAGCCAAATTGGAGACACATAAACAAGCAAGTCGTCACACATCTTATTTAAATATGCAAATTTTCAGAATTATGGTAACCCTATTAAGTGACTTAGACACAACAACTCAGCGTATGATGCAATCTAAATTACTTTGGCAAGTGAAATCGAGACCCTTGGAACTGCCATGACAAGGGCAGCCCGCACGTACACGACTTTTATGCATAGAATTCATGAAAATTAATCTAGCAAATCATAGAAACAAACACAAATATGCTACTGCCCCAATTCAAAGAAATCGTAAATCAAGCATGAAATCGTTACATACATTCAGTAGAAACCGAAAATATGTTCATCATACAAAAGCAAATTAAACCAAGTATTATTACAACAAAGATTGTAACAAGGCAGAAAATAATACAAGCCATAGGGATGAATCACAACTTTAAAAACCTTGGAAGATTCGGCAAGATGTGGTGGAGTGCACGGATGAAGGTAGGTTAGGGTTCTTGCGATTTTGTGGTGGGAGAATGGATGTGTTTCGGCTTGATGATTTTCTTCCTTGACTTGAGAGAACTTTGGGCAGAACTTTGGCTAGTATTTTCGTGCAGAATGTGATGATCTTGAAGAGAGGCAGCCGGCCTCAATATATAGGGAGCAAAGGAAAACCCTAGCCATTAAGGATTGGTGCAAAACAGGCAAGTATTGAGAGTTCCTTCCTTTTCTTATTTTGGCAGAATTCTTTTCCTTATTGCACAAAGGTTTCTTACCAATTTGATGTAAGAATAATGTCCCTTTCCTTGTATGATTCAGCAATTAAACCTTCCCTTTTGTAGCTAGGACAGACCGGCCAAACCTTCCTTCTTCTTTTCTTCTTTTCTGAAATCGGCAGACTGACCTTTCGGCAATGATTCTAGCATAACTTTTTCTTCAGGAAATATTTTGATGCGATTCCAAATCCTGAAGAAACTAGACTCAAAGGTCTTCCTCGCCATAAAAGGGTTTCCCCAAATTCGTTGTGGTTCGTCCGGCAGAAATTCCGGAAGTTGGCAGACAGGAATCTGCCCGAATTTGAACAGGGTTCTTTATGTTTCTTCTCTTCTTTCCTATTTGCATCTGAGCTTTCCTTGCCTTTTTAGGTCTTCTTTTCCTCTTGCTTCAAGATTTCAATTGTGGAAATATTTTCTGAAAAGTCAAGAAAATAAATATGGTAAGTTTCGGCAAGAATAATCTTCCCTATTCAAAATAGGTTTCCTTGTTCAATCCGATTTCCTAATTCATTTTAGTTTCCTAGACAAGCTAGGTTTCCTAATCCGAATAGGTTTCCTAATCAAATGAAGTTTCCTAATTACAATCTTCGTCGTTTTTAGAAACGACAAAGCATTTTTACTTTCCTGGTTCAATTAGGATTCCTAGTTTGACTAGGAATTGCCGAAACTTTTCTAATTCAATATCATTGCGCACAATTTCATATTATTTCTGCCAAAGACTCAAGACTCACTCTAATGACTCGATCTTACACAAATAAGGGTTAAGAAAAGCATAAATGGAGGTAAAAACATATTAAGAACGTCGCATAAAATGCTCCTATCACATTCCTGATTTCCTCAAGCTCGCTCAACTGCAATTTCCTGTGAAGTCCAGCCTTGTCAAGCTCCATGTTGAATTGCTTGACCGCCCACCACGCCTTGCCATATGTAAGCCGAAATGGAGACATCCCAATGGGTGTCTTGTATGCCGTTCTGTAAGCCCAAAGTGCATCATCAAGTCTGTCACTCCAATCTTTCCTTGATGGGCCCACAGTTTTCTCTAATATGCTCTTAATCTCTCTGTTGGACACTTCCGCCATTCCGCTCGTCTGAGGGTGATAAGGTGTGGATACCTTATGGGTGACTCCATATCTCTTGAGTAAAGCCTCTATTGTTCTGTTGCAGAAATGAGAACCTCCATCGCTTATAAGCACACGAGATACTCCAAACCTGGAAAATACGTTAGTTCTCAAAAAACCTGCAACAACTTTAGAATCATTAGTCCTTGTGGCTTTCGCCTCCACCCATTTAGACACATAATCAACAGCCAACAAGATATAAAGAAAGCCCTTAGATGAAGGAAAAGGTCCCATAAAATCTATACCCCATACATAAAAAATTTCGACTATGACTATAGGATTTAGGGGCATTTGGTCTCTCTTACCAATGTTACCTGTCCTTTGGCACCTATCACATGTCATACAAAATGTGTATGCATCCTTGAAAATCGTGGGCCAATAAAATCCGCTTTCTAATACCTTGAGAGCTGTCCTCTTAGCTCCAAAGTGTCCTCCACACGCCTCATTGTGGCAAAATGCAAGGATCGGCCTATGCTCTTCTTGTGGCACACAACGTCTTATAACTTGATCACTACAAGTCCTCCAAAGATATGGATCGTCCCATATGTAGTGTCTTGCATTCTTTTTGATCCTCGTCTTGGTTCCCTGCAAACATGTACTTGGAAAAGTTTTAGTAACTAAATAATTGACAATTTCTGCATACCAAGGTTCTTTTGTGCCCACTCGAAAGAGCTGCTCATCTGGGAAAGTTTCCTGAAGTGGCAACGTTTCCTCCTCTCTCACAATTCTGCTCAAGTGATCTGCCACAATATTTTCGCTCCCCTTCTTGTCCTTGATTTCGATGTCAAACTCTTGAAGTAAGAGAATCCATCGAATCAAGCGTGGCTTAGCATCCTTTTTCTTCATCAGATATCTTAGGGCTGCATGATGGGATCACATGCGTGCACAATTTGTACCTGCAAAACAATCTCATACAAATAATACCCTTCTTTTGTCGAGTGTAGTATTGACAAGTAGGGATCGTTCTATCCGGGGAAATCAAGGGCTTTTAATTACACAAAGTATTGTACTAAAGGGGGTTACGATTTTTGTCTAATAACCTACTGAATTTTTACTATTTTTACAAAACCTAAGCTATTATATACAATTGATCATCACCTTTTACACAATCACCAAACACAAGTCACATTATACATGCAATAAAATTAAAACAAGTAATAGGGCAGCAGCAAATATCGAATTCAAGATCAATTAAGTTCCAATTTAATTAGAGCCAATGCGGTTATTCTAATTATTCAAAACATCACAAGTATTTAGAATCCAACATGCGTGTAATCCTAAACATGGTACTAATCAGTTTAATAACACAATGCGTAGAAATTAAACACAATTAGTACATAAGCACAATATGTCGAATTGGAACATGTTAGCAAGTATGGCGTCACCCATCTCACATCGACATGTAAATTTCCATAATTACTCTTACCCTTAGATTAATACATGTCAAATCCAACATGCGTGTAATTCAACATGTATTAAATCGGAATATGAATTTAATACCTAGATAACACTCATGGCCATTGAATGCATCTAGATATCTCCTTCGGTTCCACACGAATTAAGGAAATAAACCTAATTAAAATCAAGAAAACATGCTAAAACCTACTGCCCATACAACATATTTAATCATATCACATGCATAAATCGACAATCATATATAAAAATCCCAAACATTTATAACAAAGATCCAAAGATCCCATATATGATTATCAATACCGAAATTAAATCCATAAACCAAAACATACTTCATAGACAAAGTTATGTTTAAATACAAAGCAATAAAAACCAAAATAATACAATCCATGATTACAACCTTATGAAGATTTCGGCAAGGATTGGTGATGGTGGATTTTTGTGAGAGATGGAAGGTGGATTCGGCTTTGCTCCTTGGTATATAATCTGTGGAAATAATTTGGCAGGGATTCGGCAAGGTAAAAGTGAGGAAAAGGGAGATGATTTTCTGAATACCAATGTGTGGTATTTATAGAGGAAGGATGGGACTAGGGTTCGGCATAGAGTGAAGCACAAGAAACCGAAACCTAGAGGTGAAGGATTCGGCAACAAGTCTTCAAGTCTTCATGTAATTCCACCGATTTTTATCTCTTAAATCAGCCGAATATATCTTTGTATTTTCTTCACTTAAACTTCCTTTGATTCGGCACCAAGCAAATGTATCAAGCTTTGATCATGTCCAAGTTCGTCCCATGTTTTCCTCTCTTATAATTCTGCCGAATATCTTCCTCCTTTTCTTCAATTAATCCATGTATTATCCAAAGAGAACACCAAGGAAAAATCGGAATTAATCCTTAAGAGTCCAATTATATGTTGCACGGCACAAAAGGGGAAACCAAAACCGATTTGGTTTCCACTTCTTTATCTTCACGCAAAGACTCCATCTTTTCTTCTCTTCTCATCCGAAATTCTATAAGATAATAGAATTAAATTCTTGATTTAATCCTCCTTTGGCCGGCCATGGAGAGTCCAATTCAATCTCTTCCTTCTTGAAGTGCACGGCATCAAGCATTCCCTTTTACCGAAAATAATCTTTAATTCAAAGATAATACCTCCTCCTTTATCTCCATGTAATATCTGAAAATAAAGAAAAGAAATATACAATTAATTCATGTATTAAACTTGTCCTAATCTAGACAAATGATGTCTTAAAAAGACATATATGTAATAGATAAGATTAGGAGATTAGGAAAGTTTCCAAATCCATTTTGGATTTCAATTCTTGATCAAAACGGCAACAATCATCATAATTGCCGAAAATTCCACCATTTGTCTTCTCATGATTTCCTGAAAATATGATCATGAAATAAATCAAAAAGAAGACAAAAATATGTAGCACAATTATCATGAGTAAGAGTCCTAGATAGATAAGGAATCCTAGTCCAACAAGGAGTTGTATTTTCAATGAAATTCTTTCGACGATTCAAAAACGTCGAGCGTTTGTAGACTCCTTGTTCAACTAAAACTCTTCACTCGTAGACCTTAATTAGGACTCAAACTCGTAGAATCCTTATCCAACTGGGATTCCTACTTTAGTAAGGATTCCTTTTCCAAATAGAGTTCTACTTGAAAAAGGAGTCCTAGTTGCAATCAAACTCTTATTAGGAATCCTAATTCAATAAGGACTTCACCAAAATTATGCATTTTATCGATTTATAGCACAAAACCGATCCACACAAATATTAGAAACGACGAAAGATAAAGAAATCAGTTCCGACAAGTTTCCTAGTCAAAACAGGTTTCCTAGTCCAAACAGGATTCCTAGTACAACAAGGAGTCCTTCTCAAACTAAAACTCTTCAAAAATCGACATTTCTGCATTTTTAGCTCAATTTATTCACCAACACTTGCCAACGACTCTAACACGACTCAATGACTCTATATTACAACAATAAGGGATAAGAAATGCATAAATGGGGATAAAAACATATTAAGAACGTCGCATTTTATGCTCTTATCACTGCATGATCAGAATATACAATCACTTTAGAATTCAAAAGATATGAACGAAATTTTTCTAAAGCAAATATAACAGCCAACAGTTCTTTCTCAGTACTAGAGTAATTCAATTGAGCATCATTAAGTGTGCGAGAAGCATAATAAATAGCATTCGGCTTCTTCTCTTTTCTCTGTCCAAGCACTGCTCCAACTGCATAGTCTGAAGCATCACACATGATCTCAAATGGTAGCGTCCAATCTGGTGGCGCCATTATTGGTGCTGACGTCAATAGCAACTTCAACTTCACAAATGCATCTTCACACCCTTTGTCCCATACGAATGGAACATCCTTCTGCAAAAGGGCACAAATAGGCTTGGCCACCAACGAAAAATCTTTGATGAATCTCCTATAAAAACCTGCATGGCCAAGAAACGAACGTACCTCCCTTACAGTTGTAGGAGAGGGTAAGTGAAGCATAATATCAATCTTGGCCCTATCTACCTCAATACCATTTGCAGAAATAATGTGTCCTAGAACTATCCCTTGTTTTACCATGAAATGAGATTTTTCCCAATTAAGCACAAGGTTAGTTTCTACACATCTCTTCAGGATTAATTCCAAATTCTCTAAGCATGCATCAAAGTCTTTTCCATAAACACTAAAATCATCCATAAAGACTTCAATGATATTCTCAATATAATCGCTGAAAATGGAATACATACAACGTTGAAATGTACCTGGTGCGTTGCATAAACCAAATGGCATGCGTCGATAGGCAAACGTACCAAAGGGACATGTGAACGTCGTCTTTTCCTGATCATCTGGGTGAATGCATATCGGATTGTAACCGCTGTACCCATCCAAGAAGCAATAGAATTCGTGCCCAGCTAGTCTCTCCAACATCTGGTCCATGAAAGGCAAAGGCATGTGATCCTTTCGAGTAGTAGCATTCAGCTTTCTGTAGTCGATGCACACCCTATGACCTGTCACTAATCGTTGGGGTACGAGTTCATCTTTGTCATTCTTCACAACTGTGACTCCACTCTTCTTAGGTACAATTTGGACAGGTGCAATCCACTGGCTATCTGAGATGGGATAAATGACTCCACAATCCAGCAATTTGATCACCTCGTCCTTCACAATCTTCATCATAGGGGGATGTAGTCGTCTCAGACCCTCCCTAGTAGGCTTGGCTCCTTCTTCAAGTAAGATCCTATGGACACAAGTTGTAGGGCTGATTCCCTTGATATCCGCCAACGTCCATCCAATGGCGGTCTTGTTCCTCTTCAGCATGCTAGTCAAACGTGCTTCCTGCTGCTCACTCAGCTGTGATGACACAATAACTGGTAGTGTGTCATCGTCTCCCAAGTATACGTACTTCAAATGGTTGGGAAGCACCTTTAGTTCTAATATAGGGGCCTGTTCCACAGATGGAAGAATTTTATTAGTGGAAATGGGAATTGACATAAAATGACATGACCTTTTCACGTGGGGCGTTGCCTCTAGCTCGGCAACAACACTCATAATGCTCGGCTCAAGTTCAAGCCGTGCTTCCTTGGATAATTCCTCCCCTAATGCGTCAATTCCAGCCCCTTGCTCAATAGCTAGTTGCTATTGATCCAAAGTTTCTGACAAAACCTGCGCAAAAGAATCAACTACATCAATAGCATATCAAGGTTTTAAGTCCGAAATTGGATACCTCATAGCCTCATAAACGTTGAAGCTTATCACTTCACCATCGAACTCCATGGTGAAGTTGCCTTCAGCAACATCTATCTTTGTTCTTGCTGTCCTCATAAATGGTCGCCCCAACAATAGTTGAGTGGAATTTAGGGGCGACTTTTCCATATGTAGCACATAGAAGTCTACAGGAAATATCAGATTATTAACCTGCACAAGAACATCCTCCACATATCCCTCAGGATATTTATTAGATCTGTCAGCCAATTGAATAATTACGTTGTCTCTCTTCAATTCTCCTAGACCTAGAGACTTATAAACATTATAGGGCATCACATTAATTGACGCTCCAAGGTCAAAACATTAGAGAAACAACATTGTCCAATTATACAAGGAATAGTAAAGCTGCCAGGATCTTTCATTTTTGGTGGAAGCTTCCTCTGGAGAACGGCTGAAACCGTCTCACTCATCTTCACCACCTGCTCCTCCCTTGTATGCCTTCTTGTTGTGCACAGCTCCTTGAGAAATTTGGCATACTTTGGAATTTGCTTGATGCATTCCAAAAGGGGGATGTTAACCTCTACACGCCTAAAGATGTCCAACACCTCTTCATCAGATTTCTCCTTCTTCGATTTAGCAAATCTGGAAGGAAAAGGTAAACAAGAAGATTGGTTAGTAATAACTAAACCACTTGAGTCAGATTTTACCTTATGTGTCTCTGAGGTTGCGGGATCTTTTTCCATGTCCCTCTTCTTCATCACATCGAGCTCAGCCTTGCTCGGTTCCCCATTCTTCTCGGCCTCATTGCCGTGTATTGCTTCTCCTTTGCCGTGTGTCACCTCCTCATTGCCGTGTGTCTCATCATCATCACACTCCAAAATCTCGTCCTCACTTGGCTTTCCCACACTCGGCCCCTCCAAAATCTTACCACTCCTTGTGGTGATTGACTTTGCCTGCTCATTCTTAGGGTTAGAGATCACTCCTCCAGGTAACCTCCCTTGCTCTTGGATTTGCCCCATAAAATCCACAACCTTCCCCATCTGATTCTTCAGCTCAGAAATATCCTTAGTGTTTGAGGTTGTAGATTGCAACAATGTGTGAGTTGCATCATTCAACGACTTCAGCATTGCATCATAATTAGGGTTTGATGATGCTTGAGCATTGTTGTAAAATTGTTGCTGAGGTCTTGCATATCCTTGGAATTGCCCTTGAGGCCTTGGTTGAAACGCCATACCTCCTTGGTTTGCTTGTGGTGGCGCCAATGGTTGAGGGTTCTGAACATTGCTATTGTTGGCCCAACGAAAATTAGGGTGATCGTTGTACCTTGGATTGAAATTGGGGTAGTTGGAACGTTGCTGCCCTTGGAAACCAACCGAATTAGCTTCCTCAAAATTCTCTCCTCCTCCCAATTGAGGACACACATCAGCTGTATGGCCCTCTATGCTACACAACCCACAAACTTGGGCATGCTTCTGCTTCATCATTTGGGACATCATCTGAGTGATTTTCCGCATGTCTTCCCTAAGCTCCTTGACAGCATTGGATTCTTCAAAGCCACTAGCTTCATTCACTCGCCTTGAGGAAGTAGACCCGAACTGTTGTTGGTTAGTGAAATGCATCTCCAACAAGTTCTTAACTTCCTCCTTGCTCTTTTCCATCAAAGATCCTCCAGCTGCTGAATCAAGAAATCTGCGCTCCAAAGGACGTAATCCTTCATAAAAATACTGCAGCAAAAGACCTTCACGTATCCCATGATTAGGACACGTTGCCACCAAAGACTTGTACCTATCATAGTACACATCAAAGCTCTCGTCTGGCTCTTGTCTGATAGAAGTGATCTCCTTTCTGATTTGTGTTACCCTTGATGAAGGAAAGTATTTGGTGAGAAATTCCTTCACCATTGTATTCCAAGACGTCATCTTTCTTGGTGGAATAGCAAAGAACCACTCGGCTGCCCTATCTTCAAGTGAGAATTGAAATGCTTTCATCCTCACATGTTGCAAATCCGCCCCAGTTGGGCACATTGACTCACATCTGAACTCAAATTTCTGAACATGGCGATTCGGATCTTCTCCACTAAGTCCAAAGAACTTGGGCAATTGGTGGATAAATCCACCCTTCAACTCAAATTCTGCTGATTTGCCAGGTGCAACAGCAGGATATGTCACATTACTCGGTCTCACCACACCTCCTTGTGGCGCATCTACTTGCCCATTCTCTTCTCTTAATGAAGTCATATTGAATGTAAGATTAGGTAAATCAAAATTGAAGTACTGAATTGGTATGGGACTTTGGAGTAGCTCAAACTCTGGTTCTTCGTGAAACAATGGGTTTAGTTCACACGAAGCTTCTGAAGGAAATGGTGACAGTGGTGCAACAAAATTTCTGTCAAAAAGTGATGAGGAGGGAGAAACAAATTGATGCTCTGGTGAAGATGTGCTCGGCAATACATGCTCTGCTTCTTCTTGGTTGCAAATTCTTTTCAATCTTTCCTCAATTTCTTGTAACCAACCAAGATTCATGTACCTGAAATTATTAAAAGATCAAGTATTTAATCAATGAATTTAAAAAGAAAAACAAACGTGTATTGTTAGAATGTATAAGTTAGTGTTAGAGTAAAAATATCACACAAGAGTATATATATATCAACGAAAATCCAAATATGTATATGTATAAATAACACACGAAAATTCCAATATGTAAATGTATGCGTATTACACGAAAATAAGTATAAGAATATCACACAAATATATGTCACACAAAACATTACAAGTATAACACAAACACAATTTTACAAGTATAAACAAACGAATCAAAAGTGTGTTTTATGTATTCCTAGTTAAATTGCTTTATGGTTTGTTCAAATTTTCAAAGTACGTGGAGCAGAGGAGATAACAGTGCAATGGACTGATACAGCCCAAGGTAGTCTCATGCTTATTCCGATATACCTCGAAAATTCAAACCATGAAATGTTTTCTTTTGAGATCAAAAATTTACTTATATCAAACCCATTTAAGGTTTTGAAGCTCGGTGGACGTGCGGCCTAGGTCTATCGACTAGACACAAGATTCCGTGGTTTCAGAAGGCTAGAACGAAAGTACTAACAATGGAGTGAGGCAAGACTCGTTGTTGGACACCACGGAGAGCGAACTCCCTATTGACTCACTCACAGAGAATGAACATCAGTCTGTGGGCCTTGAGATCTAGTTAAACAAACCTCAACACCAAAATTAGAACAAACGAACTATGAATGCCCCTTACTCTGTTGAGAACCTTATGTTGTCAGTACCACTAAAGTGCATAAAAGCCGCCCTCAACCTCATAAAAACGCAAGCGCTAGTATGAAGGGTTAAAGCTAATATCAACATTAGTGACCTTACCTATTCCTCTTCCCCTCAAAACCAAAAACAAACTCAACATAAATAGACTTTTAGAACTCCTTAACAATTTAGCTAGTTATGCAATACCACACACGAAATTTACATGTATCTATATTGGTTCGGTTCTTTAAGGTTAACGATTATGTAAGTATTGTAAATGCCGAAACTTAGAATTTCTAATGGCTTTTATTCACACAACTTTAAAATTTGAGGTACGTGGAGCAGAGGAGATAACAGTGCAATGGGCTGAAACAGTCCAAGGTAGTATCATGCTTATTCCGATATACCTCAAAAATTAAAGACGAATTTTATCTTTTTGAAGAACAATAGACTCACATAGACTCAAGTTATTTTCTAGCGTCTAAAGTGAGGTGATGCTTCGGCACAAGCGGTTGTCTAGGTCGAGCATACTTTACTTTTCTAAGGCGGTGTCGTTAAAATTCACGGAGAGTAAACTTTCTTTAGGAACAAGGCAGGTCTCAAAGTTTTTAACCACGGAGGACAAGTCCCCTTTCGACTCACTCACAGAGAATGAACATCAGTCTGTGGGTCTTGAGAGCCAGTTTTACAAACCTCGAACCAATCAATGAAAATAACTTGCCCTATACTTTGTAAAATAAACTCAGGTCCTAGCGGTCTACAAGTGTTGATTAAAACCGCCCTCAACCTCATAGAAGTAATACTATTGCTGAAATGTCGCTTTGTATGCGTGGGGGGGAAGTATCCCGCGTTTTCCAATCTACATAAAAACGGATCCAACAAAGCACCATTCAAATGAAGGGTTTTGGTTATGATCAACAAAAGAGGCTTCACCTACATGTTACACTTTAGAAACTACAATAAACTACAAGCATACATAAAAACTATCAACTTCCTAGAAATTATCTAAGTGTACAAACATTCACAATAATATCACACAATCGGCAATTTAGCAAAATAAAAACTAAAAACCAAAAACCAAAAATAAAAAATCGGAAAATCCTATTTACTATTACACTTCCGAAAAATTCCTATTATACATATCCCAAAATCTATTGACAAATTAAAATAACCTGCAATATACATAATTACAAACAACACTTTATGAATCAAAATCATTAAATTTCCCCGGCAACGGCGCCAAAAATTGATGGAGAGGTTATCCAAGCACAAAGTACCTACAAAACAACTTCATACACATAATACCCTTCTTTTGTCAATTGTAGTTAGGACAAATAGGGATCGTTTTATCCGGGGAAATCAAGGGCATTTCAATCACACAAAATGTTGTACTTTAAGGGGGTGTTGTCGATTTTTATAATTAATTACCTACTGATTTTTTACAAAATTCTAAAACCTAAATTATTATCTACAATTGATCATCACCTTTCACACAATCACAAGACACAAATCTCATTATACATGCAACAAAATTAAAACAAGTAACAGGGCAGCAAGCTAAAAATCGGATTCAAGATCAATTAAATTCTAATTTAATTACAGCCTTCGCGGAACATCTAACTATTCAAAACATCACAAGTATTTAGAATTAACTTCGGGTATAATCCTAAACATGGTACTAATCGGTTTAAGAACACTTCGCGTAGAAATTAAACACAAATAGCACAAAAGCACAATATGTCGAATTGGAACATGTTAGCAGGTATGGCGTCACTCATCCCACATCGACATCTAAATTTCCAGAATTACTCGAGCCCT
The DNA here is from genome assembly GCA_963682095.1 of Potentilla sterilis. NCBI lineage: Eukaryota > Viridiplantae > Streptophyta > Magnoliopsida > Rosales > Rosaceae > Potentilla > Potentilla sterilis. Next base: position 32,138,158 of record OY821756.1, read on the forward strand.
TAGATTAATACATATCAAAACATAACATGCGTATGAATTAACATATATTAAATCGGCATATGAATTTAATACCTAGATAACATTCATGGCCTGCGAATGCATCTAGATATCTCCTTCGGTTGCACACGAATTAAGGAAATAAACCTAATTAAATCAAGAAAACAAATAAAATCCTACTGCCCATCATACATATTCAATCAAATCACATGCATAATTCGGTAATCAAACACAAAATAACCAAACATTTAGTACAAAGATTCGGAAATCCCATGCATAATCAACAATACCGAAAATAAAACCAAAAATCCAAACATATTTCATAGACAAAATAATGTTTAAATACAAAGAAGCAAGAGCCATGAAAATACAATCCAAATTACAACCTTGATCAAGAGTTCGGCAAAGGATTGGTGTGATGATCGGATGGAATTTGTGGAAGGGTGGTGGGTGGTTCGGCCTTGGTTCTTGGTAAGAATTTTTGGAGATATTTTGGCAGAGGTTCGGCAAGTTTATGTGAGAGAGAGATGATGATTTTATGAATTTAAGATGTGGTATTTATAGAGGAGAGGGGAGCTAGGGTTCGGCAATAGGCTTCCCATCCTTCATGAAATTGCTGCCGAAATATCTTGGTAAAAAGGCTGAATTATCACTTCAATTATCTCTTTTAATTCGGCACCAAGCAATTGCACAAAGCTTCATATTGAGTGCACATTCATTCCATGCTTTGCTCTCCATATTGTTGCCGAAAATTCCAAAGATATTGCTGAAAAATTCTTCTAATTATCTCATGAATTAATCTTGAATTAAATCAGCAAAATACCCTTGAACCTAGGCATGAATTGGTCCACATTCGTCCCAACTCCTTCCTCCTTTCTCTCCCTTGTTTCTCTCTTTGCATTTGCCGAAAATCCCTCCATTATCTCTTCTTTTAAACAAACGGCAACACATGTGGAATTCTTCATCAATCAATTGCCGAATTATCCCCTCAATTCTTCCATTTATCTTCTCTTTAATTCCTGAAAAATAAGAATAAGAAATAAATCAAAAAGAAGATAAAAAGATGTAGCACAATTATCATGAGTAAGAGTCCTAGATAGATAAGGAATCCTAGTCCAACAAGGAGTTGTATTTTCAATGAAATTCTTTCGACATTTCAAAAACATCGAGCATTTGTAGACTCCTTGTTCGACTAAAATTCCTAGATTCGTAGACTTCAATTAGGACTCAAACTTGTAGAATCCTTATCCAACTGGGATTCCTACTTTTGTAAGGATTCCTTTTCCAAATAGAGTTTGATGGGATCACATGCGTGCACAATTTGTACGTGCAAAACAATCTCATACAAATAATACCCTTCTTTTGTCAATTGTAGTTAGGACAAGTAGGGATCGTTCTATCCGGGGAAATCAAGGGCTTTCAATCACACAAAGCATTGTATAAAAAGGGGTTGTCGAAATTTTTATCTATTATTTACTGATTTTTACGAAATTTAAAACCTAATCTATTATATACAATTGATCATCACCTTTCACACAATCACCAAACACAAATCTCATTACACATGCAATAAAATTAAAACAAGTAATAGGGGCAGCAAACATATAACGATTTCAAGATTAATTAAGCTCCAATTTAATTAGGGCCAACGCAGCATATCCTAATTATCAAGACATCATAAGTATTTAGAATCCGAAACGCGCGCAATCCTAAACATGGTACTAATCGGTTTAACAACACAACGCATGTAAATTAAACACAAAAAGCACATAAGCACATATTGTCGAATTGGAACATGTTAGCAAGTATGGCGTCACCCATCTCACATCGACATGTAAATTTCCATAATTACTCTTACCCTTTGATTAATACATGTCAAAACCAACAACGCGTGTGAATCAACATGTATTAGATCGGAATATGAATTCAACATCTAGATAACACTCATGGCCTTTCGAGTGCATCTAAACATCTCCTTCGGTTCCCCACGAATTAAGAAAATAAACCTAATTAAAATCAAGAAACATGCTAAAGCTACTGCCCATAATACAAATTTAATCACATCACATATATAATTCGGCAATCACATATAAAATATCCAAACAATTATAACAAAGATCCGAAGATCCCATATATGATTATCAATACCGAAATTAAAACCAAAAACCAAAACATACTTCATAGACAAAGTTATGTTTAAATACAAAGTAACAAAAACCAAAATAAAACAATCCATATTACAACCTTTGTTAAGATTCGGCAAGGATTGATGAGATGGTGATCGAATTGATGTGAGGAATGGTGGATTCGGCTTTGCTCTTTGTATAAAATTTCTGAAAATAATTTGGCAGGGATTCGGCAAGGATTTTGTGGAGGGAGAGATGATGATTTTCTGAATACCAATGTGTGGTATTTATAGAGAGAAGAGGGAGCTAGGGTTCGGCAAAGTGTAGTGCACAAGAAACCGAAACCATAAGGTGATGGAGTTCGGCAATAGTAGTATTTTTCCTCCGAAATTCTTCTTTAATTCGGCAATAAGTCTTCTCTTCATGCATATTGCTGCCGAATATAATCTTGGATAAGTGTAGCATGAATCCGAAATAATCTTCTAATTTCTTCTAGCATGACTCTTTTAATTCGGCAACAAGTACAAGGCTTCATATTGAGTCCACATGCATTCCAAGATTTTCTCTTTTCTTTTCTTTCCGAAATTCCAAGGATAATGGCTGAATAAATCTTCATGTTATCTCTTCATCCCTTGCCGAATTATCCTTGATTTTTCTTCAATAAAACTCTCTTTTAATTCGGCAAAGAGTCCTTGCACAAAGTCACAAGGAAACCAAATCCGAATTGTATTCCTTTTCTTCTCTTGCACGGCAAAGACTTCTTCTTTTCCTTAATGCTTCCGAAATTCTATAAAATAATAGAATTAAATCTTCATTTAATCCTCCTTTGGCCGGCCATGGAGAGTCCCAATCCATCTCTTCATCCTTGAAGTCACACGGCACAAAGCATTTTTCCTTGCCGAAAATTATCTTTAAAATAAAGATAATATCTCCTTCTTTATCTCCATGTAATATCTGAAAATAAAGAAAAGAAATACACAATTAATCCATGTATTAAACTTGTCCTAATCTAGACAAATGATGTCTTAAAAAGACATAAATGTAATAGGTAAGGTTAGGAGATTAGGAAAGTTTCCAAATCCATTTTGGATTTCTAATTCTTGTTCCACACGCCTAGCATCAACATTTTCTTGCCGAATATTCTTCCATTGTCTTCTCATGAATTCCTGAAAATATGATCATGAAATAATTCAAGAAGAAGACAAAAATATGTAGCACAATAATCATGAGTAAGAGTCCTAAGTAGATAAGGAATCCTAGTCCAACAAGGAGTTGTATTTTCAATGAAATTCTTTCGACGATTCAAAAACGTCGAGCGTTTGTAGACTCCTTGTTCGACTAAAACTCTTCACTCGTAGACTTCAATTAGGACTCAAACTCGTAGAATCCTTATCCAACTGGGATTCCTACTTTAGTAAGGATTCCTTTTCCAAATAGAATTCTACTTGAAAAAGGAGTCCTAGTTGCAATCAAACTCTCATTAGGAATCCTAGTTCAATAAGGACTCCACCATAATTATACATTTTTATCAATTTATAGCACAAAACTGATCCACACAAATATTAGAAACGACGAAAGATAAAGAAATCAATTCCGACAAGTTTCCTAGTCAAAACAGGTTTCCTAGTCCAAACAGGATTCCTAGTACAACAAGGAGTCCTACTTAAACTAAAACTCTTCAAAAATCGACATTTCTGCATTTTTAGCTCAATTTATTCACCAACACTTGCCAATGACTCTAACATGACTCAATGACTCTATATTACAACAATAAGGGATAAGAAATGCATAAATGGGGATAAAAACATATTAAGAACGTCGCATTTTATGCTCCTATCAACTACCCCACACTTAGCCTTTGCTAGTCCCTTAGCAAAACAAATAAACAGACTCAACACTACAGCCCCTAAAATGATTGTCTCAGGATCTTTAAACACATAGCTTTCAAGTTAAGCATTCAATGTAAGCACAATAATCCCAAGCGTCATAGTCATGTATCATAGCATGAACAAGTAAGAAACGAAAATCACAAGCAATGACATGTTATGTTGATTTCATCCTCCTCACTAGGCATACTCTCTTCTTTTCACTCATGATATGGCAATTCACTCAAAGTATATGCAAGAGAATAGATTGAGAGTTACAAAGAGTAACTTGCATATTTCATCAAATAAAAGCACTTTGTGAATTTAATTTTCAGGAAAAACTTCATATAACAACTATGTGCACAAATGAACCAAAGCCATATGCTCAATTCTTGACAAAAATTTCCACACATCAAAGTTCACCTATTTTCAGAATCATGAAAAGATCAACATAATGGTGATAATGGGAATTGGCATAAGACATTCACATTTAGGATGTGGTGATTAAACGTCACCAAGACTTGGCAAAAATTAAATCCTCCTTATGACTTCACTTCAAAAGGACCAAATTTTATCATGTTGGGCCCAAACTTCATTCTTTTCTTCCCCATAACATAGTGATCATGGACAAAGGTCAAATATAACACAAATAGACCTTCAATTATCACACAAACTCCAAGTTCACCATAAAATTTCGTCCAAAACATTCTTCATTGCCGAAATAATTTTTCTTTTTCTCGGATCAATTCTTTTTCTTCTTTTTCTATCCGATTTTTCCTTTCTTTTTATTTTGTTCGGCAATACATTTTCTTTTCTCAATAATTGGACAAGATCACCCACCCCACACTTACTTCTCAACATCACATCAATTCACACATTCCATTAAATTTTACCAAGTCTTGACAACACTGGTAAGGATAAACTGTTCTAAGCTCAAGGAAAGTGTATCATGGTGATGAAATAAATGGCTCAATGTCGGCTCAAAGGGGTTAAAACTAAGGAGTCCCACGACGAGCACAAATTAGGCATAAGCTTTGTTTGGCATTGGTGGTGATCCTAACATGATCTTTTCAATCCTTTTCAAAATCAAGGCATTTCATGAATAATAGTCTCAAAAATTGTCAAGAGTGAGTTCTAGCATTCTAGAGTTCATTAAAAGCTATGGCACATAGTCATTGAATAATCAAAGAATGATGAAGTTTTGAGAAATTCTGCCCATTTTTATCACTCAAGAAGAAAGTATTTGGCATCAAAGCTCACAAAGGTTATTATGGAACAAAATCAACACAAACATACATGCTTATTACACAAATAAGTTCAAGTCTCAAATGTTCATACCAATCACAAAGTCCATGAAACTCACAATTAATTTTCATGATTATGCAAAACCATCATCTATTTATTCAAAGATATAATCATCATAGACTTTTTAAGGGCACCTAAGACTCAAAAAATCAAAAACAAAATTAAAAGGCACGAAAATTTAAACAAAAGCTACGAAATTTTTTTTTTTTTTATTTTATTTTTCTGATTTTTTATTTTCTTTTCTTTTTATGACTCAAAACGAAGACTCAAAACAAATACAAACATGTGAAACATGTATCCCTACCCCACACTTAGAAAATTACATTGTCCTCAATGTACACATATTATGTAGTAATTTCTAAGCATATGATAAATCACAAGTCCCACATTTGTACAATTCAACCAAAAAGAGTTTAGGGTTTAGAAATTCAAACTCTCGTAGACGGCTCCTTCACAATTTTGGTTGAAATGGGTTGCCTCCCATGCAGCGCTTAATGTTTATAGTCTACTCAGCCTAGACTCTTCTTCATATCATCAGGATCTTAGTGCGTCTCTGAATTGTATCTCCTCAATGGTGTGCTCCTCAAAAGGTTCGTAGTAAGGCTTAAGTCGATGACCATTCACCTTGAACGCTTTTCCTGATTCAATACTCTGAATTTCAATAGCACCATGAGAGAAAACATTAGTAACAATATAAGGACCAGCCCAACGAGAACGCAATTTTCCAGGAAATAATCTAAGACGAGAATGATACAACAAGACTTTTTGACCAATATGAAACGTTTTGCCTCTTATCATCTTGTCATGAACCAATTTCGTCTTCTCCTTGTAAATCCACGCAGCATCATATGCATCATTTCTGATTTCCTCAAGCTCGCTCAGCTGCAATTTCCTGTGAAGTCCAGCCTTGTCAAGTTCCATGTTGAATTGCTTGACACACCACGCCTTGTGCTCCAACTCTACTGGAAGATGGCACGCCTTGCCATATGTAAGCCGAAATGGAGACATCCCAATGGGTGTCTTGTATGCTGTTCTGTAGGCCCAAAGTGCATCATCAAGTCTATCGCTCCAATCTTTCCTTGATGGGCCCACAGTTTTCTCCAATATGCTCTTGATTTCTCTGTTGGACTCTTCTGCCATTCCGCTCGTCTGAGGATGATAAGGTGTGGATACCTTATGGGTGACTCCATATCGTCTGAGTAAAGCCTCTATTGTTCTGTTGCAGAAATGAGAACCTCCATCGCTTATAAGCACACGAGGTACTCCAAACCTGGAAAATATGTTAGTTCTCAAGAAACCTGCAACAACTTTAGAATCATTAGTCCTTGTGGCTTTCGCCTCCACCCATTTAGACACATAATCAACAGCCAACAAGATATAAAGAAAGCCCTTAGATGAAGGAAAAGGTCCCATAAAATCTATACCCCATACATCAAATATTTCAACAAAGATCATATAAGTAAGGGGCATTTGGTCTCTCTTACCAATGTTACCTGTCCTTTGGCACCTATCACATGTCATACAAAATGTGTATGCATCCTTAAAAATCGTGGGCCAATAAAAACCGCTTTCTAATACCTTGAGGGCTGTCCTCCTAGCTCCAAAGTGTCCTCCACACGCCTCATTGTGGCAAAATGCTAGGATCGGCCTATGCTCCTCTTGTGGCACACAACGTCTAATAACTTGATCACTACACGTCCTCCATAGATAGGGATCGTCCCATATGTAGTGTCTTGCATTCTTTTTAATCCTTGTCTTGGCTGCCTGCAAACATGTACTTGGAAAAGTTTTAGTAACTAAATAATTCACAATGTCTGCATACCAAGGTTCTTTTGTGTCCACTCGAAAAAGCTGCTCATCTGGGAAAGTTTCCTGAAGTGGTAACGTTTCCTCTTCTCTCACAATTCTGCTCAAGTGATCCGCCACAACATTTTCGCTCCCTTTCTTGTCCTTGATCTCGATGTCAAACTCTTGAAGTAAGAGAATCCATCGAATCAAGCGTGGCTTGGCATCTTTCTTCTTCATCAAATATCTTAAGGCTGCATGATCAGAATAAACAGTTACTTTAGAATTCAAGAGATATGAACGAAATTTTTCTAAAGCAAATATAACAGCCAACAACTCCTTCTCAGTTGTAGAGTAATTTAATTGAGCATCATTCAAAGTTCTAGAGGCATAATATATAGCAATCGGCCTCTTCTCTTTTCTCTGTCCAAGCACTGCTCCAACTGCATAGTCTGAAGCATCACACATGATCTCAAATGGCAATGTCCAATCTGGTGGCGCCATAATTGGTGCTGACGTCAACAATTCCTTCAACTTGACAAATGCATCTTCACACCCTTTGTCCCATACGAATGGAACATCCTTCTGCAAGAGAGCACAAATAGGCTTGGCCACCAACGAAAAATCCTTGATGAACCTCCTATAAAATCCTGCATGGCCAAGAAACGAACGTACCTCCCTTACAGTTGTAGGGGAGGGTAAGTGAAGCATAATATCAATCTTGGCCCTATCTACCTCAATACCCTTTGCAGATATAATGTGTCCTAGAACTATCCCTTGTTTTACCATGAAATGACATTTTTCCCAATTAAGTACAAGGTTAGTTTCTACACATCTTATCAGGATTAATTCCAAATTCTCTAAGCATGCATCAAAGTCTTTACCATAAACACTAAAATCATCCATAAAGACTTCAATGATATTCTCAATATAATCGCTGAAAATGGAATACATACAACGTTGAAATGTACCTGGTGCGTTGCATAAACCAAAAGGCATGCGTCGATAGGCAAACGTACCAAAGGGACATGTAAACGTCGTCTTTTCCTGATCATCTGGGTGAATGCATATCTGATTGTAACCGCTGTACCCATCCAAGAAGCAATAGAATTCGTGCCCAGCTAGTCTCTCCAACATCTGGTCCATTAAAGGCAAAGGCATGTGATCTTTGCGTGTAGTAGCATTCAACTTCCTGTAGTCAATACACATCCTATGACCTGTCACCAATCGTTGGGGCACGAGCTCATCCTTGTCATTCTTCACAACCGTGACTCCACTCTTCTTGGGTACAACCTGGACAGGTGCAATCCACTGGCTATCTGAGATGGGGTAAATGACTCCACAATCCAGCAATTTGATCACCTCGTCCTTCACAATCTTCATCATTGGAGGGTGCAATCGCCTCTGACCCTCCCTAGTAGGCTTGGCTCCTTCTTCAAGCAAGATCCTATGGACACAAGTTGTAGGGCTGATTCCCTTGATATCCGCCAACGTCCATCCAATGGCGGTCTTGTTCCTCTTCAGCATGCTAGTCAAACGCGCTTCCTGCTGCTCACTCAGCTGTGATGACACAATAACTGGTAGTGTGTCATCGTCTCCTAAGTACACATACTTCAAATGATCCGGAAGCACCTTGAGTTCTAAAATAGGGGCCTGTTCCACAGATGGTAAAATTTTATTACTGGAAATGGGAATTGACATATACTTACATTGCTTTTTCACGTGGGATGCTGCCTCTAGCTCGGCAACAATATGCATTAGGCTCGGCTCAAGCTTGAGCCGTTCCTCCTTGGTCATCCTTTCCCCATTTGTGTCAATTCCGGCCCCTTGCTCAATAGCTAGTTGCTATTGATCCAAAGTTTCTGATAAAACCTGCGCAATAGAATCAACTACATCAACATTATAGCAAGGTTTTAAATCAGAAATTGGATACCTCATGGCCTCAAAGATGTTGAAGCCAATCACTTCACCATCGAACTCCATGGTGAGGTTGCCTTCAGCCACATCAATTTTCGTTCTTGCTGTCCTCATAAATGGTCGCCCCAACAAAAGTTGAGTGGAATTTATGGGCGACTCTTCCATCTGAAGCACATAGAAATCTGCAGGAAATATCAGATTATTCACCTGCACAAGAACATCCTCAACATATCCCTCAGGATATTTGTTAGACCTATCGGCGAGTTGAATTATTACATTGTCCTTTTTCAACTCGCCTAAACCTAGGGACTTGTAAACATTATATGACATTACATTAATCGAAGCCCCTAAGTCTAGCAAAACTTTATCAAAATTAGATAGTCCGATTGTACATGGCACAGAAAAGCTGCCAGGGTCTTTCATTTTAGGTGGGAGCTTTCTTTGGAGAACGGCTGAGACCGTCTCACTCATCTTCACCACCTGCTCCTCCCTTGTATGCCTTCTTGTTGTGCATAGCTCCTTTAAGAACTTGGCATACTTTGGAATCTGCTTGATGCATTCCAAAAGGGGAATATTCACCTCCACACGCCTGAATATATCAAGTACCTCCTCATCTGATTTCTCCTTCTTCGATTTAGCAAACCTAGAAGGAAAAGGCAAACAAGAAGATTGGTTAGTATTAACTAAACCACTTGAGTCAGAATTATTCACCTTGTGTGTCTCTGAGGTAGCGGGATCTTTTTCCATGTCCCTTTTCTTCATTTTCTCGAGCTCAGCTTTGCTCGGTTCACCACTTTTGTCAGCCTTGTTGCCGTGTAAAGCACCATCATTGCCGTGTGTTACCTTGTCATGCTCGGCACTAACACCATCGGCAATTGCATCATCATTGCCGTGTGTCTCTTTGTTGGACACGGCATCATCACAATCCATCATCACGTCATCAGCCTTCCTTAGTGACGGCCCCTCCAAGATTTTACCACTCCTTGTGGTAACTGCATTTGCTTGCTCATTCTTGGGGTTTTTAATCACCCCACCAGGTAATCTTCCTTGTTCTTGGATTTGTCCCATGAAATCCACAACCTTCCCCATCTGATTTTTCAACTCAGAAATGTCCTTGGTGTTCGAGGTTGTAGATTGCAACAATGTATGAGTTGCATCGTTCAAAGACTTAAGCATGGCGTCATAGTTGGGATTTGACGATGCTTGTGCATTATTGTTGTAGAATTGTTGCTGCTGAGGTCTTGCATATCCCTGGAATTGCCCTTGAGGTCTTGGTTGAAACACCATTCCTCCTTGATTAGCTTGTGGTGGCGCCATAGGTGTAGGGTTCTGCACATTGTTGTTGTTGGCCCACCTAAAATTTGGGTGATCATTAAATCTGGGGTTGAAGTTGGGGAAGTTGGAACGTTGCTGCCCCTGAAAACCAACCGTATTGGCTTCCTCAAAATTATCTCCTCCACCAACTTGTGGACACACATCTGCTGAATGCCCCTCCATGCTACATACCCCACAGACTTGGGCATGTTTCTGCTTCATAAACTGAGACATCATCTGAGTGAGTTTCCCCACATCTTCCTTAAGCTCCTTGACAACACTTGATTCCTCATAACCGCTGGCCTCACTGACTCGCCTAGAGGAAGTAGACCCGAATTGTTGTTGATTGGTGAAATGCATCTCCAACAGATTCTTAACCTCCTCTCTGCTTTTCTCCATTAAAGATCCACCAGCTGCTGAATCTAGAAATCTTCTCTCCAAGGGACGCAATCCTTCATAAAAGTATTGTAGTAGAAGACCCTCACGTATCCCATGATTAGGACACGTTGCCACCAAAGCCTTGTACCTATCATAGTACACATCAAAGCTCTCATCTGGCTCTTGTCTGATCGAGGTGATCTCTTTTCTGATCTGCGTCACCCTTGATGATGGAAAGTATTTTGTGAGAAATTCTCTCACCATTGTAGTCCAAGAAACCATCTTCCCTGGTGGTATAGCATAAAACCACTCTTGCGCCCTATCTTCCAGTGAAAAAGGAAACGCCTTCATTCTCACATGTTGCAAATCTGCCCCAGTTGGGCACATTGACTCGCATCTAAATTCGAACTTCTGAATATGGCGGTTGGGATCCTCTCCACTGAGTCCATAAAACTTAGGTAATTGGTGGATAAATCCACCCTTCAGCTCAAATTCTCCTGACTTGCCAGGTGCAACTGCAGGATATGTTACATTACTTGGCCTTACTACTCCTCCTTGTGGCGCATCTACCTGTCCGTTCTCCTCTCTTAGTGAAGTCATTCTGAATGTAGGATCAGGTAAATCGAAGTTCAAATACTGAATTGGTATGGGACTTTGGAGTAGCTCAAATTCTGGTTCTTCGTGAAACAAGGGGTTAAGTTCACACGAAGCTTCTGATGGAAATGGTGATGGTGGTGCAACAAGATTTCGGTCAAAAAGTGATGAAGTTGGAGAGACAAACTGATGTTCTGGTGTAGAGGTGCTCGGCAAAACTGGCTCTTCCTCTTCTTGGTTGCAAATTCTTTTCAATCTGTCCTCAATTTCTTGTGACCAACCAAGATTCATGTACCTGAAATTATTAAAATTTCGAGGTGTTTAATCAATGAATTTATAAAGAAAAACAAACGTGTATAGTTAGCATGTAACAATTAGTGTTAGGGTAAATATATTACACAAGTATGTTAACGTAAATTCAAGTAACAAAATGTAAGAATGATACACGAAATTTAAAGTATGTATAAGTGTATGAAAAATTCACAATATTTTGATTCAAAGTTCAAAGTTCAAAGTGTATATGTATAATGACAAACGTAAATTTGTAAGTAATGTTACACGAAAGAGTTACAAGTATATTTCAAAGATGTATATCACACGAAAATTTACAAATAAGACTCACACAATTTCACAAGTATAAAATAAAAATGTGTTTTATGTATCCCTAGTTAAATTGCTATATGATTTGTTTGAATTTTCAAAGTACGTGGAGCAGAGGAGATAACGGTGCAATGGACTGATACAGCCCCCGGTAGTATCATGCTTGATCCGATATACCTCGAAAATTCAAACCAAGAAACGTTTTCTTTTGAGATTAAAAATTTACTTATGTCAAACTCATTTAAGGTTCTGAAGCTCGGTGGACGTGCGGCCTAGGTCTATCGACTAGACACAAGATTCCGTGGTTTCAGAAGGCTAGAATGAAAGTACTAATAATGGAGTGAGGCAAGACTCGTTGTTGGACACCACGGAGAGCGAACTCCCTATCGACTCACTCACAGAGAATGAACATCAGTCTGTGGGCCTTGAGATCTAGTTAAACAAACCTCAATACCAAAATTAGAACAAACGAACTATGATTGCCCCTTACTCAGTTGAGAACCTCATGTTGTCAATACCACTAAAGTGCATAAAAGCCGCCCTCAACCTCATAAAAACGCAAGCGCTAGTATGAAGGGTTAAGGCTAATATCAACATTAGTGACCTTACCTATTCCTCTTCCCCTCAAAAACATAAACAAACTTAACACAAATAGACTTTTAAAACTCCCTAACAATTTAAACTAGTTATGCACATCACACGAAAATTTTGTACAAGTATCTATGTTGGTTTGGTTTTTAGATTATATCGATTATGTAAGTATTACAATTGCCGAAACTTAGGATTTCTAGGTGTCTTTTATTCACACAACTTTAAAATTTGAGGTACGTGGAGCAGAGGAGTTAACGGTGCAATGGACTGATACAGCCCCCGGTAGTATCATGCTTAATCCGATATACCTCAAAAATTAAAGACGAATTTTATCTTTTGAAGAAAAATAGATTCACATATGCTCAAGTTATTTTCTAGCGTCTAAAGTGAGGTGATGCTTCGGCACAAGCGGTTGTCTAGGTCGACCATACTTTACTTTTCTAAGGCGGTGTCGTTAAGATTCACGGAGAGTAAACTCTCTTTAGGAACAAGGCAGGTCTCAAAGTTTTTAACCACGGAGGACAAGTCCCCTATCGACTCACTCACAGAGAATGAACATCAGTCTGTGGGTCTTGAGAACCAGTTTTACAAACCTCGCACCAATCAATGAAAATAACTTGCCATATACTTTGTAAAATAAACTCGGGTCCTAGCGGTCTACAAGTGTTGATTAAAACCGCCCTCAACCTCATAAAAATAATACCAAGTTAGCGTCTTTATGCGTGGGGGGCCAACGATGGACTAATTCCAACATTGCAGGGCCCGTTTCCCAATCTACACAAAAACATACCTAACATGGCATCACTCGTATGAAGGGTTTTGGTTATTGATAGGAGCATAAAATGCGACGTTCTTAATATGTTTTTACCCCCATTTATCCAATGCTTAACCCTTATTATTGTAAGATAGAGTCATAATTTAGTTTAGCGTCATGTTGGTAGAGTTTTGGAGAAAGTGTGCTTAATAATCAGAAAAATGACTAAGTATAGAAATCTGAGCAAAAAAGTGAAATTTATGTCTTTTTCGTGATTTTGAGGCTCGTGCTAAACTGATCTATCCTTTTCCAAATTTGTTGAAATTTGGTATGCATATAAATGGGAAGCTAAAGTGTATTGTGTCAAAATTTCAGATCAATCGGAGTTCGGGAAGTCACCCAAATGAAGGCTGCAACTTGGCAGTTTGAGCAAACCAATCCAGGGACTACCAGGATTTTCCTGGGACTGTGTCCTGACTTCCGGAATTTCTGTGGGACACATCGCTTGGAACCAGAGAACGTGCCATACGCCGTTGGAAAGCCCTGTGTGTCTAGTTTCATATGCAACTGGAATTGCAGAAAAGGCTCTCCTAAGTAGAGAGTTATACTGGTTTGAATGCAAGAAGGTCAGATCTGCCGAGAGGAAGAACCTGCTGCCCGTTTTGAAGGATTTCTATTTTTCTACAACAATTTCGTGTCCAAGGTTGTAAGTGATGAGCTACTGAACATATTGGAGCATTAGAGAGTCATCCTTTCAAGGAAGAAGTCGAAGAACAAAAGAAAAGAAGTTTCCCTGATGCAAGCAGGAAAAGAAGATACAAAGGATGCTTTCCTGGCTCAACTAGGGAAAGCTACGGCTAGCTCTTGGATAAATTGTCCAAATGAGTTATGAGCCTAGTCCATTATTCAGTCCATCAAGCATTGATCCATGAAGAATTTGGCTGAATTAAAAAAGAAAAGAAAAGATTAATTTCGGAATGGAAAAGAAGAAGCAAGCCGAGTTCTACATGGATTTGGCTTACGAATGTGGACTGAATTCCATCCTTTGTGCAAGATTTTTGGCTGAATTAATTCATAGAAAACCTAAAGAGATATTGCTCAATTATTGAGCCATTATCTTGGGAATTTTCGGCAGAAAATAGAGGAAGAAAATCGCAACAAATCCTGATTAATTTCGGGAAAATTCCTGTGCACGTCTCTCAACTTCCACGGACTCTCCCGGACAGCTGACAATGAATCAGAATTCGAGCCTTATATGGATAGAAAGCTACGGGAGTCTAGTTTCCAACCCAACTGGAATCACCTCAATATCTATTTTCTAGAGAGAGTTATGACGTAATCAATGCACGGAGGTCATTCTGCCGAATTCAGAAAATCAAGGAAACCTAAACCAATTCGGTTTTTGTTTGTGGCTGGCTTCTCTAGGTTACTTCCTCTATAAATACCAAGGCTTTTGCACAGAAAATCATCTTCTCTTCCCCTCAAAAACCTTGCCGAACCTCTGCCCATTTAATTTCAGAAATTGTACCAAGAATCCTTTGCCGAATTCCACCTTCATCATTCACCAAAATTCATCCTTCACCAATCCTTGCCGAATCTTCATAAGGTTGTAACATGGATTGTATTTATTTGGTTTTTGATTCTTTGTATTTAAACATACTTTTGTCTATGAAATATGCTTTAATTTCTGGATTTGTTTTTGGTATTGATAATTATATATGGGATCTTCGGATCTTTGTTATAAATGTTTGGGAATTTTGTATATGATTGCCGAATTATGCATGCTATTTAATTAAATTTGTGTTATGGGCAGTAGCTTTAGCTTATATTCTTAATTTAATTAGGTTTATTTTCATAATTCGTGTGCAACCGAAGGAGATGTCTAGATACATTCGAAAGGCCATGAGTGTTATCTAGGTGTTGAATTCATATGCCGATTTAATATATGTTGGATCTCACGCGTTGTGGATTTTAATATGTATTTATCTAAGGGCTAGAGTAATTATGACAATTTACATGTCGATGTGAGATGAGTAACGCCATACTTGCTAACATGTTCCAATTCGACAATATGTGCTTATGTGCTATTTGTGTTTAATTTCTACGCGTTGTGTTATTAAACCGATTAGTACCATGTTTAGGATTACACGCGTTGTGGGTTCTAAATACTTATGATGTCTTGAATAATTAGGATAAGCTGCGTTGGCCCTGATTAAATTGGAGCTTAGTTGATTTTGAATTCGTTATTTGCTGCTGCCCCTATTACTTGTTTTAATTTTGTTGCATGTATAATGAGATTTGTGTTTGGTGATTGTGTGGAAGATGTTGATCACATGTAAATATATAATTTAGGATTTATAAATTTAGTAAAAATTCAGTAGATAATTATACATAAAAATTGATACCCCCTTTTTTGTGCAATACTTTGTGTGATTGAAAGCCCTTGATTTCCCCGGATAGAACGATCCCTACTTGTCAATACTACACTCGACACAAGAAGGGTATTATGTATATGAAGTTGTTTTGCAGGTATTTTATGCTTGGATAACACCTCCATCAGTTTTTGGCGCCGTTGCCGGGGAAATTATAATATTTTGATTCATAAAGTGTTGTTTGTAACTTTGTATATTTGTAAATTATTTAATTTTTGCAATAGTTTTGGGATATGTATTAATAGGATTTTTGGAAGTGTAATAGTAAATAGGGTTTTCCTTTTCCGATTTTTATTTTTTGTTTTTGGTTTTTGGTTTTTGTCCTTAATTGCCGATTTGTATGTTTTATTGTGATTGTTGTACACTTAGATAATTTCTAGGAAGATGGTAGTTTTTGTGTATGCTTGTAGTTTATTGTAGTTTCTAAAGTGTAACATGTAGGTGAAGCCTCTTTTGTTGATCATAACCAAAACCCTTCATACGAGTGATGCCATGTTAGGTATGTTTTTGTGTAGATTGGGAAACGGGCCCTGCAATGTTGGAATTAGTCCATCGTTGGCCCCCCACGCATAAAGACGCTAACTTGGTATTATTTTTATGAGGTTGAGGGCGGTTTTAATCAACACTTGTAGACCGCTAGGACCCGAGTTTATTTTACCAAGTATAGGGCAAGTTATTTTCATTGATGGGTTCGAGGTTTGTAAAACTGGTTTTCAAGACCCACAGACTGATGTTCATTCTCTGTGAGTGAGTCGATAGGGGACTTGTCCTCCGTGGTTAAAAACTTTGAGACCTGCCTTGTTCCTAAAGAGAGTTTACTCTCCGTGAATTTTAACGACACCGCCTTAGAAAAGTAAAGTATCTTCGACCTAGACAACCGCTTGTGCCGAAGCATCACCTCACTTTAGACGCTAGAAAATAACTTGAGCATATGTGAATCTGTTTTTCTTCAAAAGATAAAATTCGTCTTTAAATTTTGAGGTATATCGGAAAAAGCATGATACTACCTTGGACTGTTTCAGCCCATTGCACTGTTATCTCCTCTGCTCCACGTACCTCGAATTTTAAAGTTGTGTGAAAGACATCTAGAAACCCTAAGTTTTGGCAATTACAATACTTACACAATCGATGAACACTAAATACCGAACCAATATAGATACTTATACAAATAAATTTTCGTGTGATATGTAAAATTAGTTAAATGATTAATGAGTAAATTTTTGATCTCAAAAGAAAACATTTCTTGGTTTGAATTTTTGAGGTATATCGGAATAAGCATGATACTACCTTGGACTGTTTCAGCCCATTGCACTGTTATCTCCTCTGCTCCACGTACCTTGAAAATTCGAACAAATCATATAGCAATTTAACTAGGGATACATAAAACACATTCTTATACATATATACTCTTGAAATTTTCGTGTGATACTATATACTTTTGAATTTTTCGTGTGTTACTTATACTTGTGACGATAATACTCTTAAAGTTGTAAAATATGTATTTCTTGATACTTGTAAATTTTCGTGTGACATATTTTTTGCTATATACTTGTATAAATTTTCGTTTGTTCCCTTACATTTACATGTTTGATGAGTGAGACGGTCTCAGCCGTTCTCCAAAGAAAGCTCCCACCAAAAATGAAAGACCCTGGCAGCTTTTCTGTGCCATGTAAAATTGGACAATCTAATTTTGATAAAGTTTTGCTAGACTTAGGGGCTTCGATTAATGTAATGTCATATAATGTTTACAAGTCCCTAGGTTTAGGCGAGTTGAAAAAGGACAATGTAATAATTCAACTCGCCGATAGGTCTAACAAATATCCTGAGGGATATGTTGAAGATGTTCTTGTGCAGGTGAATAATCTGATATTTCCTGCAGATTTCTATGTGCTTCAGATGGAAGAGTCGCCCCTAAATTCCACTCAACTTTTGTTGGGGCGACCATTTATGAGGACAGCAAGAACGAAAATTGATGTGGCTGAAGGCAACCTCACCATGGAGTTCGATGGTGAAGTGATTGGCTTCAACATCTTTGAGGCCATGAGGTATCCAATTTCTGATTTAAAACCTTGCTATAATTTTGATGTAGTTGATTCTATTGCGCAGGTTTTGTCAGAAACTTTGGATCAATAGCAACTAGCTATTGAGCAAGGGGCCGGAATTGACACAAATGGGGAGAGAATTACCAAGGAGGAACGGCTCAAGCTTGAGCCGAGCCTAATGCATATTGTTGCCGAGCTAGAGGCAGCATCCCACGTGAAAAAGCAATGTAAGTATATGTCAATTCCCATTTCCACTAATAAAATTTTACCATCTGTGGAACAGGCTCCTATTTTAGAACTCAAGTTGCTTCCGGATCATTTGAAGTATGTGTACTTGGGAGACGATGACACATTACCAGTTATTGTGTCATCACAGCTGAGTGAGCAGCAGGAAGCACGTTTGACTAGCATGCTGAAGAGGAACAGGACCGCCATTGGATGGACGTTGGCGGATATCAAGGGAATCAGCCCTACAACTTGTGTCCATAGGATCTTGCTTGAAGAAGGAGCCAAGCCTACTAGGGAGGGTCAGAGACGATTGCACCCTCCAATGATGAAGATTGTGAAGGACGAGGTGATCAAATTGCTGGATTGTGGAGTCATTTATCCCATCTCAGATAGCCAGTGGATTGCACCTGTCCAAGTTGTACCTAAGAAGAGTGGAGTCACAGTTGTGAAGAATGATAAGGATGAACTCGTGCCCCAACGATTGGTGACAGGTCATAGGATGTGTATCGACTACAGAAAGTTGAATGCTACTACACGAAAGGATCACATGCCTTTGCCTTTCATGGACCAGATGTTGGAGAGATTAGCTGGGCACGAATTCTATTGCTTCTTGGATGGGTACAGCGGTTACAATCAGATATGCATTCACCCAGATGATCAGGAAAAGACAACGTTCACATGTCCCTTTGGTACGTTTGCCTATCGACGCATGCCTTTTGGTTTATGCAACGCACCAGGTACATTTCAACGTTGTATGTATTCCATTTTTAGTGATTATATTGAGAATATCATTGAAGTCTTTATGGATGATTTTAGCGTTTATGGAAAAGACTTTGATGTATGCTTAGAGAATTTGGAATTAATCCTGAAAAGATGTGTAGAGACTAACCTTGTACTTAATTGGGAAAAATGTCATTTCATGGTAAAACAAGGGATAGTTCTAGGACACATTATATCTGCAAAGGGTATTGAGGTAGATAGGGCCAAGATTGATATTATGCTTCACTTACCCTCCCCTACAACTGTAAGGGAGGTACGTTCGTTTCTTGGCCATGCAGGTTTTTACAGGAGGTTCATCAAGGATTTTTCGTTGGTGGCCAAGCCTATTTGTGCCCTCTTGCAGAAGGATGTTCCATTCGTATGGGACAAAAGGTGTGAAGATGCATTTGTCAAGTTGAAGGAATTGTTGACGTCAGCACCAATTATGGCGCCACCAGATTGGACATTGCCATTTGAGATCATGTGTGATGCTTCAGACTATGCAGTTGGAGCAGTGCTTGGACAGAGAAAAGAGAAGAGGCCGATTGCTATATATTATGCCTCTAGAACTTTGAATGATGCTCAATTAAATTACTCTACAACTGAGAAGGAGCTGTTGGCTGTTATATTTGCTTTAGAAAAATTTCGTTCATATCTATTGAATTCTAAAGTGATTGTGTATTCTGATCATGCAGCCTTAAGATATTTGATGAAGAAGAAAGATGCTAAGCCACGCTTGATTCGATGGATTCTCTTACTCCAAGAGTTTGACATCGAAATCAAGGACAAGAAGGGGAGCGAAAATGTTGTGGCGGATCACTTGAGCAGAATTGTGAGAGAGGAGGAAACGTTGCCACTTCAGGAAACTTTCCCAGATGAGCAGCTTTTTCGAGTGGACACAAAAGAACCTTGGTATGCAGACATTGTCAATTATTTAGTTACTAAAACTTTTCCAAGTACATGTTTGCAGGCAGCCAAGACAAGGATTAAAAAGAATGCAAGACACTACATATGGGACGACCCATATTTGTGGAGGACTTGTAATGATCAAGTGATTAGACGTTGTGTGCCACAAGAGGAGCATAGGCCGATCCTTGCATTTTGCCACAATGAGGCATGTGGAGGACACTTTGGAGCTAAGAGGACAGCCCTCAAGGTATTAGAAAGCGGGTTTTATTGGCCAACGATTTTCAAGGATGCATACACATTTTGTATGACATGTGATAGGTGCCAAAGGACAGGTAACATTGGTAAGAGAGACCAAATGCCCCTTACTACTATGATCTTTGTTGAAATATTTGATGTATGGGGTATTGATTTTATGGGACCTTTTCCTTCATCTAAGGGCTTTCTTTATATCTTGTTGGCAGTTGATTATGTGTCAAAATGGGTGGAGGCGAAAGCCACAAGGACTAATGATTCTAAAGTTGTTGCAGGTTTCTTGAGAACTAACATATTTTCCAGGTTTGGAGTACCTCGTGTGCTTATAAGCGATGGAGGTTCTCATTTCTGCAACAGAACAATAGAGGCTTTACTCAGACGATATGGAGTCACCCATAAGGTATCCACACCTTATCATCCTCAGACGAGCGGAATGGCAGAAGTGTCCAACAGAGAAATCAAAAGCATATTGGAGAAAACTGTGGGCCCATCAAGGAAAGATTGGAGTGACAGACTTGATGATGCACTTTGGGCTTACAGAACGGCATACAAGACACCCATTGGGATGTCTCCATTTCGGCTTACATATGGCAAGGCGTGCCATCTTCCAGTAGAGTTGGAGCATAGAGCATGGTGGGCGGTCAAGCAATTCAACATGGAACTTGACAAGGCAGGTCCCTAGAAGAGTAAAAAGTTGGGTTTTGGTGAATTTAAAAGTACCCCAATTCACTTACGATCCCTACTAACTTGTTAAAAATTATGGGAAAATTGATGGAAGTCGAAACTCACACTAATTTATTACCCTGCTAAATATCTTCGTTAGTATGGATAAGTAGGGATCGTTCAGTCCGGGGAAATCAAGGGTATTTAATCACATGAAATATTACAAATCAAATGGGGGTTTAAGAGAATTTTCTAAAATACCTACTGCCCTAAATTAAATCTAAACTAAATATATACAATTGATCAACTTCTCCACACAAAATTACTCATGAATATGTAACCAATGCACATAAGAACAAGGCAGCAATTTTCAATTCCTCTTAGACCTATTCAATTCCAATTCTAATTAGAGCCCTTCGCGGTTCATCTAATCATTAAGACTTCACAAGTATTTAGAATTAACTTCGCGTATAATCCTAAACATGGTACTAATTGGTTTAAAGACACTTCGCATAGAAATTAAACACAAGAAGGACATAAGCACAGTAAGCCGAATTGGAGACATGCAACAAGTATGGCGTCACCTCGCCTTATTAACATGTTAATTTTCAGAATTATGGTAACCCTAAGTGAACAACCTGGACCACAACAACTTCGCGTATGATGCAATTTAGATTATTCTAGCATATGAAATCGGCACTTGAGGGGCTGTCACAAAGTCAGTCCTCAAGCACACAATTTGTTGAGCGTGAATTCATGAAAATTAATCAAATAAGATCAAAGTATAAACAAAAATATTCTGACCTATTCACATACATACATCGGCTGCACATTCATGTTCATAAATCAAATTAAGAAAACCAATACAATCTGATTTCCATGTTTGAAATACAAAACTAAAAACCAAAAATCCAAAGTATTATACAACATGAATTTGTACAATATACAGAAAATATTACTAGCCATAGAGAGGATGAATCACACTTTGAAAAGATTTCGGCAAAGGTGGTGATTGGATAGAGGCTTGGGGTAACAAACGGTATTTTGGAAGTGGTGGTGATGGTTATGGCTTGGTAATTTTCTGTATAGGATTTGGTGGAATTTTGGCAGAGTTTCGGTGAGCTTGTATGTGGGAGAAGAGATGATATTTTCTGTATAAAACCGTGCTATATATAGGAGAATAAAGGGTGAGGGGTTCGGCAGCAACTAGGGTTCACAAAACCTAGTTTTTCTCAAACTTATCCTGTTGGCAAATTTGACCTTCGAGTGACGATTACGGAATATCTTTCTCTAGAAAATAGATATTGAGGTGATTCTAGTTGGGTTGAAAACTAGACTCCTGTAGCTTTCCATCCATATATTACTCGTCATCTGATTCGAAGTGAACTGTCCGAGAGAGTCCGTGGAAGTTAGATGACGTGCACAGAAATTCTGCCGAATTTAGTCAAGATTTGTTGTGATTTTCTTCCTCTATTTTCTGCCGAAAATCATCAAGATAATGGCTGAATAATTGAACATTATCTCCTTAAGTTTTCCATGAATTAATTCAGCCAAAAATCTTGCACAAAGGATGGAATTCAGTCCACATTCGTAAGCCAAATCCATGTAGAACTCGGTTTAGGTTTTCTTCTTTTCCATTCCGATTTCTTCATGGATCAATGCATCATGGACTTGTTAATAGACTGGACTCAGCCTTTGTTGATCAAAATATCCAAGAGATAGCCGAGAGCTTCCCTAGATAGACCGGGAAAGCACAAACGTTCATCAGCCGATTCCATGCTTCTTCTAATTGACTTGGGAGAATTTCTTTTCCTTTGTTCTTCGATTTGGCCTTTGCTAGGATAGCTTCCTAATGCTTCATTGTGTTCAGTAGCTCTTCCATGTTAGCCTTGGACAAATATTTGATGTAGAAAAACAGAAAACACTAAAAAGGGGCAGTAGGTTTTCTCTCTCGGCAGACTTGACTTTTGTGCATTCAAACCGGCATAAATTTTTGCTCAGGAAAGATTTTGCTATGATTCCAATTGCATATGAAACTAGACACACAGAGCTTTCCATCCATATGTGATTTGCCTCCTGGTTCCTTGTGGTTCGTCTGGCATAAATTTTACTGAAGTTCTTGGCATATTGCTTTGATCCGATTTCAATGATTCCTTCCAATGTTCAATTCATTGTATGTCAACTGCAAATGAGAAAAGAAAAATCTATCAAAAATAAAGTTTATGTTTTATAGAATAAATAAAACATCTCAGAGACTTTGTAAATAGGCTTTTGACAATTTCTGCCTTGTTCTTCTATTTTCCACATGTTTTCATTTTATTATTACCAAAACTCTTGATTCTATTAGATGACTCTATTTTACAATAATAAGGGTTAAGCATTAGCTAAATAGGGGTAAAAAAATATTAAGAACGTCGCATTTTATGCTCCTATAAAAAATACAAAAAAATGAGGTAAAATTAATGATATGAATTAAAATTTTACTCCCGTTGGTATTAGGGGGTCCCTAGAAGAATAAAAAGTCAGGTTTCGGTAGATTTCGAGAACGTCAAAAATTGAAAAAAAACTTGATGATTTGTTAAAATTCTAAGAAAAATGAGGAGAAATTTAAGCCTTTAAGAAAAATGTCATTCTTTTATGTTTAAGGAGGTCCCTAGAAGTATAAAAATTTGGGTTTTTGTGGATTTAAAAGAACCTCAATTCCTTTACGATTCTTAACTACTTGTTAAAAATTAGGAGAAATGCAAAGAAAAATGAGGTAAAATTAATGATATGACCTAAAATTTCACTCCTGTTGGTATTAGGATGTCCCTAGAAAAATAAAAAGTTGTGTTTCGGTGGATTTAGAGAACGTCAAAAATCCAAAGATACTTGATGATTTTTTTTTGAATTTTACGAAAAAGATCATTCTCGTAGGTTTTGGGAGGTCCCTAAAAGACAAAAATTTTGGTTTCGGTGGATATAAAAGAATCTCAATTCACTTACGATCTTTAACTACATGTTAAAATTTAGGGGAAAATGCAAAGAAAAATGAGGTAAAATTAGTGATATGACCTAAAAGTTCACACCCGTTGGTGTCGGGGGTCCCTAGGAGAATAACAAGTTGGGTTTCGGTGGATTTCGAGAACGTAAAAAATTGATAGGAGCATAAAATGCGACGTTGTTAATGTGTTTTACCCCCATTTATGCAATTCTTATCCCTTATTGTTATAATATAGAGTCATTGAGTTTAGTTAGGAGTCTTCGGCAGAGTCATAATCTGATTTGAGTTTAAATTGTGAAAAACGCAGAATTCTTGAAGTGTCCTAATTGAACTAGGATTCCTAATCGAACTAGAAGTCTAAAATGTTTCGACGTTTCTATAACGACGAAGATACGAAAGAGTTTGATTGGAATTAGGAAACCTTATTTAACTAGGAAACTATGTTGAATGAGGAGTCCTGACGAAAGTAGGAATCTAAGAGTTTGAGTTAATGTGAAAGTTCTCGAAAAATAGGAGGTCTAGTCGGACAAGGAGTCTACAAATTCTCGACGTTTCTGAAAACGTCGAAAGTTCTAAGAGTTTCATTGAAAGTAAAACTCCTTGTTTGACCGGGAATCCTTATTGGATAAGGACTTGTACTTGTAATAATTTTGCTATATTCTTTTATTTTCAGGATAATTGGAGAGATAATTGAAGAGATAAATGAGAAATAATTCAGAAAATACATGATGTTTGTTGCCGTGATTTTCAAAGAAGAAGTGTTGGACTAGGATGCTTCATGGCCGGCAGCAAAAGAAGAGGAGGATAAAGAGGAAAAGCTAAGGTCGAATGTGGACTACTTCGTGCTCAAGATTCATGATTTCGTTGCTGAATCAAATAAAGAGATATTGTGAAGAATTAATCAGCCATTATTCAAGGAAATTCGGCAACAAACAAAGGAAGAGAAAAAGAAGGAGTCCTACTACTACTCAATGAAGAACTCATGGCATGAGGAGGAAATAAAGGCTGAATGTGGACTTAATTTCATGCTTGGTTCAAGACATTTTTACTGAATTAAATAATTGAAGTGATATTGTTGCAATTATTCAGCATCTTATTCAAGAAAATTCGGCAGAAAATCAAAAGAAGAGAAGAGAAGTGCCGAACAAGAAATTGCTAGGGTTTCAAACCCTAGCTTTGCCGAAACCACTTCCATGCTTTCCTCTATATATAACACATTCTAACTCTAAAAGTATAATCTCTTCTCCCACATAAAAGCTCACCGAAACTCTGCCAAAATTTCACCAAATCCTATACAGAAAATTGCCAAGCTATAACCACCATCGCCACCTCCAAAATACTATTCCTTTCCCCAAACTTCCATTCGATTCACCACCTTTGCAGAAAGCTTCCAAGGTTCTTCGTCAAAGTATGATTCATCCTCTTTATGGCTTGTAATATTTTCTGTATTTTGTACGAATTCATGTTGTATAATACTTTAGATTTTTGGTTTTTAGTTTTGTATTTCAAACATGGAAATCGGATTGTATTGGTTTTCTTCATTTGATTTATGAACATGTTATGTAACCGATGTGTTTATGAATAGGGCAGTAGGTATTTTTGGTTGAAACTTTGATCTTGTTTGATTAATTTTCATGAGTTCGTGCATCACAAATTGTGTGCTTGAGGGCTGACTTTGTGCTTCTCCTTAGGTGCCGATTTTACTTACCAAAATAGTTTAGATTGCATCATACACGAAGTTGTTGTGGTCTAGGTTATTTAATTAGGGCTGTTATAACCTTGAAAATTTGCATGATCAAATATGATGAGTGACGCCATTACATGTTTGTATGTCTCCAATTCGGCTTATTGTGCTTATGTGCATCTTGTGTTTAATTTCTACGCGAAGTGTCTTTAAACTGATTAGTACCATGTTTAGGATTATACGCGAAGTTAATTCTAAATACTTGTGAAGTCTTAACGATTAGATGAACCGCGAAGGGCTCTAATTAGAATTGGAATTGAATAGGTTAAAGAAGATTCAAAAATTTCTGCCTTGTTTGTGTACGCATGTTGGTTGTGTTTCATGAGTGAGTCTTTGTTTGTTTTTGTGTGGAGAAATTGATCAATTGTATGTAATAATTTAGATTTAATTTCATAAAATTCAGTAGGTATTAGATTCAAATATCAAACCTCCAATATGATTTTGTAATGCTTTATGTGATTGAAAGCCCTAGATTTCCTCGGATAGAACGGTCCCTACTTGTTCTAACTACAAATGACACAAATAGGGTAATATGTGTATGAAGTTGTTTTGCAGGTACAATGTGGTTAGATAATAATTCCATCAAAAATCGACCGAGACTTGATGATTTTTTAAAATTTCTAGAGAGATAAGGTGAAATTTAAGTCTTTAAGAAAAATATCATTCTTGTAGGGGGAGGTCCCTAGAAAACTAAAAAGTTGGGTTTAGATGGATTTAAAAGAACCTCAATTTACTTACGATCCTTAATAACTTGTTAATAATTATTGAAAAAATACAAAGAAAAATGATGTAAAATTAATGATATGACCTAAAAGTTCAGTCCCGTTAGTATTAGTAGGTCCCTAGAAGAATGAAGAGTTGTGTTTCAGTGGATTTCGGGAAAGTCAAAAATCGAAAAAAACTTGATGATTTGTTAAATATCTAAGAAAAATGGGGTGAAATTGTAGCCATTAATAAAAATATCATTCTTGTAGGTTTTGGGAGGTGTCTAGAAGAAAAAAAGTTGGGTTTTGGCGGATTTCAAAGAACCTCAATTCACTTACGATCCTTAATTACTTGTTAAAAATTAGGGTTAAATGCAAAGAAAAATGAGGTAAAATTAATGATATGACCTAAAAGTTCACTCCCGTTGGTATTAAGAGATCCCTAGAAGAATAAAAAGTTTGATTTCGGTGGATTTCGAGAACGTCAAAAATCGAAAGAAATTTGATGATTTGTTAAAGTTCTAAGAAAAATGAGGAGAAATTTAAGCCTTTAACATAAAGATAATTCTTGAAGGTTTTGGAAGGTCCTTAGAAGAGTAAAAAATTGGGTTTTGGTGAATTTAGAAGAACCCCAATTCACTTACGATCCCTAATAACTTGTTAAAAATTATGGGAAAATGTAAAAACAAATGAGGTAAAATTAATGATATGAATTAAAATTTTACTCCCGTTGGTATTAGGAGGTCCGTAGAAGAATAAAAAGCTGGGTTTCCGTAGATTTCGACAACGTCAAAAATCGAAAAAAACTTGATGATTTGTTAAAATTCTAAGAAAAATGAGGAGAAATTTAAGCCTTTAAGAAAAATATCATTCTTTTATGTTTAAGGAGGTCCCTAGAAGTATAAAAATTTGGGTTTTTGTGGATTTAAAAGAATCTCAATTCACTTACGATCCTTAACTACTTGTTAAAAATTAGGGGAAATGCAAAGAAAAATGAGGTAAAATTAATGATATGACCTAAAAGTTCACTCCCGTTGGTATTAGGAGGTTCCTAGAAGAATAAAAAGTTTGATTTCGGTGGATTTCGAGAACGTAAAAAATCGAAATAAACTTGTTAATTTATTAAATGTCTAAGAAAAATGTGGTGAAATTGAAGCCATTAAGAAAAAGATCATTCTTGTAGGTTTTTGGAGGTGCCTAGTGCCTAGTGCCAGTACCCACACTTAGCTTTTACTAGTCCCTTAGCAAAACAAAGTATAAAACTCTACTACTTCTGCCCCTAAATGATAGTCTCAGGATTTTTAACACATAGCTTTCATGTTTAAGCATTCAAATGTAAACACATAAATTCCAAGTGTCATAGACATATTTCACAGCATGAATACGTCAGAAGTGAGAAAAATAAGCATGTAAACATGTAAAGTTGATCCAATCCTCCTCACTTGGCATACTCTCTTCTTTTCACTCATGATATGGCAATATTCTCTCAAAGTATATGCAAGAGAACAGATTGTAAGGCAACAAATTGCTTATATATTTCATCAAAGAAAAGCGCTTTGTGAATAATATTTCTTGGCAAACCTTATTTAACAACTATGTGCACTAATGGACCAAAACCATATGCTGACTCTTGAGAAAATCCTCCACAAATCAAAGTTCACCTATTCACTAAAAGTATATGCAAGAGAACAGATTGTAAGACAACAAATAGCTTGTATATTTCATCAAATAAAAGCACTTCGTGAATAATATCTTAGAAAACTGAGTTTAACAACTATATGCACCAATGGACCAAGACCACATGCTTACTCTTGACAAAATCTCCACAAATCAAAGTTTACTTATCTTAAAAATCATGAAAAAGATCTTTAAAGGGTCTTAATGGGGACTCGGCATAAAGGGTATTCACATTTAGGAAATGTCACCAAGCCTTAGCAAAACTCAATTCTCCTTATGACTTCACTCCAAGGGCCAAATTTCATCATGTTGGACCATACATCATTCTTTTCTTCCTCAAATCATAGTGAAAATGAATAAAGGTCGAGTATACAAGAGTACTTTCAATTTCATACAATCTCCAATTCACAACAAGAACTCAATCCAAATTTCAAACAACTTTTCGTGCCATATTTTTCTTTCGGATTCATTTGTTTTACTTTCTTTATTTTCCGTCCGAATTTTGTTCTTTCTTTTTCACAAGGCACACGCATATTTTCAGCATATTGGATCAGTCCACCGCATAGTTGTTTCACATCATCACTCCCAATTACAATTCCACAATAAAATTAAGCTCTACCAAGTCTTGACAACAAGGGATAGGATAAAACTATTCTAAGCATAAGGAATGTGTATCATGGTGATGAAAGATAATGGCTAAATGTAGGCTCAATGGGGTTAAAACTAAGGAGTCCCACGACGGGCACAAATTAGGCACATGCTTTATTTGGTTTTGGTGGTAACAAGATCTTTTCAATCACTTTCGAAATCAAGGCATAGTCATGAATAATCGTTTCAAATATCATCAAGAGCAAGTTCTAACATTCTAGAGTCCATTAAAAAGCTTTGGCACATAGTAATTGATTATGCAAAGAACAATGAGATTTGAAAAATTTCTACCCACTTTCAATAACTCATGAAGAAAGCATATAGGTTCTAAAGCTCACATAGGATGTTATGGAATAAAATCAACTCAAACATGCATGCTTTTCATATATCAATCAAAATCTCACTTGTTCATACTGATCATATTATCCATAAAAATCACAATTTAAATTTTTATGATCATGCAAAACAATCATCTATGCATTCAAAGATATAATTATCATAGATTTTAGGGGCAATCTAACACTCAAAACAAACGAAATTTTTATAAATTTTTCTAATTTTTCTGATTTTTTATTTTCTTTTTCTTTTTATGACTCAAACAAAAACAAATACAAACATGTGAAACATGTATTGCCTACCCCACACTTAGAAAATTACATTGTCCTCAATATAAATCATAAATAATGTTGTAATTTCTAAGCATATGATAAATTCCAGAAGTTTCACATTTATACAATTAAACCATAAGAGCGTAGGATTTAGAAAATTCAAACTCTCGTTGATGGGCTTCTCCACAGCTACGGTTGAAATGGGTTGCCTCCCATGTAGTGCTTAGTTGTTTATAGTCCTTTAGCCTAGACTCTTCTCCATGATTATTCGCTCGTAACTAGTGCCTCTTGGAGGTGTATATCCACCAAAAGTCGCTCCTCAGATTGCTAATTTAAGGCTTTAAGCAATTTTCATTTAAACTTGCTGCCGGTCACTTCACTCTTAATCTACATAGTGTCATCAGAGAGAAAAATAGTGAGAGTAGAAGTGGGAACTCAACAAGCACATTTGAGGACACAAGGTCCTTGATAAACTGAGTTCCTTCAGCCATAAGATATTCTGTAGAATTCGAAGAATGAGTTAGTTACAGTTAGCAAATTAGCAAAAGTCAGTAAAAGTTAGTTTACCAATATTTAACAATTTATTAACTAGAATTTAATTGCACATCATGAAAACAAATTTAGAGTGTAGAGTCTCTTCTTTTAACACAAGTCGTCATTCCCAACTTATTGAGAGTTCCAATTAACTGTTAAGAATGTAATTCTTCACCTCTTCCTTATGATCCGCAACTGACAATCAAACTCTACAAGTATGTTAGATAAACAAAGTTAAAGGTACAACGAAAATTGAGGGTAGTTACAATATGTTACAGGAGACATATATACAATAAAAGTATAAAAGTTAGAAAGTTAGATTTAGAGTTAGCAAGTATGGCGAGAGTTATAATAATTTATTTATTTATTAATTTTTTTGCAACCTTTACACGAATTTTATACAACACTACAAAATTATTTCAAGTATATCACACAAAATTTTCACACGAAATTTACACAAGGTTTCACGAAAATTTACATGCATTTTTGCAAGGAATTCGGTTTAAAGTTTTCAAAGTATCCGAAAGCATATAACACATCAAATATGTCGAATTTTTAGAGTGTAATTGCTTTTATTCACACAACTATAAAATTTAAGGTATGTGGAGCAAATGAGATAACAGTGTAATACACTGATACAGCCCAAGGTAGTATCACGCTTTTATCCGATATACCTTAAAATTTAAAGACATCTTTTATTTGTGAAGCTATATAAATCTATTTATGTAAAGTTATTTTCTAAGTTCAAAAGCAAGGTGGACGTAGGACCCCAGTATTGTTGTCTAAACATGAATTATTCCGTGTTTTTCGAAAGGTAGGACGAAAGTTTCAAGTTGGAGCAAGGCAAGACTCATAGTTGGTAACCACGGAGGGGGAACCCCTTATCGACTCCCTCACCGAGAATGAACATCAGTTTGTGGGCCAAGATCTAGTTAAACAATCTTTGACACCAACAATAGAGACAAAAAAACTAATAGGTGAACCTTTATGCCCCTTACTCAGTTAAGAACAACCATGTGTTAGACAGTTCTCCAAGTGTTAATAAAGGCTGCCATCAACCCCAAGTGACTTAATAAGGTACAAATGGAGGGTTAAAGCCAATATTAACAAAAGGGACTTCACCTTATTCTGTTCACATTAGAACCTACAATAAACTAAACATAAATAAATGTTTAACTTCCTAGCAATTTATCTAAGTGTACGTTACACACATACATCACATTCTATATCAAAAATTTCTGCAACTTATCAAAAACAAAAACCGAAAACACTATTTACTATTACACGTCCGAAAATCCTATTATACATATCCCAAAACTAAGGAAAAATTATACACATCAAAAATTTTGTACAAAGATACAAAGTAACAATTCATGAATCGAAACATTTTAATTTCCCCAGCAACGGCGCCAAAAATTGATGGAATTATTTTCAAGCACATTGTACCTGCAAAACAACTTCATACACATATATTACCCTTCTTGTGTCATCATTAGTATAGGACAAGTAGGGATCGTTCAGTCCGGAGAAATCAAGGGCAGTCAATCACATGAAGTATCACATAATCAAATTGGGGATTTGGATTTTATATCTAATACTTACTGAATTTTATGAAAATAAAATCCTAAACTAATATATACATATCATCACATCTTGTACACAAACACATGCCTTAAGCTATACCAAATATTTTGCCATATGAAAATATAGAATAGCAAGCCAAAATTCACTTCACCACCACTTCTAATATCTTCCACCCGATTCATGTTCTAAAGACTCTGAATGACCAAGCACCTTTTCGCGCATCAGAGACACCATTGCGAGTGGCTAGAATGCGTGTTAGTTTTGTTTTTGAGTCTTATACTTGTATTCATGATCTCAAGTTTCGAATTCAAAGATTTTTACAAAACAAATATGTAAACGTGATATGTTTTAAATTGTAAGGTAGGTCTTAGGGAAGCATGTTTCGATTTATTTCTTGTCTTTTACTTGGTTTATTCTTTAAATTCGTGTGCATAAAGATTGATAGTCTATGCAATTGTAATGTGTAGTGTATCGATCTCATTAGTCAAAATAAATATAAGTCGAGTCTAGAGCTAGCTACGTTGTCTTGATTTGTGTTGTTTTAGGGATAGAGTAGTATAAAGAATTTACATGTCAATGCGAGATGAGTGACGCCATACTTGTTAACATGTCTCCGACTAAAGATTTTGTGCATATATGCTACTTGTTTAATTTCTATGTCTATGTAGATTGTAAACCAGTTAGCTAAAGATTAGGATTAAGCGCTAAGATAGTCCTAAGTACTTTCGTGAAGTTTATATCGATTAAGTAACCGCTAAGACCCTAGTTAGGTTGGAACTAAGTTGAGTCTAGAATTTGTCGAACTTGCTGCCTTTCTTTCGTTTATTACATGTTATGTGAACTTTTGTGTGAGTGCTTTGTGTGAAAGATGTTGATCACTGGTAAATATTAAATTAGGATTTATTTTTCTTATCTTGTCTTAAATTTCTTAGGAAGTAAAATCTTTTCAAAACCCCTCTTAAATCCGTATATATGTATATATGTGTTGATACCTGAAAAATCATGTAATTAGTACTGTGCTGTCACGCGAGAAAAACCATGCATATTCACGTAATTATATAAAATCCTACAGTTTTATAAGGATTTTATGTTCATTACTAGACTATAACACGCCAAGCAAACACGCCATAGATGTGGACCCAAGTCACATCCACGTATTTTTGGGGCTTGCAGATGTGGGTGTGGTGTGGAAGGTTACAGAAACGCACATGCTCATTCGTCGATTTAACATCGTTGGTGATTTCGGTCTTGGGCCCGAAATCCAAGCCCAATGACTTAGATCGACTGTGAAATGGTGAAACTTGAGAATTTGAGGTTTGGGCCTGCCTTTCCTTTGAAACCTAAAACCCATATCAGAACATCTATTTCCTTCTTCTTTGTCGTTCTTGCTTCACCTCTTTTCCCCGTAGCTCTTCTTTTTCCCCACAACAGTCACATACACAATTCTCATCAAAATCCTCCAGAATCACCACCTCATCTCGCTAAGACAAATCTTTAAATCGGTCAAGAAGCATCCTTTTCCCCTCAAAATCATGAGTCTGTCCCATTCCAACACTCTTCCTGATTTCTTGTTTCTCGTCCCTGCAGCTACAAGGAGTGTCACCCGGCGCCAACCATTGTATTCTCCCAAAATCCAATCTCTCAAGAAAGACACTACTTTTTTTCCCCAATCTATGGCAGGATTTGTGTATGAAGAAACCCAGAATTTTTAGTGTTTTGGGCATGGTCAAAATCCCCTTCAATTGAGTCTATAAAAGCAGAGCTTGGACAATGCAAAAGGGGCATCATGCATCGATCAAGCTTCATCGATCAAAAACCCATAAAAGACAGAAACAACTTTCAATCCCCTGCGCCTTCAACCCTTCAAGCTTTCATGCCTTTGATTCATCAATACATGTTCCCAGCCATCTTCCCCCAAAAGCCTCCTTCAACCTGCAAACTCTGTTCTAGAATTGCAAACCCAGAAAACCCCCAATTCTCTTCACTATAGTGCGTTTCTAGCTCCCGCACCATGCTCATGCTGTCAAGCTTCTTTTGATTTTTCTTGCAGTATAAATCATACACGAATTTCTCCCATTTTTGGATGGAATTCGACCTAGTCATTCTCAATCAAAGAACCCCACTCAACAATATGTATATATTTGTGACATGAAGTGTATATGTGTATATATATTTTTTTGTTATATGTGTGTTAATGCTTTGAATGTTTTGAGTACCCTTTAATCCCCGGACTGAACGATCCCTACTTGCTTGATACTACTAACGATCTTTTGTAGGGTTAAATTGTGTGCGATTCTCGTGTCAAAAATTGATAGAATTATTTTCAAACACATTGTACCTGCATAACAACTTCATACACATATATTACCCTTCTTGTGTCATCATTAATATATGACAAGTAGGGATCGTTTAGTCCGGATTGAATCACATGAAGTATCACATAATCAAATTGGGGGTTTGGATTTTATATCTAATACCTACTGAATTTTTTTAAAAAATAACATCCTAAACTAATATATACATGCATATGATCACATCTTCACCACATAGCTTAGCACGAAATTGCTCAATAACATGCAAGACACAAATTCACAACTCACGGCAGCAAGAGATTTCAACATGACACTTATACAAATTTAATTCCAATTCTAATTAGAGTCCTCAACGGTTCATCTACTCGTTAAGACTTCACAAGTATTTAGAATTAACTCAGCGTATAATCCTAAATATGGTGCTAATCGGTTCAACAACACTCAGCGTAGAAATTAAACACAAAGAGCACATAAGCACAATAAGCCGAATAAGAGACATGCAACAAGTATAGCGTCACCTCACCTTACTTTAACATGCAAATTTTCATAGTTATTACAGCCCTACTTAAATAACCTAGACCACAACAACTCAGCGTATGATGCAACCTAGATCATTCTGGTATATGAAATCGGCACCTAAGTTACTGCCACAAAGTCGGCCCTCAAGCACACGATTTATGATGCTTGAAGTCATGAAAATTAATCAAATTCATACAAGAACACATGTGAACCTACTGCCCGAAATCACAAACTCAAATCGTTACATGTATTGTTCATGAATCAAACATAAAGAAAACCAAAAGACATAACAGAATTTCAAAAATCCAATGTTAAATTAATAAAACCAAAACGACATATATCAATCAATTCAATCTTCATTGACAAAGTATTGAATTTATACAGAAAATATAAAGCCATAAGGGAGTGAATCAAACTTTAAAGAACCTTGAAGATGATTCGGCAAAGAGTGGATTCGGTGGAGGAAAGGCGATGCGATTTCTATGTGGTGGTTGTACGGCTGCTCTAGTTTCAGTATAGGATTTTTGTGGACTTATTTTGGTAGAGTTTCGGCCTTGCTTGAGTGTGAGAAGAGAGATGATATTTCTGTGTCAAAACCGTGCTTTATATAGAGGCAGCAACTAGGGTGAGAGGTTCGGCAGCAACTAGGGTTCACAAAACTTAGTTTTTCTCAAACTTATCCTGCTGGCAGATTTGACCTTTGTGTGCAGATTATGGAATATCTCTCACTATAAAATAGCTATTGAGGTAATTCTAACTGATTTGGAAACTAGACTCCCCTAGCTTTCCATCCATATATAGTTCATTATCTGGTTCAAAGTGAGCTGTCCTGAAGAGTCCGTAGAATTTGGATGATGTGCACAGGAATTCTGCCGAATTTAATCAGGATTTGTTGTGATTTTTCTTCCTTTTTTTCTACAGATTTCTTTTCTGATTTTCTTCATGGGTTCACACAATGTGTATTCCTTAATGGACTTTGCATCATTCCTTGATGGATAATAGTCCATGATGCAGCTGCAAGCTTCCCTTAGTTGGGCCAGGAACTCTTCTCCTAGTCCAGCCGATTGCTTTCCCTTTTCTTGCTAGGACTAGGGAAGCTCTTCTTTTCTTTTAGCTTGGCTGACTCGCCTATGCTTAATTTACATTAGCAGCTCTTCTTTAATGCCCTTGGACAAGCCTTTGGTGTAGAAACACAGCAATTCCTCTCGGCAGGCAGTAAGTTCTTCTTCTCAGTAGCTTTGACCTTCCTATGTTGTGACCTGCATAACTTCCTCCTCAGGGTTGCTTTTGATGCGATTCCAAATTCTATAGAAACTAGACTCATAGAACTTTCCGTGCATATATAG
Source organism: Potentilla sterilis (assembly GCA_963682095.1). Lineage (NCBI taxonomy): Eukaryota > Viridiplantae > Streptophyta > Magnoliopsida > Rosales > Rosaceae > Potentilla > Potentilla sterilis. The sequence goes on from OY821756.1 coordinate 32,173,328, forward strand.
CTTGCCTTCTAGTTACTTGTAAATCTTCCTGGAGAAATTCTGGAATTTGAGTGATGTGTCGAGGAATTTACTCAAAACTTGCTAGATTAGCATCCGATGTGCACTTGTAATTCCTGGCAGCTTCTTTTGCTCTAATTGCTATCACACCTTCTATTGCTCAATCCTCATCATGTCGAATGCATATGAGAGAAGAAAAAATCATTAAAAGCAAAGTCGAGGTTCTACAGAACCAACGAAACATTTCTAAGACTCATAAATCGGCTTTTGACAAATTTCTACCTATATTTCTGTTTTTCGCACATTTCACTTAAAACTCAATCAAAACTCATGACTTAATTACATAACTCTATATTACAACAATAAGGGTTAAGCATTATATAAATGGGGATAAAAGCATTAAGAACGTAGCATTTTATACTCATAGAAGAAAAAAAGTTGGGTTTTGGTGGATTTAAAAGAACCTCAATTCACTTACGATCCTTAACTACTTGTTAAAAATTACGAAAAAATACAAAGAAAAATGAGGTAAAATTAATGATATGACGTAAAAGTTTACCCTTGTTAGTATTAGAAGGTCCCTAGAAGAATAAAAAGTTGGGTTTCAATGAAAGAACCTCAATTCACTTACGATATTTAACTACTTGTTAAAAATTAGGAGAAAATGTAAAGAAAAATGAGGTAAAATTAATTATATGACCTAAAAGTTCACTCCCTTTGGTATTAGGAGGTCTCTAGAAGAATAAAAAGTTGAGTTTCGGTGGATTTCTAGGACATCAAAAATCGACCGAAATTTGATGATTTGTTTAAATTCCTAGAAAAATGAGGTAAAATGTAAGCTATTGATGGAATTATTTTCAAGCACATTTGATAGCAGCATAAAATGGGACGTTCTTAATGTGTTTTTACCCCCATTTATCCATTGCGTAACCCTTATTGTTGTAAGATAGAGTCATGTAATTGAGTCTTGAGTTTTGGTAGAGTTTAATGTGAGAACGTGCTTAAATAGAAGAATTTGGACAGAAATTATCAAAAGTCTATTCGAAAAGTCTCTGAGATGTTTTATTGAATCTGTAGAACATAAACTTTGCTTTTGATAGATTTTTCTTCTCTCATATACAGTTGACACATAAAGGATTGAGCAAGGGAAGGAGTCACTGAAATTGGAGCAAAATAAGATGCAAAGAATCACATGTTCAAGTCGGATGCAAATCCAGAAACTTTAGTATATTTCAGTCCACGTCACACAACTTCCCGAATTTATTCCCGACGATTCACAAGGAATTAAAAGGAGAATTTTATATGGATGAAAGATCTGTGTGTCTAGTTTCATATGCAACTAGAATCGCCACAAAAGCGTTCCTGAGCAAAACGTTATGCCAGTTTGAATGCACGGAGGTCAGTACTGTCGAGAAGGAAAACCTTCTGTCCGATTTCTGAGTTTTTGGTTTTTATTCACCAAGTTCGTGTCCAAGATCATTATTGAAGAGCTACTGAACATAATGGAGTATTAGAGAGTCATCTTAGCAAGAAGAAAATCGGAGAATTAAAGAAAAAAATGCTTCCCTAGCACGAGAAGGAAAAGAAGACGCAAAGGAAGCTTTCCGGGCCAAACATGGGAAAGCCACGGCTGTTCTTGGATAATTGTCCAACTTTGAATGAGCCTAGTCCATCATCAAGTCCATGAAGTATTGATCCATGTAGGATTCGGCTGAATCAAAGAAGAAAAGAAAATTGAATTCGGAATGGAAAAGAAGAGAAGCAATCCGAGTTCTACATGGAGTTGGTTTACGAATGTGGACTGAATTCCTTCCTTTGTGCAAGATTTTTAGCTGAATTAATTCATGGATAAATTAAAGAGATATTAAGCAATTATTCAGCCATTATCTTATGGAATTTTCGGCATAAATAATTGGAGGAAAGTCAAGCCTTGCCGAGCAAGCAATTGGTGAACAACTCGGTTTGATGAATTTGTTTGATTTATTTTCTGAATTCGTATGCATAACAAGTAATATGTTTGAGGGCAGCCATGTCTTGGCCGATTCTTGAGTTCATATCTTCATGTTGCCGAATTTTAATTGGGATAAGTTATTCACGAAGTTGATTTATCTTGTATTGGTTCTAAGGGGTAGAGTAATTCAGAAAATATGCATGTTGAAGCAAGGTGAGGTGACACCATACTTGTTGCATGTTTCCAATTCGACTCATTGTGCTTATGTGTTTCTTGGTTTAATTTCTACACTAAGTGTCTTTAAACTGATTAGCACTATGTTTAGGGTTATGCACGAAGCTAATTCTAAATAATTGAGGAGTTTTGAATGATTAGATGAACCGCGAAGGGCTCTAATTAAATTGGAACTAAGCTAGCATGAAATCGGTAATGTATTGCTGCCATGTTTTCGTGATTTGATTTGTTACATGTTATGTGAGTTTTGTGTGATGTGTATTGTGTGAAAGATGTTGATCATATGTATATATTTAATTTAGGATTTAATTTCGTAAAAATCAGTAGGTTTTAGAATCAAATTTCAAACCCCCAATATGATTTTGTAATGCTTTATGTGATTGAACGCCCTTGATTTCCCCGGACTGAACGATCCCTACTTGTCCTATACTAACGATGACACAAGAGGGTAATATTTGTATGAAGTTGTTTTGCAGGTACAATGTGCTTGGATAATAATCTCCATAAATTTTTGGCGCTGTTGCCGGGGATATTATAAAGTTTTGATTCATAAAGTGTTACTTTGTAACTTTGTATAAAGTTTTGGATGTGTATAATTTTTCCTTAGTTTTGGGATATGTATAATAGGATTTTCGGACTTGTAATAGTAAGTAGGAAATTTCAGTTTTTGGTTTTGGTTTTTCATGAGTTTGCCGATTATGTGATGTAATATGTGTGTGATTGTTTGTAACACTTAGATAAATTTCTAGGAAGTTGATAGTTTTATGTATGCTTGAGTTTATTGTAGTTTCTAAAGTGTAATATGTAGGGAGAAGCCGCATTTGTTGGCCTTAGCCTTAACCCTTCATACGAATGATGCTTTGTTAGATCTGATTTATGTAGACTGGGAAACGTGGGATACTTCCCCCCCACGCATACAAGCGATATTTTGACAAAGTCATTATTTTTATGAGGTGGAGGGCGGCTTTGATCAACATTTGTAGACCGCTAGTGATCCGAGTTCGTTTTACAAAGTATAGGGCAAGTTATTTTCATTGATTGGTTCTCAGGTTTGTAAAACTGGTTCTCAAGGCCCACAGACTGATGTTCATTCTCGGTGAGTGAGTCGTTAGGGAGTTCGTTGTCTGTGGTTACCAACAACGAGACCTGCCTGGTTCTTAAAGGGAGTTCGCTCTCCATGAATCTTAACGACACCGCCTTAGAAAAGTGAAATACGCTCGAACTAGTCGATAGCTTGGGCCGAAGCATCACCTCACTTTAGACGCTAGAAAATAACTTGACATATGTGATCTATTTTCTTCAACCAAATTCGTCTTTAAAATTTGAGGTATATCAGATTAAGCATGATACTACCAGGGGCTGCATCAGTCCATTGCACTGTTAACTCCTCTGCTCCACGTACCTCAAATTTTAAAGTTGTGTGAATAAAAAGAAATAAAACTCTAGGTTTGGCAATATCATATCACATATTCGATACTTTTGAAAGACTAGGGCCGAATTTTTGTGTGATACTTGTAAAATTTCATGAAAGATTGTTAATTTCGTGTGTAACATTATATATAGAAATTTTGTTTGCTACACTTGTAAAGATACAATACTAAACATATACACGAATTCTAACTATACATTTTCATTCTTTTGAATTCATTGCCTAAACACTTGATCTTCAAAACATCTTAGGTACATGAATGTCTAGAATTGAGAGTTGGTCTCAAGATATTGAAGATCGTTTGACTAGAATCTGTGGAGAAAGAGATAAGGAGCAAGCATCACCGAGCACAGCTTCATTCGAGCATCAATTCACCTCACCATCATCATCACTTTTTGATCGTAATCTTGTCACATCACCAACATCACCATTCCCTTCAGAAGCTTCGTGTGAACTTAATCTTTTGTTTCACGAAGATCCAGAGTTCGAGTTACTTCAAAGTCCTCTTCCAGTAAACTATTTGAACTTTGATTTACCTGATCCAACTTTCACAATGACTTTATTCAGAGAAGAAAATGGCCAAGTTGATGCGCCACAAGGAGGAGCGGCAAGACCAAGCAATGTTACGTATCCTGCCATTGCAAATGGCAAATCGGCCGAGTTTAAGTTGAAGGGTGGATTTATTCACCAATTGCCGAAGTTCTCTGGACTCAGTGGAGAAGATCCAAATCGCCATATTCAGAAATTTGAGTTCAGATGTGAAACCATGTGTCCAACTGGTGCGGATTTGCAACATGTGAGGATGAAAACTTTTCCATTCTCACTTGAAGATAGGGCAGCCGAGTGGTTCTTTGCTATTCCACCTGGCAAGATGACGTCTTGGGATACAATGGTGAAGGAATTTCTCACAAAATATTTTTCTTCATCAAGGGTGACACAGATTAGAAAGGAGATCACTTCAATCAGACAAGAACCAGATGAAGCTTTTGATGTGTACTATGATAGGTACAAGTCATTGGTGGCAACGTGTCCTAATCATGGGATATGTGAGAGACTTTTGCTACAATACTTTTATGAGGGCTTGCGCCCTATGGAGCGTCGATTTCTTGATTCAGCTGCCGGAGGATCCTTAATGGAGAAGAGCAAAGAGGAGGTTAAGAATTTGTTGCAGATGCATTTCACTAATCGACAACAGTTCGGGTCAACTTCTTCTAAGCGTGTAAGTGAGGCTAGTGGATTTGATGAGTCAAGTGCTATTAATGAGCTTCGAGAAGACATGGGGAAGATTACTCAGATGATGACTCAAATGATGAAGCCAAAGCAAGATCAAGTTTGTGGTGTATGTCGCATGGAAGGGCATGCAACCGATTTGTGTCCTCAATTAGGAGCAGATGAGCACTTTGAGGAGGCCAATGCATTAGGCTTTCCTCAACAACAAGGAGGGCAGCGGTTTGGGAATTTCAACCCAAGGTTCAACGATCACCATAACTTTCGTTGGGCCAATAACAATAATATTCAGAATCCTCAACCGATGGCGCCACCACAAGCAAACCAAGGCGGCATGGCTTATCAACCAAGACCTCAAGGGCAATTTCAGGGATTTGCACGACCTCAACAACCGTTCTACGACAACAATGCTCAAGCATCATCGAATCCTAACTATGATGTTATGTTGAAGTCTTTGAATGATGCAACTCATACTTTGTTGCAATCTACAACCTCCAACACAAAGGATATTACTGAATTGAAGAATCAAATGGGAAAGGTTGTAGACTTCATAGGGCAGATCTAAGAACAAGGAAGGCTACCTGAAGGAGTGATTCCAAACCCCAAGAATGAGTATGCAAAGTCTATCACAACGAGGAGTGGGAAAGTCTTGGAAGGGCCGAAAGTGACAAGCAAAAGGAATGAGACTGTGGACTTGGACGACGATGAAGGGGCAGCTCACGGCATCAAAGAGGCCGACGCCAATGATTTGGCTAAGAAAGGGCCAAGCAAGGACGAGCTCGACACAATGAAGAAGAGGGACTTAGAGAAAGATCCCGCCACCTTAGAAGCACAAAAGGTAAACAATGCTAACTCAAGTGGTTTAGTTAATACTAACCAATCTTCGTGTTTACCTTTTCCATCTAGATTTGCTAAATCAAAGAAGGAGAAATCGGATGAGGAAGTGCTAGACATATTCAGGAAAGTGGAGGTGAACATTCCATTGCTTGAGTGTATCAAGCAAATTCCGAAGTATGCCAAATTTTTGAAAGAGCTTTGCACAACAAGGAGGCATACACGAGAGGAACAAGTTGTGAAATGAGTGAGACAGTTTCTGCCGTCATACAAAGAAAGCTACCTCCCAAAATGAAAGATCCCGGCAGTTTTACAATTCCGTGTATTATTGGTCAATCTTGTTTCTATAATGTTTTACTAGACTTAGGGGCGTCAATTAATGTGATGCCTTATAATATTTATGAGTCTCTAGGTCTAGGAGAATTGAAGAGAGACAATGTGATTATACAATTTCTGACAGATCTAACAAGTATCCTGAGGGATATGTTGAGGATGTTCTTGTGCAGGTTAATAATCTGATATTTCCTGCAGATTTTTATGTGCTTCACATGGAGGATTCACCTCACAATTCAACTCAATTACTTTTGGGGCGACTATTCATGAGAACCGCAAGAACTAAGATAGATGTTGCAGAAGGAAACCTCACCATGGAATTTGATGGTGAAGTGATCAGCTTCAACATGTTTGAAGCTATGAGGTATCCGGTTTCTGATTTAAAACCTTGCTATGCTATTGATGTGGTTGATTCTTTTGCACAGGTTTTATCAGAAACTATGGATCAATAGCAATTAGCTATTGAGATGGGGGCTGGAATTGACAACCAAAAAGAGGAGGAGACGATTTTGAAAGAGGAGGCTCGACTTGAACTGGATCCGAGCATTGCATGCATTGTTGCCGAGCTAGAGGCAGCCCCTCGTTTAAGGTTTGATCATTTTATGTCAATTCCAATTAGCACTAATAAATTGTTACCATCTGTGGAACAGGCCCCAAAATTAGAGCTTAAGGGTCTACCTGATAATTTGAAGTACTCATATCTTGGAGACGATAATACTTTACCAGTGATTGTGTCATCAAAGCTGAATGAGCAGCAAGAGCAAAGATTGATCGATGTGCTTAAGAGGAACAAAACCACCATAGGTTGGACGTTGGCGGATATCAAGGGAATAAGCCCTACTACTTGTGTTCATAGGATCTTGTTGGAAGAAGGAGCAAAGCCCACAAGAGAAGGTCAGAGACGTCTTCACCCTCCAATGATGAAGATTTTGAAGGACGAGGTGATCAAACTTTTAGATTGTGGCGTCATATATCCTATCTCGGATAGCCAATGGATTTCACCTGTCCAAGTTGTACCCAAAAAGAGTGGAGTTACTGTGTTAAAGAATGAGAAGAATGAGCTCGTGCCTCAGGATTGGTCACAAGTCATAGGATGTGTATTGATTATAGAAAGTTGAATGCTACTACACGAAAAGATCACATGCCTTTACCTTTCATGGATCAGATGCTTGAGAGACTAGCTGGTCACGAGTTCTATTGCTTTTTGGATGGGTATAACGGTTACAATCAGATTTGTATTCATCCGGATGACCAAGAAAAGACAACGTTCACATGTCCCTTTGGTACGTTTGCCTATCGACGTATGCCTTTTGGTTTATGCAACGCACCAGGTACGTTCCAACATTGTATGTACTCTATTTTCTCTGATTATATCGAAAATATCATTGAAGTCTTTATGGATGATTTTAGCATATATGGAAAAGACTTTGATGCATGTTTAGAAAATTTAGAGTTAATCTTGGTGAGATGTGTTGAAACTAACCTTGTTTTAAATTGGGGAAAATGCCATTTTATGGTTAATCAAGGTATAGTTTTAGGACACATAATTTCTGCAAAAGGAATAGAGGTTGATAAAGCTAAGATTGATATTATGCTTCACTTACCCTTCCCCACAACTGTGAGGGAGGTACGTTCGTTTCTTGGCCATGCAGGTTTCTATAGGAGGTTTATCAAGGATTTTTCCTTGCTGGCAAAACCCTTGTGTTCTCTTTTGCAGAAAGATGTACCATTCGTATGGAGTGAGGAATGTGAAGCAGCATTCGGCAATATCAAAGAGAAGCTGACGTCGGCCCCTATAATGGTGTCACTGGATTGGAGTTTGCCATTTGAGCTCATGTGTGATGCATCAGACTATGCCGTTGGAGCAGTTCTTGGACAACGAAAAGAGAAGAGGCCGAATGCCATATTCTATGCCTCTAGAACTTTAAATGATGCTCAATTGAATTATTCCACCACAGAGAAAGAGCTATTGGCTGTTATTTTTGCTTTAGAAAAATTTCATGCATAACTATTGAATTCTAAAGTGATTGTTTATTCTGATCATGCAGCCCTTAGATATTTGATGAAGAAGAAAGATGCCAAACCACGTTTGATTCGATGGATTCTTTTACTCCAAGAGTTTGATATCGAAATCAAGGACAAGAAGGGAAGCGAAAACGTTGTAGCAGATCATTTGAGCAGAATTGTGAAAGAGGAGGAGACGTTGCCTTTGCAAGAGTCTTTTCCGGATGAGCAACTATTTCGTTTGGAGACACATGCACCTTGTTATGCTGATATTGTGAATTATTTAGTTACTAAGACTTTTCCTAGTACATTTTCGCAGGATACCAAGATAAGGACTAAAAAGATGTCAAGATACTACATTTGGGATGATCCATATCTTTGGAAGCATTGTAGTGATCAAATTATTCGACGTTGTGTCCCACAAGAAGAGCATAGGCCGATCCTAGCTTTTTGTCACTCTGAGGCGTGTGGAGGTCACTTTGGACCAAAACGGACAGCCCTTAAGGTATTGGATAGTGGATTCTATTGGCCCACACTTTTTAAAGATGCTTATACATTTTGTATGACATGTGATAGGTGCCAAAGAACAGGTAATATTGGTTCTAAAGATCATATGCCTCTTTCCCCTATAATTGTTGTTGAAATATTTGATGTTTGGAGTATTGATTTTATGAGACCTTTTCCCTCATCCAAAGGCTTTCTATATATCTTATTGGCAGTTGACTATGTTTCTAAATGGGTGGAGGCGAAAGCCACAAGGATTAATGATTCTAAAGTTGTTGCAGGATTCTTGAGAACTAACATATTTTCTAGGTTTGGAGTACCACGTGTGCTTATAAGCGATGGAGGTTCTCACTTTTCCAACAGAACTATAGAGGTTTTGCTCAAGAAATATGGAGTCACTCACAAAGTTTACACCCCATATCACCCTCAAACAAGTGGAATGGCAGAAGTATCAAATAGGGAGATCAAGCGGTTATTGGAGAAAACTGTTTGCCTAACAAGGAAGGATTGGAGCGACAGACTTGATGATGCTTTGTGGGCGTATAGGACAGCCTACAAGACGCCTATAGGGATGTCTCCCTCTAGGCTTATCTACGGCAAAGCATGCCATCTCCCGGTGGAATTGGAACACAAGGCATGGTGGGCAGTAAAAGAGTTTAACATGAATGTTGATGATGCAGGTACCCACCGAAAATTGCAAATAAGCGAGCTTGAAGAAATCAGGAACGATGCATATGATGCGTCTTGGATTTACAAGGAGAAGACGAAATTATATCATGACAAGAAGCTAAGAAGAAAAACGTTTCTAATTGGCCAAAAAGTTTTGTAATATCATTCTCGTCTTAGATTATTTCCTGGAAAATTGAGATCACTTTGGGTTGGTCCTTATATTGTTACTAACGTGTTTGCTCATGGTGCTATAGAAATTAAAAGTGAAGTCTCAGGTAAAATTTTTAAGGTGAATGGTCATCGACTAAAGCCTTATTATGAACCTTTTGAAGAGCAACTTGAGGAAATTGATGTTGGAGAACCACCAAGATCTGAATGAACATGGAGAAGAGTCTAAGCTAATGGACTATAACCAACTAAGCGCTACATGGGAGGCAACCCATTTCAATCAAAATTGTGAAGGAGCCATCAACGAGAGTTTGAATTTTCTAAATCCCTAAACTCTTTTTGGTTGAATTGTATAAATGTGGACTTGAGAATTTATCATATACTTAGAAATTATAACATTATTTCTTATTTACATTGAGGACAATGTAATTTTCTAAGTGTGGGGTAGTGGTACATGTTTCACATGGTTGAATTTGTTTTGAATCTTTTGTTTGAGTCATAAAAAGAAAAGAAAAATACAAAATCGGAAAAATCCAGGAAAAAAATAAAAAAATTCGTTGCTTTTGTTTTTAGATTTTCATAGGTTTTTGTTTTTGATTTTGTTTGAGTCTTAGGTGCCCCTAAATAAGTCTATGATGATTATATCTTTGAATGCATAGATGATGATTTTGCATGATCATAAGATTAAATTGTGAGTTTCATGGATATTATGATTGGTATGAATTTGTGAGATTTTGATTGATATATGAGAAGCATGCTTGTTTGAGTTGATTTTATTCCATAACATCCTATGTGAGCTTTACAGCCTATATGCTTTCTTCATGAGTTATTATTATAATTAGGCAGAAATTTTTCAAATCTCATTGTTCTTTGCATAATCAATAACTATGTGCTATAGCTTTTTGATGGACTCTAGAATGCTAGAACTTGCTCTTGTTGAATTTTGAGACTATTATTCATGACTATGCTATGATTTTGAATATGATTGAAAAGATCTTGTTAAGATTACCACCAAAGCCAAACAAAGCATGTGCCTAATTTGTGTCCGTCGTGGGACTCCTTAGTTTTACTCCCATTGAGCCTATATTTAGCCATTTTCTTTCATCACCATGATACACATACCTTGAACTCAGAATAGTTTAACCCTTTCCCTTACTATCAAGACTTGGTGAAGCTGAATTTTATTGTGGAATTGTACTTTGATGTGATGATGTGAAGCAAGTGTGGGGTGAGCCAATGTAAAATTATAAAAAGAAATTAACATGTTGAATAAACAAAAATAAAAAGAAAAGAAATCGGACAGAAAAAGAAAACAAAATTCGATCCGAGAAAAAGAAAAATTTTCGGCAAAATAAAAGAAAAGAAAAAGTAGGGATAGAATTCTTGTTGTGGATTTAGAGATTGTTTGATAATTGAAGGTCTTTTATTGTTATATTTGACATTTGTCCTTGTTCACTATGTTTTGGGGAAGAAAAGAATGAAGTTTGGGTCCAAAATGATGAAATTTGGCCCTTTAATTGAAGTCATAAGGAGTATTGAGCTTCGCTCAGTCTTGGTGACATTGTTATCACCACCATTCTAAATGAGAATTCCTTATGCCTAACCCCATTATCCCCTCTATTTTGATCTTTTCATGATTCTTAAAATTGGTAAACTTTGATTGTGGAGATTTTCTCAAGGGTAAGCATTGATTTTGGTCCATTTGTGCACATAATTGTTACATAAGATTTTGCATAAAATACTATTCACAAAGTGCTTTTATTTGATGAAATATGTAAGCTATTTGTTGCCTTACAATCTTTTCTCTTGCATATACTTTGAGTGAATATTGCCATAATCATGTGTGAAAAGAAGAGAGTATGCCTAGTGAGGAGAATTGGATCAACTTGACATGTTTACATGCTTATTTTTCTCACTTCTGACTTATTCAAATCATGATTACTATCTATGACGCTTGAGATTTATGTGCTTACATTTAAAATTCTTAACTTGAAAGCTATGTGTTTTAAAGATCCTGAGACAATCATTTAGGGGCAGTAGTAGTTTTAGTAGAGTCTTGTATTTTGTTTTGTTAAGGGACTAGCAAAAGCTAAGTGTGGGTAGTTGATAGAAGCATAAAATGCGACGTTCTTAATGTGTTTTTACTCCCATTTATCCAATGTTTAACCCTTATTGTTGTAAGATAGAGTCATGTAATTGAGTCTTGAGTTTTGGTTGAGTTTAATGTGAGAACGTGCTTAAATAGAAGAATTTGGACAGAAATTATCAAAAGCCTATTCGAAAAGTCTCTGAGATTTTTTATTGAATCTGTAGAACATAAACTTTGCTTTTGATAGATTTTTCTTCTCTCATATGCAGTTGACACATAAAGGATTGAGCAAGGCAAGGAGTCACTGAAATTGGAGCAAAATAAGATGCAAAGAATCACAAGTTCAAGTCGGATGCAAATCCAGAAACTTTAGCAGATTTCAGTTCACGTCACTCAACTTCCCGAATTTATTCCCGACGATTATCTGCAAAACAACTTTATACACATATGTTACCCTTCTTGTGTAATCGTTAGTATAGAACAAGTAAGGATCGTTCAATCCGGGGAAATCAAGAGCTTTGAATCACATAAAGCATTATCAAATCACATTGGGCTTTGAATTTTTACCTAAATACCTATTGAATTTTTATGAAAATAAATCCTAAACTAAATATACACATAGCACGAAATCACCTAAACGATAGGAGCATAAAATGCGACGTTCTTAATATGATATACCCTTGTTTATACTTTGTTTTATCCCTTAATATTGTAGAATCAAGTCATACAATCAAATGATGAGACTTTGGTAGAGTTGTAATAAATTCGTGCTAAGTTTAGATAAAAATGTGTAAAAAGGTTATTAGCCGATTTCTGAGTACTTGTGATAAATCTTTGGTTTTGTAAAACCTCGACCTTACTTTTGATGGATTTTTCTTCTCTAATATGCAGTAGACATGCCAAGGTTTGAGTAATGAAAAGAGTTAAAGAAATTGGAGCAAAAGAGGTGCTAGGAATCACAAGCCAAAATCAGATCCAGTAAGTTTCAGGATTTTCCTGGGCACATCACTCAACTTTCAATAATTCTCTAGGATGTACCACAAGGAACTAGAAAGCGTGCCACATATGCACAGAAATCTCTACAAGTCTAGTTTCTATAAAACTTAGAATCATATCAAAAGCTTTCATAAGGAGAAAGTTATGCCAGTTGCAAGACAGCAAGGTCACTGCCTTGCCGAGAAAACCAACCTACTTCCCATTTTCACTCTTTTGTGTTTTTGATTTGTCATTTTGGCATCCGATTGCACCATTAAAGATTGTCCAAGCCTAATAAAGGATAGAGAGTCAGCCAAACCAAAAAGAAGTCAAAAATTTGAAGAGAAAGCTTTCCTAGCTCGGCTAGGAGAAAGCTGCCGATAGGGTGTGTCCATGGACCAAAGTTCATCATGAAGAGTTGCTGAGTCCATAAGGGATATCCATGAAGCATTGTAGCCCAATCCAAGGGAGAAATCGGCAGAAGACAAGTCCTAGAAGAACCAATAAAGGAAGGAAGTCAAAACCAGATTGCTTAATTAAGGAATCCTCTTGCCGATTTGGACTAGGATTTGTGTTCCTAGTTTCTGCTGATTTTGATTCAGTTTTTCCCCTATATAAAGCTTCATCTTTCATATAGAAAAATCATCTCATCTCAAGCACAAGTACCAGCCAAAAGCTCTACCATGTCTCTCAAACACCAAACACCAAACACCAAAAACACATACCGAAACCCGATTCCATCACCATCACAATTCCGTACCAACTTACTGCCTACTGCTGTGCCTTCTCCACCACAGCTTAAGGAGTCTTCAAGGTTCTTAAAGTGTGATCCATTCCCCCTATGGCTATTGTATTCTTTTTTGTTTGTGTAGTTTGTAAGAATTTATTTCAATTCTTGATTTTTCTTGAAACTATGTATGAACCGATTCTTGTATGTTTATAATTTGGTTTTTCTGAATTTTAACTTGTGAATTTCGTATGCATAGTTAATTAGAGCAGTGGTATTAGATGCATGTTTAGGACTTTAAATCGGTTAGTAATCTAAGGTGAGAGCATGAAAATCGATACTTGGTGTTGTCTTTGAACATGATCTAGGTATTAGGTTTAATCGGCTAGAGTAATAACAAACTAAGTCATACTTAATCGTCGCTTTGATTTGTGTTACTCACTTAGGGCTATTAATCTTAGAACTTGCATGCTAGATAAGATGATTGACAACCTTACTTGTTTACATGTTTTCGATTTTAGACTTTTGTGCTTAAATGTTAACTCTTAACCAGATTAGCATAAAATTTAAGATTTAGAACTAGAGTTGGTCCTAAAAACATTAGAAGTCTTACAACTAGGTACATAGCGAGAGATCTAGTTGTGATCGAAACTTATTTGAGTCTAAAACGTGCAAAATACTTGTTCCTTACTTTCTCGCATGCGTGTCTACATGTTAAAGAGTCTTATGTGCTAAATGCTTTGTGTGAAAGATGATGATCACTTCCACATACTAGAAATAGGTTTAAATTTCGCATCTTTAGGTTTTAGGGCAACCTTGCTGCCGATTCTTCTCTCCCCCAAAATTGTGACTATTTTATGGTTGTATATATGTGAATATTGTCCAACATTCTCATGTTTCAGGTACCCTTTATCCCTGGCTAGAACGATCCCTACTTGCATATATTATTAACGATCTTTTGTAGGGTTTATCATTGCTTGCGTGCCTCTGACATGGTTATGTCACCGGAGGAGGGGGAGCCGCACCCTCTAACATTACTTATCCTCCTTTGGAGGCCGACAAGACCTGAGAAATTGAATTGAGGAGTGGATTCCTCCATAAGTTGAAGTCGTTTTATGGATTACCAAGTGAGGATCCGAACAAGCATTTGCAATGGTTCAACTTCACCACTGAATCTATGTATCCAAGAGGGACCGACTTGCAACACTTCAAGATGAAGGCTTTTCCGTTCTCATTGGAGGATCAAGCAAAGAAGTGGTTGTTTGAGGTACCTAGTGGCCGAATTACTTCATGGAATACTATGGTGGATGAGTTTCTACTCAAATACTTTCCCGCTTCACGTATCACGGATTTGAGGAAGCAAATAACAAGTGTGAAGCAAGCCGGAGATGAAACTTTCTTTAACTACTACAAGAGGTTCAAGTCCCTCGTCTCTTTGTGTCCATCGCATGGCATTAGCGATGGACTCTTGTTGCAATATTTCTATGAGGGATTGCGCTTAATGGAGAGGGAGTTTTTTGATTCGGCCGCGGGAGGTAGTTTCTTGGAGTTGGACGCTACACCGGCAAGAAATTTGTTGGAAGTTCGAGCTTTGAACGACCAACAATTTGGCATGGCACGCGACAATGTCATGAGGAGCGAGAAAGTCTATGACACGTCTTCGAGCTCAAAATTAGAGGAGAAAGTTGACAAGCTTGCCGATTTGGTGATTAGTATGATGAAAGGGAAGCGTACCTTAGTTTGTGGCATATGCACCGAGAACCATGACACCGAGCAATGCCCTCAACTTGGATCGAATGAGGGAGTAGAGGAGTGCAACACCATTGGTTTTCAAGGAGGCCAAAGGTACGGAAATTTCAACCCGAGGTTCAACGATCATCCAAACTTTAGGTGGTCGAACAATGACAATGGGTTTAGGGGACCTATACAGCCGAGCTAAGGGGCTGCCCCTTATCAACCGAGGGCACCTTATGTCCCACGAGCATCCTTTCAACCGAGCCATGTCCCAATGCAGCCAAGCCAAGTGCAAAGTGGAACAAGCAATCCCAACTACGATGCCTTGATTCAATCTCTCTCGAGTGCTACTCAAGCGTTGCTTGCGGGGCAACAAAATCACTTGAAGGACATAGGTGAGCTCAAGACTCAAATGGGGCAAGTAGTGGACTTCATGGGAAGATTTACCGAGCAAGACAAGTTGTCAAGAAACACAATTCCAAGTCCAAGGAATGAGCAAGCGAAAGTGATCAAAACTCGAAGCAGAAAGGAGTTGTTGCCTCTGAGGAGTCCCAAAAAGTTGAGCATACCACTCGATACAATCGAAGAAGAGGAGCAAGCGGCCAGCAGCCTACCTACTGCAGAGCAGCCTGCCTTGCGGACTGTGCTGCCGAGGCAGAGAGAGAGGTTGCCGAGCGCAAGGTTAATGCCGAGAGGGGTGCTGCCGAGGCAATGAGGAAAAACGAACTTGAAAAAGATCATGCGACTTCAAAGAAGGAATGTGTGCCGAGCCAAGTGCAAAAAGGAGGGATGCCGAAGTCAAGGATTCCATTCCCTTTGCGCTTTGCAAGATCAAAGAAGGACAAGTCCGACGAGGAAGTGTTGGAGATTTTTCGGAAAGTGCCGGTCAACATCCCTTTGTTAGAATGCATAAAGCAAGTTCCTAAGTATGCTAAATTTCTCAAAGAGTTGTATACCACAAGGGAAACTCGCGTGGTGACTATGAACAAAAAGATGTCGGTCGTTATTCAAAGAAAGTTGCCACAAAAAATGAAGGAACCGGGAAGCTTCAATGTTCCTTGTGTGATCGGCAACACTAGGTTCGATGATGTTATGTTAGATTTGGGAGTGTCGATCAATGTCATGCCTCTCAACGTTTATCAAACGTTGAGCATATGACCTCTCAAGAAGGACAATGTCATCATACAACTAGCGCATCGCTCAAGCAAGTATCTGGAGGGCTATGTTGAAGACGTGCTTGTGCAAGTGAACCAATTGATCTTTCCGGCCGATTTCTATGTGGTAGAGATAGAAGACTCACCGGTCAATAGTACTCAATTGCTAATTGGCCGGCCCTTTATGAGAACGGCAAGGACAAAGATCGATGTGGCCGAGGGCAATTTGACAATGGAGTTTGATGGGGAGGTAATAAAATTCAACGTTTTCGATACCATGAAATACCCCATTGTTGACTTGAAAGAGTACCGAGCCAATGATGTTTTGGAGGAGGTCGAGCAAGTTATGTCAACCTCCCTTGATGCATAGCAACGAGCCCTTGAGCAAGGGATCGGTTTTGAAAAGGAGGGAACACGAGTTGAGGTAGAAGAAGAAAGCTATACCGAGCCTAGCATGAGAGAAGTGGTTGCCGAACTCAATGCAGCCCCTATATACACTTCGAACTCGTTCTTGTCAATACCAAGTGCCACAAAAAATTTTCGACCAAGTGTGGATGAGTGATGGTGACCAAAATGCGTGCACAATTTGTACCTGTAAAATAATCTCATACATATAATACCCTTCTTGTGTTGATTGTAGTATTGACAAGTAGGGATCGTACTATCCGGGGAAATCAAGGGCATTTAATTTCATAAAGCATCACATAATAATAGGGGGGGGGGGGGGGGGGGGGGGGTTGGAAATTGTATCTAATATCTACTGAAAATTACGAAAATAAAACCTAAATTAATATATACATATGATCAACATCTTTCACACATAACACTACACACAAAACTCACATAACACATAACAATTTCACACAAGGTAATAATATAGCAAACGACAAGTATTCAAGATTAGTTTTAGTTCCAATTTAATTAGAGCCTTCGCGTTCATCTAATTAGCAAAACTCCTTAATTATTTAGAACTAGCTTCGCGCATAATCCCAAACATAGTATTAAATAGTTTAAAGACACTTCGCGTAGAAATTAAACCAAGAAACACATAAGCACAATGAGTCGAATTGGAGACATATTAGCAAGTATGGCGTCACCTCATCTCACATCGATATATAAATTTTCAGAATTACTCTAGCCCTTAGAACTAGTACAAGGTGAATCAACTTTATGTTTATAATCCACCTCATATTATATTCGGCAAGTGAAACCAATACACAAGGTTCAGCCAGGATCAAGGCTGCCCTCATGGATCGATTTATATGCATATGAATTCAGAAAATAAACCAAAATAAAATCAAGAACACATGCGATTTTAACTATATCATAAACCCTGATTAATTTCGTCACATGTTATGTTCATAAATTAAACAAATAGAAAACCAAAACACATAACAGAATTTCGGAAATCCAAAGTAAAATTTATAAAACCAAAACAACATACATCAATCCATTCAATCTTCATGGACAAAGTATTGAATTTATACAGAAAATATAAAGCCATTAGAGATGTTCGAATTACACTTTTGAAGAACCTTGCAAGACTTCAACAAAGATGAATTCGGCAAAGGGAAGATGGTGCGAATTTGATGTAGGGGAATGGTACAGCTGTTCTACTTTCTGTATGGGATTTTTTTGGAGTTATTTTGGCAGAGCTTTGGCTTGTGAAAGTGAGAGAGAAGAGATAGATTTTCTGAAAATGTGCCGAACTATATATAAGGGAGCAAGAGGAACTAGGGTTTTATCTCTTAGGGTTTTGGCACAAAGGTATTGGTGCCGAATTCTTCATCTTTTCCTTGCAAGGTAAGTCTTGATTTTTCCTTCTTTTGTTTGCCGAATTATTCCTTGTATAATTACTGAATATTCCTCCCTTATTTAATTCGGCAAAACCTAAATGAATGTGGAGAGAATTAAGTCCACATTCATCCTTGAATTTCTCTTTTAATTTCAGCATCAAACTCCTTCCTTTTTCTTCTCTTTGCTGTGAATTTCCTTCCTTATAGCTTTTAGGACTCTTTGATTCTTCCCATACAAGTTTCGGCATTAATTCATGCATTCCTTTCTTTTTCTTCAGCATTGAAATCTTTCCTTGTCCTTGTTGCATTTGAATTCTTTTCCTTCCCGATTTCTTCATTTAATTTGCTTCCAAAATTCTTCATTTATCTCATCTTTAATTCCTGAAAATAATAGAGAAAAATATATTAATAAAAGAAGATAAATTGTAGCACAATATCTTAAGAACAAGTCATGATTCAATAAGGATTCCTGCTTTCATTAGGACTCCTCATTCGACATAGTATCCTAGTTGAATAAGGTTTCCTAATTTCAATCAAACTCTTCGCAACTTCGTCGTTTTTAGAAACGTCGAAATATTTTAGACTCCTAGTTCGATTAGGATTCCTAGTTCAATTAGGATTCTTTAAGAATTGCACACTTGTCACGTTTTAAGCTCTTTTCATCAATAACTCTGCTAAAGACTCCTGACTCGATTAAACGACTCTATATTACAACAATAAGAGTTAAACAATTGCATAAATGGGGATAAAACACATTAAGAATGTCGCATATTATGCTCTTATCAAAGAGGCCCCAAAGTTAGAACTAAAAGAGCTCCATAGTCACTTAAAGTATGTTTATCTTGGAAAAGAAGATACTTTATCGGTTATTGTGTCTTCATCGCTCAGTAAGAAGCATGAAGTGGATTTAATCCGTGTACTTAAAAAGCATAAAACCGCCATAGGTTGGACCTTGGTGGATATCAAGGGAATAAGCCCTACAACATGTGTTCATCGTATCTTACTAGAGGAAGGTGCGAAGCCAACAAGGGAAGGGCAAAAATGTCTCCCCCGCCAATGATGAAAGTCGTCAAAGACGAAATTATTAAGCTTCTTGATTGTGGCGTCATCTACCCTATTTCGGATAGCAAGTGGATCTCACCGTGCAAGTAGTTCCTAAGAAAAGTGGTGTAACGATTGTGAAGAATGAGAAGAATGAACTTGTACCACAAAGGCTAGTAACTGGTCATCGCATGTGTATTGATTATAGGAAGCTCAATGCAACAACGAGGAAGGATCACATGCCTTTGCCATTCATGGATCAAATGCTAGAGAGGCTAGCCGACCACAAGTACTATTGCTTTCTTGATGGCTATAGTGGATACAACCAAATCGCCATACACCCGGATGATTAAGAGAAGACTACTTTCACATGTCCATTTGGCACATTTGCTTATAGGAGGATGTCATTTGGCCTATGCAATGCACCCAGTACGTTTCAAAGATGCATGTACAACATCTTCTCTGACTTTATTGAAAATAAGATCGAGGTCTTCATAGATGACTTTAGCGTATATGGACACGACTTCGACTCATATTTAGAGAACTTTGAGAATGATACGACCCGAACCTCGAGTTAACGTTTGATAGTTTTATCTTTTATTTTACGTTACGGGAATTGTTTTTATGATTCGAAAATTATAATATTGACCCGACGAAGAATTTTATTTCTCGACGAGAAAGTAGACGTTGTTACGAGTTTGTGGGTTGGTTTTTACGGAGCATTGTTTGAACATCAGAACTATTTTTAATAATTTTTGGAAGTTGGTGTTATCTAAGAATTTATTAAAAATAGATTTTAAAGTCGGTTTGATTTGGACCCTTGATTAAGATTGACCGCAAGATCTGGACCGTTGGATTTTGGGAATAAATAAGGAGGATTAGCTTCAGTTGCAAGAGAACAGAGCCTGGACCGACTCGGTCTCGAGCTGCTCTGCAGCGATGGAGCCCGCTCCTCCTCTCCTCTCTCTTCCGGCCGTCTCTTGGCCTGGCATCGATGGCTGCAACTTCGTCTTAAGGTGGTGGTCTTATATGTGGTTTCGGTTTCCAGAGAAGAGCCTTTGAGAAAGAGAAACAAAGAAGAGAAGGTGATGACTTCTCCGATTGGTTTTCCGATTCCGGCACATTCGAGGTAGCTCATCAATATCGGTGGCTTCGTCTCGACTTCCTCTACATGTCTGTGGTTACAATTTTCCAAGAAAAGCCTTGAGGAGGGAGAATCGCTTAATTGAAGCTCTGAGTGGTTTCCTAGGTTTTGGGTTATGTGTTCTCCAATGAATTTCCATTTTCTCCGGAGGGCTGATTTTGTTTCAGGTAACGAAATTGGTTCTTGAGCTATACTATATGTGCCTGTAACATTGATTTTCGGTTTTGGTCTTGGTTGGAAGAATTGGAGTATGGGGATTTATTGTGCCTGAGGACGGTGGTGGTTGTTTCCTTGTGTTCTTGCTTGGCTAGGGTACTGAATTTGATTGGGTGGACTGAGATGGTTGATTTTTGGAGAAGTTGGATTTTGGGCAGTGTGTTGCTTGGCTGTGTACGGTGGCAGGAATGGCTGTAGTGGCTGGTGGTTCATTATTTCTGGGTTTGGTTTTGGTTAGCAGAATGAATTTGATGGATTATAGAAGATTTGATATATATGGTCCCTTTGTTGTTCGTAAGTGAGGGAAGAACAGTAGATATGTTCTTATCATGATTTTGTTTTGCAATTATGGAATTGGTTGGGTTGTTAAGGTTGCATACCGGTGATCTTGCTTGGTTGCTATTAATGATATTTGAATTCAATAAATGGAGGAGATGGCTTGGGGCTTTATTGTTCTAACTTTGGGTTTTGCTGCTAGGACGGGTTTACTGCATATGCGTATGATTATCAGATATATCTTGGGATTACAGTTGGATGATGGAGAGGTTTATTGTATTGGTATGATAGCATTGTTGAAGGATTTATTGAAATTAAGAAAGGGCGGTAGATGTATTGGTGTTTATGTTCTTCTGTTAGTAATTGTGAAATTGGTTAAATTGTGAAGAATGATCATTCCGTACCAATTATTGATTATGCTTGGATTACAGAGCTGGAAGAGGTAGGTGGTGGGTAGGATAATTGGCTCCTTGGAAAATATGGAAAGCTACGATTAATTATAAAGTTCTGTTGTTTGACACATTGGTAAATTATCAAGTTTGGGAAGTATAAATGAAGGAATAGTCTTAATGGTGGAGGAGTAGTCAGATGTAAATGGAATCAAACATAATGGTTAGTGAAAAGTGTTTATGGGTGTCCAGAGTATACTCGGAAACCATCGGAAAAGTTAGAAGAAATTGTGGAATTATTAGTTGGGTGTCCAGAGTAATTCTGAAAACTTGGATCGGTGATTAGAGTGCCACTGAGTTAAGAAGGTGGAAGTAATTAGCTTAACTCTATTTAGAGTTGTGTAATTTGGAAACTATCAGAGAAGATGAGAGAAATAGAGAAATAAGGAAGTGGGTGTCCTTAGTAATTATCAAGGACTTACTTATACAACTTTGAAGTGATTGGTCAGCTCTATCTGAACGGAGATTCGATTCAAGGAATGAATGCATACTTGCAATTTCCAGTCCTTATTTCAGAATGCTTGTCGTTCTGTTTCTGGTTTCGTCTAGCATCGGAGATAACTTCGTTTCCATATCGAGATATTACTCGACGTGACGAGAGATCTGAATAGCGGCGCGCTCGGCCGTACTGTGAGTGGATTTTTATTTTAAATAAATGCATGCATAATTATTTTAATGAAATGCAGTTTATTTTAAATAAATGATTTGAGAAGCATGAGAATTCATATAATTAAAATGATATTGATATTTAAAAGAAATGTGGTTTTGGGTTATACATTTACTACTGTCTTAATAGTACATATTTTAACCGGAAATGAGATTTCCGGAAATGGTATGATTTGATAAATCATACTTAATCGTTTTTATTGTATTTTATATTTGAAAAACCGGAAATGATATTTTCGGGGAGTTTATGATTTCACGACATGTGAGACATGTCGATGTTATGTATTCTTTTCAATATTATTTTTATGACATTGAGGCATGTCGGATATATATATGTTTCTTCGAGACTATGATTCTATTTTATTTTATATATATATATATATATATATATAAGCCTCAGATGTGCGGTCAGAGACCGTACTGATTTATGATATATAAGGGGAAACGTACTTTCGGTTTTGTTTTCGGATTTTCACCATATCAGGGTCCAGATATATATTGATACTAGCTAGCTTAACCGCCTGATCCCATGCGAGGTGACGACATGACCATATATGTCAGATTCACGCTCGGTGGTCGACGTGTACAGGCATAATGTAGGACGCTATACAGAGCCTTGGAGGCTCGACCCTTAGTCTGGGAGGCTTAATATTAAATGGTGGTAATGACGTTCCCCTATTCTATTATATGACTAATGTGATTGATCATGATTTTCATATTATTTGATTTTCAGGAATATTTTCTCTATGAGACTTTCTGTTATTTAATAAATTTCCGAACCAGCGGGGCTGGGGTTTTTATATGACCAATGAGATTGGTCATAAAATATTATGAATTGATTTTCTAAAGAATATTGTTTTGAATATATATAAACAAAATAATTATTTGTTTAATTGGATTATATCAGCGAGGATGATTTTTAAGTACGATTTTCTTAAAACGTGGGACGTTTTATTAAAATGCATGCATTGTGGTTTTTAATTCTAAAATATTGGGAAAGTAATATGATATTTTCATTTAAAGTATTATATTAAATTATTTTATTTTTATCTACTCACTCTAACGTTTTTTTTAATTTACTTTTTCCTGGGCCTTCGTTTTAAATCGCCCAGCTTACAGACTAGTTTATTTGAGATCAAGAGTACTCGGAGTCGAGGCACAGTCATCGTCGTCTTTGCTTCCGCTTGGTGGGATCTGTTGATCCTTTATTTTTTTAATTTGTGTTTCCAGTTTAATGTATTAGATTGCTCTGATTACCTGTGAGCCTTTGAATATTAGATGAATTTGATTTTGTGTTTATCTGTGGCGGTGGTTGTGTTTGGGGAGCAGATGGTTTCAGGTGTTGAGGTTGGAACTAGAATTAAAAGTGTTTTTATTTGTTGCAGGTTTTAGGGTTGTCTATCTTAAGATTGACTTGTCGATTTATTGATAGAGTTAATCTTAAAGTAGTCCCCGCAGGACCCTATCCGGGTTTCAGGGTGAAATTTGGTTCGGGTCCTGTCAGAGAAGATACTTGAGAGGTGTGTAGAGACTAACCTTGTATTTAATTGGGAGAAATGTCACTTCATGGTGAATCAAGGTATATTTCTTGGCCATATCATATCCGAGAAGGGCAATGAAGTTGGCAAAGCAAAGGTGGAATTGATCCAACACTTGCCAAGCCCTACATGTGTTAGAGACGTGTGAAGTTTCCTTAGACATGCCGGTTTCTATCAACGATTTATCAAAGATTTTTCCAAAGATGCTAAGGCAATGAGCGAACTACTACAAAATGATGTGTCATTTGTGTGGAGTGATGCATGCGAGCAAGCATTTATTCGGTTAAAGGAGAAGCTTTGTTCGGCACCAATACTTGCTTCACCAAATTGAGAGTTGCCATTTGAGTTGATGTGTGATGAAAGTGACTATGCCATGGGAGCCGTGCTCGGCCAACATGTGGACAAGAAGCCTTGTGCGATTTACTATGCCTCGATGACTTACAATGATGTTCAACTCAACGACACCACAACGGAGAAAGAATTTTTGGCGGTAATTTTTGCTTTGGAAAAATTTCGATCATATCTTTTGAATTCCAAAGTAATTGTTTATAGTGATCATGCCGCTTTAAGGTATCTTATGACAAAGAAAGATGTCAAGCCGAGACTTATTCGATGGATTCTCCTACTTTAAGAGTTTGACATTGAGATTAAAGATAAAAAAGGAGTAGAGAATGTTGTAGCCGATCACTTGAGTCGTACTGTCAAGGAGGAGGATCGGCTACCCCTATTGGAAAGTTTCCCGGATGAGCAACTTTTTCGGATCAATACAACAAGTGAACCTTGGTATGCCGACATTGCAAATTTCCTTGCAACTCGTCACTTTCCAAGTGAGATGTCGAGCCACCTCAAGAACAAGATCAAGAAGCAAGCCCGGCATTACCTATGGGATGAGCCGTACTTGTGGAAACAATGTAACGATTAAGTGATAAGGAGATGTGTTCCGGAAGAAGAGCATCGGTCCATCCTTGCCTTTTGTCATAGTGAAGCTTGTGGTGGACACTTTGGCCCCAAGAAAACGGCATTGAAGGTCTTTAATTGTGGATTCTTTTGGCCTACAATTTTCAAAGATGCATACATGTTTTGTAGAGCATGAGATCAGTATCAAAGGATGGGGAACATAAGCAAACGTGATCAAATGTCTCTTATCCCTATTATTGTTGTCGAGATCTTTGATGTATGGGGCATAGATTTCATTGGACCATTTCCATCAAGCAAAGGGTTCCTTTACATATTGCTTGCGGTTGATTATGTGTCCAAGTGGGTTGAAGCAAATGCTACACGCACCAATTATGTCAAGGTGGTTGCCAAATTTCTCAAGGCTCATATCTTCTCACGATTTGGAGTTCCATGAACTGTGCAATCACACCATCGAGGCCTTATTGAAGAAGTATGGTGTCACACATAAGGTATCTACACCTTACCATTCTCAAACAAGTGGCATGGCCGAGGTAAGTAATCAAGAGATCAAGCAAATACTAGAGAAAATCGTTGGACCTTCGAGGAAGGATTGGAGTGATCATCTCGATGATGCCTTCTGGGCTTATAGATACGCATACAAAACACCGATATGTATGTCTCCTTTTCGGTTAACTTATGGTAAAGCATGTCACTTACCGGTAGAGCTCGCGCACAACGCATGGTGGGCCGTCAAAGCTTTTAATATTGACATTGATGAGGCCGGCCTTCATAGGAAGCTTCAACTCAACGAACTTGAAGAAATACGTAATGAAGCCTATGATGCCGCATGGATATACAAGGGGAAGACTCGAGCTTACCACGAAAAGATGCTTCGAGGGAAGAAGTTTCAAGTTGGCTAAAAAGTTCTCTTATTCAATGCACGACTTAAGTTTTTTCCGAGCAAGTCACGCTCACGATGGGTTGGCCCATACATCGTTGCTCAAGTCATGCCATATGGTGCGATAAAAATTCAAAGTCTCACCATCAATGAAACTTTCAAGGTAAATGGTCATCGACGAAAGCATTATTACGAAGGATTCACTAAGCATACGTTGGAAGAAGAAGACCTGCGGAGTCCACCACATCATGTCACAGCCATTACCTCGGCTGTAACTCTGGCTGCCACTCCTGCCGATAGCAGCCACCGAGAAGCTTGTGCATGCGGAGCAGCAGCCTACAGCGAGGAAGGGCAGCCCTCAGCCCCTGTTGATACCCTGTAGATCCCGCAATGCCACTTTGCAGCCTCCTCCAATGCGCGCAGCAGACAGGCCCCAACCACGCAGCCAAATGCCGAGCGTGACGCGCAACATGCTGCCGCAGTATCCTCGTATCCTGACACTAAGTATCTGGACGTATCCGAGATAAAATCTGACAAAATCCGGACCAGATTTCACCCTGAAACCCTGATAAGGCCCTGCGGGGACCACCTTAAGATTAACTCTATCGATAAATCAATAGGTCAATCTTAAGATAGACAACCCTAAACCTGAAACAAAATACAGAAAACTTCCATAATAACCATCCTGACTCCAGGGGCCACCTGTTCCCCCAAAATCAAACAACTTCCACTCCAAATCACAAACACAACACAATCAATTCACAGGTCATCATAGCAATCTAAATAATGAACTGGGGATACAAAAATCAAAAAGTAAAAGGATCAATAGATCCTACTAAGAGGAAGCAAAGACGACGATGACTATGCCTTGACTCCAAGTACTCTTGACCTAAAAAAAACTAGTCTCCAAACTGGGCGATTTATAACTAAGGGCCCAAAGGAAAGTAAATTAAAAACGTTAGAGTGAGTGGATAAAAGAACAATAATTTTACTATAATACTTTAAATAAAAGTATCATATTAGTTTCCCAATGTTTTAGAAATAAAAACCACAATGCATGCATTTTAATAAAACGTCTCATGTTTTAAGACGATCATAATTAAAAATCAGCCCCGCTGATATAACAAATAAACAAATAATATTTTTGTTTATATATATATTTAAAACGAAATATTTTTGAAAATCAATTAATAATATTTCACGACCAATCCCATTGGTCATATAAAAACCCAGCCCCGCTAGTTCGGGAATTTATTAAATAACAGAAAGTCTCAAAGAGAAAATATTCCCGAAAACCAAATAATATAAAATCATAACCAATCTCATTGGTCATATAATAGGGGAAGGTTAGCACCATTTAATAGTAAGCCTCCCAGGCTAAGGGTCGAGCCTCCCAGACTCAATAGCGTCTCACGCTAAACCTCTACACATGTACGTCGACCACCGAGCGTGAATCTGATCTATATGGTCAAGTCGTCACCTCGCTGATGGAAGCCTAAGCTCACACACAATAATAACCCTACAAAATATCGTTAGTAGTATGAGCAAGTAGGGATCGTTCTAAGCCGGGGATTAAGGGTACCTGAAATATGAGAATGTTAATACAAATATTCACAAATACATATGCACACAATTGTCACACTTATATACATATATACATATTCACACGAAATTATGGGGGATAAAAGGCTCGGCAGCAAAGCTGCCTTTAAATTCCTAGACATGAAATTAAAGTCCTAATTTACTATATACAAGTGATCATCATCTCTCACAAAATATTTAGCACCAAAGACTTTTTAATAAGTAGATTCGCATGCAAGAAGGTAAGAGACAAGTATTCAGCATGTTCAAGACTCAAATTAGTTTAGACCATAACTAGAGCTTCCGCTCTGTACCTAGTTACTAGACTCCTCAAGTTCTTTAGAACAAACTTCCGTTCTAGCCCTAAAGATTTTTATGCTAATCCGATTAAGACTTAACATATATCGCACAAGAGTCTTAAATCGAAAACATGCAAACAAGCAAGGTTGTCAATCATCTTATTTAACATGCAAGTTTTAGCTAAGGTATTACCCTAGGTGAGCTCAACAAATCAAAACAACCGTCAGGCCTATAGTTTTATTTGTTATAACTCGGGTTAGATGAAACCTAACATCTAGATTTACATGCTTCCAACCAATACTAATGCTTCGGTTTTTAAGTCACACCCTTAGATTACTAACCAATTTAAATCCTAAACATGCTTCTAATACCACTGCCCTAATTATCCAACATACAAAATCCACAAGTTACATATTACAAATTAGCATGCAAAATTCATTGTTCTTGTCGAAACCTAAACTTAAATCTAAGCATCAATTCAAACAAATCTTTAACATACAATTCATAAAACCAAAATTGATTCATACATAGACATATAAACCAACACCAAACATACATGAGTGTTTCATAGACAAAACTAAACATAACTAAACAAAAATTACAAAACCGAAGAAGGGAGTGGATCACACTTTGAGACACCTTGAGAGCTTCACGTTGTGTGGATCCGGCGAAGTATGGAGGCTGGGGTAAGGTTGCACGGCAGTGAGTCACGTCGGCAGTAGATTATGGAGGCAGAAAGTCCAAGGTCCTGCAAGAGCAGAAACTTGGTTGAGGTGAGGTGAAGGTGGTTTTCGGTTTAGGTTTTTGTCTAGGATCTTTGGGGAATTTTGGTAGAGTTTAGGCCTTGTGTTTAAGCTTGAGATGAGATGATTTTCAGAATGAAGAAGTGAGGCTTTATATAGAGGAGAGGCTGCCGGCAACCCTAGTGCAAGAGGAATTCAGAAAACCAAGTTGGTTAAGGATTTGAAACCTTCCTTTTCAAAGTCTAATTAGGTTTTGTTTTTCTGAAAATTCTTCAAGGCATGGGCTTCACAACTTCATGGACTTCTTGCATAGCATTTGGACTTCATTGGATTACATTTGATCCACCAAAAATTGTCCAAAACTTGCCGGCACACATTGCCGGCAGCACAGCAGCCGATCGGCAAGCAATCCTAGCTCGACTAGGATTGCTACTTTTCTTCAATTTTTCCTTCAATGCTCGGCATGGTGTCATCCTCTAACCTTCCTTAAGCTTGAACCATCTTCAAATATGCATTTGTACACCATTTGGTCCATTGAAAACAGAATTTGCAAAAAGGAGGCAGTAGCATCCTGGAATCGGCAGACTTGATGTTGTTGCAGTAACTCCGGCATATCTCCCTCCTCGGAGCTCCAATTGATGCGATTCCAAGTCTCAGATAAACTAGACACACATGGTACCTCCATATAAAACAGTTTGAACAAATTCCTTGTGAGTCGACGGGAATGATTTTTCGAAGTTGGGACACAGTCCCAGGAAAATCCTGGAAGTCCCTGGATTGGTTTGCTCGAACTGCTGTTTTGCAGCCATCTTTTGGGCGACTTCCCGAACTCCGATTGATCTGAAATTTTAACATAACATTCCTCAGTATATGAATAATACACACACCAAATTTCATTAAACTCGGATGATGGAGGTGTTATCCAAGCACAAAGTACCTGCAAAACAACTTCATACACATAATACCCTTCTTTTGTCAATTGTAGTTAGGATAAGTAGGGATCGTTCTATCCGGGGAAATCAAGGGCTTTCAATCACACAAAGTGTTGCACATGGAAAGGGGGGTGTCGAATTTTTATCTAATTGCCTACTAATTTTTTACGAATTTAAATCCTAAATTATTATTTACAATTGATCAACATCTTTCACACAAACACAAGACACAAAACTCATTACACATGCAACGAAATTAAAACAAGTAATAGGGGCTGCAAGCAAATATCGAATTCAAGATCAATTAAGTTCCAATTTAATTAGAGCCAACGCGGTATATCTAATTATTCAAAACATCACAAGTATTTAGAATCAACTACGCGTGTAATCCTAAACATGGTACTAATCGGTTTAATAACACTACGCGTAGAAAGTAAACACAAATAGCACATAAGCACAGTATGTCGAATTGGAACATGTTAGCAAGTATGGCGTCACTCATCTCACATCGACATGTAAATTTCCAGAATTACTCTAGCTCTTAGATAAATACACATTAAAATCAACTATGCGTATGATCCAACATGTATTAAATCGGCAAGTGAATTCAATACCTAGATAACACTCATGGCCTTCGAATGCATCTAGACATCTCCTTCGGTTGCACACGAATTAAGGAAATAAACCTAATTAAATCAAGAAAACATGCAAAAGCCTACTGCCCATCATACCATATTCAATTACATAACATGCATAATTCGGCAATTAAACATAAGAAAACCAAACAATTATAACAAGAATTCGGAAATCCCATGAATAAATAACAAAACCAAAATTGGATCCAAGAATTAATACATAATTCATAGACAAATTAATGTATAAATACAAAGAAACAAAAGCCATTGAAATTACAATCCAAGTGACAACCTTGTTGAAGAATTCGGCAAGTGGATTGGTGTTGATGATTGGAATGATTTTATGAAAGGTGGTGGAGTATGGTTCGGCTATGTTCTTGGTGAGAATTCTTGGAAGCAATTCGGCAGAGTTTTGGCTAGTTTAAGTGAGGAAGAGAAGATGCTTTTTCGGAAATTATAGAGGAGTATTTATAGAGGAGAGAGGAAGCACTAGGGTTTCGGCAAGTCTTTTTAAGCAAAAACCGAAAACCTAACTCTTTAGGGTTTCGGCAAGACCTTTTCTCTTTCTCCAATTGTTGCCGAATCTTCTTGGTCAAAGGCTTATATATCCCTTGAATTTTCTCTTAATGAATTTCAGCAACAATTAATTGAACCGAGCTTCATATTAAGTCCACATTCATCCCTTGCTTTTATCTTTTCTTCTTTTTTGAAAATCCAAAGATAATTGCTGAATAAGTCTTCATATTATCTCTTGATTTAATCAACAAATAATCCAGCAATTATCAATGAATCTTGACTGAAACAATGTCCACATTCGGCAATAACTCATCCTTGTTTCTCTCTTGCATTTGCCGAAAATCCCAAGCATAATCTTTTCCATAATTCTTTCTCTTTGGCCGGAATTAAAGAGTTCCAAACAACTCTTCTTCTTTCTTTCTCACGGCAACAAGCTTTCCTTTTTGCCGAAATAATTCATCCAAATTCTTTTCTTTTATCTTCCATGAATTCCTGAAAATAAGATTAAGAAATAAATCACAAAGAAGATAAAAATATGTAGCACAATTATCATGAGTAAGAGTCCTGAATAGATAAGGAATCCTAGTCCAAGAAGGAGTTGTATTTTCAATGAAACTCTTTCGACATTTTAAGAAACGTCGAGCATTTGTAGACTCCTTGTTCAACTAGAACTCCTATTATCATACACTTCAATTAGGACTCAAACTTGTAGAATCCTTATCCAACTGGGATTCCTACTTTAATAAGGATTCCTTTTCCAACTAGAGTTCTAGTTGAAAAAGGAGTCCTAGTTGTAATCAAACTCTTATTAGGAATCCTAGTTCAACAAGGACTCTACCATAATTATGCATTTTTAACATTTCTGGCACAAACCGATTCCACACATGATTTAGAAACGATAAACAATGAAGAATTCCATTCCGACAAGTTTCCTAGTCAAAACAGGTTTCCTAGTCCAAACAGGATTCCTAGTACAACAAAGACTCTACCATAATTATGCATTTTTAACATTTCTGGCACAAACCGATTCCACACATGATTTAGAAACGATAAACAATGAAGAATTCCATTCCGACAAGTTTCCTAGTCAAAACAGGTTTCCTAGTCCAAACAGGATTCCTAGTACAACAAGGACTCCTACTCAAACTAAAACTCTTCAAAATTCGACAATTCTGCATTTTAGCTCAATTTATTCACCAACACTGCCAAAGACTCCAACATGACTCAATGACTCTATATTACAACAATAAGGGTTAAGAATTGCATAAATGGGGGTAAAAACATATTAAGAACGTCGCATTTTATGCTCCTATCAACTACCCCACACTTAGCTTTTGCTAGTCCCTTAGCAAAACAAACAAAAAGACTCAACACTACTGCCCCTAAATAATTGTCTCAGGATCTTTAAATACATAGCTTTCAAGTTAATCATTCAATGTAAGCACAATAATCCCAAGCGTCATAGACATGTATCATAGCATGAACAAGTAAGAAACGAAAATAGCAAGCAATGACATGTTATGTTGATTTCATCCTCCTCACTAGGCATACTCTCTTCTTTTCACTCATGATATGGCAATTCACTCAAAGTATATGCAAGAGAACAGATTGTAAGGCAACAAATAGCTCGCATATTTCATCAGATAAAAGCACTTTGTGAATTAATCTTTCAGGAAAAACTTCATGTAACAACTATGTGCACAAATGAACCAAAGCCATATGCTCACTCTTGACAAAAATCTCCACAAATCAAAATTTACCTATTTTAAGAATCATGAAAAGATCAACATAAAGGTGATAATGGGGAGTGGCATAAGGCATTCGCATTTAGGATAGTGGTGATAAAATGTCACCAAGACTTAGCAAAATTCAATACTCCTTATGACTTCACTTCAAAGGGCCAAATTTCATCATGTTGGGCCCAAACTTCACTCTTTTCTTCCCCATTACATAGTGAATATGAACAAAGGTCAAGTATAACAATGCTAGACCTTCAAATAATCATACAATTCCAAATTCACCACAAGAACTCATCCAATTATTTTAGTTGCCGAAATGTCCAATTTTTTCTTATTCTCGGATCGGATTTTCTTACAAATTTTTCTGTCCGATTTTCTTTTCTTTTCTTTATTTCGGCAACACAATTCTTTTCATGCAATTGGACAAGTTTTACCCCACACTTACTTCACAACATTACTTCAAATAACAAATTCCAATTAAACTTTACCAAGTCTTGACAACAATGGAAATGATAAATTGTTCTAAGCTCAAGGAAAGTGTATCATGGTGATGAAATAAAATGGCACAATGTCGGCTCAAAGGGGTTAAAACTAAGGAGTCCCATGACGGGCACAAATTAGGCATAAGCTTTATTTGGCATTGGTGGTAATCCTAACATGATCTTTTCAATCTTTTTCGAAATCAAGGCATTTCATGAATAATAGTCTCAAAAATTGTCAAGAGCAAGTTCTAGCATTCTAGAGTTCATTAAAATCTATGGCACATAATCATTGAATAATCAAAGAATAATGAAGTTTTGAAAAATTCTGCCCATTTTTATCACTCAAGAAGAAAAGTATATGGCATCAAAGCTCACATAGGTTATTATGGAACAAAATCAACATAACATACATGCTTATTACACAAATAAGTTCAAGTCTCAAATGTTCATACCAATCACAAAGTCCATGAAACTCACAATTATTTTCAAGATTATGCAAAACCATCATCTATGCATTTAAAGATATATTCATCATAGACTAGGAGCACCTAAGACTCAAAAACAAATAAAAACAAACAAAAAGCAACGAAAATTTAAACAAAAAGCAACGAAATTTTTTTTATTTTTTTATTTTTCTGATTTTCTGATTTTTTTTCTGTTCTTTTCTTTTTATGACTCTAAACAAAAACTCAAAACAAAAACAAAAACATGTGAAACATATATTCCCTACCCCACACTTGGAAAATTACATTGTTCTCAATGTTACACACAAATTATGTAGTAATTTCTAAGCATTTGATAATTCACACAAGTTCCACATTTATACAATTCAACCAAAAAGAGTTTAGGGTTTAGAAATTCAAACTCTCGTAGACGGCTCCTTCACAATTTTGGTTGAAATGGGTTGCCTCCCATGCAGCGCTTAATCTTTATAGTCTACTCAGCCTAGACTCTTCTCCATATCATCAGGATCTTGATGCGTCTCTAAGTCGTATCTCCTCAATGTTGTGCTCCTCAAAAGGTTCGTAGTAAGGCTTAAGTCGATGACCATTCACCTTGAACGCTTTTCCTGTTTCAATACTTTGAATTTCTATAGCACCATGAGAAAACACATTAGCAACAATATATGGTCCAACCCAACGAGAATGCAATTTTCCAGGAAATAATCTAAGACGAGAATGAAATAACAAGACTTTTTGACCAATATGAAACGTTTTGCCTCTTATCATCTTGTCATGAAACAATTTCGTCTTCTCCTTGTAAATCCACGCAGCATCATATGCTTCATTTCTGATTTCCTCAAGCTCGCTCAACTGCAATTTCCTGTGAAGTCCAGCCTTGTCAAGTTCCATGTTGAATTGCTTGACCGCCCACCACGCCTTGTGCTCCAACTCTACTGGAAGATGGCACGCCTTGCCATATGTGAGCCGAAATGGAGACATCCCAATGGGTGTCTTGTATGCCGTTCTGTAAGCCCATAATGCATCATCAAGTCTGTCACTCCAATCTTTCCTTGATGGGCCCACAGTTTTCTCCAATATGCTTTTAATCTCTCTGTTTGACACTTCCGCCATTCCGCTCGTCTGAGGGTGATAAGGTGTGGAAACCTTATGGGTGACTCCATATCTCTTGAGCAAAGCCTCAATTGTTCTGTTGCAGAAATGAGAACCTCCATCGCTTATAAGCACACGAGGTACTCCAAACCTGGAAAATATGTTAGTTCTCAAGAAACCTGCAACAACTTTAGAATCATTAGTCCTTGTGGCTTTCGCCTCCACCCATTTTGACACATAATCAACAGCCAATAAAATATAAAGAAAGCCCTTAGATGAAGGAAAATGTCCCATAAAATCTATACCCCATACATCAAAAATTTCAACAAAGATCATAGTAGTAAGGGGCATTTGGTCTCTCTTACCAATGTTACCTGTCCTTTGGCACCTATCACATGTCATACAAAGTGTGTATGCATCCTTGAAAATCGTAGGCCAATAAAATCCGCTTTCTAATACCTTAAGGGTTGTCCTTTTAGCTCCAAAGTGTCCTCCACACGCCTCATTGTGGCAAAATGCTAGGATCGGCCTATGCTCTTCTTGTGGCACACAACGTCTTATAACCTGATCACTACAAGTCCTCCAAAGATATGGATCGTCCCATATGTAGTGTCTTGCATTCTTTTTAATCCTCGTCTTGGTTGCCTGCAAACATGTACTGGGAAAAGTTTTAGTAACTAAATAATTGACAATGTCTGCATACCAAGGTTCTTTTGTGTCAACTCGAAAGAGCTGCTCGTCTGGGAAAGTTTCCTGAAGTGGCAACGTTTCCTGCTCTTTCACAATTCTGCTCAAGTGATCCACCACAACATTCTCGCTCCCCTTCTTGTCCTTGATTTCGATGTCAAACTCTTGGAGTAAGAGAATCCATCGAATCAAACGTGGCTTAGCGTCTTTCTTCTTCATCAAATATCTAAGGGCTGCATGATCAGAATAAACAATCACTTTAGAATTCAAAAGATATGAACGAAATTTTTCTAAAGCAAATATCACAGCCAACAATTCTTTCTCAGTAGTAGAGTAATTTAATTGAGCATCATTAAGTGTTCGAGAAGCATAATAAATGGCGTTTGGCTTCTTCTCTTTTCTCTGTCCAAGCACTGCTCCAACTGCATAGTCTGAAGCATCACACATGATCTCAAATGGCAATGTCCAATCTGGTGGCGCCATGATAGGGGCTGTCGTCAAAAGCTTCTTCAACTTCACAAATGCATCTTCACACCCTTTGTCCCATACGAATGGAACATCCTTCTGCCATAAGGCACAAATGGGCTTGGCCACCAACAAAAAATCCTTGATGAACCTCCTGTAAAAACCTGCATGGCCAAGAAACGAACGTACCTCCCTTACAGTTGTAGGGGAGGGTAAGTGAAGCATAATATCAATCTTGGCCCTATCAACCTCAATACCCTTTGCAGAAATTATGTGTCCTAAAACTATCCCTTGTTTTACCATGAAATGACATTTTTCCCAATTAAGCACAAGGTTAGTTTCTACACATCTCTTCAGGATTAATTCCAAATTCTCTAAGCATGCATCAAAGTCTTTTCCATAAACACTAAAATCATCCATAAAGACTTCAATGATATTTTCAATATAATCAGAGAATAATGAGTACATACAACGTTGAAATGTACCTGGTGCGTTGCATAAACCAAAAGGCATGCGTCGATAGGCAAACGTACCAAAGGGACATGTGAACGTCGTCTTTTCCTGATCATCTGGGTGAATGCATATCTGATTGTAACCGCTGTACCCATCCAAGAAGCAATAGAATTCGTGCCCAGCTAGTCTCTCCAACATCTGGTCCATGAAAGGCAAAGGCATGTGATCCTTTCGAGTAGTAGCATTCAGCTTTCTGTAGTCGATGCACATCCTATGACCTGTCACTAATCGTTGGGGCACGAGCTCATCCTTGTCATTCTTCACAACTGTGACTCCACTCTTCTTAGGTACAACTTGAACAGGTGCAATCCACTGGCTATCTGATATAGGATAAATGACTCCACAATCCAGCAATTTGATCACCTCGTCCTTCACAATCTTCAACATAGGGGGGTGTAAACGTCTCTGACCCTCCCTAGTAGGCTTGGCTCCTTCCTCAAGCAAGATCCTATGGACACAAGTTGTAGGGCTGATTCCCTTGATATCCGCCAACGTCCATCCAATGGCGGTCTTGTTTCTCTTCAAAATGCTAGTCAAACGTGCTTCCTGCTACTCACTCAGCTGTGATGACACAATAACTGGTAGTGTGTCATCGTCTCCCAAATATACATACTTCAAATGATTGGGAAGCACCTTCAGTTCTAAAATAGGGGCCTGTTCCACAGATGGTAGAATTTTATTAGTGGAGATGGGAATTGACATAAAGTTGCATGACCTTTTCACGTGGGGTGTTGCCTCTAGCTCGGCAACCACTTGTGCTATGCACGGCTCAAGATCTTGCCATGCCTCCATCGAAATCTCCTCCCCTAATGCGTCAATTCCGCCCCCTTGCTCAATAGCTAGTTGCTATTGATCCAAAGTTTCTGATAAAACCTGTGCAATAGAATCAACCACATCAATATTATAGCAAGGTTTTAAATCAGAAACCGGATACCTCATAGCTTCAAAAATGTTGAAGCCAATTATTTCACCATCAAACTCCATGGTGAGGTTGCCTTGTGCAACATCTATTTTTGTTCTTGCTGTCCTCATAAATGGTCGCCCCAACAATAGTTGAGTGGAATTTAGGGGCGACTCTTCCATATGTAGCACATAGAAGTCTGCAGGAAAAATCAGACTATTCACCTGCACAAGAACATCTTCCACATATCCCTCAGGATATTTGTTAGACCTATCGGCGAGTTGAATAATTACATTGTCCTGTTTTAACTCGCCTAGACCTAAGGACTTATACACATTATATGGCATAACATTTATTGAAGCCCCTAAATCTAGCAAAACTTTATCAAAGCAAGATTGTCCAATTTTACATGGCACTGTAAAGCTGCATGGGTCTTTCATTTTCGGTGGAAGCTTCCTTTGGAGAACGGCTGAAACCGTCTCACTCATCTTCACTACCTGCTCCTCCCTTGTATGCCTTCTTGTTGTGCAAAGCTCCTTCAAAAACTTGGCATATTTTGGAATCTGCTTGATGCATTCCAAAAGGGGGATGTTGACCTCCACACGTCTAAAAATATCAAGTACCTCCTCATCTGATTTCTCCTTCTTCGATTTAGCAAATCTAGAAGGAAAAGGTAAACAAGAAGATAGGTTAGTATTAACTAAACCACTTGAGTTTGAGTTATTTACCTTGTGTGTTTCTGAGGTTGCGGGATCTTTGTCCAAATCCCTTTTCTTCATAACATCGAGCTCCTCTTTGCTCGGTTCACCCTTGGCCTCATTGCCGTGTGCTCCTTCATCCTTGCCGTGTGCAGCAGAATGCTCGGCTTCCTCCTCATCATGCTCTACCACGTCCTCACTTGCCTTCCCCACATTCGGCCCTTGCAAGATCTTACCACTCCTCGTGGTGACTGACTTTGCTTGCTCATTCTTGGGATTAGGGGTCACTCCTGCAGGTAACCTCCCTTTTTGTTGGATCTGCCCCATAAAATCCACAACCTTTCCCATCTGATTCTTCAACTCAGAAATATCCTTAGTGTTTGAGGTTGTAGATTGCAACAATGTGTGAGTTGCATCATTCAAAGACTTCAACATTGCATCATAATTAGGGTTTGATGATGCTTGAGCATTATTGTTGTAGAATTGTTGCTGAGGTCTTGCAAATCCTTGGAATTTCCCTTGAGGTCTAGGTTGATACGCCATGCCTCCTTGGTTTGCTTGTGGTGGCGCCAACGGTTGAGGGTTCTGAACATTGCTGTTGTTGGCCCAACGAAAATTTGGGTGATCGTTGTACCTTGGATTGAAATTCCCAAACCGCTGCCCACTTTGTTGTTGAGGAAATCCCAATGCATTGGCCTCCTCAAAATGCTCATCCATTCCAAGTTGAGGACATAAATCGGTTACATGCCCTTCCATTCGGTAAACACCACAAACTTGAGCTTGTTTCGGCTTCATCATTTGTGTCATCATCTGAGTGATTTTCCCCATGTCTTCACGAAGCTCCTTGATGGCACTAGACTCCTCAAATCCGCTAGCCTCATTAACACGCTTGGAGGAAGTAGACCCGAACTGTTGCTGGTTAGTGAAATGCATCTCCAACAAGTTCTTAACCTCCTCTTTGCTCTTCTCCATTAATGATCCTCCGACAGCTGAATCACGAAATCGTCTCTCCATAGGGCGCAACCCTTCATAAAAGTACTGAAACAAAAGACCTTCGCGTAGCCCATGATTAGGACACGTTGCCACCAAAGATTTGTACCTATCATAGTACACATCAAAGCTCTCGTCTGGCTCTTGTCTAATTGACGTGATCTCCTTTCTGATTTGTGTCACCCTTGATGAAGGAAAATATTTGGTGAGAAATTCCTTCACCATTGTGTTCCAAGACGTCATTTTTCCTGGTGGCATTGCATAGAACCATTCGGCTGCCCTCTCTTCAAGTGAGAAAGGAAATGCCTTCATCCTCACATGCTGCAAATCTGCCCCAGTTAGGCACATTGACTCACATCGAAATTCAAACTTGTGGATATGGCGATTAGGATCCTCTCCACTTAATCCATAGAACTTGGGAAATTGGTGAATAAATCCACCCTTCAACTCAAACTCTGCTGATTTGCCAGGTGCAACAGCAGGATATGTCACATTGCTTGGTCTTGCCACTCCTCCTAGTGGCGCATCGACTTGCCCATTCTCTTCCCTCAATGAAGTCATCTTGAATGTAGGATCAGGTAAATCAAAGTTCAAATATTGAATTGGTATGGGACTTTGAAGTAGCTCGAACTCTGGTTCTTCGTGAAACAAAGGATTAAGTTCACACGAAGCTTCTGAAGGAAATGGTGAGGGTGGTGCAACGAAATCTCTGTTGAAAAGTGATGAGGTGGGAGAAACAAACTGATGTTCTGGTGAAGGTGTGTTCGGCAATACTTGCTTTACTTCTTCTTGGTTGCAAATTCTTTTCAATCTATCCTCAATTTCTTGTGACCAACCAAGATTCATGTACCTGAAATTTTTAAAAGATCAAGTGTTTGGTCAATGAATTTAAAAAGAAAAAGCATACGTTTATTGTATAGTTAGAATGTATAAGTTAGTGTTAGGGTTAAAGTATTACACAAAAATATAACACACGAAAAATTACAAGTATATTTCACACAATTTCATAAGTATAAATGAAAGAAGTATCAAGAAATGTGTTAGTGTTTGGGTAAAAGTATGTATCATACAAATATAAGTAAATATTAACGAAAAATTCAAATAAAAAATATGTATATGTATCACACGAAAATTCAAATATGTATATGTATCACACGAAAAATTCACAAGTATATTTCACATAAGTTTACAAGTATGAAAGAAGTATCAAGAATGTGTTTTATGTATCCCTAGTTAAATTGCTATATGATTTGTTCGAATTTTCAAAGTACGTGGAGCAGAGGAGATAAC
This sequence comes from Potentilla sterilis, assembly GCA_963682095.1. Taxonomy (NCBI): domain Eukaryota; kingdom Viridiplantae; phylum Streptophyta; class Magnoliopsida; order Rosales; family Rosaceae; genus Potentilla; species Potentilla sterilis. Next base: position 32,212,303 of record OY821756.1, read on the forward strand.
AGTGCAATGGGCTGAAACAGTCCAAGGTAGTATCATGCTTATTCCGATATACCTCGAAAATTCAAACCAAGAAAATGTTTTCTTTTGAGATTAAAAATTTACTTATATCAAACTCATTTAAGGTTTTGAAGCTCGGTGGACGTGCGGCCTAGGTCTATCGACTAGACACAAGATTCCGTGGTTTCAGAAGGCTAAAACGAAAGTACTAATAATGGAGTGAGGCAAGACTCGTTGTTGGACACCACGGAGAGCGAACTCCCTATCGACTCACTCACAGAGAATGAACATCAGTCTATGGGCCTTGAGATCTAGTTAAACAAACCTCAACACCAAAATTAGAACAAACGAACTATGAATGCCCCTTACTCTGTTGAGAACCTTATGTTGTCAGTACCACTAAAGTGCATAAAAGCCGCCCTCAACCTCATAAAAACGCAAGCGCTAGTATGAAGGGTTAAGGCTAATATCAGCATTAGTGAACTTACCTATTCCTCTTCCCCTCAAAACCAAAAACAAACTCAACATAAATAGACTTTTAAAACTCCCTAACAATTTAGCTAGTTATACAAAATATTACACGAAATATACATGTATCAACAATGACTTGGTTTTTAAGGTCATCGAATTATGTAAGTATGTAAATGCCGAAACTTAGAATTTCTAATATCTTTTATTCACACAACTTTAAAATTTGAGGTACGTGGAGCAGAGGAGATAACAGTGCAATGGGCTGAAACAGTCCAAGGTAGTATCATGCTTATTCCGATATACCTCAAAAATTAAAGACGAATTTTATCTTTTGAAGAAAAAATAGATTCACATATGCTCAAGTTATTTTCTAGCGTCTAAAGTGAGGTGATGCTTCGGCACAAGCAGTTGTCTAGGTCTAGCGTATTTTACTTTTCAAAGGCGGTGTCGTTAAAATTCACGGAGAGCGAACTCCCTTTAGGAACCAGGCAGGTCTCGTTGTTGGACACCACGGAGGACAAGTCCCCTATCGACTCACTCACAGAGAATGAACATCAGTCTGTGGGTCTTGAGAACCAGTTTTACAAACCTCGAACCAATCAATGAAAAATAACTTGCCCTATACTTTGTAAAATAAATTCGGGTCCTAGCGGTCTACAAGTGTTGATTAAAACCGCCCTCAACCTCATAGAAGTAATACTATTGCCGAAATGTCGCTTGTATGCGTGGGGGAGAAGTATCCCGTGTTTCCCAATCTACATAAAAACGGATTCAACAAAGCACCATTCGTATGAAGGGTTTTGGTTATGATCAACAAAAGAGGCTTCACCTACATGTTACACTTTAGAAACTACAATAAACTCAAAGCATACACAAAAACTATCAACTTCCTAGAAATTATCTAAGTGTTACAACATTCACAATATACATCACATAATCGGCAATTAATCAAAACAAAAACCAAAAACCAAAAGCAAAAATCGGAAAATCCCTATTTACTATTACATGTCCAAAAAATCCTATTATACATATTCCAAAAACTATAGAAAAATTAAATAATCTGCAATATACATAATTACAAAACAACACTTTATGAATCAAAATCATTAAATTTCCCCGGCAACGGCGCCAAAAATTGATGGAGGTGTTATCCAAGCACAAAGTACCTGCAAAACAACTTCATACACACAATGAAGAATTCCATTCCGACAAGGATAGATCACATTTTTACTCATCTCAGAATCACGAAAAAGACAACTTGCATTATTTTCCAGATTTCTCAAACTTAGTCATTTTTCGGATTCTAAAGCACATTTGATAAAAACTCTACCAAAATGACATTAAACTAAATTATGACTCAATCTTAGATAAATAAGGGTTAAACAAAGCATAAACGAGGCGTAAACACATTAATATCGTCGCACATTGTGCTCCTATCACTCGCATGGGATGAGGTTAATAAGCTAGCTAGCATCAATATATATATATGGACCCTGATATGGTGAAAATCCGAAAACAAAACCGAAAACACGCTTTCCCTTATATATCATAAACAGTACCGTCCCCGACCGCACATATGAGGCTTATAATAATCATAAATAATATAATAGCCTCAAAATATATACATATATATCCGACATATCCAACATGCCGCAAAATAATATCGAAAACGATATACAAAACATCGACATGTCACATATGTCGTGAAATCACAAATAATGAAATCATAAAATCTCCGGAATCTTATTTCTGGTCTTTTAATTATAAATACATTTAAAATGATGAAGTATAATTTATCAAATCATATATTTCCGGAAATCTCATTTCCGGGTAAAATTACGTGCCACTAAAATAGTAGTAAAAGCATAACCCAAAAACCATATTTCTTTTTCAACAATAAATGAACAATTTTCACAAAAAATATGTGAATTATCGACTTTTGATAATTCATTTCATGCTTAGAAATTCATTTAACTAAATAAACTGTATTTTAATAAAATATTTATGCAGCATGCATTTATGTAAAATAAAATACACTCACCGTACGGCCGAACGCGCCGCTATTCCGAGCTCTTGTCACGTCGAGTAACCCCTCGACCTGTAACCGAGACGTATTTAAAAGATATTTCAAAAACTCGGAATTTGATTAAAAAAGTTAAACCTAATAACACAATTTCAATTCTTGTTAACGGTATAGGAATTACTCCTCAAATACCGAAACAATTTACGTCCAAAATTACTCAGAACACTCATACCAAGTCTGATCTATTCTTTTACTGAATATGTCGTCGTAAAACCCTTTTAATTAGTTTTTACCCTTTTTTTTTACGGCAACTCTACAGTAGAATTTTTGGGTCAAACAGTAATTGTGAAAGTCAACAGTAAATGGTCAAAATCTAAATTACTATTTACCATTTACTTTTACTGTTTATCTTTTACTTTTACTTTTACTGTTAACTATTTACTGAATTACTGTTTACTGTTTATTTTTCACCTTTTACCGTTTTACTTTTCACTTTTTTAGCAATACTATTTACCTTTCTTCTTCCTCAGCTGCCGACAGCCGTAGCACCGCCGCCACGCCGCCGGCAACGCCACCGCGGTGGCCAAAACACCTAAAATTCATCCCAAATCAGCTTAAAACAATCACCACCACCTCAAGAACTTATTCCCACTGCTAACAACCCTCGCAGCCGCCGTAAACGGCGGTTGACATGGCGGCTAGAACTCTTCCACGTTCCAATTTCATTAATTTCAACCAATTGAACATCAAATTACACCTAATCGACTCTAAACAATGTTCTGAACATGAATTCAACCTCCAAATTCAACAAAAACATCAAAATCACAACCTCTACCGATTTCACCAAAAACTCTAGAAATTTCAAATCCCAATTTCTCCTTACCTGGTTCAAATTGGTTCGATTCATTCTTTGGACTTGTTGCACAAGTCGATATCTTCAAATCCCCCCAAAAGTTGGACCGAACCATGGCCGGAGGAGGGAGCTCCGTTCAATCAGTGGCATTCGGTCTCGGGCGTCGCACGGCCAAACGACGGAGAACCACGCCGTGCCGCTACCACAGACGTGAAGAGGAGGCCGACCCGGTTCGGACGTGACCGGTGCAGCGGTCCATTTCGGCCGGACAACGGAGATGGGTGAAGGGGGGCGCTGGTCAGTGGGCTCGGGCCGAGTCGGGGAGAGAAAAAGAGAAAAGGAGAAAGAAAAAGGAAAAGAAAACTTGCCTTTTTGGGAAAATTAAACTCGGCTATTTATACTCGTCTAAAAACGGCAAATTTCTGATTTTTACGTCGTAACTTTTTCACACGAACTCCAAATTAAACGTGCCACATGTCCAAGAACTCGTTTCAACGTCCTCTATCTCGTTGAGAAATAAAATTCTCGGTTTAGTGAACTTATAAATAGTCAACCCTTAGAATTTTCGAATCGTAAAAATAATTATCGCAACGTAAAAATAAAAGATAGGCTGTCAAAAAGTAACTCGAGGTTCGGGTCGTATCAATTCTCCCCTCTTTATAAAAATTTCGTCCACGAAATTTGCGTTCCTACTCAAAAGAAGGATGGGAGATACTGACGTCATGCTATTCCTCCATAAATAAAATTCTCGAAACCTCAATTTAACTAAAGTAGCTTGTCAACATCTCGTCTCACGAGAAATGACGTAAGGATAGACCTGAAACACTGATTTATCCAACGACAATAGTAACACGCATTTCTAGAGATAATGACTGCTCCAGTCATATCTAAATCAGTAAGTGGTCCCACCACTATACAATTCAAAAGAAATTCTCTCATGCTGCCTCCTATGATTTCAAAGAGAAAATCCTCAACAACAAATATTTTAAAAAAGAATTATTCAACAAGCTCTTCTTTTGTAAAAGTGGTAAACTTGACAACATATAACATCCACCTAGCAAAATTTTGCTTGTAAAGACCAAACAACATAGGGTTGTAACAAATCCCAACAATCCCTACATCAAAATGATGATAGCAGACCATGAAAGTAAGTATAGAATAAGAACCAAAACGACTGCTAGTTGTTTAGAGCAAAAAGCAATTGCCATCACAAGCCAAGATAAAAATTGACATATCAGGAAAGAATAATTCGATTCAAACTCGAATCATAACTCAATTTGTTTAAACAAAACAAAATTCCAAGTGACTACTGTATCAACCAAGCTTGTATAAATGAATAATATATAACAGTATAGCTGACAAAGTAAAATAAAAAAAAACATACTCAAATATAGCCACTGGAAGATCACAACGCATCTCTTTGAAAATAAATCTCTTTTCTATCAGGAAATATGTCTATAATAACTCAAATATGTTACTGAAAATCAGATAACATTCAAATAACCTTGAAATACACTTGCCTCTAAAACAAAAGCAGAGATACTGAAGAATGATGGTAAAACATATTCAAATCAGTTCCTTAGTAGGAACTAAACATTAGGGAGTAAACAAGAGCAGTTAACAATGGTCCTTAGATGAAAAGAATACAGTTAGAAGGAAACCACTCAGGAATATCAGTACTTGCCTAGCTTCAAATATAACATGACCGTAACAAAGAATGTGTACAGATACAAGGCAAATCAAATTTATAAAGGTCAGGGTCAACTGAGTCCCACTAAAAAGATGAACGCGAAAACGATGAAAGCATATATCAATAGTTTTAACTCTCAAGATAAAATATATATATATATAAGACAATTTTACAAATTGTGGCAGCCATGACGAGTTTAATTTGAAATCATAATTTCATGTGACACAAAACATACAAAATGAAACTAAGACTTTCAATATTGGAGGAGTGCGCCATTGTCTATGCAACACAATTTAAAAGGATAGTATAGAATCATGATTACAATCATGAGTAAGAGAATAGTTAAAATACTTTATCAAACGTTTAAGTAGAAAACTGGAACAGTTTAGATAGATAATCTGGTATAAAGAATATTAATAAATATTAAATTTTGATAATCATGCCTGAACATGAAAATAAGATACGAGAAGTAGAAACTTTATCAACACATGATTAAAAAGTGTTCATCATAAATCCCGAAGGTAGAGGTAGAATCATAAAACCTCTTTAACTTTGTCTGAAACCTTTAAAATTCAACAAGTACTATACATACTAGTACGTACCACAACTCTATTTTGTACCAAATAAATCAGTAGATATATAGCTGAATCTGGACATTTTTGAAAGAAACCAGTACTAAAACATCCCAAGGATTAAAGTAACTTGAAGATTAGATGGGTTCCAGCAATTCACTAAGCTTTCGTTAATCAAAGAATGGATTAGAAACTTTTCAGATTCATAGTAACCACATTAAAAAGAAACATACTAAAATCTCAGACAATTTGAAGTTCAAGAAGTGAAGTAAAAGTTGAACACAAACTTACTGGAAATGTCAGGTTTCAGAAGAATATAGTAACAGCATGGTAAGCTTAGAAAATTTACCAAAACTTCTTTGTAAGCCCAAATGACATGAAATCAATTATAAAATAGTCATTAGGAAGTATAGTTTCACACATAAAAAGAACAAAAATTAATTCAGACATTTGTGCATTTAAAACATATCAGAACTCAAGGAGGTTCACTGAAAATTCTGGGAACATAACCAACCGCATACCAAAAATCACTACGTGTTTATCTTTTAATGAAATTAACTGAAAACTTCTAGATCAATTGTTAAGAAGTGAAGGATCAACATATCAAAATTTCAAGAAATTCGAACATTAATTTGATAGGTAAATGATGTTCTAAAATGACTATGTAAAAGAAGGAAGTTTATGTAGAATCTCATAATTACTGTTTTGAAAATGGACAACAAAAGAGATTAATTTAATTGCAACTTTATAAACTCCCATCGACATACTGAAACACCTTCATGAATTTTTGAAATACAATAAAAGTATGACCCCGATTTCAGAAAACGCTTTAAATGAGATATCCAATTCTAAAAACTCGTTGTTGCAATTAAACTTAATAAGGAGAAATTGAAAAGGGAAAAGAACTTGGTTTGTAATATACATTCAAATAATACCCAAAAAGAATATTCAAATATTAATTTCACAATTAGATTTAAGTATCCAAAACAAAAACACTTGATGCCATGAATAAGTATAGCCGATAATGCATATCATCACCATAAGTAAGAATTTAGGACTCAAAGTAACATTATATCAATAAAATTTTCAGTTTGACAAACGAAAAATGTTTGTCAAGTAGCAATTATGAAGAATAGCAGAAGAATAAATCCAAAAAGACAACATAACTTACAGACCCAACTAGATTCAAAAATATATAGAAAAATCTTATTTCCCTTCCTCAAATTTTTGAAATCAGCAGTCAAACATCTCAAACAAAGTTTACAAAACTCATTAAACACAAACACCCAATCAACCAAAGCAAAACCAACCGCGAGATCGAAACTTTAAACAGATGCAGTAACTCTAAAGCACATGACTCGCACATTAACCTCTTGAGGTTAAGCACACTTTGGATAGATGAACAAAATATCAATTTGTCGGGAACAAGGAACAAGAGGAAAAGAAAGGATGAGGCAGGATGATAAATAGCTGTCGGGTTTTGTTCGAGAGAGAAGCTTTCTGGAAGTCACTACTGGATCTCACTCCAACAACCATAGATAGATGGAGAGACCGCGTCAACAAGAATCCGTAGCCACTCATTGATTCAAAATCGGAATTATGGACCAAAACTCATGTTCCGCAGAAATTTTATCATAAATCTTCGATAAGAACACAAAGGAGCCAAAGAAGTGGGTGATCAAATATAAACACAAATATTTATATAATGACCATTCGAAGAAAGCCACTTGTCAAATTCTGGGCAAGTAACAGAATCTTCTTATTCTCATTACCAAACTAACCATAAAATGGTTAAGTGGATTCCCGATATCGCTATTTCAGATATCATTTCAAACTGCTCACATGGTAAACCCACGACACCAAGCCCAACACCGATCACGCTTTCGCTGCGCAACTCACAGGACACAACGTGGATAAGAGACAAAAGTCTCAATTTGTAGGCCTATAAGAAAAAGACACCGTCCCAACTCGAGAGAAATAGGGTCGAAACATCCGAGTTCTCAACTAGTAATATAACGCTAAAACGGCAGATAAGCGTCAACACAAAACTGAATAGGTATAACCCACATACCTATTACAAACGCAAGGACAACATCCTAAGAGGTCGATGTACTCGAGGCATAGTCTAAAAGATAAAACTCGATACTTAATAATGACATTAGCACCAAAGAACATACGATGGCTATCCGTTGCAGTCGGACCATCAGTCAGAGGTACTAAGCATTACCAAGAATATAAAATAACAGAATAGAATAGTACTCTACAGAGTACATAACAATATACCAAGGTATCTGGCTCACACAATGAGTACACTAGCATCGAAGAATGTGATGGAAATCCGCTGCGGTCGAACCATCACTAAAAGAATGCTAGGCGTCATCAAGTAGAAAAGACAACATGACACAAGGAAATGAAATGACCTAATGCTCAGATACCAAACTGACAAGACCCGAACCGGATTTCACCCTGAAACCCGGATAAGGCCTTGCGGGGACTACCTTAAGATTAACTCTTTCGATTTAGGCCAATCTTAAGATAGTCAACCCTAAACCTGCACCAAAATACAGAACACTTCCACAATAACCATCTTGACTCCAGGAGCCACCTGTTCCCCCAAAATAAAACAACTTCCACTCAAAATCACAGGTCATCAGAGCAATCTAAATAATGAACTGGGAATACAAAAATCGAAAAGTAAAAGTATCAATAGATCCTACCAAGTAGAAGAAAAGACGACGATGACTATGCCTTGACTCCGAGTACTCTTGACCTCACAAAAACTAGTCTACAAACTGGGTGATTTAAAACGAAGGGCTCAGGGGAAAGTAAATTAAAAACGTTAGAGTGAGTGGATAAAAGAAAAATAATTTTACTATAATACTTTAAATGACAGTATCATATTACTTTCCCAATGTTTTAGAGATAAAAACCACAATGCATGTTTTTTAATAAAACGTCTCACGTTTTAAGAAAATCATATTTAAAAATCAGCCCTACTGATATAACAGATAAACAAATAATATTTTTGTTTATATATATATATATATATATTCAAAACGAAATATTTTTGAAAATCAATTAATAATATTTCACGACCAATCCCATTGGTCATATAAAAACCCAGCCTCGCTAGTTCGGGAATTTATTAAATAACAGAAAGTTTCATAGAGAAAATATTCCCGAAAACCAAATAATATAAAATCATGACCAATCCCATTGGTCATATAATAGGGGAAGGTTAGCACCATTTAATAGTAAGCCTCCCAGGCTATAGCGTCCCACGCTAAACCTCTACACATCTACATCGACCACCGAGCGTGAATTTGATCTATATGGTCAAGTCGTCACCTCGCATGGGATAAGGTTAATAAGCTAGCTAGCATCAACATATATATAGACTCTGATATGGTGAAAATCTGAAAATAAAACCAAAAACACACTTCCCCTTATATATCATAAACAGTACGGTCCCCGACTGCACATCTGAAGCTTATAATAATCATAAATAATATAATAGCCTCAAAATATATACATATATATCTGACATATCCAACATTCCGTAAAATAATATCGAAAACGATATACATAACATCGACATGTCTCACATGTCGTGAAATCACAAATAACGAAATCATTAAATCCCCGGAATCTCATTTTCGGTGTTTTAACTATAAATACATTTAAAATGATCAAGTATAATTTATCAAATCATACTAATTCCGGAAATCTCGTTTCCGGGTAAAATTACGTACTACTAAAATAGTAGTAAAAGCATAACCCCAAAACCATATTTCTTTTTGATAGGAGCACAATGTGCGACGTTATTAATGTGTATTATCCTTTATTTATGCTTTGTTATGTCTATTTAGAGTAAGATTGAGTCATAATTTAGTTTAGTGTCATGTTGGTAGAGTTTTGGAGAATGTGTGCTTAATAATCAGAAAAATGACTAAGTATAGAAATCTGGAAATAAAGTAAAATATGTCTTTTTGTGGATTTTGAGGCTCGTGCTAAACTGATCTATCCTTTTCCAAATTTGATGAAATTTGGTATGCATATAATTGGCAAGCTAAAGTGTATTGTGTCAAAATTTTAGATCAATCGGAGTTCGGGAAGTCACCCAAATGAAGGCTGCAACTTGGCAGTTTGAGCAAACCAATCCAGGGACTACCAGGATTTTCCTGGGACTGTGTCCTGACTTCCGGAATTTCTGTGGGACACATCGCTTGGAACCAGAGAACGTGCCATACGCCGTTGGAAAGCTCTACGAGTCTAGTTTCGCTGGAACTTGGAATCGCATCAATCGGAGCTCTGAAGAAAAAGTTATGCCGGTTTGAATGCACGAAGGTCAAGTCTGCCGAAAGAAGAAAACCTAAACCGAGTTCTACATGGATTTGGCTTACGAATGTGGACTGAATTCCATCATTTGTGCAAGATTTTTGGCTGAATTAATTCATGGAAAACCTAAAGAGATATTGCTCAATTATTCAGCCATTATCTTGGGAATTTTCGGCAGAAATTAGAGGAAGAAAATCGCAACAAATCCTGATCAAATTCGGCAGAATTCCTGTGCACGTCATCCAACTTCCACGGACTCTCCCGGACAGCTCACAATGAATCTGAATTTGACCCTTATATGGATGGAAAGCTACGGGAGTCTAGTTTCCAACCCAACTGGAATCACCTCAATATCTATTTTCTAGAGAAAGATATTCCATAATCTTCACTCGAAGGTCAAATCTGCCAGCAGGATAAGTTTGAGAAAAACTAGGTTTTGTAAACCCTAGCTGCCTCCCTTGCCTCTATAAATACCACAACATAATTTCAGAATACTCATCATCTCTCTCTCACATAAACTTGCCGAACCTCTGCCAAAATACCTCCAAGAATTCTTACCAAGAACCAAGGCCAAACCACCCACCACCCTTCCACAAAATTCCATCCGATCATCACACCAATCCTTTGCCGAACTCTTGATCAAGGTTGTAATTTGGATTGTATTTTCATGGCTCTTGCTTCTTTGTATTTAAACATTATTTTGTCTATGAAATATGTTTGGATTTTTGGTTTTATTTTCGGTATTGTTGATTATGCATGGGATTTTCGAATCTTTGTACTAAATGTTTGGTTATTTTGTGTTTGATTACCGAATTATGCATGTGATTTGATTGAATATGTATGATGGGCAGTAGGATTTTATTTGTTTTCTTGAATTAATTAGGTTTATTTCCTTAATTCGTGTGCAACCGAAGGAGATATCTAGATGCATTCGCAGCCCATGAATGTTATCTAGGTATTAAATTCATATGCCGATTTAATATATGTTGATTCATACGCATGTTATGTTTTGATATGTATTAATCTAAGGGCTCGAGTAATTCTGGAAATTTACATGTCGATGTGGGATGAGTGACTAGACTCCTGCTAACATGTTCTAATTCGACATATTGTGCTTATGTGCTATTTGTGTTTAATTTCTACGCGAAGTGTTCTTAAACCGATTAGTACCATGTTTAGGATTATACGCGAAGTTAATTCTAAATACTTGTGATGTTTTGAATAGTTAGATGTTCCGCGAAGGCTCTAATTAAATTGGAACTTAATTGATCTTGAATCCGATTTTAGCTTGCTGCCCTATTACTTGTTTTAATTTTGTTGCATGTATAATGAGATTTGTGTTTTGTATTTGTGTGAAAGGTGATGATCAATTGTAGATAATAATTTAGGTTTTAGAATTTGTAAAAATTCAGTAGGTAATTAATTATAAAAATCGATAACACCCCCTTAAAGTACAACATTTTGTGTGATTGAAATGCCCTTGATTTCCCCGGATAGAACGATCCCTACTTGTCCTAACTACAATTGACAAAAGAAGGGTATTATGTGTATGAAGTTGTTTTGCAGGTACTTTGTGCTTGGATAACATCTCCATCACTTTTTAAACAATAAATGAACAATTTTCACAAAAATATGTGAATTATCGACTTTCGATAATTCTTATCATGCTTAGAAATTCATTTAACTAAATAAACTGCATTTTAATAAAATATTTATGCATGTATTTATGTAAAATAAAATCCACTCACAGTACGGCCGAACGCGCCGCTATTTCGAGCTCTTGTCACGTCGAGTAACCTCTCGACCTGTAACAGAGACGTATTTGAAAGATATTTCAAAAACTCGGAATTTGATTAAAAAAGTTAAACCTACGAACGTCCTCACTCGCCCGAATAATACAATTTCAACTCTTGTTAACGGTATAAGAATTACTCCTCAAATACCGAAATAATTTACGTCCAAAATTACTCAGAACACCCATCCCAAGTCCGATCCATTCTTTTACTGATTATATAGTCGTAAAACCCTTTTAATCAGCTTTTACCTTCTTTTTTTTACGGAAGTCCACAGTAGATTTTTGGGTCAAACAGTAATTGTGAAAGTCAACAGTAAATGGTCAAAATGTAAATTACTATTTACCATTTACTGTTTACCTTTTACTTTTACTGTCTACTATTTACTGTCTACTATTTACTGTTCACTTTTTACCAATACTATTTACCCTTTTTCTTCCTCAGCCGCCGGCAGCCGTAGCATTGCCGCCATGCCGCCGACAGCGCCACCACAGTGGCCAAAACACCTCAAATTCATCACAAATCAATTTAAAACAATCACCACCACCTCAGGAACTCATCCCCACTGCCTCCGTCGCCAACAACCGTCGACCCCGCCGCAAACGGAGGCCGACATGGCGGCCGGAACTTCTCAACGTTCCAATTTCATTAATTTCAACCAATTGAACATCAAATTACACCTAATCGACTATAAACAATGTTCTGAACATGAATTCTACCTCTAAATTCAACAAAAACATAAAAATCACAACCTCCACCGATTTCACCAAAAATCCTAGAAATTTCAAATCCCAATTTCTCCTTATCTGGTTCAAATTGGTTCGATTCCTTCCTTGGACTTGTTGCACAAGTCGATATCTTCAAACCCCTCCAAAAGTTGGACCGAACCATGGCTGGAGGAGGGAGCTCCGTTCAATCCGTGGCATTCGGTCTCGGGCGTCGCACGGCCAAACGACGGAGAACCACCCCGTGCGGCTGCCACAGACGTGAAGAGGAGGCCGAGTCGGTTCGAACGTGACCGGTGTAGCAGTCCAGTTTGGGCGGACGGTGGAGATGGGTGAAGGGCGGCGCTGGTCGGTGGGCTCGGGCCGAGTCGGGGAGAGAGAAAGAGAAAAGGAGAAAGAAAAAGGAAAAGAAAACTTACCTTTTTGGGAAAATTAAACTCGATTTTTACGTCGTAACTTTTTCACACGAATTCTAAATTAACATGCCACATGTCCACGAAGTCGTTTCAACGTCCTCTATCTCGTCAAGAAATAAAGTTCTTGGTTTAGTCAACTTATAAAAAGTCAACCCTTAGAATTTTCGAATCGTAAAAACAATTATCGGAACGTAAAAATAAAAGATAGGCTGTCAAAAAGTAACTCGAGGTTTGTGTCGTATCAAAATCCGACACGTATCCGCCGATACCTTATCTGATACGCCTATCCTGCAAATTCCCGTATCCGACACAGATCAGGATACGTGTCCTGATACGCGCTGCCTTATCTTGTCGCAGCCTTGCGCGCCAACCTGCCAAGATTTGTGTGCGAAGCCTGCGTGCCTTGCTACCCATGTGTTCGATACAATGCAGCGACCTGCTGCCCCTGTGTACTCCGTATCCGATGCCAACGCTTTCAAGATCAACGCAACTGCGCAACACGCATACGCTGCTACACATGCTGCCGATAGCTACAGCCATGCCGAGAGAGAAGAACGCAGGCAGCCAGCGCGCGAAGACATTGTTGCTACCGATAATGGCAGCCATGCTGCCGATACAGATGAAACATGTCAAAATCACCTTCTTGATCGTCTAACGGCTGAATTGAACTATTTTGAGCCACGATGAACATATGAAACACACATGGTGAAAAGTCTAGGCTACGGACTATAAAATTAAAGCGCTAATTGGGAGGCAACCCAATTCGATCAAAGAAAAACGAAGGATCGATCACCGAGAGTTTGAAATTTCTTAACCCTTCTCTTTTTCTTTGGTTTGTGATGCTATGTTGGAATGTGTTAGACTATTGCATGCTTAGGAAATTCGTTGCTTTCGTTTTATGCTTACATTGAGGACAATGTAATTTTTTAAGTGTGGGGTGGGATAACGTATTCCGTTTATGTTTTCTAGATAGATAAACGTGCAACCCACTTTTTAGCGTAGTTTTATTTTCTTTGAGTCAGAAAATTTCAGAAAATCGTAATACAAAAATATAGTGTTTAAATTGTTGTTTCGAGTCTTAGGATGCCCCTAACATGTCAATGATGTTTTTCTCCTCTTTGCATACATAGATGATGGTTGTGCATACTTTAAAAATTGTGAGTTTCATGGATAATGCGCAATGGTAGGAGCATATAGAATTTGTGGATTAATAAAGCATGCATGTTTTAGCTAGTTTATTTTCATAATAACCTATGTGAGCTTTAGAGCCAAATTGCTTTCTTCTTGAGTGATAAAATTGAAACTTTTCGAGCATGCTAATATGTGAACCTCATTATTCTTTGCATATTCAACGATTATGTGTCATAGCTTTTTAATGAACTCTAGAATGCTAGAACTTACTCTTGTTGATTTTCAAAACGATGTTATCATAAAATATCTTGATTTTGAAAGTGATTGAAAAGATCTTTTAGGTCTACCACCGTAGCCAAATAAAGCATGAGCCCTATTTGAGCCGATTGTGGGACACCTTAGTAAACCCCTTTGAGCCTACATTTAACGTTTTCTTTCATCACCCTTAAACACTTTCCATGAGCTTAGTATAGTTATGCCTTTACCTTGTCTCAAAGTTTTGGCAAACCTTGATTTTTGAAGGCATTTTCGCGTGAAGTGATGAAGAAGAACAAGTGTGGGATAGACATAGCTAGAAAATTGTATGAAAAATGTATGTATGCCGTGCCTAGCAAAAGAAAAACAGAAATATTGAAATTGGACAGAAAAGAAAAAATTGGAATCCGAGAAACATCAAAGGCTAGGGCACGCACTACAAGGAAAAAAACCTTAGGCGACGAAACTTAAAAAAATTCCTCGCCTAAGCTATCTTAGGAGACGAAAAAACTTTCCTCACCTAAGAAAAAATTTTCGTCGCCTAAGAACAGTCTTAGGCGACGAATTATTATTTTCGTGGTCTAAGACAAAAGCCTACCGACGAAAAAAATATTCGTCGTCCGTGCATTATCTTAGACAACGAAAAAAAAACTCGTCGCCTAAGATTTTTACTTAGGAGACGAAATATCAAAATTCGTCGCCTAAGAAAAAATCTTAGACGACGAACCTTTGTTTCGTGGTCTAAGAAATGACGAGCACGACGAATTTTTTTTCGTCGGCAGGTTTTCTTCTTAGACGACGAAACCTAATTTTCGTCGCCTAAGTGTGAAACTTAGGCGACGAAAATATTAGTTTCGTCTCCTAAGTGTGAAACTTAGGGGACGGAAATATTAGTTTCGTCGCCTAAGTGTGGATCTTAGGCGACGAAAAATTAAGTTTCGTCGCCTAAGTAAATCCATACTATAAGACCTGCACTCGTTTTCCAGATCGGGAAAAGAGGCAAAAAAACTGAAAATTTTTCCTCCCCTCAAATTTTTCCACCGATTTTTATTTTTTTATGTGAAAAGCTTCAAATCGGGTCTTCCTAAGCCTTCTCCACTACTACCCATTGATTTTTAACTTGGTATGATCTCTTTATTCATCTTTTTCAACTATAATTTCAATTTTTTCCATTGAAATATTTTATTTTTGAGGTAGAGAATTATAGAAATATATATTGTTGTGTGTGTATATTGTGAGGTGATAGCTAGTATATATGTTGCTTTTGTTGATCCATACCGATATATACTCAATTAAATTGTTGGTTTTTGTGAAATTAGTGAATTATATATATTAATTATATATTTTAATAATGCTTTAATTAATTTAATTAATAATTATAATTATTTGACGAAAATCATTGTTATATGATTTATAATTAGAGGTGAATAAAAGAATGTCATTTTTTTATTCACTGATATACATGCATTTATATATATCACTAGAAATCCTGTTCGAGAATCATGGAGAGATTCTTGAATTGTCTCATTTTTGGACAGTTTGGGGGCAGAGGACATTGTTTCACAGTTTGTATAGGTCTTGTTTATTCGTTTGCGGTCGTGGGTATATATTTCGACGAGGTCTCCCATCACTGTTCCTCGAGTGCATACTAGGTGTATAGATATTCGTGCACTTGAGGAACTCGGCCTTGCCTCAGATGAATTCAATCCCCATGGAAATATGAGTTTGAGTCATAGTACATGGCCTGTTATTCTTGTGCCGTACAACCTGCCTCCTTGGATGTGTATGAAGAAGGAATTTAGTATGATGTCTCTGTTAATTCCCGGCCCAAGGTCTCCAGGAAAGTGTTTGGATGTGTATCTGCAACCTTTGATCGACGAGCTGTTAGACTTATGGGAAAATGGAGTTCTTACTTTTGACAGGCACAGTGGAAGATCATTTATAATGAGAGCAATGCTGATGTTTACCATAAGTGATTTTCCTGGTTATGAGATGTTGTCGTCTCAGGCGACTAAAGGTTATAAAGCTTGTCCTGTTTGCTTGAACGAAGTCCATTCTGTTTGGTGCGCTGGGAAGGTGTGTTACTTGGGTCACCGTAGATGGCTTCCAGCTGACCACCAGTGGCGATTTCATGCTAAAGCATTTGATAAAACAGTAGAGCTTCGTCCTAAGCCCCGTCCCTGGAGCGGTGATGAAATTTTTGGAGAAGCTGAACTCTTTCGATTTCGGGGTGTTGAGCGGTGATTTATCTATACCAGTTCCGGAACGCCCTGACGAGTACAAGTGTTTTACACACAAGAGTAGATTCTATGATTTGCCTTACTGGTCGAAATCCATTCTTAGACACACCCTAGATGTCATGCACATAGAAAAGGGAGTAAGTGACAGCATTGTGGGAACAATTCTTGATATCAAAGGAAAGAGTAAGGACACTTTGAAAGCACGTCAGTATCTGAAGGAGGAGGGATTACGAAAACACTTGTGGCCAGTGAAGACGGCGTCAGAGACTTTCATACCTGTTGCACCTTACACAGTTAAACCGGCTTTCAGGAAGCAGATTTTCATATGGTTTAAAGGAGTACAGTATCCTCATGGGTATGCAGGAAATATATGTCGGTGTATTAACTTGGGGCTTAATACGTTTAACGGATTGAAGAGCCACGACTGTCATGTATTGCTACAACGTCTTATTCCAGTGGTTATCCGACCCTATTTGCATCCAGATGTGGTCGAACCTATAATTGCCTTGTGTAGGTTCTTTTAGAAGTTATGCGCTAAAGAGCTGAAGAAGTCAGATGTTCTCATTCTCAAAGAAGACATCATCTACATTTTGTGCAAATTGGAAAGGATTTTCCCCCCTGCTTTCTTTGACAGTATGATTCATCTGATGATCCATCTTCCAGATCAAGCACTGCTTACTGGTCCAGTTCATTGCACCTGGATGTATCCTCAAGAAAGGTACTATTTATTATTCGTATTTCCCCATTCATTATAATATTCTCTTGTATATATACTTCACTAATAACTGTATGTGTAATTTCAGACAACTGTTTCAATACAAAAAGTTATGTAAAAGCAAGAGTCACCATGAAGGATCGATAGCGGAGTCCTACATTACACATGAATGTGTAACATACTACAACTTATATCTCCGTAACAGTGACGAAAACATTGCAGAATCTTCTACAGCAGCCTCTACAGTACCAGAGTTAAAACTTTCAGTCCTTTCAAGTGTTGTACGTCCGTTTGGTAATTTACCAACTTCAGAAAGACTAACAGATGCTGCGCTAATTGAAGCTCATTGGTGCGTACTACAACACTGTGACGAAGCACAATATTTCATGGGTGAGCATTTGAAGCTGATTGAAGCAAATCGTCGAGACCGAAGGCCGAAAGAGACGCACAAAAGAACATTTCCTGTTTACTTTCGCAAATGGGTACGTCACAATATTTTGTATGTTACAATATCTCCATTTCAATATTAGTATTCTACCTAGTCAGTTTAATTTAAATAATAACTTATCACAATGTGACAGGTGGAAAATCTCCAAATACAGAACAGTGATTGGTACTCGTCCAAATTGCACTATTTGGCTAGAATGTCAATTTCCCATAGGCTGCGCGCGATGTGTTTTGTCAACGGCGTCAAGTTTGTGACACTTCAACGAGATGTAAACCGCAGAACGCAAAATTGTGGGGTCATGGTAGATGGTGACGACTTCACCTACTATGGAGTGCTACTCGCCGTTGTCAAACTAGTATATGGAAATATGCTCGTTGTCTTGTTCAAGTGTAGATGGTTTAACACTAATCAAAGTGTTCTTGGGAGTACAAAGATGGATTACGGCATGTTATCGGTGAATACAAACACAAGTTGGTATGAAAATGAGCCGTTCATTCTTGCTAGCATGGCAAAACAGGTATTTTATCTCGATGATCCTAAGGCAGGTGGATTTTGGAAAGTGGTTAACCCGATGTCACATAGGAATATATGGAGTGCGTCTACAATTGAAGGGGGTGAAGAACATGATGATGAAGATGACGGTGACACTGATGAACCATATCAAGAGCATTCGGCTTCTCAAATCCCTAATGCAGAGGCTATTCGCGCGACAACCGCTTACATTTCGTCACTTTTGATGAATTCATTGCAGTCCCAAATGCATCTACATCTTAAAACATAGCCAATCACAACTTCATTAATGACGAAGATGATGAGGAATCAGACGATGATGAGGAAACATACGACGATGACGATTCCAATGATGGCTTAACTGATACGATTGAAGATGCAGACGATATAGACGATGACGATAATGATGGAGAACCATGATCAGATTTAAATTATGTTTTTAAATTCAATAAATTTATTGTTGATGTATAATTAAAAATACATGAATGGTGTGTACGTACGTACCGAATCTTCAACTGTGTTCTGTTATGTTATGTTGGATTATATATACCTCAAGAAAATTAAAATGGGAAAAACAAGATTAATTTGTTTTTGTATTAATTAATTAATTAATATATATATATTAAAATATGTATATTTGGGGTCTTTCGTCGACTAAGTAAATACTTAAACGATGAAACAGATGTTTTCGTCGACTAAGTGGAAATTATTTTTAATAAATTGGCGGCCTAATTTGAATGATTGAAAAATTCGGAATTATCTTAGGCGACGAATAAATATTTCGTCGCCTAAGTTTTACTTCTAAGGCGACGAATGTTTATTTTCGACCAAAATATTCTTGATCATAGTTTAGTTATAACCATTTGATTCAGTTCAACATTATTTATGTATCTAGTAACATTAGTTGATGAATTGAATTAACAGGAATCATACCATTATAAGAATATATAAATTAATGCATCGTAATCCAGGAATTATTTCTGCCCAAGAAATGGCTAGCTATCTGCATGTTCTGCATAGTCACTGTTCTAGTGTTGTATTGGTCAAGTGTAGTCACAATTCCCTACAAATAACTAGAACATCTATCTTCACTATATCTAAAGTAGATAAAGGAGGGATTCATAGAAGTGAAAAGTTTTATGTTGCACTGAAGTGAATGAACACATTTTCTTTACTTCATTCTTTTATTTGTTGTCGATGGATTATTTTGGCAAAGATTTACATATACAATCGCTGCATGATCAAACAAAGTACACGGAACAATGTAAAAATGAAACAGAGAAATAATGAATATGTACAAGTAATTGATTAATTTTACTACATATGACTGTTGTGTTTGTGATACAAATTTGTGTTTCTTTACAGGAAAAATATGCCGCCGACTCATGGATTTCTCAAGAAGAAGAGGCAGGAGTTATTTGACCGCTTCTACAGGTCAAATAACTCTGAAGGGAGTGATTCGCAGCCACGTACGGAATCATCTGCGAACGTATCAGCACCTCTCCCCCCGCCCCCGTTGCCGGTGGAAGATACTGCAGCCCCTTCAGTAGCAGACACCAGACTTGACGTCGAAGACAGCGATGATGAAGAGATCAGCTGTCGACGCACATTTCGTCCTCGGCCTGATGGAGGTAAACATAATCCAACACTTTTAATTAAGTCATTTAGTTATAAATGAGTGTTATTACTCTCTAATTAAATTGTTATTGTTTTGGCAGCACCTCCTCCCAAACACAAACGAGGGTTGGTAAAAGGCTTGAAGGCCTACACGTCTTGGGTGCAGCACGGAGAGAAGGTGAAGATCGTCATGGATGATGAGTTCTTGCACGGACCGCAGACCAGTGCACTGAACAGTTGGCTGACTCATGATATCGGGCATATCATTCGGGACAGCATTCCCATGACTGCTGCAAGTTGGTGGGATCTGGAGGAGGATGATCAGATGAAGCTCAAAAATGAACTCGACGTAAGTTAACTACAATTTTTAGTATTTTAATTATCTATCAGCTTCCATATTAATTCCATTTTTTTTGTAATAGCTTGTTTATGACATCCCTTGGGATGATAAGAAGATGGTAAAGTGGGTTTACAAGCATGCCGCCAAGACCTTCACAGCCTTCAAGAGCAAGCTCAACAGGCTTAGGATTGACAACCCTGGGAAAATTCCGAAAGAGTTCAAAGATAGGCAGGAGGAGTGGTCTTGGCTGCTTCACCACTTCGAGAGCGATGAGTTTCAGGTATATAATTTTTTAATAGTAGTCTGTGCTTTCAAATGTTAACATTTTTCATTTTAGTTTTATTTCAATGCTAACTATTTGTCTCATATTTAATCATATTTCTACAGAGACGATCGACCGCCAACGCCCTCAACCGGGGGAAGAAGACGTTGCACCATCAGTCCGGTTCAAAGCCTTTCATCTACGGGGCGCTCGAATTGAAGCAAAAAGGTGAACCATTCCCGTTGGTGAAGAATTATGAGATGGTGTACCCTCCTGAGCACCCGGAAGCGGCAGAAAATATAGTAAGTTTCCCTTATAAGAAAATAGACCAAGAAGGATAGAATGTTACGAATTTGGAAATCCATCACCAATATGATCAATACACAAGTTATCAAAAGAAATTCATAAGCATATGCATAAGCTGTTTAATATTTCCCTTAAGTTATCTAACTTTGTGTATTTACTCAAGTTAAAACCATTCTAATCATGCGATCTCAAAACTCCTAGTGAATGCATTATGTTTGGATTATGTTTAACCGTTGTGGTTTGATGAAGAGTATCTGCCGATTATGTTTGGATTATTTAGAATGCATTATTCATATGCATGTTACTTACTTGGTCTTTGTATTGATAATGAACACAAATTTTGGCCAAATCTGATAACAACGACATAAGTTATTAATGCACTAACGTACTTCATTTTCAAATGCAGCGCCGTATCAATGTCGAGCTCGAGAGGGTGATGACCACTGTGAGGAATGACCACCCCGACGTTCCGGAAGATCAGATCGTTCACTATTTTGACGAGCCGACTCAAGCCCAAGTGCTTGTCAACGCACTAGGACCGCGAAACAGCGGTGAGATCCGGGAGTTAGGAGGAGTCACTTTCGGTGTGGGCTCCCAATCATCGCAAGGGGAAAATTCCACTGGACGCAGTCGGTCGTCAAATGCGGAGCGTATGAGACGAATGGAGGAGGAGGCCCGACAGCGTATAACACTTGCAGAGGAGGAGGCCCGACAGCGTATCACACTTGCAGAGGAGGAGGCCCGACAGCGTATCAGACTTGCAGAGGAGCAGACACGATTGGCAAATGAGAAGTACTAGAATAGTGAAAACCGTCTTAGCTGGTTGGAGGAACAGTTCCAGTTGTTTAGGAACCGACCACAGTAGCTTGCAGGCTCCTCTCTCTCCCTACGATATTGTTTAGTTTAATATTTTTATTGAACAAATGTATGAATAAACTTATTAATATTCGGTATTTAATTTTTATGGATAATTTTTTTAATTTATTTGAATATTCAGTATCCGAATTTTTTTATTTTATTTTTTAAATTTAATACATACTTAGTCGACGAAACTAAATGTTTTCGTCGCCTAAGATGGATACTAAGTCGACGAAAAAATTGTTTCGTGGTCTAAGCTATCTACTTAAGCCACGAAAAATATTAATTTCGTCGCCTAAGAGAACCTCTTAGGCCACGAAAAAATATTGTTTTGTGGCCTGAGAAACTATCTTAGACCACGAAATAAATTATTTCGTCGCCTTAGTATCCATCTTAGGCGACGAAAACATTTAGTTTCGTCGACTAAATATCCATCTTAGGCCATGAAATTGTATTTGTCGTCGCCTATGATAAATACTTAGACCACGAAAATGTTGAGTTTCGTGGTCTAAGTAATTATCTTAGGCCACGAAATATTTTTTTCGTCGTCTAAGCTAGAATTTAGCCGACGAAAAAATTCGTCCTCTCAGAGTTATTTTTTCGTCACCATTTTTCTTAGACGACGAAATTTGTTCGTCGTCTAAGAATTATCTTAGGCGACGAAATTATTTTATTTTCGTCACCTACTTACTTAGACCACAAACTTTAGACGACGAAACTTAGGCGACAAAATTTTCGTCACCTAAAATCTTAGACGATGAAAATCCTTCTTAGGTGACGAAAAATTTTCGTCGCCTAAGGTATTCAGTGTTGTAGTGACGGTTTGTTTTGATAAAATTGTTAAGTCTAGTCTTGAAAAATGTTGTGAATTTGGAGTTTGTATACAAGTGAAGGTCTAGTATTGTTTAAAATTTTGACCTTTACTCATAGACGTTTTTGAGCCTCCTTATCCAAATTTTGAATACCTCTTAGCCAAACCCCATTATATTCCCATTTATTGATCTTTTCATGATTTATAAGATGGTTAAAATTGATTTGTGGAGATTATCTCAAGAGTAAGCATATGGTTTTGGTTCATTGGTGCATATAGTTGTTATTTGAGGTTTTCCATAAATTATTCAAAAAGAGCTTTCGTTTAATGACTTATCCAAGTTAGTCTTCGTAATTCATTATTTTTCACTTGCATATACTTATGTGTGAATAGCTATGCTTCGAGTGAAAAGAAGAGAGTATGCCTAGTGAGGAGATTCAGATTAGCTTAACATGTTTACATGCTTATATGTTGTTCTTGCATGCTTATATTGTTGTTACATGTTCATGAAACTTGGGATTTTCGTGTTTAACATTCTCATGCATCAACTTGAGAGCTATGTATTCATATGAGCCTGAGACAAATCATAAGGTGCAATAGTATGTTTACAGTCATAGTTTAAATTAGTTTTGCTAAGGGACTAGCAAAAGATAAGTGTGGGGTAGTTGATAGGAGCATAAAATGCGACGTTCTTAATATGATATACCCTCGTTTTTACTTTGTTTTATCCCTTAATATTGTAGAATCAAGTCATACAATCAAATGATGAGACTTTGGTAGAGTTGTAATAAAATCGTGCTAAGTTTAGATAAAATTTTAGATAAAAATGTGTAAAAAGGTTATTAGCCGATTTCTGAGTACTTGTGATAAATCTTTAGTTTTGTAAAACCTCGACCTTACTTTTGATGAAATTTTCTTCTCTAATAAGCAGTAGACATGCCAAGGTTTGAGTAATGAAAAGAGTTAAAGAAATCGGAGCAAAAGAAGGTGCCAGGAATCACAAGCCAAAATCGGATCCAGTAAGTTTCAGGATTTTCCTGGGCACATCACTCAACTTCCAATAATTCTCCAGGACGAACCACAAGAAACTAGAAAGCATGCCACATATGTATAAAAGAAAGCTCTACGAGTCTAGTTTTTATAGAACTTGGAATCGTATTAAAAGCTTTCCTAAGGAGAAAGTTATGCCAGTTGCAAGACAGTAAGGTCACTGCTCTGCCGAGAAAACCAACCTACTGCCCGTTTTCACTCTTTTGTGTTTTTGATTGTCATTTTGGCATCCGATTGCACCATTGAAGATTGTTCAAGCCTAATAAAGGATAGAGGAGTCAGCCAAACCAAAAAGAAGTCGAAAATTTGAAGAGAAAAGCTTTCCTAGCTCGGTTAGGAGAAAGCTGCCGATAGGCAACACGTTCGCCGGTTTGTGCATTGAGGCCGATTGGGGTGTGTCCAGGGACCAAAGTTCATCATGAAGAGTTGCTGAGTCCACAAGGGATATCCATGAAGCATTGCAGCCCAATCTAAGGGAGAAATCGGCATAAGACAAGTCCTAGAAGAACCAAGAAAGGAAGGAAGTCAAAACTGGATTGCTTAAGGAATCCTCTTGCCGATTTGGACTAGGATTTGTGTCCCTAGTTTCTGCAGATTTTGATTCAGTTTTTTCCCTATATAAAGCCTCATCTTTCATATAGAAAAATCATCTCATCTCAAGCACAAGTACTAGCCAAAAGCTCTACCAAGTCTCTCAAATACCAAACACCAAAAACACATAGCCAAACCCGATTCCATCACAATTCCGTACCAACTTACTGCCTACTGCCGTGCCTTCTCCACCACATCTTGAGAAGTCTTCAAGGTTCTTAAAGTGTGATCCATTCCCCCTATGGCTATTGTAATCTTTTTTGTTTACGTAGTTTGTAAGAATTTATTTCGATTCTTGGTTTTTCTTGAAACTATGTATGAACCGATTCTTGTATGTTTATAATTTGGTTTTTCTGAATTTTAACTTGTGAATTTATTATGCATAGATAATTAGGAAAGTGGTATTAGATGCATGTTTAGGACTTTAAATCAGTTAGTAATCTAAGGTGAGGGCATGAAAATCGATACTTGGTGTTGTCTTTGAACATGATCTAGGTATTAGGTTTAATCGGCTAGAGTAATAACAAACTAAGTCATACTTAATCGTCGATTTGATTTGTGTTACTCACTTAGGGCTATTAATCTTAGAACTTGCATGCTAAATAAGATGATTGACAACCTTACTTGTTTACATGTTTTTGATTTTAGACTTTTGTGCTTAAATGTTAACTCTTAACCGGATTACCATAAACTTTAGGATTTAGAATGAGAGTTCGTCCTAAAAACATTAGAAGTCTTACAACTAGGTACATAATGAGAGCTCTAGTTGTGATCGAAACTTATTTGAGTCTAAAACGTGCTAAATACTTGTCCCTTACTTTCTCACATACGTGCACTACCAGAAAAAACAGTATAGCCGACGAAAAAAAAAAAAACGGCCGACGACATACTATTTTCGTCGGCTATTCCTAAGAATGGCCGACGATTTTTTCTTTCATCGGTAAAAATAAAAAATCGTCGGCTATTCCCCAAGAATGGCCGACGATTTTTTCTTTCGTCACTAAAAAATATTTTTCGTCGGCTATACCCCAAGAATGGCCGACGATTTGAATTTTCGTCGGCCTTTCTCTTAAAGTATAGCCGACGAAAACTTTAGAAAATTTGGCCGACGAAATTGGAATTTTCGTCGGCTATAAGTCTTTATATTTTCAGATCTGGACAGAAGTTGCTCATTTAAAAAAAAAACGGAAAAAAAACGGGAGAAAGAGTGAAAAATCTGTGGGTATTGTTGAAATCCGTCCTCTCTTACATTGTGGAGCTATATATAGGTACGTATATGTGTATATATGTTGATTTTGAGTTTTAGTTGAGTTGATTTTGAGTTTTAGTGATTTTGATATAGTAAGTGATTTTTTGCTTTGTTGTTGTTTTAGTGTTAGAATGTATGTATATATGTTGATTTTGAGTTGTAGTTGAGTTGATTTTCAGTTAGAGTATAATTATGTGTTTTAATTTAATGTTATTTTAATTAGTGTTAAAATATATATAAATATGTTAATTAATGGTTGTTGATAGTGTAATGAACTTAAATAATGGTTGTTAATTAATGGTATATATATATATGAGTTGATGTTGATAATAATATATATTGTAATATATATGTGTTAATTAATTTATTATTAATTAAAGTTATACATATATATTATTATCAGGCTATATATGGATCGAGATAAGAGTTGGATTTCGCTTCCAAGGCATGACCGACGATACACTACAGGAGTCGTGGATTTTTTGCAGTTCGTCGAGGAAAATGCAAACGGGAAGGAATACCATTATTGCCCGTGCAAGAAATGTAAGTGTCGCAGTGATATGTGTCGATTTCCGATTAGGACAGTATGGGAGCACCTAAAGAGTAATGGGTTTTGGCCGAAGTACAAACGTTGGATATATCACGGTGAGCCATCATTAGATGGATCGCATGATCATGGGCAGTTTTTTTAGGCGGGCAGTAGTAGTACATCCAACGATCCAACAATGACATTCGTCAACGACGTGTTTCCTTTTGAAAGCGGTGTACGTGGGGAACAATATATGCATGACCCGGTGCAGCCGTTCCCACAAGTTGTCAACACTGCTGTCTTTGACAAGTACAACAAACTGATTGAATTGCAACAGACCCCTGTGTCTTCAAGTTCTGAGAAGACAGTTCTTGAAAGTGTGATGGAGGTAATGAGGATTAAAGTCGAGGCAAAATCGAGCATCAGGCAAGTGGATGAATATCTACAGTACACTTCTTCGTTGTTGGAGGAGGGTCATCGTAATCCTACCAATCACCGTAAGGTCCGAAGTATCCTCAAAGATCTAGGGCTTTCCTACATTAAGATCCATGCATGCGCATTTGACTGCGTTCTCTTCTGGGGTAAAGATGCAGAAGGGAATGACCTTGCTAGCCTTGACGCATATCCGATATGTCAGTCTGATCGATATAAGTTGACGGGAGCAGGCAATAGGAAACCTGTGAAAGTGCTTCGGTATTTTCCGTTCTGAGATAGGCTTGAGCGGTTGTACATGTCAGAAATCACCGCAAAAGCTATGAGGTGGCACGGTGAGCGGGACGCGGGAGACACAGATATCATGACACACATCTCTGACGGAGCGGCTTGGAAGCATATAAACAATGAGTTTCCTCATTTTGCGTCAGATGTCAGAAAGGTCAGGCTCGGGCTCTCAACCGACGGGTTCAACCCTTTCGGCACCATGAGTCTTTCATACAATATATGGCCGGTGGTTTTGGTACCTTACAACCTTCCTTCGTGGATGTGCATGAAGAAGGAATATAATATGTTGACGTTGTTGATTCCGAGGCCTGGTTACCCAGGGAAATGTCTCGATATGTATATGAGACCATTGATTGAAGAGCTTAAGGTATTGTGGGACGTTGGTCATCCCACTTTTGACAAGTACAAGCAGGAGACGTTCCAGATGCATGTCATGGTTATTGGTACCATCAGTGATTTTCCTGCTTATGGGATGTTGTCGGGCAGCGTTGTTAGGGGATACAAGGCTTGTCCAGAGTGCCTCAGTGATTATGGGAGCACCCCTCATTGCAACAAGATATGCCGAATGGGTCATCGTGTGTTCCTTCCGGCGGATCACCACTGGCGTTACGAGTCCGCCGCATTTGATGGAACCGAAGAACACGGTGGTCCTCCCAGAAGATGGACGGGAAGAGAAATTTTAGCAGTGCTTAATGAGTACGATTTTGGGCCCCTCAACAATCATCCCTATATTATAGGGGAAATACCTGAAAGACCTGAGGAGTACAAATTCTGGACACATAAGAGCATATTGTGGGAACTCCCGTACTGGTGTGAGTTGCTGATCCGTCACTTCCTAGATGTTATGCACATAGAAAAAAAATGTTTCTGAAAGTGTGGTGGGCACAACGCTGAACTTGGAGGGGAAGACGAAAGACGGTCCTAAGGCTCGCACTGATCTGCAAAACATGAATATCAGAAAACAACTATGGTTGAAACAAGGGAAGAGAAAAATGCCTCAAGCTCCTTACACCGTCAAGCCTGAGCATAAACCAGAAATTTTCCATTGGATAAGTCGGGCCAAGTATCCTTCAGGCTTTGCTTGAAATATAGCCAAGTGTGTGAACAGACAATTCAACAATCTGTACGGGTTGAAAAGTCATGACAATCATATCCTGCTACAACGTCTCTTCCCTGTTTTCATTCGACCGTTCCTTCCCCGTCACGTTGTGGAGCCGTTAGTAGCGTTGGCAAGATTTTTCCAGAAGGTATGCACACGGGAAGTGAGAAAATCTGACCTCCGGGAAATGCAACAAGACATCGTTCATATCATGTGTAAATTTGAGATGATATTTCCTCCAAATTTTTTCAACATCATGCCTCACCTCATGATCCATCTTCCTCGGCAGTTGTTACTTACCGGTCCTGTGCACTTCACTTGGATGTATCCGATGGAAAGGTACGTATTTTACACCTTATGTTAATTTCCTCATCAATATATGTGATATAGTGTTAATGTATTATCATAACACTTTAAAAACTTGATTTATAGGCAACTTGGACAATACGGTGGTTTTGTCAAAAAAAGATCCGCACCTGAAGGATGTATAGCTGAAGCATATATTGCGCACGAGTGCGTCACCTACATGAAGCTGTATTTAGGAGTGTTGACAGTAGCCAGAGAGGCTACACCAGGGCCCACAGACCCGCAGCAAGCGCACCAGGGCCCGGACCAGGACCCAGGATCGGACCACCAGCACCAGGCCTCGGGCCCCAGCGGTCTATCCTGCCTCCATGGATCCTGGGACCAGGGACGCCCGCCTGCCAAAGAGGGCACCAGAATGTCCAAACAGAAGAGAACTAGTCCCACATCGAAGAATGAGGCCAGCCCTCACCCCCAACCACCTATATATAGGCCTCAGCTACCACCATAAATAGGTAACTTGTCTCTCTCCCTGCTTACATACGTGCCCAGGTTATATATATTCCAACTATACTAACTTAGGCATCGGAGAGGTGAAGGCCGGCCCGCCCGGTATTCCCCTTAGTAAGCAGGATTGCAGGAGATCGAGTTGGATTCATCAAGTATCTACCAAGACCCCCGGGTTTAGGCAGAAACAATTGGCGCCGTCTGTGGGAATATCGTTCAAAAAGTCAGTGTCGCTGTGCCGGAAAGTAGGGCCCTGGTGACCCTTTAAGAGATCGCTAAAACCATAGTCCGGAAGCCATGGAAGGAAGAAAGATAAAGACAAGCACGGAAGGATCGAAAGGACGAATTCAGTTCCCCGACCGGGCCCCACACGCAGGGGCCGCGATCGGTGCGAGGTTCGTTCTTTCCCCCGACCGCAAAGGAAGTCCGGAAGCGCGAATTCAGTTCCCCGGCCCGGCCCGTAGCATAAAGGCCGAGGTCGGTGCGAGGTTCGCACTTCCTCCTGTTCGAAACGAGGCTCACGATCGTCAAGTCTCAGAGAATCCCGACCCGGTTGGAGCAGGGGAAATAAGAAAGATGAAGGCAGAAATTGAGCGATTGCGGAAGGAGGGCGATCAGGATCGGTTAAGAGCAGAGGCCCGAAGTCGGGAACTGAAGGCAGTAACCACCGCCCTGTTAGCAACCCTGGAGCGAGAAGGCCAGCCAGGTACCCCTCGGGCGGCCTCGCACACGGCGAGCAAGGCTAGCGAATTCCCGCATCTCGAAATAGGGCTGCCCACGGGCAGGAGGAAGACCGTCCATGTTCCCGTACCTCTCTTCTCAGAGGCTCTGAAAGATTCCGGCCCAGTCGAGCTCCCGTACCGCTCAGATCAGGCATCAGGAGAGCGGGACAGCACCACCGCGCGAACGATCGAGGCACTTTCCGCTTCGGTATCGGACATAAAGAGCCGCATGGAGACCAGCGAGCGGAAGGCGGGACGACCGCAGGACGGCGCACGGTTTACCGAGCGCACTGGACCCTTCCCACGCCGGATCCGGGAAACGGGGGGATCTGGCGACCAAAGGCCTCTGAAGTTGACGTACTCGGGAACAAGCTGCCCGTACCGGCACTTGGATAGCTTCAAGTCGAAGACAAGCGCTAGGGGCTATTCGGATGCCGTGAGCTGCAACATATTCCGAGAAACGCTCGCAGGGGAGGCATTGGGTTGGTTCTACGAGCTACCGGTGGACTCGGTCGAAACTTTCGCACAGTTGGCCGATAGGTTTGTCGGCCGGTTCGTCCTTAAAGCCACGGCAGCCCAGCCATCGACGGTCCTCTTCGATTGCATGCAGGCTAACCACGAACCATTACGCGCCTTCGTTAACCGGTGGCAGGTCGCCACGTCCGGGGTAAGAAACTTGGATAAGAGGATTGCGGGGATGGCCTTCAAGCAAGGATTAAGAGCTGGGGAACTTTCATACAACTTACAAGCGCAGGGGCCGCTGGCGTACGACGAGCTGATGACCGTGGCCGTTAGGCATGCTCAGGCAGAACAAGAGACATATGGGAACAAGGCGCCCAAGCGGATCTCAGATGGCATACCGCCATCCCCTCACGGAAGCAAAGCCGGGCGGCTACATATCAGCCGGGTACCTGTAGCCGCCAGGGGGATAGAGGCGCGAAAGGAGTGGCAACCCCGGCGAAGCAGTGACAATGATCCCTGACCAGGAAGAGGACCACCTTTTGGGCACCCAGCTCGGATCCAGGTAGCTGTGTCAGCAGAGCGGACACCACGGGCCCCGGTTCCTTCGCCGGCAAGAAAACCCTATGAACCGGACCTTCGGATCCCAGATCGGAAACCGCAGAAGGCGGTCGTACAAGACCAAGCCCGCCCCGGCAGCCCCAGCGCGGACCGACCACGAGCTCGGCCGATAGGGACTATATGCACACGAACCCCCGGGTGGATCGAGGTACACGGGAGCATTAACATGATCCACGGTGGGGACCATATCGGTCAGCTCACCCGAAGCTCAAAGAAGCGGTGCCTGAGATCAATCTGGGGGAGGGAGGTTTACGCCTTCAGAGAACGAAGCGTCCAAGCCGCTAAAACCGGATGGAACTCGGTCACTTTCTATGAGGATGAAGAGCCGGAGGATGTGATCCAACCGCACACCGACCCCTTCCTTATCACGGTCCAAATAGACCACTGGATAACTAGTCGTATGCTGATCGATACTGGAGCCTCTGTCAACGTAATGTTCCGAGACGCGTACCGAGGGCTGCAAAGAGGGAGGAACAAGTTATCCCAGGATAACGAGCCGCTGATAAGCTTCTCCGGTGAGGTAGTCCAGCCTCTAGGATCCGATTACCTACCAATCATTTTCGGCAAGGGAGACAGAACGAAAACAGAGCATTTGGAATTCATCATCGTCGACTGCCTGTCGTCGTACAATGGTATAATCGGTCGGCCAGGGTTATGGAGGCTCAAAACGTTCATCGCCGGCCATATGCTGATGTTGAAGATGCCTTCACCAGCCGGAGTTATAACTATACACGGGGACCAGAGAATCGCCCGTAAGTACTACGCAGAAGCCCTGACCCACGGGAGGAAGCGGGCCGAGGTCTTTACAACCGCTCTGCAAGTACCAGCGCCGGATCTGAGTCTTGACCCCCGTGATGACATCGCTCCAGGTAGAGTTAGGCGATTCACGTTCACCGAGAAACCAGAGCGACCTTCGGCCGTGGAGGAAACCGAAGCCATCTGTATTTCCAAAGACCACCCGGACCGAAGCGTAGTGATAGGGACACAACTCGACCCGGTCGTCAGGGAAGAACTCATCGCCTTTCTCCGGGACCACAGTTCGGTCTTCGCATGGTCCTACGAAGACATGCCGGGCATATCCCCAGAGATAGCCGTTCACCGGCTAAACTCATTACCCAGCGTCCCCCCGACGAGGCAAAAAAGGAGGTCTTTCAGCCCGGCAAAATATGAGGCGATTAGAGAAGAAGTGCAGAAACTCATGGGCATAGGTTTCATCCGGGAAGTCCAGTACCCGCGCTGGCTCGCCAACGTGGTCATGGTACCAAAGAAGGCAGCCGGTCAGTGGCGTATGTGCGTGGACTTCACTAATCTAAACCGGGCGTGCCCAAAGGACAGCTTCCCGCTCCCTCGGATTGATCAGCTCATTGACTCCACATCCGGCTTCAAGCTGCTCAGCTTCATGGACGCCTACGCCGGGTACAACCAGATACGGATGCACCCGGATGATGAAGAACACACGTCATTCACAACCGACCGAGGCACCTACTGCTATAAGAGGATGCCGTACGGTCTAAAGAACGCCGGCGCCACCTACCAACGGATGGTGAACCAAATGCTGGAACAAGAGATGGGTAAAACCGTGGAAGTTTACGTTGACGACATGTTGGTCAAAAGCTTAACTGCGGGGGCCCACGTCCGGGATTTGGCCGTAGTCATCGGTAAAATGCTCAAATTCGGAATGCGCTTGAACCCGAAGAAGTGCCTTTTCGGGATTTCAGAGGGTCTTTTTCTAGGGCACATCATCAGCCAGCGAGGGATAGAAGCCAACCCGCTGAAGGTCCAGGCAATCCTTGATATGGAAACACCAGGAGAGAGAAACCAGGTCCAGATCTTGACCGGCCGGTTGGCCGCCCTGGCCAGATTCATCTCCCGTTTAACCGATAAGTGCGTCCCGTTCTTTAAACTACTCAAGGCACAGCAAACCAGGAAGATACTCTGGGCTGCGGAGCATGAGGCAGCGTTCCAGTCCATCAAAGCATACCTGGCTGCAGTTCCTCTCCTATCCAAACCACTGCCGGGAGAAATGTTGTACCTTTACATAGCCGCATCCACAGCCGCCGTCTCCGCCGCTCTCGTCAGAAAGGAGGGCACGCTCGAACTTCCGGTATACTACGCGGGAAAGGGACTTACAGGAGCCGAGGGCCGGTACCCCGATATAGAGAGATTGGCTCTAGCCTTGATTGTTAGCGCCAGGAAGCTCCGGCACTATTTCCAGGCTCATTCCATCACCTTATATACCAACCACCCCCTGCGGCAGATCCTGCAAAAGCCAGACACCAGCGGGAGGCTCGTACGATGGGCAGTCGAATTAGGGGAATTCGACATCACCTATGCCCCACGAACAGCCATCAAGGGACAGGCTGCTGCGGACTTCATATGTGAGCTCACCCCAATGGCGGTAGAAGTCCATCCCGCCCGGCTCGAGGACGCAGGGGCAGAACAAACCGCCAAGATCGAACCAGACCTTCCAACCGGCTGGAAACTTTACGTGGATGGCTCCGTAACCGCCAAACGGAGTGGGGCCGGGGTCCTGATAACCTCACCCGACGGCCAATCGTACGAGTATGCACTACGGTTCCTTTTTACCACCTCCAATAACGCTGCCGAGTACGAGGCCCTCATAGCCGGTCTGCAACTGGCCAAGGAGCTGGGAATCTCATCCATGGACATATACAGCGACTCCAGCTTGGTAGTCAACCAGATGAACGGGGTGTTCGAGGTTAAAGATCCTCAGCTATCCTCCTATCAGGCTTTGGCCAAAACACTGATCGGGTTCTTCCGCGGCACCACGATCCAACATATTCCCCGGGAGGCAAATAGGCATGCAGACGCCCTTGCGAGGTTAGCAACCGGAAACTACCCTCCAGAGTACCGGAGAGCTAAAATCGAGACCCTCCAAAAGCCAAGTATAAGCAAGACCATCTCCGAAATATTCGCGGTAGAACAGGTACCACCGAGCTGGATGGACCCAATAGTCAAGTATTTGACCGACAAAACCAGCCCCCAGGATGCGGTGGAAGCCAGGAGGCTGCACCTCCGGTGTGCCCGGTATGGCCTCATTAACGGCCAATTATACCGAAGGGGCCACAGCTTCCCCCAGCTGAGGTGTGTGACTAAGGAGGCAGGAGAAGCAATCATGCGAGAGATCCACGAAGGGGTATGCGGTAATCACTCCGGCGCAAGGTCATTATCCCACAAATCACTCCGAGCGGGCTATTTCTGGCCCGATATGGCGGCAGTATCAAGGAAAATATCACGCGGCTGCCACAAATGCCACATGTACGCCTCGGTACCTCGTGCCCCGGCAGTCGCATTATCAATCCTGTTGGCACCTTGGCCTTTCGCACAGTGGGGATTAGACATCATCGGCCCTTTCCCCGTGGCAGTAGGTCAATACAAGTACGCCATTGTGGCAGTGGATTACCAAACTAAATGGGTCGAGGCAGAACCGTTGATAAAGATCACTGAGGAACGGGTTAAGAAATTCCTGTGGAAAAACATCTACTGTAGGTTTGGGGTGCCGCAGACTATTATCACGGATAATGGGACGCAATTCAACAACGCGGATCTCATCCAGTACACAGCCTCCCTGGGGACCCGGATGCTGTTTGCCTCGGTAGCACACCCGCAGACCAACGGCCAGGCAGAGGCGGTCAATAAGATTATCAAAACTCTTCTTAAAAAGAAACTGGATGCCAAGAAGGGATGCTGGGCCGAGGAACTCCCCGCGGTATTATGGGCCATCCGGACAACGGCAGCAGAGGCAGCAGGAGAGACCCCGTTCTGCTTGGCATTCGGGAGTGAAGCAGTACTCCCTGTGGAGACTGAGATACCCAGCGGCAGGGTCGAGAATTACGACGCCGACACAAACGCCGACGGCTTACTACTCAACCTGGACCTCATCGAGGAGCGGCGCGACCGAGCGCACATGCGAAACCAAACCTACAAGCAGCGGGTCGCCCGGTACTACGATAGAAGGGTCCGGGAAAGAAAGCTGCAAGTCGGCGACTGGGTCATGAGGAAGGTCCAGAAAAAGCCATTGGCCTTGCAGCCAACATGGGAGGGACCCTACCAGATCACCGCGGCCGTAGGCCCGGCAACATTCCACATCATAGACGCTACGGGCATCTATTCTACCAGGCCGTGGAATATCGAACACTTACGCTTTTACCCTAGATAGTAGCAATCATAAAGGAACGAAAGTATAATTGGCAAGCATTGCAATGTGCAGTTATGACGTTAAAGAGACTACACCAATTACAGGATATATGTACAGAGCAAACACCTAGCTAGCGCTCCCGGAACCCACAACCCCCGACCCGCCACCTTTTAGCTCCCGCTCCTGCTCCCTCATCACGATCAGGGCTATGTCAGCCTCTATCCGCTCGGCGTCGAGCCACCCTTTCTCCCGCCACTCCAGATAGGCGTCACTTATACCCTCCGTGCGGGCCTTCTCCAGCATCTCCTCAAAATCTGACGACTCCCGAAACTCGTCAACGGCCTTATCGGCCACTTCAGCAAGTTCGGATTCCACCAGCCTCTCCCGTCCCCGAACGACCGCCGTCATTTGGGCCTGCAGCTCCAAAACTTTTGCCTCCAACTCGACAATCCTCCCGTCACGGGCGGCAAGCTGTCGGCCGGCTTCCTCTCTCTCCCGCACGAGTTCCGCGCTCAGCCGGCCGCCTTCCTCCCTTTCCTTCGCAAGCTCGGCTTCCGCCACACCCACCTTAACACCCAGCTCCTCCACCCGCTTCTCCAGGACGGCGGCAGCCTCCATTTTGGGGCCGGCGACATAAAACCTCTGAGCCAGCTGCCAAAAGAAAGCAAAAGGAGCATCAGCTCATGTCACATCACGGAAGAGGACTCACAGAAAAACATTTACCTGTAGAGCCAGTCCCACGGGCTCAGCCATACTCTCGCCCGGATTTTCGGTCCAGGACCCCTCCCGGTCGAGCCCCAAGGTTTCGATTATACCAGCCACAAGCCTACTAAATCCACCACCAGAGCTACGAACGGCTTCCGGTTCCTGAGTCCTTCGACCACCCGCCTCCACAGTCGGGACTATGGCTCGCTCCATCGGCCCGGCTGAGCTTGACGCCCCCGCATCAAATACCCTCGCTCTCTTTGCCGGACTTTCACTGTGGCTGCTTCGACGGTGCTCGGGAAAAACCACCGATTCCCTCTCCCGCGAGGTACGCACTGCCATTTGTCGCGCCACAGGCTCTGGCCCCGGGAGGCCCTCCGCCCGCACTTCCCGAATGCGGAGTGGGGAATTGTTCTCGCCGCCCGGCCGCCTCCCATAATGAGCGTCCGAGAACACTAGCGGCACCGGCCTTGCATGCTCCGTACGCTTCTGGGTAGCCACGTCAAGAACGACTTTTGCGGCCTCCTCCCCTATCTCCATCAACCGCGCTGCTATAAGCTCCTCATCCGGCTCGATAGTCTCCTCAACTTTAAGCGCGGGCCGAGGACCATTAGTAGGTTTTCTCCCCATCCCCAGCACCTCCAGCACGTTCCACCGAGTGAAATTGTAGGTGCTCCGGCTATCATGGTCCCAGCCATAAAACAAACGGAATAACCGTTGCTTCTCCAGGTTCTCCAATTCGTAGGTCTGGTCCCCGATCGGTTGATATGCCCCGGGCACTTGATAACCCCTCCAGGTACGCTGCCACTTACCACCGGCCAGCACCACCGACCTCCTCCAGCCATCCAAAACCGTCGCCGGCAGATGTGTAATGGCAGCACCATGCTCCCGCGTGGCAAAATTCATGCAACCACGGCACTGGCCCTTTCTGCAGTAAGAAATCCTGTACAGCGCCCGAAATTCATTAACCGTGGGCCAGTCCATATAACTCAAACAGAACAGGCACCCAAGCCCAAGCAACTGCCTCCATTGATTGCTCGGAAGCTGGGCTGGGGAAAGATTCAGTGAGCTCAGCATGTACTGGACAAATCCCGGCAACGGCAGCGATAGTCCGTTGCGGAACTGGTCATCAAAAACGGCGACCCAGCCCGGCTCCGGATTACAGGCCAGCTCGCCGGGATGCAAGCCTCGAAGCTTAACGGAAGAGTTGATATCCCACCTCAACCGAAACTCCCTAATCTCCCTCTCGTCCATACTTCTGACTGCTTCGTCGCAGAAAATCGTCCCATCACCATCCCGCAGCTCGTGCCTCCTAGGCCCACGACCGCCACTGGCATGATGCGCAGATCTCCCAGACGCCATCAAACCTCAAAACAAAAGTTCAGTTCTGCCGAAAGATGGAAGAGGAGAGCAGAAGGCAAAGGGTAAGCAAAGTGCGGCAGGAGGAAAGCAGATGAGACGATAAATAGGGCAACAACAAAGGTCAGGCAACCCCAGCCGTCGATCCTCTCCATCTCAGTCTGCCCCCTGCCGACACGTGCCCACGGCATCAATAAAGGATCCCATACCATCATAACTGATGGAATTGATGGGCTCCCCCCTTCATTGCATGTCAGCCACGTGTCCCACCCGCAAGCAACAGTTAGTAATCAAGGAGCACGCAACGAGGCGTCCCCTCTCCTCGCTTCACAAAAGTCAACCTTCAAATCAACCCGACACCATGACGTGTCACGGTTATTTACACCGGTGGAATGCCAGTTCACTGGAGGACTCACCCCGATATGGCAGACCGCCCGGTCGAGATCCGCCCAGCATTATGGCATTCCACCGGGCATGTGACATTCAACCAGCTCCAAAATATTCTACCGGATGTCATTCCCTACGCCTACGGGCAGGGACGAGCCAGCAACAACGTAAGGCTTCTAAACGCATGGGCTTTATAAACCCGGGCGAGCTTACATCTAACCAATGTACTCTTGTCCAGCAGGATAAAAACCCTGCATCACACTGAACTGTGATACCCTTGGGGATACATGGCGAGACTCGTTATCTCAACGCCACTCCACCGGGCAGATTGTCTCTCTAACACAGAGCAAGTCTCCCCGCAGGCTAACAAACCTGCACATTACCTCAACGCTTAAACAACAAAAGCTGAGAAGAGCTAGCAAGTGTTAAAACAACGCCTCAGCGCGGCCATAACACCCTTCGGGCACCTGTTGGCCTATTCCACGCACCAACAGGCCTCCCCGAAGACTAGTCTGCAAGTCTATCCGGGACTCGTTTCGATATGGCAGGACGCCCGTCGAGCTCCCGTGAACTCCGCCCCGCACCGATATGGTTCATCCGGGACTCGTTTCGATACTTTAGGAACGCCCATTCAAGATCCAGATACTCACCTCGGTCACGCCCAATCTTTAACGCGGACTTGGGGGACTGAGCACCGGTAGGTTGGTAACCCTGCGGGTCTGCAGGCCAAGAGTAAGACAGATCTTAAGTCCCCATTCAAGATTGCACTTGACCGGGAACTTGGGGGACTTGTTGACAGTAGCCAGAGAGGCTACACCAGGGCCCACAGACCCGCAGCAAGCGCACCAGGGCCCGGACCAGGACCCAGGATCGGACCACCAGCACCAGGCCTCGGGCCCCAGCGGTCTATCCTGCCTCCAGGGATCCTATGACCAGGGACGCCCGCCTGCCAAAGAGGGCACCAGAATGTCCAAACAGAAGAGAACTAGTCCCACATCGAAGAATGAGGCCAGCCCTCACCCCCAACCACCTATATATAGGCCTCAGCTACCACCATAAATAGGTAACTTGTCTCTCTCCCTGCTTACATACGTGCCCAGGTTATATATATTCCAACTATACTAACTTAGGCATCGGAGAGGTGAAGGCCGGCCCGCCCGGTATTCCCCTTAGTAAGCAGGATTGCAGGAGATCGAGTTGGATTCATCAAGTATCTACCAAGACCCCCGGGTTTAGGCAGAAACAAGGAGCGTTACAGGAAAGCATACCGGAAGATGTACCTTCACAGTTCAATCTTTCCATACTCTCCGACGATGTTGTACTCGGTGAAAACATGCCAGTTTCCTACAAGTTGAAAGATTATGAGGTAGCCATTGCACATTGGTGGGTACTAATCAACTGTCCAGAAGTTCAGTTTTGGAAGAACATACATCTACACTGTGAACAAGTACGAGGTGATGTCGATTACCACAACCGGACATTCGCAGAGTATTTCGGCCGCTGGGTACGTAACTTTAACACTATTCTATACGTGTTTATATATTATTGTGTATATTTATTCATATTTATAGTTGATTCTGATGGTTGCAGATGGACCTTATTCAAAATGATAATCACCCAAATTGGTCGCACGAACTCAGACTTTTAGCGATGAGGCCGGTCTATTCAAAAGTTTATACGACGTGCAAGGTGAATGGTGTGTTATTTCGATGTGAAGAGAGAGACCTCAGACTGAAAACACAAAATTCAGGGGTTATGGCACATGGTGGGGATGGTGGAGTTGACTATTACGGTGTTCTCCATTCAGTTGTGGAACTGCATTACGGGGAAGGCATGAAAGTGCACCTTTTCAAGTGTAGATGGTTTGACACACGGCCGCAGAGCATGAAAACCGATCAATACGGCATAACTTCTGTGAACACTACATCATGGTATGAGGACGACCCGTTCGTTTTAGCCACATGGGTGAAACAAGTGTTTTATCTTGATGATCTCGCCAAGGGTGACCCGTGGAAAGTAGTCAACACTATCCACTATCGCAACATTTACCGGGCGTCTACACTTGGAGTGGCTGAAGAGAACGAGGAAGGGGGCACCGCGTATCAAGAGCCCAACTCAAACGGTATTCCTGACTCCTCTTTTATTCACCTAGACACGCCGGTGCGAATTCGACATGAAGAGCCACTGCTTGTTGATGTTGATCCAAATGAAGAAACTAACGAGGACTCTAGTGGTGAGGAACGACATAGATTACCCCTATCGAGCAATTCAGAAACCGAAGAAGACTCATCCGATGATTCCGATTACAATCCGACGGATTAAGTAATTTAGATGATGTAATCCTTTCATTTGTAATCCACTCGATCATTTCTAATAAACGGGCGTGGGGATGAGCCTCCCAGCTAGGCTGGGTTCCAAACCCCTTAAAAAAAATTTTGAAATATCTTGACTGTTGAGTTTCTGTTTTTTTAGGTTCAATTTTGGTTATATATGAACAGGACATAGGCATGCGGGAGGTGTAACACCACAGATTTTTTTATTTTTTTTCACAGAATAGCCGACGAAAAATGCATTATTTCGTCGGCTATTCACAGAATAGCCGACGAAAAACTCATTATTTCGTCGGCCATTACCATAATAGCCGACGAAAAATTCATTATTTCGTCGGCCATAAATTTATTGAAAAAATAAATATTTTATTTTTGACAGAAAACGACAAAAGAATAGCCGACGAGTACTAGGTTTGATTTCGTCGGCTATGATTAAAAAAAAAAAAACAAAAAAACAGCAGCTTCCATTTTCTATCACTATCGACAAACTATTGCTTCATCCTTCAAATGCAAATGTGTCGTGAAATAAGATATGACCGAAATATTGAAATACGTCTACGGTTGAAAAATGAGAAGATTCCGACAAAATCTGTGTGCCGAATGTTGCGGTTAACTGTTTTTTACTTCCGTTTTCCTATGGGTAGCCTGACGGTCGGTAAATATTTTGAGGAAAATTTTTATACGATTAGTCGCGTCTCATCGATTTGAAACTATTCTCTGTTGAAGATCAGGACAGAAAACGTCATTTAGACAGGCCAATTTCCGTTTTAAAGCGTTTAGAGGTTTGACTTCGCTGTTTGACCGTCCCGATCGACCCTTTAACGTTGTCAGATGTAGTTGGATTTTTTTTCATACATGTTTTTAATCTTAACGGTGATATCTGACGGTTGGAATAGATTTTCCAAACTTTTAGATTCAAAATCGGACCATATGCACTAATGTTCCTTAACTTGTTTACTAAGTGTTTAAGTGAATGTATAGTTTCAAATAGTTACTATACGTAGACTCTTCAAATGCAAATGTATCGTGAAATAAGATATGACCGAAATATTGAAATACGTCTACGGTTGAAAAATGAGAAGATTCCGACAAAATCTGTGTGCCGAATGTTGCGGTTAACTGTTTTTTACTTATGTTTTCCTATGGGTAGCTTGACGGTCGGTAAATATTTTGAGGAAAATTTTTATACGATTAGTCGCGTCTCATCGATTTGAAACTATTCTCTGTTGAAGATCAGGCCAGAAAACGTCATTTAGACAGGCCAATTTCCGTTTTAAAGCGTTTAGAGGTTTGACTTCGCTGTTTGACCGTCCCGATCGAGCCTTTAACGTTGTCAGATGTAGTTGAATTTTTTTTCATACATGTTTTTAATCTTAACGGTGATATCTGACGGTTGGAATAGATTTTCCAAACTTTTAGATTCAAAATCGGACCATATGCACTAATGTTCCTTAACTTGTTTACCAAGTGTTTAAGTGAATGTATAGTTTCAAATAGTTACTATACGTAGACTCCTCAAATGCAAATGTGTCGTGAAATAAAATATGACCGAAATATTGAAATACGTCTACGGTTGAAAAATGAGAAGATTCCGACAAAATCTGTGTGCCGAATGTTGCGGTTAACTGTTTTTTACTTCCGTTTTCCTATGGGTAGCCTGACGGTCGGTAAATATTTTGAGGAAAAT
Organism: Potentilla sterilis; assembly: GCA_963682095.1. Taxonomy (NCBI): domain Eukaryota; kingdom Viridiplantae; phylum Streptophyta; class Magnoliopsida; order Rosales; family Rosaceae; genus Potentilla; species Potentilla sterilis. The sequence goes on from OY821756.1 coordinate 32,253,151, forward strand.
TTTTATAGGATTAGTCGCGTCTCATCGATTTGAAACTATTCTCTGTTGAAGATCAGGCCAGAAAACGTCATTTAGACAGGCCAATTTCCGTTTTAAAGCGTTTAGAGGTTTGACTTCGCTGTTTGACCGTCCCGATCGAGCCTTTAACGTTGTCAGATGTAGTTGGATTTTTTTTCATACATGTTTTTAATCTTAACGGTGATATCTGACGGTTGGAATAGATTTTCCAAACTTTTAGATTCAAAATCGGACCATATGCACTAATGTTCCTTAACTTGTTTACTAAGTGTTTAAGTGAATGTATAGTTTCAAATAGTTACTATACGTAGACTCTTCAAATGTAAATGTGTCGTGAAATAAGATATGACCGAAATATTGAAATACGTCTACGGTTGAAAAATGAGAAGATTCCGACAAAATATGTGTGCCGAATGTTGCGGTTAACTGTTTTTTACTTCCGTTTTCCTATGGGTAGCCTGACGGTCGGTAAATATCTTGAGGAAAATTTTTATACGATTAGTTGCGTCGCATCGATTTGAAACTATTCTCTGTTGAAGGTCAGGCCAAAAAACGTCATTTAGACGGGCCAATTTCCGTTTTAAAGCGTTTAGAGGTTTGACTTTGCAGTTTGACCAAAAGTTTAGCCGACGAAAATTCTATTTCGTCGGCTAAACTCTAGTGATCCGTGCCTTTTCATTATCCGCCGTTGGATGGGAGAGATCGGACGGCTGCTGAGCGCCTAAACTATAGCCGACGAAATTCAAAGTATAGGCGACGAATTAAAGAATTTCGTCGGCTATTCTTAAGTATAGCCGACGAAATCTTTTTAATTCGTCGGCTATACTTTCGGGTATAAGTTTGTTGCAGCCGAACCCTAGCCTCCATTTGCTGCATTTTTCCAAAACCTCCGCCGCTCGCCTCCAACGGATCCTCCGCCGCTCGCCTCGTCCTCCTCCAATCCGGCAGCCCCGGCCCTCCTCCCTCTTCCTCCTCCAATCCGGCAGCCCCAGCCCCTCCTCCCTCTTCCTCCTCCCTATTCCGGCCGGCCCACCCTTTCCCTCCTCCTCCGGCCTGTCCCTCCTCCTCCCTCCTCCGGCCGGCCTCCTTCTCCTCTGCAAAATTAATGTAAGTGTTTTTTTTTTTCATTTATGTCAATTAATTGTTAATTTAGATATAATTGTTAATTTAGGTATAATTTAGGTATTTATGTTAATTTAGGTATAATTTAGGTATTTAGGTATAATTTATGTATTTATGTTAATTTGGGTATAATTTATGTATTTATGTTAATTTAGGTATAATGTAGGTATTTATGTTAATTTAGGTATAATTTAGGTATTTATGTTAATTTAGGTAATTTTTAGGTATTTATGTTAATTTAGGTAATTTTTAGATATTTATGTTATAATTTAGGTATATAAATTGTTATATAAATTGTTAAATTAATTATATATATATAAATTAGTAGTCTAATTATATATATATATATATATATATTAATAAAGAAATATAGTTATATTTAAATATAAATAGTTATATTTAGGTTAATGGTTAGTATTATTTAAAATGGCCGCGGCTGCAGATGGCCGATGCAGTCAGAAAGTTATTCGGAGGCCGTCGTTCCAGATCGAGAGGTTCTGCAAGTTCCGCCGGTTCCGCAGACTCCGACAGGACCCTTAGCCAGCCTGAGAGGACCACCAGCCAGCCGCGGAGGAGTGTGGATTCTTCCCAGCCGCGGAGGACTGTGGATTCATCCCAGCCGCGGATGAGTGTGAGTTCTCGGCACCAGACCCTTCTCTAGGCGGGGCGGCGGTCGAGCAGTTCACTTCCGCCTGTCGGGCCAGATGCTCCGAGGTTCAGTCGGCAGCTATTTCAGGACGACATAGCTGCAGATGTTCCTCAGGTTCGTATGCCTGAGGTTCATCGGGAGCCGATGAGGAGTCCGACGACGTCTGCTGCCGACTCGACTGAGGCTCCTACTCTCCCAAACCAGCTCTTCCTCCCGTACAACATTCCGGCGATACCGGAGGTCGACTATCGTGGTCTGCCCCTATGGCCTGATATGCCTCAGTACGTGAGTGCTGCGGAGGCATACCAGCAGCAGCCATTTGAGAACCCTGACCACCTTATTTCGGCGAGGAGAAAAGGAAAGTCGACAGACGAGTCATCCAGTTCAGGTAACATTTGATTTTATTAATTAAATGTTTTATTAAAATTAACGCACTAATATTTAATTTTATTAACCAATCGTCGTTTTTGTGATAGGGACAGCCGCTAGCAGTTCACGGAGGAATACGAGAGGTGTCATATGTTTTGACACGCTCAGGAAAACTGTTGAGCGCAGCTGGAGGATTCAGATCAACGAACCTCCTAATCAGGAGGTTCAGGGGAAGAAAAAACGCGACTACTCGGGTTGCGTGGGGTCACTGATTAGGGACAGAGTCCCTATGTTGTGGACCCGGTGGGCTGATGTGCCCGAAGAGATAAAGAGGGAGGTGAACAACGCCGCGTCGGTGAGTAATTTAAAAAATTTAATTTATTTATCGTAATATTTAATAATTTTTGGTATTATTACAATTGTAAAACTAATAAAATATTATTTTTCAGACATTCTTCGAGATTGCCGAACACAGGCGGGATTGGGCGGACACCGTGCAGAACTCGAGGTACGTTTGTTTTTATGATATTATAATTATTAATATTTTATGATATTAATAATATTTCTAATGCACTTTTATTTTTTTCGTAGGTTCAAAGAGTGGAAGAACGAGCTGCGTTCCCACTATAACTAATACGACAACCTTGGTCGTATGGGTACTCCCAGAGAGTTCATGTTCAGGGAGTACGAGTGGCGTTGGTTGAAGACAGTAGACTTCAACAACCCAGTTATGCAGGTAAATACTAAACTTCAGTAAAAATGTTTATATTGTTAAAATTTTAATTATTAGTTTAATTATTTTATAATTATTACACTAATATTTTTTTATGCATTTTTTTAACATTTTATTATTTGTTTGAAGCAACGTTCTCGGATAAACTCTGAGAACCGCCGCCGGAACACAACCCCTTATCATGCTGGTTCTAGGCCGTTTGCACAATATCAGGAGGAGGCGCTTAGAGATCATCCTGATAGCAACCCATACGTGGAGACGTTCAAGATCGCTTATCCACAAGCGACAGAACAGCTCGTAAGTCGTTCATTACAATTTTAAAATTTTAATTATTAATTTTACTTAATTATATATTTGTTATAATATTAATTTTTTTTTCCCGTCCAATTAGGAGAGGGTCAACCAGGCCGAAGAAGAGGTGTTCCAGCAAGTAGTTCGGGAGACACAACCGAACATTTCAGAGGCAGATCTGGAAGAATCCATGCGCCATGTCGACCGGTCCAGTGTCCAAACGGCAGCGAGGATGTTCGACGCAGCCTTCCCAAACCGGTCAAACAACTACTACTGCCGGGGTTTGGGAAGTTCTGGACTAGGGCTTCTGAAGACCACTAAGGGAGGTCAAAAGAAGGGAGGCGGGGAGAGCCAACATATGAGGGGGGAAGTGCAACGATTGGCCGCAGAATTGGCGACCTCGTCCCAGACAGTACAGGAGCTGCGCCGCAGAACACAGCAGTATCATTTGGATATGGCCCGTTGGCATGCTGAATGCGACAGAATTCGGCAACACAACTACGACGCCCAACAAAACTGGTGGTATGAGATGTTCGCGGCACAACAACAAGGCCTTGAACCCCCGCCCCCGTTTCAGCGGTTAGTGGAGCCTCCAATACCTCAACCTCCCGAGTTCGGTCAGCAGGATGACGAGCCTGATGGAGAGCAGGATGCTGGGGATGACGTGGTGGACTTTAGTGGTTTAGGTGATGATTAGGGTTATGTTTTATGTATATTGGAACGAATTTAATAAAAAAGGTATTTAGACGTGTTTCTTGTTGGTGCAAATGCATGGACTGTTTTTGTGATTTGCAGGTTGCTTGGAATGGTAATTTAGAAAATAATTTAATTTTTTTTCCCCAAATGTAAGAAAAGCCGACGATTTTGGCATTATTTCGTCGGCTATAATAACTATAGCCGACGAATTTTACCAATTTTCGTCGGCTATAAGTTGTATAGCCGACGAAAATTACATTATTTCGTCGGCTATAACTAATTAATGCCTATTAAATATTTATATATTTCGAGGAAATAGCCGACGAAATTTTATAAAATCGTCGGCTATTGTTAACACCCAATAGCCGACGAATTTCGTCGGCTATAATTAATGAATTTCGTCGGCCATACTCGAAAATATCCGACGAAATTCGTCGGCAATTTCTCCTAGGTTTGGCCGACAAAAAATATTTTCGTCAGTAAGTTCGTCGGCCATACTCTACTATAGCCGACGAATTTGTTTTTTTCGTCGGCCATTGGTATAGCCGACGGGGTTGTTCCGACGAAGTATAGCCGACGAAAATTTTGTCGGTAGATGGTATAGCCGACGAAAAATTGGCATAGCCGACGAAATTTTTTTCTTCGGCTATTCACTCAGATCTGGTAGTGGTGTCTACATGTTAAAGAGTCTTAAGTGCTAAATGCTTTGTGTGAAAGATGATGATCACTTGTACATATTAGAAATATGTTTAAATTTTGCATATTTAGGTTTTAGGGCAGCCTTGCTGCCGATTCTTCTCTCCCCCAAAATTGTGACGATTTTATGGTTGAATATATGTGAATATTATCTAACATTCTCATGTTTCAGGTACCGTTAATCCCCGGCTAGAACGATCCCTACTTGCTTATACTACTAATGATCTTTTGTAGGGTTTATCATTGCTTGCGTGCCTATGGCACTCGATCACTAAACATGCATGACTCGAGACTAATGACACATGGCAGCAAATAATTTTTACATAACACTTAGAAACACTCAATTCTGATTCTAATTAGAGCCCTCAGCGGTTCATCTAATCGTTAAGACTTCACAAGTATTTATAATTAACTCAGCGTATAATCCTAAACATGGTGCTAATCAGTTTAAAGACACTCAGCGTAGAAATTAAACATAAAGAACACATAAGCACAATAAGCCGAATCAGAGACATGCAACAAGTATGGCATCACCTGACCTTGCTTCAACATGCATATTTTCATAAATATATCAACCCTAGTTAAATAACCTAGATCACAACATCTCAGCGTATGATATAATTTAGATTACTCTGGTACATGAAATCGGCACTTAAGGTACTGCCACAAAGTCAGCCCTCAAGCACACAATTTGTGATGCTTGAAATTATGAAAATAAATTGAATATAACCAAGAACATATGCAAAACCTACTGCCCCTAATTAATCAATCATGAAATCATACATGAGAAGTTTGTAAATTACTCCATGGAAAACCAAAATAAAATTCGGAAGTCATAGTATAACATACAAAACCGAAAATTACAATCCATAACACCATACAATGTTAAATCGTAATTCGTCCAGAAATTAAAAAAAACCATGAGTTTTTCGAGTCAGACTTTGAAAGGACCTTGCAAGACATCAACAAAGATGAGTTCGGCAATGGAAGAATGATGCGAATTTAAAGGTGGAAGGTGGTTCGGCTTTCAACAATTTTCGTATGGGATTTTATGAAAGTATTTTGGCAGAGTTTCAGCAAGCTTTTTGGGAGAGAAGATATAAATACTTTCTGTGTCGAACCATGATAGATATAGGAGCAACAAGGTGCAAGAGTTCAGCTGCTCAAAGATCTCCAAGTCCGAGTACAATTCTTCTTCTTTTCTTGCTCGGCAAATCATCCTTTTCTTCCAAGTTTTCTTCCGAAAATATTCTTAGATAATTCTAAATAAATCGCCAAAATGACTCTTTTATTTATCCAAGATTTAATTCGGTTGAAATATCTTGAACCTTGAATGGAATCATGTCCACATTCGGCATGCCTTGCTTGTCCTTGAAGTTTGCAAACTTGCGGCATCAAAGCATGTCTTTCTTTTCTTTATTTCTTCCGATTTTTCTTTCATGGAAAATATCTTTATGGACTTCTTTGATGGACTCAGCTCATCCCTTATTGGATAAATAATCCATGAGGCTGCCAAAATTTTCCCTTATTGGACCAGGAAAGCCTTTGTCTTTCAGTAGGAAACAGGTTTTTCTTCTCGGCAACTTGACCTTTCTGTGTTGTGACGGGTATCACTTCTTCCTCAAGAAATCTTTAAGTGCAATTCAAAATTCAATGAAAACTAGACTCGTAGAGCATTCCGTGCATATATGGCTTGCCTTCTAGTTCCTTGTAAATCATTCTGGAGAAATTCTGGAAGTTGAGTGATGTGCACAGGATTTTACTGAACTTTCTGGATTTGTATCCGATGAGTACTTGTAATTCCTAGAATCGTATTTTTCTCCAATTGTTATGACTCCTTCCTTTACTCAATCCACAATATGTCTACTACATATGAGAGAAGAAAGATTCATCAAAAGCATAGTCTAGGTTTTACAGATTCAACAAATTATCTCTGAGACTTGCAATTTGGCTTTTGACAATTTTTCTTATATTTTTAGCACATTCTCACATTTAGCTTAACCAAAACTCATGACTCAATTACATGACTCTATATTACAACAATAAGGTTTAAGCATTAGCTAAATGGGGGTAAAAACATATTAAGAACGTCGCATTTTTTGCTCCTATCAAACTACCCCACACTTAGCTTTGCTAGTCCCTTAGCAAAACAAAATACAAGACTCTACTACTACTGCTCCTAAATCATTGTCTCAGGATCTTTTAAACGCATAGCTTTCAAGTTTAAGCATTCTAATGTAAGCACATAAATTCCAAGTTTCATAGACAAATTTCATGACACGTCAGAAGTGAGAAAAATAAGCATGTAAACATGTTAAGTTGAATCAATCCTCCTCACTAGGCATACTCTCTTCTTTTCACTCATGCTTATGACAATATTCACTCAAAGTATATGCAAGAGAACAAATTGTAAGGCAACAAATAGCTTGCATATTTCATCAAATAAAAGCACTTTGTGAATAATTTTTCAATTGGAAAATCTCATGTAACAACTATGTGCACAAATGAATCAAAACCATAAACTTACTTGAGAAAATCTCCACAATCAAAATTTACATATTTTAAGAATCATGAAAAGATCATTATAAAGGTGATAATGGGGTTCGGCATAAGGTATTGGATTTTTAGATAGTGGTGATAAAACGTCACCAAGACTTAACAAAACTCAATACTCCTTATGACTTCATTGTTTTACTTCCCCAAGCATTGTGAAAACGAACAAAGGCCAAGTATAACAATGATAGGCCTTCAAATACATACAAACTCCAATTTCACAATAAGAATTCAATCCGATTAACACGCTTTTCTTTTCAATTCGTGCATTTTTCTTCTTTTTATTTCGGATCACTTTTATTATTTTATTTTTCTGTCCGATTTTTTTTTTCAAACACACGGCTCACAGATATAATTCGGATGAATCCACCCCACACTTGCTTCAAATTATCATTTCAATTCACAGTTCCACAATAAAATTAAGCTTTACCAAGTCTTGACAACAAGGGAAAAGATAAAACTATTTTAAGTACAAGGAATGTGTATCATGGTGATGAAAAAAAATGGCTAAATATAGGCTCAATGGGGTTAAGACTAAGGAGTCCTACGACGGGCACAAATTAGGCACATGCTTTATTTCGCTTTGGTGGTAATCCTAACAAGATCTTTTCAATCACTTTCGAAATCAAGGCATAGTCATGAATAACAGTTTCAAAAATCATCAAAAGCAAGTTCTAGCATTCTAGAATCTATTAAAGAGCTATGGCACATAGTCCTTGATTTATGCAAAGAATAATGAGATACGAAAAATTTCTGCCCATTTTTAATAACTCATGAAGAAAGCATATAGGCTCTAAAGCTCACATAAGATGTTATGAAACAAAATCAACTCAAATATGCATGCTTCTCATATATCAATCAAAATCTCACATATTCATACCAATCATATCATCCATGAAACTCACAATTTAATTCTTATGATCATACAAAACCATCATCTATGCATTCAAAGATATAATCACCAAGGACTTTAGGGGCATCCTAAGACTCGAACAAAGCAAAAACTAACGAAATTTTATTTTTTATTTTTCTGAATTTTCCCGATTTTCTATTTTCTTTTTCTGTCTATGACTCAAAACAAAAACAAACATGTGAAACATGTATTCCCTACCCCACACTTAGAAAATTACATTGTCCTCAATGTAAGTCAAAAATAATGTTGTAATTTCTAAGTGTATGATAAAATTCACAAGTTCCACATTTATACAATTCAACCAAAAAGAGTGTAGAGATTTAGAAAATTCAAACTCTCGTTGATGGCTCCTTCACAATTTTGGTTGAAATAGCTTACCTCCCATGCATCGCTTAGTTGTTTATAGTCGTTTAGCCTAGACTCTTCTCCATGCTCATTCGGATCTTACGGCGTCCTCCAATTGTATTTCCTCAATCATGTGCTCCTTAAAAGGTTCATAGTAAGGTTTAAGTCTTTAACCATTCACCTTAAATGCTTTACTTGTAACATCACTTTTAATTTCAATAGCACCATGAGAAAACACATTAAATTTTCTCGTCTTCTCCTTGTAAATCCAAGCGGCATCGTATGCATCATTCCTGATTTCTTCAAGCTCGCTCAATTACAATTTCCTGTGGAGACCAGCCGCATCTAAGTCCATGTTGAATTGTGTGATTGCCCACCATGCCTTGTGCTCCAATTCCACTGGGAGATGGCATGCTTTGTTGTAGGTAAGCCTAAAGGGAGACATCCCTATATGCGTCTTGTAGGCTGTCATATACGCCCACAAAGCATCATCAAGTCTGTCGCTCCAATCCTTCCTTGTTGGGCTAATAGTTTTTTCCAATATCAGCTTGATCTCCATATTTGATACTTTGTCCCTTCCACTTGTCTGAGGGTACTATGGGATGGAAACCTTGTGAGTGACTCCATAGTTCTTGAGTAAAGCCTCTATAGTTCTGTTGCAGAAGTGAGAATCTTCATCGTTTATAAGCACACGTGGTACTCTAAACCTAGAAAATATGATAGTTTTCAAAAATCCTGCAACAACTTTAAAATTATTAGTCCTTGTGGCTTTCGCCTTCACCCATTTAGAAACATAATCAACAACCAATAAGATGTATAGAAAGCCTTTGTATGATGGAAAATGTCCCATAAAATCAATACCCCATAAATCAAAATTTTCAATCTCTATAATAGGAGAAAGGGGCATTTGATCTTTTGGACCAATATTACATGTTCTTTTGCATCTGTTACAAGTCCTACAAAATGTATACGCATCTCTGAAAATTGTAGGCCAAAAGAATCCACAATCTATTACATTAAGGGCTGTCCTCTGTGGTCTAAAATGACCTTCACACGCCTCACTATGACAAAAAGCTAGGATCGGCCTATGCTCTTCCTCTGGAACACAACGTCGAATGATCTGATCACTACAATGCTTCTAAAGATATGGTTCATCCCAAATGTAGTGTCTCGCCATCTTCTTGATCCTTATCTTGGTTACCTGTGAAATTGTGCTAGGAAAAGTCTTAGTAACTAAATAATTCATAATATCAGCATACCAAGGTTCATGTGTTTCCAAACGAAAAAGCTGCTCATCTGAAAAAGACTCTTGCAAAGGCAACGTCTCCTCCTCTTACACAATTCTGCTCAAGTGATCCGCTACAACGGTTTCACTTCCCTTTTTGTCTTTGATTTAGATATCAAACTCTTGGAGTAAGAGAATCCATCAAATCAAACTGGTTTGTCATCTTTCTTCTTCATCAAATACCTAAGGGCTGCATGATCAGAGTACACAATCACTTTAGAATTCAAAACATAAGAACAAAAATTTTCTAAACAAATATAACAGCCAATAGTTCTTTCTCTGTAGTGGAATAATTTAATTGAGCATCATTTAAAGTTCTAGAGGCATAAATATATAGCATTCGGCCTCTTGTCTTTTCTTTGTCCAGGAACTGCTCCAACTGCATAGTCTGATGCATTACACATGAGCTCAAATGGCAAACTCCAACCTCGTAGCACCATTGATAGGAGCACAAAGTGTGAAGTTCTTAATATGTTTTACCCTAATTTATTCTTCGTTTAACCCTTATTTATCTAAGATAGAGTCATAATACAATTTAGTGTTGTTTTGGTGGAGTTTTGGAAATATGTGCTTAATTGTCCGGAAAAAGACTAAGTATAGAAATCTGAGGAAATAATGAAAGATATGTCTTTTTCGTGATTCTGAGGCTTGTGTTAGAGTGACTTATCTTTTTCCAAATTTAATGAAACTTGGTATACATATAGTTGGCAAGCTAAAGTATATTATGTTAAAATTTGAGATCAATCGGAGTTCGGAAAGTCGCCCAGACAATAGCTGTAACTTGGTAGTTTGAGCAAAACAATACAGGGACTACCAGGATTTTTCCTGGGACTGTGTCCTGACTTCCAGAATTTTTGTACGACACATCACTTGGAACTAGAGAATGTGCCTTAGATAGAAAGCTCTACGAGTCTAGTTTCTATAGAATTTGGAATCACATCGAAAGCTGCCCTGAGGAAAAAGTTATGCCAGCTACAATGCGACAAGGTCACTGCCCTGCCGAGAAAGGAACCTACTGCCCATTTTTGCCACTTTCTACATTTGTTCATCAAATGGGCATCCGAATGTGTCAAATGGGAGTTTCCATGCTTAATGAAGGATAGAGGATTCAGCCAAGCAAAAGAGAAGTGTAAAATATGGAAAGAAGAGGTTCCCTACTCCAGATAGGAAAAGGAAGAGAAGGCTGCAATGTCTAGGAAGCTTCCTACCATGTCCAAGATAAATCAGAAAATGTGTGAAGCACATGAACAAGGCATGTGACAAGTTCTAGGTGATAGAAGCTAGCAGCTGCAATTGTGGACTAAGGAAAACTTGGAGCTGAAATTGTGGACTAAGGGAAGCTTGCAATAAATTTCAGTCATTTCCTGGGCACATCATCCAACTTCCACACACTCTCCCGGACAGCTCACATTGAACCAGAATTCGAGCCATATATGGATAGAAAGATATGGATGTCTAGTTTCCAAATCCACTGGAATCATCTCAATATCTATTTTCTAGAGAGAGTTATGACCTAATCAAGCCACAAAGGTCAAAGCTGCCGAAAATAAACACATGTTTCCTCCACCAATAAACCACCACTAACAAACTTCCACCATAAATCTCCACCTATATTGCCAAACTCTCCTATTTGCTTCCTCTATAAATAGCTTGGCACAAATTCAGAATGAGGGGGTCACATTCCAAAGCAAAAAATCTAGCCAAAACTTTACCAAAATTCCCCAAGAATCCTACAAAGAAAACCTAGCCGAAAACACATCCATCACCACCCTCCAGAAAATTACTGTCGAACCACCATCATCTTCGATCAAGATCAACACGACTTGAAGCTCCAAAGGTGTTCTAAAAGTGTGATCTACTCCCTACTTTCGGTTTTGTAATTCTTTCTTTATAGCTATATTAAACTTTGTCTATGAAGATAACATGTATTCTTGGTTTCAAACGTTATGTCTATGTACTGTTTGGATTGAAGTTTGGTTTTATAATTCACATGATCAATTCATTTTCTTTATCTTTATTTGGTTTTTGGATGTAAGAAATCGGATTGCATGTTAAAAAAGTAAGGGAAATATGTAACAAGATAGTAAATAGGATAACCGGCAAGCATGTTAATTTAGTTGTAGTTTCGTACTTGGTTTATCCTTTAAATCGGTGTGCAATAAAGGTTGCTGCCCTATACAATTGCAATGTACTCGGGGTATCGATCTCATTAGCCAAAATATTCATAGGATAAGATGAACGATTAGTTGCTTACCTTATGGTGTTTTTAGGGATAGAGTGGTTTAAAGAATTTACATGTCGATGTGAGAAGAGTGACGCCTTACTTGCTAATATGTTTCCAACTAAAAAGACTCTGTGCTTAATTACTTGTCATGTTTTTTTACGTCGTTTATAATATCCAAAGGTGACTAGTATAATTTTAAGGTTAGGCGTTTAGTCACTTAAAATACATAAGGAGTCTTAATCGATTAGTGAAACCGTTTAGGAGCTAATTAGATTGGAACTAAGTCGAGTCTACATCATTTTATTATGAATGCCGTGAGTCTTGCTTGCTATTTAGTTGTGTGTTTTGAATTCTTTCGTGCTAGTAATTTGTGGAAGAGTGTCGACCAACATGTACATAGTAACTTAGGATTTTATTTCTTATCTTTTAATTTCGTGTTCATTAGTTAGGGGCAGCCTTTTGCTGCCGAACCTCATCCCTAATATCCCCCATGTGTGACGTGTTTTTATGTATATATGTATATATTTTGTTCTAACATTCTCATGTTTCAGGTACCCTTAATCCCCGGCCTAGAACGATCCCTACTTGCTTATACTACTAACGATCTTTTGTAGGGTTATTATTGTGTGCGAGTTTAGGCTTTCACCAACCATTATAGGGGCCGACGTCAATAGCTTCTTGAGCTTGCCAAACGCTTCCTCACTCTTTGTTCCACACGAATGAGGTGTCTTTCTGCAATAGGGAACACAAGGGCTTGGCCACCAAAGAGAAATCCTTGATGAACCTCCTATAAAAACATGCATGGCCAAGAAACGAACGTGCCTCCCTCACAGTTGTGGGGGAGGGTAAGTGAAGCATAGTATCAATCTTGGCCCTATCAACCTCTATTCCCTTAGCATAAATTATGTGTCTTAAAACTATGCCTTGATTAACTATAAAATGGCATTTTTCCCAATTCAAAACAAGGTTAGTTTCAACACATCTTTCCAAGATTAATTCTAAATTCTCTAAACATGCATCAAAGTCTTTTCCATAAATACTGAAATCATCCATAAAAACTTCAATGATATTTTCGATATAATATGAGAAAATAGAATACATACAACGTTGGAACGTACCTGGTGCGTTGCATAAACCAAAAGGAATGCGTCGATAAGCAAACGTACCAAAAGGACATGTGATGTGTCACCAAAGCGAGCATCAAGCAATGATAACCCTACAATCGTTAGTAGTATAGAATAAGTAGGGATCGTTCTAGGCCGGGGATTAAGGGTACCTGAAACATAGAATTGTTAGACAAAAATATTCACAAATACACAACAAATCGTCACAATTATGGGGAATCATGGCGTCGGCAGCAAGGCTGCCCCTAATACTAAGGAGACGAAAATTTGACAAAAAGGGGAAGAAGTGAGGCATCGGCAGCCCTAGGGCTGCCCTAAGTATCCTACACGAAATTTAAAGTAAAAGCTGGAAAATAAACTCTAGTCTATTATTTACAAGGTTGGTCGACATTCTTCCACAAAGCACTAGCACGAAAGCAATCAAAACACATAACAAACAAGCAAATAAGGCTCACGGCAAAGTATTAAAATGTTCTAGACTCAACTTAACTCCCCAACCCAATTAGCTCCTTATCGGTTTACTAATTAAGACTCTCTAGTACTTCAAGATTAACTTATCGTCTAACCCTAAAGTTATACTAAACATATTTGAGAACACTTATCGTCGAAAACAAACATACAAAGTAATTAGGCACAAGGTCTTTTTAGTTGGAAACAAGTTAATATAGCAAGGTTGTCAATCATCTTATTAACAAGCATGTTCTTTAAACCACTTTAGCCCTTGTGAAAACAACACAAATTAAGACAACCCTAAAGATTACTTAACCTATATTATTTTCGGCTAATGAGATTAATACTCCACATATTGCAATTATATAGACTACCAATCTTTAAGCACACAAATTTAAAGAACAAGTCAAGAAAACCCTAAAACCAAGTTAACACATATTTTGCCGATTATCCTATTTACTAATTCATTACATATTTTCCTTACTCTTTTAACATGCAATTCATATTCTTACATCCAAAAACAAAATAAAGATATAGAAAACAAATTGATCATGTAAATTATAAAACCAAACTTCAATCCAAATAATACATAGACATAATATTTGAAACCAAGAATTCATGCTAACTTCATAGACAAAGTTTAACATAACTACAAAGAAAGAATTACAAAACCGAGAGTGGGGAGTAGATCACACTTTTAGAACACCTTTGGACATTCAAGTCGTGTGGATCTCGATGGACGATGGATGGAGGCACGGCAGCAATTTTCTGGAAATTGGGATGAAGGTGGTTCGGCTGGTTTTTGTGGTGGTGGAGGTAGGGTTTCGGTTTGTAGTTTCTTTGTAGGATTCTTGGAGAATTTTGGTAGAGCTTTGGCTAGATTTTTACTTTTGGAATGTGACCCCTTTTCTGTGTAAAAGATGGCTATATATATAGAGGAGAGAGAGCTAGGGTTGCCGGCCAAGACAAGAGAAGGGTAGGTTTTCCTTTTCCTAGTTAGCTTATGTTTCATGCTTGCCGAACGGCAAGCAATCCTAGTGAGGCTAGGAAATCTTCTTTTCTTCATGCCTTCCTCCATTACCTTGGCTCAATGTCTTCCTCTATCCTTCAATAAGCTTGGACAATCTTCAAATATGCAATGGCACGCCAAAATGTCCATCGAAATCAGAAACAAAGGAAACGAGGCAGAAACTTGCTGGAATCGGCTGGAATGACCTTGGTCTGGTAAATCTGGCATAACTCCTTCCGTGGAGCTCCGATCGATGCGATTCTAAGTCTCAGATAAACTAGACACATTGAGCTTCCTCTATATAAAAGGGCTTGATCAAATTCCTTTTGAAACGTCGGAAATGAATTTTTAAATTTGGGACACAGTCCCAGGAAAATTCCTGGAAGTCCCTGGATTTGTTGCTCGGACTGCCATTTTGCAGCCTTCTTTTGGGTCACTTCTCGAAATCCGATTGATCTGAATTTTTTACATGAGACCCATTAGTAAGCCAATAATATGCATACCAAATTTCAGCAAATTTGGAAAAGGATAAGTCACAGTTTTATCTATCTCAGAATCACGAAAAAGACACATTTTACACTATTTTTCCAGAATTCCTATACTTATTCATTTTTCGGATTCTAAGGCACATATTTTCAAAACTCAACCAAAATGACACTGAACTAAATTATGACTCTATCTTAAGTAAATAAGGGTTAAACAAAGCATAAACGAGGGCAAATACATATTAATATCGTCGCACATTATGCTCCTATCAACTACCCCACACTTATCCTTTGCTAGTCCCTTAGCACACTAAATAAAACTAGACTCTAGACAAACTATTGCCCCTAACAATTTGTCTCAGGCTCGTATGTACACATAACTTTCAAGTTAATGCATGAGAATGCTAAGCACGAAAATTCCAAGTTTCATGAACATGTAACATCAATAAAAACATAGAAGAACAAAAGTAAGCATGTAGACATGTGTAGCTAATTCAATCCACCTCACAAGGCATACTCTCTTCTCTTCTCTCGAAGCATGGTGATTCACTCAATATTATATGCAAGTGAAATATATTGAATTACGAAGAGTAACTTACATATGTCATGAAACGAAAGCACTTTGTGAAAATGTTTATGGAAAAACCTCATATGATAACTATATGCACCAATGAACCAAAACCATATGCTTACTCTTGAGATAATCTCCACAAATCAAATTTAATCATCTTAAGAATCATGAAAAGATCAATAAATGGTTGTAATGGGGCTAGGCTAAGAGGTATTTGAAATTTTGATAAGGAAGCTCAAAACGTCACCGTGGCCTTTCGTAAAACTCAAATCTCCTTATGTCTTCTCATCAAGGGTCGGATTATTTCTTGTTGGACCCATACTTCATTCTTTTCTTCCCAAAAACATTACAACAAAAATTTCAAGACAAAAAACCATGCTAAATTTTTCAATGCCGTGCCCTATACCTTGTATTTTCTTGCTCTCGGTTTCTTTTTCTTCTTCTTTTGGTCCGAGCAAAATTTTTCTCTTTTCTTTTCTAAGGCACGGCACCTAGTACACTTTACGTATAGATTCATGGCTAAGTCTACCCCACACTTATTCTTCTTCATCACGTCACGCGAAAACGCCTTCAAAAATAAAGCTTTATCAAATCATTGATCAAGGGTAAAGATATCACTATACTAAGCTCATGGAAAGTGTTTAAGGGTGATGAAAGAAAGGCTAATCGTAGGCTCAAAGGGGTTTACTAAGGTATCCCACGACGGGCACAAATAGGGCACATGCTTTATTTGGCAATGGTGGTAAACCTAAAAGATCATTTCAATCACTTTCAAAATCAAGATATTTTATGACTAAAATCGTTTTGAAAATCAACAAGAGTAAATTATAGTAATACTCGAGTTCATGAAAAGCTATTGCATATAGTCATCGAATAATCAAAGAACTATGAGGTTTCATGCTTCCTACGAATCTATCGAAATTTTATCTTTTTATTACTCAGGAAGAAAGCAAATTGGCTTTAAAGCTCACATGGGTTATTTAGGAAATAAACTAGCTAAAACATGCATGCTTCGTTAATCAACAAGTCCTACATGCTCCTACCAATTCACAAAAATTCATGAAACTCACATTCTCAATTGTATGCACAATCATCATCTATGTATGCAAAGAGGAGAAAAACATCATTGACATATTAGGGGCATCCTAAGACTCGAAATAACAAATTTAAACACTCTCTTTTTGCATTACAATTTTTTGAATTTTTTCTTTTCTAAACTAGCACACGAAAACATAAACGGAATATGTTATCCCACCTCAGACTTAGAAAATTACATTGCCCTCAATGTAAGCACAAATCCATATCAACGAATTTCCTAAGCATGCAATAGAGTAACATATACCAACATAACATCACAAACCAAAGAAAAAGAGAAGGGTTAAGAAATTTCAAACTCTCGGTGATGGCTCCTTCACTTTTCTTTGATCGAGTTGGGTTGCCTCCCAATTAGCGCTTTGTATTTATAGTCCATTGCTTAGACTTTTCACCGTTTCATCTTGCATGTGTTCATCGCGTTCCCAACACTTGGAGCTCAGTAATGAGTAATTCAAGAAGATGTTGATTGCATGTGGCCTCCGTATCATCATGTTCCTTTGTACCGGCAACAACATGGAGAGGCTGCCTCTCGGCAGCATGGTATTCTTCTGGACGTATCGGCGTGTCCGGCGTGGTTGGAGGCGGCGGCTGCGATATAACGGCAACCGGGAGTGGCTGCAAGTGCAGTTCGGCAGTAGGTGGGGCTGGACTGGGACTGGGGCAAGGTGGCACGGCTGTGGCAGTAGTTACGTCAGCCACTTGTCTCGGAGGATCATGGACATAGGTTTCGTCATTTAGAGGGTCGAATGGCTCGTAATAGGGCTTGAGTCTATGTCCATTCACCTTGAATATGTTTCCCGTGACTTCATTCCGAATCTCAATGGCTCCATGAGGAAAAACTTGAAGAACAATAAATGGACCAAGCCATCGAGAGCGTAACTTTACCCAGAAAAAGTTTAAGTCGTGAGTGATACAAGAGAACTTTTTTGCCAACCTCAAAACTCTTCCCTCGAAGCATCTTATCATGATAAGCTCGAGTCTTCTCCGTATGAATCCATGCGGCATCATAGGCTTCATTACGTATTTCTTCAAGTTCGTTGAGTTGAAGCTTTCTATGAAGACCGGCATCATCAATGTCCATGTTAAAAGCTTTAACGGCCCACCATGCCTTGTGCTCAAGTTCGACCGGTAAGTGACATGCTTTGCCATATATTAACCGAAAAGGTGACATACCTATCGGAATCTTGTACGCAGTCCTATCAGCCCACAAAGCATCATCGAGACGATCACTCCAATCCTTCCTTGAAGGTCCAACGGTTTTCTCAAGTATTTGCTTGATCTCTTGATGGGAACCTAAGCTCGCACACAATAATAACCCTACAAAAGATCGTTAGTAGTATGAGCAAGTAGGGATCGTTCTAAGCCGGGGATTAAGGGTACCTGAAATATGAGATTGTTAGACAAATTATCCACACAAATATACATAAAACGTCACAATGGGGGGAAAAAGTATGCGTCGGCAGCTTGCTGCCCTAGAACTAAATGACATGGAATTTAAACCCTAATCTACTATATACAAGTGATCATCATCTCTCACACAAAACAGTTCACACAAAAGACTCTTTAACACATAGATTCGCATGCAAGAAGGTAAGGAACAAGTATTTAGCATGTTCAAGACTCAAATTAGTTTCGACCTACAACTAGAACGTTTCCGATTTTTACCTAGTTGTGAGACTTTTTCTAATGTTTTAAGATCGAGCTATTTGCATGGTGATCCTAAAAGTTATGCTACCTTATACAAGTCATAGCATTGAAGCACAAAAGTCTATAATCGAAGACATGTAAACAAGCAAGGTTGTCAATCATCTCGTTTAACATGCAAGTTTTAGCTAAGGTATTACCCTAAGTGAGCACAATAGAATCAAAGCAACATACGTTTCAACTTTATTCATTCTACTCAGGTTAAATGAAACCTAACATCTAGATTTACATGCTTTAAACACAACTAATGCTTCGATTTGTTAAGGAACACCCTTAGATTACTAACCAATTTAAATCCTAAACATGCTTCTAATACCACTGCCCTAATTATCCAACATACAAAAAACCACAAGTTAAATTCACAAAACTCTAACATAAACAAGAATCATGCAATCGGTTTACACAAAAGTTCAATAAAAACCAAGAATCGAATTGCGTTTATACAATACAACCAAACTACAACAAATACAAAAGCCATAGGGGGAGTGGATCACACTTTTAGAACCTTGAAGACTCCTCAAGACGTGACAAAGGTGCTCGGCTGCTGCTGCTTAGTGCTCTGCCAAAACAAGAATCGGCAGAAGACAAGGTGAAAGCATTCGGAAGTTTGTAGTGGTGGTGATGGTGTTTTGGCTAAGAATTTGGGTATTTGGTGCTTAAGAAACTTGGTAGAGCATTGGCTAGAATTTTATGCTTGAGATGAGATGATTTTCAGAATGAAAAAGTGAGGCTATATATAGAGAATAGGTGCCGGCAGCCCTTGTTGCACAAGGCAATCACAAAACCTAGTAGGATAGGGTTTTGAAACCTTCCTTTCATAGCTCAATTAGGTTTTCTTGTTCTGATTTTTCTTCAAGGCTTGGGCTTCACATTTTCATGGACTTCAAATGTGGTCTTGACATCTTCATTTAGTGAACTTAATCCATGGAAAAAAATACCCCAGCCGGCCTATCACAAAACTGGCACAAATCTACCTTTTCCGGCAGCTTCTCCTAGCTTGACTAGGAAAACTTCTTCTTCGTATTTTTCTTCAATGCCTTGGCTTGGTGTCATCCTCTAACCTTCTTTAAGCTTGGACCATCATCACATATGCATTTGTACACCATTTGGTCCATCAAAAACAGAAATCGCAAAAAGGAGGCAGTAGCTTCTTGGAATCGGCTAGAAAAGACCTTGCTGCAGTAACTCCGGCATATCTCCCTCCTCGGAGCTCCGATTGATGCGATTCCAAGTCTCAGATAAACTAGACACACATAGCTACTTCCATATAAAACAGTTCGACCAAATTCCTTGTGAGTCGTCGGGAATGATTTTTCGAAGTTGGGACACAGTCCCAGGAAAATCCTGGAAGTTCCTGGATTGGTTTGCTCGAACTGCTGTTTTGCAGCCATCTTTTGGGTGACGTCCCGAACTCCGATTGATCTGAAATTTTAACACAACATTCCTCAATATATGTAATAAGCACACCAAATTTCATTAAATTCGGACAAGGATAGATCGCAGTTTTACTCATCTTAGAATCACGAAAAAGACATATTTTGCATTATTTTCCTGATTTCTCAAACTTAGTCATTTTTCGGATTCTTAACCAACTTTTCGCCAAACTCTACCAAATTAACACTAAACTATATTATGACTCTATCTTAGACAAATAAGGGTTAAACAAAGTATAAATGAGGGCATAAGCATATAATATCGTCGCACATTGTGCTCCTATCATCTCTCGATTACTTACCTAATAAGGTAAGGTGTTTGGGGATGATAAGGTGTAGAAACCTGTGTGTGACTCCATAATTTTTTAATAAGGCCTCAATGGTGCGGTTACAAAAATGGGATCCTCCATCGCTAATCAAGACTCTTGGAACTCCAAAACGTGAAAAGATGTTAGTCTTGAGAAACTCGGCCACCACCCTTGAATCATTGGTGCATGTAGCCTTGGCTTCGATCCACTTTGACACATAATCAACCGCTAGCAAGATGTAGAGAAAGCCCTTACTTGAAGGAAACGGCCCCATGAAGTCAATCCCCCAAAGATCATGAATCTCAATAGAAGTGATGGGGTTTAATGACATTTGATCTCGGGGACCGATATTCCCCATTCTTTGACATTGATCACATGACTTACAAAACATGTAAGCATCCTTAAAAATTATAGGTCAAAAGAATCCACACTCAAGTACCTTTAAAGCAGTCTTCTTTGCTCCAAAATGCCCTCCACACGCCTCACTATTACAAAGCTTTAAGATCAGTTTATGCTCATGCTCGACAACACATCTTCTAAGCACTTGATCACTACACTGCTTCCATAAGTATGGCTCATCCTAAAGATAATGACGAGCTTGCTTGCTGAGCCGAAGCCTTGCTTGCTTTGGCATGGTGCTAGGAAGTTGCCGAGTGGCTAGGTAATTGGCCAAGTCGGCATACCAAGGCTGATCATGTACTTCAAGTCGAAAAAGTTGCTCATCCGGGAAGGTCTCACATAGGGGCAGCCGATCCTCTTCAATGGTAAGGCGACTTAAATGATCGGCTACAACATTCTCCACTCCCTTTTTGTCTTTGATCTCAATATCGAACTCTTGAAGCAAAAGAATCCATCCTATGAGCCTCAGCTTAGCATCCTTCTTTGTCATAAGATATCTCAAAGCGGCATGATCACTATAAACAATGACTTTGGAATTCAAAAGATATGATCGAAACTTTTCCAAAGCAAAAATTACCGCTAAGAGTTCTTTCTCCGTTGTGGTGTAATTGAGTTGAGCATCATTAAGATTCCTCGAGGCATAGTAAATGGCACATGGCTTTTTCTCAATACGTTGTCTAAGTACCGCCCCAAGCGCATAATCACTTGCATCACACATAAGTTCAAATGGCTCCTCCCAATTAGGGGACACCAAAACCGGCGCTGAACACAATGCCTCCTTCAATCGGCAAAACGCCTTCTCACATGCTTCCGTCTACTCGAACGTCACCTCCTTTTGTAACAAGTTGCTCAATGACTTTGCAATTGAAGAGAAGTCTTTGATAAATCTTCGATAAAACCCCGCATGGCCTAGAAAACTTCTCACGTCTCGCACACACCTTGGGCTCGGCAATGCTTGTATTACCTCCACCTTGGCTTTGTCAACCTCTAAGCCTCTTGCCGAAATTATGTGCCCAAGTACAATACCTTGCGTGACCATGAAGTGACACTTCTCCCAATTGAGCACAAGATTCGTCTCTACACACCTCTCAAGTATCTTCTCCAAGTTCGCCAAACAAGTATCGAAGTTGCTTCCATAAACACTAAAATCATCCATAAAAACTTCGATAATGTCTTCAATAAAATCCGAGAAGATAGGATACATACATCTTTGAAAAGTTCCGGATGCGTTGCATAGGCCGAATGGCATTCGTCGATAAGCAAAGGTGCCAAATGGACAAGTAAATGTGGTCTTCTCTTGATCATCCGGGTGTATGGCAATTTGGTTGTATCCACTATAACCATCAAGAAAGCAATAAAACTTGTGACCGGCTAACCTCTCTAGCATTTGATCCATGAATGGCAAAGGTATGTGATCCTTCCTCGTTGTTGCATTGAGCTTCCTATAGTCGATACACATCCGATGACCGGTTACTAGCCTTTGTGGCACAAGTTCATTCTTCTCATTCTTGACAACCGTTACACCACTCTTCTTTGGCACTACTTGTACGGGAGATATCCACTTACTATCCGAAATTGGGTAAATCACCCTACAATCAAGCAACTTGATGATTTCATATTTCACTACCTTCATCATTGGAGGGTGAAGTCGACGTTGAGCCTCCTTTGTTGGCTTTGCTCCTTCCTCTAGCAATATACGATGAACACAAGTAGTAGGGCTTATTCCCTTGATATCCGCTAAGGTCCAACCTATGGCGGTCTTGTACTTCTTAAGCACACTTATCAAATCAACATCTTGCTTCTCACTAAGCTTTGAAGACACAATAACCGGTAAAGTATCTTCTTCTTCTAGATATACATATTTCAAGTGACTAGGGAGCTCTTTAAGTTCTAACTTTGGGGCCTCTTCCACACTTGGTCGAAATTTGGTTGTGGCACTTGGAATTGACAAGAACGAATCAAAAATCTTAGCATATGGCCGAGCCTCTAGCTCGGCACAAACTTCTTGTAGGCTCGGCAACATAGTTTCTTCTAGGCTCGGCAACATATCCATGTTCGGCAATGCTTTCTCTACTTGCTCATTCAGGACTCGCTCTCCCTTCTTGTCAAATCCGACCCCTTGCTCGATCGCTAATTGCTATGCGTCAAGCGAGGTCGACATAACTTGCTCGACCTCCTCCAAAACATCACCAACGTGGCACTCTTTCAAATCGGTGATGGGGTACTTCATGGCATCAAAAACATTGAACTTAATTACCTCACCATCAAATTCCATCGTCAAATTGCCCTCGGCGACATCTATCTTTGTTCGTGCCGTCCGCATGAATGGTCGGCCAAGTAGCAATTGAGTGCTATTAACCGGCGAGTCTTCCATCTCCACAACATAAAAATCGGCCGGAAAAATAAGTTGGTTCACTTGGACAAGCACATCCTCCACATAACCTTCCGAATACTTGCTTGAGTGATCCGCAAGTTGTATAATAACATTGTCCTTCTTGAGAGGCCCTATACTCAACGTTTGATACACATTGAGTGGCATGACATTGATCGATGCTCCCAAGTCTAACATCACATCCTCGAAACGAGTATTGCCTATCACACAAGGCACATTGAAGCTTCCTGAATCTTTCATCTTTTGTGGCAACCTCCTTTGAATAACGGCCGATACCGTCTCGCTCATAGTTACCACACGAGTCTCCCTCGTATGCCTCCTAGCCGTGCATAGCTCTTTAAGAAACTTAGCATACTTTGGCACTTGCTTAATGCACTCCAACAAAGGGATGTTGACTTGCACTTTCCGAAAAACATCCAACACCTCCTCGTCGGACTTATCGTTCTTCGATCTAGCAAAGCGAGAAGGGAATGGAATGTTTGAGTGTGGCACCCCTCCCTTACTTACTTGGCTTGGCATTAGCTCACTCTTCGATGTTGCGGGATCACGCTTGTTTCTGCCTAAACCCGGGGGTCTAGTAGATACTTGATGAATCCAACTCGATCTCCTGCAATCCTGCTTACTAAGGGGAATACCGGGCGGGCCGGCCTTCACCTCTCCGATGCCTAAGTTAGTATAGTTGGAATATATATAACCAAGGCACGTATGTAAGCAGGGAGAGAGACAAGTTACCTCATAAATAGGGTAGTTGGGGCCCATATATAGGTGGTTGGGGGTAAGGGCTGGCCTTACTCTTCGATGTGGGACTAGTTCCCTTCTGTTTATACCTTCTGGTGCCCTCTTAGGCAGGCTGGCGCCCCCGGCCCCTGGGTTCCTGGAGGCAGGATAGAGTGCTAGGCCCCGAGGCCGGGTGCTGGTGATCCGGTCCCGACCCTTGGGCCGGGCCCTGGTGCGCTTGCTGCGGGTCTGTGGGCCTGCTGTAGCCTCTCTGCGGCTACTGTCAACAAGTCCCCCAAGTTCCCGGTCAAGTGCAATCTTGAATGGGGACTTAAATCTGTCTTGCTCTTGTCCCGCAGACCCGCAGGACTACCAACTTACCGGTGCCCAGTCCCCCAAGTCCGCGTTAAAGATTGGGCGTGACCGAGGTGAGTACCTGTTACCGATGGGAAGCAATAGTTTATAAGCACATTTGCAATATATAAGCAGTAGTATGCTCAAGTGTTGTGGTGTTATGAGCATGGAGCCGGGTGGAACCATGATGCCATGATGCTATGATGCTATGATGCCATGCAATAGATGTGTGCATGTAATGATAATGAGGCGTTGAAATCCGCCATGCAGGAGATTTTGTGCATGGGATGATAATGAGGCGCTGAAATCCGCCATGCAAGGAATATGCACGGAATTTCGGCCGGGCACTCTGCCCTATCGGTACGAAGCGAAGCTTCACTGGGCCTCAACTGGGCGATCTGCCGAATCGAAGCGGAGCGGAGTTCACTGAGCCTCTACCGGGCGATCTGCCGAAACGGGATTCACTGAGCCTCTACCGGGCGATCTGCCAAAACGGGATTCACTGAGCCTCTACCGGGCGATCTGCCAAAACGGGATTCACTGAGCCTCTACCGGGCGATCTGCCATAACGGGATTCACTGAGCCTCTACCGGGCGATCTGCCATATCAAGACGAGTTTCCCATTGCTAGGCTGCAGGGAGATTACCCTGGTGTTGCGGGCTGTTTGAAGCACCGGCGAACACTTGCTAGTTCTTCTCAGCTTGTGTTGAATAAGCGTTGAGGTAAGGGGGTGGCATTGAGGTGACAAAGCTCGCCGTGCAGCCCCATGTTTGATCGCCTTTCAATGCGATGCCGGGTTTTTATCCTGCTGGACAAGCGTGCATGGGTTAGATGCAAACTCGCCCGGGTGTATAAGCCCGCCGGTCGAATATTCTCGATCGGTGTCAGCCATGGTGCTGGGCGGAACTCAACCCTTGTCCGGACATCATGCCATATCGAGACGAGTTCCCCCGGTGAAATGCCATGGGGCCAGGTGCATTATGTTCCTGGTAGGGGGGTGGCGTTGAGGTGACAAAGCTCGCCGTGCAGCCCCCTTTTGCCGCAGCTAGTGCGATGCAGGGTTTTTATCCTGCTGGACAAGCGTACATGGGTTAGATGTAAACTCACCCGGGTGTATAAAGCCCAAGCCGGTCGAATGTTCTCATGACCGGGGTCAGCCATGGTACTGGGCGGTACTCGACCGGGCGTCCTGCCATATCGAAACGAGTCCCCCAGTGAAATGCCATGGAGCCGGGTGGATCCTATTCCCGGAATATGCTCTCGAGCCGGTTGGATGCGTCGTAACTGGTGGGCGGAACTCGACCGGGCGCTCTGCCATATCGAGACGAGTCCCCCAAGAGAGATGCGACTGGACGGACCTCGACCGGTGCCCGGACGTAATGCCATTTTGAGACGAGGTCTCCAGTAATATGCGATGAAGAAGCCATGCAGCCGGTTGAATGATCATAACCGCGAACTGCCATGGTGCCGGGCGGCTCTCGACCGGGCGTCAAGCCATATCGAGACGAGGCTTCATACCCGGATGGGTGCTCTCCAAGCGGTTGGATGATCATAACCGCGAGAGAGGTCTTCGAGATATGCAGCGAAGATTTTCGTGCAAGCGTGGAATCTGGGGAAGTGGGAGGGCCTGACTCCTTGATTCCCGCTCCTACCTTCCTGTCGCCAGCGTGTGGGACAAGTGGCTGACATGCATTTAAGGAGGAAGTCCATCAGTCCCGTCAGTTATGATGGCATGGGGAGGTTACCAATGCCGGGACACGTGCCAGCGCGGGGCGGTCTTGAGATGAAGGGCCTGGATTCGCAGGCGTTTGAGTTGCTCTGATTACTTGTTTTGGAGGGATTTCGATTGCCTAGGGCACTGGTCCCTTCTATAAAAAGGCATCCTCTGCTCTTCTTTCTGTTGTTGCTTCTTGCTTTGGAGAAACTAAGAGAAAGAGAGGAATCTGGCGACCACTCTGAGCCCTTCTTGCCCCACGAGATCTGTTTTCTTGAACGCTCCCTACCATTGCGCGCTGCTTTCCCAGGGCCGATTGTCCTCGGTTGAGCATACCAATTGGTAAGTTTGTTTGATTTCTTTGCCCCGGCGTTGTTCTTGTTTTTGGCTTTGTTGTTTTGCGGCGGGGGGGGGAGAGGGATCTCTGCCGCTGACGGAACTGCTTTGCGGCGAACTTGGGGAGAGGCTGTAGAAGGCGTTGTTGTAGCCTGTTGCTGACAAGAGCTAGGGTTTTGTGTTCTTCCCCTAGGTTAAGATGTCGTCTTCAGGTTCTGACCGGGCTTCCGAATCGGCTGCCAGGGGTCCCCTCGTTGATGATGCGGAGAGGCTGGATAACTGGCTCAGTTCGGAATCCCCGGAGACCGGAGCAGTCGGGTATCGACCCCGTCCTCGTCTTCGTCCTCCGAAGCTGAATCCTCGGAGACTGAAATACCGCACGGGGTGCGCTTTACAGATGCTTCGGTTGCGAGCTATACCATTGGCAGTGGAAAGCACGCTGTGGTGTGTGATGAACCGGAGGAGAGCATGACCCTTGAAGAGATTGAAGCGTTGCGGGAAGCGTGGGGTATCCCGGATAACGTTCTGCTATGGCCCTTGAATCCTGGAGAGTCAGCCTGCAACCCGGAAGAAGGTTGGGTTGCCGCGCATCAGGATCAGTTCCGGCATGGGCTCTCGTTCCCGCTGCCACATTACGTGCAGTACATGCTCAGTGCGCTGCAAGTATAGCCCGCGCAGCTTCCTGGGCTGCAGTGGAGACGACTACTGAGCCTCGGCTGCTTGTACGAGTTCTCCGGGATGAATATACCCACGGTAAACGAGTTCCGGGCCTTGTACAGGCTGTCGTACTCCAGGAAGCAGGGGTCCCATGGTTGCTTGTCCTTCAATACCCGGAAGCCTCCACTGATCGTCACCAATATGCCTTCATGGGTAGACAACAGCTGGAGGAAGAAAGTGGTGATGGTGGGCGGGAAGTGGCAGGCGAGGAATCGAATGTACTGTGTTCCTGGCGCCTTCCAACCCATTGGCGACCAGTCGTATGAACTATCCGACCTGGAGCGTGAGAGGATCTCGACCATAACCGGATGTTGGGACGATCTGGAACGGAGTTCTTACAACTTCATCCGACGAGAAGTGTTGGAATACTGCCAACTTGGGCGGGGTCCCGGTTCGTAGGGAGCCCTTGAGCGGTGATACTTTGTGCTAGTTTGCAAAATACTAACTGTTCGCTTTCCTTGCAGGTGCGTCTTCCCGGGCGACTATCAAGCCCGAAACCACTCTCTCCATGGACGGGGAAGATCTCCTCAACCAGTTGAAGGAGAAGGCCGAGATCGTCTCGCGGACGTCGGTGGACGACGGGTCCGGCCGGCTTACGACTCATGCGGAGCCGAGGGCTATGGACGTCGATGAGGACGCCTATGTCCTGAAGCGGGTGAAGACCCATCATGCCGCAGGCCTCCTGGCGCCTGGAAAGGGCAAGAGCACCGGGGGGGGGGGGGCAGTGAGGATTCCTGGTGGGATGAACAGGGTCCCCAACAGCCCAGTGGCTGTGCTGCACGTGGCCCGCGCGCGTCGCCCCGGCAAGCGCACGATCTTCTTCTCCGGAAGGCCGGGGAGAGAAACGGAAGGTCGGGGACGTTCCTTCCGCCGCACTGGTGACGCTTACTGGCGGGTCGGCAAGGGAGAACCGGGCCAAACGGTTCAGGATAACCAGCGGTGCGCAAACCAACGCTGCTGGGGAGAATGCTGCTGCTGCTGCTCGGCAGAGTAGTCCAGCGCCTGCGGAGGCACCGAGGATAAGCCCGGATGGTGCAATCGCCCGGCAAGTGGCGGCGGACTTGGCTGGCCTTGGTCTGGATAGACTCGGGGTTGCTGGAGCCCTGGCGGGCGGAACCGGCTCCTGGAGAAGGAGAGGGCCGAACTGGAGTCCAAGGTGGACGAGTTCCAAGTGGGAGCTGCTGCTCTACACGCCGCCTCTGCTGCTCCGGCCGGGGAAGATGACCCGGAACTCTGCGAGCGGGTCGTTCTCAAATACCGCGAGAGCGATCAGTTCCTGGAGTTTCTGGTGAAGGCCAGGGAAGAGGGCATCTCAGATGCGTACACGGAATGGGCGGGGAAGGGATGGTTAGACACTTCCCTGATGTCGACTGCTGCTGAAGGAGATATCCATGAGCAGTCGGACATCCATCAGGAGGCGGCGGAGGAGCAGCCGGGTGAAGCGATTCGCTCGGACTTGGATTCTTTTACCAACGGTGCCGAGTCTGTACGAACCGGATCCATTCTGCAGCAGCGAGCTCATTCGTCAAAAACATTTCGAAAACGCTCTGAAATCGTCCAAAACCTCGGCCATAAGCTTGAAAGGTACGTATATTGCTGTGTGTGTTGATTTAGTTGGTTATATGCGCATATAGAGTTTAATTAGAATAAATGTGTGATTAATTTGATATATATATATATATGTGTGTTGAGATGAGATTATTAATGGGTTGATATGTTGGTTAGATAAAATTGAAGTTTTGTTGAAGATTAGTGATTGATTGTTGATTTATAGGTGATTTTAGATGAATTTGATGAAAAAATGTATATATATATTAATTAATTTAATTGTAATTAAAAATATATTGTTGGTATATATAAAAAATACATTGTGTTTAATTAATTAGGGAGATTGACGATGTTTTAATTAATTTAGGGATGCATGTGTATATATATATATATATATATATATATATATATATATATGTGTGTGTGTGTAATGATGAATTTTTTAATTAATTAGTACGTACGTACGTACGTAGTACGTGCATATATACATATCTATATATAGCTATATTTATTTCTTGAATTTACAGGATGGACAAGAGTTGGATTACCCTTTGAAGATGGGATCAGGCGTATCATGATGGAGTTAGGAGTTTCCTGGATTTTGTGATGGCTAACTGTGGAGACACTACACTTCATTATTGTCCGTGTAAAAAGTGCAAGTGTGCCACCCCACGACACCGGTTTTCCATAGAGACAGTGGAGCAACACTTGGCTAGATATGGATTTTGGGTCCTATACACTAATTGGATTTATCACGGTGAACCAGAGTTTGCGGGTCCTCATGATCATGGACAATTTGCCGAGAGAGGGAGTTCCTCCAATGATCCAACAACGAACTGGATCAACGATATGTTTCCTCGTGAGAGCGGTGTCTTTGATGAAGCACCAGATGTGCAACTCCCTCCTCCGGAGATGGAGTGTTTCCCTGATATTGAGCCACTTGAGACATTACCCCGATCTCCGGTCAACACAAGTGGTATGGAAAAGTACAACAACCTGATCGCATTGCAACAGACTCCGTTGTACCCCGGATGCAGTAAGACTGTCCTTGAATCTGTCATGGGAGTGAT
Source organism: Potentilla sterilis (assembly GCA_963682095.1). Classification (NCBI taxonomy): domain Eukaryota; kingdom Viridiplantae; phylum Streptophyta; class Magnoliopsida; order Rosales; family Rosaceae; genus Potentilla; species Potentilla sterilis. The sequence goes on from OY821756.1 coordinate 32,282,471, forward strand.
GAAGATCAAAACGGAGAACAAAGGCACTGTCAAATCGGTTGATGATTGGCTGAAGATATGGGGTGGGGCGATGCCCCCCGGACATCGGCTTCCTACCAGTCATCATAAGGTGCGACATATCCTTAAAGATCTCGGCCTTTCCTACATCAAGATTCATGCATGCAGATACGATTGCGTTCTGTTTTACGGGGAAGGACTTGCAGATCTTGAATACTGCCCAGTATGCAATACAGAGCGGTATAAGTTCACTCCTAAAGGGAACAAGAAAGCTATGAAGATACTTCGGTACTTCCCGCTGATTGATAGGCTTGAGCGGTTGTTCATGTGTGCTTTCAAGGCCAAAGCTATGAGATGGTGGGCTGAGAGGAATGTGCCTGACGATGACACCCTTAGACATCCCGCCGACGGAGAGGCTTGGAAGAAGAATGTGTTGGAGTTTCCTGAATTTGCATCAGAGGTTCGAAATGTTTGGCTAGGGCTATCATCCGACGGTTTCAACCCTTTTGGCAAGAAAGAGCTTCAGTACAGTGTGTGGCCAGTTATTTTGATTCCATACAACTTTCCACCGTGGATGTGCATGAAGAAGGAATATAACATGCTCACATTGTTGATTCCAGGCCCAGGTTATCCGGGAAAGTGTCTCGATGTGTATTTGAGACCCGTAATTGAGGAGCTTCGGTACTTGAGTCTGAACGGCCACCTGGTCTACGACCGGTTCAAAAATGAGATGTTCCGGATGCATGCCATGCTTGTTGGCACGATCAGTGACTTTCCTGGGAGGGGTATGTTGTCGGGCAGCGTCACCAGGGGTTACAGGGCTTGTTCAGAGTGCATGACTGTTGATTGCTCCAGTCCTCATTGCAGCAAGATTGTCCAGATGCGTCACCGTCGTTGGCTTCCGCATGACCATCCATTTAGGGACGATGCACAGGCTTTTGATGGGACTGAAGAAAGGGGCTGGGCACCCGAGCAATGGACAGGGGAGGAAATATTGGCAGTGTTGAATGAGTATGACTTTGGTCCGCTTAGCAATCATCCCGATGTGTTGCGCACGATTCCAGAGAGGCCGGATCGGTATAGGTTCTGGTCACACAAGAGCATCTTATGGGAACTTCCTTATTGGGCCAGGTTGGCTACCAGATACTACCTGGATGTCATGCATATAGAGAAGAACGTGGGTGAAGCCGTGGTTGGCACAGTTTTGAATTGGGAGAAGAAAACAAAAGACACCCCCAAGGCACGCGTTGATATGAGAAATATGGGACTGCGGGACCATTTGTGGCTGAGTAAAATGCCCCAAGCTCCTTACACCGTCACCAGGGACCAGAAACATGAAATCTTTGGATGGCTGAGTAATGTCAGGTAACTTTTTATTAGGCATGTATTCCCTAAAGAATCCATCTGTTGTTGGACGACTATATATGCATGAAATGTAATTGTTGTTAATGGCTATGCAGGTATCCTTATGGCTATGAGGATAACATAAGCAAGTGTGTTAACTACCGAGACAACAAGATGTACGGATTGAAGAGTCACGACTGCCATGTACTGCTTCAACGCCTCTTCCCTATTTTCATTCGAGCGTACTTGGTGGATGAAGTGGTTGAGCCGTTGGTGGCGTTGTCAAGATTCTTCCAGAAGTTATGCGCTAGAGAAGTTAGAAAATCAGACCTCATGAGAATGCATGAGGAAATCGTTTTTATCTTGTGCAAGTTCGAGAGGATATTTCCCCCAAACTTCTTTGACATCATGTCTCACCTGATGATCCATCTTCCCCAACAATTGTTGCTTACCGGTCCCGTACACTACACTTGGATGTATCCCATCGAAAGGTACATGTTATTCATAAATTTGATTTATACATGTTTTTAAATAAAAGTTGCATGCTCTTAACATGCACTTGTTAACCTTGCAGACAACTTGGAGACTACAAGAAATATGTGCACAATAAATCTGCGCCTGAGGGGTGTATTGCTGAAGCTTACATTGCGCATGAGTGTGTAACGTATGCCAAGTTGTACTTGGGAGCGATGGAGGACCCCCCACAACATCCAAGTCGAGATGACCCCGAGTTCAACCTATCTATCGTCGCCAACTCTGTTGTACCATACGGAAGCTTCAAGAAGAAGGGTGTGGACAAGTTGCCTGACCATGAGGTAGGGATTGCCCACTGGTGGGTTCTAATAAACTGTCCGGAGGTACAATATTGGAAACGAACCCATCTTCACTGCAAGGAAGTTCGCGGTGATGTCGAGTACCACAACACGACGTTTGCAGACTATTTTCCACAATGGGTAAGTGTATAAATATATATATTAGATGGCTTTCTTTTACAGTTCCCTATTCTTTAATCATAAACACACCAACTGATTTGAGTTATATTTTTCAGCTGATGCAAGTGGCTGCGAGGGGTGGTCATACAAATTACTCAGAGGAATTGAGGCTGTTGTCGATGAAGCCGATATCTTCCACAGTCCGCCCAATGTGTGATGTCAACGGCGTTAAGTATATATGTGAAGCTAGAGACGGGGAACGCAAAACACAGAATTGTGGGGTGATGGTCGATGGTGCAGAGGGGGGCGTGGATTTTTACGGTGTCCTACAGTCAGTTGTTGAACTCATTTATGGGAACCGCATGAAAGTCCACTTGTTCAAGTGTCGATGGTTTGATACTAGGCCGCACCGCATACGGATCGATCAGTACGGCATACTTTCGGTGAATACCGCCACTAGTGTGTATGAAGACGACCCCTTTGTTTTCGCCACAGCGGCCAAAAAGGTCTTTTATCTTGACGATCCATTGAACAAAGGCACGTGGAAGGTAGTTAACCATGTGTCTCAGCGAGACATATACAGTGCTACCACACTTGGTGTGAGCACAGAGTGTCAAGAAGCGACCGCATACCAAGAGCCGGACGCCGGCGACATTCCGGAATCCTCCACCATCCGCGATAATAATGTGACGCCGGGCAGAGTGGTTCGACTTCCTAGGGGTCAGGTGCCCATGTATGATGTTAATCCGAATCGTCTATATCAGGCAGACGATGACTCAGACGACGAGTACGAGCACCGGTTGCCAGATATGAACTACTATACTACGTCTGACTCAAGTGATGAGGATGATTCTGATTATCATCCTTAGTATACTGTTTATGTATGTATTTGTGTACGATGGTGCATGCATGTATGAATACATTTTTCGTCCTTAATTACCGTTTTCCGAGTTTATGGGAAATTGTATTGAATTGTTTGTGCGATGTTCAGGAATTTATCAGGTGAAATAGGCAATTTTCAGGCCCTAAATGGCAAATTTTCGGAAAGATAAGCATTATAGCCGACGAAATGGACCATACTTCGTCGGCTATAATGCCCATTCTGGGTAATTTAATATGCAAGTCGTCGGCTAACGACAAAATGTTGAAGGTCGTCGGCTAAAGTATAGCCGACGACATGTATTTCGTCGGCTATAACCCCTGGCCCGGATGTTGACCGAAACCATTACGTAGACCCTTCAAATGCAAAAGTGTCGTGAAATAAGATACGACCGAAATATTGAAATACGTCTACGGTTGAAAAATGGGAAGATTCCGACAAAATCTGTGTGCCGAATGTTGCGGTTAGCTGTTTTTTACTTCCGTTTTCCTATGGGTTGCCTGACGTTCGGTAAATATTTTGAGGAAAATTTTTATACGATTAGTTGCGTCTCATCGGTCTGAAACTATTCTCTGTTGAAGGTCAGGCCAAAAAACGTCATCTAGACGGGCCAATTTCCGTTTTAAAGCGTTTAGAGGTTTGACTTTGCAGTTTGACCTTACCGATCGAGCCTTTAACGTTGTCAGATGTAGTTGGAATTTTTTTCATACATGTATTTAATCTTAACGGTGATATCAGACGGTTGGAATAGATTTTCCAAACTTTTAGATTCGAAATCGGAACATATGCACTAATGTTCCTTAACTTGTTTACTAAGTGTTTAAGTGAATGTATAGTTTCAAATAGTTGCTATACGTAGACCCTTCAAATGCAAAAGTGTCGTGAAATAAGATACGACCGAAATATTGAAATACGTCTACGGTTGAAAAATGGGAAGATTCCGACAAAATCTGTGTGCCGAATGTTGCGGTTAGCTGTTTTTTACTTCCGTTTTCCTATGGGTAGCCTGACGTTCGGTAAATATTTTGAGGAAAATTTTTATACAATTAGTTGCGTCTCATCGATCTGAAACTATTCTCTGTTGAAGGTCAGGCCAAAAAACGTCATCTAGACGGGCCAATTTCCGTTTTAAAGTGTTTAGAGGTTTGACTTTGTAGTTTGACCAAAGAATAGCCGACGACATACTTAACTTCGTCGGCTAAACTCTTGCGATCCGCGCCGTTTCATTGTCCGCCGTTGGATGGGCGAGATCTGACGGCTGCTGAGAGCGTGAAGTATAGCCGACGAGATTCATATTATAGGCGACGAAATAACTACTTCGTCGGCTATAACCGGCCCGCAAAGCCCAACTTCGGCCCGGCCCGGATTTCGGGTCAGAGTATAGCCGACGAAATTCGTCGGCTATGACTATAGCCGACGAATTAAAATTAAATCGTCGGCTATAGTCCTTCGATTTAAACCGCAACAGAGGCGCCTCTCCCTCATTTTCTGCTTACCCTAAACCCTAATTTCCCTCCCCCACCCGATCGACCGATCGACCCCCAGCCCCACCCGACGCCGATCGACCCTCCCCCACGCCGATCGACCCCTCCCCGCCCCGGCCCCCTCCTTCCCGAGCCCTCCCCGACCCGATCGACCACCCGAACGGCAACGCCACAGCCGCCGCCCCTAGCCGCCGTCGCCGCTTTCGCCGCCGCACCGCACCACCTCCCCTAGCCGCACCACCATGTCAGGTAGTCCCGCTCTCCCTCATTTATGGTTTTTGAAAATTTTGTGGAATTTTGTGGTTTTGTGGAATTTAGGGATTTTGTGAAATTTTATGGTTTTTGTGAAATTATGTGGAATTTAGGGTTGTTGTGCAATTTATGGAATGTTGTGGAATTTTTGTTAATTTTGTGTAATTTTGTGGAATTTTTAGGAGGATATATATATATATATATATATATATATTTCGGAATATATATATATATATATATATATAATTAGGTATAAATATATTTATTTATATATATAATTAGGTATATATATATTTAATGAAGTTTTTTATTTTGTTGTGAAATTTATGGAATTTTGTGGAAATTTTTTAAATGTTGTGGAATTTTTGTTAATTTTGTGTAATTTTTAGGAGGATATATATATATATATATATATATATATATTTCGGAATATATATATAATTAGGTATAAATATATTTATGTATATATATAATTAGGTATATATATATTTAATGAAGTTTTTTATTTTTTTGTGAAATTTATGGAATTTTGTGGATTTTTTTAATTTTGTGGAATTAACAACGATTTGTAGGAGGATATATATATATATATCTATATATATATATATATATTTCGGAATATATATATCTATATATATATATAATTAGGTATAAATATATTTAGGTATATATATAATTAGGTATATATACATTTAATGAAGTTTTTAACTTTTTTGTGGAATTTTTGTGAAATTTATGGAATTTATATACTAATTGTGCAGGAAACCGCCGCGCTGTAGACCGATGGCTTGGCAGACCGACCGAGAGCGACCCCGACGCTCAGGCAGGAGCCAGCCGTGGGGGGAGTGGATCCAGCGGTCGTCGGGGCCTAGGCCGGCCTATAAGTCGACGAGAGGAGACGTTGATGGGATTGACCCCGAGCGATCCACGTGGGGGCTCCTCGTATGAGTCGACGGGAGCGGGCCCTGACTCGAGTGTCGGAGGAGGACGCAGAGCCACCAGACCCCAGTGCACTTCAGCACTGTTCCAGGATCGGCAGCCGACCCCACCGCGCGCCGATCTGGACCCTGCAGAGATGCTCCCTGTCCCCCCACAGCGACAGCATCCACAGCTACGGGGCCCACCGTCAGGGGGAGCAGGCCCCTCAGGGTCCACGCCCCGTATGTCTCCGCCATCGGGGATGTACATGGTCCAGTTCCTCCCTGCCATCCCCGAGTACGACGCCAGGGGGAGGCAGATTTGGAGGCACGACCGGCCCCACGAGATTCCCTGGGAGGAGGCCTACGTCCACAGGCCTTTCGACTCAGAGGACTGCCGCGGCCTGTGGTGTGTTCGTGAGAAGGACAAGCAGTACAACGACGCAGGTAATTGGTTAGTTTAATTAATTATTTAGATTGTTTAATTAATTATTTAATTAGTTAGTTTAAATAATTATTTAACTATGTATTCATTTTAATTATGAAACAGGCGTCCTCGTAAATAAACCCGCGGGGACGAGACGGACCAGAGGGCCAGCGAACATGTCGACCCTGGAGAGGGAGCTCGCCGGTGGGATCAGAGAGATCCTGCCCGGTCCCGGTGAGGATGGACGTCCGATTGAGAGGAGAGACACCACCACCAAGTATATCAACGCGACGGGAGTGCTCGTGCGGGACAGGGTCCCATTGTTGTGGCACGACTGGGGCTCTGTGCCCGATGACATCAAGGCGCGAGTGTACAATGCACTGTCGGTGAGTTAAATCGTATTTTTATTATAGAAAATAAACATTTATGAATTCAGTCCTTATAACTATATAAAAATATTTTCTAATTAATTTATAATATTGCAGCAATTGTTTAGAGTCCATCCTACCTTGGACTGGTAGAGAGACGAGCAGCTGAAGAACAGGTTATGTGTTTCGCTTTTTTTTGTATAAATATATTTATTGGCAGTGTACGAATATATCTAACAGTTGTGTTTTGTTAATATAGGTACTCCGAGTGGAAGAACGAGCTGTCGACGCACTACAGGACGTACCATGTGGAGCAGCGCTTGGGGCGAGGTGCAACCCCCCACGAGTTCCGGTACAGGGAGTATGAGTGGCTATGGCTGGTAGCCTACTTCGGGAGCGACAGGGTCTCGGTAAGAAAATTTAGCCTGCTAGTATATAACTTTTTAATGTTATTTAATAATTAAATTATGTAGTTACTTAATTAAATTAATTAGTTAGTTAGTTATTAGTTATTAAATTAAGTTAGTTAGTTAGTTACATAGTTAGTTAGTTCGTTACTAAATTAAATTAAATTAAATAAAATTAGGTAGTTAGTAAGTTAGTTAGTTACTAAATTAAATTAGTTAGTTAAGTAGTTACTAATTAAATTAGTTAGTTAAGTAGTTACTAATTAAATTAAATTAGTTAGTAACTAAATTAGTTATTAATTTTATTTTGGTTAGTTCCTAATATTTTAATTTAGTTACTAATTTATATTTGCGTTTATATGTTCGTTCTTATAATACAGAAAATCTCGAAAACGAACAGCGACAACCGCAAGAGGAACGAGCACCCCCACCACGGCGGCGCCCGCTCCTGGAGGCAGTGGGCAGAGATTGCGAGGAGGGACCGACTGCTGAGGCCGTTGTCGTGGATTCATGCGTAGATGTATCCGGGGCGTCCCGACCAAGTGGTAAGTATTCGCCCATCTTCAATAAAAGTGTTTCATTAAATTAATTTTTATATATTTTTTATTAATTCGTTTATTATATTTTCTTGTCAATTAGGCGGAAATAGATGCGGAGACCGACGCGATCACCTTCGGGATCGCGCGAGACACCCTGGAGGAAGGGGCGTCCGACGAGGCGATCGCGGAGTTTGCCTCCACGATCGACACCCTTGAGCCGTGCTTGTCCTCTCAGATCATGCACGCGGCGGTAGGGACGGGCAACAACTACTTCTACCAGAGAGGCCTAGGCGCGGCGGGAGATGGGGTTCTCAAGTACACGCCGGCCAATCCCAGCACGCAGCGTGCGGCTTCGACGAGAGGAGACTTGCAGACGCAGCTACAGAGGACTCAGGCGGAGTTGGCGAGGGCGGTGGAGGCGCTCCAGCAGGCGGAGTTGGCGAGGGCCGCGGAGGCTTCGGCGCAGCAGGCCAGAGACGCATCTGTGGCGAAGATGTACCGATGGATGCAGCAATCTTGGGAGGCCCAGTAGGCTGGACTCCAGCCCCCGCCTCCGCCACAGATGCCCCAGTTCGTCGTCCCCACTCCCCCCCCGCATCGGAGTACGCCAGGCGATCAGGGTAGCCATAGCCACCGGAACTCGAACGATCCGGTCGACGACGCTACGCGTTTAGGGAGTGATGATGAGTAGATGACTAGTTAGCTAGGGGGTTAATTTGTACAGTAGGTAGGATATTAGGGATGGATTGATGTGGATATTTGTTGGATATTTGGATGTTTGTTTGTGGATTTTCTGCAGCCAAACCGAAGACGAAGTGAAATTGGGCCCGAGTTAAATTTTTAAATTTTTAAAAATATTTAGGGGTTATAGCCGACGAAATGGGCAATATTTCGTCGGCTATACCCTCCCGGCTTCCGGCAATTGTTATGGGACCGGCGATTGTTATGGCCGACGATTAATTCGTCGGCTATGCCGGACTAATAGCCGACGATAGTGTCGTCGGCTATGCCGGACGTATAGCCGACGATAGTGTCGTCGGCTATACTTCCGGGTTAGGGGCAATTACGTAATTGTTGAAGCCGACGATCCTGTCGTCGGCAATGTTCAAAGTATAGCCGACGACGCTTTATTCGTCGGCTATACCGCGTGTTTTATAAGCCGATGACTTACCCTGAGTGTCGTCGGCTATACTATAGCCGATGGAGCATTCCCGACGAGAGAATAGCCGACGAAGTATCGTCGGCTATGACTATAGCCGACGATTTAATGAAAACGGCCGACGAGATGGCGTCGTCGGCTATAACCCATTTTCTGGTAGTGTTTCCCCACGTACCGCTGGAGCTGACCGTTATCAATCAAAACCTGCACCGCTGACTTGAGAGCGTAGCACTGGTTCGTTCGATGAGTAGCCTCATCATGGTAAGAGCAGTACTTGCCCGTCTGCGCCGTTGTAAGTTTCCCCTTGGGGAACCTTCTCTGGGGCGGTGGGGGAATGACGCTCCCGTTCTCAAGTAGGATATCCTCGTAGGAAGTGGTGAGAGCGGTGAAGACTTCTTGATTGGCCGGTGGTGGTGCTGGCATGATTGCTAAGGGGCGCTCTTGGCGGAACGGCGCCGGCTTGTGCTCGTTCTGGGGCTTATCAGAATAGGACCTCTGCTGCCGCTGTGGCCAGTTTCTGCTGTTGGCGTTCCGGCTGGGCCGGGCGGTGCGGTTATCGGTCCGCTGATTGGGCTTGGCTTCCTGGGCGGGCGGGGGGTTCTCTTCCCGGGGATGGTCTTCCTGCTGCTCATCCCGCTTCCTCTTCTGCAGGTGGTGCCCATAGGTCTCATGATCGGCCTGAGCATGCCGGATGGCCATAGCCATTAACTCGTCGTACCCCTGCGGGAGTTCTACCCGAACGGCGTAGGAAAACTTGCCCGCTCGGAGCCCCTGCTTGAACGCCATCTCGGCGATGCCCTTGTCCAGGTTCCGAACCCCGGCCGTAGCCGTCTGCCAGCGGTTGACAAAGGTTCTCAGCTCCTCTCCGGGAGCTTGTCTGCAATTGAAGAGGATGGTCGACGTCCGGGCTCCCTCGACTCGGAGGATGAAGCGGCCTACGAACCGGTCGGCCAACTGTTCGAACGCCTCGATCGAGTTTGCCGGAAGCTCGTAGAACCAGCTGAGCGCCTCCCCGGACAAAGTTTCCTGGAAGATGTTGCAGCAGACTGCATCGGAGTATCCCTTGGCGCAGGTTTGAGACCGGAAGCTGTCCAGATGCAGGTACGGGCAGCCGGACCCTAAGTAGGTGAGCTTGAGGGACTTCTGGTTGCCAGATCTTCCCGACTCCATGACCCGGTGCGAAAAGAGACCCATGCGCTCATTAAACCGGGCGCCCTCCATTGGCCGCGCGGCTCTTCTCTCGTTGGCCTCCATTTGGGCCTTTAAGTCCGACACGGTGTTGGCCAGCATCTGCAGCGCTCGTGCGGTCGGAGTCTCAGCTTCATCCACTGACGAAGCATCGGGCTGGCGGGAGGTCGCTGCGCTCTTCGGCGGGCCTGCGCCTGATGGCGACTTCTGCCGTACGGGGTCACCGGGCCGACCGCCCGAAGACTGCCCTCCATCGGCGTGTTGAGGTGGGATCGGCGGGAGTGTCGCCCGTGCCTCGGCCATGGCGTCACTGCGCTGCTGTCCTCTTTCTAGGGCGGCCACGAGGGCAGTATTCACCGCCTCCATTTCTTCGTACCGAGCGTTGGACTTAGCTCTGTCCATGTCGCTCTCCTCTTTCAGACGACTGACCTCTGCGGCCATCGCCCGTAGCTCTCCCGCCATACTGCTATGGCCGGGGCTGTACGTGGGGTCCCAGTCCGGGCTCTCAGATCGATCGCTTGAATCATCTGAGAATGTCAAGGCGAAGCCCCGTCGCTCTGGACTATCTTCCTCCTCTGCCGGGCCTTTACCTCGTGAGCTGTCGCGGTGGGGATCCGGTACGCCGGATGGTCCCCCACAGCTCTCTCCATCCTGATCGTTGCCCCGGTCGCCGCGCGGCTCCCGCGTGATGGCTGGGGTGGAGGTGAGCGTCTGCACTACTGCAAGGCGTCCCCCCTCGGTGGTCTCTTTCTCTTGACTGATCTCCGATCTCTTTCCCAACGGCGTTGCTTACACGGCTTTTCGTATCTTTTCCCACAGACGGCGCCAATTGTTTCTGCCTAAACCCGGGGGTCTAGTAGATACTTGATGAATCCAACTCGATCTCCTACAATCCTGCTTACTAAGGGGAATACCGGGCGGGCCGACCTTCACCTCTCCGATGCCTAAGTTAGTATAGTTGGAATATATATAACCAAGGCACGTATGTAAGCAGGGAGAGAGACAAGTTACCTCATAAATAGGGTAGTTGGGGCCCATATATAGGTGGTTGGGGGTAAGGGCTGGCCTTACTCTTCGATGTGGGACTGGTTCCCTTCTGTTTATACCTTCTGGTGCCCTCTTAGGCAGGCTGGCGCCCCCGGCCCCTGGGTTCCTGGAGGCAGGATAGAGTGCTAGGCCCCGAGGCCGGGTGCTGGTGATCTGGTCCCGACCCTTGGGCCGGGCCCTGGTGCGCTTGCTGCGGGTCTGTGGGCCTGCTGTAGCCTCTCTGCGGCTACTGTCAACAACGCTCAAGCTCGTTCTTTCTTGCATTGGCCGCAGCCTTCTTCTTCTCGGCATCACCACCGGCGGCAGCATTGTTCTCGGTGGCATCTCTCTCGGCTGCAGCTCTACTTGGCTCGGCAGCCTTGCTCTCGGCTCCTCTTGTGTTGCTGCCGGCAATGACAGGTCTGGCAGCCCTTTCCACTTCCTCAATCACATCAAGCGATATGCTTTTCTTCTTTGGGATCCTCGGAGGTAACAACTCTCTTCCACTTCGAGTTTGAATCACTTTGGCATGCTCGTTCCTCGGATTTGGAATTGTATTACTAGGCAACTTTCCTTGCTCATTGAATCTTCCCATGAAGTCCACAACTTGCCCCATTTGAGTCTTGAGCTCACCAATCTCCTTTTGTTGATTTTGTTGCCCCGCGAGCAACACTTGAGTAGCACTTGAAAGAGATTGGAGCAAAGCATCGTAATTCGGATTACTTGCTCCGCCTTAAGGTTGGCTCGACATGGCTTGGCTTGGCATGGCATTGTATTGCCCTTGGTTTGGATGATAGGGCTGTCTTGGCACGAATGGTGCCCTTGGTGCATAGGGTGCGGCAGCCCCATTGTTTGGTTGCATCGGTGCCCTCAATACATTATCATTATTTGCCCAACGAAAGTTTGGATGATCATTGAACCTCGGATTAAAATTTCCAAACCGTTGTCCTCCTCCAAAACCAATTGTATTGCACTCTTCGACTCCCTCACTTGTTCCATGTTGAGGGCATTGCTCGGTCTCATGGCCCTCGGTGCAAATACCACAAACTATAGCACGCTTCTTCATCAAATTACTCACCAAGTCGGCAAGCTTGTCTACTTTCTCCTCCAACTTTGAGCTCGAAGACATCTCATGAACTTTCTCATTCCGTGGCACATTGTTTCGTGCCATGCCAAATTGTTGGTTGTTCAAAGCACGAACCTCCAATAAATTCCTTGCCGGTGTTGCATCTAACTCCAAGAAACTACCTCCTGCGGCCGAATCTAGAAACTCCCTCTCCATTACGCGCAATCCCTGATAGAAATATTGCAATAAGAGTCCCTCACTTATGCCATGAGATGGGCACAAAGAGACGAGAGGCTTGAACCTCTTGTAGTAGTCGAAGAAAGTCTCATCTCTGGCTTGCTTCACACTTGTAATTTGCTTCCTTAAATCCGTAATACGTGAAGCGGGAAAGTACTTGAGCAAAAACTCATCCATCATAGAATTCCACGACACAATGCGACCACTAGGCACCTCAAACAACCATTTATTTGCTTGATCTTCCAATGAGAACGGAAAAGCCTTCATCTTGAAGTGTTGCAAATCGGTCCCTCTCGGACACATAGACTCCGTGGTGAAGTTAAACCATTGTAGATGCTTGTTGGGATCCTCACTTGAAATTCCATAAAAAGACTTCAACTTGTGGAGGAATCCACTCCTTAATTCAATCTCACCGGTCTTATCGGTTTCCAAAGGAGGGTAAGTGATATTGGATGGTACGGCTCCTCCTCCTCCTGCGACATGACCATTCTGTGCTCTTATGGAAGTCATTACTACTTGCTCAACAACTGGCTCGGCGAAGGCTTCAAATTCGGGTTCTTGAAGATCAATTAATGGTGATATGACGGATGGAGAGCTCGGCAACCTTGGTGCCGAGCTAGGTTAGGATGATGGTGGCGTACTCGGGCTGGATGGCTCGGTTACGGGCAGCGGTACAAACAAAGCAATGGCGAGCTCTTGATTCAAACGTTGCAAACGGCCTTGATGATCTCGTGTCCAAATATTAGATTCGGACATGCTCTTTTCTGAAATTTGCAACGTTTAAACAAGTTAGAACATCACAAAGAAATAGAATGCAAGAATATACATCATTACAAGCCACGACATTGGCAATTACAAAACACGTTTCAAACAATGTCACACATACAATGGATCGGCAAAGAAGAGAAATTGACGGCAATAAGAGGAGAAAAATTGAAACGTTCATGATCATGTAATCTCTAAGTCTAATTCCTTTTAAAATTTGTTCTAACTCTCGGGGTATGTGGAGCAGTGTAGTTAACTGTGCAATGGACTGGTGCAGCCCCCGGTAGTGTCATGCTTAATCTGATATACCTCAAGAGTTCGAACCACACAAATTGTTTTTATTTTGAAGAAAATAGATCACATATGTCAAATTATTTTCTAGCGTCTAAAGTGAGGTGATGTTTTGGCCCAAGCTTTTGACTAGTTCGAGCGTGTTTTACTTTTCAAAGGCGGTGTTGTTAAAATTCACGGAGGGCGAACTCCCTACAGGAACCAGGCAGGACTCGTTGTTGGTCACCATGGGGAGCGAACTCCCTATCGACTCACTCACCAAGAATGAACATCAGTCTGTGGGCCTTGAGATCCAGTTAAACAAACCTGAGAACCATATCAATGAAACTAATTTGCCTTATACTTTGTAAGACAAACTCGGGTCACTGAACGTGAGCCTAAGCTCGCATGCAATAATAACCTTACAAAAATATCGTTAGTAGTATGAGCAAGTAGGGATCGTTCTAGGCCGGGGATTAAGGGTACCTGAGATATGAAATTGTTAGACAAACAAATATACATATATACAAAATCGTCACACACATATGGGGGTATAAAATGGTTCGGCAGCCCTATGGCTGCCCTAATACTAGGCACGGCAACATAAAAGCAGAAAATAAATCCTAGGTCTAATATGTACAAGTGATCATCATCTTTCACAAAACATTTAGCACATAGACTCTTTAACGAATAAGTTCACATGCAAGAAAGTAAGGAACAAGTATCAACATGCTCAAGTTCAAAATTAGTTCCAACTACAACTTCGTTGTAAGACCTCTCAAGTTTTAAGACCGAACTTTTGGTTATGGGCCCTAAAGTTATGTTAATCCTTTTGAGACTTAACAATTGTGCGCAATGATCTAAATTGGAGACATGCAAAACAAGCAAGGTTGTCAATCATCTTATTTTAACATGTAAGAAATCCAAAGTATTATACCCTAGGTGAGCAAAACAAATCAAAGCAACCTTTTGAGTATCTAGCCATATTTGTTATTACTCGGGTTTGATGAAACCTAACATCTAGATTTACATGCTACAAGCCAATACTAATGTTTCGGTTTTTAAGTCCCACTCCTTAGATTTCTAACCAATTTTGAACCTAAAACATGCATCTATACCACTGTCCTAATTATCTAGCATACGAATTTACAAGTTACATATTACAAATTAGCATGCAAAATCATTGTTCTTGTCGAAACCTAAACATAAATCTAAGCATCGATTTAAACAAGTCTTTAACATATAATTTATAAAACCAAAATCGGTTCACACATAGACATATAAACCAACACCAAACATACATGAATGTTTCATAGACAAAATCAAACATAACTAAACAAAAATTACTAAACCGAAAGAGGGGAGTGGATCACACTTTGAGACACCTTGAGAGCTTCTTTTGGTGTGGATCCGGTGCTGTGTAGGTGAAGGGATGAGGCTGCACGGCTTAGGAGGTTCGGCAGGGATTTTCCAAGTTTCGGCAGAAACTTGGTTGGTGGTGGATGGTGGTTTCGGGTTTAGGTTTTTGTCTAGGAAGTTTGGGGAATTTTGGTAGAGTTTCGGCCTTTTGTTTAGCTTGAGATGAGATAAGTTTTTCTGTGTAAAAGTTAGCTATTTATAGAGGCAAATTCGGCAGAAAACCTAGGTAGAAAACCTAGTCTGAATCGGCAAAGGCAATCCTTGTGCAACAAGGTTTTGGTTCCTTCCTTTCTTGGTTCTTCTAGGAAACTTCTTTTTCTGATTTTCTTCCTTGGATTGGGCTGCATATCTTCATGAACTTCTTGTGTAGGCTTGACAACTCCATTTGGTGAGCTTGGTCCATGGAAAAATGCCCCAAACCCGCAAGAACACAAGACCGGCAGCAACACGGCTGGAATGACCTTGCTCCAGTAAATCCGGCATATCTCCCTCCTTAGAGCTCCAATTGATGCGATTCCAAGTCTCAGATAAACTAGACACATATAGCCATCTCCCCATAAAAGGGCTCGATCAAATTCCTTGTGAGTCGTCGGGAATGATTTTTCGAAGTTGGGACACAGTCCCAGGAAAATCCTAGAAGTCCCTGGATTGGTTTGCTCGAACTGCTGTTTTGC
Organism: Potentilla sterilis; assembly: GCA_963682095.1. NCBI lineage: Eukaryota > Viridiplantae > Streptophyta > Magnoliopsida > Rosales > Rosaceae > Potentilla > Potentilla sterilis. The sequence continues at coordinate 32,297,822 of OY821756.1, forward strand.
AGCCATCTTTTGGGTGACTTCACGAACTCCGATTGATCTGAAATTTTAACACAACATTCCTCAGTATATGAATATTAAGCACGCCAAATTTCATAGAATTTTGACAAGGATAGATCACAGTTTCATTCATCTCAAAATCACGAAAAAGACATATTTTGCATTATTTTCCAGATTTCTCAAACTTAGTCATTTTTCGGATTCTTAACCATTTTTCACAAAACTCTACCAAAATTGACACTAACTACATTATGACTCAATCTTAGAAAAATAAGGGTTAAACAAAGCATAAACGAGGGCATAAGCATGTAATATCGTCACACATTGTGCTCCTATCAACTACCCCACACTTATCCTTTGCTAGTCCCTTAGCAAACTAAATTAAACTAAGACTCTAAACAAACTATTGCCCCTAACAATTTGTCTCAGGCTCGTATGTACACATAGCTTTCAAGTTAATGCATGAGAATGCTAAGCATGAAAATTCCGAGCTTCATGAACATGTGACATCAATATGAACATATAAGAACAAAAAGTAAGCATGTAGACATGTTAAAGCTAATTCAATCCTCCTCACTAGGCATACTCTCTTCTTTTCTCTCGAAGCATGGTATTCACTCATAAGTATATGCAAGCGAAAGATAATGAATTACGAAGAGTAACTTGCATATGTCAAATAAACGAAAGCACTTTGTGAATTTTCATCGAAAAACCTCATATGATAACTATATGCACCAATGAACCACAACCATATGCTTACTCTTGAGATAATCTCCACAATCAAATTAAACCATCTTAAGAATCATGAAAAAGATCAATCAAAAAGGGTTGTAATGGGGCTAGGCTAAGAGGTATTCGATATTTGGATAAGGAGGCTCAAAAACGTCACTAAGGCCTTTAGCAAAGCTCAAATCTCCTTATGTCTTCTCGCCGAAAGGGTCAAATTTCATCTTGTTGGACCCATACTTCATTCTTTTCTTCCCATAAACATAGTGAATATGAACAAAGGTCAAAATATAACAATAGTAGACCTTCACATATAAACAAAACTCCAAATTCACAACACTTTTGAAAACTAGACTTAGCAAATTACACTTTGAAACCGTGCCTATTTCTTTTCTTTTCTTTCGGACTTGATTTTTCTCTTTTTTTTTTTTTTTTCTCTGTCCAATTTCAAATTTTTTTTTTCTTTTGTTTTCTCATAGGCACGGCTCACATACAATTTTTCATATACTTTTCTAGCTAAGTCTACCCCACACTTGTTCTTCTTCATCACACACGCGAAAACGCTTTCAAAAATCAAGCTTTGCCGGAACACACAGTAAAGGCATCACTATATTAAGCTTATGGAAAGTGTTTAAGGGTGATGAAAGAAAAGGATCAACATAGGCTCAAAGGGGTTTACTAAGGTGTCCCACGACGGGCTCCAATAGGGCTCATGCTTTATTTGGCTTTGGTGGTAAACCTAAATGATCTTTATTCAATCATATTCAAAATCAAAGTATTTTATGATATAAACGTTTTGAAAATCAACAAGAGTAAGTTCTAGCATACTAGAGTTCATTAAAAAGCTATGGCACATAGTCATCGAATAATCAAAGAATTATGAGGTTTCATGCTTCCTACGAATCTATCGAATTTTATCTTTTATCGCTCAAGAAGAAGGCAAATTGGCTCTAAAGCTCACATAGGTTATTATGGAAACAAACTAGCTAAAACATGCATGCTTCGTTATCAACAAATCCTATATGCTCCTACCAATGCACAAAATCCATGAAACTCACAATTTTAATTGTATGCACAACTATCATCCATGTATACAAAGAGGAGAAAAACATCATTGACATATTAGGGGCATCCTAAGACTCGAAACAAACAATTTAAACACTCTATTTTTGTGGAACATTTTTCTGAATTTTTCTTTTCTAAACTAAGCACACGAAAACATAAACGGAATACGTTATCCCACCCCACACTTAGAAAATTACATTGTCCTCAATGTAAGCACAAATCTATATCAACGAATTTCCTAAGCATGCAATAGTCTAACATATTCCAACATATCATCACAAACCAAAGAAAAAGAGAAGGGTTAAGAAATTTCAAACTCCCGGTGATGGCTCCTTCACTTTTCTTTGATCGAATTGGGTTGCCTCCCAAGTAGCGCTTTGTGTTTATAGTCCATTGCTTAGACTTTTCACCGTGTTGTGTATTCATTGTGCCATGTGCTCGGTTTGTGGTGTGGCAGCCTCCTTTCTCTCGGCAGTGGGCTGCTTGGCAGCAGCGTTAGCATGCAGGGGCAGCAGCAAGATTGGCAGCGTAGGTGGGCTGCGTGGCTGCAGCAGTGTAATGTGCAGGGGCAGCATGCAGCGAAAGGGCAGCAGCATCGCGTTAGGCAGTGTCTTGGCAGGGTCTTCTCGGCAGCAGCAGGGCTGGCTGCAGGGGCAGCAGCATCGGCAGGCTGCACTGCTGCATTGGCAGCTTTGTTGTCATGGCGCGCATGCTGCGCATGTATCTCGCTGCTCTCAGTAGCAGCATTGTTAGCATACAAGGGCAGGGGCAGCAGTGGCGTGCAGGGCAGCAGCAGGTTCCTCCCGGCAGCAGCACAAGTAGGTGCAGTGGCAGGTTCGTTTCGGCAGTTCCACACAGCAGGCTGCCTGTTGGCAGCAGCGTAGGTAGGCTGCTCTAGGCAGACCACCACAGCGGGACCTCGGCAGAACAAGTTGTTCTCGTCAGGGTCGTTCAGCAGGTTTCTCGGCAAGGACGCTCGACAGGTGCTCAGCAGTGCGCAGGGCAGCAGCAGGGTAGGCTGCAGACAGCTTGGCAGCAGCTTTGGCAGATGGTACACTTCCCCTTTAGGCCCAAATTTGGGTGTGTTCCGCTATCCTAATGCAAAAGTGTTCTGAATAAATGTTGTAGAGGACACACAGAGCTTTCCACCGGTATAAAATTTGCCTCAATCGGACCAGCAGAAGTACTCTTTGTTTGGTCTTTAATCGGACCTATTGATCTGCCCAGTGTTCTGTTTCGCCAGATTGACCTTGCTGCACTCAAATTGAAACTGGCAACGGCTCGAGACTCCAAATCAACTTCTGTAAAATCCTACAGAAAGTAGACTCAGAGACCTTTCCAACGGTGTATGGCTCACTTTCCCAAGTTTTGTGAGCTGAAAACGGCAGCCATCCAAAGTCGACGGATTGCACTGCCCGATTTCTGCTTTGGGCAGAAGGTGGTATTTCCTGCACTTTTTTTCTTTTTCAATTCAATCTGCACACGCACAAGACACATCAAAACGAACAAAACACAAAGATAAATGCAAGAATATACAAAGCTATACAAGCCATGGCATTAGCAAATACAAACAATTTTCAAACAATGATACACAAAATCACATTCGGCAAAGCATACAACACACACGGCAAAGCACAAGCATGGTTCGGCAATAAGAGAGCAAAATTCAAAACGTCCATGATCATGTAATCGCTAGGTTTAATTTCTTTTAAAATTTGTTCTAACTCTCGAAGTACGTGGAGCAGAGGAGATAACGGTGCAATGGACTGATACAGCCCCCGGTAGTATCATGCTTAACCCGATATACCTCAAGAGTTTGAACCACACAACATGTTTTATCTTCGAAGAAAATAGGCCACATATGTCAAGTTATGTTCTAGCGTCTAAAGTGAGGTGATGCTTCGGCACAAGCTGTCGACTAGGTCGTGCGGATTTTACGTTTCAAAGGTCATTAAAATCACGGAGGGCGAACCCCCTACAGGAACCAGGCAGGACTCGTTGTTGGACACCATGGAGGGAGAACCCCCTATCGACTCACTCACCGAGAATGAACATCAGTCTATGGGCCTTGAGATCCATTTAAACAAACCTGAGAACCATATCTATGATAATAACTTCCCCATACTTTGTAAAACAAACACGGATCCCTAGCGGTCTCAAGTGTTGATTAAAACCGCCCTCAACCTCATAAAAATGGGTCTGCCAAAGCATCGCTCGTATGAGTTGGGAGGGCACTACCCTGTTTCCCGGTTGTTCATAAAAGCGGATCTGCTAAGGCATCATTCGTATGAAGGGTTTAGGTTATGATCAACAAAAGAGGCTTCACCTACATGTTACACTTTAGAAACTACAATAAACTCAAACATACACAACACTATCAACTTCCTAGAAATTAAACTAAGTGATTACCAACATACATCAATATACATCATGCAACTTCCGAAATTTAAACTCTACATGCCGAAGCATATTTCTACTTTACAAAAATCACAACAAAAATTAAAATTTACAACTTTTACAACTTCACAACAAAAATTTCCAGCAATCATATATACACAACAATAACATAAAACAAGCTTTTATAATCCCCGGCAACGGCGCCAAAAATTGAACGTGAGCCTAAGCTCGCATGCAATAATAACCCTACAAAAATATCGTTAGTAGTATGAGCAAGTAGGGATCGTTCTAGGCCGGGGATTAAGGGTACCTGAGATATGAAATTGTTAGACAAACAAATATACATATATACAAAATCGTCACACACATATGGGGGTATAAAATGGTTCGGCAGCCCTATGGCTGCCCTAATACTAGGCACGGCAACATAAAAGCAGAAAATAAATCCTAGGTCTAATATGTACAAGTGATCATCATCTTTCACAAAACATTTAGCACATAGACTCTTTAACGAATAAGTTCACATGCAAGAAAGTAAGGAACAAGTATCAACATGCTCAAGTTCAAAATTAGTTCCAACTACAACTTCGTTGTAAGACCTCTCAAGTTTTAAGACCGAACTTTTGGTTATGGGCCCTAAAGTTATGTTAATCCTTTTGAGACTTAACAATTGTGCGCAATGATCTAAATTGGAGACATGCAAAACAAGCAAGGTTGTCAATCATCTTATTTTAACATGTAAGAAATCCAAAGTATTATACCCTAGGTGAGCAAAACAAATCAAAGCAACCTTTTGAGTATCTAGCCATATTTGTTATTACTCGGGTTTGATGAAACCTAACATCTAGATTTACATGCTACAAGCCAATACTAATGTTTCGGTTTTTAAGTCCCACTCCTTAGATTTCTAACCAATTTTGAACCTAAAACATGCATCTATACCACTGTCCTAATTATCTAGCATACGAATTTACAAGTTACATATTACAAATTAGCATGCAAAATCATTGTTCTTGTCGAAACCTAAACATAAATCTAAGCATCGATTTAAACAAGTCTTTAACATATAATTTATAAAACCAAAATCGGTTCACACATAGACATATAAACCAACACCAAACATACATGAATGTTTCATAGACAAAATCAAACATAACTAAACAAAAATTACTAAACCGAAAGAGGGGAGTGGATCACACTTTGAGACACCTTGAGAGCTTCTTTTGGTGTGGATCCGGTGCTGTGTAGGTGAAGGGATGAGGCTGCACGGCTTAGGAGGTTCGGCAGGGATTTTCCAAGTTTCGGCAGAAACTTGGTTGGTGGTGGATGGTGGTTTCGGGTTTAGGTTTTTGTCTAGGAAGTTTGGGGAATTTTGGTAGAGTTTCGGCCTTTTGTTTAGCTTGAGATGAGATAAGTTTTTCTGTGTAAAAGTTAGCTATTTATAGAGGCAAATTCGGCAGAAAACCTAGGTAGAAAACCTAGTCTGAATCGGCAAAGGCAATCCTTGTGCAACAAGGTTTTGGTTCCTTCCTTTCTTGGTTCTTCTAGGAAACTTCTTTTTCTGATTTTCTTCCTTGGATTGGGCTGCATATCTTCATGAACTTCTTGTGTAGGCTTGACAACTCCATTTGGTGAGCTTGGTCCATGGAAAAATGCCCCAAACCCGCAAGAACACAAGACCGGCAGCAACACGGCTGGAATGACCTTGCTCCAGTAAATCCGGCATATCTCCCTCCTTAGAGCTCCAATTGATGCGATTCCAAGTCTCAGATAAACTAGACACATATAGCCATCTCCCCATAAAAGGGCTCGATCAAATTCCTTGTGAGTCGTCGGGAATGATTTTTCGAAGTTGGGACACAGTCCCAGGAAAATCCTAGAAGTCCCTGGATTGGTTTGCTCGAACTGCTGTTTTGCAGCCATCTTTTGGGTGACTTCACGAACTCCGATTGATCTGAAATTTTAACACAACATTCCTCAGTATATGAATATTAAGCACGCCAAATTTCATAGAATTTTGACAAGGATAGATCACAGTTTCATTCATCTCAAAATCACGAAAAAGACATATTTTGCATTATTTTCCAGATTTCTCAAACTTAGTCATTTTTCGGATTCTTAACCATTTTTCACAAAACTCTACCAAAATTGACACTAACTACATTATGACTCAATCTTAGACAAATAAGGGTTAAACAAAGCATAAACGAGGGCATAAGCATGTAATATCGTCACACATTGTGCTCCTATCAGTCACTAGCAGTCTACAAGTGTTGATCAAAGCCGCCCTCAACCTCATAAAAATGGGTCTGCCAAGTTATCGCTCGTATGCGTGGGGGGGACGTTTCAAAGTCTACATAAGAAGGGTTAAGGCTAAGACCAACAAAAGCGGCTTCTCCCTACATGTTACACTTTAGAAACTATAATAAACTCAAACATACACAATACTATCAACTTCCTAGAAATTAAACTAAGTTATTACAAACATACATTCTTTATACATCATGCAACTTCCAAAATTTAAATTCTACATGCCGAAGCATATTTCTACTTTACAAAATCCCAAACTAAAATCGAAAATTACGACTTTACAACTTTACATAAAAAATTTCCAGCAATATTATATACACAACAATAACATAAATCAACTTTTATAATCCCCGGCAACGGCGCCAAAAATTGATGTGTCCCCAAAGCGAGCATCAAGCAATAATAACCCTACAATCGTTAGTAGTATAGAATAAGTAGGGATCGTTCTAGGCCGGGGATTAAGGGTACCTGAAACATGGAATTGTTAGACAAAAATATTCACAAATACACAACAAATCGTCACAATTATGGGGAATGATGGCGTCGGCAGCAAGGCTGCCCCTAATACTAAGGAGACGAAAATTTAACAAAAAGGGGAAGAAGTGAGACGTCGGCAGCCCTAGGGCTGCCCTAAGTATCCTACACGAAATTTAAAGTAAAAGCTAGAAAATAAACTCTAGTCTATTATTTACAAGGTTGGTCGACATTCTTCCACAAAGCACTAGCACGAAAGCAATCAAAACACATAAAAAACAAGCAAATAAGGCTCACGGCAAAGTATTAAAATGTTCTAGACTCAACTTGACTCCAACCCAATTAGCTCCTTATCTGTTTACTAATTAAGACTCTCTAGTACTTCAAGATTAACTTATCGTCTAACCCTAAAGTTATACTAAACATATTTGAGAACACTTATCGTCGAAAAAAAACATGCAAAGTAATTAGGCACAAGGTCTTTTTAGTTGGAAACAAGTTAATATAGCAAGGTTGTCAATCATCTTATTAACAAGCATGTTCTTTAAACCACTCTAACCCTTGTGAAAACAACACAAATTAAGACAACCCTAAAAATTACTTAACCTATATTATTTTCGGCTAATGAGATTAATACTCCACATATTGCAATTATATAGACTACCAATCTTTAAGCACACGAATTTAAAGAACAAGTCAAGAAAACCCTAAAACCAAGTTAACACATATTTTGCCGATTATCCTATTTACTAATTCATTACATATTTTCCTTACTCTTTTAACATGCAATTCATATTCTTACATCCAAAAACCAAATAAAGATAAAGAAAACAAATTGATCATGTAAATTATAAACCCAAACTTCAATCCAAATAATACATAGACATAATATTTGAAACCAAGAATTCATGCTAACTTCATAGACAAAGTTTAACATAACTACAAAGAAAGAATTACAAAACCGAGAATGGGGAGTAGATCACACTTTTAGAACACCTTTGGAGCTTCAAGTCGTGTGGATCTCGATGGACGATGGATGGAGGCACGGCAGCAATTTTCTGGAAATTGGGATGAAGGTGGTTCAGCTGGTTTTTGTGGTGGTGGAGGTAGGGTTTCGGTTTGTAGTTTCTTTGTAGGATTCTTGGGGAATTTTGGTAGAGCTTTGGCTAGATTTTTACTTTTGGAATGTGTCCCCTTTTTCTGTGTAAAACATGGCTATATATATAGAGGAGAGAGAGCTAGGGTTGCCGGCCAAGACAAGGAAAGGGTAGATTTTCCTTTTCCTAGTTGGCTTATGTTTCCTTGTTGAATAATTATTGCATTCTTAGACTTCTTTTCTGAATTTTCTTCATATCATGGGCTTCACATCTTCATGGACTTCATATGTGGGCTTGACAACTCCATTTGGTGAACTTGATCCATCGAAAAATGTCCCAAACGCCAAGAAGCAAAACCAGCAACAGAATGCTTGCCGAACGGCAAGCAATCCTAGTGAGGCTAGGAAATCTTCTTTTCTTCATGCTTTCCTCCATTGCCTTGGCTCAATGTCTTCCTCTATCCTTTAATAAGCTTGGACAATCTTCAAATATGCAATGGCACGCCAAAATGAATTTTTGAATTTGGGACACAGTCCCAGGAAAATTCCTGGAAGTCCCTGGATTTGTTGCTCGGACTGCCATTTTACAGCCTTCTTTTGGGTTACTTCTCGAACTCCGATTGATCTGAATTTTTTACATAAGACCCATTAGTAAGCCAATAATATGCATACCAAATTTTAGCAAATTTGGAAAAGGATAAGTCACAGTTTTATCTATCTCAGAATCACGAAAAAGACACATTTTACACTATTTTTCCAGAATTCCTATACTTAGTCATTTTTCGGATTCTAAGGCACATATTTTCAAAACTCAACCAAAATGACACTAAACTAAATTATGACTCTATCTTAAGTACATAAGGGTTAAACAAAGCATAAACGAGGGCAAATACATATTAATATCGTCGCACATTGTGCCCTATCAACATGTAAACGTTGTCTTCTCTTGGTTATCTGGGTGGATGCAAATCTGATTGTAACCGCTATACCCATCCAAAAAGCAATATAACTCTTGTCCAGCTAATCTCTTTAACATCTGGCCGACCCATGAATGGTAAAGGCATGTGATCTTTTCGTGTAGTAGCATTCAACCTTCTGTAATCAATGCACATCCTATGACTTGTGACCAATCGTTGAGGCACGAGCTCATTCTTCTCATTCTTTACCACAGTAACTCCACTCTCTTTGGGTACAACTTGGACAGGTGAAATCCAATGGCTATTCGAGATAGGATATATAACGCCACAATCTAGCAATTTGATCACCTCGTCCTTCACAATCTTCAACATAGGGGGGTAACATCTCTGACCCTCCCTAGTTGGCTTGGCTCCGTCCTCAAGTAAGATCCTGATACGCCCCGAATCTTGTTCAATTTCTGGGTAATTTTATTTAAAATTTTTCGCTCATGAGAATTGTCTCTTTATTTTGGTTAAGCGGAAATCTTTTGTTTTCGTGAAGTAGAACACGTTAAAAATGAATTTTGGGTTACGCGTTCTATTTTGTCGGAGCAAAAATAATAATAGGTGGTGATGCAAAATACGTTATTTCCGAAATTGGGTTGGATATAAATAATGGGAGAGTTTCCCGATTTGGAAACATTTTTTTTCCCTTTTCTTTCTTTCCCCTTTCTTTTTCTTTTTCTCCTTCTCTTTTCTCTCTTCCGGCCCGATACCCCTCTCCAACAACACCACCTCCACCCAACTCCACCGTCGCACCACCTCCCCCTTCTTCCCAGCGACAGCGACTTGGCGACCCTCGCCGCCGTTTGGCCGGTTTGCTGCCGAAAGGCTCAGCTCAGTAGAAGTTGGAACTCCCCTAACCGGCCACTTCTTGGCCCGATTTTAGGGGGGAAAGGAAGGCCTTGGGTTGTTTAGCAACTCCACCAAACGAATTGGATCGATTCGACCCAGGTAAGGAAAATTTCAAAATTGAAATTTTTAGGGTTTTGGGATTTTCTGTGGTGGATGATTAAATTGATGGAATTTCTGTTTTTGGAGGTTGGATTTAGATTCATGGCAGTTTTTGGAGTCAATTGAGTATAATTTCTTGGTTAATTAGTGAGATTTTGGAAAATTTGTGTGAATTGGGTTCCAGCCGCCGTGTCGGCCGCCGTCTGTGGCGGGTGAGGTTGAATTCGGTGGCGACGGTAGTGGAAACGGAGCCTTGATCGATCTGGTGGTGGTCTTGTTGGGTTGGTTAGGAGGGAAATGATGGTGTTTTTAGCCACTGTAGTGGCACTGCCGGCGGCGGAGAATTGGTAAAAAGGTAAAAGAGTAAAAAGTAAAAAATGAATAGTAAATAGTAAATGGTAAAAGTTAAACAGTAAAAGTGAAAAAGGTAAATTGTAATTTACCATTTACTGTCAGACTTACAGAATTACTTTTTGACGATTTTTTATTCACTTTTGGACATTCGGTAAAGAGGATTAATTGCGAGTAAAGGGGATTCTCGACGAAAAGACCAATAAAAGAGTCAAGGGTCTCAATTGGGATATAATAACTAAGTTCAGTTATAATCTATTCGGAATTTACGTGATTTCATTATTTGGAAGATTCGTACAAGTGAGGACGTCAGAAAATTAAGCTTTTATAGTTTAATCTTGAGTTCGGTTTCCTAAATAAATCTATTTACAGGCCGAGGAGAGGCTCAGCGTGAGGAGGACCTGAGTCAGCGGCCGGCCTAGTTACTATGAGTGGACTTTTATTTTAAATTTGATGCATGCATGAATATTTTGATTTTATGGGGGTTTATATATATTTAGTAATTATTTTGAGAATGTTTTGGATTATCGAAGAGCATTAAATTTATTTGAAAGGATAATTTCTTATTATTGATTTTTAAATGATATAAAAATTAAATAAATTAACTTGGCATTATTGAGATTATCTGTATATTGATATTTAACCGGGAAATGAAATTTCCGTGGATCATATGAGTTGAACTGTTCTGGATATTATGATATATTGGATGTGTTGGTTTTATTTATTTTCTATGAGGTCTTGATTCGATTTAATTATATTTATAAGCTTCAGAAATGCGGTCGGGGACTGTACTATTTCATGATTTAATAGGAAAAATGTACTTTGATTTTGTTTTCGGATTTTTTACCATACAAGGGTCCATATATGTTTATTGCTAGCTAGCTTATTAACCTCATCCCACTCGAGGTGACGACTTGACTATATAGGTTAGGTTCACGCTCGGTGGTCGACATAGGGTTGTGTAAAGGTTTAGCGTGGAACGCTATAGAGTCTGGGAGACTCTGACCCTTAGCCTTGAAGGCTCATTATTATATGGTGGTTAACATTCCCCTATTTTTATTCGATTTTACTCATTCGTCAATGGGATTGGCCTAGTTATTTATTTATATTTTATACTTGGCATTCGGGAATCCTTGAGATTTTCTATTATTTTATAAATTCCCGAACCAGCAGGGCTGGGGTGTTCTTTATAGTAAGAATATTAGAATTAAATGTTTTATTAAAACATGTATCATGATTTTATCCATGAAAAGAGAGGAAAGTAATAAATTACTTTTCATAAAGTGATATGTAGTTATATTTTGATTTTTGTCCACTCACGCTAATGTTTTGAATTACTTTCCTTGGGCCCTTCATTTTAAACTGACAGTGTGCAGAGCGGTTCGGCACTAGTAGGAGGCAAGATCTAGAGTTCCGTTCCGCTGTCAGAAATCGGAGGTTACTAGATTAACCTACTTGTAAAATATTTTTCCTTGTATAGTCGCTCTGATACTTTGAGTGCTGTTGTAAACTTAAAATGTTTACTTTTGAGTTGTAGCCTGAAGTTGTTAATAATATACTGACGGAGATTATTATCCAAGCACATTGTACCTGCAAAACAACTTCATACACATATATTACCCTTCTTGTGTCATCGTTAGTATAGGACAAGTAGGGATCGTTCAGTCCGGAGAAATCAAGGGCTTTCAATTACATAAAGCATCACATATCAATATGGGGGTTTAAATTTGAATTCTATACTACTGAAAATTACGAAAATAAATCCTAAATTAAATATATACATATGATCAACATCTTTCACACAATACTCATCACACAAAACTCACATAACATGTAACAAATCAAATCACGAAAACATGGCAGCAATATCATCACCGATTTCATGATAGTTTAGTTCCAAATTAATTAGAGCCCTTCGTGGTTCATCTAATTATTCAAAACTCCTCAATTATTTAGAACTAGCTTCGTGCATAATCCTAAACATAGTGCTAATCAGTTTAAAGACACTTCGTGTAGAAATTAAACCAAGAAACACATAAGCACAATGAGTCGAATTGGAAACATGCAACAAGTATGGCGTCACCTCACCTTGCTTCAACATGTATATTTTCTGAATTACTCTGCCCCTTAGAACCAATACAAGATAAATCAACTTCGTGTATAACTTACCTCATATCATGTTCGGCAACATGAAGCATATACTCAAGAATCGGCCATGGCCATGGCTCCCCACTTGTTATGCATACGAATTCAGAAAATAAACCAAACAAAATCATTAAACCATGCGACAAACTTACTGCCCTATTATCATACATATAATTCATCACATACCATGTTCATCAATTAAACAAATAGAAAACCAAAACACATAACAGAATTTCGGAAATCCAAAGTTAAATTAATAAAACCAAATAAACATCCACAAATGCTTACAAAACTTCATAGACAAAGTTAAGTAATTACACAGAAAATTACAAGCCATGAGAGATGAGTGAATCACACTTTAAAAGAAACCTTGAAGAACATTCGGCAAAGGTAGATTCGGGTGAGATGAAAACTTGTAATCGGTAGTGATGAACAATGGTGGAATCGGCTTTAATTTTCTGTATGAATTTATGGTGCTAATTTGACAGAGTTTCGGCTTAGTAAAAGTAAGAGAGAAGAGATGATTTTCTGTGTAAAAATCGTCCAATATATAGAGGCAAAAGGTTGGCTGCAACTAGGGTTCACAAAACCTAGTTTTTCTCAAACTTATCCTGCTGGCAGATTTGACCTTCGAGTGAAAATTACGGAATATCTTTCTCTAGAAAATATATATTGAGATGATTCCAGTTGGGTTGGAAACTAGACTCCCGTAGCTTTCCATCCGTAAATGGCACGTCATCTAGTTCCAAGTGAGCTATCCGGGAGAGTCTGTGGAAGTTGGATGACGTGCACAGGAATTCTGCAAAATTTTATCAGGATTTGTTGTAATTTTATTCCTCTATTTTCTGCCGAAAATTCCCAAGATAATGACTGAATAATTGAGCAATATCTCTTTAGGTTTTCCATGAATTAATTCAGCTAAAAATCTTGCACAAAGGATGGACTTCAGTCCACATTCGTAAACCAACTCCATGTAGAACTCAGATTGCTTCTCTTCTTTTCCATTCCGATTTCAACTTTCTTTTCTTCTTTGATTCAGCCGAATTCTACATGGATCAATGCTTGATGGACTAATTGATGGACTAGGCTCATTCCAAGTTGGACAATTTATCCAAGAGCTGGTCGTAGCTTTCCCTAGTTGGGCCGGGAAAGCCCTCCTTTGCTTCTTCTTTTCCTACTTGCATTAGGGAAGCTTCTTTTCCTTTGTTCTTCGATTTTTTTCTTGCTAGGATGACTCCCTAATGATCCATTATGTTCAGTAGATCTTGAATAATGACCTTGGACAAGAACTTGGTGAAGAGAAACAAAAAACTCTCAAAACGGACATAAAGTTTTCTCTCTCGGCAGACTTGACCTCCGTGCATTCAAACCAGCATAACTTTTTTCTCAGGAACGCTTTTGCTGCGATTCCAGTTACATATGAAACTAGATACACAGAGCTTTCATCCGTATAAAATTTGCCTTCAAATTTCTTGTCAATCGTCGGGAATAAATTCGGAAATTTGAGTGACGTGCACTGAAATCTGCTGAAGTTTCTGGATTTGCATCCTATTTGAACTTGTGATTCTTTGCATCTTATTTTGCTCCAATTTCAGTAAATCCTTGCCATGCTCAATCATTTATATGTCAAATGAATATGAGAGAAGAAAAATCTATCAAAAGAAAAGTTTATGTTTTACAGATTCAATAAAACATCTCAGAGACTTTTCGAATAAGCTTTTGATAAATTTCTGTCCACATTCTTCAATTTAAGCACATTCTCACATTAAACACAACCAAAACTCATGATTCTATTATATGACTCTATATTACAATACTAAGAGTTAAACATTGGATAAATGGGGGTAAAAACACATTAAGAATGTCGCATGTTATGCTCCTATCATATGCTATTTTATTTCTTTTGTGTATATTAGAAATTGAGTTCTATTGTTCGGTATTAGAAGTAGTTTGATTGTTGGGGGAGCATGTGGCTCCTGGAGTTAGGGTGGATATTTAAGAAGTGTTTGATTGTTTCTTCCAGGTTTGGGTCGTCCATTTTAAGAGAGGTTATGCCGAATTTTCGGTAGATCCTCTCTTGAAATGGTCCCCGCAGGACCCACTCTGGATAACAGTGTTGTATTCGGGGTGGGTCCTGTCAGTTTGGTATCAGAGCATTAGGTTCTTTCTTTGAGTCATGCTACCTTGTATACTTGATGACACTTAGTATCATTGAGTTGTGATCCGACCGCGGCGGATCATATACTCCTTGTTACTAGGTGTGCATTAAGTACATAAGTTAGCTATTCTGGTGTACTTATGTACGCTATTCTGAGATTTGTTTGTCTCTTCAGGAACTATGCCTCTTAGGCACCGAACACGTGATGAAAACTCCCCGGAAGGCGGGGAGAATAGTGCTATTGGAGGTCTGACTGGCACCTTAGAGCGACTGTTGAGTCGTGTGGCAGATTTGGTGCCGGCCCCTGATGACCGTCAGATTACTAGAAGAAAAGCTGTTAGGGAAGCCGGAGCAATTGAATTTAAGGGTGGTAAGGAGCCATTAGATGCTCATAATTGTATATCACGGATGGAGAGAGCATTCAGTGATACAAGGGTTCCAGAGGACCAAAAGGTGAGTTTGGCAGTGACTTTCCTAGATGAGGCTGCCTATCATTGGTGGCAGAGTATCGTGCCACAGTATGGAGAGGCTAGGGATATGTCTTGGGAGCAGTTCAAGACTCATTTCAATGCTCGGTATTTTACTCCAGCCCACCTGAATAAGTTACATTGGGATTTCCTGAAACTGAAGAGAGGAAATGAAGAAAGTGTATTAGAGTTTGAGCAGAGGTTTACTACCATGGCCTACCATGTGTCGCACCTGGTTCTGAATGAATTGAGCAGGATTGGGATGTTTGCTCAGGGACTTGGAGAGCCATTTTTCGATAAGATGACAGGTGTGATGTACGCCACTTTTGGGGATGCAGTTGGTGCGGCCATTGCCATTGAGAACCACATGGCATCAGGTTTTCGACCTCGAGAGTATGGTGGTCCTAGTCAAGGTCCTTCTAAGAAAGCAGCTTCTTCCTCAGGTTCGGGATCATCAACTAGTAGTGGTCGTGGGAGTAGTGTGGGCTATGGTGCAAATTGTAGAGCGAGATGGAGAGGACCTTTCAGGGGTAGCTCAAGAGGCCCGTTTAGTAGACGGCGGTCTGATCAATTTAGAAGTGGTGGAAGCAGTTAGAGTGGACGGTTTAGTAGTCAGTCCTTTCCATATGGACGAAATCAATCACATTCAGGAGTGTGTTTTCAATGAGGTCAGCTAGGTCATTTCCAGAGGGACTGTCCTTATCCGCCCGATGGTGCCACATCTGGTGTTGGTCAGTCATCAGCTAGTACTTCTAGCAGTGGTGTTCGCCCAAGTGCTCTTGCCAGAGGTAGAGGTCGTCCCACTACCCATGCCAGACTTTATGCCATGACACAGCAAGAGGGTTGTGCTTCACCTGACGTAGTTATTGGTATGTTATTTATATTTGGTCAACCAGCTTTTACTTTATTTGATCCCGGAGCGGCGCATTCTTTTATATCTAGTAGATTTGCGCTTCATGCCAACTTACCCTCCTCGCCCCTTTCAGGCCAGTGGTACGTATCAGTAACCCCCCAGGCGGTATGTTTAAAATTGAGTGGGTTTTCATGGGTTGTGATGTTTTAATAGGAGGATATAACTTGATGGTAGATTTAATTCCTTTGGAGTTAGTAGAGTTTGATGTGATTTTGGGAATGGATTTCTTGGAGACTCACCATGCTTTGGTAGATTGTTTCCGCAAGACTGTATTATTACGCAGTCCAGGACTTCCTGAGATTTATTTTCAGGGTGAACGAAATATTATTCCCTCTTGTTTAATTTTAGCTGTGAGAGCTGGGAAGTTATTGAGTAAGGGTTGCCAGGCATTTTTAGCTCATATTGTAGATTCTTGAGTGGGAATTTCTGAAATCGAGAACATTCCTGTGGTAAATGAGTTCCCAGATGTTTTTCCTGATGAATTACCTGGTTTACCTCCAGTTCGAGAGATTGATTTCGCTATTGATCTACTCCCCGGTACAGCACCTATTTTTCAAGCACCCTACAGGATGGCCCCAGCTGAGTTGAAAGAATTAAAGACTCAGTTGCAAGAGTTAGTGGATAAAGGTTATATTCGACCTAGTGTGTCTCCTTGGGGAGCTCCGGTGCTGTTTGTTAAGAAGAAGGATGGTACGTTGAGGCTCTGTATTGATTATAGGAAGCTAAATCAAGTAACTGTAAAGAATAAATATCCGCTACCTCGCATCGATGATTTGTTTGATCAATTACGAGGTGCTTTAGTCTTTTCTAAGATTGACTTGAGGTCAGGATATCACCAGTTGCGTATTAGGGAGCCTGATATATTAAAGACTGATATGAGCATAAAATACGACGTTCTTAATGTGTTTTACCCTCATTTATGCAAGCCTTTTCCCTTATTATTGTAATCTAGAGTTATTGAGTCTAGTTAGGAGTCTTTGGTAGAGTCAGGATTTGATTTGAGCTTAAAACGTGAAAAACGCAGAATTATGGTAGAGTCCTTATTGAACTAGGATTCCTAATCAAACTAGAAGTCTAAAATGTTTCGACGTTTTTATAAACGACGAAGATACGAAAGAGTTTGATTGTAACTAGGATTCCTTATTTAACTAAGAAACTGTGTCGAATAAGGAGTCCTGACTAAAGTAGGAATCCCAGTTGGATTAGAAGTCTACGAGTTTGAGTTAAAGTAGAAGTCTTCGGAAATAGGAGTTCTAGTCGGACAAGGAGTCTACAAATTCTCGACGTTTCTGAAAACGTCGAAAGTTCTAAGAGTTTCATTGAAAGTAAAACTCCTTGTTGGACCGGGAATCCTTATCTAATCAGAACTCGTACTCATAATAATTTTTGCTATATATATATTTTTATCTTCTTTTCATTTATTTCTTTATCTTATTTTCAAGAATAATTAAGAAGATATTGGAGGAACAAATGTGAAGAATTTCGGCAATTAATCAAGGAGTTGTCGAGATGATGATGAATTGGAGGTAGAGTTGGACTTGGAAACCTATTGCCGTGCAACAAAGAATTCAGCAATCCTTATGGAATTTATTCCGATTTCTCTATGCATTATCCAAGAAGAAGTGCACGGCAAGACATTCAAAGAAGAGAAGAAGAAGGAGTCCATGTTCTATCCAAAGAAGAACTCACGGCAAGATAAAGAAAAATTCAGAAATCAATGCCGAACTTGGACAGATTTCCATACTTGATTCACACTTGGTTTTCACCAATTAATTCTTGGATAAACAAGACAATTAATTGAGGATTTATTCAGCCTTTATCCAAGTAATTTTCGGTGGAATTTGTTGAAGAAAAGCCTTGCTTTCCGAGCAAGCAATGAAGTGCAATCCAAGTCGGATACAAAGAGTAAAGCTGCCGATTCTCTTCCAAGCTTTCTCCTATATATAGCTTGGCCATTATTCAGAAAGAGAGATCCCTTCTCACGCTCAAGCAAAGCCGAAACTCTACCAAAATAATCCCACAAAAATCCCATACAGAAAATTACCCCAAGCCGATTCCATTGCAAACCATCATCACTTTCGATTTCAAGACTTCATCTTCATCAATCACCCTTTGCCGATTCCTCTACAAGGTTTCTTTTAAAGTGTGATTTACTCATCTCTCATGGCTTGTAATTTTCTGTATAAATTCAATACTTTGTCTATGAAGATTGAATGGATGGTTGTATTTTGTTTTGGTTTTATTAATTTAACATTGGATTTCTGAAATTTTGTTATATGTTTTGGTTTTCTTTATGTTTAATTCGTGAACAGTAACTTGTATAATATTAAATTGTGATTTAGGGCAGTAGGTTCGCATGTGTATTTGAATGATTTTGATTGATTTTCATGTGTTCGTATGATAAGAGCATAATATGCGACATTCTTAATGTGTTTTATCCCCATTTATGCAATTGGTTAACCCTTATTGTTGTAATATAGAGTCATTTAGTTAAGTATAGAGTCTTTGGCAGAGTTGTTGATGAAAAGAGCTTAAAACGTGAAAAGTGTGCAATTCTTGAAGAATCCTAATGAAAACAGGAATCCTTATCGAATCAAGACTTGTTCTTAAGATATTGTGCTACAATTTTTCTTCTTTTATTAATATATTTTTCTCTATTATTTTCAGGAATTAAAGATGATATAAATGAAGAATTTTGGAAGCAAATTAAATGAAGAAATCAGAAAGGAAAAGAATTCAAATGCAACAAGGACAAGGAAAGATTTAAATGCTTCGACCAAGAAAGGAATGCATGAATTGTTGCCGAAATTTGTATGGCAAGTTTTTAAACAAAATAAGGGAAGCATTCAGCCAGTTAAAGGAATTCTAGAGCTACAAGGAAACAAGGCTGAATTAAGAAAGAAAAGGTGGAGCTTTGTATGGATTAATTCGGCAACAAAGCTTGGAAAGGAAACAAAATTAAGGACAAATGTGGGCTGATTTTCTCTCTACATTCAAGGTAATTTTGCTGAATTAAATCAAGGATAATTTAAGGAATATTTTGAAAACAATTCAGCATTTATCCTTGAGTTATTTCGGCAACAACCTAGAAGGAAGGATTGACTTGCTGAATAATATGAGGAGAGAAACAAGGATGGAGTTAAGACCGAATGTGGACCATTTTGTGCTCAAGATTCAAGATAATATTGCTGAAATTAATTCAAGATTAAATCAAGAGATATTGTGAAGATTAATTCAGCCAATATTCAAGGAAATTCGGCAGAAATTAGAGAGAAAGATATTTCGGTTTCATTGGAAACCCTAATGCACCTAGCTTTGCCGAACCCTAGCAGCCCTTACCTCTATAAATAGCATGCCATATTTTCAGAAAAATCATCACATTCTACACAAAAATATTAGCCAAAGTTCTGCCAAAGTTCTCTCAAGTGAAGGAAGAAAATCTTCAAGCCGAAACACATCCATTCTCCCACCACAAAATCGCAAGAACCCTAACCTACCTTCATCCGTGCACTCCACCACTTCTTGCCGAATCTTCCAAGGTTTTTCAAGTAGTGATTCATCCCTATGGCTTGTATTATTTTCTGCCTTGTTACAATCTTTGTTGTAATAATACTTGGTTTAATTTTGGTTTTATATGAATGTTTTAATTTCGGTTTCTATTGAAGTTGTGATGTTTATGTGAACAATTTTATGTATGATTTCCGAATTATTTGAATAGGGCTGTGGTATATTTCAGTTATATTTCTTTGGTTTGCTTGATTAATTTTCATGAATTCTATGCATAAAAGTCTTGTACGTGCGGGCTGCCCTTGTCATGGCAGTTCCAAGGGTCTTGATTTCACTTGCCAAAGTAATTTAGATTGCATCATACGCTGAGTTGTTGTGTCTAAGTCACTTAAGAGGGTTACCATAATTCTGAAAATTTGCATGTTTAAACAAGATGTGTGACGACTTGCTTGTTTATGTGTTTCCAATTTGGCTTTTGTGCTTATATGTTCTTCGTGTTTAACTTCTACGCTGAGTGTTTTTAAACCGATTAACATTATGTTTAGAGTGATACGCTGAGTTAACTCTAAATACTAGTGAAGTCTTAACGATTAGATGGACCGCTGAGGGCTCTAATTAAAATTGGAATTAAGTAAATCATGGGAATTGCCGATTGTATATTTGCTGCCTAATTGTTCTTTGGTTCGTGTCATGCATGATTTTGAGTTCTTTGTGCTATGCTTTGTGTGGAATTGTTGATCACTTGTATATTTAATTTAGGTTTTTATTTTCAGTAAGTATTTAATCCCAATACCGAATCCCCCCTTGTTCTTTTCTTATGTTTGCATTAACACTTTAATTCTCGATTACCCTTCAAGTTCCCCGGATTGATCGAACCCTATTTATCCATACTAACGATGACATTTTACAGGGTTTTAAATTAGTGTGAGTTTCGGCTCCCACCATCGTACATCACAAATTGTATGCTTGAGGGCTGACTTTGTGGCTTCTTCTTAGGTACCGATTTTATAAACCAAAATAATTTAGATTGCATCATACGCGAAGTTGTTGTGATTTTGTTTGTTTAACTAGAGCTGATATAACTGGTGTGTCGCCGAAGCTCGCACACAATAATAAACCCTACAAAAGATCGTTAGTAGTATAAGCAAGTAGGGATCGTTCTAGGCCGGGGATTAAGGGTACCTGAGATATGAAATTGTTAGACACAAAACAAATTTACATCTATACAAAAACGTCACACATTGGGGTATAATGATTCGGCAGCAATGCTGCCCTATACTAAGCACGGTATTAAAACAGAAAATAAACCTAAGTTATTATATACAAGTGATCATCATCTCTCACACAAAACAGTTCACACAAAAGACTCTTTAACACATAGATTTGCATGCAAGAAGGTAAGGATCAAGTATTTAGCATGTTCATGACCTAAATTAGTTTCGACACAACTAGAGCCTCCAGCAGTTTTCTAATTGTTAGACTTCTTAAATTCTTAGAAACTACTCCAGCGTATGACTTCTAAGGTGATGCTAATCCGGTTTTACGCGTTTTAACATTTAAGCATATGAGTATAAATCGAAGACATGTAAACAAGCAAGGTTGTCAATCATCTTATTTAACATGCAAGTAATCTAAGTTTTTTACCCTAGGTGAGCAACACAGAACAAACTACTCCAGCGTATGACTTATTCGTATTACTCGGTTAAATGAAACCTAACACCTAGATTCACATGCAAACAACAAATGCTTAAGCACAACTAATGTTTCGGTTTATAAGGCACACTCTTAGATTACTAACCAAATTAAATCCTAAACATGCTTCTAATACCACTGCCCTAATTATCCATACATACAAAATCCATGAATTAAAATTGCAAAACAACTACATAAACTTCAACAAAATCGGTTCATACAAAAGTTTAGCAAAAACCAAGAATTGAAACAAGTTCTTACAAGAAAACCAAACATAAATAAATACAAAAGCCATAGGGGAATGGATCACACACTTTAAGAACCTTAAAGACTCCTCAAAAGTGACAAGATGAAGCTCGGTTGCTTGGTAAGTGCTCGGCAAGAACAAGAATTTCGGCAGGAACCAAGATGGAAGGATTCGGTAGTATTGGTGGTGGTGGTGATGGGTTTTGGCTAAGTATTTAGATGATGGTGCTTGAAAAGGCTTGGTAGAGCTTTAGGCTAGTATTTTGTGCTTGAGATGAGATGATTTTTCTGTAGGAAAAGTGGGGGTATATATAGAGAATAAGGGTGTTGCCGGCAGCCCTCTTGCAAAAAGGATTTCAGAAAACCTAGTGGGATAAGGTTTTGCAACCTTCCTTTCTTAGTTCAATTAGGTTTTCTTTTTCTGAATTTTTCTTCAAGGCTTGGGCTTCACATCTTCATGGACTTTCTGTATGGTCTTGGACTTCAATTGATATGTTTTGGTCCATCGAAAATGCCCCAATTGCCGGCAGCAACATCAAGCACACAATCTGCCTCTGTTCGGCAGCTTCTCCTAGTGTGACTAGGAGAACTTCTTTCTTCATAATTTTCTTCAATGCCATGGCCTAGTGTCTTCCTCTTCCCTTCATAAAGCTTGAACCATCTTCATAAATGCATTTGTGCACCATTTGGTCCATTAAAAACAGAAAACACAAAAAGGGGGCAGTAAGTTCCTGGAATCGGTAGATTTGACCTTGTTGCAGTAATTCCGGCATATCTCCATCTGTGGAGTTCCGATTGATGCGATTCCAAGTCTCAGATAAACTAGACACATATGGCCATCTCCCCATAAATAGTTCGATCAAACTCCTTGTGAGTCGACGGGAATGATTTTTCGAAGTTGGGACAAAGTCCCAGGAAAATCCTGTAAGCCCCTGGATTGGAATGTTCGGACTGCCGTTTTGCAGCCAATGTTTGGGTGACTTCCCGAACTCCGATTGATCTGAAATTTTAACACAACATTCCTCAGCATATGAATATTAAGCACGCCAAATTTCATAGAATTTGGACAAGGATAGATCACAGTTTTACTCATCTCAAAATCACGAAAAAGACATATTTTGCATTATTTTCCAGATTTCTCAGACTTAGTCATTTTTCGGATTCTTAACCAATTTTTCCCAAACTCTACCAAATTAACACTAAACTATATTATGACTCTATCTTAGACAAATAAGGGTTAAACAAAGCATAAACGAGGGCATAAGCATGTAATATCGTCGCACATTGTGCTCCTATCAACTACCCCACACTTATCCTTTGCTAGTCCCTTAGCAAACTAAATAAAAACTAGACTCTAAACAAACTATTGCCCCTAACAATTTGTCTCAGGCTCGTATGTACACATAGCTTTCAAGTTAATGCATGAGAATGCTAAGCACGAAAATTCTGAGCTTCATGAACATGCAACATCAATAAGAACATATATGAACAAAAGTAAACATGTAAACATGTCAAAGCTAATCCAATCCTCCTCACTAGGCATACTCTCTTCTTTTCTCTCAAAGCATGGTTATTCACACATAAGTATATGCAAGCGAAAGATCATGAATTACAAAGAGTGACTTGCATATATCAAAGAAACGAAGGCACTTTGTGAAATTTTTATGGAAAAACCTCATATGATAACTATATGCACCAATGAACCAAAACCATATGCTTACTCTTGGGATAATCTCCACAATCAAATTTAACCATCTTAAGAATCATGAAAAAGATCAATAAAAGGGTTGTAAAGGGGCTAGGCTAAGAGGTATTCGATATTTGGATAAGGAGGCTCAAAAACGTCACCATGGCATTTGGCAAAGCTCAAATCTCTTTATGTCTTCTCGCCAAAAGGGTCAAATTTCATCTTGTTGGACCCATACTTCATTCTTTCTTCCCATAAAATATTACAACAATACTCAAGACAATAGCCATGCACAAAAATTTTGTTTTTCAAGCCTATGCCGTGCCCTCTTCTTTTCTTGCTCTCGGTCTCTTTTTTTTCTTTTTATTTTGGTCCGAGCAAAAATGTTTCAAAATTTTTCATTCTTTCTTTTTCTAAGGCATGGCATGCATACATTTTTCATATAATTTTATGGCTAAGTCTACCCCACACTTGTTCTTCTTCATCACACACGCGAAAACCCTTTCAAAAATCAAGCTTTGCCGACACACAAGGTAAAGGCATCACTATACTAAGTTTATGGAAAGTGTTTAAGGGTGATGAAAGAAAAGGCTAAATATAGGCTCAAAGGGGTTTACTAAGGTGTCCCACGACGGGCTCCAATAGGGCTCATGCTTTATTTGGCTTTGGTGGTGAACCTAAATGATCTTTATTCAATCACATTCAAAATCAAGGTATTTTATGACTAACACGTTTCGAAAATCAACAAGAGTAAGTTCTAGCATACTAGAGTTCATTAAAAAGCTATGGCACATAGTCATCGAATATTTAAAGATTTATGAGTTTTCATGCTTCCTACGAATCTATCGAATTTTATCTTTTTATCGCTCAAGAAGAAAGCAAATTGGCTCTAAAGCTCACATAGGTTATTATGGAAACAAACTAGCTAAAACATGCATGCTTAATTAATCAACAAGTCCTACATGCTCCTACCAATGCACATAATCCATGAAACTCACAATTTTAATTGTATGCATAACCATCATCTATGTATGCAAAGAGGAGAAAAACATCATTGACATATTAGGGGCATCCTAAGACTCGAAACAAATTTAAACACTCTATTTTTGTAGAACAATTTTCTGAATTTTCTTTTCTAAACTAAGCACACCAAAACATAAACGGAATACGTTATCCCACCCCACACTTAGAAAATTACATTGTCCTCAATGTAAGCACAAATCTATATCAACGAATTTCCTAAGCATGCAATAGTCTAACATATACCAACATATCATCACAAATCAAAGAAAAAGAGAAGGGTTAAGAAATTTTAAACTCTCGGTGATGGCTCCTTCACTTTTCTTTGATCGACTTGGGTTGCCTCCCAAGTAGCGCTTTGTGTTTATAGTCCATAGCCTAGACTTTTCACCATGTGTGTTGTGTTCATCGTGCTCCAAAACAGCTCAAGTCGGCAAGAAGAAGATCAAGAAGAAGTTCATTGCACATTGTATCCGATCCGGCTGCATTCTGCATGTCCTGTTTAGGTGTCGTGTCCGGCCCTTGTGCTGCCGTATCTGGCGTATCCGAGGGCGTGTCGTCCTTGTATCCGGCCGCTTGTGGTGATGTGTCAACCCTGCCGGCAATTGTAGGTCCGGCAGGGGGTGGTAGCTCGGCTGAAAACAGCGGCAGCAGCTCGGCAGAATGATGGGTGTCCGGCAGGGTGGTATCGGACACGTCTTGTGTGTCCGTGTCCGGCTTTGTTGTGATGCTGCCGGCAATTGCAGGTCCGGCAGCCTCTTGGCGCGGTGGTGGCATGGCTGCATCATGTGATTGTGAAGGCAGCTCGGCTTGTGGGGTGTCTCCAAGAATGATTGTGTCCTCAAATGCATCAAAAGGTGCATGATAATGCTTGAGGCGATGGCCATTAACCTTGAAAGTCTTGTGGGTTTGCAAATCTCGAATTTCCACGGCTCCATGAGGGAACACATGAGTGATGACAAAGGGGCCAATCCAACGAGAGCGCAACTTTCCCGGAAAGAGTTGAAGCCGTGTATTAAACAAGAGAACTTTTTGCCCAACTTCAAACTTCTTCCCCCGAATCATCTTGTCATGGTACGCTCTTGTCTTCTCCTTATAGATCCAAGCGGCCTCATATGCTTCATTGCGTATTTCTTCAAGTTCATTGAGTTGAAGCTTCCTATGAAGGCCGGCCTCATTGATGTCCATGTTGAACTTTTTAACGGCCCACCATGCTTTGTGTTCTAACTCAACCGGTAAGTGACATGCTTTGCCATAAATCAACCGAAAAGGAGACATACCTATCGGTGTCTTGTACGCAGTCCTATAAGCCCACAAAGCATCATCGAGACGATCACTCCAATCCTTCCTTGAAGGTCCAACCGATTTCTCCAAAATGTTCTTGATCTCTCGATTACTCACCTCGGCCATGCCACTTGTTTGGGGATGATATGGTGTAGAAACTTTATGTGTGACTCCATACTTCCTCAATAAGGCTTCAATAGTGCGGTTACAAAAATGGGATCCTCCATCGCTAATCAAGACCCTTGGAACTCCAAAACGTGAAAAGATGTTGGTCTTGAGAAACTTGGCTACCACCTTGGCATCGTTGGTGCGTGTAGCCTTGGCTTCGATCCATTTTGACACATAATCAACCGCAAGCAATATGTAGAGAAAACCCTTACTTGAAGAAAACGGTCCCATGAAGTCAATCCCCCAAACATCAAAAATTTCCACCACAAGGATAGGCGTGAGCGGCATTTGATCACGCCCACTAATCTTCCCCACACGTTGGCACCGATCACAAGCTTTACAAAACATAAATGCATCTTTGAAAATCGTAGGCCAAAAGAATCCACACGAAAGTACCTTCAAAGCCGTCTTCTTAGGTCCAAAATGCCCACCACAAGCTTCACTATGACAAAAAGCAAGGATGGAGCGATGCTCATTCTCCGGCACACATCATCGAATAACTTGATCACCACATTGCTTCCATAAGTACGGATCATCCCACAAGAAGTGTCGAGCTTGCTTCCTTATTCTTCTTTGGTGGTGGCTCGGCAATTCCTTAGGAAATCGGTTTGTGGCTAGAAAATTGGCAATGTCGGCATACCAAGGCTCATGCACTTCAAGTCGAAAAAGTTGCTCATCCGGAAAGGTCTCTAATAGGGGCAGCCGATCCTCCTCTTGCACAAGTCTACTCAAATGATCGGCTACGATATTCTCTACTCCTTTCTTGTCTTTAATCTCAATGTCGAACTCTTGAAGCAAAAGAATCCATCGAATAAGCCTCGGCTTAGCATCCTTCTTCGTCATAAGATATCTCAAAGCGGCATGATCACTATAAACAATGACTTTGGAATTCAAAAGATATGATCGAAACTTTTCCAAAGCAAAAATTACCGCTAAGAGTTCCTTCTCCGTTGTTGTGTAGTTGAGTTGTGCATCGTTGAGAGTCCTTGAAGCATAGTAAATGGCGCATGGCTTCTTCTCAATTCGTTGTCCAAGTACCGCTCCAAGTGCATAATCACTAGCATCGCACATCAACTCAAACGGCTTGTCCCAATTAGGGGAAACTAAGATTGGTGCCGTGCATAGTAGCTTCTTTAATGGGCAAAATGCTTGCTCACACGCCTCCGTCCACTCAAACGTCACCTCCTTTTGTAACAAGTTGCTCAATGGCTTGGCAATTGAAGAGAAGTCCTTGATGAATCGTCGATAAAACCCCGCATGGCCAAGAAAACTTCTCACATCTTTCACACACCTAGGGCTCGGCAATGCTTGTATTAGCTCCACTTTGGCTTTGTCAACCTCTAAGCCTCTTGCCGAAATTATGTGCCCTAGAACAATGCCTTGCGTGACCATGAAGTGACACTTCTCCCAATTGAGCACAAGATTTGTCTCTATACACCTCTCAAGTATCTTCTCCAAGTTCCCCAAACATGCATCGAAGGTGCCTCCATACACACTAAAATCATCCATAAACACTTCGATAATGTCTTCAATAAAATCCGAGAAGATAGCATACATACATCTTTGAAAAGTGCCGGGTGCGTTGCAAAGTCCGAATGGCATCCTCCGATAAGCAAACGTGCCAAATGGACAAGTAAAAGTGGTCTTCTCTTGATCGTCCGGGTGTATCATGATTTGATTGTAGCCACTATATCCATCAAGAAAGCAATAGTAAGAATGACCGGCTAATCTCTCTTGCATTTGATCCATAAACGGCAAAGGCATGTGATCCTTCCTCGTTGTAGCGTTGAGCTTCCTATAATCGATGCACATCCGATGACCGGTTACAAGTCTTTGTGGCACAAGCTCATTCTTCTCATTCTTGACAACCGTTACACCACTCTTCTTCGGCACTACTTGCACGGGAGATATCCACTTACTATCCGAAATTGGGTAGATCACCCCACAATCAAGCAACTTGATAATCTCTTCTTTCACAACTTTCATCATGGGAGGGTGAAGTCGACGTTGAGCTTCTTTTGTCGGCTTAGCTCCTTCTTCCAACAAAATACGATGAACACAAGTAGTAGGGCTTATTCCCTTGATATCCGCTAAGGTCCAACCTATGGCGGTTTTGTACTTCTTAAGCACACAAATCAATTCCTCCTCTTGCTTCTTACTAAGCATTGAAGACACAATAACCGGTAGTGTATCTTCTTCTCCAAGATAAGCATATTTCAAATGACTAGGGAGTTCTTTTAGTTCTAACTTTGGGGTCTCTTCCACACTTGATCGAAATTTTGTTGTGGCACTTGGAATTGACAAGAACGAATTATAGGGTGGGGCATAGGGCCGAGCCTCTAGCTCGGCACAAACCTTCATCAAACTCGGCTCTATCATAAATGGCTCGGCAATGATACCTTGCTCGGCACTTCTTGGCTTGGCCGGCCCTTCTTTCTCATCCTTATGCACGATTCGTTCTCCCCTCTTGTCAAATCTGACCCCTTGCTCAATCGCTAATTGCTATGCGTCGAGCGAGGTCGACATAACTTGCTCGACCTCCTCCAAAACATCAATGGCACAACCCTCCTTGAAATCAACATTGGGGAATCTCATGGCATCAAAAACATTAAACTTTATCACCTCACCATCAAACTCCATAGTTAGGTTGCCCTCGGCCACATCTATCTTTGTGCGCGCGGTCCTCATAAATGGTCGCCCTAAAAGCAATTGAGTGTTGTTGACCGGCGAATCCTCCATCTCAACCACATAGAAATCGGCGGGAAAAATCAATTGGTTGATTTGCACCAACACATCCTCTACATAACCCTCCGGATATTTGCTTGAGCGATCCGCAAGTTGAATGATGACATTATCCTTCTTGAGAGGCCCTATACTCAACGTTTGATACACATTGAGTGGCATGACATTGATCGATGCTCCCAAATCCAACATAACATCCTCAAACCGTGTATTGCCTATGACACAAGGCACATTGAAGCTCCCCGGATCCTTCATCTTTGGTGGCAACTTCCTTTGAATAACGGCCGACACCGTCTCGCTCATAGTTACCACACGAGTCTCTCTAGTATGCCTCCTTGCCGTGCAAAGCTCCTTCAAAAACTTAGCATACTTCGGCACTTGCTTAATGCACTCCAACAAAGGGATGTTGACTTGCACTTTCCGGAAAATCTCCAATACCTCTTCATCGGATTTATCTTTCTTCGTTCTAGCAAAACGTGAAGGGAATGGCACCCCTCCCTTGACATTATTGCCGGCCTCACTATGCTTCTCGGCATCATGGCCCTTGCCGGCTGCAGCCCTGCCTCTCTCGGCATCTTTGCCCTGCTCGGCAGCAACTCTGCCGGCATCATCATGTTCGGCATCAACACCCTGCTCGGCAGCATTCTTCATGGTTCCCTCAATATGGCTGCCGGCAATGACAGGTCCGGCAGCCCTCTCGTCATCCTCAATGCCCTTGAAAGTCACTCGCTTCTTCTTTGGACTTGTTGGAGGAAACAACTCTCTTCCGCTTCGAGTTTGAATCACTTTGGCTTGCTCGTTCCTCGGATTGGGAATAGTATTGCTCGGCAACTTCCCTTGCTCATTGAATCTTCCCATAAAATCCACAACTTGCCCCATTTGAGTCTTGAGCTCACCAATGTCCTTTTGATGATTTTGTTGCCCGACGAGTAATGCTTGAGTAGCACTTGACAAAGATTGAAGCAAAGCATCGTAATTAGGGTTACTTGGCGCGGCTTGGCCTTGGCTCGGCCCTGCTTGGCTTTGGTACGGCACAGCTTGTTGTTGGTTCGGCAATGCCCCAAATACTCCTTGGTTCGGCTGATAAGGTTGCCGAGGCACAAATGGTGGCCTCGGTGCAAACGGTGCTCCTCCCTCTCTCGGTTGCATGGGTGCCCTAAGCACGTTGTCATTGTTCGCCCATCGAAAGTTCGGATGATCATTGAACCTTGGATTGAAATTTCCAAAACGTTGGTCTCCTTGAAAACCAATTGCATTGCACTCCTCTACTCCCTCATTAACTCCAAATTGAGGGCATTGTTCGGTCTCATGTCCCTCGGTGCAAATTCCGCAAACACTAGCACGCTTCTTCATCAAATTACTCACCAAGTCGGTAAGCTTGTCCACTTTCTCCTCTAACTTTGAGCTCGAAGACGTCTCATGCACTTTTTCACTCCTTTGCACGTTCCCTCGTGCCATGCCAAATTGTTGGTTGTTCAAAGCACGAACTTCCAACAAACTTCTTGCCGCACCGGCGTTTAACTCCAAAAAGCTACCTCCCGCGGCCGAGTCAAGAAACTCTCTCTCCATGACGCGCAATCCCTCATAGAAATATTGTAGCAAGAGTCCATCGCTAATGCCATGCGATGGACACAAAGAAACTAGGGACTTGAACCTCTTGTAGTAGTCGAAGAAAGTCTCATCTCCGGCTTGCTTCACACTAGTAATTTGCTTCCTCAGATCAGTGATACGTGAAGCAGGAAAGTACTTGAGCAAAAACTCATCCATCATAGTACTCCACGAAACGATGCGACCACTAGGCACCTCAAACAACCACTCCTTCGCTTGATCTTCTAGAGAAAACGGAAATGCCTTCATTTTGAAGTGTTGCAAATCGGTCCCCCTTGGACACATAGACTCCGTGGTGAAGTTAAACCATTGTAGATGCTTGTTAGGGTCCTCACTCGGCATCCCATAAAACGATTTCAGCTTATGGAGGAATCCACTCCTCAATTCAATCTCTCCAGTCTTGTCAGCTTCCAAGGGAGGATAAGTAATATTAGAAGGAGCAACTCCAGCTCCAGCAACATGACCATTCTGTGATCTGATTGATGCCATGATCTCTTCTTCTTCTTCTAATTCAGCAAAGGCTTCAAATTCAGGATTCTGAAGATCACAAGACGATGACACTACTGATGGGGAGCTCGACACAGATGATGATGAAACTGACGGCACAATAGGTGAACTCGGCAAGGATGATGACACTGATGAACTGGTTGGTGAAGATGGAGGTAATGGCACAAAACGAGCAATAGCGAGTTCTTGGTCTAAACGTTGCAAACGGCCTTGAAGATCTCTTGCCCAAATACTAGATTCGGACATGCACTATTTCTGAAATTTGCAACATTTAAACAAGTTAGAACATCGTAAAGAAATAGATGACAAGAATATACATCATTACAAGCCACGGTATTGGCGATTTCACATCAAATTTCAACAATATCATACAAAAACACATTTGGCAACACATATATATAGCACACGGCAAAGCAACAAACATTTCGGCAATAGTACAAATATGGTTCGGCAATAAGAGAGCAAAATTCAAAACGTCCATGAGCATGTAATCGCTAAGTCTAATTTCTTTTAAATTTGTTCTAACTCTCGAAGTACGTGGAGCAGAGGAGATAACGGTGCAATGGACTGATACAGCCCCCGGTAGTATCATGCTTATTCCGATATACCTCAAGAGTTTGAACCACACAACATGTTTTATCTTTGAAGAAAATAGGTCACATATGTCAAGTTATGTTCTAGCGTCTAAAGTGAGGTGATGCTTCGGCACAAGCTGTCGACTAGGTCGTGCGGATTTTACGTTTCAAAGGTCATTACAATCACGGAGGGCGAACCCCCTACAGGAACCAGGCAGGACTCGTTGTTGGACACCACGGAGGGTGATGCGACCAAAATGCGTGCACAATTTTGTACCTGCAAAATAATCTCATACCAATAATACCCTTCTTGTGTCGGTTGTAGTATTGACAAGTAGGGATCGTTCTATCCGGGGAAATCAAGGGCATTTAATTTCATAAAGCATCACATAATAATATGGGGGGATTGGAAATGGTATCTAATATCTACTGAAAATTACGAAAATAAAACCTAAATTACTATATACATTTGATCATCACCTTTCACACAATCACAAAACACAAAACTCATTACACATGCAACGAAATTAAAACAAGTAATAGGGGCAGCAAGCAAATATCGAATTCAAGATCAACTAAGTTCCAATTTAATTAGAGCCAATGCGGTATATCTAATTATTCAAAACATCACAAGTATTTAGAATCCAACATGCGTGTAATCCTAAACATGGTACTAATGGTTTAACAACACTTCGCGTAGAAATTAAACACAAATAGCACATAAGCACAATATGTCGAATTGGAACATGTTAGCAGGTATGGCGTCACTCATCCCACATCGACATGTAAATTTCCAGAATTACTCTAACCCTTAGATAAATACATATTAAATCCAACATGCGTGTAATTCAACATGTATTAAATCGGCATATGAATTCAACATCTAGATAACACTCATGGCCTGCGAATGCATCTAGACATCTCCTTCGGTTCCACACGAATTAAGGAAATAAACCTAATTAAATCAAGAAAATATGCTAAAGCTTGCTGTCCAACATACCATATTCAATTAAATCACATGCATAATTCGGAATTTAAACCCAAGATAACCAAATAATATAACAAGAATTCGGAAATCCCATGAATAAATTACAAAACCAAAATCGGTACCAAGAATCCATACATAATTCATAGACAAATTAATGTATAAATACAAAGAAACTAAAGCCATTGAAAATTACAATCCAAATGACAACCTTTGTTGAAGAATTCGGCAAGAGGATTGGTGTTGATGATTGGAATGATTTTATGGAAGGTGGTGGAGATGGTTTGGCTATGTTCTTGGTGAAAATTCAAGGAAGCAATTCGGTAGAGTTTTGGTAAGCTTTTTGTGAGGAAGAGAAGATCCTTTATTTTGAAAATATGGCATGCTATTTATAGAGGTAAGGGCTGCTAGGGTTCGGCAAAGCTAGGTGCATTAGGGTTTCCAATGAAACCGAAATATCTTTCTCTCTTCTTCAAAATTGTTGCCGAAAATTACTTTGGTCAAAGGCTGAATACTTGCTTCAATTATCTCTTCAATTATCATTAACTTCATTCAACAAAATATCTTGAACCAAGCATCAAATTCAGTCCACATGCAGCCCTTGTCTTTCTCTTTAATTTCTGCCGAAATCTCTTGAATATTGGCTGAATTAATCTTCATAATATCTCTTGATTTAATCTTGAATTAATTGCAGCAATATTATCTTGAATCTTGAGCACAAAGTGGTCCACATTCGGTCTTGATTTCCCTTCCTTCTTTTGCCGTAGAAGACCTCCCTTATTTTGTTTGCCGAATTAGTCAAAGAATAGAGATTAATTTCTGAATAAAGCTCCTTCTTAACTCAGCTTTCTTTCCTTATTTTCTCCTCCGTCTTCTCCTCTTTCTCTTTCAATTCAGCTGCACATTTTTCTCTTTCAATTTCATTTATTTCCTTCCTTGTTGGGTTCAGCAGCCTATTTAATCCTTGCTTTCCTTATGCATGCCATGCCGAGCACATGTCTTGCACATGTTATGATTAAATATGATAATAAGAAAACAAGAATATTAGTTTCGGCATAAATAAAACATATTTAACAATCATAATCCAACAAGGATTCCTACTTTAATAAGTACTTGCCAAAATTTCACTTTTTCCTCCTTTTAAGCACATTTTCGCAAATTCTCTACCGAATACTCAAGACTCGATCTAATGACTCAATTCTACAATAATAAGAGCTAAGCAAAGCGTAAATGAGGGTAAAAACACATTAAGAACGTCGTATTTTATGCTCCTATCAGAGGGCGAACACTCACTCACCGAGAATGAACATCAGTCTATGGCCCTTGAGATCCAGTTAAACAAACCTGAGAACCATATCTATGATAATAACTTCCCCATACTTTGTAAAACAAACACGGATCCCTAGCAGTCTACAAGTGTTGATTAAAACCGCCCTCAACCTCATGGAAGTAATACTATTACCGAAGAAACACTTATATGCGTGGGGGGGAAGTATCCCGCGTTTCCCAATCTACATAGAAACGCCCTCCGACATAGCACCATTCACATGAAGGGTTTTGGTTATGATCAACAAAAGTGGCTTCACCTACATGTTACACTTTAGAAACTACAATAAACTCAAACATACACAACATATCAACTTCCTAGAAATTAAACTAAGTGATTACCAACATACATCATTATACATCATGCAACTTTCGAAATTTAAACTCTACATGCCGAAGCATATTTCTACTTTACAAAATCCCAAAATAAATTAAAATTTACAACTCTACAAATTCACAACAAAAATTTCCAGCAAACATATATACACAACAATAACATAAAACAAGCTTTTATAATCCCCGGCAACGGCGCCAAAAATTGGTGTGTCGCCGAAGCTCGCACACAATAATAAACCCTACAAAAGATCGTTAGTAGTATAAGCAAGTAGGGATCGTTCTAGGCCGGGGATTAAGGGTACCTGAGATATGAAATTGTTAGACACAAAACAAATTTACATCTATACAAAAACGTCACACATTGGGGTATAATGATTCGGCAGCAATGCTGCCCTATACTAAGCACGGTATTAAAACAGAAAATAAACCTAAGTTATTATATACAAGTGATCATCATCTCTCACACAAAACAGTTCACACAAAAGACTCTTTAACACATAGATTTGCATGCAAGAAGGTAAGGATCAAGTATTTAGCATGTTCATGACCTAAATTAGTTTCGACACAACTAGAGCCTCCAGCAGTTTTCTAATTGTTAGACTTCTTAAATTCTTAGAAACTACTCCAGCGTATGACTTCTAAGGTGATGCTAATCCGGTTTTACGCGTTTTAACATTTAAGCATATGAGTCTAAATCGAAGACATGTAAACAAGCAAGGTTGTCAATCATCTTATTTAACATGCAAGTAATCTAAGTTTTTTACCCTAGGTGAGCAACACAGAACAAACTACTCCAGCGTATGACTTATTCGTATTACTCGGTTAAATGAAACCTAACACCTAGATTCACATGCAAACAACAAATGCTTAAGCACAACTAATGTTTCGGTTTATAAGGCACACTCTTAGATTACTAACCAAATTAAATCCTAAACATGCTTCTAATACCACTGCCCTAATTATCCATACATACAAAATCCATGAATTAAAATTGCAAAACAACTACATAAACTTCAACAAAATCGGTTCATACAAAAGTTTAGCAAAAACCAAGAATTGAAACAAGTTCTTACAAGACAACCAAACATAAATAAATACAAAAGCCATAGGGGAATGGATCACACACTTTAAGAACCTTGAAGACTCCTCAAAAGTGACAAGATGAAGCTCGGTTGCTGCTTGGTAAGTGCTCGGCAAGAACAAGAATTTCGGCAGGAACCAAGATGGAAGGATTCGGTAGTATTGGTGGTGGTGGTGATGGGTTTTGGCTAAGTATTTAGATGATGGTGCTTGAAAAGGCTTGGTAGAGCTTTAGGCTAGTATTTTGTGCTTGAGATGAGATGATTTTTCTGTAGGAAAAGTGGGGGTATATATAGAGAATAAGGGTGTTGCCGGCAGCCCTCTTGCAAAAAGGATTTCAGAAAACCTAGTGGGATAAGGTTTTGCAACCTTCCTTTCTTAGTTCAATTAGGTTTTCTTTTTCTGAATTTTTCTTCAAGGCTTGGGCTTCACATCTTCATGGACTTCCTGTATGGTCTTGGACTTCAATTGATATGTCTTGGTCCATCGAAAATGCCCCAATTGCCGGCAGCAACATCAAGCACACAATCTGCCTCTGTTCGGCAGCTTCTCCTACTGTGACTAGGAGAACTTCTTTCTTCATAATTTTCTTCAATGCCATGGCCTAGTGTCTTCCTCTTCCCTTCATAAAGCTTGAACCATCTTCATAAATGCATTTGTGCACCATTTGGTCCATTAAAAACAGAAAACACAAAAAGGGGGCAGTAGGTTCCTGGAATCGGCAGATTTGACCTTGTTGCAGTAATTCCGGCATATCTCCATCCGTGGAGTTCCGATTGATGCGATTCCAAGTCTCAGATAAACTAGACACATATGGCCATCTCCCCATAAAACAGTTCGATCAAACTCCTTGTGAGTCGACGGGAATGAGTTTTCGAAGTTGGGACAAAGTCCCAGGAAAATCCTGTAAGCCCCTGGATTGGAATGTTCGGACTGCCGTTTTGCAGCCAATGTTTGGGTGACTTCCCGAACTCCGATTGATCTGAAATTTTAACACAACATTCATCAGCATATGAATATTAAGCACGCCAAATTTCATAGAATTTGGACAAGGATAGATCACAGTTTTACTCATCTCAAAATCACGAAAAAGACATATTTTGCATTATTTTCCAGATTTCTCAGACTTATTCATTTTTCGGATTCTTAACCAATTTTTCCCAAACTCTACCAAATTAACACTAAACTATATTATGACTCTATCTTAGACAAATAAGGGTTAAACAAAGCATAAACGAGGGTATAAGCATGTAATATCATCGCACATTGTGCTCCTATCAATAACCTTGAAAATTTGCATGTTCAAATATGATGAGTGACGCCATTACATGTTTGCATGTCTCCAATTCGGCTTATTATGCTTATGTGCTTCTTGTGTTTAATTTCTACGCGAAGTGTCTTTAAACCGATTACTACCGTATTTAGGATTATACGCGAAGTTAATTCTAAATATTTGTGAAGTCTTAACGATTAGATGAACCGCGAAGGGCTCTAATTAGAATTGGAATTGAATTTGTTTAAGTGCTATGTGAACTCTTCCTGCCGTGAATTGTGATTTGGTGTTGTGTATGTTGCTGAGTAATTTTCGTGCCAAGCTTTGTGTGTGGAGTTGATGATCAAACGTATATAGTAATTTAGGATTTAATTTGTGTAAAATTCAGTAGGTTTAGATAAAATTTCCAAACCCCGATTATGATTTAGTAATGCTTTATGTGATTGAACACCCTAAATTTTCCCGGATAGAACGATCCCTACTTGTTCTTGCTACAATTGATACAAAAAGGGTAATATGTGTAT
Organism: Potentilla sterilis; assembly: GCA_963682095.1. Taxonomy (NCBI): domain Eukaryota; kingdom Viridiplantae; phylum Streptophyta; class Magnoliopsida; order Rosales; family Rosaceae; genus Potentilla; species Potentilla sterilis. The sequence goes on from OY821756.1 coordinate 32,334,391, forward strand.
GAAGTTGTTTTGCAGGTACTTTTGTGCTTGGATAATAGCTCCATCAATTTTTGGCGCCGTTGCCAGGGATTTTTACAAGTTTCGATGCATGAAGTGTTACTTAGTATAAATATCGATGTGTTTAATTTTTCTATAGTTTTTGGGATTTGTATAATAGGTTTTTCGGACATGTAATAGTAAGTAGGAAATTTCGGTTTTCAGTTTTTGGTTTTTGATGAGGTTGCTGATTATGTGATGTAATATGTGTGTGATTGTTTGTAACACTTAGATAAATTTCTAGGAAGTTGATAGTTTTATGTATGCTTGAGTTTATTGTAGTTTCTAAAATGTAATATGTAGAGAGAAGCCGCATTTGTTGGTCTTAGCCTTAACCCTTCATACGAATGATGCCATGTTAGGTATGTTTTTGTGTAGACTGGGAAACGTGGGAAAGGTCCCCCCCACGCATAAAGACGCTAACTTGGTATTATTTTTATGAGGTTGAGGGCGGCTTTGATCAACATTTGTTGACCGCTAGTGATCCGAGTTTGTTTTACAAAGTATGAGGCAAGTTATTTTCATTGATTGGTTTTCAGGTTTGTAAAACTGGATCTCAAGGCCCACAAACTGATGTTCATTCTCGGTGAGTGAGTCGATAGGGAGTTCGCTCTCCGTGGTTACCAACAACGAGACCTGCCTGGTTCCTAAAGGGAGTTCGCTCTCCATGAATCTTAACGACACCGCCTTAGAAAAGTGAAGCACGCTCAAACTAGTCGATAGCTTGGGCCGAAGCATCACCTCACTTTAGACGCTAGAAAATAACTTGACATATGTGAATCTATTTTCTTCAAACCAAATTGGCCTTTAATTTTTGAGGTATATCGGATAAAGCATGATACTACCAGGGGCTGCATCAGTCCATTGCACTGTTAACTCCACTGCTCCACGTACCTCAAATTTCAAAGTTGTGTGAATAAAAGAAATTAAACTATAGGATTCGGCAATCTCACATACACTTGATTCGTTAGCTATACAAAGAATAGGACCGATTTTTGATGTGTGATACTTGTTACAATTACATGAACTAACACTTGTACAATCGAGACATACTTTGAGAAATTTACACGTAACATAGACATATACACGGACTATACTAAAATTTTTGTTTTTCTTTGAGAATTCATTGCCTAAACACTTGGTCTTCAAAATTCCAGGTGCATGAATGTCCAAAAGAATTGAGGGTTGGTCTCGGGATATAGAAGATCGTTTGATTAGAGTCTGTGGAGACAAAAATACTGAGCAATCATAGCCGATCACACCTTCATTCGAGCACCAATTTAAGTCACCATCACCACAACATCAATTCGAATCCCCCACATCGTCAATCTTTGATCGTGATTTCATTGTCACGCTACCACCATCACCATTTCCATCTGAGGCTTCGTGTGAACTCAATCCTTTGTTTCACGAAGATCCGGAGTTTGAGCTACTTCAGAGTCCTTTTCCTGTTGCTTATTTGAACTTCGATTTACCAGATCCTGATGACGCTATTTATCCAAGCACATTGTACCTGCAAAACAACTTCATACAAATATTACCCTCTTGTGTCATCGTTAGAATAGAGCAAGTAGAGATAGTTCAATCCGGGAAAATCAAGGGCGTTCAATCACATAAAGCATTACAAAATCATATTGGGGATTTGAAATTTGATTCTATATTTTACTGATTTTTACGAAATTAAATCCTAAATTATATATTTACATGTGATCAACATCTTTCAAACAAAACACATCACACAAAACTCTCATGTCAAATAACAAACCGATCACGAAACAACAATATGACAGAAACATTTATCACCGATTTCATGCAATTTAGTTTCAATTATAACTAGAGCCCTTCGTGGTTCATCTAATCATTCAAAACTCCTCAATTATTTAGAATTAGCTTCGTGCATAACCCTAAACATAGTGCTAATCAGTTTAAAGACACTTCTGTAGAAATTAAACCAAGGAACACATAAGCACAATGAGTCGAATTGGAAGCATGCAACAAGTATGACGTCACCTCACCTTGCTTCAACATGCATATTTTCTGAATTACTCTACCCCTTAGAACCAATACAAGATCAATTAACTTCGTGTATAATTTACCCCATATTTGTGGTTCGGCAACATAAAGAAATAAACCTAAGGATCGCCTAGCTAAAGCTACCCTTAACCCTATAACCTGTTGTGCAAACGAATTCAGAAAATAAACCAAATAAAATCATCAAATCATGGAACAAACATACTGCCCTATTGCCATACAATCAATTCGTCACATACATGTTTATCAATTAAACAAAAAGAAAACCAAAACATATAACAGAATTTCGGAAATCCAATGTAAAATTAATAAAACTAAATAACAAACCACAAATCCTTACAAACTTCATAGACAAATTTAAGTAATTATACAGAAAATTACAAGCCATGAGAGATGAGTGAATCACACTTTAAAAGAAACCTTGTAGAGGAATCGGCAAAGAGAGATTCGGTGGAGATGAAACTTGCGATCGGAAGTGGTGATGAACTATGGAATTGGCTTGAATTTTCTTTGGATTTGTGGTGCTAAATGGACAGAATTTCGGCTTTGAAAAGTGAGAGAGAAGAGATATTCTGAATTCGACAAAATGACCTCTGTGCATTGATTATATCATAACTCTCTCTAGAAAATAGCTATTGAAGTGATTCCAACTGATTTGGAAACTAGACTCCCGTAGCTTTCTATCCATATAAGGCTCGAACTCTGATTCATTGTGAGCTGTCCGGGAGAGTCAGTGGAAGTTGAGAGACGTGCACATGAATTTTCCCGAAATTAATCAGGATTCTTTTTCTTTCTCTTGTTATCCGAATTCTTTTCTTCTAGACTCTTCTTGGCCTTATCTTGGACTTGAATCTTCTCATTAAGTTAGTATGGACCTGTCTTTAGGTCCATTACATCTGATCCATGCTTCAAAAGTCCAAAGGAAAGCTTTTGCTTGTGCAACCGGGAAACCACTCTGTTTCTCGGCAGATTGACCTTTCTCCAATAAATCTGGCATAACTCCCTCCTCATTGCTTTGATTGATGTGATTCCAAGTCTTGAAGAAACTAGACGCATAGGGCTTTCTCCATATAAAAGGGTTTCCTCAAATTCCTAGTGAAACATCCGGAATAAATTATGGAAGTCAAGACACAATCCCAGGAAAATCATGTTAGTCCCTGCTGACTTTTGTTCAAACTGCCAAGTTGCAGCCATCATTTGGGTGACTTCCCTAGCTCCAATTGATCTAAATTTTTAATACAATACGCTCCAGCTTGCCAATTATATGCCTGCCAAATTTCATTAAATTTGGAAAAGAATAAGTCAGTCAAACACAGGCCTCCAAATCACGAAAACAACATATTTTGCACTTTTTCCTCAGATTTCTTTACTTAGTCGTTTTTTCTGACAATTAAGCACATTTTCTCTAAAACTCTACCAAAACTCAAGACTCAATTACATGACTCTATCTTACAACAATAAGGGTTAAGCATTGGATAAATGGGGGTAAAAACATATTAAGAACGTCGCATTTTATGCTCCTATCAGATCCACCACAAATGGCATCAATCAGAGAACAGAATGGGCATGTTAATGGAGCTTATGGAGGTATGGTACCTTCGAATATCACTTATCCACCAGTTGCTGCCGTCAAGTCAGAAGATTTTGAGCTTAGGAGCGGTTTCATGCACGAGTTGCCTAAGTTCCATGGATTAGCAGGTGAAGATCCGAATCAACACTTGCAACAATTTCAGTTTACTTGTGAGTCCATGTGTCCTAGAGGAGTGGATTTACAACATGTGAAGATGAGAGCCTTTCCATTTTCACTTGAGGATAAGGCGAGGACATGGCTATTCACTGTGCCATCTGGACGCATCAATTCTTGGAATTCCATGGTAAATCAGTTTCTACTCAAGTATTTCCCAGCTTCTAGAGTGACTCAACTGAGGACACAAATTAGTGGCATCAAGCAAGCCCATGACGAGCCATTCTATGATTACTATGAGTGCTTCAAAGCTCTTATTGCATCTTGTCCAGCACATGACATCCGTGAAGGATTACTTTTACAATATTTCTATGAAGGGATGCGTGACTTGGACAAGGAGTTTCTTGATTCATCAGCTGGAGGTTCATTCCTTGAGAAGGGCAACGCAGAGGCTACTAATCTGTTGGAGATGCGAGCATTGAAAAATCAACAATTTGGACCTCAGAACAAGCCGAGGCAAGTGCATGAAACAAGGACCAATTCGGCATTAGAGGAGAAGGTTGACAAACTTTCTAACATGTTAGCTCAACTCATGAAGAAACAGAATGCTCAAGTTTGTGGAGTATGCACGGAGGGGCACCCTACAGATCAATGTCCACAAGTTGCTAATGAGGGCTATGAGGAGGTCAATGCTTTGGGATATCAAGGAGGAGGATACTCGAATAATTTTAACCCAAGGTATCGTGACCACCCCAATTTCAGATGGGCCAACAATGATAACGTGTTGAGGCCTAATGTGCAACCAAGTGCCCCATTTCAACATAGGGTAGCCGTACCCTATCAGAGGCCACAAGCTCCGTTCGTGCTAAGCAATCAAGGAGTATATAATGCTCCTAACTATGATGAGTTGATGAAGTCCTTAGCTATGGGGCAAAATCAATTGAATACCGCCACTCAAGCTTTGTTGGTGGGGCAGCAAACTAATGCTAAGGACATAACCGAGCTCAAGAATCAAATGAGGCAGGTTGTGAATTTTATGGGACAATTTTCAGAGCAAGGAAAGCTGCCCCTTACAGTTATCAAGAATCCCAAGAATGAGCATGTTAAAGCCTCACAACAAGGAGTGGGAAGGTTCTTGAAGGGCCTAAGATCAAGGGAGCAGCCGACGGCATTGAAGGAGGAATTGTGGATGACGCCGACGGCAAGAAAGTTTTGAATGAGGACGTTGCTCATGGTCATGCTGACGACAAGGTTGGACCAAGCAACGATGATGTGGATGTGATGAGGAAGTGGGACTTAGAAAAAGATCCCGCAACACAAGGTATGAACTCGAACCCCAATGGATTAGTTAAAACTAATCAATCTACTTGTTTGTATTTTCTCTCTAGGTTTGCAAAGTCTAAGAAGGACAAATCAGATGAGGAGGTGTTGGAGATCTTTCGAAAGGTCGAGGTGAATATACCCTTGTTGGAGTGCATAAAGCAGATTCCTAAGTATGTAAAATTTCTGAAGGAGTTGTGCACCACAAGGAGACACACGAGGGAGAAGCAAGTGGTAAAAATGAGTGAGACAGCTCCCCCCTAAGATGAAAGATCCTGGGACAGCTCCCCCCTAAGATGGAAGATCCTGGGAGTTTTAGCATCCCATGTGTTATTGGAAATTCACATTTTGATAATGTCATGCTAGATTTAGGTGCTTCTATTAATGTCATGCCATATAATGTTTATCAAGCACTTAGTCTAGGACCTTTGAAGAAAGATAATGTGATTATCCAATTAGCAGATCGATCTAACAAATATCCTGAGGGATATGTTGAGGATGTTCTTGTGTAGGTGAATACTCTGATATTTTCTGCAGATTTTTATGTGCTACACATGGAAGATTCGCCCCTCAATTCCACTCAAATGCTTTTGGGGCGACCATTTATGAGAACAGCAAGAATAAAAATTGATACGACCCGAATCTCGAGTTACCTTTTTGACTGTTTTATGTTTTATTTTTACGTTCCGGTACTTGTTTTTACGATTTGAAAATTCTAAAAGTTAACTTTTTATTAAGTTGACCCGACCGAGAATTTTATTTCTCGTCGAGATAGAAGACGTTGAAACGAGCTCGTGGACATGAGGCACGTTCAATTTGGAGTTCGTGTGAAAAAGTTACGACGTAAAAATCATTAAATTGCTGTTTTTGGACGAGTATAAATAGCCGGGTTAATTTCCGAAAAGGGCAAGTTTTTCTTTTCTTTTTTTTCTTTCTTTCCTTTTTCTTTCTCCTTTTCTCCTTCTCTCTCCCCGACTCGGCCCGAGCCCACCGACCTGCGCCGCCCTCCTCCCATCTCCGCCGTCCGGCCACTAAACGGCGAGCCATCGGTGCCGATAGCTTCGCCTCGCCCTCCTCTTCCGTTTTGTGGTGGTGGGCGGTGGGTTTCGCCGCGATTCGACCGGTTGCAGCTCAGGGTCCAGATATATATTGATGCTAGCTAGCTTAGTCACCTGAGCCCATGCGAGGTGATGACTTGACCACATAGGTCAGATTCACGCTCGGTGGTCGACGTGTACGGGCATAGCATGGGACGCTATAGAGAGTCTTGGAGGCTTGACCCTTAGTCTTGGAGGCTACTATTAAATAGTGGTAATGACGTTCTCCTATTCTATTATATGACCAATGAGATTGGTCATGATTTTATATTATTTGGTTTTCGTGAATATTTTCTCTAGGGTGTGAGTCAGATTTCTTGGTAATTTGTCATGTGCTCTGTAGAGTACTATTCTATTAAGTTATTTTATATCCTTGGTAATGCTCAGTACCTCTGACTGATAGTCCGACTGCACCGGATAGCCATCGTATGTTCTTTGGTGCTAATGTCATTATTAAGTATGTAAAATACATTCAAGGTATCGAGTTGTATCTTTTAGACTATGCCTCGAGTACATCGACCTCTTAGGACGTTATCCTTGTGTACGTGATAGGTATATGGGTTATACCTATTCAATTTGGCATTTGACGCTTATCTGTCGTTCTAACGTCAAGTTACAAGTTGAGAACTCGGATGCTTTGGCCCTATCTCCTTCGAGATGCAATGTGTTATTCCTGGTAGGGCAACGCGTTGATATTTTGGTCTCTTATTTCCGTCGTGTTCTGGCAGTGACCTTAACTCTTGAACAGCTGTTAAAAGTGATCGGTTTTGGAAATATTGATAAGGCTAAGGTGAAGTGATTGTCGACGTTGCGACTTTGCTGTAATGAGTGGAAAAAATTGAATATGTAACTTTCTGAATGTTATTTCAGATTGTTACGTGTATGTGTTAGAGCCACTCTTAAATTATATATTGTGGATTAACCAATGGATTTGGCGTATGTGGAGAAAGTGAGTCCGTGGATGTTTAAATGGCAGTGTACAGGTGTAGTATATGTGAATCTTGTAATCGATTTATTTTTAAGTTGAGCATATCGGTTATGAAGGAATGAATGAAGAGTCTTGTAGTGATTGTGAGAATTACAAATAATTATAATCCTTAACGACTTTGGTCGTAAGATTGGGAAAATGAAGAATTAAGAATTTGAAATAGCCACTCAGAATGGAGATATTTGTGTCGAAATACGTGGTATTTGAGAGGAAAGGAGTTTGAGGTGAAGAATTGTGAGCATGGCAAGGATGTAACGTTAGGAAGTAAGTGAAGAATTGAAATTGGCAATTCTTCCTGATTTCAAGCGGCGAAAAATTTGAGATTTAGCCGTTGTGGCTTCGGGAGCCCCATGTTGTGAGGAAACATGGCTTGGGCTTAGTGGCGTGGCTTTATCGTGTGAGCAGAGTTATTCGAAATACCGATATTGAGGATCTATCTCACGATTCCATGGTCAAACCGGTAATTCGGTTGAGAAAAGTCTAGTAGTTGCACCAGAATTTGACAAGTGACCTTCTTCAACTGGTCATTATATAAATAATTGTATTTATGTTTGATCAGCCACTTATTTTGCTCATTTGTGTTCATATCGAGAACTTACGATGAAAGTTCTGCGGGTCATGAGTTTTGATCCGTGATTCCGATTCTGAATCCGTGAGTGACTACGGATTCCTATTGATGTGGACTATCTATCTATGGTGGTTAGAGTGAGATCTAACGGTGATTTCCAAGAAGAATTTGTTAAACTCCGGAGTTGTTTTTAGCGATTTTTGAGACTTCAATCGAAATTTTATCTGCTACTGTAGTAGCGATATCTTATTGGTTGTCGAGCATATATATAGCTGATGGCGAATGTTGACATTGACTATTTAGTTAGTCATAAAACACGTCTGATCCAAAGATATCAGTTTTGCTCCTTACTTGACAAGTGTAAAAGGTGTGAATGATTGTATCATAGATTTTTGCGATCGTAGATGTAGATATTTCGATGTCAAGGTGTTGACGAGATTGAGTGCAGCATGGGAGGAGAATTAATTGGTGTGACTCGATCGGAGGATACTAATAAATCAAGCGAGGTTGTTAAGTGAAGTGAACCTCGAGGACGCTAAAATGAGTCACAAATATTTATTTTCGTACTGGTATTGCAAGTCAATGCCAGGTAAATTATTCGAGTCGTTTCATTTTGTGATTTATAGTATAGCCTTACGGGAAAGAAGTTTTCCCTATTGACTCAGGAAGTGTTTCGAGGCAAGGCTTGTGTAAAGAATGTTATGTCAAGAGTAATGTCCATTCTTATAAGTTAAACGACGTCTTGTCATTGTGAGAATTTCTTTTGGGATATTATTGTGGTGGGACCACTTACTGATCCAGAAATGACTTGAGAAGTTATTATTTTCTGTAAACGAGTATTGGTGATTTTGTGGGATAAATCATTGATTTGAGTTTATTCTCATGTTAGCTCTCGTGGGACGAGGCGCTGACCGAAGCATTTATAATAAAAATTGATGTTTCAAGGGTTGCATTTATTTGATGTGAGTTAATGGAGGATAATGGATATTTGTTGACTCGGGCAAGTTAAATTGTGAAGTTTATTTTGTGAATTCGACGAGTGTTTTGGTATTCCTCGAGTTTAAGATCATATTGTAAAATTCAAATCTTCTAGCGATGCTATTTTCGATAATTGTCGATCTAAGAGTGATGGTGTTGGTCATCAGTCACAAAAATGGACTTGGGTAATCAAGAGATTCCTTATTGTCTCTCGAATCTAGTTTATTGGTGGTAGTGGACGTATATGGTCAGAAGTCTATATTGGTCGTCACAATTGATGATGCTTATGGTCCCACTCTTTTGTGAGCTGTGCGTGATGAGAGTTGCTTTATCTGTGGACGAGATTGAACTTTGATAAGTCGGTTCCCATTTGAAACGAGTTCTAATTATTTAGTGTGGGAAGCACAATTCGAGGAATCGTCCGAAGACCATATAAGGGATAAAGCATTGAATAGCTCACCTAAGAAATTTTCCGATTAAACTAGTGGGACATTAGTAAATGATGTGACGATAGGTGGAACGTGAGAGGTAGAATTTCGGGATTCTCAGTGGCATTTACCGGTGTTGGTGTGGAATAAAATATATTTATTATTATTGAGTTGTGTGTTTGACATATTCCACACCCACGGTAGGCATGATGTTTCGAAAGAGTTGCAGGCAGATTTATTGGTTCGATGATATTTGCACACTGCCTTGCACATTGATGGAGACGTTATCCAAGCACAAAGTACCTGCAAAACAACTTCATACACATAATACCCTTCTTTTGTCAATTGTAGTTAGGACAAGTAGGGATCGTTCTATCCGGGGAAATCAAGGGCTTTCAATCACACAAAGTGTTGCACATAAGGGGGTTTGTCGATTTTTAATCTAATTACCTACTGATTTTTACAATAAATTAAAACCTAAATTATTATTTACAATTGATCAACATCTTCCACACAACCACAAAACACAAAACTCATTACACATGCAACGAAATTAAAACAAGTAATAGGGGCAGCAAGCAAATATCGAATTCAAGATCAATTAAGTTCCAATTTAATTAGAGCCAACGCGGTATATCTAATTATTCAAAACATCACAAGTATTTAGAATCAACTACGCGTGTAATCCTAAACATGGTACTAATTGGTTTAACAACACTACGCGTAGAAATTAAACACAAATAGCACATAAGCACAATATGTCGAATTGGAACATGTTAGCAAGTATGGCGTCACTCATCTCACATCGACATGTAAATTTCCAGAATTACCTAGCCCTTTAGATAAATACACATTAAAATCAACTACGCGTATGATCCAACATATATTAAATCGGCAAGTGAATTCGACATCTAGATAACACTCATGGCCTTTCGAATGCATCTAGACATCTCCTTCGGTTGCACACGAATTAAGGAAATAAACCTAATTAAATCAAGAAAACATGCAAAAACCTACTGCCCATCATACCATATTCAATTACATAACATGCATAATTCGGTAATTAAACATAAGAAAACAAAACAATTATAACAAGAATTCAGAAATCCCATGAATAAATAACAAAACCAAAATCGGAACCAAGAATCCATACATAATTCATAGACAAATTAATGTATAAATACAAAGAAACAAAAGCCATTGAAATTACAATCCAAGTGACAACCTTGTTGAAGAATTCGGCAAGTGGATTGGTGTTGATGATTGGAATGATTTTATGAAAGGTGGTGGAGTATGGTTCGGCTATGTTCTTGGTGAGAATTCTTGGAGGCAATTCGGCAAAGTTTTGGTAAGCTTTTTGTGAGGAAGAGAAGATGATTTTTCTGGAATTATGGGGTGGTATTTATAGAGAAGCATGGGAACCTAGGGTTCAGCCAAAACCCTAGGGTTGTTGCCGAAAATTGCTTTGGTCAAAGGCTGAATACTTGCTTCAATTATCTCTTCAATTATCATTAACTTAATTCAGCAAAATATCTTGAACCAAGCATCAAATTCAGTCCACATGCAGCCCTTGTCTTTCTCTTTAATTTCTGCCGAATATACTAGGATAATGGCTGAATAAATCTTCACAATATCTCTTGATTTAATCTTGAATTAATCAGCAATACTATCTTGAATCTTGAGCACAAAATGGTCCACATTCGGTCTTTGTTCAGCCTTGATTCTCTCCAAATAAAACCAGTAACCTCCCATGAAAGTTACCATGGTAAATCGGCAAAAGCTCCCCATGAATATTAGAATTTATCTCTTCCTTTATCTCCACATAAAATCTGAAAATAAAGAAAAGAAATACATAATTAATTCATGTAATAAACTTGTCCTAATCTAGACAAATAATGTCTTAAAAAGACATATATGTAATAGATAAGATCATTAGATTAGGAAAGTTTCCAATTCAAATCAAGGAACTTACTAGATTGAGAAAGTTACTAGAATAGGAAAATCGAAATAGGAAAGTCACGGAATATACAGTCATAGTTCAAGTAGGACTTTCCTAAACAGGACATTTCCTAATCCAAATAGGATTCTAAATTTTCCCTCACATGTTTCAGAAACGACGAACAATAAAGAATTCTATTCCGACAAGTTTCCTAGTCAAAACAGGATTCCTACTCAAACTAGAACTCTTCACATTTTCCGACAATTTCTGCATTTTACGCTCAATTTGTATACCAACTCTGCCAAAGACTCCAAACACGACTCAATGACTCTATATTACAACAATAAGGGTTAAGAATTGCATAAATGGGGGTAAAAACATATTAAGAAAGTCGCATTTTATGCTCCTATCAACTACCCCACACTTAGCTTTTGCTAGTCCCTTAGCAAAACAAAATAAAAAGACTCAACACTACTGCCCCTAAATGATTGTCTCATGATCTTTTAAACACATAGCTTTCAAGTTAAGCATTCGAATATACGCACATAAATCCCGAGCGTCATGAAACATGTATCAAAGCATGAACAAGTAAGAAACGAAAATCACAAGCAATGACATGTTAAGTTGATTTAATCCTCCTCACTAGGCATACTCTCTTCTTTTCACTCATGATATGGCAATATTCACTCAAAGTATATGCAAGAAAATAGATTGAGAGTTACAAAGAGTAACTTGCATATTTCATCAAATAAAGGCACTTTGTGAATAGTATTATTAAGATAAACTTCATTTAACAATTATGTGCACAAATGAACCAAAACCATAAGCTCAACTCTTGAGATAATCTCCACATACAAAGTTCACCTATTATTCGAATCATGAGAGATCTTTACATGGGAATATAGTGGGGCTCGGCATAAGGAATTCGCATTTAGGATAGTGGTGAGAAAATGTCACCAAGACTTAGCAAAGTTCAATACTCCTTATGACTTCGCTCAAAGGGCCAAGTTTCAACTTGTTGGGCCCAAACTTCATTCTTTTCTTCCCCATAACATAGTGAATATGAACAAAGGTCAAGTATGATAATAATAGACCTTCAATTGTAAAACAAACTCCAAATTCACCACAAGAACCCAATCCAAGCATTTCTATTTTTCTTTTGCCGATTCTTTTTCTTTGTTTTTCTCTATTTTCGGCTCAAATTTTTCTTTTTATTTTCTGTCCGAATTTTCTTTTTGTTTCGGCAATCATGTTTCTTTCATGCTTTTGGATTGGCTCACCCCACACTTGCTTCAAATCATCACTCCACATCACAATTTCACAATAAAATTAAGCTTTACCAAATCTTGATAACAAGGGAAAGGATTAAACTATTCTAAGTTCAAGGAATATGTATCATGGTGATGAAATAAAATGGCTTAATTTCGGCTCAAAGGGTTTAAAACTAAGGAGTCCCACGACGGGCACAAATTAAGCATATGCTTTATTTGGCATGGTGGTAATCCTAACAAGATCATCTCAATCATATTCGAAATCAAGGCATTTCATGAATAATAGTCTCAAAAATCATCAAAAGTGAGTTCTAGCATTCTAGAGTTCATTAAAATCTATGGCACATAGTCATTGAATGTTCAAAGAATGATGAAGTTTAGAATAAATTTCTGCCATTTATTATATTTATCGCACAAGAAGAAAGTATTTGGCATGAAAACTCACATTGGATATTATGGAAATAAATTAACTCAAACATGCATGCTTAATCATATATCATTCAAAATCTCACATGTTCATACCAATCACAATATCCATGAAACTCACAATTAATTCTTATGATCTATGCTTTCAAAGATATAATTATCATAGACTTTAGGGGCACCTAAGACTCAAAAACAATAACCTACAAAAATTACAAAAGCAACTAAATTTTTTTATTTTTCTGATTTTCTGATTTTTTATTTTCTTTTCTTTTATGACTTAAAATTAAGACTCAAAACAAAACAAAACATGTGAAACATATATTCCCTACCCCACACTTAGAAAAATACATTGTCCTCAATGTAAACCAGAAATAATGTTGTAATTTCTAAGCATATGATAAAATTCACAAGTTCTACATTTATACAATTCAACCAAAAAGAGTTTAGGGATTTAGAAAATTCAAACTCTCGTTGATGGCTCCTTCACAATTTTGGTTGAAATGGGTTGCCTCCCATGCAGCGCTTAATGTTTATAGTCTACTCAGCCTAGACTCTTCACTTCTTAATCAAGTTGTGGGCGACGCCTTTTGGAGTGCGCACTCCAAATTCGTGCCTCCTTACAATGGTTATCATAACTCGATGCATGATTACTCCACTCTTCAACTGCATCGCATCAAGATAAAGAAATTTCGAGGAGTGGAGATGAGAATTCAAATAATAAGTTAGTAGTGAGTTAGTGAATTAGCTAAAGTTAGAAGTTAGTGTATAAATATACAATAATTAGCTAAGTAGAATTTAATTGTAAATCAAGAACAAAAGTTGAGAGTGGAGTCTCATTTCTTGCAACACTTGTCGTCCTTCCCAAGTCAATGAGAGCTTCAATCAACTGTTTACAATGTAATTCTTCACCTCTTCCTTATGATCTGTAACTAACTATTAAACTCTACAAGAATCATGAGAATCAACATGTATAGATTAGAAAGAATGAGTTAGAATGAGTTAGATTATAGGTTAGAAATAAGTTAGAAGTAATGTAAAATTTTCAAACTATAAATTTATCATACGAATTCTCTATAAGTATATATTCCACACGATTTGTGCAAGTATAAGTTTCATAAAAACTTACAAGTATCACACAATGGATCGGTCCTAGTCTTCCAAGAGTTTCGAAAATAGTATGAGATTGCCGAACCTAGAGTCTATTTCTTTTATTCACACAACTTTAAAATTCGAGGTACGTGGAGCAGAGGAGATAACAGTGCAATGGACTGATGCATCCCAAGGTAGTATCATGCTTATTCCGATATACCTCAAAAATTAAAGACGAATTTTGTTTTGAAGAAAATAGATTCACATATGTTCAAGTTATCTTCTAGCGTCTAAAGTGAGGTGATGCTTCGGCACAAGATGTTGTCAAGGGTCGAGCGTATTTTACTTTTCAAAGGCAGTGTCGTTAAGATTCACAGAGAGCGAACTCCCTTTAAGAACCAGGCAGGTCTCGTTGTTGGGCACCACGGAGGACAAGTCCCCCATTGACTCACTCACTGATAGGAGCATAAAATGCGACGTTCTTAATATGTTTTTACCCCCATTTATGCAATTCTTTTCCCTTATTGTTGTAATATAGAGTCATTGAGTCTTGTTGGAGTCGTTGGCAAGTGTTGGTGTATAAATTGAGCTAAAAGGCAGAAATGTCGAAATTTTGAAGAGGTTTAGTTTGAGTAGGACTCCTTGTTGTACTAGGAATCCTGTTTGGATTAGGAAACCTGTTTTGACTAGGAAACTTGTCGAAATGGAATTTTCATTGTTTGTCGTTTCTAATACTTGTGTGGTTTCGGTTTGTGCTTGAAATTGTTAAAAATGCATAATTATGGTGGAGTCCTTATTGAACTAGGATTCCTAATAAGAGTTTGATTGCAACTAGGACTCCTTTTTCAAGTAGAACTCTGATAGGAGCATAAAATGCGACGTTCTTAATATGTTTTTATCCCCATTTATGCATTTCTTATCCCTTATTGTTGTAATATAGAGTCATTGAGTCATGTTAGAGTCATTGGCAAGTGTTGGTGAATAAATTGAGCTAAAAATGCAGAAATGTCGATTTTTGAAGAGTTTTAGTTTAAGTAGGACTCCTTGTTGTACTAGGAATCCTGTTTGGACTAGGAAACCTGTTTTGACTAGGAAACTTGTCGGAATTGATTTCTTTATCTTTCGTCGTTTCTAATATTTGTGTGGATCAGTTTTGTGCTATAAATTGATAAAAATGTATAATTATGGTGGAGTCCTTATTGAACTAGGATTCCTAATGAGAGTTTGATTGCAACTAGGACTCCTTTTTCAAGTAGAATTCTATTTGGAAAAGGAATCCTTACTAAAGTAGGAATCCCAGTTGGATAAGGATTCTACGAGTTTGAGTCCTAATTGAAGTCTACGAGTGAAGAGTTTTAGTCGAACAAGGAGTCTACAAACGCTCGACGTTTTTGAATCGTCGAAAGAATTTCATTGAAAATACAACTCCTTGTTGGACTAGGATTCCTTATCTACTTAGGACTCTTACTCATGATTATTGTGCTACATATTTTTGTCTTCTTCTTGAATTATTTCATGATCATATTTTCAGGAATTCATGAGAAGACAATGGAAGAATATTCGGCAAGAAAATGTTGATGCTAGGCGTGTGGAACAAGAATTAGAAATCCAAAATGGATTTGGAAACTTTCCTAATCTCCTAACCTTACCTATTACATTTATGTCTTTTTAAGACATCATTTGTCTAGATTAGGACAAGTTTAATACATGGATTAATTGTGTATTTCTTTTCTTTATTTTCAGATATTACATGGAGATAAAGAAGGAGATATTATCTTTATTTTAAAGATAATTTTCGGCAAGGAAAAATGCTTTGTGCCGTGTGACTTCAAGGATGAAGAGATGGATTGGGACTCTCCATGGCCGGCCAAAGGAGGATTAAATGAAGATTTAATTCTATTATTTTATAGAATTTCGGAAGCATTAAGGAAAAGAAGAAGTCTTTACCGTGCAAGAGAAGAAAAGGAATACAATTCGGATTTGGTTTCCTTGTGACTTTGTGCAAGGACTCTTTGCCGAATTAAAAGAGAGTTTTATTGAAGAAAAATCAAGGATAATTCGACAAGGGATGAAGAGATAACATGAAGATTTATTCAGCCATTATCCTTGGAATTTCGGAAAGAAAAGAAAAGAGAAAATCTTGGAATGCATGTGGACTCAATATGAAGCCTTGTACTTGTTGCCGAATTAAAAGAGTCATGCTAGAAGAAATTAGAAGATTATTTCGGATTCATGCTACACTTATCCAAGATTATATTCGGCAGCAATATGCATGAAGAGAAGACTTATTGCCGAATTAAAGAAGAATTTCGGAGGAAAAATACTACTATTGCCGAACTCCATCACCTTATGGTTTCGGTTTCTTGTGCACTACACTTTGCCGAACCCTAGCTCCCTCTTCTCTCTATAAATACCACACATTGGTATTCAGAAAATCATCATCTCTCCCTCCACAAAATCCTTGCCGAATCCCTGCCAAATTATTTTCAGAAATTTTATACAAAGAGCAAAGCCGAATCCACCATTCCTCACATCAATTCGATCACCATCTCATCAATCCTTGCCGAATCTTAACAAAGGTTGTAATATGGATTGTTTTATTTTGGTTTTTGTTACTTTGTATTTAAACATAACTTTGTCTATGAAGTATGTTTTGGTTTTTGGTTTTAATTTCGGTATTGATAATCATATATGGGATCTTCGGATCTTTGTTATAATTGTTTGGATATTTTATATGTGATTGCCGAATTATATATGTGATGTGATTAAATTTGTATTATGGGCAGTAGCTTTAGCATGTTTCTTGATTTTAATTAGGTTTATTTTCTTAATTCGTGGGGAACCGAAGGAGATGTTTAGATGCACTCGAAAGGCCATGAGTGTTATCTAGATGTTGAATTCATATTCCGATCTAATACATGTTGATTCACACGCGTTGTTGGTTTTGACATGTATTAATCAAAGGGTAAGAGTAATTATGGAAATTTACATGTCGATGTGAGATGGGTGACGCCATACTTGCTAACATGTTCCAATTCGACAATATGTGCTTATGTGCTTTTTGTGTTTAATTTACATGCGTTGTGTTGTTAAACCGATTAGTACCATGTTTAGGATTGCGCGCGTTTCGGATTCTAAATACTTATGATGTCTTGATAATTAGGATATGCTGCGTTGGCCCTAATTAAATTGGAGCTTAATTAATCTTGAAATCGTTATATGTTTGCTGCCCCTATTACTTGTTTTAATTTTATTGCATGTGTAATGAGATTTGTGTTTGGTGATTGTGTGAAAGGTGATGATCAATTGTATATAATAGATTAGGTTTTAAATTTCGTAAAAATCAGTAAATAATAGATAAAAATTTCGACAACCCCTTTTTATACAATGCTTTGTGTGATTGAAAGCCCTTGATTTCCCCGGATAGAACGATCCCTACTTGTCCTAACTACAATTGACAAAAGAAGGGTATTATTTGTATGAGATTGTTTTGCAGGTACAAATTGTGCACGCATGTGATCCCATCAGTTTTTGGCGCCGTTGCCGGGGAAATTTAATGATTTTGATTCATAAAGTGTTGTTTGTAACTTTGTATATTTGTAAATTATTTAATGTTTGCAATAGTTTTGGGATATGTATTAATAGGATTTTCGGAAGTGTAATAGTAAATAGGGTTTTCCTTTTCCGATTTTTATTTTTGTTTTTGGTTTTTGGTTTTTGTTCTTAATTGCCGATTTGTATGTTTTATTGTGATTGTTGTACACTTAGATAATTTCTAGGAAGATGGTAGTTTTTGTGTATGCTTGTAGTTTATTGTAGTTTCTAAAGTGTAACATGTAGGTGAAGCCTCTTTTGTTGATCATAACCAAAACCCTTCATACGAGTGATGCCATGTTAGGTATGTTTTTGTGTAGATTGGGAAACGGGCCCTGCAATGTTGGAATTAGTCCATCGTTGGCCCCCCACGCATAAAGACGCTAACTTGGTATTATTTTTATGAGGTTGAGGGCGGTTTTAATCAACACTTGTAGACCGCTAGGACCCGAGTTTATTTTACAAAGTATAGGGCAAGTTATTTTCATTGATTGGTGCGAGGTTTGTAAAACTGGTTCTCAAGACCCACAGACTGATGTTCATTCTCTGTGAGTGAGTCGATAGGGGACTTGTCCTCCGTGGTTAAAAACTTTGAGACCTGCCTTGTTCCTAAAGAGAGTTTACTCTCCGTGAATCTTAACGACACCGCCTTAGAAAAGTAAAGTATGCTCGACCTAGACAACCGCTTGTGCCGAAGCATCACCTCACTTTAGACGCTAGAAAATAACTTGAGCATATGTGAATCTATTTTTCTTCAAAAGATAAAATTCGTCTTTAATTTTTGAGGTATATCGGATCAAGCATGATACTACCGGGGGCTGTATCAGTCCATTGCACCGTTAACTCCTCTGCTCCACGTACCTCAAATTTTAAAGTTGTGTGAATAAAAGACACCTAGAAATCCTAAGTTTCGGCAATTGTAATACTTACATAATCGATATAATCTAAAAACCAAACCAACATAGATACTTGTACAAAATTTTCGTGTGATGTGCATAACTAGTTTAAATTGTTAGGGAGTTTTAAAAGTCTATTTGTGTTAAGTTTGTTTATGTTTTTGAGGGGAAGAGGAATAGGTAAGGTCACTAATGTTGATATTAGCCTTAACCCTTCATACTAGCGCTTGCGTTTTTATGAGGTTGAGGGCGGCTTTTATGCACTTTAGTGGTACTGACAACATGAGGTTCTCAACTGAGTAAGGGGCAATCATAGTTCGTTTGTTCTAATTTTGGTATTGAGGTTTGTTTAACTAGATCTCAAGGCCCACAGACTGATGTTCATTCTCTGTGAGTGAGTCGATAGGGAGTTCGCTCTCCGTGGTGTCCAACAACGAGTCTTGCCTCACTCCATTATTAGTACTTTCATTCTAGCCTTCTGAAACCACGGAATCTTGTGTCTAGTCGATAGACCTAGGCCGCACGTCCACCGAGCTTCAGAACCTTAAATGAGTTTGACATAAGTAAATTTTTAATCTCAAAAGAAAACGTTTCTTGGTTTGAATTTTCGAGGTATATCGGATCAAGCATGATACTACCGGGGGCTGTATCAGTCCATTGCACCGTTATCTCCTCTGCTCCACGTACTTTGAAAATTCAAACAAATCATATAGCAATTTAACTAGGGATACATAAAACACATTTTTATTTTATACTTGTGAAATTGTGTGAGTCTTATTTGTAAATTTTCGTGTGATATACATCTTTGAAATATACTTGTAACTCTTTCGTGTAACATTACTTACAAATTTACGTTTGTCATTATACATATACACTTTGAACTTTGAACTTTGAATCAAAATATTGTGAATTTTTCATACACTTATACATACTTTAAATTTCGTGTATCATTCTTACATTTTGTTACTTGAATTTACGTTAACATACTTGTGTAATATATTTACCCTAACACTAATTGTTACATGCTAACTATACACGTTTGTTTTTCTTTATAAATTCATTGATTAAACACCTCGAAATTTTAATAATTTCAGGTACATGAATCTTGGTTGGTCACAAGAAATTGAGGACAGATTGAAAAGAATTTGCAACCAAGAAGAGGAAGAGCCAGTTTTGCCGAGCACCTCTACACCAGAACATCAGTTTGTCTCTCCAACTTCATCACTTTTTGACCGAAATCTTGTTGCACCACCATCACCATTTCCATCAGAAGCTTCGTGTGAACTTAACCCCTTGTTTCACGAAGAACCAGAATTTGAGCTACTCCAAAGTCCCATACCAATTCAGTATTTGAACTTCGATTTACCTGATCCTACATTCAGAATGACTTCACTAAGAGAGGAGAACGGACAGGTAGATGCGCCACAAGGAGGAGTAGTAAGGCCAAGTAATGTAACATATCCTGCAGTTGCACCTGGCAAGTCAGGAGAATTTGAGCTGAAGGGTGGATTTATCCACCAATTACCTAAGTTTTATGGACTCAGTGGAGAGGATCCCAACCGCCATATTCAGAAGTTCGAATTTAGATGCGAGTCAATGTGCCCAACTGGGGCAGATTTGCAACATGTGAGAATGAAGGCGTTTCCTTTTTCACTGGAAGATAGGGCGCAAGAGTGGTTTTATGCTATACCACCAGGGAAGATGGTTTCTTGGACTACAATGGTGAGAGAATTTCTCACAAAATACTTTCCATCATCAAGGGTGACGCAGATCAGAAAAGAGATCACCTCGATCAGACAAGAGCCAGATGAGAGCTTTGATGTGTACTATGATAGGTACAAGGCTTTGGTGGCAACGTGTCCTAATCATGGGATACGTGAGGGTCTTCTACTACAATACTTTTATGAAGGATTGCGTCCCTTGGAGAGAAGATTTCTAGATTCAGCAGCTGGTGGATCTTTAATGGAGAAAAGCAGAGAGGAGGTTAAGAATCTGTTGGAGATGCATTTCACCAATCAACAACAATTCGGGTCTACTTCCTCTAGGCGAGTCAGTGAGGCCAGCGGTTATGAGGAATCAAGTGTTGTCAAGGAGCTTAAGGAAGATGTGGGGAAACTCACTCAGATGATGTCTCAGTTTATGAAGCAGAAACATGCCCAAGTCTGTGGGGTATGTAGCATGGAGGGGCATTCAGCAGATGTGTGTCCACAAGTTGGTGGAGGAGATAATTTTGAGGAAGCCAATACGGTTGGTTTTCAGGGGCAGCAACGTTCCAACTTCCCCAACTTCAACCCCAGATTTAATGATCACCCAAATTTTAGGTGGGCCAACAACAACAATGTGCAGAACCCTACACCTATGGCGCCACCACAAGCTAATCAAGGAGGAATGGTGTTTCAACCAAGACCTCAAGGGCAATTCCAGGGATATGCAAGACCTCAGCAGCAACAATTCTACAACAATAATGCACAAGCATCGTCAAATCCCAACTATGACGCCATGCTTAAGTCTTTGAACGATGCAACTCATACATTGTTGCAATCTACAACCTCGAACACCAAGGACATTTCTGAGTTGAAAAATCAGATGGGGAAGGTTGTGGATTTCATGGGACAAATCCAAGAACAAGGAAGATTACCTGGTGGGGTGATTAAAAACCCCAAGAATGAGCAAGCAAATGCAGTTACCACAAGGAGTGGTAAAATCTTGGAGGGGCCGTCACTAAGGAAGGCTGATGACGTGATGATGGATTGTGATGATGCCGTGTCCAACAAAGAGACACACGGCAATGATGATGCAATTGCCGATGGTGTTAGTGCCGAGCATGACAAGGTAACACACGGCAATGATGGTGCTTTACACGGCAACAAGGCTGACAAAAGTGGTGAACCGAGCAAAGCTGAGCTCGAGAAAATGAAGAAAAGGGACATGGAAAAAGATCCCGCTACCTCAGAGACACACAAGGTGAATAATTCTGACTCAAGTGGTTTAGTTAATACTAACCAATCTTCTTGTTTGCCTTTTCCTTCTAGGTTTGCTAAATCGAAGAAGGAGAAATCAGATGAGGAGGTACTTGATATATTCAGGCGTGTGGAGGTGAATATTCCCCTTTTGGAATGCATCAAGCAGATTCCAAAGTATGCCAAGTTCTTAAAGGAGCTATGCACAACAAGAAGGCATACAAGGGAGGAGCAGGTGGTGAAGATGAGTGAGACGGTCTCAGCCGTTCTCCAAAGAAAGCTCCCACCTAAAATGAAAGACCCTGGCAGCTTTTCTGTGCCATGTACAATCGGACTATCTAATTTTGATAAAGTTTTGCTAGACTTAGGGGCTTCGATTAATGTAATGTCATATAATGTTTACAAGTCCCTAGGTTTAGGCGAGTTGAAAAAGGACAATGTAATAATTCAACTCGCCGATAGGTCTAACAAATATCCTGAGGGATATGTTGAGGATGTTCTTGTGCAGGTGAATAATCTGATATTTCCTGCAGATTTCTATGTGCTTCAGATGGAAGAGTCGCCCATAAATTCCACTCAACTTTTGTTGGGGCGACCATTTATGAGGACAGCAAGAACGAAAATTGATGTGGCTGAAGGCAACCTCACCATGGAGTTCGATGGTGAAGTGATTGGCTTCAACATCTTTGAGGCCATGAGGTATCCAATTTCTGATTTAAAACCTTGCTATAATGTTGATGTAGTTGATTCTATTGCGCAGGTTTTATCAGAAACTTTGGATCAATAGCAACTAGCTATTGAGCAAGGGGCCGGAATTGACACAAATGGGGAAAGGATGACCAAGGAGGAACGGCTCAAGCTTGAGCCGAGCCTAATGCATATTGTTGCCGAGCTAGAGACAGCATCCCACGTGAAAAAGCAATGTAAGTATATGTCAATTCCCATTTCCAGTAATAAAATTTTACCATCTGTGGAACAGGCCCCTATTTTAGAACTCAAGGTGCTTCCGGATCATTTGAAGTATGTGTACTTAGGAGACGATGACACACTACCAGTTATTGTGTCATCACAGCTGAGTGAGCAGCAGGAAGCGCGTTTGACTAGCATGCTGAAGAGGAACAAGACCGCCATTGGATGGACGTTGGCGGATATCAAGGGAATCAGCCCTACAACTTGTGTCCATAGGATCTTGCTTGAAGAAGGAGCCAAGCCTACTAGGGAGGGTCAGAGGCGATTGCACCCTCCAATGATGAAGATTGTGAAGGACGAGGTGATCAAATTGCTGGATTGTGGAGTCATTTACCCCATCTCAGATAGCCAGTGGATTGCACCTGTCCAGGTTGTACCCAAGAAGAGTGGAGTCACGGTTGTGAAGAATGACAAGGATGAGCTCGTGCCCCAACGATTGGTGACAGGTCATAGGATGTGTATTGACTACAGGAAGTTGAATGCTACTACACGCAAAGATCACATGCCTTTGCCTTTAATGGACCAGATGTTGGAGAGACTAGCTGGGCACGAATTCTATTGCTTCTTGGATGGGTACAGCGGTTACAATCAGATATGCATTCACCCAGATGATCAGGAAAAGACGACGTTTACATGTCCCTTTGGTACGTTTGCCTATCGACGCATGCCTTTTGGTTTATGCAACGCACCAGGTACATTTCAACGTTGTATGTATTCCATTTTCAGCGATTATATTGAGAATATCATTGAAGTCTTTATGGATGATTTTAGTGTTTATGGTAAAGACTTTGATGCATGCTTAGAGAATTTGGAATTAATCATGATAAGATGTGTAGAAACTAACCTTGTACTTAATTGGGAAAAATGTCATTTCATGGTAAAACAAGGGATAGTTCTAGGACACATTATATCTGCAAAGGGTATTGAGGTAGATAGGGCCTGATAGGAGCACAATGTGCGACGTTATTATATGCTTATTGCCCTCGTTTATGCTTTGTTTAACCCTTATTTGTCTAAGATTGAGTCATAATTTAGTTTAGTGTTAATTTGGTAGAGTTTGGTGAAATATGATTAAGAATCCGAAAAATGACTAAGTTTGAGAAATCTGGAAAATAGTGTAAAATATGTCTTTTTCGTGATTTTGAGATGAATGAAACTATGATCTATCCTTGTCCGAATTCTATGAAATTTGGCGTGCTTAATATTCATATGCTGAGGAATGTTGTGTTAAAATTTCAGATTAATCGGAGTTCGGGAAGTCACCCAAAAATTGGCTGCAAAAGGGCAGCCCGAGCATTTCAAATCCAGGGACTTTCAGGATTTTCCTGGGACTGTGTCCCAACTTCGAAAAATCATTCCCGTCGACTCACAAGGAGTTTGGCGGAGATATTTTATGGGGAGATGGCCCTATGTGTCTAGTTTACGTGAGACTTGGAATCGCACCAATCGGAGCTCCGAAAGTGGAGATATGCTGGATTTACTGCGACAAGGTCAAAGCTGCCGATTCCAGGGACTGATTGCTTCCTTTTCGCAATTGTTGCTTTTTGATGGACCAAATGATGTACAAGAGCATTTGTGAAGATATACCAAGCTTATGGAAGGAAGGAGGTAGACACTTGGCCATGACATTGAAGAAAAACATGAAGGAACAAGTTCTCCTAGTCAAGCTAGGAGAAGCTGCCAATTCTGGCAGATTGTGTGTCATTGTGAGCTGCCGGCATTGTGGAGCATTTTTGGTGGATCAAAGCTTACCAATTGAAGTCCAAGACCATATAAGAAGTCCATGAAGATGTGAAGCCCAAGCCTTGAAGAAAAATTCAGAAAAGAAAACCTAATTGGACTAAGAAAGGAAGGTTGCAAAACCTTATTGAACTAGGTTTTCTAACTCCTCTTTGCTTAAGGGCTGCCGGCAATGCCTCCCCTATTCTCTATAAATACCCCACTTTTTCTACAGAAAAATCATCTCATCTCAAGCTAAACACAAGGCCGAAACTCTACCAAAATTCCCCAAACTTCCTAGACAAAAACCTAAACCCGAATCCATCCTCCACCACCATACAAGTTTCTGCCGAAACTTGTAAAATTCCCTGCCGAGCCATCTTAAGCCGAGCAGCCTCATCCCTTCATCCACACAGCACCGGATCCACACCAAAAGAAGCTCTCAAGGTGTCTCAAAGTGTGATCCACTCCCTTCTTCGGTTTAGTACTTTTTGTTTAGCTATGTTTGATTTTGTCTATGAAACACTCATGTATGTTTGGTTTTGGTTTATATGTCTATGTGTGAACCGATTTTGGTTTTATAAATTGTATGTTAAAGACTTGTTTAAATCGATGCTTAGATTTATGTTTAGGTTTCGACAAGAACAATGAATTTTGCATGCTAATTTGTAATATGTAACTTGTAAATTCGTATGTTAGATAATTAGGACAGTGGTATAGATGCATGTTTTAGGTTCAAAATTGGTTAGAAATCTAAGGAGTGGGACTTAAAAACCGAAACATTAGTATTGGCTGGAAGCATGTAAATCTAGATGTTAGGTTTCATCAAACCCGAGTAATAACAAATATGGCTAGATACTCAAAAGGTTGCTTTGATTTGTTTTGCTCACCTAGGGTATAATACTTTAGATTTCTTACATGTTAAAATAAGATGATTGACAACCTTGCTTGTTTTGCATGTCTCCAATTTAGACCATTGCGCACAATTGTTAAGTCTCAAAAGGATTAACATAACTTTAGGGCCCATAACCAAAAGTTCGGTCTTAAAACTTGAGAGGTCTTACAACTAAGTTGTAGTTGGAACTAATTTTGAACTTGAGCATGTTAATACTTGATCCTTACCTTCTTGCATGTGAATTTATTCGTTAAAGAGTCTTTTGTGCCAAATGTTTGTGAAAGATGATGATCACCTGTAAATATTAGATCTAGGATTTTATTTTCTGTTTTTCTTCTTATTGTTGCCGAACCTAGTATAGGGCAGCATTGCTGCCGATCCTATCATTCCCCCCATATGTGACGTTTTGTATATATGTATATATGTTTGTCTAACAATTTCATATCTCAGGTACCCTTAATCCCCGGCCTAGAACGATCCCTACTTGCTTATACTACTAACGATCTTTTGTAGGGTTTATTATTGTGTGCGAGCTTCGGCTCCCGTTCAATTTTTGGCGCCGTTGCCGGGGATTATAAAAGCTTGTTTTATGAATTTGTTTGTGTATATAATGTTGCTGGAAATTTTTGTTGTGAAGTTGTAAAGTTTTAAATTTTAAGTTTATTTTGGGATTTTGTAAAGTAGAAATATGCTTCGGCATGTAAAGTTTAAATTTCGAAAGTTGCATGATGTATATTGATGTATGTTGGTAATCACTTAGTTTAATTTCTAGGAAGTTGATAGTGTTGTGTATGTTTGAGTTTATTGTAGTTTCTAAAGTGTAACATGTAGGTGAAGCCTCTTTTGTTGATCATAACCAAAACCCTTCATACGAGTGATGCCATGTTAGGTATGTTTTTGTGTAGATTGGGAAACGGGCCCTGCAATGTTGGAATTAGTCCATCGTTGGCCCCCCACGCATAACGACGCTAACTTGATATTATTTTTATGAGGTTGAGGGCGGTTTTAATCAACACTTGAGACCGCTAGGGATCCGTGTTTGTTTTACAAAGTATGGGGAAGTTATTTTCATAGATATGGTTCTCAGGTTTGTTTAACTGGATCTCAAGGCCCATAGACTGATGTTCATTCTCGGTGAGTGAGTCGATAGGGGGTTCGCCCTCCATGGTGTCCAACAACGAGTCCTGCCTGGTTCCTGTAGGGGGTTCGCCCTCCGTGATTGTAATGACCTTTGAAACGTAAAATCCGCACGACCTAGTCGACAGCTTGTGCCGAAGCATCACCTCACTTTAGACGCTAGAACATAACTTGACATATGTGGCCTATTTTCTTCAAAGATAAAACATGTTGTGTGGTTCAAACTCTTGAGGTATATCGGATTAAGCATGATACTACCGGGGGCTGTATCAGTCC
Organism: Potentilla sterilis; assembly: GCA_963682095.1. Classification (NCBI taxonomy): domain Eukaryota; kingdom Viridiplantae; phylum Streptophyta; class Magnoliopsida; order Rosales; family Rosaceae; genus Potentilla; species Potentilla sterilis. The sequence goes on from OY821756.1 coordinate 32,360,692, forward strand.
ATTGCACCGTTATCTCCTCTGCTCCACGTACTTCGAGAGTTAGGACAAATTTAAAAGAAATTAGACTTAGCGATTACATGATCATGAACGTTCCAATTTTTCTTCTCTTTTTGCCGAACCATGTTTGTTCTTTGCCGAAATTTTGTGCCTTTGCCGAATGTTTTTTGTGTATCATTGTTGAAATTTGTTGTGTAATCGCCAATGCCGTGGCTTGTAATGATGTATATTCTTGTCTCCTATTTCTTTATGAGGTTCTAACTTGTTTAAATGTTGCAAATGTCAGAAATAATGCATGTCCGAATCTAATATTTGGACAAGAGATCTTCAAGGCCGTTTGCAACGTTTAGATCAAGAACTCGCTATTGCTCGTTTTGTGCCATTACCGCCATCGTCACCAACCAGTTCATCAGTGTCATCATCATTGCCGAGTTCACCCCTAGTGCCGTCAGTATCTGAGTCAGGGCCGAGCTCCCCATCAGTAGTTTCATCATCTTGTGATCTTCAGAATCCAGAATTTGAAGCCTTTGCCGAATCATCAGAAGAAGAAGAGATCATGGCATCAATCAGGTCACAGAATGGTCATGTTGCTGGAGCTGGAGTTGCTCCTTCGAATATTACTTATCCTCCCTTGGAAGCTGACAAGACTGGAGAGATTGAATTGAGGAGTGGATTCCTCCATAAGCTGAAGTCATTTTATGGGATGCCAAGTGAGGATCCTAACAAGCATCTACAGTGGTTTAACTTCACCACGGAGTCTATGTGTCCAAGAGGGACCGATTTGCAACACTTCAAAATGAAGGCATTTCCGTTTTCTCTAGAAGATCAAGCAAAGGAGTGGTTGTTTGAGGTGCCTAGTGGGCGTATTGTTTCGTGGAGTACTATGATGGATGAGTTTTTACTCAAGTACTTTCCTGCTTCACGTATCACTGATCTGAGAAAGCAAATTACAAGTGTGAAGCAAGCCGGAGATGAGACTTTCTTCGACTACTACAAGAGGTTCAAGTCCCTAGTTTCTTTGTGTCCATCGCATGGCATTAGCGATGGACTCTTGCTACAATATTTCTATGAGGGATTGCGCGTCATGGAGAGAGAGTTTCTTGACTCGGCTGCGGGAGGTAGCTTTTTGGAGTTGAACGCCGGAGCGGCAAGAAGTTTGTTGGAAGTTCGTGCTTTGAACAACCAACAATTTGGCATGGCACGAGGCAATGTGCAAAGGAATGAAAAAGTGCATGAGACGTCTTCGAGCTCAAAGTTAGAAGATAAAGTGGACAAGCTCACCGACTTGGTGAGTAATTTGATGAAAAAGCGTGCAAGTGTATGTGGTATTTGCACCGAGGGCCATGAGACCGACCAATGCCCTCAATTTGGAATTAGTGAGGGAGTTGAGGAGTGCAATGCCATTGGTTTTCAAGGAGGCCAACGATTTGGCAATTTCAATCCAAGGTTCAATGATCACCCTAACTTTCGATGGGCAAATAATGACAACGTGCTTAGGGCACCTATGCAACCGAGAGAAGGAGGAGCGCCGTTTGCACCGAGGCCACCATTTGTGCCTCGGCAGCCATACATGCCGAACCAAGGAGTATATGGGGCAGTGCCGAACCAAAACCAAGCTCAAGCCGTGCCTATCCAAGGCCAAGCCGCGCCGAGCAATCCGAATTACGATGCTTTGCTTCAATCTTTGTCAAGTGCTACTCAAGCATTACTCGCGGGGCAACAAAATCATCAAAAGGACATTGGTGAGCTCAAGACTCAAATGGGGCAAGTTGTGGATTTTATGGGAAGGTTTAATGAGCAAGGAAAGTTGCCGAGCAATACGATTCCTAATCCGAGGAACGAGCAAGCCAAAGTGATTCAAACTCGTAGTGGAAGAGAGTTGGTTCCTCCAACAAGTCCAAAGAAGAAACGAGTGACTTTCAAAGGTATTAATGAGGATGAGAGGGCTGCCGGACCTGTCATTGCCGGCAGCCATAATGGAGATGCCGAGAAGAGCCATGATGCCGAGAGAGGAGAAATTACCGAGCACCATGCTGCCGGCAGGGCTGCATCCGAGGGTCACATTGCCGAGCAAGGTAATGATGCCGGCCACAATAAGAGAGATAGGGGGCTGCGCAACGAGCTTGAGTACGATCCCGCCACATCAAAGAATGAGTTATTGCCGAGCCAAGCAAGCAAGGGAGGGGTGTCATCATCAAGCATTCCATTCCCTTCACGCTTTGCTAGAACGAAGAAGGATAAATCCGATGAGGAGGTATTGGAGATCTTCCGGAAAGTGCAAGTCAACATCCCTTTGTTGGAATGCATTAAACAAGTGCCAAAGTATGCTAAGTTTTTAAAGGAGCTTTGCACGGCAAGGAGGCATACTAGAGAGACTCGTGTGGTAACAATGAGTGAAACGGTGTCGGCCGTTATTCAAAGGAGGTTGCCACAAAAGATGAAAGATCCGGGGAGCTTCAATGTGCCTTGTGTCATAGGCAATACTCGGTTTGAGGATGTTATGTTGGACTTGGGAGCATCGATCAATGTCATGCCACTCAATGTGTATCAATCGTTGAGTATAGGGCCTCTCAAGAAGGATAATGTCATCATTCAACTTGCGGATCGCTCAAGCAAATACCCGGAGGGGTATGTAGAAGATGTGTTGGTACAAGTCAACCAATTGATTTTTCCCGCCGATTTCTATGTGGTTGAGATGGAGGATTCGCCGGTCAACAACACTCAATTGCTTTTAGGGCGACCATTCATGAGGACCGCGCGCACAAAGATAGATGTGGCCGAGGGCAACCTAACTATGGAGTTTGATGGTGAGGTGATAAAGTTCAATGTGTTTGATGCCATGAAATTCCCTAATGTTGATTTGAAGGAAGGTTGTGCCATTGATGTTTTGGAGGAGGTCGAGCAAGTTATGTCGACCTCGCTCGACGCATAGCAATTAGCAATTGAGCAAGGGGTCGGATTTGACAAGAGGGGAGAACGAATCATGCAAGAGAATAAGAAAGCAGGGCCGGCCGTACCAAGAGTTGCCGAGCAAGGTACCACAGCTGAGCCAATCATTGCCGAGCAAGAGATTTCTGCCGAACCATTTATGATGATGCCGAGCCAAAAGGAGGTTGCTGCCGAGCTAGAGGCTCGGCCCTATGCCAAGATATTTGATTCGTTCTTGTCAATTCCAAGTGCCACAACAAAATTTCGACCAAGTGTGGAAGAGGCCCCAAAGTTAGAACTAAAAGAGCTCCCTAGTCATTTGAAATATGCTTATCTTGGAGAAGGAGATACACTACCGGTTATTGTGTCTTCAATGCTTAGTGAGAAGCAAGAGGAGGATTTGATTGGTGTGCTTAAGAAGTACAAGACCGCCATAGGTTGGACCTTAGCGGATATTAAGGGAATAAGCCCTACTACTTGTGTTCATCGTATCTTGTTAGAAGAAGGAGCTAAGCCGACAAAGGAAGCTCAACGTCGACTTCACCCTCCCATGATGAAAGTTGTGAAAGATGAGATTATCAAGTTGCTTGATTGTGGGGTAATCTACCCAATCTCGGATAGTAAGTGGATTTCTCCCGTGCAAGTAGTGCCGAAGAAGAGTGGTGTAACGGTTGTCAAGAATGAGAAGAATGAGCTTGTGCCACAAAGACTTGTAACCGGTCATCGGATGTGCATCGATTATAGGAAGCTCAATGCTACAACGAGAAAGGATCACATGCCTTTGCCGTTTATGGATCAAATGCTAGAGAGGTTGGCCGGTCATTCCTACTATTGCTTTCTTGATGGATATAGTGGCTACAATCAAATCATGATACACCCGGACGATCAAGAGAAGACCACTTTTACTTGTCCATTTGGCACTTTTGCATATCGGCGGATGCCATTCGGACTTTGCAACGCACCCGGCACTTTTCAAAGATGTATGTATGCTATCTTCTCGGATTTTATTGAAGACATTATCGAAGTGTTTATGGATGATTTTAGTGTGTATGGAGGCACCTTCGATGCATGTTTGGGAAACTTGGAGAAGATACTTGAGAGGTGTGTAGAGACAAATCTTGTGCTCAATTGGGAGAAGTGTCACTTCATGGTCACGCAAGGCATTGTGCTAGGGCACATAATTTCGGCAAGAGGCTTAGAGGTTGACAAAGCCAAGGTGGAGCTAATTCAAGCATTGCCGAGCCCTAGGTGTGTGAAAGATGTGAGAAGTTTTCTTGGCCATGCGGGGTTTTATCGCCGATTTATCAAGGACTTCTCTTCAATTGCCAAGCCATTGAGCAACTTGTTACAAAAGGAGGTGACGTTTGAGTGGTCGGAAGCATGCGAGGAGGCATTTTGCCGATTGAAGGCTTGCTTGTGTACGGCACCAATTTTGGTTTCCCCTAATTGGGATGAGCCATTTGAGTTGATGTGTGATGCTAGTGATTATGCACTTGGAGCGGTACTTGGACAACGAATTGAGAAGAAGCCATGCGCCATTTACTATGCTTCAAGGACTCTCAACGATGCACAACTCAACTACACAACAACGGAGAAGGAACTCTTAGCGGTAATCTTTGCTTTGGAAAAATTTCGATCATATCTTTTGAATTCCAAGGTTATTGTTTATAGTGATCATGCCGCTTTGAGATATCTTATGACAAAGAAGGATGCTAAGCCGAGGCTTATTCGATGGATTCTTTTGCTTCAAGAGTTCGACATTGAGATTAAAGACAAGAAAGGAGTAGAGAATGTTGTGGCCGATCATTTGAGTCGCCTTGTTCAAGATGTGGATCGGCTGCCCCTATGTGATACCTTTCCGGATGAGCAACTTTTTCGACTTGAAGTACATGAGCCTTGGTATGCCGACATTGCAAATTTTCTTGCCACGAACCGATTTCCCAAAGAGATGCCGAGCCACCAACAAAAGAGAGTAAAGAAGCAAGCTCGACACTTCTTGTGGGATGATCCGTACTTATGGAAGCAATGTGGTGATCAAGTTATTCGAAGATGTGTGCCGGAGAATGAGCATCGCTCCATCCTTGCTTTTTGTCATAGTGAAGCTTGTGGTGGGCATTTTGGGCCGAAGAAGACGGCATTGAAGGTACTAAATTGTGGTTTCTTTTGGCCTACGATTTTTAAGGATGCATTCATGTTTTGCAAGGCATGTGATAGATGCCAAAGAATGGGGAACATTGGAGCTAGAGACCAAATGCCGCTCACGCCGATCATGGAGGTAGAAATTTTTGATTTATGGGGTATTGATTTCATGGGACCGTTTCCTTCAAGTAAGGGCTTTCTCTACATATTGCTTGCGGTTGATTATGTGTCAAAGTGGATCGAAGCCAAGGCTACACGCACCAACGATGCCAAGGTAGTGGCCAAGTTTCTCAAGACCAACATCTTTTCACGTTTTGGAGTTCCAAGGGTCTTGATTAGTGATGGAGGATCCCATTTTTGTAACCGCACCATTGAAGCCTTATTGAGGAAGTATGGAGTCACACATAAGGTTTTTACACCTTATCACCCCCAAACGAGTGGCATGGCCGAGGTGAGTAATCGAGAGATCAAGCAAATACTTGAGAAAACCGTTGGACCTTCAAGGAAGGATTGGAGTGATCGTCTCGATGATGCTTTGTGGGCTTATAGGACTGCATACAAGACACCGATTGGTATGTCCCCTTTTCGGTTAGTTTATGGCAAAGCATGTCACTTACCGGTTGAGCTAGAGCACAAGGCATGGTGGGCAATCAAGGCTTTCAACATGAACATAGATGATGCCGGTCTTCATAGAAAGCTTCAACTCAACGAACTTGAAGAAATACGTAATGAAGCCTATGATGCTGCATGGATATACAAGGAGAAGACTCGAGCCTACCATGACAAGATGATTCGAGGGAAAAAGTTTCAAGTTGGACAAAAAGTTCTCTTATTCAATGCAAGGCTTAAACTTTTTCCGGGTAAGCTTCGATCTCGTTGGTTTGGACCATTCATTATTACTAAAGTTTTTTCTCATGGTGCCATCGAGATTCAAAGTGTGGTGTCGGGAGATACATTCAAAGTTAATGGACACCGGTTGAAGCCTTACTACGAGCCCTTTCCACACCCCACAATCGAGGAACTCAATGTGCAAGACAAGCCAAATGCCGGTCCACCTACACCAACCGAGGCTATTCCATCACCACCACAAGATGTGGCCGAGCCACCACCAAGTCAAGATGCTGCCGGACCTGCCATTGCCGGCAGCACCCACACAAGGCCGGAAACGAACCTAGATGCCAACAAGCCGGACACGCCTCAACTTGATGCCGAGCAACCGTCCTCCCTCCCTGCTGCAAGAGAACAACCTGCCGGACCTGCCATTGCCGGCAGGGTTGATCAACTGCCACTAGAAACCGAGGGGAACCACTCGGATACGCCGGAAACTGCAGAAAACAAGCCGGATACGCAGCACGTATCGGATACGCAGAACAGGACAGATTCGGCTCCGACATGCAACGATCTTCTCGTTGAACTTCTTCTTGCCGATTTGAGCTGTTTTGGAGCACGATGAACACATGACACACGGTGAAAAGTCTAGGCTATGGACTATAAACACAAAGCGCTACTTGGGAGGCAACCCATGTCGATCAAAGAAAAGTGAAGGAGCCATCACCGAGAGTTTGAAATTTCTTAACCCTTCTCTTTTCCTTTGATTTGTGATGATATGTTGGGATATGTTAGTCGATTGCATGCTTAGGGAATTCATTGATATTGTTTTGTGCTTACATTGAGGACAATGTAATTTTCTAAGTGTGGGGTGGGATAGCATGTTCCGTTTTTGTTTTTGCCTTTTCGTGTGCTTAGTTTAGAAAAGAAAAATTCAGAAAAATGTTCCACAAAAATAGAGTGTTTAAATTGTTTGTTTCGAGTCTTAGGATGCCCCTAATATGTCAATGATGTTTTTCTCCTCTTTGTATACATAAATGATGGTTGTGCATATTATTAAAATTGTGAGTTTCATGGATTTTGTGCATTGGTAGGAGCATGTAGGACTTGTTGATTATTAAGCATGCATGTTTTAGCTAGTTTATTTCGATTATAACCTATGTGAGCTTTTTGTGCCAATTTGCTTTCTTCTTGAGCGATAAAAGATAAAATTCGATAGATTCGTAGGAAGCATGAAACCTCATAATTCTTGGATTATTCGATGACTATGTGCCATAGCTTTTTAATGAACTCTAGTATGCTAGAACTTACTCTTGTTGATTTTCAAAACGTTTTTAATCATAAAATACCTTGATTTTGAATGTGATTGAATAAAGATCATTTAGGTTTACCACCAAAGCCAAATAAAGCATGTGCCCTATTGGAGCCCGTCGTGGGACACCTTAGTAAACCCCCTTGAGCCTATGTTGAGCCTTTTCTTTCATCATCCTTAAACACTTTCCATGAGCTTAGTATAGTTTCGCCTTACCCTTGATCAAAGTATTGGCAAAGCTTGAATTTTGAAGGCGTTTTCGCGTGTGTGATGAAGAAGAACAAGTGTGGGGTAGACTTAGCCATGTAATTATATATGCATGCCGTACCTTAGAAAAAGAAAAGAAAAAAAAAACAAAAATATATACATGTGCTCGGACCAAAAATAAAAGAAAAGCAAAATATGCCGAGAGTTATGGTAAAAAGGGTACGGCATAGGCAATGGAAAAGAAAAATTTTGTGCATGGCTATTGTCTAGATTATTGTTGTAATGTTGTGTGAGAAGAAAAGAATGAAGTATGGGTCCAACAAGAAGAAATTTGACCCTTTCGGCGAGAAGACATAAGGAGATTCGAGCTTTGTTAAAGCGCACGGTGATGTTTTGAGCCTCCTTATCCAAATATTGAATACCTCTTAGCCTAGCCCCATTACAACCCTTTTGATGATCTTTTTCATGATTCTTAAGATGGTTAAATTTGATTGTGGAGATTATCTCAAGAGTAGGCTTATGGTTTTGGTTCATTGGTGCATATAGTTGTCATATGAGGTTTTTCCGTCAAAATTCACAAAGCGCTTTCGTTTCTTTGACATATGCAAGTCACTCTTTGTAATTCATGATCTTTCGCTTGCATATACTTATGTGTGAATAACCATGCTTCGAGAGAAAAGAAGAGAGTATGCCTAGTGAGGTGATTTGAATTAGCTTTCACATGTTTACATGCTTACCATTTTGCTCTTATATGTTCATATTGATGTCGCATGTTCATGAAGCTTGGAATTTTCGTGCTTAGCATTCTCATGCATTAACTTGAAAGCTATGTGTACCTACGAGCCTGAGACAAATTGTTAGGGGCAATAGTTTGTTTAGAGCGTAGTTTAATTTAGTTTGCTAAGGGACTAGCAAAGGATAAGTGTGGGGTAGTTGATAGGAGCACAATGTGCGACGTTATTATATGCTTATTGCCCTCGTTTATGCTTTGTTTAACCCTTATTTGTCTAAGATTGAGTCATAATTTAGTTTAGTGTTAATTTGGTAGAGTTTGGTGAAATATGATTAAGAATCCGAAAAATGACTAAGTTTGAGAAATCTGGAAAATAGTGTAAAATATGTCTTTTTCGTGATTTTGAGATGAATGAAACTATGATCTATCCTTGTCCGAATTCTATGAAATTTGGCGTGCTTAATATTCATATGCTGAGGAATGTTGTGTTAAAATTTCAGATTAATCGGAGTTCGGGAAGTCACCCAAAAATTGGCTGCAAAAGGGCAGCCCGAGCATTTCAAATCCAGGGACTTTCAGGATTTTCCTGGGACTGTGTCCCAACTTCGAAAAATCATTCCCGTCGACTCACAAGGAGTTTGGCGGAGATATTTTATGGGGAGATGGCCCTATGTGTCTAGTTTACGTGAGACTTGGAATCGCACCAATCGGAGCTCCGAAAGTGGAGATATGCTGGATTTACTGCGACAAGGTCAAAGCTGCCGATTCCAGGGACTGATTGCTTCCTTTTCGCAATTGTTGCTTTTTGATGGACCAAATGATGTACAAGAGCATTTGTGAAGATATACCAAGCTTATGGAAGGAAGGAGGTAGACACTTGGCCATGACATTGAAGAAAAACATGAAGGAACAAGTTCTCCTAGTCAAGCTAGGAGAAGCTGCCAATTCTGGCAGATTGTGTGTCATTGTGAGCTGCCGGCATTGTGGAGCATTTTTGGTGGATCAAAGCTTACCAATTGAAGTCCAAGACCATATAAGAAGTCCATGAAGATGTGAAGCCCAAGCCTTGAAGAAAAATTCAGAAAAGAAAACCTAATTGGACTAAGAAAGGAAGGTTGCAAAACCTTATTGAACTAGGTTTTCTAACTCCTCTTTGCTTAAGGGCTGCCGGCAATGCCTCCCCTATTCTCTATAAATACCCCACTTTTTCTACAGAAAAATCATCTCATCTCAAGCTAAACACAAGGCCGAAACTCTACCAAAATTCCCCAAACTTCCTAGACAAAAACCTAAACCCGAATCCATCCTCCACCACCATACAAGTTTCTGCCGAAACTTGTAAAATTCCCTGCCGAGCCATCTTAAGCCGAGCAGCCTCATCCCTTCATCCACACAGCACCGGATCCACACCAAAAGAAGCTCTCAAGGTGTCTCAAAGTGTGATCCACTCCCTTCTTCGGTTTAGTACTTTTTGTTTAGCTATGTTTGATTTTGTCTATGAAACACTCATGTATGTTTGGTTTTGGTTTATATGTCTATGTGTGAACCGATTTTGGTTTTATAAATTGTATGTTAAAGACTTGTTTAAATCGATGCTTAGATTTATGTTTAGGTTTCGACAAGAACAATGAATTTTGCATGCTAATTTGTAATATGTAACTTGTAAATTCGTATGTTAGATAATTAGGACAGTGGTATAGATGCATGTTTTAGGTTCAAAATTGGTTAGAAATCTAAGGAGTGGGACTTAAAAACCGAAACATTAGTATTGGCTGGAAGCATGTAAATCTAGATGTTAGGTTTCATCAAACCCGAGTAATAACAAATATGGCTAGATACTCAAAAGGTTGCTTTGATTTGTTTTGCTCACCTAGGGTATAATACTTTAGATTTCTTACATGTTAAAATAAGATGATTGACAACCTTGCTTGTTTTGCATGTCTCCAATTTAGACCATTGCGCACAATTGTTAAGTCTCAAAAGGATTAACATAACTTTAGGGCCCATAACCAAAAGTTCGGTCTTAAAACTTGAGAGGTCTTACAACTAAGTTGTAGTTGGAACTAATTTTGAACTTGAGCATGTTAATACTTGATCCTTACCTTCTTGCATGTGAATTTATTCGTTAAAGAGTCTTTTGTGCCAAATGTTTGTGAAAGATGATGATCACCTGTAAATATTAGATCTAGGATTTTATTTTCTGTTTTTCTTCTTATTGTTGCCGAACCTAGTATAGGGCAGCATTGCTGCCGATCCTATCATTCCCCCCATATGTGACGTTTTGTATATATGTATATATGTTTGTCTAACAATTTCATATCTCAGGTACCCTTAATCCCCGGCCTAGAACGATCCCTACTTGCTTATACTACTAACGATCTTTTGTAGGGTTTATTATTGTGTGCGAGCTTCGGCTCCCGTTCAGGCCAAGATTGATATTATGCTTCACTTACCCTCCCCTACAACTGTAAGGGAGGTACGTTCGTTTCTTGGCCATGCAGGATTTTATAGGAGGTTCATCAAGGATTTTTCGTTGGTGGCCAAGCCTATTTGTGCTCTCTTGCAGAAGGATGTTCCATTCGTATGGGACAAAGGGTGTGAAGATGCATTTGTCAAGTTGAAGGAATTGTTGACGTCAGCACCAATTATGGCGCCACCAGATTGGACATTGCCATTTGAGATCATGTGTGATGCTTCAGACTATGCAGTTGGAGCAGTGCTTGGACAGAGAAAAGAGAAGAGGCCGATTGCTATATATTATGCCTCTAGAACTTTGAATGATGCTCAATTAAATTACTCTACAACTGAGAAGGAGTTGTTGGCTGTTATATTTGCTTTAGAAAAATTTCGTTCATATCTCTTGAATTCTAAAGTAACTGTTTATTCTGATCATGCAGCCTTAAGATATTTGATGAAGAAGAAAGATGCCAAGCCACGCTTGATTCGATGGATTCTCTTACTTCAAGAGTTTGACATCGAGATCAAGGACAAGAAAGGGAGCGAAAATGTTGTGGCGGATCACTTGAGCAGAATTGTGAGAGAAGAGGAAACGTTACCACTTCAGGAAACTTTCCCAGATGAGCAGCTTTTTCGAGTGGACACAAAAGAACCTTGGTATGCAGACATTGTGAATTATTTAGTTACTAAAACTTTTCCAAGTACATGTTTGCAGGCAGCCAAGACAAGGATTAAAAAGAATGCAAGACACTACATATGGGACGATCCCTATCTATGGAGGACGTGTAGTGATCAAGTTATTAGACGTTGTGTGCCACAAGAGGAGCATAGGCCGATCCTAGCATTTTGCCACAATGAGGCGTGTGGAGGACACTTTGGAGCTAGGAGGACAGCCCTCAAGGTATTAGAAAGCGGTTTTTATTGGCCCACGATTTTTAAGGATGCATACACATTTTGTATGACATGTGATAGGTGCCAAAGGACAGGTAACATTGGTAAGAGAGACCAAATGCCCCTTACTTATATGATCTTTGTTGAAATATTTGATGTATGGGGTATAGATTTTATGGGACCTTTTCCTTCATCTAAGGGCTTTCTTTATATCTTGTTGGCTGTTGATTATGTGTCTAAATGGGTGGAGGCGAAAGCCACAAGGACTAATGATTCTAAAGTTGTTGCAGGTTTCTTGAGAACTAACATATTTTCCAGGTTTGGAGTACCTCGTGTGCTTATAAGCGATGGAGGTTCTCATTTCTGCAACAGAACAATAGAGGCTTTACTCAGACGATATGGAGTCACCCATAAGGTATCCACACCTTATCATCCTCAGACGAGCGGAATGGCAGAAGAGTCCAACAGAGAAATCAAGAGCATATTGGAGAAAACTGTGGGCCCATCAAGGAAAGATTGGAGCGATAGACTTGATGATGCACTTTGGGCCTACAGAACAGCATACAAGACACCCATTGGGATGTCTCCATTTCGGCTTACATATGGCAAGGCGTGCCATCTTCCAGTAGAGTTGGAGCACAAGGCGTGGTGTGTCAAGCAATTCAACATGGAACTTGACAAGGCTGGACTTCACAGGAAATTGCAGCTGAGCGAGCTTGAGGAAATCAGAAATGATGCATATGATGCTGCGTGGATTTACAAGGAGAAGATGAAATTGGTTCATGACAAGATGATAAGAGGCAAAACGTTTCATATTGGTCAAAAAGTCTTGTTGTATCATTCTCGTCTTAGATTATTTCCTGGAAAATTGCGTTCTCGTTGGGCTGGTCCTTATATTGTTACTAATGTTTTCTCTCATGGTGCTATTGAAATTCAGAGTATTGAATCAGGAAAAGCGTTCAAGGTGAATGGTCATCGACTTAAGCCTTACTACGAACCTTTTGAGGAGCACACCATTGAGGAGATACAATTCAGAGACGCACTAAGATCCTGATGATATGAAGAAGAGTCTAGGCTGAGTAGACTATAAACATTAAGCGCTGCATGGGAGGCAACCCATTTCAACCAAAATTGTGAAGGAGCCGTCTACGAGAGTTTGAATTTCTAAACCCTAAACTCTTTTTGGTTGAATTGTACAAATGTGGGACTTGTGATTTATCATATGCTTAGAAATTACTACATAATATGTGTACATTGAGGACAATGTAATTTTCTAAGTGTGGGGTAGGGATACATGTTTCACATGTTTGTATTTGTTTTGAGTCTTCGTTTTGAGTCATAAAAAGAAAAGAAAATAAAAAATCAGAAAAATAAAATAAAAAAAAAAAAAAATTTCGTAGCTTTTGTTTAAATTTTCGTGCCTTTTAATTTTGTTTTTGATTTTTTGAGTCTTAGGTGCCCTTAAAAAGTCTATGATGATTATATCTTTGAATAAATAGATGATGGTTTTGCATAATCATGAAAATTAATTGTGAGTTTCATGGACTTTGTGATTGGTATGAACATTTGAGACTTGAACTTATTTGTGTAATAAGCATGTATGTTTGTGTTGATTTTGTTCCATAATAACCTTTGTGAGCTTTGATGCCAAATACTTTCTTCTTGAGTGATAAAAATGGGCAGAATTTCTCAAAACTTCATCATTCTTTGATTATTCAATGACTATGTGCCATAGCTTTTAATGAACTCTAGAATGCTAGAACTCACTCTTGACAATTTTTGAGACTATTATTCATGAAATGCCTTGATTTTGAAAAGGATTGAAAAGATCATGTTAGGATCACCACCAATGCCAAACAAAGCTTATGCCTAATTTGTGCTCGTCGTGGGACTCCTTAGTTTTAACCCCTTTGAGCCGACATTGAGCCATTTATTTCATCACCATGATACACTTTCCTTGAGCTTAGAACAGTTTATCCTTACCAGTGTTGTCAAGACTTGGTAAAATTTAATGGAATGTGTGAATTGATGTGATGTTGAGAAGTAAGTGTGGGGTGGGTGATCTTGTCCAATTATTGAGAAAAGAAAATGTATTGCCGAACAAAATAAAAAGAAAGGAAAAATCGGATAGAAAAAGAAGAAAAAGAATTGATCCGAGAAAAAGAAAAATTATTTCGGCAATGAAGAATGTTTTGGACGAAATTTTATGGTGAACTTGGAGTTTGTGTGATAATTGAAGGTCTATTTGTGTTATATTTGACCTTTGTCCATGATCACTATGTTATGGGGAAGAAAAGAATGAAGTTTGGGCCCAACATGATAAAATTTGGTCCTTTTGAAGTGAAGTCATAAGGAGGATTTAATTTTGCCAAGTCTTGGTGACGTTTAATCACCACATCCTAAATGTGAATGTCTTATGCCAATTCCCATTATCACCATTATGTTGATCTTTTCATGATTCTGAAAATAGGTGAACTTTGATGTGTGGAAATTTTTGTCAAGAATTGAGCATATGGCTTTGGTTCATTTGTGCACATAGTTGTTATATGAAGTTTTTCCTGAAAATTAAATTCACAAAGTGCTTTTATTTGATGAAATATGCAAGTTACTCTTTGTAACTCTCAATCTATTCTCTTGCATATACTTTGAGTGAATTGCCATATCATGAGTGAAAAGAAGAGAGTATGCCTAGTGAGGAGGATGAAATCAACATAACATGTCATTGCTTGTGATTTTCGTTTCTTACTTGTTCATGCTATGATACATGACTATGACGCTTGGGATTATTGTGCTTACATTGAATGCTTAACTTGAAAGCTATGTGTTTAAAGATCCTGAGACAATCATTTTAGGGGCTGTAGTGTTGAGTCTGTTTATTTGTTTTGCTAAGGGACTAGCAAAGGCTAAGTGTGGGGTAGTTGATAGGAGCATAAAATGCGACGTTCTTAATATGTTTTTATCCCCATTTATGCATTTCTTATCCCTTATTGTTGTAATATAGAGTCATTGAGTCATGTTAGAGTCATTGGCAAGTGTTGGTGAATAAATTGAGCTAAAAATGCAGAAATGTCGATTTTTGAAGAGTTTTAGTTTAAGTAGGACTCCTTGTTGTACTAGGAATCCTGTTTGGACTAGGAAACCTGTTTTGACTAGGAAACTTGTCGGAATTGATTTCTTTATCTTTCGTCGTTTCTAATATTTGTGTGGATCAGTTTTGTGCTATAAATTGATAAAAATGTATAATTATGGTGGAGTCCTTATTGAACTAGGATTCCTAATGAGAGTTTGATTGCAACTAGGACTCCTTTTTCAAGTAGAATTCTATTTGGAAAAGGAATCCTTACTAAAGTAGGAATCCCAGTTGGATAAGGATTCTACGAGTTTGAGTCCTAATTGAAGTCTACGAGTGAAGAGTTTTAGTCGAACAAGGAGTCTACAAACGCTCGACGTTTTTGAATCGTCGAAAGAATTTCATTGAAAATACAACTCCTTGTTGGACTAGGATTCCTTATCTACTTAGGACTCTTACTCATGATTATTGTGCTACATATTTTTGTCTTCTTCTTGAATTATTTCATGATCATATTTTCAGGAATTCATGAGAAGACAATGGAAGAATATTCGGCAAGAAAATGTTGATGCTAGGCGTGTGGAACAAGAATTAGAAATCCAAAATGGATTTGGAAACTTTCCTAATCTCCTAACCTTACCTATTACATTTATGTCTTTTTAAGACATCATTTGTCTAGATTAGGACAAGTTTAATACATGGATTAATTGTGTATTTCTTTTCTTTATTTTCAGATATTACATGGAGATAAAGAAGGAGATATTATCTTTATTTTAAAGATAATTTTCGGCAAGGAAAAATGCTTTGTGCCGTGTGACTTCAAGGATGAAGAGATGGATTGGGACTCTCCATGGCCGGCCAAAGGAGGATTAAATGAAGATTTAATTCTATTATTTTATAGAATTTCGGAAGCATTAAGGAAAAGAAGAAGTCTTTGCCGTGCAAGAGAAGAAAAGGAATACAATTCGGATTTGGTTTCCTTGTGACTTTGTGCAAGGACTCTTTGCCGAATTAAAAGAGAGTTTTATTGAAGAAAAATCAAGGATAATTCGGCAAGGGATGAAGAGATAACATGAAGATTTATTCAGCCATTATCCTTGGAATTTCGGAAAGAAAAGAAAAGAGAAAATCTTGGAATGCATGTGGACTCAATATGAAGCCTTGTACTTGTTGCCGAATTAAAAGAGTCATGCTAGAAGAAATTAGAAGATTATTTCGGATTCATGCTACACTTATCCAAGATTATATTCGGCAGCAATATGCATGAAGAGAAGACTTATTGCCGAATTAAAGAAGAATTTCGGAGGAAAAATACTACTACCGAACTCCATCACCTTATGGTTTCGGTTTCTTGTGCACTACACTTTGCCGAACCCTAGCTCCCTCTTCTCTCTATAAATACCACACATTGGTATTCAGAAAATCATCATCTCTCCCTCCACAAAATCCTTGCCGAATCCCTGCCAAATTATTTTCAGAAATTTTATACAAAGAGCAAAGCCGAATCCACCATTCCTCACATCAATTCGATCACCATCTCATCAATCCTTGCCGAATCTTAACAAAGGTTGTAATATGGATTGTTTTATTTTGGTTTTTGTTACTTTGTATTTAAACATAACTTTGTCTATGAAGTATGTTTTGGTTTTTGGTTTTAATTTCGGTATTGATAATCATATATGGGATCTTCGGATCTTTGTTATAATTGTTTGGATATTTTATATGTGATTGCCGAATTATATATGTGATGTGATTAAATTTGTATTATGGGCAGTAGCTTTAGCATGTTTCTTGATTTTAATTAGGTTTATTTTCTTAATTCGTGGGGAACCGAAGGAGATGTTTAGATGCACTCGAAAGGCCATGAGTGTTATCTAGATGTTGAATTCATATTCCGATCTAATACATGTTGATTCACACGCGTTGTTGGTTTTGACATGTATTAATCAAAGGGTAAGAGTAATTATGGAAATTTACATGTCGATGTGAGATGGGTGACGCCATACTTGCTAACATGTTCCAATTCGACAATATGTGCTTATGTGCTTTTTGTGTTTAATTTACATGCGTTGTGTTGTTAAACCGATTAGTACCATGTTTAGGATTGCGCGCGTTTCGGATTCTAAATACTTATGATGTCTTGATAATTAGGATATGCTGCGTTGGCCCTAATTAAATTGGAGCTTAATTAATCTTGAAATCGTTATATGTTTGCTGCCCCTATTACTTGTTTTAATTTTATTGCATGTGTAATGAGATTTGTGTTTGGTGATTGTGTGAAAGGTGATGATCAATTGTATATAATAGATTAGGTTTTAAATTTCGTAAAAATCAGTAAATAATAGATAAAAATTTCGACAACCCCTTTTTATACAATGCTTTGTGTGATTGAAAGCCCTTGATTTCCCCGGATAGAACGATCCCTACTTGTCCTAACTACAATTGACAAAAGAAGGGTATTATTTGTATGAGATTGTTTTGCAGGTACAAATTGTGCACGCATGTGATCCCATCAGTTTTTGGCGCCGTTGCCGGGGAAATTTAATGATTTTGATTCATAAAGTGTTGTTTGTAACTTTGTATATTTGTAAATTATTTAATGTTTGCAATAGTTTTGGGATATGTATTAATAGGATTTTCGGAAGTGTAATAGTAAATAGGGTTTTCCTTTTCCGATTTTTATTTTTGTTTTTGGTTTTTGGTTTTTGTTCTTAATTGCCGATTTGTATGTTTTATTGTGATTGTTGTACACTTAGATAATTTCTAGGAAGATGGTAGTTTTTGTGTATGCTTGTAGTTTATTGTAGTTTCTAAAGTGTAACATGTAGGTGAAGCCTCTTTTGTTGATCATAACTGATGGAGGTGTTATCCAAGCATAAAATACCTGCAAAACAACTTCATACACATAATACCCTTCTTGTGTCGAGTGTAGTATTGACAAGTAGGGATCGTTCTATCCGGGGAAATCAAGGGCTTTCAATCACACAAAGTATTGCACAAAAAAGGGGGTATCAATTTTTATGTATAATTATCTACTGAATTTTTACTAAATTTATAAATCCTAAATTATATATTTACATGTGATCAACATCTTCCACACAATCACCAAACACAAATCTCATTATACATGCAACAAAATTAAAACAAGTAATAGGGGCAGCAGCAAATAACGAATTCAAAATCAACTAAGCTCCAATTTAATCAGGGCCAACGCAGCTTATCCTAATTATTCAAGACATCATAAGTATTTAGAACCCACAACGCGTGTAATCCTAAACATGGTACTAATCGGTTTAATAACACAACGCGTAGAAATTAAACACAAATAGCACATAAGCACATATTGTCGAATTGGAACATGTTAGCAAGTATGGCGTCACTCATCTCACATCGACATGTAAATTGTCATAATTACTCTAGCCCTTAGATAAATACATATTAAAATCCACAACGCGTGAGATCCAACATATATTAAATCGGCATATGAATTCAACACCTAGATAACACTCATGGCCTTTCGAATGTATCTAGACATCTCCTTCGGTTGCACACGAATTATGAAAATAAACCTAATTAAATTAAGAATATAAGCTAAAGCTACTGCCCATAACACAAATTTAATTAAATAGCATGCATAATTCGGCAATCATATACAAAATTCCCAAACATTTATAACAAAGATCCGAAGATCCCATATATAATTATCAATACCAAAAACAAATCCAGAAATTAAAGCATATTTCATAGACAAAAGTATGTTTAAATACAAAGAATCAAAAACCAAATAAATACAATCCAT
The DNA here is from genome assembly GCA_963682095.1 of Potentilla sterilis. Lineage (NCBI taxonomy): Eukaryota > Viridiplantae > Streptophyta > Magnoliopsida > Rosales > Rosaceae > Potentilla > Potentilla sterilis. The sequence goes on from OY821756.1 coordinate 32,379,053, forward strand.
GTTACAACCTTATGAAGATTCGGCAAGGATTGGTGAAGGATGAATTTTGGTGAATGATGAAGGTGGAATTCGGCAAAGGATTCTTGGTACAATTTCTGAAATTAAATGGGCAGAGGTTCGGCAAGGTTTTTGAGGGGAAGAGAAGATGATTTTCTGTGCAAAAGCCTTGGTATTTATAGAGGAAGTAACCTAGAGAAGCCAGCCACAAACAAAAACCGAATTGGTTTAGGTTTCCTTGATTTTCTGAATTCGGCAGAATGACCTCCGTGCATTGATTACGTCATAACTCTCTCTAGAAAATAGATATTGAGGTGATTCCAGTTGGGTTGGAAACTAGACTCCCGTAGCTTTCTATCATATAAGGCTCGAATTCTGATTCATTGTCAGCTGTCCGGGAGAGTCCGTGGAAGTTGAGAGACGTGCACAGGAATTTTCCCGAAATTAATCAGGATTTGTTGCGATTTTCTTCCTCTATTTTCTGCCGAAAATTCCCAAGATAATGGCTCAATAATTGAGCAATATCTCTTTAGGTTTTCCATGAATTAATTCAGCCAAAAATCTTGCACAAAGGATGGAATTCAGTCCACATTCGTAAGCCAAATCCATGTAGAACTCGGCTTGCTTCTTCTTTTCCATTCCGAAATTAATCTTTTCTTTTCTTTTTTAATTCAGCCAAATTCTTCATGGATCAATGCTTGATGGACTGAATAATGGACTAGGCTCATAACTCATTTGGACAATTTATCCAAGAGCTAGCCGTAGCTTTCCCTAGTTGAGCCAGGAAAGCATCCTTTGTATCTTCTTTTCCTGCTTGCATCAGGGAAACTTCTTTTCTTTTGTTCTTCGACTTCTTCCTTGAAAGGATGACTCTCTAATGCTCCAATATGTTCAGTAGCTCATCACTTACAACCTTGGACACGAAATTGTTGTAGAAAAATAGAAATCCTTCAAAACGGGCAGCAGGTTCTTCCTCTCGGCAGATCTGACCTTCTTGCATTCAAACCGGCATAACTCTCTACTTAGGAGAGCCTTTTCTGCGATTCCAGTTGCATATGAAACTAGACACACAGGGCTTTCCAACGGCGTATGGCACGTTCTCTGGTTCCAAGCGATGTGTCCCACAGAAATTCCGGAAGTCAGGACACAGTCCCAGGAAAATCCTGGTAGTCCCTGGATTGGTTTGCTCAAACTGCCAAGTTGCAGCCTTCATTTGGGTGACTTCCCGAACTCCGATTGATCTGAAATTTTGACACAATACACTTTAGCTTCCCATTTATATGCATACCAAATTTCAACAAATTTGGAAAAGGATAGATCAGTTTAGCACGAGCCTCAAAATCACGAAAAAGACATAAATTTCACTTTTTTGCTCAGATTTCTATACTTAGTCATTTTTCTGATTATTAAGCACACTTTCTCCAAAACTCTACCAACATGACGCTAAACTAAATTATGACTCTATCTTACAATAATAAGGGTTAAGCATTGGATAAATGGGGGTAAAAACATATTAAGAACGTCGCATTTTATGCTCCTATCAACTACCCCACACTTAGCCTTTGCTAGTCCCTTAGCAAAACAAATAAAAAGACTCAACACTACAGCCCCTAAATGATTGTCTCAGGATCTTTAAACACATAGCTTTCAAGTTACGCATTCAATGTAAGCACAATAATCCCAAGCGTCATAGACATTTATCATAGCATAAACAAGTAAGAAACGAAAATCATAAGCAATGACATGTTATGTTGATTCCATCCTCCTCACTAGGCATACTCTCTTCTTTTCACTCATGATATGGCAATATTCACTCCAAGTATATGCAAGAAAATAGATTAAGAGTTACAAAGAGTAACTTGCATATTTCATCAAATAAAGGCACTTTGTGAATAGATCTTTCAGGAAAAACTTCATATAACAACTATGTGCACCAATGAACCAAAGCCATATGCTCAACTCTTGACAAAAATCTCTACATACAAAGTTCACCTATTATTCGAATCATGAGAGATCTTACATGGGAAAATAGTGGGGCTAGGCATAACGAATTCGCATTTAGAATAGTGGTGAGAAAATGTCACCAAGACTTAGCAAAGCTCAATACTCCTTATGACTTCACTCAAAAGGGCCAAGTTTCAACTTGTTGGGCCCAAACTTCATTCTTTTCTTCCCCATAACATAGTGAATATGAACAAAGGTCAAGTATGATAATAATAGACCTTCAATTGTAAAACAAACTCCAAATTCACCACAAGATCTCAATCCAAGCATTTCTATTTTTCTTTTCATTTGCCGAAACTTTTTCTTTTTAATTTTTTTTTTATTTTCGGCACAAATTTTTTCTTTTATTTTCTGTCCGAATTTTCTTTTTATTTTCGGCAATCATGGTTTTTCATGCTTTTGGATTGGATCACCCCACACTTACTTCAAATCATCACTTCAAATAACAAATTCCAATTAAACTTTACCAAGTCTTGACAACAATGGTTAGGATAAACTGTTCTAAGCTCAAGGAAAGTGTATCATGGTGATGCAATAAATGGCTCAATGTCGGCTCAAGGGGGTTAAAACTAAGGAGTCCCACGACGGGCACAAATTAGGCATAAGCTTTATTTGGCATTGGTGGTAATCCTAACAAGATCATCTCAATCATATTCAAAATCAAGGCATGTTATGAATAATAGTCTCAAAAATCGTCAAAAGTGAGTTCTAGCATTCTAGAGTTCATTAAAATCTATGGCACATAGTCATTGAATAATCAAAGAATGATGAAGTTTTGAAAAATTCTGCCCATTTTTATCACTCATGAAGGAAAGTATATGGCAATCAAAGCTCACAAAGGTTATTATGGAACAAAATCAACCCAACATACATGCTTCTTACACAATTAAGTTCAAGTCTCAAATGTTCATACCAATCACAAAGTCCATGAAACTCACAATTATTTTCAAGATTATGCGAAACCATCATCTATGTATTAAAGATATAATCATCATAGACTATTTAGGGGCACTTAAGACTCAAAAATTAAAACACAAAAGCAACGAAATTTTTTAATTTTTCTGATTTTTCTGATTTTTTTATTTTATTTTCTTTTCTTTTATGACTCTAAACAAAAAACTTAAAACAAAAAACAAACATGTGAAACATGTATCCCTACCCCACACTTAGAAAATTACATTGTCCTCAATGTACACAAAAATTATGTAGTAATTTCCAAGCATTTGATAATTCACAAGTTCCACATTTATACAATTCAACCAAAAAGAGTTTAGGGATTTAGAAAATTCAAACTCTCGTAGACGGCTCCTTCACAATTTTGGTTGAAATGGGTTGCCTCCCATGCAGCGCTTAATGTTTATAGTCTACTCAGCCTAGACTCTTCTCCATATCATCAGGATCTTGGTGCGTCTCAGAATTGTATCTCCTCAATGGTGTGCTCCTTAAAAGGTTCGTAGTAAGGCTTAAGTCGATGACCATTCACCTTGAACGCTTTTCCTGTTTCAATACTTTGAATTTCTATAGCACCATGAGAAAACACATTAGTAACAATATAAGGACCAGCCCAACGAGAACGCAATTTTCCAGGAAATAATCTAAGACGAGAATGATACAACAAGACTTTTTGACCAATATGAAACTTTTTGCCTCTTATCATCTTGTCATGAACCAATTTCGTTTTCTCCTTGTAAATCCACGCAGCATCATATGCATCATTTCTGATTTCCTCAAGCTCGCTCAGCTGCAATTTCCTGTGAAGCTCCCAAAACCTTCAAGAATTATCTTTATCTCAAAGGCTTAAATTTCTCCTCATTTTCTTAGAATTTTAACAAATCATCAAGTTTCTTTCGATTTTTTACGTTCTCGAAATCCATCAAAATCAAACTTTTTATTCTTCTAGGGACCTCCTAATACCAACGGGAGTGAACTTTTAGGTCATATCATTAATTTTACCTCATTTTTCTTTGCATTTAACCCTAATTTTTAACAAGTAGTTAAGGATCGTAAGTGAAGTGAGGTTCTTTGAAATCTGCCAAAACCCAACTTTTTTTCTTCTAGACACTTTCCAAAACCTACAAGAATGATATTTTTATTAATGGCTTCAATTTCACCCCATTTTTCTTAGATATTTAACAAATCATCAAGTTTCTTTCGATTTTTGACTTTTCCGAAATCCACTGAAACACAACTCTTCATTCTTCTAGGGACCTACTAATACTAACGGGAGTGAACTTTTAGGTCATATCATTAATTTTACCTCATTTTTCTTTATATTTTTTCCATAACTTTTAACAAGTTGTTAATGATCGTAAGTGAATTGAGATTCTTTTAAATCCACCAAAACCCAACTTTTTAGTCTTTTATGAACCTCCCAAACCCTACAAGAATGATATTTTTCTTAAAGGCCTAAATTTCACCTTATCTTTCTAGAAATTTTAAAAAATAATCAAGTCTCGGTCGATTTTTTACGTTCTCGAAATCCACCAAAACCCAACTTGTTATTCTCCTAGGGACCCCCGACACCAACGGGTGTGAACTTTTAGGTCATATCACTAATTTTACCTCATTTTTCTTTGCATTTTCCCCTCAATTTTAACATGTAGTTAAAGATCGTAAGTGAATAGAGAGTCTTTTATATCCACCGAAACCAAAATTTTTGTCTTTTAGGGACCTCCCAAAACCTACAAGAATTATCTTTTTCTTAATGGCTTCAATTTCACCTCATTTTTCGTAAAATTTTAAAAAAATTATCAAGTTTCTTTGGATTTTTGACGTTCTCTAAATCCACCGAAACGCAACTTTTTATTTTTCTAGGGACATCCTAATACCAACAGGAGTGAAATTTTAGGTCATATCATTAATTTTACCTCATTTTTCTTTGCATTTCCCCTATTTTTGAACAAGTAGTTAAGAATCGTAAGTGAATTGAGGTTCTTTTAAATCCATAAAAACCCAAATTTTTATACTTCTAGGCACCGTCCAAAACCTAAAAGAATGATATTTTTATTAATGGCTTCAATTTCACCCCATTTTTCTTAGATATTTAACAAATCATCAAGTTTCTTTCGATTTTTGACTTTCCCGAAATCCACTGAAAACCCAACTGATGGAATTGTTATCCAAGCACATTGTACCTGCAAAACAACTTCATACACATATATTACCCTTCTTGTGTCATCGTTAGTATAGGACAAGTAGGGATCGTTCAATCCGGGGAAATTAAGGGCATTCAATCACATAAATCATTACAAAATCAAATAGGGGGTTTAATATTTGAATCTATATCCTACTGAATTTTACGAAATTAAATCCTAAATTAAATATATACAATTGATCAACATCTTTCACACAATACACAACATACAAAACTCACATAACACATAACAAATCGCACAAGAGATCAAAGTATCAAATCGGCATGCTCACAAATTCCATTCTAGTTCCAATTTAATTAGAGCCTTCGTGGTTATTCTAATTATTCAAAACTCCACAACTATTTAGAACCAGCTTCGTGCACAATCCTAAACATAGTGCTAATTAGTTTAAAGAAACTTCGTGTAGAAATTAAACCAAGAAACACATACGCACAATGAGTCGAATTGGAAACATATTAGCAAGTATGGCGTCACCTCATCTCACATCGATATGTAAATTTTCAGAATTACTCTAGCCCAAAAAAACCAACACAAGATCAATCAACTTCATGTATAACAAACCTCATGTTTTAATTCGGCAAGTGAAACCAATTACACAAGAAACAATCATGATCATTAACTGCCCTCATGCATCGATTTATACGCATATGAATTCTGAAAATAAACCAAAATATGAACAAGATTACATGCGAATTCAACACATCAAAACCCTGATTAATTCGTTACATGTTAAGTTCAGAAATTAAACAAATAGAAAACAAAACACATAACAGAATTTCGGAAGTCTAAAGTAAAATTAATAAAACCAACAAAGCATCCACAGATCCTTACAGACTTTATAGACAAAGTTAAGTAATTATACAGAAAAATACAAGCCATGAGAGATGAGTGAATCACACTTTAAAAGAAACCTTGGAGAAGCTTCGGCAAAAGATGATTCGGTGGAGATGAAAACTTGCAAACTTGATGGACAATGGTGGTGGAATCATCTTATATTTTTATTTGGAAGTGTGGTGCTAAATGGACAGAGTTTTAGCTATGTAAAAGTGAGAGAGAAGAGATGATTTTCTGTGCAAAAATCGTCCTATATATAGAAGCAAAGGGTCGGCAGCAACTAGGGTTCTCAAAACCTAGTTTTTCTCAAACTGAGCAAAGGGTCGGCAGATTTGACCTTCGAGGGAAGATTACGGAATATGGTGATGCTAGTTGGGTTGGAAAATAGACTCCCGTAGCTTTCCATCCATATATGGCACATCATCAGGTTCGAAGTGAGCTATCCGGGAGAGTCCGTGGAAGTTTGATGACGTGCACAGGAATTCTGCCGAAAAATCATCAAGATAATACTGAATAGTTGAACAATATCTCCTTAGGTTTTCTATGAATTCGAAAAAACTCGGTTTAGGATTTGCTGATTTTCCAATTCGAAAAAAATCACTTTCTTTTCTTCATTAAATCAGCCGAATTTTTCTTGGATCATTACTTCATGGACTTGTTGATGGACTAAGCTCATTCCAAGTTGGACAATTTATCCAAGAGCCAGCCGTAGCTTTCCCTAGTTGGGCCGGGAAAGCTTCTTCTTTACGTCTTCTTTTCCTGCTTGCATTAGGGAAGCTTCTTTTCCTTTGTTCTTCGATTTTCTCCTTGCTAGGATGACTCCCTAATGATCCATTATTTTCCGTAGCTCTTCAATGATGACCTTGGATAAGAACTAGTTGAAGAAAAACCAAAATCTCTCAAAACGGACAGTAAGTTTTCTCTCTCAGCAGGCTTGACCTCCGTGCATTCAAACAGGTATAACTTTGTTTTCAGGAAAGATTTTGCTGCGATTCTAATTACATATGAAACTAGACACACAGAGATTTCCATCAATATGTGATTCGCCTTCTAGTTCCTTGTGAATCGTCGGGAATAAATTCGGGAAGTTGAGTGACGTGCACTGAAATCTGCTGAAGTTTCTGGATTTGCATCCGACTTGAACTTGTGATTCTTTGCATCTTATTTTGATCCAATTTCAGTGATTCCTTGCCTTGCTCAATCTTATATGTGTCAACTGCATATGAGAGAAGAAAAATCTATCAAAAGCAAAATTTATGTTTTATAGATTCAATAAAATATCTCAGAGACTTTTCGAATAGGCTTTTGATAATTTATGTCCAAATTCTTCTATTTAAGCACATTCTCACATTAAACTCAACCAAAACTCAAGACTCAATTACATGACTCTATCTTACAACAATAAGGGTTAATCATTTGATAAATAGGGGTAAAAACATATTAAGAACGTCGCATTTTATGCTCCTATCACCAACTCTTCATTCTTCTAGGGATCTACTAATACCAACGGGAGTGAACTTTTAGGTCATATCATTAATTTAGCTCATTTTTCTTTGTATCTTATCCATAATTTTTAACAAGTTGTTAAGGATCGTAAGTGAATTGAGGTTCTTTTAAATCCACCAAAACCCAACTTTTTAGTCTTCTAGGGACCTTCCAAACCCTACAAGGATGATATTTTTCATAAAGGCTTAAATTTCACCTCAACTTTCTAGAAATTTTAAAAAATCATCAGGTCTCGGTATATTTTTTACATTCTCGAAATCCACCGAAACCCAACTTGTTATTCTCCTAGGGACCCCCGAACACCAACGGGTGTGAACTTTTAGGTCATATCACTAATTTTACCTCATTTTTCTTTGCATTTTCCCCTAAATTTTAACATGTAGTCAAAGATCATAAGTGAGTTGAGATTCTTTTATATCCACCAAAACGAAAATTTTTGTCTTCTAGGGACCTCCCAAAACCTACAAGAATGATATTTTTCTTAATAGCTTAAATTTCACCTCATTTTCGTAGAATGTAAAAAAATCATCAAGTTTCTTTGGATTTTTGACGTTCTCGAAATCCACCGAAACGCAATGTTTTATTTTTCTAGGGACTTCCTAACACCAATAGAAGTGAACTTTTAGGTCATATCATTAATTTTACCTCATTTTTCTTTGTATTTTCTCCTAATTTTTAATAAGTAGTTAAGGATCGTAAGTGAATTGAGGTTCTTTTAAATCCACCAAAACCCAATTTTGTTTTCTTCTAGGGACCTCTCAAAACCTACAAGAATGATCTTTTAACACATTGCTTCAATTTCACCTCATTTTTCTTGGAATTTTAATAAATCATCAAGTTTCGGTAGAGATTTGACATTCTCAAAATCTCCAAAACCCAACTTTTTATTCTTCTAGGGACCTCCTAATACCTACGGGAGTGAACTTTTAAGTTGTATAATTAATTTGCCCTAATTTTTCTTTGCATTTTCCATAATTTTTAAGAAGTAATGAAGGACCGTAAGTGAATGGAGATTCTTTAAATCCATCATAACCCAACTTTTTTGTTCTTTTAGGAACCTCCTAAAACGTATTAAAATTATCTTTTAACTCATTGCTTTAATTTCACCTCATTTTTCTTGAAATTTTAATAAATCATCAGATTTCGGTCAATTTTTTACGTTCTCGAAATCCACTAAAACACAACTTTTTATTCTTCAAGAGACCTACTAATCCAGCGAAAGTGAGCTTTTAAATCATTCCTTTAATTTTCCCTCATTTTTCTTTGTATTTTTCTTTGCTGTTGTCTATAATTGTTAACTAATAGTTAAGGATTGTAAGTGATTTAAGTTTCTTTAAATCCACCAAACCCTACTTTGTTGTTCTTCTAGGGACCTCGTAACACTTACAGGAATGATATTTTAACTCATTGCGTTAATTTTACCTCATTTTTCTTGGAATATTAACAAATAATCAAGAATCGGTTGAGATTTGACATTTACGAAATCCATCCAAACTCACTTTTTTAATCTTCTAGGGACCTCCTTATGCCAACAAGAGTGAACTTTTAAATCATTCCTTGAATTTTCTCTCAATTTTCTTTACATTTTACTCTCATTTTTAACAAGCTAGTTATGGATCGTAAGTGATTTGAGGTTCTTTAAATTAACCAAAACTCAACTTTGTTGTTCTTCTAGGTACCTCCCAATCCCTACAAGAATGATCTTTTAACTCATTGCTTCTAGTTTACCTTATTTTTCTTGGAATTTGAAAAAATAATCAACAATCGGCCAAAATTTAATGTTCTCGAAATCAACAAAAATCCACTTTTTTATTCTTCTAGGGTCTTGTTAGTACCAACGAGAGCAAATTTTTAACTTATTCCTTCTCGCTCAATTGTCTTTGCAGTTTTCTTTAATTTTTAACAAGCAGCTATGGATCGAAAGTGATTTGAGGTTCTTTAAATTCATCGAAACCCAAATTTTTTGTTCTTCTAGGGACCTGTCAATAGCTGCAAGAATGATCTAGTAATTCATTGCTTCAATTTATCTCGATTTTCTTTGAATTTTAACAAATAATTAAGAATCGGCCGAGATTTGGAGTTCTCCAAATCCACCAGAACCGAACTTTTTACTTTTCTAAGGACCTCCTTATACTAACAAAAGTTTCACTCATTCTCTTCAATTTTTCCTCATTTTGCTTTGCATTTTTCTCTAATTTTTAACATGTATTTAAATATCCTAGGTGATTTGAAATTTTTTAAGTCCACCAAAACCGAACTATTTTGTTCTTCTTGCGATTTCCAATAGCTGCAAGACTGGTCTATTGACTCATTGCTTCAATTTTAACAAATAATCAAGAAATCAACCGAAGTTTCACGTTCTCCAAATCCTCTAAAGCACGACATTTTATTCTTTTAGGGACTTCCTAATACCAATGAGAGTGAACTTCTAACTCACTCCTTCAATTGTCTGATGGAATTATTATCCAAGCACATTGTACCTGCAAAACAACTTCATACATATATTACCATTCTTGTGTCATCGTTAGTATAGGACAAGTAGGGATCGTTCAATCCGGTGAAATCAAGGGTTTTCAATCACATAAAGCATTACAAAATCATATTGGGGGTATCGAAAATATATCTAAAACATACTGAATTTTACGAAAAATAAAACCTAAATTATTATATACACATGATCAACATCTTTCACACAATACACATCACATAAAACTCACATAACATGTAACAAATCAAATTACGAAAACATGGCAGCAATATCTTCACCAATTTTATGTTAGTTTAGTTCCAATTTAATTAGAGCCATTCGTGGTTCATCTAATCATTCAAAACTCCTCAATTATTTAGAACTAGCTTCGTGCATAATCCTAAACATAGTGTTAATCAGTTTAAAGACACTTCGTGTAGAAATTAAACCAAGAAACACATAAGCACAATGAGTTGAATTGGAAACAAGTAACAAGTATGGCGTCACCTCACCTTATTATCATGCATATTTTCTGAATTACTCTAACCGTTGGAACCAATACAAGATAAATCAACTTCGTGTATAACTTACCTCATATCATGTTCAGCAACATGAAGCATATACTCAAGGATCGGCCATGGCCTAGGCTGCCCTCAAGCATACAACTTGTTATGCATACGAATTCAGAAAATAAACCAAACAAAATCATCAAACCATGCGACATACTTACTGCCCTATTATCATACATATAATTCGTCACACACCATGTTCATCAATTAAACAAATAGAAAACCAAAACACATAACAGAATTTCAGAAATCTAAAGTTAAATTAATAAAACGAAATAAGCATCCACAAATCTTTACAAACTTCATAGACAAAGTTAAGTTATTATACAGAAAATTACAAGCCATGAGAGAAGAGTGAATCAAACTTTAAAAGAAACCTTGAAGAGACTTCGGCAAGAGATGGATTCAATGGTGATGGAATGGTGCGATTATATGGAAAAGTGGTGATTCGGCTTGTATATTTTTTTTATGGATTTGTGGTGCTATTTTGATAGAGCTTTGGCTTGTGAAAGTGAGAGAGAGAAGATGATTTTCTGTGTAAAAATCGTGTTATATATAGAGGCAAAGGGTCGGCAGCAACTAGGATTCACAAAACCTAGTTTTTCTCAAACTTATCATGTTGGCAGATTTGACCTTCGAGTGAAGATTACAGAATATATTTCTCTAGAAAATAGATATGAAGGTGATTCCAATTGGGTTGGAAACTAGACTCCCGTAGCTTTCCATCCATATAGTACTTGTCATCTGATTCAAAGTGAGCTGTCCACGAGAGTCCGTGGAAGTTGGATGACGTGCACAAGAAATCTGCCGAATTTAATCAAGATTCTTTTTCTTTCTCTTGTTATCCGAATTCTTTTCTTCTAGACTCTTCTTGGCCTGATATTGGACTTGAATCTTCTCATTAAGTTAGTATGGACATGTCCAACAAGTCTTTAGGTCCATTACAGCTGATCCATGCTTCAAAAATCCAAAGGAAAGCTTTCCTGATGCAACTGGGAAACTACAGTTTCTCGGCAGATTTGACCTTGCTTCAATAAATCCGGCATAACTCCTTTCTCAGTGCTCCGACTGATGTGATTCCAAGTCCTGGAGAAACTAGACTCATAGGGTTTTCCATCCATATAAGACACATCCTCTGGTTCTAAGTGATGTGTTGTACATAAGTCTTGGAATTCAGAACACAGTCCCAGGAAAATCCTGGTAGTCCCTGGATCGTTCTGCTCAAACTGCCAAGTTGCAGCCATCTTTTGGGTGATTTCCCGAACTCCAATTGATTTAAAGTTTTAACACAATACACTCCAGCTTACCAACTATATGCCTGCCAAATTTCATCAAATTTGGAAAAGAATAAGTCAGTTTAACACAAGCCTCAAAATCACGAAAACAACATATTTTGCAATTTTTTCTCAGATTTCTATACTTAGTCGTTTTTCTGACAATTAAGCACATTTTCGCCAAACTCTACCAAAACGACACTAAACTATATTATGACTCTATCTTACATAAAATAGACTTAACAAAGCACAAATAAGGGATAATAACACATTAATATCGTCGCACATTGTGCTCCAATCATTGTCGCTCTTTTTTCTTTGTATTTTTCTTTATTTGTAACAAGCAATTATAGATTTTAAGTGATTTGAGGTTCTTTAAATGCACCAAAACCCAACTGTTTACTATTTTTATTACGTAGAACACTTTTCCATCTCGAAAAAGGTAGAGCCGAAACATCTGAGTTCTTAACTCGTAACTGGACGCTAGAACTTCTGATAAGCATCGATGCACGACTGAATAGGTATAACCCACATAGCTATTACATACACAAGGACAACGTCCTAGGAGGTCGATATACTCCAAGCATAGTCTAAAAGATACAACTCAAAACCTGGAATGCACTTTACATACTTAATAATTGGATTAGCCCCAGGGAGTAAACGATGGGGATCCACTATAGTCGGGCCATCACTTGGAGGTTCTAAGCATTACCAAACATATAAAATAACAGAAGAGAGTAGTACTCTACAGAGGACATAACAAGACACCAAAACATATGGCTCACACACTTAATGAACACACTAGAATCTAAGAGTATATGATGGAAATCCGTCGCGGTTGGACCATCACTCAACAAATACTAGGCGTTATCAAGTATAAAAGATAACACGAGACAAGGGATGAAAGGACGTAATGCTCCGATACCAAATTGACAGAACCCGTCCCGAATTTCACCGTGAAAACCAGATGAGCCTTGCAGGGACCACCGTAATACTAACTCTACCGATAAATCGATAAAGTCAACTTTAGGACGAACAATCCTAAAACCTGCAACAGACAAATACACCTCTAAATCGAGTTCCAACCTCAACACGTAGAGTCATCTACTCCCTAAATCACAACCATGTCTACAAATAAACACAAAATCAATATAAACTAATAGTCACTTGGCTCACAGGTAATCATAGCAGCCTAGTATAATGGACTTTAAATAATACCAAACACGCAAGTAAAGAATCGTCAGATCCCACCTTACGGAAGCAACAACGGTGACTATGTCTCGACTCTGAGTACTCTTGACCTCTAATAACTAATTTGCATACTGGGCAAGTTAAAACAAATGTCTCAGGGGAAAGTAAATTAAAAAAGTTAGCGTGAGTGGATAAAAACAAATTAATATAATACATTAGATTAAAGTATTATATTACTTTCCTGTTATATTATAAGTAAAAACCACGATGCATGTATTTTAATAAAATGACCAACGTTTCAGAAAAATCATGGTTATAAATCAGCCTCCTAATACCCACAAGAATAATATTTTACTCATTTTTCTTTGCATTTATCTTTGACATTAAAAAAATAGTTAAAATCGGACTATTTTTTAAGGTTTATAAGATCCGCCAAAACCAAAGTTTTTGTACTTCTAGGGACCTCCTAATACCCACAAGAGTGATTTTTTTATTAATTACTTCTATTTTCCCCATTTTTCTTTAAATTTTAACAAATAATTAAAAACCAGACGAGATTTGAGGTTTATTAATCCCGCCGAAACCCAACTTGTTGGTTTTCTAGTCAACTCCTAACACCCACAAGAGTTCTAGGGACCTTCTAATACCCATAAGAGTGATCTTCTAACTCATTGATGTAATTTTCCTCATTTTGTGTTGGAATTTTAACAAGCAATTATGAATAGGACGAGTTTTGATATTCTCTAAATCCTCCAAAATCTATCTTTTGGTTCTTGAAGGGATCCTAATACCCTATAGAGCGGTCTTTTTACTCATTGCTTCTATTTTTTCTCAGTTATGTTTGCATTTTTCTTTGAATTGTAAGTAGATAAAAGTCAGACTAGTTTTTAGGTTCATTGAATCCGCCAAAACCTAATTTTTTGTAATTTTAGGGACCTCCTAATACACACGAGAGTGATTTTTTTAACACATTGTTTCTATGTTCCCCCATTTTTCTTTGCTTTTTTCTTTGAATTTTAACATGTAGTTAAAAATCGAACGAGTTCTGAGGTGCATTGAATCCGCCAAAACCCCACTTCGCGTTTCTTTAGAGACTTCCTAATACCCACAAGAGTGATCTTTTTACTTATTGCTTCTATTTTCACCCTACTTTTGTTTGCATTTTTCTTCAAGTTTTAACAAGTAGATCAAAATTGGACGAATTTTGAGATTCATATGAGGTTCATTGAATCTGCCAAAACCCATGTTTTTTTTACTTCTAGAGACCTTCTAATACCTACACCCTCAAACGTGTTTTGAGATTCATTGAATGAGCCAAAATCAAACTTTTTGTACTTCTAGCCCCTCCTAATACTCACAAGAGTAATCTTTCTACTCATTGTTTCTATTTTCCCACATTTTTCTTTGTTGCATTTTTCTTTGAATCTTAACCAGTTTAGAATCGGACGGTTCGTTAACTATGTCAAAACCCAAATTCTTGATCTTTTGAATTTTCAGAATTCGTCATTTGCCATGGAGAATGGACAATGATATGACAAAGTAATTAAGGGTTTTCTCTACTTTCTATAATTTTCAAGTATACTCTACCACAAGCTTATTACCATGTTACTTAATACAACACAAACATAGAATTTTATTTCCTACTTTCTACAGCGTCTACTCCTTCAAAGTAAACTAACTAAAAAACTAAAGGTGAAATACAAGTGACGGGACACAAAGAATAAAAACAAAACCAAAACTTACAAACAAAAAATGAAACTAACACCTGCATAACAATTAGATCGCCTGCACTATCCGAGTTGGCTAATGTGGTCCATCAACTCCAAAGTGTTTTGCCATCGATCTTGATTAGAGAAATTCCGACTTCATTGGGACGCAAGATGTGTTTTGAGAAGAATACAGAACCCCACTTGCCAAACTATCATTGCATTTGATGTGCAGGTGGGGGGAGGACATGGTTTACAAGCTCTTCATTTACTTTCACTGGAAGTGGTGGCATCTGCTTCATTACGTCTGGCAAGTCATTCAAGCTGTAGACAAATTGGTGAAAAAAATAGAAATTAAATATGCACATAGATAGCAGAAGTTTGAACAAAATTCTCATATAATTGTCAACTATAATCTATTATAGGCACCTCCTTCTCACATTCAACTCATAACTTGTAATGGATCAGACAGTGGGACAAGTACAGATCTAGCTAGCAATGAAATTGCATCTATAATTGCTCCTGAGAGGGTACTTCTAGGAATATTCAACTATCACAAAAACGCAATATGAACTTCAATAACATTCAACAATTTCACATTATAACTGGAACAACTTGCAAATTGCATATGAAATGCTAATACAATGGAATCATTTTAGACTGTATACTTCTGTTTATATCGTATTCAATTGATTCAGAACAAACCAAAAAAGAACATACTATTCAGGAGATCACTAAAGAAATTGAGGTGACATTTGTGATTGCAAACTGGAAAAGGCCAATCTGTATGAGCGTGTGCAGTCAGCATCTGGTTGTCTGACAAGATTATATTTATACAGTTTACGCAAGTAGATTTGCTCATTCGGTTCTTTTCTACATCAACTAATATCATCAAATAAAAAGGATGGACCCACAAACAAAAAAATGGGCCACTTCTGTTAATGGCCTATCAATTTAACACAGGTAAATATTTATATAGATGAGAGAATTAAGGGAAAATTTCCGGCAAACAATAGCAAGTAAAATCATCAGACAGTTGATACATGCAATAGGTGAACAAAAAGAAATAATAAATATTAAAACAATATTAAAAACAAAGAAAAAGAATGTCCATAGTGCGTTTAGGCAGCTGTCAACTGATATTATTTGCACTTAAAATGGACAAGGAAAAGGAGGCAAAGGTTACAACATACTCATTCATAATTTTGAGGATGTTATCTCGAGCCTGGCAGAAGAGGTTGATGTTCTCCTGTATCTAAAAAGACAAGGAAATTAAATTGGTTAGATTATGGGCACCAAGAATGTGCGTATATGGATTATCTTCTGGACAAATCTACACTGCAACTTCTGGCTTTTGATTGTTTACTGTTACTATCATTATTACTACTATAATGGGTTTGTGGTATCTATGAATGCCAAGAAAAACAGAAAGAACTGATGATCTATAGACAGAACTTGATGTTCCTATCTGTCACTAAACCCTACCTTTAAAAAGATTATTCTCTTGGTTTTTAGACATGCAAAAGTTTAAGTTACGTGTCATAGCTTTGATAAGAGAAATAAAATATGTGAAATGATCCAACTCATCAACCAAAGCACTGAGCCATCTACTGGAAAGATTACAGCATGCGATCCAAGCTATATCAGTTATGTTTGAAAGACAAAAAAACAAAATGTGAAGGACAAAACTACAACACTTAAGTGCCTGTTCGGTAACGATTTTAAAAACGAATGTCAAAAACAAGTTTTTAAAATGAACATTAGAAACCGAAAATGTTATCAAAATAAAGTTTTCACGTTTCCTTTGTAAAAGTAAAAAATATCAATTTTCAATTTCTACGTCTTTAAAAATAATTTAATGAACACGTTTTCACCCTATTTTCAATTTCGAATATAAAAATATGGGCTTAAAAACAGAAGAGGTTACCGAACACCACCTTAACCTTACCTCAACGAGATACTTTAACAATTACTTGGTGTCTGGTGGGTTATCTAAAAACAACAATTTGAGTTTGAGTTTCTAATAGCTAAAACTGTGAGATAAAAAGATACATATATAACAAAATGATTAGCTCTACCTGGAAAGCTTGAAGATTGGCGGAAATTTGATTCAAGGCTTGTGCATTCTGCTCCAGAAGGTCACCTGTAACCCCACCAATTGCTGCAAAGAGAGCAAGAAATTCTAAACAAACCATTACGAGCAAATGACGCTCCATAATAGAATTGCAAAGCTAGGGACATAAGTGGAATTAATGTATGTTCTAATCACAAATAAGCTAGGGATATGGATTTTTACTAAAGAACTTCATGTCATACATATGCATAACCAGTTGAGACATATTTGACTAAATTCTATGATGCTATGTTTACGAAGTAAGATGTTCATATCTTCAAAGCTGCATATTCTCACTCAAAACAAAAGTTTCTAAAGGGATGGAGCACGTAAGGACTTCCCCAGACTATCTGTCATATATCATCCGAGCAATATTAGAAGGTCCAATTTAAACCCAGATCATACCTGCAATATAATAGATTCAAGACCCATGGTTTGATTTTCAATAGGAGTGGGAAAATGTAGCAGCTCAGAAAAAGCAGCCGCACTTGCTGGCAAGGTGAGTAAGGGAATTCGTTTCAAAGAGTGAGGTTCTACCTCTGTTTGATTTTCTTAGTTCCTGTGTTTCATTGTATTTTCTTTACTGCCCATTCTAAGAAAAGCACAACTGGATGAATACGACAGTTGAGATCCAGACTAACTACAGAACCATTGTCAAGTCATGACATCCTTGTGGATCAAAATGAGCTTTGGACAATCCAAATTCTTGTGTTTTCTTCGTGGTGTCGGTAGAAAAAGACATGGTCTAATAGCATAAGTGGAAGGAAAAGTGTAAATTTTATGGTAACCTTACATAAAATTAGGTTAACTATGAATTCCCATACACCAAGATATAAAACATAAACTTGGGTACACAAATCTCATTCCCAACCAAATATATATACACAACGTCAATAACATCATTAAGTGCTATCCCATTACTCATCTGTGAAAGAGTAATTCAGTAATGTCTTTTTCATTATCTCTCACCTTCTGACTCTCCCTACTAAATCACCCTTTTCTGGAATTCTCTCCTACATGGCAGCACCAATGCTATCTCCTTCACCTCCAAACCCCACTTCTAATCCTACCAAAACTCAACCCCACTTCTAATTCCACCAAAACCTAATCCTAATTCCAATTCTAATCCTGGCCTCATCCCCACCACCGATTTCACTACCACAACCCATACGCCCATCGCCACCTCCAATGACATGTCCAGAAAACCCAAAACCATAAAAGGGGTACCTTGGGCTTGGCTTGAGTATATACAAATATCTATATGTGGCTTTTTTTTTCTTTGCAGATGTATAAATATCCATTTGTTTGCAGAAATGGGAGAGGGAAGAAGAGAGCAATTGATGAGACAGTTTTGGCAGAGAAGCTTGGGGACTGAAGGGAGTAAGGGCGGATAGAGAAAGCTGAGTGTATACAGTAAGAAGGAAAAAGCTGGGTGCTGAAGGACCAAATTACCCCTCAAATTAGGCTAGGTGGCACCGAAAGTAACACCGTCATTGACGTTGTGTCTACATACTGGGTCGATTATCATACTTCATGTACCAAAATGCTGGATTTAAAACTTGACATATATTATTAGTGGCATTTAGTTGATGTACTGTTTGTAAAAAATTCCCAAACTGAAATTACAAAACTTGGAAGCCAACGGCTTAATGAATCAAATATTCAATTTGACTTTAAGTTTGCAGGAATAATAAGGGACGCATGAGACTGGTGGTTTAGATTATCTCGCCTTATCTTTTAAGTGAAGGGTATCTACATTTTTCACAAGTGCAGAAACCCTTGCTAGTCAAGAACAGTTACATTGTGAAAACACTAAAATATCCCAAAATGGATGTAGCACAAATTGAGTGAACTATACCAACCAGTTCCTGTTGATCCAAATTTCAGTGGAAATGAGTGTGGTAGGTAGAGACTTTTTCCTAGAAAACACAACTGGTTTGATAATGGAGAGATCTTCTGTGTTGGCAATCTTTTAAGTTGACCCAACGGAGAAAACTAGGTTGATTTTGGAGATAGAAAGGAGTAAGTTGTGGCTCTTTGGCGACTGAAACTGATTTCCGGACGTCCCTTTGGGCGTCGATAAGTTCTAAGTCTAGAGATTAATTATTTTCATGTAATTTCCTAATTTTTTGGTTTTAGATAGCTTGTAGCTATAAAGTTCTCTAGCTTCCAAGTGCGTGTCTCCTGCATTGGATTGCTTATACTGTGACCTTAAATTAAAGTGTATCCTACTCGAGAAACAAAATTTAAATTTCTCAAATAATATTTGACTAACTAGGACTACATTGACAACATGTATTCCTTCGTCAAATACCCACTAGGAAACAAGGGTGTACTGTGTTTTCTGGTTTCTGTAAACTATTTGTAAATGACAGAATTTAAAAAGTTCATACCAAGTTGATATTACTATTTGTTCTAAAAACCATTGATTTTAGTCAGACTTTTTACTGATTCATCAGATCTAAATAGCCTTATTATTAATGACTTATAAGTGAACATGTTGGGTATCAGAAAACATTGATATCAAGATTAGAAAAAAGACAACAAAATACAGCAACAAGAGATGGGGAATCAACCTCGCGGAGGGAGTCTATCATAGACTTCTTCCAAATCTTAGGTCACGTGGGTTGAAAGTTATTGGAGTTCATATTATAAACACTACAGAAGCCCATAATTATGCATGAGGTTCTAATTCCTCAAGTATGAACGATATCTTGAATACCTTTGGACAAAATACATGTTACTCCCTATACTATGCACCAAAGAAATTTTGTCAAACAATCCTAATCTTTCATTTGTCAACATTATAGTCCATTCCGTCAAATCTATTATAGGCAAACATTGGATGTTAATGTGACCAAAATGCCCCTGTTGAAATTCTTTTTTATTTTTCCCTCTTTCAAATTTTTGTTTTATATATGTATATATATCAGGCCCCTTCCACTAAGAGATATCCCTTATTTTGCCCATTTTAAGGGATCGATCATTTAACATACTTTTCGATCATATTATAATCTCCACCGTTCAACTATCATGTTTATATGAGTAGATCATATCTGGAAATTTTCATTCAATTTGATAATCATTAGAACATTCAAAATTGAAATTTACAAATAAAAACATGAACGGTTCAACTTTAACAGATTTCATACGTCCATTGATTTCATCTAGTTAGATGCCTTAACGATCACCATTTTGGCTAAAAATATACAAGATTGATCTACACATACAAACCTAGTAATTGAACGGTAGAGATGTTAAAATATGATAAAAAAGTTGGGTCTAATAACCGATCCCGTAAAATGGACAAAATAAGGGATCCCTTTGTGGAAGGGCTATATATATATATATATATAACCCAGAAAGTAGAACAACAATATCAAATAAAAAAAAAGGAGATGAAAAAAAGCAGAAGAGAAATAAAAAATATATTGATTTTAAACAGGGGCATTTTCGTCATTTTATAAATTTAATGCAATATTTTGGTTGTCGTGTAACGGAATAGACTAAAGTTTTTGACACATGAGATTAGGGATGTTTCAGTTTAATTGAAAACTTAAGAAAAAACTGTTTTTCAGTACATAGTATTAGGGGTAACAAGTATTTTGTCCATTCATTTTTAAAATTCATAATTGAATAGCCCTAGACTTTAAAAGAATTCATTGCCTTTCAAGATCCTGATTGAATACCGTAGGACTTTCGGACTGTTAAAGGTCTATATTTAATATTTAATACACCTAAACTTTTAATTCCACAGATTTTTGTGATGTGAAGTTCCACGAGTTCCATCTATATTAACTAACATTACGCCCACAAACACATGTTCTTAGAAATAAGGAAAATGCACATTAAAATCCATGGCAGATATATCACCCGCTTGAAACAAATCAACATACATTGACTAGAAATTAGTAAAATATCACGAATAAGTTGATAAAAAAAAAATGCATGCAAGACTAGGAGTGTGTTCATAAGATTGAGCAAACAACGTAGGAAATGTAGGATTTAAGCACAGACATGCTGCACTTTGGTAATAAACATGTTCAGAGCACTTCCAGAACTATATAACCTCACCTTTGTATGAGACGCCATCATCATTGTCCATAGATATCATCGGAGGAGCATAGGGAGCTACATTGGGTCGGGTTGTAAAGTGTGACGGCTTTGCTGAAGTATCAACTACTCTTTCCTGAGTAATACAACTACAAATTAGAGGCTACAACAT
The DNA here is from genome assembly GCA_963682095.1 of Potentilla sterilis. Classification (NCBI taxonomy): domain Eukaryota; kingdom Viridiplantae; phylum Streptophyta; class Magnoliopsida; order Rosales; family Rosaceae; genus Potentilla; species Potentilla sterilis. The sequence goes on from OY821756.1 coordinate 32,400,094, forward strand.
CATTTATACAGGCACGGTTTAACAAAAGACAAATACAAGGATTACATCCAACTTTTTCTTTCCCAGTAAGGGAGAGAGGACAAAATGGAATCATGCCTCCTGCCGCAAAAAGAAGACTTAGCAACTGTTAGGTCCGTACAGCAATTGAATGTAATGCAGTTTGACAACATCATATCAGCAAACGGAGGACCAGAATACTAGAGGGCAATCCATAATGCTATTTCATGAAATCCAAAATGAGTAACAGATTCAGCCCAGGGTTTACCAACCGTGGTGGTGTAATCCTGCAGTTAAATTGGTTCGGTTTTTAAAACCTTCGATTTTTAATTTGCTTCACTTTCTTGTCATCCGGCACTTCCTTGAGATCGAATACCCTCTCAATGATATTCAACAATCAATGAACTTATCAACTTGTAAGCTACCATAAAATTCTGGTATTTCAAGCTTGAAGTTCATCTCCCACCTTCGATCATCCCGAACATGTGGCTCCTGAAGCGGAGCGCGCCCATGAAACGGGTTCTCAGATCCTGCGTCTGAGTCATCATTTCCCTCAGCAGACCTTGCGACCTCTAAATCGGTTATTTTTTTAGCTAGAAACTCAACTTGTCTCGTGTTGCTCAACTTCAGAAGTTGGCTGCCTACCACGCCTTCGCCCAGCCATGGGCTCCGATACCAGCTGATGCAGGCCCTTAGTAGGATCTGAACTGGACTGTGGGTAGTAATAGCTAAAAGGGACTGAAACTAGAACCCTTATGCTAGGTTTGAATAAACTGATTATATTAAGCTTCAAAAACTGACAACTACAACTGCTACTGCTCCTTTTTAAATAGTCCAGACTCAACTACCCACACTAAATGCTCCTAGACTCAAGAACCTTCTAGCTAAACACTACACAAAACACAAGAATAAAACAGACAATAAAGATAAAGATTGACACAAGACAAGAACACAACATTAAATGAAACTCTGGGCTCTAGGACTGCTTTTGAGTTTCAATAAAGATATACTTACTGCTTCAATTAGTACACTATGAATTATAATGTATGAAAAAACATATTGCGATAAAATTATAAAAAAAAGATTATAGAAATTAGGAGTCCAAAGAATCTATTTTAAACACTTAAAAAAATTAGTACACATCACATTAAAATTAATTTCAATTGTACGCATCTTTAACAACTCGACTTAACACCCTTATAATGTTTTCAATTTACTACAAAAAGTGTATCATGGTACCATGCTTTCAGTTAACTAAAATGCACATACATATAATATATTTTACTTCTACTACCAAAAAGTTTCGTACTACTAATTCCATTCCCACACAGCAAAGGTTAAACATCAAATTTCACATATTTCTTAAAGGGTAATCATCAAAGATACACATCTAACAGCGGATCCCTAGGATATAAAAAGGGCTTTCTAGAATTAAAAGATGAGTGAATCATGTATATTAACTTATGGTCAAATAAAGTGGCATTGATGGGTATAATATGTTTAGCCTCCTCTGTTCAAATGTCCATGCAAAGCCAAAAGAAGGGAAAAGATAGAAACAAAAAATACCTTTTTATCTTTGCTTTTCCTTGCTAAATTATGTTCTTCCTTCCTTCTCTTGCTGTTCTCCTTTTTCTGGAAAAGGATCCAGTTAAATGATCAATAATCAGCTTCAAAGATATTAGACTTAGACTTTTTAAAGAGAGACTAATTTCAACTCTATCCTAATTTCAACTAAATTCAACAAATTCCATTTCCAAAATCCATATGCTTTTCAGAAAAGGTATACTTGGTTCTGTTGTGAAATAGTTTTGAGGATCAAGCTGTGAAGATCCTAATTGGTAGATTCAGAACTAGGTAACAGACTTGCATTTTAAGTCAGAGAAATGATGAACAGTAAAGCATTTTTTAAAATAAACCAAATATCATTACTGGAATAACCCACCAGAATTTTGGGTTTCCAACGCTCAAGTAGTTGGGTGACAAAGTTCTTTAGTTTAGTCCGGACAATTATTTTCTCCACATTGAAATCACTTGATTATTATCCAGGGTGTACAAAGAGAAGACCATATAAATATGGACCAAATAAATATGGACCATACAAATGATAATTTGGAAGCTGCAATATCAATAATTGCAAATATTTTTCTTAAAACTTGGAAAACTATATTGACAAGAATATGCAGAGCTCAACACGTCTGGCAGCGGAAGAAATAATTCTTTGTTGATCTCATCCTATTCTTGATAAACAGCTCCCACACACTACCGTTACAAATAAAACCGCATATAAAGAGTAGCACTGGATCGTTTAATAGTGAGTAAAAACATATCATCACACCAAACTGAAATTAATGACTGATTAAAGCCCTCCACTTGTCTTACAACAATCCCTGCGAATATACATCACTTGATGGACCCCCTGTCCCCAATCTAGCATTTTACAGACTACCGATGTTGAGGGCTGCAATAGTTATTGTCTACATTCAGATATATCCGGTCCAAATAATTGACTACACTGTTCCAGCATTATAAACATTCCCGGAAAACAAAATTTAAAAAAAAAAATAGAGAGAGAGTACAGCTTACAGTCATCCATCTGCAACGCAGTGCTACATCTCGAACAGTCTTATTCTGTAGCTGCATAGCTATCTTTGCATACCGAATTATGTTAGCTTCTGTTGCATAACTGAAAGTAGAAAGTAAAAAAAATAAAAAATAAAACACAAAGAAAAATAATAATAATTAGTTAAGATAAGTGTAGGCAGAAAAAAGGGATAAAATAATACAAAACAAAAAGATACAGAGCAACGTAAATGTTAAATACAAAGTTAAACAGAATTAATTGTCAAAAGATGAGATCATTTAGCACAATAACAGACACATCAATAAGGACATAATTTAAATACAATCAGTGGTCAAATCTATGGTAAAACATGGACGTTCAATATAATGATTGAAAAGTGACTGCAGAAAAGTAAACATATCAGAAAAGAGAGATCTACAAGGAATGATGCACTTATGTCAGGCAGGCATAGTGGGACTATGCTACTGACTTTTCTCTGCTTTTCGAAATTCTTCTGTTTCTTAACCATAGTATTCAGCACAATGCGCAATGAAAACAAATAATATCACACACCTTGCTCTTTCCTTCTGTTTATTTAAATTCGCTGATTCTTGTAAGCTACTGTGAAACTGACGAAGTTTAGTTCATTTGTTACTGTTTTCTGACATCTCTTTCTAAACCACTGTGAGTATTATTTAATGATTGATGGGATCATAGAAGACCATGGAAAAGCATCATGCAAAGTTAATTACCTATACTGTTTCTCAATCTATAAATGGACCTTAGCAAAAAATATAAAACACACGTAAAAAGAGCTGAAAACGAGAAATTGCAGTTCAAACTAAGAAAATAAATATACCAAGTGTTCTCCAAAATATATGAAAGTTAGAATGAGAAAAGGCTCAACAGCCAATTTGCTACCGTAGGTTTCACCTTAGTGTCAATTTGCTACCTAGCTTTTATTTTGCTAATTAGCCACCCTAGCTTTCTTTTCTTTTTCTTTTTAATACATCTTGCCAATTTGCTACCCTACGAACTAATTTTTCCTATTTGCTACCTTCGTTATAAAAATTAGCCAATTAGCTGTCGCTTTGTCATATCAATTTGTCAATTCTCCAAAGCAAATGACTAAACTTGAAAATTCAAATAAAAAAATTGCTTAAAATTTGAGAGCCTAGTCATAAATTCGACTTAGGTCTAGCAAAATGACTAACATAAAACATAGGGTAGCAAATTGGCAAGTTATGAAAAGCTAGGGTAGCAAAATGAAACTACCGGGAAACCTAGAGTAGCAAATTGGCAATTATGCAAAAAGAAAACAACTCAATCATGCAGGATCTAGGTTTAAATAGTTCTTTTTTATTATTAGGAGACAGAAACTTAATAATATTAAAGCTAAAACATCACAAGAGTGCCAACTGAGGACAAGAAATCCTCAACACAGCCTAGGAGGGAAGAGATGACAAAACAAGACCAAAAGAGATATTAAGACAGCACCAATCTCCAATTTAACAATTACGTTGAGAGAGAATAGTTTCTAAGGACTGGGGTGATTGAAGGACAAAATGCAGACCAGACACTAATTCAATCCTAAGTCTCATGCATACACAACCTTTAGGGAATTCTATATATTCTCCAAGTCAGCTCCATCCAAATAGCCCAAAAAACTGCCAACAACCTACAATTCCAGAAGGATTGCCTCTCCTTGCATTTCCATCACAATTTAACCAAGTACGTAGCCAATCATCACCATTTGGGCATAACCCAACTTACAGCAGCCTCATTGAAAAAATCGCCACCAGATTTGAATTGCAAAGGGGCAATGAAGTAATATACGAATGACGAATAACATGGTAAAAAAGGTCTCCATCTTTTAATATTGTTGCACGTATGAATATAAACCTTCGGAGGAAATTTGCATAACAGATTTGACCAGCTGGAGCAAAGTCAAAAAGAATAGGGATATTGCAAAGATAACTTCTGTAAGACTAGCCTGAAAAGGAACCATTCCTTTCTCTTAGATTTCTACAAAAAACCAGAAATAATAGGGATATTATTAAACATCAACAAAACCAGCGACCCCCTAATTTTGCAGGAAGACACTCCAGTGATTTGGATATGTTTGAAACTTCTATATAATGGAAGTAAGGGAGCTCAACCCTTACCACACCCAGAAAAGACCACAGGCAAACAAGAGCATGTAATCAACAGCAAATACATACTGAAAAAAAATGGATTTGATCTCCAGTGGACTACAATTTTTCAATTTCAAAAAGGTCCAAAACTCTAAAATCGGCAAAATTAAGCAAAGAGAGAACAATTTCCTCTTCGCGCTATCATATATCTCACTGAAACTTCCCTGTTAATAGGGAAGAACTGAACTGCCGCCGAGCATGCATCATATCTGGCAATATTTAACCAGAATTCATTGCAAGCTATATACTCTATCACATCAACTAAAAATCATGATTCCTGACACTAAATAACCATAACTCTTTCAAAGTGTGGATAAGTACTAAAATTTAAACCAATATATATATATATATATATATATATATATATATAGTAATAATCAAAGAAGAAGAGCTACAAAATCTCCATTAAAAAAAAAACCCTAAATTGAATACTTACTTGGCGAGCCCATCTTCAAGAATGGCCTGCTCCTCTGGAGTCCAATCCATAGAAATACCCGGGTTGTGCTTCATGGCCTCGGGGGGTGCCGGCACCGGAGTAGAGTTCCCGTTCGTCGGATTGGCGCCGTTGAAAGACGACGAGGCATGGCTAGGTTCTTGATGGTTCCCAGAAGGGTTGGCCATAAATGTACACCAGAATTCAAAAAACAAAATACAAATCGAAAATTCGATTCAGACCCAGACCAATTCTTCCTCGGTCGCCTTTAGTTCCCGCCAATTTCGCTGTCCCGCCACGAAATATCCAGACCCAGAGATACAATTGGGTCGAATCAAAATAGAGATTGGAAGAGAGAGAGAGACCGAGCGAAGGACTTCTTATGAGACTCAGTGGAGCTCTTCTACCCAAACTCCACTTACTGAAATTGAAGAGGGGATCAGATGTACGGAATTCAAAGGCGGAGGATTTTGACGTTTGAAGCCTTCGGTGGAATTTACTAGTGTACAATATAATTTATACGAGTTTATCCAGTACAAGCATTTATAGGTACGAGTAATAGCGGTTCTTTGCCCCCTTTTTTTTTTCTTCTTTTTTTTTTTAAGCTTTTATTCATAACTTTCAAAATTAACATTTAAACTTTTCTAGATCTCCAACTTATTTTTTAAAATAACTAATATGCTATCTACACCTCCATACTTCTAAAACTGCCCTTCATCAAATCAAATTTAAAAATTTCTCTAAAATCGAAATTAGACCTCCCGCATTCATGAACATTTTTTATTTAGTCTATTTACCAATAACTACAATTTTCAGTCCATATTTACATACTTTACCCATTAATTCCTATGTGCAAGATAACTAACGGAGATTATTAAGGTGTCGTCTCTCAATCTCTCCCTCTCTCTCTTTGACACATCCTCGTGAAGCCTCGTCTTCGACATTGATGAAGCCTCAACGCCGATGCCGACGCCGATGAAGCCTCGACGATTCCAACGCCGACGTCGATGCTTCCACAACAACCACACAAAGGCTGCGATCTCCTCCCTTAAATCGATCCCGCTCCAGATCTCTCTCTCATCACGCTTCCCGACTATGATGACGGAGGTTGACAAATTACACAAAAAATATTAAGCAATGTCTCTTATAGGAACAGAGAACTTTAGTATCATATTAAAACTTTGTACATAGTGCTGGTGACAAATTACGCCAAAAATATTTTGCAAACTTAAGCAATGTCTCTTATAGGCACAGAGAACTTTAGTATCACATTAAAACTTTGTACATAGTGTTGGTGACAAATTACACCAAAAATATTTATTTGATTACTTTAAGAGAAACTAGCTCTGCTTGTATCTTGTATGGAAATGGTGATGCTGATTTGAAAATAGTGAAAGGTAATTTGAATACTCCAAATATCCTCTCAATTTCGTTCATCAAGGAAGCATGTCGAAGATTGAATAACTCAATTGCATTAACAGGATGATTTCCTTCACCACCAAAGTCTTTGAGATCATATCGGGTATCTCGAAATGGAGCTAAAAATCGGCGTCAGTTAGGAAGTCAGCAGTCACCTAAGTAATATTTACCTAATAATGAAAGAAAAAGTATAGTAATTAGTGAGTTATTTATTAGGTTAGCTGAAATTATTTTATGCGCTTAAAACCATACCTGGTGGCACTTTGTGTCCATTGTGTCTGGAAATCGCATCATTTAACACTTTTGAATCATGAGCAAAACCTTCCCATCCACAAATCAAGTAGATAAATTGTAAATCAAAGTTACAGGCTGCTAACACATTTTGTAATATCTTCCCATTGCGATTTCGATACCTGCTTACCTCACGTCCAACTACCATTGCTGGGATGTGTGTGCCATCAATAGCTCCAACACAATCTTGAAACAATAGAACAAGTATTACAGTAAATGAAAAAATAAATTATCATTTCTTACTCGTGCACATTGATAATAATATTTGTGTATAGAAAATATTGCATTACTTACCTTAAAGTAAGGATACAATCTTGTACTTTCTCTTATGTTAGATGGTACAGACTCCGGTTTAGCCATGAATTGTGGTGCTATCGTATTCAAGACTTGCAAGATTCTGTTGAAGTTTTTGCTAACGGTGAAATGAGATCGCTCAAATATCATTCGAGGTTCACTGTATCAATTATTTTGGCCAACAGTTAGTAAAAAGGTAGTAAGCATCTCTTCAACGCAGATGTGTCTTGTATCCTGTAACAGCGTTTTCTCTTTTATGATGCTACACAATTTTCGAAACACATCAGGATACATTCTGAAATTTTGTCGAAAGATTTGATGGTCTCTCTCTAGTATCTTGTTCATATATATGTACCTATTTGATGTCACTGGTCGCCGAGCTAATGGACGCCTAATACGTTCATCACGTATGTTGATGACAATGTCGTGTAACACATAAATCACTACTTGTATTGTCATTAGTAAAATCTTAAGAGCCTCGTAAAAAAACTCTTCTTCCTCTTCATCAAATCCATACATGTATGCATTAGGCATTGCTAATAAACAAAGCACATAAGCATATATATTACAATACGGTCAACGTCACAATGCATAAAAATATTCATTCAAAAGCGAATCAAATTCATAATTATTCAAACAAAAATCAAGCTCTAAGCCAAAACAAATAAGTTCAATAATAAATCAAAATAAGATGCAATGCAAACAAAATAATGTCAGGCTAGATAAATCAAAATTAATAAAAGAGCAAAGCATATTGCATTTCTGTCCAGGTGATCCAATTACGACGTTGGTCAGGAGACATCTTCAAGAAGATGTCTTGCCTTGTTTTGGTGTTAAGAAAGTTAAAAGTCATTAAGCAAGCCTCCTGAGATAATCTTGGGGTACCCTGAAGAGCAATCCAACATTCAGTCTCTCTTGATTCTCTCTTCTCCATTAAACCACAAATTGTATTAAAACTTGTGATAATTTTACTAATGCCAGTTGATAAATTGTCTAGAACTTGAGCTTGACCAGTTGCTCGTTTTGAACTGTTACTCATATCATAGTCAGTTTTACTCTTTTTTGCTTGTTCCCTATTATGTGGTGGAGCAGCAACACTGGCACCCTAAGAGGGTTGTTTTGGGAGAGGTGGTGAGCTTTCTTGATGTGATCGCTCATTTTCATTCTATACAAATGAGTGAATATTTGATCAAACATCAAACCATCTATTCCCCATGATAAATCATCAACCCCTCCATATGTCGTGGCATCTATATCATCACCAAGACTGATTTAGCTCATCCCAGTTGCAGTGCCATTACCAACTGCAACTTTCAAGTCCTCATAGTCAGGAGAAGTTTCTATTCGAAAGTTCCCATGCATTGGATATGCCTAGAATAACAAAAACAAAATTGTAAGTATGCTAATAACTCAGAATCGTTAATCACATATAATATGATATAAGACAATAAAAAGTCACCTTCAAATAGTATGCCCATACTTCTTCATCAGTTGTGATTTTTTTTGTAACCGGGTCCCACCTAAATCCAGAACTGTGACGAATGAGCTGAGAGTAATTGGTGTACTGTTTCTTAAGCCATTTCACTCGGCTTTGATATTGGCTGAAAATTATTTCACAACCGAGTTTTTCCTTGAGTTTCGTCTCTATAGTTTGTTTGCTTATCACACCATTTATGTCACGAAACCCAAGTATAGCACCTTCAACCATGAGTTGAAGCAAAATATTGCTCTCTTCAAAGGACCAAGTTTTCTAATCTTTTCGTTTACTATTCCCTTGTGAATCTCCTATCTATATAATTGTTAAAACTAATCATATATATATATATGCAAGCTTTTATCAATCAAAACATTCAAAGCAGTAAAAAAATGATGGTACACATACATAAACACATTTTTTGTACAACTGACTGATTTATAAGCAACATAGCATAGGTCTAAAGGACAACTGATGGATTTGTATATTAATATCACACAATCAATTACTAGTTCTACTTCCAATTATGTCCTCCTAATATAGGCAGTGAGACATACTTTCAGTGCAAGTTATAACAATACTCTATGATACACATTGAAACAGAGGACCAATGGAGCAACCACATATCTAATACATTTCCCAACACAGAATCCGGCAATTTACAAGTCCTGCCATACCAATCAAAATAGTTTACTGAATACTACATGATACACACACAACCTCTGAGCACATAATTATTTTACATTATGCACTTCTTATTTACAGCATGAAAAACCACAATGAAAAGCAACAACTTTCATCCAATTCTGACACTTTCCTACCAACCAAGCACAGCATTATCAAGAACTCACAAGAACACAATTGAAAGATACCCAATTGACAATAAACACAAATAAGCCAAACCCAGAACTAAAAAATTGACAAAACTAATTGAAAAATCAATACCACTTTTCTGCTTCTGGTCTTCCAGCCGATCCGACCAAGCTCCAAGTTCGGCAAAATTGTAAGAAGGCTTTCAATTAGAAAAGAAAAGATGATATGGCTTTTCAAAGCCAAGTGTTTTGATGTTAAACTATTACCTATGGGAATGGGAAGATTAGAAAAGATAGAAAAGTGATCAAGAAAGAGAGAGGATGGAACACCAACCTTGGCGTATAGAGAGGAACCTCGATTGACTTTTCTCTCACTCAAAATCTTTGCTCCGGAGGTTGTCAATTGTTTGGGCGTTTGTATTTATACTAAACCCGAGAAAGTCCACAATTTTCCATGATTTTCCAATTCCATATAAATAAATGATATTTTGAATACCTCAAAATTTTGATTCATTTTAAAAAGTCCATAATGAATAGCCCTAGACTTTGGTAGACTTCAAATTGATTTTTTAAAATCCTAATTGAATACACCCATATTTTTATAGACTTTTAAAAGTCTATATCGTATACACCCAGACTTTTAGATTCCATTGACTTCTATTAAGCTCCCACTAATTCCATACACAATACACCCCCTAAGAGAAACTTTTAAGAATTTGCGAAAACAAAAAATACAACTTTTATGGACTCTCATCGATTTTGACAAACTTTTTATCATTAATCACTTCATCAACATAAACATGTAACATGTTAAATAAATAAAAAATTAACATGGAATCTTTCCATATTAACTAGTTCTATGTGTATCAAACTAGACATGTACATTACGGAGAGAGAAGAAGTGTAAGAATAAAAATGATGAAAACATAAAAATTATAAATCCACGGAAATGACGAGATGAGGGAGGGTGAAATAGAGAGAGGTTGGTTGATAAAAATTGAGATTAGATCGAGTTTGCCGAAAAGTTAATTGATAGAGTTACCTATGACAGGCGTGAGCTTTCCGATATATGTGGCCATGAGAAACATAGTTGGGTTCGTTATCATGTACTCGTTGTACTCTTCTATTACCACCAAACTTGTATAGCTAGCTCCTACTGTAAACTATGTATGAGAAAATTAAGATCTGTTTGGAGATAGAGAGAGAGAGAGAGAGAGAGAGAGAGAGAGAGAGAGAGAGAGAGAGAGAGAGAGAGTAGTTGAAAAGAAAAATATTATAAATATACATAAATCTAGAGTTTAGAGGTTGGATTGATAGAACCTTGTTTTCTTTACGATTTACACTAAACAATCTATGCAAATCCATCATTTAATGAATTTTTGTAAAGTTTTTGAATACCCTTAAACTTCTATAAACTTTTTAAAAGTTAATTAAAGTCATTATTGAATACCCTCAAACTTTAGTGAATTTAAAATATTTTTTTATACATCCAAATTGAATACCCCAAAACTTTTAGAATCCCTAATAATCTTTAAAACACCATGAAAATCCAAATACAATATGACAAACTCTATATAGGAATTGAAATTTAGAAAAATCGACCGTAGGACGTGGATTGCATAGTTAAATATAATTATTGTAAAAATTTCACATTTTTATAATAATGTTTGGGGGCGATCTGCGCGGTCAACCCTAATTACATTTATAATTTACCATGAGGAACCAAATAATGGGGAGATAAACGCCACAAAAGTTTACATGGGTACATATAAATAGCTCATATCCATGATAGTGTGAGTGCTAGTGAAATTTATAAAAAAAAAAAAAAAAAAAGTAACGAGAGTAGTTAATTGCCTTTTCGTATAATAAGTACAATTTAAATATGGTTGATCTAGCGGATTGAGACCCAAATGTTATATAAAATATGTGAATTTTGTGTCGCATCCATATTTCACTATCTTAATCACATCTTACGGTCAAATTTTCATTTTGTGAATTTTAATAAATTGAATCACAGTGTATCTACTAATGTGGTATAATTTATTTACTAGGTTATATATGAATGTATATCTTTCTAAACCAACTATATCGAGTAAAAGAAATTTTGAAAAATCAACCATAGGATGCAATCAGCATAATGAAATATACATATGGAAGAAAATTCACATATTTTCGATAATGTTTGGTTCCCGGTACATGAAGTGAACTATATGTATCCTTATACCTCCTTAAGGGCATCTATGTCATGCAAATATAAAGATCTAACTTTTTTAACACGGATGAGTAGAGCCCATCATCGTGAGAGAGTAGTAATTTTTGGGGAGTTTTTTTCGAGTTTTGAAGCTATTTTTTATGATTTCCACAAGATTTGTAATTGAATCTTTTTGCCCTCCTATGAAAAAAAGACACTAGCAGTGAGTAAAAACCTGTACCTCTTCTCGACAATTTTGTAAACTGATCTTTGAATTGTTCAATTGAGCTAGTCTATGTTGTTTGAGCTAATATAGACTGGTAGTTCATTATGTTATGTTTTCTAGATTCTCTCATCAGTAAATCACTTCAGCTTTTCTATGACCTTGGAAATTGATGCTTGCATATAAACTACCTATCATTTGCCTTCTTAGTTAACTGCATAGTGGCGATTAACAATTTTTTTCTTCTTCAGGTACTTGATAGAATTTTGTCCCATCCAGGGTCCTAATCTGGCCCGAAGCATGGTAGTAATGTCGTAATTCTAAGTTAACAAGCGACCAACACGGCAACACAACGTCTCAATCATTCACTAACTGGAAACTATAGTTCCCAGTGAAATAAAGAACAATTCAAAAACAATGCAACAACCAAAAAGAAGTTTTGGTTTCATATGCAAAAAATCCATATGAAACAGGTTAACACCACAAATGAGCTAAGAAATATTAAATAACAAAGCCTGCAGGGTTTCACGGATCTCTATGACCGGAAATACTATCAGTTTGTTTCACTCGGCGAACCTAAGCTAACCACCACTCAAAGTCCCTAAGGACAGTTGGGTAGCGAGAGGGTCCATTTACTAACATATACCCTAAACAATAGGTCACAAAACGACGCCCACAATTACAACCCGATATCTTTCGTAGAGACGATAATAAGAGGGGAGAAAACAAACATGGCACTTTCTCGTCCAAGGATTGTATTAAGAGCTTGGTGCGTCCACAATAATAAAATTTTTGGTGATAGCTCTTCTCATCTCATGCTACACATTCGAAGCTTGAGCTCGTCACATTCAAGCATAACTATAATGTCTCTAGAGAAGCTTAACAGAGGCTCGTAATCATGGATTAGGTTGTGCTCTTAGCGTTCGAGCTTCTTGTGTGAACTGACAAAGATGATATTGACCATGGAGCCATTGTTAATGAGTACGCAGCCCATGCTCCAGTTGTCGACGAACACTATTACGATGAACGGTTCATTGTCAAAGATTTGGTTGGTATATTTCTCACTTTCAGAGAACGTAATTAGATCCCATTCCTCATGTTTGGCCTTTGGGATCCATTTTCTCATGACCACGTTCACATCCTGTTTCTGCACAAACCCTGGGGCCTGGTAGAGACAAGTAAATCTTCGTACTATCTCCTGCAAACCTGCTTACTAAGGGGAATATCGGGCGGGCCGGTCTTCTCCTCTCCGATGCCTAAGTTAGTATAGTTGGAATAGATATAACTTAAGCACGTATATAAGCGGTAGGAAGGATCAGTTACTTATTAATGAGGGTAGTTGGGGCCCTTATATAGGTGGCCAGGAGTGAGGTCTGGCCTTACCCTTCGATGTGGGACTGGTTCCCTTCTGTTTGCACACCAAAGGGCAGCTTTGGTGACCTCTTTGGTAGGCAGGTGCCCCCGGTCCCCGGGCCCCTGGTGGCAGGATAGATTGCTGGACCCCGAGGCCGGGTGCTGGTGATCTGGTCCCGGGCCTTGGCTCGGCCCCTAGTACACTAGCGGAGGGTCTGTGGGCCTGCTGTAGCCCCTCTGTGGCTACTGTCAACAAGTCCCCCAAGTTCCCGGTCAAGTGCAATCTTGAATGGGGACTTAATCTGTCTTGCTCTTGTCCCGCAGACCCGCAGGGTTACCAACCCAACGGTGCCTAGTCCCCCAAGTCCGTATTGAAGATTGGGCGTGACCGGGCGTTGTGCTATATCGGTATGAGTCGGAGAGTGCATGGGACCTCGACCGGGCGTTCTGCCATATCGGTACGAGTCGGAGTGCATGGGACCTCGACCGGGCGTTCTGCCATATGGGACCTCGACCGGGCGTTCTGCCATATCGGTACGAGTCGGAGTGCATGGGACCTCGACCGGGCGTTCTGCCATATCGGTACGAGTCGGAGAGTGCTAGCCTATGGGAAGGCCTGTTGGTGCGTGGAATGAGCCAACAGGTGCCCCCGGTGTTGCGGTCGTTCCGAAGCACCGGTCAACACTTGCTAGCTCTCAGCTTTTGTTGGGATAAGCGAGGTAAATGTGCAGGTTTGTTAGCCTGCGGGGAGACTTGTTCTGTGTTAGAGAAACAATCTGCCCGGTGGGGTGGCGTTGAGATAACGAGTCTCGCCAAGTATCCCCAAATGTATCACAGTTCAGTGTGATGCAGGGTTTTTATCCTGCTAGACAAGAGTACATGTGTTAGATGTAAACTCACCCGGGTTTATAAAGCCCATGCGTTTGGAAGCCTTGAGTTGTTGCTGGCTCGTTCCTGCCCGTAGGCGAAGGAAAGTGACAACCGGTGGAATGCTTTGGAGTCGGTTGAATGTCACATGCCCGGTGGAGTGTCACAGGACCGCGTGGATCTCGCCCGGGCGTTCTGCCATATCGAGACGAGTCCCCCAGTGAGATGCCATGCAGCCGGTTGAATGATACCTAACCGGTGAACTGCCGTGGTATCGGATGGATGGCTCATACCCGGAACACTGCTCTCGAGGCGGTTCGAACCGGTTGAAAGATCATAACCGGTGACTTGTAGTGAAGATGCCATGCAGCCGGTTGAATGATACCTAACCGTGAACTGCCATGGTACCAGATGGATGGCTCATACCCGGAACACTGCTCTCGAGGCGGTTCAAACCGGTTGAAAGATCATAACCGGTGACTTGTCTTCAAGCCGGTTGGATACTTCATAACCGGTGAGATGCTGTTCCTTGGCTCAAGGTTGACTTCTTGGGGAAGTGAAGGGAGTGGACGCCTCGTTCTGCGTCCTATCTCCCCTAACTACCGCTTGTAAGCGGGACAGGTGGCAGACATGCGATGAAGGGGAGAGTCCATTAGTCCCATCAATTTATGATGGCATGGGAACCTTTATCGATGCTGGGACACGTGTCGGTAAGGAACGGTCTGAGATGAAGGGAATCTGCGACTGGGGTTGCCTCTCTTTTATGGTTGCCCTATTTATCAGTTCTTCTGCTCTCCTTCTGCCGTATCTTGCTGCTCCTTGCCCTTTGCCTGCCGTTTGTCTGTGTTGCTATTTTGCTACAGCACTAGCTTCCGTTATTCAGGCTTTATGGCATCTGGGAGATCGGCGAATCCTGTCGGTTCCGGCCGTGCATTGAGGTATGAGCTACTGGATGGCGATAGGGTGATTTTCTGCGACGAGCCAACCAGAAGCATGTCCGAGAGAGAGATAAGGGACTTCCGGGCGAAGTGGGACATTGATTCCTCCAATAAGCTTCGAGGCCTGTATCCAGGGGAACTGGCTTGCAACCCGGAGCCGGATTGGGTTGCCGTTTTTGATGATCAATTTCGGCACGGACTATCACTGCCGCTGCCAAAGTTTGTCCAGTTTATGCTGAGCAGTATAAATCTGTCCCCAGCTCAGCTGCCTAGCAACCAGTGGAGGCAGTTGCTTGGCCTCAGGTGCTATTCAGCCTGAGCAATATGGACTGGCCCACGGTGAATGAGTTCCGGGCGCTGTACAAGGTTCTCTACTCCAAAAAGGCCCAGGCCTGCGGTTGTGTTAACTTTGCCGCGCGTGACTTCGATCCTGCCATCACTCACCTGCCGTCTTCGGTTTCGAATGTATGGAGGAGGTCGGTTGTGATGGCCGGGGGCAGGTGGCAGCGTAGTTCAAGGAACTTTCAGGTGCCCGGGGCTTATCAATTGATCGGAGATCAGTCGTACCGGTTGGTGGACTTAGAGAGGCATCGGCTAGCCCGAATTTTTGTGTGCTGGGACGTTCTGGGCCGGAGCTCCTACAATTTCATCCGGTGGAATCTGCTGGAGATATGCGAGATGGGGAGAAAACCTGGTAAGGTACCTTGCACTTGTTCGGAGCGAGGAGACCGTCGAACCGGATGAGGAGCTTGTGGCCCCGAGGTTGATGGAGAGGGGGGAGTTGGCTTCGAAAACAGTTGTAGATCCGGTCACCCTAGAGTGCACGGTGCATGACAGGCCTGTGCCGCTCATGTTTCCAGACTCCCACTACGGCAGGCGGCTGGGCGGTGAGGATAATGCCCCACTCGTTATCCGAGAAGTAAGGTCGGTGGGCCTACCGGGTTCGGAACATCTAGCACGGCCGATGGGGGTACAAACCGCGCGGGAGAAAGAGGTAGCGGATGTGCCTGGGCACCGCAGAAGCGATCTGGTGAAGCCCCAGCAAAGAGGGCGAGGACGTTTGATGCCGGGGCGTCAAGCTCGGCTGGTGGGGGGTCAGCATTAGTTCCGGTCGGGGAGACCGGCAGCCGAAGGAGTCGGGGGCCGGAAACCGATCGTAGTTCCAGTGGTGGTGGTTTTGGTAGGTTCGTGGCATCTACCATTGAAACCTTGGGACTTGATCGGGAGGGCCCTGGAACTGGGCAGCCAGACGAGAGCAGGACGAAGCCCGTGGAATTAGCACTTCGGGTAAGTGTGTTTTCTGGGCTTCCTTTCCCCTTTGTGGTACGAGCTAATGTTCCTTTTGTGTATCTGTGCCAGCTGGTTCATAGTCTTTACGTCGCCGAGCCTAGAGGGGAGGTTGCGGTTTTGGAGAGGCAAGTGGAGGAGCTTACTGTGCGGCTATCCCTGGCGGAAACTAAGCTTGCGCGGGAGAGAGAGGAGGTTGGTCGGCTGACAACTGAGCTTGCGCAGGAGAAAGAGGAAACCGGTCGGTTGACCACTGAGCTGGCGCAGGAGCGGGAGGAAGCCGACCGTCAGGCGACCGCTCGGGAAGCGAAGAATGCTGAGCTGGAGGCGAAGGTTTTGGAACTGCAGACCCAAATGACAGCAGTCTTCAAAGGAGGGGAGAAGCTTGTGGAATCCCGGCTTGCTGAAGTGGCTGATAAAGTTGTCGACGACTTTCGGGAGTTGGTGGAGCTTGAAGAGATGCTGGATGACGCCCGTGCGAAGGGCATAAATGATGCCTATCTGGAGTGGAGGGAGAAAGGGTGGGTTGATGCTGAGCAGATGGCGGCTGATGTAGCCCTGGCTGAGATGGCGGAGCAAGAGCAGTCTCTCAAAGGTGGCGGGTCCGAGATTGGGGGCTCCGGCGGTGCTGGCTAACAGTTTTTTTTTTGTATATACCTTGCGACCAGCTGTAGTTTATTCTAAATGCAGTAACTATGTATTGCAATGTTGGTGCCAAATACACTATTGTCCCTTTACGACCGATTTCATTTAGGGTAGAACCGCAGGTGCTGGATATTCCACGGGCGGGTGGAATAGATGCCTTCGGCGTCTATGATGTGGAATGTTGCCGGGCCCGTAGCTGCGGTGATTTGGTAGGGCCCTTCCCACGTTGGCTCCAAGGCCAGCGGTTTTTTCTGAACTTTCTTCATGACCCAGTCCCCCACTTGTAATTTCCTTTCCCGGACCCTTCTATCATAGGACCTAGCGACCCATTGCTTATAGGTTTGGTTTCGCACATGCGCCTGGTCGCGCCGCTCTTCTATGAGATCCAGGTTGAGCCGTATGCCCTCGGCGTCGTAATTTTCGACCCTGATGCTGGGCATATTGGTCTCTACAGGGAGTACCGCTTCGCTCCCGAATGCCATGCAGAACGGGGTCTCTCTTGTTACTTCGGCTGCTGTCGTCCGGATGGCCCATAGAACCGCGGGGAGTTCTTCTGCCCAACATCCCTTCTTGGCATCCATCTTTTTCTTGAGGAGGGTTTTGATAATCTTGTTCACCGCTTCCACCTGGCCGTTGGTCTGCGGGTGTGCCACTGAGGCAAACAACATCCGGGTCCTCATGGAGGCCGTGTATTGGATAAGATCAGCATTGTTGAACTGTGTCCCATTTTCCGTGACTATAGTCTGCGGTACCCCGAACCTGCAGTAGATGTTCTTCCACATGAATTTTCTTACTCACTCCTCGGTGATCTTTACCAGGGGTTCCGCCTCGACCCACTTAGTCTGATAGTCCACGGCCACAATGGCGTATTTGTACTGTCCCACAGCTATTGGGAAAGGGCCGATGATGTCTAGTCCCCATTGTGCGAACGGCCATGGCGCTAACAGGATTGATAACGCGATTGCCGGGGCATGGGGTGTAGAGGCGTACATGTGGCAGCCACCTGATATTCTTCTTGATGCTGCTGCCATGTCTGGCCAAAAATACCCCGCCCGGAGCGACTTGTGAGACAAGGACCGGGCGCCAAGTGATTACCGCATACTCCCTCGTGGATTTCTCGCATGATAGCCTCTCCTGTCTCCTTAGTGACACACTTCAGCTGGGGGAAACTGTGCCCTCTTCGGTACAACTTGCCGTTGAGAAGGCTGTACCTGGCGCACCGGAGGTGTAGCCTCCTAGCCTCCACTGCATCCTGGGGGCCGGTTTTGTCAGCCAAGTATCTAACTATCGGATCCATCCAGCTCGGTGGTGCCTCGTCTACCGCAAATATCTCGGAGATGGTCTTGCTTATACTCGGTTTCTGGAGGGTTTCAATTTTAGCTCTTCGGTACTCCGGATGGTAGTTTCCGGTTGCCAACCTTGCGAGGGCGTCTGCATGTCTATTTGCCTCTCGGGGTATATGCTGGATCGTGGCACCCTGGAATGGCTCGATCAGGGCCTTGGTCAAAGCTTGGTAGGAGGCTAGCTGGGGTTCCTTGACTTCGAACAGCCCGTTCATCTGGTTCACCACTAGGCTCGAGTCGCTGTATATGTCCAGGGATGGGATTCCCATTTCCTTGGCTAGTTGTAAACCGGCTATGAGGGCCTCATATTCAGCGGCGTTATTGGAAGTGTTGAAGAGGAACCGTAGGGCATACTCGTACGATTGGCCATCGGGCGAGGTTAGCATGACGCCGGCTCCGCTCCGCTTACTCGTCACGGAGCCGTCTACGTAGAGCTTCCAACCGTTGGGGAGGCCTGGTTCGATCTTTACGGCCTGAACTGCCTCCTTGCCCTCGTACCAGCCGGGGTGCGCTTCTGCCACCTTTGGGGTGAGCTCACATATGAAATCCACAGCTGCCTGTCCCTTGATAGCCGTTCGCGGAGCATAAGTGATGTCGAACTCTCCCAACTCAACTGCCCACCGTACGAGCCTGCCGCTGGTGTCCGGTTTTTGCAGGATCTGCCGCAAAGGGTGATTGGTATATAGGGTGATGGAATTAGCCTGGAAATAGTGCTTGAGCTTTCTGGCACTAACGATAAGGGCCAGAGCCAACCTCTCAATGTCGGGGTACCGGCCCTCGGCTCCGGTAAGACCCTTCCCTGCATAATATACCGGGAGATCGAGCGTGCCCTCCTTCCTGACGAGAGCTGTGGAGACGGCCGCTTCAGATGCAGCTATGTAGAGGTATAGCATCTCGTCCGGCACTGGTTTGGATAGGAGAGGTACTGCAGACAGATACGTCTTGATGGACTGGAATGCCGCTTCATGCTCCGCCGCCCAGTGGATTTTCTTGAACTGTTATGCTTTGAGCAGTTTAAAGAATGGGGCGCACTTATCGGTCAGGCGGGAGATGAATCTGGCCAGGGCGGCCAGCCGGCCAGTCAGCATTTGGACCTGGTTTCTTTCCCCTAATGTTTCCATGTCTAGGATTGCCTGGACCTTCAGTGGGTTAGCTTCTATCCCTCGCTGGCTGATGATGTGGCCTAGGAACAAGCCCTCTGAAATCCCAAAAATGCACTTCTTCGGGTTTAAGCGCATTCCAAACTTGAGCATCTTACCGATGACTACCGCCAAATCTCAGACGTGGGCCCCTGCAGTCAAGCTTTTGACCAACATGTCATCTACGTATACTTCCACCGTTTTACCCATTTCTTGCTCCAGCATGCGATTCACCATCCGCTGGTAGGTGGCTCCGGCATTCTTTAGACCATACGACATCCTCTTATAATAGTAGGTACCTCGGTCAGTTGTGAATGATGTGTGCTCTTCGTCGTCCGGGTTCATCCTTATCTGATTATACCCGGCGTAGGCGTCCATGAAGCTGAGCAGCTTAAAGCCGGACGTGGAATCTATAAGCTGATCTATCCGGGGGAGCGGGAAGCTGTCTTTTGGGCATGCCCGGTTTAGATTGGTGAAATCTACGCACATGCGTCACCGGTCAGTTCCCTTCTTTGGTACCATAACCACATTAGCAAGCCACCGGGGGTACTGGACTTCCCTGATGAAACCTATGCCCCTTAGCTTCTGTACTTCTTCTCTGATTGCTTCATACTTCGCCGGAGTGAAGGACCTCCTTTTTTGCCTCACCGGGGGAACGTTAGGCAACAAATTTAGCTTGTGGACGGCTATCTCCGGAGATATGCCTGGCATGTCCTCGTAGGACTATGCGAAGACCGAACTATTGTCTCGGAGGAAGGTGATGAGCTCTTTCCTGACGGCTGGAGCGAGCCTCGTCCCTACCACCACTTTTCGCTCCAGGTGGTCCTCCGAAATGGAGACTGTTTCGGTTTCTTCCACGGCCGAGGGTCGCTTTAGCTTCTCGTCGTCAGAATCGGTGTCATCACGGGGGTCAAGACTCAAATCCGGCACCGGCGCTTGTTGAGTGGCCGTGAAGACCTCGGTCTTCTTTCTCCCGTGGGTCAGGGCCTCCGCATAATACCTGCGAGCGATCCTCTGGTCCCCGCGTATGGTAATGACACCGGTCGGTGAAGGCATCTTCAGCATCAGCATATGGCCGGCTATGAACGTTTTCAGCTTCCATAACCCTGGCCGACCGATTATGCCATTGTACGATGACAGGCAATCCACGACGATGAACTCCAGGTACTCCTTCTTCGTCCTGTCTCCCTCGCCGAAGATTAGCGGTAGGTAATCCGATCCCAAAGGCTGGACCACCTCACCGGAGAAGCTTATCAGCGGCTCGTTATCCTGGGATAACTTATTCTTTCCTCTCTGCAGCCCTTTGTATGCGTCTCTGAACATCACGTTGACAGAAGCTCCGGTATCGATCAGCATACAGCTAGTTATCCAGTGGTCTATTTGGACCGTAATGAGGAAGGGTCGTTGTGCGGTTGAATCAGATCCTCTGGCTCTTCTTCCTCGTAAAAAGTAACCGAGTTCCATCCTGTTTTAGCGGCCTGGCTACTTCCTCCTCCAAAGGCATATACCTCCTTTCCCCGGATCGCTCTTAAGCACCGCTTCTTTGAACTCCGGGTGAGTCGATCTATATGGTCCCTACCATGTATCATGTTTATGCTCCCGTGCACCTCTATCCCTCCGGGGACTCAGGTGCTTATGGTCCCTACTTGCCGAGCTGCCTGCCGGTCCCTTTGCGGGTCATCCGGACGGACTCGGCCGTCCACCACCGTCCTCTGGGGTCTTTGGCTGCTACACCGAAGGGCTGGATCTTCGGGCTTTTTTGCCGGCATAATGGCTAGAGCCCGCGGGGGTCGCCCCTGTGGCGCAGCTGCCAGGGGCCGTGCCGGTTGCACAAGTGGGGGTTTTCTGGCTGTCCGTGAACTGTTGTCACTGCTCCGTCGGGGTCGCCAATCCTCCCGTACTTCGGCTTTCTTGCTAGTCGCAGGTGTATGGTTGCGATCTTGCCGCCCGGTCTTGCTTTCAAGGGGAGACGGCGGTAGCGGGTCATCCGGACTCCGCTTGGGCATCTTGTCCCCATACGTCTCGTGCTCCGTCTGGGCGTGCCTGACGGCCACGGCCATCAACTCATTGTACCCTAATGGCTCCTTTACTCGCAAGTTGTACGAGAGTTCCCCAGGTTTTAACCCCTGCTTGAATGCCATCCCCGCTATCCTTTTATCCAAGTTTCTGACCCCGGCCGTGGCGATATGCCACCGGTTAACGAAAGCGCGTAGCGGTTCGTGGTCAGCCTACATGTAATCGAAAAGGATCGTTGACATTTGGGCCGTCTTGGCTCTAAGGGCGAACCGGCCGACAAACTTATCAGCCAGCTGTTCGAAAGTTTCTACTGAGTTCATTGGCAGCTCGTAAAACCAACTCAACGCCTCCCCCGAGAGCGTCTCTTGGAATATGTTGCAGTACGTGGCATCTGAATAGCCCCTTGTGCCCGTCTGCGACTTAAAGCTGTCCAGGTGCTGGTACGGGCAACTCGTTCCTGAGTACGTCAGTTTCAGGGGCCTTTGGCTACCAGATCTTCTCGACTCCCTAATCCGGCGCGGAAAAGGTCCAGTGCGCTCGCTGAATCGTGCGCTGTCCTGCGGCTGCCCCGCTTTTCTCTCGCTGACCTCTAGGCGGTCCTTCATGTCCGACACTGAGGCGGAGAGCGCCTCGAGCGTCCTTGCGGTGGGGCTGTCCTGCTCGCTCGACGCCAGGCTTGTGCGGTACGGGGGTTCAACCAGGCCGGAGTTTTTTAAAGCTTCCGGAAAGAGAGGTGTGGGCACATGCGCGGTCATTCTCCTTCCCATAGGCTGACCCACCTCTAGGTGCGAGAATTCGTTGGCATTGCTCGCGGGCCGCGATGCTGCCCGAGAAGTGCCCTGCTGGCCCCCTTTCTCCAAGGCCGCCACTAAAACGACGTTCACTGCTTCCAATTCTCGGCACCGGGCATCCGCCCTTAGCCGGTCCCGATCGCCCTCTTCTCGCAACCGCGCGACTTCTGCCTTCATCTTTTTTATTTCCTCCCCCGCATCATACCGGTCGGGGTTCTCTGAGTCTCGGCGATCGTGGGTTCTGTCTTGGTCGGGAGAAAGGGCGAACCTCGCACCGACCTCAGCCCTTATGTTTTGGGCCCGGTCGGGGATCTGAATTCGCTCTTTCAACCTTCCCGCGTCAGTTTTTATCTTCCTTCCTTCCATGGCCTCCGGATTGCGGATCTGACTGCTTTCCAAAGGGTCGATCGGGTTCTATTCTCTGGTAGAGCAACGCTTACTTTTCTCGCGGATCAAAACCGTTCCCACAGACGGCGCCAATTGTTTCTGCACAAACCCTGGGGCCTGGTAGAGACAGGTAAATCTTCGTACTATCTCCTGCAAACCTGCTTACTAAGGGGAATACCGGGCGGGCCGGTCTTCTCCTCTCCGATGCCTAAGTTAGTATAGTTGGAATAGATATAACTTAAGCACGTATATAAGCGGTAGGAAGGATCAGTTACTTATTAATGAGGATAGTTGGGGCCCTTATATAGGTGGCCAGGAGTGAGGTCTGGCCTTACCCTTCGATGTGGGACTGGTTCCCTTCTGTTTGCACACCAAAGGGCAGCTTTGGTGACCTCTTTGGTAGGCAGGCGCCCCCGGTCCCTGGGCCTCTGGTGGCAGGATAGACTGCTGGACCCCGAGGCCGGGTGCTGGTGATCCGGTCCCGGGCCTTGGCTCGGCCCCTGGTACACTAGCGGCGGGTCTGTGGACCTGCTGTAGTCCCTCTGTGGCTACTGTCAACACATCCCTTTGCCATTTTCCGTAAAAATATAGAGTCTCGTCGGTAGTGAGGTGGCGCTTGACAGTGTTAACGGCTCATTATGGGGATAGGGCCGGTCCTTAGTCGAGTCATCGAAGCGGTACTTCAATGATATACTCTACAAAAGACATTACTAGTATATAATAAGTATGAATCGTTCTAACCGAGGATCAAGGGTACCTGAAATATAAGAATGTTAGATAAAACACACACATATATACACAAACAATGTCACACTTATTCACATATATACAAACAAGAAACGAAACCTTGGGGGATTGAGAGATGACTCGGCAGCACAAGGATGCCCCTAAACCTATACACGAATCTAAGACATGAAATTAAATCCTAAATTACTATTTACATGATGGTCAACACTCTTCCACAAAGCAATAGCACAAAAGCACTCAAAACACACAACAAAGTAGCAAACAAGGTACACGGCAAAGATATTAAAGTGTTCTAGACTCGACTTAGTTGATAGAAATCATTATCCAAGCATAAATACCTGTAAAACAACTTCATACACATATTACCCTTCTTGTGTCGATTGTAGTATTAGACAAGTAGGGATCGTTCTATCGGGGGAAATCAAGGGCATTTAATCACACGAAGTATCACAAAATCATATTGGGGTTGAAAATTGAATCTATAACCTACTGAAAATTATGATAATTAAAAACCTAAATTAATATATACATATGATCATCATCTTTCACACATAACACTAAACACAAAACACTCAAAACATGTAACAAAATCACATAAGGAAACATGGCAGCAACTTTCGACACTTTACAAGATTCATTTAGTTCCAATCTAATTAGAGCCTCAGCGGTTTATTTAATCATTAAAGACTTCTCAAATATTTAGAATTATCTCAGCGCCTAATCCTAAATTATGCTAATCGGTTTAAAAACACTCAGCGTAGAAGTTAAACACGAAGAACACATAAGCACAAGAGTCATATTGGAGACATGTTAGCAAGTATGGCATCACCTCATCTCACATCGACATGTAAATTTCCAGAATTATTCTAGCCCTTGGAACAAATATAAATCAAATCAACTCAGCGTATGATTCAACTCATATTCCATTCGGCATGTGAAATCAATACACAAAGATCAGCCATGATCAAGGCAGCCCTCATGCATACGATTTATATGCATACAAATTCAGAAAATAAACCAAATAAAATCAAATTCCATATACGAAACCTACTGCCCTAAATCATAAATAAAATCGTTACATGCTTTGCTTGAAATTTAATCACAAAGAAAACCAAAACACATAACAGAGTTTCGGAAATCCAAGAATAAAATTACAAAACCAAATTGCCATTCATAAATCCGTTCAAACTTCATAGACAAAGTATTGAGTTTATACAGAAAATAAAAAGTCATAGGAGAGTGAATCACACTTTAAAGAACCTTGAGAGAAGTCCGGCAAGGTGTGGACTCGGTGGTGATGATGGTGTGATTTTCATGTGGTGGTGATGGTTTGGCTATTCTATTTTTTGAATGGAGTTTATGGTGAGAATTCGACAGAACTTTGGCTTATGAAAATGAGAGAGAAGAGATCCCTTTCTTTGAGAAAGTGCTGAACTATATATAGGAGAACAAGGTGTTTCTGCCTAAACCCGGGGGTCTAGTAGATACTTGATGAATCCAACTCGATCTCCTGCAATCCTGCTTACTAAGGGGAATACCGGGAGGGCCGGCCTTCACCTCTCCGATGCCTAAGTTAGTATAGTTGGAATATATATAACCAGGGCACGTATGTAAGCGGGGAGAGAGACAAGTTACCTAATAAAGAGGGTAGTTGGGGCCCATATATAGGTGGTTGGGGGTAAGGGCTGGCCTTACTCTTCGATGTGGGACTGGTTCCCTTCTGTTTATACCTTCTGGTGCCCTCTTAGGCAGGCTGGCGCCCCCGGCCCCTGGGTCCCTGGAGGCAGGATAGAGTGCTAGGCCCCGAGGCCGGGTGCTGGTGATCCGGTCCCGACCCTTGGGCCGGGCCCTGGTGCACTTGCTGCGGGTCTGTGGGCCTGCTGTAGCCTCTCTGCGGCTACTGTCAACAAGTCCCCCAAGTTCCCGGTCAAGTGCAATCTTGAATGGGGACTTAAATCTGTCTTACTCTTGTCCCGCAGACCCGTAGGCTACCAACCTACCGATGCCCAGTCCCCCAAGTCCGCGTTAAAGATTGGGCGTGACCGAGGTGAGTACCTGTTACCGATGGGAAGCAATAGTTTTATAAGCACATTTGCAATATAAGCAGTAATATGCTCAAGTGTTGTGGTGTTATGAGCATGGAGCCGGGTGGAAGCCGGTGAGTGTATGGGATGATGCCATGATGTTATGATGCCATGCAATAGATGTGTGCATGGAATGATAATGAGGCGTTGAAATCCGCCATGCAGGAGATTTTGCGCATGGGATGATAATGAGGCGTTGAAATCCGCCATGCAAGAAATGTGCACGGAATTTCGGCCGGGCACTCTGCCCTCTCGGTACGAAGCGGAGCTTCACTGGGCCTCAACTGGGCGATCTGCCGAATCGAAGCGGAGCGGAGTTCACTGAGCCTCTACCGGGCGATCTGCCGAAACGGAATTCACTGAGCCTCTACCGGGCGATCTGCCGAAACGGACGGGGTGAAGTTCATGGGACCTCGACCGGGCGTTCTGCCATATCGAGACGGGTCCTAGGTGAACTTCAGTACTGGACCTCGACCGGGCGTTCTGCCATATCGAGACGAGTCCAGGAGTATGGAAACTCGACCGAGCGTCCTGCTATATCGAGACGAGTTTCCCATTGCTAGGCTGCAGGGAAATTACCCTAGTGTTGCGGGCTGTTTGAAGCACCGGCGAACACTTGCTAGTTCTTCTCAGCTTGTGTTGAATAACCGTTGAGGTAAGGGGGTGGCATTGAGGTGACAAAGCTCGCCGTGCAGCCCCATGTTTGATCGCCTTTCAATGCGATGCAGGGTTTTTATCCTGCTGGACAAGCGTGCATGGGTTAGATGCAAACTCGCCCGGGTGTATAAGCCCGCCGGTCGAATATTCTCGACCGGTGTCAGCCATGGTACTGGGCGGAACTCGACCGGTGTTCGGACATCATGCCATATCAAGACGAGTCCCCCAGTGAAATGCCATGGGGCCAGGTGCATTATGTTCCTGGTAGGGGGTGGCGTTGAGGTGACAAAGCTCGCCGTGCAGCCCCCTTTTGCCGCAGCTGGTGCGATGCAGGGTTTTTATCCTGCTGGACAAGCGTACATGGGTTAGATGCAAACTCACCCGGGTGTATAAAGCCCAAGCTGGTCGAATGTTCTCATGACCGGGGTCAGCCATGGTACTGGGCGGTACTCGACCGGGCGTCCTGCCATATCGAGACGAGTCCCCCAGTGAAATGCCATGGTACCGGGTGGATCCTATTCCCGGAATGTGCTCTCGAGCCGGTTGGATGCGTCGTAACCGGTGGGCGGAACTCGACCGGGCGACATGCCATATCGAGACGAGTCCCCCAAGAGAGATGCGGCTGGACGGACCTCGACCGGGCGACATGCCATATCGAGACGAGGTCTCCAGTAATATGCGATGAAGAAGCCATGCAGCCGGTTGAATGATCATAACCGCGAACTGCCATGGTGCCAGGCGATCCTCGACCGGGCGTCCAGCCATATCGAGACGAGGCTTCATATCCGGATGGGTGCTCTCCAAGCGGTTGGATGATCATAACCGCGAGAGTGGTCTTCGAGAAATGCAGCGAAGATTGTCGTGCAAGCGTGAAATCTGGGGAAGTGGGAGGGCCTAACTTCTTGATTCCCGCTCCTACCTTCCTGTCGCCAGCGTGTGGGACAAGTGGCTGACATGCATTTAAGGAGGAAGTCCATCAGTCCCGTCAGTTATGATGGCATGGGGAGGTTACCAATGCTGGGACACGTGCCAGCGCGGGGCGGTCTTGAGATGTAGGGCCTGGATTCGCAGGCGTTTGAGTTGCTCTGATTACTTGTTTTGGAGGGATTTCGATTGCCTAGGGCACTGGTCCCCTCTATAAAAAGGCCTCTTCTGCTCTTCTTTCTGTTGTTGCTTCTTGCTTTGGAGAAACTAAGAGAAAGAGAGGAATCCGACGAGCACTGTGAGCCCTTCTTGCCCCACGAGATCCGTTTCTTGAACGCTCCCTACCATTGCGCGCTGCTTTCCCAGGGCCGATTGTCCTCGGTTGAGCATACTAATTGGCAAGTTTGTTTGATTTCTTTGCCCCGGTGTTGTTCTTGTTTTTGGCTTTGTTGTTTTGCGGGGGGGGGGGGGGGGGGGGGGTGGCGGAGGGATCTCTGCCGCTGACGGAACTGCTTCTGCGGCGGACTTGGGGAGAGGCTATAGAAGGTGCCGTTGTAGCCTGTTACTGACGAGCGCTAGGGTTTTGTGTGGTCTTCCCCTAGGTTAAGATGTCGTCTTCAGGTTCCGACCGGGCTTCCGAATCGGCTGCTAGGGGTCCCCTCGTGGATGATGCGGAGAGGCTGGATAACTGGCTCAGTTCGGAATCTCTGGAGACCGAAGTCGCTGACTGCTCTGGGAGCAGGGTTTCAACTCCGTCCTCGTCTTCGTCTTCCGGGGCTGAATCCTCGGAGACTGAAATACCGCACGGGGTGCCCCTTGCAGGCGCTCCGGCCGTGAGCTACACCATCGGCAGAGGGAAGTACGCTGTAGTGTGTGATGAACCGGAGGAGAGCATGACCCCTGGAGAGATATCCTGGATAGAGTTCTGCTACGGCCCTTGAATCCTGGAGAGTCAGCCTGCAACCCAGAAGAAGGTGGGGTTGCCGCGCATCAAGATCAGTTCCGGCACGGACTCTCGCTCCCGCTGCCAAATTTCGTGCAGTATATGCTGAGTGCACTGCAAGTGTCGCCCGCACAGCTTCCTGGGCTCCAGTGGAGACGACTACTGAGCCTTGGCTGCTTGTACGAGTTTTCTGGGATGAATATACCCACGGTAAACGGGTTCCGGGCCTTGTACAGGTTGTCGTACTCCTGGAAGCAGGGGTCCCATGGTTGCCTGTCCTTCAATACCCGGAAACCTCCACCGATTGTCACCAATATGCCTTCATGGGTAGACAACAGCTGGAGGAAGAAGGTGGTGATGGTGGGCGGGAAGTGGCAGGCGAGGAGTAAAGAGTACTGGGTTCCTGGCGCCTTCCAACCCATTGGCGACCAGTCGTACGAGCTATCCGACCTGGAGCGTGAGAGGATCTCGACCATAACCGGATGTTGGGACGATCTGGAACGGAGTTCTTACAACTTCATCTGACGCGAAGTGCTGGAATACTGCCAGCTTGGGCGGGGTCCCGGTGCGTAGGAAGCCCTTAAGCGGTGATACTTTGTGTTAGTTTCTGCAAAATACTAACCGTTTGCTTTCCTTGCAGGTGCATCTTCCCGGGCGACTATCAAGCCCGAAACCACTCTCTCTATGGACGGGGAAGACCTCCTCAACAAGCTGAAGGAGAAGGCCGAGATCGTCTCGCGGACGTCGGTGGACGACGTGTCCGGCCGGCTGACGACTCATGCGGAGCCGAGGGCTATGGACGTCGATGACGACGCCTATGTCCTGAAGCGGGTGAAGACCCATCATGCTGCAGGCCTCCTAGCGCCTGGAAAAAGCAAGAGTACCGGGGGGGGGGGGGGGGGCAGTGAGGATTCCCGGTGGGATGAACAAGATCCCCAACCGGCCGGTGTCTGTGCCGCACGTGGCTTGCGTCGCCCCGGAAAGCGCACGATCTTCTTCTCCGGAAGGCCGGGGAGAGAAACGGAAGGGCGGGGACGTTCCTTCCGCCGCACTGGTGACCCTTACCGGTGGGTCGGCACGGGAGAACCTGGCCAAACGGTTCAGAATAACCAACGGTGCGCAAACCAACGCTGCTGGGGAGAAGGCTGCTGCTGCTGCTCGGCAGAGTAGTCCAGCGCCTGCGGAGGCACCGAGGGGAAACCCGGATAGTGCACTCGTCCGGCAAGTGGCGGCGGACTTGGCCAGCCTTGGCCTGGATAGACCCGGGGTTGCTGGAGCCCTGGCGGGCGGAAATCGTCCAAAATGCAAGGAATCCGTCCTTCGGGTGAGTACTGCATGGCACCACTATACTGCCTGTGGCTTGTTTCTTTTGCTGCTTGACTAACTCTTTGGTGTTGCGCAGTTGCTGTACAGTCTGTACGAACCGGACGCGAGCGAGGAGCTGTCGGAGCTGCAGAGACAGATAACTGCTTTATCCGAGATCCGACAGCGCTTGGAGGTGGAGAAGTCTCGCTCGGATCGGGAGAAGGCCAGATCGGAGGAGAGGGCCAAGAAGCTGGAGGAGCAGAACCGGAGCCTGGAGAGGGAGAGGGCCGACCTGGAGGCCAAGGTGGACGAGCTCCAAGTGGGAGCTGCTGCTCTGTGCGCCGCCTCTGCTGCTCCGGCCAGGGAAGATGACCCGGAACTCTATGAGCGGGTCGTTCTCAAATACCGCGAGAGCGATCAGTTCCTGGAGTTTCTGGTGAAGGCCAGGGAAGAGGGCATCTCGGATGCGTACACGGAATGGGCGGGGAAGGGATGGTTAGACACTTCCCTGATGTCGACTGCTGCTGAAGGAGATATCCATGAGCAGTCGGACATCCATCAGGAGGCGGTGGAGGAGCAGCCGGGTGAAGTGATTCGCTCGGACTTGGATTCTTTTACCAACAGTGCCGAGTCTGCCCGAGCCGGAGTCAACACCGGGACTGATGTCGACGACGAGGGTACCGCAGGAGAGGCTGGCGGATTGCCCGCTGAAGGCGGAGTCGTAGCTCCTTAGGATTTTCTTGCCCTTTTCCTTGTAATCTTTCCGGATCAGTTACTGCTTGTATACTTGCTTGAATATGAATATACTGGAACTGGCAGAGCCGGTGAAATTTTCTCAAAAGTAGTTTGCATATATATTTGTTTTTACAACGGTTGAACCGCGAATTATGCCAAACTAACCGCTCGGTGCTAGCGGGTTTTACCAGGACTGGTCACGTTCCTGGTCGGGGTCTATTCTTCTTTTCCCCACGTACCGCTGGAGCTGGCCGTTATCAATCAAAACCTGCACCGCTGACTTGAGAGCGTAGCACTGGTTCGTTCGATGAGTAGCCTCATCATGGTAAGAGCAGTACTTGCCCATCTGCACCGTTGTAAGTTTCCCCTTCGGGAACCTTCTCTGGGGCGGTGGGGGAATGACACTCCCGTTCTCAAGTAGGATATCCTCGTAGGAAGTGGTGAGAGCGGTGAAGACTTCTTGATTGATCGGTGGTGGTGCTGGCATGATTGCCAGGGGGCGCTCTTGGCGGAACGGTGCCGGCTTGTGCTCATTTTGAGGCTTATCGGAATAGGACCTCTGCTGCCGCTGCGGCCAGTTTCTGCTGTTGGCGTTCCAGCTGGGCCGAACGGTGCGATTATCGGTCCGCTGATTGGGCTTGGCTTCTTGGGCGGGCATGGGGTTCTCTTCCCGGGGATGGTCTTCCTGCTGCTCATCTTGCTTCCTCTTCTGCAGGTGGTGCCCATAGGTCTCATGATCGGCCTGGGCATGCCGGATGGCCATAGCCATCAACTCGTCGTACCCCTGTGGGAGTTCTACCCGGACGGCGTAGGAAAACTTGCCCGCTCGGAGCCCTTGCTTAAACGCCATCTCGGCGATGCCCTTGTCCAGGTTCCGAACTCCGGCCGTAGCCGTCTGCCAGCGGTTGACAAAGGTTCTCAGCTCCTCTCCGGGGGCTTGTCTGCAATTGAAGAGGATGGTCGACGTCCGGGCTCCCTCGACTCGGAGAATGAAGCGACCTACGAATCGGTCGGCTAGCTGTTCGAACGCCTCGATCAAGTTTGCCGGAAGCTCGTAGAACCAGCTGAGTGCTTCTTCGGACAAAGTTTCCTGGAAGATGTTGCAGCAGATTGCATCGGAGTATCCCTTGGCGCAGGTTTGGGACCGGAAGCTGTCCAGATGCTGGTACGGGCAACCGGATCCTGAGTAGGTGAGCTTGAGGGACTTCTGGTTGCCAGATCTTCCCGACTCCATGACCCGGTGCGAAAAGGGACCCATGCGCTCATTAAACCGGGCGTCCTCCATCGGCCGCGCGGCTCTTCTCTCGTTAGCCTCCATTTGGGCTTTTAAGCTCGACACGGTGTTGGCTAGCATCTGCAGCGCTCGCGCGGTCGGAGTCTCAGCTTCATCCACTGACGAAGCGCCAGGCTGGCGAGAGGTTGTTGCGCTCTTTGGCGGGCCTGCGCCTGCTGGCGACTTCTGCCGTACGGGGTCACCGGGTCGTCCACCCGAAGAGTGCCCTGCTTCGGTGTGTTGAGGTGGGACCGGCGGGAGTGTCGCCTGTGCCTCGGCCATGGCATTACTGCGCTGCTGTCCCCTTTTCAGGGCGGCCACGAGGGCAGTATTCACCGCCTCCATCTCTTCGTACCGAGCGTTGGACTTGGCTCTGTCCCTGTCGCTCTCCTCTCTCAGACGACTGACCTCTGCGGCCATCGCCCGTAGTTCTCCCGCCATATTGCTATGGCCGGGGCTGTACGTGGGGTCCCGGTCCGGGCTCTCAGATCGATCGCTTGAATCATCTGAGAACGTCAAGGCGAAGCCCCGTCGCTCTGGACTGTCTTCCTCCTCTGCCGGGCCTTTACCTCGCGAGCTGTCGCGGTGGGGATCCGGTACGCCGGATGGTCCCCCACAGCTCTCTCCATCCTGACCGTTGCCCCGGTCGCCGCGCGGCTCCCGCGTGACGGCTGGGGTGGAGGTGAGCGTCTGCACTACTGCAAGGCGTCCCCCCTCGGTGGTCTCTTTCTCTTGACTCATCTCCGATCTCTTTCCCAACGGTGTTGCTTACACGGCTTTTCGTTCAAGATTCCCACAGACGGCGCCAATTGTTTCTGCCTAAACCCGGGGGTCTAGTAGATACTTGATGAATCCAACTCGATCTCCTGCATTCCTGCTTACTAAGGGGAATACCGGGCGGGCCGGCCTTCACCTCTCCGATGCCTAAGTTAGTATAGTTGGAATATATATAACCAGGGCACGTATGTAAGCGGGGAGAGAGACAAGTTACCTAATAAAGAGGGTAGTTGGGGCCCATATATAGGTGTTTGGGGGTAAGGGCTGGCCTTACTCTTCGATGTGGGACTAGTTCCCTTCTGTTTATACCTTCTGGTGCCCTCTTAGGCAGGCTGGCGCCCCCGGCCCCTGGGTCCCTGGAGGCAGGATAGAGTGCTAGGCCCCGAGGCTGGGTGCTGGTGATCCGGTCCCGACCCTTGGGCCGGGCCCTGGTGTGCTTACTGCGGGTCTGTGGGCCTGCTGTAGCCTCTCTGTGGCTACTGTCAACACAAGGGAACTAGGGTTTCGGCTCCTCAAGAGTTGTTGCCGAAACCTTCTCTCTTTTCTTTGCAAGGCAAGTTTTTGATTTTCCTTTCTTGTGTTTGCCGAATTCTTCCTTGTATAATTACTGAAAATTCTTCCCTTGTATAATTTGGCAAAACCTAAATGAATGTGGAAAGAATTAAGTCCACATTCATCCTTGAATTCTTCTTTTAATTCGGCAACAATTCCCTTCCTTTATTTCTTCTCTTTGCCGTGAATTCCCTTCCTTATAGCTTTTAGGATTCTTTGATTCTCCCCATGCAAGTTTCAGCATTTACCATATCAGTCCATTCCTTCCTTGTCTCGGCATTGAAGTCTTTCCTTATCCTTGTTTTCTGAATTAATCCTAGAATAAAGATTAATTTCTGCATAAAACTCCAACAAATCCTTCCTATTTCAGCTTTGTTTCCTTATAGCTCTTGGACTCCTTCCTTTCCAAGCTTTTCCTTTCCTTGTTGGTTTTGGCTTAATTCAATCCGTGCTTTCCTTATGTATGCACACACCTAGCACACGCCTAGCACATGCCTAAGCATGCTTTGCACATGCTAGGATTATTTCTGAAAATTAAGTAAAAGAATATTAGTTTCGGCATAAATAAAACACATTTAACAGTTCTAATCCAACAAGGATTCCTACATCAATAAGGATTTGCCGAAATTTCACATTTTCTTCCTTTTAAGCACATTTTCACAAATTCTCTACCAAAGACTCAAGACTCGAACTAACGACTCAATTCTACAACAATAAGAGCTAAGCATCGCATAAATGAGGGTAAAAACAATTAAGAACGTCGCATTTTATGCTCCTATCATTAGTTCCAACCTAATTAGGTCCTTATCGGTTTACTAATCGATTAAGACTCACAAGTATTTCAAGATTAACTTATCGTCTAACCCTAAAGTTGTACTAAACATATTTGAGAACACTTATTCTAGAAAACAAACATGTAAAGCAATTAGGCACAAAGTCTTTTTAGTCAGAAACATGTTAGCAAGTAAGGTGTCACTCTTCTCACATCGACATGTCAATTCTTTAAACCACTCTATCTCTAAAAATAACACAAGTTAAGCAACTTATCCTATGATTATTTTGGCTAATGAGATCGACACCCCGAGTACATTGCAATTGTATAGGACTGCATCCTTTATTGTACACGGATTTAAAGAATAAACCAAGACCGAAACTACAACTAAGTTAACATGCTTGCCGATTACCCTATTTACTATCTTACTACATTTTTTGTTTACTCTTTAACATGCAATCCAATTTCTTACTTTGGAAAACCAAATAAACACATAGAAAACGATTTGAACATGCAATTTATAAAACCAAACTTCAATCCAAACAAAACATAGACATAAAGTTTGAAACCAAGAATACATGCTAACTTCATAGACAAAGTTTAACATAGCTACAAAGAATGGATTACAAAACCGAAAGTAAGGGGTAGATCATACTTTTCAAATACCTTTGGAGCTTCAAATCGTGTTGTGATAGGAGTACAAAGTGTGACGTTCTTAATATGTTTTACCCTCATTTATTCTTCGTTTAACCCTTATTTATCTAAGATAGAGTCATAATATAGTTTAGTGGAGTTTTGAAAAAATGTGCTTAATTATCCAAAAAATGACCGAGTATAAAAATCTGAGGAAATAGGGCAAAAATGTCTTTTTCGTGATTTTGAGGCTTGTGTTAGAGTGACTTATCCTTTTCCAAATTTGATAAAATTTGATATGCATATAATTAGCAAGCTAAAGTGTATTCTGTTAAAATTTCAGATCAATCGGAGTTAGGAAAGTCTCCCAGAAGATAGCTGCAACTTGGCATTTTGAGCAAAACAATTCAGGGACTACCACGATTTTCCCTGGTACTGTGTCCTAACTTCCAGAATTTTTTTACAACACATCACTTGGAACTAGAAAACGTTCCTTAGATGAATAGAAAGCTCTATGAGTCTAGTTTCTGCAGAAATTAGAATCACATTAATAGCTATTTTCTGGAGGAAGTTATGTCAGTCTCAATGAAGTAAGGTCACTGTCTGCCTAGGTGAACAACCTACTGCCTATTGAGAGAAATTTCTGTGTTTTTGCACTAATAAGTCATCCAAATACATTAATGAAGCATGCAGCTGCATTAGTGGACTAATGGAAGCTTGGAGTTGCATTTGTGGACTAAGGGAAGCTTGCAATAAATCTCCACCAACAAACTTCCACCATAAATCTCCACCTATATTACCAAACTCTCCCATTTGCTTCCTCTATAAATAGCTTGGCACAAATTCAGAATAGATCATCTCATCTCAAGCACAAGTACTAGCCAAAAACTCTACCAAGTCTCACAATCACCAAACACCCAAATACTTAGCCAAAACCATTACCACCACAATCCAAATTCCGTGCATTGTTCTAGGTTTCTGCCGAGCAGCCTCTCATCATTCCACCATGTCTTGAAGAGCTTCTCAAGGTTCTAAAAGTGTGATCCATTCCCTCTATGTCTTATGTATTTATTCATGTTTGTGTGGTTTGTAAGAACTTGTTTCGATTCTTGGTTTTTGTTAAACTTTTGTATGAACCGATTTTATTGAAGTTTATGTAAAGTAGTTTTGCAATTTTAATTTATGGATTTCGTGTGTATGGATAATTAGGGCAGTGGTATTAGATGCATGTTTAAGATTTTTAATTGGTTAGTAATCTAAGGGTGTGACTTAAAAACCGAAACATTAGTTTTGTTTGACAAGCATGTAAATCTAGATGTTAGGTTTCATCTAACCCGAGTTATAATGGATTAAGCTATATGCCTAGCGGTTGCTTTTATTTGTTGTGCTCACTTAGGGTATAACCTTAGCTAAAACTTGCATGTTAAATAAGATGATTGACAACCTTGCTTGTTTGCATGTCTTCGATTATAGACTTTCGTGCTTAAATGTTAACTCTTAACCGGATTAGCATAAATTTTAGGATTTAGAACGAGAGTTGGTCCTAAAAATATTAGAAGTCTTACAACTAGGTACATAGCGAGAGCTCTAGTTGTGATCGAAACTTATTTGAATCTTAAACGTGCTAAATACTTGTCCCTTACTTTCTTGCATGTGTGTCTACATATTAAAGAGTCTTTTGTGTGAATTACTTGGTGTGAAAGATGATGATCACTTGTATATAGTAAATTAGGAGTTTAAATTCATGTCTTAGGATCTTAAGGCAGTTTTCTGCCGAACCTCAATCCCCCTTTGTGTGACATTTCAATGTATATATTTGTGAATATTTGTCTAACATTCTCATGTTTCAGGTACCCTTAATCCCGGCTTAAAACGATCCCTACTTGCTTATACTACAAACTATCTTTTGTAGGGTGTATTATTGTGTGCGTGCTTAGGCACACATCATGTTGATCCAATGGAGGTGGAGAAGGTACGGCTAGAGGATTTTTTGGTGGAGGTGGAGATGTGTTTCGGCTAAGTACTCTAAGTAGGATTTTTGGGGAACTTTAGTAGAGCTTTTTACTAGAGTTTTTGCTTTAGAATGTGACACTTTTCTTATGGTACGCCGGCCTCTATATATAGGAGAAAGGGTTGTGTAGTTTGAGACTTTTTCTTGTTCAAAATGGGATAGAAATCTTCTTGCAATAAGGTTTCCCAATTTGATATGGAATAAGTTCTTCTCTCCCTTTTTGAACTAGGGAATCCTTGTCTTCACTGGCCTAGGGTTGCTTCACACGTCTAGGTGATAAGAGCATAAAATGCGACGTTCTTAATATGTTTTTATCCCCATTTATGCATTTCTTATCCCTTATTGTTGTAATATAGAGTCATTGAGTCGTGTTAGAGTCGTTGGCAAGTGTTGGTGAATAAATTGAGCTAAAAATGCAGAAATGTCGATTTTTGAAGAGTTTTAGTTTGAGAAGGACTCCTTGTTGTACTAGGAATCCTGTTTGGACTAGGAAACCTGTTTTGACTAGGAAACTTGTCGGAACTAATTTCTTTATCTTTCGTCGTTTCTAATATTTGTGTGGATCGGTTTTGTGCTATAAATCGATAAAATGCATAATTTTGGTGAAGTCCTTATTGAACTAGGATTCCTAATAAGAGTTTGATTTGACTAGGACTCCTTTTTCAAGTAGAAATCTATTTGGAAAAGGAATCCTTACTAAAGTAGGAATCCCAGTTGGATAAGGATTCTACGAGTTTGAGTCCTAATTGAAGTCTACGAGTGAAGAATTTTAGTCGAACAAGGAGTCTACAAACGCTTGACGTTTTTGAATCGTCGAAAGAATTTCATTGAAAATACAACTCCTTGTTGGACTAGGATTCCTTATCTATCTAGGACTCTTACTCATGATAATTGTGCTACATCTTTTTATCTTCTTTTTAATTTAATTCTCATTCTTATTTTCAGGAATTAAAGAGAAGATTAATGGAGGAATATTGAGAGAATTTTCGGTGGAAATGAATGGATGCTTGCCGGCCAAGAAAAGAGAAAGAGGAATCCAAATTGGTTTTGGTTTCTTTGTGCCATACAAATACCTAGCAATTAATTTCCGATTTTTGCCTAGAGTTTTTCTTGGATAATACACGGCTAAAGAAAAGAGAAAAGAGATGGATTTGGACTCTTGAAGGCCGACCAAGATAAGAGATGGAGGAAGAATTAATTCTATTTTACATAGAATTTTCGGAAAAGAAAAGAAAAGAGAAAAGAGGGGAATGCATGTGGACTGAATTATGGCTTTGTGCAATAACTTGGTGCCGAATTAAAGAAGTTTTACTTGAAGAAAATTGAAGATTTAATTCGGCAATTGCATGGAAAAGAAGACCTAGCCGAATTAAAAGAAGACATGATATTTCGGATTGCTTGAAGATTAACCCTTGCCGAAACCATATCCAACTTGGTTTCGGATTGCTTGTGCTCTACTCTTGCCGAACCCTAGCATTGCCTCTCCCCTATAAATACAACACTTTGTATTCATAAAATCATCTCCCTTTCCTCACTTTTACCTTGCCGAATCCCTGCCAAATTATTTCCACAAATTATATACCAAGGAGCAAAGCCGAATCCACCTTCCATCTCTCACAAAAATCCACCATCACCAATCCTTGCCGAAATCTTCATAAGGTTGTAATCATGGATTGTATTATTTTGGTTTTTATTGCTTTGTATTTAAACATAACTTTGTCTATGAAGTATGTTTTGGTTTATGGATTTAATTTCGGTATTGATAATCATATATGGGATCTTTGGATCTTTGTTATAAATGTTTGGGATTTTTATATATGATTGCCGATTTATGCATGTGATACGATTAAATATGTTGTATGGGCAGTAGTTTTTAGCATGTTTTCTTGATTTTAATTAGGTTTATTTCCTTAATTCGTGTGGAACCGAAGGAGATATCTAGATGCATTCGATGGCCATGAGTGTTATCTAGGTATTAAATTCATATTCCGATTTAATACATGTTGAATTACACGCATGTTGGATTTGACATGTATTAATCTAAGGGTAAGAGTAATTATGGAAATTTACATGTCGATGTGAGATGGGTGACGCCATACTTGCTAACATGTTCCAATTCGACATATTGTGCTTATGTGCTAATTGTGTTTAATTTCTACGCATTGTGTTATTAAACTGATTAGTACCATGTTTAGGATTACACGCATGTTGGATTCTAAATACTTGTGATGTTTTGAATAATTAGAATAACCGCATTGGCTCTAATTAAATTGGAACTTAATTGATCTTGAATTTGATATTTGCTGCTGCCCTATTACTTGTTTTAATTATATTGCATGTGTAAGGTGATTTGTGTATGATGATTGTGTGAAAGGTGATGATCAATTGTATATAATAATTTAGGTTTTAGAATTTGTAAAAATTCAGTAGGTAATTAGTTATAAAAATCGATACCCCCTTTGATTGCAATACTTTATGTGATTAAAAGCCCTTGATTTCCCCGGATAGAACGATCCCTACTTGTCAATACTACACTCGACAAAAGAAGGGTATTATTTGTATGAGATTGTTTTGCAGGTACAAATTGTGCACGCACACATCCCATCAGTTTTTGGCGCCGTTGCCGGGGAAATTATAAATTTTTGATTCATAAAGTGTTGTTTGTAACTTTGTATAATTGTAAATTATTTAATTTCCGCAATAGTTTTGGGAATTGTATTAATAGGATTTTTGGAAATGTAATAGTAAATAGGTTAATTTTCCGATTTTTATTTTTGTTTTTATTTTTTGGTTTTTGGTTTTTGCTCTTAATTGCCGATTTATATGTATTATTGTGATGTTGATACACCTAGATAATTTCTAGGAAGTTGATAGTTTTTGTGTATGCTTGTAGTTTATTGTAGTTTCTAAAGTGTAACATGTAGGTGAAGCCTCTTTTGTTGATCATAACCATAACCCTTCATACGAGTGATGCCATTTTAGGTATGTTTTTGTGTAGATTGGGAAACGGGCCCTGCAATGTTGGAATTAGTCCATCGTTGGCCCCCCACGCATAAAGACGCTAACTTGGTATTATTTTTATGAGGTTGAGGGCGGTTTTAATCAACACTTGAGACCGCTAGGGATCCGAGTTTATTTTACCAAGTATAGGGCAAGTTATTTTCATTGAATGGTGCGAGGTTTGTAAAACTGGTTCTCAAGACCCATAGACTGACGTTCATTCTCTGTGAGTGAGTCGATAGGGAGTTCGCTCTCCGTGGTTAAAAACTTTGAGACCTGCCTTGTTCCTAAAGAGAGTTTACTCTCCGTGAATCTTAACGACATCGCCTTAGAAAAGTAAAATACGTTCGACCTAGACGACAGCTTGTGCCGAAGCATCACCTCACTTTAGACGCTAGAAAATAACTTGAGCATATGTGGAATCTATTTTTCTTCAATAAGGTAAAATTCGTCTTTAATTTTTGAGGTATATCGGAATAAGCATGATACTACCTTGGACTGTTTCAGCCCATTGCACTGTTATCTCCTCTGCTCCACGTACCTCGAATTTTAAAGTTGTGTGAATAAAAGACACCTAGAAATCCTAAGTTTCGGCAATCATAATACATACATAATCGATGTAATCTAAAAACCGAACCACCATAGATACTTGTACAAAAATTTTCGTGTGATGTGCATAACTAGTTCAAATTGTTAGGGAGTTTTGAAAGTCTATTTGTGTTAAGTTTGTTTATGATTTTGAGGGGAAGAGGAATAGGTAAGGTCACTAATGTTGCTTTTAGCCTTAACCCTTCATACTAGCGCTTGCGTTTTTATGAGGTTGAGGGCGGCTTTTATGCACTTTAGTGGAACTGACAACATAAGGTTCTCAACTGAGTAAGGGGCAATCATAGTTCGTTTGTTCTAATTTTGGTATTGAGGTTTGTTTAACTAGATCTCAAGGCCCACAGACTGATGTTCATTCCCTGTGAGTGAGTCGATTGGGAGTTCGCTCTCCGTGGTAACCAACAACGAGTCTTGCCTCACTCCATTATTAGTACTTTCGTTCTAGCCTTCTGAAACCACGGAACCTTGTGTCTAGTCGATAGACCTAGGCCGCACGTCCACCGAGCTTCAAAACCTTAAATAAGTTTGATATGAGTAGATTTTTGATCTCAAAAGAAAACATTTCTTGGTTTGAATTTTCGAGGTATATCGGATCAAGCATGATACTACCGGGGGCTGTATCAGTCCATTGCACCGTTATCTCCTCTGCTCCACGTACTTTGAAAATTCGAACAAATCATTTAGCAATTTAACTAGGGATACATAAAACACATTTTTCTGTTATACTTGTGAAATTGTGTGAGCCTTATTTGTAAATTTTCGTGTGATATACATCTTTGTAATATACTTGTAACTTTTTCATGTAACATATACTTACAAATTTACGTTTGTTATTATACATATACACGTTGAACTTTTATATATTGTGAATTTTTCATACATTTATATATACTTTAAATTTCGTGTAACATTCTTACATATTTTTAGTTGAATTTTCGTTGATATTTATACTTGTGATATATTTACCCTAACACTAATTGTTACATACTAACTATACACGTTTGTTTTCTTTAGAAATTCATTTGTTAAACACCTCGAAATTTAAACAATTTCAGGTACATGAATCTTGGTTGGTCACAAGAGATTGAGGATAGATTGAAAAGAATTTGCAACCAAGAAGAAGAAGAGCCAGTTTTGCCGAGCACTTCTACACCAGAACTTCAGTTTGTTTCTCCCACCTCATCACTTTTTGACCGAAATTTTGTTGCACCACCATCACCATTTCCATCAGAAGCTTCGTGTGAACTAAACCCTTTGTTTCACGAAGAACCAGAATTCGAGCTACTCCATAGTCCAATACCAATTCAGTACTTGAACTTTGATTTACCTGATCCTACATTCAGAATGACTTCACTAAGAGAGGAGAATGGTCAGGTAGATGCGCCACAAGGAGGAGTAGTAAGACCAAGTAATGTAACATATCCTGCAGTTGCACCTGGCAAGTCAGGAGAATTTGAGCTGAAGGGTGGATTTATCCACCAATTGCCTAAGTTTTATGGACTCAGTGGAGAGGATCCTAACCGCCACATTCAGAAGTTCGAATTCAGATGTGAGTCAATGTGCCCAACTGGGGCAGATTTACAACATGTGAGGATGAAGGCGTTTCCTTTTTCACTGGAGGATAGGGCGCAAGAGTGGTTTTATGCTATACCACCTGGGAAGATGATTTCTTGGACAACAATGGTGAGAGAATTTCTCACAAAATACTTTCCATCATCAAGGGTGACACAGATCAGAAAGGAGATCACCTCAATCAGACAAGAGCCAGATGAGAGCTTCGATGTGTACTATGACAGGTACAAGGCTTTGGTGGCAACGTGTCCTAATCATGGGATACGTGAGGGTCTTCTACTACAATACTTTTATGAAGGGTTGCGTCCCTTGGAGCGGAGATTCTTAGATTCAGCAGCTGGTGGATCTTTAATGGAGAAAAGTAGAGAGGAAGTTAAGAATCTGTTGGAGATGCATTTCACTAATCAACAACAATTCGGGTCTACTTCCTCTAGGCGAGTCAGTGAGGCCAGCGGTTATGAGGAATCAAGTGTTGTCAAGGAGCTTAAGGAAGATGTGGGGAAACTCACTCAGATGATGTCTCAGTTTATGAAGCAGAAACATGCCCAAGTCTGTGGGGTGTGTAGCATGGAGGGGCATTCATCAGATGTGTGTCCACAAGTTGGTGGAGGAGATAATTTTGAGGAAGCCAATGCAATTGGTTTTCAAGGGCAGCAACGTCCCACTTTTCAGAACTTCAACCCCAGATTTAATGATCACCCTAATTTTAGGTGGGCTAACAACAACAATGTGCAGAACCCTACACATGTGGCGCCACCACAAGCAAACCAAGGAGGAATGGTGTTTCAACCAAGACCTCAAGGGCAATACCAAGGGTTTGCAAGACCCCAGCAGCAACAATTCTACAACAATAATGCACAAGCATCATCAAATCCCAACTATGACGCCATGCTTAAGTCTTTGAATGATGCAACTCATACATTGTTGCAATCTACAACCTCGAACACCAAGGACATTTCTGAGTTGAAGAATCAGATGGGGAAGGTTGTGGATTTCATGGGGCAGATTCAGGAGCAAGGAAGATTACCTGGAGGAGTGATAAAGAACCCCAAGAATGAGCAAGCAAATGCAATTACCACAAGGAGTGGTAAGGTTGTGGAGGGGCCGAGCATGAAGAGAGGTGACGGAATTTTTGGTGGTGATGCCGAGCACAACAAAGAGTCACTCGGCAATGATGAAGAGATACATGGCAACGATGAGGAGGCAAACGGCAATGAGGCCGAGAGGAGCAAACCGAGCAAGACTGAGCTCGAGGCTATGAAGAATAGGGACATAGAAAAAGATCCCGCTACCTCAGAGACACATAAGGTGAATAATTCTAATTCAAGTGGATTAGTTAATGCTAACCAATCTTCTTGTTTGCCATTTCCTTCTAGGTTTGCAAAATCGAAGAAGGAGAAAGCAGATGAGGAGGTACTTGACATTTTCAGACGTGTGGAGGTGAACATACCATTGCTTGAGTGTATCAAGCAAATTCCCAAGTATGCCAAATTTTTAAAGGAGCTGTGCACAACAAGGAGGCATACTAGGGAGGAGCAGGTGGTGAAGATGAGTGAGACGGTCTCAGCCGTTCTCCAAAGAACGCTCCCACCTAAAATGAAAGACCCTGGCAGCTTTTCTGTGCCATGTAAAATTGGACAATTTAATTTTGATAAAGTTTTGCTAGACTTAGGGGCTTCAATTAATGTAATGTCTTATAATGTGTATAAGTCCCTAGGTTTGGGCGAGTTGAAAAAGGACAATGTAATCATTCAACTCGCCGATAGGTCTAACAAGTATCCTGAGGGATATGTTGAGGATGTTCTTGTGCAGGTAAATAATCTGATATTTCCTGCAGATTTCTATGTGCTTCAGATGGAGGAGTCGCCCATTAATTCCACTCAACTT
Organism: Potentilla sterilis; assembly: GCA_963682095.1. Taxonomy (NCBI): domain Eukaryota; kingdom Viridiplantae; phylum Streptophyta; class Magnoliopsida; order Rosales; family Rosaceae; genus Potentilla; species Potentilla sterilis. Next base: position 32,443,227 of record OY821756.1, read on the forward strand.
TTGTTGGGACGGCCATTTATGAGGACAGCAAGAACGAAAATTGATGTGGCTGAAGGCAATCTCACCATGGAGTTCGATGGTGAAGTAATTGGCTTCAACATCTTTGAGGCCATGAGGTATCCAATTTCTGATTTAAAACCTTGCTATAATGTTGATGTAGTTGATTCTATTGCGCAGGTTTTGTCAGAAACTTTGGATCAATAGCAACTAGCTATTGAGCAAGGGGCCGGAATTGACACAAATGGGGAGAGATTGACTAAGGAGGAACGGCTCAAACTTGAGCCGAGCCTAATGCATATTGTTGCCGAGCTAGAGGCAACATCCCATGTGAAAAAACAATGTAAGTATATGTCAATTCCCATTTCCACTAATAAAATTTTACCATCTGTGGAACAGGCTCCTATTTTAGAACTCAAGGTGCTTCCGGATCATTTGAAGTATGTGTACTTGGGAGACGATGACACACTACCAGTTATTGTGTCATCACAGCTGAGTGAGCAGCAGGAAGCACGCTTGACTAGCATGTTGAAAAGGAACAAAACCGCCATTGGATGGACGTTGGCGGATATCAAGGGAATCAGCCCTACAACTTGTGTCCATAGGATCTTGCTTGAGGAAGGAGCCAAGCCTACTAGGGAGGGTCAGAGACGATTGCACCCTCCAATGATGAAGATTGTGAAGGACGAGGTGATCAAATTGCTGGATTGTGGAGTCATTTATCCCATCTCAGATAGCCAGTGGATTGCACCTGTCCAAGTTGTACCTAAGAAGAGTGGAGTCACGGTTGTGAAGAATGACAAGGATGAACTCGTGCCTCAACGATTGGTGACAGGTCATAGGATGTGTATCGACTACAGAAAGTTGAATGCTACTACACGCAAGGATCACATGCCTTTGCCTTTCATGGACCAGATGTTGGAGAGATTAGCTGGGCACGAATTCTATTGCTTCTTGGATGGGTACAGCGGTTACAATCAGATATGCATTCACCCAGATGATCAGGAAAAGACAACGTTCACATGTCCCTTTGGTACGTTTGCCTATCGACGCATGCCATTTGGTTTATGCAACGCACCAGGTACATTTCAACGTTGTATGTATTCCATTTTTAGTGATTATATTGAGAATATCATTGAAGTCTTTATGGATGATTTTAGCGTTTATGGAAAAGACTTTGATGTATGCTTAGAGAATTTGGAATCAATCCTGATAAGATGTGTAGAGACTAACCTTGTACTTAATTGGGAAAAATGTCATTTCATGGTAAAACAAGGGATAGTTCTAGGACACATTATATCTGCAAAGGGTATTGAGGTAGATAGGGCCAAGATTGATATTATGCTTCACTTACCCTCCCCTACAACTGTAAGGGAGGTACGTTCGTTTCTTGGCCATGCAGGTTTTTATAGGAGGTTCATCAAGGATTTTTCGTTGGTGGCCAAGCCTATTTGTGCCCTTTTGCAGAAGGAGGTTCCATTCATATGGGATAAAGGGTGTGAAGATGCATTTGTCAAGTTGAAGGAATTGTTGACATCAGCACCAATAATGGCGCCACCTGACTGGAGCCTACCATTTGAGATCATGTGTGATGCTTCAGACTATGCAGTTGGAGCAGTGCTTGGACAAAGAAAAGAGAAGAGGCCGATTGCTATATATTATGCCTCTAGAACTTTGAATGATGCTCAATTAAATTACTCTACAACTGAGAAAGAACTGTTGGCTGTCATATTTGCTTTAGAAAAATTTCGTTCATATCTATTGAATTCTAAAGTGATTGTGTATTCTGATCATGCAGCCTTGAGATATTTGATGAAGAAGAAGGACGCCAAGCCACGTTTGATTCGATGGATTCTCTTACTCCAAGAGTTTGACATCGAGATCAAGGACAAGAAGGGGAGCGAAAATGTTGTGGCAGACCACTTGAGCAGAATTGTGAGAGAAGAGGAAACGTTACCACTTCAGGAAACTTTCCCAGATGAGCAGCTTTTTCGAGTGGACACCAAAGAACCTTGGTATGCAGACATTGTCAATTATTTAGTTACTAAAACTTTTCCAAGTACATGTTTGCAGGCAGCCAAGACAAGGATTAAAAAGAATGCAAGGCACTACATATGGGACGACCCATATTTGTGGAGGACTTGTAATGATCAAGTGATTAGACGTTGTGTGCCACAAGAGGAGCATAGGCCGATCCTTGCATTTTGCCACAATGAGGCATGTGGAGGACACTTTGGAGCTAAGAGGACAGCACTCAAGGTATTAGAAAGCGGGTTTTATTGGCCAACAATTTTCAAGGATGCATACATATTTTGTATGACATGTGATAGGTGCCAAAGGACAGGTAACATTGGTAAGAGAGACCAAATGCCCCTAAATCCTATACTATTTGTTGAAATTTTTGATGTATGGGGTATAGATTTCATGGGACCTTTTCCTTCATCTAAGGGCTTTCTTTATATCTTGTTGGCTGTTGATTATGTGTCTAAATGGGTGGAGGCGAAAGCCACAAGGACTAATGATTCTAAAGTTGTTGCAGGTTTCTTGAGAACTAACATATTTTCCAGGTTTGGAGTACCTCGTGTGCTTATAAGTGATGGAGGTTCTCATTTCTGCAACAGAACAATAGAGGCTTTACTCAGACGATATGGAGTCACCCATAAGGTATCCACACCTTATCATCCTCAGACGAGCGGAATGGCAGAAGTGTCCAACAGAGAAATCAAGAGTATATTGGAGAAAACTGTGGGCCCATCAAGGAAAGATTGGAGTGACAGACTTGATGATGCACTTTGGGCCTACAGAACAGCATACAAGACACCCATTGGGATGTCTCCATTTCGGCTTACATATGGCAAGGCGTGCCATCTTCCAGTAGAGTTGGAGCATAGAGCATGGTGGGCGGTCAAGCAATTCAACATGGAACTTGACAAGGCTGGACTTCACAGGAAATTGCAGCTGAGTGAACTTGAGGAAATCAGAAATGAAGCATATGATGCTGCATGGATTTACAAAGAGAAGACGAAATTGTATCATGACAAGATGATAAGAGGCAAAACGTTTCATATTGGCCAGAAAGTCTTGTTATTTCATTCTCGTCTTAAATTATTTCCTGGCAAATTGCGTTCTCGTTGGGTAGGACCATATATTGTTACTAATGTGTTTTCTCATGGTGCTATAGAAATTCAAAGTACGGAATCAGGAAAAGCGTTCAAGGTGAATGGTCATCGACTTAAGCCCTACTACGAACCTTTTGAGGAGCACACCATTGAGGAAACACAATTCAGAGACGAACCAAGATCCTGATGATATGGAGAAGAGTCTAGGCTAAAGGACTATAAACAATTAAGCGCTGCATGGGAGGCAACCCATTTCAACCAAAAGTGTGAAGGAGCCGTCTACGAGAGTTTGAATTTTCTAAATCCCTAAACTCTTTTTGGTTGAATTGTATAAATGTGGGACTTGTGATTTATCATATGCTTAGAAATTACTACATGATATGTGTACATTGAGGACAATGTAATTTTCTAAGTGTGGGGTAGGGATACATGTTTCACATGTTTGTATTTGTTTTGAGTCATAAAAAGAAAAGAAAATAAAAAATCAGAAAATCAGAAAAATTTAAAAAAATTTCGGTGCTTTTTGTCTTTATTTTCGTTGCTTTTTAATTTTGTTTTTAATTATTGAGTCTTAGGATGCCCCTAAATAGTCTATGATGATGATATCTTTAATACATAGATGATGGTTTTGCATAATCTTGAAAATAATTGTGAGTTTCATGGACTTTGTGATTGGTATGAACATTTGAGACTTGAACTTAATTGTGTAATAAGCATGTATGTTTGTGTTGATTTTGTTCCATAATAACCTTTGTGAGCTTTGAATGCCATATACTTTCCTTCTTGAGTGATAAAAATGGGCAGAATTTTTCAAAACTTCATCATTCTTTGATCATTCAATGACTATGTGCCATAGATTTTAATGAACTCTAGAATGCTAGAACTCGCTCTTGACAATTTTTGAGACTATTATCCATGAAATGCCTTGATTTTGAAAAGGATTGAAAAGATCATGTTAGGATTACCACCAATGCCAAACAAAGCTTATGCCTAATTTGTGCCCGTCGTGGGACTCCTTAGTTTTAACCCCCTTGAGCCAACATTGAGCCATTTATTTCATCACCTTAATACACTTTCCTTGATCTGAGAATAGTTTATCCTTGCCATTGTTGTCAAGACTTGGTAAAATTTAATGGAATTTGTGAATTGATGTGATGATGAGAAGTAAGTGTGGGGTGATCTTGTCCAATTGTTGAGAAAAGAAAAGGTGTTGCCGAATAAAAGAAGAAAGAAAAGAAAAATCGGATAGAAAAAGAAAGAAAAAAATAAGAGATCCGAAATAAAAAGAAAAGGATTCGGCAATGGAAAATTTTGGATGAATTTTATGGTGAATTTGGAGTTTGTGTGATAATTGAAGGTCTATTGTTGTTATACTTGACCTTTGTTCGTTTTCACTTTATTATGGGGAAGAAAAGAATGAATTTTGGGCCCAACATGATAAAATTTGGCCCTTTTGAAGAAAAGTCATAAGGAGGATTGAATTTTGCCAAGTCTTGGTGACATTCTATCACCACTTCCTAAATGAGAATGCCTTATGCCAATCCCCATTATCACCATTATGTTGATCTTTTCATGATTCTTAAAATAGGTAAACTTTGATTAGTGGAGATTTTTGTCAAGAATGAGCATATGGCTTTGGTTCATTTGTGCACATAGTTGTTATATGAAGTTTTTCCTGAAATATTAATTCACAAAGTGCTTTTAATTGATGAAATATGCAAGTTACTCTTTGTAACTCTTAATCTATTCGCTTGCATATACTATGAGTGAATTGCCATATCATGAGTGAAAAGAAGAGAGTATGCCTAGTGAGGAGGATGAAATCAACATAACATGTTATTGCTTGTGATTTTCGCTTCTTACTTGTTCATGCAATGATACATGTCTATGACGCTTGGGATTATTGTGCTTACATCGAATGCTTAACTTGAAAGCTATGTGTTTAAAGATCCTGAGACAATCATTTTAGGGGCTGTAGTGTTGAGTCTTTTTATTTGTTTTGCTAAGGGACTAGCAAAGGCTAAGTGTGGGGTAGTTGATAAGAGCATAAAATGCGACGTTCTTAATATGTTTTTATCCCCATTTATGCATTTCTTATCCCTTATTGTTGTAATATAGAGTCATTGAGTCGTGTTAGAGTCGTTGGCAAGTGTTGGTGAATAAATTGAGCTAAAAATGCAGAAATGTCGATTTTTGAAGAGTTTTAGTTTGAGAAGGACTCCTTGTTGTACTAGGAATCCTGTTTGGACTAGGAAACCTGTTTTGACTAGGAAACTTGTCGGAACTAATTTCTTTATCTTTCGTCGTTTCTAATATTTGTGTGGATCGGTTTTGTGCTATAAATCGATAAAATGCATAATTTTGGTGAAGTCCTTATTGAACTAGGATTCCTAATAAGAGTTTGATTTGACTAGGACTCCTTTTTCAAGTAGAAATCTATTTGGAAAAGGAATCCTTACTAAAGTAGGAATCCCAGTTGGATAAGGATTCTACGAGTTTGAGTCCTAATTGAAGTCTACGAGTGAAGAATTTTAGTCGAACAAGGAGTCTACAAACGCTTGACGTTTTTGAATCGTCGAAAGAATTTCATTGAAAATACAACTCCTTGTTGGACTAGGATTCCTTATCTATCTAGGACTCTTACTCATGATAATTGTGCTACATCTTTTTATCTTCTTTTTAATTTAATTCTCATTCTTATTTTCAGGAATTAAAGAGAAGATTAATGGAGGAATATTGAGAGAATTTTCGGTGGAAATGAATGGATGCTTGCCGGCCAAGAAAAGAGAAAGAGGAATCCAAATTGGTTTTGGTTTCTTTGTGCCATACAAATACCTAGCAATTAATTTCCGATTTTTGCCTAGAGTTTTTCTTGGATAATACACGGCTAAAGAAAAGAGAAAAGAGATGGATTTGGACTCTTGAAGGCCGACCAAGATAAGAGATGGAGGAAGAATTAATTCTATTTTACATAGAATTTTCGGAAAAGAAAAGAAAAGAGAAAAGAGGGGAATGCATGTGGACTGAATTATGGCTTTGTGCAATAACTTGGTGCCGAATTAAAGAAGTTTTACTTGAAGAAAATTGAAGATTTAATTCGGCAATTGCATGGAAAAGAAGACCTAGCCGAATTAAAAGAAGACATGATATTTCGGATTGCTTGAAGATTAACCCTTGCCGAAACCATATCCAACTTGGTTTCGGATTGCTTGTGCTCTACTCTTGCCGAACCCTAGCATTGCCTCTCCCCTATAAATACAACACTTTGTATTCATAAAATCATCTCCCTTTCCTCACTTTTACCTTGCCGAATCCCTGCCAAATTATTTCCACAAATTATATACCAAGGAGCAAAGCCGAATCCACCTTCCATCTCTCACAAAAATCCACCATCACCAATCCTTGCCGAAATCTTCATAAGGTTGTAATCATGGATTGTATTATTTTGGTTTTTATTGCTTTGTATTTAAACATAACTTTGTCTATGAAGTATGTTTTGGTTTATGGATTTAATTTCGGTATTGATAATCATATATGGGATCTTTGGATCTTTGTTATAAATGTTTGGGATTTTTATATATGATTGCCGATTTATGCATGTGATACGATTAAATATGTTGTATGGGCAGTAGTTTTTAGCATGTTTTCTTGATTTTAATTAGGTTTATTTCCTTAATTCGTGTGGAACCGAAGGAGATATCTAGATGCATTCGATGGCCATGAGTGTTATCTAGGTATTAAATTCATATTCCGATTTAATACATGTTGAATTACACGCATGTTGGATTTGACATGTATTAATCTAAGGGTAAGAGTAATTATGGAAATTTACATGTCGATGTGAGATGGGTGACGCCATACTTGCTAACATGTTCCAATTCGACATATTGTGCTTATGTGCTAATTGTGTTTAATTTCTACGCATTGTGTTATTAAACTGATTAGTACCATGTTTAGGATTACACGCATGTTGGATTCTAAATACTTGTGATGTTTTGAATAATTAGAATAACCGCATTGGCTCTAATTAAATTGGAACTTAATTGATCTTGAATTTGATATTTGCTGCTGCCCTATTACTTGTTTTAATTATATTGCATGTGTAAGGTGATTTGTGTATGATGATTGTGTGAAAGGTGATGATCAATTGTATATAATAATTTAGGTTTTAGAATTTGTAAAAATTCAGTAGGTAATTAGTTATAAAAATCGATACCCCCTTTGATTGCAATACTTTATGTGATTAAAAGCCCTTGATTTCCCCGGATAGAACGATCCCTACTTGTCAATACTACACTCGACAAAAGAAGGGTATTATTTGTATGAGATTGTTTTGCAGGTACAAATTGTGCACGCACACATCCCATCAGTTTTTGGCGCCGTTGCCGGGGATTAACCTATTTACTATTACATTTTCAAAAATCCTATTAATACAATTCCCAAAACTATTGCGGAAATTAAATAATTTACAATTATACAAAGTTACAAACAACACTTTATGAATCAAAAATTTATAATTTCCCCGGCAACGGCGCCAAAAACTGATGGGATGTGTGCGTGCACAATTTGTACCTGCAAAACAATCTCATACAAATAATACCCTTCTTTTGTCGAGTGTAGTATTGACAAGTAGGGATCGTTCTATCCGGGGAAATCAAGGGCTTTTAATCACATAAAGTATTGCAATCAAAGGGGGTATCGATTTTTATAACTAATTACCTACTGAATTTTTACAAATTCTAAAACCTAAATTATTATATACAATTGATCATCACCTTTCACACAATCATCATACACAAATCACCTTACACATGCAATATAATTAAAACAAGTAATAGGGCAGCAGCAAATATCAAATTCAAGATCAATTAAGTTCCAATTTAATTAGAGCCAATGCGGTTATTCTAATTATTCAAAACATCACAAGTATTTAGAATCCAACATGCGTGTAATCCTAAACATGGTACTAATCAGTTTAATAACACAATGCGTAGAAATTAAACACAATTAGCACATAAGCACAATATGTCGAATTGGAACATGTTAGCAAGTATGGCGTCACCCATCTCACATCGACATGTAAATTTCCATAATTACTCTTACCCTTAGATTAATACATGTCAAATCCAACATGCGTGTAATTCAACATGTATTAAATCGGAATATGAATTTAATACCTAGATAACACTCATGGCCATCGAATGCATCTAGATATCTCCTTCGGTTCCACACGAATTAAGGAAATAAACCTAATTAAAATCAAGAAAACATGCTAAAAACTACTGCCCATACAACATATTTAATCGTATCACATGCATAAATCGGCAATCATATATAAAAATCCCAAACATTTATAACAAAGATCCAAAGATCCCATATATGATTATCAATACCGAAATTAAATCCATAAACCAAAACATACTTCATAGACAAAGTTATGTTTAAATACAAAGCAATAAAAACCAAAATAATAAAATAGGACACGCTTAGGAAGCTTCTTGAGCGCACTAGAATACTTGGAAGTACATTTCGATCGGTTGCAGCCCCTAAAAATCAATACCGACAGATTGCTCTTCTCGGGTGCAGACCATGCCCGTATAGCGTGCTCCTCGGCAGCAACGGCTGGACACACCTCGGCAGCAGCAGCAGCAGCAGTACAGCGCGCATGTGCGCGTGCATGATGAGTGCCCGCATCCGATACGAGATGCCAGTATCAGACATGTCTGGGCCTGTCTCGGATACGAGGTGTCACGTATCGGATACGACTTGTCATGACTCGGACACAAGATGTCACCTCGGCTGGTCCTCGGCAACGGCTCTGTAGGCTGCATGTCATCATGTCCGACACTTTGCTTCCTTCTCGGCATATTTGACATTTTATATTTTGATTTGGGCATAACTTTTTCCATAAAATATCTATTGATACGATTCCAAATTCTGTAAAAACTAAACTCAGAGAGCTTTCCAAACATATGTGGTACGCCTTATAGTTAAGTGAGTCGTTCTGGAGAACTCATGGAAGTTAGCTATTGTGTGCAGGAACTTGTTGATTCCACGTCCGGATTTTCTCGCAATTCTTGGCATCTTTCCTTGGTCCAATTGCTAAAACTCTTTCCATTGACAAATCCTCAATGTGTCTACTAAAAATTAGAGAAGTTAAATTCAAAAAAGACAAGGTCAAGGCTTTACAGAATCAACGAAACATTTTTAAAACTCCTAATTGACTAGGTTTCTTATTCTCTTCTAGCACTTTGTTGAATTTCTGTATTTCTCCTTATAATTAGCACATTTTTATGATAACTCTATAAAATATTCATTACTCTAAATTATAACTCGATCTTAGTCAAATAAGGGCTAAATAGAGCATAAATGTAGGCATAAACATACTAAGAACGTAGCACTAAGAACGTAGCACTTTGTGCTCCTATCAACTACTATACACTTATTTTTTACTAGTCGCTTAGCAAAACTAAATTAAGCTAGATTCTAAACACACTATTACTCCTAATGATTTGTCTCAGGCTCATTTGAACACATGGCTTTCAAGTTAATGCATGAGAATGCTAAGCACGAAAATCCCATGTTTCATGAACATGCAACATCAATATGAACATATAAGAAAAACACGTAAGCATATGTATAGCTAATCTGAATCTACTCACTAGGCATACTCTCTTCTTTTTCACTCAAGACATGGCTATTCACTCATAAGTATATGCAAGGGAAAGATGATGAACACGAAAATATCCTACATGTGATGAAGAACGAAAGCTCTTTGTGAATTGTAATGGAAAAACCTCATGTAACAACTATGTGCACCAATGAACTAAAAACATATGCTTACTCTTGAGAAAGACTCCACAAATCAAATTTAACCTATCTTAAGAATCCTGAAAAGATCTCTAAAAGGAATGTAATGGGACTAGGCTAAGAGGTATTCAAAATTTTAATAAAGTGCCTCAAAACGTCACCGTGGCCTTTAGCAAATCTCGATTATCCTTATGTCTTCTCACCAAGGGCTGAATTTCATTTTGTTGGACCTATTCTTCAATCTTATCTCCCCAAAGACATTGTGAAAACGAACAAAGGTCGAAGTTTAAACAATAATAGACCTTCATATGTACACATAATCTAAATTCACAACACTTTTCAAGACTAGACTTAGCAATTTACACTTTAAAACCGTGCCCTTCTTCAAATTTTTCTCTTGGACTTGATTTTTCTTTTCCTTTTCTTTTTTGTCTGATACTTCTCTATTCTGTTTTATTTTTCTTTTTCTTTTTGGCACGGTATCATATAATTTTTTTTTACACAATTTTAGCTAAGGCTACCCCACACTTGTTCTTCTTCATCACTTCACGCGAAAACTCATTAAAAAATCAAGCTTTACCGAATCTATGAGACAAGGTAAATGTATGACTATACTAAGCTTAAGGAAAATGTTTAAAGGTGATGAAAGAAAAAGCTAAACGTAGGCTCAAAGGGGTTCACTAAGATGTCTCACGAGGGGCACAAATAGGGTTCATGCTTTATTTGGCTATGGTGGTAAACCTAGAAGACCTTTTCAATCACTTTCAAAATCAAGGTAAAAAATATTTTGAAAATCAACAAGAGTAAGTTCTAGCATTTTAGAGTTCATTAAAAAGCTACGACACATAGTCGTTGAATATGTAAAGAACAATGAGGTTCACATAATATCATGCTCGAAATTTTCAGAAATTTAGCACTCATGAAGACAACAATTTGGCTCTAAAGCTCACATAGGTTATTATAGAAACAAACTAGCTAAAACATGTATACTTTATTAATCCACAAGTCTTACATGCTCTTACCAATGCACATTATCCATGAAACTCACAATTTTTAAAGTATGCAAAAGCAGCAAAACTATCATCTATGTATGCAAAGAGGAGAAAAACATCATTGACAATTTAAGAGCCTAAGACTCGAAACAAACAATTTAAACACTCCATTTTGGTAGAACAATTTTCTGAAATTTGTGACACAAAGAAAGTAAAACTATACTAAAACGTAGGTTGCATGTTTATCTATCTAGAAAACATAAACAAACATGTAAACCCACCCCACACTTAGAAAATTACATTATCCTCAATGTAAGCATAAAACTATAGCATGCAATTCCTAAGTATATGATAAGCTAACACGTTTCAAACATATCATCACAAACCAATAAAAAAGAGAAGGGTTAAGAAATTTCAAACTCTCTTGATGACTCCTTCGTTTTTCATGGTCGAATTGGGTTGCCTCCCTAGTAGCGCTTAAAGTTTTTAGAGTCCTTTAGCTTAAACTCGTCTCTATATTTTGTTCATCGTTGCTTCTTGCTCTTGGCATAATTTTCCTGCTCTCGACAGTGATAGGCTGATGTCTCGGCAACTTGCTCTCGAAAGGGGCAGAAAACATGTCTCATGGCAGAAGTAATGCCTCTATATTGGCAGGCTAGGTAGGTTGCGATGTCCGGACTATCGGCAAAATTCCTACTGCCCGAAAGTAGTCTTGTCAGGCTGCTTGGCAACTTGGCTTGATGCATCAGTAGTACTCACTTCTTCGTCCAATGCTTCAAATGGCTCGTAGTAAAGTTTAAGGCGATGGCCGTTTACTTTGAATGTGCTTGATAGAAGCATAAAATATGACGTTCTTAATATGTTTTACCCTCATTTATACTTTGCTTTAACTCGTAATATTGTAGAATCGAGTCATAATGTAGAATCATGAGCTTTTGGTAGAGTTTAAATGAAAATATACAAGTTTGACAAAGTGTTGAAAATCGAAGTCTCTAAATGTTTCGTTGATTCTGTAAAGTTTCCGTGATGCTTTTGATGGATTTTTCTTCTCTTATGAGTACATATCAAGAATTGAGAAATGGATGGAGTTAGAGAAATTAGAACAAAAGAAGCTGCCGAAAAATGCTATGCAAATTCGGATCCAGCAAGTTCTAGGAATTTCCTGGGCAGATCACTCAACTTCCAGAAATTCTTCAGGACGGACCACAACGAACTAGAAGGTGTGCCATACATGTACAGAAAGCTCTACGAGTCTAGTTTCTAAGAACTTGGAATCGTATCAATAGCTATCATGAGGAGAAAGTTATACCAGTCTCAAGACAACAAGGTCACTGCCCTGCCGAGAAGAACAACCTAGTGCCTCTTCTCGTGATTTTCTGCATTTGTGAGTTAAAGAGGCAACCGAATGCATCAAGTGAGAGTTTCCAAGCTTAATGAAGGTTAGAGGATTCAGCCAAGCCAAAAAAAAGTGAAAAAGATAAAGAAAGGAGATCTCCTAGCTCGGACAAGAAAGCTCGCCAGTTTGGGAAGAATTCTACTGATCCGGTGAATGAGGCCAGTTGCTGCATATCCATGGACCATTATCCATCAAAGAAAGTTGTTGAGTCCACTTGAAGAGTCCATGAAGCATTGCAGCCCGATCCATAAAGAATTCGGCAGCAAGAAGTTTCCTAGAAGACTAAAGGAAGAAAGAAAACCTTAACCGGCAAGGAAAACCTTAACTAGTCTAGGGTTTCTGTCGTGCCACCTCTATTCTTTCCCTTATATGTAGAGGCTGTTTTCCTACAGAAAAATTATCTTATCTCAAGCATAAGTATTAGCCAAAAGCTCTACCAAGTCTCACAAGCACCAAACACCAAATACTTAGGCGAAACCTACACCACCACCATCCAAATTTCATACCATCACCTTACCTACTGCCGTGCATCTTCCACCACAGCTTGAGGAGTCTTCAAAGGTTCTAAAAGTGTGATCCATCCCCTCTATTGTATGAACTCGATTCGATTTTTTGTTTTTATTGAACCTTTGTGTAAACCGATTGTATGATTGAAGTTTATTTCAAAGTTTTGTGATTTTAACTTGTATGATTTGTATGTTAGATAATTAGGGCAGTAGTATTAAAAGCATGTTTAGGATTTAAAATCGGTTAGTAATCTAAGGTGAGGGCAGAAAAGCATAACACTAGTGATGTTAAAAACATGTAATTCTAAGTGCTAGGTTTCATCGGCTAGAGTAATAACAAGCTAAGTGGAACGTATGTTGCTTTGATTTTTGTTTGCTCACTTAGGGCTATTAACCTTAGAACTTGCATGCTAAATAAGATGATTGATAACCTTACTTGTTTACTTGTCTTCGCTTATAAACTCTTGTGCTTCAATGTTACGTGTGTTGTATAACGGTAGTATAAATTTTGGATCACTTTGTAAATAGCTAAATCTTTAAACATTTGAAGTCTTTCAACTAGGTAAAACCGGAATATGTTTTAGTTGTAGGTCAAAACTAATTTGAGTCTAAAACATGCTAAATACTTGTTCCTTACTTTCTTGCATGTGTGTCTTACGTGTTAAAGAGTCTTTTGTCGAATTGCTTTGTGTGAAAGATGATGATCACTTGTATATAGTAGTTTTTAGGTTTAAATTTCGTGTCTTAGGTTTTAGGGGCAGCTTTGTTGCCGATCCAATTCATCCCCAAATATGACATTTTTGATATATGTGTATGTGAATATTTGTCTAACATTCTCATGTTTCAGGTACCCTTAATCTCCGGCTAGAATGATCCCTACTTGCTCATACTAATAACGATCTTTTATAGGGTTATTATTTGCGAAGTGCTTAGGCAACTCGTCAATTTTTGGCGCCGTTGCCGGGGAATATAAAAACTTGATTTATGCACATGTGTTGTATATATTGCTGGAAATTTTCGTGTGTTGTAAAGTTTGTGATATAATTTTTGTTGAAAATTTTGGTTGTAAAGTAGAAATATGCTTCGGCATGTAGAGTTTAAATTTTCGAAAGTTGCATGTTGTATTGATGAGTCGCCGAAGCGAGCATCAAGCAATAATAACCCTACAATCGTTAGTAGTATAGACATAAGTAGGGATCGTTCTAGGCCGGGGATTAAGGGTACCTGAAATATGAGATTGTTAGACAAAAACACATATACATATATACAAACAAAACGTCACAATGGGGGATGAGCATGGATCGGCAGCAATAGGGCTGCCCTAGACTATGACACGAAAATAAAAGTTGCTGAAAATAAATCCTAAGTCTAATATTTACAAGTTTTGGTCGACATCTTTCACACAAAGCACTCCACACTCAACTCATTTAACACATAAGATTCACACAAAAGAAGGTAAGGAACAAGTATTTAGCATGCATTGGACTTAAACAAGTTTCGACCTACAACTAGAACGTTTCCGATTTTACCTAGTTGAGAGACTCTCTAATATTTTAAGATCGAGCTATTCGCAAAGTGATCCTAAAAGTTATGCTACCTTATACAAGTCATAGCATTGAAGCACAAAAGTCTATAATCGAAAACATGTAAACAAGCAAGGTTGTCAATCATCTCATTTAACATGCAAGTTTTAGCTAAGGTTATACCCTAGGTGAGCACAATAGAATCAAAGCAACATACGTTTCATCTTTATTCATTCTACTCGGGTTAGATGAAACCTAACATCTAGATTTACTTGTTTGCCAAACAACACTAATGAGTCGGTTTTTAAGTCACGCCCTTAGATTACTAACCGATTTAAATCCTCAACATGCATCAATACCGCTGTCCTAATTATCTAAGTGTGTTCATCTTACAAGTTTTATATTACAAAATTAACATGCAAATTCATTGTTGCCGAAATTTAAACCTAAGTCTAAACATCGAATCAAACAATTCATCAACATACAATTCATAAAACCAATCTCCAATTTGAATCATACATAGACATATAATCCAAAACCAAAAATACATGCAAGTTTTATAGACAAAACAATTCATAACTACATAAACAAAAGCTAAACCGAAAGAGGGGAGTGGATCACACTTTAGAAACCTTGGAGAGCTTCGTATTGGTGTGGATCCGGCGATGTATGGTGGTCGGATGGACTGCTGCACGGCAACAAAGTGGCTCGGCAGTAGGTATTTTCCAAGTTCGGCAGAAACTTGGTTGAGGGTGGTGGTGATTTTCGGCTAGGGTTTATGTAGGATCTTTGGGGAGAATTTGGTAGAGCTTTGGCTTTGTGTTTTGGCTTGAGATGTGACTACTTTTTCTGTAGGAAAAGTTGGTATTTATAGGGGATAGGAAGAGAGGCTGCCGGCCACAACCCTAGATGCAAAAGGGATTCACAAAACCTAATGGGATTAGGTTTTGCAACCTTCCTTTCATAGTACAATTAGGTTTTCTATTTCTGAATTTTTCTTCAAGGCTTGGGCTTCACATCTTCATGGACTTCTTGTATGATCATTGGACTTCAATTGATAGGCCTTGATCCATCGAAAATGCCCCAAATGCCGGCAGCACACAAAGGCAGCAAATCTGCCAGAATCGGCAGCTTCTCCTAGCTTGACTAGGAGAACTTGTTTCTTCATGTTTTTCTTCAATGCCATGGCCTAGTGTCTTCCTCTTCCCTTAATAAGGCTTGAACCATCTTCACATATGCATTTGTGCACCATTAGGTCCATCAAAAACAGAAAACACGAAAAGGGGGCAGTAGGTTCCTGGAATCGGCAGCTTTGACCTTGTCGCAGTGATTCCGACATATCTCCATCTGTGGAGCTCCGATTGATGCGATTCCAAGTCTCACGTAAACTAGACACATATGGCCATCTCCCCATAAAATATCTCGATCAAACTCCTTGTGAATCGTCGGGAATGATTTTTCGAAGTTGGGACACAGTCCCAGGAAAATCCTGGAAGTCCCTGGATTGGAATGTTCGGACTGCGGTTTTGCAGCCATCTTTTGGGTGACTTCCCGAACTCCGATTGATCTGAAATTTTAATACAACATTCCTCAGTATATGAATATTAAGCACACCAAATTTCATAGAATTCGGACAAGGATAGATCATATTTTCACTCATCTCAAAATCGCGAAAAAGACATATTTTACACTATTTTCCAGATTTCTCAAACTTAGTCATTTTTCGGATCATTAAGCTCATATTTCCAAAACTCCACCAAAACAACACTAAACTAAATTATGACTCTATCTTAGATAAATAAGGGTTAAACAAAGCATAAACGAGGGCATAAGCATATAATATCGTCGCACATTGTGCTCCTATCAACTACCCCACACTTATCCTTTGCTAGTCCCTTAGCAAACTAAATAAAACTAAGACTCAAAACAAACTATTGCCCCTAACAATTTGTCTCAGGCTCGTATGTACACATAGCTTTCAAGTTAATGCATGAGAATGTTAAGCACGAAAATTCCAAGTTTCATGAACATGTAACATCAATAAGAACATATAAGAACAAAAGTAAGCATGTAGACATGTTAAGCTAATTCAATCCTCCTCACTAGGCATACTCTCTTCTTTTCTCTCGAAGCATGGTTATTCACACATAAGTATATGCAAGTGAAAGATAATGAATTACAAAGAGTAACTTGCATATGTCTAAGAAACGAAAGCACTTTGTGAATTTTTTGATGGAAAAACCTCATATGATAACTATATGCACCAATGAACCAAAACCATATGCTTACTCTTGAGATAGTCTCCACAATCAAATTTAACCATCTTAAGAATCATGAAAAAGATCAATAATAAGGTTGTAATGGGGCTAGGCTAAGAGGTATTTGATATTTGGATAAGGAGGCTCAAAAACGTCACTAAGGCCTTTAGCAAAGCTCAAATCTCCTTATGTCTTCTCGCCTAAAGGGTCAAATTTATCTTGTTGGACCCATACTTCATTCTTTTCTTTCCATAACACATTACAACAAAAATCTAGACAATAGCCATGCACAAAATTTTTCTTTTCATTGCCTATGCCGTACCCTTCTTTTCTTCTTTTTTTCTCACGGCTCTTTTATTTTCTTTTTAATTCGAGCCAATTATTTTTTTCTTTTTTCTAGGTACGGCATGCATACATTTTACATACAAATTCATGGCTAAGTCTACCCCACACTTATTCTTCTTCATCACACACGCGAAAACGCTTTCAAAAATCAAGCTTTGCCAACACACAAGGTAAAGGCATCACTATACTAAGTTCATGGAAAGTGTTTAAGGGTGATGAAAGAAAAGGCTAATCGTAGGCTCAAAGGGGGTTTACTAAGGTGTCCCACGACGGGCTCCAATAGGGCACATGCTTTATTTGACTTTGGTGGTAAACCTAAATGATCTTTATTCAATCACATTCAAAATCAAGGTATTTTATGATATAAACGTTTTGAAAATCAACAAGAGTAAGTTCTAGCATACTAGAGTTCATTAAAAGTCTATGGCACATAGTCATCGAATATGCAAAGAATTATGAGGTTTCATGCTTCCTACGGATCTATCGAATTTTACCTTTTTATCGCTCAAGAAGAAAGCAAATTGGCTCAAAAGCTCACATAGGTTATTTTCGAAATAAATTAGCTCAAACATGCATGCTTCATAATCAAACAAGTCCTACATGCTCCTACCAATGCACAAAATCCATGAAACTTACAATTTTAATTGTATGCAAAACTATCATCCATGTATACAAAGAGGAGAAAAACATCATTGACATATTAGGGGCATCCTAAGACTCGAAACAAACAAATTAAAACACTCTATTTTTTTTTTTTTTTTGGAACAATTTTCTGAATTTTTCTTTTCTAAACTAAGCACACAAAAATTCAAAAACGAAAACGGAATACGTTATCCCACCCCACACTTAGAAAATTACATTGCCCTCAATGTAAGCACAAAACAATATCAATGAATTTCCTAAGCATGCAATCGACTAACATATTCCAACATATCATCAGAAATCAAAGAAAGAGAGAAGGGTTAAGAAATTTCAAACTCTCGGTGATGGCTCCTTCACTTTTCTTTGATCGACATGGGTTGCCTCCCAAGTAGCGCTTTGTGTTTAGAGTCCATAGCCTAGACTTTTCACCGTGTTAATTGCATGTGTTCATCTTGGTCCAAAGTAGCTCAAATCGGCAATGAGAAGCTTGATGAGAGAATCGGTGCATGTGGTGTCCGATACGGGACTTGGGGAGGGGAGGGTATCCGGCAGCAAAAGCTGCGTGTCCGAGGTGGCTGGCGTATCCGGCTTGGGGTGCAGCTGCATCTCGGCAGCAAGGTGGCTTGTGGCAGCACTGCCGGCAATGGTAGGTCCGGAGGCTGCACTTGAATGCTGTGTCATGGCCGAGACAAGGGAGGCCGGAGGTGCATCTTCCACATGTTGAGACTCAATGGTGTGGTCGTGGAATGAATCATAGTAAAGCTTCAAACGATGGCCATTAACCTTGAACTCTTTGTTGCTTTTTGGATTTAGAATCTCGATGGCTCCATGAGTAAATACTTTAGTGACTATGAAAGGTCCAACCCATCGAGAACGAAGCTTACCCGGAAAGAGTCGAAGTCGAGTATTGAATAAGAGAACTTTTTGGCCAACTTCAAACTTTTTCCCTCGAATCATCTTATCATGATACGCTCGTGTCTTCTCCTTGTAGATCCATGTGGCATCATAGGCTTCATTACGGATTTCTTCAAGTTCGTTGAGTTGAAGCTTTCTATGAAGACCGGCATTATCAATGTTCATGTTGAAGGCCTTGATTGCCCACCATGCTTTGTGCTCAAGCTCGACAGGTAAGTGACATGCTTTGCCATAAATTAACCGAAAAGGTGACATACCAATTGGCGTTTTGTATGCGGTCCTATAAGCCCACAAAGCATCATCGAGACGATCACTCCAATCCTTCCTTGAAGGTCCAACCGATTTTTCCAATATTTGCTTGATCTCTCGATTACTCACTTCGGCCATGCCACTTGTTTGAGGATGATAAGGTGTAGAGACCTTATGTGTGACACCATACTTCCTTAGCAAAGCTTCAATAGTGCGGTTGCAAAAATGGGAGCCACCATCACTTATCAAGACCCTTGGAACTCCAAAACGTGTAAAGATGTTGGTCTTGAGGAAATTGGCAACCACCTTTGAGTCATTGGTGCGTGTAGGCTTAGCTTCGATCCACTTTGATACATAATCAACCACTAACAATATGTAAAGGAAGCCTTTGCTAGAAGGAAACGGTCCCATGAAATCAATTCCCCATAAGTCGAAAATTTCTACCTCAATGATAGGTTGTAGAGGCATTTGATCTCGGGCTCCAATATTGCCGGTTCGTTGGCAACGATCACATGTCACACATGCCAAAAATGCATCCTTAAACAAAGTAGGCCAAAAGAAACCACACTCAAGTACCTTCAATGCCGTTCTCTTAGGCCCAAAGTGACCACCACATGCTTCGGAATGACAAAAAGATAGAATGGATTGATGCTCTTCTTTCGGAACACATCTTCTTACCACTTGATCACTACATTGCTTCCACAAATATGGCTCATCCCAAAAGAAGTGTCGAGCTTGCTTCTTGATCCTATTCTTGACTCGGCTCGGCATATCTCTTGGAAATTCATGTGTTGCAAGATAATTTGCAATATCGGCGTACCAAGGTTCACTTGTAGCATCGATCCGAAAGAGTTGCTCATCTGGGAAGCTTTCAACCAAGGGCAGCCGATCCTCCTCTTTATGAATTCGGCTAAGGTGATCGGCTACCACATTTTCTACTCCCTTCTTGTCTTTTATTTCAATGTCGAACTCTTGTAGCAAAAGAATCCAACGTATGAGCCTTGGCTTTGCATCTTTCTTCGTCATAAGATATCTCAAGGCGGCATGATCACTATAAACAATCACTTTGGAATTCAAAAGATATGATCGAAACTTTTCCAAAGCAAAAATTACCGCCAAGAGTTCTTTCTCCGTTGTGGTGTAGTTGAGTTGAGCATCATTAAGGGTCCTCGAAGCATAATAGATGGCGCACGGTTTCTTCTCTCTTCTTTGGCCGAGTATGGCCCCCATTGCATAATCGGAGGCGTCGCACATGAGCTCGAATGGGAGCTCCCAATCCGGTGCTACCATGATCGGTGCCGTGCACAATGCTTGCTTCAACCGGCCAAATGCATCTTCACATGCTTTCGTCCACTCGAACGTTACATCCTTTTGTAGCAAGTTGCTCAACGGCTTGGCTATTGATGAGAAGTCCTTGATAAATCGTCTATAGAATCCGGCATGGCCAAGGAAGCTTCTAACGTCCCTCACATTTTTAGGGCTCGGCAAGTGTTGAATCAACTCGACCTTAGCTTTGTCGACTTGAATTCCTTCCTCGCTTATGATATGGCCGAGCACTATGCCATTGTTCACCATGAAGTGACATTTTTCCCAATTAAGCACAAGGTTGGTTTCAACACACCTCTCAAGTATCTCCTCCAAATTTGCCAAACATGTGTCGAAGTTGCGTCCATAAACGCTAAAATCATCCATGAATACTTCGATTTTACTCTCAATAAAGTCGGAGAAGATGTTGTACATGCATCGTTGAAATGTACCGGGTGCATTACAAAGTCCAAATGGCATGCGTCGATAAGCAAAGGTGCCAAACGGACAAGTGAAAGTAGTCTTCTCTTGATCATCCGGGTGAATGGCGATTTGGTTGTATCCACTATAACCGTCAAGAAAGCAATAAAACTTGTGGCCGGCTAGTCTCTCTAGCATTTGATCCATAAACGGCAAAGGCATGTGATCCTTCCTCGTTGTTGCATTGAGCTTCCTATAATCGATACACATCCTATGACCGGTCACAAGTCGTTGTGGCACGAGTTCATTCTTCTCATTCTTGACAACCGTGACACCACTTTTCTTTGGCACTACTTGCACTGGTGAGACCCACTTGCTATCCGAAATAGGGTATATGACGCCACAATCAAGCAATTTTATGATCTCGTCTTTCACTACCTTCATCATTGGGGGGTGGAGGCGTCTTTGACCCTCTCTTGTAGGCTTTGCACCTTCTTCAAGCAATATTCGATGAACACATGTCATAGGGCTTATTCCCTTGATATCCGCCAAGGTCCAACCTATAGCGGTTTTATGCTTTTTAAGCACATGCACTAACTCCTCTTCTTGCTTCTTACTAAGCGATGAAGACACAATAACTGGTAAAGTATCTTCCTTTCCAAGATAAACATACTTCAAAGTACTAGGGAGTTCTTTGAGTTCTAACTTTGGGGCCTCTTCCACACTTGGTCGAAATTTTGTTGTGGCACTTGGAATTGACAAGAACGAATTAAAAGCTTTGGCATAGGGCCGAGCCTCTAGCTCGGCACGAACTTCCTCTTGGCTCGGCACCATAATGAAAGGCTCGGCAATGAGTCCTTGATCGGCAATGCTTGACTCGGCTGGCACCACTTTGTCATTCTCATGCATGATTCGTTCTCCCCTCTTGTCAAATCCGACCCCTTGCTCAATCGCTAATTGCTATGCGTCAAGGGTGACCGACATGACTTGCTCGGCCTCCTCAACAACTTCCAAAAATCGGCACTCTTCCTCCTTAGCAATAGGGAACTTCATGGCTTTAAAAACATTGAACTTGATTACCTCACCATCAAATTCCATTGTAAGATTACCCGCGGCAACATCAATCTTCGTCCTCGCCGTCCTCATGAATGGCCGGCCAAGCAATAGTTGTGTGCATTGCTCCGGTGAGTCCTCCATCTCAATAATGTAGAAATCAGCTGGAAAGATTAATTCATTGACTTGCACAAGCACATCCTCTACATAACCTTCCGGATACTTGTTAGAACGATCCGCTAGTTGTATGATGACATTATCCTTCTTGAGAGGTCCAAGGTTCAACGTTTCATAAACATTGAGAGGCATCACATTAATCGATGCTCCCAAATCCAACATCACATCCTCAAACTTGGTGTTGCCGATCACACATGGAACATTGAAACTTCCGGGATCCTTCATCTTTGGTGGTAACTTTCTTTGTATAACGGCCGACACCGTCTCACTCATTCGTACCACTTGTGTCTCCCTTGTGTGTCTTCGAGTAGTGCATAGCTCTTTGAGGAATTTTGCATATCGTGGCACTTGTCTAATGCACTCCAACAAGGGAATGTTCACTTCAACCTTCCGAAATACCTCCAACACTTCTTCATCGGATTTCTCCTTCTTAGATTTTGCGAAACGTGAAGGGAAGGGCATGCATGAGTTAGGCACACCTCCCTTTGTTGGATTGGTCAGAACATGCTCTCTTTTTGAAGTCGCGGGATCTCGCTCCATGTCATTCTTGCTTAGGGCTCGGCTTGGCCTTTCCGCAGCATCCCTTTGCTCGGCTGCTGCCCTTTGTAATTCCGGTGTCTCCGCCGGTAGTAGCAATGGCTCGGCTGCAGTCTCTACATGTTGCTCGGCTGCAAGGTGGCCGGTTGTGGTTCCAAATGGCTGTTCGGCATTAATGTCACTACCGGCAGCTTTTCCTTTATTCTTGGCTTGTGGCTCAGCTAATGTTTTACCACTTCGAGTAACAATAACTTGAGCTTGCTCATTCCTTGGATTCTTTATCACTCCACCCGGTAACTTTCCTTGCTCAGTAAACTTCCCCATAAAGTCCACGACTTGTCCCATTTGGGTTTTGAGTTCCCCAATATCCTTCGAGTGAGTTTGTTGTCCCGCAAGTAATGCTTGAGTAGCACTCGAAAGAGATTGAATCAATGCCTCGTAGTTGGGGTTGCTTGTTGCTCCTTGAGATTGGTTCGGCAAGGGTTGGAATGTGGGGTGGCTCGGCTGCCCTTGGTGTGCTTGGTACGGTTGCCGTGGCATAAATGGTGCCCTTGGTTGGTAGGGTACGGCAGCCCCTTGATTTGGTTGCATTGGTGCTCTAAGCACGTTGTCATTGTTTGCCCACCGAAAGTTTGGATGATCATTGAACCTTGGATTAAAGTTCCCAAACCGTTGACCTCCTTGAAAGCCAATTGCATTGCACTCTTCTATGCCCTCATTCGATCCAAATTGAGGGCATTGCTCGGTCTCATGGCCCTCGGTGCAAATTCCACAAACACTTGCACGCTTCTTCATCAAATTACTCACCAAGTCGGTAAGCTTGTCAACTTTATCCTCTAATTTTGAGCTCGAAGACGTCTCATGCACTTTCTCATTCCTTTGCACATTATTTCGTGCTATGCCAAATTGTTGGTTGTTCAAGGCACGAACTTCCAACAGATTCTTTGCTGGTGTTGCTCCTAATTCCAGAAAACTACCTCCCGCAGCTGAATCCAAAAACTCCCTCTCCATAACACGCAATCCCTCATAAAAATATTGCAATAAAAGTCCCTCACTTATGCCATGAGATGGGCACAAAGAGATGAGAGATTTGAACCTTTTGTAGTAATCGAAGAAGGTCTCGTCTCCAGCTTGCTTCACACTTGTAATTTGCTTCCTTAAATCAGTGATCCGTGAGGCGGGAAAGTACTTGAGCAAAAACTCGTCCACCATTGTGTTCCATGAGTTGATTCGGCCACTAGGTACTTCAAACAACCATTCCTTCGCTTGATCCTCCAATGAAAACGGAAACGCCTTCATCTTAAAGTGTTGCAAATCCGTACCTCGCGGACACATTGATTCGGTGGTAAAGTTAAACCACTGAAGATGCTTGTTGGGATCCTCGCTTGGCATTCCATAGAACGACTTTAACTTGTGGAGGAATCCACTCCTTAATTCTATCTCTCCGGTCTTACCAGCTTCAAGAGGAGGGTACACAATGTTGGAGGGTGCAGCCCCTCCTCCTCCAGTTACATGTCCATTCTGTGCTCTGATTGATGTCATATCTGCAAGTTCTTCAACTGATTCTGTAAAACACTCAAACTCGGGCCCCTGACTATCACACGAAGACGAGATCACAGATGGTGAGCTCGGCAATGAAGATGGTACGGCTGAACTGACTGATAGTGATGGTTCGGCAGAAATGGATGGCACGGCTAGAGTTGGTATGAAAACTACGATGGCGCGCTCTTGGTTCAAACGTTGCAATCGACCTTGGTTATCTCGTGTCCAAATATTAGATTCGGACATGCACTTTTTCTGAAATTTGCAACAGTTAAACAAGTTAGAACATCGTAAAGAAATAGAAGACAAGAATATACATCATTACAAGCCACGGCATTGGCGATTACATAATCATATTTCAAACAATGATAAACATATATAAACATTCGGCAATACATACACATTCACGGCACAACATACACGGCAAAGCAACAATATGGTTCGGCCACAAGAAGAAAAATCGGAAAGTTCATGAGCATGTAATCGCTAAGTCTAATTTCTTTTAAGTTTGTTCTAACTCTCGAAGTACGTGGAGCAGAGGAGATAACGGTGCAATGGACTGATACAGCCCCCGGTAGTATCATGCTTAATCCGATATACCTCAAGAGTTTGAACCACACAACATGTTTTATCTTTGAAGAAAATAGGTCACATATGTCAAGTTATGTTCTAGCGTCTAAAGTGAGGTGATGCTTCGGCACAAGCTGTCGACTAGGTCGTGCGGATTTTACGTTTCAAAGGTCATTACAATCACGGAGGGCGAACCCCCTACAGGAACCAGGCAGGACTCGTTGTTGGACACCACGGAGGGCGAACCCCCTATCGACTCACTCACCGAGAATGAACATCAGTCTATGGGCCTTGAGATCTAGTTAAACAAACCTGAGAACCATATCTATGATAATAATTTCCCCATACTTTGTAAAACAAACACGGATCCCTAGCGGTCTCAAGTGTTGATTAAAACCGCCCTCAACCTCATAGAAGTAATACTATTACCGAAGAAACGCTTATATGCGTGGGGGGGAAGTATCCCGCGTTTCCCAATCTACATAGAAACGCCCTCCGACATAGCACCATTCACATGAAGGGTTTTGGTTATGATCAACAAAAGAGGCTTCACCTACATGTTACACTTTAGAAACTACAATAAACTCAAACATACACAACACTATCAACTTCCTAGAAATTAAACTAAGTGATTACCAACATACATCATTATTCATCATGCAACTTCCAAAATTTAAACTCTACATGCCGAAGCATATTTCTACTTTACAAAATCCCAAACTAAAATTTAAATTTACAACTTTAAACTTTACACGAAAATTTCCAACAATTATTATATACAACAATCACATAAAACAAGCTTTTATAATCCCCGGCAACGGCGCCAAAAATTGATGAGTCGCCGAAGCGAGCATCAAGCAATAATAACCCTACAATCGTTAGTAGTATAGACATAAGTAGGGATCGTTCTAGGCCAGGGATTAAGGGTACCTGAAATATGAGATTGTTAGACAAAAACACATATACATATATACAAACAAAACGTCACAATGGGGGATGAGCATGGATCGGCAGCAATAGGGCTGCCCTAGACTATGACACGAAAATAAAAGTTGCTGAAAATAAATCCTAAGTCTAATATTTACAAGTTTTGGTCGACATCTTTCACACAAAGCACTCCACACTCAACTCATTTAACACATAAGATTCACACAAAAGAAGGTAAGGAACAAGTATTTAGCATGCATTGGACTTAAACAAGTTTCGACCTACAACTAGAACGTTTCCGATTTTACCTAGTTGAGAGACTCTCTAATATTTTAAGATCGAGCTATTCGCAAAGTGATCCTAAAAGTTATGCTACCTTATACAAGTCATAGCATTGAAGCACAAAAGTCTATAATCGAAAACATGTAAACAAGCAAGGTTGTCAATCATCTCATTTAACATGCAAGTTTTAGCTAAGGTTATACCCTAGGTGAGCACAATAGAATCAAAGCAACATACGTTTCATCTTTATTCATTCTACTCGGGTTAGATGAAACCTAACATCTAGATTTACTTGTTTGCCAAACAACACTAATGAGTCGGTTTTTAAGTCACGCCCTTAGATTACTAACCGATTTAAATCCTCAACATGCATCAATACCGCTGTCCTAATTATCTAAGTGTGTTCATCTTACAAGTTTTATATTACAAAATTAACATGCAAATTCATTGTTGCCGAAATTTAAACCTAAGTCTAAACATCGAATCAAACAATTCATCAACATACAATTCATAAAACCAATCTCCAATTTGAATCATACATAGACATATAATCCAAAACCAAAAATACATGCAAGTTTTATAGACAAAACAATTCATAACTACATAAACAAAAGCTAAACCGAAAGAGGGGAGTGGATCACACTTTAGAAACCTTGGAGAGCTTCGTATTGGTGTGGATCCGGCGATGTATGGTGGTCGGATGGACTGCTGCACGGCAACAAAGTGGCTCGGCAGTAGGTATTTTCCAAGTTCGGCAGAAACTTGGTTGAGGGTGGTGGTGATTTTCGGCTAGGGTTTATGTAGGATCTTTGGGGAGAATTTGGTAGAGCTTTGGCTTTGTGTTTTGGCTTGAGATGTGACTACTTTTTCTGTAGGAAAAGTTGGTATTTATAGGGGATAGGAAGAGAGGCTGCCGGCCACAACCCTAGATGCAAAAGGGATTCACAAAACCTAATGGGATTAGGTTTTGCAACCTTCCTTTCATAGTACAATTAGGTTTTCTATTTCTGAATTTTTCTTCAAGGCTTGGGCTTCACATCTTCATGGACTTCTTGTATGATCATTGGACTTCAATTGATAGGCCTTGATCCATCGAAAATGCCCCAAATGCCGGCAGCACACAAAGGCAGCAAATCTGCCAGAATCGGCAGCTTCTCCTAGCTTGACTAGGAGAACTTGTTTCTTCATGTTTTTCTTCAATGCCATGGCCTAGTGTCTTCCTCTTCCCTTAATAAGGCTTGAACCATCTTCACATATGCATTTGTGCACCATTAGGTCCATCAAAAACAGAAAACACGAAAAGGGGGCAGTAGGTTCCTGGAATCGGCAGCTTTGACCTTGTCGCAGTGATTCCGACATATCTCCATCTGTGGAGCTCCGATTGATGCGATTCCAAGTCTCACGTAAACTAGACACATATGGCCATCTCCCCATAAAATATCTCGATCAAACTCCTTGTGAATCGTCGGGAATGATTTTTCGAAGTTGGGACACAGTCCCAGGAAAATCCTGGAAGTCCCTGGATTGGAATGTTCGGACTGCGGTTTTGCAGCCATCTTTTGGGTGACTTCCCGAACTCCGATTGATCTGAAATTTTAATACAACATTCCTCAGTATATGAATATTAAGCACACCAAATTTCATAGAATTCGGACAAGGATAGATCATATTTTCACTCATCTCAAAATCGCGAAAAAGACATATTTTACACTATTTTCCAGATTTCTCAAACTTAGTCATTTTTCGGATCATTAAGCTCATATTTCCAAAACTCCACCAAAACAACACTAAACTAAATTATGACTCTATCTTAGATAAATAAGGGTTAAACAAAGCATAAACGAGGGCATAAGCATATAATATCGTCGCACATTGTGCTCCTATCATGTATGTTGAATGTTGAATGTTGAATGTATGCTTGTAATAACTTATTTTAAATTGCTAGGAAGCGTAGAAGTTTATTTGTGTTGGATTTGTTTTGAGCTTTGAGGGGAAGAGGAATAGGCAATGTCACTTTTGTTAATAATAGCCTTAACTCTTCATGTTATCTTTCGAGGTCTCATGAGGTTAAGAGCGGCTTTTATTGACACTTGTGGTACTGTCAACATGATTGTTCTTAACTGAGTAAGGGGCATAAAAGTTCGCCCTTAGTATGTGTTGTCCCGACTTAGTCTCAAGGTTTGTCAAACTAGAACTCAGAGGCCCACAAACTGATCATTCTTCTCGGTGAAGGGATCGATTCTAAGTGCTATGTTTCATAAGCTAGAGTAATTTGATTGAGTTATACTTGTAGTTTTCTTAAATCACTTTGCTCGCCTAGAGTTAATAACCTTAGAACTTGCAAGTTAATAAGAAGATTGACGACCTTACTTGTTTGCTTGTCTTCGATTTTGATTCATGTGCTTAAATGTTAAACGTATAAAACCGGTTAGCATAACCATAGGATTATTCTCGTAGTTAATTCTAAGAAGTTAAGTAATCTTACACTAGATGATCTCGTAGGCTCTAGTTGTGGTCGAAACCGAATTAAGTCTAACATGTGGAAAATAATACAAAAATACAATTTAAAGTAAATCTTTACATGGTGCATAAAGTTGAAGATTTATAATTCTCTTTTTTTTTTCGTTCAATTACAAAGAAAAGAGAATAACAAAGAGGAACATTTAAATGAGATGCTATAGCATTAGTAGCAGACATGGAGAAGCAAATAATCCCGTTGGAGCTTGTGCTAATGCTTCCTCTATTTGGTAGCACAGTTCACACTCATGCATGATTCTTCCCTTTTTGCTTCAAGTTGGTGTCATTTTTGTCAGTAACTGCATCTTGGACCATGATCGTAGTAGTATGGTACTTGAAATTCCTTTGGTCTTGGTATGCAAGATCCTCTGTTTTTGAAATCCGTAAATATTGATGTGATTCTCAACAGAAAGAGCCAGCTCCAAAATCATTGAAACAACCAAAATAAAAAACAATACATAAATCATCACCACAAAAATTAAACTCTAACTCTTAAGTTCCACTACAGAAATTTTTGCTAAAAAGCTATATAATGGGGACAAACCAAAACTAAAATAACTTATAAGCAACTGAAAGTGAATAAAAACTCAAACTATACCTGAAAAAGAACCATTCTCTGTTTCCAGCTTTCGATAACGATAATTCTACATATTAGGAGTCTCAATTCAATGGACAACTATTGTGAACTAATGCAGTCATTACACAATAACCAACTGTTTCACAATTAATAATATTTCTATGCTCTAAGGTTAAACGTAATCATAGATTAGTACTAAATGATCATGCTTCCCTTTCCCATTAATATTTTCATAACTACCACCATTAATTAAATGAAACTAAAATCAAAATTGTGAAAGTAGCTAATAACAACTATCAGGTTAAACCTTAGCCATTATGATAAGCATTTTGTCCTCGTTTGCACTGGTGCGTACCTAAACAAATGACATAAATGTCACTCATGTTGAAGGAAAAACGTATTATGTGCCTTCGTCAATGTAACTGACGATAGATAATTATATAGTCATTATTGTCATTAATGTATTTCCTATTACCGTTGTAATACTCACCCTATATAAAGGGGATTATCAATGAAATGAGTAGACTAATTCCGATATTCCTACAACACGTTATCAGCACTTTGCCTAACCATGAGTTTTTTAGAAGAAAAAAAGAGAAAAAAAAAAAAACAACACAGAGAAAAAAAAACCCTAATTTTTTTTCTGTTTTTCTGCCTCCGCCGCCCTAGCCCTCCACCAGGCCGCCGCCGCCGCTGCCTCTCTTTTTCCTAGCAGCAGCCCCGATCCGGTCCACCTCGATCGGCGCCTTCGATGGCTTGTGCCCTCCTCCGCCGTCGCCCTCGACCGGACATTGAATCTTGAAGCCGCAGCCCAGCGCCGCCTAGCAGCATCGACGTGGATCGACGCTAGCAGCAGCCCCCCCTTACCGCTCCTCCGATCGCCTCGACGATAGCAGCAGCCGAGGTTCCCCGATTTTTCGACCCGAGGCTCCCACTCCACGCCACCACTGCACGGACGACGTGGCAGCGCCACCACCATCGATCCGCCTGTGCCGGCCCTTCACCCGGATCGTCCCTTCTTCCGATCGGATCACTGTGCTCGATCGGCGCCTCGGTCTCACCTCCGCTCGACCTCGCCCCGGATCGGATCGCCTCGCCCCGATCGCCTCGCCCCGATCGTCCACTGCTCGGACGACCCCCGATCGGACCCCTGCGCTGCAGAGACGACTCCGGCTTGCCCTCCGCTGCGCGCCTCTGCCGCGACGCCTCCGCCGCTCCTGCCTTCAGATCGGACCCGAACTTTGCCGACAAAGCTTCGTCGGCAGAAGCTTGACCCGACCCGGTTTTAATTGGGCCTGACCCGGATCTCCCTGATCCGACCCACGAAAGAAATCAGAATTTTTTTTGGAAAATAAAATTTAAAGGTAAATTTAAAATTACTACCGCATAGTAATTTATATTTACTGTGATTATTTACTGTTTTATGAATTTAATGGTAAATATTAAATTATTTAATTGATATGGTAAATGTATGATTAAAGTGACTAATCATATGAATATTTTTTTTATGTGACATATCAATTTAATGATGCGGCGATGAATATGTGACGATCACTTGGAGACGGAGATAAAGCAATCGCTTAATATGCAGTTTATTTGGCAAACTAACAAGTAAGATCTAATTAACGTTATCATTTTCATTAAATCGTTAATGATATAATGCTCAAACTTATCTTATTATATTATGACATATATTTATGAAAATTTGAGCATCATTATATGTCTATTTTATTATGTTAAATAATTGTTTTTATTTAACATGTTATTTAATTTGAGCATTGCTATGATAATGCAAATCTCATGAGCAATACAATATAAAAATGGACAAACCAATTATTGTGATAAAGCATATTCACGAAGTAAGAAAAATATGACCATTACAAATTTTGGTCTTGAGATCCAATTTTAATTTCTTGAAAATTTTTCAAGATGGATATCTTATTAATTGTGTAAAAAGTAACGATAATGCAATTTCATTAACTTCACATGCAATGAAAATGGAGAAACTAAAATTTTACTGTGATAACGTAATTTCACAAAGCATTTGATTTCCATAAAGTATATTGGTTTATTTTAGTTGTCGTGAATGTCATAG
Source organism: Potentilla sterilis (assembly GCA_963682095.1). Classification (NCBI taxonomy): domain Eukaryota; kingdom Viridiplantae; phylum Streptophyta; class Magnoliopsida; order Rosales; family Rosaceae; genus Potentilla; species Potentilla sterilis. The sequence goes on from OY821756.1 coordinate 32,473,981, forward strand.
ACCGCGAAACTAATATATTTTATTCTCCCTCTATTTTATAGATGGTTTAACCATCACAGTTTAGTTTTGACATATTGGACTCTGAAGAATTTGAGTACCAAATTCCCCTATTAAGCAGACTAAGGCTTGAGCATGGTATATTTATGCAAATTGCTTTATGTAAATAGCTAAATAAATAATTTCAATATCTTGAATGACAATGTAAGGTCTAAGAAAAAAATCCCTGAAATTTAATTATGCAAAGTAATGCAATCACCCTAAAACAAAGGGCAATGATGATGTAAGTTATGAGAAAACAAAGAGTAATGACGATGTAAGGTCTTAGACAAAGAAATTTCCTGAAACAAATTATGCGAAGTAATGCAACAACCCTAAACCAAAGGGTAATGACAATGTAAGGTATGAGAAAAAGAAATTTTCTGGAACACATTTTGCAAAGTAATGCAACAACCCTAAATCAAAAAACAATGACGATGTAAGGTCTTAGAAAAATATATATATATATTCTTGAACAAATTGGGCAAAATAATGCAACGACCCTAAAACAAAGGGTAATTACCATGGACGTAAAATTCATATAATCATCCAAAAGTAAGTGGAAACAATGTAACATTTAAAAGATGACATAGGGGACATGTCATGTGCAGTGAAGCACTCTGTCATTGTTGTAAATCAATGAAGTATTGATACATACATTATAAGCTAGCAAAGAATTAGCTACGACTTTTAATAAATATGAAGAATCATATAAATACGCGGATTATGGAAAAGTATCTTCAATATCCAACAAGAACATCGAAAATGAATTTACAACTGAAGACATAACATATGGGAAGAATATGTCAAATGACACATCTCATCATTGCAGCTATTAAAAGAGCAAAAAGGATTTTGCTCAATCCAAGATAGACTTTGATTAAGTCTACTTTTAAATTTACAAGATATCCTTATAAAGGCTATTACGCCTAAATACGACTTTTTGTCATAAATTAGACTTTTGGTCTTAAAGTTTCTCTCTCTAAATTGGACAAGACTAAATGTAATCGTTGGCATGATAATTTTTTGAATTTTCTCTAAAGGAATTGAGATTATTCAAATTTTATTCATAATACACATGATTCAATTTTCTACATCTAACTTTGCAAAGTATTGCATAAAGTAAAGCAACATATCATAATATAGGCATGAAACAAAGAACCGTGTGTAAAGAAACGCACAATGTAATCCCTAAAATAATAGTACTGAAGAACAGTAGTACTATATCAATAGTATATGATAATGATTAGTATATCAAAGAAAGTAATAAGGATCAGTATATCTTTTCCTTTGGGATTCATAATACACCTGCCTAATTGGGATTAGAATCTCTTTTATTACAATCCCCATCGATTTACTCTAAAGAACTTGAGTTACGTTTCGATGTATATATTGAGCATATGTCAAATTGACAATTTATGCCATAAAAGAAAATTGAATTTTGTTTTCCACATTATAAAGAAATTTACGCCACGATTTTCATGTGAAAAAGACACAAGTGAGAATTCATTTGAGCTCCTTTGCATTACCTCTAAATGACTGCGAATGTAAACGAGTATTAGAGAAGATTATATGTCAACTTAGTAGGTTCTAAGTAACCGCTAATTAAATCCAACGTCATAAGAAAATGATATTTTGGAATTCTGACATAGATTGGCTTTGATCTGGTGATCCATACATTAAAGAAACTACTATGGACACCCATATTTTTGGATAAATAGAAGCAAACACCAGAAGAATATGGTTCACACACGAAACTGAGGACGGACAAAGAACATTTTATCCTCAAATATTATTTCGATACAATCCATGTAGGGATGAAGACGTGTGTTCAATCCCTATATTCCACCGCTCCCCTACGGTGACATTATGATATATTTGATGCACAAGTACATGCACTTATATCATATTATGCTTCTTATCTATTGTGATTCTATGAATCGAAGCACATCACTCAAAGCCTATTAGTGAAATTATGATTGAGATCATCATATGCAAAGGACACATGAGTTTCTCATTATGTTGTTATATTGAATCAAAAGAGGATTCAGTGGATCGATTCAACCAACTTGCGGACACCATAGATATTTTATGGTGTTGGTTGTTGTGTCGACACGCTGGTCACGTGTCATGACACCATCCACAATTAAAAATTTCTGCTGCTTATGCTAGAAAGTCAAAGCACCTAGGCCGGGTTAATTTCCGTAGGTGTGATGATTTTATAGCTTATTATACGGGATTTGTAATGGACATCATATTCCTATATAAAAACTCAATTGGTCTCACGGAAAATGACTACAGTAATAGTCTTAATATTGGTAAAGCACACCAATACTTCCGTTTTGGGTTATGCAATTTTGCATGCAGCGTTATTTATTCATCTTTGACCATCATCATTGAACAAATTTATACCATAGCTAGTGACTATGTGTGAGAATTTTACAGGATTTCAAACGAACTTGTAATCCTTGAGCTCTTTTGGATTGACACGGATCTACAATCCTTGAGCTCCATTAAATGTTTTATGTGCCAAAATTGCGCCGCCACAGCGCACAATGATGGGTTACTTGAGATGAATAAATATCTATGCTGGATATGAACTTCCAGCTATAGTCCGCTATGTCGAAACCTTGACAGGCGATCTCCTCACCGCTAGATTTGCGGTGTGTCACTTTGATGAGACAGTCTTCCCGTCGTTAGGGGGAGATAAGAACAAGCATGTTCAAGTGGAACGACAGGAATTGTCGTGGTTTGTCCCCACTATGTCTCATCTCGATCCCCAAAATCACACAAAGTAAAGTGTGCAGATGTCTTATACATTAAAGTGACGAGATCATATAAACCTGCTGCAAATATACCTGCAAGGATTGTGTTTTATCAAAAGGACATGGTATCACCCAAGAGGAATTGGGTATTGCACTGCCACCATGGATGGTGGCATGGTGACGCCATAAGTGGCATAAATGGTGTCACAGGCCGTGGCTCTCCAAGGAAGAGGGGGAGGCCACCTTAGGTTCGATACATACTTGTGTAAAGGAAGAAAACAAGTTTGGCACAACCTGATCTATTGATCAGTGATACTCAAATCCGTCTCATGAGAATATTTATGGATTGTGGTTATCATTGGGGGACGCCTCAAATGTTAGAACCAATCCTTAAAGTATAGAGATCTCTACAAACACATTACACTAGTGTACATGAGGACGTGGAATAATGAGTCTACTATCGAACCATACTTCGTTGAAAAATGTCAACTTAGTAAACTGGCCTAATGGAAAGAAGCGATCCAGTATAAACAAAGAGATAGGTATTTGGGCAGGTGACGCCGACACCGCAAATATAAACCCTATCAAATATATCTTTGTTAGAATGCGTAATGAGAATAAGAGTATGCAGACTCACCTTATGGCGCAAGGTCTCTCAAAAACGCACTGGAATCGACTACGAGGAGATATTCTCTCGTAATGGACTACGATGAGACAATCCCTCGTAATGGATGTCATTGCACTCCACTACCTTGTCAGTTTGGTAGTTTTCCGAAAAACTGAACATGCAGCTTACGAAAAGTGATCAAAACATATATCTCTATGGGGATCTAAATTAAGAGATATACATGAGGATCCTAAACGGACTTGATCCACCCAAATCAAGTGACTCTAGATCACATGAGTACGTTTGCAAAAGAAATTGAAACGTTCACTAAAGTGACTACTTGATTGGAAAGGGATTGATGAATTATGCCCTTGCGTTTTCATGGATATATATGAACTCTAAATGAAATAAGAGAAACTCAGTGTATTGTAAATCCTAAGTTGAGAATGAAAAAGATTTTGGGAATACACAGTCTTGAAATGGAACTCAAGGACTGTAATGATGGTGATCATCCATCAATCGGCTTAGGCACTCTAAAGAATAAAGTGAGGCCTACAGATATTCCCATGATCAGTCGAAGTCTTTACTCTAACAATAGATCCGTTTTTCATCTAAAGGAAGATGACGAAGAAGTATTGGGAAATGAAATTCCTATACAAGTGCAATGACGCATGATTGTACTTAAACATAATATGTAAGACTCGACCTCTCATTCGATGTAAATTTGTAAAGCTATGTCTAGCTATGCGCCTACGCAACGCAAATCGTTCTTTCATTAAAGATATGAAAGATTTGGGCTTATTCAATCTCTACATAGAATGTGACATGATAAAGAAATTATCCACGTCATAGCTAACTATGCGTAAAGAAAAACGCATTAAAGGTGAAATAAGAAAATCTGTTGTCACAGATCAATTTCAAATCTCTTAATGGTTCACTCATACTCTAGACGAAGTTATGACTATTTTGGTCATACCATGAGTGAACCTGATGTTCAATATGAACCTATGTATTCAGTTCATGAACAACCTTATCCTCAAGATCAAAGTAAATCAAGTTGGATCTAAGGACGATGTGGCAAGATTTAGTTACTAAATCATTGCTCAAAGTCATATTTGGAAAAACATGTGAAAATGCATAACTATGCTAATGTTACTGAAGCTCCCTTGATCAAATGAAAGAATCAGGGAGAATCCCATGATTAATGTAAAAATCAGGGGGAGGTGCAGACATCAGGGGGAGTCTAGCACATACATGTTGTTTTCAAATGTAATAGGTGCGTTGCGCTCTTTTTGTCCTTCGACCAAAGTTTTATTTTCTCCCATTGGGTTTTTGTTACTTGGCAAGGTTTTTAATGAGGCAACACCACATGCACCATTCTATCTCTGACTCGGCACAAGGGGGAGTGTTGAAGGAAAAACGTATTATGTGCCTTCGTCAATGTAACTGACGATAGATAATTATGTAGTCATTATTGTCATTAATGTATTTCCTATTACCGTTGTAATACTCACCCTATATAAAGGGGATTATCAATGAAATGAGTAGACCAATTCCGATATTCCTACAACAACTCAAGGATTATTGCACAGAATGCTTAAATTCTACATATATATTTGAAAGACAATTGAATAAGACAAATTTATCAAGAGAAAGGATGAAAACTTGATCAGATTAAACAGACTCTAATAACGATAGGAAATATACAAATTTGCTCAGCAATCAATATGTAACAATGATAATCGAGTTATGATGAGTAACATAGAAAACCGAAACTAAAAATACACTATATGACACTTTGTTTCATCCCGCCATTGAAAAATTTCGATCACTTACGACTTTACTAAAACTGCCCTAGGTAACTATAGATACATATCTTTATTAACGATTATGATAAAATCAGCTAACAAATGATAGAATCAATAGAATCAATTAACCTCCTTGAATATCTCCTACATATCTTCTTCAGTTTTAATAATTTACTCAAATAATTAAGCAGTACGTATCAAACAAACAAACACGAAGTTGAACAGATTACCGCAGAGGAGAGTTTAAAAATAGCCCAACACTGATTGTCTTTCTTTAAATGCCACATGAAGATATGAATTTGATAACCAAGTCGATATTCACACAAATCTTTTAAACAAACAGCATTATTGGAATTGAAGCCAAAACATCTTAGGGCTAAAAACTAGTCAGAATGTCTTGTTAAGGCAACTTTAGTCCTTTAACGTGACTTGCAATGAACACACATATGAAAATGTGGTAAAAGACAACCCCATCTAGTATCTGGAGGAACCAGAGAATGCATAATAAACAAACTGAAGCTAGAAACTCATTCTTTTCCAAAAGATTTTCATTCTTATTTCGTAGATTACCAATGACACATCAATGGAATACAAATCTTTGTAGTAGACTAATTCCATTTATTACTGCCAATAAAATGAAAATAGAAACTTTAAGCGCATTATATAATTATGTTAGATTTCATAAGCATATTTTTGAACATGGTTAATAATGTGCTACTAACTGCATATACTGGTCCCGACCTTGGCAGATTATCTATGCACATGTTTTTATCTGTATCACACCAAACTTGTAATAAAATCAATATTTTTCTTGCACCTGAGCAATTTGGGCAGCTTTCAGTTTTGCACACACGATGCAAAGGGCGGGCAGATGCATCAGATACTGATATAACATTTAGCAAAGGCCAAGTACCTTTTTCATGCATAATCAAAAGAGTTTAACTCCAAATGAACGAGAGGGAACAAAAAAGCAATACATAGTACATATTATCGAAGAAAAGTAGTAGAAAATATAAGCTAGAAAGAACGTTTGGGATTATAAAAGGGATAAAAGTCATGGTAAATTCCAATACAGGAATATGCATCTGTGGCTCGAATCGCCACCGGTCAGCCGCCAAGACTGGCTTTGGCTCAGCCATCGGCCATCCTGCAGCCATATCCGCCAACATATTCGGACCCGAGGATGCTAAGTCGTGGTCCCGATACGGCTTTGGCAATACCCCCTCCTACTCAGATACACCAAATGATGTGATGGTAGGATTTGCTGATGCTGGATATTTGTCAGATCCACACAAAGGACATTCCCAAACCGGTTATGTTTTTACCATTGGGAATACGGTGATATCTTGGAGATCAACTAAACAAACCCTTGTTGCTACCTCCTCGAACCATGCTGAGATTATTGCACTACATGAAGCAGTTAAAGAATGTGTTTGGCTTCGCTCAGTTATATCTCACATTCGAGAGTCTAGTGGACTTGAGTCTACTACGATGGGACCAACTTGCATATTTGAAGATAATGCAGCATGCATTGAGCAGATGAAGTTGGGATACATCAAGGGTGACAATACTAAACACATTTCGCCTAAATTCTTCTACAATCAGCAACAGCAAGAGACTTTGAATATCCAAGTGAAGCAAGTCAGCTCAGAAGATAATGCAGCTGATCTGTTCACCAAGTCTCTACCCAAATCTACATTTGTGAAGCATGTAAAGCGCATTGGTATGTGTCGCTTATCCGAACTCAAAGACTGATTGACTATCAGGGGAGTTCTCGTCTAGACTTCAGGGGGAGTCTAGTTATGCATGTCTCACATACTTGTAGTTGGTGCGTTGTACTCTTTTCCCTTAGACCATGCTTTTATTTTTACCCAAGAGGTTTTTTGTTTGCTGGCAAAGGTTTTAACGAGGCAACAGTTCATGCACCATTGAGGACGCGACACAAGGGGGAGTGTTCAAGGAAGGTTAATTCCGTAACTTCCGTGGTGTGTCTTGTCTTAATAAGGCTAGTAGTCTAGATACTTTATTAGATAGGGAATCTCTGATTATCAGAGATACTTGATGTAATGCCTATATAAAGGCCTCTTTATCAATCAATAAAGATACAGTTTATTATCATCTATTTCTCCTAGAACAATTATATATATATATATATTTTTAGAATTTTTTAAATTTTATTTTATTAATTTTTAAAAATTATGGGTATTTTGTGAAAAATAAAATAGGGTCTAAACAGCATTCTATTTCGTTGAAAAAATAAGTTGGAGCTCAGGAAGTAAATAGGAGGTATGAGTAGAAGCACATAAGTCAAACATAAGAAAAGCTTAAAAGAGGGAGGAAAAAAACAAGATCTACCTCGAAGCTCGATCTCTCCTCATCTTCCTTGGGTCTCCTCGCCTATCCGGTCAGTCAGTCTTCACCACCGCCATCATCTACCGAGTCCGGTCTCTGTCACTGACAGTCTGAAACAGCGAGAAGTACCGATTCAATTCTAGATAGAAATATGTTGGCTAAATTCTACTTGCCCGGAATTGATTTGGCCTCAACTGATTCATAAATCAAGCCTGTGGCTCCGGATCGAAACAAAATTCAATTGGGTAAGTCTCAACTGCTACTTGTTTTCCATATCAAATAATGAGGGAAGACGACTCCAATTGGTTCTCAAAATGGGAGGAACAACTCCCATCTCCTGACGAGCTTATGCCCTTGTCCCAAACCCTAATAAGTCATGATCTTGCTCTAGCCTTCGACATCAGATCAAATCCCAGTACCAATAACAATAACAATACCAATATTATCGGTAGCCCACAGCAAGCGCCCACGCCCACGCCCCCTCCCCCTCTGGCCAATTCTTTGCCTCCTGCTACTCCTACCCACCCCAACTCCTCTGCTGATTTCGCCGATTCCGCCGACTTGGGTTCCGGAGGAGGAGGAGGAGGAGGAGGAGGGCCCGGCGATGAGCCCGCCCGCACCCTTAAGCGGCCCCGCCTAGTGTGGACCCCACAGCTCCACAAGCGCTTTGTAGATGCCGTCGCCCATTTGGGGATCAAGAATGCCGTCCCCAAGACCATAATGCAGCTGATGAGTGTGGATGGCTTGACTAGAGAGAATGTTGCCAGCCATCTGCAGAAGTACCGCCTTTATCTTAAACGAATGCAGGGATTATCTGCTGGAACTGGCGCCGGCGGCGGGGGAGGCTCTGCTGATCCTGCCACTGACCATTTATTCGCCAGCTCACCGGTTCCAGCTCATTTCTTACATTCAGGGAGGCCCAATTCCGAGCATTTCCTGCCGTTTGTTCCTGTCGCTATGCAGCATCACCATCACCAGCAGCAGCAGCAACAGCAACACTTGGCAGCAGCTGCCGCCGTAGCTGCCACCCATTCGCAGATGCAGCAGACTCCTCAGTTTCACCATCATAGGCAGCCGCAGGTGGGGCATTTTGGTTCCCCACCCAATCCAAATGGGCAATTTGAGCATCCATTCCTGGCCAGGCAGTCGCAGGCAGTGCATAGGATGGCGGCACCAATTCACAGTCCAGCCGTGCCAGGGTACGTTGAGGACATGGAATCAGCTAATGCAACTGGTGCTGCTGGCAGGAAAGTTCTTACTCTTTTTCCTACTGGGGAGGATTGAATTTTGGTAATTCTCATGTTTCACTTGCTTTCAACTCCATTTCATTTCACTTCTAGATTTTGTGAAATATGTATCTGTTGTACTTGTCAAGGGTTTACTACATACAGTTGTTGTGCTTGTCCTATGTATTTGTTCTGGGAAATGATCCAACTTCCATTTCCAGATTGAAGATCATTATGCATTTGTTGTATGCTTAACCTTCCCTATGACGATTGGGGATGCCCTCTACTCTCAAGTTTTGACTTTGTGGTGTCCATTTATATCGGACTTGTACTTGTTTAATTATATCTTCGCTCATCTCAAGCGGACACAGATATAGATTGTGATGTCACTTGAGCAACTACAAAGTTTTGAAGCTCCTCCGTGAGAAATATAAAAGGAAGATCTTAATTTTCTTTAATTAATTGGAGTCTGAGCTTCATTTGTCCCATGACCTATAAGAAATCAACTGTTTTATGTGATCTCGGAGTTTTCATGGAAAAAGCAACAGTTCACAAATCTTGTGCCTGCAGATGAAGATACAGTTCAAAACTTTATATTTTAGAGTGCTACTTATTTTTCTGGACATATCTAAAGATACATCACGTATCTGAGTTGATGGCTTATTAAGTAATCTCTTCTCTTAAACAGTTGTCTGCATTTTATCTCAGTTCACTATCTTGGATGAATGGTTGGCTTATCTCAGTTCACTATCTTGGAAGTTGTATTTAACTGGTTATTGATTAGAACGAAATATGAAATCTAAAGAGTTGTACAGCGAAACCATCTGTTGAAGCAATTCCGGTCTTATTACAAAAGGAACTAAATCTCATTAACGAGCATTCATTAATTTCTAAAAGATTTCATCGTTCAATTAAATTTGAAAAAGCGTAGAACTTCCAAGTCAATGAGTCGTAGTTCGACTGTTATGTCCTTTAACTGACAACGTCGACATTATATGTTTAAACCTCACTTATATATAAAAAAGTGTGCAATTTATTTAAAAAGAAAAAAAAATCAAACCCTTATTTATAGTTGCTACAGAAAACCATGTTGTGAATTTTTTCCAATATAGTTCTCATGTTGCGACAGGTAATAGGAATTACAGTATACCTTTTTGGAAAGAAGATACTAAACATGCAGAAGAAAATGGTTCTCAACAAGTATGCCAAATTATGTTTATTTTTTTTTTTCCTGCTTCAAATGACCTACTAAAATTACTATGCAATTGGATAACACCAACCGAAATTTTATTCAAGTAAAATATGCACACAGCACCAGTTGCTTGGTCAAATATTTTCTTTCCAAAGAATAAAAGAAGCCATCGAGTTAGCTCAAAATTAAAATAAAAGACAATAAGCATACTAGGGTTCAAACCCTAATTAGCAAGAAAGGAAAAGAACTGAAAAAAGAAAACGAAAGGAAACAACTAATTTCATTGACAACCAAAAAGTGTTGAGTAGAAATACTCGGATTTTCCTGACTAACCTTGCCACGTGTCACTTATGTGGCGTGGCCTAATTTGATTTAATTAAGGATTTTTTTTTACCAATAGATACACTTTTGTAACTAAAATTACCACCAGTAGATTAGGTATTTTCCAGTAAGCAAACGGCTCTCTCTCTCTCTCTCTCTCACCTCGTCATCGGTATAGACAGACAGACCAAATCGTGACGATGGTGGTGGGTGTGATTCGAATTCCATATATGCAATTTGATAAGGATCTCCACCTAACCTCATGGCGACGCATTGAACCCGACCCTTTCAAGCCCAACGTGTTTGGATGGTCATCAAATCTGTTAGCTCCGGAGATAAAACATTCAAAGAGGACCGGTTTACTAGATCGAGGTCGTCGACGGTTTGGATGAAGAAGAAATATGAGGTAAAACCATTTTGCGAGTTGGAAATCTCGGGAAAAAAAACGGAGAGTAAAATTGTTGTTGGATAATTTTGTTGGGAGACGTTGAAGTGTGAGTGGCGAGTTTTGAGTTGATTTGTGGAGAATATCTTCATCTGTTTAGAGTTTTACGTAAAAGGTGCTACTACAGTTATGTTTCAGCTATACTATTAAGGGTCAGTAGCACTATAGTTATGTTTTATTTAGGGTTTTAATCGCATAAAAGATTTCTTCTTTATGTAATTTGTTTGACAAACTTGGGTAATAGTAGCAACATTTTGTTATGTTTTTACTAATACTACTAAGAGTTAGTAGCCTTATCCCAAAGTCTTGGTAAACTATTTGAATCTTGCTATGCCTTATCACTTAGTGTTTTGGTAAACTATTTGAATCTATTAAGGATGTGTATTAGCTAATTCCTCTCTAAACTAGTGACATTGCTTCACATTTTGTATTGAGTAGTTTCGGGTGCAAATTGGATTGGGGTCAATAGTTTATTGAAGGTCAGCAACTTTATACTTACATTTAGGCTATGGGTATATTTGATCTTATCACATTGTTATAAACTATTTGAATGTTAATCATATTGAGGGTCAGTATACTACTGAGCGTTAATATGTAATTATATATTTACATTCAGTGTAATACTACTGACCATCGAAAATGACATAATGTTATTGACCCTAAAAAATCACGTAATGCTATTGACCCTCAAAATCGTGTAATACTACTGACCTTCAACAATGTCGTAAAAAAAGTAAAAGAGCAATTTTATAATTATTATTTAACGGATTCCGTTAATTAAAATGTATGGAAACCTGATAGTGGTAGTTTTAAAAAATAGACTTCCTATTAGTAATTATGAGCTCAAAAGTGTAATTATTGGTAATTTTTGTATTTAATTAACCCGAATTACCCTGATTACTCTTTAATATGCTAATTAAAAGAAGTCGCATGTGTCTCACATGCTTTGACTTCATCTCCTAGTCAACACAGGAATAACAATTCAAAGACTTCTTCATAACATTCCTGCCCTCTCAAGAGCAAGCTTGTCCTCAAGCTTGAAAATCTGGAACTCTCTCCATCATTTCAGTAGCCACTTCCCATGTAGCCTCTTCTTCTAATGAGCTTAACCATTGAATCAATCAGTTTGTTACCGCTTCATTCTTCTGCTTGAAAATTCCCCTCGCTAAAATCTTAGCTGGATACCAACGAGTGTTCAAGGGATCAATGTTTGGAGGAAGATGTGCTACAACAATCACATAATCATGAATCTTCTTTTTCAGCAAAGAAACATGAAAAACTGGATGTACTTTTGCAGACATAGGCAACTTTAGTTTATAAGCAACCTTCCCAATCTTCTACTCAACTTGATGCATGCAGCTTTACTACTCATTTGGTAATGTGGACATATAGTGGCATCTACCAGTAGTTGCTGCATAATCTTCATAGCTTCATCATCATCATTACAAGCTCTATGAATTTTTTGTACAAAAGTGTACACTGGTGAAGATATCCTAGTAATGGCTTGCATATCTACTTATCTATCAATCTAACTGATTTTTTCATCAAACAAATTTTCTCTTCTTCACAAAGCATCTTGGACAGCATTGTTCTTTTCAGGCTTATAATGAATTGAATAATTGTAACCTGCAAGCTTTAAAAGTCATTTATGCTGTGTAGGAGTGGTTATCTTCTGTTCCAAGAAGTATTGGTGTAACAGCCCAGCCCATACACTTGAGATATTGTCCGCTTTGGGCACTCTCATCTCTGGCCCTCGCGGTTTTGTCTCTGGGAGCTCACGAGCAACTTCTCAGTAAGCTAGCAGATAGGCAGGTTACGCATCCCACATCGCCCGGTGAAGAGTGGATGATGTGCTTATATGTGCAGAGTTAGCTCAATACACAAAGACGCGTTTTGGGAGCTCAATGGCTTCGGAGGGGATGAGAACTCTGAAGTTAAGCTTGCTGAGTCCAGAGCAATCTCAGGATGGGTGATCTACTGGGAAGTTGCTCGTGAGCTCCTAGAGACAAAACCGTGAGGGCCAGAGGGGAGAGTGCCCAAAGCGGACAATATCTCAAGTGTATGGGCTGGGCTGTTACAAATGGTATCAGAGCCTGTCCCCGGCCAGAAGTGTGCCAACGCGGACGTCGGACCTTAAGGGGGTGGATTGTGATGACCCTGACCTAACCTGGTTAGGGAAGCTAGCAGGCAGGCTAACACAAATCCCACATCGCCTGGGGAAGAGTGGATGTTTTGTTTATATGTACAGAGTTAGCTCAATACATAGAGACGTGTTTTGGGGGCTCAATGGCTTCGGAAGGGATGGGAACTCTGAAGTTAAGCTTGCTGAGTACAGAGCAATTCCAGAATGGGTGACCTACTGGGAAGTTGCTCGTGAGCTCCCAGAGACAAAACCGTGAGGGCCAGAGAGGAGAGTACCCAAAGCGGACAATATCTCAAGTGTATGGGCTGGGCTGTTACAGAAAATCTACTACCAATAACAGTAATCACTACCAGAAAAAAGGCTTTTCCCAACGAAATTAAAAAAACACGGCCGACGAATTAAAATTTTCGTCGGTACTTCCAACGAATAGCAAACGATTTTATTTTTCGTCAGTGGAAAAACAAAATCGTCGGCCATAGTTTAACCATAGCCGACGATACTGTTTTTTCGTTGGTATAAACAAAAAAACGTCGGCTATATTCATATTTCAGTCGACGATTTGGATTTTCGTCGGCCTTTCTCTGAAACATTAGCCGACGAAAACTTTTGAAATTTTGGCCGACGAAATTGACATTTTCGTCGGCTATAAGTCTATATATTTTCAGATCTAGAAAGCAGCTGCTCATTTAAAAAAAAGCAAAAAAAAACGGGAGAAAGAGTGAAAAATCTGTGGGTATTGTTGAAATCTGTCCTCTCTTACATTGTGGAGCTATATATAGGTACGTATATGTGTATATATGTTGATTTTGAGTTTTAGTTGAGTTGATTTTGAGTTTTAGTGATTTTGATTTAGTAAGTGATTTTTTGTTTTGTTGTTGTTTTAGTGTTAGAATGTATGTATATATGTTGATTTTGAGTTGTAGTTGAGTTGATTTTAAGTTAGAGTTTAATTATGTGTTTTAATTTGATGTTATTTTAATTAGTGTTAATATATATATATATATATGTGTGTGTGTGTGTGTGTGTGTGTGTGTGCATGTGTGTGTGGAGTTTAATTATATATATATATATATGTTAATTAATGGTTGTTGATAGTGTAATTAACGTAAATAATGGTTGTTAATGGTATATATATATATATGAGTTGATGTTGATAATAATATATATTGTAATGTAATTAATTATTAAGGATTTTTTTATATATATATATATATATATATATATATGTATGTGTTAATTCATTTCTTATTAATTAAAGTTATATATATATATATATATTATTTTCAGGCTATATATGGATCCGGATAAGAGTTGGATTTCGTTTCCAAGGCATGACCGACGATACACTACAGGAGTTGTGAATTTTTTGCAGTTCGTCGAGGAAAATGCAAACGGGAATGAATACCATTATTGCCCGTGAAATAAATGTAGGTGTCGCAGTGATATGTGTCGATTTTCGATTAGGACAGTATGGGAGCACCTAAAGAGTAATGGGTTTTGGCCGAAGTACACACGTTGGATATATCATGGTGAGCCATCATTAGATGGATCGCATGATCATGGGCAGTTTTTTGAGGCGGGCAGTAATAGTACATCCAACGATCCAACAATGGCATTCGTCAACGACGTGTTTTCTTTTGAAAGCGGTGTACGTGGGGAACAATATATGCATGACCCGGTGCTGCCCTTCCCACAAGTTGTCAACACTGCTGCCTTTGACAAATACAACAAACTGATTGCATTGCAACAGACCCCTGTGTCTTCAAGTTCTTAGAAGACAGTTCTTGAAAGTGTGATGGAGGTAATGAGAATTAAAGTCGAGACAAAATCGACTATCAGGAAAGTGGATGAATATCTACAGTACACTTCTTCGTTGTTGGAGGAGGGTCATCGTAATCCTACCAATCACCGTAAGGTCCGAAGTATCCTCAAAGATCTAGGGATTTCCTACATTAAGATCCATGCATGCGCATTTGACTGCGTTCTCTTCTGAGGTAAAGATGCAGAAGGGAATGACCTTGCTAGCCTTGACGCATGTCCGATATGTCATTCTGACCGATATAAGTTGACGGGAGCAGGCAATAGGAAACCTGTGAAAGTGCTTCGGTATTTTCCGTTGAGAGATAGGCTTGAGCGGTTGTACATGTCAGAAACCACCGCAAAAGCTATGAGATGGCACGGTGAGCGGGACTTGGGAGACGCAGATATCATGACACACATCTCTGACGGAGCGGCTTGGAAGCATATAAACAATGAGTTTCCTCATTTTGCGTCAGATGTCAGAAACGTCAGGCTCGGGCTCTCAACCGACGGCTCGGGCTCTCAACCGACGGCTCTCAACCGACGGCACCATGCGTCTTTCATACAGTATATGGCCGGTGATTTTGGTACCTGACAACCTTCCTCTGTGGATGTGCATGAAGAAGGAATATAATATGTTGACGTTGTTGATTCCGGGACCTGGTTACCCAGAGAAATGTCTCGATGTGTATATGAGACCATTGATTGAAGAGCTTAAGGTATTGTGGGACGTTGGTCATCCCACTTTTCACAAGTACAAAGAGGAGACGTTCCAGATGCATGGCATGATTATTGGTACCATCAGTGATTTTCCTGCTTATGGGATGTTGTCGGACAGCGTTGTTAGGGGATACAAGGCTTGTCCAGAGTGCCTCAGCGATTATGGGAGCACCCTCATTGCAACAAGATATGCAGAATGGGTCATCGTGTGTTCCTTCCGACGGATCACCACTGGCGTTACGAGTCCGCCGCATTTGATGGAACCGAAGAACACGGTGGTCCTCCCAGAAGATGGACGGGAAGAGAAATTTTAGCAGTGCTTAATGAGTACGATTTTGGGCCCCTCAGCAATCATCCCGATATTGTAGCGGAAATACCTGAAAGACCTGAGGAGTACAAATTCTGGACACATAAGAGCATATTGTGGGAACTCCCGTACTGGTGTGAGTTGTTGATCCATCACTTCCTAGACGTTATGCACATAGAAAAAAATGTTTCTGAAAGTGTGGTGGGCACAACAGTGAACTTGGAGGGGAAGACGAAAGACGGTCCTAAGGCACGCACTGATCGACAAAACATGAATATCAGAAAACAACTATGGTTGAAACAAGGGAAGAGAAAAATGCCTCAAACTCCTTACACCGTCAAGCCTGAGCATAAATCAGAAATTTTCTATTGGATAAGTCAGGTCAAGTATCCTTCAGGCTTTGCTGGAAATATAGCCAAGTGTGTGAACAGACAATTCAACAATCTTTACTGGTTGAAAAGTCATGACAATCATATCCTGCTACAACGTCTCTTCCCTGTTTTCATTCGACCGTTCCTTCCCCGTCACGTTATGGAGCCGTTAGTAGCGTTGGCAAGATTTTTCCAGAAGGTATGCACACGGGAAGTGAGAAAATCTGACCTCCGGGAAATGCAACAAGACATCGTTCATATCATGTGTAAATTTGAGATGATATTTCTTCTAAATTTTTCGACATCATGCCTCACCTCATGATCCATCTTCCTCGGCAGTTGTTGCTTACCGGTCCTGTGCACTTCACTTGGATGTATCCGATGGAAAGGTACGTATTTTACACCTTATGTTAATTTCCTCATCAATATATGTGATTTAGTATTAATGTATTATCATAACACTTTAAAAACTTGATTTATAGGCAACTTGGACAATACGGTGATTTTGTCCAAAACAGATCCGCACCTGAAGGATGTATAGCTGAAGCATATATTGCGCACAAGTGCGTCACCTACATGAAGTTGTATTTAGGAGCGTTACAGGAAAGCATACCGGAAGATGTACCTTCACAGTTCAATCTTTCCATACTCTCCGACGATGTTGTACTCGGTGGAAAAATGCCAGTTTCCTACAAGTTGAAAGATTATGAGGTAGCCATTGCACATTGGTGGGTACTAATTAACTATTTAGAAGTTCAGTTTTGGAAGAACATGCATCTAAATTGTGAACAAGTAGGAGGTGATCTCGATTACCATAACCGGACATTCGCAGAGTATTTCGGCCGCTGGGTATGTAACTTTAACATTATTCTATACGTATTTATATATTATTGTGTATAATTATTCATATTTATAGTTGATTCTGATGGTTGCAGATGGAGCTTATTAAAAATGATAATCACCCAAATTGGTCGCACGAACTCACACTTCTAGCGATGAAGCCGGTCTATTCAAAAGTTTATGCGATGTGCAAGGTGAATGGTGTGTTATTTCGATGTGAAGAGAGAGACATCAGACTGAAAACACAAAATTCAGGGGTTATGGCACATGGTGGGGATGATGGAGTTGACTATTACGGTGTTCTCCATGTAGTTGTGAAACTGCATTATGGGGAAGGCATGAAAGTGCACCTTTTCAAGTGTAGATGGTTTGACACACGGCCGCAGAGCATGAAAACCGATCAATACGGCATAACTTCTGTGAACACTAGTACATCATGGTATGAGGATGACCCATTCGTTTTAGCCACATGGGTGAAACAAGTGTTTTATCTTGATGATCTCGCCAAGGGTGACCCGTGGAAAGTAGTCAACACTATCCACTATCGCAACATTTACCGGGCGTCTACACTTGGAGTGGCTGAAGAGAACGAGGAAGGTGACACCGAGTATCAAGAGCCCAACTCAAACGGTATTCCTGACTCCTCTTTTATTCGCCTAGACACGCCGGTGCGAATTCGACGTGAAGAGCCACTGCTTGTTGATGTTGATCCAAATGAAGAAACTAACGAGGACTCTAGTGATGAGGAAAGACATAGATTACCCCTATCGAGCAATTCAGAAACCGAAGAAGACTCATCCGATGATTCCGATTACAATCCGACGGATTAAGTAATTTAGATGATGTAATCCTTTCATTTGTAATCCACTAATTTCTAATGAACGGGCGTGGGGATGAGCCTCCCAGCTAGGCTGGGTTCCAAACCCCTTAAAAAATATTGAAATATGTTGACTGCTGGGTTTCTGTTTTCTTGATGTTCAGTTTTGGTTCTATATGAACAGGAAATAGGAATATGAGAGGTGTAAACCTACTGATTTTTTTTACCTTTTTCATATAATAGCCGACGAAAAACACGTTATTTCGTCAGCTATACTCATAATAGCCGACGAAAAATGCATTATTTCGTCAGCCATAACTATATTGAAAAATACATATTTTATTTTAGACAGAAAACGACAAAAGAATAGCCGACGAGTACGAGGTTGTCTCTCGTCGGCTATGATTTAAAACAAAAAAAAAACAAAAAATTACCAGATTCCATTTTCTATCACTAACGATAAACCATTACTTCATCCTTCAAACAGAAAAAAGTCGTGAAATAAGATATGACCAAAATGATCAAATACGTTTACGGTTGAAAAATGACAAGATTTTGATAAAATCTGAGTGTCGAAAGATGCGGTCAAAAGTTTTATTCATTCGTTTCCCTAATGGTAGCGTTACCTTCGGTAAATATTTTGAGGAAAACTTTTATACGATTAGTTGCATCTCATCGATTTGAAACTATTATCTGTTGAAGGTCAGGCCAAAAAACGTCATTTAGATAGTCAAATTACCATTTCCAAGCGTTTAGAGGTTTGACTTACCCGGTTGACCATTCCGATCGAGCCTTTAACGTTGTCAGCTGAAGTTGGATTTTTTTCCATACAAGTATTTAATCTTAACGGTGATATCTGATGCCAAAAAACGTCATTTAGATAGTCCAATTACCATTTCCAAGCGTTTAGAGGTTTGACTTACCCGGTTGACCGTTCCGATCGAGCCTTTAACGTTGTCAGCTGAAGTTGGATTTTTTTCCATACAAGTATTTAATCTTAACGGTGATATCTGATGGTTTGAATAGATTTTCTAAACTTTTAGATTCAAAATCAGAACATATGCACTAATGTTCCTTAACTTGTTTACTAAGTGTTTAAGTGAATGTATAGTATCAAATAGTTACTACACGTAGACTCTTCAAATGCAAAAATGTTGTGAAATAAGATATGACCGAAATAATGAAATACGTCTACAGTTGAAAAATGACAAGGTTCTGATAAAATCTGTGTGCCGAATGTTGCGGTTAACTGTTTTTTACTTTCGTTTTCCTATGGGTAGCCTGACGTTCGTTAAATCAATTTTGTAAAATTTTTATACGATTATTTGCGTCTCATTGATTTGAAACTATTATCTGTTGAAGGTGAGGCCAGAAACCGTCGTTTAACTAGACTAATTTCCGTTTTTAAGCGTTTAGAGGTTTGACTTAGTGGTTTGACCTATAGTTTAGCCTACGAAAATTATATTTCGTCGGCTAAACTCTTGCGATCCGCGCCTTTTTATTGTCCGCCGTTGGATGGCTCTGATCCGACGGCTGTTGATCTTCCAAAGTATAGCCGACGACATTCAAAGAATGGCCGACGAAATCTTTTAAATCGTCGCCTATTCTCTCTACTATCCGCGCCTTTTTATTGTCCGTCGTTGGATGGCTCAGATCCGACGGCTGTTGATCTTTCAAAGTATAGCCGACGACATTCAAAGAATAGCCGACGAAATCTTTTAAATCGTCGGCTATTCTCGCTGCTATCCGCGCCTTTTTATTGTCCGCCGTTGGATGGCTCAGATCCGATGGCTGTTGATTTTCCAAAGTATAGCCGACGACAATCAACGAATAGCCGACAAAATCTTTTAAATCGTCGGCTATTTTCTCTGCTATAAAAGCTGAAAGTTGTTGCAGCCCGACTTTTTCTCTCCTCCTCTTCCTCGTCCTCTGGCCTCCTCCTCGTCCTCCGGCCTCCTCCTCCGCCTTCCCCTCCTCCTGATACGCCCCGAATCTTGTTCAATTTCTGAGTGAATTTATTTAAATTTTACGCTCTTGAGTATTGTTTTATTTTGGTGGTTGAGCGGAAATCGTTTGTGACGTGGGGGGAGAAAACGTTAAAACGAAATTTTGGGTTGAGTTTTGTTTTCGTCGAAGGATTTTTTTTAAAAAAGGGTGTGTCGGAAATTGAGTTATTTCCGATTTTGGGCATGGAATAAATAGAGAGAATGTTTCCATTTTGGGAAACATTTCCTCTTTCTCTTTCTTTTCTTCTTTTCTTTCTTTCTTCTTCTTTTCTCTTCAGGCCTGACTCCCTCTCCACCGACACCACCACCAGTTTTTCTATCCGGCCACCAAGCCGAGCCCCCACCGGCGCCGGACAACGCGCGCCAGCCCCCTTGTCCTCCCAGCAGCAGCGGCGTGGCCGTGTGCAGCCCCCGAACCATCACCTCAGTGGAGGTGGAACTCCTTTGGCCGGCCACCTCTTGGCCTGATTTGAGGGGGGAAAGAAAGGACTTGGAGTGGGTAGCAACTCCACCAAAGGATTCGGAGTGAATCGACCCAGGTAAGGAAATTTCAAGATTTGAAATTTCTATGGTTTATAATGAACAGTGCCGAATTGGGGGTTTTTATAAATTGACCCCCTTAGGCTTGATTTGGTGATTGTTGTAGAAGAGAAAGCTGTTAGAAATGTTAAGATGAAGCTTCTATTAAAATTTGGTAATTTTCGGTGGCGGCAGCAGTGTTGACCGCCGTTGACCGCAGCTGCCGCTGGCGGTGCCGCCGCCGTGGGGGTATTTTGAGAATGAAATTTGGTTAATTATGATGAATGCAATGTATTAACATTATTTTGGAATTTTTGAAGAATTTATAAGGGGTTAAGATAATTGTTTAAGGTATTTCGGTTTGTGAATTTGGAAAATTGTGGGCAAATGGTGTTGGCCCTATGTCAGCTGCTATTTGAGACGGCTGCAAGAATTTTTATGGTGGCAGAGAAGAGGGCAGCGGTGGTAGAGAAGTGTTTTGAGTGGTTGAAGGGGTATTGGGAGCTAAATTGGTGCATAGGTTCAATGGTAAAGGTTAAGGGAAAGGATTTAGGCGTGTTGGGATCGCCCAATTATATAAAATTAAGTTTTTCCATATATTTAAGAAAAATTGGATTAACGTTAACATTTATTCAGGACGTGGGGACTCTCATTTGACGAGACTTCCGAGAGGCGTCTGGCTTGGGCCATATTTGTGAGTGGACCTTGTTTTAAATTTGATGCATGCATGAATATTTTGAGTATATGAGAGTTATATATATATTTTTGGTTATTACTTTGGAAAGGTTTTGAGATTATTTAAAAGCAAGAATGTTATTTAAACGGATATTTCATTTCTATTGGTTTGTTTTAAATACTTTTAAAGTAAACTAAGTACCCTGAGACTTTTCGAAAAGTGTTTTGAGAATGTTTTGATTATCGAAGAGCAACCATGTGATTTAAATGAATAAACTATTTCTATTGAATTGTTGTAAATGATTTTAAAGCAAGTAAGGTACCTCGATATCCTGAAGCTAATATTTATTGATATTTAGACGGAAATGGGATTTCCGTGTATTATATGATTTGAACTATTCGGATTTTATGACTTATCATTTATGTTGATATTTAATCGGAAAAGAGATTTCCGAGGATGATATGATTGTACTTGGTTTCGATATTTATGACATGCGAGATATGTGATTTTCTATGACTTTTTATGAGACTATATTGGTGTTTAATTATATTTATAAGTATAAGCCTCGGGTGTACGGTCGGGGATAGTACGGATTTTATATATAAGGGGAAACATGTTTTCAGTTTGTTTTCGGATTTTCACCATATCAGGGTCGGGACTCTTGTGATATATATGTTGATGCTAGCTAGCTTAGTCGTCTGAGCCCACGCGAGGTGACGACTTGACCACATAGGTCAGATTCACGCTCGGTGGTCGACGTGTACGAGCATAGCGTGACGACGCTATTGGGACTCATATGATTGACCCTTAGCCTTAGAGGCTATTATTATATGGTGGTTTAGACGTTCCCCTATATTTTTATATATTATATGACCAATGGGATTTGTCGCGATTTTATATGATTAGGTTCGAGAATATTTTATTCTATGAGATTTTCTATTGTTTTATAAATTCTCGAACCTGGGTATTGGAGATTTTTATATTTACGGCATGTGAAAGTAAATATTTCAGTATTGAAGGCATGCATCTTGATTTATGAATCTCG
The DNA here is from genome assembly GCA_963682095.1 of Potentilla sterilis. Taxonomy (NCBI): domain Eukaryota; kingdom Viridiplantae; phylum Streptophyta; class Magnoliopsida; order Rosales; family Rosaceae; genus Potentilla; species Potentilla sterilis. The sequence goes on from OY821756.1 coordinate 32,495,977, forward strand.
AAAAATGAGGAAAGTAATAAATGATATTTCTTTCTTTCTTTATATTTTATGGTGTACAGTTATATTTATTTTTGTCTACTCACGCTAATGTTTTTAAATTACTTTCCTTGGGTTTTTTCGTCAGCTTGCAGAATTCGGTACTGGTAGGAGGCAAGGTATAGAGATCATCTTCCGCTGTCAGTTATTGTAGGTTACCTATTTGACCTACCTGTATCATTTTTCATTTGTCTAGTCGCTCTGATACTTTGTTGATGTTGTAAATTCTCAAATGTTCACCTTTGGGTGTAACTTGACATTTTGTTATATGCAATTTCATTTCTTTTACATATTTGTAAGGTTGTTTCCTATTGTTGGTTTTTGAGAAGTTGATTGTTTGTTGAGGGAGCAGGTGACTCCGTGAGTCAGGGTGGATTATTTTAGAAGTGTTTGTTTTTTTTCCAGATAAGGGTTGTCCATTTTAAGATAGGTCATGCCGATTTTTCGGTAGGATCTCCCTTGAAATGGTCCCCGCAGGATCCACCCTGGATAACAGTGTTGTATCCGGGAGCGGGTCCTGTCAGTTTGGTATCAGAGCATTATATGTCTCAAGGATTATTTCTTGATTGAGTTTTAGTTTATGAAAAGAAAGAACATTTTATTATCTCGTTCTATTGACAATCCTCGACTAATTTGGTTTGGAGAAACCAGAGATATTTCAGAATGATATGAATTGTTTTAAATTATTTTATTTGGGAGTTTAGTTTAGTAGGGAAAACTATTTTAAAATCATTGAGGTTGTGCTTTTTCCCTTAAAGAAGAACTGATTTGTCGATTTGGTTAAACTCAGCACTTTCATTCTTTTGAATATATTGGTTTTTCGTTCCTAGAAAAGAGCATATTGGTTTCCTAATCGAGTTCAAAGTTTTCTATTCCTGTTTTGGCTTTATGGTGGCAGTGCCTACGTGTTTTTATTCACATGCAAGTTTATAATCTTTCTTATTAAACCACAACGATCATGCAATAACTTATTTGCATCTTTAAAAGCTTGAAAATTTTGTTGCTAGTAGTGTGATCTGGGGAGTTCAATTATGGTTCTGCATGCTTGTTTGTATTTTTGGAGGTGGTAAACTTGTGGCCTTAAAGTGAGTTGTGGGAGCTTATGTGAAGGGCACAGTGACCCTTAAGCTCAGGGTGTTATGGGCACAATGACCCTAATTTCTTAAATTCCGGACTTGTTTGAAACCAAAAGTCATTTTCTTTCTCGGCTACTTTCTATGAACTTGCACGTGTTTATACTTTTATGGGTATGGTTGTATTGAGAGTCAAGGTTTACCCAGTTGTGTGAAGTGTCAAACACAGCTTCTTTTAGAGAGCTGATTTCTCACACTTTGGTGTCAATCTCAGTGTCTATTCCTATGTACACTAGTTAAACTTAATTCCCTTTTTGGTTATTCTCTTATGCCTGGATTTATCAATTCGAATTCGTAACATGTATTTTGAATACCTTAGCTCATCTATGGGTTTACCAAATTTCTTTGTTCTCAAACGGATTTGTTATGTGAAATTCTATTTTCAGATATGTTAATTGATTTCAGCTAAATGATTGCTTTTCCTTTGTTTTATGGGATTAACTTCTAACTTGTAATGGCCGGAATTTTTCAAGTTCCACAAAGAAATTCTATGATTATCCATCCTTATTGTATATTCTCTTGTTGCAAATTCTTAGAGAACTTATATATATGGTTATTGCATGTTCAGGTTTGTTTATCAAAAGTCGGCAATTGATAAACCTCCCTTTTTCCAGCTTTAAAGTAGGCTTTTGTCCAATTGATTTAGTAACATTTTGACTAGTTAACTTGTTTTACAGTAATCGGGTTGATTACTACCTATTGTGAACAAGTTTTGATATTTTCGAGCAGTTTCTTGCAAAGTATACCCTTATTACTTACTAAAAATCGTGTTACATGCTCTTATTTACTCCATAATATCTAGTCCCTATTGAGCAATTGATTTGACTATATTTTACCGTCGACCTTCATTATTCTTATACATTTGTGTTCTGGTTTTAAAGCCAAGTGTTCTTCGAGAATATTTGAATGTCTGGTTTCCAGTAATATATATTTTTTTTGTCATATTCCCTGTCAAAAATGGACTTATTTTCAAAGAGGTACCTGTTGCCAAAATTTTAACCTCTTGAGAGGAGACATTTCAATTTCTTAAAATTTGACCTGTGTCTTACCTCAATTCCACCTTATACGAGTCTATTCTTGGTTTGTTCTTGTCATTTGCGGTGTTTATATATACAAGCTTTGTTGATAAACGAGTTTATTGGAAATTCATCTTGTTTTGGTGAGTTGTTTGGGGTCCTCAGAGTAAAGGTTGTACCTTAGTAGAGTAGAATTACCATTGTGACGGGAATTCGTAGTCCTGGAGTTTAGCAAGGGCGTAAATTTCGAGGACGAAATTTTTATAAGGAGGGGAGATTTGATACGCCCCGAATCTTGTTCAATTTCTGAGTGAATTTATTTAAATTTTACGCTCTTGAGTATTGTTTTATTTTGGTGGTTGAGCGGAAATCGTTTGTGACGTGGGGGGAGAAAACGTTAAAACGAATTTTTGGGTTGAGTTTTGTTTTCGTCGAAGGATTTTTTTTTAAAAAGGGTGTGTCAGAAATTGAGTTATTTCCGATTTTGGGCATGGTATAAATAGAGAGAATGTTTCCATTTTGGGAAACATTTCCTCTTTCTCTTTCTTTTCTTCTTTTCTTTCTTTCTTCTTCTTTTCTCTTCTGGCCTGACTCCCTCTCCACCGACACCACCACCAGTTTTTCTGTCCGGCCACCAAGCCGAGCCCCCACCGGCTCCGGACGACGCGCGCCAGCCCCCTTGTCCTCCCAGCAGCAGCGGCGTGGCGCCCTCGTCGACGTGCAACCGTGTGCAGCCCCCGAACCATCACCTCAGTGGAGGTGGAACTCCTTTGGCCGGCCACCTCTTGGCCCGATTTGAGGGGGGAAAGAAAGGACTTGGAGTGGGTAGCAACTCCACCAAAGGATTCGGACTGAATCGACCCAGGTAAGGAAATTTCAAGATTTGAAATTTCTAGGGTTTATAATGAACAGTGCCAAATTGGGGGTTTTTATAAATTGACCCCCTTAGGCTTGAATTTGGTGATTGTTATAGAAGAGAAAGCTGTTAGAAATGTTAAGATGAAGCTTCTATTAAAATTTGGTAATTTTCTGTGGCGGCAGCAGTGTTGACCGCCGTTGACCGCCGCTGCCGCTGCCGGTGCCGCCGCCGTGGGGGTATCTTGAGAATGAAATTTGGTTAATTATGATGAATGCAATGTATTAACATTATTTTGGAATTTTTGAAGAATTTATAAGGGGTTAAGATAATTGTTTAAGGTATTTCAGTTTGTGAATTTAGAAAATTGTGGGCAAATGGTGTTACTCGAAGGACATTGGTGAGCTCAAGACTCAAATGGGGCAAGTAGTGGACTTCATGGGAAGATTCACCGAGAAAGGGAAGTTGTCTAGCAACACATTTCCAAATCCGAGGAATGAGTTAGCAAAAGTGATCAAAACTCGAAGCGGAAGAGAGTTGTTGCCTCCAAGAAGCCCCACGAAGAAAGGAGTATCTCTCGACATGATTGAGGAGTAAGAAGGAGTTGTCGGACCTGCCATTGCCCGTAACTCACCTACTGCCGAGAGGGAACACCACAACGCTGCCGAGCAGCCAAGCTTGCAGCCTGCTGAGACCGAAAGAGCCCCCAAGGGCAATGAGGCCGAGAGAAAGGCTGCTGCCGATTCCATGAGGAGGAATGAGCTTGAGAAAGATCTCGCGACGTCAAAGAAAGAGTTGCAGCCGAGCCAAGCAAACAAGGGAGGGGTGCCAAACTCATGCATTCCCTTCCCTTCTCGTTTTGCAAAATCAAAGAAGGATAGATCCGACGAGGAAGTGTTGGAGATATTCCGGAAAGTGCAAGTCAACATTCCTTTATTGGAGTACATCAAACAAGTACCTAAGTATGCTAAGTTTCTTAAAGAGTTATGCACGGCAAGGAGGCATACGAGGGAGACTCGTGTGGTAACAATGAGCGAAACGGTGTCGGCCGTTATTCAAAGAAAGTTGCAACCAAAGATGAAGGATCCGGGAAGCTTCAATGTGCCTTGTGTGATAAGCAATACTCGTTTTGATTATGTGATGTTGGACTTGGGAGCTTCGATTAATGTCATGCCTCTCAATGTTTATCAAACGTTGAGCATAGAACCTCTTAAGAAGGACAATGTCATCATACAACTCGCGAATCGATCTAGTAAATATCCGGAGGGCTATGTCGAGGACTTGCTCGTGCAAGTGAACCATCTCATCTTTCCCGCCGATTTCTATGTTGTGGAGATAGAAGACTCGCCGGTTAATAACACTCAATTGTGGCACTAAGACCCTTCATGCGTACGGCAAGGACTAAGATTGATGTTGACGAGGGCAACTTGATGATGGAGTTTGATGGTGAGGTCATAAAGTTCAATGTTTTTGATACCATGAAATATCCTATTGCCGATTTGAAGGAATGCCAAGCTAGTGACGTTTTGGAGGAGGTCGAGCAAGTTATGTCGACCTCGCTTGATGCATAGCAACTAGCAATCGAGCAAGGGGTCGGATTTGACAAGAAGGGAGAACGAATCACGCACGAGCAAGAGGAAGAGCTTGAGCCGAGTATGAAAGAGGTTATTGCCGCAAAAGGAGGCTCGGCCATATGCGAGACATTTTGATTTGTTCTTGTCAATTCCTAGTGCCACAAACAAATTTCGTCCAAGTGTGGAAGATGTCCCAAAATTAGAACTTAAAGAACTCCCTAGTCACTTAAAGTATGTTTGACAGGACCCGCTGTTATCCAGAGTGAATCCTGCGGGGACCTTTTTAAGAGAGGTTCTACCGAAAAATTGGCATGACCTCTCTTAAAATGGACTACCCAAACCTGGTAAGAACAATCAAACACTTCTAAAATATCCATCCTGACTCCAGGAGCCACATGCTCCCCCAAAATCAAACAACTTCTACTACCAAGCAATATAACTCAATTTCTAATAGATACAAAAGAAATAAAATAGCATATTATCAACGCCTTCAGGCTACAACCCAAAAGTAAACATTTTAAGTTTACAACAACACTCAAAGTATCAGAGCGACTATACGAGGGAAAATATTTTACAAGTAGGTTAATCTAGTAACCTACGATTTCTGACAGCGGAAGGGAACTCTAGATCTTGCCTCCTACTAGTGCCGAATAGCTCTGCGCACTGAGCAGTTTAAAAACGAAGGGCCCAGGGAAAGTAATTCAAAACATTAGCGTGAGTGGACAAAAATCAAAATATAACTACATATCACTTTAATGAAAAGTAATTTATTACTTTCCTTTCTTTTCATGGATAAAATCATGATGCATGCTTTAATAAACATTTAATTCTAATATTCTTACTATAAAGAACACCCCAGCCCCGCTGGTTCGGAAATTTATAAAATAATAGAAAATCTCAAGGATTCCCGAATGCCAAGTATAAAATATAAATAAATAACTAGGCCAATCCCATTGACGAATGAGTAAAATCGAATAAAAATAAGGGAATGTTAACCACTATATAATAATGAGTCTCCAAGGCTAAGGGTCAGAGTCACCCAGACTCTATAGCATCCCACGCTAAACCTCTACACAACCCTACGTTGACCACCAAGCGTGAATCTGACCTATGTGGTCAAGTCGTCACTTCACGTGTGATGAGGTTAATAAGCTAGCTAGCAATAAACATATATGGACCCTTGTATGGTGAAAAATCCGAAAACAAAATCAAAGTACATTTCCCCTATTAAATCATGAAATAGTACGGTCTCCGACCGCACGTATGAGGCTTATAATTATAATTAAATCGAATCATGGCGTCATAGAAAATAAATAAAACCAACACGTCCAATATAGCATAATATCTAGAACAGTTCAACTCATATGATCCACGGAAATTTCATTTCCGGTTAAATATCAATATACATATAATCCCAATGATGCCAAGTTAATTTATTTAATTTATAAATCATTTAAAAGTCGATAATAAGAAATTATCCTTTCAATAAATTTACTTCAATAATCCAAAACATTCTCAAAATAATTACCAAATATATATAAACCCCCATAAAATCAAAATATTCATGCATGCATCAAATTTAAAACAAAAGTCCACTCACAGTAACTAGGCCTGCCGCTGACTCAGGTCCTCCTCACGCTGAGCCTCTCCTCTGCCTGTAAATAGATTTATTTAGAAAACCCGAACTCAAGATTCAACTATAAAAGCTTAATTTACTGACGTCCTCACTCGTACGAATCTTCCAAATAACGAAACCACGTAAATTCCGAATAGATTATAACTGAACTTAGTTATTATATCCCAATTGAGACCCTTGACTCTTTTATTGGTCTTTTCGTCGAGAATCCCCTTTACTCGCAATTAATCCTCTTTACCGAATGTCTAAAAGTGAATAAAATTGCCAAATAGTAATTCTGTAAGTCTGACAGTAAATGGTAAATTACAATTTACCTTTTCACTTTTACTGTTTAACTTTTACCATTTACTAATTACTGAGTTACTGTTTACCATTTACTGTTTACTATTCACTATTTACTGTTTAGACTTTTTACTTTCACTTTTACTGTTCCGCCGCCGCCGCCGCCGCCACAGCAGTAGCTCCACTGCCGCCGCCACTGCTACAGCTCCGCCATAGCCCAAACCACTCTTGAATTTACCTAAAATTTCGGCTACAACTACCCGAGGTTCAACTCCTCCTCCCTCAGCCACCCAACACCGCTGCAGCCGCCGCAAATGGCGGCTGTCACGGCGGCCAAACTCCCCCCAATATGCAAATCAACATAACTCAATAATTCGAACCTAAAATCGCACTAATTCGACTCCCAACAACACCATGAATCCAATTCCAACCTCCAAAGACCCAAAATTCACCAATTCAACCATTCTCCACCGAATTCTCAAAGCCCTAAAAATTTCATAATTGAAATTTTCCTTACCTGAATCGAATTGATCCGATTCACTTGGTGGAGTTGTTACCCGAGCCAAGCTCTTCCTTCCCCCCCTCAAATCGGGCGAAGAAGTGGCCGGTTAAGGGAGTTCCAACTCCCACTGAGGCTAAGCTTTTCGGCTGCAAACATGTCAAACGGCGGCGATTTTCGCCGAGCCGCTACTGCTGGCAAGAATAGGAAGGTGGTGCGAGTCGTCCGGCACTGGCAGCACCCGAGTTGGTGGCCGGACGGTGGACTTGGGTGGAGATTGTGTCGGTGGAGAGGGGTATCGGGCCGAAAGAGAGAGAAGAGAAGGAGAAAAAGAAAAAGAAAGAGGAAAGAAAGAAAAGGGAAAAGAAATGTTTCCAAATCGAGAAACTCTCCCATTATTTATATCCAACCCAATTTCAAAAATAACGTATTTTGCAACACCACCTATTATTATTTTTGCTCCGACAAAAACAGAAAGCGTAACCCAAAATTCATTTTTAACGTGTTCTACTCCACGAAAACAAAAGATTTCCGCTTAACCAAAATAAAGAGACAATTCTCATGAGCAAAAAAAATTAAATGAATTTACTCAGAAATTGAACAAGGTTCGGGGCATATCAAATCTCCCCTCCTTATAAAAATGTCGCCCCCGAAATTTACGTACCTGTCAAAAGAAGAGATAGGGGTATTGCTGTCTCATTTGTTCCTCCAATTCCCAAGTAGCCTCTTCTATATCATGACTCCTCCATAGCACTTTCACAAGTGGTATGGTCTTGTTCCTAATCACTTGCTCCTTTCGATCCAGAATTTCGACTGGTTGTTCTTCATAAGTCAAATCTTTCTTTAAACTAATAGGCTGCTCTTCCAAGATATGTGATGGATCGACAAGATATTTACGAAGCATGGAAACATGAAAAACATCATGTATCTTAGCCAATTCGGGAGATAACTCTAACCGGTAAGCCACTGGGCCAATACGTTCCGTAATAGCATAAGGGCCGATATACCTTGGACTAAGCTTTCCACGCTTCCCAAAGCGAACCACACCTTTCCAAGGAGACAGCTTTAAAAACACCCAATCACCTACTTGAAACTCAAGGTCTCTTCTACGGCTATCAGCATAACTTTTCTGTCTACTTTGGACAGTTTTGAGCTTATCTCTGATAACCTTGATATTCTCATTTGTGGTGTGGATGATATCTGGAGCTGCAAGTTCTTTTTCTCCCACTTCATTCCAGCAAAGAGGTGTACGGCACTGTTTTCCATACAGGGCTTCAAATGCTGCCATATCAATACTAGAATGATAACTATTATTATAGAAAAACTCTATCAAAGATAGTTTCTCATCCCAATTACCTCTAAACTACATTACACAAGACCTCAACATGTCTTCTAGGGTCTGAATGGTTCTCTCTGATTGACCATCAGATTGAGGATGAAAGGCAGACTAAAATGCAAGTGAGTCCCCAAAACGGCCTGCAACTCTTTCCAGAATCTAGAAACAAAACGGGGTTCCCGATCAGATACAATGGATTCAGGTACACCATGGAGTCTCACGATCTCGTTTACGTACAATTCTGCCAATTTCTCCAACTTGAAAGTTTCCCGAACGGGAAGAAAATGGGCTGACTTAGTCAACCAATCTACAATCACCCAAATACCATCATGTCCATTTCGGGTACGAGGTAGACCATAAACAAAATCCATGGTGATATGATCCCACTTCCACACAGGTATCTGCAAAGGTTGCTGCAAACCTAAGGGTCTCTGTCTCTCAGCTTTCACCTGTTGACAACTTAAGCATCTACTTACAAAAGCCGCAATTTCCCTCTTCATATTAGGCCACCAATAAAATTCTCTCAAAGTCCGATACATTTTTGTACTACCAGGATGCATGGCATAAGCAGAGCTATGTGCTTCTTCCAGAATCTCTTGTTTAAGCATATGATCATTTAGAACAACAAGCCTGTTTTTAAATAACAATGTCCCATCACTTTTACTGGAGAAATCTTCATGTGAGTTACTCAGAACCTTGACTCTTATTTGCTCTAGGGATGGATCCCTCAAACTGTGCTTCTCGCACTTTATCAACTAGGATTGGTCTCACATGGAAACTGGCTACTAACGCACCTACCTCATCCGTAGATAATTCAACTCTTGTAGCTCGCAATTCGCAAATGAGTGAAACTTGAACCACCCTTAAGTGTGATAAACTAGAGGAGGGTTTCCGACTAAGTGCATCCGCTACCACATTAGCCTTTCCAGGATGATATCTATAGTGCAGTCATAATATTTAATCAACTCCATCCACCTCCTCTGCCTCAAATTCAACTCCTTTTGAGTAAACACATACTGCAAGCTCTTATGGTCAGTAAAAATTTGACATTTAGCTCTGTAAAGATAATGCCTCCACAACTTGAGTGCCAAAATTACAGCTGCCAGCTCTAAATCATGGGTGGGGTAATTCAACTCATATGGTTTTAGCTGTCTAGAAGCATAAGAAATCACCTTACCATGCTGCATCAACACACAACCCAAACCTTGCTTAGAAGCATCGCTAAAAATCGCGTACTCCCCACTATCATCAGGCAAAGTCAAAACTGGGGCACTAGTCAACCGAACCTTGAGTTCTTGGAAACTCTGTTCACATTTATCTGACCACTCAAATTTAACCCCCTTTCTAGTTAACCTTGTAAGGGGAGCGTGATTCTCGAGAAGTTCTGCACAAAACGCCGATAATAGCCTGCCAGGCCCAAGAAACTACGGATTTCCGATACATTGGTACGTAGGTCTACTCCACTGAGTTATAGCCATCACCTTTTGAGGATCCACACTAACCCCTTCAGCTGAAACAGCATGGCCTAAGAATCTCACACTACTAAGCCAAAATTCACACTTACTAAATTTTGCACACAGCTGATTATTCCTCAAAGTCTGAAGGACATAACGCAAATGTTTAGCATGCAACTTCATATTCTTGGAGTATACCAAAATATCATCAATAAACACAATCACAAAACGATCAAGATACGGACGAAACACCTGATTCATCAAATCCATAACCGCTGCGGGTGCATTTGTCAATCCAAAAGGCATTACTAGGAACTCATAATGGCCATATCTCGATCAGAAAGCAGTCTTTAATATATCAGGCTCCCTAATAGGCAACTGGTGATATCCCGACCTCAAGTCAATCTTAGAAAAGACTGAAGTACCTCGTAATTGATCAAACAAATCATCGATGCGAGGTAGCGGGTATTTATTCTTCACAGTTACTTGATTTAGTTTCCTGTAATCAATACAGAGCCTCAACGTACCGTCCTTCTTCTTAACAAATAGCACCGGAGCGCCCCAAGGAGACACACTAGGTCGAATAAAACCTGTATCCACCAACTCTTGCAACTGAGTCTTTAATTCTTTCAACTCAGCTGGGGCCATCCTGTAGGGTGCTTGAAAAATAGGTGCTGTACCGGGGAGTAGATCAATAGCGAAATCAATCTCTTGAACTAGAGATAAACCAGGTAACTCACGAGGAAAAACATCTGGGAACTCATTTACCACATGAATGTTCTCAATTTCTGAAATTCCCACTTTAAAATCTACAGCATGAGCTAAAAATGCCTAGCAACCCTTACTCAATAACTTCCCAGCTCTCACAGCTGGAATTAAACAAGAGGGAATAATATTTCGTTCACCTTGAAAATAAATCTCAGGAAGTCCTGGACTGCGTAAGAATACAGTCTTACGGAAACAATCTACCAAAGCATGGTGAGTCTCCAAGAAATCCATTCCCAAAATCACAATCAAATCTACTAACTCCAAAGGAATTAAATCTGCCATCAAGTTATATCCTCCTATTAAAACATCACAACCTTGAAAACCCACTCAATTTTAAACATACCGCCTGGAGGTACTGATACGTACCACTGGTCTGGAAGAGGCGAGGAGGGTACGTTGGCATGAAGCGCAAATCTACTAGATATAAAAGAATGCGTTGCTCCGGGATCAAATAAAGTAAAAGCCGGTTGACCAAATATAAACAACATACCAATCACTACGTCAGGTGAAGCACGACCCTCTTGCTGCGTCATGGCATGAAGTCTGGCATGGGTAGTGGGACGACCTCTGCCTCTGGCAAGAGCACTTGGGCGAACACCACTGCTAGAAGTACCAGCTGATGACTGACCAACACCAGATGTGGCACCATCAGTCGGATGAGGACAATCCGTCTTGAAATGACCTGGCTAACCACACTGAAAACACACTCCTGACTGTGATTGAGTCCGTCCATATTGAAAAGACTGACTATTAGACCGTCCACTTTGACTGCTTCCCCCACTTCTAAACTGATCAGACCGCCGTCTACAAAACGGGCCTCTTGAACTACCCCTAAAAGTTCCTCTCCATCTTGCTCTAAAATTTGCACCATAGCCCACACTACTACCACGACCGCTACTAGCTGATGATCCAGAACCTGAGGAAGAAGCTGCTTTCTTGGAAGGACCTTGGCTAGGACCACCATACTCTCGAGGTCGAAAATCTGATGCCATGTGATTCTCAATGGCAATGGCAGCACCAACTGCATCCCCAAAAGTGGCGTACATCACACCTGTCATCTTATCCAAAAAGGGCTCTCCAAGTCCCTGAGCAAACATCCCAATCCTGCTCAATTCATTCGGAACCAGGTGCGGCACATGGTAGGCCATGGTTGTAAACCTCTGCTCAAACTCTAATACACTTTCTTCGTTTCTTTTCTTCAGTTTCAGAAAATCCCAATGTAACTTGTTAAGGTGGGCTGGAGTAAAATACCGAGCATTGAAGTGGGTCTTGAATTGCTCCCAAGTCATATCCCCAGCCTCTCCATACTGTGATACGATACCCTGCCACCAATGATAGGCAGCCTCATCTAAGAAAGTCACCGCCAAACTCACCTTTTGGTCCTCTGGAACCCTGGTATCATTGAATGCTCTCTCCATCCGTGATATCCAATTGTGAGCATCTAATGCCTCCTTACCACCCTTAAATTCAATTGCTCCGGCTTCCTTCATAGCTTTTCTTGTAGTAATGACTATCATCAGGAGCCGGCACTAAATCTGCCACTCGACTCAATAGTCGCTCTAAAGTGCGAGTCAGACCTCCAATGGCACTACTCTCCCCGCCTTCCGAGGAGTTTTCATCACGTGTTCGGCGCCTAGGAGGCATAGTTCCTGAAGAGGCAAACAAATCTCAAAATAGTGTACATAAGTACACCAGAATAGCTAACTTATGTACTTAATGCACACCTAATAACAAGGAGTATATGATCCGTTGTGGTCGGATCACAATTCAATGATACTAAGTGTCATAAAGTATACAAGGTAGTATGACTCAAAGAAAGGACCTAATGCTCTGATACCAAACTGACAGGACCCACCTCGGATACAACACTGTTATCCAGAGTGAATCCTATGGGGACCATTTTTCGGTAGAACCTCCCTTAAAATGGTCCCCGCAGGATTCACTCTGGATAACAGTGTTGTATCCGGGGCGGGTCCTATTAATGTTTATCTTGGAGAAGAAGATACTCTAACGGTTATTGTGTCTTCAAAGCTTAGTAAGAAGTAAGAGGTTGATTTGATATGTGTGCTTAAGAAGTATAAAACCGCTATAGGTTTGACCTTGGCGGATATCAAGGGAATAAGCCCTACAACATGTGTTCATCGTATATTGCTAGAAGAAGGAGTAAAGCCAACGAAGGAGGCTCAACGTCGACTCCATCCCCCCATGATGAAGGTAGTCAAAGATGAGATAATCAAGTTGCTTGATTGTGAGGTATTCTACCCAATTTCAGATAGTAAGTGGATCTCTCCCGTTCAAGTAGTTCCCAAGAAAAGTGGTGTAACGGTTGTAAACAATGAGAATAATGAGCTAGTGCCACAAAGACTTATAACCGGACATCGTATGTGCATTGATTATCGAAAGCTCAATGCTACAACAAGGAAGGATCACATGCCTTTGCACTTTATAGATCAAATGTTGGAGAGATTGGTCGGCCATGCCTTCTATTGATTTTTCGATGGCTATAGCGAGTACAACCAAATCATGATACATCCGGACGATCAAGAGAAGACCACTTTTACTTGTTCATTTGGTACCTTTGCTTATAGAAGAATGTCATTCGGCCTATGCAACGCACCCGGAACGTTTCAACGATGTATGTTTGCTATCTTCTCGGATTTTATTGAAGACATAATCAAAGTTTTTATGGATGACTTTAGTATTTATGGAAGAAACTTCGAGACATGTTTGAAGAACTTGGAGAAGATATTAGAGTGTTGTGTAGAGACGAATCTTGTGCTCAATTGGGAGAAGTGTCACTTCATGGTGACACAAGGAATCGTGCTTGGCCATATAATTTCGGAAAAGGGTATGGAAGTAGACAAGGCTAAAGTCGAGCTTATTCAACACTTGCCTTCACCGAAGAATGTGCGTGACGTACGAAGATTTCTTGGTCATGCCGGTTTCTATTGACGATTTATCAAGAACTTCTCATCGATTGCAAAGCCATTGAGAAACTTGTTACAAAAGGAGGTGCCATTCAAGTGGACTAGTGCATGCGAGCATGCATTCGGCCGGTTGAAGGAGGCCTTGTGCTCGGCACCATTCTAGTTTCACCGAATTGGGAGGAGCCATTCGAGCTTATGTGTGATGCGAGCGACTATCCCCTAGGGGCTGTGCTCGGCCAAAGGGTAGACAAGAAGCCGACTGCCATCTATTATGCTTATAGAACGCTCAACGGTGCTCAACTCAACTACTCCAGAACCGAGAAAGAACTATTGGCGGTAATTTTTGCTTTGAAAAAGTTTCGATCATATCTTTTGAATTCCAAAGTAATTGTTTATAGTAGTCATGCCGCTTTGAGATATCTCATGACAAAGAATGATGCAAAGCCAAGGCTTATTCGGTGGATTCTTTTGCTTCAAGAGTTCGACATTGAGATCAAAGAAAAGAAAGGAGTAGAGAATGTCGTTGCCAACCACCTTAGCCAAATTATTAAGGAAGAGGATCGGCTGCCCCTTATTGAGAACTTTTCGGATAAGCAACTCTTTCGAATGGAAGCACAAGAGCCTTGGTATTCTGATTTGGCCAACTACTTAGCCACTCGGCAACTACCAAGCACAAGGCCGAAACAATAGAAGCTACAGATCATCAAGCAAGCTCGCCATTATGTTTGGGATGAGCCATACTTATGGAAGCAATGTGGTGATCAAGAACTTCGACGTTGTGTTCCCGAGCAAGAGCGTATGCCGATCCTAAGGTATTGTTATAGTGAGGCGTGTGGAGGCCATTTTGGAGCAAAGAAGACCGCTTTGAAGGTGCTTGAATGTGGATTCTTTTGGCCTACAATCTTCAAGGATGCATACATGTTTTGCAAAACGTGTGATAGGTGCCAAAGATTGGGAAATATTGGTCCACGAGATCAAATGCCTCTCACTTTTATCAATGCCATCGAAATTCATGATTTGTGGGGGATTGATTTCATGCGACCGTTTCCTTCAAGCAAGGGCTTCCTCTACATATTGCTAGCGGTCGATTATGTGTCTAAGTGGATCGAAGCTAAGGCTACACGCACCAATGATGCTAAGGTGGTTGCCGAATTGCTCAAGACTAATATTTTTTCACGTTTTGGAGTTCCAAGAGTCTTTATTAGTGATGGGGCCTCCCACTTTTGTAAGTGTACCATTGAGGCTTTGTTGAAGAAATATGGCGTCACACACAAGGTCAATGGCCGAGGTAAGCAATAGAGAGATCAAACAAATATTAGAGAAAACCGTTGGACCTTCGAGGAAGGATTGAAGTGATCGTCTCGATGATGCTTTGTGGGCTTATAGAACCGCATACAAAACGCCGATAGGTATGTCTCCTTTTCGGTTAACTTATGGCAAAGCATGTCACTTACCGGAAGAGTTAGAACACAAGGCATGGTGGGCCGTTAAAGCTTTTAACATGGACATTGACGAGGCCGACCTTCAAAGAAAGCTTCAACTCAACGAACTTGAAGAAATACGTAATGAAGCCTATGATGCCGCTTGGATATACAAGGAGAAAACTCGTGCTTATCATGATAAGATGCTTCGAGGGAAGAAGTTTGAAGTTGGTCAAAAAGTTCTCTTATTCGAATCACGACTCAAACTCTTTCCGGGTAAGTTACGATCTCGATGGATTGGACCTTTCATTGTTACTCAAGTTTCTATTCATGGAGCCATCGAGATTCATAACGAGGCTACGGGGAACACATTCAAAGACAATGGACATCGCCTCAAGTCTTATTACGAGCCATTTGAAGCATTAGACGAGGAAGTGAGCGTGGACGCTGCCCTAAACCATGAAGCTACCGCAGCCTTAGTCCCTGCTGATCGGCTGCAATGCCACGATCAGCGATTTGCAGCCTCGCCACGCCTTGCTGCTGCCGAGACCAGCGAGGGCCAGCTCGCAATCCCTGTCAATAGATGCAAATCTGTCGAGGGATGCAGCACACATGATGCTTCTGCCAATAGGACAAGCTATGCTGCCAACGAGCAGTCTGTACGCGTATATGCCAGCCAAGCTTCCGATACATGCTCCAATTCTGCCGATACAGCCTTTCCTGCTACAGATAGCAGCCTAATCTCCGATACGATGCGCCAAGCTAATCTAACGTTCGAGCAGCTGCAGCAATCGCCCCACTTCACTGCCGAGAGGCGAGGAGTAACCATTGCCGAGACAACCCTGCAAGCTGCATGCCTAGCTGCAAGCTACACTTTCGATACGACCCACCTCACTTCCGATACGGCAAAACAATGTCAAGCGCACCTTCTTGCTCTCCTAGAGGCCGATTTGAACTATTTTGGACAACGATGAACATATGCAACACACATGGTGAATAGTCTAAGCTACGGACTATAAAATTAAAGCGCTAATTGGGAGGCAACCCAATTCAATCAAAGAAAAATGAAAGAGCTATCACCGAGAGTTTGAAATTTCCATAATTTCCCTACTTTTCTTCCATATTAGGTGTGCTTTTTTTTTATTGTGGTCATGTTAAGTGCTCCTTTTCTCTAATGTTTGTTTTTGGAGTATGTGATCTAAACAGAATGTGGAGAGTTATCCTAGATGGTGAACTATTGCTAATATTTTTTATTTGGCAGCATGGACCAAGATTATTGTCGTTAGTAGAAACTGAACAACAAGATAAAAGAATATAAGTGAGGGAGACAAATATAGTTAGAGTTTAGTGATGGAGCTATTATCCAAGCACATTGTACCTGCAAAACAACTTCATACAAATATTACCCTCTTGTGTCATCGTTAGTATAGGACAAGTAGGGATCGTTCAGTCCGGGAAAATCAGGGCGTTCAATCACATAAAGCATTACAAAATCATATTGGGGATTTGAAATTTGATTCTTTAACCTACTGAAAATTACTGAATTTAAATCCTAAATTACTATATACATTTGATCATCATCTCCACACACAAAACTTG
This sequence comes from Potentilla sterilis, assembly GCA_963682095.1. Classification (NCBI taxonomy): domain Eukaryota; kingdom Viridiplantae; phylum Streptophyta; class Magnoliopsida; order Rosales; family Rosaceae; genus Potentilla; species Potentilla sterilis. Next base: position 32,512,514 of record OY821756.1, read on the forward strand.
GCACAAGAAACAACTCAGCAATTTCGAAAACACACAACCATGACATACGGCAGAAAGTTCTTCATACAAACACTTAGACAGATTCGATTCCAATTCTAATTAGAGCCCTTCGTGGTTCATCTAATCGTTAAGACTTCACAAGTATTTAGAATTAACTTCGTGTATAATCCTAAACATGGTACTAATCGGTTTAAAGACACTTCGTGTAGAAATTAAACACAAGAAGCACATAAGCACAGTAAGCCGAATCAGAGACATGCAAACATGTAATAGCGTCACTCATCATATTTGAACATGCAAATTTTCAAGATTATATCCGCCCTATTTAAATAACCTAAATCACAACAACTTCGTGTATGATGCAATCTAAATTATTTTGGTATATAAAATCGGTGCCTAAGGAGAAGCCACAAAGTCAGCCCTCAAGCACACAATTTGTGATGCACGAACTCATGAAAATTAATCAAATCTATACAAGTATTCATACGAAATTACTGCCCTAAATCACAATTCCATAAAATCAAAAGTACTGTTCACGAAATAAAATATGAAGAAAATCAAAACATATAACAAAGTTTCGGAAATCCAATATTAAATACAAAAAACCAAAACAAAATACAACCATCCATTCAATCTTCATAGACAAAGTATTGAATTTATACAGAAAATTACAAGCCATGAGAGATGAGTAAATCACACTTTAAACAAAACCTTGAGAGGAATCGGCAAAGGATGACTTGATGATGAAGAACACTTGCAATCGGCAAGCTTGGTGAAGGTGAGATAGAATCGGCTAGGTAATTTACTGTATAGGATATTTGTGGAATTATTTTGGTAGAGTTTCGGCTTTGCTTGAGCGTGAGAACAGAGATCTTTTTCTATGTAAAAATCGTCCAATATATAGAGGATAAAGGGTGGCAGCAACTAGGGTTTACAAAACTTAGTTTTTCTCAAACTTATCCTGCTGGCAGATTTGACCTTCGAGTAAACATTATGGAATATCTTTCTCTAGGAAATAGATATTGAGGTGATTCAAGTTGGGTTGGAAACTAGACTCCCGTAGCTTTGTATCTATATAAGGCTCGAACTCTGATTCATTGTGAGCTGTCCGGGAGAGTCCGTGGAAGTTGGATGACGTGCACAGGAATTCTGCCGAATTTGATCAGGATTTGTTGCGATTTTCTTCCTCTATTGTCTGCCGAAAATTCCCAACATAATGACTGAATAATTGAGCAATATCTCTTTAGGTTTTCCATGAATTAATTCAGCTAAAAATCTTGCACAAAGGATGGAATTCAATCCACATTCGTAAGCCAAATCCATATAGAACTCGGTTTAGGTTTTCTTCTTTTGGCAGACTTGACCTTCGTGCATTCAAACTGGCATAACTTTTTGTTCAGGAAATATTTTGCTACGATTCCAAGTCCTAGAGAAACTAGACTCGTAGAGCTTTCCAACGGCGTATGATTCGTTCTCTGGTTCCAAGCGATGTGTCCCACAGAAATTCCGGAAGTCAGGACACAGTCCCATGAAAATCCTGGTAGTCCCTGGATTGGTTTGCTCAAACTGCCAAGTTGCAGCCTTCATTTGGGTGACTTCCCGAATTCCGATTGATCTGAAATTTTGACAAAATACACTTTAGCTTCCCAATTAAATGCACACCAAATTTCATCAAATTTGGAAAAGGATAGATCAGTTTAGCACGAGCCTCAAAATCACAAAAAAGACATATTTTACTTTATTTCCAGATTTCTATACTTAGTCTTTTTTCTGATTATTAAGCACACATTCTCCAAAACTCTACCAAATTGACACTAAACTAAATTATGACTATATCTTACTCTAAATAGACTTAACAAAGCATAAATAAGGGATAATAACACATTAATAACGTCGCACATTGTGCTCCTATCAACTACCCCACACTTATTCTTTGCTAGTCCCTAGCAAAACAAAACAAAAAGATTCAACACTACTGCCCCTAAATGATTGTCTCAGGATCTTTAAAACACATAGCTTTCAAGTTAAGCATTTCAATGTAAGCACATAAATCCCGAGCGTCATAGACATGTTTCATAGCATGAACAAGTAAGAAACGAAAATCGCAAACAATGACATGTTAAGTTGATTTCATCCTCCTCACTAGGCATACTCTCTTCTTTTCACTCATGATATGGCAATTCACTCAAAGTATATGCAAGAGAACAGATTGTAAGGCAACAAATAGCTCGCATATTTCATCAAATAAAAGCACTTTGTGAATCAATTTTCTGGAAAAACTTCATGTAACAACTATGTACACAAATGAACCAAAGCCATATGCTTACTCTTGAGAAAATCTCCACAATCAAAGTTTACCAATCTTAAGAATCATGAAAAGATCAAAATAAAGGGGATAATGGGGTTAGGCATAAGGAATTCGAATTTAGAATAGTGGTGATAATGTCACCAAGACTTAGCAAAGCTCAATACACCTTATGACTTCAATTCGAGGGCCAAATTTTATCATGTTGGACCCAAACTTCATTCTTTTCTTCCCCAAAACATAGTGAATATGAACAAAGGTCAAGTATAACAATGTTAGACCTTCAAATAATCATACAACTCCAAATTCACCACAAGAACTCATCCAATTTTTTAGTTGCCGAAATCTTAAATATTTTTTTTTTTCTTATTTTCGCCTCAAATTTTCTTTTCATTTTTATATCCGAAATTTCTTATTTTTCTTTTAATTTCGGCAACACATCTCTTTTCATGCAATTGGACAAGTTTTACCCCACACTTACTTCCCAACATCACTTCAAATAACAAACTCCAATTAAACTTTACCAAATCTTGACAACAATGGTTAGGATAAACTGTTCTAAGCTCAAGGAATGTGTATCATGGTGATGAAATAAAATGGCTCAATGTTGGCTCAATGGGGTTAAAACTAAGGAGTCCTACGACGGGCAAAAATTAGGCATAAGCTTTGTTTGGCAATGGTGGTAATCCTAACATGATCTTTTCAATCCTTTTCAAAATCAAGGCATTTCATGAATAATAGTCTCAAAAATTGTCAAGAGCAAGTTCTAGCATTCTAGAGTTCATTAAAAGCTATGGCACATAGTCATTGAATAATTAAAGAATAATGAAGTTTTGAAAAATTCTGCCCATTTTTATCGCTCAAGAAGAAAGTGTATGGCATCAAAGCTCACACAAGTTATTATAGAACAAAATCAACACAACATGCATGCTTATTACACAAATAAATCCAAGTCTCAAATGTTCATACCAATCACAATGTCCATGAAACTCATAATTAATTCTCATGATCATGCAAAACCATCATCTATGCATTCAAAGACATAATCATCATAGACTCTTTAGGGGCATCCTAAGACTCAAAAATAACACAAAACAAACAAAAGCAACGAATTTTTTTTTTATTTTTCTGATTTTCTGATTTTTATTTTCTTTTCTTTTATGACTCAAAAAAAAATATGACTCAAAACAAAAAACAAAATATGTGAAACATATATTCCCTACCCCACACTTAGAAAATTACATTGCCCTCAATGTAAACTAAAAATTATATTGTAATTTCTAAGCATATGATAAATCACACAAGTTCCATATTTATACAATTCAACCAAAAAGAGTTTAGGGATTTAGAAAATTCAAACTCTCGTAGACGGCTCCTTCACAATTTTTGTTGAAATGGGTTGCCTCCCATGCAGGGCTTAATTGTTTATAGTCTACTCAGCCTAGACTCTTCTCTTCTTAATCAAGTTGTGGGCGACGTCTTTTGGAGTGCGCACTCCAAATTCGTGCCTCCTTACAATGGTTATCATAACTCGATGCATGATTACTCCACTCTTCAACTGCATCACATCAAGATAAAGAAATTTAGAAGAGTGGAGATGAGAATTCAAAGAATAAGTTAGTAGTGAGTTAGTGAATTAGCTAGAGTTAAAAGTTAGTGTATAAATATACAATAATTAGGTAAGTAGAATTTAATTGCAAATCAACAACACAAGTTTGGAGTATGGAGTCTCATTTCTTGCAACACTTGTCGTCCTTCCCAAGTCAATGAGAGCTTCAATCAACTGTGTACAATATAATTCTTCACCTCTTCCTTATGATCTGCAACTAACAATTAAACTCTACAAGAATCAACATGTATAGATTAGAAAGAATGAGTTAGAATAAGTTAGAGTATAGGTTAGAAATAAGTTAGAAGTAATATGTATAAGTTAAAAAAATATATATATATATTAAAAAAAAATTACTATTCAAAACACTATTACGATTTCACTGTTCACCGTCACTATTCACGATCACTGTTCACAGAAAAAAAAATTCAAGAGATCATACAATGACACACGAAATTTACAAAGTTACAAAGTAACACTTCATGAATCAAAACATTATAATTTCCCCGGCAACGGCGCCAAAAATTGATGGAGCTTATTATCCAAGCACATTGTACCTGTAAAACAACTTCATACAAATATTACCCTCTTGTGTCATCGTTAGTATAGGACAAGTAGGGATCGTTCAGTCCGGGGAAATCAGGGCGTTCAATCACATAAAGCATTATAAAATCATATTGGGGATTTGAAATTTGATTTTATAACCTACTGAAAATTACTGAATTTAAATCCTAAATTACTATATACATTTGATCATCATCTCCACACACAAAACTTGGCACAAGAAACAACTCAGCAATTTCGAAAACACACAATCATGACATACGGCAGCAAGTTCTTCATACAAACACTTAGACAGATTCGATTCCAATTCTAATTAGAGCCCTTCGTGGTTCATCTAATCGTTAAGACTTCACAAGTATTTAGAACTAACTTCGTGTATAATCCTAAACATGGTACTAATCGGTTTAAAGACACTTCGTGTAGAAATTAAACACAAGAAGCACATAAGCACAGTAAGCCGAATCGGAGACATGCAAACATGTAATGGCGTCACTCATCATATTTGAACATGCAAATTTTCAAGGTTATATCCGCCCTATTTAAACAACCTAAATCACAACAACTTCGTGTATGATGCAATCTAAATTATTTTGGTATATAAAATCGGTGCCTAAGGAGAAGCCACAAAGTCAGCCCTCAAGCACACAATTTGTGATGCACGAACTCATGAAAATTAATCAAATCTATACAAGTATTCATACGAAATTACTGCCCTAAATCACAATTCCATAAAATCAAAATTACTTTTCATGAAATAAATATGAAGAAAACCAAAACATATAACAAAGTTTCGGAAATCCAATATTAAATACATAAAACCAAAACAAAATACAACCATCCATTCAATCTTCATAGACAAAGTATTGAATTTATACAGAAAATTACAAGCCATGAGAGATGAGTAAATCACACTTTAAATAAAACCTTGAGAGGAATCGGCAAAGGATGACTTGATGATGAAGAACACTTGCAATCGGCAAGCTTGGTGAAGGTGAGATAGAATCGGCTAGGTAATTTACTGTATAGGATTTTTGTGGAATTATTTTGGTAGAGTTTCGGCTTTGTTTGAGCATGAGAAGAGAGATCTTTTTCTGTGTAAAAATCGTCCAATATATAGAGGCAAAAGGGTGGCAGCAACTAGGGTTCACAAAACCTAGTTTTTCTCAAACTTATCCTGCTGGCAGATTTGACCTTTGAGTGAACATTATGGAATATCTTTCTCTAGGAAATAGATATTGAGGTGATTCAAGTTGGGTTGGAAACTAGACTCCCGTAGCTTTCTATCTATATAAGGCTCGAACTCTGATTCATTGTGAGCTGTCCGGGAGAGTCCGTGGAAGTTGGATGACGTGCACAGGAATTCTGCCGAATTTGATCAGGATTTGTTGCGATTTTCTTCCTCTATTTTCTGCCGAAAATTCCCAACATAATGACTGAATAATTGAGCAATATCTCTTTAGGTTTTCCATGAATTAATTCAGCTAAAAATCTTGCACAAAGGATGGAATTCAATCCACATTCGTAAGCCAAATCCATGTAGAACTCGGTTTAGGTTTTCTTCTTTTGGCAGACTTGACCTTCGTTCATTCAAACTGGCATAACTTTTTGCTCAGGAAATATTTTGCTACAATTCTAAGTCCTAGAGAAACTAAACTCGTAGAGCTTCCAACGGCGTATGGTTCGTTCTCTGGTTCCAAGCGATGTGTCCCACAGAAATTCCGGAAGTCAGGACACAGTCCCAGGAAAATCCTGGTAGTCCCTGGATTGGTTTTCTCAAACTGCCAAGTTGCAGCCTTCATTTGGGTGACTTTCCGAACTCTGATTGATCTGAAATTTTGACAAAATACACTTTAGCTTCCCAATTAAATGCACACCAAATTTCATCAAATTTGGAAAAGGATAGATCAGTTTAGCACGAGCCTTAAAATCACAAAAAAGACATATTTTACTTTATTTCCAGATTTCTATACTTAGTCTTTTTTCTGATTATTAAGCACACATTCTCCAAAACTCTACCAAATTGACACTTAACTAAATTATGACTCTATCTTACTCTAAATAGACTTAACAAAGCATAAATAAGGGATAATAACACATTAATAACGTCGCACATTGTGCTCCTATCATTTAGAGATGAAGTTTTGATGGGAAATTGGGAATGAGGATTAGATTCTTGTCAAGTAATTCCTAACATTCATTTTCGTTTGTTATGTGAAAGTGAACTATGATTACCATAACTAGGGTTCCTCTATTAATCTAAATGTAATGATATGTCTTTGTTACTCGAAGCAATAGCCGTCAAATCTTATGACTATTTTGTTGCAGTTAAAATACAATGAACACGAGTTCTATGATGACGTTTAATTGGGATCAATTTGAATTTTTAAGCCATGAATCAAAGAAAGATTACTTGATTACTATTATGGATATCTAATGTTTGTCTTTAATCAGGTGATCATATTCACATGTACACTATCTCGTTTCTTTTGTTATTTTTCTTTCATTGGAGTTAAGTTTGTGTACTTCTTTCTCATGCTGTAGTATGTGATTAATTCGTCCTCTATAGTTGCTGTGTTGTTCCAAAATAGAGGTTAGGGTGAAGGAAAATTAGAGATTTTAGTTACGTTGAGCTCGAGGAGGATCCACTCCTTGGTGTTGGTGGTGGTGGACCAGTGAGAGCGGAGGTCGGCGTCGAGCACTTGACCGGACCAATCCCAGGTTAGCCTTGCGCTTCTTTATCTTTTTGGGTTTGTATAAGTCCTTCAACCACTCAACGACGTCGTTTTGTATTCTGATTCACGCGTTGCTTTAGGCTAGCCTATTCTTTATCTTTCTACGCTTCTTTATCTATATGTTGTTCCAAAACAATGTCAGTTCCTCTTTAATTTCAGTGTTCTCTGCAACCAGTCTTTCCAATTTCGTTAGCTTGATGACTTATGCAGTTTGGTTAATAAGTGAGGAGTTTGTTCATGTAGTGTAGGAGAAATTTGTTAAGATTATAATTTGTTAAGATTTCACTCATATGAGCAGAGATAAATAAGAAAAATTAAGAAAGTTGGTAAAGGATTACCTATGTAGTGGTGGCAGACAAATTTGCTATTGTATGGGCTAACAGTGTGTTTTTTTTTTTTTTGCCATGTTCTATTAAAGTATTATAATCAACTTCTTGGAACATCGGGCTTAGTAGCATCAAAAGGTACTGCATTGCTCTCTGGGCTACCACAACTCAACTGCTAGCTCTAAACTCCCTGGTGTTATTGAACATTCCAGTTGTTCACTGACAATTAAATCTCCATTACAAGTACTATTTAGATTACAACTTCCGGAGATCTCAGGCTTTGATGCCTCGGAGAAATAATGCCTGACAACAATAGATTCAAAACACAAAAACAAGATAGGCACCTTTAGAAACCAAAGATAGAATAATATTAAAATAAGAAGCTTTAGTAAGAAGGACATAAACAAGTACTATTCCAGGTCAATAACCAACCTTTAGATATGCACTTTTGATTTAAGATGATGGTCTGATTGGTCTCTGTGGAAGTTGTTGGTGGAAGCATAAACAAGATTCATATATAGCCATAATTTCTTTCATAAACTTTTTGAAACTCATACTCCTTTTTTTCTAACCCATTCATTTGGGGTAACAATGGTCTGATTCTATACTGATAAACTAGCAGGAATACTGATTCTATACTGATTCTAGAGGAGTGTGCATGTATATAGCTACTGATCTTATATAATGATTCTATTGAAGGTTTTACATGAATAAATACTCACAAATGATGTGATTGAGACCTAATTCTGCTTCTATCTTTTTCCAACATTTCAAAACAATGTATGCATGTTTGCAACTTTGAAAGGTTTCAGCCATTGTTTTTCAATTTCTTTGCAAGGACCATCCATAGAAAAATCAAATAGTTTGTCAAATCAGTTTTTCAATTTCTTCCTGCGCTATCTTTTTATTCAGTTGTATTTGAGAAAGTTTGCAGGAGAAGTAGTAATCAATCATGTTAATCAATTTAGGAACTAATGCTGTCGCATTTGATTTTTTGTGTATGGTGGCAGGTTCTTTGAATTTCTTATCATCCCTGCAAACACAAGTGGAGTTATGGCCATGAGGTATTCTGTACAAAAGTTTATTTCTATGTTTTTACCATTTTATGTTTTGGTTCAGTATTGTAATTGATTTCTTTCATTGTGAAATAGGAAGTTCATGTGATTAAACCAAGAGACTTGATGGTTTAAGATTAACGGATTTGGCTATATTAGGTTTGTCTCTGCTCCTTGCTCTTGCTCCTTTATTTCATTCCTAAGGACTTGGTTTCATTCCTAAGAAATTATGTGGTTTTTGAATAATGTCGTTCTGTTTCGTGTCCGATAGATAATTTTGCAGTGTGACGATGCAGCAGTGAAGAAGTTTGTACACATTGCAATTCTTGGAAAGTCTGAGGCATAAAATGTCACTGGACTTCTAGGTACGTTTCAGCTCCTACCTGTGTGATTCTACTATTTCGTTGTTGTAGAATTATGTATTGAGCTTTTCTTCCGATTAAGATCTTGAAATTTGGACATCTCAGTGATAAAGAATCAATGCATTTTGTTTCTGTGTCTGTGTACTGGTGCTATATTATTGTTATTTTGTGTACTGGTGCTATATTATTGGTTATCTGCAGTGTAAACTATAAAGAGCATACTGTGAAATTAGTATTATAATATTAAGATATGGACAAATGAAAAAAAAAATCCTTTCTCATTGAGTCATTATAAATTACAAACTGGATTATTCAAAAAAAAAAAAAAACCATTGCTTAAGTGAATCAATTTAATCTGAGACAAAAGCCGATTGGTGTGACAAATTAGTAGTGAGTTTTTGGAGGGCAATGCTCAGGTTGTGACCACAGCTTCATAATTGCTTCCCATCAATCTCTTGCATGTCAGGGAAGTTATTGCATCAGGTTGTGATTAAATGATGAGTATCATCTAATTGCCTGATGATTATCATTCCAGCAACAATAATACAGTATAACTTCTCTTGATGTCTTCGTACCTTGGTTCTTCTTATGCATTTCCGAATCACTTGCTGTCGTTGTGCTGCAACACCTTTCATATCAGAATTACATGAATAATATGAGAATTACATGAATAAAATGGTTACCCTATACTTTAGAGATTATAAGTTAGTATGTCTTTATCTATTTTTGTGAGGGTCAGTCAGTATTTCTTCATTTGTTTTGGTGATGAAGGTCATATGATAAGTAGCCTATCATTTACTTAAAAACACATGTAATGCATTTTGCTTGGGCTTTGTTCAAGTTCCACTTTCACGATCATTGTTATGATGAATGCTTCTATATATGAGTGAGTTAATTTATAAGATTTTCTTATAAATTTTAAAAAAAAAGATATTTGAACCATAACGATAGAGGAAAAACTGTGTATATGTTCAACGTATTTATCGAAAAACAAATAAATGCGCATGCGAGCACGGCCCTTTCGCACGCCATCACTACCAGAAAAAAGGCTTTTCCCGACGAAATTAAAAAAAACGGCCGAAGAATTAAAATTTTCATTGGTACTTCCAACGAATAGCCGACGATTTTATTTTTCGTCGGTGGAAAAACAAAATCGTCGGCCATAGTTTAACCATAGCCGACAATACTATTTTTTCGTTGGTATAAACAAAAAACGTCGGCTATATTCATATTTCAGTCGACGATTTAGATTTTCGTCGGCCTTTCTCTGAAACATTAGCCGACGAAAACTTTTGAAATTTTGGCCGACGAAATTGACATTTTCTCGTCGGCCATAACTATATTGAAAAATACATATTTTTTTTTAGACAGAAAACAACAAAAGAATAGCCGACGATTATATCTCTCGTCGGCTATGATTTAAAACAAAACAAAAAACAAAAAATGACCAGATTCCATTTTCTATCACTAACGATAAACCATTGCTTCATCCTTCAAACAGAAAAAAGTCGTGAAATAAGATATGACCAAAATGATAAAATACATTTACGGTTGAAAAATGACAAGATTCCGATAAAATCTGAGTGTCGAAAGATGCGGTCAAAGGTTTTATTCCTTCGTTTCCCTAATGGTAGCGTTACCTTCGGTAAATATTTTGAGGAAAATTTTTATATGATTAGTTGCATCCCATCGATTTGAAACTATTATGTGTTGAAGGTCAGGCCAAAAAACGTCATTTAGACAGTCCAATTACCATTTCTAAGCTTTTAGAGGTTTTACTTACACGGTTGACCGTTCCGATCGAGGCTTTAACGTTGTCAGCTGAAGTTGGATTTTTTTTCATACATGTATTTAATCATAACAGTGATATCTGACGGTTGGAATAGATTTTCTAAACTTTTAGATTCAAAATCAGAACATATGCACTAATGTTCCTTAACTTGTTTACTAAGTGTTTAAGTGAGTGTATAGTTTCAAATAGTTACTATACGTAGACTCTTCAAATGCAAAAATATTGTGAAATAAGATATAACCGAAATAATGAAATACGTCTACGGTTGAAAAATGACAAGGTTCTAATAAAATCTGTGTGCTGAATGTTGCGGTTAACTGTTTTTTACTTTCGTTTTCCCATGGGTAGCCTGACGTTCGTAAAATCAATTTTGTAAAATTTTTATACGATTAGTTGCATCTCATCGATTTGAAACTATTATCTGTTGAAGGTCAGGCAAAAAAACGTCATTTAGACAGTCCAATTACCATTTCTAAGCGTTTAGAGGTTTGACTTACCCGGTTAACCGTTCCGATCGAGCCTTTAACGTTGTCAGCTGAAGTTAGCTTTTTTTCCATACATGTATTTAATCTTAACAGTGATATCTGACAGTTAGAATAGATTTTCTAAACTTTTAGAATCAAAATCAGAACATATGCACTAATGTTCCTTAACTTGTTTACTAAGTGTTTAAGTGAATATCTAGTTTCAAATAGTTACTATACGTAGTCTCTTCAAATGCAAAAATGTTGTGAAATAAGATATGACCAAAATAATGAAATACGTCTACGGTAGAAAAATGACAAGGTTCTGATAAAATCTGTGTGCCGAATGTTGCGGTTAACTGTTTTTTATTTTCGTTTTCCTATGGGTAGCCTGACGTTTGTTAAATCAATTTTGTAAAATTTTTATACGATTAGTTGCATCTCATCGATTTGAACTATTATCTGTTGAACGTCAGGCCAAAAAACGTCATTTAGACAGTCCAATTACCATTTCTAAGCGTTTAGAGGTTTTACTTACCCGGTTGACCGTTCCGATCGAGCCTTTAACATTGTCAGCTGAAGTTGGATTTTTTTCCATACATGTATTTAATCTTCACAGTAATATCTGACGGCTGGAATAGATTTTCTAAACTTTTAGATTCAAAATCAGAACATATGCACTAATGTTCCTTAACTTGTTTACTAAGTGTTTAAGTGAATGTATAGTTTCAAATAGTTACTATACGTAGACTCTTCAAATGCAAAAATGTTGTGAAATAAGATATGACCGAAATAATGAAATACGTCTACGGTTGAAAAATGACAAGGTTCTGATAAAATCTGTGTACCGAATGTTGCGGTTAACTGTTTTTTACTTTCGTTTTCCTATGGGTAGCCTGACGTTCGTTAAATCAATTTTGTAAATTTTTTATATGATTAGTTGCGTCTCATTGATTTGAAACTATTATCTGTTGAAGGTCAGACAAAAAAACGTCATTTAGACAGTCCAATAACCATTTCCAAGCGTTTAGAGGTTTTACTTACCCGGTTGACCGTTCCGATCGAGCCTTTAACGTTGTCAGCTAAAGTTAGATTTTTTTTCATACATGTATTTAATCTTAACGTTGATATCTGACAGTTGGAATAGATTTTCTAAACTTTTAGATTCAAAATCAGAACATATGCACTAATGTTCCTTAACTTGTTTACTAAGTGTTTAAGTGAATGTATAGTTTCAAATAGTTACTATACGTAGACTCTTCAAATGTAAAAATGTTGTGAAATAAGATATGACCGAAATAATGAAATACGTACACGGTTGAAAAATGACAAGGTTCTGATAAAATCTGTGTGCCGAATGTTGCGGTTAACTGTTTTTTACTTTCGTTTTCCTATGGGTAGCCTGACGTTTGTTAAATCAATTTTGTAAAATTTTTATACGATTAGTTGCATCTCATCGATTTGAAACTATTATCTGTTGAAGGTCAGGCCAAAAAAACGTCATTTAGACAGTCCAATTACCATTTCTAAGCGTTTAGAGGTTTTACTTACCCGGTTGACCGTTCCGATCGAGCCTTTAACATTGTCAGCTGAAGTTTGATTTTTTTCCATACATGTATTTAATCTTAACAGTGATATATGACGGTTGGAATAGATTTTCTAAACTTATCGATTCAAAATCAGAATATATGCACTAATGTTCCTTAACTTGTTTACTAAGTGTTTAAGTGAATGTATAGTTTCAAATAGTTACTATACGTAGACTCTTCAAATGTAAAAATGTTGTGAAATAAGATATGACCGAAATAATGAAATACTTCTACAGTTGAAAAATGACAAGGTTCTGATAAAATCTGTGTGCCGAATGTTGCGGTTAACTATTTTTTACTTTCGTTTTCCCATGGGTAGCCTGACGTTCGTTAAATCAATTTTATAAAATTTTTATATGATTAGCTGCATCTCATCGATTTGAAACTATTATCTGTTGAATGTCAGGCTAAAAAACGTCATTTAGACAGTCCAATTACCATTTCTAAGCGTTTAGAGGTTTTACTTACCCGGTTGACCGTTCCGATCGAGCCTTTAACGTTGTTAGCTAAAGTTAGATTTTTTTTCATACATGTATTTAATCTTAACGGTGATATCTGACAGTTGGAATAGATTTTCTAAACTTTTAGATTCAAAATCAGAACATATGCACTAATGTTCCTTAACTTGTTTACTAAGTGTTTAAGTGAATATCTAGTTTCAAATAGTTACTATACGTAGTCTCTTCAAATGCAAAAATGTTGTGAAATAAGATATGACCGAAATAATGAAATACGTCTACGGTAGAAAAATGACAAGGTTCTGATAAAATCTGTGTGCCGAATGTTACGGTTAACTGTTTTTTATTTTCGTTTTCCTATGGGTAGCCTGACGTTTGTTAAATCAATTTTGTAAAATTTTTATACGATTAGTTGCATCTCATCGATTTGAAACTATTATCTGTTGTAGGTCAGGCAAAAAAACGTCATTTAGACAGTCCAATTACTATTTCTAAGCGTTTAGAGGTTTTACTTACCCGGTTGACCGTTCCGATCGAGCCTTTAACATTGTCAGCTGAAGTTGGATTTTTTTCCATACATGTATTTAATCTTAACAGTGATATCTGACGGCTGGAATAGATTGTCTAAACTTTTAGATTCAAAATCAGAACATATGCACTAATGTTCCTTAACTTGTTTACTAAGTGTTTAAGTGAATTTATAGTTTCAAATAGTTACTATACGTAGACTCTTCAAATGCAAAAATGTTGTGAAATAAGATATGACCGAAATAATGAAATACGTCTACGGTTGAAAAATGACAAGGTTCTGATAAAATCTGTGTACCGAATGTTGCAGTTAACTGTTTTTTACTTTCGTTTTCCTATGGGTAGCCTGACGTTCGTTAAATCAATTTTGTAAATTTTTTATATGATTAGTTGCGTCTCATTGATTTGAAACTATTATCTGTTGAAGGTCAGACAAAAAAACGTCATTTAGATAGTCCAATAACCATTTCTAAGCGTTTAGAGGTTTTACTTACCCGGTTGACCGTTCCGATCGAGCCTTTAACGTTGTCAGCTAAAGTTAGATTTTTTTTCATACATGTATTTAATCTTAACGTTGATATCTGACAGTTGGAATAGATTTTCCAAACTTTTAGATTCAAAATCAGAACATATGCACTAATGTTCCTTAACTTGTTTACTAAGTGTTTAAGTGAATGTATAGTTTCAAATAGTTACTATACGTAGACTCTTCAAATACAAAAATGTTGTGAAATAAGATATGACCGAAATAATGAAATACGTACACGGTTGAAAAATGACAAGGTTCTGATAAAATCTGTGTGCGGAATGTTGCGGTTAACTGTTTTTTACTTTCGTTTTCCTATGGGTTGCCTGACGTTTGTGAAATCAATTTTGTAAAATTTTTATACGATTAGTTGCATCTCATCGATTTGAAACTATTATCTGTTGAAGGTCAGGCCAAAAAAACGTCATTTAGACAGTCTAATTACCATTTCTAAGCGTTTAGAGGTTTTACTTACCCGGTTGACCGTTCCGATCGAGCCTTTAACATTGTCAGCTAAAGCTGGATTTTTTTTTCCATACATGTATTTAATCTTAACAGTGATATCTGACGGTTGGAATAGATTTTCTAAACTTATCGATTCAAAATCAGAACATATGCACTAATGTTCCTTAACTTGTTTACTAAGTGTTTAAGTGAATGTATAGTTTCAAATAGTTACTATACGTAGACTCTTCAAATGTAAAAATGTTGTGAAATAAGATATGACCGAAATAATGAAATACGTCTACAGTTGAAAAATGACATGGTTCTGATAAAATCTGTGTGCCGAATGTTGCGGTTAACTATTTTTTACTTTCGTTTTCCCATGGGTAGCCTGACGTTCGTTAAATCAATTTTATAAAATTTTTATATGATTAGCTGCATCTCATCGATTTGAAACTATTATCTGTTGAATGTCAGGCCAAAAAACGTCATTTAGACAGTCCAATTACCATTTCTAAGCGTTTAGAGGTTTTACTTACCCGGTTGACCGTTCCGATCGAGCCTTTAACGTTGTTAGCTAAAGTTAGATTTTTTTTCATACATGTATTTAATCTTAACGGTGATATCTGACAGTTGGAATAGATTTTCTAAACTTTTAGATTCAAAATCAGAACACATGCACTAATGTTCCTTAACTTGTTTACTAAGTGTTTAAGTGAATATCTAGTTTCAAATAGTTACTATACGTAGTCTCTTCAAATGCAAAATGGTTTTGAAATAAGATATGACCGAAATAATGAAATACGTCTACGGTAGAAAAATGACAAGGTTCTGATAAAATCTGTGTGCCGAATGTTGCGGTTAACTGTTTTTTACTTTCGTTTTCCTATGGGTAGCCTGACGTTTGTTAAATCAATTTTGTAAAATTTTATACGATTAGTTGCATCTCATCGATTTGAAACTATTATCTGTTGAAGGTCAGGCAAAAAAACGTCATTTAGACAGTCCAATTACCATTTCTAAGCTTTTAGAGGTTTTACTTACCCGGTTGACCGTTCCGATCGAGCCTTTAACATTGTCAGCTGAAGTTGGATTTTTTTTCCATACATGTATTTAATCTTAATAGTGATATCTGACGGCTGGAATAGATTTTCTAAACTTTTAGATTCAAAATCAGAACATTTGCACTAATGTTCCTTAACTTGTTTACTAAGTGTTTAAGTGAATGTATAGTTTCAAATAGTTACTATACGTTGACTCTTCAAATGCAAAAATGTTGTGAAAGAAGATATGACCGAAATAATGAAATACGTCTACAATTGAAAAATGACAAGGTTCTGATAAAATCTGTGTGCCGAATGTTGCGGTTAACTGTTTTTTACTTTCATTTTCCTATGGGTAGCCTGACGTTCGTTAAATCAATTTTGTAAAATTTTTATATGATTAGTTGCGTCTCATTGATTTGAAACTATTATCTGTTGAAGGTGAGGCCAGAAGCCGTCGTTTAATTAGACTAATTTCCGTTTTTAAGCTTTTAGAGGTTTGACTTAGTGGTTTGACCTATAGTTTAGCCGACGAAAATTATATTTCGTCGGCTAAACTCTTGTGATCCGCACCTTTTTATTGTCCGCCGTTGGATGGCTCAGATCCGACGGCTGTTGATCTTCCAAAGTATAGCCGACGACATTCAAAGAATAGCCGACGAAATATTTTAAATCGTCGGCTAAACTCTTGCGATCGCGCCTTTTTATTGTCCGCCGTTGGATGGCTCAGATCCGACGGCTGTTGGTCTTCCAAAGTATAGCCGACGAGATTCAAAAAATAGCCGACGAAATCTTTTAAATCGTCAGCTATTCTCTCTGCTATAAAAGCTGAAAGTCGCAGCAGCCCGTCTTTTTCTCTCCTAAACCCTAAAACATCTCCTCCTTCTCCTCCTCCACCTTCTTCCCCACCTCCTTCCCCTCCTCCTCCGGCCTCCTTCCCCTCTTCCTCCTCCTTCTCCTCCTCCTCCGGCCTCCTCCTCCTCCGGCCTCCTCCTCCTCCTTTCCCTCCTCCCCGGCCTCCTTCCCCTCCTCCTCCTCCTCCTTCACCTCCGGTCCTAAGGTAATTTTTTTTTTTTTTGCAATTTATTTTAATTGTATAATTTAGGTATATAATTTAGATATTTAAGTGTGTGTTAAATTCTTATATATATTGGTTTTATATATAAATTGTTAGATTAATTATATATATAAATTTGTAGATTAATTATATAAATTGTTATATATTTGTTAATATATACACATATTTGTATATATATATATATATATATGTTAATGTATATTTTAATTGTTATATATAAATTGTTAAATTAATTATATATATAAATTGGTAGCCTAATTATATAAATGGTTATATTTATGTTAATATATAAATAGTTATTTGTATGTATATATATGTTAATGATGTTGAAGGAAAAACGTATTATGTGCCTCCGTCAATGTAACTGACGATAGATAATTATGTAGTCATTATTGTCATTAATGTATTTCCTATTACCGTTGTAATACTCACCCTATATAAAGGGGATTATCAATGAAATGAGTAGACCAATTCAGTATTTCCTACAACACGTTATCAGCACTTTGCTTTAGCCAGAAAAAAAAGAGAAAAAAACCCTAGGTCTTTGTCTCTGAAAAAAAAACCCCAGCAAAACACTTCTGCCGGCAAAGAAGACCTCCTCACCAGAAATCCCTTCTGCCGACAACCACTTTGTCGGCAACGATGACTTCTGGCGACAACTCGTCGTCGGAAAAGGAAGAAAAATCCAGGCTACCACTCTACCGACGATAGGCTTGTCGGCAGAGCATAGCATCTCATCGGCACACCCAGAAATCTGCTCTGGGCACCTGCACCTCTCCAGATCGCCTCGCCGCCGTGCAAATCGGACTGCCCCAGCTCGGCCCGCCGCTCCTCTGCCCCAGACCGGCACCGACGCCACCCGGATCGTCCCCCCCCCCCCCCCCCCGATCCGGCCTCCTCCTGCGCCGGACCAGCGCCAACGACGCCAGCCCAGCCGATCGTCAACCCCCTGTGGCGACCCCTGCTCCGATCAACCCCACAGCCGGCCAGTCCAGATCGACGCCTCCCTCTCCCGATTTCGATCCTCGCCACCGGCTGGTGTTTTTCTCCTAGCCATCGACGTCGACTCGACTCGATTCAGCCCAGCCTACTCCGATCGGGCACGAACCGGGACCGCCGCAACCTCCCGCTCGGACCTCGACCGTCGACCCAGCAACCTCGGACGACGACGCGAACCCCTCCGATCTAACCTTGGCTGACAACTCCGGCCCACCGCCCTCGATGTCGTTCGAAACCAGCGCGGCTCTTCTCCTCTCTTTTGCAGACAAAGCTTCGTCGGCAGGAAGGATTTGGGCCTGATCCGACCAGGTTCGTTGGGCCTGGCCTTGACCCGGTTTTGTTGGGCCTGACCCGGATCTGCTGATCCAACCCAGAAAAAAGGGGATTTTTGGGGGGTAAAAATTTAAAGGTAATTTTTGAAATTACCGCACAGTAATTTATATTTACTTTACTGTGTGACTATTTACTTTATTACTATTTACTGTTTTACGAACTTAATGGTAAATGTGAAATTACTTAATTTATATGATAAATGTGAAATATATATAATTAAAGTGACTAATCATATGAATATTGTTTTTATGTGGCATAACAATTACGATACGGCGATCAATACGTGACGATTACTTGGAGACGGAGATAAAGCAATCGCTTCATATGCAGTTTATTTGGCAAACTTACAAGTAATATTTACATTGACGCTCTGCTTTCATTATATTTTGTTTCAGTTATTTATATGATATAATGCTCTATTAAAATTGATTGCATTAGTATTTATATAAATATGAAACATGAAGCGTTATATGTTCATTTTATTAGTGTTAAATAATTGTTTTATTTAACATATTACTTATTCTGAACACTGCTCTGATAATGTAATTTCATGAGCTTTGTAATATAAAGAAAAAGTGACAAACCTATATTGTGAAAAAGCATTTTCACGAAGTAAGAAAAATATGACCATTACAAATTTTGGTCTTGAGATCCAATTTTAATTTCTTGAAAAAATTTTCATCATGGATATCTTCTTGATTATATAAAAAGCAATGATAATGAAATTTCATTAGCTTTACATGCAATGAATATGGAAAAATCAAAATTTTATTGTGATAATGAAATTTCACGAAGCATCGGATTTACCATAAAGTATATTGGTTTATTTTAGTTGTCGTGAATGTCATAGACCGCGAAACTAATATATTTTATTCTTCCTATATTTTACAGATGGTTTAACCATCACAATTTGACTTTGACACATTGGGCTCTGAAGAACTTGAGTACCAAATTCCCCTATTGAGCCAACAAAGGCTTGAGCATGGTATATTTATACGAACTGCTTTATGTAAATAGCTAAATATATAATTTCAATATCTTGAATGACAATGTAAGGTCTAAGAAAAAAAAATTCCCTGGAACAAATTATGCAAAGTAATGCAACAACCCTACACCAAAGGGCAATGACAATGTAAGGTATGAGAAAAAGAAATTTTCGGGAACACATTTTGAAAAATAAAACAACCCTAAATCAAAAAACAATGACGATGTAAGGTCTTAGAAAAATATATATATATTCTTGAACAAATTGGGCAAAGTAATGCAACGACCCTAAAACAAAGGGTAATTACCATGGACGTAAAATTCATATAATCATCCAAAAGTAAGTGGAAACAATGTAATATTTAAAAGATGACATAGGGGACATGTCATGTGCAGTAAAACACTCTGCCATTGTTGTAATTCAATGAATTATTGATACGTACATCATACGCTAGCAAAGAATTAGCTACGACTTTCAATAAGTATGAAGAATCATATGAGTACGTGGATTTTTTGGAAAAGTATCTTCAATATACAACAAGAACATCGAAAATGAATTTACAACTGAAGACATAACATCTAGGAAGAATATGTCAAAATGACACATCTCATCATTGCAACTATTAAAAGAGCACAAAGGATCTGGCTCAATCCAAAATAGACGTTGATTAGTCTACTTATAAATTTCCAAGATATCCTTATAAAGGCTATTACGCCTAAATACGACTTTTTGTCCTAAATTAGACTTTTTGTCTTAAAGTTTCTCTCTCTAAATTGGATAAGACTAAATGTAATCGTTGGCACGTTCATTTTTGAAATTTCTCTAAAGGAATTGAGATTATTCAAATTTTATTCATAATATACATGATTCAATTTTCTATATCTAACTTTGCAAAGTATTGCATAAAGAAAAACAATATAATATAGGCATGGCACAAAGAACTGTGTGCAAAGACATAATATAGGCATAACACAACGAAATGTGGACAAAGAAACGCACCATGTGATCCCTAGAATAGTAGTACTGAAGGACAATGGTACTAATATAGCACAATAGTACTGAAGAACTGTAGTACTATAATGAAAGTGATAAGGATCGGTATATCTGTTCCTTTGGGATTCATAATGCACCTGCCTAACTGGGATTACCAAAGTTTTTATAACAATCCCCATCGAGTTACTCTAAAGAACTTGAGTTACGTTTCGATGTATATATTGAGCATATGTCAAATTGACAATTTATGCGATAAGAGAAAATTGAATTTGTCCTATACTTTAAAGAAATTTATGCCACGATGTTCATGTGAAAAAAGACACAAGTGAGAATTCATTTGAGCTCCTTTGCATTACCTCTAAATGACTGCGAATGTAAACGAGTATTAGAGAAGATTATATGTCAACTTAGTAGGTTCTAAGTAACCGCTAATTAAATCCAACGTCATAAGAAAATGATCTTTTGGAATTCTGACATAGATTGGCTTTGATCTGGTGATCCATACATTAAAGAAACTACTATGGACACCCATATTTTTGGATAAATAGAAGCAAACACCAGAAGAATATGGTTCACACACGAATCTGAGGACGATCAATGAACATTTTATCCTCAAATATTGTCATATAGGGTTGAAGACGTATGTTCAATTCCTAAATTCCGCCGCTCCCCCAATGTGGCATTATAATATATTTGATGCACAAGCATATGCATTTATACCTTATTATGCTTCTCCTATCCGTCATGATTTTATGGATAAAAGTACATCATTCAAAGCCTATTCGTTAAAGCAATTATGATTGAGATCATCATATGCAAAGGACACATGAGTTTCTCATTATGTTGTTATATTGAATCAAAAGAGGATTCAGTGGATCGATTCAACCAACTTGCGGACACCATAGATATTTTATGGTGTTGGTTGTTGTGTCGACACACTGGTCACGTGTCATGACACCATCCACAATTAAAATTTATGCTGCTTATGCTAGAAAGTCAAAGCACTTAGGCCGGGTTAATTTCCGTAGGTGTGATGATTTTATGGCTTATTATATGGGATTTGTAATGGACATCATATTCCTATATATAAAAACCCAATTGGTCTCACGGAAAACGACTACAGTAATAGTCTTAATATTGGTAAAGCACACCAATACTTCCGTTTTGGGTTATGCAATTTTTGCATGCAGCGTTACTTTTTCATCTATGGCCATCATCATTGAACCAATTTACACCATAGCTAGTGACTATGTGTGAGGATTTTAAAGGATTTCAAACGAACTTGTAATCCTTGAGCTCTTTTGGATTGACACGGATCTACAATCCTTGAGCTCCATTAAATGTTTTTATGTGCCAAAATTGTGTCGCCACAGCGCATAATGATGGGTCCATTGAGATGAATAAATATTTATGCTGGATATGAACTTCTAGCTATAGTCCGCTATGTCGAAACCTTGACAGGCGATCTCTTCACCGCTAGATTTGCGGAGTGTCACTTTGATGAGACAGTCTTCCCGTCGTTAGGGGGAGATAAGAACAAGCATGTTCAAGTGGAACGACAGGAATTGTCGTGGTTTGTCCCCACTGTGTCTCATCTCGATCCCCAAAAATCACACAAAGTAAGGTGTGTAGATATCTTATACATTAAAGTGACGAGATCACATAAACCTGCTACAAATATACCTGCAAGGATTGTGTTTTATCAAAAGGACATGGTACCACCCAAGAGGAATTGGGTATTGCACTGCCACCATGGATGGTGGCATGGTGACGCCATAAGTGGCATAAATGGTGTCATAGGCCGTGGCTCTCCAAGGAAGAGGGGGAGGCCACCTTAAGTTCGATACATACTTGTGTAAAGGAAGAAAACAAGTTTGGCACGACCTGATCTATTGATCAGTGATACTCAAATCCGTCTCATGAGAATATTTATGGATTGTGGTTATCATTGGGGGACGCCTCAAATGTTAGGACCAATCCTTAAAGTATAGAGATCTCTACAAACACATTACACTAGTGTACATGAGGACGTGGAATAATGAGTCTACTATCGAACCATACTTCATTGAAAAATGTCAATGTAGTAAACTGGCCAAATGGAAAGAAGCGATCCAGTATAAACAAAGAGATAGGTATTTGGGCAGGTGACGCCGACACCGCAAATATAAAACCTATCAAATATATCTTTGTTAGAATGCGTAATGAGAATAAGAGTATGTATACTCACCTTATGGCGCAAGGTCTCTCAAAAACGCACTGGAATCGACTACGAGGAGATATTCTCTCATAATGGACTATGAGGAGACAATCTCTCGTAATGGATGTCATTGCACTCCACTACCTTATCAGTTTGGTAGTTTCCGAAAAACTGAACATGCAGCTTATGAAAGTGGTCAAAACATATATCTCTATGGGGATCTAAATTAAGAGATATACATGAGGATCCTAAACGGACTTGATCCACCCAAATCAAGTGACTCTAGATCACATGAGTACGTTTGCAAAAGAAATTGAAACGTTCACTAAAGTGACTACTTGATTGGAAAGGGATTGATGAATTATGCCCTTGCGTTTTCATTATGGATATATATGAACTCTAAATGAAATAAGAGAAACTCAGTGTATTGTAAATCCTAAGTTGAGAATGAAAAAGATTTTGGGAATACATAGTCTTGAAATGGAACTCAAGGACTGTAATGATGGTGATCATCCATCAATCGGCTTAGGCACTCTAAAGAATAAAGTGAGGCCTACAGATATTCCCATGATCAGTCGAAGTCTTTACTCTAACAATAGATCCGTTTTTCATCTAATGGAAGATGACGAAGAAGTATTGGGAAATGAAATTCCTATACAAGTGCAATGACGCATGATTGTACTTAAACATAATATGTAAGACTCGACCTCTCATTCGATGTAAATTTGTAAAGCTATGTCTAGCTATGCGCCTACGCAACGCAAATCGTTCTTTCATTAAAGATATGAAAGATTTGGGCTTATTCAATCTCTACATAGAATGTGACATGATAAAGAAATTATCCACGTCATAGCTAACTATGCGTAAAGAAAAACGCATTAAAGGTGAGATAAGAAAATCTGTTATCACAGATCAATTTCAAATCTCTTAATGGTTCACTCATACTCTAGACGAAGTTATGACTATTTTGTTATATGAAGGTCATACCACGAGTGAACCTGATGTTCAATATGAACCTATGCATTCAGTTCATGAACAACCTTATCCTCAAGATCAAAGTAAATCAAGTTGGATCTGAGGACGATGTGGCAAGATTTAGTTACTAAATCATTGCTCAAAGTCATATTTGGAAAAACATGTGAAAATGCATAACTATGCTAATGTTACTGAAGCTCCCTTGATCAAATGAAAGAATCAGGGAGAATCCCATGATTAATGTAAAAATCAGGGGGAGGTGCAGACATCAGGGGGAGTCTAGCACATACATGTTGTTTTCAAATGTAATAGGTGCGTTGCGCTCTTTTTGTCCTTCGACCAAAGTTTTATTTTCTCCCATTGGGTTTTTGTTACTTGGCAAGGTTTTTAATGAGGCAACACCACATGCACCATTCAATCTCTGACTCGGCACAAGGGGGAGTGTTGAAGGAAAAACGTATTATGTGCCTTCGTCAATGTAACTGACGATAGATAATTATGTAGTCATTATTGTCATTAATGTATTTCCTATTACCGTTGTAATACTCACCCTATATAAAGGGGATTATCAATGAAATGAGTAGACCAATTCAGTATTTCCTACAACAAATGATGAAATATAGTTATATTTGTATATGAATGATTATATTTATGTTAATGGTTAGTATTATTTAAAATTAGTTAAATTATACATATTGTTCAAGGAAGGTTAACTCCGTAACTTCCGTGGTGTGTCTTGTCCTAATAAGACTTGTAGTCTAGATACTCTATTAGATAGGGAATCCCTGTTCGCCAGGGATACTTGATGTAATGCCTATATAAAGGCCTCCTTATCAATGAATAAACACAGAGAGATTTATCAATCTATTTCTCCTACAACACGTTATCAGCACGTTGCTCTAGCCTCCCGTCTGATAGCCCTAGAAACCCTAATTCCGAATTTTTTTTCGAAACCCTAACCTACCGTCGGCCGCCGACTCTTCTCTTCGGCACCGTCGGCCTCTTCTTAGCAGCATCTGCGCTGTTCGCTTGCCGCACTGTACCCTCGAGTACTGCTCCTCCTCTGCCTCTAGGCAGACAACCCGCTCGCCAGCAGCTCTCCCTTGCGTGCTACTTTTTGCACGCATCCGCCAGACGATCAAAATTGCTCGCAAGCCAAGCAAGCGATCCGCGAACCCTTATTCGTGGTTGAGAAGAAATCAAGAAAAATCGAAGAAAACAAGCTTCCCCAAGAGTCAAGTTTCGTTTGATCAAGCTTCTCTTGAAGAGGTAAATATTTTTATAAACGTTCCCGCTTATGAAAATTTCAATAGTTGGGTTTTGTTTTCTCTTCCGGGACCTTTCCGTGTCCCTGCTTCTTCATCCCGATTCTATCGCTTCTCGGGACGGCATACGGGGATTTAGTCACCCCGGTGCCAACGTTTATTGGGGTAACTGTGATGTTACCGGCCACCGTTATGCTTGTGACTGTGATGTCACTGTGAACCATAACGTATTATTCTTTTTTGGAAAGAAAACAAAGGGAAGATATCGATTGTGACTTGAAGTCACGTTAAGCATCGATTTATGTGACCATGATATATCTTGGCACTGTTCTAAAAGAACAATCAAACTTGATTAGTATTCAAACATACTAACGTCTCCCTGTTTGTGTTCTGTAGATGGCTGACACTCAGCGTCCAGAATTTGACATCTTGGATGTCCAAGGCAAGGAATACAAGAGGTGGGTCTCAGATGTTGAGAACACTTTCATTGGTAAAAGATTTACTGCCACCATCAACCCTCCTGAGGATGAAAGCTTACACGCTTCTCCTGAACAGAAAGCACAAGCCCTGATGTTTCTCAGGCGCCATATCCATCCAACGCTCAAGAAGCAATACCTGAGGAAAACTGATCCCAAAGAGCTATGGGATATCCTCAAGGACCGCTTCGACAATGTGCATGACGCACAACTCCCAGACCTCATGTCTGATTGGGAGCAAATCCGCTTACTGGATTTTGATTCCGTCCAGGAATATCATCAGACTATGCTAAACTTGCAATCTGATTTGAGCTTTTGTGGGGTCGAAAAGACCGATGATGATATGATGGAGAAGACTTTCACGACGTTCCCAGAATCTGCGTCCATGTTGTCGCATCAGTACCGCGATCTCCGCGAGAAAGGCACTATCAAAACCTTCAGCGATTTGATGAATGTCCTTCAAAGAAAGGAGAGGTACCATGAGTTGATTCTTACCACCAATAAGAGGCCTCGAGGACCGAAATTCATTGCGGAATCTCATCAAGCCCGTGGTAAAGCTTTTAAGCAGAAGCATCAACCTCATGAACGTCAAGCACCGCCACCACGTACGCCAAGAGCAATACGTGGCGGACGAGGAGGGAGAAGAGGCGTCGGCCGTGGCCGACCGCTTTCTTGGACAAGGGATGATGGCAGAGCCGCCGCTCCCAGAGGAAGGAACAGTTTTGGTTCCGGTCCCAGGCGTGGTGGCCATCCGCCGAACAATGCTTCGGCTCCTTGCTTCAAATGTGGTTCTATGAATCATCTCCAACGCGATTGCATAGCAAGCAGAGATATTCAAGCCGCTTACAAGAAACACAAACAATACATAGAACAAGAAGCACACTATGTAGGAGACTTTGAGGAAGAAGTATACGATGAGGAAAATACGAACTTCGCCATCGATGACTTCCAACCTACCAAGAAACGTAGGACTCAGGAGTATGATACTCCAGACTATGAATAAGTATTTGACTTAGGTCATGAGATACGTGTTCAAGTTTGATTTTGATTGTTATTTTGACAGAATAATCAATAAATCACGACTTTGTTCGATAAGTCGTTCTATTTAGAACAACCTTGATGTATTTTTGAGTTGTCATCAATAAAATCTATCTTATTCTACGAATGATTTGAGATTTTTACATCCCTGAAAGCAAAATTGGTTCAATGCGTCCAATTCTCAATGGCATAATCATTTTGAGTTCACCAAAATTCTGGTGATGTTAACTCATATCCGAAAAATCACAAAGACAAAAGGAGAGATCCGCGATACGCGATCCGAGATCCGCGATCCGCTATCCGCCAACTTGGTCGCGATCCGCCAGGACTCGCTCGCCATGGCTATTCGCCAACTAATCCGCGATCCGCGATCAGCGATCCGCCAACTTGGCTGCGATCCGCCATGCCTCGCTCGCCAAAGCCCATAAGCGCTTGGCCGCGACTCGCTAGGCCTCACTCGCCATGGCCAATCGCCAGCTTGGCTCAGCACCGAATCCGGTTTTTGAAACCAACAATCGATAGCCTATCAAACAAATGCAACTTTTGCATCAATGGCTCGGCAACGAAGTGTCTTCGGACTCGCCATGCTTCGGATTTAGCTCAACCGTCGCATCGCATTGCCTCAATGCCTGACCGACTCTCACCACTCGCCTTGCTTCGGCTCGGCCTCTGGGTCGCTTTGGCCTTACCACAGCTTCGGCTTTGGCTTGGCCCCGGCCTTTGCCTTGGCCTCGGTCTTGGCTCGGCCACGCCACCTACGACGGTGTCCGGTCTCAATCTCTGACCTAGGCTATGATTATCAATGGTGATACTCGGTGATTAAAATGCGGCTTATATCTTTCTCTCAAGTTTTGTCGTTGCCATGGCTATGTTATTGGCCTTAATGCACTTCATTTTGTGATGATATATTGTTTCAGTACACTTACTTTAAAGTGTTCGCCAAAGTCTAAAGTAGACTATTGATTCAATTTACATTGTTTTTGTAGATGTATCAAGGCGAGATTGAGTGTTTGTTGGATTGTGCAACAACTCACACGATTCTGAGGAATCGGCAATTGTTTTCGGATTTTACGCCAAGCGAATCGTCGTTATCTACGATGACAGGAACTGGACCCGTAATTAAGGGTCGTGGCACTGCTCAATTCTTACTGCCAAATGGCACTGAGATTCGGGTAGAGGACGCCCTATATGCGCCTAAGGCGCCAAGAACCTTGCTAGCTTTCAAGGATGTGCGTGACAATGACTATCACCTCAGCACTTATGTTGAAGATGGAACTGAATATCTGTTGATCACCTCCACTCAATCTATGCGCACTCGCATTGTGGAGAAGTGTAAGCGAGTTCGCAATGGCATGTATTTCACAACCATTCGAGCCAACGAATCTCATGTTGTTATATTATGTGATTCTGATGCTTATAAGCTTTGGCATGATAGACTCGGTCATCCGGGTCGTGATCTGATGATCCGTATTTTGAAATGCTCCCACGGTCATCCATTTTTCCGATCACAAAAGCACAGAGGGCGCCTCGGCCTCGGTTCGGCCGTGCCGTCGATGGCCGCCTCTCGCTTCCAAGGAGAGGTTCGGCCCCCTCCTGCTTCTCATGCTTCTGTAGCGATGTCTAATGCTCATCGTTCGTTTTGTAAAGCTTGTTCACTAGCAAAACTTCAAGCAAGACCATCTTTTGCTATTGATAATAAACAGAATATTCCGTTTCTACAACGAATACAAGGTGATATTTGTGGACCTATAACACCAGAATGCGGACCATTTCGATATTTCATGGTTCTGGTTGATGCATCAACGCGTTGGTCACACGTAGCGTTGTTGTCCACGAGGAATGCTGCATTCGCTAAACTCCTAGCTCAGATTATTAAGCTTCGGGCTCACCACCCGGACAATCCGATTAAGTCCATCAGACTGGATAATGCTGGAGAGTTTACCTCAAAGTGTTTTGATGACTATTGCATGTCAGTTGGGATTGAAGTTGAACATCCCGTACCCCACGTTCATTCTCAGAACGGTCTTGCAGAAGCCGCTATCAAGAGACTACAGCTTGTAGCTAGGTCTCTTGTCATGGCCACAAACTTGCCAGTTTCGGCATGGGGATATGCAATATTACATGCAGCTATGCTTATTCGTCTACGACCCACAGATAGCCAACCATTTAGTGCGTACCAGTTGGTAACTGGTTACGAGCCTGATATTTCGCATCTGCGTACTTTTGGTTGTGCCGTATATGTGCCTATCACGCCTCCACTGCGTACCAAGATGGGTCCACAACGACGATCAGCTATTTATGTTGGATATGAAGCACCAACTATTGTCCGCTATATAGAGCCTATGACAGGTGATCTGTTTACTGCAAGATTTGCAGATTGTCACTTTGATGAGACATCCTTCCCGCCGTTAGGGGGAGATGGGGCCGCATCCGTCCCAAATGAACGTCAGGAATTGACGTGGTTCTCTCCCACTATGTCTCATTATGATCCCCGTACGTCTCAGTGTGAGACTGAAATACAACGCATATTAGAACTACAAAAGGTGGCGGATACGATGCCCGACTCCTTTACTGATATTGCGAAAGTGACAAGATCAACCATACCTGCTGCGAATGTACCTGCAAGGCTTAACATTCCTCGCCATGCGCGAGCACGAGCCACCGGTCTCGGACCCGCAGCCCTAGGTGCCATCGGTAGCCTAGGCTCGGCACCTCCAAGTGGAGAGCCGGCGTCGACTTCGGATCCTCCTAGAAAGAGGGGGAGACCAATCGGTTCCAAAGACAATGTACCTAGAAAGAGGGCATGTGTCCAGGCACAAAGCGATCCGTTCATCATCGATACTGTGACGCCGTCACACGAGATTGTCTCCGACTATACCTATGTCCAAGAATCAACTCTGAATCATCTGGGGGACGCCTCAGACTCACTGTTGATGTTGGAGAACAAGGAAATCTCACTAAACTACTTATGCATGCACAATCTGATGGAAAGAAATTCCATGTATATCGATGATGCATTCGCTTACGCCGTTGCTCAAGAAATCATTGACGACGACGATATGGAACCCCGCACTGTTGATGAATGTCAACGTAGGGCGGATTGGCCGAAGTGGGAAGAAGCAATCCAGGCTGAACTAGACTCTCTAAAGAAAAGGCAAGTATTCGGACCGGTTGTGCCTATACCGCCGAACGTGAAGCCTGTTGGACATAAATGGGTCTTTGTCAGAAAGCGCAATGCGAATGGCGAAGTCCAGCGATATAAAGCTCGACTCGTGGCGCAAGGTTTTTCTCAACGCCCTGGAATTGATTATGAGGAGACGTATTCTCCTGTCATGGATACTATTACCTTCCGATACTTAATAAGTTTGGTAGTCTCAGAGAGACTCAATATGCAGCTTATGGATGTTGTAACTGCGTATCTTTATGGGGACCTAGATACGGAGATGTACATGAAAGTGCCAGAAGGACTTTCGTTACCCAAGTCAAGTGAGCAAAAACCACGAAGTTCATTTGCTATCAGGTTGAGACGATCTCTATATGGACTCCGACAATCTGGTAGGATGTGGTACACACGGTTAAGTGATTACTTGATTGGGAAAGGATACAAGAATGATGAGTTGTGCCCTTGTGTGTTCATAAAGAGAACAAGTTCAGGATTTGCCATTATAGCCGTCTATGTCGATGATATGAACATCATTGGAACTCTGAATGAGATCAATGAGACCGCTAGCTATTTGAAATCCGAATTCGAGATGAAAGATCTGGGAAGGACTCGGTTTTGCCTAGGCTTAGAACTAGAGCACCGAAGTGGTGGAATTTTTATACACCAGTCTGCATATGTCCGAAAGATGCTCAGGCGATTTAACATGGACAAAGTTATGCATCCTACAGGCACTCCCATGGTCGTTAGAAGTCTGGATATCAACAAAGATCCCTTTCGTCCGAAAGAAGATGACGAAGAGATCTTGGGAGCTGAATATCCATATCTTAGTGCGATTGGAGCTTTGTTATACTTAGCTCAGTGTACTAGACCAGACATCGCTTTCTCTGTGAACTTGTTAGCTAGATTTAGCTCTGCGCCAACACAACGTCATTGGGTTGGAATCAAGAACATCTTCCGATACCTTAAAGGAACCCTTGACATGGGCTTGTACTATCGATACACTCATCAGGATTCGACACATAGTCGATCTCTTGCATCTAACAGCACAAACCATGGCTCGGATTGCCATCCGCCAGCCATATCCGCCAGGACTGGCTTTGGTTCATCCATCCGCCATCTTGCAGACATATCCGCCAACTTATCCGGACCCGCGGATGCTAAGTCGTGGTCCCGATACGGCTTTGGCGATACCCCCTCCTACTCAGATACACCAAATGATGTGATGGTAGGATTTGCTGATGCTGGATATTTATCAGATCCACACAAAGGACGTTCCCAAACCGGTTATGTTTTTACCATTGGGAATACGGCGATATCTTGGAGATCAACCAAGCAAACCCTTGTTGCTACCTCCTCGAACCATGCTGAGATTATTGCACTACATGAAGCAGTCAAAGAATGTATTTGGCTTCGCTCAGTTATATCTCACATTCGAGAGTCTAGTGGACTTGAGTCTACTACGATGGGACCAACTTGCATATTTGAAGATAATGCAGCATGCATTGAGCAGATGAAGTTGGGATACATTAAGGGTGACAATACTAAACACATTTCGCCTAAGTTCTTCTACAATCAGCAGCAGCAAGAGACTTTGAATATCCAGGTGAAGCAAGTCAGCTCAGAAGAAAATGCAGCGGATCTGTTCACCAAGTCTCTACCCAAATCTACATTTATGAAGCATGTAAAGCGCATTGGAATGTGTCGCTTATCCGAACTCAAAGACTGATTGACTATCAGGGGGAGTTCTCATCTAGACTTCAGGGGGAGCCTAGTTATGCATGTCTCACATACTTGTAGTTGGTGCGTTGTACTCTTTTTCCTTAGACCATGCTTTTATTTTTGCCCAAGAGGTTTTTGTTTGCTGGCAAAGGTTTTAACGAGGCAACGGTTCATGCACCATTGAGGACGCGACACAAGGGGGAGTGTTCAAGGAAGGTTAACTCCGTAACTTCCGTGGTGTGTCTTGTCCTAATAAGACTTGTAGTCTAGATACTCTATTAGATAGGGAATCCCTGTTCGCCAGGGATACTTGATGTAATGCCTATATAAAGGCCTCCTTATCAATGAATAAACACAGAGAGATTTATCAATCTATTTCTCCTACAACACATATTAATTTGTTAGTATGTTTTAAAATATGTTAGAATTATTGGTTATTATATTAATTAGAATTTGTTATTTAATGTAATATAATTTAATATTAATTAATGTATTAATTTATTTGTTTCCAGATGGCCGATGCATTTAGACAGCTATTCGGAGGCCGTCGTTCCAGATCTAGGGGTTCTCGAAGTTCTGGCGGATCCGGAGACTCTGAGAGGACCCCTAGCCAGCCTGAGAGGACCACCAGCCAGCCTCAGAGGATCTATTCATCCCAGCCGCGGAGGAGTGTGAGCAACCGGCACCAGACCCTTTTATCAGCGGGGCGGCCGTTGAGCAGTTCATGTCCCCCTCTCCGGCCAGATCCTCCGAGATGTAGTACGCAGCTATTTCAGGACGACATAGCTCCAGACGTTCATCAGGTCCGTATGCCTGAGGTTCATCGGGAGCCGATGACGAGTCCTGCGCCGTCTGCTGCTGATAATTACGATTACATTGTGAATGGTTGTAATTGTGGACAAATTAAACAATTGCCAATGCCTGAACAAATTAAATAATTAATGAAAAACGTGTTTCTTGTTGGATTGTCATTGTGAATTGCAGGTTGCTTAGAATGGTAATTTAGAAATTAATTTAATTTTTTTTCCCCAAAATGTAAGAACAGCCGACGATATTGACATTATTTCGTCGGCTATAGTAGTGATAGCCGACGATTTTTACCAAATTTCGTCGGCTATAACTGTTATAACCGACGAAAATGACATTATTTCGTCGGTGGTCTATGTTAAATAGTGACGGTTTCGTCTGCTATAACTAATTAATGCCTCTTAAAATATTAATATATTTCGACGAAATCTTCATGTCGTCGGCTATATTTCAGAACAAATAACCGATGAAAGAGAAGAGATCGTCGGCTATATTTTACGATATCGTCGGCCATATGTGAAAATATCCGACGAATTTCGTCGGGCATTATGCCAAGGTTTGGTCGACGAAATGTATTTTCGTCGGTGATAATGGCCGACGATTTCGTTATTTCGTCGGGCATATTTGAAAATGGCCGATGATTTCGTTATTGTCGTCGGGTTTCGTTATTACCGACGCCGGTTTATCGACGAATAATACCCGACGAAAGTTTCGTCGGTAGAAGGAATACCCGACGAAAATTTTGAATAGTAGACGAAATTTTTTTCGTCGGCTATTCTGTCCGATCTGGTAGTGCATCGCGCGTGCAGAAATGCTAGTTTTTTTTAAAGAGGATTTCTACTTAATTAAATTATGCTCATTGATATATTGTCCATGAACCCATGTTCTGTTTACAAATCATTGTTACTTGTAGCAATTGTTCTGTTTACAAATCATTGTTACTTGTAGCAATAGTAGTTGCACGATCGTATAAAAAGAAGTTGCATAATCTTTCTTAGTAGAGATTATTAAAATAAATATGAAATAAAGAAGTGGCAAATGGGTGAAAAAAGTTTAAAGTTGAAAAAAAATCATGTAGGGTAAACAAAGTATTATTGAAAGCGGGTAATTTAGGTATTGAAATGGGTGAACAAAGTAAATTTAAAAGAAAAATAAATAAAATTGGGTGTAAAGAGAATGTGGGGTGAACAAAGTAGACCGTGGGATGACAATAGCCGCACCCATATATAAATTTTGCACTTTACATGTTATTTGTTGTGATAGAATGGATAAGATTATGATTTTTGATTTACATAAAACCGTACTATTTATTTACATAAGACCATCTCAGGACTAGACTTGGGAACTGACAGTCATAACATTAGATTTTTGATTATGCAAGATATTAAAGCAGTGGTTAGTCATAGACTCGTAGTCTGCTTCAAACAGAGAAACTAGTGATCAGTCTTCATTAGTTTTAGTTTTTCTATAAGTGTTATGTGAAGATGTGTAGGTCCTCTTTTACCACAATTGCGTGCTTGGCGTGAAAGAGATTAGATGCATTTAGGATTATAGAAGGCAAGTTATTTAAACTCATGTACCAGAGTGTCTTTTTCAGATTAGTTACTGTATTGTTGAGCAAAAATTATATTTAATATACTCAGACATAATTTCAGCATATCTCATTATTTTGAAATAAGACTTTTATTATATTAATTTCAACCCATTTAAGGCAAAATGTACCTTTTAATTACAGCTCCTATATTTTAAGGAAAAAACATTTTGATTCCAAATATGAAGAAAATAACACGTGTAGGGTGTGTGTGTATATTTGTTTTTGCGGCTGCACCCGGCAGTGTGAATGGGCTGCCTACGTACCCTGGGAGAGGGATCAAGCCACTCGTAGTTCAACAGCTCCAATGAATGAATGTGTCACTGGACGGTTTTAGCTTTTGGATAAGAGTAGTGTTTAAGCTACTTTTGTGAATAGAATTTAACAGGCCAAAAGTTCAGGTGAATTTTTGCTGTGGTGTCAGAGATTCTGTTTGGATTTGTGGTTGCGTCTAGATTTAATTCCAGACTGCCTACATACCCTGTGAGGGATCAAACCACTGTAGTTTAATAGTTTTTATTTTTCTTGGTTTTGTACTAATTTTATAACGGGTATAATATTTATGAACCCATTAAATAAACACATTTTTTTTAATCCGCCGCCGGTTTGATATGGACACCCAAATGTGGAACTTCGACGTAGACCATGCTTCTGTCGTACTTTACTTGTTGATAAGTAGGGGTGGGCATTTGGTCCCGAAATTCCGATCCCGTCCGGGACGAGACGAGATTCATGTTTGAAAAATACAGATCCCGTCCCGTCCTGTCCCGTCCCGTTTAAAATCTCACGGGATGGGACCGTGGATTAGCATCCTGAATCCCGTCCCGTCCCGTCCCGGGTAAAATATAAAGGTAAATATAAATATATATATATATATATATATATATATATATATTTTCAGTTCATCTCAGCCGTTGAAATCATAAAAAGTTAAAATTTAAAAAACTCAAACCGTTGGATCGCCTCTCAGTCTCTCACGATCTCATAGTCTCACTGTCACATTCTCACAAAGTCTCAATCTGGTAAATCGCCTCTCATGATCTCTCACTCTCAGCCGCACCGGCTCATCCGCCGCCAGCACGTGCCGCTCCTCCGAGAACACCCCCGCTCATGGTCGGTCCTTCCCCTCCTCTCCTACCTCGAGGTCCGCGACCTTCCTTCTGATCCCCTCCTCGACCGCCTTCTTCCTCACTTCCTCCGAGAACACCCCCACGGCCCCGCTCGCGGTCGCTCCTTCCCCTCCTCTCCCACCTCAAGGTCCGTGACTCCGCTCCTTCCGATCCCCTCCTCGACCGCTTCCTTTCTCACTTCCTCCGAGAACACCCCCACCGCACTGTCGCTCCTTCCCCTCCTCTCCGAGAACACCCCCACCTCGAGCTGGGCCTCTTCTTGAGAATTCACTCAATTAATTTCTTTAGGTGATTAAATTCAAATTGTTTGAATTTCGGAATGTGATGCATTTGTGTGTGATGCTTTTGTGTGGATATAATGCTGATTTGAAAGTTACATTTGAAATTGCAGACATCACCTTCCAATTGATGGCTAGAGGGAAGAAGCTTATTCCTCGGCGAAATGAAGAAGCTACCGGCCTTGAAGATTCAAACGACACCTTCTCAGCAATATCACCTCCTCAGCCCTCTGAGCCCCTTCAAATTGAGGAGGCAGTGCAAGAAGCTCCTTCAACCCAACAAAGTGAGCAAAGTCAGCAAACTCCTTTGAGCCAGCAAACTCCTTCGACCGAACAAACTCCAGGTGATTCTAATACTTTGATGAAACGTAGTAGCTTTGTTTGGGATCACTTTAAAGAATATAAGAAAATTATAAAGAGTAAGGATGCGGAGGGGAACCCAATAAACATTGAGCAACGTCGAGCCCACTGTATCCATTGTCCTAGAGGGAAAATTGGAGATTTTAATGTGGAGAATAATAGTGGGACTTCGGGGATGATTAGACATATATCAACCAGTTTTGTAGGTATTTTCCAGCAAGACTTAATAAGAATCAGAAAGTTCTTACTAGTGATAAGTCTAGTTCAAACAGCCTAACTGCAGTAGGTTACAATGATGATGACTATGTTGTGGCTACAATAGAAATGATTATCATAGATGAGTTGCCTTTTAGCTTTGTTGAGTAGACATGATTTAAGAGGTTTTGTGCTAGAGTGTGTCCTCTGTATAATCCTTTACCATCTCGTAGGAAGTTGGTTACACGTTTTCACAAGTTGTATGATGTTGGTAAAAAAGAGTTAAAGAAAACTTTGAAGGGTTATAGGGTCAGTCTCACTACCGACACTTGGACTAGTGTGCAAAATATCAACTATATGGTACTTACTGCTCACTTTATTGATCAAGATTGGAAAATGCACAAGATGATTTTAAACTTCTGTGTTATCCAAAATCATCAAGGGGCAACCATCGGTCGGCTTATAGAGTCGTGTTTACTACAGTGGGAGATTGAGAAAATTTTAACAATTACTATGGACAATGCTACTGCCAATAAGTCAGCTATAGAGTGGCTGAAAGCGAAGATGAATGATTCTGATTTTTACAAGTCTGTTTTGGGATGTAAGTACATGCATGTGAGATGCACATCACACACATGCAATTTGGTTGTACGACATGGCTTGAAGAAGCTGCAAAAGAGTGTTTTAGCCATTAGGAATGCTGTCAAGTATGTTAGGTCTTCCCCTAATCGACTTGAAAGTTTTTGGAGAGCCGTGGCAGCTGAAAAGCTTGGGAGTACTGGGCTGGTTTGTCTAGATGTCCCGACAAGATGAAATTCGACTTATCTTATGTTGGAGGTAGCCATCAAGTTCAAGAAAGCTTTTGCTAGGATGTTAGAAGATGATGATCAGCTTTATGTGAATTATTTCAAGGAACCAGAAGAGGAGATTGATGAGGACGGCTTTATCATTGTTCCAGGAGGTGCACTTAATCGAAAAGATAGAGTTGGACCTCCTGGAAAAGAAGATTGGGAAAAGGCTGCTGCATTTGTTGAGCTGCTAGGTGTGTTTTATGATATTACTCTACGAGTTAGTACAAGCTTGACTCCGACTGTCCATACAACATTCCATGATGTTGTTTTAATGGAGAATAACATCAATAGCCTCTTCATTGAGCCTGAAATGGCAACGGGATCTGAAATAGAGAAGACATTAACTGAAATGGCTGCAAATATGAGGTCTAAGTTCTTAAAATACTTTGGTAGCTTTATAGATATTAATCACTTGATTATTGTCGGACTTGTACTCGATGCAAGATTCAAGCTCAAGAATTACACACATTGTTTGAGGGAGGAAGGAATGGATGAAGACCTTGTGGAATACAGAACCACTGAAATCAAATCTCTATTGGTGGCACTCTACAATGAGGTACAACTCTTAGATCTCTATATATTGATTATATACTTGATCCATGGTTATGAAGTGCCCTAAATAGTTATGTTCTTATGTTCTTAGGAAGTTAATTCTCATGTTCTTATGCTTGGCAAGATGTGTACTAACGGTTCAATCTCTTCTAAGTGTTCATAATTCTCTGTCTTTCTTTCTTAATTTTCAGTATGCACCACATGTCGATGGTGGAAGACATATCCGCAAACTAGGAAGTCCTACAAGTTCAAGTAGCACAATCACTACTTCAACCAATCCTAAAAGAGGTGTGAGGGGTAGGATGTTGAACAATTGGAGAAGTATAGTCCAAGAGACTGATGAGGCAGTGTTAACTCATGAAGTAGATCAATATTTGAATGCTCCTCTTGAACCTATTGATGTGAAAGATGATAATTTTGACATACTGTGTTGGTGGAAGATTAATGGCCCTAAGTATCCTATTATGGCAACAATAGCAAGAGATGTACTTGCCATTCAAACATCGACAGTTGCATCAGAGTCATGTTTTAGCACCGGAGGTAGAGTGATTTCTTCATTTAGGAGTTCATTGACTCCTAAATCAATGGAGGCTTTAGTTTGCATGCAAAATTGATTGTTGGGAGATGACATTGCTAAAGTTAAAGTTGAAGATGAGCAACCTTCGATTGCGAACACAATGTTTTATGAAAAAGTTGAATTAGGTACAATATCAATTTGCTTCTCTTTCTTTCTTATTATGTGTTCTTTTTTCTAGTATTTTAACTACTTATACTTCTTGTGTTTGGTTTGTTGGTTAGATTATGAGAGCGCTGCTTCAGTGCCTGAAGTGTTCCAGTATTCCCAAAATCGAAGGGGAGGCCCAAGGGTGTGATGCATGTTGATTAGATCTTTGTGAGTTTGTTATACCTAGAGCTAATATTGCTGGACATTAAGTTTATTAGATCTTTGCATTGAATATTTGGTTTGATCTTTGCATTGGACATTTGCTTTGTGTTGGATGTTAAATTAATAAGTTGTTAACTTGTTATTGTTGTGTACTTGTGTTGGACATTTGGTTTGTAATGTAATTCAATATGTGTTTAGATTTGGTGATTATGTAATATATTGCTTGATTGGTCAATTTACAGCTTGTGTAAGCCTTCGATGTCTTCCAAAAGTGGCCTGGTGTAAAAATTGATGGCATGTTTCATGTTAGACTATTTTGTTGTCGTACTTATTTGTGCCATTTTGTTAGTTTGATTGTTTGAGTCATGGATGAGATGTTGCAAGAAAATGAGTATAATGAGAGTTGCATTTTTCATTTTTTCCTACAGGTTTGGAGAGATTGGTTATGTACTTATGTAGTTTGTTCATTTACTATGATGATTGAATGTTGATGACACTGCTAGCAACTTCTGTTTGCAATACAGGCATAATTTTGGGATTTATTTATATATTTATATTTCCATTGGTGTTTTTCAAAAAAAAAAAAAAGCCTTGGCGGGATCTCGTTTTGGTCTCGTCCCGTCCCAGTCTCGTCGGGATCCCGGGCCTCACTACCAGAAAAAAGGGTTTTCTCGACGAAAAAAAAAAGGCCGACGACTAAAAATTTTCGTCGGTAATTGTAAGGAATAGCCGATGATTTTATTTTTCGTCGGCAAAAAAAAAAATCGTCTGCCATAGTTTAACCATAGCCGACGAAACCTTTTTTCGTTGGTATTTTCAAAAAATCATCGGCTATATTCATATTTCAGCCGACGATTTGTATTTTCGTCGGCCTTTCTCCGAAACATTAGCCGACGAAAATTTTTAGAAGTATGGCCGACGAAGTTGACATTTTCGTCGGCTATAAGTCTATATATTTTCAGATCTGGGCAGCAGCTGCTCATTTCAAAAAAAAGGAGAAAAACGGGAGAAAGAGTGAAAAATCTGTGGGTATTGTTGAAATCCGTCCTCTCTTACATTATGGAGCTATATATAGGTACGTACATGGGTATATTTGTTGATTTTGAGTTTTAGTTGAGTTGATTTTGAGTTTTAGTGATTTTGATTTAGTAAGTGATTTTTTGTTTTGTTGTTGTTTTAGTGTTAGAATGTATGTATATATGTTGATTTTGAGTTTTAGTTGAGTTGATTTTAAGTTTTAGTGATTTTGATTTATTAAGTGATTTTTTGTTTAATTTGTTGTTGTTTTAGTGTTAGAATGTATGTATATATGTTGATTTTGAGTTTTAGTTGAGTTGATTTTGAGTTTTAGTTTAATTATGTGTTTTAATTTGATGTTATTTTAATTAGTGTTAATATATATATATATATATATGTGTTAATTAATAGTTGTTGATATATAGTGTAATTAATTAACTTAAATAATTGTTGATATATAGTGTAACTTAAATAATGGTTGTTAATTAATGGTATATATATATGAGTTGATGTTGATAATAATATATATTGTAATGTAATTAATTATTAAGGATTTATATATATATATATATATATATGGGTTAATTAATTTCTTATTAATTAAAGTTATACATATATATTATTATCAGGCTATATATGGATCTGGATAAGAGATCGAGTTGGATTTCGCTTCCAAGGCATGACCGACGATACACTAATCAAAATTATTTTCTTATTAATCAAAATTTGTGTGCCGAATGTTGCGGTTAACTGTGTTTTACTTCCGTTTTCCTATGGGTAGCCTGACGTTCGGTAAATATTTTGAGGAAAATTTTTATACGATTAGTTGCGTCTCATCGATTTGAAATTATTATATGTTGAAGGTCAGGCAAAAAAACGTCATTTAGACAGGCCAATTACCATTTCTAAGCGTTTAAAGGGTTGACTCACCCGGTTGACCGTCCCGATCGAGCCTTTAACGTTGTCAGATGTAGTTGGATTTTTTTTCATACATGTATTTAATCTTAACGGTGATATCTGACGGATGGAATAGATTTTCCAAACTTTTACATTCAAAATCGGAACATATGCACTAATGTTGTTTAACTTGTTTACTAAGTGTTTAAGTGAATGTATAGTTTCAATTAGTTACTATACGTACACTCTTCAAATGCAAATATGTCGTCAAATAAGATATGACCGAAATAATGAAATACGTCTACGGTAGAAAAATGACAAGGTTCTGATAAAATCTGTGTGCCGAATGTTGCGGTTAACTGTTTTTTACTTTCGTTTTCCTATGGGTAGCCTGACGTTTGTTAAATCAATTTTGTAAAATTTTTATACGATTAGTTGCATCTCATCGATTTGAAACTATTATCTGTTGAAGGTCAGACAAAAAAAAGTCATTTAGACAGGCCAATTACCATTTCTAAGCGTTTAAAGGGTTGACTCACCCGGTTGACCGTCCCGATCGAGCCTTTAACGTTGTCAGATGTAGTTGGATTTTTTTTCATACATGTATTTAATCGCAACGGTGATATCTGACGGTTGGAATAGATTTTCCAAACCTTTAGATTCAAAATCAGAACATATGCACTAATGTTCCTTAACTTGTTTACTAAGTGTTTAAGTGAATGTATAGTTTCAAATAGTTACTATACGTACACTCTTCAAATGCAAATATGTCGTCAAATAAGATATGACCGAAATAATGAAATACGTCTACGGTTGAAAAATGACAAGGTTCTGATAAAATCTGTGTGCCGAATGTTGCGGTTAACTGTTTTTTACTTTCGTTTTACTATGGGTAGCCTGACGTTTGTTAAATCAATTTTGTAAAATTTTTATACAATTAGTTGCATCTCATCGATTTGAAACTATTATCTGTTGAAGGTCAGACAAAAAAACGTCATTTAGACAGGCCAATTATCATTTCTAAGCGTTTAAAGGGTTGACTCACCCGGTTGACCGTCCCGATCGAGCCTTTAACGTTGTCAGATGTAGTTGGATTTTTTTTCATACATGTATTTAATCGTAACGGTGATATCTGACGGTTGGAATAGATTTTCCAAACTTTTATATTCAAAATCAGAACATATGCACTAATGTTCCTTAACTTGTTTACTAAGTGTTTAAGTGAATGTATAGTTTCAAATAGTTACTATACGTACACTCTTCAAATGCAAATATGTCGTCAAATAAGATATGACCGAAATAATGAAATACGTCTACGGTTGAAAAATGACAAGATTCCGACAAAATCTGTGTGCCGAATGTTGCTGTTAACTGTGTTTTACTTCCGTTTTCCTACGGGTAGCTTGACGTTCGGTAAATATTTTGAGGAAAATTTTTATACGATTAGTTGCGTCTCATCGATTTGAAACTATTATCTGTTGAAGGTCAGGCAAAAAACCGTCGTCTAACTAGACTAATTTCCGCTTTGAACAAGCGTTTAGAGGTTTGACACTGGTTTGACCAACAGTTTAGCCGACGAAATATTTGAATTCGTCGGCTAAACTCTTGCGATCCGCTTATTGTCCGCCGTTGGATGGCTCAGATCCAACGGCTGCTGATTTTCCAAAGTATAGCCGACGAAATATTTGAATTCGTCGGCTAAACTCTTGCGATCCGCGCCTTTTCATTGTCCGCCGTTGGATGACTCAGATCAGACGGCCGCTGATCTCCTAAAGTATAGCCGACGACATTCAAAGAATAGCCGACGACATTCAAAGTATAGCCGACGATGTTAAAGTTTTCGTCGGCTATAGTGAAGAATAGCCGACGAAATCTTTTTTAATCGTCGGCTATTCTTTCGGGTATAAAGCAGAAACTGTCGAACCCTAGCCGAATTTTTCCTCTCTTCCTCCTCCTTCTCCTGCTGCTGCTCCAATCTGCTGCTCTCCCGTTGGTTTCCGCCGCGCTGCTCCTCCTCCTCCTCAATTCGGCGGCTCCTCCTCCTCCTCCTCCTCCGATCCAAACTCTTCCTCAAATCCTCCTCCAAGCCGCGCCGGCCTCCCCCTCCTCCTCCTTCCCCTCCGCCTTCCCCTCCTCGTCCGACTTCCTTCCACTTGTCACATCCCGAACCCAATTTAACGGAATTATGAGTATTGGAATTTCGTACGCTTTACTTTAATTGTCACGCGATGTCGGAAGTATATTCGGAGGTTAAATTTGAAAAATGTTTTAAGTTTTAATGGGGGAAAAAATGACTTTGTGATCCTTCGTAATTTTTGAAAAGTTTTCTTCACGAAAGTTGTAGAGCGCGACGATACGAGTTCGTAGACACGTGGCATACGTGAAACGGGCATTGTGTGAAAAAGTTATGATCTGTTGAAATTATTTTACTGTTTCGGGAAAATAACTATAAAAAGGGGAAAGTTTTCCGAAAAAGAGAGAGTTTCCATTTCGGGCATTTACATTTTACTGTAGCGAATTACTGTAGCTATTTCCTGTTCCCCTTCTCTCTCCCCGATCCAGTTACTGTTCATTACGAACTTAGTCCCGATCTCCGTTGTCCGGCCACGGCGTCACGCGCGCCACCCAGCATCGTGCTCAGCTCCCTCTCCTCTTCCTTTCGAGCCAAGGATCGGCACCGGGAGAGCAAGGAGGAGGGAGCGGCGGCGACTCGAAGATCGGCCACCGTGAGTGGCGTCGCTGCAGGCGACGCCCGAGAGTGCGCCACCCACCGATCGGCAGGGTTTTCCCTGGCGGTCTGTTCTAGCGTGGTGGCGACGGCCACTTCAGGCCGAGGCGACCGGATCGAAGCCGAGAAAAATCGACCCCGATCGGGTCGATCCGACCCGTTTCCAGCGGCTTCGACCCTGCCCAGCACGCCTCGACCCGGCCCGACCCGGACCCAGCCCGGCCCAGTCAACGTTGACCAGGCCGTTGACCAGTTAACGTTGACCAGTCAACGTTGACCAGGCCGTTGAACAGTCAACGTTGACCAGACCGTTGACCAGACCGTTGACCAGTCAACGTTGACCAGACCGTTGACCAGTCAGCGTTGACCGATGACCGGCGTTGACCAACGTTGACCGATGACATGCGTTGACCGGCGTTGACCGATGATCGGATTTGACCTGATTCCGGAACTGCGGCGATTTGATCCGACGCGATCCTCCAGCGGTCCGGCTCGATCTCGAATGGATATTTACCATTTCTGGTAAATTAAGGTGAGTAAACCTCCTTGTATTATTTATTAATTATGAGTGTAAATGTTAGTATAATTATCGTTATTTTGAGAATGATTTATATGGAAAATTGGGTATTTAGCGAGTAGAATTTATTAACAAGATTAGCGATCAAGGAATTGATCGAACTTTGTTCCCAGTGGGTGGGTGTTGGCGGTTTGGGAGCAAAGACATTTTTATTTGGTTTTGGGTTAATTTCAGACCTGTTTCGAATTTTCCGAGGGAATTTTCGGGACGGATCCTCTCAATTGGTATCAGAGCATGATTCTTTGACCTGTGTGTTTTACTGTGTGTGTCATTGGGGAGATTTTATATACTTTAAATATGTGATGATGTTGTCTGGAACTCTTAAAGAGTTCTTATTTACATTTCCTTCAATATTTCTCTGGCCGAATTATTGATTGAGAATTTTAGACAGTGTTTTGTGTGTGAGTGTGAATTGTGATCAAGAACTTATGAGAGTTTATCATGGCCAGAGTAATGTAAACTGTTGTTTATCTTGGTTGAGCGATGAACCGACTTTGGGAACTTTAAATTTTCTTGACTTTTAAT
This sequence comes from Potentilla sterilis, assembly GCA_963682095.1. NCBI lineage: Eukaryota > Viridiplantae > Streptophyta > Magnoliopsida > Rosales > Rosaceae > Potentilla > Potentilla sterilis. The sequence goes on from OY821756.1 coordinate 32,555,926, forward strand.
TGCTATGAAGTATGAATAATTATATGCTCAATAAGTATGATTTGAGGAGTGTTTTATTGAAATGAAAAGCGATATGAGTAAAACAGAGATTCAGTTTTGGGGATTTTTATATATTTCTTGAATCATTTTGAGAATGATTTTTTTTATTATCAAAGATTGATGATTTCTTTTGAATATATTTTATTGGTTTACTGTTAAACTGATTTGATTGACAGTAATGCTGTCTTTATGGATTTTGATATCTCTTTGAGAAACAAGATTCCTATGAGATTTCATATTTTCGAAATATTTTGAGTATGTTAATCAGTAGACCGGAATGAAATTCCGGGGATTTTGTTTATTTTATTATTTATGAGTTTTCTGACATGCGAGACATGTCGATGGGATTTACGTATATCTGATTTGATTTGACGGCATGGTGATTTGCCGGGTATTTTTGATTTGACGGCATGGTGATTTGCCGGGTATTTCTGATTTGACGGCATGTTGATTTGCCGGGGATTCATGGTTTTATATGGAGGCTATTATATTGTTATGTTTTTATGAGCCTCAGATGGTTGTTGATTTATCAGGGGAAATGTATTTCGAGATTTGTTTTCACCACACGAAGGTCCACGTGATTATTATATTGATGCTAGCTAGCGGAGCCTCATCCCACGCGAGGTGACGACTTGACCGTATAGGTCAGATTCACGCTCGGTGGTCGACGCATGGTTGTATATATTGAGGCGATGACGTGTCTAGGTAGTAGACTTAGACACGGGGGGAGTCAATAGGACTCTCGGACCAGAGCCTGACGAGGCACACGAGGGTCCACGTTATTGTTATATTGATGCTAGCTAGCGGAGCCTCATCCCATGCGAGGTGACGACTTGACCATATAGGTCAGATTCACGCTCGATGGTCGACGTAGGGTGGTATATATTGAGGCGGTGACGTGTCTAGGTAGTAGACTTAGACACGGGGGGAGTAAATGTGAGATAAAGTGTCTCTAATCAGAAGAGTTTAAGTTTTGTATTTGTTTACATGAATAGTTATGAAGGTGCTAGACTAAGTTCGGTATAGTTTGGTTGGTATTGAATGATTGCGTTCTTATTCTTTGAGTTTGGTTCCGGTGGTTAACTATTGTTGTTGGACTTCTAATACATTATGTCAATGTTTTAATCAAGCTTAAGGGTGATTTAAAAATGTTTGGCTAATTTTGGTTACGGGTGAAATGGTTTTGAGGTTGATTATAATTATGGAAGTGTAAGTTTGTGAGATGTTTGTACCCCCGTTCTTGTTCTTGGCGGTTACGCAAATTTCAAGGATGAAATTTTATAAGGGGGGGAGAATTGTCACATCCCGAACCCAATTTAACGGAATTATGAGTATAGGAATTTCGTACGCTTTACTTTAATTGTCACGCGATGTCGGAAGTATATTCGGAGGTTAAATTTGAAAAATGTTTTAAGTTTTAATGGGGGAAAAGTTGACTTTGTGATCCTTCGTAATTTTTGAAAAGTTTTCTTCACGAAAGTTGTAGAGCGCGACGATACGAGTTCGTAGACACGTGGCATACGTGAAACGAGCATTGTGTGAAAAAGTTATGATCTGTTGAAATTATTTTACTGTTTCGGGAAAATAACTATAAAAAGGGGAAAGTTTTCCGAAAAAGAGAGAGTTTCCATTTCGGGCATTTACATTTTACTGTAGCGAATTACTGTAGCTATTTCCTGTTCCCCTTCTCTCTCCCCGATCCGGTTACTGTTCATTATGAACTTAGTCCCGATCTCCGTCGTCCGGCCACGGCGTCACGCGCGCCACCCAACATCGTTCTCAGCTCCCTCTCCTCTTCCTTTCGAGCCAAGGATCGGCACCGGGAGAGCACGGAGGAGGGAGCGGCGGCGACTCGAAGATCGGCGGCGCTGTAGGCGACGCCTGAGAGTGCGCCACCCACCGATCGGCAGGGTTTTCCCTGGCGGTCCGTTCTGGCGTGGTGGCGACGGCCACTTCAGGCAGAGGCGACCGGATCGAAGCCGAGAAAAATCGACCCCGATCGGGTCGATCCGACCCGTTTCCAGCGGCTTCGACCCGGCCCAGCACGCCTCGACCCGACCCGGCCCGGACCCAGCCCGGCCCAGTCAACATTGACCAGTCAACGTTGACCAGGCAACGTTGACCGATGACCGGCGTTGACCAACGTTGACCGATGACCGGCGTTGACCGATGACCGGATTTGACCCGATTCCGGAACTGCGGCGATTTGATCCGACGCGATCCTCCAGCAGTCCGGCTCGATCTCGAATGGATATTTACCATTTCTGGTAAATTAAGGTGAGTAACCTCCTTGTATTATTTATTAATTATGAGTGTAAATGTTAGTATAATTATCGTCATTTTGAGAATGATTTATATGGAAAATTGGGTATTTAGCGAGTAGAATTTATTAACAAGATTAGCGATCAAGGAATTGATCGAACTTTGTTCCCAGTGGGTGGGTGTTGGCGGTTTGGGAGCAAAGACATTTTTATTTGGTTTTGGGTTAATTTCAGACCTGTTTCGAATTTTCCGAGGGAATTTTCGGGACGGGTCCTCTCACCCCTCCTCCTCCGATCCGGTTAAATTTTTTTTTTCAATTTAGTTTAATTTTATAAATTGTTATATATTTAATTTTAATTATATAAATTGTTATATATTTGTTAATAAATTTAATTTTAACAATTTGTTATATATTTTATTTTAATTATATAAATTGTTATATAATAAATTGTTATATATTTGTTATATATTTAATTTTAATTATATAAATTGTTATATATTTGTTAATAAATTTAATTGTTATATATTTGTTATAATTTAGGTATAGAAATTGTTATATATTTAATTTTAATTATATAAATTGTTATATATTTTTGTTAATATATAAATGGTTATTTGTATTTATATATATGTTAATAATGAAATATAGTTATATTTGTATATAAATAGTTATATTTATGTTAATGGTTAGTATTATTTGAAATTAGTACAAATTTAAATATTAATTTGTTAGTATGTTTTGAAATATGTTAGTATTATTGGTTATTATATTAATTAGAATTTGTTATTTAATGTAATATAATTTAATATTAATTAATGTATTAATGTCTCAAGCTGCAGATGGCCGATGCATTCAGACAGTTGTTCGGAGGCCGTCGTTCCAGATCTAGGGGTTCTGGAAGTTCCGCCGGTTCCGCAGAGTCCGAAATGACCCTTAGCCAGCCTGAGAGGACCACCACCCAGCCGCGGAAGAGTGTGGATTCATCCCAGCCGCGGAGGCTTGTGGATTCATCCCAGCCACGGAGGAGTGTGAGTTCTCGGCACCAGACCCTTCTCTAGGCGGGGCGGCCGTCGAGCAGTTCACGTCCCCCTGTCGAGCCAGATGCTCCGAGGTTCAGTAGGCAGCTATTTCAGGACGAGATAGCTGTAGACGTTCCTCAGGTCCGTATGCCTGAGGTTCATCGGGAGCCGATGACGAGTCCGACGACGTCTGCTGCTGACTCGACTGAGGGGCCTACTCTCCCAAATCAGCTCTACCTCCCGTACAACATTCCTGCGATACCCGAGGTCGACTATCGAGGTGTGCCCATATGGCCTGATATGCCTCAGTACGTGAGTGCTGCGGAGGCATACCAGCAGCAGCAATTTGAGAACCCGGATCTCCTGATTTCGGCGAGGAGAAAAGGAAAGTCGACAGACGAGTCATCCAGTTCAGGTAACATTTGATTTTATTAATTAAATATTTTATTCAAATTAACGCACTAATATTTAATTTTATTAACCAATCGTCGTTTATGTGATAGGGACAGCCGCTAGCAGTTCAACGAGGAATACGAGAGGTGTCATATGTTTTGACACGCTCAGGAGAACTTTTGAGAGCAGCGGGAGGATCCGGATCAACGAACCTCCTAATCAGGAGGTTCAGGGGAAAAAACGCCGCGACTACACGGGTTGCGTGGGGGCACTGATTAGGGACATAATCCCTATGTTGTGGACGCGGTGGGCTGATGTGCCCGAAGAGATCAAGAGGGAGGTGAACAACGCTGCGTCGGTGAGTAATTTAAAAAATTTAATTTCTTTTACGTAATATTTAATAATTTTCGGTATTGTTATAATTGTAAAACTAATAAAATATTATCTTTCAGACATACTTCGAGATTGCAGAACATAAGCAGCATTGGGCGGACGCGATGCAGTCGTTGAGGTACGTTGGGAGTTCCTTATCTTATAATTCGAAATATTTTATGATATTAATAATATTTCTAATGCACTTTTGTTTTTTCCGTAGGTTCAAAGAGTGGAAGAACGAGCTCTGTTCCCACTTTAACCAATACGACAACCGTGGTCGTATGGGTACTCCCAGAGAGTTCATGTTTAGGGAGTACGAGTGGCGTTGGTTGAAGACAGTAGACTTCAACAACCCACTTATGCAGGTAAATACTAAACTTAACTATAAATGTTTATTTTGTTAAAATTTTAATTATTAGTTTAATTATTTTATAATTATTACACTAAAATTTTTTGATGCATTTTTCTAATATTTTATTATTTATTTGAAGCAGCGGTCTCGGGTAAACTCTGCGAACCGCCGCCGTAACACAACCCTCCATCATGGTGGTTCTAGGCCGTTTGCACAATATCAGGAGGAGGCGCTTAGAGATCATCCTGATAGCAATCCGTACGTGGAGACGTTCAAGATCGCTTATCCACAAGCGACAGAACAGCTCGTAAGTCGTTGATTACGATTTAAAAATTTTAATTATTAATTTTACTTAATTATATATTTGTTAGAATATTAATTATTTTTTTTTTCCCGTTCAATTAGGAGAGGGTGAGCCGGGCCGAAGAAGAGGTGTTCCAGCAAGTAGTTCGGGAGACACAACCGAACATCTCAGAGGTAGATCTGGAAGAAGCCCTGCGCCAGGTCGACCGATCGAATGTCCAAACGGCAGCGAGGATGTTCGACGCAGCCTTCCCACACCGGTCAAACCAATACTACTGCCGGGGTTTGAGAAGTTCTGGAATAGGGCTCCTGAAGACCACTAAGGGAGGTCAAAAGAAGGGAGGCGGGGACAGCCAACAGATGAGGGGGGAAGTGCAGAGATTGACCGCAAGATTGGAGGCCGTGTCCAAGAGATCACAGGCGCTACGCCGCAGAACACAGCAGTATCATTTGGATCTGGCCAGTTGGCATGCTGAATGCGACAGAGTTCGACAACACAACTACGCCGCCCAACAAAACTGGTGGTGTGCTATGTTCGCGGCACAACAACACGCCCTTGAACCCCCGCCCCCGTTTCAACAGTTAGTTGAACCTCCAATGCCTCAACCTCCCGATGATGACGAGCAGGATGCTTGATAGGAGCACAATGTGCGACGATATTATATGCTTATGCCCTCGTTTATGCTTTGTTTAACCCTTATTTGTCTAAGATTGAGTCATAATATAGTTTAGTGTTAATTTGGTAGAGTTTGGCGAAAAATGGTTAAGAATCCGAAAAATGACTAAGTATGAGAAATCTGGAAAATAGTGAAAAATGTGTCTTTTTCGTGATTTTGAGATGAGCAAAAGTGCGATCTATCCTTGTCCGAATTTAATGAAATTTGGTGTGCTTAATATTCATATACTGAGGAATGTTGTGTTAAAATTTCAGATCAATCGGAGTTCGGAAAGTCACCCAAAAGATGGCTGCAAAACAGCAGTTCGAGCAAACCAATCCAGGGACTTCCAGGATTTTCCTGGGACTTTGATCCAACTTCGAAAAATCATTCCCGACGATTCACAAGGAATTTGATCGAGATATTTTATGGGGAGATGGCTATATGTGTTTAGTTTATCTGAGACTTGGAATCGCATCAATTGGAGCTCCGAGAAGGGAGATATGTCGGATTTACTGGAGGTCATTCCAGCCGAGTTGCTGCCGGTCTTGTGTTCTTGCGGGTTTGGGGCATTTTTCCATGGATCAAGCTCACCAAATGGAGTTGTTAAGCCTACACAAGAAGTTCACGAAGATATGCAGTCCAATCCAAGGAAGAAAATCAGAAAAAGAAGTTTCCTAGAAGAACCAAGAAAAGAAGGAACCAAAACCTTGTTGCACAAGGATTACCTTTGCCGATTTGGACTAGGTTTTCTACCTAGGGTTTCTGCCGAATTTGCCTCTATATATAGCCATGTTTTCCTACAGAAAAATCATCTCATCTCAAGCATAAACATAAGGCCTAAACTCTACCAAAATTCACCAAAGATCCTAGACAAAAACCTTAACCGAAAACCACCTTCACCTCACCTCAACCAAGTTTCTGCTTTGCCGAACCTTGGATTTTCTACCTCCATAACCTACTGCCGACGTGACCTATTGCCGTGCAGCCTCACCCCAGCCTCCATACTTCGCCGGATCCACACGACGTGAAGCTCTCAAGGTGTCTTAAAGTGTGATCCACTCCCCTCTTTCGGTTTTGTAATTTTTGTTTAGTTATGTTTAGTTTTGTCTATGAAACACTCATGTATGTTTGGTGTTGGTTTATATGTCTATGTATGAATCAATTTTGGTTTTATGAATTGTATGTTAAAGATTTGTTTGAATCGATACTTAGATTTAAGTTTAGGTTTCGACAAGAACAATGATTTTGCATGCTAATTTGTAATATGTAACTTGTGGATTTCGTATGTATGGATAATTAGGGCAGTGGTATTAGAAGCATGTTTAGGATTTAAATTGGTTAGTAATCTAAGGGTGTGCCTTAAAAATCGAAGCATTAGTTGTGTTTAAAACATTTGTTGTTTAAAGCATGTGATGCGACCACAATGCGTGCACAATTTGTACCTGCAAAATAATCTCATACCAATAATACCCTTCTTGTGTCGATTGTAGTATTGACAAGTAGGGATCGTTCTATCCGGGGAAATCAAGGGCATTTAATTTCATAAAGCATCACATAATAATATGGGGGGATTGGAAATGGTATCTAATATCTACTGAAAATTACGAAAATAAAACCTAAATTCTTATATACAATTGATCAACATCTTCCACAAAGAGCACAAAACACAAAACTCTCTAAACATGTAACGAAATAAAATTAAGGAATAGGGGCAGCAAGTTCAAACTGAATTTTAGATCCTATTTAGTTCCAATCTAATTAGAGCCTCTGCGGTTATTCTAATCGTTTATAGACTTCTCAAGTATTTAGAATTAACTCTGCGTATAATCCTAAATTATGCTAATCGGTTTAAAGACACTCTGCGTAGAAATTAAACACGAAGAACACATAAGCACAAGAGTCAAATATTGGAGACATGTTAGCAAGTATGGCGTCACCTCATCTCACATCGACATGTAAATTTCCAGAATTACTCTAGCCCTTAGAAGTAATACAAGGTGAATCAACTTTATGTTTATAATCCACCTCATATTGCATTCGGCAAGTGAAACCAATACACAAGGAACAACATGATCAAGGCTGCCCTCATGCATCAATTTATATGCATATGAATTCAGAAAATAAACCAAACTTAACCAAAAATTCATGCAAATACCTACTGCCCATAAAACCTAAATTCAAGTTATCACATATATAGATCATAAATTAATCCAAGAGAAAACCAAATCACATAACAGAAATCCGGAAATCCAAAGAATAATTCATAAAACCGAAATTACAACCACGAATCCATACAAATTTCATAGACAAAATATTGTATTGATACAAAAGAATAAAAGCCATAGGAAAAGATAAAATCACACTTTGAGAAACCTTGAGTAGAGAATCGGCAAAGAGGATTAGTGGTGATGAACGGACTGATTTTTTTGGAAGAGTGGTGGAGATGGAATTAGCTTAGTTCTTTGTGGGGATTTTGTGGTGGAATCTCGGCAGAGGTTTGGCAGTTTAAAGTGAGGAAGAGAAGATCCTTTTTCTGAAAATATGGTGTGGTATTTATAGAGAGCAAGAGATGCTAGGGTTTCGGCAAAGGAATCCTTGAGATCCGAAAGTCCTTCTCCTATCTTCTTGTTCAGCAAGTCAATCATTCCTTCTAGGTTGTTGCCGAAATAACTCAAGGATAAATGCTGAATTGTTTTCAAAATATTCCTTAAATTATCCTTGATTTAATTCAGCAAAATTACCTTGAATGTAGAGAGAAAATCAGTCCACATTCGTCCTTAATTTTGTTTCCTTTCCAAGATTTGTTGCCGAATTAATCCATACAAAGCTCCACCTTTTCTTTCTTAATTCAGCCTTGTTTCCTTGTTGCTCTAGAACTCCTTTAAATGGCTGAATGCTTCCCTTATTTTGTTTGAAAACTTGCCATACAAATTTCGGCATCAATTCATGCATTCCTTTTTTGGTCGAAGCATTTAAATCTTTCCTTGTCCTTGTTGCATTTGAATTCTTTTCCTTTCCGATTTCTTCATTTAATTTGCTTCCAAAATTCTTCATTTATCTCCTCTTTAATTCCTGAAAATAATAGAGAAAAATATATTAATAAAAGAAGAGAAATTGTAGCACAATATCTTAAGAACAAGTCCTGATTCGATAAAGATTCCTGCTTTCATTAGGATTCTTCAAGAATTGCACACTTTTCACGTTTTAAGCTCTTTTCATCAACAACTCTGCCAAAGACTCTATACTTAACTAAATGACTCTATATTACAATAATAAGGGTTAAGCAATTGCATAAATGGGGATAAAACACATTAAGAATGTCGCATATTATGCTCTTATCAGCATGTAAATCTAGATGTTAGGTTTCATCTAACCCGAGTTATAATAAATAAAGCTATATGCCTGACGGTTGTTTTGATTTGTTGTGCTCACTTAGGGTAATACCTTAGCTAAAACTTGCATGTTAAATAAGATGATTGACAACCTTGCTTGTTTACATGTTTTCGATTTTAGACTCTGGTGCTTAAATGTTAAAACGCTTAAAACCGGATTAGCATAAACTTTAGGATCGAAGGCGAATAGCATGATCTTAAAACATTAGATGTCTTACAATTGGTTAAAAGGCTAATCGCTCTAATTGTGGTCGAAACTAATTTGAGTCTTGAACATGCTGAATACTTGTCTCTTACCTTCTTGCATGCGAATCTACTTGTTAAAGAGTCTTGGTGCTAAATGTTTTGTGAGAGATGATGATCACTTGTATATAGTAGTTTAGGTTTATTTTCGTGTTCTTAGTGTTAGTGGCAGCTTTGCTGCCGATCCATATAAATCCCCCCATTGTGACGTTTTGTGTATATATATTTGTGTAAATATTTGTATTAACATTCTCATATTTCAGGTACCCTTAATCCCCGGCTAGAACGATCCCTACTTACTCATACTACTAACGATATTTTGTAGGGTTTATTATTTGTGTGAGCCTCGCGGCTCACATCAATGCTGGGGATGACGTGGTGGACTTTAGTGCTTTAGGTGATGATTATGGTTATATTTAATGTATATTGGAACAAATTAAATAATAAATCATTTAGACGTGTTTCTTGTTGGTGCAATTGCATGGATTGTCTTTGTGATTTGCAGGTTGCTTGGAATGGTAATTTAGAAATTAATTTAATTTTTTTTCCCCCAAATGTAAGAATAGCCGACGATATTGGCATTATTTCGTCGGCTATAAGTGCTATAGCCGACGTTTTTTACCAAATTTCGTCGGCTATAACTTTGATAGCCGACGAAAATGACATTATTTCGTCGGCTATAAATAATTAATGCCTATTAAAATATTAATATATTCCGACGAAATAACCGACGAAATAGATGGAATCGTCGGCTATATTTCAGAACAAATAGCCGACGAATTTCGTCGGCTATAGTTACGATATCGTCGGCCATGCTCGAGCATAGCCGACGAATTTCGTCGGATATTTTGCCTAGGTTTGGTCGACAAAATTAATTTTCATCGGCACTGTCGTCGGCTATTCTCGGGTATAGCCGACGATTTCGTTATTTTCATCGGCTATTGGTATTACCGACGCTGTTTTCCCGACGACGTATAGCCGACGAAAATTTCGTCTGCAGAATGAATAGCCGACGAAAATTCGGCATAGTCGACGAAATTTTTTTCGTCGGCTATGCCCTCGGATTTGGTAGTGCCTGGCGGGATCACTTTTAAAAAAGTGTAATCCCGTCCCGTCCCGTTTAAAAACTCAAGGGATAGGACCGGGATCAAGTGAATCCCGGCCCGTACCGTCCCATGCCCACCCCAATGATAAGTACTGTGACTGAGCCTGTGGGCTTGTAACCTGTCGGTGGCCCAATAAAACCCAAAACTTGATCTGCCACACTTTGAAACAACGTTGCCTAGTGATTGAAGTGTCTTCAATGTTTGACCCCCGAAAGCTTCTGCGTGAGAAATCATATCGATAAGCTCATGATCTTCCAGGCTTTTATCTCTATTATGATCATCACCTCCAGGAAGAGATCGAGTTGTAGTGGAGATCAAATACGCAAGCCCTATTTCCAGATGGAGCACTTCTTTCTCATTTCTGCATCTCTCGACTTCTGGGTATGAAAGCTTGGCCTTGGCATCTTTAATTCCAATTGGGTCTTCTCTTCTTGCATAGAATTTGACCCTTGACCTCTCTTATTTTCAGCCGCCGAAGACACGAGTTTTGATCTTCTGTCTCTGTCGTTTTCAGCTGGGACTAAGCGTTGTGTTACTATGAGTTTGGTGAGCACTGCAGCGATAATTACTACCATATATGTTGTCTTGCGGTTAATATTTGATTGATTAAATTTTTTTTTTTTTTTTGTTATTTATGTTTAGCCACCACAATCTGGACGTGTCCTTTAGTAGGTATGTTGCCTATCACATGGTTTAATCAACTATTCCCATCTCTGATTTCAACTCCATCGCTTAGACTTTTATTTGATTGCCACACCAATTCAACCCTTAAGCATCTAGGCATTAGTTTTGTTTTTTTGCCATGCAAGTCCACTTTAATTAAGCTTATTGGTATTGCTGCCATTGAAACTTTTGTAGAAGCTATATATGTCTTGATTAATGTGTGCTTTACAAACACCGACAGGTCGATGAGACTTCTGCATATTAAAATCTTGCATTTAGTTCCAGGTCTTGTATACAGGACTTTACCATATCGTCGTCAAGGTTTCACATTCAACCTTGCATTTCTTGCTTTCTTTATTTTTAAATTCATGGACAGTCCCTTTTGCTGCACTTTGATGATTCTAATTGTTTGCGCAGGTCCTGGTTACTGCATGGCGAGTTGGAACAGGTTACAAGCACAGTCATTTGTTTGAACACTTTTGCAGCAACTCGTGATTCCGATAATATCTGCGGCACGAATTCCTTGCTTTTTGACTTCTGCAGATGTAGGAGACATTGAAACACTCTTTGTAGCGGTGAACAATTTCTTCTCTTTTTAATGTGGTTTTGTGACCTCGTAGGTGCTTGCAAACTAGCACGTCGGCACTCCACGAAAGGCAGAAACATTGCATATTTAGTGAGCTGTTGTGACCATATCGCATGGGTACCAGATTTCACCATCTCTGCTGTTGACTTGAGCTTTTCTTTGGTGCATGGCTGATGTATTTGCAAGTTTGGTGCCGTAACAATGCGTGAAATGTAGAGCAGCTTCTTTATTGTCGTGAACTCAAACAAGTGTGACAGAGCCTTTTAAGACGCACCATACTTTGAGAATAGGCCGAAACGGTTAAGACACAAGTCTGAGACCCAAAATAAAGAGACGCAAGTGAGCCTCTTCTCTTCCTCATCTTTTCCATCCACACTTTGCTAAACACTCCTTTTTCGTATCCTTGTCTCTTTGTCATATATGCTCTGGTTTTATTTTATTATTTTTGGAAAGTATTTTGATGTTTTCGGTTTCATTTGGTGGGTGATGGTAAAGAATTGGAAGAAGATTTGTTTTTGGTGTTGAATAAGAGAAAGGTGTAGAGCCAAGCTTTTAATTTTTGAAGCGTGAACTGCACTCATGGAGACATCAGCAATGTTAAATGAAGAATAAGATAGACCATAAAGTAATGATGCAAAATACTTGACTTTGGAGCCTCCGCGTCGTCTGATGATAATCTCCAAGTAACTATCAATCTCTCCTCTCTTGTTGTTTTCTTTCCCACTCCTTTGGTGCAGAATTTTAGACTCTGCCTCTTCTCACCATTTCCTCTCTTTTCTTTTCTCTACCCTTTTGCAGGCTAATACTCTATATTTGAAAGTCGCCGAACCAGATATGGGTGAATTTGAACTTTGAATTGTGATTGAGATGATGAAGATAAGCTGTGATAGGAGCACAAAGTGTTACGATATTAATATGTTTATGCTCTCGTTTATGCTTTGTTTAGTCCCTATTTACCTAAAATCGAGTCATAATATAGATTAGTAAATATTTGGTAGAGTTTGACAAAAACATGCTTAAAAGCTGGAAATTTACAGAAAATTAACAAAGTGTTGAAAACCGAAGTCATTATATGTTTCGTTGATTCTGTAAAGTTTCCATTTTGCTTTTGATGAGTTTTCTTCTCTTATCAGCAGTGCGTACATATATGATCGAGAAATGAAAAGAGTTTGAGTGATTGGAGCTAAAGAAGAAGACGGAAATTGCCTCGCAAATTTGGATACAATAGGTTCTAGGAATTTCCTAGGCACATCACTCAATTTTTCGATTTTCCCTAGAACAGCTCATTTGGAACTAGAAGACGTGCCATATATTCCTAGAAAGATTTTTGAGTCTAGTTTCCATAGAAATTGAAATCGCATTAATACCTATTTTCTAGAGAAAGTTATGCTCGATTGAAGACACGAAGGTCAAATCTGCCGAGAAGAAACAAGATTACAACTTAGTCTCTCCGGATGCCAACTTGCAGCCTCTACCGCATCGCAGCGCGCGCAGCCTGATACCCATACCGCCGAGACGTATTTGACACGGGCATGGCGTGTCCAGTCCGTATCCTAGAAGAAACCAGACGTATGCGGAGGCGTATCCATCACGTATCCGACGAGGCTCAACCCATGTCAGGACGTATCAGATACAGGCATCTCGTATCCGATACTGGCACTCACCACGCACATGTCCAAGCTCGCCTGCATGCACCTTCCTGCTTACCGTTGAGCTGCGCCCACGCCCATGTGTCATTCTTAGCCTCACCAGCCTTGCGCATGTGCATGCCAGCTTGCGCGCCAGCCTTGAGGATGCTGCCGAGAAGAAGCCAGCGCGCATGCGCCCTTGCACCGAGAGCAAGCATTCCTGCCGAGAAGAGCTTCTAGGTTATTTCCAAGCCATTCCTTGCCCTTCTTCATGGCTGCAAGTGGCTGCAATCAATCCTTGGAAGATACAAGGAAGAGTTGCAGACATGTGAAGACCAAGAAATAGTCAAAGAAACCACAAGCAAACCATGAAGAACAAAAAATCCTATCGGAGGAAGCAAACTCGGGTGAGCAAGGAAATGCAGCAATCGGACTTTGGACTTTAAATTCATTAAGCAAGTGACTGCCGATCTATTAGAGGAGCCCATAACGCAATTCAGCCAGTCCAATAAGAAAATATACGGAAGTTTCTCTAAGGAAAGAGGAGTGCACGACAAGAAACCTAAACCAACTCGGTTTAGGTTTTGCACTTCCTTTTTCTATCCGGTTTTTCCCTAGCTTTTTCCTATAAATGGAGGCCAATCCCTGCATAAAAACTAGTCACATTCTAAAGTAAAAATTCTAGCCAAAACTCTATGATGAGTGCCTAAACACACACACAGTAATAACGCTACAAAATATCGTTAGTAGTATAAGCAATTAGGGATCGTTCTAAGCCGGAGATTAAGGGTACCTGAAATATGAGAATGTTAGAACAAAAAAATACACACATATACATGAAATCGTCACTTATTGGGGGAGAGATAGGATCGGCAGCCATAGGGCTGCCCTAAGCTAGATACGAAATAAACTGCAGGAATTTAAACTCTAAACTATTATATACAAGTTTGGTCGACATCTTTCACAGAAAACACTCATCAAAAACTATCAAAACACATAGAAAATCACAAGTAAGACTCACATCAAGCATGCAACAAAATATTCTACACTCGATTTAGTTCTGACCTAATTAGCTCCTACAAGGTTTCACTAATCGATTTTAGACTTCTCAAGCACTTTAAGGTTTTCTATTAAAGCCTAACCCTAAAGATTTATACTAGGCAAATTCGAGAACACTTACAAAGTCGAAAACAAACATGCCAAGTAATTAAGTTCAAAGTCATTTTAGTCGGAGACAAGTTAACAAGCAAGGGTGTCATTCTTCTTATTACCAAGTAAGTTCTTTTATACCACTCGAACCTTTAAAATAACTCAAACTAAAACAATGACACATTCGAATTAACCTAAATTATTTTTGTTAAGTGAGATCGATACCCTACACACTGCAGTTGCATAGATTACAAATCTTTAAGGCACACGGATTTTAAAGAACAAACCAAGTCAAGAAAAGAATCAAATTGTGAACATGCTTCCCTAAGACTAACCTACAATTTCTACAAATTACGTTTACATGTTATCTTTTTAAGATCAACAAATCTCGACACTTAGAATTAACAAATAAAACCAAGATACGAAATTTTACTTTCATATTAAGCATGCAAAACCAAACAAACAAATTGTTCTTACATAGACATAAAAACAAATACCAAAAGAACATACAAACTACATAGACATAGTGTAGTAAAATGATAAAATTACAAGCCGAAGGGAGTAGATCACACATTTAGACACCTTAAGGCAGCAGCTCGGTTGATCTTGATAAAAGATGATGATGGTTCGACAGGAATTTTATGGGTGGTGGTGATGGTGTTTCGGCAAGAATTTTATCTAAGACTTAAGGTAGAAAATTTGGTAGAGTTTTGGACTTGTGTTTTGGCTTAAGATATGATAACTTTTCTGTGGAAAAATTGGCTATATATATGGGTCAGACCTAGGGTTTTGCTGGTAACACAAGGAATGAGAATTCATTTTCCTAGTTGACTTATGTTTCCTTGTGGGAAAAGCATTGCATTCTTGGACTTTTAAGTCTGAATTTTCTTCATGGCTTGGGCTGGTATCTTCATGGACTTCTTATGTGGAGTTGACAACTCCATTTGAATGAACTTGATCCATAGAAAATACCCCAAATTGGCAAGAATGTAGATCTGGCATCAATGCTTGCCTACCGACAGCATTTTCCTAGTCAGACTAGGATTGCTTCATTCTTCATGCTTTTCCATATTGCCTTGGCTTAATGTCTTCCTCTATCCTTCAATAAGCTTGGACAATCTTCAAGTATGCAATTGTGTATCAAAATGTCCATTGAAAACAGAAACAAAGGAAAAGAGGCAGAAACTTTGTGGAATAGGCTGGCAGTGACATTGTTGCATTGCCACTGACATTACATTTTCCTTATTGCTCCAATTGATGTGATTCCAAGTCTTAGAGAAACTAGACTTGTAGATCTTTCTTTATATAAAAGGGCTTCCTTAGATTCCAAGTGAAACGTCCGGACTAAATTTTTGAATTCAGGACACAGTTCCAAGAAAAATCCTGGAAATCCCTAGATCGTTTTGCTCAGACTGCCAAGTTGTAGTATAGCCATCTTTTGGGTAAATTCCCGAACTCCGATTGATCGGAAATTTTGAAAAAAAATACTTTAGTAAGCCAATTATCTGCATTCCAAATTTCAACAAATTTGGAAAAGGATAGGTCAGTTTTCCACTCGTCTCAAAATCACGAAAAAGACAATTTTTGCATTATTTTTACAGATTTCTCGAACTTAGTCATTTTTCGGATTATTAACCAACTTTTGCCAAAACTCTACCAAAATGACACTAAACTAAATTATGACTCAATCTTAGATAAATAAGGGTTAAACAAAGCATAAACGAGGGCGTAAACACATTAATATCGTCGCACATTGTGCTCCTATCAACTACCCCACACTTATCATTTGCTAGTCGCTTAGCAAATTAAATAAAACTAAGACTCTAAACAAACTATTGCCCCTAACGATTTGTCTCAGGCTCGTATGTACACATAGCTTTCAAGTTAATGTATGAGAATGCTAAGCACGAAAATTCCAAGCTTCATGAACATGTAACATCAATATAAGCATTTGAGAGCAACATATAAGCATGAAAACATGTTAAGCTAATCTGATCCTCCTCACTAGGCATACTCTCTTCTTTTCACTCGAAGCATGACATTCACTTTAGTATGTGCAAGAGAAAGATAATGAACTACGAAGAGTAACTTGCATATGTCAAAGAAACGAAAGCACTTTGTGAATAAATTTTTAAGGAAAAACCTCATATGATAACTATATGTACGAATGGACCAAAACCATATGCTAAACTCTTGAGAAAATCTCCACAGATCAAAGTATGCCATCTTAAGAATCATGAAAACGTTATAGGGGAATAAAAATGGGGCTCGCCTATAGGGCAGGATTTTTAGGATAAGTGGTACTTAAAAACGTCACTAAAACTTGGAAATTCCTGATCCTCCTTATGGCTTTACTCCAAGGGTCAAATATTATCTTGTTGGACCATTCCTTCATTCTTTACTTTTCGAAACATCATAAACATGGACAAAGGTCGAAATTTTAACAATGATAGACCTTCAAATATGAACTAAACTCCAAGCTCACAACATTTATTCAAGGAATAGGACTTCGCAACTTTTTCAATCAAAACCGTGCCTTATACTTTCGTTTTCTTTTCCTCGGACTTGGTATTTTTCTTTTCTTTTCTTGGTCTGAATTTTTTTTCTTCTCTAAGGCACGGCTCACATACAATTTTTTTGTACAATTTTCAAGCTAAGTCTACCCCACACTTGTTTCATACATCACTCTACACCAAAACTCCAAATCGATTTCACACTTTTGCCAAGTCTCGCGAAGACAAGGGTTTAGATATAACTATTCTAAGCATATGAATTTCAATAAGGGTGATGAAAGAAAATGCACAATGTAGGCTCAAAGGGGTTTTCTAAGGAGTCTCATGATGGGCACAAATATGGCACATGCTTTATTTGGCAATGGTGGTAATCCTAATATAACGTTTTCAATCCTTTTCAAAATCAAGGCAATTTTCATGACTATTAAGTTTCAAAAATCATAGAAGCGAGTTCTAGCACTTGTAGAGTCCATCAAAAAGCTATTGCATATATTCATCGAATAATTAAAGAATTATGAGGTTTCATGCTTCCTATGTGTCTATCAAATTTTTATCTTTTCATCACTCAAGAAGAGAGTAAATTGGCTCTAAAGCTCATATAGGTTATTATGGAAACAAACTAGCTAAAACATGCATGCTTAATTAATCAACAAGTCCTACATGCTCCTATCAATGCACATAATCCATGAAACTCACAATTTTAATTGTATGCACAACCATCATCTATGTATGCAAAGAGGAGAAAAACATCATTGACATATTAGGGGCATCCCAAGACTCAAAACAACAATTTAAACACTCTATTTTAGTGTTACAATTTTCTGAAATTTTCTTTCCTATACTAAGCACACGAAAACATAAACGGAATACGTTATCCCACCCCACACTTAGAACATTGTCCTCAATGTAAGCACAAATCTATATCAACGAATTTCCTAAGCATGCAATAGACTAACATATTCCAACATATCATCACAAACCAAAGAAAAAGAGAAGGGTTAAGAAATTGTAAACTCTCGGTGATGGCTCCTTCACTTTTCTTTGATCGAATTGGGTTGCCTCCCAAGTAGCGCTTTGTTTTTATAGTCCATTGCTTAGACTTTTCACCGTTGTAAATTATATGTGTTCATCGTGAGCCAAAATAGCTCAAATTGGCAAGGAGGAGATCAACTAGGTGCTCGTTGCACCATGTGTCTGACTCGGCAACAACTTGTATCGGATCTGGGTGCTGCTGCATATTTGCGACGGCTTCTATGCTTATGTCGGAGGCGTGATCGGCAGCTAGGCAAGCTGGTTGTGCATTTGACTCGGCAGAATGTATGACAAAGCTACCGGCAATGGCCGGCTCGGTAGGATGCAGCAGCTCGGCAGAAGGTGGAGTAACCGGTAGCAGCACAGAAAACTGTGTCTCGGTAGAGTGCATGGCTGCATAGCTAGGGGCATCATCGACGCATTGCTCATCGTTCATGGCATCAAAGGGCTCGTAGTAGGGCTTAAGGCGATGACCATTGACTTTGAAATTGTGTCCCGTGGCTTCGTTACGTACCTTGATGGCTCCATATGGAAATACTTTAGTGACAATGTAAGGTCCGACCTAACGAGAACGTAGCTTACCCGGAAAAAGTTTGAGTCTTGAATGGAATAAGAGAACCTTTTGGTCAACTTCAAACTTCTTCCCACGGATCATCTTATCATGGTAGGCACGAGTCTTTTCCTTGTAGATCTAAGCGGTATCATAGGCTTCATTGCGTATTTCTTCAAGTTCGTTGAGTTGAAGCTTCCTATGAAGGCCGGCTTCATCAATGTTCATGTTGAAGGCTTTAACGGCCCACCATGCTTTGTGTTCAAGCTCTACCGGTAAGTGACAAGCTTTGTCATAAGTTAACCGAAAGGGAGACATACCTATCGGTGTTTTGTATGCAGTTCTATAAGCCCACAAAGCATCATTGAGACGATCACTCCAATCCTTCCTTGAAAGGCCAACGGTCTTCTCTAAAATTTGCTTGATCTCTCGATTACTTACCTCGGCCATACCACTTGTTTGAGGATGATAAGGGGTTGATACCTTATGTGTGACACCATACTTCTTCAATAACGCCTCAATGGTGCGATTGCAAAAATGGGAGCCTCCGTCACTTATCAAGACTCTTGGAACTCCAAAACGTGAAAAGATATTGGTCTTGAGGAAGTCGGCAACCACCTTGGCATCATTGGTGCGTGTAGCCTTGGCTTCAATCCATTTTGACACATAATCAACTGCTAGCAAGATGTAGAGAAAGCCCTTGCTAGAAGGAAACGGCCTCATGAAGTCTATACCCCAAAGATCATGAATCTCAATAGTGGTGATCGGATTTAACGGCATTTGATCTTTGGCACCGATATTTCCCATCCGTTGGCACCTATCACACGACTTACAAAACATGTAAGCATCCTTAAAAATTATAGGCCAAAAGAATCCACATTCAAGTATTTTCAATGCCGTTTTCTTTGCTCCAAAGTGTCCTCCGCAAGCCTCACTATGACAAAGCCTTAGAATCGGTTGATGCTCATGCTCGGCAACACATCTTCGAAGTACTTGATCACTACATTGCTTCCATAATTATGGCTCATCCCAAAGATAGTGACGAGCTTGCTTGATGATCCGAAGCCTTTCTTATCTCGGTATGGTGCTAGGAAGTTGCCGAGTGGCTAAGTAATTGGCCAAGTCGGCATACCAAGGCTCTTGTGCTTCAAGTCGAAAGAGTTGCTCATCCGGAAAGTTCTCAATAAGGGGCAGCTGATCCTTTTCTTTGACAATTCGTCTTAGGTGGTCGGCCATGGCATTCTCCACTCCTTTCTTGTCTTTTATCTCAATGTCGAACTCTTGAAGCAAAAGAATCTATCTAATGAGTCTTGGCTTAGCGTCCTTCTTTGTCATAAGGTATCTCAAAGCAGCATGATTACTATAAACAATGACTTTGGAATTCAAAAGATATGATCGAAACTTTTCCAAAGCAAAGATTACCGCTAAGAGTTCTTTCTCGGTTGTGGAGTAATTAAGTTTAGCATTATTGAGCGTCCTTGAAGCATAGTAAATAGCATTCGGCTTTTTCTCAATTCGTTAGCCGAGTACCGCTCCAAGTGCATAGTCGCTTGTATCACACATGAGCTCAAACGGCTCCTCCCAATTTGGGGAAGCTAGGATCGGCGTCGTGCACAAGGCATGCTTCAATCGGCGAAAAGCTTGTTCACACTCCTCATTCCAAACCAATGGCACCTCCTTTTGAAGTAGATTGTTCAATGGCTTAGCTTCTTTGGAAATTTTTTTGATAAATCGTCGATAGAAACCGGTATGTCCAAGAAAGCTTCGCACATCTCTTACATTCTTAGGGCTCGGCAAGTGTTGGATGAGTTCAACCTTGGCCTTGTCGACTTCTAGTCCCCTTGCCGAAATAATGTGGCCTAAGACGATACCTTGTGTTACCATGAAGTGACACTTCTCCCAATTAAGTACAAGGTTAGTCTTTACATACCTCTCAAGTATCTTCTCCAAGTTCTTCAAACAAGTCTCGAAGTTGCTTCCATAAACACTAAAGTCATCCATAAAAACTTCGATAATGTCTTCAATAAAATTCGAGAAGATAACATACATACATCGTTGAAACGTTCCGGGTGCGTTGCATAGGCAGAATGACATCCTTCTATATGCAAAGGTGCCAAATGGACAAGTAAAAGTGGTCTTCTCTTGATCATCCGGATGTATCATGATTTGGTTGTATCCACTATAACCATCAAGAAAGCAATAGAAAGCATGGCCGGCTAACCTCTCTAGCATTTGATCCATAAACGGCAAAGGCATGTGATCCTTCCTTGTTGTAGCATTGAGCTTCCTATAATCGATGCACATACGATGACCGGTTACAAGTCTTTGTGGCACTAGCTCATTCTTCTCATTCTTGACAACCGTTACACCACTCTTCTTTGGAACTACTTGCACGGGAGATATCCATTTACTATCCGAAATTGGGTAAATCACCCCACAATCAAGCAACTTGATTATTTCATCTTTAACTACCTTCATCATGGGGGGATGCAATCGGCGTTGAGCCTCCTTGGTTGGCTTTGCTCCTTCTTCTAGCAAAATACGATGAACACAAGTAGTAGGGCTTATTCCCTTGATATCCACCAAGGTCCAACCTATAGCGGTTTTGTACTTCTTAAGCACACTTATCAAATCAGTTTCTTGCTTCTCACTAAGCTGTGAAAACACAATAACCGGTAAAGTGTCCTCTTCTCTGAGATAAACATACTTCAAGTGACTAGGGAGCTCTTTTAGTTCTAACTTTTGGGCCTCTTCCACACTTGGACGAAATTTCGTTGTGGCACTAGGAATTGACAAGAACGAATCAAAAACTTTAGCATAAGGCCGAGCCTCTAGCTCGGCACACACCTCTCTTAAGCTCGGCAAGAACTTCTTCTCTTGCTCATGTGTGACTCGCTCTCCCTTCTTGTCAAATCCAACCCCTTGCTCGATCGCTAATTGCTATGCGTCAAGCGAGGTCGACATAACTTGCTTGACCTCTTCCAAAACATCATTGACTCCAGACTCCTTCAAATCGGCAATGGGATATTTCATGGCATCAAAAACATTGAACTTGATCACCTCACCATCAAACTCCATTGTCAAATTGTCCTCGGCAACATTTATCTTTGTGCGTGCCGTCCTCATGAATGGTCGGCCAAGTAGCAATTGGGTGCTATTAACCGGTGAGTCCTCCATCTCTACAACATAGAAATCGGCGGGAAAGATTAGTTGGTTCACTTGCACAAGCACATCTTCAACATAGCCCTCTGGATACTTGCTTGAGCGATCCGCAAGTTGTATAATGACATTATCCTTCTTGAGTGGCCCTATACTCAACGTTTGATACACATTGAGTGGCATGACATTGATTGAAGCTCCCAAGTCCAACATCACATCCTCAAATCGAGTGTTGCGTATCACACAAGGCACATTGAAGCTTCCCGGATCCTTTATCTTTGGTGGCAACTTCCTTGGAATAACGGCCGACACCTTTTCACTCATTGTAACCACACGAGTCTCCCTTGTATGCCTCCTTGCCGTGCATAGCTCCTTGAGAAATTTAGCATACTTAGGCACTTGCTTAATGCACTCCAACAAAGAGATGTTAACTTGCACTTTCCGGAAAATCTCCAATACTTCTTCATCGGACTTGTCCTTCTTTGATCTAGCAAAGTGAGAAGGGAATGAAATGTTTGAGTTTGGCACCCCTCCCTTACTCACTTGGCTCAGCAACAGCTCCTTAATTGATGTTGCGGGATCACGCTCAAGCTCGTTCTTTCTTCCATCGGTGGCAGCCTTCTTCTCGGCTTCCCTCCTCCTCTCGGCAAGGGAACCACTGCCCTCGGCATCATTCCTCTCGGCAGGCTGCATTATATATGGCTCGGCAGTAGTGTTCTTCCTCTCGGCAGGAGGTGTGCTGCCGGCAATAGCAGGTCCGGCAGCCACCTCTTCTTCCTCGATCACATCAAGTGGCACTCCCCTCTTCTTTGGACTCATCGGAGGCAACAACTCTCTTCCACTCCGAGTTTGAATTACTTTGGCATGCTCATTCCTCGGATTAGGAATTGTATTGCTTGGCAACTTCCTTTGCTCGTTGAATCTTCCTATGAAGTCCACAACTTGCCCCATTTGAGTCTTAAGCTCACCAATGTCCTTTTGTTGATTTTGTTGCCCCGCGAGCAATGCTTGAGTAGCACTTGAAAGAGATTGGATCAAAGCATCATAGTTTGGATTGCTCGACCCTCCTTGAACTTGGTTAGGCACGGCTTGGCTGGGTTGCATGGCATGAAACTACCCTTGGTGCAGCTGAAATGGTGGTCCCGGCACAAAGGGTGCTCTTGGTGCATACGGTACGGCATCCCCTTGGTTTGGTTGCATAGGTGCCTTTAGCACGTTGTCATTGTTTGCCCACCGAAAGTTCGGATGATCATTGAACCTCGGATTGAAATTCCCAAACCTTTGGCCTCCTTGAAAACCAATAGCATTGCACTCCTCTACTCCTTCACTTGATCCAAATTGAGGGCACGATTCAGTTTCATGACCCTCGGTGCATATACCACACACAATGGCACGCTTCTTCATCATGTTACTCACCAAGTCGGCAAGCTTATCAACTTTTTCCTCCAACTTTGAACTTGAGGATGTCTGTCACATCCCGAACCCGATTTTATTTGTGTTAATTACATAAATTTTCTCGTAATTACTAGAAGCATGAATTACGAGTATTGGAACTTCGTACGCTTTTATTTTAGATGTCACGCGATGGATTAAATTTTAATGGGGGAAAAGTTGACTTTATGATCCGTTGTAATTTTTGAAAAGTTTTCTTCACAAAAATTGTAGAGCGCGACTATACGAGTTCGTAGACACATGGCACGCGTGAAACGGACGTTGTATGAAGAAGTTATGACTTGTAGAAGTTATTTACTGTTTCGGAAATATTACTATTAAAAGGGGGATTTTTCGGGAAAAGGGGAGAGTTTCCATTTCGGGTAATTATCATTTTACTGTTCATAATTAATGTACAAATTTTACTGTTCATCGTCTCTCTCCCCGATCCGGATCGCCGACCCGCCGATCTCCGCCGTCCGGCCACCCCAGCTCGCGCGCCACCCAGCAATCGACGCGTCTCGGCCTCTTCTTCATTTCCAGGTGACGATCGGCCCGGGGGAGCAACCGTGCACAGAGCAACAAGCTCGGGAAGTCCGGCCACCGTGCGTGACGGCGCTCCAGGCATCGCCGGACCGTGCGCCACCCATCGATCGGCTCGGTTTCTTCTTGCAGTCCTCTCTGTGCTAGTGGTTTCCGCCGAATCGAGCTCTCGAGCACGGATCGAAATCGTGTTCTTCCCGACCCGTTTCCACCATTCGACTCGGATCCGACCCGGTTCGACCCGATCCGGCCCACGTTGACCGACCTGCGTTGACCGTAACCGAATGTTGACCGTTGACCGGACGTTGACCTGTGTTTACCCAATTCTGAAATTGTGGCGATTTGATCCGACACGATCCTGCAGCGATCCGAATCGACTCTAAATGGATGTTTACCACTTCTAGTAAATTAAGGTGAGTAACCTCACGGTAGTAGAATTAAATACGAGTTTAATTTAGTATATTTATTTTTATATGCATATGATTTACGTGATACTTATTATTTGGTCATCGAAGATATCTTTCCTTATGAGGTGTTATATACAGGTAATTTAAAATGAAGTTTACGTTTATTATATGATTATTCATGAAAGGAAAAATTATCGTAAAACTATATAAATTATCGGGCCCAATAATTCGTATAGTTTTACGATAATTGTCTATTTGGATATATTGAACGTGAGTATGAATATTTATTCACCACATCAGGATCGTCAGATGCTAGCTAGCAGTAGCGTGGGACGCTACTAGCAGCCCTGGGAGGTTCCAACCCATAGCCTGGGAGGCTCGCTGTTACATCTGGGTCGTCTTGAGCTAGCTAGCAGTAGCGTGAGACGCTACAAGTAGCCCTATGAGGTTCCGATCCTTAGTAAGCCTGAGATTGTGTTATGAGAGGCCGGGTCGTCTTGAGCTAGCTAGCATTAGCGTGGGACGCTACATGTAGTCCTGCGAGGTTCTGACCCGAGCCTGGGAGGCTCACTGTTACATCTGGGTCGTCTTGTGCTAGCTAGCGGTAGCGTGAGACATTGTTTCAGTAGTCTTGGGAGGTTCCGACCTGCAGCCTTGGAGGCTGGGTCTTCTTATTACTAGCTAGCAGTAGCGTTGGACGCTACTTAGTAGCCCTGGGAGGTTCCGACCTGCAGTCTTGGAGGCTGGGTCGTCTTGTTGGCTAGCTAGTACCCACGCAGTAGCGTTGGCCGCTACTTAGTAGCCTTGGGAGGTTCCGACCCGAGCCTGAGGCTTACTGTTATATGGTGGTGCTGACTTTCCCTTGATGTATCTGATATGATGAGATACATTACGATATTTTGTTATGTGATGAGATACATTTTGATATTTGGTTATGTGATTTCGAGAATATTTTTATGTTGGGAGAATTCTAATTATTCTATAAATTCCTGAACCAGCGGGGCTGGATATTTTATTATGAAAATCATTGAGAAGTGTGACCCCGTTTTGTTCCCAGTGGGTGGGTGTTGGCGGTTTGGGAGCAAAGAAATTTTATTTGGTTTTGGGTTAATTTCGGACCTGTTTCGAATTTTCAGAGGGAATTTTCAGGACGGGTCCTTACAATGTCTCATGTACCTTCTCATTCCGTGACACATTGTTTCGTGCCATGCCAAATTGTTGGTTGCTCAAGGAACGAACATCTAACAAATTCCTTGCCGGTGTAGCATCTAACTCCAAGAAACTACCTCCCGCGGCCGAATCAAGATACTCCCTCTCCATAACGCGCAATCCCTCATAGAAATATTGCAACAAGAGTCCCTCACTTATGCCATGAGATGGACACAAAGAGACGAGGGACTTGAACCTCTTATAGTAGTCAAAGAAAGTTTCATCTCCGGCTTGCTTCACACTTGTAATTTGCTTCCTTAAGTCAGTGATCCGTGATGTGGGAAAGTACTTGAGCAAAAACTCATCCTTCATAGTGTTCCATGAATTGATCCGACCACTAGGCACATCAAATAACCACTCCTTCGCTTGTTCTTCCAATGAAAATGGAAAAGCCTTCATCTTAAAGTGTTGCAAATCCGTACCTCGTGGACACATTGACTCGGTGGTGAAGTTAAACCACTGCAAGTGCTTGTTGGGATCCTTCCTTGGCATTCCATAGAAAGACTTCAACTTGTGGAGGAATCCACTCCTCAATTCAATCTCACCGGTCTTATCTGCTTCCAAAGGAGGGTAAAATGGTGACATGACCATTTTGTGCTCTAATTGAAGTCATAACTTCTTGTTCAATAACTGGCTCGGCAAATAACTCAAACTCAGGCCCTTGAAGATCACACGTGGACGAGATAACTGATGGAGAGCTCGGTAATGAAGCAGCCGAACTAGAAGGTGACGTTGGTGGAGATACAGTACTCGAACTAGATGGCTCGGACGGTGGTAACGGTACAAACAAAGCAATGGAGAGCTCTTGGTTCAAACGTTGCAATCGGCCTCTATGATCTCGTGTCCAAAGATTAGATTCGGACATACACTTTTCTGTAATTTGCAACATTTAAACAAGTTAGAACCATCGTAAAGAAATAGAAAGGAAGAATATATATCATTACAAGCCACGGCATTGGCAATTACAAAACAAATTTCAATCAATGGCACACATATTCATGGGATCGGCAAGAAGCAATGCAATCGGCAATAAAGAAGAAAAAAAAATCGAAACGTTGTGTGTTCATGTAATCTCGAAGTTTAATTTCTTTTAAAATTTTGTTCTAACTCTAAAAGTACGTGGAGCAGAGGAGATAACGGTGCAATGGACTGATGCAGCCCTCGGTAGTATCATGCTTTACCCGATATACCTCAAGAGTTCGAACCAAACAATTTGTTTTTACTTTGAAGAAAATAGGTCACATATGTCAAGTTATCTTCTAGCGTCTAAAGTGAGGTGATGCTTCAGCCCAGGCTATCGACTAGGTCGAGCGTATTCTACTTTTCAAAGGCGGTGTCGTTAAGATTCACGGAGGGCGAACTCCCTATCGATTCACTCACCGAGAATGAACATCAGTCTGTGAAAATATCTTACCCCATACTTAGTAAAACAAACTCGGGTCACTAGCGGTCTACAAGTTTTGATCAAAGCCGCCCTCAACCTCATAAAAATAATGAACCTGCCAGAAAGTCGCTCGTATGCGTGGGGGGGGGGGGGGGGGGGTAAGTATCCCTCGTTTCCCAATCTACATAAAAGACAGATCTAACAAGGCATCATTTGTATGAAGGGTTAAGCCTAAGGCCAACAAATGCGGCTTCTCCCTACATATTACACTTTAGAAACTACAATAAACTCCAACATACACAAAACTATCAACTTCCTAGAAATTAAACTAAGTTAATACACACATACATTCTTTATACAATCATGCAACTTTCGAAATTTAAACTCTACATGCCAAAGCATGTTTCTACTTTACAAAATCCCAAATAAAACCAACAATTACAAACTTTACAACTTTACAACAAAAATTTCCAACAACTTTATATACACAACATTCACACAAATCAAGCTTTTATAATCCCCGGCAACGACGCCAAAAATTGATGAGTGCCTAAGCACACACACAATAATAACCCTACAACAGATCGTTAGTAGTATAAGCAAGTGATGAGAGCCTAAACTCGCACACAATAATAACCCTATAAAAGATTGTTAGTAGTATAAGCAAGTACGGATCGTTCTAAGCCGGGGATTAAGGGTACCTGAAACATGAGAATGTTAGACAAAATATTCACATATATACAATCAAATCGTCAATTATGGGGCAGAGTTGGTTCGGCAGCAAGGGCTGCCCCTAAAACTATGCTACGAAAACCAATGACAAAGAAATAAAATCCTACTTTACTATATACATGTTTTGGTCGACATCTTTCACACAAAGCACTCATCAAAAACTATCACAAATCGAAACAAGTAACAAGTAAGGACTCACGAAAACATGCATTGAAATATTCAAGACTCAACTTAACTCCAACCAAACTAGACTCCTTAGCGGTTTATCTAGTTGATTTTAGATTTCACGAAAATACTTAGAATTAGCTTAGTGCATAACCCTAATCTTTAGCTAACCGATTATAGACACTTAGCGTAGAAATTAACCAATTAACATATAAAGCACGAAATCTCTTAGTCGGAAACAAGTTAACATGCAAGGCGTCACTCTTCATATTAGACAAGAAAGTTGTAGGTATTACTCTAACCCTAAGTAACAATATAAACCAAATCGACTTAGCATTCTAACTTGACCTATGTTACTACAGCAAGTGAATTCAACATCTAGACAACAAACCATGGCCTACGATTGCACCTAAACATCTCCTTCGGTTGCACAAGAATTCAAAAAACTAATTAAGAAGAAATCAAGAATCAAGTCAAGCATGCATCCCTAAGACCTAACCGGTTACATATTTACAAATTATATTTGCATATTTATCTTTCAAAGAACCATGAAATCAATACCTTCAAGTTAATTAGGCTCCAAGAATCGAATTCATAAACAACTTTAAACATGCAAAACCAAATAAACAAATTGTCTTTACATAGACATAAAAGCAAATACCAAAAGAATATCCAAACTACATAGAGATAGTATTGAAAAATAAAAGAATTACAAGCCGATGGGAGTAGATCACAAATTTAGACACCTTGGGGCAGCAGCTCGTATGGATCTTGGCGACGAATGATGGAGGCACGGACTGATTTTTATCGGATGATAGTGAAGGGATTTCGGCAGGAATTTTCTGGATGGTGGTTAGGGGTTTTCGGCTTGCTTTTCGCTCTAAGACTTAAGGTAGAAAATTTGGCAGAGTTTTAGACTTGTGTTTTGGCTTAGGATGTGATAGCTTTTTCTAAGAATTTGTTGGCTTTATATAGGGGAAAAGCCCTAGGGCTGCCGGTAACACAAGGAAAAGGAATTCATTTTCCTAGTTGGCTTATGTTTCCTTGTGGGAAAAGCATTGCATTCTTGGACTTCTTTTTCTGAATTTTCTTCATGGCATGGGCTGCAAATCTTCATGGACTTCTTATGTGGACTTGACAACTCCATTTGATGAACTTTGATCCATGAAAAATGCACAAATCGACAAGAACACAAAACCGGCAGCATTCTCCTAGTTAGACTAGGATTGCTTCTTTCTTCATGCTTTTCCATATTGCCTTAGCTTGATGTCTTCCTCTATCCTTCACTAAGCTTGGACAATCTTCAAGTATGCAATTGAGTGCCGAAATGTCCATCGAAAACAGAAACAAAGGAAAAGAGGCAGAAACTTTGTGGAATCGGTTGGCAGTGACCTTGTTGCATTACAACTGGCATAACTTTCTCCTCATTGCTCCGATTGATGCGATTCTAAGTTTCAGAGAAACTAGACTCATAGAGCTTTCACCATATAAAAGGGTTCCCTCCGATTCTAAGTGAAACGTCTGGAATAAACCTTTGAAGTAAAGACACAGTCCCAGGAAAAATCTTAGAAGTCCCTGGATCATTTTGCTCGAACTGCCAAGTTGCAGCCATCTTTTGGTTGACTTCCCAAACTCCGATTGATCTGAAATTTAGAAGAAAAATACTTTAGCAAGCTAATTATATGCATACCAAATTTCATTAAATTTGAAAAAGGATAGGTCAGTTTACCACTCGTCTCAGAATCACGAAAAAGACATATTTTGCATTATTTTCCAGATTTCTTAAACTTAGTCATTTTTCGGATTATTAACCAACTTTTGCCAAAACTCTACCAAAATGACACTAAACTATATTATGACTCTATATCGTCGCACATTGTGCTCCTATCAGCAAGTAGGGATCGTTCTAAGTCGGGAATTAAGGGTACCTGAAACATGAGAATGTTAGAACAAAAATATACACACATATACATGAAATCGTCACTTATTCGGGGAGAGATAGGATCGGCAACAATAGGGCTGCCCTAAGCTGGATACGAAATAAAATGCAGGAATTTAAACTCTAAACTACTATATATAAATTTGGTCGACATCTTTCACAGAAAGCACTCATCAAAAACTATCAAAACACATAGAAAATCACAAGTAAGACTCACAGCAAGCATGCAACAAAATATTCTACACTCGACTTAGTTCCGACCTAATTACTTCCTACAAGGTTTCACTAATCGATTTTAGACTTCTCAAGCACTTTAAGGTTTTCTATTAAAGCCTAACCCTAAATATTTATACTAGGCAAATTCGAGAACACTTACAAAGTCGAAAACAAACATGTCAAGTAATTAAGTTCAAAGTCATTTTAGTCGGAGACAAGTTAACAAGCAAGGGTGTCATTCTTCTTATTACCAAGTAAGTTCTTTTAAACCACTTGAACCTTTAAAATAACTCAAACTAAAACAATGACACATTCAAATTAACCTAAATTATTTTTGTTAAGTGAGATCGATACCCTACACACTGCAGTTGCATAGATTATAAATCTTTAAGGCACACGAATTTTAAAGAACAAACCAAGTCAAGAAAAGAATCAAATTGTGAACATGCTTCCCTAAGACTAACCTACAATTTCTACAAATTACGTTTACATGTTATCTTTTTAAGATCAACAAATCTCGACACTTAGAATTAACAAATAAAACCAAGATACGAAATTTTACTTTCATATTAAACATGCAAAACCAAACAAACAAATTGTTCTTACATAGACATAAAAATAAAAACCAAAAGAACATACAAACTACATAGACATAGTGTAGTAAAACTATAAAATTGCAAGCCGAAGGGAGTAGATCACACATTTAGACACCTTAGGGTAGCAGCTCGGTTGATCTTGATGAAGGATGATGATGGTTCCACAGGAATTTTATGGGTGGTGGTGATGGTGTTTCGGCAAGAATTTTATCTAAGACTTAAGGTAGAAAATTTGGTAGAGCTTTGGACTTGTGTTTTGGCTTAATGTGATAACTTTTCTGTGGAAAAATTGGCTATATATATGTGACAGACCTAGGGTTTTGCCGGCAACACAAGGAATGAGAATTCCTTTTCCTAGTTGACTTATGTTTCCTTGTGGGAAAAGCATTGCATTTTTGGACTTTTAATTCTGAATTTTCTTCATTGCTTCGACTGGATATCTTCATGGACTTCTTATGTTGAATTGACAACTCCATTTGAATGAACTTGATCCATAGAAAATACCCCCAATCGGCAAGAATGCAGATCCGACATCAATGCTTGCCTACCGGCAGCATTTTCCTAGTCAGACTTGGATTGCTTCATTCTTCATGCTTTTCCATATTTCCTTAGCTTGATGTCTTCCTCTATCCTTCAATAAGCTTAGAAAATCTTCAAGTATGGAATTGTGTATCAAAATGTCCATCGAAAACAGAAACAAAGGAAAAGAGGCAGAAACTTTGTGGAATCGGCTGGCAGTGACCTTGTTACATTGCCACTGGCATAACTTTTTTCTTAATGCTCCGATTGATGCGATTCTAAGTCTTAGAGAAACTAGGCTTGTAGAGATTTCTTCATATAAAAGGTCTTCCTCAGATTCCAAGTGAAACGTCAAGAATAAATTTTTGAAATCAGGACACAGTTTCAGGAAAAATCCTGGAAATTCCTGGATCGTTTTGCTCAGACTGCCAAGTTGCAGCCATCTTTTGGGTAAATTCCCGAACTCCGATTGATCGGAAATTTTGAAACAAAATACTTTAGCAAGCCAATTATATGCATACCAAATTTCAACAAATTTGGAAAAGGATAGGTCAGTTTTCCACTCATCTCAGAATCACGAAAAAGACAACTTTTGCATTATTTTCCAGATTTCTTAAACTTAATCATTTTTCGGATTATTAACCAACTTTTGCCAAAACTCTACCAAAATGACACTAAACTAAATTATGACTCAATCTTAAATAAATAAGGGTTAAACATAGCATAAACGAGGACGTAAACACATTAATATCGTCACACATTGTGCTCCTATCACTCTACCAATATTCAGCCAAAGATCCTACATAAAATAGCAAACCAAATCCACCACCATCACCTCAAAATTCCTGCTGATTCATCACCTATTATCCAGCCATCACCCGAGCCATCTTCCATCGGATCAACACGTCTTGAAGCCATCAAAGGTGTGTGCAAAAGTGTGATCTACTCCCTACTTTGGTTTGTAATAGATTTTATGTAGTTATGTGTAGTTTTGTCTATGAAACTCACGTGTATGTTTGGTTTTTGTGTTTTCATATCTATGTGAAAACGGATTTGATTTTGGTTTTATAATATGCATGTTAATTTTGTATTTAAATCAAAGATAAAATACGGATTGCATGTTAAATTGTAATGAAAATATGTAGCAAAAAGATAGGATTAGTTTCGGCAAGCATGTTCACTTTGATTCTAAATTCGGTATTGGTTTAGTCTTTAAATCCGTGTGCCTCAGAGATTGCTGCTTAGCACAAATCGATATGTGTTTTGTGTATCGATCTTGTATTTGTCAAAATAAATAGGTTGAGTCGAACGCTAAGTTGTCTTGATTGATGTTATTTTTAGGACTAGAGTGGTTTAAACGACTATGCATGTTAATAAGAAGTGGCGACGCCTTGCTTGTTGATATGTTTCCAACTAAAAAGATTGCGTGCTTCATTGGTTAATTGGTTAACTTCTACGCTAAGTGTTTTTAATCGATTAGCTAAAGATTATGATTACATGCTAAGTTAATTCTAAGTATTTTCTTGAAATCTAAAACTAACTAAGATAACCGCTAAGACCCTAGTTAAGTTGGAACTAGGTCGAGTCTAGGATATTGCTTGCTTGCTGCCGTGCCTTGTCTTATTAGTTTTCTATGTGTTCTGAGTGCTTTTGTGCTATTGCTTTGTGGAAGAATGTCAACCAATTTGTAAATAGCAACCTAGGATTTAAATTCGTGTCTTTTATTTCGTGTCTAGTTTAGGGACAGACCTATGGCTGCCGAACCTCATCTCTAATATCCTCATGATTTCGTGTTTTGTATATATGTAAATAACGTGATATTATTTGTGTATATATGTATTTTATGTTAACATTCTCATGTTTCAGGTACCCTTAATCCCCGGCTAGAACGATCCCTACTTATTCTATACTACTAACGATGTTTTGTAGGGTTATCATTCCTTGCGTGCCTATGCCATTCGATTAATTTTTGGCGCCGTTGCCGGGGATTATAAAAGCTTGAATTGTGTGACTGTGTTTGTATATATGTTGTTGGAAATTTTTGAAAAGTTGTAAAGTTGTTGTAATTTTCGGTTTAAAAATTTCGGTTTTAAAGTAGAAATATGCTTCGATATGTAGAGTTTAAATTTTGAAAGTTGTATGATGTATGAAGAATGTATGCTTGTAATAACTTAGTTTAAATTGCTAGGAAGTATAGATAATTATTTGTGTTGGATTTGTTTGAGTTTTGAGGGGAAGAAAAAGTACGCAATGTCACTTTTGTTAATAGCCTTAACCCTTCATGTTATCTTTCAAGGTTTCATGAGGTTGAGGACGGCTTTTATTGACACTTGTGGTACTGTAGACACAATTGTTCTTCACTGAGTAAGGGGCAAAAGGTTCGCCTATTAGTTTGTGTTGTCCTGACTTAGCATCGAGGTTTGTAAAACTAGATCTCAGAGGCCCACATACTGATCATTCTTCTCGGTGAAGGGATCAATAGGGGACTTGTCCTCTGTGGAACCAACAAATGAGTCTTGCCTTGAGCTACTTTCGGATGATACATGCTAACCTTCTGAAACCATGGAACAGTTGTGTTTAGATTATAGCACCTAGGCTGTATGTCCACCGAGCCTCAAAACTTTTATAAGTTCGACATGAGTAGTTCTTTATGCTTAAAAGAAAACGTTTTGTGTGGTTCAAACTCTCGAGGTATATCAGATTAAGCATGATACTACCGGGGGTTGCCTCAGTCCATTGTACCGTTATCTCCTCTGCTCCACGTACCTTGAGAGTTAGAACAAATCTTAAAAGCAATTAGACTTAGAGATTACATGACCACTTAAATTTTCGAAACTTTTTCCTTTCTTGCCGATTGTATATGTGTGCCATTGATTGAAAATTGTTTTGTAATGGCCAATGCCGTGGCTTGTAATGATGTATATTCTTGTTTTTTATTTCTTTACAATGGTTATAACTTATTCTTATGTTGCAAATTTCAGAATAGTGCATGTTCGAATCTAGTCTTTGGACACGAGATCATCAAGGTCACTTGATAGGAGCATAAAATACGACGTTCTTAATATATTTGACCCTCGTTTATACTTTTCTTTAACCCTTACTTTTGTAAAACCGAGTCATATAATCGAGTCATGAGTATTTGGTAGAGTTACATCAAAATCGTGCTAAGAATAGATAAAAATGTTGAAAAATGTTAAAAGCCGATTTATGGAGCCTAGAGATGTTTCGTTGAATCTGTAAGGCTTCGACTTTGATTTTAATGGATTTTTCTTCTCTTATATGCAGTAGATATGTTGAGGAATGAACAACGAAAAGAGGTCGAGAAATCGGAGCAAAAGAAGATGCCAAGAAGTGCAAGACAAAATCGGATCCAGCAAGTTCCAGAATTTCCTATGCACAACACTAAACTTCCAGAATTTGTGTGGGACTATTCACAAGGAACCAGAAGACAAGCCTTATATGCGCGGAAAACTCTATGTGTCTAGTTTCTACAGAATTTGGAATTGTATCAAAAGCTTGCTTGAGGAGAGAGTTATGCCCATTGCAAGGCAGAAATGTCACTGCCCTGCCGAGAAAGGAACCTATTGCTCATTTTTGCCACTTTCTGCATTTGTGCATCAAAGGGGCATCCGAATGTGTCAAATGGGAGTTTCCAAGCTTAATGAAGGATAGAGGATTCAGCCAAGCAAAAGAGAAGTGCAAAATATAGAAAGAAAAAGTTTCCTAGTCCGGATAGGAAAAGGAAGAGAAGGCTGCAATGTCTAGGAAGCTTCCTACCATGTCCAAGACAAATAAGAAAATGTGTGAAGCACATGGACAAGGCATGTGACAAGTCCTAGGTGATAAAAGCTAGCAGCTGCAGTTGTGGACTAAGGGAAGCTAGCAGCTGCAATTCTGGACTAAGGGAAGCATGCAGCTGCATTTGTGGACTAAGGGAAGCTTGCAATAAATTTCAGTCATTTACTGGGCACATCATCCAACTTCCACTGACTCCCCCGGACAGCTCAAATTGAACCAGAATTCGAGCCATATATGGATAGAAAAATATGGATGTCTAGTTTCCAAATCCACTGGAATCACCTCAATATCTATTTTCTAGAGAGAGTTATGCCCAAATCAAGATACAAAGGTCAAAGCTGCCGAAAATAAACACATGTTTCCTCCACCAATAAACCACCACCAACAAACTTCCACCATAAACCTCCACCTATATTGCCAAACTCTCACATTTGCTTCCTCTATATATAGCTTGGCACAAATTCAGAATAGATCATCTCATCTCTCTCACTTTCATTAGTCAAAACTCTAGCCAAAAATTCTCTCAAGTTCTAGTATAGAAATTTACATAGCCAAAACACCATCCATTCCACCACCACAAATCGTATCCGATCCTACCTTCAACCGTTCACTTCGCCACACCATCCGAGCTTCATTCTTCAAGGTGTCCTTAAAGTGTGATTCTACCATCTCATGGCTTGTATTTTCTTATGTATAATGTCTATGTTATATGTAGCTAGAAACTTTGATTCTTGGTTTTGTAACTTTGTATTGGATTTCCGAATTCTATTTTGGTTTTTATGAAACAATTTTACAACTTGTAACATGTTTTAATTCGTGTGTTAGACATAGGGTAGTAGCATGTTCATGTATTTTTAGGTTGTTATTCGATTAGTTTCATGAATTCGTGCATAAAAATCAATGTTTACATGAAGCCACGGCCATGGTTTTTGTGTAGGTTGCGATTTCATTCACCATAAGCAAATCTAGGATCAAGTTAGGCGTTGAGTAAACTTGATTGTAGGATGCTTAGTCAGTGGTTAACGTAATTCATAGAAACTTGCATGTTAATAAGATGTTGACGCCATACTTAAAAGCATGTTTCCGATTTAAGACTTTCGTGCACAATTACTTTTCATGTTTGATTTCGACGTTGCTTGTTTTCAAATATGATTAGTATAATTTTAGGATTCGACGTTGCGTGTTTTCTAAATACTTGTGAAGTCTAGTAACGATTAGATAACCGTTGAGGCCCTAATTGAAATCGGAATTGAATAGAGTCTAGGAAACTTGAAACAAGTTGCTACCAAGTCTTGCATGAAAGATGATGATGATCACTTGTGTGTTTTTGTGCTATGTGTTGTGTGAAAGATGATGATGATCACTTGTAAATATTAGATTAGGATTTATTTTCTTGTTTTATCTTTATTTTCGTAGGAAATATAATTGATTTTCAAACCCCCCTAAACGTGTATATATGTATATATGTATATATTTGTGACATGAAGCATTTATGTATATATGCGTGTGACATTGTTTGTATATATGTGTGAATATTTATCTAACATTCTTTTATTGAAGGTACCCTTAATCCCCGGAAAGAACGATCCCTATTTACCAATGCTACTAACGTCTTTTGTAGGGTTTTAAATTAACGCGTGCTATTGGCACTCGTTCATCACTTGTAACTTTTGAACCAAGAGCTAGCCATCGCTATCGTTGCACCGTTACCACCGTCGGAATACTCTAACTGGGCATCATCATCGGCATCGTCACCTAGCTCGGCAGCAAGAGTGCCGAGCTCTCCATCAATTATCTCGTCCTCGTGTGATATGCAAGGTCTCGAA
This sequence comes from Potentilla sterilis, assembly GCA_963682095.1. Lineage (NCBI taxonomy): Eukaryota > Viridiplantae > Streptophyta > Magnoliopsida > Rosales > Rosaceae > Potentilla > Potentilla sterilis. The sequence goes on from OY821756.1 coordinate 32,592,115, forward strand.
TTTGAAGCTTTTGCCGAGCTAATTGTTGAGCAACCGAGAATGCCTTCGATTAGAGCTCAAAATGGTCATGTCGCCAGAGGAGGTGGAGTCGCACCCTCTAATATCACTTACCCTCCTTTGGAGGCCGACAAGACCGGAGAAATTGAATTGAAGAGTGGATTCCTCCACAAATTGAAGTCGTTCTATGGATTGCTGAGTGAGGATCCTAACAAGCACTTGCAATGGTTTAACTTCACCACCGAGTCTACGTGTCCAAGGGGGACCGATTTGCAAAACTTCAAGATGAAGACTTTTCCGTTCTCATTGGAAGATCAAGCAAAGAAGTGGTTGTTTGAGGTGCCTTGTGACTGAATTAATTCATGGAATACTATAGTGGATGAGTTCTTACTCAAGTACTTTCCCGCTTCACGTATCACGGATTTGAGGAAGCAAATTACAAGTGTGAAACAAGCCGGAGATGAGACTTTTTTTAACTACTACAAGAGGTTCAAATCCCTCGTCTCTTTGTGTTCATCGCATGGCATTAGCGCTGGACTCTTGTTGCAATATTTCTATGAGGGGTTGCGCTTAATGGAGAGAGAGTTTCTTGATTCGGCCGCGGGAGGTAGGTTCTTGGAGTTAGATGCCGCACCGGTAAGGAATTTATTGGAGATTCGAGCTTTGAATAACCAACAATTTGGCATGGCACGCGACAATGTCGTGAGGAGCGAGAAAGTACATGAAACGTCTTCAAGCTCGAAGTTGGAGGAGAAGGTTGACAAGTTGGCCGATCTAGTCTCAAGTATGATGAAGGGGAAGCATGCCATTGTTTGTGGTGTGTGCACCGAGAACCATGAAACCGAGCTATGCCCTCAACTTACATCGAGTGAGGGAGTAGAAGAGTGCAACGCCATTTGTTTTCAACGTCAAAGGTACAGAAACTTCAATCCAAGGTTCAATGATTGATGTGAGCCGAAGCTCGCATGCAATAATAAACCCTACAAAATATCGTCAGTAGTATAAGCAAGTAGGGATCGTTCTAGCCGGGGATTAAGGGTACCTGAAATATGAGAATGTTAATACAAATATTTACACAAATATATATACACAAAACGTCACAATGGGGGGAATTATATGGATCGGCAGCAAAGCTGCCACTAACACTAAGAACACGAAAATAAACCTAAACTACTATATACAAGTGATCATCATCTCTCACAAAACATTTAGCACCAAGACTCTTTAACAAATAAACTCACATGCAAGAAAGTAAGGAACAAGTACCAACATGCTTAAGTTCAAAATTAGTTCCAACTACAACTTAGTTGTAAAACCTCTCAAGTTTTAAGACCGAACTTTTGGTTATGGGCCCTAAAGTTATGTTAATCCTTTTGAGACTTAACAATTGTGCGCAATGGTCTAAATTGGAGACAAGCAAAATAAGTAAGGTTGTCAATCATCTTATTTTAAACATGCAAGTATCTAAAGTATTAAACCCTAAGTGAGCAACACAAATCAGAGCGACCTTTTGAGTATGGCAACGTTCGTAATTACTCTAGCTGATTAAACCTAGCACCTAGATCAATGTTCAAGACAACACTAAGTACCGATTTTCATGCCCAATCCTTAGATACTAACCAATTTCGAACCTAAAACATGCATCTATACCACTGTCCTAATTATCTAACACATGAATTTACAAGTTACATATTACAAATTAGCATGCAAAATTCATTGTTCTTGTCGAAACCTAAACATAAATCTAAGCATCGATTCAAACAAGTCTTTAACATACAATTTATAAAACCAAAATCGGTTCACACATAGACATATAAACCAACACCAAACATACATGAATGTTTCATAGACAAAACTAAACATAACTGGACAAAAATTACTAAAACCAAAGAAGGGAGTGGATCACACTTTGAGACACCTTGAGAGCTTCAAGTCGTGTGGATCCGGCGATGTGTGGAGGCTGGGGTGAGGCTGCACGGCAGTGAGTCACGTCGGCAGTAGGTTATGGAGGTAGAAAATCCAAGGTTCGGCAAGAGCAGAAACTTGGTTGAGGTGAGGTGAAGGTGATTTTCGGTTTAGGTTTTTGTCTAGGATCTTTGGTGAATTTTGGTAGAGTTTAGGCCTTGTGTTTAAGCTTGAGATGAGATGATTTTTCTGTAGGAAAACATGGCTATATATAGAGGCAAATTTGGCAGAAACCCTAGGTAGAAAACCTAGTCCAAATCGGCTAGGCAGAAACCCTAGGTAGAAAACCTAGTCCAAATTGGCAAAGGCAATCCTTGTGCAACAAGGTTTTGGTTCCTTCCTTTCTTGGTTCTTCTAGGAAACTTATTTTTCTGATTTTCTTCCTTGGATTGGGCTGCATATCTTCATGAACTTCTTGTGTAGGCTTGACAACTCCATTTGGTGAGCTTGGTCCATGGAAAAATGCCCCAAACCCGTAAGAACACAAGACCGGCAGCAACTCGGCTGGAATGACCTTGCTCCAGTAAATCTGACATATCTCCCTTCTCGGAGCTCCAATTGATGCGATTCCAAGTCTCAGATAAACTAGACACATATAGCCATCTCCCCATAAAATATCTCGATCAAATTCCTTGTGAATCGTCGGGAATGATTTTTCGAAGTTGGATCAAAGTCTCAGGAAAATCCTGGAAGCCCCTGGATTGGTTTGCTCGGACTGCCGTTTTGCAGCCATCCTTTGGGTGACTTCCCGAACTCCGATTGATCTGAAATTTTAAAACAATATTCCTCAGTATATGAATAATAAGAACACCAAATTTCATTAAATTCGGACAAGGATAGATCACATTTTTACTCATCTCAGAATCACGAAAAAGACAACTTGCATTATTTTCCAGATTTCTCAAACTTAGTCATTTTTCGGATTCTAAAGCACATTTGATAAAAACTCTACCAAATTGACACTAAACTAAATTATGACTCTATCTTAGATAAATAAGGGTTAAACAAAGCATAAACGAGGGCGTAAACACATTAATATCGTCGCACATTGTGCTCCTATCAACTACCCCACACTTATCCTTTGCTAGTCCCTTAGCAAACTAAATAAAACTAAGACTCAAAACAGACTATTGCCCCTAACAATTTGTCTCAGGCTCGTATGTACACATAGCTTTCAAGTTAATGCATGAGAATGCTAAGCACGAAAATTCCAAGCTTCATGAACATGTGACATCAATATGAACATATAAGAACAAAAGGTAAGCATGTAAACATGTTAAGCTAATTCAATCCTCCTCACTAGGCATACTCTCTTCTTTTCTCTCGAAGCATGGTAATTCACTCATAAGTATATGCAAGCGAAAGATAATGAATTACAAAGAGTGACTTGCATATATCAAAGAAACGAAAGCACTTTGTGAATTTTTATGGAAAAACCTCATATGATAACTATATGCACCAATGAACCAAAACCATATGCTTACTCTTGAGATAATCTCCACAAATCAAGTTTAACCATCTTAAGAATCATGAAAAAGATCAATAAAAGGGTTGTAATGGGGCTAGGCTAAGAGGTATTCGATATTTGGATAAGGAGGCTTAAAAACGTCACTGTGGCCTTTGGCAAGCTCAAATCTCCTTATGTCTTCTCGCCAAGGGTCAAATTTCATCTTGTTGGACCCATACTTCATTCTTTTCCTCCCATAACATTACAACAATAATCAAGACAATAGCCATGCACAAAATTTTTTGTTTTCTTTTTAAGCCGTGCCTTACATCTTTCTTTTCTTGCTCTCGGTATCTTTTTCTTTTTCTTTTGGTCCGAGCAAAAATGTTTCAAAATTTTTCATTCTTTCTTTTTCTAAGGCACGGCATACATATACACTTTTCATAAATTCATGGCTAAGTCTACCCCACACTTGTTCTTCTTCATCACTTCACGCAAAAACTCCTTCAAAAATCAAGTTTTGCCGACACACAATGGTCAAGACATCACTATACTAAGCTCATGGAAAGTGTTTAAGGGTGATGAAAGAAAAGGCTAATCGTAGGCTCAAAGGGGGTTTACTAAGGTGTCCCACGACGGGCTCCAATAGGGCACATGCTTTATTTGGCAATAGTGGTAAACCTAAATGATCTTTATTCAATCACATTCAAAATCAAGGTAGTTTATGATTAAAAATGTTTTGAAAATCAACAAGAGTAAGTTCTAGTATACTAGAGTTCATTAAAAAGCTATGGCATATAGTCATCGAATAATCAAATAATTATGAGGTTTCATGCTTCCTACGAATCTATTGAATTTTATCTTTTTATCGCTCAAGAAGAAAGCAAATTGGCTCTAAAGCTCACATAGGTTATTATGGAAACAAACTAGCTAAAACATGCATGCTTCGTTAATCAACAAGTCCTACATGCTCCTACCAATGCACATAATTCATGAAACTCACAATTTTAATTGTATGCATAACCATCATCTATGTATGCAAAGAGGAGAAAAACATCACTGTTTAGGGTACAGTTTGGTGTTTGAGTTTCCTCACTTTTTCTCTCCAATTTGACCATGTCCCATGGATTCTTCTTGAGTTGGTTCGCCTTCAATGGTGTGTCTTCCTTGACCGGCCGGACCAAGGCTTACACGAAATTGATAAGACAAGGCACCGAAAACTGCTTCGCCTTCAATGGTGTGTCCTTAGTAACTTGGGTGCAGCAAATTTCGGCAGGGGCAGGAGAAGCGTGAAGGGGCAGCAGGAGCAGCAGCTTGTGCGCAGGGTCTCGGCAAGTGCAGCATAGGTGGAAGGATAGGCAGCAGCAGGGGCAGCAGCTTTGCGGCGTGTCAGCAGGGTACGTAGGCTGCAGCATTGCGGCAGCAGCAGGGCAGTAGCAGGGTCTTCGGCAGACGCGTCTGCTTCTCTTGAGGCTTGGTTTTGGGTGTGTTCCACTATCCTAATTCAAAAGTGTTGTAAATCAATGTTGTAGTGGATACACAGAGCTTTCCAACGGTATAAAATTCACCTCAATCGGACCAGTGGAAGTACTCTTTGTTTGGCCATTAATCGGACCTATTGATCTGCCCAGTTTTCTGCTTCGCCAGATTGACCTTCGTGCACTCAAATTGAAACTGGGAGCAGTTCGGAACTCCAAATCCACTTCTGTAAAATCCTACGGAAACTAGACTCAGAGATATTTCCAACGGTGTATGGTTCACTTTCCCAGGTTTTGTGAGCTAAAAACGGCAGCCTTCCAAAGTCGACTGACTGCACTGCCCGATTTCTGCTTTGGGCAGAACTTGGTATTTCCTGCACTTTTCTTTCAAGTTCGACCTGCACACACACAAAACACATCAAAACGAACAAAACAAATAAATGCAAGAGTATACAAAGCTATACTTCAACAAATTTTTCAAGGCATTACACGAAATTTTCAAGAATTTTTCAAACTATACACGACATCAAAGATTCAAGGTACGTAGAGCAGAGGAGCAAACTGTGCAATGGACTTGTGCAGCCCACGGTAAGGTCATGCTTTATCCGATATACCTCAAAACTTTAAAGACTCAAAAAGATTTTCAAAAATTACAAAGCTAACATTCAAACAAATCAAGATTTTATAATCCCCGGCAACGGCGCCAAAAATTGACGTGAGCCGAAGCTCGCATGCAATAATAAACCCTACAAAAGATCGTCAGTAGTATAAGCAAGTAGGGATCGTTCTAGCCGGGGATTAAGGGTACCTGAAATATGAGAATGTTAATACAAATATTTACACAAATATATATACACAAAACGTCACAATGGGGGGAATTATATGGATCGGCAGCAAAGCTGCCACTAACACTAAGAACACGAAAATAAACCTAAACTACTATATACAAGTGATCATCATCTCTCACAAAACATTTAGCACCAAGACTCTTTAACAAATAAACTCACATGCAAGAAAGTAAGGAACAAGTACCAACATGCTTAAGTTCAAAATTAGTTCCAACTACAACTTAGTTGTAAGACCTCTCAAGTTTTAAGACCGAACTTTTGGTTATGGGCCCAAAAGTTATGTTAATCCTTTTGAGATTTAACAATTGTGCGCAATGGTCTAAATTGGAGACACGCAAAACAAGTAAGGTCGTCAATCTTCTTATTTTAAACATGCAAGTATCTAAAGTATTAAACCCTAAGTGAGCAACACAAATCAGAGCGACCTTTTGAGTATGGCAACGTTCGTAATTACTCTAGCTGATTAAACCTAGCACCTAGATCAATGTTCAAGACAACACTAAGTACCGATTTTCATGCCCAATCCTTAGATACTAACCAATTTCGAACCTAAAACATGCATCTATACCACTGTCCTAATTATCTAGCATACGAATTTACAAGTTACATATTACAAATTAGCATGCAAAATTCATTGTTCTTGTCGAAACCTAAACATAAATCTAAGCATCGATTCAAACAAGTCTTTAACATACAATTTATAAAACCAAAATCGGTTCACACATAGACATATAAACCAACACCAAACATACATGAATGTTTCATAGACAAAACTAAACATAACTGGACAAAAATTACTAAAACCAAAGAAGGGAGTGGATCACACTTTGAGACACCTTGAGAGCTTCAAGTCGTGTGGATCCGGCGATGTGTGGAGGCTGGGGTGAGGCTGCACGGCAGTGAGTCACGTCGGCAGTAGGTTATGGAGGTAGAAAATCCAAGGTTCGGCAAGAGCAGAAACTTGGTTGAGGTGAGGTGAAGGTGATTTTCGGTTTAGGTTTTTGTCTAGGATCTTTGGTGAATTTTGGTAGAGTTTAGGCCTTGTGTTTAAGCTTGAGATGAGATGATTTTTCTGTAGGAAAACATGGCTATATATAGAGGCAAATTCGGCAGAAACCCTAGGTAGAAAACCTAGTCCAAATCGGCAAAGGCAATCCTTGTGCAACAAGGTTTTGGTTCCTTCCTTTCTTGGTTCTTCTAGGAAACTTATTTTTCTGATTTTCTTCCTTGGATTGGGCTGCATATCTTCATGAACTTCTTGTGTAGGCTTGACAACTCCATTTGGTGAGCTTGGTCCATGGAAAAATGCCCCAAACCCGTAAGAACACAAGACCGGCAGCAACTCGGCTGGAATGACCTTGCTCCAGTAAATCTGATATATCTCCCTTCTCGGAGCTCCAATTGATGCGATTCCAAGTCTCAGATAAACTAGACACATATAGCCATCTCCCCATAAAATATCTCGATCAAATTCCTTGTGAATCGTCGGAAATGATTTTTCGAAGTTGGATCAAAGTCTCAGGAAAATGCTGGAAGCCCCTGGATTGGTTTGCTCGGACTGCCGTTTTGCAGCCATCTTTTGGGTGACTTCCCGAACTCCGATTGATCTGAAATTTTAAAAAAATATTCCTCAGTATATGAATAATAAGAACACCAAATTTCATTAAATTAGGACAAGGATAGATCACATTTTTACTCATCTCAGAATCACGAAAAAGACAACTTGCATTATTTTCCAGATTTCTCAAACTTAGTCATTTTTCGGATTCTAAAGCACATTTGATAAAAACTCTACCAAATTGACACTAAACTAAATTATGACTCTATCTTAGATAAATAAGGGTTAAACAAAGCATAAACGAGGGCGTAAACACATTAATATCGTCGCACATTGTGCTCCTATCAATGATCATCCGAACTTTCGATGGGCAAACAATGAGAATGTCTTGAGGGCACCTATGCAGCCGAGCCAAGAGGCTGCTGCACCCTATCAACCGAGGGCACCTTCTGCTCCTCGGCCCCAATTTCAGCCTAACCAAGGACGGCAGCCGAGCCAACCCACGTTCCAACCGAGCCAAATGCAAGGAGGATCGAGCAATCCCAACTACGATGCTTTGATTCAATCTCTTTCGAGTGCTACTCAAGCGTTGCTTGCGGGGCAACAAAACTACTCGAACGACATAGGCAAGTTAAAGACTCAAATGGGGCAAGTTGTGGACTTCATGGGAAGATTTACCTGAAATTGATGGGAGCCTAAGCTCACACACAATAATAACCCTACAAAATATCGTTAGTAGTATGAGCAAGTAGGGATCGTTCTAGCCGGGGATTAAGGGTACCTGAAATATGAGAATGTTAACACAAATATTCACAAACATATATGCACACAATTGTCACACTTATATACATATATACGAATTTATCATGGGGGATGAAGATGAGGTTCGGCAGCAAGGGCTGCCCTAAAGCTAGGCAAGAAAATAAATCCTAAATTAAATCCTAATTTACTATATACAAGTGATCATCATCTCTCACACAAAACAGTTCACACAAAAGACTCTTTAACATATAAATTCGCATGCAAGAAAGTAAGAGACAAGTATCAACATGTTTAGATTCAAAATTAGTTCCGACTACAACTTAGTTGTAAGACTTCTCAAGTTCTTAAGATCGACCTTTTGAGTATGGGCCCTAGAATATATGTTAATCCTTTTGAGACTTAACAATTAATCACAATAGTCTAAATCGGAGACATGCAAAACAAGTAAGGTTGTCAATCATCTTATTTTAACATGCAAGACCTCTAAAGTATTATACCCTAGGTGAGCAAAACCAAATCAAAGCAACCTTTTGAGTATCTAGCCATATTTGTTATTACTCGGGTTTGATGAAACCTAACACCTAGATTTACATGTTTTAAACAACAAATGCTTAAACACAACTAATGTTTCGGTTTTTAAGTCCCACTCCTTAGATTTCTAACCAATTTCAAAACTAAAACACGCAAGATACCACTGCCCTAATTATCCATACACATGAATTTACAAGTTAAAATCACAAAACTTAAACATAAACAACAATCATGCAATCGGTTTACATAGAAGTTCAATAAAAACCAAGAATCGAATTGAGTTCATACAATATAACCAAACTACAACAAATACAAAAGCCATAGGGGAATGGATCACACTTTAGGAACCTTGAAGACTCCTCGAAGACGTGATGGATGGTGCTCGGCTGCTGCTTGGCTCGGCAGGACTGAGTTTCGGCAGTAGGCAAGGTGAAAGGACTCGGCAGATTTGGTGGTGGTGGTGATTGTGTTATGGCTAAGTATTTGGGTATTTGGTGCTTTAAGAAAATTGGTAGAGCTTTGGCTATTGCTGTATGCTTGAGATGAGATGATTTTTCAGAATGAAAAAGTGAGGCTTTATATAGATGAGAGGCTGCCAGCAACCCTAGTGCAAGAGGAATTCAGAAAACCAAGTTGGTTAAGGATTTGAAACATTCCTTTTCAAAGTCTAATTAGGTTTTCTTTTTCTGAAAATGCATCAAGGCATGGGCTTCACAACTTCATGGACTTCTTGCATAGCATTTGGACTTCATTTGAAAGGTCTTGATCCATCGAAAATGCCCCAAACCGACAGTTCTTCATTTTGGCACAAATCTGCCATTTCTGGCAGCTTTTCCTAGCTTGACTAGGAGAACTTCTTTCTTCGTATTTTTCTTCAATGCCATGGCTTGGTGTCATCGTCCTTCCTTCCTTAAGCTTGGACCATCTTCACATATGCATTTGTATACCATTTGGTCCATTGAAAACATAATTTGCAAAAAGGAGGCAGTAGTATCCTGGAATCGGCAGACTTGATGTTGTTGCAGTAACTCCGGCATATCTCCCTCCTCGGAGCTCCGATTGATGCGATTCCAAGTCTCAGATAAACTAGACACACAAAGCTACTTTCATATAAAACAGTTTGATCAAATTCCTTGTGAGTCGTCGGGAATGATTTTTCGAAGTTGGGACACAGTCCCAGGAAAATCCTGGAAGTCCCTGGATTGGTTTGCTCGAACTGCAGTTTGCAGCCATCTTTTGGGCGACTTCTTTAACACAACATTCCTCAGTATGTGAATAATAAGCAAGCCAAATTTCAGTAAATTCGGACAAGGATAGATCACAGTTTTACTCATCTCAAAATCACGAAAAAGACATATTTTGCACTATTTTCCAGATTTCTCAAACTTAGTCATTTTTCGGATTATTAAGCACATTTGATTAAAACTCTACCAAATTGACACTAAACTAAATTATGACTCTAAGATAAATAAGGGTTAAACAAAGCATAAATGAGGGCATAAGCATATAATATCATCGCACATTGTGCTCCTATCACCAACCCACGTTCCAACCGAACCAAATGCAAGGAGGATCGAGCAATCCCAACTACGATGCTTTGATTCAATCTCTTTCGAGTGCTACTCAAGCGTTGCTTGCGGGGCAACAAAACTACTCGAACGACATAGGCAAGTTAAAGACTCAAATGGGGCAAGTTGTGGACTTCATGGGAAGATTTACCGAGCAAGGCAAGTTGCCAAGCAATACAATTCCCAATCCGAGGAATGAGCAAGCTAAAGTAATAAAAACTCAAAGCGGAAGAGAGTTGTTACCTCCGAGGAGCCCTAAGAAGTCGAGCATGCCACTCGACGTGATTGAGGAAGAAGAGGCTGCTGCCGGACCTACCATTGCCGGCAGCATACCTCCTGTCGAGAGAGAGAACTACGCAGCCGAGAGGGCTACCGAGCAGCAGGCGCTGCAGCCTACCGAGGGCCGGGCTGCAGCCGAGAGGAAGAAAGGTTGTGCCACGAGCTCGAGCATGATCCCACCACGTCGAAGAAAGAAGTTCAGCCGAGCCTTGTGCAAAAGGGAGGGGTGCCGAACTCAAGCATTCTTTTTCCTTCGCGCTTTACAAGATCAAAGAAAGATAAGTCCGACGAGGAAGTGTTGGAGATTTTCTGGAAAGTGCAAGTCAAAATCCCTTTGTTAGAATGCATTAAACAAGTGCCAAAGTATGCTAAGTTTCTCAAAGAACTATGTACGGCAAGGAGGCATACTAGGGAGACTCGTGTGGTGACAATGAGCGAAACGGTGTCGGCTGTTATTTGAAGAAAATTGCCACCAAAGATGAAAGATCTGGGAAGCTTCAATGTGCCTTGTGTGATAGGTAATACTCGATTTGATGATGTAATGTTGTGGGAGCTTCAATCAATATCATGCCACTCAATGTGTACCAAACGTTGAGTATAGGGCCACTCAAGAAGGACAATGTCATCATTCAACTAGCGGATCGCTCGATTAAATATCCGGAAGGTTATGTGGAGGATGTGCTTGTGCAAGTAAACCAATTGATATTTCCCACCGATTTCTATGCGGTTGAAATGGAAGACTCGCAGGTCAATAACACTCAACTCTTGCTAGGCCGGCCTTTCATGTGCACGGCAAGGACCAAGATCGATGTGGCCGAGGGCAATTTAACAATGGAGTTTGATGGTGAGGTCATAAAGTTCAATGTTTTCGATGTCATGAAATATCCTATTACCGATTTGAAGGAGTGCCAAGCTAGTGATGTTTTGGAGGAGGTCAAACAAGTTATGTCGACAAGGAGAGAGAGTGAGCAAGCGAGGACGCAATGAAACAATTTCAACCGAGCCTCCAAGAAGTATGTGCTGAGCTAGAGGCTCGGCCCTATGCCAAAGTATTTGACTCGTTCTTGTCAATTCCAAGTGCCACAAACAAATTTCGCCCAAGTGTGGAAGAGGCCCCAAAATTAGAACTAAAAGAACTCCCTAGTCACTTAAAGTATGTTTATCTCGGGGAAGAAGATACTCTACCGGTTATTGTGTCTTTAAAGCTTAGTGAAAAGCAAGAGGTTGATTTGATTGGTGTGCTTAAGAAGTACAAAACCGCCATAGGTTGGACCTTGGCGGATATCAAGAGAATAAGCCCTACAACATGTGCTCATCGTATATTGCTAGAAGAAGGAGCAAAGCCAACGAAGGAGGCTCAAAGTCGACTACACCCTCTTATGATGAAGGTAGACAAGGACGAAATCATTAAGTTGCTTGATTGTGGGGTAATTTACCTTATTTTGGATAGTAAGTGGTTCTCTCCCGTGCAAGTAGTTCCAAAGAAAAGTGGTGTAACGGTTGTAAAGAACGAGAAGAATGAGCTAGTGCCACATTGACTTGTAACCGGTCATCGTATGTGCATCGACTATAGGAAGCTCAACGCTACAACAAGGAAGGATCACATGCCTTTGCCGTTTATGGATCAAATGTTAGAAAGGTTGGCCGGCCATGCCTTCTATTGCTTTCTTGACGGTTATAGTGGGTATAACCAAATCATGATACACCCGGATGATCAAGAGAAAACCACTTTTGCGTATAGAAGAATGTCATTCGGCCTATGCAACGCACCCGGAACGTTTTAACGACGTATGTATGCTATCTTCTCGGATTTCATTGAAGACATAATTGAAGTTTTTATGGATGACTTTAGTGTTTATGGAAGCAACTTCGAGACTTGTTTGAAGAACTTGGAGAAGATATTGGAGCTTTGTGCAGAGACAAATCTCGTGCTCAATTGGGAGAAGTGCCACTTCATGGTGACACAAGGAATCGTGCTTGGCCATATAATTTCAGAAAATGGGCTTGAAGTCGACAAGGCTAAGGTGGAACTCATCCAACACTTACCTTCCCCAAAGAACGTGGGAGATGTATGAAGCTTTGTTGGCCATGCCGGTTTCTATCGAAGATTCATCAAAGAGTTCTCATCAATTGCAAAGCCATTGAGCAACTTGTTACAAAAGGAGGTGCCATTCGAGTGGACTAGTGCTTGTGAGCAAGCTTTTGGCCGATTGAAGGAAGCCTTGTGCTCGGCTCCCATTCTTGCCGTGCCTAATTGGAATGAGTCATTCGAGCTCATGTGCGATGCAAGCGACTATGCACTTTGAGCCGTGTTTGGCCAAAGGGTAGAAAAGAAGCCAAACTTGATCTTTTATGCTTCAAGAACACTGAACGATGCTCAACTCAATTACTCCACAACCGAGAAAGAACTCTTGGCGGTAATTTTTACTTTGGAAAAATTTCGATCATATCTTTTGAATTCCAAAGTCATTGTTTATAGTGATCATGCCGCTTTGAGATATCTTATGACAAAGAAGGATGCAAAGCCAAGGCTCATTCGATGGATTCTTTTGCTTCAAGAGTTTGACATTAAGATCAAAGACAAGAAAGGAGTAGAGAATGTCGTGGCCGACCACCTTTGCCGAATCATAAAGGAAGAGGATCGGCTGCTCCTTATTGAGAACTTTCCGGATGAGCAACTCTTTCGACTCGAAGCACAAGAGCCTTGGTATGCCGACTTGGCCAATTATCTAGCTACTAGCCAACTTCCTAGCACTATGCCGAAACAAGTGAAGCTTCGGATCATCACAAGCTCGTCACTATCTTTGCGACGAGCCATACTTATGGAAGCAATGTGGTAATCAAGTGCTTTGATGATGTGTTGCCGAGCATGAGCATATGCTGATTCTAAAGCTTTGTCATAGTGAGGCGTGTAGAGGTCACTTTGGAGCGAAAAAGACTGCTTTGAAGGTTCTTGAGTGTGGATTCTTTTGGCCTACAATCTTCAAGGATGCATTCATGTTTTGCAAAGCATGTGATCGGTGTCAAAGGATGGGGAATATCAGTTCAAGGGATCAAATGTCACTCAATCTGATCACCACTATTGAGATCCATGACTTGTGGGGGATTGACTTCATGGGATCATTTCCTTCAAGCAAGGGTTTCCTCTACATATTGCTAGCGGTCGATTATGTATCAAAGTGGATAGAAGCTAAGGCTACACGCACCAATGATGCCAAGGTGGTTGCCGAATTCTTCAAGACCAACATTTTCTCACGTTTTGGAGTTCCAAGAGTCTTGATAAGTGATGGAGGCACCTACTTTTGCAACCGCACTATTGAGGCTTTGTTGAAGAAATATGGCGTCACTCATAAGGTATCTACACCTTATCATCCTCAAACAAGTGGCATGGCCGAGGTAAGTAATCGAGAGATCAAGCAAATTCTAGAGAAAAGCGTTGGACCTTCGAGAAAGGATTGGAGCGATCGTCTCGATGATGCTTTGTGGGCTTATAGAACTGCATATAAAACACCGATAGGTATGTCTCATTTTCGGTTAACTTATAGCAAAGCATGTTACTTACCGGTAGAGCTTGAGCACAAAGCATGGTGGGCCGTTAAATCCTTGAACATGAACATTGACGAGGCCGGCCTTCATAGAAAGCTTCAACTCAACGAACTTGAAGAAATACACAATGAAGCCTATGATGCCGCTTGGATTTACAAGGAGAAGGCTCGTGCTCATCATGATAAGATGCTCCGAGGGAAGAAGTTTGAAGTTGGACAAAAAGTTATCTTGTATCACTCATGACTGAAACTTTTTCCGAGTAAGTTACATTCTCGATGGCTTGGACCCTTCATTATTACTCAAGTTTTTATTCATGGAGCCATTGAGATTCGTAACGAGGTTACGGGGAACACATTCAAAGTGAATGAACATCGGCTCAAGCCTTACTTCGATGCCTTTGAGGAGCATACGGTTGAAGAAGATGACATAGGAGAGGCACCGAGCCACCCCACTGCCACAGCCACTGCCAAAGGCATGTAGCATTGCCCCGGCCCTAGTCCAGCCTTGCTCCCTGCTGATAGGCTGCAAAGTGGAGAATGTCAACTTGCAACCTCCTCCAATACGCAAGCGACGTTAGGCCATGCTGCTGCCGAACTGTGCGAAGGCCAATGTGTAGCCTCTATCGGTAGCTGCAACTCTCCCGATGCTTGCGCCCTTGCTGCTTCTAGTGCAGCTGCAGCCACACCAACTTCTTGCCGAGGCCAGCATGCCTATAGTTCGTGATACAGCAACAAGCTCCGATACGATACAGCATGCCCCTCCCACTCCCGACAGCCTTCAAGCAACGTTTCCTTGCTGCCTCGCACCAGCCATGTCGCTGATACAAGCTACAATGCAGATACGAGCCATCTCACTGCCGATACGGCTGATTGGTGCACATCGCACCTCATTGAGCTTCTTCTTGCCGATCAAACTTATTTTGGACCACGATGAACATATGCAATACACATGGTGAAAAGTCTAGGCTACGGACTATAAAATTGAAGAGCTAATTGGGAGGCAATCCAATTCGATCAAAGAAAAACAAAGGAGCCATCACCAAGAGTTTGAAATTTCTTAACCCTTCTTTGGTTTGTGATGATATGTTTGAAACGTGTTAGCTCATATTATGCTTAGGAAATTGCATGCTATAGTTTTATGCTTACATTGAGGACAATGTAATTTTCTAAGTGTGGGGTGGGTTTGCATGTTTCCTTTATATTTTGAGTCATATATTGAAAACAAAATACAACAATAGAAAATTCAGAAAATTGTTCCACAAAAATAGAGTGTATAATTGTCTGTTTCGAGTCTTAGGATGCCCCTAATATGTCAATGATGTTTTTCTCCTCTTTACATACATAGATGATGGTTGTGCATACTTTAAAAAAAAAAATTGTGAGTTTCATGGATAATGTGCATTGGTAGGAGCATGTAGAACTTGTGGATTAATAAAGCATGCAAGTTTTAGCTAGTTTGTTTCCATAATAACCTATGTGAGCTTTAGAGCCAAATTTCTTTCTTCTTGAGTGATAAAAAGATAAAATTCGATAGACATATAGGAAGCATGAAACCTCATTATTCATTGATAATTCAACGATTATGTGCCACAGCTCTTTAATGAACTCTAGAATGCTAGAACTTACTCTTGTTAATTATCAAAACATTTTTATCATAAAACTACCTTAATTTTGAAAGTGATTGAAAAGTGAAAAGATCTCTTAGGTTTACCACCATAGCCAAATAAAGCATGTGCCTATATGTGCCCATCGTTATTTGTGCCCATCGTGGGACACCTTAGTTAAACCCCTTTGAGCCTACGATTATGGCTTTTGATAGGAGCACAATGTGCGACGATATTAATATGCTTATGTCTCGTTTATGCTTCGTTTAACACTTATTTATCTAAGATAGAGTCATAATATAGTTTAGTGTCATTTTGGTAGAGTTTTGGAAAAATGTGCTTAATAATCAGAAAAATGACTAAGTATAGAAATCTGAGGAAATAATGCAAAATTTGTCTTTTTCGTGATTCTGAGGCTCGTGTTAAAGTGACTTAACCTTTTCCAAATTTGATAAAATTTGGTATGCGTATAACTGGCAAGCTAAAGTGTGTTGTTTCAAAATTTCAGATCAATCAGAGCTCAGAAAGTCACCCAAAAAATGACTGCAACTTGGCAGTTTGAGCAAAACGATCCAGGGACTATCAGGATTTTTCCTTAGACTGTGTCCTGAATTCCAGAATTTCTGTATGAAGCATCACTTGGAATTAGAGGACGGGCCTTATATAGATAGAGAGCCCTATGAGTCTAGTTTCTCTATAATTTAGAATCGCATCAATAGGAGCACCAAGGAGGAAGTTATGCTAGGAAAATGACACAAAGGTCAAAAATCAGAAAGTCAGCTTAGTCCCTGCTGATAGGCTGCAGATCTGCGAATGTCAACATGCAGCCTCGACGCGACACAGTGCTCTCAAGAAGCCACCCCTTCTGCCAATCCTGACATTCTATATCCTGATGTCGTATCCAATACTGCCGACGTATCCCAGACCTCAGCCGCCACGTATCCAAGACGTATCCGACAAAATTTGTGCCTTCAACATGCCGTATCGGACACGGGCACCTCGTATCCGATACTGACATATGCCATCCGTGCGCCTGCTCACCAGCCTTGCCTACCGCTGGACATTAGCCTCGCCAGCCCGCGCGCCCATGAGGTAGACCCGAGAAGCTGCAAACCCTGCCGATATCAATTTTCCGAGGTCTCCATGACATTCTGTATGTTTTGATGAGGCTGCCCATGGCTGTAACCATTCCTCATGATTCTAAGAGCCGATGCAGACGTGTAATGACCAAGGAAGTGCCACGTATGTTCAAGAAAACCTTGGAAGACAAGGAAACCTAGCGGAAGTAGGAAAACTGCTTTCCCGGGTGAACTAGGAGGCTGCATTTGATCTTTGGACATATTATCCATTATGCAACTGGCTGCCGATCCACAGGAGAAGACCATGAAGACTTGCAGCCGTCCCAAGACCAAAACACACGAAGAAAAATCAAGAAAAATCTCAAGAAAACTTGGCCGGCAAGTAAACCTAATCCATATTGGTTTAGGTTTTGACAACTCTATCTTGTTGCAGGATTTGGTTTCACTTTTTCTCTATATATAGGGGCCGGCAAACACTTAGAAAATCATCTCATCTTTTTGCAAAGCACTAGCCCTAAATTCCTACCAAAGGTTCTCCAAAGTTTTAAGCCAAAAGTAAACACTCAAGCTTACCCGATACCACAACTTTCCATCAAAAATCCAAACCACACCTTTACCTTCTGCCGTACATCATCCACCACACCAAGACGAAGTTCTCCAAGGTTTCTAAAGTGTGATCCATTCCTTATGGCTTGTATTTTTATTTTCAGTTTAGTCACAATAGTTGTTATAAAAATACTTTATTTTTGTTTGGTATTGAATGATGAACATGAGTTGCGATTTTTATTGGAATTTATGTGATGAATTTTACAAACAATTACATATTTGAATTCGTGCATTAGATTAAGGCAGTAGCTGATAGGAGCACAATGTGCGACGTTATTACTGTGTTTACGCCCTCGTTTATGCTTTGTTTAATCCTTATTTATCTAACATTGAGTCATAATTTAGTTTAGTGTCATTTTGGTAGAGTTTTGGCAAAAGTTGGTTAATTATCCGAAAAATGACTAAGTTTGAGAAATCTGGAAAATAATGCAAAAGTTGTCTTTTTTGTGATTCTCAGACGAGTGGAAAACTAACCTATGCTTTTCCAAATTTGATGAAATTTGGTATGCATATAATTGGCTTTCTAAAGGGTTTTTTTTTTTTTCAAAATTTCAGATCAATCGAAGTTCGGGAAGTCACCCAAAAGATGGCTGCAACTTGGCAGTTTGAGCAAAACGATCCAGGGACTACCAGGATTTTCCTGGGACTGTGTCCTGACTTCCAGAATTTATGTATGACGCATCACTTGGAACCAGAGGGCATACCTTATACGGATGGAAAGCCTCGTGAGTCTAGTTTCTCTGGGACTTAGAATTGCATCAATCGGAGCTGTGAGGAGGAAGTTATGCCGGATTTACTGAAGCAAGGTCATTCTGCCGAGAAAACTACACTTTCCCGGTTGCATCAGGATAACTCTCTTTTGGATTTTTGAGAGCATGGATCGGATATATTGGACCTAAAGACTTGTTGGACATGTCCATGCTATGTCATTGATGTCGATTGAAGTCCAAGATCAGAATAGAAGTCCAAGAATACTTAGCTTTGCCGGCAAGGAAACATAAGCTAACTAGGAAAATGAATTCTCATTCCTTTGTGTTGCCGAAAACCCTAGGGTTTTTCCTTTATATAAAGCCAACAAACTCTCAGAAAAAGTTGTCACATTCTAAAGCAAAAACCCTAGCCAAAACTCTACCAATTTTCTGCCAAATATCCTACATAAAAACACAAACCAAAAACCACCACCACCACAAAAACTTCTGCCGATTCTCCACCCTTCATCCAGCAGCCACTGAGGCTCATTCCATCAAGGATCCACACAAGTAGAAGTCATCAAGGTGTCTGCAAAAGTGTTATCCACTCCCTACTTTTGGTTTGTAATAGTTTTTATGTAGTTATGTGTAGTTTTGTCTATGAAACTCATGTGTATGTTTGGTTATTGTGTTTTCATGTCTTTGTGAAAAACGATTGTGAATTTGGTTTTATAATGATGCATGTTAATTTTTTATTCTTATGAGTTTAATAAAGATTTTCAAAGATAAGTTTCGAATTGCATGCTAACCTATAATGAAAATATGAAGTAAAGAGATAGGATTAGTTCGGCAAGCATGCTCACTTTGATTCTATAAATTCAGTCTTGGTTTAGTCCTTAAATCCGTGTGCCTCAAAGATTGGTACTTAGCATATTTGCGATGTGTTTTGAGTATTGGTCTAATATCCATCAACATGAATAGGACTATAGTGGTTTAAACGACTATGCATGTTAACAAGAAGTGGTGACGCCTTGCTTGATTGATATGTTTCCAACTAAAAAGACCTTGTGCCTAATTTCTTTGCATGTTTGTTTTCGACGATAAGTGTTCTCAAATATGTTTAGTATAACTTTAGGGTTAGACGATAAGTTAACCTTGAAGTACTTGAGAGTCTTAATCGATTAGTAAACCGATAAGGAGCTAATTAGGTTGGAACTAAGTCAAGTCTAGGATATTGTGTGCTTTTGCCGTGTCTTGTCTTATCAATTTGCTATGTGTTTTGAGTGTTTTTGATGCTAGTAATTTGTGGAGGAATGTTGACCAAACTTGTACATAGTAGTTTAGAGTTTGAATTCATGCATTTTGTTTCGTATCTACTTTAGGGCAGCCTTGTGCTGCCGATCTCTATCATCCCCAAGTGACGTTTCAAACATGTAAATATGTGAATATTTGTGATTATATTTGTTCTAACATTCTCATGTTTCAGGTACTCTTAATTTCCGGCTTAGAACGATCCCTACTTGCTTATACTACTAACGATCTTTTGTAGGGTTATTATTGTGTGCGAGTTTAGGCTCTCATCAGTAGCATGTTCATGTGTTTTTAGGTTTTATTTGATTAGTTTCATGAATTCGTGCACAAAAATCAATGTTTACATGATGCCATGGCCATGACACTTATGTAGGTTGCGATTTCATTCACCATAAATAACATAGGATCGAGTTAGGCGTTGAGCAAACTTAATTCTAGGTTGTTTAAAAAGGGTTACCATAATTCATAGAAACTTGCATGTTAATAGGATGAGTGATGCCATGCCTAAAGACATGTTTCCGATTTAAAAGACTTTCGTGCTTAATTACTCTTTGTGTTTGTCTTCGACGTTGAGTGTTTTCAAACATGATTAGTATAATTTTAGGATTCGACGTTGCGTGTTTTCTAAACACTTGAGAAGTCTAGTAACGATTAGATAACCGTTGAGGCCCTAATTGAAATTGGAATTGAGTAGAGTCTAAGAAACTTGAACTATTGCTGCCGATTCTTGCATGATTTTTTGTGTGTTCTTGTGTGTTTTTGTGCTATATGTTGCGTGAAAGATGATGATCAAACTTGTACATAGTAGAATAGGATTTATTTTCGTGTCTTAGACTTTAGGGCAGCTTTGCTGCCGACCCAATTCGTCCCCCAAGATGTGACGTTTCTTTGTATATATATTTGTAGATATTTGTCTAACATTCTCATGTTTCAGGTACCCTTAATCCCCAGCTAGAACGATCTCTACTTATTGCTATACTACTAACGTTGTAGGATTTATTATTGCTTGATGCTCGCTTAGGCGACTCATCAGTTTTCTTTCATCACCCTTAAACACTTTCCATGAGCTGAGTATAGTGATGCCCTTACCTTGATCAAGTTTCGGCAAAGCATGATATTTTTGAAAGAGTTTTTTGTGTGAAGTGATGAAGAAGAACAAGTGTGGGGTAAAGTTAGCTCGAAAATTATATGAAAGTTGTAATGTTGCCGTGCCTAGCAAGAAAAGTATGGAATCAGACAGAAAAATAAAAGAAAAGAAAAGAAAAATGTTAGTCTGAAATAAAAGAAAGTAAAGGCACAATTTCAAAAGAAAATTTGCTAAGTCTAGTCTTGAAAAGTGTTGTGAATTTAGAGTTTCTATGCATGTGAAGGTCTACTATTGTTTAAATTTCGACTTTTGTTCATATTCACTACGCTTTGGGGAAGAAAAGAATGAAGAATGGGTCCAACATGATGAAATTCGACCCTTGGCAAGAAGACATAAGGAGAGTCGAGTTTTGCTATGTGTAGAGACGTTTTTTTTAGCCTCCTTATCCTAAATATCGAATACCATTAGCCAAGCCCCATTACATCCCTTTTATTGATCTTTTCATGATTCATAAGATGGTTAAATTTGATTTGTGGAGATTATCTCAAGAGTAAGCATATAGTTTTGGTTCATTGGTGCACATAATTGTTACATGAGGTTTTTCCATAAAAATTTGACAAAGAGATTTTCGTTTCATGACATATGCAACTTACTCTTCGTAATTCATTATCTTTTACTTGCATATACTTATGTGTGAATAACCATGCTTCGAGTGAAAAGTGATGGAACTATTACCCAAGCACAAAGTACCTGCAAAACAACTTCATACACATAATACCCTATTTGTGTCAATTGTAGTTAGGACAAGTAGGGATCGTTCTATCCGGGGAAATCTAGGGCTTTCAATCACACAAAGTATTGCAAATAGAAGGGGGTTTGATGTTTTTATCTAAATATCCTACTTATTTTTATGTAAAATTAAATTCTAAATTACTATATACAATTGATCAACATCTTCCACAAAGAGCACATAACACAAAACTCTCTAAACATGTAACAAAATAAAATAAAGGAATAGGGGCAGCAAGTTCAAACTGAATTTTAGATCCTATTTAGTTCCAATTTAATTAGAGCCTTCGCGGTTCATCTAATTAGCAAAACTCTTTAATTATTTGGAACTAGCTTCGCGCATAATCCCAAACATAGTATTAAATAGTTTAAAGACACTTCGCGAAGAAATTAAACCAAGAAACACATAAGCACAATGAGTCGAATTGGAGACATATTAGCAAGTATGGCGTCACCTCATCTCACATCGATATGTAAATTTTCAGAATTACTCTAGCCCTTAGAACCAATACAAGGTGAATCAACTTTATGTTTATAATCCACCTCATATTGAATTCGGCAAGTGAAACCAATACACAAGGAACAACCATGATCAAGGCTGCCCTCATGCATCAATTTATATGCATATGAACTCAGAAAATAAACCAAACATAACCAAAAATTCATGCAAATACCTACTGCCCATAAAACCTAAATTCAAGTTATCACATACATAGTTCGTAAATTAAACCAAAAGAAAACCAAATCACATAACAAAAATTCGGAAATCCAAAGAATAATTCATAAAACCAAAATTACAACCATGAATCCATACAAATTTCATAGACAAAATATTATACTTGTACAAAGAAATAAAAGCCATACGAAAAATAAAATCACACTTGAGAACCTTGTTTAGAGAATTCGGCAAGAGGATTGGTGATGGTGAATGGAATGATATTTTGGAAGAGTGGTGGAGATGGAATTGGCTTAAGTCTTTGAGGGATTTTCTGGTGGAATTTCGGCAGAGATTTGGCAGTTTAAAGTGAGGAAGAGAAGATGATTTTCTGTGTAAAAATCGTCCAATATATAGAGGCAAAAGGGTGGCTGCAACTAGGGTTCACAAAACCTAGTTTTTCTCAAACTTATCCTGCTGGCAGATTTGACATTCGAGTGAAGATTATGGAATATTTTTCCCTAGAAAATATATGTTGAGGTGATTCCAGTTGGGTTCGAAACTAGACTCCCGTAGCTTTCTATCCATATAAGGCTCGAACTCTAATTCATTGTGAGCTGTCCGGGAGAGTCCGTGGAAGTTGGATGACGTGCACAGGAATTATGCCGAATTTGATCAGGATTTGTTGCGATTTTCTTCCTCTATTTTCTGCCGAAAATTCCCAAGATAATGACTGAATAATTGAGCAATATCTCTTTAGGTTTTCCATGAATTAATTCAGCCAAAAATCTTGCAAAAATGATGGAATTCAGTCCACATTCGTAAGCCAAATCCATGTAGAACTCGGTTTAGGTTTTCTTCTTTCGGCAGACTTGACCTTCGTGCATTCAAACTGGCATAACTTTTTGCTCAGGAAATATTTTGCTGCGATTCTAAGTCTCAGAGAAACTAGACTCGTAGAGCTTTCCAACGGTGTATAGCACGTTCTCTGGTTCCTAGCGATGTGTCCCACAGAAATTCCGGAAGTCAGGACACAGTCCCAGAAAAATCCTGGTAGTCCCTGGTTATCTTTGCTCAAACTGCCAAGTTGCAGCCTTCATTTGGGTGACTTCCCGAACTCCGATTGATCTGAAATTTTGACACAATACACTTTAGCTTCCCAATTAATTGTACACCAAATTGCATCAAATTTGGAAAAGGATAGATCAGTTTAGCACGAGCCTCAAAATCACGAAAAAGACATATTTTACTTTATTTCCAGATTTCTATACTTAGTCTTTTTTTCTGATTATTAAGCACACTTTCTCCAAAACTCTACCAAAATGACACTAAACTAAATTATGACTCTATCTTAGGTAAATAAGGGTTAAACGAAGCATAAATGAGGGCATAAGCATATTAATATCGTCGCACATTGTGCTCCTATCAAAAAGAAGAGAGTATGCCTAGTGAGAAGGATCGGATTAGTGTTACATGTTTTCATGCTTATATGTTTCTCTTGCATGCTTATATTGATGTTACATGCTTA
This sequence comes from Potentilla sterilis, assembly GCA_963682095.1. Classification (NCBI taxonomy): domain Eukaryota; kingdom Viridiplantae; phylum Streptophyta; class Magnoliopsida; order Rosales; family Rosaceae; genus Potentilla; species Potentilla sterilis. The sequence goes on from OY821756.1 coordinate 32,615,441, forward strand.
AAAGCTGCAAAATTTACAGATAATTAACAAAATGCAGAAAATCGAAGTCATTATATGTTTCGTTGATTCTGTAAAGCTTCCATGTTGCTTTTGATGGGTTTTTCTTCTCTTATGAGCAGTACATACATATATGATCGAGCAACGGAAATAGTTTGAGTGATTAGAGCTAAAGAAGAAGCCGGAAATTGCCTTGCAAATTCGGATACAATAGGTTCCAGGAATTTCCTGGGCACATCACTCAACTTCCCAATTTTTCCTAGAACAGCTCATTTGGAACTAAAAGACGTGCCATCCATACCTGAAAAGATCTTTGAGTCTAGTTTCCATAGAAATTAGAATCGCATGAATAGCTATTTTGTAGAGAAAGTTATGCTCGATTGAATACACGAAGGTCAAATCTGCTGAGAAGAAACAAGATTTCAGCTTAGTCCCTGCTGATAGGCTGCAAATCTCCGGATGCCAACTTGCAGCCTCTGTCGTAGCGCAGCGCGTGCAGCCTGACACCCATGCCGCCAAGACATATCAGACACAGGCATGGCGTGTCCGGTCCGTATCCTAGAAGAAACCAGACGTATCCAGAGGCGTATCCATCACGTATCCGAAGGCGTATCCATCACGTATCCGACGAGGCTCAACCCATGTCAGGGCGTATCGGACACCGGCATCTCGTATCCGATACTGGCACTCACTACACACATGTCTGTGCGCGCCTGCATGCACCTTCCTGCTTACCATTGAGCCGCGCCCACGCCCATGTGCCATCCTTAGCCTCGCCAGCCTTGCGCATGTGCCATCCTTAGCCTGGCCAGCCTTGCGCATGTGCCATCCTTAGCCTCGCCAGCCTTGCGCATGTGCATGCCAGCTTGCGCGCCAGCCTTGCGGATGCTGCCGAGAAGAAGCCAGCGCGCCAGCCTGTCAGTGCTCATGCGCGCATGCGCCCCTGCACCGAGAGCAAGCATTCCTGCCGAGAAGACCTTTCGGGTGATTTTCAAGCCATTCCTTGCCCTTCTTCGTGGCTGCAAGTGGCTGCGATCAATCCTTGGGATACAAGGAAGAGTTGCAGATGTGTGAAGACCAAGAAAAAGTCAAAGAAACCACAAGCAAACCATGAAGAACAAGGAATCTTATCGGAGGAAGGATTAGTGTTCTCGGGTGAGCAAGGAAAGGCTGTAATCGGACTTTGGACTTTAAATTCATTAAGCAAGTGGCTGCAGATCTTCTAGAGGAGCCCATGACAAGACCCGCCCCGGATTTCACCCTGAAATCCGGATAAGGTCCTGCGGGGACCACCTTAAGACTAACTCTATCGATGAATCGATAAGGTCAATCTTAGGATGGACAACCCTAAGACCTGCAACAACCAAAAACACTTCTAAATCCATATTCATCCTCAACACCTGGAGCCACCTGCTCCCCAAATCACAACAACCGCCACAAATAAAAACAATATAATCTAACTCAACTGGCTCACAGGTAATCAGAGCAATCTAATACAATGAACTAGAATTACAAAACAAGAAATAAAATATAAAAATAAAAGAGTAAGGGATCACAGATCCCACCTAGCGGAAGCAACAAGGATGACAGCTATGCCTCGACTCCGAGTACTCTTGACCTTGGACTATTACTCTGCACACTGGGCGATTTAAATCGAAGGACCCAGGGGAAAGTAATTTAAAAACGTTAGAGTGAGTGGATAAAAATAATATGATTTAATATAGTACTTTAAATGAAAGTATTATATTACTTTCCCAGAGTTTTAGAAATAAAACCACAGTGCATGCATTATAAATAAAACGTCCCACGTTTTAAGAAAATCATATTTAAAAATCATCAGCCCCGTTGATATAAAATCAAATAAATAAATAATTATTCTTTTTATATGTATTCAAAAACAATATACTTTTGAAAATCATTTGTGATGTTTCTCGACCAATCCCATTGGTCGCATAAAAACCCCAGCCCCGCTGGTTCGGGAATTTATTAAATAACAGAAAGTCTCATAGAGAAAATATTCCCGAAACCCAAATGATATAATACCCTGACCAATCCCATTGGTCATATCATATAATAAAATAGGGGAACGTCATTACCACCATTTAATAGTAGCCTCCAAGACTAAGGGTCAGAGCCTCCAAGACTCTCTATAGCGTCCCACGCTAAACCTCTACACCACACTCCGTCGACCACCGAGCGTGAATCTGACCTATATAGTCAAGTCGTCACCTCGCGTGGGATGAGGTTAATAAGCTAGCTAGCATCAATATATATCTGTCCCCTGATATGGTGAAAATCCGAAAACAAAAATCAAAAGCACGCTTCCCCTTATATATAAATCCGTACGGTCCCCGACCGTACATCTGAGGCTTATACATATAAATATATTTAAACACAAATATAGCCTCGTAGAAAATCAATGAAATCCACATCTCACATGTCATAAATATCAAAACCACGTGAAATCATATAATCCTTGGAAACCTCGTTTCCGATTCAATATCAATATGAAATATGGACATCAACAAGTCGAACTGATTAACTTAAATCATAAACCATTTAAAAATCAATCACAAAGAAATCATCAATTAAAACTAGATTATCGACCTTCGATAATCCGCATCATTCTCAAAATAAAATCTTGCATATAAATCCCAAAAGTATTTAAATGTTTATGCATGCATCAATTTTTAAATAAAAGTCCACTCACTAATAGGGCCTAAGCCTGACGCTTCTCGGAAGTCCCGTCCGAATGAGCGTCCCCACGTCCTGAACAAATAACATCATTAAGCCAATTTTTCCTTAAATACCTGGAAAAACTTAATTTAATATAAATAGGCGATCTCAACACGCCAAAATCTTTTTCCCTCAACCTTTACCATTTAACTTATCACCAATTTATCTCCCATTACGCCTTCAACTACTCAAAACACTTTTCTACCACCGCTGCCCTCTTCTCTGCCACCAAAAAGACTCTTGCAACCGCCTCAAACAGCGGCTGACACAGGGCCAACACCATATACCAATAATTTTCCAAATTCATAAACCGAAACACCTTAAACAATTAATCTTAACCCATTATAAATTCTTCAAATTTTCCAAAATAATGTTAATACACTGCATTCATCTTAATTAACCAGATTTCATCCTCCAAATACCCCCACGGCGGCGGCGCCGCTGGCGGCAGCGGCGGTCAACATTGCCGCCGCTACAAAAAATTACCAAATTTTAATAGAAGGTTCATCTCAGCATTTCTAACATCTTTCCCTTCTACAACAATCACTAATTTCAAGCCTAAGGGGGTCAATTTATAAAAACCCCCAATTCGGCACTATTCACCAAGAACCCTAGAATTTTAATTTGTTGATTTCTCCTTACTTACTGTAAATTGATCCAATTCCTTTTAGGAGATTGTTCCTAACATCCTAAGCTTCAATTCAATACCAGGAACTCAACCAACAACAGCCCAAAAAGCAAGAATCAACAAATTGAAAGCATGAATAGTAATCGGTGTAAACCGATTGATTTCGCTCAAACGAAGACGCGAGGGAATGAGATACCTACCTAGACTTGTAGAGGAGGAGAGCAGCTTTGTTTGGACACCAAGAACGCCACCTATGGTGGCCGGACGGCGGCGCGGCGTCGGCGTTTCCGAAGGGGAAGGGGAGGCTCGGGTTCGGGGGAGAGAAAAGGGGGAAAAGAAAAAAAAATTCTGATTTTTCCACCTTTTACCTTTATTCCCTTACCATTTCCTTTTATACTCGCGACTAAAATGGAGATTATCGTTTTGACGTCACAACTTTTGCGTCCTAAATCCAATTATTACGAAAATAAACCGCTGAGTCCATAACAACGACCTCTTCGACTACCGAAATTAAAATTTTCTAACTTAAATTACCCTACCAAAATAATTTCCTAACTCTTTCGTTTAATCACATAACAACCACGCGGTAACAAAAGTTACTCTAGATAATTTAATTTTTACCGAGGATCGGGATGTTACAGCCAATGAAGCAATGCAGCCGGTCCAAGAAGAAAACGCACAAAAGTTCCCCTAAGGAAAGAGGAGTGCACGGCAAGAAACCTAAACCAACTAGGTTTAGGTTTTGCAGTTCCTTTTTCTATCGGGTTTTGCCCTGGCTTTTCCCTATAAATAGAGGCCAATCCCTGCATAAAAACTAGTCACATTCTAAAGCAAACCTCTAGTCAAAACTCTACCAATATTCAGCCAAAGATCCTACATAAAATAGCAAACCAAATCCACCACCATCACCTCAAAATTTCTGCCGAATCATCACCAATTATCCAGCCATCACCCGAGCCATCTTCCATCGGATCAACACGTCTTGAAGCCATCAAAGGTGTCTGCAAAAGTGTGATCCACTCTCTACTTTTGGTTTGTAATAGATTTTATGTAGTTATGTGTAGTTTTGTCTATGAAACTCATGTGTATGTTTGGTTTTTGTGTTTTCATGTCTATGTGAAAAACGGATTTGAGTTTGGTTTTATAATATGCATGTTAATTTTGTATTTAAATCAAAGATAAAATACGGATTGCATGTTAAATTGTAATGAAAATATGTAGCAAAAAGATAGGATTATTTTTGGGAAGCATGTTCACTATGATTCTAAATTCGGTATTGGTTTAGTCTTTAAATCCGTGTGCCTCAGAGATTGCTACTTAGCACAAATCGCGATGTGTTTTGAGTATCGATCTTGTATTTGCCAAAATAAATAGGTTAAGTCGAACGCTAAGTTGTCTTGATTGATGTTATTTTTAGGACTAATGGTTTAAATGACTATGCATGTTAATAAGAAGTGGTGACGCCTTACTTGTTGATATGTTTCCAACTAAAAAGATTTCGTGCTTCATTGGTTAATTGGTTAACTTCTATGCTAAGTGTTTTTAATCGATTAGCTAAAGATTAGGATTACACGCTAAGTTAATTCTAAATATTTTAGTGAAATCTAAAACTAACTAAGATAACCGCTAAGGCCCTAGTTAAGTTGAAACTAAGTCGATTCTAGAATATTATTTGCTTGCTGCCGTGCCTTGTCTTGTTAGTTTGCTATGTGTTTTGAGTGCTTTTGTGCTATTGCTTTGTGGAAGAATGTCGACCAATTTGTAAATAGTTTGTAAATAGTAACCTAGGATTTAAATTCGTGTCTTTTATTTCGTGTCTAGTTTAGGGGTAGCCCTATGGCTGCCAAACCTCATCTCTAATATCCCCATGATTTCGTGTTTTGTATATATGTAAATAATGTGACATTATTTGTGTATATATGTGTTTTGTGTTAACATTCTCATGTTTCAGGTACCTTTAATCCCCGGCTAGAACGATCCATACTTATTCTATACTACTAACGATCTTTTGTAGGGTTATCATTGCTTGCGTGCCTATGGCATTCGATCAAGTTGTTCGAAGCTCCATCTTTTGAGCTTTGACTCGGCTATGTTATCTTCACTTTCAAATTTGAAAATAGGGTTTTACCAATAACTACACTTTTGAACTCATAATTATCAATACCAAGTCTAATTTTTAAAATTACCATTAATAGGTTGACATCCATTTAATTAGCAGAATCTGTTAAATGGTAATTCTAACATTGTCATTTTACTTTTTTTACGACATTGTTGAGGGTCAGTAGCATTACGCGATTTTGAGGGTTAATAGCATTACATGATTTTTATGGTTAATAGCATTATGTGATTTTTTTATGGTTAGTAGCATTACACTGAATGTAAATATATTTTTTAGGGTCTTGCGTATACTTCGAGTGAATTGCCATGATCGAGTAAAAAGAAGAGAGTATGCCTAGTGAGGAGGATTAGATTTAACCTTACATGTTGATGCTTATGTGTTTTGCTTCTCACTTATTCATGCCATGATACATTTTATGGAATTTGGAATTTGTGTGCTTACTCTCGAATGTGTAAACTTGAAACCCATGCGTTCTGAAGATTCTAAGACAATCGTTTTCACAATGTTTTGAGGAAGTAAAGAATGAAGTTTGAGTCTAACAAAATGACATTTGGCCCTTGGAGTGAAAGCATAAGGAGAATTGAGCTTTGCCTTTAGTGATATCTTTAAGCACCACTTATCTAAAAATTCTCACCTATGCAACCGACCCCATCATTTCCCCTTTAAAACGTTTCTCATGATTCTTAAGATAGGTGAATTTGATTTGTAGAGACTTTCACAAGAGTTAAGCATATGGTTTTGGTCCATTCGTGCACATAATTGTTACATGAGGTTTTTCCAGAAAAATTATTCACAAAGTGCTTCCTTTTCATGAAATATGCAAACTATTTAAATGTCTTACAATCTTTTCTCTTGCATATAGTTTGAGTGAATTGCCATGATCGAGTGAAAAGAAGAGAGGATGTCTAGGGAGGAGGATCGGATTAACCTTACATGTTGATGCTTATATGTTTTGCTTCTCACTTATTCATGTTGTGATACATGTTTATGAAATTTGGAATTTGTGTGCTTACTCGTGAATGTGTAAACTTGAAAGATATGCGTTCTTAAGAATCTGAGACAATCGTTTTAGGGGCAGTAGTAGTTTTGTCTTTAATTTAGTTTTCCTAAGGGACTAGCAATTTGATAGGAGCATTTTATGCGACGTTCTTAATGTGTTTTTACCTCTATTTATGTTTTGCTTAACTCTTATTTGTTGTAGGATCGAGTCATTAGATTGAGTCTTGAGTCTTTGGCAGAAATAACATGGAAACGTGCTCAATGATAGTGAAATAGGAAAGTTTCAGCAAATCCTAATCAAACTAGGAATCCTAATTGAACTAAGAAAGTAAAAATGCTTTGACATTTCTAAAGACGATGAAGATTGAAATTACGAAACTTCATTTGATTAGGAAACCTATTCGGATTAGGAATCCTAACATGTTTAGGAAACTAAAATGAATTAGGAAATCAGATTAACACTACCAGATCGGACAGAATAGCCGACGAAAAAAATTTCGTCTACTATGCCACATTTTCGTCGGCTATTCGTTCAACCGACGAAACTTTCGTCGGCTATAATTCGTCGGTAAAAGGGAGTCGGTAAAACGAATGGCAGACGAAAATAACGAAATCGTCGGATATTTTCGAGTATGGCCGACGATATCACCGACGAAAATTCATTTTGTCGACCAAACCTGGGCAAAATATCCGACGAAATTCGTCGGCTATTTGTTTTGAAATATAGCCGACTATTTCATCTATTTCGTCGGTTATTTCGTCGGAATATATTAATATTTTAATAGTCATTAATTAGTTATAGCCGACGAAATAATGTTATAGCCGACGAAATAATGCCAATATCGTCTGCTATTCTTACATTTTGGGGAAAAAAATTAAATTAATTTCTAAATTACCATTCCAAGCAACCTGCAATTCACAATGACAATCCATGCATTTACACCAACAAGAAACACGTCTAAATGACTTATTATTTAATTTGTTCCAATATACATAAAATATAACCCTAATCATCACCTAAAGCACTAAAGTCCACCACATCATCCCCAGCATCCTGCTGTCCATCATGCTCGTCATCGTGCTGAACGAAGAACTCGGGAGGTTGAGGCATTGGAGGTTCATGTAACGGCTCAAACGGGGGCGGGGGTTCAAGGCCTTATTGTTGTGCTGCGAACATAGCATACCACCAGTTTTGTTGGCCGGCGTAGTTGTGTCGCCGAATTCTCTCGCATTCAGCATGCCAACTGGACATTTCGAAACGATACTGCTGTGTTCTGCGTTATTGTCAACTCATGACCAATCCCATGTGTCATATAATAGGGGAAGGTTAGCACCATTTAAAAGTAAGCCTCCCAGTCTAAGTGTCGAGCCTCTAAGACTCTATAGCGTCCCACGCTAAACCTGTACACGTCGACCATCGAGGTGAATCTGACCTATGTGGTCAAGTCGTCATCTCGCATGGGCTCAGGTGAGTAAGCTAGCTAGCATCAATATATATACAGACCCTGATATGGTGAAAATCTGAAAACAAAACCGAAAATACGCTTCTCCTTATACATCATAAATCAGTACGGTCCCCGACCGCACATCTGAGGTTTATAAATATCATAGATAAAATAATAGCCTCGAAAGATATACATATATATCCGACATATCCAACATCCCGTAAAATAATATCGAAAAATTTATATATATAACATCGACATGTCTTACATGTCGTAAAATCACAAATAGCGAAAACATAAAATTCCCAGAAATCTCATTTCCGGTGTTTACATTTAAATACATATAAAACTTATTCAGAAAGATCAAATATGAATGATTAAAACATACTATTTCCGAAAATCTCATTTCCGGGTAAAATTACGTACTACTTAAAATAGTAGTAAATATATAACCAAAATTCATAATTTACTTTAAATATCAATATCCTAAAATTATATGAATTATCATGCTTCAGAAATCATTTATTTAAAATAAACTGCATTTTATTAAAATATTTATGCATGTATTTATTTAAAATAAAATCCACTCACAGTACGGCCGAGCGCGCCGCTATTCCGTGCTATTGTCACGTCGAGTAACCCCTCGACCTGTAACAGAGATGTATATAAAAAATATTTCAAAACTCGGAATTTGATTATAAAAGTTAAATCTACGAACGTCTTCACTCGCCCGAATAACCCAATTTCAATTCTCGTTATCGGTATTGGAATTACGTCTCAAATACCAAAACAATAAACATCGAAAATTACTCAAGATACCCATCCCCAGCCTGATAACTTCTTTTATTGGTTATTTCGTCGTAAAATCTTTTTACCAACTTTTACCTTTTTTACGGAAAGTCCTCAGTAAAAAAAATATATGGTCAAACAGTAATAGTGAAAGTCAAACAGTATATGGTCAAAGTCTAATTACTATTTACTATTTATTTTTACTGTTTACTCTTTACCTTTACTGTTTACCAATTATTGAATTACTGCTTACTATTTACTATTTACTATTTACTTTTCACCTTTTATCTTTTTTACTTTTTACCTTTTACCATTTCTTCTACCTCTTGTCGCCAGCTCCGCCACAAGAGCCAAAACACCTCCAAAACGTCTCCAATTTATCCCAACACCATCGCCAGTACCTCAGAACCACATCCGTACTGCCTCCGCCGCCAAAAACCAATGTAGCCGCCGTTCGGTGGGCCAAATTGTAAAACATCCAATCTTCACAAAAACCAACCAATTTAACATCAAACAACACCTAATCAACTCCTTTCAATGTTCTGAACTCAATTCCAACCTCCAATTACAACAAAAACACCAATTATACAACCTCCACCGAATTCATAAAAACCCTAGAATTTCAAATCTCAAATTCTCCTTACTTGAATCAAATTGGATCAATTCCTCATATGTAATTGTTGCGCGGATCAAGACCTTCGATTTAAGACCGGAATCGGGTCGATTGGTGGCTGGAGGAGAGAGTTCCCAGTTCGACTGTCTCAATCCTTCTCGGGCTTCAATCGGCAGAACGACAGCGAATCTCACTGTGCCACCACCACAGAATTGAAGAGCAGGACGAGACGAAGCTATCGACACTGGTGGCGCGCCGTTTGGTGGCCAGACGGCTGAGAACGGAGGTCTGCGCCCGGGTCGGTGGAACTCAGGCCGAGTCGGAGAGAGAGAGAGAGAGAGAGAGAGAGAGAAAAAGAGAAAGAAAAGGAAAGAAAGAAAAAGGGGAAAAGAAAAACTTGCTGTTTTGGGAAATTCAACCCGGCTATTTATACTCGTCCAAAAACGGCAAATTACCGATTTTTACATTGTAACTTTTTCATACGAACTCCAAATTAAACGTGCTACGCGTCCTCAAACTCGTTTTAACGTCCACTACCTCGTTGAGAAATACAATTATCGGTCGAACCAACTTAAAAAAAAAAGTCAACCTTTTAAATTTCTGAATCGTAAAAACAATTTCCGGAACATAAAAATAAAAGTAAAACTGTCAGGAGGTAACTCGAGGTTCGGGTCGTATCAATCCCTTCCACCACCACAAATCGCATCTTATCCTATCATCAACCGTGCATTCCACCACTCTTGCCGAAGCTTCTAAGGTTTCTAAAGTGTGATTCATCCCTCATGGCTTGTATTATTTTCTGCCTAGTTACAATTTGTGTTGTAAAATTACTTGGATTTCGTTTGGTTTTGTATGAAGAACATGATTTCGATTTTTCTGAATTTATGTAACGAGTCTTACAAAAAATTTCATGTTTATGTTTTGAATTCTTTGAATAGGGCAGTAATATGTTCTTATGTTTCTATGCTTTGCTTGATTCATTTTCATGAATTCTGTGCATAAAAGTCATGTACGTTAGGGCTTCCTTTGTGATGGAAGTTCCAAGGGTCTCGATTTCACTTGCCAAAGTAATTTAGATTGCATCATACGCTGAGTTGTTGTGTCTAAATTATTTAATAGGGTTACCATAATTCTGGAAATTTGCATATTAAATAAGATGTGTGACGACTTGCTTGTTTATGTGTCTCCAAATTGACTTATCGTGCTTATATGTTCTTCGTGTTTACCTTCTACGCTGAGTGTCTTTAAACCGATTAACATCATGTTTAGGATTATACGCTGAGTTAATTCTAAATACTTGTGAAGTCTTAACGATTAGATGGACCGCTGAGGGTTCTAATTAAAATTGGAATTAAGTTAAGTCGTAGGAGTTGCCGATTGTATACTTGCTGCCGTATATGTTCTTTGGTTCGTCTCTTACATGATTTTGAGTGTTCTTTATGCTATGCTTCATGTGGAATTATTGATCACCTGTATATAAGTAATTTAGGATTGTAATTTTGATTAATTTTCGTAATATGCAGTAGCTTATAATCCCAAATCTGAATCCCCCTTTGTTATGTTTTCATGGTTTTGTTAACACTTTTATTTTTTATTACTCTTCAATATCCTCGGACTGAACGATTCCTATTTATCCATACTAAAGGTGACATTTTGCAGGATTATAAATTAGTGTGAGTTTCGACTCTCATCAGATATGTGCCTGAGACTTAGGTAAATCTTGGACCTAGGATCAAGCCCAAAATGTTTGCTGGATTTTGAACCAATGTAGGTGGTATTGGTATTGGCCACCATTTTGGTTGGTATTTTGGTTGACAGACCTACAATTATGATATCTGTTCGTTAAGGCTCGTATGTCATTATGGCCATATTTGACATCACCCTTGGTGGCTTTGAGAAAGAATTAGGTGGTAACATTCCGTGGCCTAATCACTATTTCTTCCTTTAACGAAAATCTAGTGGACATTTCTTCGCTTAGTTCTTCTAATCAAACATGTAAGACCCTCAGCATATTTGAAGCATGTATGGACGGTCTTCTTCACAAAAAAAAAATTTGTATGGACAGTTGCATCTATACCCTCCTTTCTGCCCAATCCTCGGATACCATGTGTAATTTTGATATTTAACTTTATTTTCTTTTATGTGATTATCTTTACTTTGATACCTCCTTCAGTTTCCAACCTCATGTCTCCTCTTCTCTCTTCCCTTGCGACTTCCCGTCACCTCTTCCATCACACCTACTCATAAACTGGGTTTACATGCAAAGATGATTTTTGATGAAAGAAGAAACTACGAGGCTCCATAGAGTTCGGAAGACAGGGACTGTGTATTGTTGGCTCGTTTTACAGGGGAAAGCCTGGGAAAATAGTAATGAAGTGCTCTTCAGAGCAATCTATGAGCAACAAGCCAGTGACCAAACATGTATTATCTGGGTTTACAGTATCCTCAGTGCTTCTCTCTCAAATAAACCAGGTAAGTAGAGTCGATTTTTCCTAGTGTTATTAAAGGCTGCTAGAATGGATGCAAGCTTTCTGACACAAAATTCTCCTTCAGCTATATACCCCAAAGAAACAAGTAGGATTTTATATTGATTGCATGTTATAAGCTTCCAGACAGAAGTATTCTTATTTGGAAGTTGGTATACTAAATGTGGCTGCATCCCTTTACATAAAATGCCTAATAAGCTTCTTACTGGGCACATCTGTCCTTGGGTTCCATTTATTAATCTTCTGGCCAGAAGTGAACTGTGGTCGTTAAGTCTGACACCATGAACATAGTCACCTAGATATCTCATTGTTCTCTGCTCCACTTAGGTAGCTGGTTTCTCCCTGTGAAAGCTTCTCCAACCTACTCCACCTATTAAGCAACTGGGTCACCATAACTTGCTTTGGTCTTGAAAGTGATCACACATCTTGCACTCAGCGAAAGTTAGGCACTTCATACATTACTGTAACTTCATGTTTTCTGCTCAACATGTTGTACTGATATTGTTCATGACTTAATCATGTATAATGTTCCGGATTGTATTCATAAAATGTGCCATAGTTATTGCTCAGTATGAGAAGCAAACTTCTTATGTTATTTGGACATTAACTTTACTATGTTGTTCAGTATGAGATTTGCTATGTAATTCAATATGTGATTTGTTATGTTGTGGACATTTGCTTTTAAATTGCAAGAGTTTAGTTTTATTTATGAACAAATGAACGTATTGCTTAAATTGATGAACCGGGATCCCGTTTTGATCCCGATCCCGTACGAGATCCCAGGATCATTTTTTAAAAAGCTTAATCCCGTCCCGTTTAAAATCTCACGAGACAGTACCAGAATTAAGTGAATCCCGGCCCGTCTCGGCCCATCTCCAGCCCTAGTTTTGAGGAGGAAGGAGGAAGGGTTGGAAAGTGAAGGAGGTCTCGAGGTAAAAATAATTATCTAAAAAAATAATAAGTTAAAAAGTCAAAATTACACATGGATCCCAGGATTGGATCAGCAAGGTATGGATGATAGGATTTGATCAGCAAGGTATGGATGTTATCGTGCATACGGGTTTTTCTCCATTCCTCTCATATATCGTCATAACGCCCTTAATGCTAGGTTTTGAAAAAGACTTTTCATGTCATTCCCATTTAGGTCTGATTCGGATCCCTCCGTTGTTTCCTTTTCCTCCCGCACCTTTTTCTCGAAATGAGAAAGAAGATGATACACTCCAATTGTATTATTTAAGTGCTTATTGCTACGGATATGAGAATAACACAGGAAATTTTTCAAAATAATGTTACCTAGTGAAATGTGAATGAGGTTGCCAACAAGTTGTAAGATGAGGTTTGTTCAGCTTGTTCGCTGGTTGGTGAGATCGTCGTGTGATTGTTGAGGTCGAATATTGGTTATTAAGCTTTCCGGTCTGTGAACCATTTTGTTGGTGAGATCGCAAATAGGTTGACGAGGCCGTGAAAATATGGATGTTGAGTCCAAGTCCAAATCATGTTTTGTCCAAGCTTGTCAAAATCATGTTTTCCAAAACCACCTAAAACTACATTTTGTATAATCTTTCATGACTTCGCTCCAACAAGTGCATATGACTTCGAACTAATCTTCTTGCACTTCCTCCACGACCTTTTTCCGTTTGTAAAACGATGTCAGAAGCTTGAGACAGAGTAAACTAGCAAAATCAATATGGAGTAAAAACATGAAGACGAAGAGAATCAACCAGTAATAATTGCTTCACTACAAAAAAGCAGTTCTCTGAAAAGAGTTAAAAGTATTAGTCATCTGAACAGTACAAACCACCACAAAACAGTAATGAAACAAATGTTTTCCAAGAATTTCTGCAACACCAGGAAGTTATCAAAACCCCTTCTGCAATTATTTAATGGTAATGTGGATAGTCACACCTCAGGGCCTGCTGATTGAATGGAGCCTGCGGAGATTGAAAGAAGATTTGAGCCAATTGTACATGCTCAAGGACACAAACCAAAGACAGTATAACGACATACAGGGCAGAGCACAGAGATATACGTACATTCACCATATTTTTTCCAGATGCAAGTAGGTAAGTAATAACTTGTACAAAACCTAAATCAATTGAGAACAAAAGGATGGGCTAAATTACAGCCTGGGTAAGGAACCAAAATTAAAGGAGGAATTATAGTTACTTCCTGTAGTACTCCATTAGGCAAATCTAGTCCTCGACATTTAATTTAGATAATATGCAAACCTTGAATTTTCCAAAATACACACTGGTGTAACAGTAAGGTTGTATATTCGGATCACAAATTGGGTCCCCACATTTTGTTTACCAGAAACTCACCAGCCTCACCAAGAAATAAATATTTTTCCAATTCCGCTTTCAAAATGGGTCCCTTTCCTATTTATCCACACCAGTGAATAACAGAAATTTAAACATCTAAACAAATTGTTGGTTCCATTTAGCACTATGTGGTTGTTATTGCCAAATCAAAAGGGAAACATAGCAGACTGTCAGAAAGAATCAGGGTAGTAAACCTGAGGTACCAATGGCTAATTTTAAAATTTAGGGAAGCAAATTGGCTGAAATAAAGGCTAGTCTAGCAAATCAATACTATGGTAGCAATTGGGGATTATGCCAATCTAAACTAATCATGGTTAGAAGCAGACAGGACACTAAGAGGGAGAAAATCAAGTCTAAGAAGCAGAAATACGTTGTCCGCAAAGTTATCCCACTACCTTCTCAAAGAAAGGAACAACTAACAAGTACTGGCAACACTAAGGTTCCACTACCCTGCTGAGTAAACCTCAAATAAAATAAGCATAAACACAAATTGATTTTTCCCTTTTAAAAAATAAAATATCCATAGACCTTGCAAAATCAATGCACAAATGATTGTGACAATAAAGCATTTAATTACACAAGCATGGTAATGATAAAAAAAACAAGATAACTTTCTTCCTTGTACACCCACTAATTCTTAGAGTAATCATTTAGAACTCCAAAACACATAATCATTGTCCAGGAACTAACGATACATTTCAGAAAATAAGTGGAACTTCCAAATGCACTCACTATCCAGGTGCGCAACATAACATATGATGATATGAACATCAAGAGAATAAAATAACAATAATAATAAATAAATAAATAAACTGCAACTACAAGTCTACGAAGGACTTGCAAAAAAAAAACACTAAATTACAAAAAAATAAAATTTCTTTTCCGATAACACTCAATACATATGGTCTCCATAAAGAAATGCTGGGAATTAAATTTATAATCTATCATGCTATCCAAGGAGTGTTGTTTACCTGGACAACAGCTTGTCTAAACTGATCATACGGATGTGCATACATCATTGCAGCACTTGGCCACTGAATGTATGTAGCTTCTCTAGATGTCTGACTAATTGTCATTGCACAAAAAGGGGTTATGGCTGGGGTTGAAGGATCCCCATAGCTAATTGAAGCTAAAGTCATCGGCATTTGAGATAAACCCACTTCATACTGCAAAAACTGAGGTTGGAACTTATGCATACTGAAAGGTGGCACGTTAAACCTCTGATTGGCAGGAAGACTCCTCACATACCTGCGATTATATTTTATTAGTTAATAATATCACTGTGAATCCCTTCATTAAAATGCAACAATCATAATCCCTCCTCTTGCCCCCTCTATCCTGCTCCACCACTACCCAAGGTTACTACCAAGTATATCATAATCCAAAAAGTTACCAAATATAAAAAAATTAAAAAAAAAAATCTCAAGCATTTCTTACATCTAGAAATTAAAAAAGAATAATACTAGAAAGTAGAGTGATACATGGACTCAAACCATCTCCAATTCAATGTAGAAAGACGGAACAGGGTACCACTATTAATAGCAGAGGAAAATTTTAACAAAGACCGAGAACCAGAATTATCAGAGGATACACTAAGACTGTCACAATAAAATTACCAGAATTATATTACACTTACTTTTCATAATTGCGATCATAATCTGGGTCAGTACGGTCTTTTTCCCTATCTCTGAATATGGCAACTCGAGATGAAGTACAAAAATCAGTTACATTTAAATTCTTTTCTGGATCAATCATCGAGTTTCTGGAACTTTCATTCTCATCCTTACCATCAGTCGGGACCTGAAACGACATATCGCTTAAGTCAAGACTACTAGAACTGTTAAAGATACGAGCACGTGCCCTATCATAGTCCTCCTTCCTCTCTTCTACACTTCTAACAGGACTTCTTTTCATCCCAGCTCCACTATTTTCAGTCAAATTGGCTTTAATAGGCCTAGGCTTGAGGACAATTTTAATCTTCTCAGGTTTATCATTTTCAGACTGCTTCACAGGTACTTCAGATAGCCGAATAGTTGGGTACTTGCTTTCTGTTGTTTTCCTCACGACAATCTTATTTCCTTGACCATCTAAGCCACTATCCTGAACCAAAGTCTGTAAACCATAGAGATGAGAAACACGGTGTGCAGCAAGTCGAAGGTAGGAGGTTGGGAAATATTGGAACTCAAATTGCAGCTGATCAGGATTATCCAGAAACCTTTGAACATCAAGTTCCATCCGCAAAACTGAAGAAAATCCAACTAGCATATTAGATAAACCACAGAAAGTAGCGATACTTGCATAAAAAAGCATGCCTCACGAGACAAGGGAAAATAGCAAACTGGCACCTAACCCAAGAAGGAAACAATATACCAAAAATAATCGTACACACACACACACGTATATATATAAACCACAGAAAGTAGCGATACTTGCATAAAAAAGCATGCCTCACGAGACAAGGGAAAATGGCATACTGGCACCTAACCCAAGAAGGAAACAATATACCAAAAATAATCGTACACACACACACACGTATATATATATATATACAGGGTCATTCTAGTGAGAGATCACTTGTTTTGTTCATTTTGAGGGACTGGTTAGTTCACGTACTTTTCGATCATATATTTACATCTCCACCGTTCAACTTTCATGTTTATATGAGTGAATCATATATGGAAATTTTCATTCCATTTAATAATTGTTAAGAGCATTTAATATTGTAATTTACAAGTAAAAACATGAACGGTTCAGGTTTGACAGATTTGTTACGTTCATTGATTTATGTAGTTAAATACCTTAACGATCACCATTTTGGCTAAAACTTTACAAAAATGATCCACACGTAAATCTAGTAAATGAGCGTTGGAGATATAATAATGTGATCAAAAAGTTGGCTTAATGATTCATCCCTCAAAATGAACAAAATAAGGAATCCTACACACACACACACACACACACATTTACAGCCCCCTTCCAATGAGGGACCCAGTTTTGTTTATTTTGAGGGATCGATCGTTTAACCTACTATTCGATCACATATTAACATCTCCAACGTTCAACTTTCATGTTTATATGAGTGAATCATATATGGAAATTTTCATTCCATTTAATAATTGTTAAGAGCATTTAATATTGTAATTTACAAGTAAAAACATGAACGGTTCAGGTTTGACAGATTTGTTACGTTCATTGATTTATGTAGTTAAATACCTTAACGATCACCATTTTGGCTAAAACTTTACAAAAATGATCCACACGTAAATCTAGTAAATGAGCGTTGGAGATATAATAATGTGATCAAAAAGTTGGCTTAATGATTCATCCCTCAAAATGAACAAAATAAGGAATCCTACACACACACACACACACACACACACATTTACAGCCCCCTTCCAATGATGGACCCAGTTTTGTTTATTTTGAGGGATCGATCGTTTAACATACTATTCGATCACATATTAACATCTCCAATGTTCAACTTTCATATTTATACGAGTAGATCAAAAAACAAAAAAGGAAGTTCTTCAATACTTTCACTAATAGTATCTACTGCATCACCGGCAATATTACCATACTTGCACAAAACCCAAAAACTCACTAAGCAGCTGATCAAAACTGCTAGATTGATTTAATCCGATATCAGAAGGAAGTCATAATATAGGATAGAAAATTGCTAAATGAACAGACTGTACTTTCATGTCCTTGCACTATTCAAAAGCTAGGTTAAATAAGAAAGGTGCGTATCGACTTCAACTCTGTTCATGTATGGAATCATTAGCAACCCAGTATTACATTGTACAAGAGCGAATTCAGCATCAGACGTACAGATACACTTTTAGGAAGCAAATTAAGTATCAGCTGTACAAGAGATACACTGTATGGAGCACAAATAGGCAAGTGCTTCTCTTACTATCTACACTAATGCGGATCCTATTACCTACTCCGTTTCTAGATAACATAATAAAGTGAACCTCACTTTCCTCCGAATTCCCCTGGCAAAGGTATAATTGCAGTAATAATGAAAAAGGTTGAATACCCTACCAGACAAGGAGTAGTTCGTAGAACATTCAGATCTCACATAACTAAAAACGACATACAATGACAAGGCGAATCCAAAACATACAACCTAACACCCGAAACTCCCAAATTGCAGAAAAGAAGATGGAAAATTAATGAGAAAAGAGAAAGAAAATACTGACTGGTAAGACGGTGGCGAGGATTGTGGAGAGCCTCGACAAGGAAAGGGTCCACGATGTAGTCATCTTGGAGGCTCCTGAAATTGACCCCATCACGGGAGGATTCCATCTTCTCTCTCCCAGCTGATCCTCTTGTTTCTCTCTTCTCCGGTACTTGGGTCAAAGAGAAATAAGAGGATTCCGACTGTTATTGGTCTGAAAGCATCTGTAGAGAGAGAGAGAGAGAGAGAGAGATGAGGGACTCGGACAGGATGACCCCTTTTCGTCTCTATTCATAAACGAGGAAAAGGAAGTTTTTTATTTGTTCTTTGTTTTTGTTTGTAATCATAGACAAAGGGGGAGATGTTTAATCTTTATTATTGCCGTAGGTTGGTCTAAAAATATAGACATATTTTTTAATTATAAAAATTAAAAAGAAAAAACACATGAGACCTTCCACTTAGAGATATTTTTTTTTTCTAAAGAAAATAGTGAAATTACTACAAACAGTATCTCATCTTTGCTCTAGGTTTGGTATCTCAAGTTTCAAATATATCAAAACCATACATGAACTTTCCTTTTCAACTTCATTTTGGTACCTCTTCGTTGATTGTCTTTAAAATTTCTTTTAAAATTAGACTTTACTCATTTTGACGGAGCATGGTGGGCTTAGAAGGTTGTTTATTCAATATACTGTATATATATAATTTATCCTCTGTACTCAAAGGTAAACAGTTAATTTTAATCATTACAGTATTTCTTCACAGCGTTTAATTTATTTAGAAGAATCACTGAAAAAGAATTAAAAAATAAAAAAGAAAAATTAAGAAAATTAAAAGATTATAGAGAAAGACTTTCTAGAAGAAGACAAGGATATTGGGAAATAATTTACAGATTTACACAAGGTATCCATATCCTAGAAAGACAAATTTCTGTTCTTGAAGAAACTTGGGAACGAGAACAAGAACCCCTTGAAATTTTGAGCCGCGGTTAGCACCGCCGGTTAGATCCGCCTGAGAGGACCCGTCCCGGAAATTTCCCTCGGAAACTTCCGAAACAGCTCCTAAGTAACCCAAAACAAAAGAAAATCACTTTGCTCCCAAACCGCCAACACCCACCCACTGGGAACAAAGTTCGATCAATTCTTTGATCGCTAATTTTGTTAATAAATTCTATTCGCTAAATACCCAATTTTTCCATATAAATCATTCTCAAAATAAAACGATAATTATACTAACTTTAACACTCATAAATAATAATAATTTAACACTCATAAATAATAATAATGCAAGGAAGTTTACTCACCTTAATTTACCAGAAATGGTAAATATTCATTCGAGATCGAGCCGGACCGCTGGAGGATCGCGTCGGACCAAATCGCCGCAGTTCCGGAATCGGGTCAACGCCGGTCACCGGTCAACGCCGGTCGCCGGTCAACGCCGATCTTCGGTCAATGTTGACTGGTCACGTTGACTGGTCAGAGCTGGGTCCGGTCTGGGCCGGGTCGAAGCGTACTGGGCCGGGTCGAAGCTGCTGGAAACGGGTCAGATCGACCCGATCGGGGTCGATTCTTCTCGGCCTCGATCCGCTCGTCTCTGCCGGAAATGGCTGTCGCCACCACACCAGAGAGGACCGCCATGAGAAACCCTACCGATCGATGGGTGGCGCACCTCTGGGCGTCGCCTACAGCGCCGCCTCCCACGGTGGCGATACTTCCCCGCCTCGCCACGCCGTCCACCGTCGCTCCCTCGAGCTGCGCCATAGCTCGATCGAAAGAGGAGAGGGAGCTGAGCATGTTGATGGGTGGCACGCGTGACGCCGTGACCGGACGACGGAGATCGTAGCAAAAATCGATCTGAACAGTAATCGGAATCGGGGGGAGAGAAGGTGAACAGTAATTTTACTACAGTAATTTAAAATCTACCCGAAATGGAAAGTTACCATTTTTCGGAAATTTCTCCCTTTATATAGTAAATTTTTATGAACAGTAAATAACTTCCTCTAGTCATAAATTTCTCATACGATGTCCGTTTCATGCGTGCCACGCGTCCACGAACTCGTATCGTCGCGCTCCACAACTTTCGTGAAGGAAACTTTTCCAAATTTACGAAGGATCACAAAGTCGACTTTTCCCCCCATTAAAACTTAAAACATTATTCAAATTTAACCTCCGAAAATAATTCCAACATCGCGTGACAATTAAAATAAAGAGTTACGAAATCCCAATACTCATAATTCAGTTAAATTGGGTTCGGGATGTGACACCGCCCCAATTGGTATCAGAGCCTGTTTTGCTCAAAAACAGGTAAAGAAAAGGCTTATGCCACAAAGTTGGCTTCTCTTAACTAGTAAAAGAGAATCAAAACTCAAAAATTTCCAAAATTTTTGCACAGAAAAAGAAAAAGAAAAGTGGAACTTGTGTTTTCACACAAGACATATTCAAGAAAACCAGTACTCCATTGAATACGCTTGTAGAGTCTTAAACACTCTATACGACGAACATATTCATCTCCAAAGAGAAATCGGAGTCGAAGAACTTGATCCTGCCAGACCACGCATAATTGAATTTCTAGATCACATATCTAAGGAAAAAACTACAGAAAAAGTAAAAGAACAACTCGATAGACTTAATCTCAGGATTAATCAACTCGAAGAAATTCAAACAAAGATATCAAGGCTTGAAACTAAGCTTGATTATCTTAAAGAAAAACAATATCTTTTAGATATTGAAAAGAAATTAGTAAGAACTGAAAACCTTGCGAACAATATTCATCAGCAAACAGCTGATTTAAAAGGTACGCAAGAAAACTTAAAGAAACTTCTGGAAACTCTCATATCCAGAATAGAATGAAGCAAAAAGTCGAGCTAAAAGTAAAACAAGAAGACTCGAAGGCTATAAGTATTTATCTTCCAACAGAAAAACTTGCTGAGAACGTAGAAGCAATAATCCATCAGCAAAATTACAACAACACTTATCTTCAAGAAATAGGGAAAGAAATAGAAGAACAATTTCAAGAAATAGCCACAAAAATCTTTAGCTTGCAGAAAATTATACAGAAAATAAAAGAAAATACGATCGTTGAAAGCTTCAATGAAGAAACACTAGCACAGACTGTAGCTAGTAAAATTATTATACCTCAACCACAGGTTGAAAGTGGGTTCAAATTCAGTGAACCTAAGCTGTTAAAATGGAAAGCATCCAAAAGAGATATAAAAATGCTAAGTAGAGTATTTAGCAAAAGACATACTGTACCAGCAGTACAGCTTGTAAATGCTTAAGAATTCGAGTACAACGAAATTGAATCTAGGGTAAAAGAAGCCTCAGCACCGAAATTTAGATTCAATGAGATTTATAAGAAAGAATCCTTTATTATGGATTCTCACAGATTCAAAATGTTAGAACTAACTATACCAGCAACTGGTGGTGAAACAGACATCAGGCTAATCACTTCTAGAGAAGTGAGTGAAGCATTCCAAAGAAAATATTCTTACATGCACATTGGTGCAGTCCAAATTTCCATAAAACTCTTAGCAAGAGACGGTATAGACTGTTCGGTCTTGTGTATTCTGCAAGACGACAGAATAACAGACTTCAAGAAAAGCCTGTTAGGAACAGTAGAAGCCTCACTATGCAACCAGGTTGCATATTTCAATGTTTTTCCAACCTTCACCACTCATCTGAAAGACGCGGCACACTGCCTAAGACTGAGAATCGAAACAGATGGGATTGCCATGAAACAAGGCATGATGAAACTTGCTGTTGACTATAGAATCTATTACAAGCTAATGAGCTCTAATGTAACACCAAATACTAGATTCGTCAACAGTCCTGGTCTTACAGCATCCGTCCTTACCAATCCAAGAAATAATTCCCAGCAAAAGCACATCACAAAATGGGATGAAGTATCATTCCCTAGAGAATGGAACTTAGCACCTCCCGAGAGGCAGATACAAAGCTCTAATGCTTCTATCTATGTAGACACTGGAGGAAAAATAAGTCTCCAGTTCCATAGGCATTCTTTTGCTAACTATGAGCAAGCAAGTACTTCGGGATCAATTCCTGAAGAATCTTTTGAGGAAGAAGAAGACTCAAAAAGACCTATAAGAAAGCTTAAGGTAGAAGGATTGAAGGAACTCTATAAACAAGCGGAAACTTGTGAAACCTTAGAAAGGTTAGAAGAGATAGTTAAGAAAATTTCTTTAGTCCAAACTAAAAGAAAGATTCTACCTTACCAAGCGGCAGAAGCAGAAACAAGCACCATGGATGCTGAAGCAAGTGCCATGGAGGCAGAAGCAAGCACTAGCCAGCCACCATTGGCAGGAAACACTATCATAACAACATCACAAATAACCCTACCAAGATCATTAGGGAAGAAAAAATCAAACTTCCTAAAGGACAACCGCCTACAGGAAAGATAGGAGAACGAAGTTCTCAAAAGTACATCCCTACAGAACCTCACTGGGGACAAGCAATCTCTGAAAGAGAAGTTTACTTAGACCTCGATAAAGTCGGAGACAAAAGAAAAACCATAGATAACTGGGTAGCCAGTTTAAAGCTAACCCAAGCTCTGATTCTATCCAAATTCCACTATAAAGAAGCACATGCTTACTATGAAGCAACCTTAACAGGAATAGTCCAGAAATGGTACAATTCCTTTAAGAGAAGTAGTAGTTGGGCAGATTGGGAAGCAAAATTAGCCAAGACAAATGACCCAATGGATTTTGCTATCCCTATATATGTACAATTTTGTGGAGATATAACGAGACATAGTGAGCAAACCAAAAAAAGAGCTAAAGCAAACATCCAAAAATTAAGCATCTGCAATATGAGGTATTTTGAAGAATACACAAATGAGTTCCAAAACTACTATTGTACAATAGGAGATTTGGAAAACATAGATCTTATTAGAACATATTACAGAAAATTGCCAGAACCCTGGAACAATGATGTAGCACAGTCTCTTGAAGAAAATCCTTTAGAATATTTTTCTATAGGAGGAATAGCAGAAAGAGTAAGAGACCTGTTAAGAAAACAGTGCACAGAAAATCAAAAGTCAAAAACTACTAAGAAACAACTCAGAGGAGTTGAAAACATGTGCCCCAAAATCTTAGACACACCAACCCAATGGGGATGTCATCTCTACAATGAAAGAAAAAATAGGAACAGGTTTAGGAACAAGAAATACAATAAATTTACTTCTAAAAGGAAGTATAAGTTCCGAAAAAGTTCTGAACAAGATAAAGAAAAAAGATCTCCTAAAAAGAGATTTTTTAAGAAAAGAAACCCAAACCCAAAGAAAAATACTTCTAGAGACACAAAGCCCTGTAGATGCTGGCTTTGCAAGGCTGAAGGTCATTATGCAAACGAGTGCCCTAAAAGGGATAAAAGATCTTCTAAAGCCCTTCTAGCAGAATACGATGAAGCAGTTGAATACGCAAACATAAAAGGGTTTGAAGTAGCCTATTCTGATGAAGAGAATGAATCTGTATATTCTCTTGAAGAGACATCAGAAAGTGATACAGAAAGCACCTCAAATAGCTCTGAAGGAGAAAGTGAATATAACTATCGACCTATATTCATGTTAATCCAAAATTGGAATCAGAAAACTACTGATAGTATCAGTCAGTTTACTCCAAGGCCTGGAGCCTTCACTTGTGACTATTGCAAGAGTGAAGATAATAATACAGTACCCATGTACTGTAAAGAAACAGGAGAAACCTATCATAAAGAATGTTTCATAGCAGAAGTAAGGAGAAAAACGAAAGACCCTGATGCACATATACTAGTAAATCAAGAATATGATATATTCCTTGATCAAATCCAAAAACAAGATCTTGAGAAAAACCTCGAGAAAATGAAGTTAGAAACTTCAAAAATTGTAAAAGAAGAACCAAGCCCCTCAAAAGTAATACAAGAAAGTAGTCAAACGCAGGTAGAACCTGAGCCTCTACAAGAAGAGGAAAGAAATATAAACCCTTTCATAGAATTCACTAGAAAGGAAGACACACTCCAACCAGTAAAACAAGTTCAGACAAGTATATATAGCAATTACATTACTGTAGGTCTGAAATTTCCCAAGTATAAGAAATATCATCTACATGGTTTTGTAGATAGTGGTTCAGGATATAGCCTAGCAAAGAAATATGCTATTCCTGAAGAATACTGGGAAAAGTCTGATAAGGCAGCTACTGGAATTGGAATGGGAGATAATGAGTTCACAATGAGCTACGTAGCCAGAAATATCAAAATCTCACTAGGTGGAGGAGCTTTTATGGTCCAAAGAATTTGGCAAAGTGAAGCCCAAGGGGCCGATATGCTAATAGGAAATGATTTCCTACTTCAGCAAAGAATAGTACAAACCCCCGAAATGATCGGGTTTCAAAAGAATAACAAGTTATACTGGGAATCCAGGTTACTAGATGCAGTCAGCATTACCAGTAAAGGATTCACAGAGCAATATCAGAAGTCGCGAGCCAAGCGCGGTGATCATAACACACCTTTTGAACCGGTTATGCAACCGGTATTAGCATTCCAAGAACACCAAGAAATTGTACAAAACGAAGCAACAACCTCGGAAGAGTCAGAATCAGAGGAAGAACCTCAAGATTCAGACAGCTCAGATGGTGAAGAAGAATTCAGCCGAGAACACAATCCAAAAGTATACATAAATAAAATAGAGCAAAAGAAAATCCCAAAACTCGTTGAGATAGAAAATATGCTGAAACCTATAATCAGTGAAGATCCCCAACTATACTGGGAAAGAGACCCGGTATATTGTCAGCTAAAGATGCATGATGCCAATGCAATATGCCATGTCAAAGCCATACTGCATTATAGAGAGGAAGATCGGAAAGAAATGGAAAGCCAAATTCAAGAATTGCTTGAAAAGAAATTAATTAGACCCTCAGATAGTCCTCATCATGCTCCAGCATTCTTGGTTAGAAACCATGCAGAGCAATTAAGAGGAAAAGCAAGAATGGTCATAGACTATAGGGATGTCAACAAGAAAACCGTCAAAGATGGTTATCAGATTGCTCAAGTAAGAGTCTTGATAAATAGCCTAAAAGGAGCCAAAATATTCTCAAAGTTCGATTTAAAATCAGGCTTTTGGCAAGTAAGAATGCACCAGGATTCCATAGCCTTAACAACCTTTGGAACTCCTCAAGGACATTACGAATGGCTTGTAATGCCGTTTGGACTTAAGCAAGCTCCGTCTATCTTTCAAAGAAAGATGGATAACATATTTAAGCCATATTCAGATTTCTGTATAGTTTACATTGATGACATTCTTGTCTTCTCTAAAACTATGAATGAACATCTGAAGCATCTTGAGCAGATTTGCAAGCTCCTAGTTCAGAAAGGAATCATCCTTGGACAAAAGAAAATTCATCTTATAAAAGGAGAAATTGACTTCCTTGGCATACACGTCAAGGACGGAGAAATTCGTCTTCAAGAACATATAGTAAAGAAAATAAGCCAATTCCTTGACAGTATCCCAGATGCAAAGTCTCTACAGAGATTTTTGGGAGTTGTCAACTTTGCGAGAGATTTTATTCCTCAAGTAAGTGGCCTCACTGCTCTTCTCTCCCCAAAGACAAGCACGAAGAAGAAATGGTCATTTACAACGGATGATAGCAACACCGTTAAGAAAATTAAAGAACTCACAAAAAACCTCCCCCCTTTGCAGTTACCTGAAGAAGGTGACATGATTATTCTGCAAACAGATGCAAATGATTATTATTGGGCAGGAGTAGTCTTAGCAATAGCACCCAATACAAATCAAGAAAAGATCTGTAAATTCCTTTCAGGAAAATTTAATCCAGCAGAATTAAATTATTCCACAGGAGATAAAGAAGTTTTAGCCCTAATTAAATCCATTAAAGGAGCCGAAGCCTTTTTAGGAAACAAGTTTCTGGTCAGAACAGATAATAAGAGAGTGAAAAACTTTAAGAACTATAAGCTTACAGATGCAGCTGATAGAGGAAGAGTTCTTAGATGACAGATGTTTTTATCTCAATATGAATATGATGTTGAAATGATTGCAGGAAACAAGAATTATCTGCCTGACGCTCTCACAAGAGAAATGGCAATGTTCGAAAGAGATGAAGGCTGTAACCCAAGAAGCAGAAGACCCGAACCAGAACCAGAAATCGAAGAAAGAAGAAGGCCCGATTTTGGAACAAGAGCTAAACCCGAAAACAAAGGATCAAAGGACAAAGCCCTACAACAAAGATACAGAGATGGAGACAAGACTGTTGGACCATTACATGATGGACCAGGTTACCAATATATGGTATCCTACTCTCCTGCTGGATCCAGTAGTGCCCCTGAAAAAATTCAGCCTGACCCAACAAGAAGAGAAAATGATCCGGAAGATAAGCAATCTTCCAACGCAGAAGAAGAAACTGTAAATGAATATTTACAACATCCTAGAGCCACAGTCACAACTGACTGGTTTCAAAAAAGACAGCCTTATAAGGCAAGAACCACTGACAGGATAACATCCTTAAGATTATCAGCAGTAAAAGGTCTGAGAAAAATCTTTACTCATCCTATGAGAATTTATGAAAGACCGGTGTTCAGAACTAGCAGAAACTTGCAGTTCAAGCAGAGAATTATCATGGACAATATTTTAGCAGCATCTCGAGAAAATAATGAGGCACTTGTTCTTCAAGCCCTGGAAACTGTAGCTGAGGAATTCTGCAGCTACGAACTAGAAAAGGACCAACAGCTCAAGGAAAAGCTGGATATTCAATACCTTGAGAACCCTGAAAGTGCTAAAGTACCACTTTTAGCCCTATTAGAATCTGAATGGTTCAGTTTCCATAATCTCTTAGGAGATTTCAAGAACAGAAAGACTCTTCCTTCAACCTTGCTAGTAGTAGCAGGTCTTTATTATGGAAGATATTTGGTTGATATTCAAGCAGAGCATCCTCAGAAGAACAAATTATGGTTAATTGAGAATGGCTTTATCCATAACCTTTGGACAAAAAACAACGAAGACTTAGAAGGTCTCCCTAAAACAATTTATCAAGCAGTCAAGAATATTAGACCAGATGGTTGTACTCTGAGATTAAAGTTCATTTCAACCCCTCTTGAATGGACTAGAGAAGAAGAGAGAAAGAGTTATATTTCTCCTTATCATTATGTCAGAATTATCCAGAGTTGTGCCTCTCAAGCGCACAAATGGTCATCAAGCAATGGAAGACCTAATCAGAGCATCCCGTGGATGAAGGCAATGGCTATAATTCGTATTCAGAATCTAATCCAGAAGGATGATGACGCTACCCTTCTGGCCAAAGGAGAAAAGATTATAGTGGCCAGCTATAACTATCCTCATCCAGAGCACTGTGATTTGTATAAGGCCCTAGAAAGGCGAGAAATCGATGGTACGTTAGCAACCGCCACGTGGATAGAAAAATTAGAGAAGGAACCAGAATTCAAAGAACCATATGATTCGGATATGGAATCCGAAGTCGAAGAAAATGATGACTCTGGAGCCTCTTTTGATGACGAAGAGCTACACAACATCAATAATATGATGGAATATTAGCTGCCGACGCATCAGGACAAGTAACTTTAGGTGAGTGGAATCTAGCTAGTGGAAGCCAGCTCAAGTGTAAGATAAGTAGGTAAAATAAAGTTGCTGCCGACGCTTAAAGACAAGCCTCTTTAAGATATTGGAAGCCAGCTATCAGGATAAGGATTCCTCCTGTCTGCCTTTCTTAATGGAATTTAATTCCGTTTTGAGATCCGAAGGCTATATAAGGAGTCTGAGAGCTCAAGAGAAGGCATTCGAAAATCAACAGAGAAAAGAGTAGTCTGAAGCTTGAAGACTTGTGAGAAGTTTGTGAGTGTTTTAGTATAGTAAAATAAGAGTGAAAAAGTGAGAGAGTGATTTCTTGCTAAGTCCTCTGGTGTGGAGTACTTTATTTTACAAGTAAGTTTGTATTTTAAATTCCAGCATGAGTAGCTAAATAGCTTTTAGCTGTTTACCCAAGAGTGAGGCTCTGGGTTATGTATATGTAAGTATGTTTGGATAAATAAACTAATATGTCCCAAATATCCGTCTTCATTTTAATTTCTGTGTTTATATCTCAAACCCCAGGTGGAGGACTACCTCCTAGGAGTGGTATTTGAGATAAAATTGTCCATTATTTTTCTGCTTTCTGCTTAACTAGAACTTAAGAATTCTTATTTATTGGTTTTACTAGAACTTAAGAAACTCTTCAAAACTAAGACAACAGTGATTCCACCAGAATAGTAGCCGTTAAGACAGAGAGTCGTTAGGTGAATTTGGCATGATGAAGGTTAGTTCTTAGAATTGATAGGCAATTAGGATCTAGTAAACAAATAGGTAAAGGATAATTAAGTTTAAAAAAAAAAATTATATATTAGGTATTTTCAGATACCAATCTGATAATTGTATAAGAACTTCAGGTACCTTTTTGATATTTTACAAAGTTGAGACACTAAAACTACTAGTTTGGAAAAGTTCAGATACCCTTTGTTTGAATTTCTCAAGAAAATAACAAAACACAATTAGATCTCTTTTTTAAATGATATTGGACAGCTGAGATTAAGTTAAACAATTCAACACTGACAAACTTGAGTCCTTCCAGGTCATTAAAGATATGATTAATTTCAGTTTACTACCCAAATCTTAGGGTCAAGTTTCAGTTTCGTCCTTAATCTTTTAATTTAATCACGTGTGTCCTTATACTCCTAATTTTTCATCAACTTGAGACAAAACTTTAAATTCACTTCGAATATGATGTCACCATCCGATGTGTAAATAACAATTTTAGTTGTAAATAGTCTATTATACCCTTTTAAGAGTATTGGAAACTGAAAAGTGTGTCAGCGTGTCTCGACCGCGTTGGATGGTGACGTCATATTTGAAGTGAATTTGAATTTTTGCCTCAGGTTGATGGAAAATTAGGATTATAAGGGCACACGTGATTAAATTGATAGATTAAAGACGAAACTGAAACTTGACCCTAAGATTTGGGTAGTAAACTGAAATTAATCCTTAAAGATAAATAAACTTTTCAGATGTCTTAACGATCACCAAATCTTCTGAAAATTTATAGAGATGATCTTTTCATACTAAACTGTAAAGATGTGGTTTGGTGATTGAAAAGTTCGTCAAATGGCCTATTCTTTTTTTAGAACAAAAAAAAGAATCTCTAATGGTACGGCCTTGTATATATATAACCTTTGGACTTAATGTTTGGATTACACTATAATAATGTGTATATATAATAATTCCAACTCCAATAGTAAGGTTGCGTTGTCATTCTTTTCATCAAAGCCGAAATCGAGATCAATCTGACGGTGGATTTACAAGCCGGAGTGGAGGAGGTAGTCAGAGCCTTCTTGAACTAACTACCCAAACACTACATATGTACTCCTCGGCTTCACTTTGACTAAGTGTGTGGATCCAGGCAGGTTTATGATCGAGGCGATCCCAGAAGTGTTTCTGGTGGACAAGAGGTCGAAGAAAACCTATAAGGTGAATGATTATAGGCCTACGATTTGGTGATGGAAGGATTGGAAATGTTGATTGCAATAATGGAGTCTCAAGTATATTCTCCATTATACGGTACAAGGTTTTTGGGATCTTGCTTTTGTCTCTCTTTTTTGGTAATAGGAACATAACAGTTTGGAGAGTTTTAAATACGCTCTCCAAATCACTTAATATACATACATACTCAATGCCTATATAAGGAAGATTTTTAGTATCTTCAGTACATAGGGAATCCCTAATTATTCACGATACTTGATGTAATATGATATGAGCACAATGTGCGACGATATTACATGCTTATGCCCTCGTTTATGCTTTGTTTAACCCTTATTTGTCTAAGATAGAGTCATAATTTAGTTTAGTGTTAATTTGGTAGAGTTTGGCAAAAAGTTGGCTAAGAATCCGAAAAATGACTAAATTTAAGTAATCTGGAAAATAACGCAAGTTATCTTTTTCGTGATTCTGAGATAAATTAAAATGTTATCTATCCTTGTCCAAATTTAATGAAATTTGGTGTGCTTATTATTAATATACTGAGGAATGTTGTGTTAAAATTTCAGATCAATAGGAGTTCGTGAAGTTACCCAAAAGATGGCTGCAACTTGGCAGTCCGAGCAAAGATCACCAGGGACTTCCAGGATTTTTCCTGGGACTGTGTCCCAACTTCAAAAATTCATTCTCAACGTTTTACAAGGAATTTGATCAACCCTTTTTTATGGAGGAAGCTCTATGTATCTAGTTTATCTAAGACTTGGAATTACATCAATCAGAGCTCCGAGGAGGGAGATATGCCGAAATTACTGAAGCAAGGTCATTCCAACCGATTCCAGAATGCTACTGCCTCTTATCCTTAATTTCTGTTTTCGATGGACATTTTGGTGTACAAATGCATATGTGAAGATTGTCCAAGCTTATTGAAGGATAGAGGAAGACACCAAGCTATGGCAAAGGAGGAAAGCATGAAGAAACGACGATTTCCTAGCCGTGCTAGGATTGCTTGCCGATCGGCAAGCATGTTGCTGCCGATCTGCATTCTTGGTGTGCCAGGCATTTTCGATGGACCAAGGCTGCTAAATGAAGGCATCAAGCCCACATTTGAAGTCCATGAAGATATGAAGTCCAAGCCTTGAAGAAAATTCAGAAAAAGATGTCCAAGAATGCAATAATTATTCAATAAGGAAACATAAACCAACTAGGAAAAGATTTTCTTCCCCTTGTTGTGGCCGGCAACCCTAGCAGTTTTTTCCTCTATATATAGCCAACTTTTACACAGAAAAGGGGGTCACATTCCAAAGTAAAAATCTAGCCAAAGCTCTACCTAATTTCCCAAGAGTCCTACATAAAAACCCTAGCCGAAACCACCTCCATCTCACCCTAAAAATTCCTACCGACACACCCATTGCCGAGCAGCCATACCCTCCACCATCCGTTGGATCCACAAGAGTCGAAGTCATCCAAAGTGTCTACAAAAGTGTGATCCACTCCCTACTCTCGGTTTTGTAATTTTTTATGTAGTTATGTTAAACTTTGTCTATGAAGTTAGCATGTATTCTTGGTTTCAAACTCTATGTCTATGTATTGTTTGGAGTGAAATTTGGTTTTATAATTTGTATGTTCAATTTGTTTTCTTTGTCTTTAAATGGGTTTTGGATGTAAGAATATAGATTGCATGCTAAAGAGTAAGGAAAATATGTAATGAATTAGTAAGTAGGATTTTTGGCAAAACATGTGCTAGTTTGATTTTAGGGTTTTCTTGACTTGTTCTTTAAATTCGTGTGCTTAAAGATTGGTAGCCTACGTAATTACAATATGTGGATTATTGATCTCATTAGCCGAAAATAATATAGATTAAGTAACCAACGAGTTATTTTGTTTGTGATTATTTTCACGAGGGTTAGAGTTGTTTAAAGAACATACTTGCTTAATAAGAAGAGTGACGCCTTAATATATTAACTTGTTTCCAACTAAAAGACCTTGTGCCTAATTGCTTTGCATGTTTGATTTCGACGATAAGTGTTCTCAAATATGTTTAGTATAACTTTAGGGTTAGACGATAAGTTAATCTTGAAGTACTAGAGAGTCTTAATTAGTAAACCGATAAGGAGCTAATTGGGTTGGAGTTAAGTTGAGTCTAAAACGCTTTAGTACTTTGCCGTGAGTCCTATTTGCTTGTTTGTTATGTGTTTTGATTGCTTTCGTGTTAGTGCTTTGTGGAAGAATGTTGACCAACCTTGTAAATAGTAGTTTTAGGATTTAATTTTCAGCTTTTCTTTTTCTCTAAATTTGCGTACCTAGTTCTAGGGGCAGCCATGGCTGCCGAACTTCATCTTCATCCCCCACGATAAATTTGTATATATGTATATAAGTGTGACAATTGTGTGCATATGTGTTTGTGAATATTTTGTGTTAACATTCTCATGTTTCAGGTACCCTTAATCCCCGGCCTAGAACGATCCCTACTTATTCTATACTACTAACGATTGTAGGGTTATTATTGCTTGATGCTCGCTTAGGCGACTCATCAATTTTTGGCGCCGTTGCCGGGGATTATAAAATCTTGATTTGTTTGAATGTTAGCTTTGTAAATTTTTGAAAATCATTTTGAGTCTTTAAAGTTTTGAGGTATATCGGATAAAGCATGACCTTACTATGGGCTGCACAAGTCCATTGCACAGTTTGCTCCTCTGCTCCACGTACCTTGAATCTTTGATGTCGTGTATAGTTTGAAATATTCTTGAAAATTTCGTGTAATGCCTTGAAAAAAATTGTTGACGTATAGCTTTGTATACTCTTGCATTTATTTGTTTTATTTGTTTTTATGTGTTTTGTGTGTCTGCAGGCCGGATTGAAAAGAAAAGTGCAGGAAATACAAAAGTTCTGCTCAAACAGAAATCGGGCAGTGCAGTCAGTCGACTTTGGAAGGCTTCCGTTTGCTGTTCACAAAACCTGAGAAAGTGAGCCATACGCTGTTGGAAAGGTCTTTGAGTCTACTTTCTGTATGATTTTACAGAAGTGGATTTGGATTTTCGAGCCATTCTCAATTTCAATTTGAGTGTAGCAAGGTCAATTTGGTGGAACAGAAAACTGGGCAGATCAATAGGTCTGACAAAAGGCCAAAGAAAGAGTACTTCTGATGGTCCGATTGAGGAAAATTTTATACCGTTAGAAAGCACTGTGTGTCCACTACAACTTTGATTTAGAACACGTTTGCATTGGGACAATGGAGCACACCCAAATTTGGGCCTCAAAAGATACAGACATATCTGCCGATGCTGCCCAGAAGCTGCCTGCAGCCTGCAGCCTGCCAAGAGCCATCCTACTGAAGAACCCCACAGCCTGCCGAGCTCCTGGATATCAAAGGTGCCACTGACGAGTGCCCACCTGCCGACGTATCCACGTGTCTTACCAAGCCGTATCCTGCCGTATCCAAGAACAAATCTGACACGTATCTGACCAAGTAGCCGTATTCGATACGCATGTCGATACGCCTGTGCTACTGATAACCGTATCCAATACAAACATAGATACGCCATCCGATACGATGCGATGCTGCTGCCCCCTTGCAATGCTGCTGCCCCCTTGCAATGCTGCTGCCCATGTTGCTACGCCTGCCCTGCTGCTGCCGCAAAGCTACCATGCTCCTGCTGCAGCCTATTCCTGCTGCAGCATGTTCTTGTTGCTGCCCTTGCTTATACTGCTGCTCCTGCACCATGCCATGCTGCCGAGTAGCCATGCTACTGCCCTCCGGAGGCCACTGCCGAGAGCCTCCCTGTCGATACCTTGCCACTGCAAGAGAGCAAGATACTGCATGCCAAACACTCCAAATGAAAGGGCTGCTGCCCCAACTTCCAAGCACATGGCACAATGAATACACAAAACACACGGTGAAGAGTCTAGGCTAAGGACTTTAAATACTTAAGCGCTTATGGGGAGGCAACCCCATACGACCAAGAAAAACGAAGGAGCCATCACCGAGAGTTTGAAATTTCTTAACCCTTCTCTTTTTCTTTGGTTTGTGATGATATGTTGGAATATGTTAGTCGATTGCATGCTTAGGAAATTCGTTGATATAGATTTGTGCTTACATTGAGAACAATGTAATTTTCTAAGTGTGGGGTGGGTTTACATGTTTCGTTTATGTTTTCGTGTGCTTAGTTTAGAAAAGAAAATTCAGAAAATTGTTCCACAAAAATAGAGTGTTTAAATTATTTGTTTCGAGTCTTAGGATGCCCCTAATATGTCAATGATGTTTTTCTCCTCTTTGCATACATAGATGATAGTTGTGCATACAATTAAAATTGTGAGTTTCATGGATTGTGTGCATTGGTAGGAGCATGTAGGACTTGTTGATTAATAAAGCATGCATGTTTTAGCTAGTTTGTTTACATAATAACCTATGTGAGCTTTAGAGCCAAATTGCTTTCTTTATGAGTGATAAATTTCTGAAAATTTCGAGCATGCTAAAATTATGAACCTCATTATTCTTTGCATATTCAACGATTATGTGCCATAGCTTTTTAATGAACTCTAGTATACTAGAACTTACTCTTGTTGATTTTCAAAACGTTTTTATCATAAAAGTACCTTGATTTTGAAAGTGATTGAAAAGATCTTTTAGGTTTACCACCATTGCCAAATAAAGCATGTGCCCTATTTGAGCCTGTCGTGGGACACCTTAGTAAACCCCTTTGAGCCTACGTATAGCCTTTTCTTTCATCACCCTTAAACACTTTCCATGAGCTTAGTATAGTGATGCCTTTACCCTTGATCAAAGTGTTGGCAAAACTTGATTTTTGAAGGAGTTTTCGTATGAAGTGATGAAGAAAAATAAGTGTGGGGTAGAGACTTGTCCATAAAAAAAAAAAAAAAAAATTGTGTAGTGCTGTGCCGTAGAAAAGAAAAATTTCGGATCAAAGAAAAAGAAAAAGAAAAGAAGTGATCCGAACCAAAGAAAAAGAAATAGGCACGGATGAGAAAAAGAAAAATTTGTGTGGATATAGTCTCGAAAAAGTGTTTTGAATTTGGAGTATGTATGCATGTGAATGTCTACTATTGTTTAAATTTCGACCTTTGTTCATATTCACTATGTTTTTGGAAAGAAAAGAATGAAGTATGGGTCCAACAAGAAATAATCCGACCCTTGGTGAGAAGACATAAGGAGATTTGAGCTTTGCTAAAGTACACGGTGACGTTTTGAGCCTCCTTATCCAAATATCGAATACCTCTTAGCCTAGCCCCATTACAACCATTTTTATTGATCTTTTTCATGATTCTTAAGATGGTTAAAATTTGATTTGTGGAGATTATCTCAAGAGTAAGCATATTGTTTTGGTTCATTGGTGCATATAGTTATCATATGAGGTTTTTCCATAAAAATTTCACAAAGTGCTTTTGGCTCTTGACATATGCAAGTTACTCTTCGTAGTTCATTATCTTTCACTTGCATATACTTATGTGTGAATAACCATGCTTCAAGAGAAAAGAAGAGAATATGCCTAGTGAGGTGATTTGAACTAGTTTAACATGTTTACATGCTTACCTTTTGTTCTTATATGTTCTTATTGATGTTACATGTTCATGAAGCTCGGAATTTTCGTGCTAAGCATTCTCATGCATTAACTTGAAAGCTATGTGTACATACGAGTCTGAGACAAATTGTTAGGGGCAATAGTAGTTTGAGTCTTAGTTTTATTTAGTTTGCTAAGGGACTAGCAAATGATAATAATACCTATATAAAAACCTCCTTATCAATGACTGAAATATCGATTTGCAATCTATCTTTTTCTCCTAAAATAATTATCTTATTTAGTTAGTTTCCAAACCAATTTTTATATTTAATTTCTTTTAATTTTCTTATTTATTACATATGTCTGTTTTGGTTATTTCACATACCACGTAATCTTATTTGACATATATAATGATAAGGGCGTGTATTAAGTGGTTTGGGGAGTGTGTATAATATTTTTTTTTTTAAATAATACACATGTATATCCTTATTTATTCCCTATTTTCCTTTCGTACGATGATTAATTTATAAAAATAGACGATAAAGTTGTGTTTAAAATTTGGACAAATTACTTGTTCCTCCTTGTAAGATACACCGAAAAACAGTTTTATCCCTAAGTTTTTAAATTAAACAGATGGATCGCTCATCTTTCATTTGTCATCACTTCAGTCTATTTTGTCAAAAAAATTTGTTATTGGCAAACATTGGATATTAAAATGACCAGAGTACCCTTGTTGAAAATATATTTTATTTTTCATTTTCTCTTTCAAATTTTTATTGGGGGTATAATTCAGTATGGTTGTGTGTGTGTGTGTGTGTGTATATATATATATATCAGTCTCGTTCACCTGGTCAGCAACTGACCACGTAACATTTGCACAAATTCTGTGGGATCATAGCAATTTAAATCTGACGGTTGTGGATTATTGAGACTAATTTAGATAAAATAGATTATCTTACAGCTGTTTAATCAATTTTAATTACATAAAGTTTCTTTCTTTACCATTACCTATACTTCATCAATTTATCTTTCCCAAACAGAAGACATCTTTCTCAATCTCCTCCTCTTCTCTCTCTATCCACTGTAGTGCCCTTGCGATAATCTCCATCCCCATTTTCTAAGAAACAAAAAATTGCAACCAGCCACCCTCTTTTGCACTCTAAATTATGGTTTTTCTTTTTCAAATATGATCCCAATGTAAATTATGGTTTGATCGATTTGAAAATGTTTTCGTTCGTGGTTTGATCCTTCATGTTTGTGAAGGTTTGTTGACAGTAGCCACAGAGGGGCTACACAGGCCCACAGACCCGCAGCTAGCATACCCGGGGCCGGACAGAGGACCGGAGCAGGATCCCCAGCATCCGGACCCGAGGCCCAGCAGTCTAACTTATGACTGGGGGCCCGGGAGCCGGGGACACCAGCCTGCCGAACAGGTCACCTTAGCTGCCCCTTTGCGTACGAACATAAGGGAACCAGTCTCACATCGAAGAGTATGACCAGACCTCACGATCGACCACCTATATAAGGGCCTCAACTACCCTCATTAATAGGTAACTCAACTATCCCACTACTTATCGTTCCCGCTTAAGTTATCTATTTGCTCCAACGGTACTAACTTAGGCATCGGAGAGGAGAAGACCGGCCCGCCCAGTATTCCCCTTAGTTAGCAGGGTTCGCAGGAGGAAATCACATCAAGATCCACCGGTTTCCCGTAGGCCTACGGGTTTGTGCAGAAACAATTGGCGCCGTCTGTGGGAAGAGATAAAAGTCACGTAGGCATTATCTGAAAAAAAAAACTTGGCAGAAAGTTCGGAAGCGGGGCGGGAAAGGAATGCACAAGAAGATCAGCGGATCATACAGGAGCAGGTGCTCATCACTACCCCGGTCGCTGTACAGGAGCAGCACTCCGGCCAAGACAACCAGAACGACGGCAGCTATCGAGGAGCCAAGCTTCAACAGAGTACGACAGGAAGAGAGGAGGGGGGTGCGAAGCATCTTATAGGCGGCAAAATTAAACCTTGTTGATAATTAGGGCACTCAAAAGGGAGAGGCAATCCCAGCCGCAGATTCCCTCCATCTCAGACCACTCCCTACTGACACGTGTCCCAGTATCGATAAAGTTCCCACGCCATCATAATTGATGGGACTGACGGGCTCTCTCCTTCAATGCATGTCAGCCACTTGTCCCGCCTACAAGCGGCAATTAAGGGAGATAGGGGGGAGAACCGAGGCGTCCAGCCCCCCCCACTTCCCCAAGAGCCAACCTCAAATTAAGGAAAAACATTCCATCGGTCATGGAACATTCCACCGGTTCACAGGCATTCCACCGGTTCACAGGCATTCCATCGGTTATGTAGCATTCCACTGGATCCAAGGCACTCCATCGGTCTAGTCACTTTCCTTCGCAGCTACGGGCACAGACAAGCCAGCAACAACTCAAGGCTTCAAACACATGGGCTTTATAAACCCGGGAGAGTTTACCTCTAACACATGCAAACTCTTCCAGCAGGCTAGAAACCCTGCATCACACTAAGCTGTGAAAAATATGGGGATCCATGGCGAGACTTGTTATCTCCACGCCAGCCCACCAGGCAGATTGTTTCTCTAACACAGAACAAGTCTCCCCGCAGGCTAGAAACCCTGCACAGCCTCACGCTTATTCCAACACAAGCTGAGAAGAACTAGTGGATGTTGGCCGGTGCTTAAACATGGCCGCAACACCCCATCGGTGGACCTGTTGGCTTGCACCCATCAGGCCTTCCCGCAGGCTCGCAACCCTGCACAATACCCCACGCTTACTCCAACACAAGCTGGGACGAATCAGCGGGTGTGGATTGGTGTCATGACATGGCCTAAACACCCCACCGGGCTACTCCCCGGCCTGTTCCACCGTTGGCAGTAATTTTTCACTGGAGGACTCGTCCCAACATGGCACTCCACCGGTCGAGTCCTTAAGCTCTATATTCATCGCATGGAGGATTTCAACGCCACATCATCATCCCATGCACTCGTCCGGGTTTCACCCCGCTCCATATTCATCGCATGGCGGATTTCAACGCCACATCATCATCCCATGCACTCGTCCGGGTTTCACCCCGCTCCATATTCATCGCATGGCAGATTTCAACGCCACATCAACATCCCATACACTCGTCCGGGTTTCACCCCGTTCCATACTCATGGCATGGCAAGACTTCAGCACAACACCATCATTATTACAAACACATACTCATAACTGCCACACGTCATGACTAATAAGTACTCACATCACCACGCAGCATCATAACAGCCCTTCTGCTAGAACGCCCGGCCAAGCCCAATCTTCAATACGGACTTGAGGAACTAGGCACCGTTGGGTCGGTAACCCTGCGGGTCTGCGGGACAGGAGCGATACATATTAAGTCCCCATTTAAAATTGCACTTGACCGGCAGCTAGCACTTGGGGGACTTGTTGACAGTAGCCACAAAAAGGGCTACACAGACCCGCAGCTAGCATGCCCGGGGCCGGACCGAGGCCCGGAGCAGGATCCCCAGCAACCGGACCCGTGGCCCAGCAGTCTAACTTATGACTGGGGGCCCAGGAGCCGGGGACACCAGCCTGCTGAACAGGTCACTTTAGCTGCCCCTTTGTGTACGAACAGAAGGGAACCAGTCCCACATCGAAGAGTAAGACCAGACTTCACGATCGACCACCTATATAAGGGCCTCAACTACCCTCATTAATAGGTAACTCAACTCTCCCACTATTTATCGTTCCCGCTTAAGTTATCTATTTGCTCCAACGATACTTAGGCATCGGAGAGGAGAAGACCGGCCCGCCCGGTATTCCCCTTAGTTAGCAGGGTTCGCATGAGGAAATCACATCAAGATCCACCGGTTTCCTGCAGGCCTACGGGTTTGTGCAGAAACAAGGTTTATTCGGGAGTGTGAGCTTATAATTTTGTATGTTGGATTTAACAAAAACAAATTATTTTGGTTCAGTAAGCACCTAAAAGCTCTTAAATGTGTCATTAAAAGGGAGAAATACTCACCATTATTTCTGCATCCTTGGTAGCATATTCATCAGCGTGGTCGGCTCTTTTTGGTGTTAAGGGGTTCATGTGCCGAAAGCATTTCTTCACGTTGTCTATGACCAGCAACGAGAAGTGATTCTGTTTGGAGACTTTCTGCTTGGAGAATCCTGACCACAATGGTTCTATAAATTAGGTTTCGACCTCCAATCTATATCCCTCGAAGTCACCTTCTTTTCCTCTTTCTATGTATTCTCTTTCCTTGTCGACATTACTCAATTCAAAATACTGTATATTTCGCCCAACAAGATTATTAATAGAAAAAAAAAATATGGCGCGGTGCAGCAGATTTAACTTAGAATGCTTACCGTTGCTTCGACCCGTAGAAATATCACTAGACTAGAATTTGGATTTGCTTGCAGATTTTGTTTTATGAGGTGGATTGATTTACACTTTCATTGGCTGTAAACATATAATTATAAATAAATGTGTTACTGGGGGTCAGTAAGATAAATAAGATGAGATTCTCACTTCAGTGACGATGTCTCTCACTTCAATGATTTTCTTCAAATCCTCCTTAGTTATTGCAACCAAGATATCCTTAAGAGACCAGTAGTTATGGCTGTTTAACAGGAAAAAAAATTTCAACCTTTTCACAAAAAAGTAAGAAATTAAATATGAATGATTAGATTACCAATCTTTTTTGTCTTTGTTTGCATTGAACCAAGATTCATAGTACCGTGCAACATTCTCGTCAAGTGTTTTACAGGAACCAAGATTCATAATACCATGCGACATTTTCGTCAAGTGTTTTACAGGTTGCCTTGTTGCAATTCACATTTTCGATCATTATTTTGTTCTTGGCATTCTGCATCATTGGAGTTTTTTTTGCTGTGGTGGCGTACTCAAATTCTGCTTGTGGCCTTTTTTCTGCCTTCCTCTTATTCACCTTCACCCTCCTCTCTATTGATAGTGGATTAATAGTTTTTTTCCCTTCCTCTTTTCTTTTCACTTCTTCGCCACCTTGAAGAATGCTGCAATTGATTTGTCTACTTCTTCTTGAGTTTGTTCAATGAAGATGTCCATCTTCTCACTGATAATGCTTGTCTACAGGTTAAGTTAACGTCAGTAAAACATTCTAATCAACAACAAATCACAACATTATTGACTATCAGTAAATCAGACAAGCAATACTATACAACAACAAATCACAAACATTATTGACCATCAGTATCAGAAACAATAACCAGTTGCACCCTAGTAGTATTGATGACTGGATGTCAGTAAAATAATTTTTTAATTCTCACCTTGGGAATGGTCTCCCATGTCTGCATCTCTGACATTTCCATATTACTCTGCACAGCTGCATCGACAACATTTGCCCAAGTTTCTAAATCTATAGAACCTATGGAACTGTAATCTTGTGTGTTCTTCATCCCTTCCACTGGTTCTCCTAAATCTTCATATTCATTCTCTACTTCTCTGCCTTTGTCAAAATCTTCTCCCATTTCATTTTGCTGATCCGGATATGGATACTCTTCCTCCTTTTCATCGTAAACTTCATTCTTAAATCCACGATGGTCTTCTCTAATTGCTTCTTATCTTCTTCTAGTTGCTTGATGTGAATGTTGGCTTTTTTTGACCATCCGTAACAAATCAACATTCTGGTTCAAGAGCTTCTCATTTGCATTTACAAGTCTCTTCAGCTTCTCGTTCAAGTCTGTTTCAGCTGTCTGTCATTCCAAGTCTTGTAGTAGTGATCTCTATTCATCATTCAGCACTTGGTTTCGTTCTTGTTCCTCTTGACTTGCTTGAGGAAGCTGCAACCAAAACATAAGCAGGCTACTGATGTTTATTAATCAACTTACTGAACCCTAGTAATCACCTTAGTGACTGCAAATAAGATGATTACTGACCTGTCACACCCCGTTCCCGGCATCAGTGAGGTTTAATCACCCGGCGTCGATCCCGAAGTGTGAGTTAAATGTTACAAAGCGAAATGTAAATAAAGAATAAAAATACTTCATTCTAGGCTCTTCACCCTATGCTCGACACTTCGACACGACAAAATTTAAACACTTATCTGCAAAACATAAAATAAATGGGCGGTGAGCAAAACCACGCGCTCAGTGAGTGCCCTATGTAATATGCCAGCAAAGCCATTTCATTTTTACGTAAGCTACAAAATACGTATATCATAACACAAGCGAACCAAAACATATAGTATAATAATAATGCATGCATGGAATGTTCCTCCTCACACTTTCCACTGCCCTCAAATATATATTTTTATTCTTTCGTTAGTTTTCTTGTTATACTCATGGTCCCCAGTCCCGAAACCTGAAAAAGACCATTTTATCGACTTCTGGCGTCGAAGGGGCATACTTTCCCCAAACTCGTGAACATGTGGGTTGATCATAGCTGCTGGATGTCCTCATGAGTTAACTG
This sequence comes from Potentilla sterilis, assembly GCA_963682095.1. Classification (NCBI taxonomy): domain Eukaryota; kingdom Viridiplantae; phylum Streptophyta; class Magnoliopsida; order Rosales; family Rosaceae; genus Potentilla; species Potentilla sterilis. The sequence continues at coordinate 32,657,248 of OY821756.1, forward strand.
AACTACACGAAAAGTTTTATTTCCAATAATAGTTCCCAAACACTCATGTTCCCTTCAACATCCAATCTCATCAATTTCCCATCATGAAATGCATGATCAGGTAATATAATTCAACGCAAAAACACATGCTTTCCAACATTATGTATACGCAACAACCAATCGAGAATCTAAATATCACCAAACATATATAATTGCACATATTTCATAAATAGATCAAAAACATGTTTTTCAACTATTTTAAGAGCATATAAGAATATTTGAAATACATTACATAAACCACTCACTTCGATGAACCAAATCGACACCCAGATCGTAAATCGAGCAACCTAGAATGAGCTTTCAAGAAATCACCGTTGTATCTAATTCTAACCACCATGGATAGAAAGATCGCGTCATTACGAATCCGTAGCCACTCGCGGATTCAAAATCAGAGTTATGGATAAAAAGTTATGATCCGCGGAAGTTTTGTCGCAAATCTAATACAATAATAATATTGTAGAGAGACAAAGATGAGAGATAGACTCTCTCTAAAAATACACGGCAGGAAAATAATGGGGCTGGTCTCCCCTATTTAGAGGAGAAAGAATGACACGTGTCACTCATACATTGGTGCACTTGTGCCACATGTCACCAAAAGATAAAACTACATCCCTTTACAACATCTTGACATTTGTCAAGATGACTCATGAAACATGGGATAAGAGCTGAAATAAATGGCGGCAGTCCTTGGTCACTAAGCAAAACTCATTGACCAATGGGGACGCGCCACGTGGCAAAGCGACAAGATTTTGACCAAACTTCTAAAAATCGTTAAAACTAGCTCGGGAACTCAAATAATTCACCGAAAAATATGACAAACTCGTGACGACCTCTATTTTCTATTTCTCAAAAGAAAATTAATATTTGACCAACTTCAATCGGGATATTACATGACCTTAGTAACATTCTTTACTGACCCCCAGAAAGCTGAAACATACACCCAGTAAGCTGAAAAATACCCCAATATGCTAATTACTAACCCCCAGTAATGTGCTTACTGACCCCTAGTAAGCTATTTGCTGAACCCTAGTAATCAACATTATGACTTGCTGCAATTAAAATATCACTGCCCATGTAACAACCCAGCCCATACAGTTGAGATATTGTCCGCTTTGGGCACTCTCCTCTCTGGCCCTCACGGTTTTGTCTCTAGGAGCTCGCGAGCAACTTCCTTATAAGTCACCTATCCTGGGATTGCTCTGGACTCAGTAAGCTTAACTTCGGAGTTTTCATCCCATCCGAAGCCACTGAGCCCATAAAATGTCTCTCTATATATTGAGCTAACTCTGTACATATAAGCATAACAACCACTCTTTCCCCAGGTGATGTGAGATGCGTGACCTGCCTACCTGCTAACTTCCCTAGCCAGGTCAGGTCAGAGTCATCACAATCCACCCCCTTAGGGTCCGACGTCCGCGTCGGCACATTTCTGGCCGGGAACAGGCTCTGATACCATTTGTAACACCCCAGCCCATACAGTTGAGATATTGTCCGCTTTGGGCACTCTCTTCTCTGGCCCTCACGGTTTTGTCTCTGGGAGCTCACGAGAAACTTCCCAGTAGGTCACCCATTCTGGGATTGCTCTAGACTCAGCAAGCTTAACTTCGGAGTTTCCATCCCCTCCGAACACTACCAGATATGGGAGAATAGCCGACGAAAAAAATTTCGTCGGCTATGCCAATTTTTCGTCGGCTATACCCTCTACCGACGAAATTTTCGTCGGCTATAAGTCGTCAGGAAAACCCCGTCGGTAATACAATGGCCGACGAAAAAATCAAATTCGTCGGCTATAGTAGAGTATGGCCGACGAATTTACCGACGAAAATATTTTTCGTCGGCCAAACCTGGGAGAAATTGCCGACGAATTTCGTCGGGTATTTTCGAGTATGGCCGACGAAATTCAGTAACTATAGCCGACGAAATTCGTCGGCTATTGTGTTTTAACTATAGCCGACGATTTATTAAACTTTCGTCGGCTATTTTCTCGAAATATATTAATATTTTAATAGACATTAATTAGTTATAGCCGACGAAATACTAGAATTTTCGTCGGCTATACAACTTATAGCCGACGAAAATTGGTAAAATTCGTCGGCTATTCTTAAATTTTAGGGAAAAAATAAATAAATTATGCTTTGGATGGAGGAGGGGAAGGAGGAGGGGAAGGAGGAGGAGGCCGGAGGAGGGGAAGGAGGAGGAGGAAGAGGAGGAGGAGGGGAAGGAGGAGGCCGGAGGAGGAGGGGAAGGAGGAGGAGGAGGAGAAGGGGAAGGAGGAGGAGGCCGGAGGAGGAGGAGGAAGAGGAGGAGGGGAAGGAGGCCGGAGGAGGGGGGGGGGGGAGGAGGAGAGAAAAAAGGCGGGAGGAAGCGATTTAAAAGATTTAGAAGGAGAATAGCCGACGAAAATAAAAAATTTCGTCGGCTATACTTAGAGAATAGCCGACGATTTAAAAGATTTCGTCGGCTATACTTTGAAAGATCAACAGCCGTCAGATCTGAGCCATCCAACGGCGGACAATAAAAAGGCGCGGATCAAGAGTTTAGCCGACGAAATACAATGTTTCGTCGGCTATTCTATGAAAACATACTAAACTGCCGTTTGATTCCTGGCGTCGTTCCCATTCCGGAATGGTATCACAATCGTCATTCGGACGCCGGACGCCAAATCTGCAGTAAACCGGGTTTTGACTTATTTCATTATTTCAGCACACGGATTTTATCAGAATCTTGTCATTTTTCAACCGTAGACGTATTTCATTATTTCGGTCATATCTTATTTGACGACATATTTGCATTTGAAGAGTGTACGTATAGTAACTATTTGAAACTATACATTCATTTAAACACTTAGTAAACAAGTTAAGGAACATTAGTGCATATGTTCCGATTTTGAATCTAAAAGTTTGGAAAATCTATTCCAACCGTCAGATATCACCGTTAAGATTAAATACATGTATGAAAAAAAATTCAACTACATCTGACAACGTTAAAGGCTCGATCGGGACGGTTAACCGGGTGAGTTAACCCTTTAAACGCTTAGAAATGGTAATTGGCCTGTCTAAATGACGTTTTTTGGCCTGACCTTCAACAGATAATAGTTTCAAATCGATGAGACGCAACTAATCGTATAAAAATTTTCCTCAAAATATTTACCGACCGTCAGGCTACCCATAGGAAAACGGAAGTAAAAAACAGTTAACCGCAACATTCGGCACACAGATTTTGTCGGAATCTTGTCATTTTTCAACCGTAGACGTATTTCATTATTTCGGTCATATCTTATTTCACGACACATTTGTATTTGAAGGACGAAGCAATGGTTTGTCGATAGTGATAGAAAATGGAAGCTGTTCTTTTTTTTTTTTTTTTTAATCATAGCCGACGAAATCAAACCTAGTCTCGTCGGCCATACTTCCAAAAATTTTCGTCGGCTAAAGTTTCAGAGAAAGGCCGACGAAAATTCAAATCGTCGGCCATTCTAGGGGAATAGCCGACGATTTTTTTTTTTACCGACGAAAAAAAAAATCGTCGGCCATTCTTGGGAATAGCCGACGAAAATTTTATTTCGTCGGCCATTTTTTTTTATTTCGTCGGGAAAAGCCTTTTTTCTAGTAGTGGAAGCCACTGAGCCCCCAAAATGCTTCTCTATATATTGAACTAACTCTGTACATATAAGCACAACATCCACTCTTCCCCGGGGCGATGTGGGATGCGTGACCTGCCTACCTGCTAGCTTTCCTAGCCAGGTCAGATTAGAGTCATCACAACCCAAACCATTTACTTATGATATAATACTTCCTACTAAGCCATAGCAATATGAACATCTTACCTATTCATTGAAGCTTGCAGTAGTATATTCCTCCTCTTTGCTACTGTCCTCATCATCGTCATCATCTACTGATAAAGTCCTTGCTGAATATGGCCCACGTTCGAGCAGTTCCTGTCAGAAACAAAAATAACAGACGTCCATTTTTTAAAGGTAAACTGTATATGCACGAAATCTAATGGTTGTTACCTCAGTCATTTTAGGGTTTGATAACCACTCTTGCTCATTTAAGACGTGCATGGTTGACCGTCGAATGAAAGTTAGTTTCTCGTTCATTTTCTCACTAATGTACGGAGACGCTTTGGTGTTTTCAAGGAACCAATATACGATCAGAAGTGTGCACCCATTGTACATTTGAGGCCTGTCGTGCGTGTACTTTGCAATTCCATCAAGTAGGAAGTCGAACACCATTTTGGACCAGTTGTATCTATCGATATTCTCTTGGTCTTCACAGATTATAATGAGCTTCCAATCAAGATGTGTCCCTGTTTTTCTGAGGAAGAATACTGCAAACAAGTACATTAATATGATTGATGCAATCTTCTTTGGATCCTTCTTCTTCTTGAGCTCGCTCATTTGTGCTGACTCAATCTGTGTCTATTTAATGGTGTCAATCATTGACTTTTCACTCGTGAAAATTGCAGATGTCTGATTTTTATCCCTGCACATGTCTTTGAATTTGAACCCTTCTTTGGTGATATGAAACAACACACAGACTTCCTCAGTTTCGATTAACTTCTCTTTTTGTCTGAATTTGAACACATTGTTCTTCTTGTCGAAGTGCTTCAATATGATTTCCAAATCTGATTCATGTTTTCGAACTTGAAAGTGGTCAATTTTTCCATTCTTGAAAGCTGCAATCATATCCTAAAAGCATGTCTTTTCTAGCAGATCCTAACATTCTTGTGGAACCTTTTCCTTGTAATCTCTCATCAACACATAAAATTGGTGCAGTGCAAATTTTTTTTGCGTGCATTGCACTCTTGGTAACGTTTTCCGTTTCTGTGAAGGAAAAAAAAATAACGATTAACATTCAAAGTATTCAGATTACTGATCTCCAATAACAAGATACTGCCCCTCAATATGTGGTTACCAAAAATCAGTAAACATCATACAATCCAAAAACTCAGAACTCTACCTATTACTGACATCTAATAATCATGTTACTGAACTCTAGTAATTATGTTACTGACCTCCAGTAATTAAGTTATTAATCTAGTAAACAATTAATAATTCCTTTTTTGAGAGACAAGTTTACTGTGTTTTTTACAGTGTCCCCTCTGCTTTTTTGGACTTTGATTTTTTGGTTATTGCTCCCCCTTTTTTTCCTGATTCATTCATCTTCCTCTTCTTCGTGACATTTTTCTTATTCTTGGTATCCTTTTCCTCTGTCCCTTTTTTGCACTTGGCTTTCTATGAGTTATAGAGAACTACTTGTCGTTTGTTTCATCACCTCATCATCTTCACAGTCACCTCTACCATCATTATCATCAGCTCTATCATTATCATCACCATCACCTTGGTCATCGTCAACGACTCTGTCACTCTCATCATAATCATTATTTGCCGCATTCTGTGATGATTTATCAATTGAGCTATATGTTTCATATTCTGGTTGTTCAACTGCTTTTTTACATATATCATACATAAATATGTAAGCAAGTATCACCTGGACATTATCGATTCTAAAATACAAAATTACTCAAGATCAGTAAGCACCATTTAATCGTAATCACAAGATCTCCAAACTATTTACTGACCAGCAGACTACCAACAAAACAGCTTTCAAAAACATACGGGACCTAATCAAGTATGTTACTGAAGTTCAGTAATCAATTTACTGACCTCCAGTAAGCATCCAATCTGTTCCGGAAAGCATGTTAACTGATTACTAGGAATCAGTAATACCAAGTTAACAACTTACATCTTTACTGACCCCCTGTAAGCATCGTTCAATTCAATATAATTGATTAGTGACCCTTTGTCAAAAAAAATTTGTACTTCAAACCACTTCTTACTGATCTCCAGTAAGAGATCGTAACACCCAAACAACATAATCCCAAATCAAAGACATATATCGAACTTAGGAACAATCGATTCAGTAAACGCAATCTATTCAGTACACCCAATATATTGAGAAAACCTTACAATCGTCAATCAACTCTAAAACATCTAAATTCAACTTCAATCACACACATTAAAAGCACATGCAAGTTGGAATCTCATCTATCTAATCGAAATTTTACCTTTTCTGTGGCGCCATAAATCTACTCTTGTCGATTGAGACCGTCTGTACTGTACGATCGAGACAAGAAGCGTTGTTGGCGATCGAGCGAGTGTGAGAAGCAGAGAGAGAAAACGAAACAGCGAGCGGGAGAGGAGGTAGAAGAAGAGCGAAGCAGCGAGAGGAGGAAGAGAGAGAGCGAATGGTTTTTAGGGTTTTTATTTGAAGAAACCATTATAAACTGATTAGTTTGTGTTTGTGAATCACTCAAATACATTAGTTTGAGTATTTCAGACTTTTTCAAAAGATTCATTGGAGCGGGATATTGTAACTTCCTAACCCGGATTAAATAGGGATTAATCTGAATTAAGGTGTTTTGTTGTATCACACCCCTAGATAATAAGATCGATAAAAGTTGAATAAATTCTGAAATAACAACATATAAATAGAACGCGCCTTGGATAAATTTTCCTACTGTCGTCAGTGATCCAGATTATCGCCTGAAAACTCTGAGTTTCCCAAACTCAATTCACTCTCTCGGCTTCAGATTTAGTCAAATAATACCATGGAAGGCTTGCTGACATTGAGAAGAAGAGATAAGGGTTGCTTCGACGTTGTATATTGATCAGAAGGCAGAGAAACTATGGATCAGTCTCCGTCGCGTGGACCAAGGTCGGCAGAGAGTCGGTCTCCCTCCCCTCCTCTAAAATTTTCCCGAGCACCCCATTCTCCTCCTTTTTTTCTCAGTTGCATTTCTATTATATATATACATTTGAAGCAATGGTTTAAATTTAAGGGCTAATGATAAAAAAGTCAAATTTAATATAGCTAATGATAAAAAGGTCAATAACTGTTTCATAATGATAATTAGGTCAGTTAACTAAACTTCTTAAACCGTTGCCCCCAAAGTTGTAATTATTTACAACTTGTGCCACTGTGTAAATAATGAACTGCACGATATATTGCTCCGAATCCAAATTTCATACAACGTCTCTTTTAATTAATGAACTCAGTTTTGATTTCAGTAGCTGCCATTCCATAATTATCGTTCCCCAGCGCCGGCGTCGTCTTCGAGGTGTAGCATCATCGTCGCCAAACCCGACGTCAAGGTCTCGAATCTCCGATCTCTAATACTGCGACGGGACAAACTCACTGTCCTTCGCAGACCGTGTCCAAGCCAAGCCGGAATCCAACGACGCCAATCTCATCATCCTTCTCGGCGGCGTCAAAACCAAGCCCGAATCCAACACCGACGTCCTCAAGTCCAGCAAGTGAGTTTGATTTCATTCTTTAGGGATTTCTAAGGTTTGAATTCAATTTACGGATTCACTTTAGGTTTTGATTTGGTGAATTTCGGTTACATTAGGTTCGAATTTAATTTTGAATGTGAATTTCGGTTTGTTTTGTATCTGATTTGGTGAGATTTGGTGCATATGAATTTCGTTTGTTTTCAAATTGAATTTCCACTTCAATTTGTTTATGAAACATTCAGATTTTGGCATGGCTCATACAATGTGGAAGGTTTGTTTACGAATTTATGCAGTTGTGGAACTAAAATGTCATATTATATATGATAGTTTTTGATTCAGTGTGAAGTTGTATCATTTTTGTTGAGAAACTGTGTGTTACTTTGCTAAGGTCATGTAGTCGTATTGGAGATTCCCCCTCTTTCAAAAATATTATCCTGTGGTTTGCTTCATATGTATTCATGCCATCTGTGGATCAGTGTTCTGCGATTGTTGCGATCGAATTGTTTGATTTGTTTCCCGGTCATATTAGGAAGGTGGACCCCTAAACTGCATTCTGTTCTGTTTTCCTGATTAGTATACATTACTGAAAGAGACATTTCTGCTGCATTTTCAAAAGGACCGAGTTTGTTTTTGTAACTACTAGTGTAACTACTGGTGTAACTACTAGTGTAACTACATGTCAAATAACTGTTTTTGTAACTACTAGTATAACTACTGGTGTAACTACATGTCAAATAACAGTTTTTGTAACTACTAGTGTAACTACTAGTGTAACTACATATAAAGTAACTGTTTTTGTAACTACTAGTGTAACTACTGGTGTAACTACATGTCAAATAACAGTTTTTGTAACTACTAGTGTAACTACTGGTGTAACTACTAGTGTAACTACATATAAAGTAACTGTTTTTGTAACTACTAGTGTAACTACTGGTGTAACTACTAGTGTAACTACTGGTGTAACTACTAGTGTAACTACATATAAAGTAACTGTTTTTGTAACTACTAGTGTAACTACTGGTGTAACTACTAGTGTAGCTACATGTCAAGAAACTGTTTTTGTAACTACTAGTGTAACTACTGGTGTAACTACTAGTGTAACTACATATAAAGTAACTGTTTTTGTAACTACTAGTGTAACTACTGGTGTAACTACTAGTGTAGCTACATGTCAAGAAACTGTTTTTGTAACTACTACTGTAACTACTGGTGTAACTACTAGTGTAACTACATGTCAAGAAACTGTTTTTGTAACTACTGGTGTAACTACTGGTGTAACTACATGTCAAATAACTGTTTTTGTAACTACTAGTGTAACTACTGCTGTAACTACTAGTGTAACTACATGTCAAGAAACTGTTTTTGTAACTACTAGTGTAACTACTGGTGTAACTACTGGTGTAACTACATGTCAAATAGCTGTTTTTGTAACTACTGATGTAATCTCTATTTGATCTTGTTGTTCAGTTTGTTTGTGATTAACAACTGTTGTGCTTTTTGATTATTCTCTTTTGCTGGACATATAATTCTTAGTGTACCTATCGTTGTAACTATTATTTGCTTTTTGTACTATTCAGGAACGCAATGACAGAAACAAAAGGTAAAAACATTGAATCCGATGACGACACGGACTACGAAAATAGAACCAAAAAGAAGAATGATTCCAGAACCAGAAAATCACCAAGGATATTGCAATTAAAGAAAAAATCAGTTGCTGATACAAGAAAAAGAAAAGTTGCAGAATATGGTAGTGATGGAGAAGATGCTGAAAATCAACAGAAAAAGAAGAAGAAGATGAACAAGAAAGGATCTGAGGAAGAAACAAAAGAAGAGAGTACTGAGGATGAGCAAGAAGATGAAATGGAAGACAAAAAAGTGGGGAAAATAGAAAGCATACAGTACCGCTGTCGTCTACCAAACTTTGCAGCTTTCAAAAACGGAATAAATGAAAAGGTGGTTGAAGAATTAAGGAAAGGGCCTTTTTATAAGTTGTTTGAAGCCTTTCATGAACAAAAAGTAAGCAGCAAAGTGGTTGGTAAAGTCGACAGGCAAGTGTGGCTGATTTTGGAAGCATTTGACCCCAAAGAAGAGGTGTTTCTATTTGGAGGAAAGAAGTACAGAATTACTGACAGCATTACATCTGAAATTCTTGGATTGCCAAAGAATGGAGATCGGGTAGAAACTGCTGAATTGGACCAAGAAGCTGAGGATATGTTGGTTCAGTTATTTGGTGAGAGGAAGAAAAAAGAAGATAGAGTTCAAAGAGACATGGTTCAAAGAGCTATTCAGAAACTACATGATCAGCAGCCGGAAAGTGAAGAAGATAGAAAGAGAAAGATTAAGAATCTGGCCAGACTTGTGGTTTTGGAGATATGCATTGAATTTCTTTTCCCTAATGTTTCTGGATTTCTTTCATGGAAATTCGTGAGAGCTATTTGGGGTGACTATGGAAACTTCGCATGGGCTGTTGAAGTTGGAGCTTTTTTAAAAAAGACCATCTTACGACAGAAAAACAAGCGTGTGATAACAAAAAGCATCAACTCTGGAGGATGTGTCTTCCTGATTCTGGTAATTTTTTTCAATTCTGTAAACTTCTTTATGTTTGTAACTATAAATGTAACTGCCACATATTGACTACTAACAAATGTTTTTAATTTACTTTCTAGTATTGGCTATGCGAGAAGACAAAAGTTGTGGCGCCAATTGAGGGAAGAGAACAGGAAACACACTTGATGAGGAAATGGGACCTTAGAGCATTGGCAAAAAAGTTAATGAACTATGATCTCAAAGCATACACAGTAAGTGTTCTTTTACTCTCTATCAAGTAAATATAAATGTACCTAGGATTGTAACTAGTGCACGTAACTATCATGGGTATTAAGAAAATATAAATGTAACTAGCAATGTAACTAGCAATGTAACTGTGTATGTAACTATCCTGTGTATGAAGAAACTATAAATGTAACTGTGTATGTAACTAGCATTGTAACTAGCAATGTAACTGTGTATGTAACTATCCTATGTATCAAATACCTATAAATGTAACTAACATTGTAACTAGTGTGGTAACCGTGCATGTAACTATATTGGGTATTAAGTAACTATAAATGTAACTAGCATTGTAACTACCCTGATAACTACAATTCCTGCAAACTAACTGCTTGCTGCAATTTTTTTCAGAGATTGTTTACCAATGCCAAACCAGATCCTAAAGACAGCGATGATGAAAATGAAGAGCCAAATCCCGGATCAAAGTTGAATGAGGATTTGACCGTTAAGGATGCAGAGCTGCGAAAAAAGGATAAGATTATTCAAGAAATACTTCTCGCCAACCAAAACTTGGAGAAAGACTGGATAGAAAATAAGACAAAGATTGAAGAGTTGGTTGCGCAAAATGAGAAGTTGTGGTTGGAAAATAGGAGTCTGAATGAGATTACATTGGGGATGTGCAACAAAGAAATTCAAGAACAGATGATGAAGCAAAAGGAAGAGATCAGGAAGCTGAAAGAGGACAAAGAAGAGATGAGCAGAACAAAGGAAGATATGTTGAGAGAAATTGAAAAGAAGAATGAAGAAATAAAAAACTTACACAAAATTATTGATGCACTGTCCAGCTCTCAAAACTCACAACAAGCCGAAGAAATTGAAGCGCAAAAGGATGAGGAACCTAAGAAAAAGGGTAATTTCTGATCTAAGACGTACCAAAGGAGAAAACGGAAACAAATTGAATAGATTGTTTAGATTATGTGTTCTTTTTCTATTTTTATTTAGAGTTGTATTTAGACAAATTTCTGGTTTGGTAATTTAATTAACTTTTTAATCAAGTATAAAGTATTGAAATCTACTTTAAATCAAGTATTATATGTAACTGTACTTTGACGCATATGTAACTATTTATGTTAAGTGAGTGTATATTTGATATGTAATTGGCAATTGTCCAGGTGATTGTATTCAGAAAGGAACTGAGGAAAATGTTGAACAAGATGGTCAGAAAGAGGCAGAGGAGGAGGGTAATCTCAAATTTCTAATTTTGTAACTAGAGTTGTAGCTGTCAAGTGTAACTAGAGTTGTAACTGTCAGTGTAACTAGAGTTGTAACTATATCAGTAACTGTCAATATTCCTTAATTTGCAGGTTACACGATGGATGAAGATCTAGAGGAAACTGTTGAACAAGATGGTCAGAAAGAGGCAGAGGAGGAGGGTAATCTCAAAACTTTTTTGTTATTGTTGGGATTATCTTTCTAATTTTGTAACTAGAGTTGTAACTGTCAGTGTAACTAGAGTTGTAACTTCAATATTCCTTAATTTGCAGGTTACACAATGGATGAAGATCTAGAGGAAAATGTTGAACAAGATGGACAGCAAAAGGCAGAGGAAGAGGGTAATCTCAAAACTTTTTTGTTATTGTTGGGATTATTTTTCTAATTTTGTAACTAGAGTTGTAACTAGATTTGTAACTGTCAGTGTAACTAGATTGTAACTCTATCCGTAACTGTCAATATTCCTTAATTTGCAGGTTACTCAAGGGATGAAGATCTAGAGGAAACTTTTGAACAAGATGGACAGAAAAAGGCAGAGGAGGAGGGTAATCTCAAATTTTTTTTGTTATTGTTGGGATTATCTTTCTAATTTTGTAACTAGAGTTGTAACTAGAGTTGTAACTGTTAAGTGTAACTAGAGTTGTAACTGTCAGTGTAACTAGAGTTGTAACTCTATTAGTAACTGTCAGTATTCCTTAATTTGCAGGTTACTCGATGGATGAAGATCTAGAAAGAGAGGTGTTGGAGTTTATGGAAGAAATCGAGCGGGATCATATGGAAAAGGCAGCACAGCGAGAAACTGAGAATGGTATGTAATTAATCAAATCTACCATGCTAAATTATGTAATTATCTATGAAAAAAAAAAATTGTGATTTGCATCTGTGTGAAGAAGGCATGGAACTGTAGGTGTTGGTCTATCTCTATTTATGTAACTCACAGTGTAATTGGTCATATTATGTCTGTTTAATATGTAACTATATTAGTAACTGTTGGTGTTCCTTACTCTGCAGATTACACGACAACAGAAAAAATAGATACGCTGATTTCTGAGGTTGTCAAAAGTATTGAACAAGAGGCACAGGAAAAAGGTGTTTGCTTGTTCTTAATATTTTTAATATAGTACTCTTTTATGAGTTAATTAACTTGTTTTATCTCTGTGACTTTTTTGTAACTGACTTGTACTGTTAGCGTAACTGTTGGTGTAACTGGACTGTTAATTTAATAACTCTAGTTTTATGTAACTGTTGTTGTAACTGACAGTGTTCCGTACTTTGCACAGGGGAAAATATGAAATCACAAGTACAATCTCCACCTCAATCAATTCCCAAAGAAGCTAGATGGTCACCGAAAACACCAGTGACCGAAATGCCGACATTTGATCTCATGCCAGGCATTATCTCTCCTTGGGCATCTTGGAAAACCCCACCAGCACCTGAAATCAGCAACATGGAGGCTCAGCCGCAATGGAAAAACCCACAAGCACCTGAAATCAGCAACATGGATGCTCAGCCGCAATGGAAAACCCCACAAGCACCTGAAATCAGCAACATGGAGGCTCAGCCGCAAAATTACCAAATAGTTGCAACACCATCTCCTATCAGCTATATGTATCCTGAGGAAGTGGTACCGAAGAAGAAAGAAGAGATCCGTTTGAAGATAATAGATGAAGTATCTGGCAAGACTGCAGAGTCGATGGGATTGTACTCATACTCATATATAGCACGGATTAAGAGCAGAAAAAGGGTGAAGACAAGGGATACAAAAAAAATATATTGGTGGGGAGAGGTGAAGAAAGACAGAGAGAAGAAAGCAAAGAACAGAGAAGAACTCCAAAAGAAGATGAAACAGCAAATAGAGAAACAAGAGGGAGAAGTGAAGGGAAAAGGAGGCAAGGATATTAATGAAAAGAAGTATGAAATCAATGAAAAAGGAGATATAATAGAAGTTATCAGCGACAGTGAGGTTGAAATCCCTAAGCCTAGACACATAGAAATTGAGGACTGGACGAGATATACAGTTTTTAATCTCATGGATGATAGCACAAAGAGGAAATGGACAAGATTATGGAACACTATTCCAGATGGGTAAAAACTTGAAGTCTCGGTTTAAACTTTTTTTTTTACTCGCAATGAAACTGTCCTTTCTAATATTTACTATAATTCGTCTCTGTAGGGAATTCGTTTGGAAAGGGACGATGCCTGGGTTGGAAATTTCAAAACATGATCTGAAAGAGTTGTTGATAGAGAATGGAGCAATTGGAATGAACGTGATAGACGGCTATGGAGGTGTTTTAAACGACGAATATTATGTACATGATTCTTCAGGTCACCCTACACCAAGGTGTATGCCAAGCTTGTCATGGGTAAGGCCCTGGAAACACCTAACTACATGTAACTGCTGTTGTAACTACTGGTGTAACTAGTAATGTAACTGAAAAATGTAACTACAAGCAAAAAAGAATAATATTGTAACTAGAAATGTACCAATATAAAACAAACTGTGTAATTAGTGTTGTACCTATTACCGACTTTAAAAACCTAACTACATGTAACTAGTAATGTACCTAAAAAATGTAACTGCTGTTGTAACTACTGGTGTAACTACAAGTAATAAATAATGTAACTAGTAATGTACCTATAAAAAGTAAGTGTTTTTGTAACTAGTAATGTACATGTTGCTGACTATACTTTTGTGTAACTGTTTTGCTTGAATTAGCATTCGGTGGAGAATCTACATACGAGGAACCTTCACTATTACATGTGCGAGAAGCTGTTTGAACATTTAGGAGAATCAACAATGTTGTTTTTCCCGATGACACATCAGAATCAATTTCACCACACATTATTAATGTTTCAAACGGATCCGCCCCAATTTTTCCACCTCGACTCATTGCAGCCAAGAAGAATAAATCGTGACAACACTTGGAGAGATGCAAAAAAAATGGTAAGCAGATTTTGACCAAGTCTAATATGTACTGCATGCAACGAGAAAGTATTTTCTTTAGTTTTCTCATGGTTGTTTTATGACACTTAAATTGCAGGCAAAAATGATTGAAATTTGGATTATGGCAGTAAAAGATCAAGCAGAGGAAATGCTTAACGAGGGTTCTAGGATGAAGTATCACAATTCAAGCACCCATGAAGAATTGATATTGAAGAAAAAGAAGCTCACTGCAAAAGATGTGAATACAATCAGATACATCCAAGCAAATATTGAAGAGAGCAACATCAGTATCCATAAGTTCAAAACAATAAAAGGAGAAAGCCCACCTCAACAACAACCCGACTCGTAAGTAAAGGTTTTTTTTCAACTTATAAGTTGAGGTCTATGCACAGAACTCATACAGAAAAAATGTAACTGAAGATGTAACTAGAAATTAATAATATAACTGACAGGGTAACTGTGTAACTATGTATGTAACTGTGTAATTTAACTTTTACAGTAACAGGTTTTGTTTTGTAGCTACATATGTAACTGACAAGATTTTTTCTTTGGCAAACAGATTAGATTGCGGCGCATTTGTAATGTACTACATGAACAGGCTTGCCGATGAGAGAGATTTTGAAGACAAACCAGATATTACAAAGTTTCGAGCTGAAGTGATCAAGAAGTTGCTGAATCATCACAAAAGTTGGATATCGATACAAGATAGGAGAAGAAAAGTGTCGTTTAAGTAGACTGTTCAATGATTTTCATAAGCTTTTAGGGAACTATGTTATATATACTCATAGTTATTTAAAATTGTTGACTTGTAAGAATTCAAGTAACTGGTTATGTAACTAGACTAAATGGTTATGCAACTGATTATGTGCATTTTCGTTTCATCTTATAACTGATTAAAGTGACAAAAAGAGATGTTTCATGTAACTAGTAATGTAGCTAACAAAAGTAACTGTGCATGTAACTGTATCTGTAACTACTGGTGTAACTACAAACAAACATGAATATATGTAAATTGCTTCTGTAACTACAAGCAAACATGAATAATAAATGTAACTAGTAATGTACCTATGAAAAGTAACAGTGTAACTAGTAACGTACATGGTGTAACTACATGCAAACATGAAATGTATGTCATATTTTTCCTTTAAAGTTTGCAGCGTGCCGCTGCACAACGAAATTATATTAAGTAACTATAAATGTAACTAGCAGTAACTATCCTTGAGAAATCCATTCACCACATGAACATTACAAGATTTCTACAGTTAATATATTTCATATATTTCCTTTAAACTTTGCAGCGTGCCGCTGCACCGCAGTGGCAGCGTTCCGCTGCACAATGAATAAATGTAGAAGAAAATTTCTTAAAGAAATGTAACTGGAAATGAAAAAAAATGCTGATGTAATTATTGAGATAAAGTAACGAATGAAAGAACAAGTCAAAGATTATTTCACTTCCTAATGTCGAATATAATCCAAGTCAGAAACCAAATAGCTATAATGTAACAATCAGCGTAACTACAAATGTAACTGTCAGCGTAACTGTCGCTATATCGGATCTTTACAACTCGTTCTGTTGTGCCTGCCATATTTTCCACACCTGCCGCACTTTATCTGTTTTCTCAGTACTTCATCCTTACTTCTGAACCTTTGTTTTTTTGGTCTTCCGGGTGGTCTCCTTGTGAATGGTGGTTGTACAAAAATACTAGACTTTGGAAGCTCCAACGGCTTGGCAATAGAAGAAACAGGATTGATTGTATAAGAATAGGTTTGACGGTATTTCTCCACCTTGAAGCAAAAAAGAAGAGAATGATTAGCTCAAAATTAACTACAAGAAAACAAGAATAATAATGTAACTAGTAATGTACCTAGAAAAAGCAACTGTGTAACTAGTAACATACATGTTGATGGCTATAAACTTCAAATTTCACTTAACTAGTAATGTACCTATAAAATGTAACTGTTTATGTAACTACTGCTGCAACTACAAGCAAACATGAATAATAAATGTAACTAGTAATGTACATATGAAAAGTAACTGTGTAACTAGTAATGTACCTGTTGCTGACTATAAACACTTAATTTCATGTAACTAGTAATGTACCTATACAGTACTTTTCATGTGACTGAATATGTAACTACTAGTGTAACTATACAAAAAAAGGGGAATAAACTAACAAGATGAACAAGGATGAAAAAAACACCTGGTAAAACGGAGTGACATATGAATAAACTGAGGCACCAGCATTTTGCATAACAACAAGACCATGCGAACAAGGAAAACCACGACAGCTCCATTCACCACACGAACAATATGAGGTTGCCAAATTCACTATAACTCTATATTTCTGACAATGAACTTCATAGAGATTAGTATCTGATCTACTAACTTTCCAATGTCTTCCTTCGGCCAAGTTTTCCTTAAGCTTCTTTTCCATCTTCGGACACAAAAAAGAAAACCATTCTTTTACTTCTTCTTTTCGGGAAGAAATCATCTCCATGTTCTTCACACGAATACCTTCATTCATCTCAACAATAGGAAGACATTTCAAAGGCAACACCCAATTGTTAAAACACTCTGCCAGATTCGATGTCATTTCACCAAACCTGTCCCCATTGAAAAAAGCCACACACCAGCTCTCCTTCGGAAGATCCTTCAAAAAATCTTCAACTGGTTTGCCACCTTCTGCCCTCAACAATGCCATATTGCTCTCATACATATCCGGTGTGCGAGAATAAGCACAAGACATAAACAACTGCGGGATCCGCTGCTTTAGGTAGCAATCCTTAGGATACAATTGAGTCAGATTCTTAAGAAGGTGCCTAAAACAAAATCCTAAAGGGTTATTAGGAAACACTTTTGGATATGCACTAAGAAGGCCACTATTACGATCGGAAACAAAAGTGACCCGCCTTGTAGAATACCTAGCCAACTCTTCAGATAAGCATTGGAGGAAAAATGTCCAATTGATTTCAGATTCAGAATCCACAATAGCATAAGCTACTGGATACATACCTGGAAAGAAAAAAAAAATGATGTCAGTTTTCTTAGATGCAACACTTGTTACACCAATAGTTACACCGTAACTATTAGTGTAGCAGAAAGTGAACAAAGTGAAACAAGTTACTAACTGGTCATGTAACTGACTTTGTAACTACACAAATAACTGGTCATGTAACAACCCATGTAACTGATTTTTGTAACCCCAACTAACTGGTCATGTAAGTGACTATGTAACTACACAAGTAACTGGTCATGTCATGCAATTGATAATGTGCATTGTCGTAGCTATCAAAAGTAACTGTGCATGTAACTGATTCTGTAACTACTAGTGTAACTGTCAGGATAACTGCTAAAAGCAATTTGTAACTATACAAGTAACTGGAAATAAAATAATGTAACTTTCAGCAGAAAACTGTAACTATTAAAGTAACTGAAGTGGTAAATGGAAATAAATAATGTAGCTGAAAGCTGAACAAAGTCACACAAGAAATTGAACAAAGAAGGAAGTGAAGAAAGTCACACAAGTACCTTGATTACCATCCTTTGCTGTTGCAGCAATAAGCTGACCTTGATACTTATTGGTGATGAATGTGGCGTCTATGAACAAAAGGGGTCGGCATGATAGAAAACCATTCATCCAAGAAGAATAACAAACAAACATCCGTTGAAAACTTTTAGTTTCAGAGCAAATATTCAGTTCGATTCTAGAACCAGGGTTGGATTCAACCGTTCGCTCACAAAACCACACTAACTCAGAATACGAATCTCCTTCATCACCAATCACAGCTTCCCTTGCACGCTCTTTACCATACCATGCTGTACGATAAGGAACATCTATTCCAAAATCAGTTTTTAAGTCTCGACATACATCTGCAGCCGTCTTGTTTGGATTCTCTCGAAGCTTGTCAAGCATCACATACTTTATAATCTTGGAACCCATCATCCTACTACTCTGAAGGCGAATAACACTACAACAGCTATGCTCATTCACCAATTTCATAATCTGAAAAAAACCGTTGAACCTGCACAAATATAAAACAAAGTGTTCATGTAACTACCAATGTAACTATGTATGTAACAATAAAATCGAATCCAATAAATTGATTTCACCACAAAATGTGACTATATGTATAACAATAAAAGTAACACATAAGACCTAAAGCTGAAAATCATGCAGTTCAAAATGTAACTATAAGTGTAACAACGTGTGCAACCATGCAAAGTAAGCATATCAAAACTCAAGCTAAACTTCATGCGACCGATATTGTCACTATAAGTTTAACAAGTATTGTAGCTACAAAAAGTAACAGAGCAAAACTAAAGCTAACCTTAATGTAACTATGATTGTAACTATAACTTTAGTAACTGAACTTAATGTACCTGCACAAGGATGCCTTCACAAACCAGCCACAACCGTCAGAAACTTTCTTGGAACAACAAGCTGCAACAGTTTCTTTATTATTCCGCAGAAACTGAATATCAAATCCAACCTCCACAGCATACATACGCAGCTTCAATCTAAAATCTTCCACCCCACCCTCAAAAATCTGACCCACTGAATGAATAAAAGACTCCCAGCCATGAGTGCGATATACCTTCGGCTCCTCCCGCGTATAGCAACCCAAATACTGATTTTCCTCAAGCAAAACACTGCTCTCATCAATATAATTGTTACTAACCACACTCTCTAAACCAGAAACACTGGAATCCTCATATAAAACATCAACATCAACAAGGTCTGAGTTGTAACGTGACATAAGTCTACAAAGTATTTTCATATCAATGTCATTTTCCAATTGATATACTGTAACATCAGGATGGATGGTAAATCGAAGCTTGAAGACTATTCTATTCAAATCTGGATAGCGATCTCTTACACGCTTGCAAAAATCTAAAAACGAGCAATTATCCGAGAATGAAACTGCTGCTCCTTTACCACAACATACAAGCTTTGCTGTGTAGTTAAAGTCCATTGCGCCTGCAAAAACAAAACATAAAAATATAACTATAAAGTGTAACTAGTAATGTATCTATAAAATGTAACTGCTTCTGTAACTACAAGCAACCAGGAATAATAATATAAATAGTAGTGTACCTATAAAAAGTAATTGTGCATGGTATATTGCTTTTGTAATTGCTTTTGTAAATGTAACTATAAATGTAACTAGCAGTAACTATCCTTGAGAAATACATTCACCAAATGAACATTACAAGATTTCTAGAGTTTATATATTTCATATATTTCCTTTCAATTTTGCAGCGTGCCGCTACACCGCAAGGGCAGCGTGCCGCTGAACAATGAAATTATATTAAGTAGATACCTACAATGTAACTAGCAGTGTAACTGGAGTGCTAACTGTGCACATAACTATCCTAGGTACAAAGTAACTATAAATGTAACTAGCAATGTAACTATTGTTGTAACAGTACATGTAACTATATTGGGTATAGAGTAAATAGCAATGTAACTATAAATGTAACTAGCAGTAACTATCCTTGACAAATCCATTCACCACATGAACATTATAAGATTTCTAGAGTTTATATATTTCATATATTTTTTTTAAACTTTGCAGCGTGCCGCTGCACCGCAATGGCAACGTTCCGCTGCACAATGAATATATGTAGAAAAAAACTTCTTAAGGAAAAGTAACTGGAAATGAAAAAAAATGCTGATATAATGTAACTAGTAATGTACCTTTAAAAAATAACTATAAACACCTAATGTCATGTAACTAGTAATGTACCTATAAAATGTAACTGCTTATGTAACTAATGGTGTAACTACAAGCAAATAGGAAAGAATTATGTAACTAGTAATGTACCTATAAAAAGTAATTCTATAACTACTGATGTAATGTAACTAGTAATGTACCTATAAAAAGTAACTATAAACACCTAATTTCATGTAACTAGTAATGTAACTAGTAATGTACCTATAAAATGTAACTGCTTATGTAACTAATGGTGTAACTATAAGCAAATAAGAAAGAATTATGTAACTAGTAAAGTACCTATAAAAAGTAATTCTGTAACTACTGATGTACCTGTTGCTGACTATAAACATCATACTGAAAACGTAGATCTATTTTGTTATATTTATACGAATTCTGTATCACTGAAAAAGATCATATAATGTATATACCAATTCTATTCAGTAGTGCTGCGAATCTTCATCGAAGTTTGCAGCGGTTTAATTAGGCATGCAAGAAACGAGAGAGAGAGAGAGAGAAAGAGAGAGATAAGAAAAATGAGGAAACTGACCTAGTCGATGAAGGCGACGAAGAACCGGAGAACGTCAGGGGAAATAGCTAGAGGAAAAGGCGACAAATGAAATCGATTTCGGCAATCGTCGGGGAGGACAGCGCAGATGAAATCAAAGTTGATGAAATCAAAGTTGATGAAATCAAAATCGACAAATGAAATAAAAAACGACAAGTGCGGCAACAAATGAAATCAAAATCCAGATCAGGCGAGGACGCGCAGATGAGGAGGATTTGTCGACGGTGGAGATAATTGAGCACTGGTAGTGATGGCGCAAGAGCAGGAAGAGGCAGCGGAGATAATTGAGATCGGGACGAACGCAAATTCAGAATTCAAATAGGAAAGAAAGAATATAGCGTGGGAGCCAAGAAAGGAAAATAGCGTGAGATCGGGTTGTTAGAGAAAAGAGTGGAGCTGTTATAACCAGGGGTAAAAAAGTCATACAAAAAACTAAATTCTGACCATTTTATCATTTGATATAAAATAATTAGACAATTTTATCATTTGATATAAATAGAGCTGACTTTTTTAACATTTCAAAAAAAGGAGTGATGTAATTATCATTAGTGAGTGTAAATGGTTTTTTTTTGTCATTTGCCGTAAATTTAAAGGCGTTTTTAATCTAAATGTTCATATTAAACCAACTTAAATTATATATATATATATATATATATATAAACCTTTAGATAATATCAAGTTCGATGATTATCATCAAACTTAGCCCATTAGCAAAATTCTTGAAAGTTCTCATCATTTTGCATACTCTCTTATCAACCTCGAAAAATCTAGATTTTCACCTAACCTACTAAAATTCAATTAATAATCCGAGTATTCTTGGTATCTACCGAGTTCAGTCATATTTCCCTACAAACACTAGTTAGCTCATCTCAATACAAATATTAATGACGAGTCATTTATATTTGCACATATAATTAATTTGCTTTTTACACGGGGTATTACAATCTCACCCCCATTAAAAAATTTCGTCTTAGAAATTTAAAATAACACAATAGTCTATAAGTCTCACACGGAGTGGTAAACGCTGAACAAAGCTGTAATCGCTTGCACAAAGCGATAATACCTGATACACGGCCGTAATTTCCAGCACAAAGTTGTAATCCCCCGCACATAGCGGTAATACCTAGCACTCGGCCGTAATCCCAGCACAAAGCTATAATCTCCCGCATAAAGCTATGATCCCCTGCACATAGCGGTAACACCCAAAATTAGCTAAAGATGGTTCTGCAATACCTCCAGCGATTATTCCTCATGGCACACTCCAATTTGATGTGAGTTTAACCATTATATAATACAAATGCCCAGAGAAAAAAGAAACCTAATAATATGTACATATATGATAATATACGCCAACCAGACACTTAAGCAATGGCAATATTTTTGATACACTAAAGAAACAAATAGAGAATTCACTGCTGCACCACAACCACATAGCAGCAAAAACAATTTGCAGAGCTATTATAGTCTCCATGCATGATAAGAGATAACTACATCTCCATTACGTGTATGAGAAATAAATTGTCTCATGGTTGATTATATACAAAGTACCTTATATATATATATATATCTTTTGCTCCTAAATGTCTTACATCATACGACCAGAAACTCAACATTCCAAGAAAGTAAAGTCTAGAAAAACAAAAGAACCATAAAACCTTCTTCACAAATCCAGGTTATAAGACCATTGACAACCTTAATTGCTAAAGTTTACTAACCAGAACTGAACTTGTACATTTGTCCTTCAAAGAAACATTAAGTATATATACAGAAGACTTACCATTAAACCATTTGTCAAAATCGACAGAGTAAAAGGAACAACAATTATTGTTTGAAGATTATATCCTCACATTCAATTTAGAGGAGCCGATAAATTCTTACCGCAAAAGAAACCAACAACAATTACACGACCTTTACCAAAATCAAATATCATGATCATCATCCCAATCTATAATATCCGAACTGTTATGAGATTGATAACAGATTTGACAGACCAAGAGCAAACATACGTAATTTAACACGACAAGCTAATTGAAGGATCCATGTTAGCAATTTCGTTCTATTAAAATATAATTAACAAAATTGAAACCAACTTGCAAGGCTTAAGAATCAAAATAATCGATAGTCCCACACCATATAATGGCAAGCGACCAATATTCCAAAAAAAAATATATTCATTTCTTAACCCCAATGAATCATATCCCTGCTTTGATACCATTTTGTAACACCCTAATCCGGATAACCCGGATTAAATAGGGATTAATCTGAATTAAGGTGTTATGTTGTATCACACCCCTAGATAACAACATCGATAAAAGTTGAACAAATTTTCAAATAACAAACATATTAATAGAACGCGTCTTGGATAGATTTTCCTACCGTCGTCAATGATACCAGATTATCGCCTGAAAACTCTGAGTTTCCCAAACTCAATTCACTCTCTCGGCTTCAGATTTAGTCAAATAATACCATGGAAGGCTTGCTGACATTGAGAAGAAGAGATAAGGGTTGCTTCGACGTTGTATATTGATCAGAAGGCAGAGAAACTATGGATCAGTCTCCGTCGCGTGGACCAAAGTCGGCAGAGAGTCGGTCTCCCTCCCCTCCTCTGAAATTTTCCCGAGCACCCAATTCTCCTCCTTTTTTTCTCAGTTGCATTTCTATTATATATATACATTTGAAGCAATGGTTTAAATTTAAAGGTGTTTTTAATCTAAAGGTTCCTATTAAATCAACTTACATTATATATATATATATATTTATATTTTTATAAACCTTTAGAAAATATCAAGTTCGATGGTTATCCTCCAACTTAGCCCATTAGAAAAATTCTTGAAAGTTCTCATCATTTTGCATACTCTCTTATC
Source organism: Potentilla sterilis (assembly GCA_963682095.1). Taxonomy (NCBI): domain Eukaryota; kingdom Viridiplantae; phylum Streptophyta; class Magnoliopsida; order Rosales; family Rosaceae; genus Potentilla; species Potentilla sterilis. The sequence continues at coordinate 32,680,716 of OY821756.1, forward strand.
AACCTAAAAAAAATCTAGATTTTCACCTAACCTATAAAAATTCAATTAATAATCCAAGTATTCTTGGTATCCACCGAGTTTAGTTAGATTTCCCGACAAACACCAGTTAACTCGTTTCAATACAAATATTAACGACAAATCATTTATATTTACACATATAATTAATTTGTTTTTTACACGAGATATTACAGATATCGTCATTGGACTGGGAAAAAAAAAAGAAAGGGTTTTTGACTAAGTACGTGGTCTTTTTCCCTTTTATTAAGTTGACAACAACGTGGCAAGCTCTCTCTTTCACTTTCTCTTCTCTCTGCATGTCACTAAAGTGAGCACAAATTAGTCATAAACATTAATTATTCAGTGAAGATGTGTTGACTTTGGCAATAGTTGTGTTACCTTGTGCTGATTTGGATAATTTTTTTGAATGTTTATTTATTTGGGCAAAGAGACCTCAAAATTAGTATTAAGTGGTCATTTTTCCTTATAATTGTGACATTTGGAAAACTCTACTCATTCAAATAGCAAGACATCAAGGTTGAAATGATAGTCTACGGTTAGGCTCAGCCTTGGGATTTAGACTTTCATTTCATTTTGGTCTTTTTAGACCCAACCATCCATTGGAGATGGACAAAGGGCTGCAAAGGTTTATATGCTAGACTTGGAATCCATTATTAGGTTGGTAAAATCTTTTTTCTTAGAAAATGCATTTTTAAAAAAAAATTTGGGTAAGAAATGGTAATCCAAAATATATCATTACATATAATCTGTCTACGGATATGGCAATTTGTAGTAGCGATAGAGTGATACATATAATAGGTCAAATCATTTAACATATGCTTCATAAAAAAGAGAGCCTATAGACTAGTAACTACTAAATACTAGATACAGTAGATAGAATAAAAAAGAATCAATGATGCTTACTTAAAAACCTAAAAAACATAGCTCCTTAACCAAATCGTGAATTATTATAAATAAAATAAGCTAAATGCCTAGGATCGACCGAGGGCAGAACCAAATCACTTAGCCCAAAGAAGCTCAAAGAACTATGCCTAACGTAAGCCAAGCAAGTTTGACATGACACATGTAAAAACCCGTCCCAGAAATTCCCTTGGAAAATCCGAAACGGACTCGAAACAAATCTTTTGACCAACAAAAAATTATTTGCTCTCAAACCGCAACCACCCACCCACTGAGAGCAAAATCTGACCAAAATCTTTTGTCGCTAAAAAGTGACGTAAAACCCTATTTTCAAACCCGTTTTACCTCTTTACGAAAGTCAATAGTAAAACTTAAAAGTCAACGGTCAAAAGTCAACGGTCAAAAGTCAGACTTACTATTTACTTTACTATTTAATCTTATTTATTTTTATTTAATTTTTACTATAAATTATTTACTGAATTTCCATTTACTGATTTACCTTTTTACCGTTTTATCTTTTCACTTTTTACCCTTCTTCTTCCTCCGCCGCCGGCAGCCGCAGCACCGCCGCCACGCCGTCAGCAGCACCACCACTCTGTTCCAAAACGCCTCAATTTCATCCAATTTCCACTTAAAATGATCACCACCACCTTAGGATCACAACCCCACCATCTCCGCCGTAAAAAGACTCACACAGCCGCCGTGAACGGCGGCCCAATTCTCCCAACCTACAAATCATCAAATTCCAACAATCCAAACCTCAAACTATACAAATTCGGCTCTAAACATCGTCCTAAATCCAATTCCAACCTCTAATTACATCAAAAACACCAAAAATTTCCCTCTCCCAAATTCAACCCGAAAACCCTAGAAATTCGAACCCAAAATTCTCTTTACCTGGGATGAATTGGATCGAATCCTTCGAGGGAGAGGCTGTGCGGGTTGAGACTTCCATTTCCCGCCTTGGAATCGGGCTGATTAGTGGCCGGAGGAGGGAGTTCCAGTTCGACACAGTCGAACCCTCCTCCACCAAAAACACCCGAACGGCGGCGATTGGGGCTGCACCGCCGCCACAGAAGAGGAAAGGAGGTCGAGCCGGTCCGAACGTGACCCGTGCGGCGGTCTAGTTCGGCCGGACGGCGGAAATCAGTGGAGGAGGAGGAGAGCTCGGGGCGGCCCGATCGGGAGAGAGAAAGGGAGGAGAGAGAAGTGAGGAAGAAATAGAAAAAGAAAAATAAAAGGAAAGGGAAAAAAATATTCCCTCTCGAATCTAGAATATTCCTTATTCTAGAAATTTCCGCTCGTTCCATAATTTCCTCCTCTTCGATTTTTACGTCATAACTTTTTCATACGGATTCCAAATTAAACTCGTTACGTGTCTATTAACTCGTTTTAACGACATCTATCTCGTCGATAAATAAAATTCTCGGTCGGGTCAACTTATAAAAAGTCAACCTTTAAACCTTTCGGAATGTCAAAATAATTTAAAACTTTTAGGAAGTATTTTCAAGGTTCGGGTCGTTACAACACAACCTGGGGAACGCCATCATAAACCCAAATCTGCTCGCCTGCTCTAATGCCTTCCACCTCGCTCACATTGCTGACCAATGTCCCATGCCTCTCACTTTGCCTAGACTCTGTCCAAATGTGCCCAGAATTTTCAGTAAACATTCTTGATTTTTGTTTTGTTTGAATGCTCATGCCCCATTTATACTTCCAGAGACGATCGGCCGCCAACACAATCAACCGCGAAAAGAAAACATTACACCATCGGTCCGGTTCTATGGGGCGCTCAAGTTGAAGGAAAAGAGTGAACCATTGGCATTTGTGAAGAATTATGAGATGGTGTACCCACCTGATCACCCGGTAGCGGTAGATAATACAATAAGTTTCCTATTAATTATGTTTAAATTCATCATCTTGCTGGCTCTAATATGTGAATATGCTTGCTATTTTGATGTGGTATGAGTTGGCTTTTGATAATTCTAGTAAATCTGTCATTTTAATGCACTTCATTTTCAAATATAGCGAAAGATCAGACTTGAGGTCAATAAGATGATGACCGATGTGAGGGAGAAGCACCCAGACATTCCGGAAGATCAGATCATTCACTATTTTGACGAGCTGGTTCAGGTCCAAGTTCTTATAAAAGCACTAGGACCACCAAACAATGGTGAGGTTCGGGGGTTAGGAGGACTAACATTTGGTGTCACCTCCCAATCATCTCAAGGGAAAGGTTCCACTGCACGTTGTCGGTCTTTAAATGTGGCGAATGAGTATATCACAAGGGAGGAGGAGGAGGCCCGAGACGCTAGAAACAGTGGAGGTCCGAGTCTTAGTCCGTTGGAGGAATAGTTCAACCTGTTTGCAAGTCTGCACTCAAGCCAATAGTAGGCTCTTCCCATACGATAATGTTGGCCGCTTAATTTCTTAATCCCTAGCGTTTAGTTTGTATGAACAAATTTATTGACGAGTTGCCTAAGCACTTCGCAAATAATAACCCTACAAAAGATCGTTAGTAGTATAAACAAGTAGGGATCGTTCTAGCCGGGGATTAAGAGTACCTGATGATACGACCCGAATCTCGAGTTACCTTTTGACATTTTTATCTTTATTTTTACGCTCCAAGTTTTACTTTTACGATTCGAAAGTGCTAAACGTTGACGTTTTTTAAGTTGATCCGACCGAGAATTTTATTATTCGACGGGATAGTGGACGTTAAAACGAGTTCGTGGACGCATAACACGTTTAATTTGGAGTTCGTGTGGAAACGTTACGACGTAAAAATCGGTAAATTGCCATTTTTGGACGAGTATAAATAGCCGAGAGGAATTTCCCGAAATGGCATATTTTTTTTTTCTTTTATTTCCTTTTTCTTCTTTTTCTCCTCCTTTTCTCCTCGACGCGACGCCACACCACCGACACAGTCGCACCTCCACCTAGCTCGGCCGTCCGGCCACCAAACAGCGCGCCACTGGTGTCGTTCGACTCGTCTCGGCTCCAAGTCTGTGGTGGTGGCGCGGCGTGAAACGCCGCCGTTTGGCCGTGAAAACACCCGAGATCGGAAGCCCCAGTTTGAACAGATCTTCCTCCTCCGGCCAAGGTTCGACCCGATTCTTGGGGGGATTTAAGGTCTCAACTTGTGCAACAACTCAATGAAAGGAATTAAACCAATTCGTAGCAAATCGAGAAGTTACTCGACGGGACAAGAGTACGGAATAGCGGCACGCTCGGCCGTACTGTGAGTGAATTTTATTTTACATAAATGCATGCATAAATATTTTATTAAAATGAAATTTATTTAGTTAAATGAATTTTTAAGCATGATATGAATTATTGAAAATCGATAATTCATATATTTTTGGGATAATTGTTCATTTATTGTTCAAAAAGAAATACGGTTTTGGGGTTATGCATTTACTACTATTTTAGTAGTACGTAATTTTACCCGGAAATAGAATTTCCGGAAATAGTATGATTTGATAAATTATACTTGATCATTTTAAATGTATTTATAGTTAAAAGGCCGGAAATGATATTCCGGGGATTTTATAATTTCGTTAATTGTTATTTCACGACATGTGAGACATGTCGATTTTATGTATATCTTTTTCGATACTATTTTACGGCATGTTGGATATGTCGGATTTATATGTATATCTTTTGAGGCTATTATACTATTTATGATTATTATAAGCCTCAGATGTGCGGTCGGGGATCGTATTGATTATAATATATAAGGGAAAGTGTGTTTTCGGTTTTATTTTCGGATTTTCACCATATCAGGGTCCATATATATATTGATGCTAGATAGCTTAGTCATCTGATCTCATGCGAGGTGAGAACTTAACCATATAGGTCAGATTCACGCTCGGTGGTTGACGTGGACAGGTTTAGTGTGGGACGCTACGGAGTCTGGGAGGCTCGACCCTTAGTCTTGGAGGCTACTATTAAATGGTGCTAACCTTCCCCTATTATATGACCAATGGGATTTGTCATGATTTTATATTATTTAGTTTTCGGAAATATTTTCTCTATGAGACTTTCTGTTATTTAATAAATTCCCGAACCAGCGGGGCTGGATTTTTATATGACGAATGGGGTTGGTCGTAAAATATTATTAATGGATTTTCAAAAATATTTCATTTTAAATAATTATATAAGCAATAAATATTATTTGTTTAATTGATATATCAGTGGGGCTGATTTTTAAATACGATTTTCTTAAAACGTGGGACGTTTTACTAAAATGCATGCATTGTGGTTTTTATTTCTAAAACATTGGGAATGTAATATGATACTTTTATTTAAAGTATTATAGTAAAATTATTTTTCTTTTATCCACTCACTCTAACGTTTTTAATTTACTTTCCCCTAGGCCCTTCGTTTTAAATCGCCTAGTTTGTAGACTAGTTTATGTGAGGTCAAGAGTACTCGGAGTCAAGGCATAGTCATCGTCGTCTTTGCTTCCGCTTGGTAGGATCTATTGATCCTTTTACTTTTGATTTTTGTATCTCCAGTTTATTGTTTAGATTGCTCTGATGACCTGTGAATTAATTGTGTTGTGTTTGTGATTTTGAGTGGAAGTTGTTTGATTTTGGGGGAGCAGGTGGCTCCTGGATTCAAGATGGTTATTGTGGAAGTATTCTGCATTTTGTTGCAGGTTTAGGGCTGTCTATCTTAAGATTGGCCTATCGATTTATCGATAGAAATAATTTTAAGGTAGTCCCCGCAGGGCCTTATCCGGGTTTCAGGGTGAAATCCGGGTTGAGTGTTATTAGTTTGGTATTAGAGCATTAGGTCGTTTCATTCCCTTGTGTCATGTTGTTTTTTCTACTTGATGATGCCTACCATTGTTTGAGTGATGGTCCGACCGCGGCAGATTTCCTTCACACTCTTCTATGTTAGTGCGTGCATTAAGTGTGTGAGGCAGATTCCTTGGTATATTGTTATGTACTCTGTAGAGCACTATTGTATTCTGTTATTTTGTATTCTTGGTAATACTTAGTACCTCTGACTGATGGTCCGATTGCAGCAAATAGTCATCGTATGTTCTTTGGTGCTAATGTCATTATTAAGTATGTAAAATACATTCCAAGTATCGAGTTATATCTTTTAGACTATGCCTCGAGTACATCGACCTCTTAGGACGTTGTCCTTGCGCATGTAATAGGTATGTGGGTTATACCTATTCAGTTTTGTGTTGACGCTTATCTGCCGTTTTAGCGTTATATTACAAGTTGAGAACTCGGATGTTTCTGCCCTATTTCTCTCGAGTTTGGACGGTGTCTTTTTCTTATAGGGCTACAAATTGAGACTTTTGTTTCTTATCCACGTTGTGTCCTGTGAGTGGCGCATCGAAAGCGTGTTCGGTGTTGGGTTTGGTGTCGTGGGTTTACCGTGTGAGCAGTTAGAAATGATATCTGAAATAGCGATATCAGGAATCTACTTAAGCATTTTATGGTTAGTTTGGTAATGCGAATAAGAAGATTCTGTTAGTTTGCCAGAATTTAACAAGTGGCTTTCTTCGAATGGTCATTATATAAATATTTGTGTTTATATTTGATCAGCCACTTCTTTCGCTCCTTTGTGTTCTTATCGAAGATTTACGATGAAACTTCCGAGGATCATGAGTTTTGATCCGTAATTTCGATTATGAATCTGTGAGTGACTACGGATTCTTATTGACGCGGTCTCTCCATCTATAATGGTTGGGGTGTGATCCAACAGTGACTTCCAGGAAGCTTTTCTCTCGAACAAAACCGACAGCTATTCATCATCCATTCTCATCCTTTCCTTTTCTTTTGGTCTTTGTTCTTGACAAATTGACTTTTTGTCCATTTATCCACAGTGTGCTTAACCTCAAGAGTACTGCACGAGTCTTTTGCTCTTGAGTTTCAGAGTTTCTTGATCTGCTTAAAGTTTCAATTTTGTGATTGGTTTTGCTTTGGTTTAAGGGGTTCTGCAAAATTTGTTTGAGATGCTTGACTGCTGATTTCTAAAGTTGAGGTAGGAACACCAGATTTTCTTCAGATCTTGATTTTAATCTGGTTTTTATGCTTGGGTGCTATTGTTTTGTTGTCGCTATAAACTTCAACGTTTAGAAAATGATTTGTCGAATTTGAGTGTTGATCCTCCTGGAGTATTGGTTTTGATCATCAATTGACCTCAGTGTTCTTTTCTTATTTTTGGCCTTTGACCATGCCATGGGATTGGAAATCTGGGTGTCATTGTTTTTAAATTTATCTCGTACGAACTCTTATGAGATTTTGATAAAGATATATATATTAGTATGACCTTATTTGATTTCAGTAATGATATGTATATGTCTATGCAGAGCCTTACCTCTATTTTGGTTTGCAATTAATTTAAAGGGGACAAACGGATTTTAAGAAGTACACGTCCCTTGCTTCCTATCATAATTCAGTTTTGGGTCTTTTGAATTGAAACTCGAACTTGAGACGTATTTTTAGAAATTCTTTAAACGTGTGTTTGAGAACGAAGTTTTCTTCCTTCTCTAATTTACACCTTTTTAATTAAATGTGTGTATATATATGAGAATAGGTATAATTGGCTTTTTACAATAATTACTAACAGCCGGTTTCTTATTCGCTCTATATCAAGTTGAATCAAAACTCTTCTTTTATGGGATTTTATTAAAGCAAAGTTTTGTCCTTTTGACTATTTCTATATTGTAAATGTGAGTTAGACTAAAAAATTTACTGCTGAAAGAAACTCTTGTGTTTAATCTTCAGCTGAAATTAACTATATATGTATGACCTCACTGTGGCTTCTCTAAACAAAATCTTGAGCTACGGAAATGTAGCCATAACCATTATGTTCCTTCTCTTACAAACATTTAACTTGGTTGTGGCAAAATGACTTTTATGTTTACATGTATTTCGGTTCACTATTTAAATGACCAAGTTCATTTGTTATGTTATTTGAACTTCAAATTGCCTGAGATTTTAGTTTGTTTCTCTTTAATGTGTTTACTATAAATCTGAAAAGTTTCTAAACCGTCCGTTGAGTAACGAAAGCTTAGTAAATTTCTGGAGCCAATCTAAGATTTCAAGTACTTTTCTTTTAAATTCTGAGTTATTTTCGTACTGTTTTTCCCTCAAAATGCCGGTTTTAACTATGTATATCTACTTATTTATTTGGTATAGAATAAAGTTACGGTACGTTTTAGTATGGATATACTTGTTGAGATTTAAAGTTTATGGTAAAGCTAAAGCTCTTATGCGGTCTTTCCTTTACTTTTCGAGATTTATGGAGAGTATTGATTCGTCATGGATGTGTTTATTTATCAACAAAATTTATGTCCCAGCCTTCTCTTATTTTGTTCCATATCCAAGCTTGGTTATCTAAAATTTAACATTTAATAAATTTTCCTTTATTCAGGCTTTTATGGTCCAATTGATTTAGCAACATAATGACTAGTTAAAATGTTTTACAGTTTTCGTTTTGGTGTTGCTCCCTATCAGAACCAATTTTTGTAAATTCTTGAGTGGTTTCCTGCTAACTATAATCGTTTCATTTAAAGACAATTGTTACATGCTCTTATTTTACTCCTTAATTTTTAGTTTCCAATCGAGAAAAACGGATTTGAATATAATTTACCATCAACCTTAATTATTCTTTTGCCCTCTGTTTTTGTTTTAAAGACAAGTATATTTCAAGGTTATTTGAATGTTATTTGATTTCCAGTAACATTTTCGATTTATTGTAGATATGTTTCCTGATAGAAAAGAGATTTATTTTCAAAGAGTTTGCTTCCTGTCAGTATTTTAAGAAAAGAGAATTCAAATTCTTATTGAAAATTTGATTTATGTTTGCCTCAGTTTCAAAGAGATGCTTTATGAGCTTACATTGGCTATATTTGAGTATGTTTCTGATTTTATTTTTGTCAGCTATAACGTTTATATATTATTTATTCGTACAAGTCTGGTGAATAAAATAGTTTCTTTTTGAATTTAGTTTTGTTTAAACAAGTTGAGTTATGATTCGAGTTTGAATCGATTTATTCTTTCGTGGTATTTCAAATTTTATCTTGGTATAAGGTTTGTTGGGATTTGTTGCAACCCTATGTTGTTGGTCTTTAAAAGAAATATTTTGCCTTGAGGATGTTACCTGATTGCCAGACTTACCTCCTTTACAAGCTTGTTGAATATTTCTTTTAAAAATATTTATGGTTGAAGATTCCCTCTTTGAAGTCATTTGATGCAGCATGAGAGAATTCCTTTTGAATCATATAGTGGTGGGACCACATAGTGATTTAGATATGACTTGAATAGTCATTATCTCTAGAAATGCGTGATACTCAGTGTTTCGGGTTTGTCCTCACGTCAGTTCTCATGGGACAAGATGTTGATAGAAAACTCTAGTTGAATTGAGGTTTCAGGAATCTTATCTCTGGAGGAATAGCGTGACGTAAGTATCTTCTATCCTTCTTCTGAGTAAGAACGTAAATTTCGTGGTCGAAATTTTTATAAGGAGGGAAGAATTGATACGACCCGAATCTCGAGTTACCTTTTGACAGTTTTATCTTTATTTTTACGTTCCAGGTTTTGCTTTTACAATTCGAAAGTGCTAAACGTTGACTTTTTTTAAGTTGATCCGACCGAGAATTTTATTATTCGACGGGATAGTGGACGTTAAAAAGAGTTTGTGGATGCATAACACGTTTAATTTAGAGTTCGTGTGGAAAAGTTACAAAGTAAAAATCGGTAAATTGTCATTTTTAGACTAGTATAAATAGCCGAGAGGAATTTCCCGAAATGGCAACTTTTTTTTTCTTTTTTTTTTCTTTTCTTTCCTTTTTCTCCTCGTTTTCCCTCCGACGCGACGCCGCACCACCGACACAGTCACACCTCCATCTAGCTCGGCCGTCCGACCACCAAACGGCACGCCACTGGTGTCGTCCGACTCGTCTCGGCTCCCTCTTCAAGTCTGTGGTGGCGGCGCAGCGTGAAATGGCGCTGTTTGGCCGTGCAACACCCGAGACCGGAAGCCCCAGTTTGAACGGATCTTCCTCCTCCGACCAAGGTTCAACCCGATTCTTGAGGGGAATTGAAGGTCTCGACTTGTGCAACAAGTCAATGAAAGGAATTGAACCAATTCGTAACAGGTCGAGAAGTTACTCGACGGGACAAGAGTACGGAATAGAGGCACCATCGGCCGTACTATGAGTGGATTTTATTTTACACATAAATGCATGCATAAATATTTTATTAAAATATAATTTATTTAGTTAAATGAATCTTTAAGCATGATATGAATTATTGCAAATCGATAATTTATATATTTTTGGGATAATTGTTCATTTATTGTTTAAAAAGAAATATGGTTTTGGGATTATGCATTTACTACTATTTTAGTAGTACGTAATTTTACCCGGAAATGGAATTTCCGGAAATAATATGATTTGATAAATTATACTTGATCATTTTAAATGTATTTATAGTTAAAAGGCCGGAAATGAGATTCCGAAGATTTTATAATTTCGGTAATTGTTATTTCACGACATGTGAGACATGTCGATGTTATGTATATCTTTTTCGATATTATTTTACGGCATGTTGGATATGTCAGATTTATATATATATATATCTTTTGAGGCTATTATACTATTTATGATCATTATAAGCCTCAGATGTGCGGTCGTGGACCGTACTGATTATAATATATAAAGGGAAGTGTGTTTTCGGTTTTATTTTCGGACTTTCACCATATCAGGGTCCATATATATATATTGATGCTAGCTAGCTTAGTCATCTGATTCCATGCGAGGTGACGACTTGACCATATAGGTCAGATTCACGCTCGGTGGTCTATGTGTACAGGTTTAGCGTGGGACGCTACGGAGTCTGGGAGGCTCGACCCTTAGTCTTGGAGCCTACTATTAAATGGTGCTAACCTTCCTCTATTATATGACCAATGAGATTTGTCATGATTTTATATTATTTGGTTTTCTGGAACATTTTCTCTATGAGACTTTCTGTTATTTAATAAATTCCCGAACCAGCGGGGCTGGGTTCTTATGTGACCAATGAGGTTGGTCGTAAAATATTATTAATGGATTTTCAAAAATATTTTATTTTGAATATTTATATAAACAAAAAATATTATTTGTTTAATTGATATATCAGCGGGGCTGATTTTTAAATACGATTTTCTTAAAACGTGGGACGTTTTATTAAAATGCATACATTGTGGTTTTAATTTCAAAAATATTGGAAAAGTAATATGATACTTTTATTTAAAATATTAGAGTAAAATTGTTTTTTTTATCCACTCACTCTAACGTTTTTAATTTACTTTCCCGTGGGCCCTTCGTTTTAAATCGCCCAGTTTGTAGACTAGTTTATGTGAAGTCAAGAGTACTCGGAGTCAAGGCATAGTCATCGTCGTCTTTGCTTCCGCTTGGTAGGATCTATTGATCCTTTTACTTTTGATTTTTCTATCTCCAGTTCATTGTTTAGATTGCTCTGATGACTTGTGAATTAATTGTGTTGTATTTGTGATTTTGAGTGGAAGTTGTTTGATTTTGGGGAGTAGGTGGCTCCTGGAGTCAGGATGGTTATTGTGGAAGTGTTCTGCATTTTTTTGCAGGTTTAGGGTTGTCTATCTTAAGATTGACCTATCAATTTATCGATAGAGTTAATTTTAAGGTAGTCCTCGCAGAGCTTTATCCTGGTTTCACGGTGAATTCTGGTTCGGGTCTTGTTATCTGAAATATGAGAATGTTACAAATATTCGCGTATTTACATCATTAAATCGTGATATTTGGGGGAAGAGAGAGATCGGCGGCAAAGCTGCCCCTAAAGCTAAAGAACACGAAAATAAAATCCTAAATTACTATGTACAAGTGATCATCATCTTTCACACCAAGCAATTCACTCAAAAGACTCTTTAACATGTATACACGCATGCAAGAAAGTAAGGAACAAGTGTCAACATGCTTTAGATTCAATTTTAGTTCCGACTACAACCTAGTTGTCAGACTTCTCAAGTTTTAAGACCAAACGGGTAGTTCTAGGCCCTAAAGTTATGTTAATCTGAGTAAGACTTAACAATTGTGCGCAATAGTCTAAATCGAAGACAAGCAAAATAAGTAAGGGCGTCAATTTTCTTATTTTAACATGCAAGTATCTAAAGTATTAAACCCTAAGTGTGCAACACAAATCAAAGCAACATTTTGAGTCTAGCTTAGTTCATTATTACTCTAGCCAATTAAACCTAGCACCTAGATCAATGTTCAAGTGATGAATACCATAGGCACGCACACAATAATAAACTCTACAATTGTTAGTAGCATAGAATAAGTAGGGATCGTTCTAACCGGGGATTAACGGTACCTGAAACATGAGAATGTTAGAACAAATATTCACAATTATACAGAAGAAAACGTCACTTTGGGGGATAAAAGGATCGGCAGCCATAGGGCTGCCCTAAAGTACTTGACACGAAAATAAATCCTAATTCTACTATATACAAGTGATCATCATCTCTCACACCAAGCAATTCACACAAAACACTCTTTAACATGTAGACTCGCATGCAAGAAAATAAGGAACAAATATTCACACATCTTAGAGTTAACCAATTTCAACTACAATTAGAGCGATTAGCCTTTTAAGCAATTGTAAGACAACTAATGTTTTAAGATCATGCTATTCGCCTTCGATCCTAAAGTTCATGCTATTCCGGTGTTAAACGTTTTAACATTTAAGCACAAGAGTCTAAATCAAAAATAAGCAAACAAGTAAGGTTGTCAATCTTCTTATTAAACTTGCAAGTTCTAAGGTTATTAAATCTAGGTGAGTAACACAATTCAAGAAAACTCAACTCGTATAACTCAATCACAGTACTCAATCATATGAAACCTAGCACTTAGAATTACATACATGTTTTAAACAATAAATGCTTTAAACAACACTAGTGATCGGTTTAAATGTCCTCACCTTAGTTCTAATCGATTTTAAGTCTAAATCATGCGTCAAATACCTACTGTCCTAATTATCATATGATAGGAGCACAATGTGCGACGATATTAATATGCTATTGCCCTCGTTTATGCTTTGTTTAACCCTTATTTATCTAAGATAGAGTCATAATTTAGTTTAGTGTCAATTTGGTAGAGTTTTGGAAAAATGAGCTTAATAATTAGAAAAATGACTAAGTTTAGAACTCTGAAGAAATAAAGTAAAATTTGTCTTTTTCATGATTTTGAGGCTCGTGTTAATATAACTAATATTTTTCCAAATTTGATGAAATTTGGTATACATATAGTTGGCAGACTGAAGTGTATTGTGTCAAAATTACAGATCAATCGGAGTTCAGTAAGTCACCCCCCAAAAAATGGCTGCAACTTGGCAGTTTAAGCAAAACGATCCAGGGACTACCAGGATTTTCCTGTGTCTGTGTCCTGACTTTCGGAATTTCTGTGCGACACATCACTTGGTGCCAGAGGACCTGCCTTACATAGATGGAAAGCCTTATAAGTCTAGTTTCTCCAGGACTTGGAATCGAAGCAATCAGAGATCTGAGGAGGGAGTTATGCCGGAATTACTGGAGCAAGGTCAATTCTGCCGGGAAAACTAAAGTTTCCCGGTTGCATCAGGAAAGCTCTCCTTTGGATTTTTAGAGGCATGGACCGGATATAATGGACCTAAAGACTTGTTGGACATTTCCATACCAACCAAATGCAGCTGATTGAAGTCCAAGTTCAGAAGAAGAAGTCTAAGAAAGCAATACTTTTTCCACAAGGAAACCTAAAACCAACTTGGACAAGGAATTATCATTCCTTGGAGATGCCGGCAACCCTAGATCTTTTCCCTATATAAAGCCAACGAATTCCTTATAAAATATATCTCATCTCAAGCACAAGTAGTAGCCAAAAAACTCTACCAAGTCTCTTATGCACCAAACACCAAATACTTAGCCAAAAACCATCTCCACCACCACCCGAAATTCTGCCTTGTTCTTGCTTCCTGCCGCACCTTCTCCACCACACGATTGAGGAGTCTTCAAGGTTCTAAAAGTGTGATCCATCCCTTCTATGACTTTTGTATTTGTTCATGTTTGTTTGATTTGTATGAATTCGATTTGATTCTTGGTTTTTATTGAACTTTTATGTAAACCGATTGTATGATTGAAGTTTATTTCAAGGTTTTGTAATTTTAACTTGTGGATTTTGTATGTTGGATAATTAGGGCAGTGGTATCAAAAGCATGTTTAGGATTTAAATTGGTTAGTAATCTAAGGTGAGGGCATGAAAATCGATACTTGGTGTTGTCTTTGAACATGATCTAGGTATTAGGTTTAATCGGCTAGAGTAATTAGAAACTAGATGGACCTGACGGACTCTATGATTTGTGTTATTCACTTAAGGGTTATTAATCTTAGAACTTGCATGCTAAATAAGATGATTGACAACCTTACTTGTTTACATGTTTTCAATTTAAGACTCTTGTGCTTTAAATGTTAAGTCTTGACTGGATTAGCATAAAATCTTTAGGGCTAGAATGGAAGTTTGTTCTAAAGAACTTGAGGAGTCTAGTACCTAGGTACATAGCGGAAGCTCTAGTTATGGTTGAAACTAATTTGAGTCTTAAACGTGCTAAATACTTGTTCCTTACTTTCTTGCATGCGAATCTATTTGTTAAAGAGTCTTTTTGTGAACTACTTGGTGTAAGAGATGATGATCACTTGTATATAGTAGAATTATGATTTATTTTCGTGTTAAGTAGTTTAGGGCAGCCCTATGGCTGCCGATCCTTTTATCCCCCAAAGTGACGTTTTCTTGTGTATAATTGTGAATATTTGTTCTAACATTCTCATGTTTCAGGTACCCTTAATCCCCGGTTAGAACGATCCCTACTAATTTCAATACTACTAACGATTGTAGGGTTTATTATTGTGTGTGTGCTTAGGCATTCATCAATTTATGGCGCCGTTCCAGGAATCGAACCCGGGTCACCCGCGTGACAGGCGGGAATACTTACCACTACACTACTGTCCTAATTATCATACACACGAAATTTACATGCTAAAATCACAAAACTTTAACATAAAAATCAATCATGCAATCGGTTTACATAGAAGTTTAATAAAAACTAAGAATGGAATCGAGTTCATACAATACAACCAAACATGAATAAATACATAAGCCATAGAGGGAGTGGATCACACTTTTAGAACCTTGGAAGACTCTTCAAGACGTGGTGGAGGAGGATGAAAGGCTGCTCGGCAGGAACTAGAACAATGGACGGAAATTTTGGATGGTGGTGGTGATGGTTTTAGCTAAGTATTTGGGTGTTTGGTGCTTGTGAGACTTGGTAGAGTTTTTGGCTAGTACTTGTGCTTGAGATGATGATTTATCTGTAGAAAAGTGACCCCTATATATATGAGAGAGGCCAGTAAAACCCTAGGAGAAATCCTAGCTGCAATCAGCAAAACAAAACCTTGTAGAATAAGGTTTTGACTCATTCCTTTCTTGGTTCTTCTAGGACTTCTTTTTCTGAATTTTCTTCTTGGATTGGGCTGCATAACTTCATGGACTTGTCATGTGGCTCGGATGATTCTCCTTGATGGATATTGATCCACGAAAAATGCCCCAACCGGCCTAAATGCACAACCGGCAACAATGCTTGCCTACCGGCAGCATTCTCCTCGTTAGACTAGGAATGCGTCCTTCTTCTTGATTTTCCACATTGCTTTAGCTTGGTGCCTTCCTTTATCCTCCATTAAGCTTGGAAAATCTTCAAGTATGCAATTGTATGCCAAAATGTCCATAAAAAACAGAAACGAAGGAAAACAGATAGGAACTTGGTTTTCGCGGCTGGCAGTGACCTTGTCGCCTTGTAACTGGCATAACTCTTTCCGCAGTACTCCGATTGATGCGATTCCTAGTCTTGAAGAAACTAGACACACATAGGTTTCAATCCATATAAGGCACGTCTTCTGGCTTCAAGTGATGCACCATACAAAAATTTTGGAAGTCAGGGCACAGTCCTAGGAAAATCCTGGTAGTCCCTGGATCGTTTTGCTCAAACTGCCAAGTTGCAGCCATCTTTTGGGTGACTTCCCGAACTGCGATTGATCTGAAATTTTGATACAACATATTTTAGCTTGCCAATTATATGCATACCAAATTTTATCAAATTTGGAAAAGGAGAAGTCACTTTAACACGAGCCTCAGAATCACGAAAAAGACATATTTTACTTTATATCCTCAGATTTCTATACTTAGTCATTTTTCGGACAATTAAGCACATATTTCCAAAACTCTACCGAAATGACACTAAACTAAAATATGACTCTATATTAGATAATTAAGGGTTAAACGAAGCATAAACGAGGGCATAAACATATTAATATCGTCGCACATTGTGCTCATATCAACTACCCCACACTTATCTTTTGCTAGTCTCTTAGCAAAAGTAAATAAAATTAAGACTCAAAACAAACTATTGCCCCTAACAATTTGTCTCAGGCTCGTATGTACACATAGCTTTCAAGTTGATGCATGAGAATGCTAAGTACGAAAATTCCAAGTTTCATGAATATGTAACATCAATATGAACATATAAGAACAACATATAAGCATGTAAACATGTAAAGCTAATACGATCCTCCTCACTAGGCATACTCTCTTCTTTTCACCCAAGACATGGCTATTCACACATAAGTATATGCAAGTGAAAGATAATGAATTACGAAGAGTAACTTGCATATATCATGAAACTAAAGCTCTTTGTGAAATTTTATGGAAAACCTCATATAAAAACTATGTGC
Organism: Potentilla sterilis; assembly: GCA_963682095.1. Lineage (NCBI taxonomy): Eukaryota > Viridiplantae > Streptophyta > Magnoliopsida > Rosales > Rosaceae > Potentilla > Potentilla sterilis. Next base: position 32,697,435 of record OY821756.1, read on the forward strand.
ACCAATGAACCAAAACCATATGCTTACTTTTGAGATAATCTTTACAAATCAAATTTAACCATCTTAGGAATCATGAAAAGATCAATAAAAAGGGATGTAATTGGGGCTCGGCTAAGAGGTATTCGATATTTTGGATAAGGAGGCTCAAAACGTCACCGTGGTCTTTGGCAAAGCTTGATTCTCCTCATGTCTTCTCATCAAGGGCCGGGTTTCTTCTTGTTGGACCCTTCCTTCATTCTTAACTTCCCACAACACAATCAACATTTTTCAAGACTCAAGCCATAATAATTTTTGAATGCCGTGCCCTATGCTTTTCTTATATTTTTCTTGCTCTCGGCTCTTTTCTTTCTTTTTCTTTTGGTCCGAGCAATACTTTTCTTTCTCTTTTCTTTACTAAGGCACGGCATACATATATTTTTCATACACTTTTAATGGCTAACTCTACCCCACACTTGTTCTTCTTCATCACTTCACGCGAAAACTCTTCCAAAAATCAAGGTTTGCCTAAACTTTGAGATAAGGTAAAGGCATTACTATACTAAGCTCATGGAAAGTGTTTAAGGGTGATGAAAGAAAAGGCTAATCGCAGGCTCAAAAGGGTTTACTAAGGTGGGACACGAAGGACACAAAAATGGCTCATGCTTTATTTGGCTATGGTAGTAAACCTAGAAGTTCTTTTCAATCACTTTCAAAATATTTTATGATGAAAATGGCTTTAAAACATCAACAAGAGTAAGTTCTAGCATTCTAGAGTTCATTAAAAAGCTATGACACATAATCGTTGAATTTTTAAAGAATAATGAGGTTTCATGCTTCCTATGTGTCTATCGAATTTTTCTTTATAGCACTCAAAAAAGAAAGCAATTTGGCTCTAAAGCTCACATAGGTTTGATCGAAACAAACTACTTAAAACATGCATGCTTTATTAATCAACAAGTCCTACATGATCCTATCAATGCACATAACCTATGAAACTCACAAATTTAATTGTATGCGCAACTATCATCTATGTATGCAAAGAGGAGAAAAACATCATTGACATATTAGGGGCATCCCAAAACAATAATCTAAACACTCTATTTTTGTGGAACATTTTTCTGAAATTTTCTTTTCTAAATTAAGCACATGAAAACACAAACGGAATACGTTATCCCACCCCACACTTAGAAAATTACATTGCCCTCAATGTAAGCACAAAACTATATCAACGAATTTCCTAAGCATGTAATCGACAAACATATTCCAACATATCATCACAAACCAAAGAAAAAGAGAAGGGTTAAGAAATTTCAAACTCTCGGTGATGGCTCCTTCACTTTTCTTTGATCGACTTGGGTTGCCTCCCAAGTAGCGCTTTGTTTTTATAGTCCATTGCTTAGACTTTTCATCGCGTGTTTTGTGTATTCATCGTGAGCCAAAGTATCTCATATCGGCAAGGAGGAGATCAACAAGGTGCGTGTTGCACCATTTGGCCGTGTCGACAACAAGTTGGGTCGTATCGGCAGCAACAGCTTGCCTCATGTCGTGGCAGTCTTTCACATCCGTATCGGCAGAGTGCTGCACCGTGTCTGTATCGGCAGTGTGATGGAGCGTCGTATCATCGAGCAGGGGCAACTGCGAGGGCAGCTCGGTAAAAAACCGCTTCTCGGCAGTTTGTTGTGGCTCGGCATGAAGCGGCAGTGGGGCTGCGGCAGGTTGCTGGGCTGCGAGCTGCTCATAGGTGGCCATTGGAACAAGTTCGGCTGCGGATATGCCTTCAGTGGGGGGTGTGGCGTCAAGAATGTCGGAAGCCTCGACGGAATAAGGTTTGAATGCATCATTGTAAGGCCTGAGCCGATGGCCATTAACTTTGAAACGCTTAGCCGTAACGAGATTTTCAATCTCTATCGCACCATGTTGAAAAATTTGGATAATAACAAAGGGGCCAACCCATCGAGAGCGTAGCTTACCCGGAAAAAGTCGAAGTCTTGTGTTGAATAAGAGAACTTTTTGTCCTACTTCAAACCTCTTACCTCGGATCATTTTGTCATGAAGGGCATGTGTCTTTTCCTTGTAGATCCATGCGGCATCATAGGCTTCATTATGTATTTCTTCAAGTTCGTTGAGTTGAAGCCTTCTATGAAGGTCGGCCTTGTTAATGTCCATGTTGAAAGCTTTAATGGCCCACCATGCTTTGTGCTCTAACTCTTTCGGTAGATGACATACTTTACCAAAAGTTAACCGAAAAGGAGACATACCTATCGGTGTTTTGTATGCGGTTCTATAAGCCCATAAAGCATCATCAAGACGATCACTCCAATCCTTCCTTGAAGGTCCAACAAATTTCTCTAGTATTTGCCTGATCTCTTGATTACTCACCTCGGCCATGCCACTTGCTTGAGGATGATAAGGGGTAGAGTCTTTATGTGTGACGCCATACTTCTTCAATAATGCTTCGATGGTGCGGTTGCAAAAGTGAGAGCCTCCATCACTTATCAAAACTCTTGGAACTCCAAAACGTGAAAATATGTGAGTCTTGAGGAATTCGGCAACCACTTTTGAATCATTGGTGCGTGTAGCCTTGGCTTTTATCCACTTTGACACATAGTCAACCGCTAGTAATATGTAAAGGAAGCCATTGCTTGAAGGAAAAGGCCCCATAAATCAAAGATCTCTACCTCAATTATTGGCGTGAGCGGCATTTGGTCTCGAGCTCCAATGTTCCCCATTCTTTGGCATCTATCACATGCTTTACAAAATATGAATGAGTCTTTAAAAATCATAGGCCAAAAGAAACCACAATTAAGAATCTTCAATGCCGTCTTCTTTGGACCAAAGTGCCCACCACAAGCTTCACTATGACAAAAGGTAAGGATGGATTGATGTTCATCTTCCGAAACACATCGTCGGATAACTTGATCACTACATTGCCACCATATGTATGGACCATCCCACAAGAAGTGTCGAGCTTGCTTTTTGCTTCTTTTCTTTAGGTGGCTCGGCGAGTCTTGAGGAAAGTGACGAGTTGCAAGGTAGTTGGCGATGTCGGCATACCAAGGTTCACTTGTAGCATCGGTCCGAAAAAGTTGCTCATCCGGGAAACTCTCCAATAGGGGTAGCCGATCCTCTTCTTTAACAATTCGACTCAAGTGGTCGGCCACCACATTCTCGACTCCCTTCTTGTCTTTGATTTCAATGTCGAACTCTTGAACTAAGAGAATCCATCGAATAAGTTTTGGCTTGGCATCCTTCTTTGTCATAAGATAACTCAAGGCACATGATCACTATAAACAATGACTTTGGAATTCAAAAGATATAATCGAAACTTTTCCAAAGCAAAAATTACCGCCAAGAGTTCTTTCTCCATTGTGGTGTAGTTGAGTTGAGCATTATTGATAGTCCTTGAAGCATAGTATATGGCATGTGGCTTCTTATCCACTCTTTGGCCGAGCACGGCTCCTATTGCATAGTCCCAGGCGTCACACATTAGCTCAAATAGCAACTCCCAATTTGGTGAAGTAAGAATGGGTGCCGCACACAACTTCTCTTTTAGGCGAATGAAAGCTTGCTCACACGCTTCACTCCACACGAATGACACATCATTTTGTAATAGTTCGCTCATAGGCTTAGCATCCTTGAAAAAGTCTTTGATGAATCGTCGATAGAAACCGGCATGTCCAAGGAAGCTTCGCACGTCTCTAACACATGTAGGGCTCGGCAAACTTTGAATTAATTCCACCTTTGCTTTGTCAACTTCAATGCCCTTCTCAGATATGATATGGCCGAGAACTATACCTTGATTTACCATGAAGTGACACTTCTGCCAATTAAGTACAAGGTTAGTTTCTACACACCTCTCAAGTATTTCCTCCAAGTTCTCCAAACATGAGTCGAAGTTGCGTCCATATACGCTAAAATCATCCATAAAAACCTCGATCTTACTTTCAATAAAGTCAGAGAAGATGTTGTATATGCAACGTTGAAATGTTCCGGGTGCATTGCATAGGCAGAATGGCATCCTCCTATAAGCAAAAGTGCCAAATGGACATGTGAAAGTAGTCTTTTCTTGATCATCCGGGTGTATGGCGATTTGGTTGTATCCACTATAGCCATCAAGAAAACAATTATAGCCATCAAGAAAACAATAAAACTTGTGGCCGGCTAGCCTCTCTAACATTTGATCTATGAATGGCAAAGGCATGTGATCCTTCCTCGTTGTTGCATTGAGCTTCCTATAGTCGATACACATCCTATGGCCGGTCACTAGCCTTTGTGGTACAAGTTTATTCTTCTCATTCTTCACAACCGTTACACCACTCTTCTTGGGAACTACTTGCACGGGTGATATCCACTTGCTATCCGAAATGGGGTATATGATGCCACAATCAAGTAACTTGATAATTTCGTCTTTGACGACTTTCATCATTGGCGGGTGGAGACGTCTTTACCCTTCACTTGTTGGCTTCGCACCTTCTTCAATTAAGATACGATGAACACACATTGTAGGGTTTATTCCCTTGATATCCACCAAGGTCCAACCTATAGCGGTCTTGTACTTCTTAAGCACTCTTATTAAATCAACTTCTTGCTTCTCACTAAGCGATGAAGACACAATAACCGGTCAAGTGTCATCTTTTCCAAGATAAACTTATTTCAAGTGACTAGGGAGCTCTTTGAGTTCTAACTTTGGGGCCTCTTCCACAGTTGGTCGAAATTTGTTTGTGGCACTTGGAATTGACAAGAACGAATCACCTCGTTTGTAGTATGGGGCAGCCTCTAGTTCGGCAACCACATGTCTCATGCTCGGCTCGAGTTCTTCCTCTTGCACGTGTGTAATCCGTTCTCCCTTCTTATCAAATCCGACCCCTTGCAAGATCGCTAATTTCTATGCGTCAAGCGAGGTCGACATAACTTGCTCGACCTCCTCCAAAACATCATTAACTCCACACTCATTCAAATCGGAAATGGGGTATTTCATGGCATCAAAAACATTGAACTTGATCACCTCACCATCAAATTCCATTGTCAAGTTGCCCTCAGCAACATCAATCTTCGTTCGTGCCGTCCTCATGAATGGCCGGCCAAGTAGCAGTTGCGTGCTATTAACCGGCGAGTCTTCCATCTCTACTACATATAAATTGGCGGGAAAGATAAGTTGGTTCACTTGCACGAGCACATCTTCAACATACCCCTCCGGATACTTACTTGAGCAATCTGCTAATTGTATGATGACATTGTCCTTCTTAAGTGGCCCTATACTCAACGTTTGGTACACATTGAGTGGCATAACATTAATCGAAGCTCCCAATTCCAACATCACATCTTCAAATCGAGTGTTGCCTATCACACAAGGCACATTGAAGCTTCCCGGATCCTTCATCTTTGGTGGTAGCTTCCTTTGAATAACGGCTGATACCGTTTCTCTCATTGACACCACACGAGTCTCCCTCGTATGCCTCCTTGTCGTGCATAGCTCTTTAAGAAACTTAGCATACTTAGGTACTTGCTTAATGCATTCTAACAAAGGGATGTTGACTTGTACTTTCTGGAAAATCTTCAATACCTCCTCATCGGACTTGTCCTTCTTTGAGTTTGCAAAGCGAGAAGGGAATGGGATGCTTGAGTTTGGCACCCCTCCCTTGCTAGCTTGGCTCGGCAGCAGCTCTCTTTTCTTTGTGGCAAGATCACGCTCAAGCTCGTGGCGCAACCCTCCCTTCTCGGCAGCTCGTTGCTTCCTTTCGGTGGCAGCTCCCTCGGCAGCACTCGGTTGCAATCTTCTCGGCAATATCATTGCTGCCGGCAGTGACAGGTCCGGTAGCTAGTTCCTCTTCTTCAATTGTTTCTGCCTAAACCCGGGGGCCTAGTAGATACTTGATGAATCCAACTTGATCTCCTGCAATCCTGCTCACTAAGGGGAATACCGGGCGGGCCGGTCTTCTCCTCTCCGATGCCTAAGTCAGTATAGTTGGAATATATATAACCAAGGCACGTATGTAAGCAGGGAGAGGACAAGTTACCTAATAAAGAGGGTAGCTGGGGCCCTTATATAGGTGGTTGGGGGTGAGGGCTGGCCTCACCCTTCGATGTGGGACTGGTTCCCTTCTGTTTGTACCTTCTGGTGCCCTCTTTGGCAGGCTGGCGCCCCCGGCCCCAGGGTCCATGGAGGTAGGATAGAGTGCTGGGCCCCGAGGCCGGGTGCTGGTGATCCGGTCCCGACCCTTGGGCCGGGCCCTGGTGCACTTGCTGCGCGTCTGTGGGCCTGCTGTAGCCTCTCTACGGCTACTGTCAACAAGTCCCCCAAGTTCCCGGTCAAGTGCAATCTTGAATGGGGACTTAAATCTGTCTTGCTCTTGTCCCGCAGGCCCGCAGGGTTACCAACCTACCGGTGCCCAGTCCCCCAAGTCCGCGTTAAAGATTGGGCGTGACCGAGGTGAGTACCTGTTACCGATGGGAAGCAATAGTTGAAAAGCACGTTTGTAATATAAGTAGCACTGTGCTTAAGTGTTGTGGTACTATGAGCATGGAGTGGGGTTCACGGGAGCTCGACCGGGCGTCCTGCCATATCGAGACGAGTCCCGGATGAACTTGCAGACTGGACCTCGCCCGGGCGTTCTGCCATATCGGTGCGAGGCGGAGTTCACGGGAGCTCGACCGGGCGTCCTGCCATATCGAGACGAGTCCCGGATGAACTTGCAGACTGGACCTCGCCCGGGCGTTCTGCCATATCGGTGCGAGGCGGAGTTCACGGGAGCTCGACCGGGCGTCCTGCCATATCGAGACGAGTCCCGGAGATGCTAGCCTGCGGGAGGGCCTGTTGGTGTGTGGACTAAGCCAACAGGTACCCCGGAGAGTGTTACGGCCGTACCGAGGCATCGGTTAACACTTGCTAGTTCTTCTCAGCCTTTGTTGGTTAAGCGTTGAGGTAATGTGCAGGTTTGTTAGCCTGCGGGGAGACTTGTTCTGTGTTAGAGAAACAATCTGCCCAGTGGAGTGGCGTTGAGATAACGAGTCTCGCCATGTATCCCCAAATGTATCACAGTTCAGTGTGATGCAGGGTTTTTATCCTGCTGGACAAGAGTACATGGGTTAGATGTAAGCTCGCCCGAGTTTATAAAGCCCATGCGTTTAGAAGCCTTAGTTGTTGTTGGCTCGTTCCTGCCCGTAGGCGAAGGAAGGTGACAACCGGTAGAATGCCTTGGAGTGGGTTAAATGTCACAGGGCCGGTGGAATGCCATAGTGCTGGGCGGATCTCGACCGGGCGACATGCCCTATCGAGACGAGTCCCCCAGTGATATGCAACGAAGATGGTGCTAGGGGGGCTCATACCTGGATAGATGCTGTCGAAGCGGTTGGAAAAAAAATCACAATCGGTGAGAGGTCTTCAAGATATACAATGAAGAAGCCATGCAGCCGGTTGAATGATCATAATCGTGAACTGCCATGGTGCCAGGTTGATTCGGAGTTGACTTTCTGGGGGAACGAGGGGAGTGGACGCCTCGTTGTTCGCTCCTATCTCCCTAAGTGGGACAGGTGGTGGACATGCAATAAAGGGGAGAGCCCATCAGTCCCATCAGTTATGATGGATGGGATCCCTTATCCATGCTGGGACACGTGTCGACAGGGAGCGGTCTGAGATGGAGGGAATCCACGGCTGGGGTTGCCTTGCTTTTCTTGTTGCCCTATTTATTGTCCACTCTGCTCTCCTCCTGCCGCACTTTGCCTTGCTTTTTTGCCCTCTGCCCTCCTCGTCCACCTTGCTGCAGATCTGAATTATTTTTGTGTTAGGATTATGGCGTCTGGGAGATCTGCGTATTATGGCAGCGCAAGCCGTGGGCCCAGAAGGCACGAGTTGCTGGATGGTGACAGGGTGATTCTCTGTGATGAGCCAGTCAGAAGCATGGATGAAAGAGAGATTACAGAGTTTTGGGCGAAGTGGGACATCGATTCTTCTGTTAAAATTCGAGGCCTGCGTCCCGGAGAACTGGCCTGTAATCCGGAGCTGGGCTGGGTTGCTGTTTTCGAAGATCAGTTCCGACATGGACTATCGCTGCCGCTGCCGGGATTTGTTCAGTACATGCTGAGCTCACTAAATCTTTCCCCGGCCTAGCTTCCGAGCAACCAGTGGAGGCAGTTGCTTGGGCTTGGGTGCCTGTTTAGTCTGAGCCATATGAACTGGCCCACGGTTAATGAATTTCGGGTGCTGTACAAGATCTCCTATTGCAGAAAGGCCCAGTGCGGTGGTTGTGTGAATTTTGCCGCGCAGGAATACGGTGTTGCCATCACGCATCTGCCGTCATCGGTTTCAGATGTCTGGAGGAGGTCGGTGGTGCTGGCCGGTGGGAAGTGGCAGCATAATTGGAGGGGTTATCAGGTGCCCGGGGCTTATCAACCGATCGGGGACCAGTCGTTCCGGCTGGAGGACTTGGAGAAGCAACGGTTATACCGGTTGTTTGCTGGCTGGGACCATCTGAGTTGGAGCTCCTATAATTTCATCTGATGGAACGTGCTGGAGATATGCGAGATGGGGAGAAAACCTGGTAAGGTGTCTTGTACTTTGCCTTTGCATGGTTGCTTGTGTGCTGACCGCTCGACTTATCGGTTTGCAGCTAATGCCCCCCGGCTCGCGCTTAAAATTGAGGAGACTATCGAACCGGATGAAGAGCTTGTAGCCTCTAGATTGATGGAGACGGGGGAGACGGCCGCGAAGACCGTTATTGATACGGTTACCCAGAAACGCAGGGAGCATGGTAGGCCGGTGCCGCTCGTGTTTCCGGATGCTCACTATGGAAGGCGACCGGGCGGTGGGAATAACTCCCCACTCTTTATTCGGGAAGGGTGGTCTGTGGGCTTATCTAGTTCAGAACCCGTGGCGCGACCGATGGCGCTACGGACCTCACGGGAGAGGGAAACCGCAGAAATTTTCGGGAGCCGCCGAAGTAGCCATGGTGAAGCTCCGACCAAGAGGGCAAGGGCGCTTGACGCCGGGGCGTCAAGTTCGGCTGGGCCAATCGAGCGGGTGGTGGCTCCGGCCGTGGAGGTGGGTGGTTGAAGGACTCAGGTGCTAGAAGCTAGTCGCAGTTCCGTTGGTGAAATTGGTAGGTTCGTGGTCACTACCATCGAAACCTTGGGACTTGACCGGGAGGACCCTGGGACTGGACTATCGGGCGAGAGCAGGACGAAGCCCGTGGAACTAGCTGTTCGGGTAAGTGTTTTTGTGCTTCCTTTTCTCTTGGAGTGACACGAGCTAATATTCCTTTGTTTACCCTTGGCAGCTGGTTCATAGCCTTTATGCCGCGGAGCCCAGAGGGGAGGCTGCTGCGGTTTTGGAGAGGCGGGTGGAGGAGCTGAGCGTACGGGTGGACGTGGCTGAAGCCAAGCTTGCGGAGGAAAGAGAGGATGTTGGTCAGTTGGGCACCGAGCTCGTGCGAGAGAAAGAACTAACCGGCCGGTTGCACCATGAACTCCTGCAGGAGCAGGAAGAGACCGATTGGCAGGCTGCTGCTCGGGAAGGGAGGGTCGCGGAGCTGGAGGCGAAGGTTTTGGAGCTCTAGAGCCAGGTTACAGTAGTCGCCCAAGGAAGGGAGAAGCTCACGAAAACCCAGCTTGCTGAAGTGGCCGATAAGGCTGTCGACGACTTCCGGGAGTCGGTGGAGCTTGAAGAGATGCTGGACGCGGCCCGGGAGAAGGGCATTAGCGACGCTTATCTGGAGTGGAGGGAGAAAGGATGGTTTGATGCCGAGCAGATGGAGGCCGATATAGCCCTAACTGAGATGGCGGAGCAAGAGCAAACTCTAAAAGGGCATTATCGACGCTTATCGACGCTTATCTTGTAGCTGCTGTAGTTTATTTTTTAATGCCGTAACTGCGTATTTGCAATATTGATGCTAAATACACTGTTGTCACTCTGTGACCGCTATTACTTAGGGTAGAACCGTAGGTGCTGGATATTCCACGGCTGGGTAGAATAGATGCCCTCAGTATCTATAATGTGGAATGCTGCCGGTCCCACGGCCGCGGTGATCTGGTAGGGCCCTTCCCATGTTGGTTCTAGGGCCAACGGTTTTTTCTGGACCTTCTTCATGACCCAGTCCCCGACTTGCAGCTTTCTCTCCCGGACCTTTCTGTCATAGTACCGGGCGACCCGCTGCTTGTAGGTTTGGTTGCGCATATGCGCCTGGTCGCGGCGCTCCTCAATGAGATCCAGGTTGAGCAGTAGCCCCTCGGCGTTTGTTTCGGCGTCGTAATTCTCGACCCTGCCGCTGGGTATACCAGTTTCTACAGGGAGTACCGCCTCGCTTCCGAATGCCATGCAGAACGGGGTCTCTCCTGTTGCCTCTACTGCTGTTGTTCGGATGGCCCATAGCACCGCGGGGAGTTCTTCGGTGAACAGGAGCCGAAGCTCGCATGCAATAATAAACCCTACAAAAGATCGTTAGTAGTATAAGCAAGTAGGGATCGTTCTAGGCCGGGGATTAAGGGTACCTGAGATATGAAATTGTTAGACACAAACATATTCACATATATACAAGAAAACGTCACAATGGGGGAATATGATGGTTCGGCAGCTTTTGCCTTCTAATGCTAGACACGGTATTAAAAACAGAAAATAAATCCTAGGCTACTATATACAAGTTTGATCATCATCTCTCACGCATCACATAGCACAAAACACAATTTAACACAAAGATTTGCATGCAAGAAAGTAAGAAACAAGTATTTAGCATGTTCAAGACCTAACTTAGTTTCGACCTACAACTAGAACGGGATCCGATTTTTACCCAGTTGTGAGACTTTTTCTAATGTTTTAAGATCGAGCTATTCGCATGGTGATCCTGAAAGTTATGCTACCTTATACAAGACATAGCATTGAAGCACAAAAGTCTATAATCGAAGACATGTAAACAAGCAAGGTTGTCAATCATCTTATTTAACATGCAAGTTTTAGCTAAGGTATTACCCTAGGTGAGTATCACAAATCAAAGCAACATACGTTTCATCTTTATTTGTTCCACTCAGGTTAAATGAAACCTAACATCTAGATTTACATGCTTCAAACAACAATTGTTTTAAACATAACTAATGTTTCGATTTGTTAAGGAACACCCTTAGATTACTAACCAAATTAAATCCTAAACACGCTTTTACTACCACTGCTCTAGTTATCAAACATACGAAATCCATGCATTAAAAATTGCAAAAGTCATCACATAAATTCCAACAAAAATTGCAATCCATGTTCATCATACAATACCAAACGAAACAAAGTATTTTTATAACAACAATATGTGACTAAACCGAAATTAAAAACACAAGTCATAGGGATGGATCACACTTTAGAAACCTTGGAGAGCTTCGTCTTGGTGTGGTGGAAGATGATCGGCAGCAGCTAGGCTAGGTGATGGGATCGGTGATGAATGATGGTGGTGTAGGTGGAATCGGTGACTATGTGTTTTAGGGTTTCGGGTTAGAACTTTGGTAGGAAAATTTGGTAGAGTTTTGGCTAGTGCTTTGCAAGAGATGAGATGATTTTTCTGTAGGAAAAGTGGGGGTATTTATAGAGAATAAGGGGGGTGATTGCCGGCAGCCCTTAAGCAAAAAGGATTTCAGAAAACCTAGTGGAATAAGGTTTTGCAACCTTCCTTTCTTAGTTCAATTAGGTTTTCTTTTTCTGAATTTTTCTTCAAGGCTTGGGCTTCACATCTTCATGGACTTCTTGAATGGTCTTGGACTTCAATTTACAGGTCTTGATCCATCGAAAATGCCCCACAATGCCGGCAGCTCACAATGACACTCAATCTGCCAGAATCGGCAGCTTCTCCTAGCTTGACTAGGAGAACTTGTTTCTTCATGTTTTTCTTCAATGCCATGGCCAAGTGTCATTCTCCTTCCTTCCATACGCTTGGGATATCTTCACAAATGCTCTTGTACATCATATGGTCCATCGAAATGAAGTACTTGTGAAAAGGAAGCAATCAGTCCCTGGAATCGGCAGCTTTGACCTTGTCGCAGTAATTCCGGCATATCTCCACCTTCGGAGTTCCGATTGATGCGATTCCAAGTCTCACGTAAACTAGACACATAGGGCCATCTCCCCATAAAATATCTCGGCCAAATTCCTTGCAATTCGTCGGGAATGATTTTTCGAAGTTGGGACAAAGTCCCAGGAAAATCCTGTAAGCCCCTGGATTGGAATGTCCGGACTGCCCTTTTGCAGCCAAGTTTTGGGTGACTTCCCGAACTCCGATTGATCTGAAATTTTAACACAACATTCCTCAACATATGATTATTAAGCACACAAAATTTCATAGAATTCTGACAAGGATAGATCATACTTGTACTCGTCACAAAATCACGAAAAAGACATATTTTACACTATTTTCCAGATTTCTCAAACTTAGTCATTTTTCGGATTCTTAACCATTTTTCACAAAACTCTACTAAAATTGACACTAACTACATTATGACTCAATCTTAGACAAGTAAGGGTTAAACAAAACATAAACGAGGGCATAAGCATATAATATCGTCGCACATTGTGCTCCTATCATTCTGCCCAACACCCCTTCTTGGCATCCAGCTTCTTTTTAAGAAGGGTCTTGATAATCTTGTTGACCGCTTCTACCTGGCCGTTGGTCTGTGGGTGTGCTACTGAGGCGAACAACATCCGGGTCCCCATCGAGGCTGTGTACTGGATAAGATCAACATTATTGAATTGTGTCCCATTATCCGTGACAATATTCTGCGGTACTCCGAACCTGCAGTAGATGTTCTTCCATAGGAACTTTTTAACCCGTTCCTCAGTGATCTTTATCATGGGTTCTGCCTCGACCCACTTAGTCTGATAGTCCACTGCCACGATGGCATACTTGTATTGTCCCACTGCTGTTGGGAAAGGGCCGATGATGTCTAATCCCCATTGCGCGAACGGCCATGGTGCCAACAGGATTGATAACGCGATTGCCGGGGCATGAGGTACAGAGGCGTAAATGTGGCACTTGTGGCAGCCGCCTGATATTTTTCTTGATACTGCTGCCATGTCTGGCCAGAAATACCCCGCTCGGAGCGACTTGTGGGATAATGACCTTGCGCCAGAGTGATTACCGCATACCCCTTCGTGGATTTCTAGCATTATAGCCTCTCCTGCCTCTTTTGTCACACACCTCAGCTGGGGGAAGCTGTGCCCTCTTCGGTACAACTGGCCATTGAGGAGACCGTACCGGGCGCATCGGAGGTACAGCCTCCTGGCCTCTACCGCATCCTGGGGGCTGGTTTTGTCAGTCAAATACTTGACTATTGGATCCATCCAGCTTGGCGGCGCTTCTTCCACTGCAAATATCTCGGAGATGGTTTTGTTTATACTTGGCTGCTGGAGAGTTTCAATTTTTGCTCTCCGGTACTCTGGGGGGTAGTTTCCGGTTGCCAGTCTTGCGAGGGCGTCTGCATGCCTATTTGCTTCTCGGGGAATGTGCTGGATCGTGGCGCCCTGGAACGGCTCAATCAGGGTTTTGGCCAAAGCCTGGTAGGAGGACAGCTGGGGATCCTTGACCTCAAACACCCCGTTCATCTGGTTCACCACTAAGCTAGAGTCGCTGTATATCTCCATGGACGAGATTCCCAACTCCTTGGCCAGTTGTAAGCCGGCTATGAGGGCCTCATACTCGGCAGCGTTGTTGGAGGTGCTAAAAAGGAACCGTAAGGCATACTCATACGACTGGCCATCAGGCGAGGTTATCATGACACCGGCGCCGCTCCGCCTGGTCGTCACGGAGCCGTCCACGTAAAGTTTCCAACCGGTGGGGAGGCCTGGTTCGGTCTTTATGGTTCGCACCGCGTCGGTGTCCTCGCACCGGGCGGGGTGCGCTTCTACCGCCATTGGGGTGAGCTCACATATGAACTCCGCAGCTGCCTGTCCCTTGATGGCCGTTCGCGGGGCGTAAGTGATGTCGAACTCTCCCAGTTCAACTGTCCACCGTACGAGCCTACCGCTGGTCTCTGGTTTCTGTAGGATCTGTCGCAGAGGGTGATTGGTATATAAGGTGATGGAATGAGCCTGGAAATAATGCCGGAGCTTCCTGGCACTAACAATCAGGGCCAGAGCCAATCTCTCTATGTCGGGGTACCGGCCATCTGCTCCAGTGAGTCCCTTTCCCGCATAGTATACCAGGAGTTCGAGCGTGTCTTCCTTCCTGATGAGAGCCGCGGAGACGGCCGTTGCGGATGCAGCTATGTAGAGGTATAACATTTCGCCCGGCACTGGTTTGGATAGGAGAGGCACTGCAGACAGATATGCCTTGATAGACTGGAATGCCGCTTCATGCTCCGCTGCCCAGTGGATTTTCCTGGTCTGTTGTGCCTTGAGCAGCTTGAAGAACGGGGTGCATTTGTCGGTTAGGCGGGAGATGAATCTAGCAAGGACGGCTAACCGGCCGGTCAGCATCTGGACCTGGTTTCTCTCCCCTGGCGTTTCCATATCTAAAATTGCCTGGACCTTCAGCGGGTTGGCTTCTATCCCTCGCTGGCTGATGATGTGGCCTAGGAATAGGCCCTCTGAAATCCCGAAAATACACTTCTTTGGGTTTAAGCGCATTCCGAATTTGAGCATCTTGCCGATGACTACGGCCAAATCCCGGACGTGGGCCCCTGCAGTCAAGCTCTTGACCAGCATGTCATCAACGTACACCTCTACGGTTTTACCCATTTCTTGCTCCAGCATTCGGTTCACCGTTCGCTGGTAGGTGGCCCCGGCATTCTTTAGACCGTACGGCATCCTCTTATAACAGTAGGTACCTCGGTCGGTTGTGAATGACGTGTGCTCCTCATCATCCGGGTGCATCCTAATTTGATTGTACCCGGCGTAAGCGTCCATGAAGCTGAGCATCTTAAAACCGGACGTGGAATCTATAAGCTGGTCAATCCGGGGGACCGGGAAGCTGTCCTTTGGACACGCCCGGTTTAGGTTAGTGAAGTCCACGCACATACGCCACTGGCCGGTTACCTTCTTCGGCACCATGACCACGTTAGCGAGCCAGAGAGGGTACTGGACTTCCCGGATGAAACCTATACCCCTCAATTTCTGTATCTCCTCTCTGATAACCTCATACTTTGCCGGACTGAAGGACCTCGTCTTCTGCCTCACCGGGAGAACGTTGGGTAATAAATTTAGCTTATGTACGACTATCTCCGGGGATATGCCTGACATGTCCTCGTAGGACCATGCGAAGACCGAACTGTTGTCCCGGAGGAAGGCTATGAGCTCTTGCCTGACAACCGGATTGAGCTGCGTCCCTACCACGACATTTCGCTCCGAGTGGTCTACCGAAATGCAGATCGCTTCGGTTTCTTTCACGGCCGAAGGTGGCTCCAGCTTTTCGGTGAATCGCCTAACTCTTTTTGAATTGATGTCATCACGGGGGTCAATACTCAGATCCGGCACTAGCGCCTGCTGAGTGGTTGTGAAGACCTCGGTCCGCTTCCTCCCGTGGGTCAGGGCCTCTGTGTAATACTTACGGGCGATCCTCGGGTCCCCACGTATGGCAATAACTCCGGTTGGTGAAGGCATCTTCAACATTAGCATATGGCCGGCTATAAACGTTTTAAGCCTCCATAACCCTGGCCGACCGATTATGCCATTGTACGATGATAGGCAGTCGACAATGATGAACTCCAGATGCTCCTTTTTCGTTCTGTCTCCCTCCCTGAAGATGATCGGTAGGTAATCCGAACCCAGAGGCTGGACGACCTCACCGGAGAAGCTTATAAGCGGCTCGTTATCCTGGGATAACTTGTTCCTTCCTCTCTGCAACCCTTTGTACGCGTCTCGAAACATTACGTTGACTGAGGCTCCGGTATCGATCAGCATACGACTGGTTATCCAGTAGTCTATTTGGACCGTAATGAGGAAGGGGTCGTTGTGCGGTTGGATCAAATCCTCCGGCTCTTCCTCCTCGTAGAAAGTGATCGAGTTCCATCCGGTTTTAGCGGCTTGGCCGCTTCTTTCGCCGAAGGCGTACACCTCCTTCCCCCTGATCGATCTTAGGCATCGCTTCTTTAAGCTCCGGGTGAGCCGATCTATACGGTCCCCGCCATGTATCATGTTAATGCTCCCGTGTACCTCGATCCCCCCGGGAGTGCGGGTGCTTATAGTTCCTACCTGCCGAGCTCGCGGTTGGTCGTTGCTGGGGTCATTCGAGCGGGCCTGGTCGTTCACGACCACTTTCTGGGGTTTTTGGTCACCAGTCCGAAAGGCTAGATCCTGGGGTTTTCCTGCTAGCGCAATAGCTAAGGCCCGCGGTGGTCGCTTCGCTGGCGTAGCTGCCAGAGGCTGCGCCGAACGCACAAATGACGGTCTTCTCCCTGGTCGGGAACCGTTGTCACCGCTTCGCCGGGGTTGCCACTCCTCCCGCATCTCTGCTTTCCTGGTGGCTGCAGGCGCACGGTTGCGATCTAGCCGCCCGGTCTTGCTTCCATGGGATGGCGGTAGGTTGTCTGATATTCTCTTGGGCGCCTTGTCCCCATATGTCTCGTGCTCTGCCTGAGCGTCCCTGACGGCCACGGTCATCAGCTCGTCGTACCCCAGCGGCTCCTGCACTAGTAAGTCTTACGAAAGTTCCCCAGGTCTTAAACCCTGCTTGAAGGCCATCCCTGCGATCTGCTTATCCAGGTTCCTGACTCCGGCCGTGGCAATTTGCCACCGGTTAACGAAGGCGCGTAGCGGCTCGTTGTCAGTTTGCATGCAGTCAAAAAGGATTGTTGATGTTTGGGCAGTCCTGGCTCTGAGAATGAACCGGCTGACAAACTTATCAGCCAACTGTTCGAAGGTTTCGACTGAGTTCACCGGTAGCTCGTAGAACCAATTCAACGCCTCTCCCGAGAGCGTCTCTTGGAATACGTTGCAGCACATGGCGTCCGAGTAGCCCCTCGTCCCTGCTTGTGACTTAAAACTGTCCAGGTGCTGGTACGGGCAGCTCGTTCCTGAATATGTCAGCTTCAGAGGCCTTTGGCTTCCAGATCTTCCTGATTCCCTAATCCGGCGCGGGAAAGGTCCAATACACTCGTTGAACCGCACGCACACTCGAGGTCGCCCTGCCATCCTCTCGCTGGTCTCCATGCGGCCCTTTATGTCCGACACCGAGGCGGAGAGCGCCTCGAGTGTGCGTGCGGTAGAGCTTTCCTGCTCGCTTGACGCCTGGCTCATGCGGTACGGGGGCTCGGCCGGGCCGGAGTTTTTCAGAGCTTCCGAAAAGAGTGGCGTGGCCACATGCACGGTCTTTCTTCTTCCCGTAGCCTGTCCTACCTCAAGATGCAGGAATTCACTAGCCTTGCCTGCTGGCCGCGGTGCTGTCCGAGGAGTGCCTTGCTGACCCTCTCGCTCCAGGGCCGCTAATAGGGCAATGTTTACCGCCTTCAATTCTAGGCATCGGGCCTCCGCTCTTTGTCGATCTTGATCGCCCTCTTCTCGCAAGAGCTCGACCTCTGCCTTCATCTTTTTTATATCTCCCGGACCCTTCCGGTCGGGGTTTTCTGGTTCCCGGCGATCATGAGCTCTGTCTTGGACGGAAGAAAGGGCGAACCTCGCACCGACCTCAGCCTTTATGTTACGGGCCGGGTCGGGGAACTGAATTCGCGCTTTCGATTTTCCGTCTCGGCCAGGGGAAAGGACGAACCTCGCACCATCCGCAGCCCCTGTACCTTGGGCCCGGTCGGGGAACTGAATTCGCCCTTTCGGTCCTTCCGTGCTGGCTTTTATCTTTCTTCCTTCCATAGCTTTCGGACTGCGGATGTAGCTACCTCTCCAAAGGATCAATAGAGCAACACAACTTTTCGTACGTATTCCCACAGACGGCGCCAATTGTTTCTGCCTAAACCCGGGGGCCTAGTAGATACTTGATGAATCCAACTTGATCTCCTGCAATCCTGCTCACTAAGGGGAATACCGTGCGGGCCGGTCTTCTCCTCTCCGATGCCTAAGTCAGTATAGTTGGAATATATATAACCAAGGCACGTATGTAAGCAGGGAGAGAGACAAGTTACCTAATAAAGAGGGTAGCTGGGGCCCTTATATAGGTGGTTGGGGGTGAGGGCTGGCCTCACCCTTCGATGTGGGACTGGTTCCCTTCTGTTTGTACCTTCTGGTGCCCTCTTTGGCAGGCTGGCGCCCCCGGCCCCAGGGTCCCTGGAGGCAGGATAGAGTGCTGGGCCCCGAGGCCGGGTGCTGGTGATCCGGTCCCGACCCTTGGGCCGGGCCCTGGTGCACTTGCTGCGGGTCTGTGGGCCTGCTGTAGCCTCTCTGCGGCTACTGTCAACATCAATCATGTCAAGAGGCACTCCCCTCTTCTTAGGACTTTTTGGAGGCAACAACTCCCTTCCCCTTCGAGTTTTAATCACCTTGGCATGCTCGTTCCTCGGATTAAGAATTGTATTGCTAGGCAACTTCCCTTGCTCGGTAAATCTTCCCATGAAGTCCAACACTTACCCCATTTGTGTCTTGAGCTCGCCAATGTCCTTTGAGTGATTTTGTTGACCCGCAAGCAATGCTTGAGTAGAACTAGAAAGAGATTGAATCAAAGCATCGTAATTCGGATTGCTTGATCCACCTTGAGCTTGGCTCGGCATAGCACGGTTTGGATTCGGTTGGTACTGCCCTTGTGTCGGCTGAAAGGGTGGTCTCAGCACATATGGAGCTCTCAGCTGATAAGGGGCAGCCGCTCCTTGGTTTGGTTGCGTAGGTGCCCTAAGCACGTTGTCATTATTCGCCCGTCGAAAGTTCGGATGATCATTGAACCTCGGATTAAAGTTCCCGTACCTTTGGCCTCCTTGGAAACCAATAGCATTGCACTCCTCTACTCCCTCACTTGATCCAAATTGAGGGCATAGCTCGGTCTCATGGCCCTCGGTGCATATGCCACACACAATGACACGTTTCCCCTTCATCATGCTACTAACCAAGTCGGCAAGCTTATCAACTTTTTCTTCTAACTTCGAGCTTGAGGATGTCTCATGTACCTTCTCATTCCTCGGAACATTGTTTCGTGCCATGCCAAATTGTTGGTTGTTCAAGGGTCGAACTTCTAACAAATTCCTTGTCGGTTCGGCATTCAATTCCAAGAACTACCTCCCGCAGCTGAATCAAGAAACTCCCTCTCCATTACGCGCAATCCCTCATAGAAATATTGCAATAAGAGTCCATCACTAATGCGATGCGACGGACACAAAGATATGAGGGACTTGAACCTCTTGTAGTAGTCGAAGAAAGTTTCATTTCCAGCTTGTTCACACTTGTAATTTGCTTCCTTAAATCCGTGATACGTGAAGCGGGAAAGTAGTTTTTCAAAAACTCATCCACCATAGTATTCTATGAATTGATTCAGCCACTAGGCACATCAAACAACCACTCCTTTGCTTGATTTTCCAATGAGAACGGAAAATCTTTCATCTTCAAGTGTTGCAAATCCGTACCTCGTGGACACATGCTCTCAGTGGTAAAGTTGAACCATTACAAGTGTTTGTTGGGATCCGCACTTGGCATTCCATAAAAAGATTTCAACTTGTAGAGGAATCCACTCCTTAATTCAATTTCACCGGTTTTGTCGGCTTCCAAAGGAGGGTAAGTAATATTGGAAGGTGCGGCTCCTCCTCCTCTGGTGACATGACCATTTTGAGCTCTTATCGAGGTCATAATCACTTGCTCAACAACAGGCTCGGCAAAGGATTCGAACTCGGGACCTTGAAGATCACACGTCGACGAAATAACGGACGGAGAGCTCGACAAAGAAGGTGCCGAACTAGGTGGTGACGTTGGTGGCGTAGATACTGTGCTCGGGCTAGATGGCTCGGATGGAGGCAGCGGAACAAATAAGGCGATGGCGAGCTCTTGGTTCAAACGTTGCAATCGGCCTCTATGATCTCGTGTCCAAAGATTAGATTCAGACATGCACTTTTCTGAGATTTGCAACATTTAAACAAGTTAGAACTTCGTAAAGAAATAAAAAGTAAGAATATACATCATTACAAGCCACGACATTGGCAATTACAAACAACTTTCAATCAATGGCACACAAATACAAGATTTGGCAAAGAAGAGCAAAGCATCGGCAATGAAGGAAAAACTTTGAAACGTTGTGTGTTCATGTAATCTCTAAGTCTAATTTCTTTTAAGATTTGTTCTAACTCTCAATGTACGTGGAGCAGAGGAGATAACGGTGCAATGGACTGATGCAACCCCCGGTAGTATTATGCTTTTATCCGATATACCTCGCGAGTTTGAACCACACAACTTGTTTTATTTTGAAGAAAATTGATCACATATGTCAAGTTATCTTCTAGCATCTAAAGTGAGGTGATGCTTGGCCCAAGCTATCGACTAGTTCGAGCGTGTTCCACTTTTTCAAAGGTGGTGTCGTTAAGATTCACGGAGGGCGAACCCCCTACAGGAACCAGGCAGGACTCGTTTAGTGGTCACGGAGGGCGAACCCCCTATCGATCCCTTCATTGAGAAGAATGATCAGTCTATGACCTTGAGATCCAGTTAAACAAACCTGAGAACCATATCTTTGAAAATAACTTGCCCTTCACTTTGTAAAACAAACTCGGGTCACTAGCGGTCTACCAGTGTTGATCAAAGCCGCCCTCAACCTCATAAAAATGGATCTGCCAAGTTATCGCTTGTATGCGTGGGGGGGGGGGGACGTATCCCACGTTTCCCAATCTATATAAAAGACGGATCTAACATGGCATCATTCGTATGAAGGGTTAAGGCTAAGGCCAACAATGCGGCTTCCCCCTACATTTTACACTTTAGAAACTACAATAAACTCAAGCATACATAACACTATCAACTTCCTAGAAATTAAACCAAGTTATTACATACATACATTCTTTAAACATCATGCAACTTTCGAAATTTAAACTCTACATGCCGAAGCATATTTCTACTTCACAAATCCTAAATAAAACCGAAAATTACAACTTTATAATTATATATACAACACATTCACACAATTCAAGCTTTTATAATGCCCGCCAACGGCGCCAAAAATTGATGAATGCCATAGGCACACACACAATAATAACCCTACAATCGTTAGTAGCATAGAATAAGTAGGGATCGTTCTAGCCGGGGATTAAGAGTGGTGGAGGAGGATGAAAGGCTCTTCAAGAAGTGGTGGAGAAGGATGAAAGGCTGCTTGGCAGGAACTAGAACAATGGACGGAAATTTTGGATGGTGGTAGTTATGGTTTTGGCTAAGTATTTGGGTGTTTGGTGCTTGTGAGATTTGGTAGAGTTTTTGGCTAGTACTTGTACTTCAGATGAGATGATTTTTCTGTGGAAAAGTGACCCCTATATATATGAGAGAGGCCGGAAAAACCCTAGGAGAAATCCTAGCTGCAATCAGCAAAACAAACCCTGTAGAATTAGGTTTTGATTCATTCCTTTCTTGGTTCTTCTAGGATTTCTTTTTCTGAATTTTCTTCATGGATTGGGCTGCATAACTTCATGGACTTGTCATGTGGCTCAGATGATTCTCCTTGATGTATATTGATCCACGAAAAATGCCCCAACCGGCCTAGATGCACAACCGGCAGTAATGCTTGCCTACCGGCAGCATTCTCCTAGTTGGACTAGGAATGCGTCCTTCTTCTTGATTTTCCACATTGCTTTAGCTTGGTGCCTTCTTTTATTCTTCATTAAGCTTGGACAATCTTTAAGTATGCAATCGTATGCCAAACTGTCCATAAAAAACAGAAACGAAGGAAAACAGGCAGGAACTTGGTTTTCTCGACTGACAATGACCTTATCACCTTGTAACTAGTGTAACTCTTTCCGCAGTGCTCGAATTGATGCGATTCCAAGTCTTAAAGAAACTAGACACACAAAGCTTTCTATCCATATAAGGCACGTTCTCTGGCTCTAAGTGATGTGTCGTACAGAAATTTCGGAAGTCAGGACACAATCCCAGGAAAATCCTGGTAGTCCCTAGATCGTTTTGCTCAAACTGCCAAGTTGCAGCCATCTTTTGGGTGACTTGCCGAACTCCGATTGATCTGAAATTTTGACACAACATACTTTAGCTTGCAAATTATATGCATACTAAATTTCATCAAATTTTGAAAAAGATAAGTCACTTTAACACGAGCCTCACGATCACGAAAAAGACGTATTTTACATTATTTCCTCATATTTCTATACTTAGGACACTAAACTAAGCACATATTTCCTCGGACAATTAAGCACATATTTCCAAAACTCTACCCAAATGACACTAAACTAAATTATGACTCTATCTTAGATAAATAAGGGTTAAACGTAGTATAAACGAGGGCATAAACATATTAATATTGTCGCACATTGTGCTCCTATCATCAAGACAACACTAAATACCGATTTGCATGCCCAATCCTTAGATACTAACCAATTTTAAACCTAAACATGCATCGACACCTACTGTCCTAATTATCTATACACACGAATTCCACAAGTTAAAATCGCAAAACAACTTTACATAAACTTCAAACTGAGTTCATCCAAGAGTTTAACAAAAACCAAGAATTGACACAAGTTCTTACAAACTACACAAAGATGAACAAATATATGAGCCATAGAGGGAATGGATCACACTTTAGAAACCTTGAACACTGCGAGAGATGTGGTGGCAATCTGCTCGGCAGAAGGTAGAGGTATGGTGCGATTTATGGAATGTGGTGGTATCAGGTTTTGGCTAAGTATTTTTCTGTTTAGTGCTTGAGAGACTTGGTAGAGATTTTGGTTAATACTTGTGCTTGAGATGAGATAGAATTCTGTAGGAAATTCGGCCTCTATACATAGGGAAAAGTGATGAGTCGCCTAAGCGAGCATCAAGCAATAATAAACCCTATAACGTTAGTAGTATAGCAATAAGTAGGGATCGTTCTAGCCGGGGATTAAGGGTACCTAAAACATGAGAATGTTAGACAAATATCTACAAATATATATACAAAGAAACATCACATCTTGGGGGAGGAATTGGGTCGGCAGCAAAGCCGCCCTAAAGTCTAAGACACGAAAATAAATCCTATTCTACTATGTACAATTTTGATCATCATCTTTCATGCAACACATAGAACAAAAACACACAAGAACACACATGAAATCATGCAAGAATCGGTAGTAATAGTTCAAGTTTCTTAGACTCTACTCAATTCCAATTTCAATTAGGGCCTCAACTGTTATCTAATCGTTACTAGACTTCTCAAGTATTTAGAAAACACGCAACGTCGAATCGTAAAATTATACTAATCATGTTTGAAGACACTCAACGTTGAAGACAAACACAAAGAGTAATTAAGCACGAAAGTCTTTTTAATCGGAACCATGTCTTTACGCATGGCGTTACTCATCCTATTGACATGCAAGTTTCTATGAATTATGGTAACCATTTTTAAACAACCTAGAATTAAGTTTGCTCAACGCCTAAGTCGATCCTATGTTATTTATGTTGAATGAAATCGCAACCTACATAAGTGTCATGGCCATGGCATCATGTAAACATTGATTTTTGTGCACGAATTCATGAAACTAATCGAATAAATACTAAAAACAAATGAACATGCTACTGCCCTAATCTAATGCACGAATTCAAACATGTAATTGTTTGTAAAATTCATCACATAAATTCTAATAGAAATAGCAACTCATGTTAATCATACAATACCAAACGAAAACAGAGTATTTTTATAATAACTATTGTGACTAAACTGAAAATAAAAAATACAAGCCATGAGGAATGGATCACACTTTAGAAACCTTGGAGAGCTTCGTCTTGGTGCGGTGGATGATGTACGGCAGAAGGTAAAGGTGAGGTTAAGATTTTTGATGGAAAGTGGTGGTATCGGGTAGGCTTGAGTGTTTACTTTTGGCTTAGAACTTTGGAGAACCTTTGGTAGAATTTAGGGCTAGTGCTTTTCAAAAAGATGAGATGATTTTTCTGTGGAAAAGTGACCCCTATATATATGAGAGAGGCCGGCAAAACCCTAGGACAAAACCTAGCTGTGATCAGCAAAACAAAACCTTGTAGAATAAGGTTTTGATTCATTCCTTTCTTGCTTCTTCTAGGACTTCTTTTTCTGAATTTTCTTCTTGGATTGGGCTTCATAACTTTATGGACTTGTCATGTGGCGTGCATGATTCCCTTTGATGGATATTGACCCACGAAAAATGCCCTAACCGGCCAAGATGCACAATCGGCAACAATGCTTGGCTAACGGCAGCATTCTCTTAGTTGGACTAGGAATGCGCCCTTCTTCCTATTTTCCACATTGCTTTATCTTGGTGCCTTCCTTTATCCTTCATTAAGCTTGGACAATCTTCAAGTATGCAATCGTGTGCCAAAATGTCCATCAAAAACAGAAACGAAGGAAAACAGGGAGGAACTTGGTTTTCTCAGCTGGCAGTGACCTTGTTGCCTTGTAACTGGCATAACTCTTTCCTCATTGCTCCGATTGATACGATTCCAAATCTTAGAGAAACTAGACACACAAGTTCTTCTCAGTAGACTCCCCTTGGCAGGCAGGCTGCATGTCCATACTCTCGGCAGAAGCTTTGGCAGATGGTACGTTTCCTCTTATGGCTCGAATTTGAGTATGTTCCAGGATCCTAATGCAAAAGTGTTATAGAGAAATTTTGTAGCAGACACATGGAGCTTTCCAGAGGTATAAAGTTTGCCTTTATCTGACCAATATAAGTACTCTTTGTTTTGCCTTTTATCAGACCTATCTACACAGTTTTCTGTTTCGCCAGATTAACCTTGCTGCACTCAAATTGAAGCTGGGAACAGCTCAAGGCTCCAAATTTACTTATGTAAAATCCTACAGAAAGTAGACTCAAAACCTTTCCAATGGTATATGGCATAGTTTCCTAAGTTTTGTGAGCTGAAAATGGCAGCCTTCCAAAGTTGACAAACTGTTCTGCCGGGATCCTGTTTGGGCAAAATTTTTGAATTTTTCTTCACCTCTCTTTCCAATCCGACTTGCACAAACACAAAACAAATAAAAAACGAACAAAAACAAAAATATAGGCAAAAAGGTTGAGTTAGAAAAGAATGAGTTAGACAAATATGAGAATGTTAAGGGTACCTGAAACATGAGAATGTTAGACAAATATTCAGGTATATACATCATTAACTCGTCATATTTGGGGGAAGAGAGAAATTGGCAGCAAAGCTTCCCCTAAAGCTAAAGAACACGAAAATAAAATCCTAAATTACTAAAGTGATCATCATCTTTCACACCAAGAAATTCACACAACAAATTCTTTAACATGTAGATATGCATGCAAGAAAGTAAGGAACAAGTGTCGACATGCTTTAGATTCAATTTTAGTTCCGACTACAACCTAGTTGTAAGACTTCTCAAGTTTTAAAACCAAACGGGTAGTTCTAGGCCCTAAAGTTATGTTAATCCGGGTAAGACTTAACAATTGTGCGCAATAGTCTAAATCGGAGACAAATAAAACAAGTTAGAGTGTCAATCTTCTTATTTTAACATGCAAGTATCTAAAGTATTAAACCCTAAGTGAGCAACACAAATCAAAGCAACTTTTTGAGTCTAGCATAGTTCCTTATTACTTTAGCCGATTAGACCTAGCACCTAGATCAATGTTCAAGACAACACTAAGTACCGATTTTCATACCCAATCCTTAGATACTAACCAATTTTAAACCTAAACATGCATCGATACCTACTGTCCTAGTTATCTATACACACAAAATCCCAAGTTAAAATCGCAAAAAAACTTTACATAAACTTCAAACCGAGTTTATACAAGAGTTTAACAAAAACCATGAATTGAAACAAGTTCTTACAAACTACACAAACATGAACAAATACATGAGCTATAGAGAGAATGGATCACACTTTAGAAACCTTGAAGACTCCAAGAGATGCGGTGGCAAGCTGCTCGGCGGAAGGTAGAGGTATGGTGCGATTTATGGAATGTGGTGGTATCGGGTTTTGGCTAAGCATTTTTCTGTTTGCGATGAGATGAGATAGTTTTTCGTAGGAATTCAGCCTCTATATATAGGGAAAAGCTGTGCTGAAGCCGGCAACATTTAGGAAAACAGAAATCCTAAACCAAGTAAGAATATGTTTCTTGCCAGCCACACTTGGATATTTTTGAATCTTCTGCCCGATTTCTTCATGGATCACAACCTTCTTGGACTCTTTAATAGATCAATAACATTGCTTGATGGATAAATGTCCAAAAAGATCGGCTGCAATTCCCCAAGCTGGAGCGGGAACACAATTCCTCTAGAATCAACATATTTGATGCTTTCTCCTATTTGAGCTAAGAAACCTCCTCTTTCCATCTTTTTTACTTCTCTTTGGCTTGGCTGAATTCTCTAATCATTATTAGGCTTAATAACTCCCATTTGGTGTATTCGGTTGCCCTTTAGATGTACAAATGCAGATAATCACGAAAAGAGGCAGTAGGTTCTTCTTCTCGGCAGGACAGTGACTTCTTAGCATTGCAGCTGGCATAACTTTCTTCTAAAAGCATATTTTGATGCGATTCTAAATTCTCTATAAACTAGACTCGTAGAGCTTTCCATGCATATATGGCAAGCCTCCTAGTTCCTCGTGATCCGTCCTGGAGAAATTCTAGAAATTGAGTAATATGCCCAGGAAATTGCTGGAACTTACTGGATCCGATTTTGTCTTGCAATTCTTGGCAACTTCTTTTGATCCAATTTCTCTAACCCCTTCCATTGCTCAAGCATCAATATGTTTACTACTAATAAGAGAAGAAAAATCCATCAAAAGCGTCATGGAAGCTTTACAGAATCAACGAAACATTTAGGAAATCCAATTTCTAGCACTTTAACGATTTTCTGTAAATTTCAAACGTTTAAGCATATTTCCATTATATCTCTACCAAAAGCTCATGATTCTATTATATGACTCAATTCTACACAAATAATAGTTAAAGCAAAGTATAAACGAGGGTAAAACATATTAAGAACGTCGCATTTAATGATCCTATCATTTATTAATATTAATATATTTATATTTTGTCTCAATTTTTCCTTTTAAAAAAAATAATAATAATACAACTTAGGTGACGAAACAAGTATTGATCGTCTCCTAAGTGAACAACTAAGGCGACGAAAATGAGATTTCGTCTTCTAAGTCGTCGTCCCCTTAGATTATCTGCCACAAATATTTTTGTCTTCTTAGACGAGTATGACGAAACATCTCGTTGTCTAAGAGTACCTGGTTCGTTGGCTTAAACTCAAGTCGACGGAATTTTTTTGTCCTCTAAGAAGGATGTATCTACTCCATTATTATAGCTTAATAATAAGATTCTTTAACAGCTTTTCGCCTTGCTGTATATATATAATTGACATCGCGATTGATAGAAGTGAAAGCAAGCAAGTAAGCTACCTAACGGCTGAACAAGTTTAATAATAAGATTCTTTAACAGTTTTTAGGAGTCACTTAGTAGGCTTTCTTCGTTGTTGCAACCTTTACATCTATCAGATTACTACCTGATACCAGATTTACTAGGTCGACTGACAGGGATCCCACTAGGGGGAATCTACTTGCCGACTAAGAATAAAGGTTTTGAAAGAAAGAAAGTCAATGAAGACTGACAAGGATACCTCGGCCATCAGGTATCTTACTTGCCTGCTTTCACTTCTATCAATCCCGATGTCAATTATATATATGCAGCTAAGCGGAAAGCTGTTAATGAATCTTATTATTAAACTATGTCAAGCGTTATTGAACAACTAGCTGTAAATTATATATATGCAGCTTAGTTAAAAGCAAGCATTATTGACATCAAAATATTGTTGTGACGAACAAGTTTCATCGCCTAAGTAGTTTCTAAGGTGACGAAAACATATATGTTTCTTCGTCTAAGTACTTAGAATATCACTTCTAGACGACGAAACTTCGACGAAGATTTTTTTGTTTCAGAATGTATTAGGATACGAAAATACCACTTAGGAGACGGAAATTTTTCATCACCTAACTGTTCTATTATGGTAGTGAATCTCCATTTGTATGCAAGAAGAAGAGGATAAGATTAAAAGGGGAAAAGCCGTGACGATCAATTACATCAACAAGCCTAAAAAAGCACTTTGCAAACAAACACTTTGGATATAAGAATGGTAAATCAAGTTCTGGCACAAAACATGATATGAATAAAGGGAAATTTGTCAAGAATCATGGAGCAATAAAATGCTTCTTTTGAAAGAAGCCTGGTCACTTCAAGAAGGATTGTGAGGGATTCAAGAACTGGCTAAAACAAAAAGGTACTTTTCTGTTGAAAAATGGTTTTTTTTTAGAGTCTCATGCATGTGTCAATAAAAATTCATGGTGATTTGACACTTGTTCGCCCATTCATATTGTGAATTCTATAGAGGGATTATACAGACAAACAATCCCAAGAAGGACTGAAACAAGAATCTGCACAACAAATGGACAAAAGGTGACAGTTCAAGCTGTAGGAACTGTGAAATTATTGTTTAAAAATAACTATGTGTTAGTATTAAATAATGTTTATTGTATTCCCTCAATAAAAAGAATCCTAATATCTGGTTCTCAATTTGTAATGGATGATGCTTGTAGTTTTTTAAGTACTAATGATAAATTTATGTGTTTATTTAAAAATTCTATTTGTTTTGGTACTGCTGATATGATCGATGGCTATTGGCATGTTAATTGTGTCAATACAGTTAGCAAGAGTCATAAAATTTTACATATTTCAAAAACAATAGGTTTTAAGAGAAAAATATGTCAAACATTGATGAATGTCTAA
Organism: Potentilla sterilis; assembly: GCA_963682095.1. Lineage (NCBI taxonomy): Eukaryota > Viridiplantae > Streptophyta > Magnoliopsida > Rosales > Rosaceae > Potentilla > Potentilla sterilis. The sequence continues at coordinate 32,726,208 of OY821756.1, forward strand.
GCACACACACAATAATACACCCTACAATCGTTAGTAGTATAGAATAAGTAGGGATAGTTCTAAGTCGGGGATTAAGGGTACCTGAAACATGAGAATGTTAGACAAATATTCACAAATTTACACATATAAACTCGAATTATCATGGGGGAATTGGAATGAGGTTCGGCACCAAGGGCTGCCTCTATGACCTAAGACACGAAAGTTAAACCTAAACATATTATGTACAAGTGATCATCATCTCTCACACCAAGCAATTCACACAAAAGACACTTTAACATGTAGACTCGCATGCAAGAAACTAAGGAACAAGTATTTAGCATGTTTTTCAGTTTAAATTAGTTTCGATCACAATTAGAGCCTACGAGGTCATCCAATCGTTTGATTGCTAGAGTTCTTAAGATTAACTACGAGTATAATCCTAAGGTTATGCTAACTGGTTTTACACGTTTAACATTTAAGCATATGAATCACAAATCGAAGACATGTAAACAAGCAAGGTTTTCAATCATCTTATTTATCATGCAAGTTCTAAGGGTTTTACTCTAGGCGAGAACACAAATCAAGACAACTACGAGTATGGATTATTCATGTTCTCTAGTTTGATGAAACCTAACATATAGATTTACATGCTTCTAGCCAATACTAATGTTTCGGTTTTTAAGTTACATCCCTTAGATTAATAACCAATTTAAATCCTAAACATGCATCTAATACCACTGTCCTAATTATCTAACACAGGAAATCAACAAGTTAAAATTACAAACATAAACTTCAATAAAATCGGTTCATACAAAAGTTTAACAAAAACTAAGAATCGAAACAAGTTCTTACAAACCACACAAACATGAATAAATACATAAGACATAGAGGGAGTGGATCACACTTTTAGAACCTTGGAAGACTCTTCAAGACGTGGTGGACTGCTCAGCTGCTCGGAAGAAAACCAAGGTGAAGGAATCGGAATTTGGGTGGTGGTGGAATCGGGTTTATGGCTAAGTATTTGGTGTTTTGTGCTTGTGAGACTTGATAGAGCTTTTGGCTATTACTTGTGCTTCAGATGAGATGATTTTTCTGTAGGAAAACATGGCTTTATATAGAGGTAAATTCGGCAGAAACCCTAGGGAGAAATCCTAGTTGCAATCAGCAAAACAAAACCTTGTTCAATGAGGTTTTGATTCATTCATTTCTTGGTTCTTCTAGGACTTCTTTTTCTGAATTTTCTTCAGGGATTGGGCTGCATAACTTCATGGACTCGTCATATGGATTGGATGACTCCTCTTAATGGATAATGAACCATGAAAGATGCCACTATCGGCATAGATGCAAAATCGGCAACACAACAGCCTATCGCAGCCTTCTCCTAGCCGAGCTAGGAATGCTTTCTTCTTCGAATTTTCCACTTTGCTTTAGCTTGATGCCTTCCTCTATCCTCGATTAAACTTGGACAATCTTCAAATATGCAATCGAATGCCAAAATGTCCGTCAAAACCAGAGAACAGAGAAAACAGGCAGTGACCTTGCCGCCTTGTAACTGGCATAACTCTTTCCTCAGTGCTCCGATTGATGCGATTCCAAGTTCTGGAGAAACTAAACGCATAGGGCTTTCTATCCATATAAAACACGTCCTGTAGTTCCAAGTGATGCGTCGTACAGAAATATGGGAAGCAAGGACACAGTCCCAGGAAAATCTTGGTAGTCCCTGGATCGTTTTGCTCAAACTGCCAAGTTGCAGCCATCTTTTGGGCTACTGCCCATACTCCGCTTGATCTGACTTTTTGACACAACATACTTTAGCTTGCCAACTACCAAATTTCATCAAATTTGGAAAAGGATACGTTATTTAAACACAAGCCGCAATATCACAAAAAAGACATATTTTGCATTATTTCCTCATATTTCTATACTTGGTCATTTTTTTGATAATTAAGCACAATTTTCTGAAACTCATCTATATTATGACTCGATCTTAGGTAAATATGGGCTAAACGAAGCATAAATGAGGGCATAAATACATTAATATCGTAGCACTTTGTGCTCCTATCAACTACCCCACACTTATCTTTTGCTAGTCCCTTAGCAAAACTAAATTAAACTACGACTCTAAATAAACTATTGTCCCTAATGATTTGTCTCAGGCTTGTTTAAACACATAGCTTTCAGGTTGATGCATGAGAATGCTAAGCACGAAAATTCCAAGTTTCATGAACATGCAACATCGATATGAACATATAAGAACAACATATAAGCATGTAAACATGTAAAAGCTAATACAGTCCTCCTCACTAGGCACTTTGTGATTTTTTGTGGAAAAACCTCATATAACAACTATGTGCACCAATGAATCAAAACCATATGCTTACTCTTGAGATAATCTCCACAAATCAATTTTAACCATCTTAAGAATCCTGAAAAGATCTTTAAAAGGAATGTAATGGGGTTTGGCTTAAAAGGCATTCGAAATTTAGGATAAGGAGGCTCAAAACGTCACTATGGCCTTTAGCAAAGCTTGATTCTCCTTATGTCTTCTCACCAAGGATCGAATTTCTTCTTGTTAGACCCATATTTCATTCTTTTCTTCCCCAAAACATAGTGAATATGAACAAAGGTAAAAAATATAACAATGCTAGACCTTCAAATACATATAAAACTCCAAATTCACAAGACTAGACTTAATCCATACTTTTCTCTTTGTCAAGCCGTGCCTCATCTTTTCTTTTGATTTTGGTTTCGGATCTTCTTTTGATTTCTTTTGTCCGAAATTTTTTTCTTTTACTTTCTAAGGTACGATACATTTTCGTCTATGGACATGTCTCTACCCCACACTTATTTTCCTACATCACTCTATATCAAAAACTCCATCAAAATCAAGCTTTGCCGAGTCCATGAAACAAGGGAAAGGATATACTATTCTAAGCTCAAAGAAATTTTTTTTTCATGAGGGTGATGAAAGAAGAGGGCTAATCGTAAGCTCAGGGGGGGGGGGGGGGGTTAACTAAAGTGTCCCACGACGGGCTCAAATAGGGCTAATGTTTTATTTGGTTGTGGTGGTAAACTTAAGAGATCTTTTCAATCACTTTTAAAATCAAGGTATTTTATGATAAAAACGTTTTGAAAATCAACAAAAGCTCTAGCATTCTATAGTTCATTAAAAAGCTATGACACATAATCATTGAATATGTAAAGAATAATGAGGTTCACATATTAGCATGCTCAAAATTTTCAAAATTTACACTCATGAAGAAAGCAATTTGGCTCTAAAGCTAACATAGGTTGTTATGGAAATAAACTAGCTAAAATATGCATGCTTTATTAATCAACAAGTCCTACAAACTCCTACCAATACACATAATCCATGAAACTCACAATTTTAAAACTATGCACAACCATTATCTATGTATGCAAATAGGAGAAATAACATACAAACAATTTAAACACTCTATTTTTGTGTTACAATTTTCTGAATTTTCTTTTCTAAACTAAGCACACGAAAACATAAACGGAATACGTTATCCCACCCCACACTTAGAAAATTACATTGTCCTCAATGTAAGCATAAAACAATAGCAAAGAATTTCCTAAGCATGCAATAGTCTAACACAATCCAACATATCATCACAAACCAAAGAAAAAAGAGAAGGGTTAAAAAAAAAATGCAAACTCTCGGTGATGGCTCCTTCGTTTTTCAATGGTGATATGGGTTGCCTCCCATGCAGCGTTGAAGTGTTTATAGTCCTTTAGCCTAGACTTTTCACCATGTGTGTTTGATGTATTCATCGTTGTCCAAAAGTGTTGCTATCGGCAAAGAAGGGCAGCAACTCTCTCTCTCGGCAGAAAACTGCTTCTCGGCAGTGAGCAGTGTGCATAGCTGCCTCTCGGCAGTGTGTTGTGGCTCGGCAGGAAGCTCTCGGCAGTGGCTTCCCGAAGGTAAGGCAGCAGCAGGGGCTGCATCATGGTAGGATGTGCAATGTGTGCGCATGCGTCGCTGCAAGGCTGCTCGGCAATATGCAGCGAAACGGCAGTAGCTTTGCGGCAGCATCATCGCAGTAGGCAGGGTCTTGGCAAGGACTTCACGGCAGCAGCAGGGTATCGCAGTGTATCGGATGGCGTATCATCGGATACGGTCATCAGTAGCACAGGCGTATCGACATGCGTATCGGATACGGCTACTTAGTTGGATACGTATCGAAATTGGTCTTGGATACGACAGGATACGGCCTTGCAAGACACGTGGATACGTTGGCAGTTTGTGTGTCATGCTGCGCGGCACTTGGCAGAAGCAGGGCGTTGGGGCTGTAAGTTCGTCTCGGCAGCAACATTGCTTGGAAGCAGGGTTGCAAGTTCTTCCGGAACAGGCTGCACGGCTGCATCTGCAGCTTTGTTGTCATGGCGCGCATGCTGCGCATGTATCTCGCTATTCTCGGCAGCAGCATTGACAGCATACAAGGGCAGGGGCAGCAGTAGTCCTTTCGTCAAGTGGACGCATGGGCAAGGGTAGCAGCGGCGTGTAGGGGCAGCAGCAGGTTCCTCCCAGCAACAGCACAAGTAGAGGCAGTGGCAGGTTCGTCCCGGCAGATCCATGTTGCAGGCTGCCTGTTGGCAGCAGCGTAGATTGGCTGCTCTAGGCAAATCACCTTGGCGGGACCTCGGCAGAACAAGTTGCTCTTGGCAAGCCGGTAGCAGGGTCGTTCAGTAGGTTTCTTGGCAAGGACGTTCGGCAGGTGCTCGGCAGTGAGCAGGGCAGTAGCAGGGTAGGCCGCAGGCAGCTTGGCAGAAGCTTTGGCAGATGGTATACTTCCCCTTTAGGCTCAAATTTGGGTGTGTTCCACTATCCTAATGCAAAAGTGCCCTAAAGCAATGTTGTTGCAGACACATGGAGCTTTCCAGTGGTATAAAGTTTGCCTCAATCGGACTAGCAGAAATACTCTTTGTTTTGCCTTTTGTCGGACCTATTGATCTACTCAGTTTTCTGTTTCTCCAGATTGACCTTGCTGCACTCAAATTGAAACTGGGAACAGCTCGAGGCTCCAAATTCACTTCTGTAAACTCCTACTGAAACTAGACTCAAAGATCTTTCCAACGATATATGGCACAATTTCCCATATCATTTGAGCTGAAAATAACGGCCTTCCACAGTTGACAAACTGCACTGCCCGATTCCTGTTTGGGCAGTATTTTCGTTTTTCTTGCACCCTTCTTTTAAGTTCGACCTGCACAAACACAAGACACATCAAAACGAACAAAAAAAATATACAAAGATAGATGTAAGAACTTACAAATTTATACAAGCTATGAGTTCAATGATGAGTCGCCTAAGCGAGCATCAAGCAATAATAACCCTACAAAATATCGTTAGTAGTATGAGCAAGTATGGATCGTTCTAAGCCGGGGATTAAGGGTACCTGAAACATGAGAATGTTAAAACAAATATTCACAAACACATATACACACAATTGTCACTCTTATATACATATATACGAATTTATCATGGGGGATGAAGATGAGGTTTGGCAGCCATAGGGCTGCCCCTAACAACTAAGTACGAAAATAAAATGCAGGAAATTAAATTCTAAACTACTATATACAAGTTTGGTCGACATTCTTCCACAAAGCACTAGCACGAAAATAATCAAAACACATAACCACATAATAAACAAGACCCTCGGCAAACAAAGAAAAAGTGATCTAGACTCGACTTAGTTCCGATTTCTAATTAGAGCCGCAGCGGCCATCTAATCGTTACTAGACTTCTCATGTACTTAGAATTAACTCAGCGTATAGTCTTAATCTTGTTACTAACCAGTTTACATGACACGTAGTGTCATGTTCACTAGCTAGCAAATAAACACAAAGTCTTTTTAATTGGAAACAAGTTAACATGCAAGGCGTCACACTTCATATTAGACAAGCAAGTTCTTTTAAACTACTCCACCCCCTGTGAAAATAATACAAATAAAGCAACGCAGCGTATACTAAATTCATATTAATTTTCGGTTAAATGAGATCAATGCCCCATATATTGCAATTGCATAGAACACCAACCTTTAAGGCACAGGAATTTAAAGAACTAACCAAGTACAATTCTAAACCCAAATTAACATGCTTGCCGGTTATCCTATTTACTCTTTAACATGCAATCCGAATTCTTACATCCAAAAACAAAATAAAGATAAAGAAAACGAATTGATCATGTAAATTATAAAACCAACCTTCAATCCAACCAATACATAGACATAATGTTTGAAACCAAGAATACATGTTATCTTCATAGACAAAGTTTAACATAACTACAAAGAGAGAGTTACAAAACCGAAAGTAGGGAGTAGATCACACTTTTAGAACACCTTTGGAGCTTCACGTCGTGTTGATCTTGATGGACGATTATGGTGGTTCGGCAGGAATTTTTCTGGATGGTGGTGGATGATGTGTTTCGGCTAGGTTTTCTTTGTAGGATTCTTGGGGAAATTTCGGTAGAGTTTTGGCTAGATTTTTGCTTTGGAATGTAACCACTTTTCTGTGGAAAATTGACCTCTATATATATGAGAGAGGGGCCGGCAAAACCCTAGGAGGAATCCTAGTTGCAATCGGCAAACAAAACCTTGTAGAATAAGGTTTTCATTCATTCCTTTCTTGGCTCTTCTAGGATTTCTTTTTCTGAATTTTTCTTCATGGTTTGGGCTTTAGACCGGCTGCAAATATTCTTGGACTTCTCTTGTGGATCAGCAGCCATTTACTTGGTGGATTAATAGCCCAACATCCGATTGCAGCCTCCTAGTCTTCCCAGAAACAAGCTTTCCTCCTACCGCTAGGTTTCCTTCTCCTTCTAGGCAAGCTTGACTTTTTTGACTTTTCTTAGCTTCTTGACACGTCTGCAAGTCCTCCTTGTACTCTTAGGAATTGTTGCAGATGCTTGCAGCCTCAGATAAACACACAAAATAACTTGGAAATCCCCCGAAAGTGCTCTCGGCAGTAGGCTGCAGGCAGGTATGCATGCGCACGCGCAGGCTGGCGCGCGGTACTTCTCGGCAGGGGCTTGGCTTTTGCGCAGCGTGTGTGCGCATCTCCTTGGCGAGCGAGCAAGGGTGGCGAGCAAGGACTTGGCGAGCGAGCTGCTGGCGAGTTGGCGCCGGCGAGTGACAACGGTAAACAAGGCATCGAACAGGCGCACAGATAGCATATGCCAGTATCAGATACGAGGTGCCCGTATCTGATACGGCATAAAATAGGCTTGAGCCTCACCGGATACGTCTTAGATATGTCAGTGGATACGTCTGGTTTAAACTTGGGATACGGCCCGGATTCAAGATGCCCATGTGGGACACGTCTGGACAGCACTTGGTGTTATGCTGCGCGTGCTGTGCTGCGGCAGAGGTGATGCACTCGGCATTCGGCAATTGCAGCATCTTGTTCGGCACTTCCTTGATTCTGTTTGGAAACTTCCTTTTCTTTCTTGCTTGAACTGCTGAATTGCAGCCATCTTTTAGGTGATTTCCCGAACTCCGAATGATCTGAAATTTTGAAACAAAATCCTTTAGCAAGCCAATTATAAGCATACGAAATTTGATCAAATTTGGAAAAGGATAGGTCAGTTTTCCACTCGTCTCAGAATCACGAAAAAGACAACTTTTGCATTATTTTCCAAATTTCTATACTTTTGGATTATTAACCAACTTTTGCCAAAACTCTACCAAAATGACACTAAACTAAATTATGACTCAATTTTAGATAAATAAGGGTTAAACAAAGCATAAACAAGGACATAAACATATTAATATCGCCGCACATTGTGCTCCTATCATTCAACAAAATTTCAAGGCATTACACGAATTTTTCAGGAATTTTTCAAGCTATACAAACAACATCTAAGATTCAAGTGTTTTTCAAAAATTCAAATGAAATCTATAGAAAACACACGAAAATTTATGAAACAAATAACATTCAAATATAACAAGTTTTTATAATCCTCGGCAACGGCGCCAAAAATTGATGAATGCCTAAGCACACACACAATAATACACCCAACAATCGTTAGTAGTATAGAATAAGTAGGGATCGTTCTAAGCCGGGGATTAAGGGTACCTGAAACATGAGAATGTTAGACAAATATTCACAAATTTACACATATAAACTCGAATTATCATGGGGGAATTGGAATGAGGTTCGGCAGCAAGGGCTGCCTCTATGACCTAAGACACGAAAGTTAAACCTAAACCTACTATGTACAAGTGATCATCATCTCTCACACCAAGCAATTCAAACAAAAGACTCTTTAACATGTAGACTCGCATGCAAGAAACTAAGGAACAAGTATTTAGCATGTTTTTCAGTTTAAATTAGTTTCGATCACAATTATAGCCTACGAGGTCATCCAATTGTTTGATTGCAAGAGTTCTTAAGATTAACTACGAGTATAATCCTAAGGTTATGCTAACCGGTTTTACACGTTTAACATTTAAGCATATGAATCACAAATCGAAGACATGTAAACAAGCAAGGTTTTCAACCATCTTATTTATCATGCAAGTTCTAAGGGTTTTACTCTAGGCGAGAACCCAAATCAAGACAACTACGAGTATGAATTATTCATGTTCTCTAGTTTGATGAAACCTAACATCTAGATTTACATGCTTCTAGCCAATACTAATGTTTCGGTTTTTAAGTCACATCCCTTAGATTAATATCCAATTTAAATCCTAAACATGCATCTAATACCATTGTCCTAATTATCTAACACACGAAATCAACAACTTAAAATTGTAAAACTACTTTACATAAACTTCAATAAAATCGGTTCATACAAAAGTTTAACAAAAACCAAGAATCGAAACAAGTTCTTACAAACCACACAAACATGAATAAATACATAAGCCATAGAAGGAGTGGATCAAACTTTTAGAACTTTCGAAGACTCTTCCTAGCTCGGCTGCTCGGCAGAAAAGCAAGGTGAAGGAATCAGAATTTGGGTGGTGGTGGAATCGGGTTTATGGCTAAGTATTTGGTGTTTAGTGCTTGTGAGACTTGGTAGAGTTTTTGGCTATTACTTGTGCTTCAGATGAGATGATTTTTCTGTAGGAAAACATGGCTTTATATAGAGGCAAATTTGGCAGAAACCCTAGGGAGAAATCCTAGTTGCAATCGGCAAAACAAAACCTTGTTGAATAAGGTTTTGATTCATTCATTTCTGGGTTCTTCTAGGACTTCTTTTTCTGAATTTTCTTCAGGGATTGGGCTGTATAACTTCATGGACTCGTCATATAGATTAGATGACTCCTCTTAATGGATAATGAACCATGAAAGATGCCCCAATCGGCATAGATGCAAAACCGGCAACACAGCAGCCTATCACAGCCTTCTCCTAGCCGAGCTAGGAATGCTTTCTTCTTCGAATTTTCCACTTTGATTTAGCTTGATGCCTTCCTCTATCCTCAATTAAGCTTGGACAATCTTCAAATATGCAATCAAATGCCAAAATGTCCGTCAAAAACAGAGGAGAGAAAACAGGCAGGATGTTGGCTTTCTTGTCAGGTAGTGACCTTGCCGCCTTGTAACTGGCATAACTCTTTCCTCATTCCTCGGATTGATGCGATTCCAAGTCTTGGAGAAACTAGACTTATAGGACTTTCTATCCATATAAGGCAAGTCCTCTGGTTCCAAGTCATACATCGTACAGAAATTCTGGAAGTCAGGACACAGTCCCAGGAAAATCCTGGTAGTCCCTGGATCGTTTTGCTCAAACTGCCATGTTGCAGCCATATTTTGGGCGACTTCCCGAGCTCCGATTGATCTGAATTTTTGATACAACATACTTTAGCTTGCCAACTATAAGCCTGCCAAATGTCATCGAATTTGGAAAAGGATAAGTCAATTTAACACAAGCCTCAATATCACAAAAAAGACATATTTTTCATTATTTCCTCAGATTTCTATACTTAGTCATTTTCCTTATAATTAAGCACAATTTTCCGAAACTCTACCAAATATACACTAATCTGTATTATGACTCGATCTTACGTAAATAAAGGCTAAACGAAGCATAAACGAAGGCATAAACACATTAATATCGTAGCACTTTGTGCTCCTATCAAACATATCCTCTTGTCTGTGGCATAAGAGATTAGGACATATTTCAAAATCGAGACTGCATGAAATGGTCAAACAAGAGGTTTAACATGCATTGGATTTTATTGATTTTGAAACATGCATCGATTGTTGGAAGGGAAAAATGAGAAATATGAGAAAATTTTATTCAAGAAGGGCTACTGAATAATTACAATTGATTCATACAAATGTTTGTGGTCCATTCCCTTTTCAAACAATATGTGGAAATAGCTATTTTGTGACATTCACATATGATTTTTCAAGGTTTTGTTTTATTTATTTACGTTCTGAAAAATCAATTGTATTAGATGCCTTCAAGGTATTTAAAACTGAGGTTGAAAGACAAACTAAAAAGTTAATTAAAGTGGTCAGATCAGATCGTGGTGGTGAGTACTATGAAAAATATTCAGAGAAGGAGCAACATAAGAGTCTATTTGCCAGATATTTAAAATAATGTGGCATTGTTGCTCAATATACAACTCCGTATACACCACAACAAAATGGTGTTTGTGAGAGAAAAAACAGAACTCTCATGAACATGGTTAGGGCCGGAGTATGTTTTTAAGGTATGGCTTACAAAAATTCTTGTGGGAAGAGGCTTTAAAAACAGCCAATTCAATTTGCAATAGAACTCCTAGCAAGTCCATTAATAATACCCTTTTAACAATTGGAGTGGCTATCAGCCGAGTATAAAGCATCTACATGTATGGGGATGCAAGGCAGAAATAAGAGTGTACAACAAAGAAAATGAGAAACTAGAATTAAGGTCCATATTATCTTATTTTAAGGCTGTAAGTTTTATTACCATGGGAGACTATCACACCTCGATTTTTGATAAAAAAAAAATATATATATATTTTGTTTTGAGGTGCAACTCATATTTCAATTATGAATGAAAATTCCATAATCGAAATATGAAAGAAATTGGAATAGAACATTTATGAATAGAACACTAAACTGAAATTACCCTTTTATTACATAAAATTTCATAATAAACATTACCAAAGTGGAATACTCAAAGTCCAAGTCATATCTATAAAAGTAAATTAGCACACATTACTATATCTAAACATTACTAATTCTTGACAGCATTTTAACTTCAAGCAACATGTTCTACACCTGTAAAATTGACAGGACCCGAACCAGATTTCACCCTGAAACCTGGATAAGGCCATGCGGAGACCACCTTAAGACTAACTCTATCGATAAATCGATAAGCCAATCTTAAGATGGACAACCTTGAAAACTGTAACAAATAAAAACACTTCTAATTCAAGTTTCAACCTCAACGCCTGGAGCCACTGCTCCCCAAATCACAACAGCCGCCACAAATAAACACAAAACAACTCATTGGCTCACTGGTAATCAGAGCAATCTAATACAATGAATTGAAAATACAAAATAGAAATATAAAAGGATCAATAGATCCTACCAAGCGGAAGCAAAGACAAAGATGACTATGCCTCAACCCCAAGTACTCTTGAACTCAAATAAACTAGTTTGCAGATTGGGCAATTTAAAACGAATGGCCAGGAGAGAGTAAATTAAAAACGTTAGAGTGAGTGGATAAAAATAAAATAATTTAATATAATACTTTAAATAAAAGTATCATATTACTTTCCCAATGTTTTATAAATAAAAACCATAATGCAAGCATTTTAATAAAACGACCCACGTTTAAAAAAACGTATTTAAAAATCAGCCTCACTGATATGTCAAATAACAAATAATATTTTGTTTATATATTCAAAACAAAATATTTTTGAAAAAAATCAAATCATAATATTTGACGACGAATCTCATTGGTCATATAAAAACCCAGCCCCGCTGGTTGTGAATTTATTAAATAATAAAAAGTCTTATAAGAGAAAATATTCCCGAAACTAAATAATAAGATATCATGACTAATCCGATTGGTCATATAATAGAACAGGGGAACGTCACCACCATTTAATATTAAGCCTCCTAGGCTAAGGGTCGAGCCTCCAAGACTTTGTAGTGTCCCACACTAAACTTGTACGCGTCGACCACCGAGGTGAATATGACCTATGTGGTCAAGTCGTCACTTCGCATGGGCTCAGGTGATTAAGCTAGCTAGCATCAATATATATATATATATATATATATATGGATCCTGATATGGTGAAAATCTAAAAATAAAATTGAAAGTACGCTTCCCCTTATATAACATAAATCAGTACGGTCTCCGACCGCACATATGAGGCTTAAAACTATCATAGATAGAATAATAGCCTCAAAAGATATACATAAATATCCGACATATCCAATATGCCGTAAAATAATATCGAAAAATTTATATATATAACATCGACATGTCTTACATGTCGTAAAATTACAAATAACGAAAACATAAAATCCCCGGAAATCTCATTTCCGGTCTTTACATTCAAATACTTATAAAACTTATTCAGAAAGATCAAATATGAATGATTAAAACATATTATTTCCGAAAATCTCATTTCCGGATAAAATTACATACTACTTAAAATAGTAGTAAATATATAACTCAAATCCATAATTTACTTTAAATATCAATATCATAAAATTATACGAGTTATCATACTTCTGAAATCATATATTTAAAATAAACTGCATTTTATTAAAATAGCTATGCATGCATTTATTTAAAATAAAATCCACTCACAGTACGGCCGACCGCGCCGCTATTCCGAGCTCTCGTCACATCGAGGAACCTCTCGACCAGTAACAGAGACGTATTTAAAAGATATTTCAAAACCCGGAATTTGATTATAAAAGTTAAATCTACGGACGTCCTCACTCGCCTGAAACATCTCAAATTTCTTTCTTGTTATCGGTATAGGAATTACTCCTCAAATACTGAAACAATTTATGTCCAAAATTACTTAGGACACCCATCCCGAGTCCGATAAATTCTTTTACTGGTTATTTTATCGTAAAACCCTTTTACCAGCTTTTACCCTTTTTACGGAAAGTCCACAGTAAAAATCATAGGGTTAAACAGTAATAGTCAAAGTCAATAGTAAATGGTCAAAGTCTAAATTACTATTTACCATTTACATTTACTGTTTACATTTTACTTTTACTATTTACCATTTACAGAGATGGGTGGAGGGCGGTATAGATCGAGCCGGTCGGGGGAGAAAAGAGAGAAAGAAGAAGAAGAAAAGAAAAAGAGGAAAGAAAAGAGAAAACAAATGGGGGATTTCCTTTTCGGAAAATTTTCCTCCCGGCTATTTATACTCGTCCTAAAAACGGAAAGTTTCGGGTTTTTACGTCGTAACTTTTTCATACGAACTTCCAATTAAACGTGCTACGCGTCGACGAACTCATTTTAATGTCCACTATCTCGTCGAGAAATAAAATTCTCGATTTGGGTTAACTCATAAAAAGTCAACCTTTAGAACTTTCGAATCGTAAAAAAAAATTCTCGGAACGTAAAAATAAAAGATAAACTGTCAAAAGTTAATTCGAGGTTCAAGTCGTATAAAAAATGGTTAAAGGGTGAACATAACAACCCAGTGTGAGGCAAAACCCCTTCAAACGAAACGGAATAAATTCAACATTAATAGATATATAAATGCAACTTTTATCTACTACATATAGTTCACCTAACCGAATATACTAAACCTACATGTCCCATACCATGTATTTTACCACAAGGGTGACTTGGAATACCCGTTTACATGAACTCCCTCCCATTTGCACTCATAATCTATTTTGATAGTCATCTTGTCCATTTCTTTTTCGCTAGCCCCGAATTACCCTTTCACATCCTATACTAATTGCACAATCAATGGGCATACATGGGTGCATGGTATCTGTTGAGGTTTTGGACTCAACTACACAAAAGTTTAATCTTAACTTCTCTACCCAATTAAAGTGCTTTTTGCATAGCATTAGCATATCCCTAATGCCTTATATGATAATAACATATGTTTACATTTAAACAAATCATGTATATGTTAATCACAGCAAGATAACAACCATTCAATACACGCAAACAATTTATAAAACAACATATAAATCAAGCATAGAGGTTCCCCATATTTTCCCTACCTTTGCCGAATTTCACATCAAGTCTTAAGCTCCGAATAAACGATACAACCATTAGATAAAACAATCATGTACTAACTCTATTTGTAGCAATAATAATACTAAGCTATGATGCAATAACATAAGATAAATTAGTTAACCAAAACAGTAACACGTACTTAACACAAAAACATAATCTAGAAATCTGAACCAATCATATTCACCTTAAAAACTGTACCAATCTGTTAGGATTTTGACTTCAAGTTCGTCTAGAGATTTGTAGAAGACACAAATAATAAACTTTCAGACTTGGAATCACTTGAAAACGAATTTTCAAAAATAAGTTATGAATTTTTAAAGTTCAACTTCAGTTCCAAGTTTTTCTAACAAGTTCCTGTGTAGAAAAGTTTTTGGCTAAAAACGAAATAGTTTTGCAGCTGGTGTCTTCATAAATATTTGTAAAAGACATCCTAAACATCACTTGAGAACTAGAATCATAGAAAAAGAAATTATCTACATTTACTTATGATTTTTCAAACTTACTATTCTGCATCAGGAAAAATAACAATTTATGTTGAGCTAAATTCATTTGGCAAAGGTTCAGCTTCTAAATTTAAAACTAAAGACAATATAGCTGGGCATAACAAAAAACTTTGTGTAAATAACAGTAGAACAAAACATAGTAAATCCAATCAAACATGCTTAGATAAAGAAACATGAAAGAAAAAGAATAGCAGAATTCTAGAAATAGTTAATCTAACCAACAGTAAAACTTGAATACAACTGAACTAACAAAAAATTTCATAATAAAACCAACGTGAATTCAAATAGCAACACTTCTAATCAAATAAACAATAAAACCAAATTTCAAAGTGATCTTAAATTCAGAAACTAAGAGCATGCTCAAATAAAAACCACAAAATCACAGAGCAAACAATTAATCAAAACAGTAAAAGATACAAACTTGAGTACATCTATCTATGCTCCTACAATATTCAGTTCTCAAACTCAGTTCTCATACTCAGTTCTCTCTTTAAGTAGTAATAGACTTCTTCAAACCGGCCGATCTCAAAATACAGAATACACTGCCTATTTATAGTGTTTGGGAAGGGGATAAAACTTGGTGATGAAGCAAAGATTGAAGGAAGTATAATTGAATTGTGCAATCGAAATCTTACCCAAATAGGTGCTAGACCTTCCATCTTTAGGTTTCTAGGTTTCTACCTCCTGCTTCTATCATTGGAGAGTTATCAGGTGAGAAACTTGTTCTCCATCCTTTTGACACCTCCAGCTTAATCATGACGGTTCCTCTTATTTTGGCTTTTGTAAGTGGAAGCTGACTTTTCAAAGGCGGTAGGAAGATATTTCAGATTGAGGAATTGCAGAAAAAGAAGAAGAAGAAGAAGAAGAAGAAGAAGAAGAAGAAGAAGAAGAGGAAGAAGAAGAAGAAGAAGAAGGCGGTGAAAGAGATGTTGGTTTGAGTTCAATGTCGTTTCTTGATGAGTCGCCTAAGCGACACGTAAATAATAACTCTACAAAACAATCGTTAGAAGTATAGAATAAGTATGGATAGTTCTAGCCAGAGATTAAGGGTACCTGAAATATAATAATGTTAGACAAATAACGGACACATATATACACAAACAATGTCACACTTATTTACATACACACGGTTTCAAACATAAAAGCAGAGGGGGGATATAGTTTTGAACTCTAAAACCTACGGCATAAACTAAAGATAAGAAAATATATAAAACCTAAGTTACTATATACATGTGGGCAACATCTTTCACACAAAGCACTCATCAAAAACAATCAAAACATATAACAAAGAGCAAGTAAAGGGCACGGCAACAAGCACAAATTATTCTAGACTCGACTTAGTTCCAACCTAATTAGCTCCCTAGCGGTTTACTAATCGATTTTAGACTTCACAAGTACTTACGACTTATCGTAGCGCATCATCCTAATCTTTATGCTAATTGATTTTAAAGTTACGTAGTGTAGACTCTAAAACAAACTAACACTTAAGCACATAAGTCTTTTTATAGTTGGAAACATATTATCAAGCAAGGCGTCACTCTTCTCACATCGACATGCAAATTCTTTTAAACTACTCCAACCCTTATGAAACAACACAAATCAACGTAGCGCTAGACTCCACTTATATTAATTTCGGTTAAATGAGATTGATAGCCTAAACCCCATGACCCAATTAGACTACCAATCTTTAAGGCACGCGAATTTAAAGAATTAACCAAGTACGAATTTAAAACAAAGTGAACATGCTTGCCGATTACCTAGACCTACAATTCATTATATATTTTCTTTACATGTTTTATCTTTTGAAAACCAAACAAGTTCGACACTTAGAGAAAACCAAGAAATCAAAATCATACAGTAAATTAAACATGCAAAACCAAACAAACAAATTGTTTTTACATAGACATAAAAACAAATACTAAAAGAACATACAAATTACATAGACATAGTTTAGTAAAATAATAAAATTACAAGCCGTGGAGATGATGGAGGATTAGGCAAAGGTAGGGTGATTTGGAAGTGGTGGTGATGTGATTTTGGCTTGCTATTCTATATAGGACTTAGGGTAGAGTATTTGGTAAAGCTTTAGACTTGTGTTTTGGCTTAAGATGTGATGATTTTTCTGTATAAAAGTCGTGCCTTTATATAGGGGAAAGGCTAGGGGATTGCCAGCAGGAACAAGGAATACAAAACCTAAACCGAGTTGGTCTTGGTTTCTTGCCGGCCAAGTCGTGAAGCTTCTAGAATTTCTTGCCGATTTCTTCATGGATCAGAGACTTCTTGCACTCCTTAATGGATCAGGAACATTGCTTGATGGATCAAAGTCCATAGGCTCGGCTACAAGTTCACCTAGTTGGACTAGGAAAGCTTTCTTCTTGAACCGGCAACATTCTTTCCTCTTTCTGTCCGGGCTAGGAAACTTCTTTCTATATTTTGTACTTTCTTTTGGCTTGGCTGACTCTCCTATTCTTCATTAAACTCAGCAACTCTCATTTGATGCATTTGGATTGACCTTTGCTGCATCAACACATAAATTCCTAAAAATGGGCAGTAGGTTCCTTTATTTCGGCAGACTGAACCTTCCTGCGTTGTGACTGGCATAACATTCTCCTTAGAGAAGCTTTTGATGCAAATCCAAATTCTTAAAAATTAGACTCATAGAGCTTTCCGTGTATGGCTTGTCTTCTAGTTCTTTTTGAATCGTCCTAGAGAAATTCTAGAATTTGGATGATGTGCCCAGGAAATTACTGGAACTTGCTAGATTTGCATTCGGTATTGCCTTGCAATTCCTGGCAGCTTCCTTTGCTCCAATTGTTATAACTCCTTCCATTATTTAATCCTCAGCATGTCTATAAGAGAATGAAGAAAGATCCATCAAAAGCATTATGGAAACTTTACAGAATCAATGAAATATTTAGAGACTTCAAAATCGGCTTTTGACAAATTTCTGCCCTTTTTCCTATATTTAGCACATTTTTTACTAAAATTCTACCAAATACTCACGACTCTATCTAATGACTCGATTCTACAACAATAAGACTTAAAAAAAGTATAAACGAGGGTAAAACACATTAGTAATGTTGCATTTATGCTCATATCATTTCTCAGGCTTCTGTCATTTTTTTTTCTTCTTTCTTAAGCTGTTTTAAACTTGGGCTTGGGTAATAGATCATTGACTTGGTCAAACACTCTCTAACTTAAATCAAATACCAAACATATCAAAATAAAATAAGAAAAGAAAACAAACTAAAAAAATATATATTTATTTTAGCATAAAACTAAGTGTGTATATATATACACATGCACATATATAAAACTCATACTAAAAGTATTCAAAACAAAACAAAACAAATTTCAATTTAAGTAAAAATTTTGAGTCGTCACAGAAACACTACATTATTTTTTAGACTAAACAGAGCCACCTTCCTTAACAAATTCTTTGATCATACGGATGAACTGATGATGGACAATGTTGAACAGCTGAAATATTTTAATATGGATGAGTAGTTTGTGCAATACGAAAATGTGCAAATCAATCAAAGTTTTATGGATGAAGAAGGATTTCTAGATGTAGTTATGGGAAATCAAATTATACAACCAGACTTGGGGAAACCAATTGTGGAAAATATGCAAGATATTGAGAATGTAGTCATACCCCAAAAAGTTGAAAATGAAGCAGCTCAACAAGAAATTGTAGCAGCAAATGAAGTTCCAGTTTTAAGGAGGTCAGAAAGGGTCAGCAAACTAGCAATATCAACTGAGGAGTATCATCTTTATGCAATAGAATTTGATTTGGGGGAAGAAACTCATTGAACTACCTTAAAGAAGCTATGAGATTTGGGTATAGTCATAAATGGAAGCTTGCCATGGAAGATGAACTTTTAAGCATATCACATAATGGAGTTTGGATTTTGATGGATAGAACTGAAGAGATGAAGTCTATTGGATGCAAATGGCCTTACAAAATTAAAAGAGATGTAGAAGGCAAGATTGAAAGATACAAAGCAAGACTTGTAGCAAATATAATCAAAAGCAAGGAGTAGATTACAATGAGACTTTCTCTCTTGTCTCAACAAAAGATGTTTTCAGAGTCATGATGGAATTAGTGGCACATTTCAACCTTGAGTTGCACAAATTGGATGTCAAAACAGCATTCATAAATGGAGATTTATTGGAAGATATTTACATGTTGCAGCCATATGGTTTTATAGAAGATGAGAAGAAGGTATGTAAGTTACAAAAGTCAATCTATGGCTTGAAGGAAGCATTTACACAATGGTATTTGAAATTTGATACTGTGATTACAAGTTTTGGGTTTGAAGAAAATAAATTAGATGAGTGTCAAAATCAGTGGGAGTCATTTATATTTTTAGTATTATTTGTGGATAGCATCTTGTTAGCAAGCAGTGATGTGGGTCTGTCGAAAACCACTAAGAATTTTCTGATGGAAAACTTTAACATGAAGGATATGGGGCAAGCACACTATGTGTTTGGCATAGAGATCAGTAGAGACAGAAAAAGAAACATGTTGGGATTGTCACAGAAGAATTATATTGATAAAGTCATGAAGTGATTTGGAATGGAAAAAATGTAGATCCGGCAAAGCACCTATTTCTAAAGGTGATAAATTTCATAAAGGACAGTGTCCTAAGAATAATTTGGAGAGGAGTATGGAGAATGTACCTTATGTAGCCTTGGTAGGCCGTCTCATGTATGCACAAGTGTGCACAAGACCAGATATAAGCTTTGTAGTTAACATGCTCTCAAGATATCAATCATATGCTGGTGAAAACCATTGGGTTGCAGGAAATAAAGTACTGAGGCATTTGAGGAGCACTAGAGATCCTATGCTTGTGTATAAAAGGATAAAAGATGAGGAATTAAAAGTGGAGTTTTATGCATATGCATCATACAAACAATATATGGATGATTATAATCTAATTATGGATATATTTTTAGGCTACCAGGAGGAGCAATTTCATGGAAAACTAATAAGCAAGGGTTGATAGCTACGTCAACTTTCCAATCATATTATATTGCTATTTTCGAAGCCACTGCACATGCTATATGGCTGAAAAATTTCATTTCAAGAATGAAGGTGGTTGATTCAATTGAGAGGCCTTTGGTGATCCATTGTGACAATGTAGCAGTTGTATTTTTTCTCAAAGAATAACAAAAGACCATCAGCCTCAAGAACTATAGATGTGAAGTACTTCTCAGTTAGAAAAAGTGTCAGAAACAATGAGAATGAAGTAGTTAAGATTGGTACTAAGGAGTAGTTAGCAGATCTAATAACAAAAGCATTGGCAATTGAAGTATTTACAGATGATGTGAAAAATATGGGAGTTTTGAGTAAATTGATGTTTAGTATTGCAGAACTGATGTAAGACAACTTATAGTACAACACACACACACACACACACATATATATATATATATATATATAATTTTGCTATGTTGATCATTACAGTATTCATCATGAAATATATCTAATATCAGAAGGTTATTTTTAGTCTTTTATTTATAGTGGCTGTATAAATTACTATGTGTATACATTCGGGTTCTTTATTTTCATATCATAAAATTTGCAGTACCATTTTAAGCCATCAGGATCAATTTGTTTGAATCGATTACTTTCAGTCAAACAAGATTTTACTAGTGATAGGAGCATAAAATGCGACGTTCTTAATATGATATACTCTCGTTTATACTTTGTTTTATCCCTTAATATTGTAGAATAGAGTCATAATGTAGAGTAATGAGGTTTTAGTAGAGTTTAAATGAAAATATGCTTAAAAGTTGGAAATTTACAGAAAATTGACAAAGTGCTGAAAATCGAAGTATTTAAATGTTTCGTTGATTCTGTAAAGCTTCCATGATGCTTTTGATGCATTTTCCTTCTCTTATGAGCAATAGACATATCAAGGATTGAGCAACGGAAGGAGTTATAGCAATTGGAGCAAAAAAAGCTGCCGAAAAATGTTATGAAAATTCGGATCTAGCAAGTTTCATGAATTTCTTGGGCACATCACTCAATTTCCAGAAATTCTCCAGGACGAAGCATAAGGAACTTGAAGGTGTGCCATATATTCACGGAAAGTTCTATGAGTCTTGTTTCTACAAAACTTAGAATCATATCCAAACCTTGCCTGAGGAGAAAGTTATGCCAGTCGGAAGACAACAAGGTCACTACCCTGCCGAGAAGAGGAACCTACTGCCCATTTTCTGACTTTTCTAGATTTGAGCGTCTATCGGGCAACCAAATGCATCGAGTGAGAGTTTCCAAGCTTAATGAAGGTTAGGAGATCCAGCCATGCCAAAAAGAAGTGAAAAAGATGAAGAAACGTTATCTCCTAGCTCGGATAGGAAAACTTGCCGGTTTGAAGCAGTTTTCTGCCGGTTGCACAAGGGAGGCTGCAGCTGCCGATCCATCTATCAAAGAGAGATGTTGAATCTACATGAAGAGTCCATGAAGCATTGAAGCACAATCCACAAAGAAAATCAGCTGAAGAAGTCTCCTAGAAGAACCAAGAAAGGAAGGAACCAAAACCTTGTTGCACAAGGATTGCTTTTGCCGAGTTGCACTAGGTTTTGTCCCTAGGGTTTTCTACCGATTCTTCTCCTATATAAAGTCTTGTTTTCCTACAGAAAAATTATCTCATCTCAAGCACAAGTATTAGCCAAAAGCTCTACCAAGTCTCACAAGCCCCAAACACCAAATACTTAGCCACCCGATTCCACCACCATCCAAATTTCGTACCACCATACCTACTGCCGTGCGTCTTCCACCACATCGATTAAAGCTTCTCAAGGTTCTAAAAGTGTGATCCTCTATGGCTCTTGTATTTTTTTTATGTTTGGCTGTATTGTATAAACTCGATTCGATTCTTGGTTTTTATTGAAATTTTGTGTAAACCGATTGTATGATTGAAGTTTATTTCAAAGTTTTGTGATTTTAACTTGTATGATTTGTATGTTAGATAATTAGGGCAGTGGTACTAGAAGCATGTTTAAGACTTAAAATTGGTTACTAATCTAAGGTGAGGGATGAAAATCGATACTTGGTGTTGTCTTTGAACATGATCTAGGTATTAGGTTTAATCGGCTAGACTAATAATGAACTTTGCTAGACGTGACTGTTGCTTTGATTTGTGTTGCTTACTTAGGGCTATTAATCTTAGAACTTACATGATAAATAAGATGATTGACAACCTTACTTGTTTACATATTTTCAATTTAACACTCTTGTGTTTTAATGTCAAGTCTTGACCGGATTAGCATAAATCTTTAGGGCTAGAACAGAAGTTTGTTCTAAAAAACTTAAGAAGTCTAGTAACTAGGTACAGAGCGGAAGCTCTATTTATGATCAAAACTAATTTGAGTCTAAAACATGCTAAATACTTGTTCCTTACTTTTTTGCATACGAATTTACATGTTAAAGAGTCTTATGTGTTAAATGCTTTGTGTGAAAGATGATGATCACTTGTACATAGTAAATTAGGTTTAAATTTCATGTCTATTAGTCTAGCATGCGTCATCAAAGAATTCTCAAAATTTAAACTTAATAATAAACTAAAAAATATCAAATATATTAATAAAAATATTCTGAAAATTTCATGTCTCCAATTACAGAACTGACAAATCCAAACAAGTAAATTACAAAATAATTTACATGTTTTTACACACAAGGCTGAAACATAATTTAAAAATAGAGTCATGGTAACACTTTGATGCATCTTCTGTAGTGGATTGACACAAGGTATGAACTCGTCTCTACGATGGTGGTGGAGCGTCCTTGACGTAGCGCCTAAGAACCTTGAAGATTGGTAGATGGATGGTTGTTGCAGCCTTGTAGGTGATGGAGATTTGAGGAGTGAATTAGGCAGAGTTTTGGAATAGTTTATGGTTAGGAAGTGATGCCCAATTCTGTTGTGGGAATTTCCTATTTATAGAGGAGCAAATGTTGGCTTTTGTCAATCATGCCCTTCACTATTTGGACGGATGAGATTACCTAGCTTCAGTTTTCTCATAATGGTGTCACTTATAGTTTTCATTTCTCATAATGGGCTGCTCTTTTAAAATTTCATTACTGAAATGTCTCACTTATGAGCCTCCTTCAATTCCCTTTATGTCTCTCTTTTATTTCATGTCTTCATTGCTTTTTCATAAGTCATAATGAAGTCCTCATTTCCCTATAAACAAGAAGGAGAAAATTAGAATTATTTTAGAGAAAATAAAGAGAATTCAACAATTTAATTTCTAATTAATACTCTCTCAAATTCTCTCTTAAGGCCCACATCGATTCATGGGTCTAGGCCCAAATCCATCTCAATAAACCTGATCCAATTAAAATTCTTCATGAATTTTACATTTTCTTCCTATTTAACACAAAACACTCTACGAGACTCTCAAAATGACTCAATGACTCAAAAACACAAAACAAAGAGAATAACAAGGCTAAAATGAGATATATACTCATTAACATCGTCACATTTTGCGCTGTTATCAACATCACCAATTAGTTTCGTGAACTCAGATCATCATGTCATATAAATGTGTAATGCGATACATTGCATACACATATAGGTTTTTATAGAATCGAACCATGTATGCATCATTAAATTCTCGTCCGTTCATTTACTTGAACAATATGAGAGAATTAAGATTAAATGTCAACGGTTTCATCGAGGTCTTGACCATTAAAAATGTAACGACTACGTAGCATTAGTTACACATGTGAGGTCTATGTCTTCACAAAATAAACGGATTTGTAGTCACTTTGACTATGAAATCAAAGTCATATCCTTCATATTGATCGCAAATTATCTTTTGCTTTTGAAATCCGTAATTATGAGAATGTACTCTCATATTCTTTCATATATCTCTTGTATATATTGACCATATGATTGCATTATTTATAATAAGTGAAACGATGTAGAACCATATCAGTGACATAATGTTTTTTTTTTCAATTGCTCATTTCTTTTTTTTCTTTATGACATGGGGGTTTCGAGGCGTAGCCTCTGCCCCTTTTTTCGAACGTGTGACATAAATTTCATCACTTGTGTTTACAATATCATTTTAGGGCGCATTTTGTGGTCAATTTTTCTTTTTCTCAATTGAACAAGAGGGAAAGTATTGAATTTAGGTTGAGACCAAGGTTATGGTAACACAATTCAAGATTTTTTGTGACAATTTCTATCACATATGGATGTTACAGCGACAATTTTCGTTACACATCATGAATTTGTCTATTTTTATATAATGTGACTCTCATAGGACCGTAACAAGCATTGATAATATTTTGTCTGAAGAATGACATAATAGTCATAAAGAGTTGTGTTTCACAGTGACATCACAGCCACAAGCACAACTTTAGAACGTAACATCACATTTACCCCTTAGTTATACGCCAGGGTGGGTAGGACCCCTTTGTATCGTCCCGACAAGTAGAAGAATCGGGATGATGTAGCAGGGAGTTTGAAAGTCTTGGAAAAAATAAAAGTCCCAACAATTTAAATTACAGAAAGCAGGAACTTTAAGGAAAGCTTACTTGCTAGTTCACTAAATGAACTACATTGTAATATAAATTGCGCTTAAGGACTCGGTTCTGATCCTTGTGCAAATTACAATAGTCGCTTCGATCTTTGGACATAATGCTAAAAATTGCTTCTCTTCATGTGTACATATCGTCAAAACGAATGATGCTTTTTCGTTTGGAGATTAAGAAAACGCCTAAAAGGGCTAGTGGGCTTGGTTGAAGGCCCAAATCCGACTGGGTTCGGCAGAGGCCCAAACCCGACCCAAGTCGGGTTGGGTTAATCCTGGTCGAACCGACGCTGGGTCGGGTTGACGAAACCGGGTCGAGCACATGGGTCGGGGTCGTCAGGTTGCAGGCCCTGGGCTACTCAG
Organism: Potentilla sterilis; assembly: GCA_963682095.1. Lineage (NCBI taxonomy): Eukaryota > Viridiplantae > Streptophyta > Magnoliopsida > Rosales > Rosaceae > Potentilla > Potentilla sterilis. The sequence goes on from OY821756.1 coordinate 32,750,793, forward strand.
CGACGGCGTCGAGCCTCAAGGTCCAGTGGAGGTCGACGACGAAGGAGGGAGTCAAAGAAGCTGGTGGCTTTTGCGTCGACGAACTGCAGCCGGTGGCTTTTGTGTCGACGAACTGCAGCAGTCGTCGGGTCGACGAATTTGGATCTTGAGAGACTGGACAAGACGTCGAGGAGCGAAAGGCCCGAGCGCGCGGAGACCTGATTTGGGGCAGAGGCTAGCCGGAGCAGCTCATTGGGGTTCACGACGGCGCTGCTATGCGAAGGAGCGTCAAAGAAGCCAGATCAGAGAAAGAGGGGGTGCCCAGAGCAAATATCTGGGTTCCCTGAGCTGTCGACAAAGCTGTCGTAGGCAGAATAAACTTGATTAGTTTTTTGTTTTACTGATAAAGAAGTTGTCGGCAATAAGCACTTCTGAGGGGGGGTCTTCTTTTTTTTTCGACAAACTGTTGTTGACAGAAAAGAATATTTAGGGTTTTAGTTTTTTCAGGGATAAAACCTAGGGTTTCTGAAATTTTTTCAGGGCTATTAGACGAAGCCTAGAAGCACGTGCTGATAACGTATTCTAGGAGAAAATAATAGAATTCAAATCGATATTTTATTGACAAATTACTGATCACTCCTTATACTTTTAGTGTCTCGACAGTTTAGTGTTTGTGCTTTCAATTTCAACTGATCAGTCCTTATAGTTTCAATTTTCTACCAATTGGTCCATTTCATCCAAAATGATTGTTTACCATTTTTCAACTTTCTCAAATGCCCTTAGGTTATTTTTCTTTTTTTTTTACTTTCTCTTCTTCAAAACCAAAACCGAGAGAAGCTCCACAATATCTGGGTTTATGATTGTCGATCTTTAATTCAAGAATTTTACAATTGCAAACTGATTGCAATCGGGAAAAAAAAATGCAAATTGATTTGATACGTACATACTGCTAACAAAATCAAATAACATCACCATAATCACGATGAAATAAAATTCTATCAAATCTCTATCATATCAATTTAAACCAAAATGAGATTAAAATAAATTTTCATCATCATCATCCTTAGCATTAACAATACTCTCTAAGATCCCACGAATGAAACTATATAAATAAGTACCATTTCATATAATTAAGCTTACAAACAACACTAATACACTAGACTTAATTTTTTATTTTTTTTTTGCCAATAAGGCTCAAACTTAATTGGGTTACATAACTTTCATGATGGGTTGTGTATTCTTCAGTTTTGGTTTTGAAGAAAAAGGAAAAGGAAACAAGAAGAAAATAATAAAACAACACTAAAGAAATTTGAGAAAATTAGAAAATAATTAACAATCATTTTAGATAGATTGGACCAATTAGTCGAAAATTGAGAATACGAGGAGTGACCAGTTGAAATTGAAAGCACGAAAACTAAACTGTCGAGACTCTAAAAGTATAAGGAGTGACAAGTATTTTGTTCATATTTTATTCATTAATAAGAATGCCTTTATATATGCATTACATCAAGTATCCCGAATAATCAGGGATTCCCTATCGACTAAATATACTAGGAATCTAGTCTAATTAAGTCAAAACATATATCGGAAGTACTTACATAATTAACCTTCTTTAAACATGGATGACATTTTAATCACATGCAACAGCTCTCAACATCTCTCTCAACTCATTCATGATCTTGGCATGGTCTTTCCATGAAAGATCTTGAAACCATTCACTACTTCCTAGGCATCCATGATGGGGTCGTTCTCGTTCTTGAACGTCCATACAGCTTGCAGGGGAGTAATGGAACACTATCAGATAATGCAGTTGGACCGAACTCAGTTAACACTCCTAACTCACATAGGAGTCTTCATCTGAATCAATAACTCAGTGTTTAATTGACGATATCTGTTGTAGCCACAATTATAGAATAAGTCTTCTATATCTTAGCGAGTTCATTTTTTACTCAAACTTATCTTTCTGTTATTCAAATGTAATCTTATCAGATGATCAGTATATATAAACTGAGGGAGAGCACGCTAAGTGCATCCATCTCATTCCCCATTTCCCTCTCTTCTTGAAATCCTTTAAAAGCTACCCAACCCCGCCAATGGATATTTTGTCCGAGAAACCTCTAGTTCTATCAGTTCTATTCTATTAATAATCAATGTATTCGAATGATGTCAAAGGCTAAAAGCTAAGTGCAAATAATCCTTGATTGGGAGCTTGCTTTGTTTTAATGGGAAGGCACATTTCTCGTGCCAATTAATTTCCGAAAACAGGGTTAATTCTAGGTGTTGCAAACTCATGATATAGATGGGCAAATTGCAACAATGTTGTGGTGGCATTTTTTTTTTTGGTCAAAATGTTTGGTGATGGCATTTTGACACTTACAAGTGCCACTTCCTTTGCAATATTTTTTTTTTGGACGAACACTTCCTTCGCATTTGAGTGAGAGAAAGAGTGATACGTGTAATGAGATTAAACACGAATTGTAAAACACGGATATGTTTTATTCATTCAGTACTTCTCAACAACCACTCCATTCTGAATCCGAGAAACAGAACCAAATTCGAAAACAAACAAGATTGTCTCGAAAAAGGAAAGAGAAAGAACGGTGTTGCACAGGCAGCCTACTTAAAAAGAAATACAAATTCAAATGCAAATTCAAAGGGAACAACAAACGGACCCAGCAACAGCTTAATCAGCTAGCTACAGGGGCACATTACATTACATTACATATAACATCTTGATGGTAAGACGAAACATTTGACCAATACGAATGAATTAGTAGCCTGCAGGCTTGTAGGCGATGAAACTGATACACTGAACTTGACGGACGTTGTCGAATCCGATGATACGGATGAAAGCATTTGGGTAAGCCTTCTTGGCCTCGTCCAGCTCCTTCAACACTTGTGAAGAGTCGGTGCATCCGAACATGGGCAACTTCCACATGGTCCAGTACCGGCCGTCGTAGTATCCAGGTGACTTGTTGTGCTCACGGTGGACGAATCCGTTCTGTACACACATACATACAATTCCAATTACAATTACAGCACCAACAGTATTCAGTTAAACAACAGCTAGCTGAGTAAATTATATAATTGAAACAATAATCGATGAGCAAGTAATATGTAATAACCTCCAACTCGAATTCCAAGCAGGGAACCCAATTGTTGTTGAGAAGGTAATCAACTTCCTTGGCCAAGGACTCGGGAGTGAGGGGTGGAAGGTAGGACAGAGTCTCGAACTTCTTCAAACCAACTGGAGGCCACACCTATTAATTAAGAACAACATAATTGGAGTTAGCTAACAAAATAATTGATTGGAGCTAGCTAGCTAATGAATCAAGTGGAATTACCTGCATGCATTGCACTCTTCCGCCATTGCTTGGGAGAGAGGTAATGTCACTGTTGGTCTTTCTGGTGATGGGGAAAGCTGCGGCAGACTTGAGGCCGGTAAATGGTGCGACCATGCTGGCTTGTGCCGGGGTGGCGACTGCGGCAGCAGAGGAGAACATGGAGGAGGCCATTATTGCTTTGTGCTTTGTTTCGCTGAGCTCTAGCCCTCTTCTTTTCTTCTCGAGTAGTCAAGTTGAGGAAATACGCTATACCTAGCTTCGTATATATAATGGTGTGATCCACCACAACCACATCCAACCGCGCCAGATCTATGGACTTTATTGAAGACGAGTATCAGCCGTTGGATCCTTAATGTGATAACATTACGCTCTATCGACCACATGAGGCAAGAAAGTTTTGATTTCTAGCCTTATCATCATTAGTCACCACAACGACCATGCCACGTGGAAGTTGCTCCATATCATCTTATCTAATCCAAGAGCGGAACGTGAATGGGTGAAGGCCATTGGCCACAGTTTGTTTCAGTCGTTAGTCTCCCTGTCGTGCCATCCCTTGCATTGTCTCGACGCACCATTCCTCATTTCAAAAACATAGCCTCTCGATCCATAACCTTAAATTCCACATTCATCTTGTTAACCTTGGAGCAACTTTTTCACCTTTTTATTTTCACGTTTTAATGTGAACTTTAGGTTTTAGGACCCTATCGACCAACTTACCCTTACCAATACCTCTACATTGCTTTTTTACCGATTTGAATATTTGATGCGTCAATATAATTAGACCCAAGCCCAGTGCCACAAACTTCAAGGGTCATTAATTAACATAATAGAATAAAAATAAGAGTTAGAAAGACAAATTGTCACGGGAGATTTGGATGCACCTCCACTTTGGCTATGTGTACCTTTAAGGTTTTTTATAAAAAAAATTAAGGTGCCACTATTGCCACCTTCACAATCTTTTTTTTTTTCACCCCACAATCATATTTCAACCCACATTTTCTATTTTTATCCATGAAATTAAAGAAATTATAATGAAATAAAACATATTAAAAAAATAATAGCATTGAGCACAATACCGCCACCAGCTACATGACCGGTTCATAACTTTTTTTTTTTTTTTACATCTTCTACTGTAATTAAGGTCTTAGTTCTATCACCTCAGTTTGAATAGCGAAATTAGTAAGGGAAAAAGAAAAAGTGATACAGAATGAAAGAGGGAGGTCAGGATGGAATTTAAATAGGGAAATGAAAGTGATACTAAATTATTAAAAAGAGCTGTTTTTGATTTGTCAAAATACGATTTTACCCTTTTATATCAAATTTCCTTTTCCGTTATGTTACTTTCTCTCTCTGAGCTCCGGTTTTTTTTTCTTCTCAGTGCCGCCTCTCTCTCTCTCTCTCTATCTCTCTCTCACTGCCTCCGATCTTCAATTCCTCATTGTCGTTGATGTTCAATTCCTCATTGCCGCCGATTTGCAATTCGTTATTTTCCGCCGATCTACAATTAATGTTTTGCAACTGTTTAGATTTGTGTCTATAGTTTCTCAGTTGAGTTTCTCATTCTGCGATTTCGATTTGCCTTTGAAACTTTGCATCTGTTATTCGTTAGTTTTGATCAATTCGTGTTGTTTTTTATGTTATAGCTCTGAATGGTTAAAACTTGTTATTGTGTATTCAACTGCCGATTTTCATTCTTACTTTCAATTTTAAGCTCTGGCTTTTTCTGTCCTGCATTTTTTATTTTTCATAGTTAGTGAGATAGTTAGTAAGATAGTTACTGTTAGTAAGATATTTTTCAAGATGATAGTTAGTAAGATAGTTACCAATTTCATAGTTAGTAATTCAGTTAGTACGATAGTTAGTAAGCTAGTTACTAGGATGATAGTTGCTTTTGATACTTATGTTGCCTTTGTGTGGTGCAGCATCACGCTGCATAGTTAGTAAGCCTGAACGTGTTGTTGTTTTCTGCAAGAAAAAATATTCTGAAGGTTGTAATTGGTGTGTGAAGTCATCTTTATGCAAGTATATTTTAATTAGCCGTTACATATATTTTGTATAGTTAAATTTAATTTTTTTCATGTTGATATCGGCAGTGTTACGCTGTCATGTTGCTGTGCAGCGGCACGCTGCATTGTGTGCTTCATTTTTAATCATGATAGTTACTTGTATAGTTACTTAGATAGTTATTTCTATATTTCTTATTTTTGAACTCAAATAAACTTTTATTTTGATAGTTACTTTGATAGTTACCTATATTTTTACTTTGGATAGTTAGTAGTTACTTAGATAGTTACTTCTATATTTTTCAGTTTTGAAGTTACAAGAATTGTTAATTGGATAGTCACCTTTGGTAGTTACTTGGTTAGTTACTAGTTATTTTGATAGTCACTTATATAGTTACTATTTTACTTTGATAATTACTATGAAAAAGTATATATGCTGATTAATTTTTGCACTTTTTATTCAGATATAATGGTTTCTTTGTGATTAATGAATTGGTGAACGAACATAGATGTCGTTGTGTCATCCGGCTTCAAAATAGTAAGATGATGTGCAACAAGATTATTAGGGAGGTGATGCTTGATAAGGTTCGTGAGAATCCCAGTAAGAAAGCTATTGATATATTGCAAGACATAAAGCTAAACTACGGCTTAGATATCCCCTATCATACTGCTTGGTATGGCAAAGAGCTTGCAAGGAAAGCTGTGGTTGGTGTTAATTCCGAGTCTTACCAAAATTTATCATGGTTTTGCCAGCGCACATATGAATGCAACCCATATTCTAGGCTAGCTGTAGAGTACAAATCTGAAACACAAAGGTTCCAGCATATGTTTGTTACATATTATGCTTGGTTGAATGGTTTTCAGTCTTGCAGACCAATTCTCTGTATTGATGCTACATTCATCACGAATAAATACAAAAACATGCTTCTTGTTGCTTCGACAAAGGATGCAAATTATGGTACATCACTTTTTTCATTCTTTTGTTCTTTCCTTTCTTCATTGCTGTTGTTTTTCTATTTCATTTACATTACTTCTAGACTAACAGTTATTTTGATGGATACTGGGTAGTTTCTTTTATAGTTACACGACCTCCAGACCAAATAGTTACTTTGATAGATAGTATTGTAGTTACTTGTATAGTTAAATGAATTTTTCAGATGATATATTTACTTTGATACATACTAGTGGAAATACTTTTATAGTTACAGGAACTTCCAGCGCAAATAGTTATTTTGATAGATACTAGTGCAGTTACTTTTACTTTGATAGTTATTTATATGAACATGACATTATTTTTTTCTTTCTTTTATTTAGGATTATATCCAGTTGCTTATGCTATTGTCGATTATGAAAATGAGAGCAACTGGACCTTCTTTCTTAAGATGTTGTCTGAAGAGTTGTCGAGATATTCTACAAGGAAAATTACTTTCATATCTGATTGTAATATTGGTCTTCTAAATGCAGTTCGTACAATCTTTCCCAATAGTTCTCATGGATTTTGTTATAGGCATCTTCAGGCTAATCTGAGCAACAAATTTGCATGTGGTTCTTATCTGAGCAAAAGAATTCCATTGTTGATTATGAAGTGGATGTGCTTATTCTTGCACTCGTAAATATTTTGAGATTAATTTCCAGAAGTTGAAGCATGAAGGTGGTGAGGTTGTTGATATGTTTTTGAAGGATCTCCCTTTGGAAACATGGGCTTCTAGTTTTTTTAATGATGAAAGGTTTGGGGAAATGACAAATAATTTGGCTGAGTGTTTCAACAATAGGGTGAAGGAGTTGAAGAGCCTTCCCATTATTGAATTTAACAAAGGCATTCGTCTTAAGTCAATGGCTTTAATTGCTTCTCGATCAGAAGGAAGAATCAGCTGGATGGGTTACTGAGCTGTGTCCAAAGTTGGAAAAGAAGCTGGTTGACAACTTGGAGTTGGGTAGACACTGGTTAGTCAATAGATCTGATATATACGTTTATAAAGTTTAGTGCCAAAAGTATTGTGTGATGGTAAACTTGGAAGCATTATACTGTTCATGTGGAGAATGGCACGTTCACAGATTTGCTTGCTCACATGCCCTTGTCATGATTCAAAAACACGGTTCTAATGTGTACTCATATGTCAACCCAATTTTCAAGGTGCACCACTTCTCCTAAATTTAACATTATTTAAATAGTTACGTAGGTAGTTAGTAAGATAGTTAATTCAAATTAAATAGTCATATTGACAGATACTAGTGAAGTTACTTGTATAGTTACATGAACCTGACATTATATCCTTATTTTTCCTTACAGAACAAGCTGTAGAGAAATTTATAGTTCCTTAGATAGCTATTCAGGCAGTTCTAATTTTTTTGAAAGTTATATTGAAAGTTAAATCGAAATGTACATTGAAAGTTATATTGAAATGTACATTGATTGTTTTTTGGTTTTACTGTTATTAAAAGGTTACTTTTCTTATTTTTGTTCATGTTCATTTCGACAACGAAACGCTGTTGTGGTGCGGTGCAGCGGCACACTGCTTTTCTATTTTAAGATCTTTGCTTTTCTGTCCAGCATTTTTTTTCATAGTTACTTATATAGTTACTAACACAGTTAGTCGTACAGTTACTCAGATGATAGTTAGTAAGATAATTATGAAAATGATAGTTACTAAAATGATAGTCGATCAGTAACATAGTTAGTAAGATAGTTTCAAAAATTATAATTGTAATAACCCGTCCCAGAAGTTTCCTTGGAAAATCCGAAACAGGTCAATTAATAACACCCATTAACCAACTGAATTTCCCTTTGCTCCCAAACCACAACCGCCCTCCCCCTGGGAACAAAGACCGATTAATTCTTTTATTGCTAAACTTGACGTAACACCCCGTTGTTAACCAATTTTTTTACCTTTTTCGGAAAGTCAACAGTAACATTTTATAGAGTCAAACGGTAATAGTCAAGTCAACAGTAAAAGTCAAAGTCAACAGTCAAAGTCAAAATTATTAATTACTAATTACTATTCAAATTGCACTGTTTACCATTTACTTCTACTATTTACTATTTACTGTTACTATTTTACCGTTCACTAATCACCTTTTACCATTTTACTTTTCACCTTTTACCTTTACCGTTCGCTATTTACTGTTACTATTTTACCGTTCACTATTCACCGCCGCCAGCAGCTCCGCCACAGAGGCTAAAACATCTCCCATTCATCCGATTTCAACCCCAAATCGATCGCCACCACCACAGGATCTCTCTCTCGTCGCCCCTGTCGCCAAACAACCCGTGCAGCCGCCCCGTACGGCGGCCGACACAGCGGCAGAACCACACCACCTCCAATTTTATCCAAAAATTCAACCAATCGAACTTTAAATCACACCTATTCTACTCCAAACAACCTCCCGAACTCAATTTCAACCTCCAAAATCATCAATTCCATTATTTCAATCACCCTAACCGAAATTCCCCAAAACCCTAGAAATTTATATTTCTAATTTCTCCTTACCTGGGTTAAATTGGTTCGAATCCTTTTGTGGGTTGATTGCACGGGCCGAGACCATCGATTCGCGACCGGAATCGTGTCGATTGGTGGTCGATGGAGCGAGAACTCGGTTCGACACAGTCGAGCCTTCTCGAGCTTCGACCGATCGAACGACAACGATCCGCCCCAAATACCCACCCCAGAAGTGAAGAGGAGAAGAAGACGAACCGATCGGCACCGGTGGCGCGCCGATCGATGGCCGGACGGCGGAGGACCGATGGCCGGCGCCTCTGGGTGGGGAGCTCGGGCTAGAGCCCGATCGGGGTCAGCTAGAGAAAGAAAAGAGGGGAAGAAAAGAAAAAGAAAAAAGAAAGGGAATATTTCCCAATTCCCAAGAATATTTCCCGATTTTCTAGAAATTTCCGCACATTTTCAGAAATTTCCTCTCCCCAGATTTTACGTCATAACTTTTTCATACAAAACCCAAATTAAACTTGTTACGTGTCCGCGAACTCGTTTTACTGTCCTCTATCTAATCTAGAACAGAAATTCTCGATCGGGTGAACCTATAAAAAGTCAATCTTTGACCCCATTCGAAACGTCAAAATAATTTAAAACTTTTAGGAGGGTATTTTAAGGTTCGGGTCGTTACAATAATAGTTTGATAGTTATTAAGATAGTCATTAAGATTGTTAGATTGATAGTTAGTATGATAGTTACTAACACAGTTAGTCGGACAGTTTCTCAGATGATAGTCAGTAAGATAGTTACTAATATGATAGTTATTTTGATAGGTAGTAAGATAATTAGAAAGATTTTTAGTATTATTATAGTTAGTAATATAGTTACTAAAATGGTAGTTACTAAAAATATATTTTCTTAGATAGTTAGTAGCTAAAAGATTTACTTAAATAGTTATTAACTAGAAAGATAGTTACTTAGACAGTTAGTTTGATAGTTACTAAGATGATAGTTAGAAGGATAGTTAGAAAGATAGTTACTTTGATAGGCACGCAAGAACAGTTACTGGGCTAGTTATTAAGATAATTACAAAGATATTTACTTAGATAGCTAATATGACTAGAAAGATAGTTACTAAAATCTTTAGTTACTAAAATGATAGTTAGTAATTAGTTGGAATGATAGATACTGGAAATGATAGTTACTAATATTGTTAGAAAGATATTTTATTAAGATGATAGTTAGTTTGATAGTTAGTACGATAGTTAGTAAGATAGTTTACTAGGATTATAGTTTTTTAGATAGTTAGTAATGTAGTTTGAACAATAGTTATTAAGTTACTTTGATAGTTAGTAAGATAGTTAGTGAAAAAGTGATAGTTAGTAACTCAGTTTTAAAGAAACAAGATTAATTGAATTTGTTAGTTACTAATATAGTTATTAAGATAACTAATGAAAATGTGATAGTTACTAAAATAGTTAATGAAAAAGATATAAACTAAGATGATAGTTAGTTTGATAGTTAATGAAAAATTTGATAGTTATGAAGATAGTTACTGAATATGTGATAGTTACTGGGCTAGTTACTAAGATAGTTATTGAAAATGTTACTCAAGAAATAATATGTTTAACTGTTCATGAAATAATTTATTGTTCAAAAAAAGCATAAACATTCTGTTCAAATAAAGCATAAAATTTCTTATACTTGAAACTTCCTAAATTTTCCTAACAATATGTCTAACTGTGTCTCCAACTATGCCGATTGTCCGCAAACCGCTTCAGAATGTGAGCCCTAAACATGTCAGCCTCTTTCTTCCCAAAGTTCTTTGTGAAATCGCCTTGTGACATTATGACGCTCATGAAGTACATTACGAATATTCCACAGTCCACGCTGTTTTGTCAAAATAAATAGATTACTAAAAGTCATACATTTATAAATATGATAGTTACTCATATAGTTATAAACACAGACTACATAGTTGCACATATAGTAAAAGATATGATAGTTATTGAGATAGTTACTAAAATGAAAACACAGACAATTTACAAAGATGATAGTTACTCAGATAATTACTAACATAGTTCCACAGACAGTTACAAGATGATAGTTACTAAGATGCTGAGTTTAAAACTTACGAATCAGATTGTTGTCGAGGCAATTTTCCCTTGAACGCACTGATAGTCATCTTCGACTTGTCGTTATCCTTAATCCACCATATAGATTGAATTTCATCTTCATTAAGAGCCTCTTCTACCATCCTTAATTTGGCTGGAGCACTTGTTGGTATCTGTTTTGTACCGACATCCTTGCTCTAGCAGACCATCTGATTGATCAAGGACAGCTCTCATCCATATAGCAATCACTGTAACCTGTTAATAACATAGTTAGTCAGATAGTTATAAAAAATGATAGTTATTCAGATAGTTACTGAGAAATTTAGTCAGATAGTTCATGTATGATAATTGATGAGATAGTTATAGTTAGTCAGATAGTTACTAAGATGATAGTTACTCAGATAGTTACTAACATAGTTACACATATAGTTACAAAGTCGATAATTACTAAGATAGTTACTAACATACCATTTTTTCAGCATCTTTAAAACTTTGCCCGGTTTATGTTCTTCTTACTCTCATGGAATCTAAGCGGGCAAATCTGCACGCTTCCTTGTCAAAAACCAGAAGAGTATGGTGAAAGTTCTTCTTGTGTGTAAGTGGGATCAGAATCATGTCCGCTTTACCAAGCTTCTCATATAGTAGTTCATACAGGAATTGGTGCATTGGTTTTGTTTCTAGTTCTTCTGTGGACATCTATTTTCAAACAAAACCTATGATTAGTTATCTCATAATTTTTTAGAAATATATAATTCTCCTGTTAATTAGTATCTTACCTAAGAATGAGTTTGCATAATTTCTACTTTAAATGCATCTGGATCGTCCTTGTCAATCATTTCAGCATATAACAAAGTAGCAAATGCATCAATCATGTTGTTCGCAACTTCAGTTCCGAACACCACCTGTTCTATTTCGTGCTTGGAAATTTCTGTTCCCACCTCCTTCCCTTCCCAGAAGAACACTATGCACACATGATATTAATTAAGATGATAGTTACACTCAGATGACAGTTACTTAGATAGTTACTAAAATAGTCACACAAATAGTTAGTCAGGTAGTTACTCATATGATACTCATATGGTAGTTACTAAGGTAGTTACACAGATAGTTAAAAAGATTGATTCTTAATTGATAGTTACTTAGATAGTTACTTTGATTAGTTACAGGTAGTTAGTTAGAAAGATAGATACTTAGTTGATAGTTACTAAGATAGTTACTAAAAAACTTACCCAGACAGATACCAAAACATAATTACTAAGACAGATAGAAAGATAGATAGTAGGATAACTCTATGCTTACCCGCTCGGTGCCCTGTTCCAGTAGCCTTGCAGCTTGAGCTTTGTGTTGTCGTCTATGTATTGTTTGTAAACAACGTGTTCATCCCAGTCCAGCACCTCTCTTTGGCTGGGTTGAAAAGGTTCCTCTGAATCACCAATGATGTATATCGGTTCACCATCCTCTGTGATCCCAGCCACATCGTCAAATGACATCTGAATAGCATTTTTAGATTCAACCTGTTCTGTTTGCACCACCTTTCTCAAGCTTTCCTCCTCTTTTTTTTTCCTCATCTCTTCTTCCCTCTTTCGTATGTTTTCCTCTTGTCTCTTTCTTCTGATCTCCCGTTCAGCTTTGACATCACCCCACCAGTATATGTTGTCCTTTTTAGACATCCTCTTTCTGTTTTTTATCTGCACAACATATGAATATATTCCCAGGAATTTTGCCGAACTCTCAGAGTGCATTTCATCAATCAGAAATTCCGTCACATTCTGGTTTGATTTGAAATGCACTTTTTTCTTTTTTTTTGCCTCCGATTGATTGAAAACAGGCATTGGAACCGGTGACTGCACGATCTGGAACTTGTGAGGTTCCGCTATCATGTCACTCAGAGTTGGTGATCTGGCAAGAGGAATGGGAACCGATGGAGTCCTCAGATTTTCCGCTGGTATTCCAATTTGCTACTGCGGTGATCTAGTTGGAGTGATGTCACCTCCCCAAGGAGATATAATCCCCAGCAAGATGTTGAAAGTAGGATATTCAGTTACTGGTGTTTTGGGTGACCATCTTGCTTCCTTTGAAATTTTTCTACGATATTTTTCAGTTTTTTCCTTGGCACCTGCGCGATAGGAAATCAGATGGTAGTTATAGTTACAGTTATAGTTACTAATACAGATACTCAGATGAAAGTGAATCAGATAATAATTATTAAGATAATTACACAGAATAGGTAAAAGGATGATAGTTACTAAGGTAGTTATATAGATAGTTACAAAATTAATAGTTACTAAAATAGTTACAAAGGTAGTTACATAGATAGTTACTAAAATAGTTGATAGTTACTCAAATGATAGTTACTAAAATAGTTAGTAAGATAGATACGCAAATTATAGTTTTTTAGATAGTTACTAAGATAGTTACTCAATAAATAGTTGGTCAGATGATAGTTACTAAAATGATAGTTACTCAGATAGTTACTCATATAGTTAGCTCTACAATTACTAAGATATTTATTGAAAATTAGTAGTTACCAATGTAGTTACCAAAATAATTACCTTTGAGTTTTTCTTCGTCCATTTGTTTTTTCTCAGCTTCTTCTTTCTCCGCTCTTTGTGCAGGCAGCCTACGATTTCTTTTCATTTCCTCCTTCACTTTTCTTAAGGCGTTCAGCTGATCTGCTTCTAGATTTTCTTTTTCTGTAGTTACTCATATAGTTAGCTCTACAATTACTAAGATAGTTACTGACAATTAGTAGTTACTAATATAGTTACCAAAATAATTACCTTTGAGTTTTTCTTCCTCTCTTTGTTTTTTCTCAGCTTCTTCTTCCTCCGCTTTTTGTGCAGCCAGCCTACGATTTCTTTCCATTTCCTCCTCCACTTTACTCAAGGCATTCAGCTAATCTGTTTTCTGCTCTTCTTTTTCTGTGATTTTTTTACTGGTTTTTTCTTCCACTTCAGTTTTTTGCCCTTCTTTTTCTGCTAGATTTGCCAAGTTTTCCAGGCCAGCTAAATGAGATTTTGGTGGTGTCATCTCCATTGAGTCAGAGAATTGAGTCAGCGCGGCCACAATTTTCTTTTGGCTCTCTAACTCAGCCTTCAATTTAATATTTTGTAGATCTTGTGCCGTTGCCGTCTGTTTCAGCACCACATTTTCTAGTCTTGCAGCATCTAATTCTTCTGACAGCTGCACCAATTTGCTCTCAATTTTCTTTCTAAATCCTAAATTTTCATCTGTTTTTATCTAAGCTGTTCTGAAATTTTGTTGTTGAGCATTCCAGTTTGCATTTCTTCTTTTTCAGTGTGCTCGGATGGTTGAGGTCCATCTTCATCTTCCTCAATGGTCCCCTCTAGGTCTTCTCTTCTGTTTGTGAAATGTTTCTGAAAAAAATAAAAGAACAATTACTGACACAGTAAGCATATAGGTACAGTTCCTAACATTGTTACTCTGACAGTTACTCAGATCATAGTTGGTTGCATGATAGCTAATTACTCAGATCACAGTTACTCTGATAGTTACTCATATCATAGTTGCTTGCATGATAGTTACTAACATAGTTATAAAATTGATAGTTACTAACATAGTTACACATAATAGTTTTCTCAAATGATAGTTACTAAAATAGTTAATTAGATAGTTACTAAGATGATACTTACTGACAAGTCTTTGAGTTGAACTTCCACATCTTTTTCTTTAACTTTTCCAAGTCCCATTTTCTGATCTGGTGTTGTTCATTCTCCCTCCCTAGAATTGGCTCCACCAAGTTTGCCTTCATGCACAGCCAATACTGGTTGCAAAAGGAATGTTAGTTTAAAAGAAGCAAAATGATATAATATAAAAGAATAAAGGAAGATAAAATTCGTGCGCTGACCAGAATGACATGAACACATTCTCCTTTATTCTTTTATGCACACTTTGATTTCTTTTACTTTGTGAGACATCTTTTCAAGAAGATTTTGACTTCTTTTGCCCAGACATAGTTAGACGTCTCAGCTAAATCCTCCACAGCTCTGACCATGTCTATATAGAGGGTTCCTTTTGCATTTGGTAAGAGAAGCTTGATCAGAATGTCGACGATTATCAGCCTTCCTACATTCATATCTCTGCTAACTCTTTCCACATTAGATTGAGGATTCTTGTTCAATTCGGCTGTTAGGGCTGTATTCACCATCTTTTTATTGACTTCCTTTGCTTGTCCGAAAAATCTGACCACAAAATCAGAAATGGGTGTCTCTTTTCTCTGAATGTACGTTCCTGTACGGTTCAGCCTCAGAATTTGTGAAATATCTGATGATTTTATTCGGAACTTCTTCCCAGCAAACTGAAATACATCTCTTACATGATCGTAAGTTTCTAACACCATCCTCAATTGGTTGTTTAACTTTGAACCATAAATTAGGTTTTGGTGGAGTGCTTCAAACAGATTGGCAAATGGAGTCCTCCCGACCAGCTGTACTACTACTTCTGGTATTTGGCACCCGTATTTATTGAAATTTGGTAGGGTGCTTCTGAACTGTAGGGTCTGCCCCTTTTGTTTCTGTTTCTGCTCATTTTAAAACACAATTAAAGCAACAAAATTACTATGATAGTTGAATAATAGTTATTCTGATATTTACTAGTTACTTTGATAGATACTATGGTGGTTACAGTGATAGTTACTAGTTACTTTCATAGTTGCTATGATAGTTACTCGTAACTTTGATAGTTACTAACAACTTTGATTAGTTATTATGATAGTTACTAGTTACTTTGATTAGTTACTATGATAATTACTAGTCACTAGTTACTTTGATTAGTTACTATGATAGTTACTAATTATTTTTTATTACTATGATAGTTACTATGATAGTTACTAGTTATTTTGATAGTTACTTACAAGATTTTGCAGTTGACGTACTTCTTGTTTTTTTATCACAGCGAGCTTCTTTGAATCTTTATCAGTTTCATAATCAGATTCACCAGCACTACCAGATGTATCATCTTCAATTTCATTATCATCATCAACATCATCCTCTTTTTGCCGTTTCGTTTTCTCATCTTTAACTCCTCTTTTTTCCCTCTGCACATTTGATAAGTAAAGTTACTACGACAGTTTTTTAAATTATAACAGAGTTACTAAGGTAGTTACTCAAAAGAAAAATAGTTACTATGACAGTTACTTACTGATTGTTGTGCTTGCTTTCTTTTTCTTCCATCAGCAGCATCATTATCATCGTCGCTTTCATCATTTTGTTTTCTTTTTCTTTTGGCAGCTGCCGATAATTTATCTTCGCGTATCTGCACATTTGATAAACACATATACTGAGACACTTTTTCAGTTGTAACATAGTTACTGAGGTAGTTTCTTATAAGAAATACAGTTACTAGTATAGTTACTTAATGATTGTGGGGATTTCCTTTCCCGTTTCCTCTTTTTGTCTTCCCCTTCTAGCTATTCTGCTTTTTTCTTTTGCGGTCCAATCAATTCATAGTTAGATGATTTATACATTAACAGTTTGCATTTACCAACTGCTTAATAGTTACACTAACAGTTTCAGAAAAAATAAAATTTCAGTTACAAACATATATTCGTATTATGTTTTGCAAACATGTCAAAACCTTTTGCAAACATGTCAAACCCTTTTGCTGTTTTTGTTTTCCAGTTGTTTTCTGTGCTTTTTGATCATTCCTTTTCTTTGTTCTTAACTCGTATTATGTATCATCTTCACTGGTATTGACATGTTGCTGTTCTTGACTATTTCTTTGTTTTGGTGCTATTTTCTGCATATATATGTATTAGCAAATCTCACAGTTACTAATACAGTTATGCAATACTTATACAAGATAGTTTCATTCACATAAATTAAAACAGTTTGATAGTTACTAGAATAGCCACTGATATAGTTCCATGTAGATAACACAATTTCATTGTTCCACACACACACACTCAGAATATTTAGCACTCAAGTAAAATTCAAAATAAGAGCAGTTACATGATCGTTACTTTGACAGTTTCAACCATTTATTCTTGAACAAAATGTTTTATAAACACTGTATATATGTATTAAACCTAAAATCATCTTCCAATTTGTCAGTTAATCGCTCCAAACCTAAAATCATTATTCATCCTCCACCTTTTTCCTCTTCACTCTTTGCAACCCAGTCTAATCATCTTACATTTCTCATCTTTTTCTTTAGCAAATACTGAATCGTTTCTCTATTTGCTCAATTTTGATTTCAAACTTCATATATCTCATCGATTTTGTTTTAAAACGGACAGAAAAATATGTGAAAGGTTCTTTAGGTTTGTTATCTGTAACTACGGTGAGGTGGAGAAACAGCGGTGACGGTGGAGAAGCGGTGGTTAGCCGGTGACGGTGGAGAATGGGTGTTTAGCCGGTGAGAGTGGAGAAGCAGCGTGAGCTGGTGACCGTGGAGAAGCAGTGTGAGCCGGTGACGGTGGAGAATCAGCTTGAGCCGGTGACGACTGAGAATGTGGGAATTAGAGAAGGAGATGTATGAGGATTGAGGAGAGAATGAGATGTATGAGGACTGAGGAGAGAATGAGACTTATGAAAACTGTAAGGGAGAGAGGGTATAGTAGTGCAGTGGAGTAGTGGAGTAGTGGAGACCGGAGAGAAGATGTAACTTAACCAACTATAACAGATTAATACTCCGTTCCGTTTTCTTCTCAAACAGTTTCAGTAATGGCATGTTTGGTAATTATTTCATGTTATTTGGTTTTTTGTTAAGTAATGGTGTTTTTTATAACCATGCTTAAGTTGAGACATTTTTTATAATTTTGGGCCTTCAAAAGCCTTTTTTTATAAATAACCCTTAAAAAAACACTTTCGAAAAAATACCACTCGAAAAGTCTAATATCCAAATAGACTTATTAATACTTAAAAGCAAAAACCTATAAACGTGAATGATAGTACCAAAACACTTTGATTTAAGGCCTAGAGACCTTAGGGCCCAGAAACACTGGTGGAAAGATCCCTCCGGTCACAAAAACCTATAAACGTCAACGATAGTACCAAAACTCTTTAAACCTATTTATCCACCAAAGTTTAATGCAATGACCTATCATTAGGGCTTATAGGGATCTTTCCTCCGGTCACGAAAAGTACTGTACAAAACCCAGTCCAACACAAGTCCAAGGTAGGAAGACAGAAAGTGGGCTGAGCTCAAAGGCAGCCCCAGCCCACTACCCTCACACCCAAACCCAAAACAAGCATCGCCAGATTTCACACGAGCACGTTGGAGCCGTGCAACCATTCATTCCGATGGGCAACTAGGATCCTCGGCCATTAATATTGATAATGTTGTCTTTTATTGATGTATGAGCGTTTACCGAATGGAATATATTCCTTTTCTCTTAGAAAAAAAAAAAAAAAAAAAAAAAACTTGACTTTAAGATCGATATGAGGGAAGTAGAACCTTGTTTCATTCTTCCCAGTTCTATTGATATAGGTTTTATTTTTATCTTTTATCTAATATTGTAGGTAGGAGTTTCTTCTAAAAATATACACATGTAGGAGTTGCTTCAAAACTCTCAAGTTACCATGATATACCCCATAAGGATATTACCACATGGATTTGTCTTTACATATATAAAATTTACAATACTCTCACTTAGATGCCCAGATATTATTAATGCTGCAATATTATTTTGTTGTCTTGTCAAAAACTTGCTATATAACAAAAATACAATTGGACAAAAACAACTTCAGTTGAAGGAGTAGAGGAAGTACCACACATTTAGTATAGGTAGCATATTTTAGATGCTTCTCCCAAGCACACTATTAACAGTGGTCAAGTCAAAAATTTAAATTTATTGGAATACGAGAAAATATTAATAATATTAAGTCATATATAAAAAGATTTGGATATACAATTTCTATCTAACCATTTGGAAAGGCCTATGGGTTAATTATACACTATTAGATGCATGTCTGACAAATTAAAAAAAAAAAAATTATGACTATTCTGACAAAACTTATCAGGATTTGGTTTTTGGGAAAATAATTGTGTATTTCATAAATGAATAGGAGCCTATATATATAGAAAGTAACATAGGGTGCTTCTTGTACGTTACAAGAGGACTACAACATTGAATATCTTAGGCGACGAAAATTTTTCGTCACCTAAGAAGGATTTTCGTCGTCTAAGATCTTAGGTGACGAAAATTTTGTCGCCTAAGTTTCGTTGTCTAAAGTTTGTGGTCTAAGTAAGGAGGCGACGAAAATATAGGAATTTCGTCGCCTAAGATAAATCTTAGACGACGAAAAAATTTCGTCGTCTAAAAAAATGGTGACGAAAAAAAACTCTAAGAGGACGAATTTTTTCGTCGGCTAAATTCCAGCTTAGACGACGAAACAAATGTTTCGTGGTCTAAGATAATTACTTAGACCACGAAACTCAACATTTTTCGTCGCCTAAGATGAAGACTAAGTCGACGAAATTATTTGTTTCGTGGTCTAAGCTAGTTTCTTAGGCCACGAAACATAATATTTTCGTGGCCTAAGAGGTGATCTTAGGCGACGAAATTATTATGTTTCGTGGCCTAAGTAACTAGCTTAGACCACGAAACTATTTTTTTCGTCGACTTAGTATCTAGCTTAGGCCACGAAAACATAATAATTTCGTTGCCTAAGATCACCTCTTAGGCCACGAAAATATTATGTTTCGTGGCCTAAGAAACTAGCTTAGACCACGAAACAAATAATTTCGTCGACTTAGTCTTCATATAGATTAAAAAAATTATCTATAAAAATTAAATACCGAATAGTAATAAGTTTATTCATATATTTGTTCAATAAAAATATTAAACCGAACAATATCGTAGTGAGAGAGAGGAGCCTGCAAGCTACTGTGGTCGGTTCCTAAACAGCTGGAACTGTTCCTCCAACCAGCTAAGACGGTTTTCACTATTCTGGTACTTCTCATTTGCCAATCGTGTCTGCTCCTCAAGTATGCTGATCCGCTGTCGGGCCTCCTCTTTGGCTAATCGTACCTGCTCCTCTGCAAGTGCGATACGCTCTCGGGCCTCCACCTCTGCAAGTGCGATACGCTCTCGGGCCTCCTCCTCCAGTCGTCTCATACGCTCCGCATTTGACGACCGATTGCGTCTAGTGGAATTTTCCCCTTGCGATGATTGGGAGCCGACACCGAAAGTGACTCCTTCTAACCCCCGGATCTCACCGCTGTTTCGCGGTCCCAGTGCGTTGACAAGCACTTGGGCTTGAGTCGGCTCGTCAAAATAGTGAACGATCTGATCTTCCGGAACGTCGGGGTGGTCATTCCTCACAGTGGTCATCACCCTCTCGAGCTCGACATTGATACGGCACTGCATTTGAAAATGAAGTACGTTAGTGCATTAATAACTTATGTCGTTGTTATCAGATTTGGCCAAAATTTGTTTACATTATCAATACAAAGACCAAGTAAGTAACATGCATATGAATAATGCATTCTAAATAATCCAAACATAATCGGCAGATACTCTTCATCAAACCACAACGGTTAAACATAATCCAAACATAATACATTCACTAGGAGTTTTGAGATCGCATGATTAGAATGGTTTTAACTTAAGTAAATACACAAAGTTAGATAACTTAAGGGAAATATTAAAAAGCTTATGCATATGCTTATGAATTTCTCTTGATAACATGTGTATTGATCATATTGGTGATGGATTTCCAAATTCCTAACATTCTATCATTCTTGGTCTATTTTCTTATAACCGGCCATGTCTAGTTATGGGATAAGGGAAACTTACTATATTTTCTGCCGCTTCCGGGTACTCAGGAGGGTACACCATCTCATAATTCTTCACCAACGGGAATGATTCACCCTTTTGCTTCAATTCGAGCGCCCCGTAGATGAAAGACTTTGAACCGGACCGATGGTGCAACGTCTTCTTCCCCCGATTGAGGGCGTTGGCAGTCGATCGTCTCTGTAGAAGTATGATTAAATATGAGACAAATAGTTAGCATTAAAATAAAACTAAAATGAAAAATGTTAACATTTGAAAGCACAGACTAATATTAAAAAATTATATACCTGGAACTCATCGCTCTCGAAGTGGTGAACCAGCCAAGACCACTCCTCCTTCCTATCTTTGAACTCTTTCGGAATTTTCCCAGGGTTGTTGATGGAACTATTTTCCAAGCACAAAGTACCTGCAAAACAACTTCATACACATAATACCCTATTTGTGTCAATTGTAGTTAGGACAAGTAGGGATCGTTCTATCCGGGGAAATCTAGGGCTTTCAATCACACAAAGTATTGCAAATAGAAGGGGGTTTGATGTTTTTATCTAAATAACCTACTGATTTTTACGCAAATTAAATCCTAAATTACTATATACAATTGATCAACATCTTCCACAAAGAGCACATAACACAAAACTCTCTAAACATGTAACAAAATAAAATAAAGTAATAGGGGCAGCAAGTTCAAACTGAATTTTAGATCCTATTTAGTTCCAATTTAATTAGAGCCTTCGCGGTTCATCTAATTAGCAAAACTCCTTAATTATTTAGAACTAGCTTCGCGCATAATCCCAAACATAGTATTAAATAGTTTAAAGACACTTCGCGTAGAAATTAAACCAAGAAATACATAAGCACAATGAGTCGAATTGGAGACATATTAGCAAGTATGGCGTCACCTCATCTCACATCGATATGTAAATTTTCAGAATTACTCTAGCCCTTAGAACCAATACAAGGTGAATCAACTTTATGTTTATAATCCACCTCATATTGCATTCGGCAAGTGAAACCAATATACAAGGAACAACCATGATCAAGGCTGCCCTCATGCATCAATTTATATGCATATGAATTCAGAAAATAAATCAAATTTAACCAAAAATTCATGCAAATACCTACTGCCCATAAAACCTAAATTCAAGTTATCACATATATAGATCATAAAGTAATCCAAGAGAAAACCAAATCACATAACAGAAATCCGGAAATCCAAAGTATAATTCATAAAACCGAAATTACAACCACGAATCCATACAAATTTCATAGACAAAATATTGTATTGATACAAAAGAATAAAAGCCATAAGAAAAGATAAAATCACACTTTGAGAAACCTTGAGTAGAGAATCGGCAAAGAGGATTAGTGGTGATGTTGTAGCAACACATGACAGTCGTGGCTCTTCAATCCGTTAAACGTGTTAAGCCCCAAGTTCATACATCGAGATATATTTCCTGCATACCCATGAGGATACTGTACTCCTTTAAACCATATGAAAACCTGCTTCTTGAAAGCCGGTTTAACTGGTAAGGTGCAACAGGTATGAAAGTCCCTGACGCCGTCTTCACTGGCCACAAGTATTTTCGTAATCCCTTCTCCTTCAGATACTGACGTGCTTTCAAAGTGTCCTTACTCTTTCCTTTGATATCAAGAACTGTTCCCACAATGCTGTCACTCACATTATTTTCTATGTGCATGACATCTAGGGTGTGCCTAGTAATCAATTTCGGCCAGTAAGGCAAACCATAGAATGCACTCTTATGTGTAAAACACTTGTACTCGTCAGGGCGTTCCGAAACTGGTATTGTGGTATCACCGCTCAACACCCCGAAATCGAAAGAGTTCAGCTTCTCTAAAATTTCATCACCGTTCCAGGGACAGGGTTTAGGACGAAGCTCTACTGTTTTATCAAATGCTTTAGCATGAAATCGCCACTGGTGGTCAGCTGGAAGCCATCTACGGTGACCCAAGTAACACACCTTCCCAGCGCACCAAACAGAATGGACTTCGTTCAAGCAAACAGGACAAGCTTTATAACCTTTAGTTGCCTGAGACGACAACATCCCATAACCAGGAAAATCACTTATGGTAAACATCAGCATTGCTCTCATCATAAATGATCTTCCACTGTGCCTGTCAAAAGTAAGAGCTCCATTTTCCTATAAGTCTAATAGCTCGTCGATCAAATGTTGCAAATACACATCCAAACACTTTCTTGGAGACTTTGGGCCGGGAATTAACAGAGACATCATACTAAATTCTTTCTTCATACACATCCAAGGAGGCAGGTTGTACGGCACAAGAATAACAGGCCATGTACTATGACTCAAACTCATATTTCCATGGGAATTGAATCCATCTGAGGCAAGGCCGAGTCTAACATTTCTAACATCTCTTGCAAAATCAGGGAATGATCTGTCAAAGGACTTTCACGCCTCGCCATCTGCAGGGTGTCTGAGAGTATCATCATCTGTCCTTCTCTCTCCATGCCATCTCATTTCTTTTGCTGTGTGTAAAGACATGTAAAGACGCTTCAATCTAGGAATTAAAGGGAAATGAAGAAGTACCTTCACAGGAACACTGTTTTTCTTAACTGTGCCTTGCTCCCACCTCCACGCGTGGCATATGGGACATTCATCAAGCTCGGCTTTCTCTTTGTAAAACAAAACACAGTTGTTCTTGCAGGCGTGGATTTTGTTATAACTGAGACCGAGATCGCCCAATATCTTATGTGGCGTGTAATAACTATCAGGTAGATAGTTAGGTTGTGGAATGTGTTCCTTCAACTGTTTTAGAAGACTATCAAAAGAGTCATTTGTCCACCTACTCTTGACTTTCAACTGCGTTTGTGAGATGATGGTCTCTAAAACAATGTGAGGACTACCCTCGAATAATGGGATCTGCACTTGAGTAAGGAGTCTGGTATACTTATCATAATCAGCACTGTCAACAAGAGGAATTGTGCCATCCTAAAAAACTGCCTCTTGGAATTCCTCTTCCTCGCGTACTGGAGCAAAAGTAGGAAAAATGTCATGTAGAATGTTCATAGCCGGGTCAGTATAAGGCTCGAAACCACCAGTAGCTGTTCGGCCATGGTATACAGCCTGGATTTCGGCAACCGTAGGTTCATAATCTACTGCTTCACCGTGTTTACTCCATGTTGTATAATTCTGCATAATACCTCTGTTACACAGGTGATCGTAGATTCGGCCGATCGTCTTGGGCTTAGTATTCATACATCTTAAGCAGGGACACCTGTGTGTTTTCTTTCCTCCACCATGTTCACGTACAAAATTTATAAAAATTCCTACTCCTTCATGGTATTCTTCGCTCTGTCTTGGGTACTGCTGATAGGAGCATTTTATGCGACGTTCTTAATATGCTTTTACCTCCATTTATGCTTTTCTTAACCCTTATTTGTGTAAGATCGAGTCATTAGAGTGAGTCTTGAGTCTTTGGCAGAAATAATATGAAATTGTGCGCAATGTTATTGAATTAGAAAAGTTTCGGCAATTCCTAGTCAAACTAGGAATCCTAATTGAACCAGGAAAGTAAAAATGCTTTGTCGTTTCTAAAAACGACGAAGATTGAAATTAGGAAACTTCATTTGATTAGGAAACCTAGCTTGTCTAGGAAACTAAAATGAATTAGGAAATCGGATTGAACAAGGAAACCTATTTTGAATAGGGAAGATTATTCTTGCCGAAACTTACCATATTTATTTTCTTGACTTTTCAGAAAATATTTCCACAATTGAAATCTTGAAGCAAGAGGAAAAGAAGACCTAAAAAGGCAAGGAAAGCTCAGATGCAAATAGGAAAGAAGAGAAGAAACATAAAGAACCCTGTTCAAATTCGGGCAGATTCCTGTCTGCCAAATTCCGGAATTTCTGCCGGACGAACTACAACGAATTTGGGGAAACCCTTTTATGGCGAGGAAGGTCTTTGAGTCTAGTTTCTTCAGGATTTAGAATCGCATTAAAAGCTTTCCTGAGTAAAAAGTTATGCTAGAATCATTGCCGAAAGGTCAGTCTGCCGATTTCAGAAAAGAAGAAAAGAAGAAGGAAGGTTTGGCCGGTTTTTCCTAGCTACAAAAGGGATGGTTTAATTGCTGAATCATACAAGGAAAGGGACATTATTTTTACATCAAATTGGTAAGAAACCTTTGTGCAAAAAGGAAAAGAATTCAGCCAAAACAAGAAAAGGAAAGAACTCTTACTACTTGCCGGTTTTGCACCATTCCTTAATGGCTAGGGTTTCTCTTTGTTCCCCATATAACTTGGCCGGCTGCTTCTCTTCAAGATCATCATATTCCATACGAAAATACCAGCAAAAGTTCTGCCAAAGTTCTCTCAAGTGAAGGAAGAAAATCCTCAAGCCGAAACACATCCATTCTCCCACCACAAAATCGCAAGAACCCTAACCTACCTTCATCCGTGCACACCACCACATCTTGCCGAATCTTCCAAGGTTTTTAAAGTTGTGATTCATCCCTATGGCTTGTATTATTTTCTGCCTTGTTACAATCTTTGTTGTAATAATACTTGGTTTAATTTTGGTTTTGTATGAATGTTATAATTTCGGTTTCTATTGAAGATATGTGATGTTTGTATAAACAATTTCATGTATGATTTCCGAATTCTTTGAATAGGGCAGTGGTATATTCGGCTATGTTTCTATGATTTGCTTGATTAATTTTCATGAATTCTATGCATAAAAATCGTGTACGTGCGGGCTGCCCTTGTCATGGCAGTTCCAAGGGTCTCGATTTCACTTGCCAAAGTAATTTAGATTGCATCATACGCTGAGTTGTTGTGTCTAAGTCACTTAAGAGGGTTACCATAATTCTGAAAATTTGCATGTTTAAACAAGATGTGTGACGACTTGCTTGTTTATGTGTTTCCAATTTGGCTTTTGTGTTTATATGTTCTTCGTGTTTAATTTCTACGCTGAGTGTCTTTAAACCGATTAGCATTATGTTTAGGGTGATACGCTGAGTTAACTCTAATTACTTGTGAAGTCTTAACGATTAGATGGACCGCTGAGGGCTCTAATTAAAATTGGAATTAGGTTAAATCATAGGAATTGCCGATTGTATGCTTGCTGCCTATTTGTTCTTTGGTTCGTGTCATGCATGATTTTGAGTTCTTTGTGCTATGCTTTGTGTGGAATTGTTGATCACTTGTATATATATAATTTAGGTTTTTATTTTCAGTAAGTATTTAATCTCAATTTCGAATCCCCCATTGTGATGTTATTGTTAACACTTTAATTCTCGATTACCCTTCAAGTTCCCAGGATTGATCGAACCCTATTTATCCATACTAACGATGACATTTTGCAGGGTTTTAAATTAGTGTGAGCTTCGGCTCCCACCACTTTTTGGCTCCGTTGCCGGGGAATTTGAGAAATATTGTTTATTGAAGTGTTAATATTTGTATATTTGTATATTTGTTAAATTTCGGTTTGTATAAATTTTTCTTTACTTTGATTCGTAGTTGTAGACGGTTTGTAATAGTAATTAGGGTTTTGTTTTTCAGTTTTTAATAATTGCCGATTGTAATTATTTGAGGATGTATGTTGTAATAACTTAGATAATTTCTAGGAAGTTGATAGTTTTATGTATGCTTAAGTTTATTGTAGTTTCTAAAGTGTAACATGTGGGTGAAGCCTCTTTTGTTGATCTTAACCTAAACCCTTCATACTAGCGCTTGCGTTTTTATGAGGTTGAGGGCGGTTTTGATCAACACTTGTAGACCGCTAGGGACCCGAGTTTATTTTACAAAGTATGGGGCAAGTTATTTTCATAGATATGGTTCTCAGGTTTGTTTAACTGGATCTCAAGGCCCACAGACTGATGTTCATTCTCGGTGAGTGAGTCGATAGGGGACTTGTCCTCCGTGGTGTCCAACAACGAGTCCTGCCTGGTTCCTGTAGGGGGTTCGCCCTCCGTGAATCTTAACGACACCGCCTTTGAAAAGTAAAATACGCTCGACCCTAGACAGCAGCTTGTGCCGAAGCATCACCTCACTTTAGACGCTAGAAGATAACTTGAATATACATGATTCTATTTTCTTCAAAACTAAAATTCGTCTTTAATATTTGAGGTATATCGGAATAAGCATGATACTACCTTGGGCTGTATCAGTCCATTGCACTGTTATCTCCTCTGCTCCACGTACCTCAAATTTTAAAGTTGTGTGAATAAAAGCAATTAGAGTAAGCTAAGTTCGACATCCTTTGACTCTAAATTTTTGCCTAATTACTTTCGTGTGCATATGTGCGATATTGTGTGGAAATTCCGTATTTTTGAAATCGTAAAGATGTATCTATCTTATGTAAATGTTGTATTTTGAAATCGTTGCTAACTCTAACATACTTATAGAGTTTGATTGTCAGTTGCGGATCATAAGGAAGAGGTGAAGAATTACATTGTAAACAGTTGATTGGAGCTCTCATTGACTTGGGAAGGACGACAAGTGTTACAAGAAACGAGTTCCACCCCTCTAAACTTTTGTTCATGATTTACAATTAAATTCTACTTAGCTAATTGTTGTATATTTATAGACTAACTTCTAACTTTAGCTAATTCACTAACTTACTACTAACTTATTCTTTGAACTCTCATCTCCACTCTTCTAATTTTCTTTATCTTGATGTGATGCAGTTGAAGAGTGAAGTAATCATGCATCGATTTTTGATAACCATTGTAAGGAGGCACGAATTTGGAGTGCGCACTCCAAAAGGCGTCGCCCACAACTTGATTAAGAAGTGAAGAGTCTAGGCTGAGTAGACTATAAACATTAAGCGCTATATGGGAGGCAACCCATTTCAACCGAAAAAAAAAAGTGAAGGAGCCATCAACGAGAGTTTGCATTTTCTAAATCCCTACACTTTTATGGTTGAATTGTATATGTGTGAAATTTGTGGAATCTATTGTATGCTTAGAAATTACATAATAATTTCTGTTTTACATTGAGGACAATGTAATTTTCTAAGTGTGGGGTGGAGATACAGGTTTCACATGCTTTTTGTTTTGTTTGTTTATTTTTAGTTTGTTTGTTTCGAGTCATATAAGAAAACCAAAAAAATAAAACAAAAAAAAATTGAAAAATGCAGAAAATCCCAAAAAGAATCGTGTGTTTTGTTTTGTTTTGAGTCTTAGGATGCCCCTAAAAAGTCTAGGATAATTATATCTTTGAATGCATAGATGATGGTTTTACATTCACTTAAAGATTGAATTGTGAGTTCCATGAATTATGTGATCGGTATGAACATTTGAGATATGTTTTGATTGTAAAAACATGCATGTTTTGGTTAGTTTTGTTCCATAACAACCTATGTGAGCTTTTGTGCCTATATACTTTCTTCATGTGTGATAAAAGATGAATTCGGAAGAAAAATTTGAAGCATGAGACCTCATTATTCTTTGCATATTCAATGATTATGTGCTATAGCTATTTGATGGACTCTAGAATGCTAGAACTTGCTCTTGCTGATCTTCGAAACTGTATAATCATAACATTCCTTGATTCTGAAAAGGATTGGAAACGTTTTGACTAGGATTACCACCAATGCCAAATAAGCATGTGCCGAATTTGTGCCCGTCGTGGGACTCCTTAGTTTTAACCCCTTTGAGCCTACATTGAGCTTTTCTTTTCATCACCCTTAAACATTTCCCTTTTGCCTAGTATAGTTACATCTTTTCCCTTATCATTGAAACTTGGCAAAAGCTTGAAACCGAGAAGAAATTTTAACACTGTGTGATGTTATGAAACAAGTGTGGGGTGAACTTAGCTGAAATTTGTTTGAAATATTTTATGTGAACCGCGCCTAAAAGAACAGAAGAGAGAAAAGAAAAATCGGACAGAAAAAAAAAAAAAAAAAAAACAATAAGTCCGAAACAAAAGAAAAAGAATAGGCATGGCTTTGAATAAAAAAATTGCTAAGTTCTCTCGTATTATGTTGTGAATTTGGAGTTTGTATCTATTTGAAGACCTATCATTGTTATATTTGGTCTTTGTTCGTTTTCACAATGCTTTGGGAAAGAAAAGAATGAAGTTTGGGTCCAGCAAGATGATATTTGGCCCATGGAGGGAAGGCATAAGGAGAATTGAGCTTTGCCAAGTTTTGGTGATATCTTTAAGCTCCACTTATCCAAGAATTCTCACCTATGTAGCCGAGCCCCATTATTCTCCCTTTACAACGTTTTCCATGATTCTTAAGATAGGTGAATTTGATCTGTGGAGATTTTCTCAAGAGTTAGGCATATGGTTTTGGTCCATTCGTGCACATAATTGTTACATGAGGTTTTTCCAGAAAATTATTCACAAAGTGCTTTCTTTCCATGAAATATGCAAGCTATTTGAATGCCTTACAATCTTTTCTCTTACATATACTTTGAGTGAATTGCCATGATCAAATGAAAAGAAGAGAGTATGCCTAGTGAGGAGGATCAGATTAACCTTACATGTTGATGCTTATATATTTGCTTCTCACTTATTCATGCCGTGATACATGTTTATGGAATTTGGAATTTGTGTGCTTACTCTCGAATGTTTAACTTGAAAGCTATGCATTCTTAAGATTTTGAGACAATTGTTTTAGGGGCAGTAGTAGTTTTGTTTTTAATTTAATTTTGCTAAGGGACTAGCAAAAACTAAGTGTGGGGTAATTTGATAGGAGCATTTTATGCGACGTTCTTAATATGTTTTTACCTCCATTTATGCTTTTCTTAACCCTTATTTGTGTAAGATCGAGTCATTAGAGTGAGTCTTGAGTCTTTGGCAGAAATAATATGAAATTGTGCGCAATGTTATTGAATTAGAAAAGTTTCGGTAATTCCTAGTCAAACTAGGAATCCTAATTGAACCAGGAAAGTAAAAATGCTTTGTCGTTTCTAAAAACGACGAAGATTGAAATTAGGAAACTTCATTTGATTAGGAAACCTATTCGGATTAGGAAACCTAGCTTGTCTAGGAAACTAAAATGAATTAGGAAATCGGATTGAACAAGGAAACCTATTTTGAATAGGGAAGATTATTCTTGCCGAAACTTACCATATTTATTTTCTTGACTTTTCAGAAAATATTTACACAATTGAAATCTTGAAGCAAGAGGAAAAGAAGACCTAAAAAGGCAAGGAAAGCTCAGATGCAAATAGGAAAGAAGAGAAGAAACATAAAGAACCCTGTTCAAATTCGGGCAGATTCCTTTCTGCCAAATTCTGGAATTTCTGCCGGACGAACCACAACGAATTTGGGGAAACCCTTTTATGGCGAGGAAGGCCTTTGAGTCTTGTTTCTTCAGGATTTGGAATCGCATCAAAATCTTTCCTGATTAAAAAGTTATGCTAGAATCATTGCCGAAAGGTCAGTCTGCCGATTTCAGAAAAGAAGAAAAGAAGAAGGAAGGTTTGGCCGGTTTTTCCTAGCTACAAAAGGGATGGTTTAATTGCTGAATCATACAAGGAAAGGGACATTATTTTTACATCAAATTGGTAAGAAACCTTTGTGCAAAAAGGAAAAGAATTCAGCCAAAACAAGAAAGGGAAAGAACTCTTACTACTTGCCGGTTTTGCACCATTCCTTAATGGCTAGGGTTTCTCTTTGTTCCCCATATAACTTGGCCGGCTGCCTCTCTTCAAGATCATCATATTCCATACGAAAATACCAGCAAAAGTTCCGCCAAAGTTCTCTCAAGTGAAGGAAGAAAATCCTCAAGCCGAAACACATCCATTCTCCCACCACAAAATCGCAAGAACCCTAACCTACCTTCATCCGTGCACACCACCACATCTTGCCGAATCTTCCAAGGTTTTTAAAGTTGTGATTCATCCCTATGGCTTGTATTATTTTCTGCCTTGTTACAATCTTTGTTGTAATAATACTTGGTTTAATTTTGGTTTTGTATGAATGTTATAATTTCGGTTTCTATTGAAGTTATGTGATGTTTGTATAAACAATTTCATGTATGATTTCCGAATTCTTTGAATAGGGCAGTGGTATATTCGGCTATGTTTCTATGATTTGCTTGATTAATTTTCATGAATTCTATGCATAAAAATCGTGTACGTGCGGGCTGCCCTTGTCATGGCAGTTCCAAGGGTCTCGATTTCACTTGCCAAAGTAATTTAGATTGCATCATACGCTGAGTTGTTGTGTCTAAGTCACTTAAGAGGGTTACCATAATTCTGAAAATTTGCATGTTTAAACAAGATGTGTGACGACTTGCTTGTTTATGTGTTTCCAATTTGGCTTTTGTGTTTATATGTTCTTCGTGTTTAATTTCTACGCTGAGTGTCTTTAAACCGATTAGCATTATGTTTAGGGTGATACGCTGAGTTAACTCTAATTACTTGTGAAGTCTTAACGATTAGATGGACCGCTGAGGGCTCTAATTAAAATTGGAATTAGGTTAAATCATAGGAATTGCCGATTGTATGCTTGCTGCCTATTTGTTCTTTGGTTCGTGTCATGCATGATTTTGAGTTCTTTGTGCTATGCTTTGTGTGGAATTGTTGATCACTTGTATATATATAATTTAGGTTTTTATTTTCAGTAAGTATTTAATCTCAATTTCGAATCCCCCATTGTTATGTTATTGTTAACACTTTAATTCTCGATTACCCTTCAAGTTCCCCGGATTGATCGAACCCTATTTATCCATACTAACGATGACATTTTACAGGGTTTTAAATTAGTGTGAGCTTCGGCTCCCACCAACTGCATCCAACTCCTATCTCTATCCATCGATCACCTGTTATATATATTAATTAATATAAGACAAACAATAAATAATCACAAATTAACAAATAAACAATTTATATGCATGTTTTTTCTCGACCTTATGCCTCCGGTTAGGGTCCTAATAATCTCATTCAGGAACACAAGACTTTGTTTCACAGTTTGTAGATCTTGTGTTTTCGTTTTCAGTCATGGGAAAATTTCGGCAGCATCTCCCCACAGTTCCTCAAGTGCACGAATATCTATACACCTAGTATGCACTCGAGGAACAGTGATGGGAGACCTCGTCAAAATATATACGCACGACCGCAAACGAATACACAAGACCTATACAAACAGTGAAACATTGTCCTCTGCCCCCAAACTGTCCAAAAATGGGACAATTCAAGAATCTCTCCATGATTCTCGAACGGGATTTCTAATGATATATATAAATGCATGTATATCAGTGAATAAAAGAATGATTCATTCTTTTATTCACCGCTAATTATAAATCATATAACAATGATTTTCGTAAAATAATTATAATTATTAATTAAATTAATTAAAGCATTATTAAAATATATTGATACGACCCGAATCTGGAATTAACTTTTTACGGTGTTACGAGTACTTTTACTCCTCGGGAATTGTTACGATTCGAAAAATTCAAAAGGTTGACTTTTAAATAAGTTGACCTGACCGAGGATTTTATTTGACGATGAAATAGAAGTCGTTGAAACGAGTTCGTGGACACGCGGCACGATTTATTTGCAGTTGGTACGAAAAAGTTGTGACGTGGAAACCGAAACTTGCCGATTTTGGACGAGTATAAATAGCCGCGGGGAAATTTCCCGAAACGGCATTTTTCTCTTTTCTTTTCTTTTTCTTTTTCTTTTCTTCTCTCTTCCTCTTTCTCTCTCCTCTCCCCCGATCCAGATCGGCCTCCGGCCGAACTGGGCCGGCACACGGGTCCCATTCGGACCGGCTCGGCCTCCTCGTCTTCTTGGTGGCAGCTGCGTGGCGTGAAACGCTGCTGTGAGGCCGTGCAGAGCCGAGCAAGGTTCGACTGTGTCGAACCTTGTCCTCCCTCCTCCGGCCATGATTCCACCCGATTCTTGGGGGGAAATGAAGACCTTGATCCGTGCAATCATTCCATGAAGGGAATTGGACCGAATTGCACCAGGTAAGGAGGAATCGAAATTCGAAAATTTTTAGGGTTTTTGAATTCAAATTTGGGGGTTGTGATTTTGATGTTATTGGTGAATTTGGATGTTGAATTCGTGTTTAGAATGTTGTAAGGAGTTGTTTAAGTATAATTTGTGGTTCGATTGATGGATTTTTGGAGAAATTGGACGATGGGGGTTTCAGCCGCCGTGCCGGCCGCCGTATGCGGCGGCTGGGGCTGTTTTTGGCGGCGGGGACGAGCTCCTGAGGTGGTGGATTTGGTGTTGGACGAATTTGGCGTTGATCGGAGGTGTTTCGGCCTCCTGTGGCGGCGGCGCTGCTGTTCCGGCGACGGTGGCGGCGGCGCCACTGTTTCGGTGGCTTGAGGAAGAAGATGAACAGTGTTATGGTAAAAAGTGAAAAGGTAAAACGGTAAAAGGTGAAAAATAAATGGTAAAACAGTAAAAGTAAACAGTAAACAGTAATTAGTAAAAGTAAAAAGGTAAACAGGAAAAGTAAATAGTAAACAGTAAATGATAAATAGTAATTGGATTTTAACCATTTACTGTTTGACTTTCAGAATTACTGTTTGACCTGAAATAATTACTGGTTAACCAGTAATTTTACTGTTGACTTATCGTAAAAAGGGTAAAAGCTGATT
Source organism: Potentilla sterilis (assembly GCA_963682095.1). NCBI lineage: Eukaryota > Viridiplantae > Streptophyta > Magnoliopsida > Rosales > Rosaceae > Potentilla > Potentilla sterilis. The sequence continues at coordinate 32,783,966 of OY821756.1, forward strand.
AAAAGGGTTTTACGACGGAATAACTGGGAAAAGAATTATTTGGACACGAGGTGGGTGTCCTAAGCTATTTCGGACGTAGATTATCGGTATTAAAGCGTAACTCCTATACCGATAACTAAAAAGGAAAAATTAGGAGTTTTCGGACGAGCGAGGACGTCCGTGGTTTGGGTTTTATATTTGTTTTCCGAGGTTTAGAAAATTTACGATTTCGCCCATGTGACAGGTCGAGAGGGTACTCGACGGGACGAGAGCCGAAACGGCTACCAGCTCGGAAAGACTGTGAGTGGATTTTTATTTTTAAAACAAATGCATGCATGATTATTTTATTGAAATGAAAATTTCTTTTAATAATGAAATTTATTTTAAGTAAATGATTTTAAGGTATGAAAGATTATATGAGGAAAGGAAAAATATATGGTTATGTTTTATTGATAAAAATGATAATTATATTGGATTTTGCTATTTCCTTGGGAAATGAAATTTCCATGTGGTTTTATATTCTCGAAATATTTTGAGTATGTTAATCTGTAGACCGGAATGAAATTCCGGGGATTTTGTAAATTTTATTATTTATGATTTTTCTGACATGCGAGGCATGTCGATGAGATTTATATATATATTTGATTTGATTTTACGGCATAGTGATTTGCCGGGTACTTTTGATTTTACGGCATGTTGATTTGCCGGGGATTCATGGTTATATCTGGAGGCTAGAATATTGTTATGTAATTATATATATATGAGCCTCGAACGTACGGTCGGGGATCGTACGGATTGTTATGTATAAGGGGAAATGTGTTTTTGGTTTGTTTTCGGATTTTCACCATACGAGGGTCCACGGTATTATTATATTGATGCTAGCTAGCGAGACCTCATCCCACGCGAGGTGACGACTTGACCATATAGGTCAGATTCACGCTCGGTGGTCGACGCAGGGTGGTATATATTGAGGCGGTGACGTGTCTAGGTAGTAGACTTAGACACGGGGGGAGTCAATAGGACTCTCGGACCCGGAGCCTGACGAGGTTCCAGTTATTTATGGTGGGTAGACTTTCCCCTGTTGTATGGCCAATGGGATTTGGTCATGAGGATGTTTTTCACTGTGATGGCGGGAATATTTCTCATTGAGGCTTTCAGTTTTAATAAATTCCCGCATCAGTCGATTGAGATTTTTATATTATTATATGACTTGATCGAGATTTTTATACGATTATATGATGTGGCTTCGGGAATATTTCATTTATGAGACTTTCAGCTTTTGATAGATTCCCGAAGCAGTGGATTAAGATTTCTATATTTTTATATTATCTAGTTTCGGGAATATTTCCTCTATGAGGCTTTCGATATTTCATAGATTCCCGAACCAGCGGAACTAAGATTTTTATATGACCAAAGAGTTTGATCGAAATGTATTATAAGTTGATTTTCAAATGATTATGATTTTATATATATATATATATATATATATATATATCTAAACAAAGGAGTTTTGTTTATTTGAGTTGCCAGCGAGGCTGGTTTGTTTTAATAGAGTTTCTCATAAAATGTGGTACGTTTCCATATAAATATGCATGCATTGTGATTTTCCGATTAGTATGAAAACATGGGAAAGTGATAAAACGTCTTTAACGAAAAGTTTCAGTTGAAATTATTTTATTTTTTATCCACTCACTCTAACGTTTTTAAATTACTTTCCCCTGGGCCCTTCGTTTTAAAATGCCCAGTGTGCAGACTAGTAGTCGAGGTCAAAGATACTCATGTCGAGGCATAGTCAGCGTCGGTATTGCTTCCGCTCGGTAGGATCTTTTGATCCTTTATCCTTTGATTTTGTCTCTTTAGTTACTTTCTGTAGAATGCTCTGATAAATTGTAGATGTTTTAAAAGTGATTTTTACTTTTGTGTTTATTTGTGGCGGTTGTTGTGATTTGGGGAGCAGGTGGCTCCAGGTGTTGAGGATGGATCTGAATGTAGAAGTGTTTTGTGTTTTTGACAGGTGAGGGTTGTCCAGTTTAAGAGAGGTCATGCCGACTTTTCGGTAAAATCTCTCTTAAGGTGGTCCCCGCAGGATCTGATCCGGGTTTCGGGGTGAAATCTGGTTCGGGTCCTGTCAATTTGGTATCAGAGCATTAGGTCCTGTCTTTTCTTTGAGTCACGTTGTCTTTTCTACTTGATGACGCCTAGCAATCTTTGAGTGAGGATCCGACCGCGGCGGATTTCCATCACATTCTCTGATGCTAGTGTGTACATTAAGTCCATGAGCCAGATTCTTGGATATCTCGTCATGTACTCGGTAGAGTACTATTCTATTATGTTATTTTATATGCTTGGTAATGCTTAGTACCTCTGACTGATGGTCCGACTGCAGCGAGTAGCCATCGTATGTTCTTTGGTGCTAACGTTATTATCAAGTATGTAAAATACATTCCCGGTATCGACTTGTATCTTTTAGACTATGCCTCGAGTACATTGACCTCCTAGGATGTTATCCTTACGTGCGGAATATGTATGTGGTAATACCTATTCGGTTATGAGTTTGACGCGCATCTGCTGTTATAGCGTCAGATTACGCGGCGGAAACTCGGATGCTGGGCCTCTTTCCCTTCGAGAGGAGCACATATTTTCTTATTTGGGCTACGCGTTATTATTCTGGTCTGGTATTCTCCTGGTGCTTTGGGAATGGCCTTGGATTTTGTGTAACGGGTAATGCGATCGTTTCTACTTTTGTCGCCAAGTTAAATGTGAGGTGATTGACGTCGTTGCGACCTGGTTACAAAGATTGGAGAATCGAACGTGTAACTTCTAAACGACGTTGTGGATTGTCACGTGCTTGTTTTGGGCCTCGTCATAAGTGATATTTTGTGGATTGACCAATGGATTTGGCGTATGTGGAGAAAGTGAGTATGTGGACATTTAAGTGGCAGTGTACATGTGTTGTTCTTATGAATCTCATAACCGTCTTATTTGGATTTTGGACATATCGGTTATGACGGAAGAAATGGAGAGTTATATAGAGATTGTGGGAGCTATAAATAATTCTAATTCTTAGCGACTTTGGTCGGGAGATTTGATAAAGGAAGAATTAGAAATTGAAATGGCCACCGATATTGGAGATGTTTGCCTCGATATATGTGGTATTTGAGGGGAAAGAGAGTTGAATATGTGATCATGATAACATTGGGAGGTAAGGTTTTATAGTCTGGGTTTACTTAGGTGACGAAAAATTAAGTTTCGTCGTCTAAGAAGAAAACCTACCGACGAAAAAAAATTCGTTGTGCTCGTCATTTCTTAGACCACGAAAAAAAAATTCGTCGTCTAAGATTTTTTCTTAGGCGACGAATTTTCAATTTTCGTCTCCTAAGTACAAATCTTAGGCGACGACTTCTTTTTTTCGTGGTCTAAGATAATGCACGGACGACAAATATTTTTTTCGTCGGTAGGTTTTTGTCTTAGACCACGAAAATAAGAATTCGTCGCCTAAGACTGTTCTTAGGCAACCAAATTTTTTTCTTAGGTGAGGAAAGTTTTTTCGTCTCGTAAGCGAGCTTAGGCGAGGAATTTTTTTAAGTTTCGTCGCCTAAAGTTTTTTTTCCTTGTGGTAATAGTTTCTTATTCAATCACTAAATAAACAATGCAGCATGGTATTTTTTTTTTTTTTTGAGGGGAATGAATAACTTTATTGGCATAAGACATACGACCGAATTATGCCTGGTCAAATAGGAGTCGAAACTCCACTACAAACTAAAAGTTCCATAATAAAGCAATAAAACGAAATAAACGATACTAATGATCGAATAAAGCAAAAACGTCTAACACAAGCGGACAAAAAATCACGAAAGTAAATAACCATCATGATAGTAGAGAGGACTTCACCACAACCCTCAAGCCTAGAGACGACACGGTGTACCTTTCAGATAAAACTAGTACAATCCTCCCTACCCTCATGATGGGATCTTGTTGTAAATGCTGCTCGGGATCACTCCTCATTGGTTCCATCTCAAATCTCAGAGGCCGACAACAAACAAGCTCATAAGCTGTTCTAAACACCGGCAACCCTCCGCCGTCCACCAGTTTTTCCGCCGACCACCAACATGCGGCAGTCTCGGCTTCCAGACGAACCATGACTGATTGACAGTTTCTCTGGCATCCCTATGACACCAATCATTGACACAAGCTCTCACCGATAGCAGTCTCGACTTCCAACCTTCAATCACCATCACACCGCCGGATCTTGCAGCAACATCGCCATCGACCAAAGATTGGTCATCGAGAATTCAGACACTCCCGAACCCAAATAACCAGATCTTGAATCTGACATCGACAAGCCAGATCCAACCACGCACCATCGAAACATGAGATCGGAGATCCGAAACCCCCGACCACCATTTGCACGCCAGAAAGGGAAGAATATGCTCGCCTGTCGCATTTGCAGGCCTAGCCAGAGGGAAGGAGAAACTTCCAACCATCACCGTCGACCCAATCATCCCCAAATGGAGTAGTAGAGGAAGGCATCCACCATCTTTACAAGCCTTCACAATCTCTGAATAGCAGCCATAGAGAAACGCTAGAAAGAGAAGCTCTAACAGCGCAAGAGAGAGAGAGAGAGAGAGAGCGCATTGAGAGAAAAAGTTTCATGGTATCTTATTCTCGAAGATATCACATTTAATTATTAGAAGACTGAGCACGCAAACACATGTTTCAACCTCAGCATGCAGAGTTAAAATGACCATAGAGCATTACTTTATACAAGCCATCAATCAAAAGACTGAGCACAGTAACAAATGATTTATTCTTACACAAACTCAAACTTTTATTTCCAATATTTTAATTAAAACCATCATGATCAATTTTGGTTGGAACTTATAAAGTTTAAACAAATCCAAATAATAACTGGTACTAAAACCAAACGAAAAGTTCAAGTGATCTCAACTGATGGTTTCACCCTGTTCCCCATGTAGATAAAGGACAACATCTCTTTGAAAAGGGATAGGTGTAGGAACCTGCAATGTAATTTTTTGAATAATTACTTCTCTCTATTCATTTCCACTAATTTCACCATTTTCAATGAATCTGGCATTTTGGTTTAACAATTCTTTTATTTTGGTTTAACAATTCTTTTATTGTGGTCAGGGCAATAAAACCTGTATCGTTTAGACTTTACTAGGTAACCAATAAAGTAACCACTTTTCGTTCTGAGGCTTGACGAGCCGCTTAAGCTTAACGCAAATAATAACCCTATAAAAAATATTAGTAGTATAACAATAAGTAGGGATTGTTCTAACCGGGGAATAACAGTACCTGAAATATGAGAATGTTAAAACACATATATACATTTATACAAGCATTGAAACGAAACATGGGGGTGGTGAAAGCCTAAACTCGCACACAATAATAACCCTACAAAAGATCGTTAGTAGTATAAGAGAGTAGGGATCGTTCTAGGCGGGGGATTAAGGGTACCTGAAACATGAGAATGTTAGAACAAATATATACATATATACATAAAAACACGTCACACATGGGGGATATTAGGGATGAGGTTCGGCAGCAAAAGGCTGCCCCTAACTAATGAACACGAAATTAAAAGACAAGAAATAAAATCCTAAGTTACTATGTACATGTTAGTCGACACTCTTCTACAAATTACTAGCACGAAAGCAATCAAAACACATAACCAAATAGCAAGTAAGACTCATGGCAATCATAATAAAATGATGTAGACTCGACTTAGTTCCAACCTAATTAGCTCTTCTCACATCGACATGTAAATTCTTTAATCCACTCTATCCCTAAAAACACCATAAGGTAAGCAACTAATCGTTCATCTTATCCTATGAATATTTTGGCTAATGAGATCGATACCCCGAGTACATTGCAATTGTATAGGACAACAACCTTTATTGCACACCGATTTAAAGAATAAACCAAGTACGAAACTACAACTAAATTAACATGCTTGCCGGTTATCCTATTTACTATCTTGTTACATATTTCCCTTACTTTTTTAACATGCAATCCGATTTCTTACATCCAAAAACCAAATAAAGATAAAGAAAATGAATTGATCATGTGAATTATAAAACCAAACTTCAATCCAAACAATACATAGACATAACGTTTGAAATCAAGAAAACATGTTATCTTCATAGACAAAGTTTAACATACCTATAAAGAAAGAATTACAAAACCGAAATTAGGGAGTAGATCACACTTTTAGAACACCTTTAGAGCTTCAAGTCGTGTTGATCTTGATGGAAGATGATGGTGGTTCGGCAGTAATTTTCTGGAGGGTGGTGATGGATGTGTTTTCAGCTAGGTTTTCTTTGTAGGATTCTTGGAGAATTTTGGTAAAGCTTTGGCTAGATTTTTGCTTTGGAATGTGACCCCCTTATTCTGAATTTGTGCCAAGCTATTTATAGAGGAAGCAAATGGGAGAGTTTGGCAATATAGGTGGAGATTTATGGTGGAAGTTTGTTGGTGGAGATTTATTGCAAGCTTCCCTTAGTCCACAAATACAGCTCTATGCTTCCCTTAATGCATTTGGAAGACTTTTTGGTGCAGAAACACAGAAATTTCTCTCAATAGGCAGTAGGTTGTTCATCTAGGCAGACAGTGACCTTACTGAATTGAGACTGACATAACTTCCTCAAGAAAATAGTTATTAATGTGATTCCAAATATTCTGAAAACTAGACTTCCATAGCTTTCTATTCATGTATGGCTCACTCTCTAATTCTAAGTGAGCCGTCCGGGAGAATTCGTGGAAATCAAGCTATCCAGCAGGCTGTCAGTCAATTTTCTCGGCAGATGACCTTTCTGTGTTATGACTAGCATAACTTTCTCCTCAGGGTAGCTTTCGATGTGATTCAAAATTCTGTAGAAACTAGACTCGTAGAGTTTTCTATCCATATAAGGCACATCCTCTAGTTCTAAGTGATGTGTCATACAAAAATTCTGGAATTCAGGATACAGTCTCAGGAAAAATCCTGGTAATCCCTGGATTGTTTTGCTCAAACTACCAAGTTGCAGCTATCGTCTAGGCGACTTCCCGAACTCCGACTGATCTGAAATTTTTGAACAATACACTTTAGCTTGCCAACTATATGCATACCAAGTTTCATCAAATTTGGAAAAGAATAAGTCACTCTAACACAAGCCTTAGAATCACGAAAAAGACATATCTTTCATTATTTCCTCATATTTCTATACTTAGTCTTTTTTCGGACAATTAAGCACATATTTCCAAAACTCCACCAAAACAACACTAAATTGTATTATGACTCAATCTTAGATTAATAAGGGTTAAACGAAGAATAAATGAGGGTAAAACATATTAAGAACTTCGCACAAATAACTCACATACCTATTACATATGCAAGAACAACGTCCTAAGAGATCGATGTACTCGACGCATAGTCTAAAAGATACACCTCGATAACTGGAATATATTATACATACTTAATAATGGCATTAGCACCAAGGAACATACGATGGTTATCCGCTGCTGTCGGGCCATCAATCAGCGGTACTAAGACTTACCAAGAATATAAAATAACATAATAGAATAGTACTCTACAGAGTACATAACAAGATACCAAGGAATCTGGCACACACACTTAATGCACACACTAGCATTCAAGAGTAGGATGGAAATCCGCCGTTTTCGGACCATCACTCAAAGAATACTAGGCGTCATCAAGTATAAAGGACAACATGACACAAGGAATGAAAGGACCTAATGCTATGATACCAAACTGACAGGACCCGAACCAGCTTTCACCCTGAAACTCGGATAAGGTCCTACGGGGACCACCTTAAGATTAACTCTATCGATAAATCGATAAGCCAATCTTAAGATAGACAACCCTAAAACCTGCAACAAATAAAAACACTTATAATTCCAGTTCCAACCTCAATACCTTGAGCCATCTTGATACAACCCGAACTTAGAATTACCGTTTAACTGTTTTACTTTTATTATTTCTCCTCGGGAATTGTTTTTACGATTTGAAAGTTCTAAAGGTTGACTTTTAAATAAGTTGACTCGACCGAGGATTTTATTTCATGACGAGGTAAAAGACGTTGAGACGAGTTTGTGGACACGTAGCATGCTCAATTTGGAGTTCGCACGAAAAAGTTACGATGTAAAATCGATAGTTGTCTGATTTTTGGACGAGTATAAATAGCCGGGAGGAAATTTCCCGAAATGGCAATTTTTCTTTTCTTTCTTTTCTTTTTCTTTTTCTCCTCTCTCCTTTCTCTCTCCTCTCTCCCGACTCAGCCCGACCTCAGGCCGAACTGGGCCGGCGCACCGGTCACGTTCGGACTGGCTCGGCCTCCTCTTCCCGAAACGCCGCCGTTTGGCCGTGCGCCGCCCGAGCTGGTTCGACACAGTCGAACCGGAGCTCTCTCCTCCGGCCATGGCTCCGCCCGATTCTGGTCGGGAATCGAAGGTCTCGACGTGTGCAACAATCCCATGGAATGAATTGATCCAGTTCATCCCCGGTAAGGAGAATTTGGAATTCAAAATTCTAGGGTTTTTGATTCCGAATTGGAGAGTTGTGTAATTGGTGTTTTTGTTGGATTTAGATGTTAAATTCGAGTTTAGGACGATGAATGGAGTTGATTAGGTGTTGGTTGATGTTTGATTGGGTGAGTTTTGGAGAAATTTGGATTTGGGGGTTTTAAGCCGCCGTGTCAGCCGCCGTATGCGGCGGCTGGGATATTTTTGGCGGCGGGGGCGACAGGGATGTCTCCGAGGTGGTGGCGATGGTATTTGGTCGATTTAGATTCGATTTGTGAGGTTTTGGGCCACTGTAGTGGCGGCTCCGGCGGCTGAGGAAGAAGATGAACAGTAAACCGGTAAAAAGTAAAAAGGTAAAATGGTAAAAGGTGAAAAGTAAATGGTAAAACAGTAAAAGTAAATAGTAAACAGTACACAGTAAACAGTAAATGGTAAATAGTAATTGGATTTTAACCATTTACTGTTTGACTCTCAGAATTACTGTTTGGCCTAGAATAATTACTGTTTGATCTTGGTTTATTACTGTTGACTTACCGTAAAAAGGTAAAAGCTGTTTTAAAGGGGTTTTACGACGAAATAACTAGTAAAAGGATTAATCGGACACGGGGTGGGTGTCTTGAGTTATTTCAGACGTAGATTATTCGGTATTGAGGCGAAATTCCTATACCGATAACTGAAAAGGGAAAATTAGGAGGTTTCGTGCGAGTAAGGACGTCCGTAGATTTAACATTTATAAATAAATTCTGAGTTTCGTAATAATTATAATTACGTCTCTATTACAGGTCGAGAGGTTATTCGACGGGACGAGAGATCGGATTAGCGGCTCGCTCGGCCGTACTGTGAGTGGATTTTTATTTTAAATAAAGGCATGCATAATTGTTTTAATGAAATGAAGTTTATTTCAAATAAATGATTTGAGAAGCATGAAAATTCATATAGTTAAAATGAAATGATATTTAAAGAAATATGGTTTTGGGGTTATGCTTTTACTACTATTTTAGTAGTACGTGATTTTATCCGGAAACCTCGTTTCCGGAAATAGTATGTTTTAATTATTCATAATTGATCATGCTGAATAAGTTTTAATGGTATTTAAATAAAAAGACCGGAAATGAGATTTCCGGAGATTTTATGCTTTCGGTATTTGTGATTTTTCCAACATGTGAGACATGTCGAAGTTATTTATTCTTTTCGATATTATTTCTATGACATTGAGACATGTTAGATATATGTATGTTCCTTCGAGACTATGATTTTATTTGATTTTATATATAAGCCTCAGATGTACGGTCGGGGACCGTACGGATATATGATATATAAGGGGGTACGTGCTTTCGGTTTTGTTTTCGGATTTTCACCATATCAGGGTCGGGATATACATATATTGATGCTAGCTAGCTTAGTCGCCTGAGCCCACGCGAGGTGACGACTTGACCATATAGGTCAGATTCACGTTCGGTGGTCGACGTGTACAGGCATAGCTTGATGACACTATTGGGACTCTTGGAGATTTGACCCTTAGCCTTAGGGGCTACTATTAAATGGTGGGTATGACGTTTCCCCTATTTTATAATATGATATGACAAATGGGATTGGTAATGATTTTATATCATTTGGGTTTCGGGTGACAGGACCCGCCCCAAGTAACACACTGTTACCCAGAGTAAATCCTGCGGGGACCATTTCAAGAGAGGTTTCTACCGAAAATTCGGCATGACCTTTCTTAAAATGGACAACCCTGACCTGAAAAACAAAACCCAAAAACACTTCGATAAAAACCAGCCTGACTCATGGAGCCACCTGCTCCCCCCGTAATCAAGTAACTTCTCAATAACCATCAACAGTTCACTTTTTATAGAAGGAAACGATAAATAAAAGTTTCCGAAAAACGTAACATTTGGGGTTCAACCCAACAGTATTAAAAGTAGAGTTACACAAAGAGACACTCGAGTATCAGAGCACTATACAACCAAGGAAAATAAAAGATACAAGTAGGCTATACTAATAACCTACACTTCAAGCAGCGGAAAAGAGGAACTAGGATCCTTGTCTCGGGCACCGGACTACTCTGCAAAACTGGGCAGTTAAAAACAAAGGGCCCAGGGGAAAGTAATTTAAAACCATTAGCGTGAGTGGACAAAAATTCTACAAGTAAATATAATAATTTAACGAACTTTTATATTTTACTTTCCACACTTTTCATAATATACAGAAAATCACGATGCATGCTTTTATCATAAAAATCTCATTTTAACAATAAATAGTCTTTCCATAAAAACATATCCCAGCCCCTCTGGTTCGGGAATTTATTAAAAGCCGAAAACCGCATAAAGCAAACATTCCCGCAACCAGTCAATAGAAAAGAAAACATATCATCATGACCAAATCCCATTGGTCATGTAACAGGGGAAAATCCATCCACCATAATAACTGGAACCTCGTCAGGCTCCGGGTCCGAGAGTCCTATTGACTCCCCCCGTGTCTAAGTCTACTACCTAGACACGTCACCGCCTCAATATAAACCACCCTACGTCGACCACCGAGCGTGAATCTGACCTATATGGTCAAGTCGTCACCTCGCGTGGGATGAGGCCCGCTAGCTAGCATCAATGTAACAATAACGTGGACCCTCGAATGGTGCAAATCCGAAAACAAATCAAAAACAATTTTCCCCTCATAAATATAACCATCTGTACGATCCCCGACCGTACATCCGAGGCTTATACTCATAAAGATGCACTACCAGAAAAGGGGTTATAGCCGACGATATGGAAAAAAACGGCCGACGAAATAGTACTTCGTCGGCTATAACCCCTTATAGCCGACGAACTACTATTTCGTCGGCCACATCGTCGGCTATAATATTATAGCCGACGACTGCCGACAACTCATCGGCTATAACTATAGCCGACGAAACGTTTTATGTTATAGCCGACGAGGATGGTATTCGTCGGCTATAAGAGTTATAGCCGACGAAAAGTTTTTGGTTATAGCCGACGAGGAGGGTATTCGTCGGCTATAACTCTTATATCAGATCGACCTTCTGCATCAGGGAGCTCATTCGTCGATGAAATCGTCCAAAACGCTCTGAAATCGTCCAAAACCTCGGCCATAAGCTTGAAAGGTACGTATATTGCTGTGTGTGTTGATTTAGTTGGTTATATGCAGAGGTGTGTTAATTTAGAGTTTAATTAGAATAAATGTGTGATTAATTTGATATATATATATATATATATATATATGTGTTGAGATGAGATTATTAATGGGTTGATATATATGTTGTATTGGTTAGATAGAATTGAAGTTTTGTTGAAGATTAGTGATTGATTGTTGATTTATAGGTGATTTTAGATGAATTTGATGAAAAAATGTATATATATATTAATTAATTTAATTGTAATTAAAAATATATTGTTGGTATATATAAAAAATACATTGTGTTTAATTAATTAGGGAGATTGACGATGTTTTAATTAATTTAGGGATGCATGTGTATATATATATATATGTGTGTGTGTGTAATGATGAATTTTTTAATTAATTAGTACGTGCGTACGTACGTAGTACGTGCATATATACATATCTATATATAGCTATATTTATTTCTTGAATTTACAGGATGGACAAGAGTTGGATTACCCTTGGAAGATGGGATGAGGCGTATCATGATGGAGTTAGGAGTTTCCTGGATTTTGTGATGGCTAACTGTGGAGACACTACACTTCATTATTGTCCGTGTAAAAAGTGCAAGTGTGCCACCCCACGACACCGGTTTTCCATAGAGACAGTGGAGCAACACCTGGCTAGATATGGATTTTGGGTCCTATACACTAATTGGATTTATCACGGTGAACCAGAGTTTGCGGGTCGTCATGATCATGGACAATTTGCGGAGAGAGGGAGTTCCTCCAATGATCCGACAATGAACTGGATCAACGATATGTTTCCTCGTGAGAGCGGTGTCTTTGAGGAAGCACCAGATGTGCAACTCCCACCTCCGGAGATGGAGTGTTTCCCTGATATTGAGCCACTCGAGCCATTACCCCGATCTCCGGTCAACACAAGTGGTATGGAAAAGTACAACAACCTGATCGCATTGCAACAGACTCCGTTGTACCCCGGATGCAGTAAGACTGTCCTTGAATCTGTCATGGGAGTGATGAAGATCAAAACGGAGAACAAAGGCACTGTCAAATCGGTTGATGATTGGCTTCGGCTATGGGGTGGGGCGATGCCCCCCGGACATCGGCTTCCTACCAGTCATCATAAGGTGCGACATATCCTTAAAGATCTCGGCCTTTCCTACATCAAGATTCATGCATGCAGATACGATTGCGTTCTGTTTTACGGGGAAGGACTTGCAGATCTTGAATACTGCCCATTATGCAATACAGAGCGGTATAAGTTCACTCCTAAAGGGAACAAGAAAGCTGTGAAGATACTTCGGTACTTCCCGCTGATTGATAGGCTTGAGCGGTTGTTCATGTGTGCTTTCACGGCCGAAGCTATGAGATGGTGGGCTGAGAGGAATGTGCCTGACGATGACACCCTTAGACATCCCGCCGACGGAGAGGCTTGGAAGAAGAACGTGCTGGAGTTTCCCGAATTTGCATCAGAGGTTCGAAATGTTTGGCTAGGGCTATCATCCGACGGTTTCAACCCTTTTGGCAAGAAAGAGCTTCAGTACAGTGTGTGGCCAGTTATTTTGATTTCGTACAACTTTCCACCGTGGATGTGCATGAAGAAGGAATATAACATGCTCACATTGTTGATTCCAGGCCCAGGTTATCCGGGAAAGTGTCTCGATGTGTATTTGAGACCCGTAATTGAGGAGCTTCGGTACTTGAGTCTGAACGGCCACCTGGTCTACGACCGGTTCAAAAATGAGATGTTCCGGATGCATGCCATGCTTGTTGGCACGATCAGTGACTTTCCTGGGAGGGGTATGTTGTCGGGCAGCGTCACCAGGGGTTACAGGGCTTGTTCAGAGTGCATGACTGTTGATTGCTCCAGTCCTCATTGCAGCAAGATTGTCCAGATGCGTCACCGTCGTTGGCTTCCGCATGACCATCCATTTAGGGACGATGCACAGGCTTTTGATGGGACTGAAGAAAGGGGCTGGGCACCGGAGCAATGGACAGGGGAGGAAATATTGGCAGTGTTGAATGAGTATGACTTTGGTCCGCTTAGCAATCATCCCGATGTGTTGCGCACGATTCCAGAGAGGCCGGATCGGTATAGGTTCTGGTCACACAAGAGCATCTTATGGGAACTTCCTTATTGGGCCAAGTTGGCTACCAGATACTACCTGGATGTCATGCATATAGAGAAGAACGTGGGTGAAGCCGTGGTTGGCACAGTTTTGAATTGGGAGAAGAAAACAAAAGACACCCCCAAGGCACGCGTTGATCTGAGAAATATGGGACTGCGGGACCATTTGTGGTTGAGAGAGGGCAGGAGCAAAATGCCCCAAGCTCCTTACACCGTCACCAGGGACCAGAAACATGAAATCTTTGGATGGTTGAGTAATGTCAGGTAACTTTTTATTAATTAGGCATGTATTCCCTAAAGAATCCATCTGTTGTTGGACGACTATATATGCATGAAATCTAATTGTTGTTAATGGCTATGCAGGTATCCTTATGGCTATGCGGGTAACATAAGCAAGTGTGTTAACTACCGAGACAACAAGATGTACGGATTGAAGAGTCACGACTGCCATGTACTGCTTCAACGCCTCTTCCCTATTTTCATTCGAGCGTACTTGGAGGATGAAGTGGTTGAGCCGTTGGTGGCGTTGTCAAGATTCTTCCAGAAGTTATGCGCTAGAGAAGTTAGAAAATCAGACCTCATGAGAATGCATGAGGAAATCGTTTTTATCTTGTGCAAGTTCGAGAGGATATTTCCCCCAAACTTCTTTGACATCATGCCTCACCTGATAATCCATCTTCCCCAACAATTGTTGCTTACCGGTCCCGTACACTACACTTGGATGTATCCCATCGAAAGGTACATGTTATTCATAAATTTGATTTATACATGTTTTTAAATAAAAGTTGCATGCTCTTAACATGCACTTGTTAACCTTGCAGACAACTTGGAGACTACAAGAAATATGTGCACAATAAATCTGCGCCTGAGGGGTGTATTGCTGAAGCTTACATTGCGCATGAGTGTGTAACGTACGCCAAGTTGTACTTGGGAGCGATGGAGGACCCCCCACAACATCCAAGTCGAGATGACCCCGAGTTCAACCTATCTATCGTCGCCAACTCTGTTGTACCATACGGAAGCTTCAAGAAAAAGGGTGTGGACAAGTTGCCTGACCATGAGGTAGGGATTGCCCACTGGTGGGTTCTAATAAACTGTCCGGAGGTACAATATTGGAAACGTCACCATCTTCACAGCAAGGAAGTTCGCGGTGATGTCGAGTACCACAACACGACGTTTGCAGACTATTTTCCACAATGGGTAAGTGTATAAATATATATATTAGATGGCTTTCTTTTACAGTTCCCTATTCTTTAATCATAAACACACCGAGTGATTTGAGTTATATTTTTCAGCTGATGCAAGTGGCTGCGAGGGGTGGTCATACAAATTACTCAGAGGAATTGAGGCTGTTGTCGATGAAGCCGATATCTTCCACAGTCCGCCCAATGTGTGATGTCAACGGCGTTAAGTATATATGTGAAGCTAGAGACGGGGAACGCAAAACACAGAATTGTGGGGTGATGGTCGATGGTGCAGAGGGGGGTGTGGATTTTTACGGTGTCCTACAGTCAGTTGTTGAACTCATTTATGGGAACCGCATGAAAGTCCACTTGTTCAAGTGTCGATGGTTTGATACTAGGCCGCACCGCTTACGGATCGATCAGTATGGCATACTTTCGGTGAATACCGCCACTAGTGTGTATGAAGACGACCCCTTTGTTTTCGCCACAGCGGCCAAAAAGGTCTTTTATCTTGACGATCCTTTGAACAAAGGCACGTGGAAGGTAGTTAACCATGTGTCTCAGCGAGACATATACAGTGCTACCACACTTGGTGTGAGCACAGAGTGTGAAGAAGCGACCGCATACCAAGAGCCGGACGCCGGCGACATTCCGGAATCCTCCACCATCCGCGATAATAATGTGACGCCGGGCAGAGTGGTTCGACTTCCTAGGGGTCAGGTGCCCATGTATGATGTTAATCCGAATCGTCTATATCAGGCAGACGATGACTCAGACGACGAGTACGAGCACCGGTTGCCAGATATTAACTACTATACTACGTCTGACTCAAGTGATGAGGATGATTCTGATTATCATCCTTAGTATACTATTTATGTATGTATTTGTGTACGATGGTGCATGCATGAATACATTTTTGTCCTTAATTACCGTTTTCCGAGTTTATGGGAAATTGTATTGAATTGTTTGTGTTATGTTTAGGAATTTATCAGGTGAAATAGGCAGTTTTCAGGCCCTAAATGGCAAATTTTCAGAAAGATCAGAATTATAGCCGACGAAATGCAATTCGTCGGCTATAATGCCCATACTTTAGCCGACGACTTGCAATTCGTCGGCTATAATGCCCATACTGTAGCCGACGACTTGCAAGTCGTCGGCTAAAGTATATTGACCGAAACCATACGTAGACCGTTCAAATGCAAAAGTGTCGTGAAATAAGATACGACCGAAATATTGAAATACGACTACGGTTGAAAAATGGGAAGATTCCGACAAAATCTGTGTGCCGAATGTTGCGATTAGGTGTTTTTTACTTCCGTTTTCCTATGGGTAGTCTGACGGTCGGTAAATTTTTGGAGGAAAATTTTTATACGGTTAGTTGCGTCGCATCGATTTGAAACTATTCTCTGTTGAAGGTCAGGCCAAAAAACGTCATTTAGACGGGCCAATTGCCGTTTTAAAGCGTTTCGAGATTTGACCATGCAGTTTGACCGTCCCGATCGAGCCTTTAACGTTGTCAGATGTAGTTGGTTTTTTTTTCCTACATGTATTTAATCTTAACGGTGATATCTGACGGTTGGAATAGATTTTCCAAACTTTTAGATTCGAAATCGGAACATATGCACTAATATTCCTTAACTTATTTACTAAGTGTTTAAGTGAATGTATAGTTTCAAATAGTTGCTATACGTAGACCGTTCAAATGCAAAAGTGTCGTGAAATAAGATACGACCGAAATATTGAAATACGACTACGGTTGAAAAATGGGAAGATTCCGACAAAATCTGTGTCCCGAATGTTGCGGTTAGCTGTTTTTTACTTCCGTTTTCCTATGGGTAGCCTGACGTTCGGTAAATATTTTGAGGAAAATTTTTATACGATTAGTTGCGTCTCATCGATCTGAAACTATTCTCTGTTGAAGGTCAGGCCAAAAAACGTCATTTAGACGGGCCAATTGCCGTTTTAAAGCGTTTCGAGATTTGACCATGCAGTTTGACCGTCCCGATCGAGCCTTTAACGTTGTCAGATGTAGTTGGTTTTTTTTTCCTACATGTATTTAATCTTAACGGTGATATCTGACGGTTGGAATAGATTTTCCAAACTTTTAGATTCGAAATCGGAACATATGCACTAATATTCCTTAACTTATTTACTAAGTGTTTAAGTGAATGTATAGTTTCAAATAGTTGCTATACGTAGACCGTTCAAATGCAAAAGTGTCGTGAAATAAGATACGACCGAAATATTGAAATACGACTACGGTTGAAAAATGGGAAGATTCCGACAAAATCTGTGTCCCGAATGTTGCGGTTAGCTGTTTTTTACTTCCGTTTTCCTATGGGTAGCCTGACGTTCGGTAAATATTTTGAGGAAAATTTTTATACGATTAGTTGCGTCTCATCGATCTGAAACTATTCTCTGTTGAAGGTCAGGCCAAAAAACGTCATTTAGACGGGCCAATTTCCGTTTTAAAGCGTTTAGAGGTTTGACTTTGCAGTTTGACCGTACCGATCGAGCCTTTAACGTTGTCAGATGTAGTTGAATTTTTTTTCATACATGTATTTCATCTTAACGGTGATATCTGACGGTTGGAATAGATTTTCCAAACTTTTAGATTCGAAATCGGAACATATGCACTAATGTTCCTTAACTTATTTACTAAGTGTTTAAGTGAATGTATAGTTTCAAATAGTTACCATACGTAGACCGTTCAAATGCAAAAGTGTCGTGAAATAAGATACGACCGAAATATTGAAATACGACTACGGTTGAAAAATGGGAAGATTCCGACAAAATCTGTGTGCCGAATGTTGCGGTTAGGTGTTTTTTACTTCCGTTTTCCTATGGGTAGCCTGACGGTCGGTAAATATTTGGAGGAAAATTTTTATACGGTTAGTTGCGTCCCATCGATTTGAAACTATTCTCTGTTGAAGGTCAGGCCAAAAAACGTCATTTAGATGGGTCAATTGCCGTTGTAAAGCGTTTAGAGGTTTGACCAAAAGTTGACCAGGGTATAGCCGACGAAATACTTAACCTCGTCGGCTAAACTCTTGCGATCCGCGCCGTTTCATTGTCCGCCGTTGGATGGGCGAGATCTGACGGCTGCTGAGAGCGTAAAGTATAGCCGACGAGATTCATATTATAGCCGACGATATGCATATTATAGCCGACGATATGCCTAAATTCGTCGGCTATAACCGGCCCGCGAAGCCCAACTTCGGCCCGGCCCGGATTTTTGCCCGGCCCGTAAGAGTATAGCCGACGAATTTCGTCGGCTATCACTATAGCCGACGAATTAAAATTACATCGTCGGCTATAGTCCTTCGATTTAAACCGAAACAGAGCGCGCCTCCCTCATTTTCTGCTAACCCTAAATCCCTAAATCCCCACCTGCTGCAGCCGCCCGCCCCTCCCCTACGCCGACCGACCACCACCGCCCCTCCCCGACGCCGACCGACCCTCCCCCTCCCTACCCTCCCCCTCCCCGCCTCCTCCCCGTCCTGCCCGACCCCTCCCCGACCCGAAACCCCCTGCCGCCGCCGCCCCTGCCGCCGCCGCCCCTACCCGCCCCTGCCGCAGCCGCCTCTGCCGCCCCTGCTGCAGCCGCCCCTAGCCGCAGCCGCCCCTAGCCGACCCGAAACCCGCTGCCGCCGCCGCCCCTGCCGCCGTCGCCGCCGCACCGCACCACCGGTCCTCGTCCAGACTGCACCACCATGTCAGGTAGTCCCGATCGAGCCTCATTTAGGGTTTTTATTAATTTTGTCGAATTTTGTGAATTTTAGGGTTTTTGTGAATTTTTTGTGGAATTTAGGGTTTTTGTGAAATTTATGGAATTGTGTGGATTTTTTGTTAAATTTGTTAATTTTGTGGAATTTATATACTAATTTTGTGGATTTTTTGTTAAATTTACGGTTTTTATATACTAATTGTGGAATTTTGTTGAATTTATATACTAGTATACTAATTTATATACTAATTTATATATAATTAGGTATAAATATTTTTTTTCATTTTTATGACGATATATATACATATATTTTTCGGAATATATATATATATATATATAATTAGGTATAAATATAGTTATGTATATATATAATTAGGTGTATATATATTTAAAAAAGTTTTTTATTTTTTTGTGAAATTTAAGGAATTTTGTGTTATATTTCGGAATATATATATATAATTAGGTATAAATATATTTAGGTACGTATATATATAATTAGGTACATATACATTGAATGATGTTTTTAATTTTGTTTTGTGGAATTTTTGTGCAATTTATGGAATTTATATACTAATTGTGCAGGAAACCGGCGCTTTGTAGACCGATGCCTTGGCAGACGGACCGAGAGCGACCCCGACGCTCAGGCAGGATCCAGCCGTGGGGGGAGCGGATCCAGCGGTCGTCGGGGCCTAGGCCGGCCTTTGAGTCGACGAGAGGAGACTTTGATGGGATTGACCCCGAGCGATCCACGTGGGGGCTCCTCGTATGAGTCGACGGGAGCGGGCCCTGACTCGAGTGTCGGAGGAGGACGCAGAGCCACCAGACCCCAGTGCACTTCAGCACTGTTCCAGGATCGGCAGCCGACCCCACCGCGCGCCGATCTGGACCCTCCAGAGATGCTCCCTGTCCCCCCACAGCGACAGCGTCCACAGCTACGGGGCCCACCGTCAGGGGGAGCAGGCCCCTCAGGGTCCACGCCCCGTATGTCTCCGCCATCGGGGATGTACATGGTCCAGTTCCTCCCTGCCATCCCTGAGTACGACGCCAGGGGGAGGCAGATTTGGAGGCACGACCGGCCCCACGAGATTCCCTGGCAGGAGGCCTACTTCTACAGTCCTTTCGACTCAGAGGACTGCCGCGGCCTGTGGGCCGTTCGTGAGAAGGACAAGCAGTACAACGACGCAGGTAATTGGTTAGTTTAATTAATTATTTAGATTGTTTAATTAATTATTTAATTAGTTAGTTTAAATAATTATTTAACTATGTGTTCATTTTAACAGGCGTCCTCGTCAATAAACCCGCGGGGACGAGACGGACCAGAGGGCCAGCGAACATGTCGACCCTGGAGAGGGAGCTGGCCGGTGGGATCAGAGAGATCCTGCCCGGTCCCGGTGAGGATGGACGCCCGATTGAGCGGAGAGACACCACCACCAAGTACATCAACGCGACGGGCATGCTCGTGCGGGACAGGGTCCCACTGTTGTGGCCCGACTGGGGCTCTGTGCCCGATGAGATCAAGGCGTGAGTGTACAATGCACTGTCGGTGAGTTAAATATGATTTTTATTATAGAAAATAAACAATTATGAATTCAGTCCTTATAACTATTTAAAAATATTTTCTAATTAATTTATAATGTTGCAGCAATGGTTTAGAGTCCATCCTACCTTGGACTGGTGGAGAGACGAGCAGCTGAAGAACAGGTTATGTGTTTTGCTTTTTTTTGTATAAATATATTTATTGGCAGTGTACGAATATATCTAACAGTTGTGTTCTGTTAATATAGGTACTCCGAGTGGAAGAACGAGCTGTCCACGCACTACAGGACGTACCATGTGGAGCAGCGCTTGGGGCGAGCTGCAACCCCCCACGAGTTCCGGTACAGGGAGTACGAGTGGCTATGGCTGGTAGCCTACTTCGGGAGCGACAGGGTCTCGGTAAGAAAATTTAGCCTGGTAGTATATAACTTTTTAATGTTATTTAATAATTAAATTATGTAGTTACTTAATTCAATTAATTAGTTAGTTAGTTAGTTATTAGTTATTAAATTAAGTCAGTTGGTTAGTTACATAGTTAGTTAGTTCGTTACTAAATTAAATTAAATTAAATTAAATAAAATTAGGTAGTTAGTAAGTTAGTTAGTTACTAAATTAAATTAGTTAATTAAGTAGTTACTAATTAAATTAGTTAGTTAAGTAGTTACTAATTAAATTAAATTAGTTAGTAACTAAATTAGTTATTAATTTTATTTTGGTTAGTTCCTAATATTTTAATTTAGTTACTAATTTATATTTGCGTTTATATGTTTGTTGTTATAATACAGAAAATCTCGCGGACGAACAGCGACAACCGCAGGAGGAACGAGCACCCCCACCACGGCGGCGCCCGCTCCTGGAGGCAGTGGGCAGAGATGGCGAGGAGGGACCGACCGCTGAGGCCGTTGTCGTGGATTCATGCGCAGATGTATCCGGGGCGTCCCGACCAAGTGGTAAGTATTCGTCCATCTTCAATAAAAGTGTTTCATGAAATTAATTTATATATATATTTTTTAATTCGTTTATTATATTTTCTTGTCAATTAGGCGGAAATAGATGCGGAGACCGACGCGATCACCTTCGGGATCGCGCGAGACACTCTGGGAGACGGGGCGTCCGACGAGGCGATCGCGGAGTTTGCCTCCACGATCGACACCCTTGAGCCGCGCTTGGCCTCTCAGATCATGCACGCGGCGGTAGGGACGGGGAACAACTACTTCTACCAGAGAGGCCTAGGCGCGGCGGGAGATGGGGTTCTCAAGTTCACGCCGGCCAATCCCAGCACGCAGCGTGCGGCTTCGACGAGAGGAGACTTGCAGACGCAGCTGCAGAGGACTCAGGCGGAGTTGGCGAGGGCGGTGGAGGCGCTCCAGCAGGCGGAGTTGGCGAGGGCCGCGGAGGCTTCGGCGCAGCAGGCCAGAGACGCATCTGTGGCGGAGATGTACCGATGGATGCAGCAGTCTTGGGAGGCCCAGCAGGCTGGACTCCAGCCCCCGCCTCCGCCACAGATGCCCCAGTTCGTCGTCCCCACTCCCCCCCCGCATCGGAGTACGCCAGCCGATCAGGACAGCCATAGCCACCGGAACTCGAACGATCCGGTCGACGACGCTACGCGTTTAGGGGGTGATGATGAGTAGATATAGTGGGTTAATTTGTACAGTATGTAGGATATTAGGGATGGATTGATGTGGATATTTGTTGGATATTTGGATGTTTGTTTGTGCATTTTCTGCAGCCCCCGAAGACGAAGAGAAATTGGGCCCGAGTTAAATTTTTTAATTTTTTTAAATATTTAGGGGTTATAGCCGACGATATTGGCATTATTTCGTCGGCTATAAGTGCTATAGCCGACGATTTTTACCAAATTTCGTCGGCTATAACCGTTATAGCCGACGAAGATGACATATGTCGTCGGCTATACCCTCCCGGCTTCCGGCAAAAAAAGCCGTTCCTGGTACCGGCGATTGGTATGGCCGACGATAGTGTCGTCGGCTATAACGGACGGATAGCCGACGACAGTGTCGTCGGCTATACTTCGGGTTAGGGGCAATTACGTAATTGTTGAAGCCGACGATCTTGTCGTCGGCAATGTTCGAAGTATAGCCGACGAGTCTTTTGTCGTCGGCTATACCTAGTGTTTTATAAGCCGACGACTTACCCCGTGTGTCGTCGGCTATACTATAGCCGACGGAGCAATCCCGACGAGATAATAGCCGACGAAGTATCGTCGGCTATGACTATAGCCGACGAATTAATGGAAACGGCCGACGAGATGGCGTCGTCGGCTATGACGCCTTTTCTGGTAGTGATGCTCAAATATCAATCCAGCCTCGTATAACTTAAATGCAATCCACATATCTCAATTATCATAATTTCAGAATATTTCAAATCATATAATATATGAAAATTTCATTTCTCCGATCAAATATCAATATACGCATAATCTCATGGATAACAATTTAATCCAATTTAAATGATAAACCAATTTAAAATCGAAAGGAAACAATCATTAATTCAAACAACTTTATAACTTTTCGATAATTCAAAACATTAACAAAATAATCACCCCATATATTTAAATCCCCAAAATCAAATATTTAAGCATGCATCACTTTTTTAAAACAAAAGTCCACTCACTGTACTAAGTCGATCACCGTCCAGAGTCCTCCTCCCGATGAGTCTCTCCTCGGCCTGTCAAAGAACATACTTAAAATCTCAGACTCGATAACAATTTAGAAACCCAAAACAAAACCGTCCTCACTCGTACGATTCCTCCGATTTCCCAACTATATGTGAACAAGGTCTCTATAACCAGATTAAACTCTCCTTCGTCGCCGCCACCGCCGCAGCAGCGGCAGCCGTGCTGCCGCCGCTGCCCAAAACAGCGGCAGCTCCGTGCAAGGCCACCAACCCAAACGGCAACCAAAACCATCTCTCCTTCCCCTCTCTGCCGATCTGCACCACTGCAGCCGCCGCACATGGCGGCTGCCCCGACGACCAATCTCTCCCAACACCAAAAACAAACAATTTCCCAAATTCACAATTCGAAATATTTAGAATAAATCTTAACCCCCTCTAGAAATATTCAAACAATTCCAAAAATAATGTTAACACAATGCATTTATCAAAAACAACCAAATTCCAATTTCAAAACACTCCCACGGCGGCGGCAGCGGCGGTCAACGGCGGTCAACGCTGCCGCCGCCACCAAAAATTCCCAAATTCCAATATAAGCTTCAATTCCACATTTCTAACAACTTTCTCTTCTACAACCATCACCAATTCTAAGCCTAAGGGGTTCAATTCCTCAAAATCCCCAAATCGGCACTATTCACAAAAACCCTAGAAATTTCAAAACTCCAAAATTCCTTACCTAGGCCGATTTGCTTCGATTCCTTGGGTGAGGTTGTGACTGATGTCCTACCCTTCCTTTCCCCTCTCCAAATCCGGCCAAGAAACGACCGGTTGAGGGAGTTGCACCTCCCACCGAATTGGTTGGAGATCGGCCGGACGGTGGCTGAGATGCCACGTCGCTGCTGCAGGGAGGACCAGGGCTGACGCACGTCGTCCGGCGTCGGTGAGGCTTGAGGTGGTGGCCGGTTGGTCGGTGGTGGTGGTTCCAGGGGCTGACCGGGAAGGAAAGAAGAACAGAGAGAAAGAAGGAGAAGAGAGAGGCACGGGGGAAGAAGAGAGAGAAAAAAAAAAAAAAAAGTGAAGTTTACCTTTTGGGAAACATTTCCCTATTTATACTCGGCCCAGAACGGAAAGTTTTTAATTTCCGTCACTAACTTTTAATTGTTTCCGACGAAACGAAACTCACTCAACGATTTAATCTAACGTTTTCTCCCACTCGTCTCAAACGAATTTCTGCTCAACCACCAAAATGAACAAAACTCAAGGGCGTGAAATTTAAATGAAATTACTCAGAAATTAAACAGGGTTCGGGACGTATCATCGGGAATATTTTCTCTATGAGACTTTTTGTTATTTAATAAATTTCCGAACCAGCGGGGCTGGATTTTTAATTACAAGAATATTTGGGAATGGGCCAATGGGATTGGTCCAGTTATATTTTATTTGATTATTCGATATACTAGTGGGGCTGGGTTTTTACTATAAAATGATTTGGGATTCGGCCAATGGGATTGGTCGTGGTATGTTACTATTTGATTTTCAAAGTATTTATTTTGAAAGTATAAACAAAATATTATTTGTGTATTTGAGATATCAGCGGGGCTGATTAATTATTATGATTTTCTTAAACGTGGGACGTTTTACGAAAATACATGCATAGTGGTTTTCAGTTATAAAATATTGGGGAAGTAATACAATACTTTTTATATAAAGTGTTATTCGATATTATTTTATCCACTCACTCTAACGTGTTTTTAAATTACTTTCCCCTGGGCCCTTTGGTTTAAATCGCCCAGTGTGCAGAGTAGTGATCAGAGGTCAAGAGTACTTGGAATCGAGGCATAGTCATCATCATTATCACTTCCGCTAGGTGGGATCTGTGATCCCTTATTCTTTTATTTTCATATTACATTTCTTATTATATTTCCATTTGTAATTCCAGTTCATTTGGTTAGATTGCTCTGATTACTTGTGAGCCAGTTGAATTAGATTTTGTATTTATTTGTGGCGGTTGTTGTGATTTGGGGAGCAGGTGGCTCCCGGTGTTAAGGTTGAAACTGAAATTTTAGAAGTGTTTTGGTTGTTGCAGGTTTTAGGGTTGTCCATCTTAAGATTGACTTATCGATTTATCGATAGAGTTAGTCTTAAGGTGGTCCCCGCAGGATCTTATCCGGATTTCAGGGTGAAATCTGGGGTGGGTCCTGTCAGTTTGATATCATAGCATTAGGTCTTTTCATTCCTTTAGTCATGTTATCTTTTATACTTGATGACGCCTAGTATTTTGGATTGATGGTCTGACCGCGGTGGATTTCCATCATATACTTTGATGCTAGTGTGTTCATTAAGTGAGTGACTTTGATTGTTTGGTGGCTTGTTATGTACTCTGTAGAGTATTATTCTATTCAGTTATTTTATATGCTTAGTAATGCTTAGTACCTCCGACTGATGGATCCGACTGCAGCGGATACCCATCGTGCTCCTTGGCGCTATTGTCATTATTAAGTATGTAAAGTACATTTCAGGTATCGAGTTGTATCTCTTGGACTATGACTCGAGTACATCGACCTCTTAGGACGTTATCCTTGCGTACGTAATAGGTATGTGGGTTATACCTATTCGGTTGTGCTTTGACGCTTATCAGTAGTTTTAGCGTCAAGTTACGAGTTGGGAACTCGGATGTTTCGGCCATATTTCTTTTGAGATAGGAAGGTGTTATTCCTGAGAGGGCTATACATTGAGACTTTGGTCTCTTATTCCCGTTGTGTGCAGGGATTTGGCCCTAGTTTATGAGCAGCTTTTAAAAGTGATCGGTTTTGGAAATGTTGATAAGGCCAGAGTGAGATGATTGTCATTGTTGCGATCTTGATAAAATGAGTTGGGAAATTGATTATGTAACAATCAGACTGTGATTTTAGATTGTTACGTAGGTGATAGAGCCACTCTTCAGCTATATTTTGTGGATTGACCAATGGATTTGGCGTATGTGTAGAAAATGAGTCAGTGGACATTTAAGTGGCAGTGTACATGTGTTGTTTTTATGAATCTCATAACCGTCTTATTTTGATTTTGGACATATCGGTTATGACGGAAGGAATGGAGAGCCATATAGAGATTGTGGGAGCTATAAGTAATTCTAATTCTTAGTTACCTTGATCAGGAGTTGGATAAAGGAAGAATTAGAAATTGAAATAGCTACCTGGATTGGAGATATTTTGTTTTGAAATACGTGGTATTTGAGGGGAAAGAGATTTGAATATGTGATCATGATAACATTGGGAGGTCAATGATGAATGGAAGTTGGCGATGCTTAGTGATTCCATGCGGCGTAAATTTTGAGATATAGTCGTTGTGGCTTCGGAATCACTGTGTTGCGATTATGTATGGCTTGGGCTTGATGGCATTGCTTTACCACGTGAGCAGCTGGAGACGATATCCGAAATACTTATATCGGGGATCTATTCGACCATTGCATGGTTAGCTCGGTAATTCGGATGAGAAGATTCTGGTAGGTGTACCAGAATTCGACAAACGTCTTTTATCGACTGGTCATTATATAAATATTTATATTTATATTTGATCGGCCACTTCTTTCGTTCTTTTGTGTTTCTTATTCGAGGAATTGCTTTGAAACTTCAACGGATCATAACTTTTGATCCGTCATCCCGATTCAAGATCCGTGAATGGCTACTAGTTCGGATTGAAGTCACATGCTTATCTGTGGTGGTTGGATTGAAATCCAACGGTGACTTCCAGTAAGTATTTTTCGAACTCTAGAGCTATTTCAGCAATCTTCCATAGTTGAGTCGGAGTTCTATCTGCTACCATCGTAGCAATATCTTTTGATTTTCGGATATTTTCTGGCTAATGGCGAATGTTGATGTTGACTATTTAGTTAATCATAGACCACTTGTCAAGCAAACATATCAGCTCTGTTCTGAATTTGACATTTGTGAGAGGCGTGTGGACGGTGGCATCCCAAATTATCGTGATTGTAGACGTAGCAGTTTCGACGCCAAGGGGGTTATCGATATTGAAGTCATTGGTTGCAGCATGGGATACGAATTGAATGGTGTGACTCAATCAGAGGACACTAATAAATCAAGTGACTTCATTAAGTAAAGTGAATCTTGAGAACAGTATTATGAGTCACGAGTATTTAGTTTTCCTACTGGTTTTGTAAGGCAATCCCAGGTGATTTGTTCGAGGTATTTTATTTGTCGCTTATAGTATAGCCTTACAGGAAAGGAGTTTCCATGTTGACTCATGAAGTGTTTCGAGTCAAGGCTTGCGTAAGGAATGTTATGACATGAGTAGTGCGTATTCTTATTAGTTGAACGACGTTTGTTAGTGAGAGGAATTTCTTTTGGGATCGTAATGTGGTGGGACCACTTACTGATCTAGAGATGACTTGAGAAGTCATTATTTATGTAATGCGGATTGGTGTTTTCATTGAATACTCATTGATTTGAGTTTACCCTTATGTCAGTTCTCGTGGGACGAGATATTGACTGGAACCTCTATAGTTTAATTGAGGTTTCGAGAATGTTATTTCTCGAGGATATCTTTTCTTTGATGCGAGTTAATAGAGGATATTGGATATGTGTGGTTCGAGCAAATGTAAGTTGTGAGATTTATTTTGTGAGTTCAGCGAGTCTTTTGAGTATTTGAGATGTTTTCTCTCGAGTTTGAGATCATATTCGGAAATTCGATTTACGTGGAATGCTGTTTTTGTTAATGATTGATTTAACAGTTCTGGTGTTAGTTGTCGGTTATGAAAACTGATTTTGACATTCGAAGGATTCCTTGATGTCATATCGGATCTGGTTTATTGGTGATAATTGATGTATCTAGTTAGAAGCCTTTGTTGGTTGTCACATTTGATGCTGATTCAGGTCCCACTCTTTTGTGAGTTGTGAGTTATGAGAGTTGCTTTATCCGTGGACGAGCTTGGACTTTGATAAGTCAGTTTCATTTGAAACCAGTCCTGATTATTGTGTTGCGAGAAGCACAAATTGAGGACTCGTCCTAAGATCATATGAGAGATAAAGCATATTATAGCTTACACTTGTATTTTCTCCAGTTCGAGTGATGGGACGTTATTGATTGATGTGACAACAGGCAAAAGTTGAGAGGTAGAACCCTAAAGTTTTTAGCGGCGTTTGCCAGTGTCAGAGTGTGATTAGATATTATTATTTTGATTTGTATATGGCGTATTCTGCACCCAAAGTCGATGATGAGGTTAGGGTGATAGAGAGTGTTAGATCCTGTGATGCCTAAGTCTATGAAATCTGATTGAGAATTGTGATTTATTTTATGGACCTGAAAGGAGTTGCAGGCAGCTTTATTGGTTCGATGAGATTTAGCATTATCTTGCACATTTGGATGGGTGAATTGACAGAGATGTCTATTCAGATCCTAAAGGACTTATTGAGCCTTGTGAGATGCAGTTCAAAAGTAACGGAGATGAGCAACTCTCCTAGAGAGTGTTACACTGATATTAGAAATGAGATCCTGAGTGTCAGGATATATCGGCCTTCATGAGATTAAGGAGCGGATTGGTCCGGTAGCTTATCGGTTAAAGCTACTTTCAAAATTATCCAAGATACATGACGTTTTTCCACGTATCTATACTCCATGAGTAATTGCCGATCCTGCGCATATCTCAGAAATTCTACCTATCACCCGAAGAAATATTTGAATGTCAAGGAGCAGTTAGTTGAAAGTCTTGATCGGGAGGACTAAATTGTTTGAGGTAATTTAGGAGATAAAGGGAACTACCTGAGAAAATAGAGAAGCAGTGAGATGTCAGTGCTCATCCTTCTGTTTTGGTAGGTACGTAAATTTCGAGGATGAAATTTTTATAAGGAGGGGAGAATTGATACGACCCGAACCTAGAATTACCGTTTAACTGTTTTACTTCTATTATTTCTCCTCGGGAATTGTTTTTACGATTTGAAAGTTCTAAAGGTTGACTTTTAAATAAGTTGACTCGACCGAGGATTTTATTTCATGACGAGGTAAAAGACGTTGCGACGAGTTCGTGGACACGTAGCATGCTCAATTTGGAGTTCGCACGAAAAAGTTACGATGTAAAATCGGTAGTTGTCCGATTTTTGGACGAGTATAAATAACCGGGAGGAAATTTCCCGAAACGACAATTTTTCTTTTCTTTCTTTTCTTTTTCTTTTTCTCCTCTCTCCTTTCTCTCTCCTCTCCCCCGACTCGGCTCGACCTCCGGCCGAGTCTACGCCGTCCGGCCGAACTGGGCCGGCGCACCGGTCACGTTCGGACCTGCTCAGCCTCCTCTTCACGTCGGTGCCAGCGGCGCGGCATGAAACGCCGTCGTTTGGCCGTGCGCCGCCCAAGTTGGTTCGACACAGTCGAACCGGAGCTCTCTCCTCCGGCCACGGCTCGGCCCGATTCCGGTCGGGAATCGAAGGTCTCGACGTGTGCAACAATCCCATAGAAGGAATTGATCCAGTTCATCCCAGGTAAGGAGAATTTTGAATTCAAAATTCTAGGGTTTTTGATTTCGAATTGGAGAGTTGTGTAATTGGTGTTTTTGTTGGATTTGGATGTTAAATTCGAGTTTAGGACGATGAATGGAGTTGATTAGGTGTTGGTTGATGTTTGATTGGGTGAGTTTTGGAGAAATTTGGATTTGGGGGTTTTAGGCTGCCGTGTCAGCCGCCGTATGCGGCGGCTGGGGCTATTTTTGGCGGCGGGGACGACGGGGATGAGTCCCCGAGGTGGTGGCGATGGTATTGGGTCGATTTAGATTCGATTTGTGAGGCTTTGGGCCACTGTAGTAAAAAGGTAAAATGGTAAAAGGTGAAAAGTAAATGGTAAAACAGTAAACAGTACATGGTAAATAGTAATTGGATTTTAACCATTTACTGTTTGACTCTCAGAATTACTGTTTGGCCTAAAATAATTACTGTTTGACCTTGGTTTATTACTGTTGACTTACCGTAAAAAGGTAAAAGCTGTTTTAAAGGGGTTTTACGACAAACTAACTAGTAAAAGGATTAATCGGACATGGGGTGGGTGTCCTGAGTTATTTCGGACGTAGATTATTCGGTATTGAGGCGAAATTCCTATACCGATAACTGAAAAGGGAAAATTAAGAGGTTTCGTGCGAGTAAGGACGTCCGTAGATTTAACGTTTACAAATAAATTCTGAGTTTCGTAATAATTATAATTACGTCTCTATTACAGGTCGAGAGGTTATTCGACGGGACGACAGATCGGATTAGTGGCGCGCTCGGCCGTACTGTGAGTGGATTTTTATTTTAAATAAAGGCATGCATAATTGTTTTAATGAACTGAAGTTTATTTCAAATAAATGATTTGAGAAGCATGAAAATTCATATAGTTAAAATGAAATGATATTTAAAGAAATATGGTTTTGGGGTTATGCTTTTACTACTATTTTAGTAGTACGTGATTTTATCCGGAAACGAGGTTTCCGGAAATAGTATGTTTTAATTATTCATAATTGATCATGCTGAATAAGTTTTAATGGTATTCAAATGAAAGGACCGGAAATGAGATTTCCGGAGATTTTATGCTTTCGGTATTTGTGATTTTTCCAACATGTGAGACATGTCGAAGTTATTTATTCTTTTCGATATTATTTCTATGAAATTGAGACATGTTAGATATATATATGTTCGTTCGAGGCTATGATTTTATTTGATTATATATATATATATATATATATATATATATATAAGCCTCAGATGTACGGTCGGGGACCGTACAGATTTATGATATATAAGGGGATACGTGCTTTCGGTTTTGTTTTCGAATTTTCACCATATTAGGGTCGGGATATACATATATTGATGCTAGCTAGCTTAGTCGCCTGAGCCCACGCGAGGTGACAACTTGATCATATAGGTCAGATTCACGCTCGGTGGTCGACGTGTACGGGCATAGCGTGATGACGCTATTGGGACTCTTGGAGATTTGACCCTTAGCCTTAGGAGCTACTATTAAATGGTGGGTATGATGTTTCCCTTATTTTATTATATGATATGACCAATGGGATTGGTCAGGATTTTATATCATTTGGGTTTCGGGAATATTTTCTCTATGAGACTTTCTGTTATTTAATAAATTCCCGAACCAGCGGGGCTGGATTTTTAATTACAAGAATATTTGGGAATGGGCCAATGGGATTGGTCCAGTTATATTTTATTTGATTATTCGATATACCAGTGGGGCTGGGTTTTTACTATAAAATGATTTGGGATTCGGCCAATGGGATTGGTCGTGGTATGTTACTATTTGATTTTCAAAGTATTTATTTTGAAAGTATAAACAAAATATTATTTGTGTATTTGAGATATCAGCGGGGCTGATTAATTATTATGATTTTCTTAAACGTGGGACGTTTTACGAAAATGCATGCATAGTGGTTTTCAGTTATAAAATATTGGGGAAGTAATACAATACTTTTTATATAAAGTGTTATTCGATATTATTTTATCCACTCACTCTAACGTGTTTTTAAATTACTTTCCCCTGGGCCCTTCGGTTTAAATCGCCCAGTGGGCAGAGTAGTGATCAGAGGTCGAGAGTACTCGGAGTCGAGGCATAGTCATCATCATTGTCGCACCCGCTAGGTGGGATCTGTGATCCCTTATTCTTTTATTTTCATATTACATTTCTTGTTATATTTCCATTTGTAATTCCAGTTCATTTTGTTAGATTGCTTTGATTACCTGTGAGCCAGTTGAATTAGATTTTGTATTTATTTGTGGCGGTTGTTGTGATTTGGGGAGCAGGTGGCTCCAGGTGTTACGGTTGAAACTGAAATTTTAGAAGTGTTTTGGTTGTTGCAGGTTTTAGGATTGTCCATCTTAGGATTGACTTATCGATTTATCGATAGAGTTAGTCTTAAGGTAGTCCCCGCAGGATCTTATCCGGATTTCAGGGTAAAATCCAGGGCGGGTCATGTCACATCTGCTCCCCAAACACAACAACCGCCACAGATAAATACAAAATCAAATTCATCTATTAATCAAAAGGCTCACAGGTAATCAGAGCAATCTTATACACTAAACTGGAAATGCAAAATAATAAAAAAAGATCAACACATCCCGCCAAGCCGAAGCAAAGACGACGATGACTATGCCTCAACTCTGAACGAGAGCCGAAGCTCGCATGCAATAATAAACCCTACAAAAGATCGTTAGTAGTATAAGCAAGTAGGGATCGTTCTAGGCCGGGGATTAAGGGTACCTGAGATATGATATTGTTAGACACAAACATATTCACAAATATACAAAAACGTCACAAATATGGGGGGTATAAGAGTTCGGCAGCAATGCTGCCCTAAGACTAGGTACGGCAATAAGAGAAACAAAAACAGAAAATTAAAAACCTAAAACTAATATTTACAAGTGATCATCATCTCTCACAAAACATTTAGCACAAAGGACTCTTTAACATGTAGATTATTATGCAAGAAGATAAGGAACAAGTATGAATGTTGTTTCGACCTAACCAATTTCGATCCCAATTAGAGCCTACGAGGTCATCTAATCGTTGATTACTAGAGTCTTAAGATTAACTACGAGTATAATCCTAAGGTATGTGTTAACCGATTTTACTGGGCCAACAATTAAGCACATGAATCACAAATCGAAGACATGCAAACAAGCAAGGTTGTCAATCATCTTATTTAACATGCAAGTTCTAAGGGTTTTAAACTCTTTGCGAAAACACAAACCAAGACAACTACGAGTATGAATTATTCATGTTTTCAAGTTTGATGAAACCTAACACCTAGATTTACATGCAAACAACAAATGCTTAAGCACAACTAATGTTTCGGTCTATAAGGCATACTCCTTAGATTACTAATCGAATTAAGTTCTCAAACAACATCACATACCTATTGTCCTAGTTATCAAACATAAAAATCTACAAGTCACATATCACAAATTAACATGCAAAACATACAATTTATAAAACCAAAATTGATTCATACATAGACATACAAATCATCACCAAAAATTCATGAGTGTTTCATAGACAAAACTTAAACATAACTAGACAAAAATACTAAACCGAAGTAGGGAGTGGATCACACTTTGAGACACCTTGAGAGCTTCACTTGGTGTGGATCCGGCGATGTATGGAAGATGGAATGAGGCTACACGGGTCTAGGGTGGCTCGGCAGGGTAGTTTTCCAAGTTTCG
The DNA here is from genome assembly GCA_963682095.1 of Potentilla sterilis. Lineage (NCBI taxonomy): Eukaryota > Viridiplantae > Streptophyta > Magnoliopsida > Rosales > Rosaceae > Potentilla > Potentilla sterilis. Next base: position 32,817,046 of record OY821756.1, read on the forward strand.
GCAGAAACTTGGATGGTGGTGGTGATGGGTTTCGGTTTAGGGTTTTTGTCTAGGATCTTGGGTGAATTTTTGTAGAGTTTTGGCCTTGTGTTTAGCTTGAGATGAGATGATTTTTCTGTAGGAAAAGTGGGGGTATTTATAGAGAATAGGGGAGTCCTTGCCGGCAGCCCTTAAGCAAAGAGGAGTTCAGAAAACCTAGTTCAATAAGGTTTTGCAACCTTCCTTTCTTAGTCCAATTAGGTTTTCTTTTCTGAATTTTTCTTCAAGGCTTGGGCTTCACATCTTCATGGACTTCTTATATGGTCTTGGACTTCAATTGATAAGCTTTGATCCACCAAAAATGCTCCACAATGCCGGCAGCTTGATGATGCATCCGATCTGCCCCAAATCGGCATCTTCTCCTAGTTTGACTAGGAGACTTTATTTCTTCATGTTTTTCTTCAATTCCATGGCCAAGTGTCTTCCTCTTCCCTTCATAAAGCTTGGACCATCTTCACATATGCATTTGTACACCATTTGGTCCATCAAAAACAGAAAACACAAAAAGGGGGCAGTAGGTTCCTGGAATCGGCAGATTTGACCTTGTTGCAGTAATTCCGGCATATCTCCATCCGTGGAGCTCCGATTGATGCGATTCCAAGTCTCAGATAAACTAGACACATATGGCCATCTCCCCATAAAACAGTTCGATCAAAATCCTTGTGAGTCGACGGGAATGATTTTTCGAAGTTGGGACAAAGTCCCAGGAAAATCCTGGAAGCCCCTGGATTGGAATGTTCGGACTGCCGTTTTGCAGCCAACCTTTGGGTGACTTCCCGAACTCCGATTGATCTGAAATTTTAACAGAGCATTCCACAACATATGAATATGAAGAACATAAAATTTCATAGAATTCGGACAAGGATAGATTATACTTTTGCTCATCTCAAAATCGCGAAAAAGACATATTTTACACTATTTTCCAGATTTCTCAAACTTAGTCATTTTTCGGATTCTTAACCATTTTTCACAAAACTCTACCAAAATTGACACTAACTATATTATGACTCGATCTTAGACAAATAAGGGTTAAACAAAGCATAAACGAGGGCATAAGCATATAATATCGTCGCACATTGTGCTCCTATCAACTACCCCACACTTATCCTTTGCTAGTCCCTTAGCAAACTAAATTAAACTAAGACTCAAAACAAACTATTGCCCCTAACAATTTGTCTCAGGCTCGTATGTACACATAGCTTTCAAGTTAATGCATGAGAATGCTAAGCACGAAAATTCCAAGCTTCATGAACATGTAACATCAATAAGAACATATAAGAACAAAAGTAAGCATGTAGACATGTTAAGCTAATTCAATCCTCCTCACTAGGCATACTCTCTTCTTTTCACTCGAAACATGGTTATTCACACATAAGTATATGCAAGCGAAAGATCATGAAATACAAAGAGTGACTTGCATATGTCAAAGAAACGAAAGCACTTTGTGAATTTTGATGGAAAAACCTCATATGATAACTATATGCACCAATGAACCAAAACCATATGCTTACTCTTGAGAAAATCTCCACAATCAATTTTAACCATCTTAAGAATCATGAAAAAGATCAATAATAAGGTTGTAATGGGGCTAGGCTAAGAGGTATTCGATATTTGGATAAGGAGGCTCAAATCGTCACTAAGGCCTTTAGCAAAGCTCGATCTCCTTATGTCTTTTCGCCGAAAGGGTCAAATTTTATCTTGTTGGACCCATACTTCACTCTTTTCTTCCCATAAAACATTACAACAATAATCTAGACAATAGCCATGCACAAAAATTTTCTTTTCTATGCCGTGCCTTACTCTATTTCTTTGCTTGCTCTCGGTTTTCTTTTATTTTTCTTTTTGATTCCGAGCACAGTTTTTCTCTTTTCTTTTCCTAAGACACGGCATACATTTTTCATATAAATTCATGGCTAAGTCTACCCCACACTTGTTCTTCTTCATCACATACGCGAAAACGCTTTCAAAAATCAAGCTTTGCCGACACACAAGGTAGAGGCATCACTATACTAAGTTCATGGAAAGTGTTTAAGGGTGATGAAAGAAAAGGCTCAACATAGGCTCAAAGGGGTTTACTAAGGTGTCACACGACGGGCTCCAATAGGGCTCATGCTTTATTTGGCTTTGGTGGTGAACCTAAATGATCTTTGTTCAATCATATTCAAAATCAAGGTATTTTATGACTAAAACGTTTCGAAAATCAACAAGAGTAAGTTCTAGCATACTAGAGTTCATTAAAAGCTATGGCACATAGTCATCGAATATGCAAAGAATTATGAGGTTTCATGCTTCCTACACATCTATCGAATTCTATCTTTTTATCGCTCAAGAAGAAAGCAACTTGGCACTAAAGCTCACATAGGTTATAATCGAAATAAACTAGCTAAAACATGCATGCTTAATAATCAACAAGTCCTACATGCTCCTACCAATGCACAAAATCCATGAAACTTACAATTTTAAAAGTATGCACAACCATCATCTATGTATGCAAAGAGGAGAAAAACATCATTGACATATTAGGGGCATCCTAAGACTCGAAACAAACAAATTAAAACACTCTATTTTTGTGTTACAATTTTCTGAATTTTTCTTTTCTAAACTAAGCACACAAAAAGCAAAAACAAAAACGGAATACGTTATCCCACCCCACACTTAGAAAATTATATTGCCCTCAATGTAAGCACAAAACAATATCAACGAATTTCCTAAGCATGCAATCGACTAACATATACCAACATATCATCACAAATCAAAGAAAAAGAGAAGGGTTAAGAAATTTCAAACTCTCGGTGATGGCTCCTTCACTTTTCTTTGATCGACATGGGTTGCCTCCCATGTAGCGCTTTGTGTTTATAGTCCATAGCCTAGACTTTTCACCGTGTTTTTGCATGTGTTCATCGTGTTCCAAAGCAACTCAAATCGGCAAGAAGAAGTTCGATGAGAAGATAATTACATGAAGTGTCCGATCCTGTTCTGTTTGGCGTATCCGGTTTAGGTGACGTGTCGGGCTCTTCTGCCGGCGTATCCGGCGTATCCAGCTTGTGTCCGGCCTCTTGTGGCCTTGTGTCAACCCTGCCGGCAATGGCAGGTCCGGCAGGAAGTGGTATTGTGGCTGAAAACAGCGGCAGCAACTCGGCAGATTGGTGTGTGTCCGGCAGGGTGGTCTTTGGTGCGTCCGTGTCCTTATCAGCCCTCATGGTGATGCTGCCGGCAATTACAGGTCCGGCAGCGTCTTGGCTTGGTGATGGCATGGCTGTGTCACGTGATGGTGAAGGCAACTCGGCTTGTGGTGATGATGGTGGTGCGGGGTAGACGGCGGTTTCTTCCACCGTATGCTCTTGAAAGGATGAGTAATAAGGCTTTAGGCGATGTCCATTGACCTTGAAAGCCTTGCTTGTGATTGGACTTTGAATTTCGATAGCTCCATGGGAAAAAACTTGAGTAACAATGAAAGGGCCTACCCATCTAGAGCGAAGCTTACCCGGAAAAAGTCGAAGTCTTGAGTTGAATAAAAGAACTTGTTGCCCCACTTCAAACTTTTTCCCTCGAATCATCTTATCATGGTAGGCTCGAGTCTTCTCCTTATAAATTCATGCGGTGTCATAGGCTTCATTACGGATTTCTTCAAGTTCGTTGAGTTGAAGCTTTCTATGAAGACCGGCATCATCAATGTTCATGTTGAAGGCCTTGATTGCCCACCATGCCTTGTGCTCTAGCTCAACCGGTAAGTGACATGCTTTGCCATAAACTAACCGAAAAGGGGACATACCAATCGGTGTCTTGTATGCGGTCCTATAAGCCCACAAAGCATCATCGAGACGATCACTCCAATCCTTCCTTGAAGGTCCAACCGATTTCTCCAAAATTTGCTTGATCTCTCGATTACTCACCTCGGCCATACCACTTGTTTGGGGGTGATAAGGTGTAGAAACCTTATGTGTGACTCCATACTTCCTCAATAAGGCTTCAATAGTGCGGTTACAAAAATGGGACCCTCCATCGCTAATCAAGACTCTTGGAACTCCAAAACGTGAGAAGATGGTGGTCTTGAGAAACTCGGCTACCACCTTGGCATCATTGGTGCGTGTAGCCTTTGCCTCGATCCACTTTGACACATAATCCACCGCAAGCAATATGTAGAGAAAGCCCTTAGTTGACGGAAACGGTCCCATGAAATCAATACCCCATAAATCAAAAATTTCTACCTCAATGATAGGTGTGAGCGGCATTTGGTCTCTAGCTCCAATGTTCCCCATTCTTTGGCATCTATCACAAGCTTTGCAAAACATGAATGCATCTTTGAAAATCGTAGGCCAAAAGAAACCACAATTAAGTACCTTCAAAGCCGTCTTCTTTGGTCCAAAATGTCCACCACAAGCTTCGCTATGACAAAAAGCAAGGATGGATCGATGCTCACTCTCCGGCACACATCTTCTAATAACTTGATCACCACATTGCCTCCATAAGTACGGATCATCCCACAAGAAGTGTCGAGCTTGCTTCCTTATTCTCTTTTGTTGGTGGCTCGGCATCTCTTTGGGAAATCGGTTTGTGGCAAGAAAATTGGCAATATCGGCATACCAAGGCTCAAGTACTTCAAGTCGAAAAAGTTGCTCATCCGGAAAGGACTCTAATAGGGGCAGCCGATCCTCCTCTTGAACAAGTCTACTCAAATGATCGGCTACAACATTCTCTACTCCTTTCTTGTCTTTAATCTCAATATCAAACTCTTGAAGTAAAAGAATCCATCGAATAAGCCTCGGCTTCGCATCCTTCTTTGTCATAAGATATCTCAAAGCGGCATGATCACTATAAACAATAACTTTGGAATTCAAAAGATATGATCGAAACTTTTCCAAAGCAAAAATTACCGCTAAGAGTTCCTTCTCCGTTGTTGTGTAATTGAGTTGTGCATCGTTGAGAGTCCTTGAAGCATAGTAAATGGCGCATGGCTTCTTATCAATTCGTTGTCCAAGTACCGCTCCAAGTGCATAATCACTAGCATCACACATCAACTCAAACGGCTCATCCCAATTAGGGGAAACCAAAATCGGTGCCGAGCACAATAACTCCTTCAAACGGCAAAAGGCTCTCTCACATGCTTCCGACCACTCAAACGTCACCTCCTTTTGTAATAAGTTGCTCAATGGCTTGGCAATTGAAGAGAAGTCCTTGATAAATCGACGATAGAATCCCGCATGGCCAAGAAAACTTCTCACATCCTTCACACACCTAGGGCTCGGCAATGCTTGTATGAGCTCCACTTTGGCTTTGTCAACCTCTAATCCTCTTGCCGAAATTATGTGCCCTAGAACAATGCCTTGCGTGACCATGAAGTGACACTTCTCCCAATTGAGCACAAGATTTGTCTCTACACACGTCTCAAGTATCTTCTCCAAGTTCCCCAAACATGCATCGAAAGTGCCTCCATACACACTAAAATCATCCATAAATACTTCGATAATGTCTTCAATAAAATCCGAGAAGATAGCATACATACATCTTTGAAAAGTGCCGGGTGCATTGCATAGTCCGAATGGCATCCGCCGATAAGCAAACGTGCCAAATGGATAAGTAAAAGTGGTCTTCTCTTGATTGTCCGGGTGTATCATGAATTGATTTTAGCCACTATAACCATCAAGAAAGCAATAGAAAGAATGACCGGCTAACCTCTCTAGCATTTGATCCATAAACGGCAAAGGCATGTGATCCTTCCTCGTTGTTGCGTTAAGCTTCCTATAATCAATGCACATCCTATGACCGGTTACAAGTCTTTGTGGCACAAGCTCATTCTTCTCATTCTTGACAACCGTTACACCACTCTTCTTCGGTACTACTTGCACGGGAGATATCCACTTACTATCCGAAATTGGGTAGATCACCCCACAATCAAGCAACTTGATAATTTCTTCCTTTACAACCTTCATCATGGGAGGGTGAAGTCGACGTTGAGCTTCCTTTGTCGGCTTAGCTTCTTCTTCTAACAAGATACGATGAACACAAGTAGTAGGGCTTATTCCCTTGATATCCGCCAAGGTCCAACCTATGGCGGTCTTGTACTTCTTAAGCACACGTATCAAATCCACTTCTTGCTTCTCACTAAGCATTGAAGACACAATAACTGGTAGTGTATCTTCTTCTCCAAGATAAACATACTTCAAGTGACTAGGGAGTTCTTTTAGTTCTAACTTTGGGGCCTCTTCCACACTTGGTCGAAATTTTGTTGTGGCACTTGGAATTGACAAGAACGAATTATAGGATGGGGCATAGGGCCGAGCCTCTAGCTCGGCAACAACTTCTTCTATACTCGGCAATACCATGTACGGCTCGGCCTTGGCTTGCTCGCCACGGCATGGTTTGGTTCCTTTCATAACTCGTTCTCCCCTCTTGTCAAATCCGACCCCTTGCTCAATCGCTAATTGCTATGCGTCGAGCGAGGTCGACATAACTTGCTCGACCTCCTCCAAAACATCAATGGCACAACCCTCCTTCAAATAAAAATTGGGGAATCTCATGGCATCAAAAACATTAAACTTGATCACCTCACCATCAAACTCCATAGTTAGGTTGCCTTCGGCCACATCTATCTTTGTGCGCGCGGTCCTCATGAATGGTCGCCCTAAAAGCAATTGAGTGTTGTTGACCGGCGAATCCTCCATCTCAACCACATAGAAATCGGCGGGAAAAATCAATTGGTTGACTTGCACCAACACATCCTCAACATAACCCTCCGGATATTTGCTTGAGCGATCCGCAAGTTGAATGATGACATTATCCTTCTTGAGAGGCCCTATACTCAACGTTTGGTACACATTAAGTGGCATGACATTGATCGATGCTCCCAAATCCAACATAACATCCTCAAACCGAGTATTGCCTATGACACAAGGCACATTGAAGCTTCCCGGATCCTTCATCTTTGGTGGCAACTTCCTTTGAATAACGGCCGACACCGTCTCGCTCATTGTGACCACACGAGTCTCTCTAGTATGCCTTCTCGCCGTGCAAAGCTCCTTCAAAAACTTAGCATACTTTGGCACTTGCTTAATGCATTCCAACAAAGGGATGTTGACTTGCACTTTCCGGAAAATCTCCAATACCTCTTCATCGGATTTATCTTTCTTTGTTCTAGCAAAACGTGAAGGGAATGGAATACTAGATGATGGCACTCCTCCCTTACTTGCTTGGCTCGGCAACACCTCATTCTTGGATGTTGCGGGATCGTACTCAAGCTCGTTACGCAGTCCCTTGTCATTCATACTATGGCCGGCACTATGCCCTTGCTCGGCTGCTCTCCCCTTCTCGGCAATAACACTGCCGGCATCATCATCATGCTCGGCAACACCACTTTGCTCGGCATCTCCATCATGGCTGCCCGCAATGACAGGTCCGGCAGCCCTCTCATCCTCATTAATACCTTTGAAAGTCACTTGCTTCTTCTTTGGACTTGTTGGAGGAAACAACTCTTTTCCGCTTCGAGTTTGAATCACTTTGGCTTGCTAGTTCCTTGGATTGGGAATAGTATTGCTTGGCAACTTCCCTTGCTCATTGAATCTTCCCATAAAATCCACAACTTGCCCTATTTGATTCTTGAGCTCACCAATGTCCTTTTGATAATTTTGTTGCCCCGCGAGTAGTGCTTGAGTAGCACTTGACAAAGATTGAAGCAAAGCATCGTAGTTCGGATTGCTTGGCGAAGCTTGGCCTTGGCTCGGCCCTCCTTGGCTTTGGTATGGCACGGCTTGTGCTTGGTTCGGCAAGGCTCCAAATTGTCCTTGGTTCGGCATATAAGGTTGCCGAGGCACAAATGGTGGCCTCGGTGCAAACGGCGCTCCTCCCTCTCTCGGTTGCATAGGTGCCCTAAGCACATTGTCATTATTTGCCCATCGAAAGTTCGGATGATCATTGAACCTTGGATTGAAATTGCCAAATCGTTGGCCTCCTTGAAAACCAATTGCATTGCACTCCTCTAGTCCCTCATTAACTCCAAATTGAGGGCATTGTTCGGTCTCATGGCCCTCGGTGCAAATACCACAAACACTCGCACGCTTCTTCATCAAATTACTCACCAAGTCGGTAAGCTTGTCCACTTTATCCTCTAGCTTTGAGCTCGAAGACGTCTCATGCACTTTCTCATTCCTTTGCACATTGCCTCGTGCCATGCCAAATTGTTGGTTGTTCAAGGCACGAACTTCCAACAAACTTCTTGCCGCACCGGCGTTCAACTCCAAAAAGCTACCTCCCGCGGCCGAGTCAAGAAACTCTCTCTCCATGACACGCAATCCCTCATAAAAATATTGTAGCAAGAGTCCATCGCTAATGCCATACGATGGACACAAAGAAACTAGGGACTTGAACCTCTTGTAGTAGTCGAAGAAAGTCTCATCTCCGGCTTGCTTCACACTTGTAATTTGCTTCCTCAGATCAGTGATACGTGAAGCAGGAAAGTACTTGAGCAAAAACTCATCCATCATAGTACTCCACGAAACAATACGACCACTAGGCACCTCAAACAACCACTCCTTTGCTTGATTTTCTAATGAGAATGGAAAAGCCTTCATCTTGAAGTGTTGCAAATCGGTCCCTCTTGGACACATAGACTCCGTGGTGAAGTTAAACCACTGCAGATGCTTATTAGGATCCTCACTTGGCATCCCATAAAACGATTTCAGCTTATGGAGGAATCCACTCCTCAATTCAATCTCTCCAGTCTTGTCAGTTTCCAAGGGAGGATAAGTAATATTAGAAGGAGCAACTCCAGCTCCAGCAACATGACCATTCTGTGATCTGATTGATGCCATGATCTCTTCTTCTTCTTCTAATTCGGCAAAAGCTTCAAATTCTGGGTTCTGAAGATCACAAGACGATGACACAAAAGAAGGTGAGCTCGGTCCTGATGATGATACTGACGGCACAATAGGGGAGGATGGCAATGATGATGACACTGATGAACTGGTTGGTGACGATGGCGGTAATGGCACAAAACGAGCAATAGCGAGTTCTTGGTCTAAACGTTGCAAACGGCCTTGAAGATCTCTTGCCCAAATACTAGATTCGAACATGCACTATTTCTGAAATTTGCAACATTTAAACAAGTTAGAACATCGTAAAGAAATAGAAGACAAGAATATACATCATTACAAGCCACGGCATTGGCGATACAACAAATTTCAAACCATAACACATATATATACATTCGGCAACACATCCAATACACACGGCATATATACAAACATTTCGGCAAAGCATCAACATGGTACGGCCATAAAGGATCAAAAATCGGAAAGTTCATGAGCATGTAATCGCTAAGTCTAATTTCTTTTAAATTTGTTCTAACTCTCGAAGTACGTGGAGCAGAGGAGATAACGGTGCAATGGACTGATACAGCCCCCGGTAGTATCATGCTTAACCCGATATATGAACGGGAGCCGAAGCTCGCACACAATAATAAACCCTACAAAAGATCGTTAGTAGTATAAGCAAGTAGGGATCGTTCTAGGCCGGGGATTAAGGGTACCTGAGATATGAAATTGTTAGACAAACATATATACATATATACAAAACGTCACATATGGGGGGAATGATAGGATCGGCAGCAATGCTGCCCTATACTAGGTTCGGCAACAATAAGAAGAAAAACAGAAAATAAAATCCTAGATCTAATATTTACAGGTGATCATCATCTTTCACAAACATTTGGCACAAAAGACTCTTTAACGAATAAATTCACATGCAAGAAGGTAAGGATCAAGTATTAACATGCTCAAGTTCAAAATTAGTTCCAACTACAACTTAGTTGTAAGACCTCTCAAGTTTTAAGACCGAACTTTTGGTTATGGGCCCTAAAGTTATGTTAATCCTTTTGAGACTTAACAATTGTGCGCAATGGTCTAAATTGGAGACATGCAAAACAAGCAAGGTTGTCAATCATCTTATTTTAACATGTAAGAAATCTAAAGTATTATACCCTAGGTGAGCAAAACAAATCAAAGCAACCTTTTGAGTATCTAGCCATATTTGTTATTACTCGGGTTTGATGAAACCTAACATCTAGATTTACATGCTTCCAGCCAATACTAATGTTTCGGTTTTTAAGTCCCACTCCTTAGATTTCTAACCAATTTTGAACCTAAAACATGCATCTATACCACTGTCCTAATTATCTAACATACGAATTTACAAGTTACATATTACAAATTAGCATGCAAAATTCATTGTTCTTGTCGAAACCTAAACATAAATCTAAGCATCGATTTAAACAAGTCTTTAACATACAATTTATAAAACCAAAATCGGTTCACACATAGACATATAAACCAAAACCAAACATACATGAGTGTTTCATAGACAAAATAAAACATAGCTAAACAAAAAGTACTAAACCGAAGAAGGGAGTGGATCACACTTTGAGACACCTTGAGAGCTTCTTTTGGTGTGGATCCGGTGCTGTGTGGATGAAGGGATGAGGCTGCTCGGCTTAAGATGGCTCGGCAGGGAATTTTACAAGTTTCGGCAGAAACTTGTATGGTGGTGGAGGATGGATTCGGGTTTAGGTTTTTGTCTAGGAAGTTTGGGGAATTTTGGTAGAGTTTCGGCCTTGTGTTTAGCTTGAGATGAGATGATTTTTCTGTAGAAAAAGTGGGGTATTTATAGAGAATAGGGGAGGCATTGCCGGCAGCCCTTAAGCAAAGAGGAGTTAGAAAACCTAGTTCAATAAGGTTTTGCAACCTTCCTTTCTTAGTCCAATTAGGTTTTCTTTTCTGAATTTTTCTTCAAGGCTTGGGCTTCACATCTTCATGGACTTCTTATATGGTCTTGGACTTCAATTGGTAAGCTTTGATCCACCAAAAATGCTCCACAATGCCGGCAGCTCACAATGACACACAATCTGCCAGAATTGGCAGCTTCTCCTAGCTTGACTAGGAGAACTTGTTCCTTCATGTTTTTCTTCAATGTCATGGCCAAGTGTCTACCTCCTTCCTTCCATAAGCTTGGTATATCTTCACAAATGCTCTTGTACATCATTTGGTCCATCAAAAAGCAACAATTGCGAAAAGGAAGCAATCAGTCCCTGGAATCGGCAGCTTTGACCTTGTCGCAGTAAATCCAGCATATCTCCACTTTCGGAGCTCCGATTGGTGCGATTCCAAGTCTCACGTAAACTAGACACATAGGGCCATCTCCCCATAAAACAGTTCAATCAAACTCCTTGTGAGTCGACGGGAATGATTTTTCGAAGTTGGGACACAGTCCCAGGAAAATCCTGAAAGTCCCTGGATTTGAAATGCTCGGGCTGCCCTTTTGCAGCCAATTTTTGGGTGACTTCCCGAACTCCGATTAATCTGAAATTTTAACACAACATTCCTCAGCATATGAATATTAAGCACGCCAAATTTCATAGAATTCGGACAAGGATAGATCATAGTTTCATTCATCTCAAAATCACGAAAAAGACATATTTTACACTATTTTCCAGATTTCTCAAACTTAGTCATTTTTTCGGATTCTTAATCATATTTCACCAAACTCTACCAAATTAACACTAAACTAAATTATGACTCAATCTTAGACAAATAAGGGTTAAACAAAGCATAAACGAGGGCAATAAGCATATAATAACGTCGCACATTGTGCTCCTATCAACTACCCCACACTTATCCTTTGCTAGTCCCTTAGCAAACTAAATTAAACTACGCTCTAAACAAACTATTGCCCCTAACAATTTGTCTCAGGCTCGTAGGTACACATAGCTTTCAAGTTAATGCATGAGAATGCTAAGCACGAAAATTCCAAGTTTCATGAACATGCGGCATCAATAAGAACATATAAGAGCAAAATGGTAAGCATGTAAACATGTGAAAGCTAATTCAAATCACCTCACTAGGCATACTCTCTTCTTTTCTCTCGAAGCATGGTTATTCACACATAAGTATATGCAAGCGAAAGATCATGAATTACAAAGAGTGACTTGCATATGTCAAAGAAACGAAAGCGCTTTGTGAATTTTGACGGAAAAACCTCATATGACAACTATATGCACCAATGAACCAAAACCATAAGCCTACTCTTGAGATAATCTCCACAATCAAATTTAACCATCTTAAGAATCATGAAAAAGATCATCAAAAGGGTTGTAATGGGGCTAGGCTAAGAGGTATTCAATATTTGGATAAGGAGGCTCAAAACATCACCGTGCGCTTTAACAAAGCTCGAATCTCCTTATGTCTTCTCGCCGAAAGAGTCAAATTTCTTCTTGTTGGACCCATACTTCATTCTTTTCTTCTCACACAACATTACAACAATAATCTAGACAATAGCCATGCACAAAATTTTTCTTTTCCATTGCCTATGCCGTACCCTTTTTACCATAACTCTCGGCATATTTTGCTTTTCTTTTATTTTTGGTCCGAGCACATGTATATATTTTTGTTTTTTTTTTTCTTTTCTTTTTCTAAGGTACGGCATGCATATATAATTACATGGCTAAGTCTACCCCACACTTGTTCTTCTTCATCACACACGCGAAAACGCTTTCAAAATTCAAGCTTTGCCAATACTTTGATCAAGGGTAAGGCGAAACTATACTAAGCTCATGGAAAGTGTTTAAGGATGATGAAAGAAAAGGCTCAACATAGGCTCAAGGGGGTTTACTAAGGTGTCCCACGACGGGCTCCAATAGGGCACATGCTTTATTTGGCTTTGGTGGTAAACCTAAATGATCTTTATTCAATCACATTCAAAATCAAGGTATTTTATGATTAAAAACGTTTTGAAAATCAACAAGAGTAAGTTCTAGCATACTAGAGTTCATTAAAAAGCTATGGCACATAGTCATCGAATAATCCAAGAATTATGAGGTTTCATGCTTCCTACGAATCTATCGAATTTTATCTTTTATCGCTCAAGAAGAAAGCAAATTGGCACAAAAAGCTCACATAGGTTATAATCGAAATAAATTAGCTAAAACATGCATGCTTAATAATCAACAAGTCCTACATGCTCCTACCAATGCACAAAATCCATGAAACTCACAATTTTAATAATATGCACAACCATCATTTATGTATACAAAGAGGAGAAAAACATCATTGACATATTAGGGGCATCCTAAGACTCGAAACAACAATTTAAACACTCTATTTTTATGGAACAATTTTCTGAATTTTTCTCTTCTAAACTAAGCGCACAAAAAGGCAAAAACAAAAACGGAACATGCTATCCCCACCCCACACTTAGAAAATTACATTGTCCTCAATGTAAGCACAAAACAATATCAATGAATTCCCTAAGCATGCAATCGACTAACATATCCCAACATATCATCACAAATCAAAGGAAAAGAGAAGGGTTAAGAAATTTCAAACTCTCGGTGATGGCTCCTTCACTTTTCTTTGATCGACATGGGTTGCCTCCCAAGTAGCGCTTTGTGTTTATAGTCCATAGCCTAGACTTTTCACCGTGTGTCATGTGTTCATCGTGCTCCAAAACAGCTCAAATCGGCAAGAAGAAGTTCAACGAGAAGATCGTTGCATGTCGGAGCCGAATCTGTCCTGTTCTGCGTATCCGATACGTGCTGCGTATCCGGCTTGTTTTCTGCAGTTTCCGGCGTATCCGAGTGGTTCCCCTCGGTTTCTAGTGGCAGTTGATCAACCCTGCCGGCAATGGCAGGTCCGGCAGGTTGTTCTCTTGCAGCAGGGAGGGAGGACGGTTGCTCGGCATCAAGTTGAGGCGTGTCCGGCTTGTTGGCATCTAGGTTCGTTTCCGGCCTTGTGTGGGTGCTGCCGGCAATGGCAGGTCCGGCAGCATCTTGACTTGGTGGTGGCTCGGCCACATCTTGTGGTGGTGATGGAATAGCCTCGGTTGGTGTAGGTGGACCGGCATTTGGCTTGTCTTGCACATTGAGTTCCTCGATTGTGGGGTGTGGAAAGGGCTCGTAGTAAGGCTTCAACCGGTGTCCATTAACTTTGAATGTATCTCCCGACACCACACTTTGAATCTCGATGGCACCATGAGAAAAAACTTTAGTAATAATGAATGGTCCAAACCAACGAGATCGAAGCTTACCCGGAAAAAGTTTAAGCCTTGCATTGAATAAGAGAACTTTTTGTCCAACTTGAAACTTTTTCCCTCGAATCATCTTGTCATGGTAGGCTCGAGTCTTCTCCTTGTATATCCATGCAGCATCATAGGCTTCATTACGTATTTCTTCAAGTTCGTTGAGTTGAAGCTTTCTATGAAGACCGGCATCATCTATGTTCATGTTGAAAGCCTTGATTGCCCACCATGCCTTGTGCTCTAGCTCAACCGGTAAGTGACATGCTTTGCCATAAACTAACCGAAAAGGGGACATACCAATCGGTGTCTTGTATGCAGTCCTATAAGCCCACAAAGCATCATCGAGACGATCACTCCAATCCTTCCTTGAAGGTCCAACGGGTTTCTCAAGTATTTGCTTGATCTCTCGATTACTCACCTCGGCCATGCCACTCGTTTGGGGGTGATAAGGTGTAGAAACCTTATGTGTGACTCCATACTTCCTCAATAAGGCTTCAATGGTGCGGTTACAAAAATGGGATCCTCCATCACTAATCAAGACCCTTGGAACTCCAAAACGTGAAAAGATGTTGGTCTTGAGAAACTTGGCCACTACCTTGGCATCGTTGGTGCGTGTAGCCTTGGCTTCGATCCACTTTGACACATAATCAACCGCAAGCAATATGTAGAGAAAGCCCTTACTTGAAGGAAACGGTCCCATGAAATCAATACCCCATAAATCAAAAATTTCTACCTCCATGATCGGCGTGAGCGGCATTTGGTCTCTAGCTCCAATGTTCCCCATTCTTTGGCATCTATCACATGCCTTGCAAAACATGAATGCATCCTTAAAAATCGTAGGCCAAAAGAAACCACAATTTAGTACCTTCAATGCCGTCTTCTTCGGCCCAAAATGCCCACCACAAGCTTCACTATGACAAAAAGCAAGGATGGAGCGATGCTCATTCTCCGGCACACATCTTCGAATAACTTGATCACCACATTGCTTCCATAAGTACGGATCATCCCACAAGAAGTGTCGAGCTTGCTTCTTTACTCTCTTTTGTTGGTGGCTCGGCATCTCTTTGGGAAATCGGTTCGTGGCAAGAAAATTTGCAATGTCGGCATACCAAGGCTCATGTACTTCAAGTCGAAAAAGTTGCTCATCCGGAAAGGTATCACATAGGGGCAGCCGATCCACATCTTGAACAAGGCGACTCAAATGATCGGCCACAACATTCTCTACTCCTTTCTTGTCTTTAATCTCAATGTCGAACTCTTGAAGCAAAAGAATCCATCGAATAAGCCTCGGCTTAGCATCCTTCTTTGTCATAAGATATCTCAAAGCGGCATGATCACTATAAACAATAACCTTGGAATTCAAAAGATATGATCGAAATTTTTCCAAAGCAAAGATTACCGCTAAGAGTTCCTTCTCCGTTGTTGTGTAGTTGAGTTGTGCATCGTTGAGAGTCCTTGAAGCATAGTAAATGGCGCATGGCTTCTTCTCAATTCGTTGTCCAAGTACCGCTCCAAGTGCATAATCACTAGCATCACACATCAACTCAAATGGCTCATCCCAATTAGGGGAAACCAAAATTGGTGCCGTACACAAGCAAGCCTTCAATCGGCAAAATGCCTCCTCGCATGCTTCCGACCACTCAAACGTCACCTCCTTTTGTAACAAGTTGCTCAATGGCTTGGCAATTGAAGAGAAGTCCTTGATAAATCGGCGATAAAACCCCGCATGGCCAAGAAAACTTCTCACATCTTTCACACACCTAGGGCTCGGCAATGCTTGAATTAGCTCCACCTTGGCTTTGTCAACCTCTAAGCCTCTTGCCGAAATTATGTGCCCTAGCACAATGCCTTGCGTGACCATGAAGTGACACTTCTCCCAATTGAGCACAAGATTTGTCTCTACACACCTCTCAAGTATCTTCTCCAAGTTTCCCAAACATGCATCGAAGGTGCCTCCATACACACTAAAATCATCCATAAACACTTCGATAATGTCTTCAATAAAATCCGAGAAGATAGCATACATACATCTTTGAAAAGTGCCGGGTGCGTTGCAAAGTCCGAATGGCATCCGCCGATATGCAAAAGTGCCAAATGGACAAGTAAAAGTGGTCTTCTCTTGATCGTCCGGGTGTATCATGATTTGATTGTAGCCACTATATCCATCAAGAAAGCAATAGTAGGAATGACCGGCCAACCTCTCTAGCATTTGATCCATAAACGGCAAAGGCATGTGATCCTTTCTCGTTGTAGCATTGAGCTTCCTATAATCGATGCACATCCGATGACCGGTTACAAGTCTTTGTGGCACAAGCTCATTCTTCTCATTCTTGACAACCGTTACACCACTCTTCTTCGGCACTACTTGCACGGGAGAAATCCACTTACTATCCGAGATTGGGTAGATTACCCCACAATCAAGCAACTTGATAATCTCTTCTTTCACAACTTTCATCATGGGAGGGTGAAGTCGACGTTGAGCTTCCTTTGTCGGCTTAGCTCCTTCTTCTAACAAGATACGATGAACACAAGTAGTAGGGCTTATTCCCTTAATATCCGCTAAGGTCCAACCTATGGCGGTCTTGTACTTCTTAAGCACACCAATCAAATCCTCCTCTTGCTTCTCACTAAGCATTGAAGACACAATAACCGGTAGTGTGTCTCCTTCTCCAAGATACGCATATTTCAAATGACTAGGGAGCTCTTTAAGTTCTAACTTTGGGGCCTCTTCCACACTTGGTCGAAATTTTGTTGTGGCACTTGGAATTGACATGAACGAATCAAATATCTTGGCATAGGGCCGAGCCTCTAGCTCGGCAGCAACCTCCTTTTGGCTCGGCATCATCATAAATGGTTCGGCAGAAATCTCTTGCTCGGCAATGATTGGCTCAGCTGTGGTACCTTGCTCGGCAACTCTTGGTACGGCCGGCCCTGCTTTCTTATTCTCTTGCATGATTCGTTCTCCCCTCTTGTCAAATCCGACCCCTTGCTCAATTGCTAATTGCTATGCGTCGAGCGAGGTCGACATAACTTGCTCGACCTCCTCCAAAACATCAATGGCACAACCTTCCTTCAAATCAACATTAGGGAATTTCATGGCATCAAACACATTGAACTTTATCACCTCACCATCAAACTCCATAGTTAGGTTGCCCTCGGCCACATCTATCTTTGTGCGCGCGGTCCTCATGAATGGTCGCCCTAAAAGCAATTGAGTGTTGTTGACCGGCGAATCCTCCATCTCAACCACATAGAAATCGGCGGGAAAAATCAATTGGTTGACTTGTACCAACACATCTTCTACATACCCCTCCGGGTATTTGCTTGAGCGATCCGCAAGTTGAATGATGACATTATCCTTCTTGAGAGGCCCTATACTCAACGATTGATACACATTGAGTGGCATGACATTGATCGATGCTCCCAAGTCCAACATAACATCCTCAAACCGAGTATTGCCTATGACACAAGGCACATTGAAGCTCCCCGGATCTTTCATCTTTTGTGGCAACCTCCTTTGAATAACG
Source organism: Potentilla sterilis (assembly GCA_963682095.1). NCBI lineage: Eukaryota > Viridiplantae > Streptophyta > Magnoliopsida > Rosales > Rosaceae > Potentilla > Potentilla sterilis. Next base: position 32,834,670 of record OY821756.1, read on the forward strand.
GCCGACACCGTTTCACTCATTGTTACCACACGAGTCTCTCTAGTATGCCTCCTTGCCGTGCAAAGCTCCTTTAAAAACTTAGCATACTTTGGCACTTGTTTAATGCATTCCAACAAAGGGATGTTGACTTGCACTTTCCGGAAGATCTCCAATACCTCCTCATCGGATTTATCCTTCTTCGTTCTAGCAAAGCGTGAAGGGAATGGAATGCTTGATGATGACACCCCTCCCTTGCTTGCTTGGCTCGGCAATAACTCATTCTTTGATGTGGCGGGATCGTACTCAAGCTCGTTGCGCAGCCCCCTATCTCTCTTATTGTGGCCGGCATCATTACCTTGCTCGGCAATGTGACCCTCGGATGCAGCCCTGCCGGCAGCATGGTGCTCGGTAATTTCTCCTCTCTCGGCATCATGGCTCTTCTCGGCATCTCCATTATGGCTGCCGGCAATGACAGGTCCGGCAGCCCTCTCATCCTCATTAATACCTTTGAAAGTCACTCGTTTCTTCTTTGGACTTGTTGGAGGAACCAACTCTCTTCCACTACGAGTTTGAATCACTTTGGCTTGCTCGTTCCTCGGATTAGGAATCGTATTGCTCGGCAACTTTCCTTGCTCATTAAACCTTCCCATAAAATCCACAACTTGCCCCATTTGAGTCTTGAGCTCACCAATGTCCTTTTGATGATTTTGTTGCCCCGCGAGTAATGCTTGAGTAGCACTTGACAAAGATTGAAGCAAAGCATCGTAATTCGGATTGCTCGGCGCGGCTTGGCCTTGGATAGGCACGGCTTGAGCTTGGTTTTGGTTCGGCACTGCCCCATATACTCCTTGGTTCGGCATGTATGGCTGCCGAGGCACAAATGGTGGCCTCGGTGCAAACGGCGCTCCTCCTTCTCTCGGTTGCATAGGTGCCCTAAGCACGTTGTCATTATTTGCCCATCGAAAGTTAGGGTGATCATTGAACCTTGGATTGAAATTGCCAAATCGTTGGCCTCCTTGAAAACCAATGGCATTGCACTCCTCAACTCCCTCACTAATTCCAAATTGAGGGCATTGGTCGGTCTCATGGCCCTCGGTGCAAATACCACATACACTTGCACGCTTTTTCATCAAATTACTCACCAAGTCGGTGAGCTTGTCCACTTTATCTTCTAACTTTGAGCTCGAAGACGTCTCATGCACTTTTTCATTCCTTTGCACATTGCCTCGTGCCATGCCAAATTGTTGGTTGTTCAAAGCACGAACTTCCAACAAACTTCTTGCCGCTCCGGCGTTCAACTCCAAAAAGCTACCTCCCGCAGCCGAGTCAAGAAACTCTCTCTCCATGACGCGCAATCCCTCATAGAAATATTGTAGCAAGAGTCCATCGCTAATGCCATGCGATGGACACAAAGAAACTAGGGACTTGAACCTCTTGTAGTAGTCGAAGAAAGTCTCATCTCCGGCTTGCTTCACACTTGTAATTTGCTTTCTCAGATCAGTGATACGTGAAGCAGGAAAGTACTTGAGTAAAAACTCATCCATCATAGTACTCCACGAAACAATACGCCCACTAGGCACCTCAAACAACCACTCCTTTGCTTGATCTTCTAGAGAAAACGGAAATGCCTTCATTTTGAAGTGTTGCAAATCGGTCCCTCTTGGACACATAGACTCCGTGGTGAAGTTAAACCACTGTAGATGCTTGTTAGGATCCTCACTTGGCATCCCATAAAATGACTTCAGCTTATGGAGGAATCCACTCCTCAATTCAATCTCTCCAGTCTTGTCAGCTTCCAAGGGAGGATAAGTAATATTCGAAGGAGCAACTCCAGCTCCAGCAACATGACCATTCTGTGACCTGATTGATGCCATGATCTCTTCTTCTTCTGATGATTCGGCAAAGGCTTCAAATTCTGGATTCTGAAGATCACAAGATGATGAAACTACTGATGGGGAGCTCGGCCCTGACTCAGATACTGACGGCACTAGGGGTGAACTCGGCAATGATGATGACACTGATGAACTGGTTGGTGACGATGGCGGTAATGGCACAAAACGAGCAATAGCGAGTTCTTGATCTAAACGTTGCAAACGGCCTTGAAGATCTCTTGTCCAAATATTAGATTCGGACATGCATTATTTCTGACATTTGCAACATTTAAACAAGTTAGAACCTCATAAAGAAATAGGAGACAAGAATATACATCATTACAAGCCACGGCATTGGCGATTACACAACAAATTTCAACAATGATACACAAAAACATTCGGCAAAGGCACAAAATTTCGGCAAAGAACAAACATGGTTCGGCAAAAAGAGAAGAAAAATTGGAACGTTCATGATCATGTAATCGCTAAGTCTAATTTCTTTTAAATTTGTCCTAACTCTCGAAGTACGTGGAGCAGAGGAGATAACGGTGCAATGGACTGATACAGCCCCCGGTAGTATCATGCTTAATCCGATATACCTCAAGAGTTTGAACCACACAACATGTTTTATCTTTGAGGAAAATAGGCCACATATGTCAAGTTATGTTCTAGCGTCTAAAGTGAGGTGATGCTTCGGCACAAGCTGTCGACTAGGTCGTGCGGATTTTACGTTTCAAAGGTCATTACAATCACGGAGGGCGAACCCCCTACAGGAACCAGGCAGGACTCGTTGTTGGACACCATGGAGGGCGAACCCCCTATCGACTCACTCACCGAGAATGAACATCAGTCTATGGGCCTTGAGATCCAGTTAAACAAACCTGAGAACCATATCTATGAAAATAACTTCCCCATACTTTGTAAAACAAACACGGATCCCTAGCGGTCTCAAGTGTTGATTAAAACCGCCCTCAACCTCATAAAAATAATACCAAGTTAGCGTCGTTATGCGTGGGGGGCCAACGATGGACTAATTCCAACATTGCAGGGCCCGTTTCCCAATCTACACAAAAACATACCTAACATGGCATCACTCGTATGAAGGGTTTTGGTTATGATCAACAAAAGAGGCTTCACCTACATGTTACACTTTAGAAACTACAATAAACTCAAACATACACAACACTATCAACTTCCTAGAAATTAAACTAAGTGATTACCAACATACATCAATATACATCATGCAACTTTCGAAATTTAAACTTTACATGCCGAAGCATATTTCTACTGTACAAAATCCCAAAATAAACTTAAAATTTAAAACTTTACAACTTCACAACAAAAATTTCCAGCAACATTATATACACAAACAAATTCATAAAACAAGCTTTTATAATCCCCGGCAACGGCGCCAAAAATTGAACGGGAGCCGAAGCTCGCACACAATAATAAACCCTACAAAAGATCGTTAGTAGTATAAGCAAGTAGGGATCGTTCTAGGCCGGGGATTAAGGGTACCTGAGATATGAAATTGTTAGACAAACATATATACATATATACAAAACGTCACATATGGGGGGAATGATAGGATCGGTAGCAATGCTGCCCTATACTAGGTTCGGCAACAATAAGAAGAAAAACAGAAAATAAAATCCTAGATCTAATATTTACAGGTGATCATCATCTTTCACAAACATTTGGCACAAAAGACTCTTTAACGAATAAATTCACATGCAAGAAGGTAAGGATCAAGTATTAACATGCTCAAGTTCAAAATTAGTTCCAACTACAACTTAGTTGTAAGACCTCTCAAGTTTTAAGACCGAACTTTTGGTTATGGGCCCTAAAGTTATGTTAATCCTTTTGAGACTTAACAATTGTGCGCAATGGTCTAAATTGGAGACATGCAAAACAAGCAAGGTTGTCAATCATCTTATTTTAACATGTAAGAAATCTAAAGTATTATACCCTAGGTGAGCAAAACAAATCAAAGCAACCTTTTGAGTATCTAGCCATATTTGTTATTACTCGGGTTTGATGAAACCTAACATCTAGATTTACATGCTTCCAGCCAATACTAATGTTTCGGTTTTTAAGTCCCACTCCTTAGATTTCTAACCAATTTTGAACCTAAAACATGCATCTATACCACTGTCCTAATTATCTAACATACGAATTTACAAGTTACATATTACAAATTAGCATGCAAAATTCATTGTTCTTGTCGAAACCTAAACATAAATCTAAGCATCGATTTAAACAAGTCTTTAACATACAATTTATAAAACCAAAATCGGTTCACACATAGACATATAAACCAAAACCAAACATACATGAGTGTTTCATAGACAAAATCAAACATAGCTAAACAAAAAGTACTAAACCGAAGAAGGGAGTGGATCACACTTTGAGACACCTTGAGAGCTTCTTTTGGTGTGGATCCGGTGCTGTGTGGATGAAGGGATGAGGCTGCTCGGCTTAAGATGGCTCGGCAGGGAATTTTACAAGTTTCGGCAGAAACTTGTATGGTGGTGGAGGATGGATTCGGGTTTAGGTTTTTGTCTAGGAAGTTTGGGGAATTTTGGTAGAGTTTCGGCCTTGTGTTTAGCTTGAGATGAGATGATTTTTCTGTAGAAAAAGTGGGGTATTTATAGAGAATAGGGGAGGCATTGCCGGCAGCCCTTAAGCAAAGAGGAGTTAGAAAACCTAGTTCAATAAGGTTTTGCAACCTTCCTTTCTTAGTCCAATTAGGTTTTCTTTTCTGAATTTTTCTTCAAGGCTTGGGCTTCACATCTTCATGGACTTCTTATATGGTCTTGGACTTCAATTGGTAAGCTTTGATCCACCAAAAATGCTCCACAATGCCGGCAGCTCACAATGACACACAATCTGCCAGAATTGGCAGCTTCTCCTAGCTTGACTAGGAGAACTTGTTCCTTCATGTTTTTCTTCAATGTCATGGCCAAGTGTCTACCTCCTTCCTTCCATAAGCTTGGTATATCTTCACAAATGCTCTTGTACATCATTTGGTCCATCAAAAAGCAACAATTGCGAAAAGGAAGCAATCAGTCCCTGGAATCGGCAGCTTTGACCTTGTCGCAGTAAATCCAGCATATCTCCACTTTCGGAGCTCCGATTGGTGCGATTCCAAGTCTCACGTAAACTAGACACATAGGGCCATCTCCCCATAAAACAGTTCGATCAAACTCCTTGTGAGTCGACGGGAATGATTTTTCGAAGTTGGGACACAGTCCCAGGAAAATCCTGAAAGTCCCTGGATTTGAAATGCTCGGGCTGCCCTTTTGCAGCCAATTTTTGGGTGACTTCCCGAACTCCGATTAATCTGAAATTTTAACACAACATTCCTCAGCATATGAATATTAAGCACGCCAAATTTCATAGAATTCGGACAAGGATAGATCATAGTTTCATTCATCTCAAAATCACGAAAAAGACATATTTTACACTATTTTCCAGATTTCTCAAACTTAGTCATTTTTTCGGATTCTTAATCATATTTCACCAAACTCTACCAAATTAACACTAAACTAAATTATGACTCAATCTTAGACAAATAAGGGTTAAACAAAGCATAAACGAGGGCAATAAGCATATAATAACGTCGCACATTGTGCTCCTATCAATATACCTCAAGAGTTTGAACCACACAACATGTTTTTATCTTCGAAGAAAATAGGCCACATATGTCAAGTTATGTTCTAGCGTCTAAAGTGAGGTGATGCTTCGACACAAGCTGTCGACTAGGTCGTGCGGATTTTACGTTTCAAAGGTCATTACAATCACGGAGGGCGAACCCCCTACATGAACCAGGCAGGACTCGTTGTTGGACACCACGGAGGCGAACCCCCTATCGACTCACTCACCGAGAATGAACATCAGTCTATGGGCCTTGAGATCCAGTTAAACAAACCTGAGAACCATATCTATGAAAATAACTTCCCCATACTTTGTAAAACAAACACGGATCCCTAGCAGTCTACAAGTGTTGATTAAAACCGCCCTCAACCTCATGGAAGTAATACTATTACCGAAGAAACGCTTATATGCGTGGGGGGGAAGTATCCCGCGTTTCCCAATCTACATAGAAACGGCCTCCGACATAGCACCATTCACATGAAGGGTTTTGGTTATGATCAACAAAAGTGGCTTCACCTACATGTTACACTTTAGAAACTACAATAAACTCAAACATACACAACACTATCAACTCCCTAGAAATTAAACTAAGTGATTACCAACATACATCATTATACATATTATGCAACTTTCGAAATTTAAACTTTACATGCCGAAGCATATTTCTACTTAACAAAATCTCAAAATAAACTTAAAATTTACAACTTTACAAATTCATAACAAAAATTTCCAGCAACATTATATACACAACAATAACATAAAACAAGCTTTTATAATCCCCGGCAACGGCGCCAAAAATTGAACGAGAGCCGAAGCTCGCATGCAATAATAAACCCTACAAAAGATCGTTAGTAGTATAAGCAAGTAGGGATCGTTCTAGGCCGGGGATTAAGGGTACCTGAGATATGATATTGTTAGACACAAACATATTCACAAATATACAAAAACGTCACAAATATGGGGGGTATAAGAGTTCGGCAGCAATGCTGCCCTAAGACTAGGTACGGCAATAAGAGAAACAAAAACAGAAAATTAAAAACCTAAGACTAATATTTACAAGTGATCATCATCTCTCACAAAACATTTAGCACAAAGGACTCTTTAACATGTAGATTATTATGCAAGAAGATAAGGAACAAGTATGAATGTTGTTTTGACCTAACCAATTTCGATCCCAATTAGAGCCTACGAGGTCATCTAATCGTTGATTACTAGAGTCTTAAGATTAACTACGAGTATAATCCTAAGGTATGTGTTAACCGATTTTACTGGGCCAACAATTAAGCACATGAATCACAAATCGAAGACATGCAAACAAGCAAGGTTGTCAATCATCTTATTTAACATGCAAGTTCTAAGGGTTTTAAACTCTTTGCGAAAACACAAACCAAGACAACTACGAGTATGAATTATTCATGTTTTCAAGTTTGATGAAACCTAACACCTAGATTTACATGCAAACAACAAATGCTTAAGCACAACTAATGTTTCGGTCTATAAGGCATACTCCTTAGATTACTAATCGAATTAAGTTCTCAAACAACATCACATACCTATTGTCCTAGTTATCAAACATAAAAATCTACAAGTCACATATCACAAATTAACATGCAAAACATACAATTTATAAAACCAAAATTGATTCATACATAGACATACAAATCATCACCAAAAATTCATGAGTGTTTCATAGACAAAACTTAAACATAACTAGACAAAAATACTAAACCGAAGTAGGGAGTGGATCACACTTTGAGACACCTTGAGAGCTTCACTTGGTGTGGATCCGGCGATGTATGGAAGATGGAATGAGGCTACACGGGTCTAGGGTGGCTCGGCAGGGTAGTTTTCCAAGTTTCGGCAGAAACTTGGATGGTGGTGATGATGGGTTTCGGTTTAGGGTTTTTGTCTAGGATCTTGGGTGAATTTTGGTAGAGTTTTGGCCTTGTGTTTAGCTTGAGATGAGATGATTTTTCTGTAGGAAAAGTGGGGGTATTTATAGAGAATAGGGGAGTCCTTGCCGGCAGCCCTTAAGCAAAGAGGAGTTCAGAAAACCTAGTTCAATAAGGTTTTGCAACCTTCCTTTCTTAGTCCAATTAGGTTTTCTTTTCTGAATTTTTCTTCAAGGCTTGGGCTTCACATCTTCATGGACTTCTTATATGGTCTTGGACTTCAATTGATAAGCTTTGATCCACCAAAAATGCTCCACAATGCCGGCAGCTTGATGATGCATCCGATCTGCCCCAAATCGGCATCTTCTCCTAGTTTGACTAGGAGACTTTATTTCTTCATGTTTTTCTTCAATGCCATGGCCAAGTGTCTTCCTCTTCCCTTCATAAAGCTTGGACCATCTTCACATATGCATTTGTACACCATTTGGTCCATCAAAAACAGAAAACACAAAAAGGGGGCAGTAGGTTCCTGGAATCGGCAGATTTGACCTTGTTGCAGTAATTCCGGCATATCTCCATCCGTGGAGCTCCGATTGATGCGATTCCAAGTCTCAGATAAACTAGACACATATGGTCATCTCCCCATAAAACAGTTCGATCAAAATCCTTGTGAGTCGACGGGAATGATTTTTCGAAGTTGGGACAAAGTCCCAGGAAAATCCTGGAAGCCCCTGGATTGGAATGTTCGGACTGCCGTTTTGCAGCCAACGTTTGGGTGACTTCCCGAACTCCGATTGATCTGAAATTTTAACACAGCATTCCACAACATATGAATATTAAGCACATAAAATTTCATAGAATTCGGACAAGGATAGATTATACTTTTGCTCATCTCAAAATCGCGAAAAAGACATATTTTACACTATTTTCCAGATTTCTCAAACTTAGTCATTTTTCGGATTCTTAACCATTTTTCACAAAACTCTACCAAAATTGACACTAACTATATTATGACTCGATATTAGACAAATAAGGGTTAAACAAAGCATAAACGAGGGCATAAGCATATAATATCGTCGCACATTGTGCTCCTATCAAACTCCGAGTACTCTTGACCTCAATTAAACTAGTCTGCAAACTGGGCGATTTAAAATGAAAGGCCCAGGGGAAAGTAAATTAAAAACGTTAGAGTGAGTGGATAAAAATAAAATAATTAATATACTACTTTAAATAAAAGTATCATATTACTTTTTCCCAATGTTTTATAAATAAAAAATCACAATGCATGCATTTTATGAAAACGTCCCACGTTTAAGAAAATCGTATTTAAAAATCAGCCTAACTGATATACCAAATAAACCAATAGTATTTTGTTTGTGTATATATTCAAAACGAAATACTTTGAAAATCAAATAATAATATATCTTGACCAATCCCTTTGGTCATATAAAAACGCAGCCCCGCTGGTTTGGGAATTTTTTAAATAAATAAAAGTCTCATAAAAGAAAATATTCCCGAAAATTAAATAATATAAAATCATGACCAATCTCATTGGTCATATAATAGATAAAGATTAGCACCATTTAATAGTAAGCCTCCAGGACTAAGGGTCGAGCTTCCAAGACTCTATAGCGTCCCACGCTAAATCTCTACACATCTACGTCGACCACCGAGCGTGAATCTGACATATATGGTCAAGTCGTCACCACGCATGGGATGAGGTTAATAAGCTAGCTAGCATCAATATATATACGGACCCTGATATGGTGAAAATCCGAAAATAATACCGAAAACACGCTTTCCCTTATATATCATAATCAGTACGGTCCCCGAACGCACATATGAGGCTTATAATAATCATAAATAGTATAATAGCTTCAAAAGATATACATATCTATCCGACATATCCAACATGCTGTAAAATAATATCGAAAAATTTATATATATAACATCGACATGTCTCACATGTCGTAAAATCACAAATAGCGAAAACATAAAATCCCTGGAAATTTCATTTCCGGTCTTTACATTTAAATACATATAAAACTTATTCAGCATGATCAATTATGAATAATTAAAACATACTATTTACGGAAATCTCATTTCCAGGTAAAATATATCACCTAAATCCATAATTTACTTAAATATCAATATCATAAAATTATATGAATTATCATGCTTCAGAAATCATTTATTTAAAATAAACTACATTTGTTTAAAATAAAATCCACTCACAGTACGGCTGAAGGCGGCGCTATTCTGAGTTCTTGTCACGTCGAGTAACCCCTCGACCTGTAACAAAGACGTATTTAAAAGATAAATCAAAAACTTAGAATTGATTATAAAAGTTAAATATATGAACGTCCTCACTCGCCGGAATAACACAATTTCCATTCTTATTATCGGTATATGAATTACTCCTCAAATACCGAAACAATTTACGTCCAAAGATTACTCAGGACACCCATCCTGAGTCTGATAAATTCTTTTTGGTTATTTTGTCATAAAACCCTTTTTACCAGCTTTTATCCTTTTTACGGATAGTCCACAGTAGAATTTTAGAGTCAAACAATAATTTCTCTAAGTCAAACGGTAATTGTGAAAGTCAACAGTAAATGATCAAAGTCCAAATTAGTATTTACAATTGACCTTTTACTTTTACCATTTACTGACTTACTGTTTACTATTTACATTTTTACCGTTTTACTTTTCACCTTTTACCTTTCTTCTTCCTCTCGCCGCCGGCAGCAGTAGCGCCGCCGCCATTTCCGGCGGCAGCTCCACCACAGAGGTTAAAAACGCCTCCACTCGACTCTAAATTAACCCAACATCATCGCCACCACCTTCAGACTTCGTCCCCGCCGCCTCTGCCGCCAAAAATCATTACAGCGGCCGCTGACACGGCGGCAGAACCTCGCCAAATTCGAAATTCATCAAAATTCATGCAATCAAACATCAAATTACAATCAATCGACTTTAACCAATATTCTGAACTCAAATACAACCTCCAATGACAACAAAAACACTAATTACACACACTACAAGGAAAAAAACCTTAGGCGACGAAATAAAAGAAATTTCGTCGGCTAAGAAAAAAAATTGCGACGAAAGAATTTCGTCTTCTAAGTAAGGATATTCGTCGCTAAAGAGGCAACTTAGACGATGATATAGGTATTCGTCGCCTAAGTAAATTCTTAGGCAACAAAAAAGAGTTTCATCGCGATATAAAATTTCCTATACGACGGGTGAAAGTTTCGTCCTCTTGATTATGACTTCGGGGATGAAACATACTTGCCGTCGTTTAAGAAATTACACTTTTAAGAAGACGCATTTAGTTTTCGTCGTCTAGGTAGTTACTTAAGAGACGAAATTTATGGTTTCGTCTTCTAAGAAATACCCGATTATATATATTGATCTGTGTAGCTCATTTTTCAGATCGTGAAAAAGCAGAAAATGAGAGAATTTTTTTCTCTCTCAAAATACTACACCTATTTTCATACTTGGAGGTGAACTACTTCAAATCCAGTCTTTATAAGGCTTTGCCCACCACTACCCATCGATTTTTATACTTTGGTATGGTCTCTAATTAATTTCTCCATCTTTAATTGTTAACTTAATTTTAAGTTTTCCGATTACATTTCCGGTGAAGATTTCCGGTCATAGATTTATATAGTATATACATATGAAATGCATGTGAGGTTATTAATCTGAGGTTGATTGGAGTTGCATGATTATCATATATATATATATATATATATATATATATATATATATATGTGAAATTAGGCCTCATCATTTGGCCCTTTGGCCCTGGCCCTTTTCGAGTAGGGTAGGGTGAGGGTCGAGCAAATTAAACCCTGCCCTACCCTACGGCCCGGCCCTATTGAGCCATTTAGGGCCAAGCCCTACCCGGCCCTAAAAGCCCAGCCCGGCCCTACCCTAAAATTCTAACTATTTTATATAACATAATACATATAAATGTCTTCACTAAGCGATTTGGGACCCTAACTTTGTCGGATTTAAGTGATTTTTTTACCATCACCATATTTCATCATAACGATCAAATGCTATTTCATAGCGTTTTTCAAAATTTGACTTCTTTTATATAGTTGTTTCAAAAAGTTGTATACTTTAATATAATCTACTAAACAAGTTATATCGCATTAGTAAGCATGTTGTCAATATAATGTCTAAATTCACAAAATAAAAATTTTGACCGTCTGATATGATCGTTATAGTCAAATATAAATAGAGTATAAAAATCAACTTGTTTCGTGAATGTTCGATGCTCGATCGAAACGGTCAACCATATTTTCATAAAACTTATCATACGAAAACGCTATTACGTACCTTTAGATAACCTTGTTTCGTCGACTCTTCCAAACATTAAACTCTCAAATAGATGAGACGTAATCATCCATGTAAAAATGTAGGAACGTTTACCTCCCGATACTATGGCTCCCCATAGAGAGAGATAAGTTTAAATAAGGTTGACCGCATCGATCGAGGCTCTAATCTTGTCGGATGTAAGTGATTCTTTTACCATCACTGTATTTCATCATAAAGATCAAATGTTATTTCATAGAGTTTTTCAAAATTTGACTTCTTTTATATAGTTGTTTCGAAAAGTTGTACACTTGAGTATAATCTACTAAACAAGTTATATCGCATTAGTAAGCATGTTGTCAATATAATGTCTAAATTTACAAAATGAAAATTTTGACCTTCTGATATGATCGTTATAGTCAAATATGAATAGAGTATAAAAATAAACTTGTTTCGTGAATGTTCGATGCTCGATCGAAACAGTCAACCATATTTTCATAAAACTTATCATACGAAAACGCTATTACGTACCTTTAGATAACCTTGTTTCGTTGACTCTTCCAAACATTAAAGTCTCAAATAGATGAGACGTAATCATCCATGTAAAAATTTGGAAACGTTTACCTCTCGATACTATGGCTCTCCATAGAGAGAGATAAGTTTAAATAAGGTTGACCGCATCGATCGGGGCTCTACGTTTGTCGGATGTAAGTGATTTTTTTACCATCACCGTATTTCATCATAAAGATAAAATGTTATTTCAAAGCGTTTTTCAAATTTTGACTTCTTTTATATAGTTGTTTCCAAAAGTTGTACATTAAACTAAGACCTAACAAAGTTGTAAATTTGACTTCGTTTTTAAAAAAAAATTATATTATATATATATATATTCAGTTAAGATCTCAGCCGTTGAAATTAATCTAAATTTTCTCAGTCGTTAGATTTTTAGTAAAGGTCAGTAGGTTAGAGTGTTAGACTTACTCTCCTCGTCTCTTAGCCTATCGTCTCCTCGTCTCTCATCCTCTCTCAAATTCCCAACTCTCCATTCCGCCGCACTAATCGTCCCAGCCAGATCGACGGGCTCATCCGCCGCCAGCACCCGCGGCTTCGGCTTTGGCTCCTTCTCTTGGAGCCCGTCAAGTCCTCCTCGGCCTCGGCTTCGTCAGCCTCTTCCAAGTTCCCAACTCTCCACTTCCGCCGCACCAATTGTCTCTACAAGATCGACCGGCTCATCAGCCGCCAGCACCGGCGGCTTCGGCTTCGGCTCCGGCTCCGTCTCTTGGAGCCTGTCAAGTCCTCCTCGGCCTCGGCTTCGTCTCCGAGTAGTCCGAGCCCTTCGTCTTCGAGGAGTCCGGCCCCTCGAACAGCAGGTTTCAGGTAAGAAAATTCTATTGCTTTCAGAAAATGGGTATTCCTTTCAGACCCTAAAATATATCCGTTGCAATCCCTATATGCATATATACATATAGCCTCTATACATAAACAGACATCATCCAAAGATAATATGAGTATTCTTTCCAGTTCTCAACTAAATCAATGACCTATAAGAGTACATTGATTTCAATATAGTACTAGTTTATTTCATAAACATTATTCATCATTAGATTTACTGATTGACTGATTCTTTATATATGTTATATGCAAGGGGAAGAAATGGGAGCAGTAGCATCAATGCACGGAGGAGAAGATGTATTCTGAGTTCGTTGAGCAATGGCTTCTAGCATTTTGTTATATATGCTTTCAAGTAAACTCTAAACTTTTCTCCTAATAGTATTGTAAGTTGTTGCTCTGTTGTTGTATTGTTGGTGTACTTGTTGTTTTGTTTGCTATCCTCCCGAGTGTGATGGAGGCAATGTCTGAGTCTGTAACTAGTCCTATGTTTGTTGCTCCCATAGACCAAATCCCAGTGACTCAAACAGCCCCACAAACAACACCACAAGTAGCTGAAAAACCTCCCTTACCTAAAAACCAAGTAGATAAACAAGAGACTGTTTTGGCCTTTTATGAAAAAATTGAAGTTGTTGAGAACGGTGTTGTTAGCCTTTTTGCTAAATGCAGTCTTTGCTCTCAGTTATTAGTTCGCGGAGGTAAGAATGGCACTAGCCATTTACTTAGGCATTGGTCGAGTCATATAAGTAATCAAGTTCAAGATAGCACCTAATCAAAATTAACTACGGATTCAAGTGGAAATGTATCAAAGTGGTCTTATAGTAAAGATAATGCTAAAAAGGAAGTTGTGGACTATGTCATTAGGGCTGAACAACCATTTACATTCGTAGACAAGCATGATTTTGTGGGTTTAGTTCGAAGAGCTTTTGCACCTCAGGTTGGGGGTATATCAGCTTCTACATGCAAAAGAGAGGTTATGAAACAGTATGATACTAATAGGAAGGAGTTGGTTAAAACTTTTGAAAGTTTTAAAGGAAAAATCTGTTTAACTTCCGATTGCTGGTCATCACGTCAAAAGATGGGATACTTGTCTTTAACTGCTCATTTTATTGACAAAAAATGGAATTTGAATAAAAGGATTATTACATTCAAAATGATAGAGTACCCACACAGTGGTGAGTCTCTTGCACATCACATAAATGAGGAGTTCATTTCTTGGCGCATTCATGGAAAAATATTTTCAATATCTTTAGATAATGCAACAAATAATGATGTTATTGCTGAAATACTCCCTGATTTTCTCATGTTGAATTCTGTCCTAAGAAAGTTATTTCATGTGCGATGTAATGCTCATATTCTAAACTTGATTGTTCAAGATGGTTTGTGCTTGTTATCTCCATCGGTTGAGAAAATAACAAATATAGTTCGTAGCATGAATTCATCAATTAAGAGGCATGAGTTATGGCTTAAATGTTGTGAAGATTTAGATATGCCAAAGAGAAACATCGATATTGATGTTCCTCATAGGTGGAATTCCACATATGATTTGTTGCAATTGGCTGAAACTTACAAGTTTGTTTTGAATCGATATGTCCAAAAGCTAAACCAATCAAATCGTCATTCCACTTTAGCACTTCCCACCGACGAAGATTGGTTAATAGCTACAATTGTGTGTCGTTTTCTGAATGTTTTTAATTCTTCAACAAAAATTTTGTGTGGTGTATATTATCCGACTTCATGTCGTGTAATTCCATGCCTAGTAAGGATCAATGCAGCCTTTAATAAGTATGCTTGTTATTCTGTAATTGCTAATGCTTTGGTTGCCATGAAGTCAAAGTTTTCTAAGTATTGGAAAACTTTCCCTCCAATTTTTTGTTTGGCTGCTTTTATGGATCCTAGGTAAAAATTATTTGCTCTTATCCAATGGATGAAAAGTATGGGTCTAGATGATTGGGAAATTGAAACTGCTATCTCTAATGTAAAACACCAATTGTTTGAATTACATGAAGTGTACAAGCATAATGTAGTGCCTGTGGTTCCTTCCTCTAGCCTAAGATCTAATTCACATGCTTCTTCTGATTGTACTGTCTTGCCTAATGATGAAGATGAGGACTTTGCTGAGGAGGTCTTGAAAAAGGCTAAGACAGCAACTTCTACTTCTAGCTCCTCAACTTCTGATTTACAATATTATATTGATATGCCTTCACTTGAAGTTCCTGATGGATCGGAATTTAATCTTTTAGGTTGGTGGAGATCACATGAAGAAGTCTATCCAGTCCTTTCTTTAATGGCTCGTGACCTGCTAGCTGTTCCAGCTTCAACAGTAGCATCCGAAGCAGCTTTTAGTGCTGGTGGCAGAGTTGTATAAGAGAAAAGAGCAAGCCTGAACCCAAGCACAATTCAAGCATTGATTTGCTCGAAAGATTGGAAGCTGGCAGAAAAAAGGTTGCAAGATAAGGAGCAAGAAGAGCTCATAGCTGAAGATGAAAGAATTGCTAAGCTAGCAAGACCTGAGTGGACGGTTGCACTTGAACGTGATGGCTCAAACACAGATGAGGTCGAGTCTATTGGAGACTGAGGAAAGGTATGTTGTATCTGCATAGTTTAACATAGTTTCATATTTGCATCACAACATAGTTTCATCATGACTAAACTACTAAGGAGTGCATCAGATTAAGGATCTTTGAAGAGTGCATCAGATTAAGGAGTTTAGAGAACCATCTATTTTATGAAAGTCATACTACTTCTGCCCTTGGTTAGCTAAATTATTGATGTGGTTTAATGTGCAGGATCTTTGTTTGGTTAAGAGATGAATGAATCATGCTTCACTGAGTTCACTTTTTGTATAAAAGATTACTGCCTCTTGTGAATTGATGAAGACCATTTTTGTAGCCTCAGTGGCAACTGCCTCTTGTGAATTGATGAAGGGGCAGCTGTCCTCTCTTGAAATGATGAAGATCATTTTTTGAATACAAATTTTTGTAGCCTCAGTGGCGTGTTGAGGCACTTTCAGTTTCAAGTAGTGAGAAATTGAGAATGTGAGTTTGAGTTGAAGTGAGATTTATGTAAGTTTTTGTATAATTATCTCAGGATATCAAATATTACATCTCAATTCTCAATATCAAGTATTTGCAATGGCTGTCAGTTATTTTTTTATTTATTTTATTATTATTTTTTTTAACTGATTACATTGAGTTAGGCAAAAGCCCGGCCTGACCCTAGTTTATAGGGCTGGCCCAGCCCGGCCCTGTTAGCCCTAATAGAATGGGCCTTAAGGGCGGGTAAAGGTTTACATATCGAAGCCCTAGCTCGGCCCTAAGTTCTGTTGACTTAGTCAAAGCCCTGCCCGGCCCTACCTTAAGCCTTAAATTTTAGGGTAGGGCTTGGCCCGGCCAGGCCCATGATGAGGCCTATGTGAAATTATATGAATTTGTGTTGAAGTATTAATAATTATATATATATATGATGTTAATTAATTTATTTTATTAATTACGTACACATTATATATATATAATGCATGTGAGCTAGGTTAATGACTAATTAATTAGATATGAAAGATCGGATCGGAGTAGTTGCATTGTGAAATTATATGAATGTACATGTGTTATGTGTGTTCAAATAATTATATATATGTACTTGTTGTTAATTTATTTGATTAATTATGCATTATTTTAATTGTTCTTAATTTAATAAAATCATTTGTACGTGAAATGATTATGTTGTTTTTACTAGCATGTTGAATTTAAAAATTCAATCTTACATGCAGTGACCAATATATATATTGTACATGCATTTATATCCTTAGGAATCTCATTCGAGAATCAGCTCATCATGATTTTTGAGTTGTCCCACGATTTTTGGACAGTTTGGGAGCAGAGGATTTTGTTCGATTCACAGTTTGTATATGAAGCAACAGGGACAAAGATAGGAGTTGGATACAGTGTCCCAGGGGGAGCATTATATACCAAGAAGCAGTACATAGTTTTCTTGAGTTTGTACATGAACATGGTGAAGGAAAGAAAAAGCACAGGTGCCCGTGCATAAGATGTCTCAATACTAAGAGCAAGACGATAGCAGGAACCTATGATCACCTAAGTAACATAGGTATTATGTGTAATTATACAACATGGAGTAAACACGGTGAAATAGCAAATTATGAGCCTACGCTTGCTGAAATCCAAGTGGGATACCATGACCGGACAAATATGAGTAGTTTCGAGCCTTATGAAGACCCGGCTATGGACATTCTACATGACACTTTTCCTACATTTGCTCCTGATAGGAGCACAATGTGCGACAATATTATATGCTTATGCCCTCGTTTATGCTTTGTTTAACCTTATTTGTCTAAGATAGAGTCATAATATAGTTTAGTGTTAATTTGGTAGAATTTTAATCAAATATGCTTTAGAATCCGAAAAATGACTAAGTTTGAGAAATCTGGAAAATAATGCAAAATATGTCTTTTTCGTGATTTTGAGAAGAGTGAAACTGTGATCTATCCTTGTCCGAATTCTATGAAATTTGGTGTGCTTAATATTCATATACTGATGAATGTTGTGTTAAAATTTCAGATCAATCGGAGTTCAGGAAGTCGCCCAAACGTTGGCTGCAAAACGGCAGTCCGAGCAAATCAATCCAGGGACTTCCAGGATTTTCCTGGAACTTTGTCCCAAATTCGAAAAATCATTCCCGTCGACTCACAAAGAATTTTATCGAACTGTTTTATATGGAGGTATCCATGTGTATCTAGTTTATCTGAGACTTGGAATCGCATCAATCGGAGCTCCGAGGATGGAGATATGCCGGAGTTACTACATCAACATCAAATCTGCCGATTCCAGGAACCTACTGCCCCCTTTTTGTGCTTTCTGTTTTTGATGGACCAAATGGTGTACAAATGCATATGTGAAGATGGTCCAAGCTTAAGGAAGGAAGGACGATGACACCTAGCCATGGCATTGAAGAAAAATATGAAGAAAGAAGTTCTCCTAGTCGAACTAGGAGAAGCTGCCGAAAGAGGCAGATTGTGTGCTTTGATGATGCTGCCGGCAATGAGACATTTTCGATGGACCAAGACACATCCAATGAAGACCAAAGATCATACATGAAGTCCATGAAGATTTGAAGCCCAAGCCTTGAAGAAAAATTCAGAAAAAGAAAACCTAATTGAACTAAGAAAGGAAGGTTTCAAATCCTTATCCCACTTGGTTTTCTGAATTCCTTTTGTAATAGGGCAGCCGGCAGCCCCTCTCCTCTATATATAACCCCACTTTGGCATTCTGAAAATCATCTCATCTCTTGCAAAACACTAGCCAAAACTCTACCAAATTTCCTACCAAAGTTCTAACCCGAAACCCTAAAATACAAAGTCCACCGATTCCACCATTCACCACCGATTCCATTCCCTGCCTTAGCTGCTGCCGAACCTCTTTCACCACACCAACACGAAGCTCTCCAAGGTTTCTAAAGTGTGATCCATCCCTATGACTTGTATTTTTATTTTCGGTTTAGTCACATGTGTTGTTATAAAAATACTTTGTTTTCGTTTGGTATTGTATGATGAACATGGATTGCGATTTTTGTTGGAATTTATGTGATGACTTTTGCAATTTTTAATGCATGGATTTCGTATGTATGGATAATTAGGGCAGTGGTATTAGAAGCATGTTTAGGATTTTAATTGGTTAGGAATCTAAGGGTGTGACTTAAAAACCGAAGCATTAGTATTGGCTGGAAGCATGTAAATCTAGATGTTAGGTTTCATCTAACCCGAGTTATAACGAATAAAACTATAGGCCTGACGGTTGTTTTGATTTGTTGTGCTCACTTAGGGTATAACCTTAGCTAAAACTTGCATGTTAAATAAGATGATTGACAACCTTGCTTATTTGCATGTTTTCGATTTTAGACTCTTGTGCTTAAATGTTAAAACGTGTAAAACCGGATTAGCATAAACTTTAGGATCGAAGGCGAATAGCATGATCTTAAAATATTAGATGTCTAACAATTGGTTAAAAGGCTAATCGCTCTAATTGTGGTCGAAACTAAGTTGAACCTTGAACATGCTAAATACTTGTCTCTTACTTTCTTGCATATGAATCTTTGTGTTAAAAAGTGTTTTGTGTGAACTGTTTTGTGTGAGAGATGATGATCACTTGTAAATATTAGACCTAGGATTTATTTTTCTGTTTTGGTGCCGTGCCTAGTACTAGGGCAGCCTAGCTGCCGATCCATACTTATCCCCCATATGTGACGTTTTTAATGTATATATGTATATATGTGTGTCTAACAATTTCATATCTCAAGTACCCTTAATCCCCGGCTGATAGGAGCACAATGTGCGACGATATTACATGCTTATGCCCTCGTTTATGCTTTGTTTAACTCTTATTTGTTTAAGATTGAGTCATAATATAGTTTAGTGTTAATTTGGTTGAATTTGGTTGAATTTGGTGAAAAATGGTTAAGAATCCGAAAAAATGACTAAGTTTGAGAAATCTGGAAAATAATGCAAAATATGTCTTTTTCGTGATTTTGAGATGAATGGAACTGTGATCTATCCTTGTCCGAATTCTATGAAATTTGGTGTGCTTAATATTCATATGCTGAGGAATGTTGTGTTAAAATTTCAGATCAATCGGAGTTCGGTAAGTCACCCAAAAGTTGGCTGCAAAACGGCAGTCCGTGCATTCCAATCCAGGGACTTCCAGGATTTTCCTGGGACTTTGTCCCAACTTCGAAATATCATTCCCGTCGACTCACAAGGATTTTGATCGAACTGTTTTATGGGGAGATGGCCATATGTGTCTAGTTTATCTGAGAGTTGGAATCGCATCAATCGGAGCTCCACGGAGGGAGATAAGCCGGAATTACTGCAACAAGGTCAAATCTGCCGATTCCAGGAACCTACTGCCCCCTTTTTGTGTTTTCTGTTTTTAATGGACCAAATGGTGCAAAAATGCATTTATGAAGATGGTTCAAGCTTTATGAAGGGAAGAAGAAGACACTAGGCCATGGCATTGAAGAAAAATTGAAGAAAGAAGTTCTCCTAGTCACACTAGGAGAAGCTGCCGAATAGAGGCAGATTGTGTGCTTGATGTTGCTGCCGGCAATTGAAGCATTTTTGGTGGATCAAGGCCTATCAATTGAAGTCCAATGATCATACAAGAAGTCCATAAAGATGTGAAGCCCAAGTCTTGAAGAAAAAATTCAGAAAAAGAAAACCTAATTAGACTTTGAAAAGGAAGGTTGCAATTCCTTAATCCACTTGGTTTTCTGACTTCCTTGAGCATCTAGGGCAGCCGGCACCCCTCTCCTCTATAAAAGCCATCTTTTACACAGAAAAACATCATCTCATCTCAAGCTAAACACAAGGCCGAAACTCTACCAAAATTCACCAAAGATCCTAGACAAAAACCCTAAACCGAAACCCATCACCACCACCATCCAAGTTTCTGCCGAAACTTGGAAAACTACCCTGCCGAGCCACCCTAGACCCGTGCAGCCTCATTCCATCTTCCATACATCGCCGGATCCACACCAAGTGAAGCTCTCAAGGTGTCTCAAAGTGTGATCCACTCCCTACTTCGGTTTAGTATTTTTGTCTAGTTATGTTTAAGTTTTGTCTATGAAACACTCATGAATTTTTGGTGAAGATTTGTATGTCTATGTATGAATCGATTTTGGTTTTTATAAATTGCATGTTTTGCATGTTGATTTGTGATATGTGACTTGTAGATTTTTTTATGTTTGATAACTAGGACAATAGGTATGCTATGTTGTTTGAGAACTTAATTCGATTAGTAATCTAAGGTTAGGACATTAAATCAACACACTAGTTTTGTTTAAGCATTTGTTGTTTGCATGTAATTCTAAGTGCTAGGTTTCATGGGCTAGAGTTTTGTGGTTGAGTCATACTCGTAGTTTTCTTGATCACATGCTCACTTAGAGTAAATAACCTTAGAACTTGCAAGATAATAAGAGGATTGACGACCCTACTTGTTCGCTTGTCTTCGATTTGTGATTCATGTGTTTAATTGTTGGCCCAGTAAAATCGGTTAACACATACCTTAGGATTATACTCGTAGTTAATCTTAAGACCCTAGTAATCAACGATTAGATGACCTCGTAGGCTCTAATTGGGATCGAAATTGGTTAAGTCGAAACAACATTCAATTTTTGGCGCCGTTGCCGGGGATTATAAAAGCTTGTTTTATGTTATTGTTGTGTATATATGTTGCTGGAAATTTTTGTTGAGAATTTGTAAAGTTGTAATTTTAATCTTATTTTGGGATTTTGTAAAGTAGAAATATGCTTCGGCATGTAGAGTTTAAATTTCGAAAGTTGTATAATATGTATATTGATGTATGATTGGTAATCACTTAGTTTAATTTCTTAGGGAGTTGATAGTGTTGTGTATGTTTGAGTTTATTGTAGTTTCTAAAGTGTAACATGTAGGTGAAACCACTTTTGTTGATCATAACCAAAACCCTTCATGTGAATGGTGCTATGTCGGAGGCCGTTTCTATGTAGATTGGGAAACGCGGGATACTTCCCCCCCACGCATATAAGCGTTTCTTCGGTAATAGTATTACTTCTATGAGGTTGAGGGCGGTTTTAATCAACACTTGTAGACTGCTAGGGATCCGTGTTTGTTTTACAAAGTATGGGGAAATTATTATCATAGATATGGTTCTCAGGTTTGTTTAACTGGATCTCAAGGCCTATAGACTGATGTTCATTCTCGGTGAGTGAGAGGGGGTTCGCCCTCCGTGATTGGAATGACCTTTGAAACGTAAAATCCGCACGACCTAGTCGACAACTTGTGCTGAAGCATCACCTCACTTTAGACGCTAGAACATAACTTGACATATGTGGCCTATTTTCTTCAAAAGATAAAACATGTTGTGTGGTTCAAACTCTTGAGGTATATCGGATTAAGCATGATACTACCGGGGGCTGTATCAGTCCATTGCACCGTTATCTCCTCTGCTCCACGTACTTCGAGAGTTAGAACAAACTTAAAAGAAATTAGACTTAGAGATTACTCTTGCCGAACCATATTTGTAACTTTGCCGAAATATTTGTATAATTGCCGTGTGCCTTATTGTGTTGCCGATTGTGACTTTGTGTATCATTGTTTGAAATTT
The DNA here is from genome assembly GCA_963682095.1 of Potentilla sterilis. Classification (NCBI taxonomy): domain Eukaryota; kingdom Viridiplantae; phylum Streptophyta; class Magnoliopsida; order Rosales; family Rosaceae; genus Potentilla; species Potentilla sterilis. The sequence goes on from OY821756.1 coordinate 32,856,936, forward strand.
GTTGTATCGCCAATGTCGTGGCTTGTAAGGATGTATATTCTTGTCTTTTATTTCTTTAGGAGGTTCTAACTTGTTTAAATGTTGCAAATTTCAGAAATAGTGCATGTCCGAATCTAGTATTTGGGCAAGAGATCTTCAAGGCCGTTTGCAACGTTTAGATCAAGAACTCGCTATTGCTCGTTTTGTGCCATTACCTCCATCGTCACCAACCAGTTCATCAGTATCATCATCCTTGCCGAGTTCACCTATTGTGCCATCCGTTTCTGATTCAGTGCCGAGCTCCCCATCAGTAGTTTCATCGTCTTGTGATCTTCAGAATCCAGAATTTGAAGCCTTTGCCAAATCAGAAGAAGAAGAAGAGATCATGGCATCAATCAGATCACAGAATGGTCAAGTTGCTGGAGCTGGAGTTGCTCCTTCGAATATCACTTATCCTCCCTTGGAAACTGACAAGACTGGAGAGATTGAATTGAGGAGTGGATTCCTCCATAAGCTGAAGTCATTTTATGGGATGCCGAGTGAGGACCCTAATAAGCATCTACAGTGGTTTAACTTCACCACGGAGTCCATGTGTCCAAGAGGGACCGATTTGCAACACTTCAAGATGAAGGCATTTCCGTTCTCATTAGAAGATCAAGCAAAGGAGTGGTTGTTTGAGGTGCCAAGTGGTCGTATTGTTTCGTGGAGTACTATGATGGATGAGTTTCTACTCAAGTACTTTCCTGCTTCACGTATCACTGATCTGAGGAAGCAAATTACAAGTGTGAAGCAAGCCGGAGATGAGACTTTCTTCGACTATTACAAGAGGTTCAAGTCCCTAGTTTCTTTGTGTCCATCGCATGGCATTAGCGATGGACTCTTGCTACAATATTTCTATGAGGGATTGCGCGTCATGGAGAGAGAGTTTCTTGACTCGGCCGCGGGAGGTAGCTTTTTAGAGTTGAATGCCGGTGCGGCAAGAAGTTTGTTGGAAGTTCGTGCTTTGAACAACCAACAATTTGGCATGGCACGAGGCAGTGTGCAAAGGAATGAGAAAGTGCATGAGACGTCTTCAAGCTCAAAGTTAGAGGAGAAAGTGGACAAGCTTACCGACTTGGTGAGTAATTTGATGAAGAAGCGAGCAAGTGTTTGTGGAATTTGCACCGAGGGCCATGAGACCGAACAATGCCCTCAATTTGGAGTTAATGAGGGAGTTGAGGAGTGCAATGCCATTGGCTTTCAAGGAGGCCAACGTTTTGGCAATTTCAATCCGAGGTTCAATGATCATCCAAACTTTCGATGGGCGAACAATGACAATGTGCTTAGGGCACCTATGCAACCGAGAGAGGGAGGAGCACCATTTGCACCGAGGCCACCATTTGTGCCTCGGCAGCCATACATGCCGAACCAAGGACAATTTGGGGCATTGCCGAGTCAAACACAAGCTGTGCCGTACCAAAGCCAAGCAGGGCCGAGCCAAGGCCAAGCCGCACCAAGCAACCCTAATTACGATGCTTTGCTTCAATCTTTGTCAAGTGCTACTCAAGCATTACTTGCGGGGCAACAAAATAATCAAAAGGACATTGGTGAGCTCAAGACTCAAATGGGGCAAGTTGTGGATTTCATGGGAAGATTCAATGAGCAAGGGAAGTTGCCAAGCAATACTATTCCAAATCCGAGGAACGAGCAAGCCAAAGTGATTCAAACTCGTAGCGGAAGAGAGTTGTTTCCTCCAACAAGTCCAAAGAAGAAGCGAGTAACTTTTAAGGGTATTGAGGACGATGAGAGGGCTGCCGGACCTGTCATTGCCGGCAGCCACATTGAGGGAAGAGAGGCAGCAGCCGAGCATGAAGCAACCAGCCAAGGTACTGCCGGCAACACTCATGTTGCCGAGCAAGGGCATAATGCCGGCAACAATAGTGCAAAAGACAAGGGGCTGCGTAACGAGCTTGAGTACGATCCCGCAACATCAAAGAATGAGGTATTGCCGAGCCAAGCAAGCAAGGGAGGGGTGTCATCATCAAGCGTCCCATTCCCTTCTCATTTTGCTAGAACAAAGAAGGATAAATCCGATGAAGAGGTGTTGGAGATTTTCCGGAAAGTGCAAGTCAACATCCCTTTGTTGGAGTGCATTAAGCAAGTGCCAAAGTATGCTAAGTTTTTGAAGGAGCTTTGCACGGTAAGGAGGCATACTAGAGAGACTCGTGTGGTGACAATGAGCGAGACGGTGTCGGCCGTTATTCAAAGGAAGTTGCCACAAAAAATGAAGGATCCGGGAAGCTTCAATGTGCCTTGTGTCATAGGCAATACACGGTTTGAGGATGTTATGTTGGATTTGGGAGCATCGATCAATGTCATGCCACTTAATGTGTATCAAACGTTGAGTATAGGGCCTCTCAAGAAGGATAATGTCATCATTCAACTTGCGGATCGCTCAAGCAAATATCCGGAGGGCTATGTAGAGGATGTGTTGGTACAAGTCAACCAATTGATATTCCCGGCCGATTTTTATGTGGTTGAGATGGAGGATTCGCCGGTCAACAACACTCAATTGCTTCTAGGGCGACCATTCATGAGGACCGCGCGCACCAAGATAGATGTGGCCGAGGGCAACCTAACTATGGAGTTTGATGGTGAGATGATCAAGTTCAATGTGTTTGACGCCATGAAGTTCCCTAATGTTGATTTGAAGGAGGGTTGTGCCATTGATGTTTTGGAGGAGGTCGAGCAAGTTATGTCGACCTCGCTCGACGCATAGCAATTAGCGATTGAGCAAGGGGTCGGATTTGACAAGAGGGGAGAACGAGTTATGAAGGGAACCGAGCCAAGCCATGCCGAGCAAGGGAGTGCCTCGGCAGCCATATATGCCGAGCCCTACACAATGCTGCCGAGAGTTAGTGCAGTGGCTGCCGAGCTTGATGCCACACCAACGTTTCCAAAGAACTCGTTCTTGTCAATTCCAAGTGCCACAACAAAATTTCGACCAAGTGTGGAAGAGGCCCCAAAGTTAGAACTAAAAGAACTCCCTAGTCACTTAAAGTATGGTTATCTTGGAGAAGGAGATACACTACCAGTTATTGTGTCTTCAATGCTTAGTAAGAAGCAAGAGGAGGATTTGATTTGTGTGCTTAAAAAGTACAAGACCGCCATAGGTTGGACCTTAGCGGACATCAAGGGAATAAGCCCTACTACTTGTGTTCATCGCATCTTTTTAGAAGAAGGAGCTAAGCCGACAAAGGAAGCTCAACGTCGACTTCACCCTCCCATGATGAAAGTTGTGAAAGAAGAAATTATCAAGTTGCTTGATTGTGGGGTGATCTACCCAATTTCGGATAGTAAGTGGATATCTCCCGTGCAAGTAGTGCCAAAGAAGAGTAGTGTAACGGTTGTCAAGAATGAGAAGAATGAGCTTGTGCCACAAAGACTTGTAACCGGTCATCGGATGTGCATCGATTATAGGAAGCTCAACGCTACAACGAGGAAGGATCACATGCCTTTGCCGTTTATGGATCAAATGCTAGAGAGGTTAGCCGGCCATTCTTACTATTTCTTTCTTGATGGATATAGTGGCTACAATCAAATCATGATACACCCGGATGATCAAGAGAAGACCACTTTTACTTATCCATTTGGCAAGTTTGCTTATCGGCGGATGCCATTCGGACTATGCAACGCACCCGGCACTTTTCAAAGATGTATGTATGCTATCTTCTCGGATTTTATTGAAGACATTATCGAAGTATTTATGGATGATTTTAGTGCGTATGGAGGCACCTTCGATGCATGTTTGGGGAACTTGGAGAAGATACTTGAGAGGTGTGTAGAGACAAATCTTGTGCTCAATTGAAAGAAGTGTCACTTCATGGTCACGCAAGGCATTGTTCTAGGGCACATTATTTCGGCAAGAGGCTTAGAAGTTGACAAAGCCAAGGTGGAGCTCATACAAGCATTGCCGAGCCCTAGGTGTGTGAAGGATGTGAGAAGTTTTCTTGGCCATGCGGGGTTCTATCTACGATTTATCAAGGACTTCTCTTCAATTGCCAAGCCATTGAGCAACTTGTTACAAAACGAGGTGACGTTTGAGTGGTCGGAGACATGTGAGAGAGCATTTTGCCGATTGAAAGAAATGCTTTGCACGGCGCCGGTTTTGGTTTCCCCTAATTGGGACGAGCCATTTGAGTTGATGTGTGATGCTAGTGATTATGCACTTGGAGCGGTACTTGGACAACGAATTGAGAAGAAACCATGCGCCATTTACTATGCTTCAAGGACTCTCAACGATGCTCAACTCAACTACACAACAACGGAGAAAGAACTCTTAGCGGTAATTTTTGCTTTGGAAAAGTTTCGATCATATCTTTTGAATTCCAAAGTTATTGTTTATAGTGATCATGCCGCTTTGAGATTTCTTATGACAAAGAAGGATGCTAAGCCGAGGCTCATTCGATGGATTCTTTTGCTTCAAGAATTCGATATTGAGATTAAAGACAAGAAAGGAGTAGAGAATGTTGTAGCCGATCATTTGAGTAGACTTGTGAAGGAAGAGGATCGGCTGCCCTATGTGAAACCTTTCCGGATGAGCAACTTTTTCGACTTGAAGTGCATGAGCCTTGGTATGCCGACATTGCAAATTTTCTTGCTACAAACCGATTTCCCAAAGAGATGCCGAGCCACCAACAAAAGAGAATAAGGAAGCAAGCTCGACACTTCTTGTGGGATGATCCGTATTTATGGAGGCAATGTGGTGATCAAGTTATTCGAAGATGTGTGCCGGACAATGAGCATCGTTCTATTCTTGCTTTTTGTCATAGTGAAGCTTGTGGTGGGCACTTTGGACCAAAGAAAACGGCTTTGAAGGTACTCACTTGTGGTTTCTTTTGGCCTACGATTTTTAAAGATGCATTCATGTTTTGCAAAGCATGTGATAGATGCCAAAGAATGGGGAACATTGGAGCTAAAGATCAAATGCCGCTCACGCCTATCATTGAGGTTGAAATTTTCGATTTATGGGGTATTGACTTTATGGGACCGTTTCCTTCAAGTAAGGGCTTTCTCTACATATTACTTGCGGTTGATTATGTGTCAAAGCGGATCGAAGCAAGGGCTACACGCACCAATGATGCCAAGGTGGTAGCTGAGTTTCTCAAGACCAACATCTTTTCACGTTTTGGAGTTCCAAGAGTCTTGATTAGTGATGGAGGATCCCATTTTTGTAACCGCACCATTGAAGCCTTATTGAAGAAGTATGGAGTCACACATAAGGTTTCTACGCCTTATCACCCCCAAACAAGTGGTATGGCCGAGGTAAGTAATCGAGAGATCAAGCAAATACTTGAGAAATCCGTTGGACCTTCAAGGAAGGATTGGAGTGATCGTCTCGATGATGCTTTGTGGGCATATAGGACTGCATACAAGACACCGATAGGTATGTCTCCTTTTCGGTTAGTTTATGGCAAAGCATGTCACTTACCGGTTGAGCTAGAGCACAAAGCATGGTGGGCAATCAAGGCCTTCAACATGAACATAGCTGATGCCGGTCTTCATAGAAAGCTTCAACTCAACGAACTTGAAGAAATCCATAATGAAGCCTATGATGCCGCTTGGATATACAAGGAGAAAACAAAGGCTTATCATGATAAGATGATCCGGGGTAAAAAGTTTGAAGTTGGGCAACAAGTTCTTTTATTCAATTCAAGACTTCGACTTTTTCCGGGTAAGCTTCGCTCTAGATGGGTTGGCCCCTTTGTTGTCACTCAAGTTTTTCCATATGGTGCAATTGAAATTGAGAATGGGTGACATCCAAGCGTTTCAAAGTTAATGGCCACCGACTTAAGGCTTACTATGGTTCATCCCAACCATACTCCGTTGAAGCTTCCGATTTCCATGATCCTCCACCAAAAGATGCTGCCGAGCAGCAGCTTTCGCAACTCCCCATTGCCGAGACAAGCTGCCAGCCACCTACCACCCCCACACCACCACCATACCATGCTGCAGCCCCTGCCATTGCCGGCAGCCCAAGCATGGAAGAACTGGACACACACCATGAAGCCGAGAGGCCGGACCTCACTTATGCTGCAGCCGAAACCCCTGCCGGACCTGCCATTGCCGGCAGGATTGATAAGGTGCAACCAGATACCGAGAGCAGCCGTACAGATACGCCGGATACGCCAGATTTAGAGTCGGACACGCACCTTCAACAATCGGATACGTTACCATCCCAAAGTGCCGGATCGGATGCGACATGCAATGAGCTACTTCTTGAACTTCTTCGTGCCGATTTGGGATGTTTTGGAGCGAGATGAACACATGCAACACACGGTGAAAAGTCTAGGCTATGGACTATAAAAACAAAGCGCTACTTGGGAGGCAACCCAATTCAATCAAAGACAAGTGAAGGAGCCATCACCGAGAGTTTGAAATTTCTTAACCCTTCTCTTTTTCTTTGATTTGTGATGATATGTTGGTTTATGTTAGACTATTGCATGCTTAGGAAATTCATTGATATAGACTTGTGCTTACATTGAGGGCAATGTAATTTTCTAAGTGTGGGGTGGGATAACGTATTCCGTTTTTGTTTGTTTTTGCTTTTGTGTGCTTAGTTAGACAAGAAAAATTCAGAAAATTGTAACACAAAAATAGAGTGTTTAAATTGTTGTTTCGAGTCTTAGGATGCCCCTAATATGTCAATGATGTTTTTCTCCTCTTTGCATACATAGATGATAGTTGTGCATACTTTTACAATTGTGAGTTTCATGGATTATGTGCATTGGTAGGAGCATGTACGACTTGTTGATTATGAAGCATGCATGTTTTAGCTAGTTTATTTCGATTACAACCTATGTGAGCTTTTGTGCCAAATTGCTTTCTTCTTGAGCGATAAAAGATAAAATTCGATAGATTCATAGGAAGCATGAAACCTCATAATTCTTTGACTATTCGATGACTATGTGCCATAGCTTTTTAATGAACTCTAGTATGCTAGAACTTACTCTTGTTGATTTTCGAAACATTTATATCATAAAATACCTTGATTTTGAATGTGATTGAATAAAGATCATTTAGGTTTACCACCAAAGCCAAATAAAGCATGTGCCCTATTGGAGCCCGTCGTGGGACACCTTAGTAAACCCCTTTGAGCCTATGTTGAGCCTTTTCTTTCATCACCCTTAAACACTTTCCATGAGCTTAGTATAGTGATGCCTTTACCTTATGTGTTGGCAAAACTTGACTTTTGAAAGCGTTTTCGCGTGTGTGATGAAGAAGAACAAGTGTGGGGTAGACTTAGCCATAAAATTATATGAAAAATGTATGTATGCCGTGCCTTAGAAAAGAAAAGAGAAAAATTTTGCTCGGACCAAAAGAAAAAGAAAAAGATACCGAGAGAAAGAAAGAAAATATGAGAAATAAGGTACGGCAAAGGCTTGAAAAATTTAAATTTTGTGCATGGCTATTGTCTTGAATGTTGTTGTAATGTTATGGGAAGAAGAGAATTAAGTATGGGTCCAACAAGATGAAATTTGACCCTTTCGGCGAGAAGACATAAGGAGATTTGAGCTTTGCCAAGGCCATGGTGACGTTTTTGAGCCTCCTTATCCAAATATCGAATACCTCTTAGCCTAGCCCCATTACAACCCTTTTGATTGATCTTTTTCATGATTCTTAAGATGGTTAAAGTTGATTGTGGAGATTATCTCAAGAGTAAGCATATGGTTTTGGTTCATTGGTGCATATAGTTATCATATGAGGTTTTTCCATAAAATTTCACAAAGTGCTTTTCGTTTCTTTGATATATGCAAGTCACTCTTTGTAATTCATTATCTTTCGCTTGCATATACTTATGAGTGAATAACCATGCTTCGAGAGAAAAGAAGAGAGTATGCCTAGTGAGGAGGTTTGGATTAGCTTTAACATGTTTACATGCTTACCTTTTGCTCTTATATGTTCATATTGATGTCACATGTTCATGAAGCTTGGAATTTTCGTGCTTAACATTCTCATGCATTAACTTGAAAACTATGTGTACATACGAGCCTGAGACAAATTGTTAGGGGCAATAGTTTGTTTAGAGTCTAGTTTAATTTAGTTTGCTAAGGGATTAGCAAAGGATAAGTGTGGGGTAGTTGATAGGAGCACAATGTGCGACGATATTATATGCTTATGCCCTCGTTTATGCTTTGTTTAACCCTTATTTGTCTAAGATAGAGTCATAATATAGTTTAGTGTTAATTTGGTAGAATTTTAATCAAATATGCTTTAGAATCCGAAAAATGACTAAGTTTGAGAAATCTGGAAAATAATGCAAAATATGTCTTTTTCGTGATTTTGAGAAGAGTGAAACTGTGATCTATCCTTGTCCGAATTCTATGAAATTTGGTGTGCTTAATATTCATATACTGATGAATGTTGTGTTAAAATTTCAGATCAATCGGAGTTCAGGAAGTCGCCCAAACGTTGGCTGCAAAACGGCAGTCCGAGCAAATCAATCCAGGGACTTCCAGGATTTTCCTGGAACTTTGTCCCAAATTCGAAAAATCATTCCCGTCGACTCACAAAGAATTTTATCGAACTGTTTTATATGGAGGTATCCATGTGTATCTAGTTTATCTGAGACTTGGAATCGCATCAATCGGAGCTCCGAGGATGGAGATATGCCGGAGTTACTACATCAACATCAAATCTGCCGATTCCAGGAACCTACTGCCCCCTTTTTGTGCTTTCTGTTTTTGATGGACCAAATGGTGTACAAATGCATATGTGAAGATGGTCCAAGCTTAAGGAAGGAAGGACGATGACACCTAGCCATGGCATTGAAGAAAAATATGAAGAAAGAAGTTCTCCTAGTCGAACTAGGAGAAGCTGCCGAAAGAGGCAGATTGTGTGCTTTGATGATGCTGCCGGCAATGAGACATTTTCGATGGACCAAGACACATCCAATGAAGACCAAAGATCATACATGAAGTCCATGAAGATTTGAAGCCCAAGCCTTGAAGAAAAATTCAGAAAAAGAAAACCTAATTGAACTAAGAAAGGAAGGTTTCAAATCCTTATCCCACTTGGTTTTCTGAATTCCTTTTGTAATAGGGCAGCCGGCAGCCCCTCTCCTCTATATATAACCCCACTTTGGCATTCTGAAAATCATCTCATCTCTTGCAAAACACTAGCCAAAACTCTACCAAATTTCCTACCAAAGTTCTAACCCGAAACCCTAAAATACAAAGTCCACCGATTCCACCATTCACCACCGATTCCATTCCCTGCCTTAGCTGCTGCCGAACCTCTTTCACCACACCAACACGAAGCTCTCCAAGGTTTCTAAAGTGTGATCCATCCCTATGACTTGTATTTTTATTTTCGGTTTAGTCACATGTGTTGTTATAAAAATACTTTGTTTTCGTTTGGTATTGTATGATGAACATGGATTGCGATTTTTGTTGGAATTTATGTGATGACTTTTGCAATTTTTAATGCATGGATTTCGTATGTATGGATAATTAGGGCAGTGGTATTAGAAGCATGTTTAGGATTTTAATTGGTTAGTAATCTAAGGGTGTGACTTAAAAACCGAAGCATTAGTATTGGCTGGAAGCATGTAAATCTAGATGTTAGGTTTCATCTAACCCGAGTTATAACGAATAAAACTATAGGCCTGACGGTTGTTTTGATTTGTTGTGCTCACTTAGGGTATAACCTTAGCTAAAACTTGCATATTAAATAAGATGATTGACAACCTTGCTTATTTGCATGTTTTCGATTTTAGACTCTTGTGCTTAAATGTTAAAACGTGTAAAACCGGATTAGCATAAACTTTAGGATCGAAGGCGAATAGCATGATCTTAAAACATTAGATGTCTAACAATTGGTTAAAAGGCTAATCGCTCTAATTGTGGTCGAAACTAAGTTGAACCTTGAACATGCTAAATACTTGTCTCTTAGTTTCTTGCATATGAATCTTTGTGTTAAAAAGTGTTTTGTGTGAACTGTTTTGTGTGAGAGATGATGATCACTTGTAAATATTAGACCTAGGATTTATTTTTCTGTTTTGGTGCCGTGCCTAGTACTAGGGCAGCCTAGCTGCCGATCCATACTTATCCCCCATATGTGACGTTTTTAATGTATATATGTATATATGTGTGTCTAACAATATCATATCTCAGGTACCCTTAATCCCCGGCTTAGAACGATCCCTACTTGCTCATACTACTAACGATAATTTGTAGGGTTTATTATTGCATGCGAGCTTAGGCTCACACCAGCTCCAGTACGCGAGGAAGAGGATTTCCAAGAGGCAGTTTTTGAGGATGGCACAATTCCTCTTGCTGTCAGTGTTGATTATGATAAGTATAGCAAACTCCTTGCTCAAGTGCAGATCTCATTATCTCACAGATTCCAAGAGGGTAGTCCTCACACTGTTTTAGGGACCATTATCTCACAGATACAGTTGAAAGTCAAGAATAGGTGGACAAATGACTCTTTTGATAGTCTGCTAAAATAGTGTAAGGAAACTCTTCCACAACCTAACTATCTACCTGATAGTTATTACAAGGTACAGAAGATATTGGGCGATCTCGGTCTCAGTTATAACAAAATCCACGCCTGCAAGAATAACTGTGTTCTGTTTTACAAAGAGAAAGCCAAGCTTGATGAATGTCCCATATGCCACGTGTCTTGGTGGGAGCAAGGCACAGTGAAGGAAAACAGTGTTCCTGTGAAGGTGCTTCGTCATTTCTCTTTAATTCCAAGATTGAAGCGTCTTTACATGTCTTTACACGTACACAGCAAAAGAAATGAGATGGCATGGAGAGAGAAGGATAGATGATGATACTCTCAGACACCCTGCAGATGGTGAGGCGTGGAAGTCCTTTGACAGATCATTCCCACATTTTGCAAGAGATGTTAGAAATGTAAGACTCGGGCTTGCCTCAGCTGGATTCAATCCCCATGGAAATATGAGTTTGAGTCATGTTGACAGTAGCCGCAGAAGGGCTACAGCAGGCCCACAGACCCGCAGCAGGTGCACCAGGGCCCGGCCCCGAGGTCCAGGAGTCTATCTCTCTCACCGCTTACATACGTGCTTAAGTTATATATATTCCAACTATACTAACTTAGGCATCGGAGAGGAGAAGGCCGGCCCGCCCGGTATTCTCCTTAGTGAGCAGGTTTGCAGGAGATCAAGTTGGATTCATCTGTATCTACCAGGCCCCAGGGTTTGTGCAGAAACAATTGGCGCCGTCTGTGGGAACGATTTTTGATCCACGAGAAAAGTTAGCATTGCTCTACCAAGGAGTATAGCCCGATCGATCCTTTGAAAGATAGTTAAATACGCAGTCCAGAAGCCATGGAAGGAAGCAAGATAAAAACTGGCACCAGACGGTTGAAAGAGCGAATTCAGATCCCTGACCGGGCCCGTAATAAAAAGGCTGAGGTCGGTGCGAGGTTCGCCCCTTCTCCGGACCAAGACAGAAGTCACGATCGCCAGGATTCAGAGAACCCCGACCGGTATGGTGCGGGAGAGGAAATAAAGAAGATGAAGGCAGAAATCGAGCGGTTGCGAGTAGAGGGTGGCCGGGCCCGGTGCCAGGAATTGGAAGCAGTAAACACCGCCTTATTAGCTGCCCTGGAAGGAGGCCAGCTGGGCACTCCTCAGGCGGCGTCACGGCCCGCAAGCAAGGTTAGTAAGTTCCCGCACCTCGAAGTGGGACAGCCCACGGGAAGAAGAAGGACCGTGTATGTGCCCACGCCTCTCTTTTCGGAAGCTTTGAAAAACTCCGGTCCGGTCGAGTTGCTGTACCGCACGAGCCAGGCGTCAAGCGAGCATGACAGTTCTACCGCAAGGACGCTCGAAACGCTCTCTGCCTCAGTGTCGGACATGAAGGACCGTTTAGACGCCAGTGAGAAGAAAGCAGGGCGACCGCGGGACAGTGCACGATTCAATGAACGTATTGGACCTTTTCCGCGCTGGGTTAGGGAATCAGGAAGGTCTGGTTGCCTAAGGCCCCTAAAACTGGCGTACTCGGGAACGAGCTGCCCGTATCAGCACCTGGACAGTTTCAAGTCGCAAACGGGCACAAGGGGCTATTCAGATGCCACGTGCTGCAACGTGTTCCAAGAGACGCTCTCCGGGGAGGCGTTGACCTGGTTCTATGAGCTGCGAGTGAACTCAGTTGAAACTTTCGAACAGTTGGCCAACAAGTTTGTTGGCCGGTTTATCCTCAGAGCCAGGACCGCTTAAACATCAACGATCCTTTTCGATTACATGCAGGCTGACCACGAACCGCTGCGCGCTTTCATTAACCGGTGGCAAATCGCCACGGCCGGGGTCAGAAACCTGGACAAGAAGATCGCGGGGATGGCCTTCAAGCAGGAGTTAAGACCCGGAGAACTTTCGTACAACTTGCGAGTGCAGGAGCCGCTGGGGTACGATGAGCTGATGACCGTGGCCGTCAGGCACGCTCAGGCGGACCACGAGACATACGGGGATAAGGTTCCCAAGCGGAAATCAGATGTCCCACTACCACCAACTCCCCGTGAAAGCAAAACCGGGCGGAAAGATCGCGACCATGCGCCCGCAACTAGTCGGAAGGCCGAGGTGCGGGAGGATTAGCGACCCCGCCGGACCGGTGACAACAGTTCCCGGCCAGGGAGAAGACCACCGCTTGCGCGACCGGTACAGCCCTCGGCAGCTGCGCCAGTAGAACGACCACCGCGGGCCCTAGCCATTATGCCAGCAGCAAAGCCCGAAGATCCAGCCCTTCAGACCGGCGGTCCGAGACCCCAGAGAGCGGTTGTAAACCGACAAGTCCGCCCGGATGGCCCGAGAGAGAACCGGCCGGGAGCTCGGCAAGTAGGAACCATAAGCACCCGACCCCCCAGGGGGATCGAGGTGCACGGGAGCATAAGCATGATACATGGTGGGGGCCATATAGATCAGCTCACCCGGAGCTCAACGAAGCGGTGCTTAAGATCGATTCGGGGTAAAGAGGTGTATGCCTTTGGAAGTAGAAGCGGCCAAGCCGCCAAAACCGGATGGAAGTCGGTTACTTTCTACGAGGAGGAAGAGCCGGAGGATTGATAGGAGCACAATGTGCGTCGTTCTTAATATGTTTTTACCCCCATTTATCCAATGCTTAACCCTTATTATTGTAAGATAGAGTCATATTTTAGTTTAGTGTCCCTTTGGTAGAGTTTTGGAGAAAATGTGCTTAATTGTCAGAAAAATGACTAAGTAAAGAAATCTGAGCAAAAAGTGCAAAATATGTTGTTTTCGTGATATTGAGGCCTGTGCTAAACTGATCTATCCTTTTCAAAATTTGATGAAATTTGGTATGCATATAATTAGCAAGCTAAAGTATATTGTGTCAAAATTTCAGATCAATCGGAGTTCGGGAAGTCACCCAAATGAAGGCTGCAACTTGGCAGTTTGAGCAAACCAATCCAGGGACTACCAGGATTTTCCTGGGACTGTGTCCTGATTTCCGGAATTTCTGTGGGACACATCGCTTGGAACCGGAGAACGAGCCATACGCCGTTGGAAATCTCTACGAGTCTAGTTTCTCTGAAACTTGGAATCGCAGCAAAATCTTTCCTGAGCAAAAAGTTATGCCAGTTTGAATGCACGAAGGTCAAGTCTGCCGAAAGAAGAAAACCTAAACCGAGTTCTACATGGTTTTGGGTTACGAATGTGGACTGAATTCCATCCTTTGTGCAAGATTTTTAGCTGAATTAATTCATGGAAAACCTAAAGAGATATTGCTCAATTATTCAGCTATTATCTTGGGAATTTTCGGCAGAAAATAGAGGAAGAAAATCGCAACAAATCCTGATCAAATTCGGCAGAATTCCTGTGCACGTCATCCAACTTCCACGGACTCTCCCGGACAGCTCACAATGAATCAGAGTTCTAGCCTTATATGGATAGAAAGCTACGGGAGTCTAGTTTCTAACCCAACTGGAATCACCTTAATATCTATTTTCCAGAGAAAGATATTCCATAATCTTCACTCGAAGGTCAAATCTGCCAGCCGGATAAGTTTGAGAAAAACTAGGTTTTGTAAACCCTAGTTGCCTCCCTTGCCTCTATAAATACCACAACATAATTTCAGAATAATCATCTTCTCTTCCCCACAAAAACTTGCCGAACCTTTGCCAATTTCTCTCTAAAATTTCTTACCAAGAACAAGGCCGAACCACCATCCACCACCTTACACAAAATCGTTCCAATCATCAACACCAATCCTATTGCCGATTTCTTCATCAAGGTTGTCACTTGGATTGTAAAATTTCAATGGCTTTTGTTTCTTTGTTTATACATTAATTTGTCTATGAATTATGTATTGATTCTTGGATTTGATTTTGGTTTTGTTATTTATTCATGGGATTTCCGAATTCTTGTTATAATTGTTTGGGTTTCTTATGTTTAATTACCGAATTATGCATGTGATTTGATTAAATATGGTATGATGGGCAGTAGGTTTTTGTATGTTTTCTTGATTTAATTAGGTTTATTTCCTTAATTCGTGTGCAACCGAAGGAGATGTCTAGATGCATTCAAAGGCCATGAGTGTTATCTAGGTATTGAATTCACTTGCCGATTTAATACATGTTGGATCATACGCATGTTATGTTTTGATGTGTATTTATCTAAGGGCTTGAGTAATTCTGGAAATTTACATGTCGATGTGAGATGAGTGACGCCATACTTGCTAACATGTTCCAATTCGACATATTGTGCTTATGTGCTATTTGTGTTTAATTTCTACGCATAGTGTTGTTAAACCGATTAGTACCATGTTTAGGATTACACGCATTGTGGATTCTAAATACTTGTGATGTTTTGAATAATTAGATATACCGCATTGGCTCTAATTAAATTGGAACTTAATTGATCTTGAATCCGATTTTAGCTTGCTGCCCCTATTACTTATTTTGATTTCGTTGCATGTGTAATGAGTTTTGTGTTTTGTGATTGTGTGGAAGATGTTGATCAATTGTATATAATAATTTAGGATTTAAATTTGTAAAAATCAGTAAGTAAATTAGTTATAAAATTCGAAAACCCCCTTATGTGCAACACTTTGTGTGATTGAAAGCCCTTGATTTCTCCGGATAGAACGATCCCTACTTGTCCTAACTACAATTGACAAAAGAATGGTATTATGTGTATAAAGTTGTTTTGCAGGTACTTTCTGCTTGGATAACATCTCCATCAATTTTTGGCGCCGTTGCCGGGGAAATTATAATGTTTTGATTCATGAAGTGTTACTTTGTAACTTTGTAAATTTCGTGTGTCATTGTATGATCTCTTGAATTTTTTTTTCTTCTGTGAACAGTGATCATGAATAGTGACGGTGAACAGTAAAATTGTAATAGTGTCGTGAATAGTTTTTTTTTTTTTTTTTTTCACTAATTGCCGAATTATGTGATGTATATTTGTGAATGTATGTAACACTTAGATAATTTCTAGGAAGTTGATAGTTTTATGTATGCTTAAGTTTATTGTAGTTTCTAAAGTGTAACATGTAGGTGAAGCCTCTTTTGTTGTTCATAACCAAAACCCTTCATACGAATGATGCTTTGTTGGATCCGTTTTATGTAGACTGGGAAACGTGGGATACTTCCCCCCCACGCATACAAGCGACACTCTGGCAAAGTTATTGTTTTTATGAGGTTGAAGGCGGTTTTAATCAACACTTGTAGACCGCTAGGGACCCGAGTTTATTTTACAAAGTATGGGGCAAGTTATTTTCATTGATTGGTTCTCAGGTTTGTAAAACTGGTTCTCAAGGCCCACAGACTGATGTTCATTCTCGGTCAATAGGGGACTTGTCTTCCGTGGTATCCAACAACGAGACCTGCCTGGTTCCTAAAGGGAGTTCGCTCTCCGTGAATCTTAACGACACCGCCTTTGAAAAGTAAAATACGCTCGACCCTAGACAACAGCTTGTGCCGAAGCATCACCTCACTTTAGACGCTAGAAGATAACTTGAACATATGTGAATCTATTTTCTTCAAAACAAAATTCGTCTTTAATTTTTGAGGTATATTGGAATAAGCATGATACTACCTTGGGCTGCATCAGTCCATTGCACTGTTATCTTCTCTGCTCCACATACCTCGAATTTTAAAATTGTGTGAATAAAAGAAATTAAACTCTAGGGTTCGGCAGTCTCACATATCACATATTCGAATACTTTGAAAAGACTAGGACCGATCCATTTTGTGATACTTGTAAATTTTTATGAAACTTATACTTGCATAAATCGTGTGGAATATATACTTATAGAGGATTCGTATGATACATTTATAGTTTGAAAATTTTACATTACTTCTAACTTATTTCTAACCTATACTCTAACTTATTCTAACTCATTCTTTCTAACCTATACATATTGATTCTCATGATTCTTGTAGAGTTTAATTGTTAGTTGCTGATCATAAGGAAGAGGTGAAGAATTACATTGTAAACAGTTGATTGAAGCTCTCATTGACTTGGGAAGGACGACAAGTGTTGCAAGAAACGAGTTCCACCACTCTCAACTTTTGTTCATAATTTGCAATTAAATTCTACTTAGCTAATTATTGTATATTTATACACTAACTTCTAACTTTAGCTAATTCACTAACTCACTACTAACTTATTCTTTGAACTCTCATCTCCACTCTTCTAATTTTCTTTATCTTGATGCGATGCAGTTGAAGAGTGGAGTAATCATGCATCGAGTTATGATAACCATTGTAAGGAGGCACAAATTTGGAGTGCGCACTCCAAAAGGCGTCGCCCACAACTTGATTAAGAAGTGAAGAGTCTAGGCTAAAGGACTATAAACAACTAAGCGCTGCATGGGAGACAACCCATTTCAACCAAAATTGTGAAGGAGCCGTCTACGAGAGTTTGAATTTTCTAAATCCCTAAACTCTTTTTGGTTGAATTGAATAAATGTGGAATTTGTAGAATTGATCATATGCTTAGAAATTACAACATAATTTCTGTTTTACATTGAGGACAATGTAATTTCTTAAGTGTGGGGTAGGGATACATGTTTCACATGTTTGTTTTTGTTTTAAGTCTTTTGTTTTGAGTCATAAAATGAAAAAGAAAATACAAAATCAGAAAAATCCAGAAAAAAATAAAAAAATTTCGTTGCTTTTTGTTTGATTTTATTTTGAGTCTTAGGATGCCCCTAAAGAGTCTATGATGATTATATCTTTGAGTACATAGATGATGGTTTTGCATAATCTTGAAAATAATTGTGAGTTTCATGGACTTTGTGATTGGTATGAACATTTGAGACTTGGACTTAATTGTGTAATAAGCATGCATGTTTGTGTTGATTTTGTTCTATAATAACCTGTGTGAGCTTTGATGCCATATACTTTCCTTCTTGAGTGATAAAAATGGGCAGAATTTTTCAAAAACTTCATTATTCTTTGATTATTCAATGACTATGTGCCATAGCTTTTAATGAACTCTAGAATGCTAGAACTTGCTCTTGACGATTTTTGAGACTATTATTCATGAAATGCCTTGATTTTGAAAAGGATTGAAAAGATCATATTAGGATTACCACCAATGCCAAATAAAGCTTATGCCTAATTTGTGCCCATCGTGGGACTCTTTAGTTTTAACCCCTTTGAGCCGACATTAAGCCATTTTATTTCATCACCATGATACACATTCCTTGAGCTTAGAACAGTTTATCCTTTCCATTGTTGTCAAGACTTGGTAAAGTTTAATTGGAATTTGTTATTTGAAGTGATGTTGTGAAGTAAGTGTGGAGTAAAACTTGTCCAATTGCATGAAATTCAGAGATATGTTGCCGAAATTATAAGGAAAAGAAGAAAATTCGGACAGAAAAATGAAAAGAAAAATTGAGCCGAAAAAAAATAAAAAAAAACAAAGAATAGTTTCGGCAATGAAAAGAAAAGAGGAAAATTGGATGAGTTCTTGTGGTGAATTTGGAGTTGTATTATTATTTGAAGGTCTATTATTACTATACTTGACCTTTGTTCATATTCACTATGTTATGGGGAAGAAAAGAATGAAGTTTGGGCCCAACAAGATAAAACTTGGCCCTTGGAATGAAGACATAAGGATTTATTGAATTTTGCTAAGTCTTGGTGACATTTTATCACCACTATCCTAAATGCGAATGCCTTATGCCAATCCCCATTATCACCTTTATGTTGATCTTTTCATGATTCTTAAAATGGGTGAACTTTGATTAGTGGAGATTTTTGTCAAGAATGAGCATATGGCTTTGGTTCATTTGTGCACATAGTTGTTACATGAAGTTTTTCCTGAAAGATTAATTCACAAAGTGCTTTTATCTGATGAAATATGCAAGCTATTTGTTGCCTTACAATCTGTTCTCTTGCATATACTTTGAGTGAATTGCCATATCATGAGTGAAAAGAAGAGAGTATGCCTAGTGAGGAGGATGGAATCAACATAACATGTCATTGCTTGCTATTTTCGTTTCTTACTTGTTCATGCTATGATACATGTCTATGACGCTTGGAATTATTGTGCTTACATTGAATGATTAACTTGAAAGCTATGTGTTTAAAGATCCTGAGACAATTATTTAGGGGCAGTAGTTGAGTCTTTTTGTTTTTGTTTTGCTAAGGGACTAGCAAAAGCTAAGTGTGGGGTAGTTGATAGGAGCACAATGTGCGTCGTTCTTAATATGTTTTTACCCCCATTTATCCAATGTTTAACCCTTATTATTGTAAGATAGAGTCATATTTTAGTTTAGTGTCCCTTTGGTAGAGTTTTGGAGAAAATGTGCTTAATTGTCAGAAAAATGACTAAGTAAAGAAATCTGAGCAAAAAGTGCAAAATATGTTGTTTTCGTGATATTGAGGCCTGTGCTAAACTGATCTATCCTTTTCCAAATTTGATGAAATTTGGTATCCATATAATTGGCAAGCTAAAGTATATTGTGTCAAAATTTCAAATCAATCGGAGTTCAGGAAATCACCCAAATGAAGGCTGCAACTTGGCAGTTTGAGCAAACCAATCCAGGGACTACCAGGATTTTCCTGGGACTGTGTCCTGATTTCCGGAATTTCTGTGGGACACATCGCTTGGAACCAGAGAACGAGCCATACGCCGTTGGAAATCTCTACGAGTCTAGTTTCTCCGAAACTTGGAATCGCAGCAAAATCTTTCCTGAGCAAAAAGTTATGCCAGTTTGAATGCACGAAGGTCAAGTCTGCCGAAAGAAGAAAACCTAAACCGAGTTCTACATGGTTTTGGGTTACGAATGTGGACTGAATTCCATCCTTTGTGCAAGATTTTTAGCTGAATTAATTCATGGAAAACCTAAAGAGATATTGCTCAATTATTCAGCCATTATCTTGGGAATTTTCGGCAGAAAATAGAGGAAGAAAATCGCAACAAATCCTGATCAAATTCGGCAGAATTCCTGTGCACGTCATCCAACTTCCACGGACTCTCCCGGACAGCTCACAATGAATCAGAGTTCGAGTCTTATATGGATAGAAAGCTACAGGAGTCTAGTTTCCAACCCAACTAGAATCACCTTAATATCTATTTTCTAGAGAAAGATATTCCATAATCTTCACTCGAAGGTCAAATCTGCCAGCCGGATAAGTTTGAGAAAAACTAGGTTTTGTAAACCCTAGCTGCCTCCCTTGCCTCTATAAATACCACAACATATTCCAGAATAATCATCTTCTCTTCCCCACAAAAACTTGCCGAACCTTTGCCAATTTCTCTCTAAAATTTCTTACCAAGAACAAGGCCGAACCACCATCCACCACCTTACACAAAATCGTTCCAATCATCAACACCAATCCTATTGCCGATTTCTTCATCAAGGTTGTCACTTGGATTGTAAAATTTCAATGGCTTTTGTTTCTTTGTTTATACATTAATTTGTCTATGAATTATGTATTGATTCTTGGATTTGATTTTGGTTTTGTTATTTATTCATGGGATTTCCGAATTCTTGTTATAATTGTTTGGGTTTCTTATGTTTAATTACCGAATTATGCATGTGATTTGATTAAATATGGTATGATGGGCAGTAGGTTTTTGTATGTTTTCTTGATTTAATTAGGTTTATTTCCTTAATTCGTGTGCAACCGAAGGAGATGTCTAGATGCATTCAAAGGCCATGAGTGTTATCTAGGTATTGAATTCACTTGCCGATTTAATACATGTTGGATCATACGCATGTTATGTTTTGATGTGTATTTATCTAAGGGCTTGAGTAATTCTGGAAATTTACATGTCGATGTGAGATGAGTGACGCCATACTTGCTAACATGTTCCAATTCGACATATTGTGCTTATGTGCTATTTGTGTTTAATTTCTACGCATAGTGTTGTTAAACCGATTAGTACCATGTTTAGGATTACACGCATTGTGGATTCTAAATACTTGTGATGTTTTGAATAATTAGATATACCGCATTGGCTCTAATTAAATTGGAACTTAATTGATCTTGAATCCGATTTTAGCTTGCTGCCCCTATTTCTTGTTTTGATTTCGTTGCATGTGTAATGAGTTTTGTGTTTTGTGATTGTGTGGAAGATGTTGATCAATTGTATATAATAATTTAGGATTTAAATTTGTAAAAATCAGTAAGTAAATTAGTTATAAAATTTGAAAACCCCCTTATGTGCAACACTTTGTGTGATTGAAAGCCCTTGATTTCCTCGGATAGAACGATCCCTACTTGTCCTAACTACAATTGACAAAAGAAGGGTATTATGTGTATGAAGTTGTTTTACAGGTACTTTGTGCTTGGATAACATCTCCATCAAGGATCTGATCCAACCCCACAACGAACCCTTCCTCATCACGGTCCAAATAGACCACTGGATAACTAGTGGTATGCTGATCGATACCGGAGCCTCTGTCAATGTAATGTTCCGAGACGCGTACAAAGGGCTGCAGAGCGGAAGGAATAAGTTATCCCAGGATAACGAACCACTTATAAGCTTCTCCGGTGAGGTAGTCCAGCCTTTGGGATCAGATTACCTACCATTGATCTTTGGCGAGGGAGACAAGACAAGAAAGGAGCACCTTGAATTCATCGTTGTGGACTGCCTGTCGTCGTACAATGGCATAATCGGCAGGCCAGGGTTATGGAAACTGAAGACATTTATTGCCGGCCATATGGTGATGTTGAAGATGCCTTCACCGGCCGGTGTCATTACCCTGCGCGGGGACCAGAGGATCGCCCGTAAATATTATGCGGAGGCCCTGACCCACGGGAGGAAGCGGACCGAGGTCTTCACGGCCAGTCAGCAAGCGCCAGTGCCGGATCTAAGTATTGACCCCCGTGATGACTCCGATTCAGTCAAGAAAAAGCTAGAGCCACCTTCGGCCGGGGAAGAAACCAAAGCGATCTGCATTTCGACAGACCACCCAGAGCGAGGTGTGGTGATAGGGACACAGCTCGATCCGGTTGTAAGGCAAGAGCTCATCGCCTTCCTCCGGGACAACAGTTCGGTCTTTGCATGGTCCTACGAGGACATGCCAGGCATATCCCCGGAGATAGCCGTCCATAAGCTAAATTCATTGCCCAACGTTCTCCCGGTAAGGCAAAAGAGGAGGTCCTTCAGCCCGGCAAAGTATGAGGCGATCAGA
The DNA here is from genome assembly GCA_963682095.1 of Potentilla sterilis. Classification (NCBI taxonomy): domain Eukaryota; kingdom Viridiplantae; phylum Streptophyta; class Magnoliopsida; order Rosales; family Rosaceae; genus Potentilla; species Potentilla sterilis. The sequence continues at coordinate 32,878,535 of OY821756.1, forward strand.
GAAGAGATACAGAAATTAAAGGACATAGGTTTCATCCGGGAAGTCCAGTACCCTGGCTGGCTCGCTAACGTGGTCATGGTGCCGAAGAAGGGAACCGGCTAGTGGCGTATGTGCGTGGATTTCACTAACCTAAACCGGGTGTGCCCAAAGGACAGCTTCCCGCTCCCCCGGATTGATCAGCTTATAGATTCCACGTCCGGCTTTAAGCTGCTCAGCTTCATGGACGCCTACGCCGGGTACAATCAGGTTAGGATGCACCCGGATGATGAGGAACACACATCATTCACAACCGACTGAGGTACCTACTGTTATAAGAGGAAGCCGTACGGTCTAAAGAATGCCGGGGCCACCTACCAGTGGATGGTGAACCGAATGCTGGAGCAAGAAATGGGTAAAACCGTAGAGGTGTACGTAGATGACATGCTGGTCAAGAGCTTGACCGCAGGGGCCCACGTCCGGGATTTGGCTGTAGTCATCGGCAAGATGCTCAAATTCAGAATGCGCTTGAACCCGAAGAAGTGTATTTTCGGGATTTCAGAGGGCCTGTTCCTAGGCCACATCATCAGCCAGCGAGGGATAGAAGCCAACCCGCTGAAGGTCCAGGCAATTCTAGATATGGAAACGCCAGGGGAGAGAAACCAGGTCCAAATGCTGACCGGCCGGTTAGCCGTCCTTGCCAGATTCATCTCCCGCCTAACCGATAAGCGCGCCCCCTTTCTTCAAACTGCTCAAGGCCCAACAGACCAGGAAAATCCACTGGGCGGCGGAGCATGAAGCGGCATTCCAATCTATCAAGACATATCTGTCTGCAGTGCCTCTCCTATCCAAACCAGTGCCGGGCGAGATGCTATACCTCTATATAGCCGCATCCGAAACGGCCGTCTCCGCGGCTCTCGTCAGGATGGAGGGTACGCTCGAGCTTCCGGTATATTATGCGGGAAAGGGGCTTACTGGAGCCGAGGGCCGGTACCCCGACATAGAGAGATTGGCTCTGGCCCTGATTGTTAGTGCCAGGAAGCTCCGCCACTATTTCCAGGCTCATGCCATCACCTTATATACCAATCACCCTCTGCAGCAGATCCTGCAAAAACCAGACACCAGCGGTAGGCTCGTGCGGTGGGCAGTTGAACTGGGAGAATTCGACATCACTTATGCCCCGCGAACGGCCATCAAGGGATAGGCAGCTGCGGACTTCATATGTGAGCTCACCCCAATGGTGGCAGAAGCGCACCCCACCCAGTACGAGGACGCCGAGGCAGTACGGACCGTAAAGATCGAACCAGCCCTCCCCAACGACTGGAAGCTTTACGTCGACGGCTCCGTAACGAGCAAGCGGAGCGGAGCCGGTGTCATGATAACCTCGCCCGATGGCCAATCGTACGAGTATGCCTTACGGTTCCTTTTCAACACCTCAAATAACGCTGCCGAGTATGAGGCCCTCATAGCCGGTTTGCAACTGGCCAAGGAGCTGGGAATTCCGTCCATGGACATATACAGCGACTCCAGCTTAGTGGTGAACCAGATGAATGGGTTGTTTGAGGTCAAGGAACCCCAGCTATCCTCCTACCAGGCTTTGGCCAAAACCCTGATTGAGCCGTTCCAGGGCGCCACGATCCAGCACATTCCCCGAGAGGCAAATAGGCATGCGGACGCCCTCGCAAGGTTGGCAACCGGAAACTACCCTCCAGAGTACCGGAGAGCTAAAATTGAAACTCTCCAGAAGCCGAGTATAAGTAAGACCATCTCCGAGATATTTGCGGTGGAAGAAGCGCCACCAAGCTGGATGGATCCAATCATCAAGTATTTAACTGACAAAATCAGCCCCCAGGATGCGGTGGAGGCCAGGAGGCTACACCTCCGGTGTGCCCGGTACGGTCTCCTCAATGGCCAGTTATACCGAAGAGGGCACAGCTTCCCCCAGCTGAGGTGTGTGACAAAAGAGGCAGGAGAGGCTATCATGCGAGAGATCCACGAAGGAGTGTGCGGTAATCACTCTGGCGCAAGGTCATTATCCCACAAGTCGCTCCGAGCGGGGTACTTTTGGCCAGATATGGCAGCAACATCAAGAAAAATTACAGGCGGCTGTCACAAATGCCACATGTACGCCTCTGCACCCCATGCCCCGACAATCGCATTGTCAATCCTGTTAGCACCATGACCGTTCGCGCAGTGGGGATTAGACATCATTGGCCCTTTCCCTATAGCTGTGGGACAATACAAGTACGCCATCGTAGCAGTGGACTATCAGACTAAGTGGGTCGAGGCAGAACCTCTGATAAAGATCACCGAGGAGCGAGTGAGAAAATTTCTATGGAAGAACATCTACTGCCGGTTCGGGGTACCCCAGACTATTGTCACGGATAATGGAACACAGTTCAATAATGCCGATCTTATCCAGTACACAGCTTCCATGGGGACCCGGATGGTGTTTGCCTCAGTAGCACACCCGCAGACCAACGGCCAGGTAGAAGCGATCAACAAGATTATCAAAACCTTTCTCAAGAAGAAGCTGGATGCCAAGAAGGGATGTTGGGCCGAGGAACTCCCCACGGTACTATGGGCTATCCGGACGACAGCGGCAGAGGCAACAGGAGAGACCCCGTTCTGCATGGCATTTGGGAGCGAAGCGGTACTCCCTGTGGAGACCAGCATACCCAGCGGCAGGGTCGAGAATTACGACGCCGAAACAAACGCCGAGGGCGTACGGCTCAACCTGGACCTTATAGAAGAGCGGCGCGACCAAGCGCATATGCGAAACCAAGCCTACAAGCAGCGGGTCGCCCGGTACTATGACAGAAGGGTCCGAGAAAGGAAGCTACAAGTGGGGGACTGGGTCATGAAGAAAATCCAGAAAAAACCGTTGGCCTTGGAACCAACATGGGAAGGACCCTACCAAATCACCGCAGCTGTGGGCCCAGCAACATTCCACATCATAGATACCGATGGCATCTATTCCACCCGCCCCAGGAATATTCAGCACCTGCGGTTCTATCCTAAGTAATATCGCTCATCAAGGGACAATAGTATAATTGGCATCAGTATTGCAATACACAGTTTGTTCATCATCAATAAAGCTGGTTACAAGGCACATATATAGGCAAGCCAAAATGAAACAGCTAGTTAGCGCCTCCGGAGCCCCCAATCCCTGGCCCGCCACCTTTTAGAGCTTGCTCTTGCTCCGCCATCTCGATCAGGGCTATGTCAGCCTCCATCCGCTCAGCATCAAGCCATCCTTTCTCCCTCCACTCCAGATAGGCATCACTTATGCCCTTTGACCGGGCCTCCTCCACCATCTCCTCAAGCTCCACCGACTCCCAGAAGTCGTCGACAGCCTTATCGGCCACCTCAGCAAGCTGGGATTCCGTGAGCTTCTCCCTTCCCTGGGTGACTACTGTTGATGGATGCCTAAGCTCGCACGCAATAATAAACCCTACAATCGTTAGTAGTATAGAATAAGTAGGGATCGTTCTAGCCGGGGATTAAGGGTACCTGAAACATGAGAATGTTAACACAAATATTCACAAACATATATGCACACAATTGTCACACTTATATACATATATACGAATTTATCATGGGGGATGAAGATGAGGTTCGGCAGCAAGGACTGCCTCTATATCTAAGACACGAAAATAAACCTAAACTACTATATACAAGTGATCATCATCTCTCACAAAACATTTAGCACCAAGACTCTTTAACATATAAACTCACATGCAAGAAAGTAAGGAACAAGTATCAACATGTTTAAATTCAAAATTAGTTCCGACTACAACTTAGTTGTAAGACTTCTCAAGTTTTAAGACCGAACTTTTGGTTATGGGCCCTAAAGTTATGTTAATCCTTTTGAGACTTAACAATTAATCACAATAGTCTAAATCGGAGACATGCAAAACAAGCAAGGTTGTCAATCATCTTATTTTAACATGTAAGAAATCCAAAGTACTATACCCTAAGTGAGCAAAAACAAATCAAAGCAACCTTTTGAGTATCTAGCCATATTTGTTATTACTCGGGTTTGATGAAACCTAACACCTAGATTTACATGCAAACAACAAATGCTTAAGCACAACTAATGTTTCGGTTTATAAGGTCCACTCTTTAGATTTCTAACCAATTTCAAACCTAAGACATGCATCTATACCACTGTCCTAATTATCTAACATACGAATTCACAAGTTACATATTACAAATTAGCATGCAAAATTCATTGTTCTTGTCGAAACCTAAACTTAACTCTAAGCATCGATTCAAACAAATCTTTAACATACAATTTACAAAACCAAAATCGATTCATACATAGACATATAAACCAACACCAAACATACATGAATGTTTCATAGACAAAACTAAACATAACTAGACAAAAATTACTAAAACCAAAGAAGGGAGTGGATCACACTTTGAGACACCTTGAGAGCTTCAAGTCGTGTGGATCCGGCGATGTGTGGAGGCTGGGGTGAGGCTGCACGGCAGTGAGTCACGTCGGCAGTAGGTTATGGAGGTAGAAAATCCAAGGTTCGGCAAGAGCAGAAACTTGGTTGAGGTGAGGTGAAGGTGATTTTCGGTTTAGGTTTTTGTCTAGGATCTTTGGGGAATTTTGGTAGAGTTTAGGCCTTGTGTTTAAGCTTGAGATGAGATGGTTTTTCTGTAGGAAAACATGGCTATATATAGAGGCAAATTCGGCAGAAACCCTAGGTAGAAAACCTAGTCCAAATCGGCAAATGCAATCCTTGTGCAACAAGGTTTTGGTTCCTTCCTTTCTTGGTTCTTCTAGGAAACTTCTTTTTCTGATTTTTTTCTTCAATGCCTTGGCTTGGTGTCATCCTCTAACCTTCCTTAAGCTTGGACCATCATCACATATGCATTTGTACAACATTTGGTCCATTAAAAACAGAAAACACAAAAAGGGGGCAGTAGGTTCCTGGAATCGGCAGATTTGACCTTGATGCAGTAATTCCGGCATATCTCCATCCGTGGAGCTCCGATTGATGCGATTCCAAGTCTCAGATAAACTAGACACATATGGACATCTCCCCATAAAATATCTCGATCAAATTCCTTGTGAGTCGTCGGGAATGATTTTTCGAATTGGGACAAAGTCCCAGGAAAATCCTGGAAGTCCCTGGATTGGTTTGCTCGGACTGCTGTTTTGCAGCCATCTTTTGGGTGACTTCCCGAACTCCGATTGATCTGAAATTTTAACACAGCATTCCTCAACATATGAATATTAAGCACACCAAATTTCATAGAATTCGGATAAGGATAGATCATATTTGTACTCGTCACAAAATCACAAAAAAGACATATTTTACACTATTTTCCAGATTTCTCATACTTAGTCATTTTTCGGACAATTAAGCACATTTCACCAAACCCTACCAAATTAACACTAAACTATATTATGACTCAATCTTAGACAAATAAGGGTTAAACAAAGCATAAACGAGGGTATAAGCATATAATAACGTCGCACATTGTGCTCCTATCAACTACCCCACACTTATCCTTTGCTAGTCCCTTAGCAAACTAAATTAAACTAGACTCTAAACAAACTATTGCCCCTAACAATTTGTCTCAGGCTCGTATGTACACATAGCTTTCAAGTTAATTCATGAGAATGCGAAGCACGAAAATTCCAAGTTTCATGAACAAGTGACATCAATATGAACATATAAGAGCAAAAGGTAAGCATGTAAACATGTTAAAACTAGTCCAATCCTCCTCACTAGGCATACTCTCTTCTTTTCTCTCGAAGCATGGTTATTCACTCATTAGTATATGCAAGCGAAAGATAATGAATTACAAAGAGTGACTTGCATATATCAAAGAAACGAAAGCACTTTGTGAATTTTTATGGAAAAACCTCATATGATAACTATATGCACCAATGAACCAAAACCATATGCTTACTCTTGAGATAATCTCCACAAATCAAATTTAACCATCTTAAGAATCATGAAAAAGATCAATAAAAGGGTTGTAATGGGGCTAGGCTAAGAGGTATTCGATATTTGGATAAGGAGGCTCAAAACGTCATCGTGGCCTTTGGCAAAGCTCAAATCTCCTTATGTCTTCTCGCCAAGGGTCAAATTTCATCTTGTTGGACCCATACTTCATTCTTTTCTTCCCCAAAACATAGTGAATATGAACAAAGGTCAAAATATAACATTAGTAGACCTTCACATATAAACAAAACTGTAAATTCACAACACTTTTCAAAACTAGACTTAGCAAATTACACTTTGAAACCGTGCCTATTTCTTTTCTTTTCTTTCGGACTTGATTTTTCCCTTTTTTTTTCTTTTTCTGTCCGAATTACATATTTTCTGTTTTTCTTTTGCTAGGCACGGCACATATAATTTTTCATACAATTTTCTAGCTAAGTCTACCCCACACTTGTTCTTCTTCATCACTTCACGCGAAAACTCCTTCAAAAATCAAGTTTTGCCGACACGCAATGGTCAAGACATCACTATACTAAGCTCATGGAAAGTGTTTAAGGGTGATGAAAGAAAAGGCTAATCATAGACTCAAAGGGGGTTTACTAAGGTGTCCCACGACGGGCACAAATAGGGCTCATGCTTTATTTGGCAATGGTGGTAAACCTAAATGATCTTTATTCAATCATATTCAAAATCAAGGTATTTTATGATATAAACGTTTCGAAAATCAACAACAGTAAGTTCTAGCATACTAGAGTTCATTAAAAAGATATGGCACATAGTCATCGAATAATCAAAGAATTATGAGGTTTCATGTTTCCTACGAATCTATTGAATTTTATCTTTTTATCGCTCAAGAAGAAAGCAAATTGGCTCTAAAGCTCACATAGGTTATTATGGAAACAAACTAGCTAAAACATGCATGCTTCGTTAATCAACAAGTCCTACATGCTCCTACCAATGCACAAAATTCATGAAACTCACAATTTTAATTGTATGCACAACTATCATCTATGTATGCAAAGAGGAGAAAAACATCATTGACATATTAGGGGCATCCTAAGACTCAAAACAAACAAATTAAACACTATTTTTGTGGAACAATTTTCTGAAATTTTCTTTTCTAAACTAAGCACACGAAAACATAAACGGAATACGTTATCCCACCCCACACTTAGAAAATTACATTGTCCTCAATGTAAGCATAGAATTATAGCAAGTAACTTCCTAAGCATGCAATAGTCTAACACATTCCAACAAATCATCACAAACCAAAGAAAAAGAGAAGGGTTAAGAAATTTCAAACTCCCGGTGATGGCTCCTTCGTTTTTCTTTGATCGACTTGGGTTGCCTCCCAAGTAGCGCTTGGTGTTTATAGTCCATTACTTAGACTCTTCACCATGTGTGTTGTGTATTCATCATGCCATGTGCAGCTCCGCAGTTGGGGCAGCAGCCCCTCTCGGCAGTAGGATTTTCTTGGCAGGCAAGCTTCTCTCGGCAGACGTGTCTGCTTCTCTTGAGACCTGATTTTGGGTATGTTCCACTATCCTAATGCAAAAGTGTTCTGAATAAATGTTGTAGTGGACACACAGGGCTTTCCATCGGTATAACATTCACCTCAATCGGACCAGTGGAAGTACTCCTTGTTGGGTCTTTAATCGGACCTATCGTGCTGCCCAGTTCTCTGTTTCACCAGATTGACCTTGCTGCCTTCAAATTGAAACTGGGAACGGCTCAAAACTCCAAATCTACTTCTGTAAAATTCTACGGAAAGTAGACTTATAGATCTTTCCAACGGCGTATGGTTCACTTTCCCAGGTTTTGTGAGCAGCAAACGGCATCCTTCCAAAGTCGACTGACTGCACTGCCCGATTTCTGTTTGGGCAGACCTTCCGTATTTCCTGCACTTTTCTTTTTAAATTCAACTGCACATACACAAAAAACATCAAAACGAACAACACAAATAAATGCAAGAGTATACAAAGCTATACTTCAATAAATTTTTCAAGGCATTACACGAAATTTTCAAGAATTTTTCAAACTATACACGACATCAAAGATTCAAGGTACGTGGAGCAGAGGAGCAAACTGTGCAATGGACTTGTGCAGCCCATGGTAAGGTCATGCTTTATCCGATATACCTCAAAACTTTAAAGACTCAAAACAATTTTCAGAAATATACAAAGCTAACATTCAAACAAATCAAGATTTTTTAATCCCCGGCAACGGCGCCAAAAATTGGTGTGAGCCTAAGCTCGCACGCAATAATAAACCCTACAATCGTTAGTAGTATAGAATAAGTAGGGATCGTTCTAGCCGGGGATTAAGGGTACCTGAAACATGAGAATGTTAACACAAATATTCACAAACATATATGCACACAATTGTCACACTTATATACATATATACGAATTTATCATGGGGGATGAAGATGAGGTTCGGCAGCAAGGACTGCCTCTATATCTAAGACACGAAAATAAACCTAAACTACTATATACAAGTGATCATCATCTCTCACAAAACATTTAGCACCAAGACTCTTTAACATATAAACTCACATGCAAGAAAGTAAGGAACAAGTATCAACATGTTTAAATTCAAAATTAGTTCCGACTACAACTTAGTTGTAAGACTTCTCAAGTTTTAAGACCGAACTTTTGGTTATGGGCCCTAAAGTTATGTTAATCCTTTTGAGACTTAACAATTAATCACAATAGTCTAAATCGGAGACATGCAAAACAAGCAAGGTTGTCAATCATCTTATTTTAACATGTAAGAAATCCAAAGTACTATACCCTAAGTGAGCAAAAACAAATCAAAGCAACCTTTTGAGTATCTAGCCATATTTGTTATTACTCGGGTTTGATGAAACCTAACACCTAGATTTACATGCAAACAACAAATGCTTAAGCACAACTAATGTTTCGGTTTATAAGGTCCACTCTTTAGATTTCTAACCAATTTCAAACCTAAGACATGCATCTATACCACTGTCCTAATTATCTAACATACGAATTCACAAGTTACATATTACAAATTAGCATGCAAAATTCATTGTTCTTGTCGAAACCTAAACTTAACTCTAAGCATCGATTCAAACAAATCTTTAACATACAATTTACAAAACCAAAATCGATTCATACATAGACATATAAACCAACACCAAACATACATGAATGTTTCATAGACAAAACTAAACATAACTAGACAAAAATTACTAAAACCAAAGAAGGGAGTGGATCACACTTTGAGACACCTTGAGAGCTTCAAGTCGTGTGGATCCGGCGATGTGTGGAGGCTGGGGTGAGGCTGCACGGCAGTGAGTCACGTCGGCAGTAGGTTATGGAGGTAGAAAATCCAAGGTTCGGCAAGAGCAGAAACTTGGTTGAGGTGAGGTGAAGGTGATTTTCGGTTTAGGTTTTTGTCTAGGATCTTTGGGGAATTTTGGTAGAGTTTAGGCCTTGTGTTTAAGCTTGAGATGAGATGGTTTTTCTGTAGGAAAACATGGCTATATATAGAGGCAAATTCGGCAGAAACCCTAGGTAGAAAACCTAGTCCAAATCGGCAAATGCAATCCTTGTGCAACAAGGTTTTGGTTCCTTCCTTTCTTGGTTCTTCTAGGAAACTTCTTTTTCTGATTTTTTTCTTCAATGCCTTGGCTTGGTGTCATCCTCTAACCTTCCTTAAGCTTGGACCATCATCACATATGCATTTGTACAACATTTGGTCCATTAAAAACAGAAAACACAAAAAGGGGGCAGTAGGTTCCTGGAATCGGCAGATTTGACCTTGATGCAGTAATTCCGGCATATCTCCATCCGTGGAGCTCCGATTGATGCGATTCCAAGTCTCAGATAAACTAGACACATATGGCCATCTCCCCATAAAATATCTCGATCAAATTCCTTGTGAGTCGTCGGGAATGATTTTTCGAATTGGGACAAAGTCCCAGGAAAATCCTGGAAGTCCCTGGATTGGTTTGCTCGGACTGCTGTTTTGCAGCCATCTTTTGGGTGACTTCCCGAACTCCGATTGATCTGAAATTTTAACACAGCATTCCTCAACATATGAATATTAAGCACACCAAATTTCATAGAATTCGGATAAGGATAGATCATATTTGTACTCGTCACAAAATCACAAAAAAGACATATTTTACACTATTTTCCAGATTTCTCATACTTAGTCATTTTTCGGACAATTAAGCACATTTCACCAAACCCTACCAAATTAACACTAAACTATATTATGACTCAATCTTAGACAAATAAGGGTTAAACAAAGCATAAACGAGGGTATAAGCATATAATAACGTCGCACATTGTGCTCCTATCAACTGTAACCTGGGTCTGCAGCTCCAAAACCCTCGCCTCCAGCTCCACAATCCTCCCTCCCCGGGCAGCAGCCTGTCGATCGGTTTCCTCCTTCTCCCGTGAGAGTTCATGGCGCAACCGAGCGGTTTCTTCTTTCTCCCACACAAGCTCGGTGCTCAACCGACCAACCTCCTCTCTTTCCTCCGCAAGTTTGGCTTCCGCCACGTCCACCCGCCTCTCTAAAACTACAGCAGACTCCCCTCTGGGCTCTACGGCATAAAGGCTATGAGCTAGCTGCCAAACGTAAACAAAGGAACATTGGCTCGTATCACTCCAGGGAAAAGGAAGCACAGGAAACACTTACCCGAAGAACTAGTTCCATGGGCTTTGTCCTGCTCTCGCCCGGTTGTTCCGTCCCAGGGCCCGCCCGATCAAGTCTCAAGGTTTCGATGGCAGATGCCACGAACCTACCAAAGCCACGCCCGGAACTACGATCGGCTTACGGTCCTCGACTCCTTCGACCGCCCACTTCCACGGCCGGAGCTACTGCCCGCTCGATCGATCCAGCCGAGCTTGATGCCCCGGCATCAAACGTCCTCGCCCTCTTCGCCGGAGCTTCGCCGTGGCCGCTTCGACGATACCCGGTCGTCTCTACCGTTTCCCTCTCCGCCATCAATCGCGCCACAGGTTCTGCACCTGGCAGGGCCACCGAGCGCACTTCCCGAATAAGGAGTGGGGAGTTATTCTCACCGCCAGGCCGCCTGCCATAGTGAGAGTCCGGAAACACGAGCGGCACAGGCCTGTCATGCTCCCTGCGATTCTGGGTAACCGGATCAATAACGGTTTTCGCGGCCTCCTCCCCCATCTCCATCAACCTCGGGGCCACAAGCTCTTCGTCCGGTTCGACAGTCTCCTCGCTCCGAACGGCGAGCTGGGGGGCATTAGCTACAAACCGATCAACCGAGCAGTCAGAATACAAGCAACCATGCAAAGACAAACAGTGCAAGATACCTTACCAGGTTTCCTCCCCATCCCGCATATCTCCAGCACATTCCATCGGATGAAGTTATAGGAGCTCTGACTCAGGTGGTCCCAGCAAGTAAACAGCCGGTATATCCGTTGCTTCTCCAAATCGCCCAACCAGTACATCTGTTCCCGATCGATCGATTGATAAGCCCCGGGCACCTTATAGCCCCTCCAAGTACAATGGAGTTGTCGATATCCCATTTCGCCCGAAACTCCCTGATCTCTCTATCATTCATGCTTCTGATTGGCTCATCACAGAAAATCACCCTATCACCATCCAGCAGCTCATGCCGCATGGGCCCGCGGTTTGCACCGGCAGAATACGCAGATCTCCCAGACATCATAAAGCCTAAACAAAAGAATTCACCTCTGAAGCACAGACAAACAACAAGCAAAGAGTAGCAAGATGCGGCTGGAGGAAAACAGAGGGAATGATAAGTAGGGCAACAAGAAAAGTGAGGCAACCCCAACCGTGGATCCCCTCCATCTCAGACCGCCCCCTGCCAACACGTGTCTCAGCATCAATAAGGGATCCCATACTATCTTAACTGATGGGACTGATGGGCTCTCCCCTTTATTGCATGTCCGCCACCTGTCCCACTTACAAGCGACAGTTGGGGGAGATAGGAGCGCACAACGAGGCGTCCATTCCCCTCGCTTCCCCAGAAAGCCAACCTCGAACCGACTGGCTCCGCAGCCTCTCACCGGCAATGATTTTTCAACCGCTTCGAGAGCTTCGTCCCGGGTATGAACCATCCGCCCGGCACCATGGTAGTTCGCGGTTATGATCATTCAACCGGCTGCATGGCTTCTTCGCTGCATGTCTTGAAGACCTCTCACCGGTTATGATTCTGCCTCGCACCGATATGGCAGGACGCCCGGTCGAGGTCCAGACTCCAAGTTCATCCGGGACTCGTCTCGATATGGCAGAACGCCCGGTCGAGGTCCCGTGAACTCCGCCTCGCACCGATATGGCAGGACGCCCGGTCGAGGTCCAGACTGCAAGTTCATCCGGGACTCGTCTCGATATGGCAGAACGCCCGGTCGAGGTCCCGCGAACTCCGCCTCGCACCGATATGGCAGGACGCCCGGTCGAGGTCCAGACTGCAAGTTCATCCGTGACTCGTCTCGATATGGCAGAACGCCCGGTCGAGGTCCCGCGAACTCCGCCTCGCACCGATATGGCAGGACGCCCGGTCGAGGTCCAGACTGCAAGTTCATCCGGGACTCGTCTCGATATGGCAGAACGCCCGGTCGAGGTCCCGTGAACTCCGCCTCGCACCGATATGGCAGAACGCCCGGTCGAGGTCCTGTCAACTCCGTCTCACACCAAGCACAGCCCAACGCCCGGTCACGCCCAATCTTCAATCCGGACTTGGGGGACTGGGCACCGTTGGGTTGGTAACCCTGCGGGTCTGCGGGACAAGAGCAAGACAGACTTTAAGTCTCCATCCAAGATTGCACTTGACCGGGAACTTGGGGGACTTGTTGACAGTAGCCGCAGAAGGGCTACAGCAGGCCCACAGACCCGCAGCAGGTGCACCAGGGCCCGGCCCCGAGGTCGAGGACCGAACCACCAGCACCCGGCCTCGGGGTCCAGCAGTCTATCCTGCTGCCAGGGACCCTGGGACCGGGGGCGCCTGCCTACCAAAGAGGTCACCAGAACTCCCCTTTGAAGGGAACCAGTCCCACATCGAAGGGTGAGACCAGCCCTCACCCCCAGCCACCTATATAAGGGCCCCAACTACCCTCATTAATGGGTAACTTATCTCTCTCACCGCTTACATACGTGCTTAAGTTATATATATTCCAACTATACTAACTTAGGCATCGGAGAGGAGAAGGCCGGCCCGCCCGGTATTCTCCTTAGTGAGCAGGTTTGCAGGAGATCAAGTTGGATTCATCTGTATCTACCAGGCCCCAGGGTTTGTGCAGAAACAAGTCATAGTATATGGCCTGTTATTCTCGTGTCGTACAACCTGCCTCCTTGGATGTGTATGAAGAAGGAATTTAGTATGATGTCTCTGTTAATTCCCGATCCAACGTGTCCAGGAAAGTGTCTGGATGTGTATCTCCAACCTTTGATCGACGAGCTGTTAGACTTATGGGAAAATGGAGTTCTTACTTTTGACAGGCACAGTGGAAGATCATTTGTGATAAGAGCAATGCTGATGTTTACCAGAAGTGATTTTCCTGGTTACGGGATGTTGTCGTCTCAGGCCACTAAAGGTTACAAAGCTTGTCCTGTTTGCTTGAGCGAAGTCCATTCTGTTTGGTGCACTGGGAAGTTATGTTATTTGGGTCACCTCAGATGGCTTCCAGCTAACCACCTGTGGCGATTTGAATCACTAGCATTTCATAAAACAATAGAGCTTCGTTCTAAACCCCGTCCATGGACTGGTGATGAAATTTTAGAGAAGTTGAACTCTTTTGATTTCGGCTTGTTGAGCGGTGATAAAAGAATACCAGTTCCGGAACGCCCTAACGAGTACTAGTGTTTTACACACAAGAGTGCATTCTATGCTTTGTCTTACTGCCCAAAATTGATTCTTAGGCACACCCTAGATGTCATGCACATAGAAAAGGGAGTAAGTGACAGTCTTGTGGGAACAATTCTTGATATTAAAGGAAAGAGTAAGGACACTTTCAAAGCACGTCAGTATCTGAAGGAGGGAATACGAAAAACACTTGTGGCCAGTGAAGACGGCGTCAGGGATTTTCATACCTGTTGTACCTTACACAGTTAAACCGGCTTTCAAGAAGTAGGTTTTCATATGGTTTAAAGGAGTAAAGTATCCTCATGGGTATGCAAGAAATATATCTCGGTGTATTAACTTGGGGCTGAATACGTTTAACGGATTGAAGAGTCATGACTGCCATGTTTTGCTGTAACATCTTATTCCAATTGTTATCCGACCCTATTTGCATCCAGATGTGGTGGAACCTATAATAGCGTTGTGTAGGTTCTTTCAGAAGTTATGCGCTAAAGAGCTTAAGAAGTCAGATGTTCTTATTTTGAAAGAAGCATCATCTACATTTTGTGCAAATTAGAGAGGATTTTTCCCCTCGCTTTCTTTGACAATATGATTCACCTGATGATCCATCTTCCAGATCAAGTGCTGCTCACTGGTCCGGTTCATACAACTTGGATGTATCCCCAAGAAAGGTACTATTTATTATTAATCATATTTCCTCATACATTGTTATATTCTCATATATACTTCACTAATAATTATGTACTTTCAGGCAACTTTTTCAATACAAAAAGTTATGTAAAAGCAAGAGTAACCCTGAACGATCGATAGCGGAGTCGTACGTTGCACATGAATGTGTAACATACTGCAACTTATATCTACGTAACAGTTATGAAGCAGAATCTTCTACATCGGCGTCTACAATACCAGAGTTCAAACTTTCAGTCGTTTCTAGTGATGTACGACCGTATGGTAATTTACCAAGTTCAGAAAGATTAACCGATGCTGAGCTAATTGAAACTCATTGGTGCATACTACAACACTGTGACGAGGTACAATATTTCATGCGTGAGCATTTGAAGCTTATTGAAGAAAATGCTAGAGACCGAAGGCCGAACAAGACGCATAAAAGAACTTTTCCTGATTACTTTCATAAATGGGTACGTCACAACATTCACTATAATAGATTGAATATCTCATTCTCAATATTTATATTTTATCAAAACATGGCAGGTGGAAAATCTTCAAAGACAGAATAGTGATTGGTACTCTCTAGAACTGCACCATTTGGCTAAAAGGCCGATTGGCTACAGTGTACGAGCGATGTGTTTTGTCAACGGCGTCAAGTTTGTGTCACTTCAACGAGATGTCAACTATAGAACGCAAAATTGCGGGGTCATGGTAGATGGAAATGAGTTAACCTACTACGGAGTGCTACTCGCCGTTGTCGAACTAATATATGGAAATATGAGCGTTGTGTTGTTTAAGTGCAGATGGTTCAATACTGATCCAAGTGTTCGTAGGAGTACAAAGATGGATTACGGCATGTTATCAGTGAATACAGACACAAGTTGGTATGAAAATGAGCCGTTCGTTCTTGCTAGCATGGCAAAACAAGTGTTTTTTTCTTGATGATCCTAACGCCGGTAGATCTTGGAAAGTGGTTAACCTGATGTCACATAGGAATATATGGAATGCGACTACACTTGAAGGAGTTGAAGAATTACATGATGATGAAGACGACGACGATGCTGATGATGAACCATATCAAGAGCCTTTGGCTTCTCACATTCCTAATGTAGAAGCTCTTCGCGTTAACAGCCGACTACACTTCGTGCGTTCTGATGAATTCACCATAGTCCCATATGCATCTACATCTCAAAACGAAGTGAATAACGACTTCATTAATGACGAGGATGGTACTTCAGAAGAGGATTATGAAGATTCGAATGATGACACTGATTATATATCTGAAAATGCGAATGATACAGAGGATGAGGATTATGATGGAAAAACATGATATCGATGATGATTTAAATTTTTTTTTTTTCATATCTCTAGCATTTATTTGTGATGTATAATTACAAAAATATATGTACGTACTGATAATAACAATTTGTCGATATGTAGTTTGAATTGGTTGATATCATATATATATATATATATTGTTGTTATACAGGAATAAAAGTTTGTGTCACAGATATACAGTTTAATTTTATGAAATATTTGAGCTCTTAGGCAACAAATAATTTTTTTTTCATCACCTAAGTTATAATATTTCGGCGCTATCATTGTGCGCCATTATTTCGGGCCAAAATTCATATTTTCACTTGAAGAACGAAGTCCTCTGTTTTCGTAGCCTAAGGTCTATCAACTTATTGATTAGCACAAACTCCCTAATTAAGTCCCAAACACTTCACCCGATCGGTGGAACTCTTCCTCTCCGAAAAACCTAATTCTCATCCCCAATTTCGTATGACCACCGCTGCCTCTGCTTCGTCTGATCCTTTATCGCCGACGAAACACCACCGCTGCCTCTAAACCCTAAACCTAATCCCTAAATCCCCAATTCGAGTAACATCACCACAGCACCTCCACTTCTTCCGAGTCCTGCACCGCTTCTGTCACCGCCGTCGGATTTGAATCAGGCGAGTACCTAGGTTTTTTGTTGTATCTTTTGTGTTCTCTTGCTAGCTAAATGCATCCTTGTTCTTATGAATTCTGAACAAACCTTGAAATTTTTTACTTTTCCTGATTTATGTTGTACTTATTGAAATGAAAGATAGGCAGAAAGGGGTTGACATATTGTACTGTAATCAATACCCTGTGATCAAATGGGAATGTGAGAAAGAAACTGTGCTTTAGTTTTGGTTTTGGTTATACCCTGATTTCGTGTGATCAAATGTGTTTTGGGTATAATGGATTGAAGACTCTGTGCTTGTTGTTATCGGAACCATATGCCGCCAACTAATATGGCGCCATCAAATGGAAAAAGGAAACAAAGGCAACATGGCTTTGATCTCCTTTATAGTCTTAATGCTCCAGCTCACAACCCTTCGCAGTCAACTACGGTGGCTCCTACGTTAGGATCAGGTACGCCAACAGTAGCACTACTAACAGTAGCACCGGCTTCAGCACCGCCTATTCCTCCACCATTGCCTGTTCATGATAGTCCAACCCTCCCATCAGCAGAAACCAATTCTCAAATGGAAGACGATGGTGAAGTGATTAGTTGTCGGCGCCGACCTCGTCCTCGCCACGATGGAGGTAACCTTTAACTCCAAATTAAGTGAATCAATCTATTTAATGTAGTGGATTATTTTAAAATGCAGCATATATAACCACTTCTAATCTTGTGGTAGCACCTCCCCCTAAACAGAAATGGGGTTTGGTGAAAGGCTTAAAAGCCTACAAATTTTGGAAAATTCACGAATACAAGGTCAAGATCGTGTTTGATGACACTTTCCTGCATGGACCACACACTAAAGGGCACAACAGCTGGCTGACTCACGATATTGGGCATATCATAAGGGACATCATTCCCATGACAGCTCGTACTTGGGGGGACCTACCCCTCCTGGATAGGCAGAGGCTTGTAGATGAACAGAAAGTAAGTTCACAATTTCGATCATTAACTTTTTAGTCTATTTTGCTGAGAACAATAGTTTGCACATTAACCATTGGTTTCCTTTTTAAAACAGTTGGTTTATGACATCGATTGGGGGAATGAATTGATGTGCAAGTGGGTCGACACCCATGCAACCAATACTTACAAACGATGGAAGAGCAACCTCAATGACATTAGGAAACTGCACCCGAATAAAATTCCAAAAGAGTTCCTATAGAGGAGGGAGGAATGGAACTGGTTGCTTCAACACTTTCAGAGCACCGAGTTCGTGGTACGCAATTTATACAACTAAAATTCTTTCCTTTTAGCTCAGCTTCATGCAAACAGACCCTATTCTCATATTTTTATAATTCAAATTTCATTTATACTTTAACAGAAACAATCCAAGGCAAACACGGTAAACCGGGATAAGAAGACATTGCACCACCGAACCGGTTCAACGCCTCTCATCTACAAGGCGCATGAACTGAAGGAAAAGGGTCAACCGATGGCATTTATTAAGAATTATGAGAATGCGTACCCCCCAATCACCCTGAAGCGGCAAAAAATATAGTGAATTTTGATGTTTGTTTGCTTGAGTCTTTACCTACAGTTTTGATAGTGAAGTTTGGAAGCTTGATATATATTGCTAATGATCTTGTCGTGCTTATGTTTGCTAGAAGCTGTTAGATTTTTCTTCTTCTTATGTTATATCTTATTTAGTTGTTTTAAATGTTTGTACAATATCGTTTATTGCTGTGAAGTTTTGCATCATTTCTGTGCTTTCCATTCCTATCGTTTAAGGTACTTGGTGTTCACAGCAAGTTAGCAACTAAGTATGTAATTCTTTGCCATGGTTTTGAATCAATTTTTCAATACTGTGTTGTAATCCCAAGTGTAATCTCTGAGCTCAGAACTTAGTAGCAAGCATATGAATTTGTCTTTGTTGTCTCTCTCAAATATTTGCTCATGTCTAACTTGCTGAAATTATTTAGTTACTGCATTATCTTTCTTCTGTTGTTTATTTCCTTATGATATTTTATTTCACCTAAATCTCTTGTTTAGTATGTTTACAAACCAAGGTTTCTCACAAGTATTTTTTCAAGGTTCCAAACTATGTTTAAAAGAGAAGAACAGCTTTACATGTTTTCCTGAATCCCATTATTCTGCTGTGCTCATTTTTCCCTTTTCGTTACCTTACTTACAGACCTCCAATTGATATGAATTTTTGATATATTTCCCTTCTATTAATTAGCTAAGGATTTGGAAGTTTTCGATCAGCTGATTTTGTTGAAAAATGAATGCTCAGTGATTTTCCAAACATTGGTCTGCGTTTGGAAATGTTAACAGAATTTTCACTGAACTTCCTTCATTTCTGCTCTGTTTTTGAATGCTCATTTGTTCCATTAAATTTTTTGTTCTTTTTATTTGTGAAACTAAACATCCTAATGGCCATCTGAGAACTGATTTGAAGTCATTTGGATTTAATATGAATTTTTTGTGCATTTTCTAAGTTGCCTTTGCTGCTGCTAAATTCTGCTGAGTCTTGAGAGTTCAGTAGGTTTTTTTCCATCATTTGCCTTGCAATTCCCAGTTCTGTTGTTCTGGAGCATCTTACTTTGATATTTTTAAATCAGCTATGTGCTTACTAATTGACATGTTCTCTAGCTTTTTATATGAATCGAATGAACATTTCAATGCTCACATAATATATACTGAATGAACCTAGCTAATGTTCTATCATTTGCCTTGCAATGTACTGAATCTACTAATTCTGCTGGGTTTAGGTTATAAACTGAATGTGGTGAACCCTTCCGGATCTGGTATATACATCTTGTGCAAGTTATGTGTGAACAAATGCAGCAATTTCATTACTACTGCCAAGTACAAATGCAGTGATGTATACTATATTGTTGCCTTTTGTTTTCTTTATAAGTATGATGTGTTTGTGATGAATATAATGGTTTGGGAATTATGATTTTAATGTACTTAATATTTCAAATACAGGAAAGTATCAACAAGGAGGTCGATAGGGTTATGACCCAAGTGAATCAAAACCACCCTGACATTCCGGAAGATCAGATTATTCATTTTTTTGACGAGCCGACTCAAGTTGAAGTTCTTGTTTCCTCTCTAGGACATCGAAACAACGGTGAGGTTCGGGGGTTAGGAAGAGTGACCTTTGGTGTCACCTCCAAGCCATCTCAAGCTTCCACTAGACGTCGTCAGTCTTCACAAGTGGGGCAAGAGACCGTTGATGAGGCTTTGAGTAGGGTTGCGCAGATGGAGGAGGAGGCTCGAGAGGCCAAGGAGCGTATGGCACGGACGGAGGAGCAGTCCTGAGAGGCCAAAACACGTATTGCACAAATGGAAGAGGAGGCCCGAGAGGCCAAAGAGCGTCTCAAGCGGTTGGAGGAAATGGTCTTCCGATCTTCAAGTTCGCAATCCACCCCATCCCTGCTCCTCCCCTTCCTCCCCCTCCCATATGATTATGTGAGTGGCCTGCTACAATCTGTTTTTGAACATTAACATATATATGTATGGCATAGGCTGTTTTTGATGGTGGATAGGTTATGTTTGGTGGTGCGGTGGTGCCTCCTCCTTGAACATGTCCGTTCTGAGCTCTAATCGATGTCATTGTTGATGGAGGATTAGGTAAATCAAAGTTTAGATAAGCAACTGGAAATGGACTATGTAACAACTCAAACTCTGGATCTTCATGGAACAAAGGGTTGAATTCACACAAAGCTTATGATGGAAACAGTGATGGTGGTGCAACAAGATCTCTTTCGAAAATTGAAGAAGTGGGGGATATGAATTGATGCTAAAAAAATGGCGTACTTGGTGATGCTTGCTTGATGTCTCTTTATAAGAACCCGTCCCATAATTTCTCTTAAAAAATCTGAAACAGGCCCGAAATTAAAACCCGATAACCAACTAAGAGTCCCTTTGCTCCCAAACCACAACCACCCACCCACTCACTGGGAACAAAGACCGATTAATTCTTTTATTGCTTAATTTGACGTGAAACTTTCTTTTAACCAGCTTTTACCTTTTTACGAAAAGTCAACTGTAAAATTTATAAAGTCAGCAGTAAAAGTCAAAGTCAGAAATTACTATTTACTATTCACTTTACCGTTTACCTTTTTACTATCACTGTTTACTATTTACTGAATTACTGTTTTACCGTTTACTATTTACCTTTTAACCGTTTCACTATTCACCTTCTTCCTCAGCCGCCACCGGCGGCATGGCGGCGGTGGTCAGAAACCGTCACAGACCTCCAAACAAACCCAACTCGACCACCATCACCTCAGGGTTTCATTTCCGCCACCTCAACCGCGAAAATTAACCTCAGCCGCCGCATACGGCGGCCGACACGGCGGCAGTAACTCCACAACCCAAAATTTCACCAAAATCCAACCAATCAAACATCAAACTACACCAAATCAACTCCAAACAGCGTCCTAAGCTCGAATTCAACCTCCAAACTCCACCACCTCCACCGATTTCACAAAAACCCTAGAAATTTCAAATCCTAAATTCTCCTTACCTATTACGAATTGGTTCAATTGCTTTGGTGGAGAGGCTGTGCGGATCAAGGCCTTCCTTTCTCCCATAGAATAGGGCCAAGAGGTGGCCGGACGAGAGAGAACCAGGTTCGACTGTGTCTAACATTCCTAAGCTTCGCATGCCTAAATGGCGGCGAACCACACGGTGTCGCTGCCACCGACGTGAAGAGAAAACGGAGGCGATTCGAATGAGACCGGTCAGGCACCGAACGGCGGCCAGACGGCGAAGATCCGAGGGCGGCGCCTCCGTTCGGGGAACTAAGCCGATCGGGGGAAAAGAGAGAGAGAAGAAAGCAAAGAAGAAAAAAAAATAAAAAGAAGGGAAAAGAATATTCCCCCCCTTTGTTCTAGAAATTTCCGCTCTTTTTCTAGAAATTTCTTCCCCCGATTTTACATTATAACTTTTTCACAGGATTTCAAGTTAAACCTGCTACGTGTCGCGAACTCGTTTTAACGTCCTTAATCTCGTCGAGAAATAAAATTCTCGATCGGGTCAACTTACAAAAAGTTAATCTTTGAACCTTTCGAATGGTAAAACAAATTTCTGAAATGACAAAAATATTAAAACTTTTAGGGGGTATTTTAAGGTTCAGGTCGTTACAAACTCCACTCCTTATAAAAATTTCGTCCTCGAAATTTGCGTAAACGCCAATAATAAATACGGGGGAACAAGCGTCTAATTAACATACTGCCAGAAAAAATACCTTAGGCGACGAAACGAAAATAGTTTCCTCGCCTAAGAGTTCTTAGGAGACGAAAAAAAGTTCGTCCTCTATGCTAGAACTTTCGTCGTCTAAGTCTATTCTCAGGCGACGAATAATTATTTTCGTCGTCTAAGAGAACACTACGACGACGAAATTATTTTTCGTCGTCTACGACGAAAGTTCTTTACTTAGGTGAAGAAAAATTAATTTTCGTCGCCTAAGTTAAATACTTAGGCCAGGAAACCATTTTTCGTCGCCTATGTGTGTATCCTAGGCGAGGAAAGTATTATTTCGTCGCCTAAGTAAATCCATACGATATTATTTAAACTTATCTCTCTCTATGGGGAGTCATAGTATCGGGAGGTAAACGTTTTCAAATTTTTACATGGATAATTACGTCTCATTTGTATGAGAGTTTAATGTTTGGAAGAGTCGACCAAACAATGTCATCTAAAGTTACGTAATAGCGTTTTCGTGTGATAAGTTTTATGAAAATATGGTTGACCGATTCGATCGAGCATCGAACGTTCACGAAACGAGTTGATTTTCATACTCTACTCATATTTAACTATAACGATCATATTAGACGATCCAAATTTTCATTTTGTAAATTTAGCCATTATAATGACAACATGTTTACTAATGCTGTATAACTTGATTAGTAGATTATACTCAAGTGTACAACTTTTCGAAACAACTATATAGAAGAAGTCAAATTTTGAAAAACGCTGTGAAATAGCATTTAATCGTTTTGATGAAATATGGTGATAGTAAAAAAATTACTTAAATCAGACAAATTTAGAGCCCCGATCGATGCGGTCAACCTTATTTAAACTTATCTCTCTCTATGAGGAGCCATAGTATCGGGAGGTAAAAGTTTCCAAATGTTTACATGGATAATTAGGTTTCACCTATATGAGAGTTTAATGTTTGGAAGAGTCGACCAAACAATGTCATCTAAAGTTACGTAATAGCGTTTTCGTGAAATAAGTTTTATGAAAATATGATTGACCGATTCGATCGAGCATCGAACGTTCACTAAACGAGTTGATTTTTATACTCTACTTATATTTAACTATAACAATCATATCAGACTGTCCAAATTTCCAAAGGGTGGACAAGAAGCCAAATGCAATCTATTATGCCTCAAGAACCCTCAACGATACACAACTCAACTATTCCACAACCGAGAAAGAACTCTTGGCAGTAATTTTTGCTTTGGAAAAATTTCGATCATATCTTTTGAATTCCAAAGTCATTGTTTATAGTGATCATGCCGCCTTGAGATTTCTTATGACAAAGAAGGATGCCAAGCCACGACTCATTCGATGGATTCTTTTGCTTCAAGAGTTCGATATAGAGATCAAAGACAAGAAATGAAGGGAGAATGTGGTGGCGGACCACTTGAGCCGAATAGTGAAGGAGGAGGATCGGCTGCCCCTTATTGAGAATTTTCCGGATGAGCAACTCTTTCAACTTCAAACACAAGAGCCATGGTATGCCGATCTAGTCAACTACTTGGTGACTCACACGTTCCCTACCACTATGCCAAGGCATGCACGCACTCGGATCATCAAGCAATCACGCCATTACCTATGGGACGAGCCATACTTGTGGAAACAAGGTAGTGATCAAGTCTTGAGGAGATGTGTTGCCGAGCATGAACATAAGCCTATCCTTAAGCTTTGTCATAATGAGACGTGTGGAGGGCACTTTGGAGCCAAGAAGACCGCGTTGAAGGTACTTGAGTGTGGTTTCTTTTGGCCTACCCTTTTTAAGGATGCATTCATGTTTTGCAAAGCTTGTGATAGGTGCCAAAGAATGGGGAATATCGGTTCAAGAGATCAAATGCCTCTAAACCCCATTCAACCAATTGAAATTCATGACCTATGGAGGATAGACTTCATGGGACCGTTTCCCTCAAGTAAAGGCTTCCTTCACATATTGCTTGCGGTTGGTTATGTGTCAAAGTGGATAGAAGCTAAGGCCACCCACACCAACGATGCTAAGGTAGTCTCCAAATTTCTAAAGACTAACATATTCTCACGATTTGGAGTTCCGAGAGTCTTGATTAGTGATGGAGGCTCCCACTTTTGTAATCGCACCATTGAGGCCCTCTTGAAGAAATATGGAGTCACACATAAGGTATCTACACTTTATCATCCCCAAACCAGTGGCATTGCCGAGGTAAGCAATCGAGAGATCAAGCACATTTTAGAGAAAACTATTGGACCTTCGAGGAAGGATTGGAGTGATCATCTCGATGATGCTTTATGGGCTTATAGGACTGCATACAAAACACCGATAGGTATGTCACCTTTTCGGTTAACATATGACAAAGCATGTCACTTACCGGTAGAGCTAGAGCATAAAGCATGGTGGGCCGTCAAAACTTTTAACATGGATATTGATTCGGCCGGTTATCATAGAAAGCTTCAACTCAACGAACTTGAAGAAATACGTAATGAAGCCTATGATGCCGCTTGGATATACAAGGAGAAAACGAAGTCTCACCATGACAAAATGCTTCGAGGGAAGAAGTTTGAAGTTGGCCAAAAAGTTCTTTTATTCCATTCACGACTTAAACTTTTTCCAGGTAAGCTCCGCTCTCGTTGGATGGGACCTTTCATAGTAACTAAAGTATTCCCTTATGGTGCCGTGGAAATTCAAAGCAATGTATCAAGTGCGGCATTCAAAGTAAACGGACATCGACTCAAGCCTTATTACGAGGAGTTTCAAGAACACACGGTAGAAGAGATTGATGTGCATGAGCCGAGAGCTCCACATGTTGCCGAATGACCTTCTACTGCCGAGAGGAGCTGCTGCCCCAAACTTTCAAGCAATACCAAGATGAACACACATGGTGAGAAGTCTAGGCTACGAACTATAAACCTTAAGCGCTAATGGGGAGGCAACCCCATATGACCAAGAAAATTGAAGGAGTCATCACCGAGAGTTTAAAATTTCTTAACCCTTCTCTTT
Source organism: Potentilla sterilis (assembly GCA_963682095.1). Classification (NCBI taxonomy): domain Eukaryota; kingdom Viridiplantae; phylum Streptophyta; class Magnoliopsida; order Rosales; family Rosaceae; genus Potentilla; species Potentilla sterilis. Next base: position 32,903,158 of record OY821756.1, read on the forward strand.
TTCATTGGTTTGTGATGATATGTTGGAATAGGTTAGACCATTACATGCTTAGGAAGTTACTTGCTATATTTCTATGCTTACATTGAGGACAATATAATTTTCTAAGTGTGGGGTGGGATAACATATTTCGTTTATGTTTTCGTGTGCTTAGTTTAGAAAATAAAATTCAGAAAATTGTTCCACAAAAATAGAGTGTTTAAATTGTTTGTTTCGAGTCTTAGGATGCCCCTAAATTGTCAATGATGTTATCTCTCCTCTTTGCATACATAGATGATAGTTGTGCATACTTTAAAATTGTGAGTTTCATGGATTATGTGCATTGGTAGGATCATATAAGACTTGTCGATTAAGAAGCATACATGTTTTAGCTAGTTTTGTTTCGATATAACCTTGTGAGCTTTAGAGCCAAATTGCTTTCTTCATGAGTGTAAATTTATGAAAATTTCGAGCATGCTAAAATTATGAACCTCATTATTCTTTGATTATTCAATGATTATGTGCCATAGCTTTTTAATGAACTCTAGAATGCTAGAACTTACTCTTGTTGATTTTCAAAACGTTTTATGTCATAAATATCTTGATTTTGAAAGTGATTGAAAAGATCTCTTAGGTTCACTACCATAGCCAAATAAAGCATGTGCCCTATTTGTGCCAGTCGTGGGACACCTTAGTTAAACCCCTTTGAGCCTACGTTTATCCTTTTGATTCATCACCCTTAAACACTTTCCATGATCTTAGTATAGTTTTGCCTTTACCTTGTCTCAAAGTATTGGCAAAGCTTGATTTTTGAAGGAGTTTCCGCGTGAAGTGATGAAGAAGAACAAGTGTGGGGTAGACTTAGCTAGAAAATTGTATGAAAATTGTAATTGTGCCGTGCCTAGTGAAAAGAAAACAGAAAATATGTGATTCGGACAGCAAAAGAAAAGAAAAGAGAAAAATCAAGTCCGAAAGAAACAAAAAGAGAGAGGCACGGTTTCAAAAGAAATTTTGGCTAAGTCTAATTGTTGTGAATTTGGAGTATGTATTCATGAGAAGGTCTACTATTGTTATATTTTGACCTTTGTTCATATTCACTATGTTTTGGGGAAGAAAAAAATGAAGTAAGGGTCCAACAAGATGAAATTTGACCCTTGGCGAGAAGACATAAGGAGAATAAGCTTTGCTAAGGCCATAGTGACGATTTAACCTCCTTATCCCATAAATTTCGAATGCCTTTTAAGCCAAACCCCATGACATCCCTTTTCATAGATCTTTTCATGATTCTTAAGATGATTAAATTTGATTTGTGGAGATTATCTCATGAGTAAGCATATGGTTTTGGTTCATTGGTGCACATAGTTGTTAAATGAGGTTCTTCTTGAAAATTCACAAAGTGCTTTCGATTTTCACGACATATGCAAGTTACTCTTCGTAATTCATTATCTTTCGTTTGCATATACTTATGAGTGAATGTCATGTTTCGAGTGAAAAGAAGAGAGTATGCCTAGTGAGGAGATTCAAATTAGCTTAACATGTCTACATGCTTTTATTTTGTTCTTATATGTTCATATTGATGTTACATGTTCATGAAGCTTGGAATTTTCCTGCTTAGCATTCTCATGTATCAACTTGAAAGCTATGTGTTCATACGAGCCTGAGACAAATTGTTAGGGGCAATAGTAGTTAGAGTCGTAGTTTAATTTAGCTTTGCTAAGGGACTAGCAAAGGATAAGTGTGGGGTAGTTGATAGGAGCACAATGTGCGACGATATTAATATGTTTATGCCCTCGTTTATGCTTTGTTTAACCCTTATTTATCTAAGATCGAGTCATAATTTAGTTTAGTGTCAATTCGGTGGAGTTTTGATAATATGTGCTTTAGAATCCGAAAAATGACCAAGTTTAAGAAATCTGGAAAATAATGCAAAATGTGTCTTTTTCGTGATTCTGAGACGAATGGAATTGTGACCTATCCTTTTCCAAATTTGATGAAATTTGGTATACATTTTATTGGCTTGCTAAAGGGTTTTGTTTCAAAAATACAGGTCAATCGGAGTTCGGGAAGTCACCCAAAAGATGGCTGCAACTCAGCAGTTCGAGCAAAACAATCCAGGGACTTCCATGATTTTTCCTGGGACTGTGTCTCAACTTCAAAAATTCATTCCAGACGTTTCACATGAAATTTGATCAAGCCCTTTTATATGGAGGAAGCTCTACGTGTCTAGTTTCTCTGAAACTTGAGGAGGGAGTTATGCATGATTTACTAGAGCAATGTCATTCCAGCTGATTCCACCAAGTTTCTGCCTCTTTTCCTTTGTTTCTGTTTTCGACGGACATTTTGGCGTACAATTGCATACTTGAAGATTGTCCAAGCTTATTGAAGGATAGAGGAAGACATTGAGCCAAAGCAACGGAGGAAAACACGAAGAAAAGACGCAATCCTAGTCAAGCTAGGAAAAGCTGTCGGTTTTGTGTTCTTGGCAATTTGGGCATTTTTCCATGGATCAAATTCATCAAATGGAGTTGTCAAGTCTACACAAGAAGTCCATGAAGATATGCAGCCCATGCCATAAAGAAATTTCAGAAAAAGAAGTCCAAGAATGCAATATCTATCCCACAAGGAAACATAAGCCAACTAGGAAAAGGAAATCCCTTTCCTTGTGTGGCCGGCAAACCCTAGCAATTTTCCTCTATATAAAGCCATCTTTTCCAAAGAAAAAGGGGTCACATCTTTTAGCCAAAACTCTAGTTATAAACTCTACCAAATAATCTACCTCAAGTTCTACATAAAGTGCTAGCCGAAACCATCTCACCACCACCCAAAAATCCAGTCTGTACAGCCATCAATCTCCATCAAGATCAACACGAGCTGCTGACCCAAAGGTGTCTAAATGTGTGATCTACTCCCCTCGGCTTGTAATTTTATGGTTTTATGCTTTTATGTCTATGTAAAACATATGTTCTTTTGGTATTTGGTCTTATGTCTATGTATGAACAATTTGTTTGTTTGGTTTTGCATGTTTAATTCAAAGCATGATTTTGATTCTTTGTGTGTGATCAACTCTAAAGTTTGATTTCATGGTTTTATGAAAGATAACATGTAAACATAATTTGTAAATAAGTAATCGGTTAGAACTTAGGATGCATGCAATGACTTGATTTTGAATTCGATATTAGTTTAGTCTTTTAAATCCGTGTGCCTCAAAGATTGCTGCTTAGTAAAATTGCAATGTGTTTTGAGTATTGATCTTGCTTCTGTCAAATAAATAGGTTGAGTCATACACGAAGTTGTCTCGACTGATGTTATTTTAGGACTAGAGTTGTTTAAAACGACTATGCATACTAATAAGAAGTGGTGACGCCTTGCTTGTCCATATGTATCCAATTAAAACGGATTTCGTGCTTCATTGGTTAATTGGTTATTTTCTACGCGAAGTGTCTATAATCGGTTAGCTAAAGATTAGGATTATGCGCGAAGCTAATTCTGAGTAACTACGAGAAGTCTTAAACAACTAAGATAACCGCGAATGCCCTAGTTAGGTTGGAACTAAGTCGAGTCTAGAATATTTCAAAGCATGCTTCTTGATTTCTTATTTGTTACTTGTTTCGATTTGTGATAGTTAGTGATATGTGTTTTGTGTGGAAGATGTCGACCAAACTTGTACATAGTAGATTAAAGTTTAATTTCTTGCAATTTATTTTCGTGCCATAGCTTTTAGGGCAGCCCTATGGCTGCCGAACCATTCTCTTCCCCCATTGTGACGTTTTTATTATGTATATATGTATATATTTGTCTAACATTCTCATGTTTCAGGTACCCTTAATCCCCGGCTTAGAACGATCCCTACTTATGTCTATACTACTAACGATTATAGGGTTATTATTGTGTGCGAGCTTAGGTTCACATCAGGGCGACCATTTATGAGAACCGCAAGAACTAAAGTTGATGTTACAGAAGGCAACCTCACCATAGAATTTGATGGTGAAGTGATCAGCTTCAACGTGTTTGAAGCTATGAGGTATCCGGTTTCTAATTTAAAAACTTGCTATGCTATTGATGTAGTTGATTCTTTTGCACAGGTTTTATCAGAAACTATGGATCAATAGCAATTAGCTATTGAGATGGGGGCCGGAATTGACAACCAAAAAGAGAAGGAGACGATTTTGAAAGAGGAGGCTCGGCTTGAACTTGAGCCGAGCATTGCATGCATTGTTGCCGAGCTAGAGGTAGCCCCTCCTTTAAGGGTTGATCGTTTTACGTCAATTCCAATTAGCACTAATAAATTGTTGTCATATGTGGAACAAGCCCCAAAATTAGAGTTTAAGGCTCTACCTGATAATTTGAAGTATGCATATCTTGGAGATGATGATACTTTACCAGTGATTGTGTCATCAAGGCTGAATGAGCAGCAGGAACAGAGATTGATCGATGTGCTTAAGAGGAACAAAACCGCCATAGGTTGGACGTTGACGGATATCAAGGGAATAAGCCCTACCACTTGTGTTCATAGGATCTTGTCGGAAGAAGGAGCAAAACCCACAAGAGAAAGTCAGAGACGTCTTCACCCTCCAATGATGAAGATTGTGAAGGAGGAGGTGATCAAACTATGAGATTGTGGCGTCATATATCCTATCTCGGATAGCTAATGGATTTCACCTGTCCAAGTTGTACCCAAAAAGAGTGGAATTACTGTGGTAAAAAATGAGAAGAATGAGCTCGTGCGTCAGAGATTGGTCAAAGGTCATAGGATGTGCATTGACTACAGAATGTTGAATCCTACTACACGTAAAGATCACATGTCTTTGCCTTTCATGGATCAGATGCTTGAGAAACTAGCTGGTCACGAGTTCTATTGCTTTTTGGATGGGTATAGCGGTTACAATCAGATTTGTATTACCAAGAAAAGACAACGTTCACATGTCCTTTTGGTACGTTTGCCTATCGACATATGCCATTTGGTTTATGCAACGCACCAGGTACGTTCCAACGTTGTATGTACTCTATTTTCTCTGATTATATTGAAAATATCATTGAAGTCTTTATGGATGATTTTAGCATATATGGAAAAAAACTTTGATGCATGTTTAGAAAATTTAGAGTTAATCTTGGTGAGATGTGTTGAAACTAACCTTGTTTTAAATTGGGAAAAATGTCATTTTATGGTTAATCAAGGTATAGTTTTAGGATACATAATTTCTGCAAAAGGAATAGAGGTTGATAAAGCTAAGATTGATATTATGCTTCACTTACCCTCCCCCACAACTGTGAGGGAGGTACGTTCGTTTCTTGGCCATGCAGGTTTCTATAGGAGGTTTATCAAGGATTTTTCCTTGGTGGCAAAACCCTTGTGTTCTCTTTTGTAGAAAGATGTACCATTCGTGTGGAGTGAGGAATGTGAAGCAGCATTCGGCAATCTCAAAGAGAAGCTGACGTCGGCCCCTATAATGGTGCCACCGGATTGGAGTTTGCCATTTAAGTTCATGTGTGATGCATCAGATTATGCCGTTGGAGCAGTTCTTGGACAACGTAAAGAGAAGAGGCCGAATGCCATATACTATGCCTTTAGAACTTTAAATGATGCTCAATTGAATTATTCCACCACAGAGAACGAGCTATTGGCTGTTATTTTTGCTTTAGAAAAATTTCGTGCATATCTATTGAATTCTAAAGTGATTGTTTATTCTGATCATGCAGCCCTTAGATATTTGATGAAGAAGAAAGATGCCAAACCACGTTTGATTCGATGGATTCTCTTACTCCAAGAGTTTGATATCGAAATCAAGGACAAGAAGGGAAGCGAAAACGTTGTAGCAGATCATTTGAGAAGAAGTGTGAAAGAGGAGGAGCCGTTGCCTTTGTAAGAGTCTTTTCCGGATGAGCAACTATTTCGTTTGGAGACACATGCACCTTGGTATGCTGATATTGTGAATTATTTAGTTACTAAGACTTTTCCTAGTACATTTTCGCAGGATACCAAGATAAGAATTAAAAAGATGTCAAGATACTACATTTAGGATGATCCATATCTTTGGAAGCATTGTAGTGATCAAATCATTCGACGTTGTGTCCCACAAGAAGATCATAGGCCGATCCTAGCTTTTTGTCACTCTGAGGCGTGTGGAGGTCACTTTGGACCAAAACGGACAGCCCTTAAGGTATTGGATAATGGATTCTATTGGCCCACACTTTTTAAAGATGCTTATACATTTTGTATGACATGCGATAGATGCCAAAGAACAGGTAATATTGGTTCTAAAGATCAGATGCCTCTTTCCCCTATAATTGTTGTTGAAATATTTGATGTTTGGGGTATTAATTTTATGGGACCTTTTCCCTCATCCAAAGGCTTTCTTTATATCTTATTGGCGGTTGACTATGTTTCTAAGTGGGTGGAGGCGAAAGCCACAAGGACTAATGATTCTAAAGTTGTTGCAGGATTCTTGAGAACAAACATATTTTCTAGGTTTGGAGTACCACGTGTGCTTATAAACGATGGAGGTTTTCACTTTTGCAACAGAACTATGGAGGTTTTGCTCAAGAAATATGGAGTCACTCACAAAGTTTCCACCCCATATCACCCTCAAACAAGTGGAATGGCAGAAGTATCAAATAGGGAGATCAAGCGGATATTGGAGAAAACTGTTGGCCCAACAAGGAAGGATTGGAGCGACAGACTTGATGATGCTTTGTGGGCGTATATGACAGCCTACAAGACGCCTATAGGGATGTCTCCCTTTAGGCTTATCTACGGCAAAACATGTCTTCTCTCGGTGGAATTGGAACGCAAGGCATGGTGGGCAGTAAAAGAGTTTAACATGAATGTTGATGATGCAGGTATCCACTGAAAATTACAAATAAGCGAGCTTGAAGAAATCAGGAACGATGCATATGATGCATCTTGGATTTACAAGGAGAAGACGAAATTATATCATGACAAGAATCTAAGAAAGACGTTTCTAATTGGCCAAAAAGTATTGTTATATCATTCTCGTCTTAGATTATTTCTTGGAAAATTGAGATCACGTTGGGTTGGTCCTTATATTGTTACTAACGTGTTTTCTCATGGTGCTATAGAAATTAAAAGTGAAGTCTCAGGTAAATTTTCTAAGGTGAATGGTCATCGACTAAAGCCTTATTATGAACCTTTTGAAACTTGAGGAAATTGACGTTGGAGAACCACCAAGATCTGAATGAACATGGAGAAGAGTCTAGGCTAATGGACTATAAACAACTAAGCGCTACATGAGAGGCCCATTTCAACCAAAATTGTGAAGGAGCCATCAACGAGAGTTTGAATTTTCTAAATCCCTAAACTCCAAAGAGGGGAGGCGGGGACACCAACAGATGAAGGGGGAAATGCAGAGATTGGCAGAAGAAAATGCAAGATTGGCGGCTCAGTTCCAGAGATCACAGGAACAACAATGCAGAACACAGCAGTATCAGATGGAAATGGAGCGTTGGCATGCTGAATGTGAGAGAATTCGGCGACAGAACTACGCCGGCCAACAAAACTGGTGGTATGCTATGTTCGCGGCACAACAACAAGGCCTTGAACCCCCGCCCCCGTTTGAGCCGTTAGATGAACCTCGAATGCCGAGAGCTCCCGAGTTCATTCAGCAGGATGACGAGCATGATGGACAGCAGGATGGTGGCCAGGATGGAACAAATTAAATAATTAATGAAAAACGTGTTTCTTGTTAGATTGTCATTTTGAATTGCAGGTTGCTTGGAATGGTAATTTAGAAATTAATTTAATTTTTTCCCCAAAATATAAGAACAGCCGACGATATTGACATTATTTCGTCGGCTATCACTGCTATAGCCGACGATTTTTACCAAATTTCGTCGGCTATAACTGTTATAACCGACGAAAATGACATTATTTCGTCGGTGGTATATGTTAAATAGTGACGGTTTCGTCGGCTATAACTACTTAATATTATATATTTCAGAACAAATAACCGACGAAACAGAAGAGATCGTCGGCTATATTTTACGATATCGTCGGCCATATGTGAAAATATCCGACGAATTTCGTCGGGCATTATGCCAAGGTTTGGTCGATGAAATGTATTTTCGTCGGTGATAACTTTGGAATGGCCGACGATTTCGTTATTGTCGTCGGGTATATTTTTACCGACGCCGTTTTATTGACGAATAATAGCCGACAAAATTTTCGTCGGTAGAAGGAATACCCGACGAAAATTTTGAATAGTAGATGAAATTTTTTTCGTCGGCTATTCTGTCCGATCTGGTCGTGACTACTCACAATAATCCACCCACACCTGGAGCCATCTGCTCCTCAAAACACAACCACTGTCAAAAAGGAAAAAAATCTGAAGCTACAAGGTTCATGCTACACGTTTGCAGGGATAATGCAACAGATCAAATCAACCCCTGTATTTTACTATTTTTCAAAACCCCAACTTCTCATATTAACCTCATGAATATAATAATTCATAAATTACTTATAGTTAAAATAAATATGTTTCACAAGCTAACATAATAAACAATTTAAATCAAATGATATATTCACCATCGGCTCACTCTCGAATATTTTCATAATAAAATATCCAACCCCGCTGGTTCGGGAATTTATTAAATAATTTAAATTCTTACAAAAGAAAATCTTCCCAACTTCAAGTAACAAAAATATCAAGTCCATCTCATCAGCTATATCATCAGATTAGATATATCAGGGAATGTCAGCACCACCATATAACAGTAAGCCTCCCAGACTAGGGTCGGAACCTCCCAGGGCTACTAAACCAGCGTGGACAAATAAGACGACCTAAGCCTCTACCAGGCTAAAGGTCGGAACCTCCCATGACTACTGAAACAATGTCCCACGCTACCGCTAGCTAGCAACATGACGACCCAGCCCTCCAGGGTAAGGGTCAGAACCATCCCAGTGGCTACTAAGTAGCGTCCCACGCTACTGGTAGCTAGCTCAAGACTACCCAACCTCTCATAATATAATCTCAGGCTAACTAAGGGTCGGAACCATCATAGTGGCTACTAAGTAGCGTCCCACGCTACTGCTAACTAGCTCAAGACGACCCAGCCCCTCAGGTTAAGGGTCGAAACCTCCCAGGGCTACTAGTAGCGTCCCACACTACTGCTAGCTAGCATCTAGACGACCCTGATATGGTGAATAAAAATCAATGCCACGCTTCTCCCAATATATCCTTCCAATAGACAAATATCATAACACTATCATCTAACTGTTTGATCGCAAATTTCTTATTCTAATGACTACTCATTCTAAAATTATAAACGTTTGAGATAATTTCAAACTCAACACACTGTCATCATTGATCCATCTAATATTGATTCCAAGCTTACTACCACATCACCAAAGTTCCAATCAATACCAACATTTAACTAAAATAGAAATACCCAAAATACAGTTTCAACCAACAAAATCATGTAGATATTTTTTTTAATTTTAAATTCCTGCATATAACACCTCATAATAATATGAAAATTTATTTAATGCTAACTGATCTGAAGAGCAGGTTAAATTACGTACCAAGCAAAGAGAAATTAACAACTAAAGCAAAACGTGAATGAAAAAGTCATAGAAGTTTACCTCGAAAGTCCATGACTATCCCTCTATGGCTCCCAGTAACCACAATATTATTACCAGTCTCATTTAACTTTTGGAGAACCTCCTGGTCTGTCGCTTACATTCGTTCTCCAATACTGTTACCAAAATTACTGGATTTCGATATGCCAATAGATAGTTATATATACAAAACACTAATCACAGTAGTGACAAGTAAGACTAACTAAAACTTAACTTTTACAAGATAATAGGAACTAAAACAATAGTAACCATCACCGGACTTTCATTCCAACGTAATATATACTGCATCACTAAACAAGAGAGGTAATTAGTCACCAAACAAAATTAAATATGTATAAATATATAACTTGAATGATAAATGTATCAATGGGATGACGAACATATCCATACATTCATTTACCACCAGTCACAAACTCCCTTTCAAAACTTATACTTCTTAAAATTGTCTTTGTACAATATAGCCAATAAATGGAGTTCAAGTACAGTTTGAATGGATAAACAAAATCTCAACCAATTAAATAGGTAACAACGAGATATGGAGGCCTGCAAATATCAAGAACTGAAAAATAGTTATTGCAGCAACTAATACATCAAGTTAAGAGATTTTTATTGTATCAAGCCAAATAATAGCTTTACACATTAATACTGAAGTCTGGAATTAGTTCTGTTGTAAAACCATGTAAAAGCAACTCAATCTAACAAGTCTTTAAGACATTTGATTAGCATGATTCTCATTATATATATGTATATATATATATATATATATATATTACAAGAAATATAAAAATTGCAAGCATATAGATGATGACAGCCAAACAACAAACTGCTCAAGTATATACAAATGTAAGAACCTGAATTCACTCAATTCCTTCCATGACAATGTTACACGGATTGAGACCTTCAATTCGCCCCCAAAAATCGGGCCGAACCATGGCCGGCAGAGGAGGTTTTCGGTTCGACACAGTCGGACCTCCTCAGGCTTCCACCAGCTGAACGGCGGCGATTCACCTTGAACCACCACCGCAGACTTTAAGAGGAAGGACAGAGAAGTCGAACGCCACCCGTGGCGCGCCGATCCGTGGCTGGAAGGCGGAGAACCGAGGGTGGCAGCCCGGGTCGGTGGAGCTCAGGCCTGATCGGGCAAAGAGAAGAGAGAAAAAGAAAAGGAAAAGAAATAAAAGAAAGAGAAGGAAAGAAAAAGAAAAGAATATTCCTCCTCCTTCTAGAATATTCTCCCGACGAATTATACTCGACCAAAATCGAAATTACCGATTTTTCGTCATAACTTTTTCATACAAACTCCAAATTAAATATGCTACGTGCCCCCGAACTCGTTTTAACGTCCTCTATCTCGTCGAGAAATAAAATTATCGATCGGATCAACTTATAAAAAGTCAACCTTTGAAACCTCTGAAACCTCCAAAACGTAAAACCAATTTCCGAAACGTAAAAATTTAAATAAAACTTTTAGGGGGTATTTTAAAGTTCGGGTCGTTACAATAGTTATATATGCAAAACACTAATCATAGTAGTGAAAAGTAAGACTAGCTAAAACTTAACTTTTACAAGATAATAGGAATTAAAACCATTGCAAACATCACTAGACTTTCATTCCCAACGAAATCAGTAAACAAGAGAGATAATTAGTCACCAAACAAAATTAACTATGTATAAAAGATATAACTTGCATGATAAATATATCAATGGAATGACGAACATATCCATATATTCATTTACTACCAGTTACTAACTCCCTTTCAAAACTTATACTTCTGAAATTGGTCTTTGTACAATATAGACAATAAATTCAGTTCAAGTACAATTTGAATGGATAAACAAAATCTCAACCAAATAAATAGGTGACAACGAGATATGAAGGCCTGCAAATATCAAGTACTGAAAATAGTGATTGCAGCAACTAATCTATCAAAGCTAAGAGATTTTATTGTATCAAGCCAAATAATACCCTTACACATTAGTACTGAAGTCTGGAATTAGTACTGATGTCAAACCAACTCAATCAAACACGTATCTAAGACATTTCATTAGAATAACTTTAATTATATATATATATATATATATATATATATATATATGTATGTATTAATATTACTATAAATATAAAATTTGCGAGCATATAGATGATGGCAGCCAAGCAACGAACTGCTTAAGCATACGCATGATGAGAACCGCGAGGCTCACACAAATAATAACCCTACAAAAGATCGTTAGTAGTATAAGCAAGTAGGGATCGTTCTAAGCCGGAGATTAAGGATACCTGAAACATGAGAATATTAAAACATATATTCACATATTAACATGATAAAATCGTCACATTGGGGGAAGTTAGGAATCAGCAGCCATAGGGCTGCCCTAAATTCTAAGATACGAAATACAATGCAGGAATTTAAACTCTAAACTACTATATACAAGTTTGGTCGGCATCTTTCACACAAAGCACTCATCAAAAACTATCATAACACATAGAAAATCACAAAACTCACAGCAAGCATGCAACAAAATACTCTAAACTCAACTTAGTTCCAACCTAATTAGCTCCTACAAGGTTTCACTAATCGATTTTAGACTTCTCAAACACTTCAACGTTTTCTATTAAAGCCTAACTCTAAAGATTTATACTAGGCAAATTCGATAACACTTACAAAGTTGAAAACAAATATGCCAAGTAATTAAGTTCAAAGTCTTTTTAGTTGGAAACGTATTGACATGTATGACGTCACTCATCATGCATAGACACGCAAGTTTCAATGAAATACTCTACTCCTATTGCAACAACAAAAACCAAGACAATGACACATTCGAGTTGACTCAAGTTATTACGAGAGATGAGACCTAGACCTAGACAAACATCATGGCCGTGACTATGCCTAACCCTAAATCTCATGTGCACACGAAATAATGAAACTAACCAAGTACGAGAAAAGAATAAGATTGTGAACATGCTTCCTAAAAGACTACCTACGATTTCTACAAGTTATGTTTACATGTTATCTTTTTAAGATCAACAAATTTCGACACTTAGAATTAACCACTAAAACCAAGGTACGAAATTTTAATTTTATATTAAACTTGCAAAACCAAACAAACAAATTGTTCTTACATAGACATAAAAACAAATACCAAAATAACATACAAACTACATCGACATAGTTCAATAAAACAATAAAATTACAAGCCGAAGGGAGTAGATCGCACATTTAGACACCTTAGGGCAACAACTCGTGTTGATCTTGATGGAGGATGATGGTGGTTTCGGCAGAGATTTTATGGATGGTGGTGATAGTGTTTTGGCAAGAATTCTATCTAGGACTTAAGGTAGAAAATTTGGTAAAGCTTTAGACTTGTGTTTTGGCTTAGGAAGTGACAGGTTTTTCTGAGAATTTGTTGGCTTTATATAGAGGAAAAACCCTAGGGTTGCCGGCAACACAAAGGAATGAGAATTCCTTTTCCTAGTTGGCTTATGTTTCCTTGCCGGCAAAGCTATGAATTCTTGGACTTCTATTATGATCTTGGACTTCAATCGGCATCAATGACATAGCATGGACATGTCCAACAAGTCTTTAGGTCCAATATATCCGATCCATGCTCCCAAAAATCCAATGGAGAGTTATCCTGATGCAACCGGGAAACTTCAGTTTTCCCGGCAGAATGACCTTGTTTCAGTAGATCTGGCATAACTTCCTCCTCATTACTCCGGTTTCTATGATTCCATGTCCCAAAGAAACTAGACTCGGAGGGCTTTCCATTGATATAAGGTACGTCCTCTGGTTCGAAATGATGCGTCATACAAAAATTCCGGAAGTCAGGACACAGTCCTAGGAAAATCCTAGAAGTCCCTGGATCGTAATGCTCAGACTGTCAAGTTGCAGCCATCTTTTGGGTAACTTCCCGTACTCCGATTAATCTGAAATTTTGACACAATATACTTTAGCTTACCAACTATATGCATACCAAATTCCATCAAATTTGGAAAAAGATAAGTCATATTAACACAATTCCCAAAATCATGAAAAAGACATATTTTACTTTATTTCCTCAGAGTTCTAAACTTAGTCATTTTTCGGATCATTAACCAACTTTTGCCAAAATTCAACCAAATTGACACTAAATTAAATTATGACTCTATCTTAGATAAATAAGGATTAAACGAAGTATAAACGAGGGTATAAACATATTAATATCGTCGCACATTGTGCTCCTATCAACGCACTTCTAATAGATGTGTATATTACATACACCCAAATGTTAACATAGCATGGAAGCTTAAACCCAAGGGTGTGAATTAATTGCCAATTTGACTGGCACTTAGTTTAATTACAGTACTAGTAAAATACGTACTAACCTTCAAAAGACCAACAACAACCTTTATAAGTATTGTTTAGTGCCAGAACTTGATCCAAAAATAATCCACAAGAATCAGTAACAAACTCTTAATATATGAAAGCCTATCTAACCATCGATTTCATTTTCCCCCACAATTTGTACCCTAGAATCTTATCCCCGCTCTGATACCATTGTAAGAACCCGTCTCAGAATTTCCCATAGAAAATCTGAAACAGGTCAGAAATTAAAACCAGGTAACCAACTAAGAGTCCCTTTGCTCCCAAACCGCAACCATCCACCCACTGGGAACAAACATCGATTAATTATTTTATTGCTTAATTTGACGTAAAACCTTCTTTTAACAAGGTTTTACCTTTTTACGGAAAGTCAACTGTATAATTTATAAAATCAACAGTCAAAGTCAAAGTCAAGAATTACTATTTACTATTCACTTTACAGTTTACCTTTTTACTATTATTGTTGACTATTTACTAAATTACTAATTTACCGTTTACTATTTACCTTTTAACCGTTTCACTATTCACCTTCTTTCTCGGCGGCAGCAGCGCCACCACAGTGGCCAGAAACTGCCACAGACCTCCAAACCAACCCAACTCGACCACCATCACCTCAGGGTTTCATTTCCGCCACCTCCGCCGCCAAAATTAACCTCAGCCGCCGCATCTGGCGGCCGACGCGGCGGCACTAACTCCACAACCCAAAATTTCACCAAAATCCAACCAATCAAACATCAAACTACACCTAATCAACTCTAACCTCCAAGTTCATCAAAAACACCATCTCCGCCACCTCTACCGATTTCACAAAAACCCTAGAAATTTAAAATCCTAAATTATCCTTACCTGTTACGAATTGGTTCAATTGCTTTAGTGGAGAGGATGTGTGGATCGAGGCCTTCCTTTCTCCCATAGAATCGGGCCAAGAGGTAACCGGAGGAGAGAGAACCCGTGTAACACGATATTGTCCACTTTGGGCACTCTCCTCTCTGGCCCTCAAAGTTTTATTTCTGGGAGCTCACGAGCAACTTCCCAGTAGGTCACCCATCCTGGGATTGCTCTGCACTCAGCAAGCTTAACTTCAGAGTTCCCATCCCCTCCTGATAGGAGCACAATGTGCGACGATATTAATGTGTTTACGCCCTCGTTTATGTTTTGTTTAACCCTTATTTGTCTAAGATTGAGTCATAATATAGTTTAGTGTCTTTTTGGTAGAGTTTTGATAAAATATGCTTTAGAATCCGAAAAATGACTAAGTTTATAGAATTCTGGAAAATAGTGCAAAATGTGTCTTTTTCGTGATTCTGAGATGAATGAATTGTGACCTATCCTTTTCCAAATTTGTTGAAATTTGGTATGCATTTTGTTGGCTTACTAAAGAGTTTTGTGTCAAAAATACAGATCAATCGGAGCACTGAGGAAAAATTTATATTCGTTCAATGTCACAAAGGTCAGATCTGCTGAGAAGAAGGAAGAAAATCAGCTTCGCTTTTGCTCGCCAGATCTCGCTCGCGAAGTTCGTAAACGGCCGCCAACAACCTTGCTCGCCAGAAGATCAGCCGCCAACACTAGCTCGCCAGCTTGCATATATCCGCTCGCCAATCATCCGCGCATGCCAGTATACATAATTCACGCTACCCGCCAGAAGCCTATACACGCCACCAAGAAGCCACGCCAGTACCTGATACTAGCAAAATATGTACTCACGAGCAGAGAGGAATTTCCGGTAATGTCTTCAAGCGGCTGCAAGCGTGCCAAATCATTCCAAAGAGCTTTACCACGTCCAAGAAGAAATCATAAGCCATCCAAGCAAGAGTTTCTTTGTTCAAGAAGGAGAGAAAAGCTTATTCCAACTCGGATAGGGAAACCTTATTTATTGAAGATTTCTATCCCGTTTTGAACAAGGAAAAGTCCCAAACTTCATAGCTTTTCTCCTATATAGAGGCCTGCACCGATCATGAAAGAGTGTCACATTTCAAAGCAAAAATCTAGCCAAAGCTCTACCAAAAGTCGCCAAGAATCCGACAAAGAAACCCTAGCCGAAAACCTACCTTCACCACCAAGAAAACCTGCCGAACCACATCATCTCCACCGTCCAGAAAACTGCTGCCGTGCCTCCATCTATCATCCATCGAGATCCACATGACTTGAAGCTCCAAAGGTGTTCTAAAAGTGTGATCTACTCCCCACTCTCGGTTTTGTAATTCTTTCTTTGTAGTTATGTTAAACTTTGTCTATGAAGTTAGCATGAATTCTTGGTTTCAAATATTATGTCTATGTATTGTTTGGATTGAAGTTTGGTTTTATAATTCACATGATCAATTTGTTTTCTTTATCTTTAATTGGTTTTTGGATGTAAGAATTCGGATTGCATGTTAAAATTGTAAGGAAAATATTTAATAAAATAGTAATTAGGCAATCGGCAATTACATGTTAATTTGGGTTTAAAATTGTACTTGGTTAGTTCTTTAAATTCGTGTGCCGTAAAGGTTGGTGTTTCATGCAATAGCTATGTGTGGGGCATTGATCTCATTTAGCCGAAAGTTAATATGAATTTAGTAGACAATGCGTTGCTTTATTTGTATTGTTTTCACAAGGGGTGGAGTAATTTAAATGAACTTGCTTGTCTAATATGAAGAGTGACGCCTTGCATGTTAAACTTGTTTCCAATTAAAAAGACTTTATGCGTATTCGCTAGCTAGTTCATGTGTCGACGCTGCGTGTCATGTAAACCGGTTAGTAATCAGATTAGGATTAGACGCTGAGTTAATTCTAAGTACATGAGAAGTCTAGTACGATTAGATGGCCGCTGCGGCTCTAATTGGGAATTGGAACTAAGTCGAGTTTAGATCATCTTTTCATTGTTTGCCGTGAGTCTTGTCTACTATTTTGTTATGTGTTTTGATTGTTTTCATGCTAGTGCTTTGTGGAAGAATGTCGACCAAACTTGTAAATATTAGACTTAGGATTTATTTTCAGCAAATTTAATTTCATGTCTTAAATTCATGTCTAGGAATTTAGAGGCAGCTTTGCTGCCGAGACTTTTATCCCCCACAATTTCGTGTATGAATATGTATATATGTGTGACAATTGTGTGCATATGTGTTTGTGTTATTTTTTGTTAACAATCTCATATTTTAGGTACCCTTAAATCCCCGGCTTAGAACGATCCCTACTTATGTCTATACTACTAACGATTGTAGGTTTATTATTGCTTGATGCTCGCTTAGGCGACTCGTCAATTTTTGGTGCCGTTGCCGGGGATTTATAAAATTTTGATTTATGTGATTGTTGTGTATATAATGTTGCAGGAAATTTTTGTTGTAAAGCTGTAAAGTTTGTAATTTGTGGTTTTATTTGGGATTTGTAAGTAGAAATATGCTTCGGCATGTAGAATTTAATTTCAAAAGTTGCATGATGTATAAAGAATGTATGTGTGTAATAACTTAGTTTAATTTCTAGGAAGTTGATAGTGTTATGTATGTTTGAGTTTATTGTAGTTTCTAAAGTATAACAAGTAGGGAGAAGCCGCTTTTGTTGGTCTTAGCCTTAACCCTTCATACGAATGATGCGATGTTAGATCCGTCTTTTATGTAGATTGGGAAACGTGGGATACGTCCCCCCCACGCATACGAGCGATAACGTGGCAGACCCATTTTTATGAGGTTGAGGGCGGCTTTGTTCAATACTTGTAGACCGCTAGTGACCCGAGTTTGTTTTACAAAGTATGAGGCAACTTAGTTTCATTGATATGGTTCTCAGGTTTGTTTAACTGGATCTCAAGGCCCACAGACTGATGTTCATTCTCGGTGAGTGAGTCGATAGGGAGTTCGCTCCCCGTGGTGACCAACAACGAGTCCTGCCTGGTTCCTGTAAGGGGTTCGCCCTCCGTGAATCTTAACAACACCGCCTTTGAAAAGGAAAACACGCTCGAACTAGTTGATAGCTTGGGCCGAAGCATCACCTCACTTTAGACGCTAGAAGATAACTTGACATATGTGATCTATTTTCTTCAAAAGATAAATCATATTTGTGTGGTTCGAACTCTTGAGGTATATCGGGTAAAGCATGATACTACTGGGGGCTGCATCAGTCCATTGCACCGTTATCTCCTCTGCTCCACGTACTTCGAGAGTTAGAACAAATTTTTAAAAGAAATTAGACTTAGAGATTACATGATCATGGACATTTTTATTCTCTACCACTACCAGAAAAATAAGTTGTGCCGACGAAAAAAAAAAACAACGGCCGACGAAATGATTTTTCGTCGGCTATTCCCAGGAATGGCCGACGAAAATTTTTTTTCGTCGGTAAAAAAAAAAAATCGTCGGCCATTCCTATAGAATGGCCGACGATTTTTATTTCGTCGGTACAAAGTAAAAATCGTCTGCTATACTCCAATAATGGCCGACGATTTTTATTTTCGTCGGCTATACTCCAATAATGGCCGACGAATTAATATTTTCGTCGGCTATAAAACTTTTGGAGTATGGCCGACGAATTTTACAATTTCGTCGGCTATAAGTCTTTATATTTTCAGATCTAGCCAGCAGCTGCTCATTTGCAAAAAACGGGAGAAAGAGTGAAAAATCAGTAGATATTGTTGAAATCCGTCCTCTCTTACATTGTGAAGCTATATATAGGTACGTACATGTGTATATATGTTGATTTTGGGTTTTAGTTGCATGAGTTGATTTTGAGTTTTAATATATGTTTTGATGTTATTTTAATCCTAAAGAGTAATCGGTTTTGATGTTATTTTAATTAGTGTTAAAAAAATAATGATGATGTTAGTGACAGTTCGGGTAGCATAAGTCCTCTTTCTCGTGCTTCGATAAAAGGAAAACAGAATATCTGACGGTTTCTGGAGCTTTTATCAAAACAGAATGATGATCAGAAGGTCATCCAGGCTACTAAATTGGTCATACCGAAAGATCCTTTTTTCGCAGTTATCTTGCAACCATTCAACTTCATTAACTGTTATCTGGTGAGGATTAAGTAGTTAATGAAGTCGAATGGTTACAAGATAACTGCGAAAAAAGGATCTTTCGGTTTGAACATTTTAGTAGCCTGGATCACCTTCTGATCATCATTCTGTTTTGATAAAAACTCCAGAGAGCTTGGCATTCTGTTTTCCTTTCATCGAAGCACGAGAAAGAGAACTTATGCTACCCGAAGTGTCACTAACATCATCATTATTTTTTTATTTTTTTCATAGAATAGCCGACGAACAATGCATCATTTCGTCGGCTATAATAATAATGGCCGACGAAAATTAATTATTTCGTCGGCCATAAGTTTTTTTAAAATAAATATTACATTTATGGCCGACGAAAATTAATTAGTTCGTCGGTAAAAATTAAAAATCGTCGGCCAAAGAAAAAATTTCGTCGGCCATACACATAGAATGGCCGACGATTTAAAGTTTTTCGTCGGCTATAAACCTATGGCCGACGAAATAGATTTATTTCGTCGGCTATACTATATCATGGCCGACGACATAGCTTTATTCGTCGGCTATAATTCTATAATGGCCGACGATTTAAAGTTTTCGTCGGCTATATAACTTTGGGAAGAATGGCCGACGAAGTGGGCAATTTCGTCGGCTATAAGTCTTTATATTTTCAGATCTGGCCAGAAGCTGCTCATTTCAAAAAAAAACGGGAGAAAGAGTGAAAAATCTGTGGGTATTATTGAAATCCGTCCTCTCTTACATTGTGGAGCTATATATAGGTATGTATATATATATATGTTGATTTTGAGTTTTAGTGATTTTAATATAGTAAGTGATTTTTTGTTTTGTTGTTGTATTTTAGTGTTAGAATGTATGTATATATGTTGATTTTGAGTTGTAGTTGAGTTGATTTTCAGTTAGAGTATAATTATGTGTTTTAATTTAATAATGTTATTTTAATTAGTGTTAAAATATATATAAATATGTTAATTAATGGTTGTTGATAGTGTAATGAACTTAAATAATGGTTGTTAATTAATGGTATATATATATATGAGTTGATGTTGATAATAATATATATTGTAATATATATGTGTTAATTAATTTATTATTAATTAAAGTTATACATATATATTATTATCAGGCTATATATGGATCGAGATAAGAGTTGGATTTCGCTTCCAAGGCATGACCGACGATACACTACAGGAGTTGTGGATTTTATGCAGTTCGTCGAAGAAAATGCAAAAGGACCGTACCATTATTGCCCGTGCAAGAAATGTAAGTGTCGCAGTGATATGTGTCGATTTCCGATTAGGACAGTATGGGAGCACCTAAAGAGCAATGGGTTTTGGCCGAAGTACACACGTTGGATATATCACGGTGAGCCATCATTAGATGGATCGCATGATCATGGGCAGTATTTTGAGGCGGGCAGTAGTAGTACATCCAACGATCCAACAATGACATTCGTCAACGACGTGTTTCCTTTTGAAAGCGGTGTACATGGGGAACAATATATGCAGGACCCGGTGCAGCGGTTCCCACAAGTTGTCAACACTGCTGCCTTTGACAAGTACAACAAACTGATTGCATTGCAACAGACCCCTGTGTGTTCAAGTTCTGAGAAGACAGTTCTTGAAAGTGTGATGGAGGTAATGAGGATTAAAGTCGAGACAAAATCGACTATCAGGCAAGTAGATGAATATCTACAGTGCACTTCTTCGTTGTTGGAGGAGGGTCATCGTAATCCTACCAATCACCGTCAGGTCCGAAGTATCCTCAAAGATCTAGGGCTTTCCTACATTAAGATCCATACATGCGCATTTGACTGCGTTCTCTTCTGGGGTAAAGATGCAGAAGGGAATGACCTTGCTAGCCTTGACGCATGTCCGATATGTCAGTCTGACCGATATAAGTTGATGGGAGCAGGCAATAGGAAACCTGTGAAAGTGCTTCGGTATTTTCCGTTGAGAGATAGGCTTGAGCGGTTGTACATGTCAGAAACCACCGCAAAAGCTATGAGGTGGCACGGTGAGCGGGACGCGGGAGACACAGATATCATGACACACATCTCTGACGGAGCGGCTTGGAAGCATATAAACAATGAGTTTCCTTATTTTGCGTCAGATGTCAGAAACGTCAGGCTCGGGCTCTCAACTGACGGGTTCAACCCTTTCGGCACCATGAGTCTTTCATACAGTATATGGCCGGTGGTTTTGGTACCTTACAACCTTCCTCCGTGGATATGCATGAAGAAGGAATATAATATGTTGACGTTGTTGATTCCGGGGCCTGGTTACCCAGGGAAATGTCTCGATGTGTATATGAGACCATTGATTGAAGAGCTTAAGGTATTGTGGGACGTTGGTCATCCCACTTTTGACAAGTACAAGCAGGAGACGTTCCAGATGCATGCCATGGTTATTGGTACCATCAGTGATTTTCCTGCTTATGGGATGTTGTCGGGCAGCGTTGTCAGGGGATACAAGGCTTGTCCAGAGTGCCTCACCGATTATGGGAGCACCCCTCATTGCAACAAGATATGCCGAATGGGTCATCGTGTGTTCCTTCCGGCGGATCACCACTGGCGTTACGAGTCCGCCGCATTTGATGGAACCGAAGAACACGGCCGTGCTCCCAGAAGATGGACAGGAAGAGAAATTTTAGCAAGACTTAATGAGTACGATTTTGGGCCCCTCAGCAATCATCCCGATATTGTAGCGGAAATACCTGAAAGGCCTGAGGAGTACAAATTCTGGACACATAGGAGCATATTGTGGGAACTCCCGTACTGGTGTGAGTTGCTGATCCGACACTTCCTAGACGTTATGCACATAGAAAAAAATGTTTCTGAAAGTGTGGTGGGCACAACGCTGAACTTGGAGGGGAAGACGAAAGACGGTCCTAAGGCTCGCACTGATATGCAAAACATGAATATCAGAAAACCACTATGGTTGAAACAAGGGAAGAGAAAAATGCCTCAAGCTCCTTACACCGTCAAGCCTGAGCATAAATCAGAAATTTTGCATTGGATAAGTCGGGCCAAGTATCCTTCAGGCTTTGCTGGAAATATAGCCAAGTGTGTCAACAGACAATGCAACAATCTGTACGGGTTGAAAAGTCATGACAATCATATCCTGCTACAACGTCTCTTCCCTGTTTTCATTCGACCGTTCCTTCCCCGTCACGTTGTGGAGCCGTTAGTAGCGTTGGCAAGATTTTTCCAGAAGGTATGCACACGGGAAGTGAGAAAATCTGACCTCCGGGAAATGCAACAAGACATCGTTCATATCATGTGTAAATTTGAGATGATATTTCCTCCAAATTTTTTCGACATCATGCCTCACCTCATGATCCATCTTCCTCGGCAGTTGTTGCTTACCGGTCCTGTGCACTTCACTTGGATGTATCCGATGGAAAGGTACGTATTTTACACCTTATGTTAATTTCCTCATCAATATATGTGATATAGTGTTAATGTATTATCATAACACTTTAAAAACTTGATTTATAGGCAACTTGGACAATACGGTGGTTTTGTCCAAAACAGATCCGCACCTGAAGGATGTATAGCTGAAGCATATATTGCGCACGAGTGCGTTACCTACATGAAGCTGTATTTCGGAGCGTTACAGGAAAGCATACCGGAAGATGTACCTTCACAGTTCAATCTTTCCATACTCTCCGACGATGTTGTACTCGGTGGAAACATGCCAGTTTCCTATAAGTTGAAAGATTATGAGGTAGCCATTGCACATTGGTGGGTACTAATCAACTGTCCAGAAGTTCAGTTTTGGAAGGACATACATCTACGCTGTGAAGGAGTAGCACGTGATCGCGATTACCACAACCAGACATTCGCAGAGTATTTCGGCCGCTGGGTACGTACCTTTAACACTATTTTATACGTGTTCATATATTATTGTGTATATTTATTCATATTTATAGTTGATTCTGATGGTTGCAGATGGACCTTATTGCAAATGATAATCACCCAAATTGGTCGCACGAACTCAGACTTTTAGCGAGGAGGCCGGTCTATTCAAAAGTTTATGCGACGTGCAAGGTGAATGGTGTGTTATTTCGATGTGAAGAGAGAGACCTCAGACTGAAAACACAAAATTCAGGGGTTATGGCACATGGTGGGGATGGTGGAGTTGACTATTACGGTGTTCTCCATTCGGTTGTGGAACTGCATTACGGGGAAGGCATGAAAGTGCACCTTTTCAAGTGTAGATGGTTTGACACACGGCCGCAGAGCATGAAAACCGATCAATACGGCGTAAGTTCTGTGAACACTAGTACATCATGGTATGAGGACGACCCGTTCGTTTTAGCCACATGGGTGAAACAAGTGTTTTATCTTGATGATCTCGCCAAGGGTGACCCGTGGAAAGTAGTCAACACTATCCACCATCGCAACATTTACCGGGCGTCTACACTTGGAGTGGCCGAAGAGAACGAGGAAGGGGGCACCGCGTATCAAGAGCCCAACTCAAACGGTATTCCTGACTCCTCTTTTATTCGTCTAGACACGCCGGTGCGAATTCGACGTGAAGAGCCACTGCTTGTTGATGTTGATCATATTGAAGAAACTAACGAGGACTCTAGTGGTGAGGAAAGACATAGATTACCCCTATCGAGCAATTCAGAAACCGAAGAAGACTCATCCGATGATTCCGATTACAATCCGACGGATTAAGTAATTTAAATGATGTAATCCTTTCACTTGTAATCAACTCATTTCTAATGACCGGGCGTGGGGATGAGCCTCCCAGCTAGGCTGGGTTCCAAACCCCTTAAATAAAAATTTGAAATATGTTGACTGTTGGGTTTCTGATTTTTTATGTTCAATTTTGGTTATATGTGAACAGGACATCGAAATAGGAGAGGTGTAAAACCACTGATTTTTTAGGTTTTTTTTTTCAGAGAATGGCCGACGAAAAATGCATTATTTCGTCGGCTAAACGAACAATGGCCGACGAAAAATGCATTATTTCGTCGGCCATAATGTATTAAAAAAAATATTTTACGAACAATGGCCGACGAAAACTAATTATTTCGTCGGCCATAATTTATTAAAAAAAAATATTTTACGAACAATGGCCGACGAAAACTAACTATTTCGTCGGCCATAACTTTTTAAAAAAATAATAATATTACGAACAATGGCCGACGAACATTATATATTTCGTCGGCCATAAGTTTTTAACAGAAAACGACAAAACAATAGCCGACGAATACTAGGTTTGATTTCGTCGGCTATGATTAAAAAAAAAACAAAAAAAGAGCTGTTTCCATTTTCTATCACTATCGACAAACCATTACGTAGACCCTTCAAATGCAAATGTGTCGTGAAATAAGACATGACCAAAATATTGAAATACGGCTACGGTTGAAAAATGGGAAGATTCCGAGAAAATCTGTGTGCCGAATGTTGCGGTTTGCTGTTTTTTACTCCCGTTTTCCTATGGGTAGCCTGCCATAAATTAAATATTTTGGGGGAAATTTTTATACGATTAGATGCGTCGCATCGATCTGAAACTATTCTCTGTTGAAGGTCAGGCCAAAAAACGTCATTTAGACGGCCCAATTTCCGTTTTACAGCGTTTAGAGGTTTGACTTTGCAGTTTGACCGTCCCGATCGAGCCTTTAACGTTGTCCGATAACCTTGGATTTTTTTTCATACATGTATTTCATCTTAACGGTGATATCTGACGGTTGAAATAGATTTTCCAAACTTTTAGATTCAAAATCGTAATATATGCACTAATGTTCCTTAACTTGTTTACTAAGTGTTTTAAGTAAATGTATAGTTTCAAATACCTACTATACGTAGACCCTTCAAATGCAAATGTGTCGTGAAATAAGACATGACCGAAATATTGAAATACGGCTACGGTTGAAAAATGGGAAGATTCCGACAAAATCTGTGTGCCGAATGTTGCAGGTTGCTGTTTTTCACTCCCGTTTTCCTATGGGTAGCCTGACGGTCGGTAAATATTTTGGGGGAAAATTTTATACGATTAGATGCGTCGCATCGATCTGAAACTATTCTCTGTTGAAGGTCAGGCAAAAAAACGTAATTTAGACGGGCCAATTTCCGTTTTACAGCGTTTAGAGGTTTGACTTTGCGGTTTGACCGTCCCGATCGAGCCTTCAACGTTGTCAGATGTAGTTGGATTTTTTTTCATACATGTATATAACCTTAAGGGTGATATCTGACGGTTGGAATAGATTTTCCAAACTTTGAGATTCAAAATCGGAATATATGCACTAATGTTCCTTAACTTGTTTACTAAGTGTTTAAGTGAATGTATAGTTTCAAATACCTACTATACGTAGACCATTCAAATGCAAATGTGTCGTGAAATAAGACATGACCGAAATATTGAAATACGGCTACGGTTGAAAAATGGGAAGATTCCGACAAAATCTGTGTGCCGAATGTTGCGGTTTGCTGTTTTTTACTCCCGTTTTCCTATGGGTAGCCTGACGGGCGGTAAATATTTTGGGGGAAATTTTTATACGATTAGATGCGTCGCATCGATCTGAAACTATTCTCTGTTGAAGGTCAGGCCAAAAAACGTCATTTAGACGGCCCAATTTCCGTTTTACAGCGTTTAGAGGTTTGACTTTGTAGTTTGACCAAAAGTATAGCCGACGAAGTTATATTTCGTCGGCTAAAGTCTGGTGATCCGCGCCTTCCCATTATCCACCGTTGGATTGGGGAGATCGGACGGATTCTGAGGGACGAAGACTATAGCCGACGAATTATGTAATTTCGTCGGCTATGCCATACCATGGCCGACGAAAAATGATTTCGTCGGCTATGACATAGTATGCCCGACGAAATCACTGTATTCGTCGGCTATACTATATCATGGCCGACGAAATAGCTTTATTTCGTCGGCTATACTATATCATGGCCGACGAAATAAAGCGATTTCGTCGGCTATACTATCGGGTATAAGTAAAATGCAGCCGAACCCTAGCCTCCATTTTCCCGATTTTCCCTAAAGAATCTTCCTCCTCGAATCCGGCCCTCCTTCATCCGTCGATCCTCATCCCTATTCCGGCGGCCCGGCGCCTCCTCCTCCTCCTTGGTTCGGCAGCCCGGCGACTCCGATCCTCCTCCTTGGTTCGATCCGCCGCCCCTCCTCCTCCTCCTCCCTGTTCCGGCAGCCCCGGCCGACCCTCCTCCTCCTCCTCTCTGTTCCGGCCGCCTCCCCCTCCTCCTCCTCCCCGATTCGGTACCGGCCGGCCCCCCTTTTTTTTTTTTTTGTTATTTAATTATTAATAAATTAAATTATGGTTAATAAATTATATATAATTGTTAATTTAGATATAATTGTTAATTTAGGTATAATTTATGTATTTATATGTTAATTTGTGTATAATTTATGTATTTATGTTAATTTATGTATTTATGTTAATTTATGTATTTATGTTAATTTAGGTATAATTTATGTTTTTATATTAATTTAGATATAATTTATGTATTTATGTTAATTTAGTTATAATTTATGTATTTATGTTAATTTAGGTAGAATTTATGTATTTATGTTAATTTAGGTATAATTTATGTATTTATGTTAATTTAGTTATAATTTAGGTTTTTATATTAATGTATGTAATTTTTAGGTTTTTATGTTAATTTAGGTAATTTTTGTAAAATTTATTTTTATTGTATATAATTTAGGTGTAATTGTATAATTTATATGTATAAATTGGTTATTATATAAATCGGTAAATATTAAAATATGTTAGTATTATTGGGTATTATATTAATTAGAATTTGTTATTTAATATAATATAATTTAATATTAATTAATGTATTAATGCGTCTGGCTTTAGATGGCCGATGCATTTAGGCAGTTGTTCGGAGGTCGTCGTTCTAGATCTAGAGGTTCTGGAAATGCCGCCGGTTCTGGAAATGCCGCGGGTTCCCCAGACTCCGAGAGGACGGCTAGCCAGCCTGAGAGGACCACCAGCCAGCCGCGGAGGAGTGTGGATGCAGCCCAGCCGCGGCGGAGTGTGAGTGCTCGGCACCAGACCCTTCTCCAGGCGGGGCGGCCGTCGAGCACTTCACTTCCGAATGTCGGTCCCTCTGTGGCGCCGAGGTTTAGTCGGCAGCTGTTTCACGAGGAGATAGCTGCCGACGTTCCTCAGGTTCGTATGCCTGAGGTTCATCGGGAGCCGATGCCGATGCCGAGTCCGACTCAGTCTGCTGGTGACTCGACTGAGGGGCCTACTCTCCCAAA
This sequence comes from Potentilla sterilis, assembly GCA_963682095.1. Classification (NCBI taxonomy): domain Eukaryota; kingdom Viridiplantae; phylum Streptophyta; class Magnoliopsida; order Rosales; family Rosaceae; genus Potentilla; species Potentilla sterilis. The sequence goes on from OY821756.1 coordinate 32,930,308, forward strand.
CCAGCTCTTCCTCCCATACAACATTCCTGCGATACCCGAGGTCGACTATCAGGGTCGGCCCCAGTGGCCTGATATGCCTCAGTTCGTGAGTGCTACGGAGGCATACCAGCAGCAGCCATGGGAGAGCCCTGACCTCCTGATTTCGGCGAGGAGAAAAGGAAAGTCGACGGCAACCGAATCATCGGGTTCAGGTAACATTCGATTTTATTAATTAAATATTTTATTAAAATTAACGCACTAATATTTAATTTTATTAACCAATCGTTGTTTATGTGATAGGGACAGGCGCTAGCAGTTCAACCCAGAGGAATACCAGATGTGTCATCAGTTTTGAGACGCTCAGGAGAACGGTTGAACGGAGCGGGAGGATCCAGATTGACGAAGCTCCTAATCAGGAGGTTGGGGCGAAAAAGAAACGCGACTACTCGGGTTGCGTGGGTGCACTCATTAGGGACAGAGTCCCTATGTTGTGGGCTCGGTGGGCTGATGTGCCCGAAGAAATCAAGATGGAGTTGAACAACGCCGCGTCAGTGAGTAAATAAAAAAATTTAATTTAGTTATCGTAATATTTAAAAATTTTCGGTATTTTTATAATTATAAAACTAATAAAATATTATCTTTCAGACATACTTTGTGGTTGCGGAACACAAGCGGGGTTGGGCGGACTCCCAACAGAGCTCGAGGTACGTTGGGAATGTCTTATTTGATAATTAGAAATATTTTATGATATTAATCATATTTCTAATGCACTTTTGTTTTTTTCGTAGGTTCAAAGAGTGGAAGAACGAGCTCCGTTCCCACTATAACGAGTACGGCAACCGTGGTCGTATGGGTACTCCCAGAGAGTTCATGTTCAGGGAGTACGAGTGGCGTTGGTTGAGGACCGTAGTCTTCGACAACCCGGCTATGATGGTAAATATTAAACTTCACTATAAATGTTTATTTTATTAAAATTTTAATTATTAGTTTAAATATTTTATAATTATTTCAGTTATATTTTTTGATGCATTTTTCTAATATTTTATTATTTGTTTGAAGGAACGGTCTCGGATAAACTCGGAGAACCGCCGCCGTAACACAATCCTCCATCACGGCGGTTCAAGGCCGTTTGCACAATATCAGGAGGAGGCGCTCAGAGATCATCCTGATTGCAACCCCTACGTGGAGACGTTCAAGATCGCTTATCCACAAGCGACAGACGATCTCGTAAGTCGTTCATTATGATTTTAAAATTTAAATTATTAATTTTACTTAACTATCCATTTGTTAGAATATTAATTTTTTTTCCCCGTCCAATTAGGAGCGGGTGACCCAGGCCGAACAAGAGGTGCTCCAGCAAATAGTTCGGGAGACACAACCGGACATCTCAGAGGCAGATTTGGAGGAAGCCGTGCGCCAGGTCGACCGCACCAATATCCAAACGGCGGCGAGGATGTTCAACGCAGCCTTCCCACACCAGTCCAACGAGTACTACTGCCGGGGTTTAGGAGGTTCTGGACAAGGGCTCCTGAAGACCACTAAGGGAGGTCAAAAGAAGGGAGGCGGCCAGACCCAACATATGAGGGGGGAAGTGCAGCGATTGGCCGCAGAATTGGCGACCTCGTCCCAGACAGTAGAGGAGCTGCGCCGCAGACAATATCAGTACCAGCAGTATCAGTTGGATATGGTCCGTTGGAATGCTGAGTGCGCCAGAATTCGGCAATACAACAACGACGGCCAGCAACAGTGGATTTATGAGATGTTCGCGGCACAACAAGAAGGCCGTCCACCCCCGCTCCCGTTTCAGCAGTTAGTGGAGCCTCCAATGCCTCAACCTCCCGAGTTCGGTCAGCAGGATGATGCGCCTGATGCTGTAGATGATATCCTAGACTTTAGTAGTTTAGGGGATAATTAGGATTATATTTTATGTATATTGGAACGAATTTAATAAAAATGGTGTTTAGACGTGTTTCTTGTTGGTGCAAATACATGAATTGTTTTTGTGATTTGCAGCTTGCTTGGAATGGTAATTTAGAAAATAATTTAATTTTTTTTTTTTCCAAATGCAAGAATAGCCGACGATTTTTGCATTATTTCGTCGGCTATAACAAGTATAGCCGACGAATTTTACCAATTTTCGTCGGCTATAACTTGTATAGCCGACGAAAAGTGCCTTATTTCGTCGGCTATAACTAATTAATACCTATAAAAATAGTAATATATTTCGAGGAAATAGCCGACGAAATTTTATTAAATCGTCGGCTATAGTTAAAATACCATAGCCGACGAAATTTTATTAAATCGTCGGCTATAGTTAAAACACCATAGCCGACGAAATTTTATTAAATCGTCGGCTATAGTTAAAACAGCATAGCCGACGAAATTTTAGTAAATCGTCGGCTATAGTTAAAACATCATAGCCGACGAAATTTTGGTAAATCGTCGGCTATAGTTAAAACACCATAGCCGACGAAATTTTAGTAAATCGTCGGCCATACTTAATGGATTTCGTCGGCCATACTCAAAAATACCCGACGAAAGTCGTCGGCTATTTCACCCACCTTTGCCCGACGAATTTTTTGACTCGTCGGCCATACTTAACTATAGCCGACGAAATTTTTTTTTTCGTCGGCCATTGGTATTACCGACGACTTATGGCCGACGAAATTTTCGTCGGCAGAGGTTATAGCCGACGAAAAAAAAGAATGGCCGACGAAAAAAATTTCGTCGGCTATTCTTCCGTATCTGGTAGTGTACCATTGTCGATTGTATAGTTCTTTTTGCCGATCTTGTTTATGTACCATTGTTTGAACGTGTTTTGTAATCGCCAATGCCATGACTTGTAATGATGTATATTCTTGCATTCTATTTCTTTACGATGTTCTAACTTGTTTAAACGTTGCAAATTTCAGAAAAGTGCATGTCCGAGTCTAATATTTGGACACGAGATCATCAAGGCCGTTTGCAACGTTTGAATCAAGAGCTCGCCATCACTTTGTTTTTGCCGTTACCACCATCTGAGCCGTCTGAACCATCTTCACCACCAAGCTCAGCCACATCTTTGCCGAACTCTCCATCAGTAGAAGAGGAAGAGATTATGACTTCCATAAGAGCACAGAACGGTCATGTTGCTGGAGGAGGGGTAGCTCCTTCGAATATCACATACTCTCCTTTGGAAACCGATAAGACTGGAGAGATTGAATTGAGGAGTGGATTCCTCCACAAGTTGAAGTCTTTTTATGGAATGCCAAGTGAGGATCCCAACAAGCATCTACAATGGTTTAACTTCACCACAGAGTCTATGTGTCCGAGAGGGATCGATTTACAACACTTCACGATGAAGGCTTTTCCGTTCTCATTGGAAGATCAAGCGAATGAGTGGTTGTTTGAGGTGCCTAGTGGTTGTATTGTTTCATGGAATTCAATGATGGATGATTTTTTGCTCAAGTATTTTCCCGCTTCACATATCACGGATTTGAGGAAGCAAATAACAAGTGTGAAGCAAGCCGGAGATGAGACTTTCTTTGATTATTATAAGAGATTCAAGTCCCTAGTTTCTTTATGTTTGTCGCATGGCATTAGCGATGGACTCTTGTTGCAATATTTCTATGAGGAATTGCGTGTTATGGAGAGAGAGTTTCTTGATTCGGCCGTGGGAGGAAGTTTCTTGGAATTGAATGCCGGAGCGGCAATAAGTTTGTTGGAAGTTCGTGCATTGAACAACTAACAATTTGGTATGGCACGAAGTAATGTGTCAAGGAATGAGAAAGTGCATGAGACATCCTCAAAGTCGAAGTTAGAGGAGAAGGTTGATAAGCTTGCCGACTTGGTGAGTAGCATGATGAAGGGAAAACGTGCCATTGTGTGCGGCATTTGCACTGAGGGCCATGAGACCGAACAATGCCCTCAATTTGGATCAAGTGAGGGAGTAGAGGAGTGCAATGCTATTGGTTTTCAAGGAGGCCAAAGGTATGGGAACTTTAATCCGAGGTTCAATGATCATCTGAACTTTCGGTGGGCGAACAATGATAATATACTAAGAGCACCAATACAACCAAATCAAGGGGCTGCCGCACCCTTTCAACCTAGGGCACCATTTGTGCCACGGCAACCCTACCAACCACACCAAGGGCAGCCGAGCCATGCCACCTTCCTACCTTTGCCAAACCAATCTCAAGGAGCAACAAGCAACCCCAACTACGAGGCATTGATTCAATCTTTTTCGAGTACTACTCAAGCATTACTTGCGGGACAACAAACTCACTCGAAGGATATTGGGGAACTTAAAACCCAAATGGGGCAAGTCGTGGACTTTTATGGGGAAATTTACCGAGCAAGGAAAGTTAACAGGAGGAGTAGTTAAGAATCCGAGGAATGAGCAAGCTCAAGCCATCGTTACTCAAAGTGGTAAGGCCTTAGCTGAGCCACAAGCCATGAATAGAGAAAGAAAAGCTGCCGGCAGTAACATTGATGCCGAGCAGCCACTTGGAACTGCTGCCAGTGGCAGCCTTGCTGCCGAGCAGCACGAGGAAGATGTAGCCGAGAGGATGCTGCAGTCGGAGCCACAAGGGGCAGCTGCCGAGGGGGCTGCAATCGAGAAGAGGGCAGAGAAACCGCACCAAGTGTGGAGCAAGAATGACATAGAGCGAGATCCCGCGACTTCAAAGAAAGAGAATGTGCCGAGAAATCCAACGAAGGGAGGTGTGCCTAACTCATTCATGCCTTTCCCTTCACGCTTTGCGAAATCTAAAAAGGAGAAATCCGATAAAGAAGTGTTGGAGGTATTTCGGAAGGTTGAAGTGAACATTCGATTATTGGAGTGCATTAGACAAGTACCAAGGTATGCAAAATTCCTCAAGGAGCTATGCACTACACGAAGACATACAAGGGAGACACGAGTGGTAAGAATGAGTGAGACGGTGTCGGCCGTTATACAAAGAAAGCTACCACCAAAGATGAAGGATCTCGGAAACTTCAATGTTCCATGTGTGATCGGCAACACTAAGTTTGAGGATGTTATGTTGGATTTGGGAGCGTCGATTAATGTGATGCCACTCAATGTTTATGAAACGTTGAACCTTTGACCTCTCAAGAAGGATAATGTCATCATACAACTAGCGGATCGTTCTAACAAGTATCCGGAAGGCTATGTGGAGGATGTGCTTGTGAAAATTAATGAATTAAACTTTCCGGCCGATTTCTATATTATTGAGATGGAGGATTCACCAGAGCAATGCACACAACTATTGCTTGGCCGGCCATTCATGACGACGGTGAGGTAATCAAGTTTAATGTTTTTAAAGCCATGAAGTTCCCTATTGCTAAGGAGGAGGATTGGGGAGGCTGAGCAAGTCATGTCGACCACCCTTGATGCATAGCAATTAGCAATTGAGGAAGGGGCGGGATTTGACAAGAAAGGAGCACGAGTTGAGATCAAAGAAGATGTTGCCAAGCCACAATTGAGGATGGTTGCCGAGCCATGTTTGGGAGAAGTTGTTGCTGAGTTTGAGTCTCGTCCCTATGCCAAGCAATTCAACTCATTTTTGTCTATCCCTAGTGCCACAAACAAGTTTCGTCCAAGTGTGGAAGAAGCCCCGAAGTTAGAACTCAAAGAGGTCCCTATTACTTTGAAGTATGTTTATCTTGGAAAGGAAGATACCTTACCGGTTATTGTGTCTTCATCGCTTAATGAGAAGCAAGAAGAAAAATTAGTTCATGTGCTTAAGAAGCATAAAACCGCCATAGGGTGGACCTTAGCGGATATCAAGGGAATAAGCCCTACAACATGAGGTCATCGGATATTACTTGAAGAAGGAGCAAGGCCAACAAGAGAAGGCCAACGTCGCCTCCACCCGCCAATGATGAAAGTCGTCAAAGACGAAATTATCAAGTTACTTGATTGTGGTGTAATTTACCCTATCTCGGATAGTAAGTGGGTCTCACCGGTGCAAGTAGTTCCCAAGAAGAGTGGTGTAACGGTTGTGAAGAATGAGAAGAATGAGCTTGTACCACAAAGGCTAGTAACCGGTCATCGGATGTGTATTGACTATAGGAAGCTCAACGCAAAAATGAGGAAGGATCACATGCCTTTGCCATTTATTGATCAAATGTTAGAGAGGCTAGCCGGCCACAAGTTTTATTGCTTTCTCGATAGTTATAGTGGATACAACCAAATTGCCATACACTCGGATGATCAAGAGAAGACTACTTTCACATGTCCCTTTGGTACTTTTACTTATAGGAGGATGCCATTCGGACTGTGCAACACACCCGGTACGTTTCAACGATGTATGTACAACATCTTCTCTGACTTTATTGAGAATAAGATCGAAGTATTCATGGATGACTTTAGCGTATATGGACGCAACTTCAACACGTGTTTGGAAAAATTTGGAGGAGACACTTGAGAGGTGTGTAGAGACCAACCTTGTGCTAAATTGGGAGAAGTGTCACTTTACGGAGAACCAAGGCATTGTACTAGGCAATATTATATCTGAGAAGGGGATTGAAGTCGACAAAGCCAAAGTGGAGTTGATTCAACACTTGCCGAGCCCTAAGAATGTTAGAGATGTGAGAAGCTTCCTTGGCCATGCCGGATTTTATAGACGATTTATCAAGGATTTCTCATCAATAGCCAAGCCGTTGAGCAACTTACTACAAAAGGATGTGACGTTTGAGTGGACGGATGCATGTGAAGAAGCTTTTTGCCGATTGAAGGAGTGCTTGTGCAAGGCGCCGATCATGGTGCCACCGGATTGGGAGCTCCCATTCGAGCTCATGTGCGACGCCTCGGACTATGCCATGGGGGCAGTGCTTGGCCAAAGGAAGGAGAAGAAGCCTCATGCGATTTATTATGCCTCAAGGACCCTCAATGATGCTCAACTCAATTATACCACAACGGAGAAAGAACTTTTGGCAGTAATTTTTGCTTTGGAAAAGTTTCGATCATATCTTTTAAATTCCAAAGTAATTGTTTATAGTGATCATGCCGCCTTGAGATATCTTATGACGAAGAAGGATGCAAAGCCGAGGCTCATACGTTGGATTCTTTTGCTACAAGAGTTCGACATTGAAATAAAAGACAAGAAGGGAAGTGATAATGTTGTTGCCGACCACTTGAGTAGGATTCTCAAGGAGGCGGATCGGCTGCCCTTAGTGGAGAATTTCCCGGATGAGCAATTATTTCGGATCGATGCAACGAGTGAACCTTGGTACGCCGATATTGCCAATTATCTTGCAACGCACCAATTTCCAAGGGATATACCGAGCCACATCAAGTATAGGATCAAGAAGCAATCTCGGCACTTCTTTTGGGATGAGCCATATTTGTGGAAGCAATGTAGCGATCAAGTGGTAAGACGATGTGTTCCGGAAGAAGAGCATCAATCCATTCTTTCTTTTTGTCACTCCGAAAAGTGTGGTGGTCACTTCGGGCCTAAGAAGACGGCAATGAAGGTACTTGAGTGTGGTTTCTTTTGGCCAACTTTGTTTAAAGATTCATATATGGCGTGTGTGACATGTGACCGGTGCCAACGAACCGGCAACATAGGAGCCCGAGATCAAATGCCTCTACAACCAATCATTGAGATAGAAATTTTCGACTTATGGAGAATTGATTTCGTGGGGCCGTTTCCTTCTAGCAAGGGCTTTCTTTACATATTGCTAGCGGTTGATTATGTGTCAAAGTGGATCAAAGCCAAGGCCACATGCACCAATGATTCAAAGGTGGTGGCCAAGTTTCTCAAGACTAATATCTTTTCACGTTTTGGAGTTCCAAGAGTCTTGATTAGCGATGGAGGATCCCATTTTTGTAACCGCACTATTGCGGCCTTATTTAAGAAACATGGGGTCACACACAAGGTATCTACACCTTATCATCCCCAAACAAGTGGAATGGCAGAAGTGAGCAATCGAGAGATCAAGCAAGTATTAGAGAAATCGGTTGGACCTTCAAGGAAGGATTGGAGTGATCGTCTCGATGATACTTTGTGGGCATATAGGACTGCATACAAGATACCGATAGGTATGTCACATTTTCGGTTAGTTTATGGCAAAGCATGTCACTTACCGGTTGAATTAGAGCACAAAGCATGGTGGGCGGTTAAAGCATTCAACATGGACATCGATGATGCCGGCCTTCATAGGAAGCTTCAACTCAATGAACTTGAAGAAATACACAATGAAGCCTATGATGCCGCACGGATTTATAAGGAGAAGACTCGAGCTTATCATGATAAGATGCTTCGACGGAAGAAGTTTGAAGTTGGTCAAAAAGTTCTCTTGTATCATTCACGACTCAAACTTTTTCCGGGAAAGTTACGCTCTCGATGGTTAGGACCATTCATTGTCACTCAATTTTTTACTCATGGGGCCATCGAGATTCGTAACAAGGCTACGGGAAACACTTTCAAAGTTAACGGCCATCGACTCAAGCCATACTTCGAAGCATTCACCGAGCATAATATTGATGAAGTGTATGTCGACGATGTCCCTATACAAGTACAGCTGGCCAACCTTGCTGCTGCTGAGAGGCAGCCCATATTTGCAACCGCCACATCACCATCTGCCGGACCTGCCATTACACTACCAGAAAATGCATTATAGCCGACGAAATTGCAAATAACGGCCGACGAACTATTTATTCGTCGGCTATAACCATTATAGCCGACGATATCGTCGGCTATAATTATTATAGCCGGCGATTTCGTCGGCTAAAATGGTTATAGCCGACGATATCGTCGTCGGGTATAGTTTTGCCGACGGCGTATTTCCGACGATGTTATAACCGACGATATGTCGTCGGGTAATGGTTATAGCCGACGATATCATCGGCTATAATTATTATAGCCGACGATATCGTCGGCTATAACCATTATAGCCGACGACTTAAATTCGTCGGCTATGATACCTTTTCTGGTAGTGTTAGCGGCAGTGCTGCAAAGATGAAACCTACTGCCGAGCCAGCTGCAGCCACCATCACGGATACGACATCGGATATGCAGCAACTTGCTGCCGATACTCAGCCCTCTCCACAAACACATGCCGGCACTCCCCACTTTGACGCCGAGACAAGCGCATGGTGCCACACGCACCTCGTTGAGCTACTTCGTGTCGATTTGAGCTATTTTGGCTCACGATGAACACATGAAACAATGGTGACAAGTCTAAGCAATGGACTATAAACACAAAGCGCTACTTGGGAGGCAACCCAATTCGATCAAAGAAAAGTGCAGGAGCCATCACCGAGAGTTTGCAATTTCTTAACCCTTCTCTTTTTCTTTGGTTTGTGATGATATGTTGGAATGTGTTAGACTATTGCATGCTTAGGACATTCGTTGATATAAACTTGTGCTTACAATGAGGACAATGTAATTTTCTAAGTGTGGGGTGGGATAACGTATTCCGTTTATGTTTTCGTGTGCTTAGTTTAGAAAAGAAAAAAAAAATAAAAAAAATAAAAATTTCAGAAAATTGTTCCACAAAAATTGAGTATTCAAATTGTTTGTTTCGAGTCTTAGGATGTCCCTAACATGTCAATGATGTTTTTTCTTCTCTTTGCATACCTAGATGATGGTTATGCATACAATTAAAATTGTGAGTTTCATGGATTATGCGCATTGGTAGGAGCATGTAGGACTTGTTGATTAACGAAACATGCATGTTTTTGCAACCGCCACATCACCATGAACTCGAGTATTACTAGAACTTACTCTTGTTGATTTTCAAAACGTTTTATGTCATAAAATACCTTGATTTTGAAAGTGATTGAAAAGATCTCTTAGGTTTACCACAATTGCCAAATAAAGCATGTGTCTATTTGTGCCCATCGTGGGACACCTTAGTAAACCCCTTTGTGCCTACGATTAACTTTTTCTTTCATCACCCTTAAACACTTTCCATGAGCTTAGTATAGTGAGATCTTTACCCTTGATCAATGATTTGGTAAAGCTTGATTTTTGAAGGCGTTTTCGCGTGACGTGATGAAGAAGAAAAAGTGTGGGGTAGACTTAGCCATGAATCTTTATGTAGAGTGTACTAGGTGTCGTGTCTTAGAAAAGAAAAGAGAAATTTTTTTTTGCTCGGACCAAAAGAAAAAGAAAAGAAACCGAGAGCAAGAAAATACAAGGCATAGGCACGACATAGAAAAGAAAAAGAAAATTGTGCATGGGTTGAGTCTTGAAAATTTTTTTGTAATGTGTTTGGGAAGAAAAGAATGAAGTGTGGGTCCAACAATCCGACCCTTGATGAGAAGACTTAAGGAGATTTGAGCTTTGCTAAAGTACACGGTGACGTTTTGAGCTTCCTTATCCAAATATCGAATACCTCTTAGCCTAGCCCCATTACAATCCTTTTATTGATCTTTCTCATGATTCTTAAGATGGTTAAATTTGATTTGTGGAGATTATCTCAAGAGTAAGCATATGGTTTTGGTTCATTGGTGCATATAGTTATCATATGAGGTTTTTCCATAAAAATTCACAAAGTGCTTTCGTTTCATGACATATGCAAGTTACTCTTTGTAATTCATTATCTTTCACTTGCATATACTAATGTGTAAATAACCATGCTTCGAGAGAAAAGAAGAGAGTATGCCTTGTGAGGTGGAGTGAATTAGCTTTACATGTCTACATGCTTACTTTTGCTCGTATATGTTCTTATTGATGTTACATGTTCATGAAACTTGGAATTTTCGTGCTTAGCATTCTAATGCATTTAACTTGAAAGCAATGTGTACATACGAGCCTAAGACAAATTGTTAGGGGCAATAGTAGTTTGAGTCTAGTTTTTATTTAGTTTGCTAAGGGACTAGCAAAGGATAAGTGTGGGGTAGTTGATAGGAGCACAATGTGCGACGATATTAATGTGTTTACGCCCTCGTTTATGCTTTGTTTAACCCTTATTTGTCTAAGATTGAGTCATAATATAGTTTAGTGTCTTTTTGGTAGAGTTTTGATAAAATATGCTTTAGAATCCGAAAAATGACTAAGTTTATAGAATTCTGGAAAATAGTGCAAAATGTGTCGTTTTCGTGATTCTGAGATGAATGAATTGTGACCTATCCTTTTCCAAATTTGCTGAAATTTCGTATGCATTTTTTTGGCTTGCTAAATAGTTTTGTGTCAAAAATACAGATCAATCGGAGCACTGAGGAAAAAGTTATAGTCGGTCAATGTCACAAAGGTCAGATCTGCTGAGAAGAAGGAAGAAAATCAACTTCGCTTTTACTTGCCAGATCTCGCTCGCCAAGTCCTTAATCGGCCGCCAACAACCTTGCTCGCCAGAAGATCAGCCGCCAACACTAGCTCGCCAGCTTGCATATATCCGCTCGCCAACCATCCGCACATGCCAGTATACATAATTCGCGCTACCCGCCAGAAGCCTATACTCGCCACCAAGAAGCCTCGCCAGTACCCGATACTAGCAAAATCTGTACTCACGAGCAGAGAGGAATTTCCGGTAATGTCTTCAAGCGGCTGCCAGCGTGCCAAATCATTCCAAAGAGTTTTGCCACGTGCAAGAGTTTCTTTGTTCAATAAGGAGAGAAAAGCCTATTCCAACTCGGATAGGGAAACCTTATTTATTGAAGATTTCTATCCCGTTTTGAACAAGGAAAAGTCCCAAACTTCATAGCTTTTCTCCTATATATAGAGGCCGGCACCCATCATGAAAGAGTGTCACATTCCAAAGCAAAAATCTAGCCAAAGCTCTACCAAAAGTCGCCAAGAATCCTACAAAGAAAACCCTAGCTGAAAACCTACCTTCACCACCATAAAAACCTGCCGAACCACATCATCTCCACCGTCCAGAAAACTGCTGCCGTGCCTCCATCTATCATCCATCGAGATCCACACGACTTGAAGCTCCAAAGGTGTTCTAAATGTGTGATCTACTCCCCACTCTCGGTTTTGTAATTCTTTCTTTGTAGTTATGTTAAACTTTGTCTATGAAGTTAGCATGAATTCTTGGTTTCAAATATTATGTCTATGTATTGTTTGGATTGAAGTTTGGTTTTATAATTCACATGATCAATTTGTTTTCTTTATCTTTAATTGGTTTTTGGATGTAAGAATTCGGATTGCATGTTAAAATTGTAAGGAAAATATTTAATAAAATTGTAATTAGGCAATCGGCAATTACATGTTAATTTGGGTTTAAAATTGTACTTGGTTAGTTCTTTAAATTCGTGTGCCTTAAAGGTTGGTGTTTCATGCAATAGCTATGTGTGGGGCATTGATCTCATTTAGCTGAAAGTTAATATGAATTTAGTAGACGCTGCGTTGCTTTATTTGTATTGTTTTCACAAGGGGTGGAGTAATTTAAATGAACTTGCTTGTAGTAATTGATAGAGTTTAGTTTAATTTAGTTTGCTAAGGGACTAGCAAATGATAAGTGTGGGGTAGTTGATAGGAGCACAATGTGCGACGATATTATATGTTTATGCCCTCATTTATGCTTTGTTTAACCCTTATTTATCTAAGATAGAGTTATAATTTAGTTTAGTGTCATATCGGAAGAGTTTTGGAAAAATGTGCTTAATTGTAAGAAAAACGACTAAGTATAGAAATCTGAGGAAAAAGTGTAAAATATGTTGTTTTCGAGATTTTGTGGGCTGTGTTTGACTGACTTATTCTATTCCAAATTTACTGAAATTTGGTATGCATGTTATTGGCTTGCTATTGGGTCTTGTGTCCAAAATTCAGATCAATCAGAGTTAGGGAAGTCACCCAAAAGATGGCTGCAACTTGGCTGTCCGAGCAAAGATCACCAGGGACTTCCAGGAATTTTCTTGGGACTGTGTCCCTATTTCAAAACTTCATTCCCGACGTTTCACAAGGAATTTAATCAAGCTCTTTTAGATGGAGGAAGCTCTATGTGTCTAGTTTATCTGAGACTTGAAATCGCATCAATCGGAGCTCCGAGGAGGGAGATATGCCGGAATTACTACAGCAAGGTCTTTTCTGCCGATTCCAGGATGCTACTGCCTCTTTTTCAAAATAATGTTTTCGATGGACCATATGGTGTACAAATGCATATGTGAAGATGGTCTAAGCTTAAGGAAGGTTAGAGGATGACACCTAGCTGAAGCAATGAAGAAAAATTGAAGAAAATTGCATCTCCTAGTCAAGCCAGGAGAAGGTTGCCGAACGGACTGCTAAGCTGCCGGCAATGCATGCCGGCAGGTTTGGGATAATTTTTGCTCGATCAAAGCTTATCAAATGAATTCCAAAGATTATTCAAGAAGTCCATGAAGTTGTGAAGCCCAGGCCTTGAAGAAAAAAATTCAGAAAAAGAAAACCTAGTTGAACTATGAAAGGAAGGTTTCAAATCCTTAATCCACTTGGTTTTCTGATTTCCTTATGCTTTAGGGCTGCCGGCAATACCTAGCTTTTCCTCTTTAAATAGCCAACTTTTACACAGAAAAACTTATCACATTCCAAAGCAAAAATCTAGCCAAAGCTCTACCTAAATTTCCCAAGAGTCCTACACAAAAACCTTAGCCAAAACCACCTCCACCACACCCAAAGTTCTTGCCGAACCTTGGTTCTTTTGCTGTCGACACTACCACTGCCGAGCAGCAGCCTCCATCCGATCACCACCATCCGCCGGATCCACACCTAAACGAAGCTCTCCAAGGTTTCTAATGTGTGATCCACTCCCTTCTCTTGGTTATGTAATTTTTGTTGTAGCTATGTTAAACTTTGTCTCTGAAGTTAGCATGAATTCTTGGTTTCAAGTTGTATGTCTATGTATTGTTTGGAGTGAAATTTGGGTTTAGGATTTGTATGTTCAATTTTTGCTTTCTTTATCTTTAAGTGGTATTTGGATGTAAGAATACAAATTGCATGTTAAAAAGTAAGGAAAATATGATGTAAATTGATAGGGTAGGATTCGGCAAGCATGTTCACTTTGATTCTAGTAATTCGTTCTTGGTTTAGTCTTTAAATCCGTGTGCCTCAAAGATTGGTACTTAGCATAGTCGCGATATGTTTTGAGTATTGATCTTATATCCGTCAACATGATAGGACTAGAGTGGTTTAAACGACTATGCATGTTAACAAGAAGTGGTGACACCTTGCTTGATTGATATGTTTCCGACTAAAAAGACCTTGTGCCTAATTACTTTGCATGTTTGACTTCGACGATAAGTGTTCTCAAATGTGTTTAGTATAACTTTAGGGTTAGACGATAAGTTAATCTTGAAGTACTTGAGAGTCTTAATCGAGTAGTAAACCGATAAGGAGCTAATTAGGTTGGAACTAAGTCGGATCTAGGATATTGTGTACCCTTGCCGTATGTCTTGTTTTGTCAATTTGCTAAGTATTTTGATTTCTTTCGTGTTAGTGCTTTGTGGAAGAATGTCGACCAAACTTGTAAATAGTAATTTAGGATTTATATTCTGCAATTTATTTTGGTGCCTAGCGTTAGGGCAGCCCTTGCTACCGAACCTCACCTCAACCCCCTTGATTTCGTGTGATTATGTATATATGTATATAAGTGTGACAATTGTGTGCATATGTATTTGTGAATATTTGTGTTAACATTTTCATGTTTCAGGTACCCTTAATCCCCGGCTAGAACGATCCCTACTTATTCTATACTACTAACGATTGTAGGGTTATTATTGCTTGATGCTCGCTTAGGCGACACGTCAATTTTTGGCGCCGTTGCCGGGGATTATAAAATCTTGATTTGTTTGAATGTTAGCTTTGTAAATTTTTAAAAATCTTTTTGAGTCTTTAAAGTTTTGAGGTATATCGGATAAAGCATGACCTTACCGTGGGCTACACAAGTCAATTGCACAGTTTGCTCCTCTGCTCCACGTACCTTGAATCTTTGATGTTGTGTATAGCTTGAAAAATTCTTGTAATACCTTGAAAAATTTGTTTAAGTAATAGATTTGTGTATTCTTGCATTTTAGTTTTTGTTTTTGTTTGTTTTTATGTGTTTTGTGTGTGTGCAGGACGGACAGGAAAGAAAAAGTGCAGAAAAGAGGAAATGTCTGCCCAAACAGAAATCGGGCAGTGCAGTCAGTCGACTTTGGAAGGCTGCCGTTTGCTGCTCACAAAACCTGGGAAAGTGAGCCATACACCGTTAGAAAGGTCTCTAAGTCTAATTTCCGTAGGATTTTACAGAAGTGGATTTAGAGCCTCGAGCCATTCCCAGTTTCAATTTGAGTACAGCAAGGTCAATCTGACGGACCAGAGAACTGGACAGATCAATTGGTCCGATAAAAGGCCAAACAAAGCATACTTCCGCTGGTCGGATTGAGGAAAATTTTATACTGTTGGAAAGCTCTATGTGTCTGCTACAAAATTGCTTTATAACAGTTTTGCATTCGGATATTGGAACACATCCAAATTCTGGCCTTAAGAGAAACAGACAGATCTGCCCAGCAGCTGCCTACACCTGCCAAGTATCCTGCCAAAGCTTCTGCCGATATGAAACCTTCCCACCCTGCCAAGAGAAGCCACCATGGAGCCTGCTTTCATCACACCAAACCTGCCGAGAGCGGCCAGCCATACTAGCTGCTGCCCCTGCACGCTGCTGCTGCTCCTTCTTGCATCTGCCGAGCAACCTGCCAAGAGGGCTGCCCCTGCCGAGCACACTGCTCTTGCTCATCCCGCAACCAAGCTGCAGCCCCAAACATCCTGACGAGCAAGCTGCTGCCACGTAGCCTATGTGTGCTACTGCACAGGGCGCTCACGCTGCCCACAAGCCCAGTCCTGCCGACGTATCGACGTGTCCGTATCCTTCCGTATCCAAGACGAATTCCGACACATATCCAATCAAGTAGCCGTATCCGATACGCATGTCGATACACCTGTACTACTGTTGACCAAATCAGATACGGATACGGATACGCCATCTGATACGCTTCGATGCTGTTGCTCCTGCCTGCTGCCCCTGCACACTGCTGCTGCCCCCGCTCCTGCTGTTGCCGAGTTGCTACAACATGTTCCTACTGCTGCCAAGATGTTGTACGCTGCCCCTGCACATTACACACTGCCGAGTAGCCCTGCCAAGACCCTATACACCCTGCTGCATGCTGCCGATGCTGCAGCCTGCTCCTGCGATGCTACTGTCCTGATGCTGCCCCTGCACCATGCCATGCTGCCGAGTAGCTATGCTACTGCCCTCAGGAGGCCACTGCCGAGAGCCTCCCTGTCGATACCTTGCCACTGCAAGAGAGCAAGGTACTGCATGCCAAACACTCCAAATGAAAGGGCTGCTGCCCCAACTTCCAAGCACATGGCACAATGAATACACAAAACACACGGTGAAGAGTCTAGGCTATGGACTATAAACACAAAGCGCTACTTGGGAGGCAACCCAATTCGATCAAAGAAAAGTGAAGGAGCCATCACCGAGCGTTTGCAATTTCTAACCCTTCTCTCTTTCTTTGATTTGTGATGATATGTTGGAATATGTTAGACAATTGCATACTTAGGAAATTCGTTGATATAAACTTGTGCTTACATTGAGGACAATGTAATTTTCTAAGTGTGGGGTGGGATAACGTATTCCGTTTATGTTTTCATGTGCTTAGTTTAGAAAAGAAAATTCAGAAAATTGTTCCACAAAAATAGAGTGTTTAAATTGTTTGTTTCAAGTCTTAGGATATCGATGCCCCTAATATGTCAATGATGTTTTTCTCCTCTTTGCATACATAGATGATGGTTGTGCATACAATTAAAATTGTGAGTTTCATGGATTATGTGCATTGGTAGGAGCATGTAGGACTTGTTGATTAATAAGCATGCATGTTTTAGCTAGTTTATTTCTATTATAACCTATGTGAGCTTTAGACCCAATTTGCTTTCTTCTTGAGCGATAAAAAGATAAAATTCGATAGATTCGTAGGAAGCATGAAACCTCATAATTCTTTGATTATTCGATGACTATGTGCCATAGCTTTTTAATGAACTCTAGTATGCTAGAACTTACTCTTGTTGATTTTCGAAACGTTTATATCATAAAATACCTTGATTTTGAAAGTGATTGAAAAGATCTTTTAGGTTTACCACCATTGCCAAATAAAGCATGAGCCCTATTGGAGCCCGTCTTGGGACACCTTAGTAAACCCCTTTGAGCCTACAATTAGCCTTTTCTTTCATCACCCTTAAACACTTTCCATGAGCTTAGTATAGTGATGTCTTGACCATTGTGTGTCGGCAAAACTTGATTTTTGAAAGGGTTTTTGCGTGAAGTGATGAAGAAGAACAAGTGTGGGGTAGACTTAGCCATGAAATTATGAAAAAAAAATGTAAGTGCATGCCGTGCCTTAGTAAAGAAAAGAAAGAAAAAATTATGCTCAAAAGAAAAAGAAAAGAAACGAAACCGTGAGCAGGAAAAGAAAATACAAAGCATAGGCACGGCGTAGAAAAGAAAAAGGAAATTGTGCATGGCTATTGTCTTGAGTATTGTTGTAATGTTATGGGAAGAAAAAGAATAAAGTATGGGTCCAACAAGATAAAATTTGACCCTTGGCGAGAAGACATAAGGAGATTTGTGCTTTGCCAAAGGCCACGGTGACCTTTTTAAGCCTCCTTATCCAAATATCGAATACCTCTTAGCCTAGCCCCATTACAACCCTTTTATTGATCTTTTCATGATTCTTAAGATGGTTAAATTTGATTTGTGGAGATTATCTCAAGAGTAAGCATATGGTTTTGGTTCATTGGTGCATATAGTTTTCATATGAGGTTTTTCCATAAAAATTCACAAAGTGCTTTCGTTTATTTGATATATGCAAGTCACTCTTTGTAATTCATTATCTTTCACTTACATATACTTATGTGTGAATAACCATGCTTCGAGAGAAAAGAAGAGAGTATGCCTAGTGAGGAGGATTGGATTAGTTTTAACATGTTTACATTGATGTCACATGTTCATGAAGCTTGGAATTTTTGTGCTTAACATTCTCATGCATTAACTTGAAAGCTATGTGTACATACGAGCCTGAGACAAATTGTTAGGGGCAATAGTTTGTTTAGAGTTTAGTTTAATTTAGTTTGCTAAGGGACTAGCAAAGGATAAGTGTGGGGTAGTTGATAGGAGCACAATGTGCGACGATATTATATGTTTATGCCTTCATTTATGGTTTGTTTAACCCTTATTTATCTAAGATAGAGTTATAATTTAGTTTAGTGTCATTTCGGAAGAGTTTTGGAAAAATGTGTTTAATTGTCAAAAAAACGACTAAGTATAGAAATCTGAGGAAAAAGTGAAAAATATGTTGTTTTCGAGATTTTGTGGGCTGTGTTTGACTGACTTATTCTATTCCAAATTTACTGAAATTTGGTATGCATGTTATTGGCTTGCTATTGGGTCTTGTGTCCAAAATTCAGATCAATCGGAGTTAGGGAAGTCACCCAAAAGATGGCTGCAACTTGGCAGTCCGAGCAAAGATCACCAGGGACTTCCAGGAATTTCCCTGGGACTGTGTCTAGTTTATCTGAGACTTGGAATCACATCAATCGGAGCTCCGAGGAGGGAGATATGCCGGAATTACTACAGCAAGGTCTTTTCTGCCGATTCCAGGATGCTACTGCCTCTTTTTCGAAATAATGTTTTCGATGGACCATATGGTGTACAAATGCATATGTGAAGATGGTCCAAGCTTAAAGAAGGTTAGAGGATGACACCTAGCTGAAGCAATGAAAAAAAATTGAAGAAAATTGCATCTCCTAGTCAAGCCAGGAGAAGGTTGCCGAACGGACTGCTAAGCTGCCGGCAATGCATGCCGGCAGGTTTGGGATAATTTTTGCTGGATCAAAGCCTATCAAATGAAGTCCAAAGATTATTCAAGATGTCCATGAAGTTGTGAAGCCCAAGCCTTGAAGAAAAAAATTCATAAAAAGAAAACCTAATTGAACTATGAAAGGAAGGTTTCAAATCCTTAATCCACTTGGTTTTCTGATTTCCTTATGCTTTAGGGCTGCCGGCAATACCTAGCTTTTCCTCTCTAAATAGCCAACTTTTACACAGAAAAACTTATCACATTCCAAAGCAAAAATCTAGCCAAAGCTCTACCTAAATTTCCCAAGAGTCCTATACAAAAACCTTAGCCAAAACCACCTCCACCACACCCAAAGTTCTTGCCGAACCTTGGTTCTTTTGCTGTCGACACTACCACTGCCGAGCAGCAGCCTCCATCCGATCACCACCATCTGCCGGATCCACACCAAGACGAAGCTCTCCAAGGTTTCTAATGTGTGATCCACTCCCTTCTCTTGGTTATGTAATTTTTGTTGTAGCTATGTCAAACTTTGTCTATGAAGTTAGCATGAATTCTTGGTTTCAAGTTGTATGTCTATGTATTGTTTGGAGTGAAATTTGGTTTTATGATTTGTATGTTCAATTTGTTTTCTTTATCTTTAAGTGGTATTTGGATGTAAGAATACAAATTGCATGTTAAAAAGTAAGGAAAATATGACGTAAATTGATAGGGTAGGATTCGGCAAGCATGTTCACTTTGATTCTAGTAATTCGTTCTTGGTTTAGTCTTTAAATCCGTGTGCCTCAAAGATTGGTACTTAGCATAGTCGCGATATGTTTTGAGTATTGATCTTATATCTGTCAACATGATAGGACTAGAGTGGTTTAAACGACTATGCATGTTAACAAGAAGTGGTGACGCCTTGCTTGATTGATATGTTTCCAACTAAAAAGACCTTGTGCCTAATTACTTTGCATGTTTGACTTCGACGGTAAGTGTTCTCAAATGTATTTAGTAGAACTTTAGGGTTAGACGATAAGTTAATCTTGAAGTACTTGAGAGTCTTAATCGATTAGTAAACCGATAAGGAACTCATTAGGTTGGAACTAAGTCAGATCTAGGATATTGTGTACCCTTGCCGTATGTCTTGTTTTGTCAATTTGCTAAGTATTTTGATTGCTTTCGTGTTGGTGCTTTGTGGAAGAATGTCGACCAAACTTGTAAATAGTAATTTAGGATTTATTTTCAGCAATTTATTTTCGTGCCTAGCATTAGGGCAGCCCTTGCTGCCGAACGTCACCTCAATCCCCCTTGATTTCGTGTGAATATGTATATATGTATATAAGTGTGATAATTGTGTACACATGTATTTGTGAATATTTGTGTTAACATTCTCATGTTTCAGGTACCCTTAATCCCCGGCTAGAATGATCCCTACTTATTCTATGCTACTAACGATTGTAGGGTTATTATTGCTTGATGCTCGCTTAGGCGACACGTCACTTGTCTAATATGAAGAGTGACGCCTTGCATGTTAAACTTGTTTCTAATTAAAAAGACTTTGTGCGTATTTGCTAGCTAGTTCATGTGTCGACGCTGCGTGTCATGTAAACTGGTTAGTAATCAGATTAGGATTAGACGCTGAGTTAATTCTAAGTACATGAGAAGTCTAGTACGATTAGATGGCCGCTGCGGCTCTAATTGGGAATTGGAACTAAGTCGAGTTTAGATCTTCTTTTCATTGTTTTCCGTGAGTCTTGTCTACTCTATTGTTATGTGTTTTGATTGTTTTCATGCTAGTGCTTTGTGGAAGAATGTCGACAAAACTTGTAAATATTAGACTTAAGATTTATTTGCAGCAAATTTAATTTCATGTCTAGGAATTTAGAGGCAGCTTTGCTGCCGAGACTTTTATCCCCCATAATTTCGTGTATGAATATGTATATATGTATATAAGTGTGACAATTGTGTGCATATGTGTTTGTGTTATTTTGTGTTAACAATCTCATATTTCAGGTACCCTTAAATCCCCAGCTTAGAACGATCCCTACTTATGTCTATACTACTAATGATTGTAGGGTTATTATTGCTTGATGCTCGCTTAGGAGACTCGTCACCTCCGAAGCCATTGAGCCACCCAACGGCGTCCTTATGTATTTGACGAGTCGCCGAAGCGAGCATCAAGCAATAATAACCCTACAATCGTTAGTAGTATAGAATAAGTAGGGATCGTTCTAGCCGGGGATTAAGGGTACCTGAAACATGAGAATGTTAACACAAATATTCACAAATACATATGCACACAATTGTCACACTTATATACATATTGACATATTCACATGAAATCAAGGGGGATGTAGGTGAGGTTCGGCAGCAAGGGCTGCCCTAACGCTAGGCACGAAAATAAATTGCTGAAAATAAATCCTAAATTACTATTTACAAGTTTGGTCGACATTCTTCCACAAATTACTAACACAAAAGCACTCAAAACACATAGCAAATTGATAAAACAAGACACGGCAAGAGCACACAATATCCTAGATCCGATTTAGTTCCAACCCAACTAGGGCCTCAGCGGTTATCTAAGTTGTTTCAGACTTCACGAAGGTATTTAGAATTAGCTCAGCGCATAACCCTAATCTTTAGCTAACCGACTATAAGCACCCAGCGTCGAAGATAATCAATTAACCAATGAAGTACGAAATCCTTTTAATTGGAAACACATCAATCAAGCAAGGCGTCACCACTTCTTGTTAACATGCATAGTCATTTAAACCACTCTAGTCCTATTTATGTTGACAGATACAAGACCAATACCCAAAACACATCGCGAATATGCTAAGTACCAATCTTTGAGGCACACGGATTTAAAAGACTAAACCAAGAACGAATTACTAGAATCAGAGTGAACATGCTTGCCTATCTAATCCTATCTCTTTACTTCATATTTTCCTTACTTTTTAACATGCAATTTGTATTCTTACATCCAAATACCACTTAAAGACAAAGAAAACAAATTGAACATACAAATCATAAAACCAAATTTCACTCCAAACAATACATAGACATAGAGTTTGAAACCAAGAATTCATGCTAACTTCATAGACAAAGTTTAACATAGCTACAACAAAAATTACATAACCAAGAGAAGGGAGTGGATCACACATTAGAAACCTTGGAGAGCTTCGTCTAGGTGTGGATCCGGCGGATGGTGGTGATCGGATGGAGGCTGCTGCTCGGCAGTGGTAGTGTCGACAGCAAAAGAACCAAGGTTCGGCAAGAACTTTGGGTGTGGTGGAGGTGGTTTTGGCTAAGGTTTTTGTGTAGGACTCAAGGGAAATTTAGGTAGAGCTTTGGCTAGATTTTTGCTTTGGAATGTGACAAGTTTTTCTGTTGGAAAACATGGCTATATATAGAGGCAAATTCGGCAGAAACCCTAGGTAGCAAACCTAGTCCGAATCAGCAAAGGTAATCCTTGTGCAACAAGGTTTTGGTTCCTTCCTTTCTTGGTTCTATAGGAAACTTCTTTTTCTGATTTTCTTCCTTAGATTGGGCTGCATATCTTCATGGACTTCTTGTGTAGGCTTGACAACTCCATTTGGTGAGCTTGATCCATGGAAAAATGCCCCAAACCCGCAAGAACACAAGACCGGCAGCAACTCGGCTGGAATGACCTTGCTCCAATAAATCCGACATATCTCCCTTCTCGGAGCTCCAATTGATGCGATTCCAAGTCTCAGATAAACTAGACACATATAGCCATCTCCCCATAAAAGGGCTCGATCAAATTCCTTGTGAGTCGTCGGGAATGAGTTTTCGAATTTGGGACAAAGTCCCAGGAAAATCCTGGAAGTCCCTGCATTGGTTCGCTCGAACTGCTGTTTTGCAGCCATCTTTTGGGTGACTTCGCGAACTCCGATTGATCTGAAATTTTAACACAACATTCCTCAGTATATGAATATTAAGCACACCAAATTTCAAAGAATTCAGACAAGGATAGATCATATTTTTACTCGTCTCAAAATCGTGGAAAAGACATATTTTGCACTATTTTCCAGATTTCTCATACTTAGTCATTTTTCGGATTCTAAAGTATTTTTTGCCAAACTCTACCAAATTAACACTAAACTATATTATGACTCCATCTTAGACAAATAAGGGTTAAACAAAGCATAAATGAGGGCATAAGCATATAATATCGTCGCACATTGTGCTCCTATTAACTACCCCACACTTATCCTTTGCTAGTCCCTTCACAAACTAAACTAAACTAGACTCTAAACTACTATTGCCCCTAACAATTTGTCTCAGGCTCGTATGTACACATAGCTTTCAAGTTAAATGCATGAGAATGCTAACCACGAAAATTCCAAGCTTCATGAACATGTAACATCAATAAAAACATATAAGAACAACATATAAGCATGTAAACATGTTAAGCTAATCAAATCCTCCTCACTAGGCATACTCTCTTCTTTTCTCTCGAAGCATGATTATTCACTCAATAGTATATGCAAGTGGAAGATAATGAATTACAAAGAGTGACTTGCATATATCAAAGAAACGAAAGCACTTTGTGAATTTTTATGGAAAAACCTCATGTAACAACTATGTGCACCAATGAACCAAAACCATATGCTTACTCTTGAGATAATCTCCACAATCAAATTTAACCATCTTAAGAATCATGAAAAGATCAATAAAATGGATGTAATGGGGCTAGGTTAAGAGGTATTTGAAATTTAGATAAGGAGGCTCAAAACGTCACCGTGCACTTTAGCAAAGCTCGAATCTCCTTATGTCTTCTCATCAAGGGTCAAATTTCATCTTGTTGGACCCATACTTCATTCTTTACTTCCCCAAAACATAGTGAATATGAACAAAGGTCGAAATTTAAACAATAGTAGACCTTCACATGTATACATACTCCAAATTCACAATACTTTACAAGACTAAACTTAGCAATTTTATCAAAACAAGCCGTGCCTACACTTTATTTTTTTTCTCGGATTCCTCGGACTTGATTTTGCTTTTTCTGTCCGAATTCAATTTTTTTCTGTTTTTCATTTGCTAGGCACGGCACATACAATTTTTCATATACTTTTCTAGCTAAGTCTACCCCACACTTGTTCTTCTTCATCACTTCACGCGAAAACTCCTTCAAAAATCAAGCTTTGCCGACACACAATGGTCAAGACATCACTATACTAAGTTCATGGAAAGTGTTTAAGGGTGATGAAAGAAAAGGCTAATCGTAGGCTCAAAGGGGGTTTACTAAGGTGTCCCACGACAGGTTCCAATAGGGCACATGCTTTATTTGGCAATGGTGGTAAACCTAAATGATCTTTATTCAATCACATTCAAAATCAAGGTATTTTATGATCAAAAATGTTTTGAAAATCAACAAGAGTAAGTTCTAGTATTCTATAGTTCATTAAATAGCTATGGCACATAATCATTGAATAATCAAAGAATTATGAGGTTTCATGCTTCCTACGAATCTATTGAATTTTATCTTTTTATCGCTCAAGAAGAAAGAAAATTGGCTCTAAAGCTCACATAGGTTATTATGGAAACAGACTAGCAAAAACATGCATACTTCGTTAATCAACAAGTCCTACATGCTCCTACCAATGCACATAATTCATGAAACTCACAATTTTAATTGTATGCATAACCATCATCTATGTATGCAAAGAGGAGAAAAACATCATTGACATATTATTAGGGGCATCCTAAGACTCGAAACAAACAAATTTAAACACTCTATTTTTGTAGAACAATTTTCTGAATTATCTTTTCTAAACTAAGCACATGAAAACATAAACGGAATACGTTATCCCACCCCACACTTAGAAAATTACATTGTCCTCAATGTAAGCACAAATCTATATCAACGACTTTCCTAAGCATACAATTGTCTAACACATTCCAACATATCATCACAAACCAAAGAAAAAGAGAAGGGTAAAGAAATTTCAAACTCCCGGTGATGGCTCCTTCGTTTTTCTTTGATCGACTTGGGTTGCCTCCCAAGTAGCGCTTAAGGTTTATAGTCCGTAGCCTAGACTTCTCACTATGTGTGTTGTGTGTTCATCATGCCATGTGCAGCTCCGCAGTTGGGGCAGCAGCCCCTCTCGGCAGTAGGATTTTCTTGGCAGGCAAGCTTCTCTCGGCAGACGTGTCTGCTTCTCTTGAGGCCTGATTTTGGGTGTGTTCCACTATCCTAATACAAAAGTGTTCTGAACAAATGTTGTAGTGGACACACAGAGCTTTCCAACGGCATAAAATTTGCCTCAATCGGACCAGCGGAAGTATGCTTTGTTTGGCCTTTTATCGGACCGATTGATCTGCCCAGTTCTCTGGTTCGCCAGATTGACCTTCGTGCACTCAAATTGACACTGGGAGCAGCTCGAAACTCCAAATCCACTTCTGTAAAATCCTACGGAAAGTAGACTCAGAGATCTTTCCAACGGCGTATGGCTCACTTTCCCAGGTTTTGTGAGCAGCAAACGGCAGCCTTCCAAAGTCGACTGACTGCACTGCCCGAATTCTGTCTTTGGGCAGAAGTTGGTATTTCCTGCACTGTTTCTTCCCTATTCGATCTGCACACACACAAGACACATCAAAGCGAACAAAACACAAAGATAAATGCAAGAATATACAAAGCTATACAAGCCATGGCATTAGCAAATACAAACAATTTTCAAACTATTTCAAGCTATTAACACACGACAAATTTACAAAACAAATAACATTCAAATATAACAAGTTTTTATAATCCCCGGCAACGGCGCCAAAAATTGACGAGTCGCCGAAGCGAGCATCAAGCAATAATAACCCTACAATCGTTAGTAGTATAGAATAAGTAGGGATCGTTCTAGCTGGGGATTAAGGGTACCTGAAACATGAGAATGTTAACACAAATATTCACAAATACATATGCACACAATTGTCACACTTATATACATATATACATATTCACATGAAATCAAGGGGGATGTAGGTGAGGTTCGGCAGCAAGGGCTGCCCTAACGCTAGGCACGAAAATAAATTGCTGAAAATAAATCCTAAATTACTATTTACAAGTTTGGTCGACATTCTTCCACAAATTACTAACACAAAAGCACTCAAAACACATAGCAAATTGATAAAACAAGACACGGCAAGAGCACACAATATCCTAGATCCGATTTAGTTCCAACCCAACTAGGGCCTCAGCAGTTATCTAAGTTGTGTCAGACTTCACGAAGGTATTTAGAATTAGCTCAGCGCATAACCCTAATCTTTATCTAACATGCAATTTGTATTCTTACATCCAAATACCACTTAAAGACAAAGAAAACAAATTGAACATACAAATCATAAAACCAAATTTCACTCCAAACAATACATAGACATAGAGTTTGAAACCAAGAATTCATGCTAACTTCATAGACAAAGTTTAACATAGCTACAACAAAAATTACATAACCAAGAGAAGGGAGTGGATCACACATTAGAAACCTTGGAGAGCTTCGTCTAGGTGTGGATCCGGCGGATGGTGGTGATCGGATGGAGGCTGCTGCTCGGCAGTGGTAGTGTCGACAACAAAAGAACCAAGGTTCGGCAAGAACTTTGGGTGTGGTGGAGGTGGTTTTGGCTAAGGTTTTTGTGTAGGACTCAAGGGAAATTTAGGTAGAGCTTTGGCTAGATTTTTGCTTTGGAATGTGACAAGTTTTTCTGTAGGAAAACATGGCTATATATAGAGGCAAATTCGGCAGAAACCCTAGGTAGCAAACCTAGTCTGAATCAGCAAAGGTAATCCTTGTGCAACAAGGTTTTGGTTCCTTCCTTTCTTGGTTCTATAGGAAACTTCTTTTTCTGATTTTCTTCCTTGGATTGGGCTGCATATCTTCATGGACTTCTTGTGTAGGCTTGACAACTCCATTTGGTGAGCTTGATCCATGGAAAAATGCCCCAAACCCGCAAGAACACAAGACCGGCAGCAACTCGGCTGGAATGACCTTGCTCAGTAAATCCGACATATCTCCCTTCTCGGAGCTCCAATTGACGCGATTCCAAGTCTCAGATAAACTAGACACATATAGCCATCTCCCCATAAAAGGGCTCGATCAAATTTCTTGTGAGTCGTCAGGAATGATTTTTCGAAGTTGGGACAAAGTTCCAGGAAAATCCTGGAAGTCCCTGGATTGGTTCGTTCGAACTGCTGTTTTGCAGCCATCTTTTGGGTGACTTCCCGAACTCCGATTGATCTGAAATTTTAACACAACATTCCTCAGTATATGAATATTAAGCACACCAAATTTCAAAGAATTCGGACAAGGATAGATCATATTTGTACTCGTCTCAAAATCGCGAAAAAGACATATTTTGCACTATTTTCCAGATTTCTCATACTTAGTCATTTTTCGGATTCTAAAGTATTTTTCGCCAAACTCTACCAAATTAACACTAAACTATATTATGACTCTATCTTAGACAAATAAGGGTTAAACAAAGCATAAATGAGGGCATAAGCATATAATATCGTCGCACATTGTGCTCCTATCAGTATTGAGCTAGCTCTGCATATATAGGCACAGCATCGACTCTTCCCCAGACGATGTGGGATGTGTGACCTACATACCTACCTACTAGCTTCCCTAGCCAGGTCAGGTCAAGTCATCACAACTCGGTTCGACTATGTCGAACATTCCTAAGCTTCGCACGCCTAAACGGTGGCGAACCATACCGTGTCGCTGCCACCGCGTGAAGAGAAAACGGAGGCGATTCGAATGAGACCGGTGAGGCATCGAATGACGGCCAGACGGCGGAGAACCGAGGCGGCGCCTCTGTTCGGGGAACTCGGCCGATCGGGGGAAAAAAGAGAGGGAGAAGAAAGAAAAGAAGAAAAAAATAAAAAGAAGGGAAAAGAATATTCTCCCTCTTTGTTTAGAATATTCCGCGTTCTATAAATTTCCGCTTGTTTTCTAGAAATTTTTTCCCCCCGATTTTACGTTATAACCTTTTCATACGAATTCCCAATTAAACCTGCTATGTGTTCACGAACTCGTTTTAACATTCTTAATCTCGTCGAGAAATAAAATTCTCGGTCGGGCCAACTTATAAAAAGTCAATATTTGAACCCTTCGAATGGTAAAAAAAATCTCCGAAACGTCAAAAATAATTAAAACTTTTAGGGGGTATTTTAAGATTCGGGTTGTTACACTCTTTCTCCACAAATTCTAATCAATCGATGTTCAATTTATTTAAACCAACTTTCAATTCTGGACATTCATGTAGCTAAGATTTTGAAGATCAAGTGATTAGGCAATGAATTCAAAAGAGAAACAAAAACAAGAATTTTAAAGTATAGTTAGAACCGATTGTATGTGTTAGTCGTATTGCAATATTTTAAAACTATGGAAATGTATCACACAGATTTTTTATGAGTATATGTTAAAATCGAATTCTTTCAACTATATGTTTTACGAAAATTTACACAAGTAACACACAATAGATCGGTCCTAATCTTTCAAAGCATTCGAAGCATGTGATATGTCAAGTTGCCGAACCCGTAGAGTTTAATTATTTTTATTCACACAACTTTAAAATTCGAGGTACGTGGAGCAGAGGAGATAACAGTGCAATAGACTGATGCAGCCCCTGGTAGTATCATTCTTATTCCTATATACCTCAAAAATTAAAGACAACGTTTTATTTTTGAAGCTATATAAATCTATTTATGCAACGTTATTTTCTAAGCTCTAAAGCAAGGCGGACGTGCGGCCCAAGTATTGCTATCTAGACATGAGTCATTCCGTGTTTTCAGAAGGCTAGAACGAAAGTTCTAAAATTGAATCAAGGCAAGACTCGTTGTTGGTAACCCCGGAGTGCGAACTCCCTATCGACCCCTTCACCGAGAAGAATAGTCAGTCTATAGCCCTTGATATCTAGTTAAACAAACATTGATGCCAAAATTAGAGACAAACAAACTAATAGGTGAACCTTTATGCCCCTTACTCAGCTGAGAATAACTCATGTGTTAGATAGTTCTCCAAGTGTTAATAAAGGCTGCCCTTAACCCCAAGTGACTTTAAAAAGATACAAATGGAGGGTTAAAGCCAATATTAACAAAAGAGACTTCACCCTATTCTGTTCACTTTAGAACCTACAATAAACTAAGCATAAATAAACCTTTAACTTCCTAGCAATTTATCTAAGTGTTACACACATACATCACATATTTCAGCAACTCACCAAAAATCGGAAATCCTGGTAACTATTACATGTCCGAAAATCCTTTTATACATTTCCCAAAACTAAGAAAAAATTATACACATCGAAAAATTGATACAAAGTTACAAAGATACATAGTACCTGCAAAACAACTTAATACATATATATTACCCTTCTTGTGTCATTGTTAGCATAAGACTAGTAGGGATCGTTCAATCCGGGGAAATTAAGGGTTTTCAGTCACTTAAAGCATTACAAAATCATATTGGGGGTATCACTGAATTTTACAAAAAATTAAATCTAAATTATTATTTACACATGATCAACATCTTTCACACATAACACATCACACAAAACTCTCAAAATATGTAACAAAATCGAAAGACAAGCTTTCAAGGTTAATTTAACTAGAGCCTTCGTGGTTATTCTAATCATCAAAACTCTTCAATTATTTAGGACCAACTTCGTGCGTAATCCTAAACATAGTGCTAAAATAAGTTTAAAGACACTTTGTGTAAAAATTAAACCAAGAAACACATAAATACAATGAGCCGAATTGGAACCATGCAACAAGTATGGCGTCACCTCACCTTGCTTCAACATGCATATTTTCAGAATTACTCTAGCCCTTAGAATTAATACAAGATCAATCAACTTCGTGTATAATCTAACTTATATTATATTCGGCATATGAAGCTATCACCTAAGGAGAAGCCACGGCGTAGGCAGCCCTCAAGTGCATTACTTTTGTGCATACGAATTCAGGAAATAAACCAAAATACAAACCCTGATTACCTGCGAAACTGCTACCCCAAAACCCTGATTAATTTCAAAACATGCTTAGAATAAAAATCAGAAATTACACAACCAAACAACAAATTCAGAAGTCTAAATTCAAATTAATAAAACCAAATAAGCATCCACAAATCTTTACAAACTTTATAGACAAAGTAATGTATTTATACATAAATATAAAATCCATGGAAGAAGAGTGAATCACACTTTGTAGAAACCTTGATTGAAGCTCGGCAAAGATTGGGATTCAATGGAAGGTATGGTGCGATTTAGGTTTGTGATGGTAAGGGGGATCGGCTGATATTTTTCTTTGGTATTTGTGGTGCTATTTTGACACAATTTTGGCTTTGTGAAAGTGAGAGAGTGAAGATAATTTTATGTGTAAAAATCGTGCTATATATAGGAGCACATGAGAAGAGAACTCGGCAAAGAATCCGATTTGATCTCTTCCTCTTTTCTTGCTCGGCAAAGCTTGCATTTTTCTTTGATTTTGTTACCGAAATATCTTTACATAATTGTTGAATAATTCTTGGAATTTCTCTTCACTTATCTTTGATTTTATTCAGCAATTATATCTTGAATAGATGTTGAAATTCCGTCCAAGTTTGTTCTGCAAATTCTTTGGCCGGCCAAGCTTCTAGGAGAAGCTCCTTTGATCCATGCAGCCTTGTGAGCTGTCTTGAAGTCTCCTAGTCCTTCTTCTACTCCTTGAGAGCTCACGGCAACAATGGCATGTGCAAGGCATACTCGGTAACCTTATCTTGTGCTTCAAGCTTTGCAAACTCACGGCATCAAGGCATGTGCAAGGCATGTGCAAGGCATGCTTCTCTTTTCCGTTTTTTTTTATTTTTATCTAATGGATCATTGGCTTCATGTACTTCTTGATGGACTTGCCTCATCCCTTGTTGGATAAATAATCCATGAAGCTGCCGCAGGTTTCCCTTGTTTGAACTGAAAAGCCTTTGTCTTTCGGTAAAAAATAGGTTTTTCTTCTCGACAGCTTGACCTTTCTGTATTGTGACCGGCATAACTTCCTCCTCAGGAAAGCTTTTGGTGTGATTCAAAATTCTTTGGAAACTAAATTCATAGAGTTTTCTCTACATATGTGGATTGCCTTCTAGTTCCTTATAAATCGTCCTGGACAAATTCTGAAAGTTAGGTGATGTGGACAGGATTTTACTGAACTTGCTGGATTTGCATCCGATGAGTACTTGTAATTCCTAACATCTTATTTTACTCCAATTGCTATGACTCCTTCTATTGCTCAGTCTATAACATGTCTACTACATATGAGAGAAGAAAAATCCATCAAAAGCTGGGTCTAGGTTTTACAGATTCAATAAAATATCTCTGAGACTTGCAATTCGGCTTTTGATAATTTTTCTGCCTTTATCTCTATTTTTAGCACATTCTCATTTATAACTCAACCAAAACTCATGACTCAATTACATGACTCTGTATTACAACAATGAGGGTTAAGCATTAGATAAATGAAAGTAAAAACATATTAAGAACATTGCATTTTATGCTCCTATCAATTTCTGATCTTTAACTATAAATATATTCAAAATGATCAACCATGATTTGATAAATCATACCATTTCCGGAAATCTCATTTCCGGATTACGTACTATTTAAACTAGTAGTAAACATATAACTCAAATTCATAATTCACTTTAAATATTAAATTCATAAATATTTGATTTATATATATATATATATATGAATTATCGACCTTCGATAATTCATTTCATGCTTAAGAAATCATAAAAATAAACTGCATTTTATAAATATATGCATGCATTATTTAAAATAAAATCCACTCACAGTACGGCAAAAATTGATGAGAGCAAAACCGAAGCAATAGTCACCATTACAACAAAGTTCAAGAATCAAGCCATGCACAATCTTCTTTTTCTTTTCTATGCCGTGCCTTACATTTTTCTTTTCTTGCTCTCGGTATCTTTTTCTTTTTCTTTTGGTCTGAGCAAAATTTTTCTCTTTTCTTTTCTAAGGCACGGCATCTAGTACACTTTACATGTAGATTCATGGCTAAGTCTACCCCACACTTGTTCTTCTCCATCACTTCACGCAAAAACGCTTTCAAAAATCAAGCTTTGCCAACACACAATGTAAAGGCATCACTATAGTAGGCTTATGGAAAGTGTTTAAGGGTGATGAAAGAAAAAGGCTCAACGTAGACTCAAAGGGGTTTACTAAGGTGTCTCACGACGGGCTCCAATAGGGCTCATGCTTTATTTGGCAATGGTAGTAAACCTTAAAAGATCTTTAGTCAATCATATTCAAAATCAAGGTATTTTATGATATAAATGTTTTGAAAATCAACAAGAGTAAGTTCTAGCATACTAGAGTTCATTAAAAAGATATGGCACATAGTCATCGAATAATCAAAGAATTATGAGGTTCATATCATATGATGTTCGAAATTTTCAATTTTTATCACTCATGAAGAAAGCAAATTGGCTCTAAAGCTCACATAGGTTATTATCGAAATAAACTAGCTAAAACATGCATGCTTCGTAATCAACAAGTCCTACATGCTCCTACCAATGCACAAAATCCATGAAACTCACAATTTTAATTGTATGCACAACCATCATCTATGTATGCAAAGAGGAGAAAAACATCATTGACATATTAGGGGTATCCTAAGACTCAAAACAAACAATTTAAACACTCTATTTTTGTGGAACATTTTTCTGAATTTTTCTTTTTCTAAACTAAGCACACGAAAACATAAACGAAATACGTTATCCCACCCCACACTTAGAAAATTACATTGTCCTCAATGTAAGCACAAGTTTATATCAACGAATTTCCTAAGCATGCAATTGACCAACATATTTCAACATATCATCACAAATCAAAGAAAGAGAGAAGGGTTAGAAATTTGCAAACTCTCGGTGATGGCTCCTTCACTTTTCTTTGATTGACTTGGGTTGCCTCCCCAGTAGCGCTTTGTGTTTATAGTCCATAGCCTAGACTTTTCACCGTTTGTGATTGCATGTATTCATCTCGTTCCAAAGTAGTTCAAATCGGCAAGAATTAGCTCAAGGAGAATATCATGACACGTTGTATCCGAGTTGTTGATGTTCTGCGTGTCCTGTTGGAGCAGCGTGTCGGGGCGTAAAGCAGATGTATCCGGCGTATCCGGCAGCTCAACTGCCTTGCTCTCGGTCTCTTGTATCTTCCAGTCAATTCTACCGGCGATGGCAGGTCCGGCAGGTGGTGCAGTTGCAGCTGGATGGAAGTGCTGCCTCTCGGCAGCAAGGAGCGGCGTGTCCGGGTTGTTTGGCGCTTCCGTATCGGGTGCAGTAGCTGTATCCGGCAGGAGGGGGGACACAGCAAAAACTGCTGCAGCCGGCGAATGGGCAGAAGATGGTGTCCTGGCAGCTTGTGGTGGTAGTGGGGTGGCGTCGGCAGCAGTAGGTGGTTGGCCGGCAGTTGGTGTGTCATGCACAAGTAGTTCCTCGATCGTGGGGTGTAGGAAGGGCTCGTAATGAGGCTTCAAACGGTGTCCATTAACTTTGAATGCATCTCCCGACACCTCACTTTGAATCTCGATGGCACCATGAGAAAAAACTTTAGTAACAATGAATGGTCCAAACCAACGAGATCGAAGCTTACCCGGAAAAAGTTTAAGTCGTGCATTGAATAAGAGAACTTTTTGTCCAACTTGAAACTTTTTCCCTCGAATCATCTTATCATGGTAAGCTCGAGTCTTCTCCTTATAAATCCAAGCAGCATCATAGGCTTCATTACGGATTTCTTCAAGTTCGTTGAGTTGAAGCTTTCTATGAAGGCCGGCATCATCTATGTTCATGTTGAAGGCCTTGATTGCCCACCATGCTTTGTGCTCTAGCTCAACCGGTAAGTGACATGCTTTGCCATAAACTAACCGAAAAGGAGACATACCTATCGGTATCTTGTATGCAGTCCTATATGCCCACAAAGCGTCATCGAGACGATCACTCCAATCCTTCCTTGACGGTCCAACCGATTTCTCTAGAATTTGCTTGATCTCTCGATTACTTACCTCGGCCATTCCACTTGTTTGGGGGTGATACGGTGTAGATACCTTATGAGTGAATCCATATTTCTTTAATAAGGCTTCAATGGTGCGGTTACAAAAATGAGATCCTCCATTGCTAATCAAGACTCTTGGAACTCCAAATCGTGAGAATATGTTAGTCTTGAGAAACTCGGCCACCACCTTGGCATCGTTGGTGCGTGTAGCCTTTGCTTCGATCCAATTTGACACATAATCAACCGCAAGCAATATGTAGAGAAAGCCCTTACTCGAAGGAAATGGCCCCATGAAGTCAATACCCCAAAGATCAAAAATTTCTACCTCAATGATAGGCGTGAGCGGCATTTGGTCTCTAGCTCCAATGTTCCCCATTCTTTGGCATCTATGGTGTGAGCCGAAGCTCGCACACAATAATAAACCCTACAAAAGATCGTTAGTAGTATAAGCAAGTAGGGATCGTTCTAGGCCGGGGATTAAGGGTACCTGAGATATGAAATTGTTAGACACAAAACATATTTACATCTATACAAAAAGGTCACATATTGGGGTATAATGATTCGGCAGCAATGCTGCCCTATACTAAGCACGGTATTAAAACAGAAAATAAACCTAAGTTATTATATACAAGTGATCATCATCTCTCACACAAAACAGTTCACACAAAAGACTCTTTAACACATAGATTTGCATGCAAGAAAGTAAGGATCAAGTATTTAGCATGTTCAAGACCTAAATTAGTTTCGACACAACTAGAGCCTCCAACGGTTTTCCAATTGTTAGACTTCTTAATTTCTTAGAAACTACTCCAACGTATGACTTCTAAGGTGATGCTAATCCGGTTTTACGCGTTTTAACATTTAAGCATGTGAGTCTAAATCGAAGACATGTAAACAAGCAAGGTTGTCAATCATCTTATTTAACATGCAAGTAATCTAAGGTTTTTACCCTAGGTGAGCAACACAAAACAAACTACTCCAACGTATGACTTATTCGTATTACTCGGTTAAATGAAACCTAACACCTAGATTCACATGCAAACAACAAATGCTTAAGCACAACTAATGTTTCGGTTTATAAGGCACACTCTTAGATTACTAACCAAATTAAATCCTAAACAGGCTTCTAATACCGCTGCCCTAATTATCCAACATACAAAATCCATAAGTTAAATTTCAGAAAAACCATGCATAACATACAATATTCAGTTCATACAAAGTTTCAAGAAAAACCAAGAATCGAAACAAATTCGTACAAAACAACCAAACATAAATAAATACAAAAGCCATAGGGGAATGGATCACACTTTAAGAACCTTGAAGATTCCTCAAAGGTGACAAGGTGGCTTGGCTGCTGCTCCTTGGTGCTCGGCAAGAACAGAAATCGGCAGAAACAAAGGTGGAAGGTTTCGGCTATATGGTTATGGTGGTGATGGTTCGGCTAGGTATTTATGTGTTGGTGTTTTGAAAGGACTTGGTAGAGCTTTAGGCTAGTGTATTATGCTTGAGATGAGATAGCTTTTCTGTAGAAAAGGTGAGGGTTTATATAGGAGAGGGGTGCCGGCAGCCCTTAAGCAAAAAGGATTTCAGAAAACCTAGTGGAATAAGGTTTTGCAACCTTCCTTTCTTAGTTCAATTAGGTTTTCTTTTTCTGAATTTTTCTTCAAGGCTTGGGCTTCACATCTTCATGGACTTCTTGAATGGTCTTGGACTTCAATTAAAAGGTCTTGATCCATCGAAAATGCCCCATAATGCCGGCAGCTCACAAGGACACTAAATCTGCCAGAATCGGCAGCTTCTCCTAGCTTGACTAGGAGAACTTGTTTCTTCATGTTTTTCTTCAATGTCATGGCTAAGTGTACCTCCTTCCTTCCATAAGCTTGAGATATCTTCACAAATGCTCTTGTACATCATATGGTCCATCGAAATGAAGCACTTGTGAAAAGGAAGCAATCAGTCCCTGGAATCGGCAGCTTTGACCTTGTCGCAATAATTCCGACATATCTCCACCTTCGGAGCTCCGATTGATGCGATTCTAAGTCTCACGTAAACTAGACACATAGGGTCATCTCCCCATAAAATATCTCGGCCAAATTCCATGTAAGTCGTCGGGAATGAATTTTCGAAGTTGGGACAAAGTCCCAGGAAAATCCTGTAAGCCCCTGGATTGGAATGTTCGGACTGCCGTTTTGCAGCCAACTTTTGGGTGACTTCCCGAACTCCGATTGATCTGAACTTTTAACACAGCATTCCTCAACATATGAATATTTAGCACACAAAATTTGATAGAATTCGGACAAGGATAGATCATACTTTTTCTCATCTCAAAATCACGAAAAAGACATATTTTACACTATTTTCCAGATTTCTCAAACTTAGTCATTTTTCGGATTCTTAACCATTTTTCGCCAAACTCTACCAAATTAACACTAAACTATATTATGACTCTATCTTAGATAAATAAGGGTTAAACAAAGCATAAACGAGGGCATAAGCATATAATATCGTCGCACATTGTGCTCCTATCAATCTATCACATTCTTTGCAAAACATGAATGCATCTTTAAAAATCGTAGGCCAGAAGAAACCACAAGTAAGAACCTTCAATGTCGTTTTCTTTGGTCCAAAGTGCCCACCACAAGCTTCACTATGACAAAAAGTAAGGATGGAACGATGCTCATTCTCCGGAACACATCTTCGAATAACTTGATCACCACATTGCCTCCATAAATACGGATCATCCCACAAGAAGTGTCGAACTTGCTTCCTTATCCTCTTTTGTAGGTGGCTCGGCATCTCTCGGGGGAATTGGCATGTAGCAAGAAAATTGGCAATGTCGGCATACCAAGCCTCATGCACTTCAAGTCGAAAAAGTTGCTCATCCGGAAAGGACTCTAATAGGGGCAGCCGATCCACATCATTGACAAGTCTACTCAAATGATCGGCTACAACATTCTCTACTCCTTTCTTGTCTTTAATCTCAAATGATAAGGTGTAGAAACCTTATGTGTGACTCCATACTTCCTCAATAAGGCTTCAATGGTGCGGTTGCAAAAATGGGATCCTCCATCGCTAATCAAGACTCTTGGAACTCCAAAACGTGAAAAGATGTTTGTCTTGAGAAATCCGGCTACCACCTTGGCATCGTTGGTGCGTGTAGCCCTTGCTTCGATCCACTTCGACACATAATCAACCGCAAGTAATATGTAAAGAAAACCCTTACTTGAAGGAAACGGTCCCATGAAGTCAATACCCCATAAATAAAAAATTTCAACCTCAATGATAGGCGTGAGCGGCATTTGATCTTTAGCTCCAATGTTCCCCATTCTTTGGCATATATCACATGCTTTGCAAAACATGAATGCATCTTTGAAAATCGTAGGCCAAAAGAAACCACAAGTGAGTACCTTCAATGCCGTTTTCTTCGGTCCAAAATGTCCACCACAAGCTTCACTATGACAAAAAGCAAGGATAGAGCGATGCTCATTCTCCGGCACACATCTTCGAATAACTTGATCACCACATTGCTTCCATAAGTACGGATCATCCCACAAGAAGTGTCGAGCTTGCTTCCTTATTCTCTTTTGTTGGTGGCTCGGCATCTCTTTGGGAAATCGGTTTGTAGCATGAAAATTTGCAATGTCGGCATACCAAGGCTCATGTACTTCAAGTCGAAAAAGTTGCTCATCCGGAAAGGTTTCACATAGGGGCAGCCGATCCTCTTCATTCACAAGTCTACTCAAATGATCGGCTACAACATTCTCTACTCCTTTCTTGTCTTTAATCTCAATGTCGAACTCTTGAAGCAAAACAATCCATCGAATGAGCCTCGGCTTAGCATCCTTCTTTGTCATAAGATATCTCAAAGCGGCATGATCACTATAAACAATAACTTTGGAATTCAAAAGATATGATCGAAACTTTTCCAAAGCAAAAATTACCGCTAAGAGTTCCTTCTCCGTGGTGGTGTTGTTTAGTTGAGCATCGTTGAGAATCTTTGAAGCATAGTAAATGGCGCATGACTTCTTCTCAATTCGTTGTCCAAGTACCGCTCCAAGTGCATAATCACTAGCATCACACATCAACTCAAACGGCTCGTCCCAATTAGGGGAGACCAACACCGGCGCCGTACACAACATCTTCTTCAATCGGCAAAAGTGGACGGGAGCCGAAGCTCGCATACAATAATAAACCCTGCAATCGTTAGTAGTATAGACATAAGTAGGGATCGTTCTAGGCCGGGGATTAAGGGTACCTGAGATATGAAATTGTTAGCCAAACACATATGCACATATATACATTGAAAACGTCACATATGGGGGGATAAACATGGATCGGCAGCCATAGGGCTGCCCTAGTACTACATACGGCATTAAAACAGAAAATAAAAAGAACCTAAGACTAATATTTACAAGTGATCATCATCTTTCACAAAACATTTAGCACAAAAGACTCTTTAACATGTAGACTAATATGCAAGAAGGTAAGGAACAAGTATGAATGTTGTTTCGACTTAACCAATTTCGATCCCAATTAGAGCCTACGAGGTCATCTAATCGTTGATTACTAGGGTCTTAAGATTAACTACGAGTATAATCCTAAGGTATGTGTTAACCGATTTTACTGGGCCAACAATTAAACACATGAATCAAAAATCGAAGACAAGCGAACAAGTAGGGTCGTCAATCCTCTTATTATCTAGCAAGTTCTAAGGTTATTTACTCTAAGTGAGCAAGTGATTAAGAAAACTACGAGTATGACTCAACCACAAAACTCTAGCCCATGAAACCTAGCACTTAGAATTACATGCAAACAACAAATGCTTAAACAAAACTAGTGTGTCGATTTAATGCCCTAACCTTAGATTACTAATCGAATTAAGTTCTCAAACAACATAGCATACCTATTGTCCTAGTTATCAAACATAAAAATCTACAAGTCACATATCACAAATCAACATGCAAAACACACAATTTATAAAACCAAAATCGATTCATACATAGACATACAAATCTTCACCAAAAATTCATGAGTGTTTCATAGACAAAACTTAAACATAACTAAACAAAAATACTAAACCGAAGAAGGGAGTGGATCACACTTTGAGACACCTTGAGAGCTTCACTTGGTGTGGATCCGGCGATGTATGGAAGATGGAATGAGGCTGCACGGCAGTAAGGTATGTCGGCAGGGTATTTTTCCAAGTTTCGGCAGAAACTTGGATGGTGGTGGTGGTGGTTTTCGGTTTAGGGTTTTTGTCTAGGATCTTGGGTGAATTTTGGTAGAGTTTCGGCCTTGTGTTTAGCTTGAGATGAGATAGCTTTTCTGTAGAAAAAGTGGGGGTTTATATAGGAGAGGGGTGCCGGCAGTCCCTTAAGCCAAAGAGGAGTTCAGAAAACCTAGTGCAATAAGGTTTTGCAACCTTCCTCTCTTAGTCCAATTAGGTTTTCTTTTCTGAATTTTTCTTCAAGGCTTGGGCTTCACATCTTCATGGACTTCTTTGATGGTCTTTGACTGAAATTGATAAACTTTGATCCACCAAAAATGCATCACATTGCCGGCAGCCTGAAGTTGCACCCGATCTGCCCCAAATCGGCAGCTTCTCCTAGTGTGACTAGGAGAACTTCTTTCTTCAATTTTTCATCAATGTCATGGCCTAGTGTCTTCCTCTTCCCTTCATAAAGCTTGGACCATCTTCACATATGCATTTGTGCACCATTTGGTCCATCAAAAACAGAAAACACAAAAAGGGGGCAGTAGGTTCCTGGAATCGGCAGACTTGACCTTGTCGCAGTAATTCCAGCTTATCTCCCTCCGTGGAGCTCCGATTGATACGATTCCAAGTCTCACGTAAACTAGACACATATGGCCATCTCCCCATAAAACAGTTCGATCAAAATCCTTGTGAGTCGACGGGAATGATTTTTCGAAGTTGGGACACAGTCCCAGGAAAATCCTGGAAGTCCCTGGATTGAAATGCTCGGACTGCAGTTTTGCAGCCAACTTTTCGGTGACTTCCCGAACTCCGATTGATCTGAAATTTTTACACAACATTCCTCAGCATATGAATATTAAGCACGCCAAATTTCATAGAATTTGGACAAGGATAGATCATAGTTTCATTCATCTCAAAATCACGAAAAAGACATATTTTACACTATTTTCCAGATTTCTCAAACTTAGTCATTTTTCGGATCATTAAGCTCATATTTCCAAAACTCCACCAAAACAACACTAAACTAACTTACGACTCTATCTTAGATAAATAAGGGTTAAACAAAGCATAAACGAGGGCATAAGCATATAATATCGTCGCACATTGTGCTCCTATCAACTACCCCACACTTATCCTTTGCTAGTCCCTTAGCAAACTAAATTAAACTAAGACTCTGAACAAACTATTGCCCCTAACAATTTGTCTCAGGCTCGTATGTACACATAGCTTTCAAGTTAATGCATGAGAATGCTAAGCACGAAAATTCCAAGTTTCATGAATATGTAACATCAATATGAGCATATAAGAGCAAAAAGGTAAGCATGTAAACATGTAAAAGCTAATTCAAATCACCTCACTAGGCATACTCTCTTCTTTTCTCTCGAAGCATGGTTATTCACACATAAGTATATGCAAGCGAAAGATCATGAATTACAAAGAGTGACTTGCATATATCAAAGAAACGAAAGCACTTTGTGAATTTTTATGGAAAAACCTCATATGATAACTATATGCACCAATGAACCAAAACCATATGCTTACTCTTGAGATAATCTTCACAAATCAAGTTTAACCATCTTAAGAATCATGAAAAAGATCAATAAAAGGGTTGTAATGGGGCTAGGCTAAGAGGTATTCGATATTTGGATAAGGAGGCTCAAAAACGTCACCATGGCCTTTGGCAAAGCTTAAATCTCCTTATGTCTTCTCGCCGAAAGGGTCAAATTTCATTTTGTTGGACCCATACTTCATTCTTTTCCTCCCATAACATTACAACAATAATCTAGACAATAGCCATGCACAAAATTTTTCTTTTTCAAACCTTATGCCGTGCCCTTCAATCTCATATTTTTTTTTTTTTCTTTTGATCCGAGCATTTTTTCTTTCTTTCTTTTATGGCACGGCATCTAGTACACTTTACATATAGATTCATGGCTAAGTCTACCCCACACTTGTTCTTCTTTATCACACACGCGAAAACGCTTTCAAAAATCAAGCTTTGCCGACACACAAGGTAAAGGCATCACTATACTAAGTTCATGGAAAGTGTTTAAGGGTGATGAAAGAAAAGGCTCAACGTAGGCTCAAAGGGGGTTTACTAAGGTGTCCCACGAGGGGCTCCAATTAGGGCACATGCTTTATTTGGTAATGGTGGTAAACCTAAATGATCTTTATTCAATCATATTCAAAATCAAAGTACTTTATGATATACACGTTTCGAAAGTCAACAAGAGTAAGTTCTAGCATACTAGAGTCCATTAAAAAGCTATGGCACATAGTCATCGAATAATCAAAGAATTATGAGGTTTCATGCTTCCTACGAATCTATCGAATTTTATCTTTTTATCGCTCAAGAAGAAAGCAAATTGGCACTAAAGCTCACATAGGTTATAATCGAAATAAATTAGCTCAAACATGCATGCTTCGTAATCAACAAGTCCTACATGCTCCTACCAATGCACAAAATCCATGAAACTCACAATTTTAATTGTATGCAAAACCATCATCTATGTATGCAAAGAGGAGAAAAATATCATTGACATATTAGGGGCATCCTAAGACTCGAAACAAACAAATTTAAACACTCTATTTTTGTAGTACATTTTTCTGAATTTTTCTTTTCTAAACTAAGCACACAAAAACATAAACGGAATACGTTATCCCACCCCACACTTAGAAAATTACATTGTCCTCAATGTAAGCACAAAACAATATCAATGAATTTCCTAAGCATGCAATCGACTAACATATACCAACATATCATCACAAATCAAAGGAAAAGAGAAGGGTTAGGAAATTGCAAACTCTCGGTGATGGCTCCTTCACTTTTCTTTGATCGACATGGGTTGCCTCCCAAGTAGCGCTTTGTGTTTATAGTCCATAGCCTAGACTTTTCACCGTGTTGTTGCATGTGTTCATCGTGTTCCAAAGCAACTCAAATCGGCAAGAAGAAGTTCGATGAGAAGATCGTTGCATGAGGTGTCCGATTCGGTGCTTGTAGAAGTGAACGTATCCGGCTGCGTGTCCGGCTTTGTTTCTGCCGTGTCTGGCGTATCTGGTGGCGTGTCATCCTTGTGCTCGGCCTTGTGTGGCTGTGTGTCAACCCTGCCGGCAATGGCAGGTCCGGCAGGGAGTATTGGCTCGGCTGAAAGCAGTGGCTGCTGCTCGGCAGCATGAATTGTGGAAGCTTGGCTCGGTGGTGATGGTGGTGCGGGGTAGACGGCGGCTTCTTCCACCGTATGCTCTTGAAAGGATGAGTAATAAGGCTTTAGGCGATGTCCATTGACCTTGAAAGCCTTGCTTGTGATTGGACTTTGAATCTCGATAGCTCCATGGGGAAAAACTTTGGTAACAATGAAAGGGCCAACCCATCTAGAGCGAAGCTTACCCGGAAAAAGTCGAAGTCGAGAGTTGAATAAAAGAACTTGTTGCCCGACTTCGAACTTTTTCCCTCGAATCATCTTATCATGGTAGGCTCGAGTCTTCTTCTTGTAGATCCATGCGGCGTCATAGGCTTCATTACGGATTTCTTCAAGTTCGTTGAGTTGAAGCTTTCTATGAAGACCGGCATCATCAATGTTCATGTTGAAGGCCTTGATTGCCCACCATGCCTTGTGCTCTAGCTCAACCGGTAAGTGACATGCTTTGCCATATACTAACCGAAAAGGAGACATACCTATCGGTGTCTTGTACGCAGTCCTATAAGCCCACAAAGCATCATCGAGACGATCACTCCAATCCTTCCTTGAAGGTCCAACCGATCTCTCCAAAATTTGCTTGATCTCTCGATTACTTACCTCGGCCATACCACTTGTTTGGGGGTGATAAGGTGTAGAAACCTTATGTGTGACTCCATACTTCTTCAACAAGGCTTCAATGGTGCGGTTACAAAAATGGGATCCTCCATCGCTAATCAAGACTCTTGGAACTCCAAAACGTGAGAAGATGTTGGTCTTGAGAAACTCGGCTACCACCTTGGCATCATTGGTGCGTGTAGCCCTTGCTTCGATCCACTTTGACACATAATCCACCGCAAGCAATATGTAGAGAAAACCCTTACTTGAAGGAAACGGTCCCATGAAATCAATACCCCATAAATCGAAAATTTCTACCTCAATGATAGGCGAGAGCGGCATTTGGTCTCGAGCACCAATGTTCCCCATTCTTTGGCATCTATCACAAGCTTTGCAAAACATGAAAGCATCCTTGAAAATCGTAGGCCAAAAGAAACCACAATTAAGTACCTTCAAAGCCGTCTTCTTTGGTCCAAAATGTCCACCACAAGCTTCACTATGACAAAAAGCAAGGATGGATCGATGCTCATTCTCCGGCACACATCTTCTAATAACTTGATCACCACATTGCCTCCATAAGTACAGATCATCCCACAAGAAGTGTCGAGCTTGCTTCCTTATTCTCTTTTGTTGGTGGCTCGGCATCTCTTTGGGAAATCGGTTTGTGGCAAGAAAATTGGCAATGTCGGCATACCAAGGCTCAAGTACTTCAAGTCGAAAAAGTTGCTCATCCGGAAAGGACTCTAAAAGGGGCAGCCGATCCTCCTCTTGCACAAGTCTACTCAAATGATCGGCTACAACATTCTCTACTCCTTTCTTGTCCTTAATCTCAATATCGAACTCTTGAAGTAAAAGAATCCATCGAATAAGCCTCGGCTTGGCATCCTTCTTCGTCATAAGATACCTCAAAGCGGCATGATCACTATAAACAATAACTTTGGAATTCAAAAGATATGATCGAAACTTTTCCAAAGCAAAAATTACCGCTAAGAGTTCCTTCTCCGTTGTTGTGTAATTGAGTTGTGCATCGTTGAGAGTCCTTGAAGCATAGTAAATGGCGCATGGCTTCTTCTCAATTCGTTGTCCAAGTACCGCTCCAAGTGCATAATCACTAGCATCACACATCAACTCAAATGGCTCGTCCCAATTAGGGGACACAAGTATAGGTGCCGAGCACAATAATTCCTTCAATCGGCAAAAGGCTCCTTCACATGCCTCCGACCACTCAAACCTCACCTCCTTTTGTAATAAGTTGCTCAATGGCTTGGCAATTGAAGAGAAGTCTTTGATGAATCGTCGATAAAACCCCGCATGGCCAAGAAAACTTCTCACATCTTTTACACACCTAGGGCTCGGCAATGCTTGTATTAGCTCCACCTTGGCTTTGTCAACCTCTAAGCCTCTTGCCGAAATTATGTGCCCTAGAACAATGCCTTCCGTGACCATGAAGTGACACTTCTCCCAATTAAGCACAAGATTTGTCTCTACACACCTCTCAAGTATCTTCTCCAAGTTCCCCAAACATGCATCGAAGGTGCCTCCATACACACTAAAATCATCCATAAACACTTCGATAATGTCTTCAATAAAATCCGAGAAGATAGCATACATACATCTTTGAAAAGTGCCGGGTGCGTTGCAAAGTCTGAATGGCATCCGCCGATAAGCAAACGTGCCAAATGGACAAGTAAAAGTGGTCTTCTCTTGATCGTCCGGGTGTATCATTATTTGATTGTAGCCACTATATCCATCAAGAAAGCAATAGTAAGAATGACCGGCCAACCTTTCTAACATTTGATCCATAAACGGCAAAGGCATGTG
The DNA here is from genome assembly GCA_963682095.1 of Potentilla sterilis. NCBI lineage: Eukaryota > Viridiplantae > Streptophyta > Magnoliopsida > Rosales > Rosaceae > Potentilla > Potentilla sterilis. The sequence continues at coordinate 32,974,901 of OY821756.1, forward strand.
ATCCTTCCTTGTTGTAGCGTTGAGCTTCCTATAGTCGATGCACATACGATGACCGGTTACAAGCCTTTGTGGCACAAGCTCATTCTTATCATTCTTGACAACCGTTACACCACTCTTCTTTGACACTACTTGCACGGGAGATATCCACTTACTATCCGAAATTGGGTAGATCACCCCACAATCGAGCAACTTGATAATCTCTTCTTTTACAACCTTCATCATTGGAGGGTGAAGTCGACGTTGAGCTTCCTTTGTCGGCTTAGCTCCTTCTTCTAACAAGATACGATGAACACAAGTAGTAGGGCTTATTCCCTTGATGTCCGCTAAGGTCCAACCTATGGCGGTCTTGTACTTCTTAAGCACTCTTATCAAATCAACCTCTTGCTTCTCACTAAGCATTGAAGACACAATAACCGGTAGTGTATCTCCTTCTCCAAGATAAGCATACTTCAAGTGACTAGGGAGTTCTTTTAGTTCTAACTTTGGGGCCTCTTCCACACTTGGTCGAAATTTTGTTGTGGCACTTGGAATTGACAAGAACGAGTTCCTCGGATACAATGGTGTGGCCTCAAGCTCGGCAACCACCTCTCTAAGGCTCGGCAACATTATGAATGACTCGGCATAAAGGGCTGCCGAGTCACTTTCTTGCTCGGCATGATTGCATGGCTCGGCCCTCTTCATAACTCGTTCTCCCCTCTTGTCAAATCCGACCCCTTGCTCAATCGCTAATTGCTATGCGTCGAGCGAGGTCGACATAACTTGCTCGACCTCCTCCAAAACGAGCAATAGCGAGTTCTTGGTCTAAACGTTGCAAACGGCCTTGAAGATCTCTTGTCCAAATACTAGATTCGGACATGCACTATTTCTGAAATTTGCAACATTTAAACAAGTTAGAACCTCGTAAAGAAATAGAAGACAAGAATATACATCATTACAAGCCACGGCATTGGCGATACAACAAATTTCAAACCATAACACATATACACAATCGGCAACAATATAAGGTACACGGCAATACAACACACGACAACAAAAATTTCGGCAAAGCATACATATACAATCGGCACAAGAGAAGAAAATTTGAAAAGTTCATGAGCATGTAATCGCTAAGTCTAATTTCTTTTAAATTTGTTCTAACTCTCGAAGTACGTGGAGCAGAGGAGATAACGGTGCAATGGACTGATACAGCCCCCGGTAGTATCATGCTTAATCCGATATACCTCAAGAGTTTGAACCACACAACATGTTTTATCTTCGAAGAAAATAGGCCACATATGTCAAGTTATGTTCTAGCGTCTAAAGTGAGGTGATGCTTCGGCACAAGCTGTCGACCAGGTCGTGCGGATTTTACGTTTCAAAGGTCATTACAATCACGGAGGGCGAACCCCCTACAGGAACCAGGCAGGACTCGTTGTTGGACACCACGGAGGGCGAACCCCCTATCGACTCACTCACCGAGAATGAACATCAGTCTATGGGCCTTGAGATCCAGCTAAACAAACCTGAGAACCATATCTATGATAATAACTTCCCCATACTTTGTAAACAAACACGGATCCCTATGAAAATAGGCCACATATGTCAAGTTATGTTCTAGCGTCTAAAGTGAGGTGATGCTTCGGCACAAGCTGTCGACTAGGTCGTGCGGATTTTACGTTTCAAAGGTCATTACAATCACGGAGGGCGAACCCCCTACAGGAACCAGGCAGGACTCGTTGTTGGACACCACGGAGGGCGAACCCCCTATCGACTCACTCACCGAGAATGAACATCAGTCTATGGGCCTTGAGATCCAGCTAAACAAACCTGAGAACCATATCTATGATAATAACTTCCCCATACTTTGTAAACAAACACGGATCCCTAGCGGTCTCAAGTGTTGATTAAAACCGCCCTCAACCTCATAGAAGTAATACTATTACCGAAGAAACGCTTATATGCGTGGGGGGGAAGTATCCCGCGTTTCCCAATCTACATAGAAACGCCCTCCGACATAGCACCATTCACATGAAGGGTTTTGGTTATGATCAACAAAAGAGGCTTCACCTACATGTTACACTTTAGAAACTACAATAAACTCAAACATACACAACATATCAACTTCCTAGAAATTAAACAAAGTGACTACCAACATACATCATTATACATCATGCAACTTCCAAAATTTAAACTCTACATGCCAAAGCATATTTCTTTTTACAAAATCCCAAAATAAACTTAAAATTTACAACTTTACAACTTCACAACAAAAATTTCCAGCAACATTATATACACAACAATAACATAAAACAAGCTTTTATAATCCCCGGCAACGGCGCCAAAAATTGGACGGGAGCCGAAGCTCGCATACAATAATAAACCCTGCAATCGTTAGTAGTATAGACATAAGTAGGGATCGTTCTAGGCCGGGGATTAAGGGTACCTGAGATATGAAATTGTTAGACAAACACATATGCACATATATACATTGAAAACGTCACATATGGGGGGATAAACATGGATCGGCAGCCATAGGGCTGCCCTAGTACTACATACGGCATTAAAACAGAAAATAAAAAGAACCTAAGACTAATATTTACAAGTGATCATCATCTTTCACAAAACAATTAGCACAAAAGACTCTTTAACATGTAGACTAATATGCAAGAAGGTAAGGAACAAGTATGAATGTTTTCGACTTAACCAATTTCGATCCCAATTAGAGCCTACGAGGTCATCTAATCGTTGATTACTAGGGTCTTAAGATTAACTACGAGTATAATCCTAAGGTATGTGTTAACCGATTTTACTGGGCCAACAATTAAACACATGAATCAAAAATCGAAGACAAGCGAACAAGTAGGGTCGTCAATCCTCTTATTATCTTGCAAGTTCTAAGGTTATTTACTCTAAGTGAGCAAGTGATTAAGAAAACTACGAGTATGACTCAACCACAAAACTCTAGCCCATGAAACCTAGCACTTAGAATTACATGCAAACAACAAATGCTTAAAACAAAACTAGTGTGTCGATTTATTGCCCTAACCTTAGATTACTAATCGAATTAAGTTCTCAAACAACATAGCATACCTATTGTCCTAGTTATCAAACATAAAAATCTACAAGTCACATATCACAAATCAACATGCAAAACACACAATTTATAAAACCAAAATCGATTCATACATAGACATACAAATCTTCACCAAAAATTCATGAGTGTTTCATAGACAAAACTTAAACATAACTAAACAAAAATACTAAACCGAAGAAGGGAGTGAATCACACTTTGAGACACCTTGAGAGCTTCACTTGGTGTGGATCCGGCGATGTATGGAAGATGGAATGAGGCTGCACGGCAGTAAGGTATGTCGGCAGGGTATTTTTCCAAGTTTCGGCAGAAACTTGGATGGTGGTGGTGGTGGTTTTCGGTTTAGGGTTTTTGTCTAGGATCTTGGGTGAATTTTGTTAGAGTTTCGGCCTTGTGTTTAGCTTGAGATGAGATAGCTTTTCTGTAGAAAAAGTGGGGGTTTATATAGGAGAGGGGTGCCGGCAGTCCCTTAAGCCAAAGATGAGTTCAGAAAACCTAGTGCAATAAGGTTTTGCAACCTTCCTCTCTTAGTCCAATTAGGTTTTCTTTTCTGAATTTTTCTTCAAGGCTTGGGCTTCACATCTTCATGGACTTCTTTGATGGTCTTGGACTGAAATTGATAAACTTTGATCCACCAAAAATGCATCACATTGCCGGCAGCCTGAAGTTGCACCCGATCTGCCCCAAATCGGCAGCTTCTCCTAGTGTGACTAGGAGAACTTCTTTCTTCAATTTTTCTTCAATGTCATGGCCTAGTGTCTTCCTCTTCCCTTCATAAAGCTTGGACCATCTTCACATATGCATTTGTGCACCATTTGGTCCATCAAAAACAGAAAACACAAAAAGGGGGCAGTAGGTTCCTGGAATCGGCAGACTTGACCTTGTCGCAGTAATTCCGGCTTATCTCCCTCCGTGGAGCTCCGATTGATGCGATTCCAAGTCTCACGTAAACTAGACACATATGGCCATCTCCCCATAAAACAGTTCGATCAAAATCCTTGTGAGTCGACGGGAATGATTTTTCGAAGTTGGGACACAGTCCCAGGAAAATCCTGGAAGTCCCTGGATTGAAATGCTCGGACTGCAGTTTTGCAGCCAACTTTTGGGTGACTTCTCGAACTCTGATTGATCTGAAATTTTAGCACAACATTCCTCAGCATATGAATATTAAGCACGCCAAATTTCATAGAATTTGGACAAGGATAGATCATAGTTTCATTCATCTCAAAATCACGAAAAAGACATATTTTACACTATTTTCCAGATTTCTCAAACTTAGTCATTTTTCGGATCATTAAGCTCATATTTCCAAAACTCCACCAAAACAACACTAAACTAACTTACGACTCTATCTTAGATAAATAAGGGTTAAACAAAGCATAAACGAGGGCATAAACATATAATATCGTCGCACATTGTGCTCCTATCAAAAAGCTTGCCTTACACGCATCCGTCCACTCAAACGTCACCTCCTTTTGTAACAAGTTGCTCAATGGCTTTGCAATTGAAGAGAAGTCCTTGATAAATCTTCGATAAAACCCCGCATGGCCAAGAAAACTTCTCACATCTCTAACACATCTAGGGCTCGGCAATACTTGAATGAGCTCCACTTTGGCTTTGTCAACCTCTAAGCCTCTTGCCGAAATTATATGCCCTAGAACAATGCCTTGCGTGACCATGAAGTGACACTTCTCCCAATTGAGCACAAGATTTGTCTCTACACACCTCTCAAGTATCTTCTCTAAGTTCCCCAAACATGCATCGAAGGTGCCTCCATACACACTAAAGTCATCCATAAACACTTCGATAATGTCTTCAATAAAATCCGAGAAGATAGCATACATACATCTTTGAAACGTTCCGGGTGCGTTGCATAGACCGAATGGCATTCGTCGATAAGCAAACCGGCCGGTCAAGAGGTCTTCACCGCTCTCACCTTTTCATACGAGGACATTTTTCTCGAGAACGGGAACATCATTCCACCACCGCGCAGGAGAAAGTACCCAAAGGGGAAGCTCACCACGGCGCAAACGGACAAGTACTGCTCCTATCATGATGAGGCTACTCATCGAACGAGCCAGTGCTGTGCTCTCAAAACAGCGGTGGAGGGTTTGATTAGTAACGGCCAGCTCCAACTGTATATAGGGGAAAGGAGAGCAGATCCCGACCGGGAGCAACACTGGGGCTGGTAGACTCGCCGAGCCTCCAAGCGGTTAGTTTGGCATATCACCGGTTCGACCGCTGTAACATCAAGATGTATATACAAACTACTTTCAAGAAAAATTCCACCGGTTCCACCAATTCAAGTACATTCATAGTCAAGGGATAATACAAGCAGAGGCCGTTTTGGCAAGTTTACAAAAAGAGCAAGGGCAAAATCATAGGGAGCTACGCCTCCCCCCTTAGCGGGCAATCCACCAGCCTCTCCAGATGAAGCAGCCGCGCCTTCAGCAATCTGAGGTCCACCCTCCCCTTCCGGTTGCTCTTCCGCCGACTGCTCATGGATATCCGACTGCTCATGAATATCTTCATCAGCGGCCTTCGACATCCGGGCAGTATCCAGGTACCCCTTCTGCTCCCATTCCTTGTACGCATCCGCGATGCCCGATTCCCTGGCCTTCTCCAGGAACTGAAGGAACTGATCGCTCCCATGGTATTTGAGAACAACCCGCTCGTACAGTTCCAGGTCCTCTTCCCCGGCCGCAGCGGCTGAGGCGGCGCGCACAGCGGTAGCTCCCACCTGGAGCTCGTCCACCTTGGCCTCCAGTTCGGCCTTCTCCTCCTCAGCCAGCTCCTTCTCCTTCTCCAGGCTCCGGACCTGCTCCTCCAGCTTGGCCACCTGCTTCTTGGCCCTCTCCTCCAATCTGGCCTTCTCCCGCTCTAGCCGGGACCTCTCTGTTTCCAGCCGCTCTCGGGCTTCTGTCAGCTCGGCCACCTGCCTCTTCAGCTCCTCGCTCGGATCGGGCTGGTACAGATTGTACAGCAGCTGCATAACAACAGAGAGGCAATTAAGCAAGCAGCAAAGGAAATAAGTTACGAGCGGTACAATAGCATTGCACCGGACAATTCTTACCTACAGGACCGACTCCTTGAACTTTTCGCGCTTCCCGCCCGCTAAGGCTCCGGTGACCTCAGCCCAGTCCAGACCAAGGCCGGCCAAGTCTGCCGCCAGTTGCCGGGCGAGTGCACTCTCCGGGCTTCCCCTCCGTGCCTCCGCAGGCGCGGGGCTACTCTGCCAGGCAGCGGCAGCCTTCTCCCCAGCGGAACTCGATGCACCGCTGGTTACCTTGAGCCGTTTGGCCAAATTCTCACCGGACGACCCACCAGTCAGCGTCACCAGCGTGGAGGGAGGAACGTCCATGATCCTCCGCCTCTTCTCACCCTGGCCGTCAGGCGAAGAAGATTGCGCGCCTAATCGGGTTACCCGGGTGACAAGCGGGACTGACCCCGGCCGGTATGGAATCTGGCTCACTCCACCGGGAATCTTCAGTGGCCCCCCGGTAGTCTTGCCCTTACCGGGTCCCGCCTTGGGCGCAGCAGGATGGCTCTTCACACGCGCCAGGACGTAGCCCTCGTCCTCAACATCCATGGCCCGTGGTTCGGGATGAACCGTAAGCCGACCGAACTCCTCGTCCACCGAGGTCTGTGAAACGGCCTCGCCTTTCTCCTTCAGCCTCGCGTCCATGGATAGGGTGGTTTCGGGTTTGATGACCGCCCGGGAAGATGCACCTGCAGGACGAGCAAAGGTTAGTATTTAAAAGTTAGCAAAAGTGTCACCACTAGCACTCGCTACGCACCGGGATCTCGCCCGAGACAGCAATACTCCAACACTTCTATCCGGATGAAGTTGTAAGAGCTCCGTTCGAGATCATCCCAACATCCGAGTATGGTCGTGATCCTCTCCTACTTCAACTCGGACAGTTCGAACGATTGATCCCCAGGGGGCTGGAAGATACCAGGAACCCGGTACATCTTACTCCTCTTCTGCCACTTACCGCCCGCCATCACCACCTTCTTCCTCCAGTTGTTATCCACCCAAGAAGGCATATTGGTGATGATAGGATGAAAGCACCGGGCGTTGAAGGACAGACAACCCCGGGACCCTCGCTTCTTCGAGTAGGACAACCTGTACAGTGCCCGCAATTCATTTACCGTTGGCATACTCATCCCGGATAACTCGTACAGGCAGCCGAGGCTCAGCAGTCGCCTCCACTGGAGCCCTGAAAGCTGCGCGGAAGATACTTGCAGTGCACTGAGTATGTACTGCACGAAATCTGGCAGCGGGAGTGGTTAGCGGCTTCAGACACCGGGGATTCTGAACCGAGCCAGTCCTCCAGTCTCTCCTCATCATCCACAACGGGACGCCTGACGGTCGATTCGGAAGCCCCATCAGAACTTGCAGAAGACATTTTTAACCTAAGGGGAAGAAAAAACAAAACCCCAGCGCTGGTCAGCAACAGGCTAGAACAGCGCCCTCTGCGGCCCCTCCCCAAGTTTACCGCAGACGCTCCGCTTAAAACAACTCAGTCGGCGACAGAGAACCCCCCAAACCCCCCCCCCCCCCCCCCCCCCCCCCGCCGCAAAAACACCAAAAAGAAAAACAAGAACAACACCAGGCAAAGAAAGCAAGAGATCTTACCGATTAGTATGCTCAACCGAGGAAAATCCACCCTGCGAAAGCAGCGAGCAATGATAGGAGGAGAGTAAAAGAGCACTTGAGGCAACAGATGTCGCGGGGCACCTCCACAGAGTTTTCGCCGGATTTCTTGATAGGAGCACAATGTGCGACGATATTATATGCTTATGCCCTCGTTTATGCTTTGTTTAACCTTTATTTGTCTAAGATAGAGTCATAATGTAATTTAGTGTTAATTTGGTAGAGTTTGGCGAAAAATAGTTAAGAATCCGAAAAATGACTAAGTTTGAGAAATCTGGAAAATAATGCAAAATATGTCTTTTTCGTGATTTTGAGATGAATGAAACTGTGATCTATCCTTGTCCGAATTCTATGAAATTTGGCGTGCTTAATATTCATATGCTGAGTAATGTTGTGTTAAAATTTCAGATCAATTGGAGTTCGGGAAGTCACCCAAAAGTTGGCTGCAAAACGGCAGTCCGAGCGTTTCAATCCAGGGACTTCCAGGATTTTCCTGGGACTTTGTCCCAACTTCGAAAAATCATTCCCGTCGACTCACAAGGAATTTGATCGAACTTTTTTATGGGGAGATGGCCATATGTGTCTAGTTTATCTGAGACTTGGAATCGCATCAATCGGAGCTCCACGGATGGAGATATGCCGGAGTTACTGCAACAAGGTCAAATCTGCCGATTCCAGGAACCTACTGCCCCCTTTTTGTGTTTTCTGTTTTTAACGGACCAAATGGTGCACAAATGCATTTTTTGAAGATGGTTCAAGCTTTATGAAGGGAAGAGGAAGACACTAGGCCATGACATTGAAGAAAAATTGAAGAAAGAAGTTCTCCTAGTCACACTAGGAGAAGCTGTCGAATAGAGGCAGATTGTGTGCCTTTGTGTTGCTGCCGGCAATGATGCATTTTTGGTGGATTAAGACCTATCAATTGAAGTCCAATGATCATACAAGAAGTCCATGAAGATGTGAAGCCCAAGCTTTGAAGAAAATTTCAGAAAAAGAAAACCTAATTGAACCATTAAAGAAAGGTTTCAAAACCTTATTCTAATAGGTTTTGTGAATCCCTTTTGCACCTAGGGATTTGCCGGTAGCCTCCTATATATATACCCTCACTTTTTCATTCTGAAAATAATCTCATCTCAAGCACTAAAATACTAGCCAAAGCTCTACCAAGTTTCTTAAGTACCAAATACCCAAATACTTAGCCAAAACACCATCACCACCACCACAAACTTCCGAATTCCTTCACCTTGTTTTCTGCCGATTCTTGCTTAGGCCGAGCACTAAGGAGCAGCAGCAAGTACCATCTTGTCACCTCTTGAGGAGTCTTCAAAGGTTCTAAAAGTGTGATCCACTCCCCCTATGGCTTTTGTATTTGTTGTAGTTTGGTTGTATTGTATGAAAACAATTCGTTTCTTGGTTTTTATTTAACTTTTATGTAAACAGATTGCATGATTGATGTTTATGTTTAAGTTTTATGATTTTAGCATGTGAATTTCGTATGTATGATAATTAGGGCAGTGGTATCTTGCATGTTTTAGGTTCGAAATTGGTTAGAAATCTAAGGATTGGGACTTAAAAACCGAAACATTAGTGTTGGCTTGAAGCATGTAAATCTAGATGTTAGGTTTCATCAAACCCGAGTAATAACAAATATGGCTAGATACTCAAAAGGTTGCTTTGATTTGTTTTGCTCACCTAGGGTATAACACTTTAGAGTTCTTGCATGTTAAAATAAGATGATTGACAACCTTGCTTGTTTTGCATGTCTCCGATTTAGACTATTGTGATTAATTGTTAAGTCTCAAAAGGATTAACATATATTCTAGGGTCCATACTCAAAAGGTCGATCTTAAGAACTTGAGAAGTCTTACAACTAAGTTGTAGTCGGAACTAATTTTGAATTTAAACATGTTGATACTTGTTCCTTACCTTCTTGCATGCAAATTTACGTGTTAAAGAGTCTTTGTGTGAACTGTTTTGTGTGAAAGATGATGATCACTTGTAAATATTAGACTTAGGATTTATTTTCAGCAATTTAAGTTTCGTGTGTAGTCTAGGGCAGCTTAATGCCGAACCATATCATACCCCCATGTGTGACGTTTTGTGTTTATATTTGTATATATTTGTCTAACAATTTCATATCTCAGGTACCCTTAATCCCCGGCTTAGAACGATCCCTACTTGCTTATACTACTAACGATCTTTTGTAGGGTTTATTATTGTATGCGAGCTTAGGCTCACATCAATTTTTGGCGCCGTTGCCGGGGATTATAAAAGCTTGTTTTATGAATTTGTTGTGTATATAATGTTGCTGGAAATTTTTGTTGTGAATTTGTAAAGTTGTAATTTTAATTTTATTTTGGGATTTTGTAAAGTAGAAATATGCTTCGGCATGTAGAGTTTAAATTTCGGAAGTTGCATGATGTATATTGATGTATGTTGGTAATCACTTAGTTTAATTTCTAGGGAGTTGATAGTGTTGTGTATGTTTGAGTTTATTGTAGTTTCTAAAGTGTAACATGTAGGTGAAGCCACTTTTGTTGATCATAACCAAAACCCTTCATGTGAATGGTGCTATGTCGGAGGCCGTTTCTATGTAGATTGGGAAACACGGGATACTTCCCCCCCACGCATATAAGCGTTTCTTCGGTAATAGTATTACCTCTATGAGGTTGAGGGCGGTTTTAATCAACACTTGTAGACTGCTAGGGATCCGTGTTTGTTTTACAAAGTATGGGGAAGTTATTTTCATAGATATGGTTCTCAGGTTTGTTTAACTGGATCTCAAGGCCCATAGACTGATGTTCATTCTCGGTGAGTGAGTCGATAGGGGGTTAGCCCTACGTGGTGTCCAACAACGAGTCCTGCCTGGTTCCTGTAGGGGGTTCGCCCTCCATGATTGTAATGACCTTTGAAACGTAAAATCCGCACGACCTAGTCGACAGCTTGTGCCGAAGCATCACCTCACTTTAGACGCTAGAACATAACTTGACATATGTGACCTATTTTCTTCAAAGATAAAACATGTTGTGTGGTTCAAACTCTTGAGGTATATCGGGTTAAGCATGATACTACCGGGGGCTGTATCAGTCCATTGCACCGTTATCTCCTCTGCTCCACGTACTTCGAGAGTTAGAACAAATTTAAAAGAAATTAGACTTAGCGATTACATGATCATGGACGTTTTGATTTTTAGCTCTCTTATTGCCGAACCATGTTTGTTCTTTGCCGAAATTTTATGCCTTTGCCGAATGTTCATATGTGTATCATTGTTGAAATATGTTGTGTAATCGCCAATGTCGTGGCTTGTGATGATGTATATTCTTGCTTTCTATTTTTTTACGATGTTCTAACTTGTTCAAATGTTGCAAATTTCAGAAATAATACATGTCCGAATCTAATATTTGGACAAGAGATCTTCAAGGCCGTTTGCAACGTTTAGATCAAGAACTCGCTATTGCTCGTTTTGTGCCATTACCGCCATCGTCACCAACCAGTTCATCAGTTTCATCATCATTGCCATCATCACCCATTGTGCCGTCAGTTTCTGACTCAGTGCCGAGCTCCCCTTCAGTAGTTTCATCGTCTTGTGATCTTCAGAATCCAGAATTTGAAGCCTTTGCCGAATCAGAGGAAGAAGAAGAGATAATGGCATCAATCAGATCACAGAATGGTCAAGTTGCTGGAGCTGGAATTGCTCCTTCGAATATCACTTATCCTCCCTTGGAAGCTGACAAGACTGGAGAGATTGAATTGAGGAGTGGATTCCTCCATAAGCTGAAATCGTTTTATGGGATGCCAAGTGAGGATCCTAACAAGCATTTACAATGGTTTAACTTCACCACGGAGTCTATGTGTCCAAGGGGAACCGATTTGCAACACTTCAAGATGAAGGCATTTCCATTCTCATTAGAAGATCAAGCGAAGGAGTGGTTGTTTGAAGTGCCTAGTGGTCGCATTGTTTCGTGGAGTACTATGATGGATGAGTTTTTACTCAAGTACTTTCCTGCTTCACGTATCACTGATCTGAGGAAGCAAATAACTAGTGTGAAGCAAGCCGGAGATGAGACTTTCTTCGACTATTACAAGAGGTTCAAGTCCCTAGTTTCTTTGTGTCCATCGCATGGCATTAGCGATGGACTCTTGTTGCAATATTTTTATGAGGGATTGCGTGTCATGGAGAGAGAGTTTCTTGACTCAGCCGCGGGAGGTAGCTTTTTGGAGTTAAATGCCGGTGCGGCAAGAAGTTTGTTGGAAGTTCGTGCCTTGAACAACCAACAATTTGGCATGGCACGAGGCAATGTGCAAAGGAATGAGAAAGTGCATGAGACGTCTTCGAGCTCAAAGTTAGAGGAGAAAGTGGATAAGCTTACTGACTTGGTGAGTAATTTGATGAAGAAGCGTGCTAGTGTTTGTGGAATTTGCACCGAGGGCCATGAGACCGAACAATACCCTCAATTTGGAGTTAATGAGGGAGTAGAGGAGTGCAATGCAATTGGTTTTCAAGGAGGCCAACGTTTTGGAAATTTCAACCCGAGGTTCAATGATCATCCAAAGTTTCGATGGGCGAACAATGACAATGTGCTTAGGGCACCTATGCAACCGAGAGAGGGAGGAGCACCGTTTGCACCGAGGCCACCATTTGTGCCTCGGCAGCCATATATGCCGAACCAAGGAGCTTTTGGGGCATTGCCGAACCAACACCAAGGAGGGCCGAGCCAAGGCCAAGCCGCGCCGAGCAATCCGAACTATGATGCTTTGATTCAATCATTGTCAAGTGCTACTCAAGCATTACTCGCGGGGTAACAAAATCATCAAAAGGACATTGGTGAGCTCAAGACTCAAATGGGCCAAGTTGTAGATTTCATGGGAAGATTTAATGAGCAAGGGAAGTTGCCAAGCAATACGATTCCCAATCCGAGGAACGAGCAAGCCAAAGTGATTCAAACTCGTAGCGGAAGAGAGTTGTTTCCTCCAACAAGTCCAAAGAAGAAGCGAGTGACTTTTAAGGGCATTGAGGGTGACGAGAGGGCTGCTGGACCTGTCATTGCCGGCAGCTATATTGAAGAACAAGGGGTGATGTGAGCCGAAGCTCGCACGCAATAATAAACCCTACAAAAGATCGTTAGTAGTATAAGCAAGTAGGGATCGTTCTAGGCCGGGGATTAAGGGTACCTGAGATATGAAATTGTTAGACACAGACATGTTTACATCTATACAAAAACGTCACATATTGGGGGGATATGGATGATTCGGCAGCAATGCTGCCCTATCACTAGGTACGGCAATTCAAAAACAGAAAATAAATCCTAGGTCTAATATGTACAGGTGATCGTCATCTTTCGCAAAACATTTAGCACAAAAGACTCTTTAACATATAAACTCACATGCAAGAAAGTAAGGAACAAGTATCAACATGCTCAAGTTCAAAATTAGTTCCAACTACAACTTAGTTGTAAGACCTCTCAAGTTTTAAGACCGAACTTTTGGTTATGGGCCCTAAAGTTATGTTAATCCTTTTGAGATTTAACAATTGTGCGCAATGATCTAAATTGGAGACATGCAAAACAAGCAAGGTTGTCAATCATCTTATTTTAACATGTAAGAAATTCAAAGTATTATACCATAGGTGAGCAAAACAAATCAAAGCAACCTTTTGAGTATCTAGCCATATTTGTTATTACTCGGGTTTGATGAAACCTAACATCTAGATTTACATGCTACAAGCCAATACTAATGTTTCGGTTTTTAAGTCCCAATCCTTAGATTTCTAACCAATTCTGAACCTAAAACATGCATCTATACCACTGTCCTAATTATCTAACATACGAATTTACAAGTTACATATTACAAATTAGCATGCAAAATCATTGTTCTTGTCGAAACCTAAACATAAATCTAAGCATCGATTTAAACAAGTCTTTAACATATAATTTATAAAACCAAAATCGGTTTACACATAGACATATAAACCAACACCAAACATACATGAATGTTTCATAGACAAAATCAAACATAACTAGACAAAAAGTACTAAACCGAAGAAGGGAGTGGATCACACTTTGAGACACCTTGAGAGCTTCTTTTGGTGTGGATCCGGTGCTGTGTAGGTGAAGGGATGAGGCTGCACGGCTAAGGAGGCTCGGCAGGGAATTTTCCAAGTTTCGGCAGAAACTTGGTTGGTGGTGGATGGTGGTTTCGGGTTTAGGTTTTTGTCTAGGAAGTTTGGGGAATTTTTGGTAGAGTTTCGGCCTTGTGTTTAGCTTGAGATGAGATATCTTTTCTGTAGAAAAAATGGGGGTTTATATAGGAGAGGGGTGCCGGCAGTCCCTTAAGCCAAAAGGAATTCAGAAAACCTAGTTCAATAAGGTTTTGCAACCTTCCTTTCTTAATCCAATTAGGTTTTCTTTTCTGAATTTTTCTTCAAGGCTTGGGCTTCACATCTTCATGGACTTCTTATATGGTCTTGGACTGAAATTGATAAACTTTGATCCACCAAAAATACATCACATTGCCGGCAGCCTGAAGTTGCACCCGATCTGCCTCAAATCGGCAGCTTCTCCTAGTTTGACTAGGAGACTTGATTTCTTCATGTTTTTCTTTGATGCCATGGCCAAGTGTCTTCCTCTTTCCTTCCTTAAGCTTGGACCATCTTCACATATGCATTTGTACACCATTTGGTCCATCAAAAACAGAAAACACAAAAAGGGGGCAGTAGGTTCCTGGAATCGGCAGATTTGACCTTGTTGCAGTAATTCCGGCATATCTCCATCCGTGGAGCTCCGATTAATACGATTCCAAGTCTCAGATAAACTAGACAAATATGGCCATCTCCCCATAAAACAGTTCGATCAAACTCCTTGTGAGTCGTCGGGAATGATTTTTCGAAGTTGGGCCAAAGTCCCAGGAAAATCCTGGAAGCCCCTGGATTGAAATGCTCGGACTGCCCTTTTGCAGCCAATTTTTGGGTGACTTCCCGAACTCCGATTGATCTGATATTTTAACACAACATTTCTCAGTATATGAATATTAAGCACGCCAAATTTCATAGAATTCGGACAAGGATAGATCACAGTTTCATTCATCTCAAAATCACGAAAAAGACATATTTTGCATTATTTTCCAGATTTTTCAAACTTAGTCATTTTTCGGATCATTAAGCTCATATTTCCAAAACTCCACCAAAACAACACTAAACTAACTTACGACTCTATCTTAGATAAATAAGGGTTAAACAAAGCATAAACGAGGGCATAAACATGTAATATCGTCGCACATTGTGCTCCTATCAACTACCGCACACTTATCCTTTGCTAGTCCCTTAGCAAACTAAATAAAACTAAGACTCTAAACAGACTAGTGCCCCTAACAATTTGTCTCAGGCTCGTATGTACACTTAGCTTTCAAGTTAATGCATGAGAATGCTAAGCACGAAAATTCCAAGTTTCATGAACATGTGACATCAATAAAAGCATAAGAACAAAAGGTAAGCATGTAAACATGTTAAAACTAATTCAAATCACCTCACTAGGCATACTCTCTTCTTTTCTCTCGAAGCATGGTTATTCACACATAAGTATATGCAAGCGAAAGATCATGAATTACAAAGAGTGACTTGCACATGTCAAAGAAACGAAAGCACTTTGTGAAATTTTTATGGAGAAACCTCATATGACAACTATATGCACCAATGAACCAAAACCATAAGCTTACTCTTGAGATAATCTCCACAAATCAAGTTTAACCATCTTAAGAATTATGAAAAAGATCAATAAGGGTTGTAATGGGGCTAGGCTAAGAGGTATTCGATATTTGGATAAGGAGGCTCAAAACGTCACTAAGGCCTTTAGCAAAGCTCGATCTCCTTATGTCTTCTCGCCGAAAGGGTCAAATTTTATCTTGTTGGACCCATACTTCACTCTTTTCCTCCCATAATATTACAACAATAATCTAGACGATAGCCATGCACAAAAATTTTCTTTTCTATGCCGTGCCTTACTCTATTTCTTTGCTTGCTCTCGGTTTTCTTTTATTTTTCTTTTTGATTCCGAGCACACTTTTTCTCTTTTCTTTTCCTAAGACACGGCATACATTTTTCATATAAATTCATGGCTAAGTCTACCCCACACTTGTTCTTCTTCATCACACACGTGAAAATGCTTTCAAAAATCAAGCTTTGCCGACACACAAGGTAGAGGCATCACTATACTAAGTTCATGGAAAGTGTTTAAGGGTGATGAAAGAAAAGGCTCAACATAGGCTCAAAGGGGTTTACTAAGGTGTCCCACGACGGGCTCCAATAGGGCACATGCTTTATTTGGTAATGGTGGTAAACCTAAATGATCTTTATTCAATCATATTCAAAATCAAGGTATTTCATGATTAAAAACGTTTTGAAAATCAACAAGAGTAAGTTCTAGCATACTAGAGTTCATTAAAAGCTATGGCACATAGTCATCGAATATGCAAAGAATTATGAGGTTTCATGCTTCCTACGGATCTATGGAATTTTACCTTTTTATCGCTCAAGAAGAAAGTAAATTGGCACAAAAGCTCACATAGGTTATTTTCGAAATAAACTAGCTAAAACATGCATGCTTCGTTATCAACAAGTCCTACATGCTCCTACCAATGCACAAAATCCATGAAACTCACAATTTTAAAAGAATGCACAACCATCATCTATGTATGCAAAGAGGAGAAAAACATCATTGACATATTAGGGGCATCCTAAGACTCGAAACAAACAAATTAAACACTCTATTTTTGTGTTACAATTTCCTGAATTTTTTTCTTTTCTAAACTAAGCACACAACAACAAAAACAAAAACGGAACATGCTATCCCACCCCACACTTAGAAAATTACATTGTCCTCAATGTAAGCACAAAACAATATCAATGAATTTCCTAAGCATGCAATAGTCTAACACATTCCAACAAATCATCACAAATCAAAGTAGAAGAGAAGGGTTAAGAAAATTCAAACTCTCGGTGATGGCTCCTTCACTTTACTTTGATCGACATGGGTTGCCTCCCAAGTAGCGCTTTGTGTTTATAGTCCATAGCCTAGACTTTTCACCGTGTTTTGCATGTGTTCATCGTGCTCCAAAACAGTTCAAATCGGCAAGAAGAAGTTCGAGAAGAAGACTTTGGCATGTCGGATCCGAATCTGTCCTATTCTGCGTATTCGATACGTGCCGTGTATCCGGCTTGTCTGCCACCGTATCTGGCGTATCCTTTGGCGCGTCATCCTTGTATCCGGCCTCTTGTAGCCGTGTGTCAACCCTGTCAGCAATGGCAGGTCCGGCAGGGTGGTTGGCTGCAGCAGGAGTGAGGTCCGGCATGTTGGCTGCGATGTCCGTATCCGGCCTTGTGTGGGTGCTGCCGGCAATTGCAGGTCTGGCAGCATCTTGACGTGGTGGTGGCACGGTTTCAGCAGCAGTAAATGAAGGTAGCTCGGCCACAGCTTGTGGTGGTGATGGAATGGCCTCGGTTGGGGTAGGTGGATCGGCATTTGGCTTGTCTTGCACATTGAGTTCCTCGATTGTGGGGTGTAGAAAGGGCTCGTAGTAAGTCTTCAAACGATGTCCATTAACCTTGAATGTATCTCCCGACACCACACTTTGAATCTCGATGGCACCATGAGGAAAAACTTCAGTAACAATGAATGGTCCAAACCAACGAGATCGAAGCTTACCCGGAAAAAGTTTAAGCCTTGCGTTGAATAATAGAACTTTTTGTCCAACTTGAAACTTTTTCCCTCGAATCATCTTATCATGGTAGGCTCGAGTCTTCTCCTTATAGATCCATGCGGCATCATAGGCTTCATTACGGATTTCTTCAAGTTCGGTGAGTTGAAGCTTTCTATGAAGACCGGCATCATCAATGTTCATGTTGAAGGCCTTGATTGCCCACCATGCCTTGTGCTCTAGCTCAACCGGTAAGTGACATGCTTTGCCATAAACTAACCGAAAAGGGGACATACCAATCGGTGTCTTGTATGCAGTCCTATAAGCCCACAAAGCATCATCGAGACGATCACTCCAATCCTTCCTTGAAGGTCCAACCGATTTCTCCAAAATGTTCTTGATCTCTCGATTACTCACCTCGGCCATACCACTTGTTTGGGGGTGATAAGGTGTAGATACTTTATGTGTGACTCCATACTTCCTCAATAAGGCTTCAATAGTGCGGTTACAAAAATGGGATCCTCCATCGCTAATCAAGACCCTTGGAACTCCAAAACGTGAGAAGATGTTGGTCTTGAGAAACTCGGCTACCACCTTGGCATCATTGGTGCTGTAGCCCTTGCTTCGATCCACTTTGACACATAATCCACCGCAAGCAATATGTAGAGAAAACCCTTACTTGAAGGAAACGGTCTCATGAAATCAATACCCCATAAATCGAAAATTTCTACCTCAATGATAGGCGTGAGCAGCAATTGGTCTCGAGCTCCAATGTTCCCCATTCTTTGGCATCTATCACAAGCTTTGCAAAACATGAAAGCATCCTTGAAAATCGTAGGCCAAAAGAAACCACAATTAAGTACCTTCAAAGCCGTCTTCTTTGGTCCAAAATGTCCACCACAAGCTTCACTATGACAAAAAGCAAGGATGGATCGATGCTCATTCTCCGGCACACATCTTCTAATAACTTGATCACCACATTGCCTCCATAAGTACGGATCATCCCACAAGAAGTGTCGAGCTTGCTTCCTTATTCTCTTTTGTTGGTGGCTCGGCATCTCTTTGGAAAATCGGTTTGTGGCAAGAAAATTGGCAATGTCGGCATACCAAGGCTCAAGTACTTCAAGTCGAAAAAGTTGCTCATCCGGAAAGGACTCTAATAGGGGCAGCCGATCCTCCTCTTGCACAAGTCTACTCAAATGATCGGCTACAACATTCTCTACTCCTTTCTTGTCTTTAATCTCAATGTTGAACTCTTGAAGCAAAAGAATCCATCGAATAAGCCTCGGCTTAGCATCCTTCTTCGTCGTAAGATATCTCAAAGCGGCATGATCACTATAAACAATAACTTTGGAATTCAAAAGATATGATCGAAATTTTTCCAAAGCAAAGATTAACGCTAAGAGTTCCTTCTCCGTTGTTGTGTAATTGAGTTGTGCATCGTTGAGAGTCCTTGAAGCATAGTAAATGGCACATGGCTTCTTCTCAATTCGTTGTCCAAGTACCGCTCCAAGTGCATAATCACTAGCATCACACATCAACTCAAACGGCTCGTCCCAATTAGGGGACACAAGTATTGGTGCCGTGCATAGTAACCTCTTCAATCGGCAAAACGCATCCTCACAAGCCTCCGACCACTCAAACGTCACCTCTTTTTGTAACAAGTTGCTCAATGGCTTGGCAATTGAAGAGAAGTCCTTGATAAATCGTCGATAGAACCCCGCATGGCCAAGAAAACTTCTCACATCTTTTACACACCTAGGGCTCGGCAATGCTTGTATTAGCTCCACCTTGGCTTTGTCAACCTCTAAGCCTCTTGCCGAAATTATATGCCCTAGAACAATGCCTTGCGTGACCATGAAGTGACACTTCTCCCAATTGAGCACAAGATTTGTCTCTACACACCTCTTAAGTATCTTCTCCAAGTTCCCCAAACATGCATCGAAAGTGCCTCCATACACACTAAAATCATCCATAAATACTTCGATAATGTCTTCAATAAAATCCGAGAAGATAGCATACATACATCTTTGAAAAGTGCCGGGTGCGTTGCAAAGTCCGAATGGCATCCGCCGATAAGCAAACGTGCCAAATGGACAAGTAAAAGTGGTCTTCTCTTGATCGTCCGGGTGTATCATGATTTGATTGTAGCCACTATATCCATCAAGAAAGCAATAGTAAGAATGGCCGGCCAACCTCTCTAGCATTTGATCCATAAACGGCAAAGGCATGTGATCCTTCCTCGTTGTAGCATTGAGCTTCCTATAATCGATGCACATCCTATGACCGGTTACAAGTCTTTGTGGCACAAGCTCATTCTTCTCATTCTTGACAACCGTTACACCACTCTTCTTTGGCACTACTTGCACGGGAGATATCCACTTACTATCCGAAATTGGGTAGATCACCCCACAATCGAGCAACTTGATAATCTCTTCCTTTACAACCTTCATCATGGGAGGATGAAGTCGACGTTGAGCTTCCTTAGTCGGCTTTGCTCCTTCTTCCAACAAAATACGATGAACACAAGTAGTAGGGCTTATTCCCTTGATATCCGCTAAGGTCCAACCTATGGCGGTCTTGTACTTCTTAAGCACACAAATCAAATCCTCCTCTTGCTTCTTACTAAGCATTGAAGACACAATAACCGGTAGTGTATCTCCTTCTCCAAGATAAGCATATTTCAAATGACTAGGGAGCTCTTTAAGTTCTAACTTTGGGGCCTCTTCCACACTTAGTCGAAATTTTGTTGTGGCGCTTGGAATTGACAAGAACGAATCAAATACCTTGGCATAGGGCCGAGCCTCTAGCTCGGCAGCAACCTCCTTTTGGCTCGGCACCATCATATATGGTTCGGCATAAACCTCTTGCTCGGCAATTCTTGGTTCGGCCGGCCCTTCTTTCTTATTCTCTTGCACGATTCGTTCTCCCCTCTTGTCAAATCCGACCCCTTGCTCAATCGCTAATTGCTATGCGTCGAGCGAGGTCGACATAACTTGCTCGACCTCCTCCAAAACATTGGGGAATTTCATGGCATCAAAAACATTGAACTTGATCACCTCACCATCAAACTCCATAGTTAGGTTGCCCTCGGCCACATCTATCTTTGTGCGCGCGGTCCTCATGAATGGTCGCCCTAGAAGCAATTGAGTGTTGTTGACCGGCGAATCCTCCATCTCAACCACATAGAAATCGGCGGGAAAAATCAATTGGTTGACTTGCACCAACACATCCTCTACATAGCCCTCCGGATATTTGCTTGAGCGATCCGCAAGTTGAATGATGACATTATCCTTCTTGAGAGGCCCTATACTCAACGTTTGATACACATTGAGTGGCATGACATTGATCGATGCTCCCAAATCCAACATAACATCCTCAAATCGTGTATTGCCTATGACACAAGGCACATTGAAGCTTCCCGGATCCTTCATCTTTGGTGACAACTTCCTTTGAATAACGGCCGACACCGTCTCGCTCATTGTCACCACACGAGTCTCTCTAGTATGCCTCCTTGCCGTGCAAAGCTCCTTCAAAAACTTAGCATACTTTGGCACTTGCTTAATACACTCCAACAAAGGGATGTTGACTTGCACTTTCCGGAAAATCTCCAACACCTCTTCATCGGATTTATCTTTCTTTGTTCTAGCAAAACGAGAAGGGAATGGGGCACTAGATGATGGCACACCTCCCTTGCTTGCATGGCTCGGCAATACCTCATTCTTGGATGTAGCGGGTTCGTACTCAAGCTCATTGCGCAGCCCCCCATCTCTCTTATTGTGGTCGGCATCATTACCTTGCTCGGTATTCAAGCTCTTCTCGGCAACATGAGTGCTGCCGGCAGTATCTTGGCTGGTTGCTTCATGCTCGGCTGCTGCATGGCCGGATGCATTCTTCTCAGCATCTCCATCATGGCTGCCGGCAATGACAGGTCCGGCAGCCCTCTTATCCTCCTCAATACCCTTGAAAGTCACTCGCTTCTTCTTTGGATTTGTTGGAGGAAACAACTCTCTTCCGCTTCGAGTTTGAATTACTTTGGCTTGCTCGTTCCTCGGATTGGGAATCGTATTGCTTGGCAACTTCCCTTGCTCGTTAAATCTTCCCATAAAATCTACAACTTGCCCCATTTGAGTCTTGAGCTCACCAATGTCCTTTTGATGATTTTGTTGCCCCGCGAGTAATGCTTGAGTAGCACTTGACAATGATTGAATCAAAGCATCATAGTTCGGATTGCTCGGCGAAGCTTGGCCTTGGCCTTGGCTCGGCCCTCCTTGGCTTTGGTACGGCACAGCTTGGGTTTGACTCGGCAGTGCTCCAAATTGTCCTTGGTTCGGCATATAAGGTTGCCGAGGCACAAATGGTGGCCTCGGTGCAAACGGCGCTCCTCCCTCTCTCGGTTGCATAGGTGCCCTAAGCACGTTGTCATTATTTGCCCATCGAAAGTTCGGATGATCATTGAACCTTGGATTGAAATTTCCAAAACGTTGGCCTCCTTGAAAGCCAATGGCATTGCACTCCTCAACTCCCTCATTAACTCCAAATTGAGGGCATTGTTCGGTCTCATGTCCCTCGGTGCAAATTCCGCAAACACTAGCACGCTTCTTCATCAAATTACTCACCAAGTCGGTGAGCTTGTCCACTTTCTCCTCTAACTTTGAGCTCGAAGACGTCTCATGCACTTTTTCATTCCTTTGCACATTCCCTCGTGCCATGCCAAATTGTTGGTTGTTTAAAGAACGAATTTCCAACAAACTTCTTGCTGCACCAGCATTTAACTCCAAAAAGCTACCTCCCGCGGCCGAGTCGAGAAACTCTCTCTCCATGACGCGCAATCCCTCATAAAAATATTGTAGCAAGAGTCCATCGCTAATGCCATGCGATGGACACAAAGAAACTAGGGACTTGAACCTCTTGTAGTAGTCGAAGAAAGTCTCATCTCCGGCTTGCTTCACACTTGTAATTTGCTTCCTCAGATCAGTGATACGTGAAGCAGGAAAGTACTTGAGTAAAAACTCATCCATCATAGTACTCCACGAAACAATGCGACCACTAGGCACCTCAAACAACCACTCCTTTGCTTGATCTTCTAGGGAAAACGGAAATGCCTTCATTTTGAAGTGTTGCAAATCGGTCCCTCTTGGACACATAGACTCCGTGGTGAAGTTAAACCACTGTAGATGCTTGTTAGGATCCTCACTCGGCATCCCATAAAATGTCTTCAGCTTATGGAGGAATCCACTCCTCAATTCAATCTCTCCAGTCTTGTCAGTTTCCAAGGGAGGATAAGTAATATTAGAAGGAGCAACTCCAGCTCCAGCAACATGACCATTCTGTGATCTGATTGATGCCATGATCTCTTCTTCTTCTTCTAATTCGGCAAAAGCTTCAAATTCTGGATTCTGAAGATCACACGATGATGACACTACTGATGGGGAGCTCGGCACTGATGATGATATTGACGGCCCAGATGGTGAACTTGGCAAGGATGATGATACTGATGAACTGGTTGGTGACGATGGTGGTAATGGCACAAAACGAGCAATAGCGAGTTCTTGGTCTAAACGTTGCAAACGGCCTTGAAGATCTCTTGTCCAAATACTAGATTCGGACATGCATTATTTCTGAAATTTACAACATTTAAACAAGTTAGAACATCGTAAAGAAATAGAAAACAAGAATATACATCATTACAAGCCACGGCATTGGCGATTACACAACAAATTTCAAACCATAACACATATACACATTCGGCAAACATACAAAATTTCGGCAAAGAACAAACATGGTTCGGCAATAAGAGTTTAAAAGTTGGAACGTTCATGATCATGTAATCGCTAAGTCTAATTTCTTTTAAATTTGTTCTAACTCTCGAAGTACGTGGAGCAGAGGAGATAACGGTGCAATGGACTGATACAGCCCCCGGTAGTATCATGCTTAATCCGAAATACCTCAAGAGTTTGAACCACACAACATGTTTTATCTTTGAAGAAAATAGGCCACATATGTCAAGTTATGTTCTAGCGTCTAAAGTGAGGTGATGCTTCGGCACAAGCTGTCGACTAGGTCGTGCGGATTTTACGTTTCAAAGGTCATTACAATCACGGAGGGCGAACCCCCTACAGGAACCAGGCAGGACTCGTTGTTGGACACCACGGAGGGCGAACCCCCTATCGACTCACTCACCGAGAATGAACATCAGTCTATGGGCCTTGAGATCCAGTTAAACAAACCTGAGAACCATATCTATGATAATAACTTCCCCATACTTTGTAAAACAAACACGGATCCCTAGCGGTCTCAAGTGTTGATTAAAACCGCCCTCAACCTCATAGATGTAATACTATTACCGAAGAAACGCTTATATGCGTGGGGGGGAAGTATCCCGCGTTTCCCAATCTACATAGAAACGCCCTCCGACAAAGCACCATTCATATGAAGGGTTTTGGTTATGATCAACAAAAGAGGCTTCACCTACATGTTACACTTTAGAAACTACAATAAACTCAAACATACACAACACTATCAACTCCCTAGAAATTAAACTACGTGATTACCAACATACATCATTATTCATCATGCAACTTTCGAAATTTAAACTCTACATGCCAAAGCATATTTCTACTTTACAAAATCCCAAAAATAAACTTAAAATTTACAACTTTACAACTTCACAACAAAAATTTCCAGCAACATTATATACACAACAAATTCATAAAACAAGCTTTTATAATCCCCGGCAACGGCGCCAAAAATTGATGTGAGCCGAAGCTCGCACGCAATAATAAACCCTACAAAAGATCGTTAGTAGTATAAGCAAGTAGGGATCGTTCTAGGCCGGGGATTAAGGGTACCTGAGATATGAAATTGTTAGACACAGACATGTTTACATCTATACAAAAACGTCACATATTGGGGGGATATGGATGATTCGGCAGCAATGCTGCCCTATCACTAGGTACGGCAATTCAAAAACAGAAAATAAATCCTAGGTCTAATATGTACAGGTGATCGTCATCTTTCGCAAAACATTTAGCACAAAAGACTCTTTAACATATAAACTCACATGCAAGAAAGTAAGGAACAAGTATCAACATGCTCAAGTTCAAAATTAGTTCCAACTACAACTTAGTTGTAAGACCTCTCAAGTTTTAAGACCGAACTTTTGGTTATGGGCCCTAAAGTTATGTTAATCCTTTTGAGATTTAACAATTGTGCGCAATGATCTAAATTGGAGACATGCAAAACAAGCAAGGTTGTCAATCATCTTATTTTAACATGTAAGAAATCCAAAGTATTATACCCTAGGTGAGCAAAACAAATCAAAGCAACCTTTTGAGTATCTAGCCATATTTGTTATTACTCGGGTTTGATGAAACCTAACATCTAGATTTACATGCTACAAGCCAATACTAATGTTCCGGTTTTTAAGTCCCAATCCTTAGATTTCTAACCAATTCTGAACCTAAAACATGCATCTATACCACTGTCCTAATTATCTAACATACGAATTTACAAGTTACATATTACAAATTAGCATGCAAAATCATTGTTCTTGTCGAAACCTAAACATAAATCTAAGCATCGATTTAAACAAGTCTTTAACATATAATTTATAAAACCAAAATCGGTATACACATAGACATATAAACCAACACCAAACATACATGAATGTTTCATAGACAAAATCAAACATAACTAGACAAAAAGTACTAAACCGAAGAAGGGAGTGGATCACACTTTGAGACACCTTGAGAGCTTCTTTTGGTGTGGATCCGGTGCTGTGTAGGTGAAGGGATGAGGCTGCACGGCTAAGGAGGCTCGGCAGGGAATTTTCCAAGTTTCGGCAGAAACTTGGTTGGTGGTGGATGGTGGTTTCGGGTTTAGATTTTTGTCTAGGAAGTTTGGGGAATTTTTGGTAGAGTTTCGGCCTTGTGTTTAGCTTGAGATGAGATATCTTTTCTGTAGAAAAAATGGGGGTTTATATAGGAGAGGGGTGCCGGCAGTCCCTTAAGCCAAAAGGAATTCAGAAAACCTAGTTCAATAAGGTTTTGCAACCTTCCTTTCTTAATCCAATTAGGTTTTCTTTTCTGAATTTTTCTTCAAGGCTTGGGCTTCACATCTTCATGGACTTCTTATATGGTCTTGGACTGAAATTGATAAACTTTGATCCACCAAAAATGCATCACATTGCCGGCAGCCTGAAGTTGCACCCGATCTGCCTCAAATCGGCAGCTTCTCCTAGTTTGACTAGGAGACTTGATTTCTTCATGTTTTTCTTTGATGCCATGGCCAAGTGTCTTCCTCTTTCCTTCCTTAAGCTTGGACCATCTTCACATATGCATTTGTACACCATTTGGTCCATCAAAAACAGAAAACACAAAAAGGGGGCAGTACGTTCCTGGAATCGGCAGATTTGACCTTGTTGCAGTAATTCCGGCATATCTCCATCCGTGGAGCTCCGATTGATGCGATTCCAAGTCTCAGATAAACTAGACACATATGGCCATCTCTCCATAAAACAGTTCGATCAAACTCCTTGTGAGTCGTCGGGAATGAGTTTTCGAAGTTGGGCCAAAGTCCCAGAAAAATCCTGGAAGCCCCTGGATTGAAATGCTCGGACTGCCCTTTTGCAGCCAAATTTTGGGTGACTTCCCGAACTCCGATTGATCTGAAATTTTAACACAACATACCTCAGCATATGAATATTAAGTACACCAAATTTCATAGAATTCGGACAAGGATAGATCACAGTTTCATTCATCTCAAAATCACGAAAAAGGCATATTTTGCATTATTTTCCAGATTTCTCAAACTTAGTCATTTTTCGGATCATTAAGCTCATATTTCCAAAACTCCACCAAAACAACACTAAACTAACTTACGACTCTATCTTAGATAAATAAGGGTTAAAAAAAGCATAAACGAGGGCATAAACATGTAATATCGTCGCACATTGTGCTCCTATCAAGGGGCTGCAGCTGGCAACCATGCTGCAGCCGAGAGCTATGATGCAACCGGCAGGGTAGCTGCCGAGAAGGAGAATTCTGCCGAGCAAGGAAGAGAGGCCGGCAACAACCATGTGAAAGATGGGGGGCTGAGTAATGAACTTGAGTACGATCCTGCAACATCAAAGAATGAGATAGTGTCGAACCAAGCAAGCAAGGGAGGGGTGCCGACATCAAGCATGCCATTCCCTTCTCGCTTTGCTAGATCGAAGAAGGATAAGTCCGATGAGGAGGTATTGGAGATCTTCCGGAAAGTGCAAGTCAACATCCCTTTGTTGGAATGCATTAAGCAAGTACCGAAGTATGCTAAGTTTTTGAAGGAGCTTTGCACGGCAAGAAGGCATACTAGAGAGACTCGTGTGGTAACTATGAGTGAGACGGTGTCGGCCGTTATTCAAAGGAAGTTGCCGCCAAAGATGAAGGATCCGGGAAGCTTCAATGTGCCTTGTGTCATAGGCAACACTCGTTTTGAGGATGTGATGTTGGATTTGGGAGCATCGATCAATGTCATGCCACTCAATGTGTATCAAACGTTGAGTATAGGGCCTCTCAAGAAGGATAATGTCATCATTCAACTTGCGGATCGCTCAAGCAAGTATCCGGAGGGTTATGTGGAGGATGTGTTGGTGCAAGTCAACCAATTGATTTTTCCCGCCGATTTTTATGTGGTTGAGATGGACGATTCGCCGGTCAATAACACTCAATTGCTACTAGGGCGACCATTTATGAGGACGGCATGCACAAAGATAGATGTGGCCGAGGGCAACCTAACTATGGAGTTTGATGGTGAGGTGATCAAGTTCAATGTGTTTGATGCCATGAAATTCCCCAATGTTGATTTGAAGGAGGGTTGTGCCATTGATGTTTTGGAGGAGTTCGAGCAAGTTATGTCGACCTCGCTCGACGCATAGCAATTAGCGATTGAGCAAGGGGTCGGATTTGACAAGAGGGGAGAACGGATCATGCATAAGAATGAGGAAGAGATGCCGGCCGACCCAATCATTGCCGAGCCTTTCATGATGATGCCGAGCTTAATGAAGATTTGTGCCGAGCTAGAGGCTCGGCCCTATGCCAAGGCTTATGATTCGTTCTTGTCAATTCCAAGTGCCACAACAAAATTTCGACCATGTGTGGAAGAGGCCCCAAAGTTAGAATTAAAAGAACTCCCTAGTCACTTGAAGTATGTTTATCTTGGAGAAGAAGATACACTACCGGTTATTGTGTCTTCAATGCTAAGTGATAGGAGCACAATGTGCGACGATATTATATGCTTATGCCCTCGTTTATGCTTTGTTTAACCCTTATTTGTTTAAGATTGAGTCATAATGTAGTTAGTGTCATTTTGGTTGAGTTTTGGTGAAATATGGTTAAGAATCCGAAAATTGACTAAGTTTGAGAAATCTGGAAAATAGTGTAAAATATGTCTTTTTCGTGATTTTGTGACGAGTACAAGTATGATCTATCCTTGTCCGAATTCTATGAACTTTTGTGTGCTTAATATTCATATGTTGAGGAATGTTGTGTTAAAATTTCAGATCAATCGGAGTTCGGGAAGCCACCCAAAAGTTGTCTGCAAAACAGCAGTCCGAACATTCCAATCCAGGGGCTTACAGGATTTTCCTGGGACTTTGTCCCAACTTCGAAAAATCATTCCCGACGATTTACACGGAATTTAGCCGAGATATTTTATGGGGAGATGACCTTATGTGTCTAGTTTACGTGAGACTTGGAATCGCATTAATCGGAGCTCCGAAGGTGGAGATATGCCAGAATTACTGCGACAAGGTCAAAGCTGCCGATTCCAGGGACTGATTGCTTCCTTTTCACAAGTGCTTCATTTCGATGAACCATATGATGTAAAAGAGCATTTTTGAAGACATTCTAAGCATATGGAAGGAAGGAGGACGATACTTGGCCATGGCATTGAAGAAAAACATGAAGAAACAAGTTCTCCTAGTCAAGCTAGGAGAAGCTGCCGATTCTGGCAGATTTGCTGCCTTTGAGTGCTGCCGGCATTTGGGGCATTTTCGATGGATCAAGGCCTATCAATTGAAGTCCAAGACCATACAAGAAGTCCATGAAGATGTGAAGCCCAAGCCTTGAAGAAAAATTCAGAAAAACAAAACCTAATTGAAGTAGAAAAAGGAAGGTTTCAAACCATATCCCATTAGGTTTTGTTTTTCCTTGTACAAGAAGGGCTGCCGGCAAGACCTAGTATTCTCCCTATAAATACCCAACCTTTACACAGAAAAACTTGTCACATTCCAAAGCAAAAATCTAGCCAAAGCTCTGCCTAAATTTCCCAAGAATCCTACACAAAAACCCTAGCCAAAACCACCACCACCACACCAAAGTTTCCTGCCGAAATTTTGTCCCTTTGCTGCCGATACCTTCACTGCCGAGCAGCAGCCATCCGAACACCATCATCCACGGATCCATACACGACGAAGTCTTCAAGGTTTCTAATGTGTGATCCACTCCCTACTCTTGGCTTTGTAATTTTTGTTGTAGTTATGTTAAACTTTGTCTATGAAGTTAGCATGAATTCTTGGTTTCAATTTTTATGTCTATGTATGAATTGGATTGAAATTTGGTTTTATGATTTGCATGTCAATTTATTTTCTTTATCTTCAAGTGAGGTTTTAGATGTAAGATTATGGATTGCATGTTAAAAAGTAAGGAAAATACATGATGAATTAGTAATTAGGATAATCGGCGATAATATGTGTTAAATTGATTTTAGGGTTTTCTTGACTTGTTCTTTAAATTCGTGTGCTTAAAGATTGGTAACCTATGTAATTGCAATACTTAGATTATTAATCTCATTAGCCGAAATTTAATATGGATTAAAGTAATCAACGAGTTACTTTGTTTGTGTTGTTTTTCACTAGGGCTAGAGTAATTTAAAGAACATGCTTGTTGAGGAGATGATTGACAACCTTACTCCATTGACTTGTTTCCGACTAAAAAGATTTCGTGCTCAATTACTATGCATGTTTGTTTTCATCTATAGGAGTTCTCAAATATGTTTAGTACAATTTTAGGGTTAGACGTAAAGTTAATCTTGAATACTTATGAAATCTATCGGTTAGTAATACCTATAGGGAGCTAACTAGGTCGGAGTTAAGTTGAGTCTAGAACGCTTTAATGCTTTGCCGAGAGTCTTACTTGCTTGTTTGTTATGTGTTTTGATTGCTTTTGTGTTAGTGCTTTGTGAAAGAATGTCGACCAAACTTGTAAATATTAGACTTAGGATTTATTTTCAGAATTTAATTTCGTGTCACCTAGTTCTAGGGCAGCTTAGCTGCCGAACCTTTTCACCCCCCATATGTGACGATTTTGTGTATATATATGTATATATCTGTCTAACAATTTCATATCTCAGGTACCCTTAATCCCCGGCCTAGAACGATCCCTACTTATGTCTATACTACTAACGATTGCAGGGTTTATTATTGCATGCGAGCTTCGGCTCCCGTTCACTTAGTGAGAAGCAAGAGGTAGATTTGATACGTGTGCTTAAGAAGTACAAAACCGCCATAGGTTGGACCTTAGCGGACATCAAGGGAATAAGCCCTACTACTTGTGTTCATCGCATCTTATTAGAAGAAGGAGCTAAGCCGACAAAGGAAGCTCAACGTCGACTTCACCCTCCCATGATGAAAGTTGTGAAAGAAGAAATCATCAAGTTGCTTGATTGTGGGGTGATCTACCCAATTTCGGATAGTAAGTGGATATCTCCCGTGCAAGTAGTGCCGAAGAAGAGTGGTGTAACGGTTGTCAAGAATGAGAAGAATGAGCTTGTGCCACAAAGACTTGTAACCGGTCATCGGATGTGCATCGATCATAGGAAGCTCAACGCTACAACGAGGAAGGATCACATGCCTTTCCGTTTATGGATCAAATGCTAGAGAGGTTAGCCGGCTATTCTTTCTATTGCTTTCTTGATGGATATAGTGGCTACAATCAAATCATGATACACCCGGATGATCAAGAGAAGACCACTTTTACTTGTCCATTTGGCACGTTTGCTTATCGGCGGATGCCATTCGGACTATGCAACGCACCAGGCACTTTTCAAAGATGTATGTATGCTATCTTCTCGGATTTTATTGAAGACATTATCGAAGTGTTTATGGATGACTTTAGTGTGTATGGAAGCACCTTCGATGCATGTTTGGGGAACTTGGAGAAGATACTTGAGAGGTGTGTAGAGACAAATCTTGTGCTCAATTGGGAGAAGTGTCACTTCATGGTCACGCAAGGTATTGTACTAGGACACATTATTTCGGCGAGAGGCTTAGAGGTTGACAAAGCCAAGGTGGAGCTAATACAAGCATTGCCGAGCCCTAGGTGTGTGAAAGATGTGAGAAGTTTTCTTGGCCATGCGGGGTTTTATCGACGATTCATCAAAGACTTCTCTTCAATTGCCAAGCCATTGAGCAACTTGTTACAAAAGGAGGTGACGTTTGAGTGGTCGGAGGCGTGTGAGAGAGCTTTTTGCCGATTGAAGGAACTCTTGTGTACGGCGCCGGTTTTGATGCCACCAAATTGGGATGAGCCATTTGAGTTGATGTGTGATGCTAGTGATTATGCACTTGGAGCGGTACTTGGACAACGAATTGAGAAGAAGCCATGCGCCATTTACTATGCTTCAAGGACTCTCAACGATGCTCAACTCAACTACACAACAACGGAGAAGGAACTCTTAGCGGTAATTTTTGCTTTGGAAAAGTTTCGATCATATCTTTTGAATTCCAAAGTTATTGTTTATAGTGATCATGCCGCTTTGAGATATCTTATGACAAAGAAGGATGCTAAGCCGAGGCTCATTCGATGGATTCTTTTGCTTCAAGAGTTCGACATTGAGATTAAAGATAAGAAAGGAGTAGAGAATGTTGTAGCCGATCATTTGAGTAGACTTGTGAATGAAGAGGATCGGCTGCCCCTATGTGAAACCTTTCCGGATGAGCAACTTTTTCGACTTGAAGTACATGAGCCTTGGTATGCCGACATTGCAAATTTTCTTGCTACAAACCGATTTCCCAAAGAGATGCCGAGCCACCAACAAAAGAGAATAAGGAAGCAAGCTCGACACTTCTTGTGGGATGATCCGTACTTATGGAAGCAATGTGGTGATCAAGTTATTCGAAGATGTGTGCCGGAGAATGAGCATCGCTCCATCCTTGCTTTTTGTCATAGTGAAGCTTGTGGTGGACATTTTGGACCGAAGAAAACGGCATTGAAGGTACTCACTTGTGGTTTCTTTTGGCCTACGATTTTCAAAGATGCATTCATGTTTTGCAAAGCATGTGATAGATGCCAAAGAATGGGGAACATTGGAGCTAAAGATCAAATGCCGCTCACGCCTATCATTGAGGTTGAAATTTTTGATTTATGGGGTATTGACTTCATGGGACCGTTTCCTTCGAGTAAGGGTTTTCTTTACATATTACTTGCGGTTGATTATGTGTCGAAGTGGATCGAAGCAAGGGCTACACGCACCAACGATGCCAAGGTGGTAGCCGGATTTCTCAAGACAAACATCTTTTAACGTTTTGGAGTTCCAAGAGTCTTGATTAGCGATGGAGGATCCCATTTTTGCAACCGCACCATTGAAGCCTTATTGAGGAAGTATGGAGTCACACATAAGGTTTCTACACCTTATCATCCCCAAACAAGTGGCATGGCCGAGGTAAGTAATCGAGAGATCAAGCAAATACTTGAGAAAACCGTTGGACCTTCAAGGAAGGATTGGAGTGATCGTCTCGATGATGCTTTGTGGGCATACAAGACACCGATAGGTATGTCTCCTTTTCGGTTAGTTTATGGCAAAGCATGTCACTTACCGGTTGAGTTAGAGCATAAGGCATGGTGGGCAATCAAGGCCTTCAACATGAACATTGATGATGCCGGTCTTCATAGAAAGCTTCAACTCAACGAACTTGAAGAAATCCGTAATGAAGCCTATGATGCCGCTTGGATCTACAAGGAGAAGACTCGAGCCTACCATGATAAGATGATCCGAGGGAAGAAGTTTCAAGTTGGACAAAAAGTTCTCTTATTCAATACAAGACTTAAACTTTTTCCGGGTAAGCTTCGATCTCGTTGGTTTGGACCATTCATTGTTACTAAAGTTTTTTCTCATGGTGCCATCGAGATTCAAAGTGTGGTGTCGGGAGATACATTCAAAGTTAACGGACACCATTTGAAGCTGTACCACGAGCCCTACCTACACCCCACTATCGAGGACTTCAATGTTCATGACATACCAACTGCCGGACCTGCAATTGCCGAGCAGCAGCCACCAGTTTCAGTCGCACCACCACCTCCTGCCGGACCTGCCATTGCCGGCAGGGTTGACACACTCACACAGGAAGCCGGACACAAGCCGGATACGTCGGATACGAAGACAATAATGCCGGACACGCCACATGAATCCGACACGGCTGCAACTTGCGACGAGCTACTTTTTGAACTTCTTCATGCCGAATTGAGCTACTTCGGAGCAAGGTGAACACATGCAAACACGGTGAAAAGTCTAGGCTATGGACTATAAACACAAAGCGCTACTTGGGAGGCAACCCAAGTCAATCAAAGAAAAGTGAAGGAGCCATCACCGGGAGTTTCAAATTTCTTACCCCTTCTGTTTTTCTTTGATTTGTGATGATATGTTGGAATATGTTAGTCGATTGCATGCTTAGGAAATTCATTGATATTGTTTTGTGCTTACATTGAGGACAATGTAATTTTCTAAGTGTGGGGTGGGATAGCATGTTCCGTTTTTGGTTTTATGTTTTTGTGTGTTTAGTTTAGAAAAGAAAAATTCAGAAAATTGTAAAAAAAAAAAAAAAAAAATAGAGTGTTTAAATTTTTGTTTCGAGTCTTAGGATGCCCCTAATATGTCAATGATGCTTTTCTCCTCTTTGTATACATAGATGATGGTTATGCATAATATTAAAATTGTAAGTTTCATGGATTATGTGCATTGGTAGAAGCATGTAGGATGTGTTGATTATTAAGCATGCATGTTTTAGCTAATTTATTTCGAAAATAACCTATGTGAGCTTTAGTGCCAAATTGCTTTCTTCTTGAGCGATAAAAGATAAAATTCGATAGATTCGTAGGAAGCATGAAACCTCATAATTCTTTGATTATTCGATGACTATGTGCCATAGCTTTTTAATGAACTCTAGTATGCTAGAACTTACTCTTGTTGATTTTCGAAACGTTTATATCATAAAATACCTTGATTTTGAATATGATTGAATAAAGATCATGTAGGTTTACCACCATAGCCAAATAAAGCATGTGCCCTATTGGAGCCCGTCGTGGGACACCTTAGTAAACCCCTTTGAGCCTAGATTTAGCCTTTTCTTTCATCATCCTTAAACACTTTCCATGAACTTACTATAGTGATGCCTTTACCTTGTGTGTCGGCAAAGCTTGATTTTTGAAAGCGTTTTCGCGTGTGTGATGAAGAAGAACAAATGTGGGGTAGACTTAGCCATAAAATTATATGAAAAATGTATGCATGCCGTGCCTATGAAAAGGAAAGAAAAATGCTCGGATTAAAAAGAAAAGAAAAAGAAGCCGAGAGCAAGAAAAGAAGAGGGCACGGCATAGGCATAGAAAATAAAAATTTTGTACATGGCTATTGTGTTGAGTATTGTTGTAATATTATGGGAAGAAAAGAATGAAGTATGGGTCCAACAAGATGAAATTTGACCCTTTCGGCGAGAAGACATAAGGACATCGAGCTTTGCTAAAGGCCTTAGTGACGTCTTTGAGCCTCCTTATCCAAATATCGAATACCTCTTAGCCTAGCCTCATTACAACCCTTTTATTGATCTTTTTCATGATTCTTAAGATGGTTAAACTTGATTTGTGGAGATTATTTCAAGAGTAAGCATATGGTTTTGGTTCATTGGTGCATATAGTTATCATATGAGGTTTTTCCATAAGAATTCACAAAGTGCTTTCGTTTCTTTGATATATGCAAGTCACTCTTTGTAATTCATGATCTTTCGCTTGCATATACTTATGTGTGAATAACCATGCTTCGAGAGAAAAGAAGAGAGTATGCCTAGTGAGGTGATTTGAATTAGCTTTACATGTTTACATGCTTACCTTTTGCTCTTATATGCTTTTATTGATGTCACATGTTCATGAAACTTGGAATTTTTGTGCTTAGCATTCCCATGCATTTAACTTGAAAGCTATGTGTACATACGAGCCTGAGACAAATTGTTAGGGGCAATAGTAGTTTGAGTCTTAGTTTAATTTAGTTTGCTAAGGGACTAGCAAAGGATAAGTGTGGGGTAGTTGATAGGAGCACAATGTGCGACGATATTATATGCTTATGCCCTCGTTTATGCTTTGTTTAACCTTTATTTGTCTAAGATAGAGTCATAATGTAATTTAGTGTTAATTTGGTAGAGTTTGGCGAAAAATAGTTAAGAATCCGAAAAATGACTAAGTTTGAGAAATCTGGAAAATAATGCAAAATATGTCTTTTTCGTGATTTTGAGATGAATGAAACTGTGATCTATCCTTGTCCGAATTCTATGAAATTTGGTGTGCTTAATATTCATATGCTGAGGAATGTGTTGTTAAAATTGCAGATCAATTGGAGTTCGGGAAGTCACCCAAAAGTTGGCTGCAAAATGGCAGTCCGAGCGTTTCAATCCAGGGACTTCCAGGATTTTCCTGGGACTTTGTTCCAACTTCGAAAAATCATTCCCGTCGACTCACAAGGAATTTGATCGAACTGTTTTATGAGGAGATGGCCATATGTGTCTAGTTTATCTGAGACTTGGAATCGCATCAATCGGAGCTCCACGGATGGAGATATGCCGGAGTTACTGCAACAAGGTCAAATCTGCCGATTCCAGGAACCTACTGCCCCCTTTTTGTGTTTTCTGTTTTTAACGGACCAAATGGTGCACAAATGCATTTTTTGAAGATGGTTCAAGCTTTATGAAGGGAAGAGGAAGACACTAGGCCATGGCATTGAAGAAAAATTGAAGAAAGAAGTTCTCCTAGTCACACTAGGAGAAGCTGCCGAATAGAGGCAGATTGTGTGCCTTTGTGTTGCTGCCGGCAATGATGCATTTTTGGTGGATTAAGACCTATCAATTGAAGTCCAATGATCATACAAGAAGTCCATGAAGATGTGAAGCCCAAGCCTTGAAGAAAATTTCAGAAAAAGAAAACCTAATTGAACCATTAAAGAAAGGTTTCAAAACCTTATTCTAATAGGTTTTGTGAATCCCTTTTGCACCTAGGGTTTTGCCGGTAGCCTCCTATATATATACCCTCACTTTTTCATTCTGAAAATCATCTCATCTCAAGCACTAAAATACTAGCCAAAGCTCTACCAAGTTTCTTAAGTACCAAATACCCAAATACTTAGCCAAAACACCATCACCACCACCACAAACTTCCGAATTCCTTCACCTTGTTTTCTGCCGATTCTTGCTTAGGCCGAGCACTAAGGAGCAGCAGCAAGTACCATCTTGTCACGTCTTGAGGAGTCTTCAAAGGTTCTAAAAGTGTGATCCACTCCCCCTATGGCTTTTGTATTTGTTGTAGTTTGGTTGTATTGTATGAAAACAATTCGTTTCTTGGTTTTTATTGAACTTTTATGTAAACAGATTGCATGATTGATGTTTATGTTTAAGTTTTATGATTTTAGCATGTGAATTTCGTATGTATGATAATTAGGGCAGTGGTATCTTGCATGTTTTAGGTTCGAAATTGGTTAGAAATCTAAGGATTGGGACTTAAAAACCGAAACATTAGTGTTGGCTTGAAGCATGTAAATCTAGATGTTAGGTTTCATCAAACCCGAGTAATAACAAATATGGCTAGATACTCAAAAGGTTGCTTTGATTTGTTTTGCTCACCTAGAGTATAACACTTTAGAGTTCTTGCATGTTAAAATAAGATGATTGACAACCTTGCTTGTTTTGCATGTCTCCGATTTAGACTATTGTGATTAATTGTTAAGTCTCAAAAGGATTAACATATATTCTAGGGTCCATACTCAAAAGGTCGATCTTAAGAACTTGAGAAGTCTTACAACTAAGTTGTAGTCGGAACTAATTTTGAATTTAAACATGTTGATACTTGTTCCTTACCTTCTTGCATGCAAATTTACGTGTTAAAGAGTCTTTGTGTGAACTGTTTTGTGTGAAAGATGATGATCACTTGTAAATATTAGACTTAGGATTTATTTTCAGTAATTTAAGTTTCATGTGTAGTCTAGGGCAGCTTAATGCCGAACCATATCATACCCCCATGTGTGACGTTTTGTGTTTATATTTGTATATATTTGTCTAACAATTTCATATCTCAGGTACCCTTAATCCCCGGCTTAGAACGATCCCTACTTGCTTATACTACTAACGATCTTTTGTAGGGTTTATTATTGTATGCGAGCTTAGGCTCACATCATTTCTCTCTCTCTTATTCTCTCTGATCAAGCAGCAAAACAGAACTTGAGAAGGCAGAGGAGGCCTTTTTATAGAGAGGTCCGGTGCCTTAGGCGCTTCTAATCCCCCCAAAACACGCAATCAGAGCAACTCAAACGTCTGCGAATCCAGACCCTCCATCTCAGACCGCTCCCTACCAGCACGTGTCCCAGCATCAGTAAACTGCCCACGCCATCATAACTGATGGGACTGATGGACTTCCTCCTTAAATGCATGTCAGCCACTTGTCCCGCCTGCTGGCGACAAGTAAGGGAGTTAGGAGCGGGAACCGAGGCGTCAGGCCCCCCCACTTCCCCAAGCTCTATGGCTGCATGGCATCTCTCACCGCTATGAATTTTTCAACCGCTTCGAGAGCATTGTTCTGGGTATGAGCCATCCATCCGGTTCCATGGCAGTTCACGGTTAGGTATCATTCAACCGGCTGCATGGCATCTCTCACCGCTATGAGTTTTCCAACCGCTTCAAGAGCATTGTTCCGGGTATGAGCCATCCATCCGGTTCCATGGCAGTTCACGGTTAGGTATCATTCAACCGTCCGCATGGCATCTCTCACCGCTATGAGTTTTCCAACCGCTTCGAGAGCATTGTTCCGGGTATGAGCCATTCATCCGGTTCCATGAAAGTTTACGGTTAGGTACCATTCAACCGGCTGTATGGCATCTCTCACCGCTATGAGTTTTCCAACCGCTTCGAGAGCATTGTTCCGGGTATGAGCCATCCATCCGGTTCCATGGTAGTTCACGGTTAGGTATCATTCAACCGGCTGTATGGCATCTCTCAACGTTATGAGTTTTTCAACCGCTTCGAGAGCATTGTACCGGGTATGAGCCATCCATCTGGTACCATGGCAGTTCACGGTTAGGTATCATTCAACCGGCTGCATGGCATCTCACCGGTTAGGTAACATTCAACCGCCCCGAGACCATCTCACCAGTTATGATCATCCAACCGGCTCGAGAGCATTCTTCCGAGAACGAGATCCACCCGGCCCCATGGCATCTCACTGGGGGACTCGTCTCGATATGGCAGAACGCCCAGTCGAGGTCTGCCCGGTTCCATGGCATGACCCCGGTTATGAGAACATTCGACCGGCATGGGCTTTATACACCCAGGTGAGTTTACATCTAACACATGTACTCTTGTCCAGCAGGATAAAAACCCTGCATCGCACTGAACTGCGGTCAATATGGGGCTCTACGGCGAGCCTTGTCACCTCAACGCCACCCCATTTCCTCAACGCTTATCCCAACACAAGCTGAGAAGAACTAGCAAGTGTTAACCGGTGCCTCAACAAACCGCAATATGGACTCGTCTCGATATGGCAGAATGCCCGGTCGAGGTCCCATACTCTGACTCGTACCGATTTAGCAGAACGCCCAGTCGAGGTCGCAACCTAGCAATATTGACTCGTCTCGATATGGCAGAACGCCCGGTCGAGGTCCCATACTCCAACTCGTCTCGATATGGCAGAACGCCCGGTCGAGGTCTGGCGCACAAGTTCACTTGGGGGACTCGTCTCGATATAGCAGAACGCCCGGTCGAGATCCCATGCTCTCCGGCTCGCTCTGATATGGCAGAACGCGGGGTCCAGGTTCCATGCACACATCTATTGCATGGCGGATTTCAACGCCCCATTATCATTCCATGCACACATCTATTGCATGGCGGATTTCAACGCCCCATTATCATTCCATGCACACATTTATTGCATGGCGGATTTCAACGCCCCACTATCATCCCATGCTCATAGCCCTACAACACTTAAGCACAGTGCTACTTATATTGCAAGCATACAAACTGTTGCATATCATCTGTAACAGGTACTCACCTCGGTCACGCCCAATCTTCAACGCAGACTTGGGGGACTGGGCACCGTTGGGTTGGTAACCCTGCAGGTCTGCGGGACAAGGGCAAGACAGTTTTAAGTCCCCATTCAAGATTGCACTTGACCGGGAACTTGGGGGACTTGTTGACAGTAGCCACAGAGGGGCTACAGCAGGCCCGCAGACCCGCAGCTAGTGCACCAGGGGCCAGCCCAGGGCCCGGAACCGGATCACCAGAACCCGGCCTCGGGGTCCAGCAGTCCATCCTGCTACCAGGGGCCCGGGGTCCGGGGGCGCCTGCCTGCCTAAGAGGTCACCAAACCTGCCCTTTGGTGTGCAAACAGAAGGGAACCAATCCCACATCGAAGGGTAAGGCCAGACCTCACTCCTGGCCATCTATATAAGGGCCCCAACTACCCTCATTAATAGGTAACTGATCCTTCCTACCGCTTATATACGTGCTTAAGTTATATCTATTCCAACTACACTAACTTAGGCATCGGAGAGGAGAAGACCGGCCCGCCCGGTATTCCCCTTAGTAAGCAGGTTTGCAGGAGATAGCACGAAGATTCACCTGTCTCTACCAGGCCCCAGGGTTTGTGCAGAAACAGTGGTAAACCAGATGAACGGGCTGTTCGAAGTCAAGGAACCCAGTTAGCCTCCTACCAGGCTTTGGCCAAAACCCTGATCGAGCCATTCCAGGGCGCAACGATTCAACATATACCCCGGGAGGCAGATAGGCATGCGGACGCCCTAGCAAGGTTGGCAACCGGAAACTACCCACCAGAGTACCGAAGAGCTAAGATTGAAACCCTCCAGAAACCGAGCATAAGCAAGACCATCTCCGAGATATTTGCGGTAGAGGAGGCGCCACCAAGTTGGATGGATCCGATAATTAAATACCTGGTTGACAAAACCAGCCCCCAGGATAAAGTAGAGGCTAGGAGGCTACACCTCCAGTGCGCCAGGTACAGCCTCCTCGGCGGCAAGTTGTACCGAAGAGGGCACAGCTTCCCCCATCTAAAATGTGTAACTAAAGAGGCGGGAGAAGCCATCATGCAAGAAATCCATGAAGGAGTGTGCGGTAACCATTCTGGCGCCCGATCCCTGTCTCATAAGTCGCTACGGGCAGGATACTTTTGGCCAGACATGGCAGCAGCGTCGAGAAAAATATCAGGCGGCTGCCACAAGTGCCACATGTATGCCACTACACCTCATGCTCCGGCAATCACGTTGTCAATTCTGTTAGCGCCATGGCCGTTCGCACAGTGGGGGCTAGACATCATCGGCCCTTTCCCAATAGCTGTGGGACAATACAAGTACGCCATCGTAGCCGTTGACTATCAGACAAAGTGGGTCGAGGCGGAACCCCTAGTCAAGATTACCGAGGAACGGGTGAAAAAATTCCTATGGAAGAACACCTACTGCCGGTTCGGGGTGCGGCAGACCATAGTCAGGGATAACGGGACACAGTTCAACAATGCTGATCTCATCCAGTACACGGCCTCCATGGGGACCCGGATGTTGTTCGCCTCAGTGGTGCACCCGCAAACCAACGGCCAGGTCGAAGCGGTCAACAAGATTATCAAAAGTCTCCTCAAGAAGAACCTCAATGACAAAAAAGGATGTTGGGCTGAGGAACTCCCCGCGGTTCTATGGGCCATCCGGACAACAGCAACCCAAGCAACAGGGGAGACCCCGTTCTGTATGGCATTCGGGAGCGAAGCGGTACTTTCTGTAGAGACTGACATGCCCAGCGGCAGGGTTGAGAATTACGATGCTGAAACAAACGCCGAGGGCATACGGCTCAACCTGGATCTCATTGAGGAGCGGCGCGACCAAGCGCATATGTGAAACCAAACATACAAGCAACGGGTCGCTCGATACTATGACAGAAAGGTCCGGGAAAAGAAGTTGCAAGTGGGGGATTGGGTGATGAAGAAAGTTCAAAAAAAACCGCTGGCCTTGATAGGAGCACAATGTGCGACGATATTACATGTTTATACCCTCGTTTATGCTTTGTTTAACCCTTATTTGTCTAAGATAGAGTCGTAATGTAGTTAGTGTCAATTTCGGTAGAGTTTTGTGAAAAATGGTTAAGAATCCGAAAAATGACTAAGTTTGAGAAATCTGGAAAATAGTGCAAAATATGTCTTTTTCGTGATTTTGAGATGAATGAAACTGTGATCTATCCTTTTCCAAATTCTATGAAATTTTATGTGCTTAATATTCATATGCTGAGGAATGTTGTGTTAAAATTTCAGATCAATCGGAGTTCGGGAAGTCACCCAAAAGTTGGCTGCAAAACGGCAGTCCGAGCATTCCAATCCAGGGACTTCCAGGAAATTCCTGGGACTGTGTCCCAACTTCGAAAAATCATTC
Source organism: Potentilla sterilis (assembly GCA_963682095.1). NCBI lineage: Eukaryota > Viridiplantae > Streptophyta > Magnoliopsida > Rosales > Rosaceae > Potentilla > Potentilla sterilis. The sequence goes on from OY821756.1 coordinate 33,016,021, forward strand.
CCGACGACTTGCATGGAATGTGGCCGAGATATTTTATGAGAAGATGGCCCTATGTGTCTAGTTTACGTGAGACTTGGAATCGCATCAATCGGAGCTCCACGGAGGGAGATAAGCCGGAATTACTGCAACAAGGTCAAATCTGCCGATTCCAGGAACCTACTGCCCCCTTTTTGTGTTTTCTGTTTTTGATGGACCAAATGGTGTACAAATGCATATGTGAAGATGGTCCAAGCTTTATGAAGGGATGAGGAAGACACTTGGCCATGGCATTGAAGAAAAGCATGAAGAAACAAGTTCTCCTAGTCATACTAGGAGAAGCTGCCGATTCTGGCAGATTGCTGCCTCTGTGTGCTGCCGGCATTGTGGGGCATTTTCAGTGGATCAAGACCTATCAATTGAAGTCCAAGATCATACAAGAAGTCCATGAAGATGTGCAGCCCAAGCCTTGAAGAAAAATCAGAAAAAGAAAATCAAGAATGCAAATCTTTATTCAACAAGGAAACATAAACCTACAAGGAAACCTATTCTTTGTTTCCCCTTCTTGTGGCCGGCAGCCTCTCTCCCTTTTCCTCTATATATAGCCATCTCATACACAGAAAATCATCATCTCATCTCTTGCAAAGCACTAGCCAAAACTCTACCAAATTTTCCTACCAAAGTTCTAACCCGAAACCCTAGAAACACCAAGTCACCGATTCACCACCACCAATCACCACCGATCCCAATCCCTAGCCTAGCTACTGCCGATCCTCTTCCACCACACCAAGACGAAGCTCTCCAAGGTTTCTAAAGTGTGATCCATCCCTATGACTTGTGTTTTTAATTTCGGTTTAGTCACATGTATTGTTATAAAAAATACTTTGTTTCGTTTGGTTTTGTATGATGAGCATGAATTGCAATTTTCATTGAAGTTTATGTGATGACTTGTGCGATTTTTAATACATGGTTTTTGTATGTTTAGATAATTAGAGCAGTGGTATTAGAAGCATGTTTAGGATTTAAATTGGTTAGTAATCTAAGGTGAGGGCATGAAAATCGATACTTGGTGTTGTCTTTGAACATAATCTCGGTATTAGGTTTAACTTGCTAGGGTAATTACAAACTAGATGGACCGAGAGGACTCTATGATTTGTGTCATTCACTAAGGGCTATTAATCTTAGAACTTGCATGCTAAATAAGATGATTGACAACCTTACTTGTTTACATGTTTTCGATTTAAGACTCTTGTGCGATATATGTTAAGTCTTAACCGGATTAGCATAAATATCTTTAGGGCTAGAGCGAGAGTTTGTCCTACAAGAACTTAAGGAAGTCTAGTAACTAGGTACAGAGCGAGAGCTCTAGTTACGGTCGAAACAAATTTGAATATTGAGCATGCTAATACTTGTCTCTTACTTTCTTGCATATAAATCTTTGTGTTAAATTGTGTTTTGTGTTATGTGATGCGTGAGAGATGATGATCAAACTTGTAAATATTAGATCTAGGATTTTATTTTCTGTTTTTACATGTTGCCGAACTTAGTGTAAGGCAGCTTGCTGCCGAACCATTATATCCCCCAAACTTGTGATGTTTTCTTGTATATATGTGAATATGTTTGTGTCTAACAATTTCATATTTCAGGTACCCTTAATCCCCGGCTAGAACGATCCCTACTTGCTCATACTACTAACGATATTTTTGTAGGGTTATCATTGCATGCGAGCTTCGGCTCCCGTTCAATTTTTGGCGCCGTTGCCGGGGATTATAAAAGCTTGTTTTATGTTATTGTTGTGTATATAATGTTGCTGGAAATTTTTGTTGTGAATGTGTAAAGTGTAAATTTTAAGTTTATTTTGGGATTTTGTAAAGTAGAAATATGCTTTGGCATGTAGAGTTTAAATTTCGAAAGTTGCATGATGTATAATGATGTATGTTGGTAATCACTTAGTTTAATTTCTAGGAAGTTGATAGTGTTGTGTATGTTTGAGTTTATTGTAGTTTCTAAAGTGTAACATGTAGGTGAAGCCTCTTTTGTTGATCATAACCATAACCCTTCATACGAGTGATGCCATGTTAGGTATGTTTTTGTGTAGATTGGGAAACGGGCCCTGCAATGTTGGAATTAGTCCATCGTTGGCCCCCCACGCATAACGACGCTAACTTGGTATTATTTTTATGAGGTTGAGGGCGGTTTTAATCAACACTTGAGACCGCTAGGGATCCGTGTTTGTTTTACAAAGTATGGGGAAGTTATTTTCATAGATATGGTTCTCAGGTTTGTTTAACTGGATCTCAAGGCCCATAGACTGATGTTCATTCTCGGTGAGTGAGTCGATAGGGGGTTCGCCCTCCATGGTGTCCAACAACGAGTCCTGCCTGGTTCCTGTAGGGGGTTCGCCCTCCGTGATTGTAATGACCTTTGAAACGTAAAATCCGCACGACCTAGTCGACAGCTTGTGCCGAAGCATCACCTCACTTTAGACGCTAGAACATAACTTGACATATGTGGCCTATTTTCTTCAAAGATAAAACATGTTGTGTGGTTCAAACGCTTGAGGTATATCGGATTAAGCATGATACTACCGGGGGCTGTATCAGTCCATTGCACCGTTATCTCCTCTGCTCCACGTACTTCGAGAGTTAGAACAAATTTAAAAGAAATTAGACTTAGAGATTAACCTTGCCGAACCATATTTCTACTATTGCCGAAATGCTTGTGATGCCGTGTATACTTATGTGTTGCCGATTGTGTATATATGTGTACCATTGTTTGAAATTTGTTGTATCGCCAATGCCGTGGCTTGTAATGATGTATATTCCTGTCTCCTATTTCTTTACGATGTTCTAACTTGTTTAAAATGTTGCAAATTTCAGAAATAATGCATGTCCGAATCTAGTATTTGGACAAGAGATCTTCAAGGCCGTTTGCAACGTTTAGAGCAAGAACTCGCTATTGCTCGTTTTGTGCCATTACCACCATCGTCACCAACCAGTTCATCAGTATCATCATCATTGCCGTCTTCCCCTATTGTGCAGTCAGTTCCAGTATCATCAGGGCCGAGTTCACCATCAGTAGTGTCATCGTCTTGTGATCTTCAGAACCCAGAATTTGAGGCCTTTGCCGAATTAGAAGAAGAAGAAGAGATCATGGCATCAATCAGATCACAGAATGGTCATGTTGCTGGAGCTGGTGTTGCTCCTTCTAATATCACTTATCCTCCCTTGGAAGCTGACAAGACTGGAGAGATTGAACTGAGGAGTGGATTCCTCCATAAGCTGAAATCATTTTATGGGATGCCGAGTGAGGACCCTAACAAGCATCTGCAGTGGTTTAACTTCACTACGGAGTCTATGTGTCCAAGAGGGACCGATTTGCAACACTTCAAAATGAAGGCTTTTCCATTCTCATTAGAAGATCAAGCAAAAGAGTGGTTGTTTGAGGTGCCTAGTGGTCGCATTGTTTCGTGGAGTACTATGATGGATGAGTTTTTACTCAAGTACTTTCCTGCTTCACGTATCACTGATCTGAGGAAGCAAATTACAAGTGTGAAGCAAGCCGGAGATGAGACTTTCTTCGACTACTACAAGAGGTTCAAGTCCCTAGTTTCTTTGTGTCCATCGCATGGCATTAGCGATGGGCTCTTGCTACAATATTTTTATGAGGGATTGCGCGTCATGGAGAGAGAGTTTCTTGACTCGGCCGCGGGAGGTAGCTTTTTGGAGTTGAATGCCGGAGCGGCAAGAAGTTTGTTGGAAGTTCGTGCCTTGAACAACCAACAATTTGGCATGGCACGAAACAATGTGCAAAGGAATGAGAAAGTGCATGAGACTTCTTCGAGCTCAAAGTTAGAAGATAAAGTGGACAAGCTCACCGACTTGGTGAGTAATTTGATGAAGAAGCGAGCAAGTGTTTGTGGAATTTGCACCGAAGGCCATGAGACCGACCAATGCCCTCAATTTGGAGTTAATGAGGGAGTAGAGGAGTGCAATGCAATTGGTTTTCAAGGAGGCCAACGATTTGGCAATTTCAATCCAAGGTTTAATGATCATCCTAACTTTCGATGGGCGAATAATGACAACGTGCTTAGGGCACCTATGCAACCGAGAGAGGGAGGAGCGCCGTTTGCGCCGAGGCCACCCTTTGTGCCTCGGCAACCTTATCAGCCGAACCAAGGAAACTTTGGGGCTTTGCCGAACCAACAACAAGTTGTGCCATATCAAAGTCAAGGAGGGCCGAGCCAAGGCCAAGCCACAAGCAATCCGAACTACGATGCTTTGCTTCAATCTTTGTCTAGTGCTACTCAAGCATTACTCGCGGGGCAACAAAATCATCAAAAGGACATTGGTGAGCTCAAGACTCAAATGGGGCAAGTTGTGGATTTTATGGGAAGATTCAATGAGCAAGGGAAGTTGCCGAGCAATACTATTCCAAATCCGAGGAACGAGCAAGCCAAAGTGATTCAAACTCGAAGCGGAAGAGAGTTGTTTCCACCAACAAGTCCAAAGAAGAAGCGAGTGACTTTCAAGGGAATAAATGAGGATGAGATGGCCGCCGGACCTGTCATTGCCGGCAGCCATGATGGAGATGCCGAGGAGAGCCATGTTGCCGAGCAAGGAGGTGTTGCCGGCAATGTTGTTACCGAGAGGGGCAATGGTGATGCCGAGAAGGGGAATGCCACCGAGCAAGGGCATAGTGCCGGCCATAATGTGAGTGACAAGGGGCTGCGTAACGAGCTTGAGTACGATCCCGCCACATCCAAGAATGAGGTATTGCCGAGCCAAGCAAGCAAGGGAGGGGTGCCATCATCTAGCATTCCATTCCCTTCACGCTTTGCTAGAACGAAGAAGGATAAATCCGATGAAGAGGTATTGGAGATTTTCCGGAAAGTGCAAGTCAACATCCCTTTGTTGGAGTGCATTAAGCAAGTACCAAAGTATGCTAAGTTTTTAAAGGAGCTTTGCACGGCAAGGAGGCATACTAGAGAGACTCGTGTGGTAACAATGAGTGAGACAGTGTCGGCCGTTATTCAAAGGAGGTTGCCACCAAAGATGAAGGATCCGGGAAGCTTCAATGTGCCTTGTGTGATAGGCAATACACGTTTTGATGATGTTATGTTGGATTTGGGAGCATCGATCAATGTCATGCCACTCAATGTGTACCAAACGTTGAGTATAGGGCCTCTCAAGAAGGATAATGTCATCATTCAACTTGCGGATCGCTCAAGCAAATATCCGGAGGGTTATGTAGAGGATGTGTTGGTGCAAGTCAACCAATTGATATTCCCCGCCGATTTTTATGTGGTTGAGATGGAGGATTCGCCGGTCAACAACACTCAATTGCTTCTAGGGCGACCATTCATGAGGACCGCGCGCACAAAGATAGACGTGGCCGAAGGAAACCTAACTATGGAATTTGATGGTGAGGTGATCAAGTTTAATGTGTTTGACGCCATGAAGTTCCCGAATGTTGATTTAAAGGAGGGTTGTGCCATTGATGTTTTGGAGGAGGTCGAGCAAGTTATGTCGACCTCGCTCGACGCATAGCAATTAGCGATCGAGAAAGGGGTCGGATTTGACAAGAGGGGAGAACGAGTGCACGATGATACCGAGCAAGGTGGTGCCGAGCCAAGCATATATGCCGAGCCTTATGCCATTATGCCGAGAGTTAGAGAGGCAGTTGCCGAGCTAGACGCCACACCAACGTTTCCGAAGAACTCGTTCTTGTCAATTCCAAGTGCCACAACAAAATTTCGACCAAGTGTGGAAGAGGCCCCAAAGTTAGAACTTAAAGAACTCCCTAGTCACTTAAAGTATGTTTATCTTGGAGAAGAAGATACACTACCGGTTATTGTGTCTTCAATGCTTAGTGAGAAGCAAGAGAAAGATTTGATTGGTGTGCTTAAGAAGTACAAGACCGCTATAGGTTGGACCTTAGCGGACATCAAGGGAATAAGCCCTACTACTTGTGTTCATCGTATTTTGTTGGAAGAAGGAGCTAAACCGACAAAGGAAGCTCAACGTCGACTTCACCCTCCCATGATGAAGGTTGTGAAAGAAGAGATTATCAAGTTGCTTGATTGTGGGGTGATCTACCCAATTTCGGATAGTAAGTGGATATCTCCCGTACAAGTAGTGCCAAAGAAGAGTGGTGTAACGGTTGTCAAGAATGAGAAGAATGAGCTTGTGCCACAAAGACTTGTAACCGGTCATCGGATGTGCATCGATTATAGGAAGCTCAATGCTACAACGAGGAAGGATCACATGCCTTTGCCGTTTATGGATCAAATGCTAGAGAGGTTGGCCGGTCATTCTTACTATTGTTTTCTTGACGGATATAGTGGCTACAACCAAATCATGATACACCCGGATGATCAAGAGAAGACCACTTTCACTTGTCCATTTGGCACGTTTGCTTATCGGAGGATGCCATTCGGACTATGCAACGCACCCGGCACTTTTCAAAGATGTATGTATGCTATCTTCTCGGATTTTATTGAAGACATAATCGAAGTGTTTATGGATGATTTTAGTGTGTATGGAGACACCTTCGATGCATGTTTGGGGAACTTGGAGAAGATACTTGAGAGGTGTGTAGAGACAAATCTTGTGCTCAATTGGGAGAAGTGTCACTTCATGGTCACGCAAGGCATTGTTCTAGGGCACATAATTTCGGCAAGAGGCTTAGAGGTTGACAAAGCCAAGGTGGAGCTAATTCAAGCTTTGCCGAGCCCTAGGTGTGTAAAGGATGTGAGAAGTTTTCTTGGCCATGCGGGGTTTTATCGACGATTCATCAAGGACTTCTCTTCAATTGCCAAGCCATTGAGCAACTTGTTACAAAAGGAGGTGACGTTTGAGTGGACAAAGGCGTGTGAGGAAGCATTTTGCCGATTGAAAGCTTGCTTGTGTACGGCGCCAATACTTGTATCCCCTAATTGGGACGAGCCATTTGAGTTGATGTGTGATGCTAGTGATTATGCACTTGGAGCGGTACTTGGACAACGAATTGAGAAGAAGCCATGCGCCATTTACTATGCTTCAAGGACTCTCAACGATGCTCAACTCAATTACACAACAACGGAGAAGGAACTCTTAGCGGTAATTTTTGCTTTGGAAAAATTTCGATCATATCTTTTGAATTCCAAAGTCATTGTTTATAGTGATCATGCCGCTTTGAGATATCTCATGACGAAGAAGGATGCTAAGCCGAGGCTTATTCGATGGATTCTTTTACTTCAAGAGTTCGATATTGAGATTAAGGACAAGAAAGGAGTAGAGAATGTTGTGGCCGATCATTTGAGTAGACTTGTACAAGATGTGGATCGGCTGCCCCTATGTGATACCTTTCCGGATGAGCAACTTTTTCGACTTGAAGTACATGAGCCTTGGTATGCCGACATTGCAAATTTTCTAGCCACAAACCGATTTCCCAAAGAGATGCCGAGCCACCAACAAAAGAGAGTAAGGAAGCAAGCTCGACACTTCTTGTGGGATGATCCGTACTTATGGAAGCAATGTGGTGATCAAGTGATTCGAAGATGTGTGCCGGAAAATGAGCATCGCTCCATCCTTGCTTTTTGTCATAGTGAGGCGTGTGGAGGTCATTTTGGACCAAAGAAAACGGCTTTGAAGGTACTTTCGTGTGGATTCTTTTGGCCTACAATTTTCAAGGATGCATTCATGTTTTGCAAAGCATGTGATAGATGCCAAAGAATGGGGAACATTGGAGCTAGGGATCAAATGCCGCTCACGCCTATCATTGAGGTAGAAATTTTCGATTTATGGGGTATTGATTTCATGGGACCGTTTCCTTCAAGTAAGGGTTTTCTCTACATATTGCTTGCGGTTGATTATGTGTCAAAGTGGATCGAAGCCAAGGCTACACGCACCAATGATGCCAAGGTGGTAGCCAAGTTTCTCAAGACCAACATCTTTTCACGTTTTGGAGTTCCAAGAGTCTTGATTAGCGATGGAGGATCCCATTTTTGTAACCGCACCATTGAAGCCTTATTGAGGAAGTATGGAGTCACACATAAGGTTTCTACACCTTATCACCCCCAAACGAGTGGCATGGCCGAGGTGAGTAATCGAGAGATCAAGCAAATACTTGAGAAAACCGTTGGACCTTCAAGGAAGGATTGGAGTGATCGTCTCGATGATGCTTTGTGGGCTTATAGGACTGCATACAAGACACCGATTGGTATGTCCCCTTTTCGGTTAGTTTATGGCAAAGCATGTCACTTACCGGTTGAGCTAGAGCACAAGGCATGGTGGGCAATCAAGGCTTTCAACATGAACATAGATGATGCCGGTCTTCATAGAAAGCTTCAACTCAACGAACTTGAAGAAATACGTAATGAAGCCTATGATGCCGCATGGATATACAAGGAGAAGACTCGGGCTTACCATGACAAGATGTTACGAGGAAAGAAATTCGAAGTAGGGCAAAAAGTTCTCTTATTCAACTCAAGACTTCGACTCTTTCCGGGTAAGCTACGCTCACGTTGGGTTGGTCCCTTCATCATCACTCAAGTTTTTCCTCATGGTGCAATAGAAATTTCAAGCCTCACCTCGAGCAATATTTTCAAAGTAAATGGTCAGCGTCTCAAGCCATATTATGATTCCTTTTCCAAACACACAATTGAGAAGTGCATTGTTGACGACTCACCACCTTCGGGACATCAAGATGACATTGCCGGCAGCTCACACATGCAAGAGACGGTCTCACACATGGATGCCGAGCAGCAGCCACCTGTTTCAGCCGAGCCACCACCCCCTGCCGGACCTGCCATTGCCGGCAGGGTTGACACCAGCACACATGAGGCCGAGCACAAGGATGACACGCCCTCGGATACGCCGGACACGGAAATTCAGGAGCCGGACACGCCGCCTCCACCGGATACGAAGAATGCAACCGAATCGGATACATTGTGCAATGAACTTCTTCTTGAACTTCTTCATGCCGACTTGAGTTGCTTTGGAACACGATGAACACATGAAATACGGTGAAAAGTCTAGGCTATGGACTATAAACACAAAGCGCTACTTGGGAGGCAACCCATGTCGATCAAAGAAAAGTGAAGGAGCCATCACCGAGAGTTTGCAATTTCTTAACCCTTTTCTTTTCCTTTGATTTGTGATGATATGATGGAATATGTTAGACAATTGCATGCTTAGGAAATTCGTTGATATTGTTTTGTGCTTACATTGAGGACAATGTAATTTTCTAAGTGTGGGGTGGGATAACGTATTCCGTTTATGTTTTCGTGTGCTTAGTTTAGAAAAGAAAATTTCAGAAAATTGTTCCACAAAAATAGAGTGTTTAAATTTGTTTATTTCGAGTCTTAGGATGCCCCTAATATGTCAATGATGTTTTTCTCCTCTTTGCATACATAGATGATAGTTGTGCATACTTTTAAAATTGTAAGTTTCATGGATTATGTGCATTGGTAGGAGCATGTAGGACTTGTTGATTAATAAGCATGCATGTTTTAGCTAGTTTATTTCGATTATAACCTATGTGAGCTTTAGTGCCAAATTGCTTTCTTCTTGAGCGATAAAAAAAAAAAGATAAAATTCGATAGATTCGTAGGAAGCATGAAACCTCATAATTCTTTGACTATTCGATGACTATGTGCCATAGCTTTTTAATGAACTCTAGTATGCTAGAACTTACTCTTGTTGATTTTCGAAACGTTTTTATCATAAAATACCTTGATTTTGAATGTGATTGAATAAAGATCATTTAGGTTTACCACCATTGCTAAATAAAGCATGAGCCCTATTGGAGCCCGTCGTGGGACACCTTAGTAAACCCCTTTGAGCCGATATTGAGCCTTTTCTTTCATCATCCTTAAACACTTTCCATGAGCTTAGTATAGTTGTGCCTTTACCCTTGATCAAAGTATTGGCAAAGCTTGATTTTTGAAGGCGTTTTCGCGTGTGTGATGAAGAAGAACAAGTGTGGGGTAGACCTAGCCATAAATTTGTATGTAATATGTATGCATGCCGTGCCCTTAGAAATAGAAAAGAGAAGAAAAATGCTCGAATCAAAAGAGAGAAAAATGCCGAGAAAAAGAAAGAAAAATAATGAAAAAAGAAGGGCACGGCATAGGGTTGAAAAAATAAAAATGTTGTGCATGGCTATGGTCTAGATTATTGTTGTAATATTTTATGGGAAGAAAAAGAATGACGTATGGGTCCAACAAGATGAAATTTGACCCTTTTGGCGAGAAGACATAAGGAGATTTGAGCTTTGCCGAATGCCATGGTGACGTTTTGAGCCTCCTTATCCAAATATCGAATACCTCTTAGCCTAGCCCCATTACAACCCTTTTATTGATCTTTTTCATGATTCTTAAGATGGTTAAATTTGATTGTGGAAATTTTCTCAAGAGTAAGCATATGGTTTTGGTTCATTGGTGCATATAGTTATCATATGAGGTTTTTCCATCAAAAATTCACAAAGTGCTTTCGTTTCCTTGACATATGCAAGTCACTCTTTGTATTTCATGATCTTTCGCTTGCATATACTTATGTGTGAATAACCATGCTTCGAGAGAAAAGAAGAGAGTATGCCTAGTGAGGTGATTTGAATTAGCTTTTAACATGTCTACATGCTTACTTTTGCTCTTATATGTTCATATTGATGTCGCATGTTCATGAAACTTGGAATTTTCGTGCTTAGCATTCTCATGCATTAACTTGAAAGCTATGTGTACATACGAGCCTGAGACAAATTGTTAGGGGCAATAGTTTGTTTAGAGTCTTAGTTTTATTTAGTTTGCTAAGGGACTAGCAAAGGATAAGTGTGGGGTAGTTGATAGGAGCACAATGTGCGACGATATTACATGTTTATACCCTCGTTTATGCTTTGTTTAACCCTTATTTGTCTAAGATAGAGTCGTAATGTAGTTAGTGTCAATTTCGGTAGAGTTTTGTGAAAAATGGTTAAGAATCCGAAAAATGACTAAGTTTGAGAAATCTGGAAAATAGTGCAAAATATGTCTTTTTCGTGATTTTGAGATGAATGAAACTGTGATCTATCCTTTTCCAAATTCTATGAAATTTTATGTGCTTAATATTCATATGCTGAGGAATGTTGTGTTAAAATTTCAGATCAATCGGAGTTCGGGAAGTCACCCAAAAGTTGGCTGCAAAACGGCAGTCCGAGCATTCCAATCCAGGGACTTCCAGGAAATTCCTGGGACTGTGTCCCAACTTCGAAAAATCATTCCCGACGACTTGCATGGAATTTGGCCGAGATATTTTATGAGGAGATGGCCCTATGTGTCTAGTTTACGTGAGACTTGGAATCGCATCAATCGGAGCTCCACGGAGGGAGATAAGCCGGAATTACTGCAACAAGGTCAAATCTGCCGATTCCAGGAACCTACTGCCCCCTTTTTGTGTTTTCTGTTTTTGATGGACCAAATGGTGTACAAATGCATATGTGAAGATGGTCCAAGATTTATGAAGGGATGAGGAAGACACTTGGCCATGGCATTGAAGAAAAGCATGAAGAAACAAGTTCTCCTAGTCATACTAGGAGAAGCTGCCGATTCTGGCAGATTGCTGCCTCTGTGTGCTGCCGGCATTGTGGGGCATTTTCAGTGGATCAAGACCTATCAATTGAAGTCCAAGATCATACAAGAAGTCCATGAAGATGTGCAGCCCAAGCCTTGAAGAAAAATCAGAAAAAGAAAATCAAGAATGCAAATCTTTATTCAACAAGGAAACATAAACCTACAAGGAAACCTATTCTTTGTTTCCCCTTCTTGTGGCCGGCAGCCTCTCTCCCTTTTCCTCTATATATAGCCATCTCATACACAGAAAATCATCATCTCATCTCTTGCAAAGCACTAGCCAAAACTCTACCAAATTTTCCTACCAAAGTTCTAACCCGAAACCCTAGAAACACCAAGTCACCGATTCACCACCACCAATCACCACCGATCCCAATCCCTAGCCTAGCTACTGCCGATCCTCTTCCACCACACCAAGACGAAGCTCTCCAAGGTTTCTAAAGTGTGATCCATCCCTATGACTTGTGTTTTTAATTTCGGTTTAGTCACATGTATTGTTATAAAAAATACTTTGTTTCGTTTGGTTTTGTATGATGAGCATGAATTGCAATTTTCATTGAAGTTTATGTGATGACTTGTGCGATTTTTAATACATGGTTTTTGTATGTTTAGATAATTAGAGCAGTGGTATTAGAAGCATGTTTAGGATTTAAATTGGTTAGTAATCTAAGGTGAGGGCATGAAAATCGATACTTGGTGTTGTCTTTGAACATAATCTCGGTATTAGGTTTAACTTGCTAGGGTAATTACAAACTAGATGGACCGAGAGGACTCTATGATTTGTGTTATTCACTAAGGGCTATTAATCTTAGAACTTGCATGCTAAATAAGATGATTGACAACCTTACTTGTTTACATGTTTTCGATTTAAGACTCTTGTGCGATATATGTTAAGTCTTAACCGGATTAGCATAAATATCTTTAGGGCTAGAGCGAGAGTTTGTCCTACAAGAACTTAAGGAAGTCTAGTAACTAGGTACAGAGCGAGAGCTCTAGTTACGGTCGAAACAAATTTGAATATTGAGCATGCTAATACTTGTCTCTTACTTTCTTGCATATAAATCTTTGTGTTAAATTGTGTTTTGTGTTATGTGATGCGTGAGAGATGATGATCAAACTTGTAAATATTAGATCTAGGATTTTATTTTCTGTTTTTACATGTTGCCGAACTTAGTGTAAGGCAGCTTGCTGCCGAACCATTATATCCCCCAAACTTGTGACGTTTTCTTGTATATATGTGAATATGTTTGTGTCTAACAATTTCATATTTCAGGTACCCTTAATCCCCGGCTAGAACGATCCCTACTTGCTCATACTACTAACGATATTTTTGTAGGGTTATCATTGCATGCGAGCTTCGGCTCCCGTTCAGGCCTTGGAACCAACGTGGGAAGGGCCCTACCAAATCACCGCAGCCGCAGGTCCGGCGACATTCCACATCATAGACACCGAAGGCATCTACTCCACCCGCCCATGGAATATCCAGCATCTGCGGTTCTACCCTAAGTGAGATTACTGCCTTAAAAATGGACAGTACTGTATTTAGTACCAACGTTGCAATACAGATAGTCACTGCCTCTAGAATGAACTACAGCTGGTTACAAAGTAGATACATCTGCCAAGTATATTAAAAAAAAAAAACCGCTAATCAGCGCCACCGGAGCCTCTAATCCCTGACCCACCACCCTTGAGAGACCGCTCTTGCTCCAACTTCTCGGCCAAGGCTACCTCAGCCTCCATCCGCTCGGCATCAAGCCACCCTTTCTCCCTCCACTCCAGACACGCATCATTTATACCCTTCCAACGGGCGGCCTCCAGCATCTCTGCAAGTTCCACCGACTCCCGGAAATCGTCAATAGCTTTATCAGCGGCTTCGGCAAGTTGGGATTCTACGAGCTTCTCCCCTCCCTTGAGGACTGCTGTTACTTGGGTCTGCAGCTCCAAAATCTTCACCTCCAATTCCATAATCCTCTCTTCCCGAGCGACCGCCAGTCGACCGCCAATGACAGCTGCATGGTGAGGTCCTCCACTTGCCTCTCCAGAACCGGAGTCTCCTCACTAGGCTCAGCGGCGTAAAGGCTATGAACCAGCTGGTACAAGTACACAAAAGAAGAACATCAGCTCGTAGCACAAAAAGGGGGAGGGAGCGCAGAAGAACCTCAGTGCCACACAGGTACGCGATCAGACTTACCCGAAGACCCAATTCCACAGCTTTCTTCCTGCTCTCGCACGGCCGCACATCTCCGGCGGCCTCCAGATCAAGTCCTAAGGCCTCAATGGTAGATGCCACGAACCTACCAAAACCGCCATCACCAGAGCCGCGATCGGCTTCCGGCTCAATGGTTTCCCTACTCCTTCGGCCACCGGTTCCCTCCGCCAGAACCAATGCTGACCCCCCACCGGCCGAGCTTGACGCCCCGGTATCAAACATCCTCGCCCTCTTGGCCGGAGCTTCGCCAAGACCGCTTCTGCAGTACCAAGTCATCTCCGCTGCCTCTCTCTCCCGCGGGGCTCGTATCCCCACCGGCCGCGCTAGAGGTTCCGGACCTGGTGAGCCCACCGATCCAACATCCTGAATAACAAGTGGGGTATTCTCCTCACCGCCCGGCCGCCGACCGTAGTGGGAATCCGGAAACATGAGCGGCACATGAGTACTATGCACCGTGCTCTCTAGGGTGTCCGGATCTACAACGGTTTTCGAGGCCATCTCCCCCATCTCCATCAACCTCTGGGCCATAAGTTCGTCGTCCGCCTCGACAGTCTCCTCACTCCGAACAGCAAGCCGGGGGGCATTAGCTGCAAATCAATAAACCGAGCGGTTAGAATAGAATACGACCGCACAAAACAACAGTGCAAGGCACTTTACCAGGTTTCTTTCCCATCTCGCATATCTCCAACACATTCCACCGGATAAAATTGTAAGAGCTCCGGCCCAGACTGTCCCAGCAAACAAAAAGCCGGGCTATCCGTTGCCTCTCCAAGTCGACCAACCGGTACGACTGATCCCCGATAGCTTGATAAGCCCCGGGCACCCGAAAGCTCTTAGAATTACGCTGCCACCTACCCCTGGCCATCACAACCTGTCTCCTCCATACATTCGAAACCGACGACGGTAGGTGAGTGATGGGAGGATCGAAGTCCCGCGCGGCAAAATTGACACAGCCAGAGGCCTGGGCCTTTTTGCAGTAGAGAATCTTATACAGCGCCCGGAACTCATTTATCGTGGGCCAGTCCATGTTGCTAAGACTGAATAAGCACCCGAGACCAAGCAACTGCCTCCACTGGTTGCTAGGAAGCTGGGCGGGGGAGACATTTATCAGGCTCAACACATACTGGACAAACTTCGGCAGCGGCAGAGATAGCCCGTGCCGAAATTGATCCTCAAAAACGGCAACCCAACCCTCCTCCGGGTTGCAGGCCAATTCCCCGGGATGCAGGCCCCAGAGCTTAACGGAGGAGTCAATGCCCCACTTCGCCCAAAAATCCCTTATCTCGCCAGTAGTCATGCTTCTGGTCGGCTCGTCATAAAAAATCACCATGTCGCCATCCAATAGCTGGTACCTCACGGACCCTCCTGTCGACGCACGGCTGGCACCGACAGGATTGGCTGACCTCCCAGATTCCATAAAACCTAAGAACAGAATTTACCCTACGCCTAGTTAGTTGTGTAGCAAGATAACAACGCAAACAGACGACAGACGAGGAGCCGAGCTTTAACAAAATACGGCAGGAGGAGAGAAGGGGGGTGCGAAGCATCTTATAGGCGGCAAAACCACATCTTGTTGATAATTAGGGCAATCAAAAAGGAGAGGCAACCCCAGCCGCAGATTCCCTCCATCTTAGACCGCTCCCTACTGACACATGTCCCAGCATCGATAAAGTTCCCACGCCATCATAACTGATGGGACTGTTGGGCTCTCTCCTTCATTGCATGTCAGCCACCTGTCCCGCCTACATGCCGCAGTTAGGGGAGGTAGGAGCGAGAACCGAGGAGTCCAGCCCCCCCCCCCCCCACTTCCCCAAGAGTCAACCTCAAATCAAGGAAAGGCACACCACCGGTTATGTAGTATTCAACCGGCTCCATGGCATCCCACCGGTTATGTAGTATTCAACCGGCTTCATGGCATCCCACCGGTTATGTAGTATTCAACCGGCTCCATGGCATCCCACCGGTTATTTACCATTCAACCGGCTCTATGGCATTCCACCGGTTTAGTCACTCTCCTTCGCCCTTGCTGGCAAGGACAAGCCAGCAACAACGCAAGGCTTCAAACACATAGGCTTTATAAACCCGGGAGAGTTTACATCTAGCACATGCAAACTCTTCCAGCAGGCTAAAAACCCTGCATCACACTAAGCTGTGATAAATTTGGAGATCCATGGTGAGACTTGTTATCTCCACGCCACCCGACCGGGCAGATTGTTTCTCTAACAAAGAACAAGTCTCCCCGCAGGCTAGAAACCCTGCACATTACCTCATGCTTATTCCAACACAAGCTGAGAAGAACTAGCAAGTGTTAACCGGTGCTTCAACATGGCCGCAACACCCCACCAGGGTACCTGTTGGCTTATTCCACGCTCCAACAGGCGTCCCCGCAGGCTAGCAACCCTGTATATTACCCCACGCTTATTCCAGCACAAGCTGGGCCGAACCACCGTTGGCAGCAATTTTACCCTGGGAACTTGGGGGACTCGTCCCGACATGGCAGTCCACCGGTCGAGCCCTCACATCATCATCCCATGCACTCGTCCGGGTTTCACCCCGTTCCATACTCATGGCACGACAACACTTGAGCACAATACCATTAGTATTGCAAACATACTCATAATTGTCGCACGTCATCATTAATAGGTACTCACATCACCACGCCTTCTCTGTCTGAATGCCCGGTCACGCCCAATCTTCACTGCGGACTTGGGGGACTGGGCACCATTGGGTCGGTAACCCTGCGGGTCTGCAGGACAGGAGCGAGACATATTAAGTCCCCATTCAAGATTGCACTTGACCGGGAACTTGGGGGACTTGTTGACAGTAGCCACAGAGGGGCTACATAGGCCCACAGACCCGCAGCCAGTACGTCCGGGGCCGGACCGAGGCCTGGAGCAGAATCACCAGCACCCGGACCCGAGGTCCGGTAGTCTACCTTGTGACCAGGGGCCCGGGGACCGGGGACGCGAGCCTGTCGAACAGACCACCAGAGCTGTCCTTTTGTGTACGAACAGAAGGAAACCAGTCCCACATCGAAGAGTAAGACCAGACCTCACGCCCGACCACCTATATAAGGGCCTCAACTACCCTCTTTAATAGGTAACTGATCTCTCCAACTGCTTATCACTCTTGCTTAAGTTATCTATTCATCCCAACTGTACTAACTTAGGCATCAGAGAGGAGAAGACCGGCCCGCCCGGTATTCCCCTTAGTTAGCAGGTTCGCAGGAGGAGATCACATCTTGATTCATCAGTTTCCACTAGGCCTACGGGTTTGTGCAGAAACATGTATGAAGTTGTTTTACAGGTACAATGTGCTTGGATAATAATCTCTATCAACATATACTTAAATATTGAACGGTGGAGATGTAGAAATTTGACTGGAAAGTCGGTCAAATAAGGAGTCACACTCTTTAATTTTAGAGCGGAGCCCCGCTCTGGATAGGCACTATATATACATACATGCCTTATTCGCGAATTTGATATTTTGACTAAATTTTCGATTAAATTTTACATCTCCACCATGTAGTCTTTAGGTACTCATGTATAAATCATCTCAATAAATTTTCAGCCAATTTGATAAACATTAGCATATCAAACTAGATTAAAACAAATGGACGGATTGCATTTTGTCAAAAATGAATCGTTCATATTTATGATAGGAAATCGCACTTTCGAATGCATTAACGATTATCAAATTGGTTGAAAATTTGCAGACATGATCTATACATGAGTACCTAAAGACTAGATGGTGGAGATGTAAAAATTCAATCAAAAAGTTAGTTAAAATATGAAATCTGCACCATAAGGATTGGTGCGGAGGTCCTTAGCCAAGAAAGCCTGTATATATATATATATATAGATCCTATCGAGAGCAAACCTTCACTTTGAATTTACCGTGCGAAGTTCAGTTTTTGGCACACGTTTCGGTCATATTTTAACATCTCCACCGTTCAGAATTTAGACACTAATGTATAGATCGTCTCTGCCAAATTTCATTGAACTTGGTGATCGTTAAGGTATTGAAACTATATTTAATCAATGAACAAACCGAATTTGTTCAACCTGAACAGTTCGTCTAAATCACCATAACGAAAAGCCAAACAATTATCAAGTTGGATGAAATTTTGCAGAGACGATCTATACATTAGTATTTAACATCTGAAGGGTAGAGATATTAAAATATGACCGAAAAGTGTGTCAAAAACTGAACTTCACATGGTAAGTTCAAAGCGAAGGTTCGCTCTGGATAGGAATTTTATATGTATATATAGGCCTTCTTGGCTAAAAACCTCCGCACCAATCCTTATTGCGCAGATTTGATATTTTGACTAAATTTTTGATTGAATTTCTACATCTCCACCGTCTAATGTTTAGGTACTCATGTATAGATCATCTACACAAATTTTCAACCAATTTGATAACCATAAACATATGAAACTAGATTAAAAAAAATGGACATACTATATTTTGTCATGACTGAACCGTTCATGTTTATGATATAGAAAATCACACTTTTGAATGCCTTAGCGATTATAAAATTGGTTGAAATTTTGCAGACATGATCTATATATGATTACCTAAAGACTAGATGGTGGAAATGTAAAAATTCAATTGAAAAGTTAGTCAAAATATCAAATCCGCACTATAAGGATTGATGCGGAGGTCCGTAGCTGAGAAAGTTCATATATATATATATATATATATATATATATCAGTAGAATGTGATTCACTAGATTGAGGTTCATTATCAGTAGATTCATTTTCTGAGTCTATATTTCTTATTTCTAAAAGTCGAATAAGGTTATCTTTTTCTTCATGGCTAATTTTCAGTTGTTTTATATTTTTTACTGGGCCATTGTTGGCAAAATGACCAGGTTTATTACGTTTGTAACATTTGATTTTGTCAGAAAATCTTTTTTGTGATTTATTATAATTTGGTTTAGAATTTTGAAATTTATTTTTAGAATAAAATTTATTAGCTGGAAAGTTATTTTTATTTTGGGCATGAAATCTAGGGCGAGTAAATTTTTTTTTGTTAGGGAAGTAGTGAGGTGTATGACTTTGTTTTTTGTGTCTTTAAGGGGGAAGAGGAGGTAAGCCATATTGTTCACAAAAATTTCCTAACTCATATTTAGCCGTTTTTTTTTATCATTTTTAACTTGGGCATTTAATTTCATATCAATACACATCTTTAATCCTTTTTTTTTTGTACGATCGTAATGATGTTTCCATAAGTAAGGGCATTATAATCTATATGACCAGTTTCGTTACTTAAAACTTGTCTGATTTTGTGTGCAAAAAGTTTAGGTAAGCCGTTTATGAATTTTTCTTTCTAAAATGGCTGGTTACTATCATCTCTAAGCATGACTCTGGAGATAAAAACATCTTTATACCATTTAAAATCACTTAAATTTGGCCTACTACGTTGGTCATAGATCCTTGAGGTAATATGGCTAGGTGTTCCAATAAAATGTTGGATATTAGTATAAAATAGTGTGTTGACCGCATCCGAAGCTCCTATTCTAATACTTTCGTTAAAGATGGGACTCCCATCCTCATCTTTTTCATTTGCATGTTTAATTTTTTCTCGAGATTCTACTATGAGGTGTTTTTCCCACCAAGAATGAAGTATTCCTGTGAACCTGGTAGATAATATATCAATAATTTCAAGCTGGCTGAAATTATGATTAACAATATAACCATTGGCGACAATGGACATGTGATGTAATTTATTTAAGATTTTTAGTTTGGATAAATTATCAATATTCCATTCGTATGTTTTGTCTGTAGAGACAGAAAATTGATTACTAAGAATGTTACCAGATTGTATGTCTAGTGGTAAGGGACGTTCAGTCCATTTTTTTAAATTTTGTTTCTTTGGGTAAGTTATTCTGGATAAGTCGAGATCTTGGAATGTTTGGTTGATTTTCGAAATAGTACTCGACTCACTATCAGATGAGTTAGTAGAGGTATTATGACTATACATAACTAAAATACAACTTGATTCAGGTTTTATTGCTTTCATCATTTGTTCAATTTTTTGTATAGTTGAAGTAGGTTTAAGTGTTGTTTTCTTGAGATTGCCAAAGTGAACTAATGGGGCTTCAGATTGTTGTTTAGGAAGTACACTTACTTTAGAGTAAATAGTGTCGATTTTAGTTTCTATTTTATCCAATTGATGACCTATTGTTACTAGGCTTTGGTTAGAATAATTATTTTGTTCAATACATTTTTTATGATCTGGATCACTTTTGATATTATCTTCAGGTATTTTAAAAGGTGAAGCCATGATATGTTGTTGTAGATGAACAATAACTATAGTTTCAACAGGGGGGTGGGTAGCAGTAATAACAGAATTGGTGGTTCTCCATTTGGATTTTGTTATTGTTTGCAGATATTTGTTTTTTAATAAATCAATATAATCAAGAAAAAATATTTCGGATTGATTTTGTAGCCTAAATTTTTTCCAGTCTTGAAATAATTATTTTTTTTTGAGAAATTAAAGGGTATTGTTGTCGGTAAAAATTACGACGGTTAATATTCTTGTCAGATTCGAGGTCTTTGTCTAATTTAGGAAAATCAATTGTAAAAGGACTATTAAGCGTAATTAATTGAGGGTTAATAGGAGGGATGACCTCAAAATTTGTAGCTGTGGGGTAGGTGAAGTTTGTTCTTCCTCTAATTGATTATCATTATATATATATGTTCAAGGAAGGTTAATTCTGTAACTTCCGTGGTGTGTCTTGTCCTAATAAGGCTAGTAATCTAGATACTTTATTAGATAGGGAATCCCTGATTACTAGGGATACTTGATGTAATGCCTATATAAAGGCCTCCTTATCAATCAATAAAGATACAATTTATTATCATCTATTTCTCCTAGAACACGTTATCAGCACGTTGCTCTAGCCTCCCGTCTAATAGCCCTAAAACCCTAAAACCCTGATTCCGAAATTTTTTTTTTCCGAAACCCTAATCCCGACCGCCGACCGCCGTCCTTACCTCCGGCACCGTCGGTCCATTCTCGGCAGTACCTGCGCTGCCGACCTACCTCCCTGCCGCGCTGTACCTTCACGAGCTGCTCCTCCTCTGCCTCTCGGCAGACCGGCTCGCCTGCAGCCCAACCCGCTCGCCAGCAGCCCTCCCTTGCGTGCTATTATTTGCACGCATCCCTCGAAGACCAAAATTGCTCGCAAGCCAAGCAAGCGGCCCTCAAAGCCTTCTTCGTTGCTGAGAAGACATCAAGAAAAATCGAAGAAAACAAGCTTCCCCAAAAGTCAAGTTTCTTTCGATCAAGTTTCAATTGAAGAGGTAAATATTTTATAATCGTTCCCGCTTATGAAATTTCAATAGTTGGGTTGTGTTTTCCTCCGGGACCTTTTCGTGTCCCTGCTACCTCATCCTGATTCTATCGCTTCTCGGGACGGCATACGGGGATTTAGTCACCCCGGTGCCAACGTTTATTGGGGTAACTGTGATGTTACCGGCCACCGTTATGCTTGTGACTTGATGGGAGCCTAGGCTCGCACACAATAATAACCCTACAAAATATCGTTAGTAGTATGAGCAAGTAGGGATCGTTCTAAGCCGGAGATTAAGGGTACCTGAAATATGAGATTGTTAGATAAAACCACATGTACAAATATACAAAAATCATCATGAATTGGGGGAAGATATGGCGTCGGCAGCTAGGGCTGCCCTAACACTATCAAACACAAAATTAAACCCTAATTTACTATATACAAGTGATCATCATATCTCACACAAAACAGTTCACACAAAGAACTCTTTAACAAGTAGATTTGCATGCAAGAAAGTAAGAGCAAGTATTTAGTATGTTCAAGACTCCAATTAGTTTCGACCATAACTAGAGTTTCCGCTCTGTACCTAGTTACTAGACTCCTCAAGTTCTTTAGAACAAACTTCCGCTCTAGCTCTAAAGATTTGTATGCTAATCCGGTTAAGACTTAACATATATCGCACAAGAGTCTTAAATCGAAAACATGTAAACAAGCAAGGTTGTCAATCATCTTATTTAACATACAAGTTTTAGCTAAGGTATTACCCTAGGTGAGCTCAACAAATCAAAACAACCGCCAGGCCTATAGTTTTATTTGTTATAACTCGGGTTAGATGAAACCTAACATCTAGATTTACATGCTTTAAACAACAAATGTTTTAAACAAAACTAATACTTCGGTTTTTAAGTCACGCCCTTAGATTACTAACCGATTTAAATCTTAAACATGCTTCTAATACCACTGCCCTAATTATCAAACACACAAAAACTACAAGTTAAAATTACGAAACTTTAATATAAACATCAATCATGCAATTGGTTTACACAAAAGTTCAATAAAAACCAAGAATCGAATTGAGTTAATACAATATAACCAAACTACAACAAATACAAAAGCCATAGGGGGAGTGGATCACACTTTTAGAACCTTTGAAGACTCCTCAAGACGTGACAAAGATGCTTGGCTGCTGCTGCTTGGTGCTCGGCCGGAACAAGAATCGGCAGAAGACAAGGTGAAAGGGATCGGCGGTTTGTAGTGGTGGTGGTGGTGTTTTTGGCTAAGTATTTGGGTATTTGGTGCTTAAGAAACTGGGTAGAGCTTTGGCTAGTATTTTATGCTTGAGATGAGATGATTTTCAGAATGAGAAGATGAGGTTATATATATAGGAGAGGCTGCCGGCAACCCTAGTGTAAGAAGGGTTTCAGAAAACCTAATTGGTTAAGGATTTGAAACCTTCCTTTTCAAAGTCTAATTAGGTTTTCTTTTTCTGATTTTTCTTCAAGGCTTGGGCTTCACATCTTCATGGACTTCTTGTATACGCTTTGGACTCCATTTGAAAGGTCTTGATCCATTGAAAATGCCCCAAACCGGCAGTTCTTCATTTTGGCACAAATCCTTCTCCTAGTTTGACTAGGAGAACTTCTTTCTTCGTATTTTTCTTCAATGTCATGGCTTGGTGTCATCCTCCTTCCTTCCTTAAGCTTGAACCAACTTCATATAGGCATTTGTACACCATATGGTCTATTGAGAACAGTAATTGTGACAAGGAGGCAGTAGCTTCTTGGAATCGGCAGAAACGACCTTGTTGTAGTAACTCTGGCATATCTCCCTCCTCGGAGCTTTAATTGATGCGATTCCAAGTCTCAGATAAACTAGACACACAAAGAAACCCCCATTTAAAACCGTTTTATCAAATTCCTTGTGAAACGTCAGGAATGAATTTTTGAAGCTGGGACACAGTCCCAGGAAAATCCTAGAAGTCCCTGGATTGGTTTGCTCGAACTGCTGTTTTGCAGCCATCTTTTGGGTGGCTTCCCGAACTCCGATTGATCTGAAATTTTAACACAACATTTCTCAGTATATGAATAACAAGCACACCAAATTTCATTAAATTCGGACAAGGATAGATCGCATTTTTACTCATCTCAAAATCACGAAAAAGACATATTTTGCATTATTTTCCAGATTTCTCAAACTTAGTCATTTTTCGGATTCTTAACCACTTTTCACCAAACTCTACCAAATTAACACTAAACTATATTATGACTCTATCTTAGACAAATAAGGGTTAAACAAAGCATAAATGAGGGCATAAGCATATAATATCGTCGCACATTGTGCTGCTATCATGACTGTGATGTCACTGTGAACCATAACGTCTCTTTTTCAAAAGAAAATAAAGGGAAGATATCGATTGTGACTTGATGTCACATTATGCATCGATTTATGTGACCATAATATATCTTGGCACTGTTCTAAAAGAAAAAGAAAAACAATCAAACTTGATTAGTATTCAAAATACTAACGTCTCCCTATTGTGTTCTGTAGATGGCTGACACTCAGCGTCCAGAATTCGACATCTTGCATGTCCAAGGCAAGGAATACAAGAGGTGGGTCTCAGATGTAGAGAACACCTTTATTGGTAAAAGATTTACAGCCACCATTGTCCCTCCTGAGGATGAAAACTTGCATGCTTCTCCTGAACAAAAAGCTCAAGCCCTGATGTTTCTTAGGCGCCATATCCATCCAACGCTAAAAAAGCAATACCTGAGGAAAACCGATCCCAAAGAGCTATGGGAAATCCTCAAGGACCGCTTCGACAATGTGCATGACGCACAACTCCCTGACCTTCTGTCAGATTGGGAGCAAATCCGCTTATTGGATTTTGATTCCGTCTAGGAATACCATCAAACTATGCTTAATTTACAGTCTGATCTGAGCTTTTGTGGGGTCGACAAGACCGATGATGATATGATGGAGAAGACATTCACGACGTTCCCAGAATCTGCGTCCATGTTGTCGCATCAGTACCGTGATCTCCGTGAGAAAGGCACCATCAAAACCTTCAGTGACTTAATGAATGTGCTTCAAAGAAAGGAGAGGTACCATGAGTTGATTCTTACTACCAACAAAAGGCCTAGAGGTCCGAAATTCTTAGCCGAATCTCACCAAGCCCATGGTAGGGCTCCTAAGCCAAGGAGTCATCTTCGCGAACGTCAAGCACCACAACCACCACGTGCGCCAAGAGCAACACGTGGGGGAAGAGGAGGAAGAGGAGGTGCCGGCCCTAGCGTGGTGGCTACACCTCAAACAATGTTTCGGCTCCTTGCTTCAAATGCGGCTCTAAGAATCACTTTCAACGCAATTGCAAAGCAAGTAGAGATGTCCAAGCTGCCTACAAGAAACACAAGCAATACATAGAACAAGAAACAAACTATGTAGGAGACTTTGAGGAAGAAGAGTACGATGAAGAAGATACCAACTTCACCGTTGATGACTTCCAACCTACCAAGAAGCGTAGGACTCAGGAGTATGACACTCCGGATTATGAATAAGTATTTGACTTAGGTCATGAGATACATGTTCAAATTTGATTTTGATTGTTATTTTTGGCTTTCTTTAGTCATAATTCACGACTTTGTTCGAAAAGTCGTTTAGAACATCCTTGATGTACTTTTGAGTTGTCATCAATAAAAATTCTCTTATTTAATGAATGATTTGAGATTTTTACATCCCTATGAAAGCATAAATGGTTCAATGCGTCCAATTTACAATGGCATTATTATTTTGAGTTCACCACAATTCTGGTGATGTTAACTCAAATCCGAAATAAAATCACAAAGACAAATGAGAGACTCGCGAGAAATCGCGTTGCACATTAGGCCAGCGGTGCCAGCCTATCGGCAGGAGCTTGGCCGCGACTCGCCAAGCATCACTCGCCAAGGCCACTCAGCCACTTGGCTGCGATTCGCCAGGCCTCGCTCGCCAAGGCCACTCAGCAGCTTGGCTGCGATTCGCCAGGCCTCGCTCGCCAAGGCCACTCAGCCGCTTGGCAGCGACTCGCCAGGCCTCGCTCGCCAAGGCCACTCACCGCTCGTCTTGCTTCGGCTCGGCCTCAGGGTAGCTCCGGCCTTACCACAACTTCAGCTTTGGCTTGTCCCCGGCCTTTGCCTTGGCCTCGGCCTTGGCTCGGCCACGCCACCTACGACGGTGTCCGGTCTCAATCTCTGACCTAGGCTACGTTAACTCTCAATGTTGGTATTCGGTGATTAAAATAAGGCTTATCTCTTTCTCTCAAGTTATGTCGATGCCATGGCTATGTTATTGGCCTTAATGCACTTCATTTTGTGATGATATATTGCTTCAGTACACTTACTTTAAAGTGTTCGCCAAAGTCTAAAGTAGACTATTGATTCAATTTACATTGTTTTTGTAGATGTATCAAGGCGAGATTGAGTGTTTGTTGGACTGTGCAACAACTCACATGATTCTGAGGAATCGGCAATTGTTTTCGGATTTTTCGCGAAGAGAATCGTCGTTATCTACGATGACAGGAACTGAACCCGTCATTAAGGGTGGCACTGCTCAATTTTTATTGCCAAATGGCACTGAAATTCGGGTAGAGGACGCCCTATATGCGCCTAAGGCGCCAAGAACCTTGCTAGCTTTCAAGGATGTGCATGACAACGACTATCACCTCAGCACTTATGTTGAAAATGGAACTGAATATCTGTTGATCACCTCCACTGAGAATTTGCGTACTCGCATTGTGGAGAAGTGTAAGCGTGTTCGAAATGGCATGTATTTCACAACCATTAGAGCCAATGAATCTCATGTTGTTGTCTTATGTGATTCAGATGCTTACAAGCTTTGGCATGAGAGACTCGGTCATCCGGGTCGTGATCTGATAATTCGTATTCTGAAATGCTCCCACGGTCATCCGTTTTTCAGATCACAAAAGGACAAAGGGCGCCTCGGCCTCGGTTCGGCCGCCATGCCGTCGATAGCCGCCTCTCGGCTCCAAGGAGAGGTTCGGCCTCCTCCTGCTTCTCATGCTTCTGTAGCGATGTCTAAAGCTCATCGTTCGTTTTGCAAAGCTTGTTCACTAGCAAAACTTCAAGCAAGACCATCTTTTGCTATTGATAATAAACAGAATATTCCGTTCCTACAACGAATACAAGGTGATATTTATGGACCTATAACACCAGAATGCGGACCATTTAGATATTTCATGGTTCTGGTTGATGCGTCAACGCGTTGGTCACACGTAGCGTTGTTGTCCACGAGGAATGTTGCATTTGCTAAACTCCTAGCTCAGATCATTAAGCTTCGGGCTCACCACCCGGACAATCCGATTAAGTCAATCAGACTGGATAATGCTGGAGAGTTTACGTCAAAGTGTTTTGATGACTATTGCATATCAGTTGGGATTGAAGTTGAACATCCCGTGCCCCACGTTCATTCTCAGAACGGTCTTGCAGAAGCCGCTATTAAGAGACTACAGCTTGTTGCTAGGTCCCTTGTCATGGCCACTAACTTGCAGGTTTCGGCATGGGGATATGCAATATTACATGCAGCTATGCTTATTCGTCTACGACCCACAGATAGCTAACCATTTAGTGTGTACCAGTTGGTAACTGGTTACGAGCCTGATATTTCGCATATGCGTACTTTTAGTTATGCCGTATATGTGCCTATCACGCCTCCACTGCGTACCAAGATGGGTCCACAACGACGATTAGCTATTTATGTTGGATATGAAGCACCAACAATTGTCCGCTACATAGAGCCTATGACAGGTGATCTGTTTACTGCAAGATTTGCAGATTGTCACTTTAATGAGACATCCTTCCCGCCGTTAGGGGGATATGGGGCCGCATCCGTCCCTAATGAACGTCAGGAATTGACGTGGTTCTCTCCCACTATATCTCATTATGATCCCCGTACGTCTCAGTGTGAGACCGAAATACAACGCATATTGGAACTACAAAAGGTGGCGGATTCGATGCCCGACTCCTTTACTAATATTGCGAAAGTGACAAGATCAACCATACCTGCTGCGAATGTACCTGCAAGGTTCAACATTCCTCCCCATGCGCGAGCACGCGCCGCCGGTCTCGGACCCACAGCCCTAGGTGCCATCGGCAGCCTAGACTCGGCACCTCCAAGTGGAGGGTCGGCGTCGACTTCAGATCCTCCTAGAAAGAGGGGGAGACCAATCGGTTCCAAGGACAATGTACCTAGAAAAAGGGCATGTGTCCAGGCACAAAGCGATCCGTTCATCATCGATACTGTGACGCCGTCACACGAGATTGTCTCCGACTATACCTATGTCCAAGAATCAACTCTGAATCATCTAGGGGATGCCTCAGACTCACCGTTGATGTTGGAGAACAAGGAAATCTCACTAAATTACTTATGCATGCACAATCTTATGGAAAGGAATTCCATGTATATCGATGATGCATTCGCCTACGCCGTTGCTCAAGAAGTCATTGACGACGACGATATGGAACCCCGTACTGTTGATGAGTGTCAACGTAGGGCGGATTGGCCGAAGTGGGAAGAAGCAATCCAGGCTGAACTAGACTCTCTAAAGAAAAGGCAAGTATTCGGACCGGTTGTGCCTACACCGCCGAACGTGAAGCCTGTTGGACATAAATGGGTCTTTGTCAGAAAGCGCAATGAAAATGGTGAAGTCCAGCGATATAAAGCTCGACTCGTGGCGCAAGGTTTTTCTCAGCGCCCTGGAATTGATTATGAGGAGACGTATTCTCCTGTCATGGATACTATTACCTTCCGATACTTAATCAGTTTGGTAGTCTCAGAGAGACTCAATATGCAGCTTATGGATGTTGTAACAGCGTATCTTTATGGGGATCTAGATACGGAGATGTACATGAAAGTACCAGAAGGACTTTCGTTACCCAAGTCAAGTGAGCAAAAACCAATAAGTTCATTTGCTATCAGGTTGAGACGATCTCTATATGGACTCCGACAATCTGGTAGGATGTGATACACACGGTTAAGTGATTACTTAATTGGGAAAGGACACAAGAATGATGAGTTGTGCCCTTGTGTGTTCATAAAGAGAACAAGTTCAGGATTTGCCATTATAGCCGTCTATGTTGACGATATGAACATCATTGGAACTCTAAATGAGATCAATGAGACTGCAAGCTACTTGAAATCTGAATTCGAGATGAAAGATCTGGGAAGGACTCGGTTTTACCTAGGCTTAGAACTAGGGCACCGAAGTGGTGGAATCTTTATACACCAATCTGCATATGTCCGAATGATGCTCAGGCAATTTAACATGGACAAAGTTATGCATCCTACAGGCACTCCCATGGTCTTTAGAAGTCTGGATATCAACAAAGATCCCTTTCGTCCGAAAGAAGATGACGAAGAGGTCTTGGGAGCTGAATATCCATATCTTAGTGCAATTGGAGCTTTGTTATACCTAGCTCAGTGTACTAGACCAGACATTGTTTTCTCAGTGAACTTGTTAGCTAGATTTAGCTCTGCGCCAACACAACGTCATTGGGTTGGAATCAAGAACATCTTTCGATACCTTAAAGGAACCCTTGGCATGGGCTTGTACTATCGATACACTCATCAGGATTCGACACCTAGTCGATCTCTTGCATCCAACAGCACAAACCGTGGCTCGGATCGCCACCGGTCAGCCGCTAAGACTGGCTTTGGCTCAGCAGCACCCTGCCTCGCCACAACAAGCCGCGGTTCAGCCATCCGCCATCCTGCAGCCATATCCGCCAACATATCCGGACCCATGGATGCTAAGTCGTGGTCCCGATACGGCTTTGGCGATACCCCCTCCTACTCAGATACACCAAATGATGTGATGGTAGGATTTGCTGATGCTGGATATTTGTCAGATCCACACAAAGGACGTTCCCAAACCGGTTATGTTTTTACCATTGGGAATATGGCGATATCTTGGAGATCAACCAAACAAACCCTTGTTGCTACCTCCTCGAACCATGCTGAGATTATTGCACTACATGAAGCAGTCAAAGAATGTGTTTGGCTTCGCTCAGTTATATCTCACATTCGAGAGTCTAGTGGACTTGAGTCTACTACGATGGGACCAACTTGCATATTTGAAGATAATGCAGCATGCATTGAGCAGATGAAGTTGGGATACATCAAGGGTGACAATACTAAACACATTTCGCCTAAGTTCTTCTACAATCAGCAGCAGCAAGAGACTTTGAATATCCAAGTGAAGCAAGTCAGCTCAGAAGATAATGCAGCTGATCTGTTCACCAAGTCTCTACCCAAATCTACATTTGTGAAGCATGTAAAGCGCATTGGTATGTGTCGCTTATCCGAACTCAAAGACTGATTGACTATCAGGGGGAGTTCTCGTCTAGACTTCAGGGGGAGTCTAGTTATGCATGTCTCACATACTTGTAGTTGGTGCGTTGTACTCTTTTCCCTTAGACCATGCTTTTATTTTTGCCCAAGAGGTTTTTTGTTTGCTGCAAAGGTTTTAACGAGGCAACAGTTCATGCACCATTGAGGACGCGACACAAGGGGGAGTGTTCAAGGAAGGTTAATTCCGTAACTTCCGTGGTGTGTCTTGTCCTAATAAGGCTAGTAGTCTAGATACTTTATTAGATAGGGAATCCCTGATTACCAGGGATACTTGATGTAATGCCTATATAAAGGCCTCCTTATCAATCAATAAAGATACAGTTTATTATCATCTATTTCTCCTAGAACAATATATATATATATATATATATATATATATAGATATGCATGTATATTTGATCTACTTCATGTAGTTCATATATAAGAAAACACTAAAAGGACAACACCAAAAAATCAACATTCTATATCTAAAGTATTAAGCTGATATAAAATTTAAAATACAAGCACAAGGGCCGCCTTTGTTTCACAAAAAAGAAAAATCAATTTTTACTCAACACATAACCAAAATTTAAGTCTTCTGTACTAATTTGTTAAGATTTTGACTTCAAGTCCTTCCAAAATTTATAGAAGACACACAAAATAAACTCTCAGACTTAGAATCACTTGAAAAAGAGTTTTCCAAAATAAGTTATGAATATTCAAAGTTCAACTTCAGTTCCAAGTTTTTTTGACGAAAATTTTGTCTGAATAAATATTTTAGCTAAAAACAAAATAGTTAGAGCCAGTATTTCAAGAGTAATTAGTTTATTTCTGAAAAACTAGTACATAATTAGTTTATTTCTGAAAAACTGTTGGTGTGAGCCTAAACTTTTAGATTTATAGAAAAGAGCTGCAATTCTGGAAATTTAACAATAGAACCTAAAAACAAATCTCAATATCCTACATGTTATCAAAGTAAAGAACTAAATTGGTTTAGTTTCTAGAAAACTAACTAATCACATAAAACACATAATCAGAAACCAACATGATTCCGAACTACAATTCTTCTAATCATAAAACAATTAAACCATAATTCAAATCTTAAATGTAGAAACTAAGAACATAAACCAGAATATAATTAAACCAACATATTGGCCAAATAATTGATAAAATACAATGGTACCAAACACAAATATCAACCAAAACTCTTAATACTTAACCTAATCTATTTTTCTCTCTCAGTTTAGGTGATACTGGACTCTTGAATCCTGCCTCAACATGTAGAATATGATGTCTTTTATAGATTTTAGAGAGGGGGTTTAAACGTGGTGATCAAAAAAGGATTAAAGGAAGCCAAATTGAACTGTACAATAGAAATCTTATCCATTTAGGTACTAGGCCTGCCACCTCTAGACTTCTAGGCTGCCAGCTCCTACTATCTAGCTTTAAAGAGTCATCAGGTGGAAAGTTTGTTCTCCACCCACATATGGCTGAACTAGATCTGTTAGAATATCATCCAGCTTATTACAATTTCAATAAAAAGTTTCATTGGCAGATATTTGTAGTTGATTGGACGTCTCAAGAGTTGTTGGTAAAAGTTTTTTAAATCTTTAAGTTTACACAATTTTTTTTTGTATTACAGATTTTACTGTGCATTATTCTACAATATTTTGTTATGAAAATCTTCCATATGTTATAGGAAAAGCGCGAGGAGATGATGAAAAAGAGGAAGAAGAACCAGTACCCTCATCACAAGTCGCGTTTGGGGTATGCAAACCTGCAGGATCAAATACAACAGAAACTTGTTAGTGAAACAATATAATCTCATATATTGTTAAGCCTATGCAGTTTTCTTTATTTGAAAAAACTTATGTTGCAATGGCCACTGTTGCATCTAAGTAGGGAATCGAAGAAGACGTTGAACGTGATGATCTATAGAAGGAAGCTCGAAAGGATATGAATGGCAATTATGTAGATGATGTTGTATCAGATAAGGCGGCAGAAATTGTAAGTGTTCAATTTTAGTTATTCATAGTGTTCCTTTGGAAATCGTGTGTACATTTATACTTATCTTTAATTCTTTAAAGGATGAGTTAAAAAAAAAGGTCGAAACTGGTGATGTGGCAATTGATGGAAGTGATGATTTGTTGTCCAAGGCGTTTGGTGGAGTTAAGCGTTATGGAAGAGTGCGTGGTGTGGGAGGCAATGTTAATCCCATCAGTTACTTCAACCAAGTAAAGAAAAAAAAGAAGTCTGTTGCAGAAAGGATTAAGGAAGCTGTTGCGAATGAGAGACAAAAGTATGAAGCTAAAGAGAGAGTAATGGCTGAGAGGTTGAATAGGTTGGAAGCAGCACTAAATGTTTCTTATG
Source organism: Potentilla sterilis (assembly GCA_963682095.1). NCBI lineage: Eukaryota > Viridiplantae > Streptophyta > Magnoliopsida > Rosales > Rosaceae > Potentilla > Potentilla sterilis. The sequence continues at coordinate 33,047,845 of OY821756.1, forward strand.
TTGTGGAAAAGGCTCCTGTGGAAGCTGGAATTAGCCCTAACATAGAATCTGGAGAAGGAAGCTACTCGCTCCTACATGAGAGAGAATGGCCCAGTGAGGGCTGATTCGGAGCTTCCTATCCGTACAAAGAAGTGCTTATATTTGGAAGCTGATATAGAAGAGGGTGGGCATCAATTCCAAGATACTTTGATGCGGTGGAAGGGGAACCTATTGTGCAAGCTAAACTAGATGAAGTAGAGGTGAAAGTAGATGAAGTTCACGTGGAGGTTGATGTATGGAAGCCTCATAGTACTGCTCCTAATAAGGTGTCTGCCACTACAGTCAAGTCTACAGAAGTTACACAGCCATTAACTTCTCTAATCTAATTACTCTATTTTTCTGTTAATGTTTTTAAGTGAGATAATTATTATTTTTATGTCACGTGGAGGCTGATAGCGCTTATTATTTTTCTTAACACAGCCACTCAAGCCAACAGACTGCAAATTGGCTATAGGTTCAGTGGACAATATTGTTGCCATTGCGACGTTAGCTCAACTTCAAGACAACGATGTTGATAACCACACTATTCATGGTGTTCATTGGGAAAAAAAATGTGAGAGTGTCGATCACTCGTCCACTTGTTCCTGCTGCTAAACTTTCATTCCCAATTGATGACATAGACACTGTTGGTGGCGCTATTGAGACTTATATTGCTTGGCCAAAGGACCTCATAGTACAATCAATATCCCCTCCCAAAACTAACCAGGTAAAGTAACTCAAAACTCGAAACTAACATTTTTTAGTCTACAATATTTTACCAATTGTTTCATTCATTTATTCATGTAGAAAAAGACCCCACCTAAAGTTGCAGGTAGGCCCTCCAAGAAGAGAAAAAGGCTGACAAATGATTATAATGATGATAACTTCATGATTGACTTGAAGAAGATGCCGTTTAATTACCCTAGAGCTTTGAAGTGCTTGCTTTGAAGTGCTTGTGGATATGGAGGAATGATGCACTTGCCAATGGGAAGACCATCCTTTTTATGCTTACACATAATGTGTTCGGAGTTGATATGAAGCAATATCTGTATAAGAGGGATATGTATGTCATGTGCACTATGGGAAAAGTTTCTGGTGGCATCCTATGCATGTATATGGTTGAACGGGAGCCGAAGCTCGCATGCAATAATAAACCCTACAAAAGATCGTTAGTAGTATAAGCAAGTAGGGATCGTTCTAGGCCGGGGATTAAGGGTACCTGAGATATGAAATTGTTAGACACAAACATATTCACATATATACAAGAAAACGTCACAATGGGGGAATATGATGGTTCGGCAGCTTTTGCCTTCTAATGCTAGACACGGTATTAAAAACAGAAAATAAATCCTAGGCTACTATATACAAGTTTGATCATCATCTCTCACGCATCACATAGCACAAAACACAATTTAACACAAAGATTTGCATGCAAGAAAGTAAGAAACAAGTATTTAGCATGTTCAAGACCTAACTTAGTTTCGACCTACAACTAGAACGGGATCCGATTTTTACCTAGTTGTGAGACTTTTTCTAATGTTTTAAGATCGAGCTATTCGCATGGTGATCCTGAAAGTTATGCTACCTTATACAAGACATAGCATTGAAGCACAAAAGTCTATAATCGAAGACATGTAAACAAGCAAGGTTGTCAATAATCTTATTTAACATGCAAGTTTTAGCTAAGGTATTACCCTAGGTGAGTATCACAAATCAAAGCAACATACGTTTCATCTTTATTTGTTCCACTCAGGTTAAATGAAATCTAACAGCTAGATTTACATGCTTCAAACAACAATTGTTTTAAACATAACTAATGTTTCGATTTGTTAAGGAACACCCTTAGATTACTAACCAAATTAAATCCTAAACATGCTTTTACTACCACTGCTCTAGTTATCAAACATACGAAATCCATGCGTTAAAAATTGCAAAAGTCATCACATAAATTCCAACAAAAATTGCAATCCATGTTCATCATACAATACCAAACGAAACAAAGTATTTTTATAACAACAATATGTGACTAAACCGAAATTAAAAACACAAGTCATAGGGATGGATCACACTTTAGAAACCTTAGAGAGCTTCGTCTTGGTGTGGTGGAAGATGATCGGTAGCAGCTAGGCTAGGTGATGGGATCGGTGATGAATGATGGTGGTGTAGGTGGAATCGGTGACTATGTGTTTTAGGGTTTCGGGTTAGAACTTTGGTAGGAAAATTTGGTAGAGTTTTGGCTAGTGCTTTGCAAGAGATGAGATGCTTTTTCTGTAGGAAAAGTGGGGGTATTTATAGAGAATAAGGGGGGTGATTGCCGGCAGCCCTTAAGCAAAAAGGATTTCAGAAAACCTAGTGGAATAAGGTTTTGCAACCTTCCTTTCTTAGTTCAATTAGGTTTTCTTTTTCTAAATTTTTCTTCAAGGCTTGGGCTTCACATCTTCATGGACTTCTTGAATGGTCTTGGACTTCAATTAAAAGGTCTTGATCCATCGAAAATGCCCCATAATGCCGGCAGCTCACAAGGACACTAAATCTGCCAGAATCGGCAGCTTCTCCTAGCTTGACTAGGAGAACTTGTTTCTTCATGTTTTTCTTCAATGTCATGGCTAAGTGTACCTCCTTCCTTCCATAAGCTTGAGATATCTTCACAAATGCTCTTGTACATCATATGGTCCATCGAAATGAAGCACTTGTGAAAAGGAAGCAATCAGTCCCTGGAATCGGCAGCTTTGACCTTGTCGCAATAATTCCGACATATCTCCACCTTCGGAGCTCCGATTGATGCGATTCTAAGTCTCACGTAAACTAGACACATAGGGCCATCTCCCCATAAAATATCTCGGCCAAATTCCTTGCAAGTCGTCGGGAATGATTTTTCGAAGTTGGGACAAAGTCCCAGGAAAATCCTGTAAGCCCCTGGATTGGAATGTCCGGACTGCCCTTTTTCAGCCAAGTTTTCGGTGACTTCCCGAACTCTGATTGATCTGAAATTTTAACACAACATTCCTCAACATATGAATATTAAGCACAAAAAATTTCATAGAATTCGGACAAGGATAGATTATACTTTTGCTCATCTCAAAATCGCGAAAAAGACATATTTTACACTATTTTCCAGATTTCTCAAACTTAGTCATTTTTCGGATTCTTAACCATTTTTCACAAAACTCTACCAAAATTGACACTAACTACATTATGACTCAATCTTAGACAAATAAGGGTTAAACAAAGCATAAACGAGGGCATAAGTATATAATATCGTCGCACATTGTGCTCCTATCAATGGTGTAAGTTTGCTAAACTAACATATCTTGATTGTACTATATATGTGTGTGTACACGTCATGGAAACATTGAACATCAATTTGTTTGTTGTTGCAGCTACTTGTATGAATTGTTGAAGAGACCAAAGATGTCGGATATGATTGCCTTTGTGGACCCTAACCAGATTGGATCGGTTAACTGTGGAAACGTTGAACAAAGGGCTCACAAGCTATCAACAAGGTTCAAAAATGGAAAGAAGGGACAGCTGTTTATATTGCCCTATAATTCAGGGTGAGTGACATCGTATCTCTAATTTCATCTAATTACACAAACTTGGAGCTGACTTCATTTTCTTACCTTGATTTTTAAGTAAGAATTGGACGCTAAGTGTGGTCAACCTAGAAGATAAAGTTATCTACTCCTTCGATCCAATAAGACGTCGACTACTTAGCGATGAAGATTGGAAGAATATTGTGGAGAGGTAAGTGTGAACGAGTATTGGCTATCATGTTGTGTTTGTTAATTTTGATACGACCCGAATCTGGAATTAACTTTTTACGGTGTTACGAGTACTTTTACTCCTCGGGGAATGTTACGATTCGGAAAAATTCACAAGGTTGACTTCTAAATAAGTTGACCTGACCGAGGATTTTATTTGACGATGAAATAGAAGTCGTCGAAACGAGTTCGTGGACACGCGGCACGATTTATTTGGAGTTGGTATGAAAAAGTTGAGATCTAAAATCGGAAATTGTCCGATTTTGGACGAATATAAATAGCCGCGGGGAATCTTCCCAAAACGGCATATTCCCTTTTTCTTCTTTTTCTTTTCTTTTCCCCTTCTCTTTCTCTCTCCTCTTCCCCGATCCGGATCGGCCTCCGGCCGATCTCCGCCGTCCGGCCGAACTGGGCGGCCGCACCGGTCGCGTTCGGACCGTCTCGGTTCCCTCGTCACGCCGGTGGTGGTGATTCACGACGAATCGCCGCCGTTTGGCCGTGCACAGCCCGAGAAGCTCCGATCCCGATCGGGTGGTTCTCCCTCCTCCGGCCACGGTTTGGCCCGATTCCGGTCGGGAATCGAAGGCCTTGACCCGCACGTCAAGCCCATGGGAGGAATCGAACCAGTTTGCACGAGGTAAGGAGGAATTGGAATTTGAAATTTTTAGGGTTTTTGGATTTCGATTTAGAGTTTGTGATTTAGATGTTTTTGGTGGATTTGGAGGTTAGATTAGTGTTTAGAACATTGATTAGAGTCGATTGGGTGTAATTTGGTGTGGAATTGGTGGATTTTTGGAGAAATTGGACGTAGGGGGGTTCGGCCGCCGTGCCGGCCGCCGTATGCGGCTGCTGGGGCTGTTTTTGGCGGCGGGAACGAGCTCCCGAGGTGCTGGCGATGGTGTTGGACGAATTTGGCCTCGATCGGAGGTGTTTTTGACCTCCGGCGGCGCCGGCAGCGGCGGCGCTGTTCCGGCTGCCAGAGGTAGATGACGATGAACAGTAACAGTAAAAGGTAAAAGTAAAACAGTAAAATGTGAAAAGTAAATGGTAAAATAGTAAAAGTAAACAGTAAATAGTAAAAGTAAAAGTTAAACATTAAATGGTAAATGGTAAATAGTAATTTTGACTTTGACCATTTACTGTTGACTTCCAAAATTACGGTTTGACTTTCACTTTTACTGTTGACTTATTAAAAAAAAAGGTAGCAGCCGATTAAAAGAGTTTTACGACGAAATAACTGGGAAAAGAATTAATTGGACACGGAGTGGGTGTTCTGAGTAATTTCGGATGTAGATTATCGGTATTAAAGCGTAACTTCTATACCGATAACTAGAAAGGAAAAATTGGAAGTTTCGGACGAGCGAGGACGTCCGTGGTTTAGGTTTTATATTTGTTTTCCGAGGATTAGAAATTTACGATTTCGCCCATGTGACAGGTCGAGAGGGTACTCGACGAGACGAGAGCCGGAACGGTTACCAGCTCGGAAAAGACTGTGAGTGGATTTTTATTTTTTTAAAACAAATGCATGCATGATTATTTTATTGGAATGAAAATTTCTTTTAAAAATGAGATTTATTTTGATTAAATGATTTTAAAGTATGAAAGATTATATGAGGAAAGGAAAAATTTATGGTTATGTTTAGTGATAAAAATGATATTTGCATTGGATTTTTGCTATTTCCTTGGGAAATAAGATTTCCATGCGGTTTTATATTTTCGAAAAATTTTGAGTATGAGGAAAGGAAAAATTTATGGTTATGAAATTCCGGGGATTTTGTTAATTTTATTATTTATGATTTTTCTGACATGCGAGGCATGTCGATGGATTTACGTATATTTGATTTGATTTTTACGGCATGGTGATTTGCCGGGTATTTTGATTTTACGGCATGTTGAGTTGCCGGGGATTCATTGCTATATTCTTTGAGGCTACGAGTTTATGTGATTATATATATATATATGAGCCTCGGACGTACGGTCGGGGATCGTACGGATTGTTATATATAAGGGGAAAGGGGTTTATGATTTGTTTTCGGATTTACACCATACGAGGGTCCACGGTATTATTACATTTATGCTAGCTAGCGAGGCCTCATCCCACGCGAGGTGACGACTTGACCATATAGGTCAGATTCACGCTCGGTGGTCGACGTAGGGTGGTATATATTGAGGCGGTGACGTGTCTAGGTAGTAGACTTGGACACGGGGGGAGTCAATAGGACTCTCGGACCTGGAGCCTGACGAGGTTCCAGTTATTTATGGTGGGAAGACTTTCCCCTGTTGCATGGCCAATGGGATTTGGTCATGAGGATGTTTTTCACTGTGATGGCGGGAATATTTCCTCTGTGAGACTTTCAGCTTTTAATAAATTCCCGCATCATTCGATTGAGATTTTTATATTATTATATGACGTGATTGAGGTATTTATACGATTATACGATGTGGCTTCGGGAATATTTCACTTATGAGACTTTCAGCTTTTGATAGATTCCCGAAGCAGTGAATTAAGATTTCTATATTTTTATATTATCTAGTTTCGGGAATATTTCCTCTACGAGGCTTTCGGTATTTTATAGATTCCCGAACCAGTGGAATTGAGATTTCATATGACCAAAGAGATTGGTCGAGATGTTTTATAAGTTGATTTTCAAATGGTTATGATTTTATATGTATTATATATAAACAAATGAGTTTTGTTTATTTGAGTTGTCAGCGAGGCTGAACTGCTTTAATAGAATTTTTCATATAACGTGATACGTATATTTATACATATGCATGCATTGTGATTTCCGATTAATATGAAAAGGTGGGAAAGTGATAAAATGTCTTTAACTAAAAGCATTAGTTTTTAAATTATTTTATTTTTATCCACTCACTCTAACGTTTTTAAATTACTTTCCCCTGGGCCCTTCGTTTTAAAATGCCCAGTGTGCAGACTAGTAGTCGAGGTCAAAAATACTCAGGTCGAGGCATAGTCAGCGTCAGTTTTGCTTCCACTCGGTAGGATCTTTTGATCCTTTATCTTTTGATTTTGTATCCTTAGTTACTTTCTGTAGAATGCTCTGATAAATTGTAGATGTTTTAAAAGTGATTTTTACTTTTGTGTTTATTTGCGGCGGTTGTTGTGATTTGGGGAGCAGGTGGCTCCATGTGTTGAGGATGGATCTGGCTTTAGAAGTGTTTGTGTTTTTGACAGGTGTGGGTTGTCCATTTTAAGAGAGGTCATGCCGATTTTGTGGTAAAATCTCTCTTAAGATGGTCCCCGCAGGATCTGATCCGGGTTTCGGGGTGAAATCTGGTTCGGGTCCTGTCAATTTGGTATCAGAGCATTAGGTCCTGTCTTTTCCTTGAGTCATGTTGTCTTTTCTACTTGATGACGCCTAGCAATCTTTGAGTGAGGATCCGACCGCGGCAGATTTCCATCACATTCTCTGATGCTAGTGTGTACATTAAGTCCATGAGTCAGATTGTTGGATATCTTGTCATGTACTCGGTAGAGTACTATTCTATTCTGTTATTTTATATGCTTTGTAATGCTTAGTACCTCTGACTGATGGTCCGACTGCATCGGGTAGCCATCGTATGTTCTTTGGTGCTAACATTATTATCAAGTATGTAAAATACATTCCCGGTATCGACTTGTATCTTTTAGACTGTGCCTCGAGTATATTGACCTCCTAGGATGTTATCCTTACGTGCGGAATAGGTATGTGGTAATACCTATTCGGTTATGAGTTTGACGCGCATTTGCTGTTATAGCGTCAGATTACGCGACGGAAACTCGGATGCTGGGCCTCATTTCCTTCGAGAGGAGCACGTACTTTCTTTTGTGGGCTACGTGTTATTATTCTGGTCTCGTATTCTCCTGGTGCTTTGGGAATAGCCTTGGATTTTGTGTAACGGGTAATGCGATCGTTTCTACTTTTGTCGACAAGAGAAACGTGAGGTGATTGACGTCGTTGCGACTTGGTTACAAGGATTGGAGAATCGAACGTATAACTTCTGAACGTCGTTGCGGATTGTCACGTGCTTGTTTTGGGCCTCGTCATAAGTGATAATTTGTGATTGGACCACAAAGGATTTGGTGGGTATGTAGAAAGTGGGTTGTTGACAGCTAGGAGGCAATATATTGAGCATTGCATGTGGACTCCTAAATTGATGCATCTTTGAGGTTGAGTGTACCGGATTCGAGATAATAAGGGAGTCCTGTAGAATTTATGGGAGTTATAAAGTATTCTAATTAGTAGCGACTTTGGTCACAAGATTTGGAAACGTAAAGGAATAAAGATTGAAGTAGCTAGTTATAACGGAAATGTTGGTGGCTAAATACGTGGTATTGGAGAGGAATAAAGTTGAAGTGGAGACTTGAATCATCTATCGAGGCTGGAGGTATTTGTCTCGTGTTATATGAATGTATTAGTGTTGAGAGGTCAGTGATAATTGGAAGTTGGCGATTTTTGATGATTCCATGCGGCGAAAATTTTGAGATATAGTCGTTATGGTTTCGAAATCACCTTGTTACAATGATGTATGGCTTGGACTCGATGGACATTGCCTTACCACGCGAACAGCTAGAGACGATATCTGGAATACCGAGATCGAGGATCCATTCGACCATTGCAGGGTTTGCTCGGCAATTCGGATGAGAAGATTCTGGTAGTTGCACCAAAGTTGACAAGTGACTTTTCTTCCACTGGACATCTTATAAATGATTGTAGTTGTAATTGATCAACCGCTTCTTTCGTTCTTTTGTGTTTCTTGTTCGAGGATTTGCGACAAAGATTCTGCGGATCATAACTCTTGATCCATAATCCCGATTCGAGATCTGTGAATGACTACTAGTTCGGATTAAAGTCACATGCTTATCTGTGGTGGTTGGATTGGAATCCAACGGTGACATTTGGGAAGTACTTGCGAACTCCAGAGCTATTTTAGCCATTTTGTATAGTGGAGTTGGAATTCTATCTGCTACCGTTGTAGCGATATTTTGTGTTTTTGAACATTTTCTGGCTGACGGCGAATGTTGACGTTGACTATTTAGTTAGTCACGGAACACTTGTCAAGTAAAGGTATCGGCTTTGTTCCTATTTCGACAAGTGTGTGACGCATGTGGATAGTTGCAACCTGGACTCTGACGATTGTGGATATAAAGATTTCGACGCCAAGGGGTCAGCGACATTGAAGGCATTGAATGTAGCATGGGATAAGAATTGAATGGTGTGATTCAATCGAAGGACACTAATGACTCAAGTGACTTCATTAAGAAAAGCGAATCTTGAGAACAATAAGACGAGTCACGAGTAATTATTTTGTACTGGTTGTACAGGACAATGTCAGATGAATTGCTCGAGGTGTTTCATTGGTCGCTTATAATATAGCCATAGCGTTTCGAGTCAAGGCTTGTGTGGAACGACGTTTCATTAGTGGAGAGAAATTTCTTTTGGGATCGTAGTGTGGTGGGACCACTTACTGATCCGGAGATGACTTGAGAAGTCATTATTTTTGGTGATGAGTGTTGGTGTTTTTGTCGGGTAGATCATTGGTTTGAGTTTTTCTCATGTCAGCTTTCATGGGACGATATATTGATTGGAACTTCTATAGTTTAATTGAGGTTTTGAGAATCTTATTTTTCGAGGGTTTCTTTCTTTGATGCGAGTTAGTAGAGGATATTGGATATTTGTTGGCTCGAGCAACTCAGGTTGGAAGGTTTATGTTATAATTCGGCGAGTCTTTTGGGTATTTGAGATGTTTTCTCTCGAGTTTAAGGTTATATGCTGAAGTTCGATTTTCATTGCAATGTTGTTTTTGATAATGATCGATTTAACAGTTCCGGTGTTAATAGTCGGTTTTGGAAACTAATTTTGACATCCGAAGGATTCCTTGATGTCATATCAGATCTGGTTTATTGATGGTAATTGAAGTATCTAGTTGGAAACCTCTGTTGGTGGTCACATTTGATGATGATTCTGGTCCCACTCTTTTATGAGTTGTGAATTACAAGAGTTGATTTATCCATGGACGAGATTGGACTTCGATAAATGAGTTTCATGTGAAACCAGTCCTGATTATTGTTGTGCAAGGAGCACAAATCGAGGACTCGTCCATGGAGCTTATGAGAGATAAAGCATAATATAGCTCACATGTGCATTTTCACCAGCTCGAGTGATGGGACGTTGTTGATTGAGGTGGCAATATGTAAATGTTGAGAGGTTAAACCCCAACGTTCTTAGCGGCGTGTGTGGGTGATAAAGATTGGGAGACTCTTTGATGTCTAAATCAGTGAAATCTGATTGACAATCGTGATTTATTTTATAGACTTGAAAGGAGTTGCAGGCAGCTTTACGGGTTCGATGATTTTTTTTTTTTTTTTTCGCACTGCCTTGCACACTTGGATTGGGTGAATAGACAGAGATGTCTATTCATATCCTAAAGAATAGTTTGAGTCTTGTGAGATGCAGTTCAGGGGTTATGAGATGAGTAACTCAGAGTTCTGAGGATGGTAGAGATGAGACACTGAGTGTCAAGAATTATCGACTTTCAGGGGATGACGGAGCAGATTGATATGGTATCTTATCGAAATTACCCAAGTGACATGACGTTTTCCACGCATCCAGACTCCATGAGAAAATAGAGAAGCAGTGATATGTCAGTGTTCATCTTTTGGTTTTGGCGGGTATGTAAATTTCGAGGACGAAATTTTTATAAGGAGGGGAGAATTGATATGACCCGAATCTGGAATTAACTTTTTACGGTGTTACGAGTACTTTTACTCCTCGGGGATTGTTACGATTCGGAAAAATTCACAAGGTTGACTTCTAAATAAGTTGACCTGACCGAGGATTTTATTTGACGATGAAATAGAAGTCGTCGAAACGAGTTCGTGGACACGCGGCACGATTTATTTGGAGTTGGTATGAAAAAGTTGTGATCTAAAATCGGAAATTGTCCGATTTTGGACGAGTATAAATAGCCGCGGGGAATCTTCCCGAAACGGCATATTCCCTTTTTCTTCTTTTTCTTTTCTTTTCCCCTTCTCTTTCTCTCTCCTCTTCCCCGATCCGGATCGGCCTCCGGCCGATCTCCGCCGTCCGGCCGAACTGGGCGGCCGCACCGGTCGCGTTCGGACCGTCTCGGTTCCCTCGTCACGCCGGTGGTGGTGATTCACGACGAATCGCCGCCGTTTGGCCGTGCACAGCCCGAGAAGCTCCGATCCCGATCGGGTGGTTCTCCCTCCTCCGGCCACGGTTTGGCCCGATTCCGGTCGGGAATCGAAGGCCTTGACCCGCACGTCAAGCCCATGGGAGGAATCGAACCAGTTTGCACGAGGTAAGGAGGAATTGGAATTTGAAATTTTTAGGGTTTTTGGATTTCGATTTAGAGTTTGTGATTTAGATGTTTTTGGTGGATTTGGAGGTTAGATTAGTGTTTAGAACATTGATTAGAGTCGATTGGGTGTAATTTGGTGTGGAATTGGTGGATTTTTGGAGAAATTGGACGTAGGGGGGTTCGGCCGCCGTGCCGGCCGCCGTATGCGGCGGCTGGGGCTGTTTTTGGCGGCGGGAACGAGCTCCCGAGGTGCTGGCGATGGTGTTGGACGAATTTGGCCTCGATCGGAGGTGTTTTTGACCTCCGGTGGCGGAGCTGCCAGCGGCGATGGCGGCGCTCCGGCGGCGCCGACAGCGGCGGCGCTGTTCCGGCGGCCAGAGGTAGATGACGATGAACAGTAACAGTAAAAGGTAAAAGTAAAACAGTAAAATGTGAAAAGTAAATGGTAAAACAGTAAACAGTAAATAGTAAAAGTAAAAGTTAAACAGTAAATGGTAAATGGTAAATAGTAATTTTGACTTTGACTATTTACTGTTGACTTCCAAAATTACGGTTTGACTTTCACTTTTACTGTTGACTTATTAAAAAAAAAGGTAGCAGCCGATTAAAAGAGTTTTACGACGAAATAACTGGGAAAAGAATTAATCGGACACGGAGTGGGTGTCCTGAGTAATTTCGGACGTAGATTATCGGTATTAAAGCGTAACTTCTATACCGATGACTAGAAAGGAAAAATTAGAAGTTTCGGACGAGCGAGGACGTCCGTGGTTTAGGTTTTATATTTGTTTTCCGAGGTTTAGAAATTTACGATTTCGCCCATGTGACAGGTCGAGAGGGTACTCGACGAGACGAGAGCCGGAACAGTTACCAGCTCGGAAAAGACTGTGAGTGGATTTTTATTTTTTTAAAACAAATGCATGCATGATTATTTTATTGGAATGAAAATTTCTTTTAAAAATGAGATTTATTTTGATTAAATAATTTTAAAGTATGAAAGATTATATGAGGAAAGGAAAAATTTATGGTTATGTTTAGTGATAAAAATGATATTTGCATTGGATTTTTGCTATTTCCTTGGGAAATAAGATTTCCATGCGGTTTTATATTTTTGAAAAATTTTGAGTATGAGGAAAGGAAAAATTTATGGTTATGAAATTCCGGGGATTTTGTTAATTTTATTATTTATGATTTTTCTGACATGCGAGGCATGTCGATGGATTTACGTATATTTGATTTGATTTTTACGGCATGGTGATTTGCCGGGTATTTTGATTTTACGGCATGTTGAGTTGCCGGGGATTCATTGCTATATTCTTTGAGGCTACGAGTTTATGTGATTATATATATATATGAGCCTCGGACGTACGGTCGGGGATCGTACGGATTGTTATATATAAGGGGAAAGGGGTTTATGATTTGTTTTCGGATTTACACCATACGAGGGTCCACGGTATTATTACATTTATGCTAGCTAGCGAGGCCTCATCCCACGCGAGGTGACGACTTGACCATATAGGTTAGATTCACGCTCGGTGGTCGACGTAGGGTGGTATATATTGAGGCGGTGACGTGTCTAGGTAGTAGACTTGGACACGGGGGGAGTCAATAGGACTCTCGGACCCGGAGCCTGACGAGGTTCCAGTTATTTATGGTGGGAAGACTTTCCCCTGTTGCATGGCCAATGGGATTTGGTCATGAGGATGTTTTTCACTGTGATGGCGGGAATATTTCCTCTGTGAGACTTTCAGCTTTTAATAAATTCCCACATCATTCGATTGAGATTTTTATATTATTATATGACGTGATTGAGGTATTTATACGATTATACGATGTGGCTTCGGGAATATTTCACTTATGAGACTTTCAGCTTTTGATAGATTCCCGAAGCAGTGAATTAAGATTTCTATATTTTTATATTATCTAGTTTCGGGAATATTTCCTCTACGAGGCTTTCGGTATTTTATAGATTCCCGAACCAGTGGAATTGAGATTTCATATGACCAAAGAGATTGGTCGAGATGTTTTATAAGTTGATTTTCAAATGGTTATGATTTTATATGTATTATATATAAACAAATGAGTTTTGTTTATTTGAGTTGTCAGCGAGGCTGAACTGCTTTAATAGAATTTTTCATATAACGTGATACGTATATTTATACATATGCATGCATTGTGATTTCCGATTAATATGAAAAGGTGGGAAAGTGATAAAATGTCTTTAACTAAAAGCATTAGTTTTTAAATTATTTTATTTTTATCCACTCACTCTAACGTTTTTAAATTACTTTCCCCTGGGCCCTTCGTTTTAAAATGCCCAGTGTGCAGACTAGTAGTCGAGGTCAAAAATACTCAGGTCGAGGCATAGTCAGCGTCAGTTTTGCTTCCACTCGGTAGGATCTTTTGATCCTTTATCTTTTGATTTTGTATCCTTAGTTACTTTCTGTAGAATGCTCTGATAAATTGTAGATGTTTTAAAAGTGATTTTTACTTTTGTGTTTATTTGCGGCGGTTGTTGTGATTTGGGGAGCAGGTGGCTCCAGGTGTTGAGGATGGATCTGGCTTTAGAAGTGTTTGTGTTTTTGACAGGTGTGGGTTGTCCATTTTAAGAGAGGTCATGCCGATTTTGTGGTAAAATCTCTCTTAAGGTGGTCCCCGCAGGATCTGATCCGGGTTTCGGGTTGAAATCTGGTTCGGGTCCTGTCAAATTTTATCCATATATATGAACTTACTGTTTGTTAATTCTATCCAAATATATGAACTTACTATTTGTTGTTATATTGCTGAAGTGCTATCAAAATTTACAAGTCTCAAATGGATAAACCTTCCCGGGATTCAATCGCATGGGTTTCAATGCTGGTACGAGTTGTAGTCCTACCTTGTTCAGATTTGATACCAGTTTCACGCATGCAGAGTGTGTTTTGAGTGCACTAACATATTATGTCTTGTTCTTAGGGTATTCCTGAGCAACACGGGAATGAAAATTGTGGGTTCTTCATCATGCGCTACATGAAAGACATAATTCAAGATAGGAATCTAGAATTTGTTTCGAAGGTAAATATAACATAGCTAACTGACTAACCTACATTTTACAATTTTTAACAATCATATTATAAGTCCTGTTGTTTGGTTTTATTTTCAGTGGAAGCTAAGCAACAATCCTCCCCTTAAGTACGTACACTGAAAAGCAAGTTGATGAAGTACGGATTGATTGGGCTAGGTATGCCATGAAGTTTCATGCTAAGTAGATTTCTAGTGGTATTGTCGTAGCCTAGCTAGGTTTTTGATTTTTGGTAGTTTGGTTAGCCTTAACTATTTTTGTTGCATATGTTACTGGACAAACTTTATATATTGGCTAGTGTACTATACATTTTACGGCAAATTGACTTCATATCACGCATATGCAGGTTTTAGGCTAATTTCGGCAACATTATGTAGCTGAGTAGACTATACTAGCCATTTTATTTATATTGGCTCAGCTAGTAGGGATGGTGAATATTTGGTTGTCTCTATATTATGAATGGATGGATTTTGAATTGGTTAATGTCAATATTGGATGGATATGTTTTAATTTATTGGTTTTAAGAAATGTATTGTATATCACTGTGACATTGCAAACAGAAAAAAATTGTCTATCAATCAACCAAACAATGGTTTGTAAATCAGAAACAGAAAAGTATTATCTGATTCTCAAAATCACTTTACAAACCAAAACGAAACCATTGTGTGTATTGGATTATCACATTACAAACAAAAACAAAACTATTGTTTGAAACTCAGAATCACAATGGAAGCCATAACAAAACAATTGTTTGTATCTAAGAATCACAATGGAAGGAAAAACGATATCATTGTCTGTAACTCAGAATCACAATAGAAACGAAACTAAAATCATTGTCTATAGCAGATGCAGATAACAAATATCGAACACAAATATGAAAATCTAGAAACGACTGTAGATTAAATTAAATACTGACAACACATGAAGAGAAAATTAAGTTGTGCAAAACTAATAAAGACAATACTTCTTATAAATAAATGTCTTCTTATAATAACAAAGACAATATCTCCCAAAAAATGCTATTGTACAAGATAACATGAGACCATGATTTGTAACAAAGTAGCGTTGTCTTTTCCGGATCTCAAACAATGGATCTTTTTAGTCCTACCATTGTCTATAATGGTTATCAAACAATGGTATTCTGCCATTATCTGAAGCGTGTATCAATCCCTGGGTGGACAATAGTAAAGGTACCTCATCAGACAATGCTGAAAAACCATTGTTTATTGAGGTTTTTGGCCTAGTGGAGAGAACTGGTTAGAGTTTTTTTTTGTGGGAGAGAAATAGCCATTTCGGTAAGGGAACAGTTTGTGTTTGAATTGAACTGAACTACTCGAGATAACTGTTTAGTCAGACTAGTTTAGTCATTTGAAAAGATTCATTGGAATGAGGTTTCATCATTAGAATGGGCTATCATCATTGGAGTGGGCAAAAAAAGGCATATTTTTGATTAATTGGTCATTTTCCTTTTTTCTTTTTCTTTTTTTAATACGTTAACAGATTAACCATTGCCAAATGCCAATCCCCATGAGAATATCTCTAGATTCTATAAGGCCTTTGTAAGCAATTGAGTTCTAAACGACCAATTAATTTATTTTTGAACTATTCTTTTTCAACAATAAAAATTAAATTGGCTCAAATACTGTACTCCGTCACAATTGTAGTAGTTGGTAAGAACATATACAACCCCCCTTCTAATGAAAGATCCCTCATTTTGGTCATTTTGAGGGATCCATCATTTAACATACTTTTCGATCACATAATAACATTTCCGTCGTTTAACTTTTATTTTTATATGGAAATTTCATTTAATTTCATAATTGTTAAAGTATTGAAAATTATATATATATATATATATATATATATATATATATATCTTAGAAGCACAAAAATATCTCCAATGCATGCTTTCTGCCGCCCACGGCATTTAATGGTTATGCTTCCATCGTCATCACTTCTTCTCGAGTGTCTTTGCTTCCAAAATATCCATGTGATGCATTCTAAAAATAAATAAAAAAAGGAATAGAAAAAAACAATCTATGTGGATGAGGCTTAGATTTTTTATTTTTTTTCCTTTTTATAAAACAACGAATGACTTTCCCCAGTGAATAAAGGATTAAAACAAAGAAAAGAAAATGATTAGATGATAAGTGGACCACCGACACGTGCCGATTCTCACCGACCAAAATGGAATTGTTTTATGTTTGTAATGTTTGTTGACTTGTGGAAGAAGACCTATTTTCTAATGCTTCCACCGAAAGTGGGAGACCATTGCGTGGATTACTTGCTTAACATAAACCCTTATTTGACTTGTTCATTTTAAACCTGCTCTCAAATAATTTTCCTTTCTTTCAATTTCTTCCTGTACCATCTCAATCATAATCACCTACCATTAATCATACACTTTTGCCTTTAGGAAGCTTGGACGGCGAGAGCCCTAAATTTTAACGATTTGTTTTTCTTCTAACGCTAATAAACATGCAAAGGAGGGCGGCCATTCTCCTAAAAAAAAAAAAAAGGGCTGCAAAGGGATCGGTGATCGAAAATATAATGTGGGCTATCATATGCATCACTGAGAAATTTGTTAAAGTTTTTCGAAATGTTTTTTTAGTTAAAAGATATTGATCTATTATAATGATAAAGAGATTACAAAATTAATTATTACACTATTTTACACAAAATAAACGACTAACCTATAAATAGTAATTTTTAAAAAAAAATTCAACACTCATTTATTTAAAAATAAAAATTAAGTGTATAAACTATGCAATTTAGACATGAAATATAGACAATATTTATAAAAAATAAACAATTAGAGAATCTCCTTGCCCGTAATAGTAGACCAAGAAGGTGCTGAAAGATATGCGTTACCCTTCTGCTTTGCTGGATTGATTGTTCTGGACCTAAAATCTATCTAGAGAAAAAAAAAAAAAAATGGGTTAGTGGAAGTTGAAGATGGGAAATTGGAGTGGAAGCAAGGAAAGTAGAATGAGCCGTGTGGGGCCCGAAGAAAGCCAACCAATCCCAACACTTGTACATATTCTCTCCTTTTCTCTAGAAAAAAGTCTTGACCAAAATCTTTATCAGCTCTCTTATAAAATCCACGTCTCCTCCCTCCGTTTCCCCACTCCTCCCCTTCCAATTTTTTTTTTCTTTCAAAATAGCCCTCTGCTGCTCTGCCACTAAAGTTTTCAAATTCAAACCCAAACTTGGAACCCGAAGCTGTTTTGGTCCGATGGGATTGAGAAGTGAAACCCAGATTCTATATTCAGTCTTTGTTTTATTATTTTGATTGACCACAGCAAAATTCTTGTCTTCCGGTAGTGTAGAATTTTGTTCTCTTTTTCAAATTTCCTTGTTTTGTTCTATCATCTCGAATTCAGCTGAATCTAATTTGGCTTTGGAGAAACGAAGATAAAGGATGGCCACAGCGAAAAGGAGTGATGAATCAAACTTTGACACTAGGATGGAATCAAGCCAAGCTTGTGACCTTGACAAAGGCAAGGAACATGATTTTCCCACGGAGAGGCGTCAATGGAGGCCGATTTTCGATGGAGCTCCAATGTCACATAGACCTCTTAAGAAGATCAAGAGCCCTGAACGTAGTCATCAGCCCCAATCCTCTGCTTTTTTCCCGGAATTTCGATATCCTCCTCCTCCTCGTAGCTTATCAGATACACCATCAATCACTTCTTGTTGTCCTCCTTCCAGAATAGTCTTTCCTTTTGCTTTTGATGGTTCTATGCCTCCGCAGCAGCAGCAGCAATCTATACAATTTCCCCACCAATTACAGACCACTGGTCTGCAGCCTATACAATTCCCGCCGAGTATACACGTCGTAGAGCAGCATCAGCAACAACAAAATCAGCAGCAAATGATATCATTTGCGTCGCAACAGCAACAAATGATATCTTGGCAGCAGCATCAGCAACAGCAAATGCTTCAGTATTGGAGTGATGCTTTGAATTTGAGTCCAAGAGGAAGAATGATGATGATGATGAACAGGTTTGGAGGAGCCAATAGTAGTGGTGGTATTAGGCCCCCGGGAATGCCCATAAGTACCAGTAAGCTTTACAGAGGAGTAAGGCAAAGGCATTGGGGAAAATGGGTAGCTGAAATTCGTCTTCCTCGAAACAGGACTCGCCTCTGGCTCGGCACCTTCGACACAGCTGAAGATGCTGCTATGGCTTACGACCGCGAGGCCTTCAAGTTGAGAGGAGAGAATGCTAGGCTTAATTTCCCTGAGCTTTTTCTTAACAAAGACAAAAATAATGATAATGCTGCTGCTGTTTCAACAGAAACTGCTTCTGTGCCGATTCAACATGTTTCAAAGCCATCCAGGTACCAGGGTAAGCAGAATCTGGAAAACCTTGATTTACAATTACAGGTTCCAATTTCAGAGGGGGAAACAATTGCACCTCCACTACCGTCATATTCAGAGCCCCAGGAAGACGATGACACTGGTGAAAGTGATATGGCCAATGCCAGCCATCAACTCGAGGTTGAGAATCATGACGAAGGTGGAGGGATCATTTCAGATGGCCCGACACAGGAAATGGTTTGGGGGGAAATGACAGAGGCTTGGCTGAATGCAATTCCACAAGGTTGGGGTCCTGGTAGTCCTGTCTGGGATGATTTAGAGTTGGACGTGACTTCCAACAATCTTGTGCGGCAGTATCATGATCATCACCATTTTACCACCAATAATCCGAATCAGCATGATCTTCCCCAGCAGGAAGACAGCTCTTGTTCTGCTTCATCTTCATATCCTATGCTGCCCTTCTTTTGGAAAGATCAAGATTGAACTCAAACAACTGATTCCCTTCTTCTCCCTTTGCGTTGTCACACCCATTTCTCTTATCTTCTAATCACGATTAGCCCTCCTCTTATTTTCTCCTAGCCTCCTACTCGATCTTAGCCCTTTCTATTTCAAATTGATCACAATCCACCTATATATAATCCTTCCCTTGGCAACACTGTCAATTTTTGGTACAAGTTACAAGGGATGCTCTGACATTCAGTTTCCTCACCATTCTTCCTTCATAGAGTAGGAGAAGCCGGATACTGCTCAAAGCCTACTTTCTTTTTTTGGTAGGCCTTTCAGCAACGGCAATCAGCAGGTTCATGTGTGTTATTATTAGTAGTATATTAGTTAGACTTGGGCCTAGTCATTTAATTATTCTGTATCTAGTGTTGAACCCATATATGCCGAGCTTGGAGACAGTTTCGTGATCTCCTTCCGGTCGGTTTTTTCATCGTCCATCGCCAGCTTCATTTTTTAGCTCAGGTGATGGAATAGAATATAATTATAGTTAGATATTTTGTGCAAATCGCATTTCTCTCACCATGGTTATGCACTTATGCTGGTTATTGTACTTATGCCTACTCTATATATCACTTGTACCAAAATTTCTTTGCATTATAATCACCATCAATTCATCACAGTGATCCTTGAATTTCTAGTTTCTAATTAATCTTTCTATTTGTTTCAATTATCTAGTAAAATGAGTCATTAACGTAGTAATATTAATCCTAAATATTGTAACTAAGTTCGTAAAGTTGTAAAATTCAATGATCTCATGAGTCCTATTAAAATTGTAATATTAGTATTTAAAGTGCTAATTTAGTTCTCAAAGTTGGAATTACGATTTTGAGAACTCAATTACCAACTCAACTTTAACGACTCATGTAGTAAATAAAAATTACAACTTTAAGAACTCAATAATAACTTTGAGGACTAATATCAATGCATGATATGCATTTAACATATTGTATAATTTTCCCATATTATCGGTGTAAACTTAAAAAAACATCATCACTAGACTAGCAACATTAAATGTGTTAGAGAGTATATTCTCATAGACAATGATTGCATGCAATGCACTATATGGGAAAATTCATACAATGTGTTAATGCATATCATATATTATAAGCATGTATCAACTTTATCCTAAAGTTCTCAAATGAGTCATCGAACTACTAATATAAGTCCTCAAAGTTGTAATATCAGTCCATCAAACTACTAATATAAGTCCTCAAAGTTGTAATATCAGTCCTTAAGACTGTACATTTTTGATTTACCAAATGAGTTACTAAAGTATACTATCCTCCTCAAAGTCGTTAAAAAAAATTATGCAACTTTGAGAACAATATAATTAAAGACTTCCTTAGAATATTCTAGGGCTGAGCGTTTAGTCTCATAATCCCGAATCCGTTCCGATCCCGTCTCTAATTTTACCGGGACAAGACGAGATTGCATGTTAAAAACTCAGATCCCGTCCCGACCAGATTCTGTTTTAAAGTAATGGGACAGGATCGGGATTAGCCCAATTTGGGCCTGTTAAATCCCGGCCCGTCCTGTAAAATTAAATTACTATTAATATATATAAATATGGCTTAATCTGGGCCGTTGGATTCAATGGCTTCCTCTGTGCCGTTGGATCCAGCGGGTTGAAGACTAACCCAGCCTCCCAGGCCTAGACAGAAACCCAGAATCCCTAATTCCATTTCCAATTCTCTCTTTCTTTCCTCCTAAATCCCAATTAATCAATAGCGAGAGAGAGACATCGACTTCATCGTAGGACTCTGCCGTCTGAGAGAGAGTCATCGACGGATCAATGGTTAGAGGGAAGAAGCTTGTTGCTCGGCGAAATGAAGAACCTCCAGGTCTTGAAGATTCATCAACAGCGACATCACCTTCTCAGCCCCTTCTTGAATCCCTTCTTCAAATCGTAGTTGTGGAAGCTTCAAGTGAGGCCGGCAATTGAGCAAGCTCCTTCAGGTGATTCTGCAGCCCTTAGTTTTGTTCTATGCTTAAACGTAGTTTTGTTCGGGATCACTTCAGAGAATATAAGAAAATTGTGAAGGGGAAAGACGCAGAAGGGAACCCAATAGACATAGACATACATCGAGCTTGCTGTAATTATTGTCTAAGAGGAAAAATTGGAGATTTTAATGTGGAGAATACTAATGGGAATTCGGGGATGATTAGGCATATAAATCAGTTCTGTAGTTTTTTCCAGCAAGACTTAATAAGAATCAGAAGGTTTTTACTGGTGATAGATCTAGTTTCAACAAGCTAACTGCAGTAGGTTACAATGACAATGATTATGTAGATGCTACAATTGAAATGGTTGTCATAGATGAGTTGCCCTTTAGCTTCGTTGAGAACAAAGGATTTAAGCTGTTTTGTGCTAGAGTGTGTCATATGTATACCCCTTTACCCTCTCGTATGAAGCTGGTTACACGTTTTCACAGGATGTACGCTGCGGAGAAAAAAGAGTTGAAAAAAAACTTTGAAGGCTTATAGGGTCTTGTCTCACCACGGGCACTTGGACTACTGTGCAAAACATTAATTATATGGTTCTTACTACCCATTTTATTGATCAAGATTGTAAAATGCACAAGAGGATTTTAAACTTTTGTGTGATCCAAAATCACCAAGGGGTAACCATAGGCAGGCTTATAGAGTCATGTTTACTAGAGTGGGAGATTGAGAAAGATTCAACAATCACTATGGACAATGCTTCTGCCAACAAGTCTGCTATAGAGTGGCTTAAATCGAAGATGAAAGATTCTGATGCTTACAATTGTATTTTGGGATGTAAACTCATGCATGTGAGATGCACAGCACACATATGCAATCTAATTGTAGGGAATGGCATGAAGAAGCTGAACAAGAGTATTGTTGACAGTAGCCACAGAGGGGCTACACAGGCCCACAGACCCACAGCCAGCATGCCCGGGGCTGAACTGAGGCCTAGAGCAGGATCACCAACACCCGGACCCGAGGCCCAGCAGTCTACCTTGTGACCAGGGGCCCGGGAGCCGGGGGCGCCAGCCTGCCAAACAGGTCACCAGAACTGCCCTTATGTGTACAAGCAGAAGGGAACCAGTCCCACATAGAAGAGTGAGACCAGACCTCACGCCCGGCCACCTATATAAGGGCCTCAACTACCCTCTTTAATAGGTAACTGATCTCTCCAACTGCTTATCATACGTGCTTAAGTTATCTGTTCATCCTAACTGTACTAACTTAGGCATCGGAGAGGAGAAGACCGGCCCGCCCGGTATTCCCCTTAGTTAGCAGGTTTGCAGGAGGAGATCACGTCTAGATTCATCTGTCTCTACCAGGCCTACGGGTTTGTGCAGAAACAATTGGCGCCGTCTGTGGGAAACTTGCATAAAAGCCACGTAAGAGTCACCAAATGGCAGAAAGCTCAGAAGCGGGCCAGGAAAGAAATGCAACGGAGGGTCAGCGGGTTGCACCGGAGCAAACGCTCATCTTCACCCCGGTCGCTGTACGGGAGCAACGCAGCGACCAGGGCAACCAGGAAGATTGCAGCAGTGGGAGGCCGACCGGCACACCGGGGGCACACAACGATAGCCTGCGCGTGAAAGGCCTAGTGGAAGGAGACCAACCAACACACCTGGGCTTCTCGCTGACATTCTCGGACGATCTGAGCGACAAAGAAGAGAGTCTGCTCGGTGACAGTGACCGGGACACCACGTACAGCCTCGACTGGCACGATATGGCGGGGGAGATACGGGCGATGAGGGCAGAAGTCGGTTGCCTGCGTGCGGAGGGCGACCGGGATAGAGCAAAATCCAATGCCCGGTATGAGGAAATGGAGATGGTAAAGGCTGCCCTGGAAAGAGGGCAGCAGCGGAACGCCCCCATGACAAGGGCAATTACACCCGCGCTAGGCCGACCTCAGCGCCTTGAGGCGGGACAGTCGTCGGGAGGAAAATCTAGCGACCGCAGGAGGGCGGAGTCCCCAAGCGGCCCGGTTTTGCCGATGAGCACGCCGGCACCCCCGCAGTCGCGCACTTCAATCGAGGATGAAGTCGTGACCCCGACCGCACGGCCACTACAGATACTCACCGACTTTGTGTCAGATCTAAAGGCCCAAATGGAGGCCAACGAGAGAAGGGCGGCGCGGTGACGTGAGCCGAAGCTCGCATGCAATAATAAACCCTGCAATCGTTAGTAGTATAGACATAAGTAGGGATCGTTCTAAGCCGGGGATTAAGGGTACCTGAGATATGAAATTGTTAGACACACATATATACATTTATACATTAAAAACGTCACATATGGGGAGGGAATGGATCGGCAGCAAGCTGCCCTAGAACTAGGTTCGGCACAAAAATTGAAAGAAAAGAAACTTGAAACAACAGATCCTAGGTTCGGCAGCAATAGGCTGCCTCTACATTATGCATAAAAACAGAAATTTAAAGTCCTAAGTTACTATATACAAGTTTGGTCGACACTCTTCCACAAAGCACTAACACAAAAGCAATCAAAACACATAACAAACAAGCAAGTAAGATTCACGGCAAAGCATTAAAGCGTTCTAGACTCAACTTAACTCCGACCTAGTTAGCTCCCTATAGGTATTACTAACCGATAGATTTCAAAAGTATTCAAGATTAACTTTACGTCTAACCCTAAAATTGTACTAAACATATCTGAGAACTCCTATAGATGAAAACAAACATGCATAGTAATTGAGCATGAAATCTTTTTAGTCGGAAACAAGTTAATGGAGTAAGGTTGTCAATCATCTCCTCAACAAGCATGTTCTTTAAATTACTCTAGCCCTTGTGAAAAACAACACAAACAAAGTAACTCGTTGATTACTTTAATCCATATTAAATTTCGGCTAATGAGATTAATAATCTAAGTACTGCAGTTACATAGGCTACCAATCTTTAAGCACACGAATTTAAAGAATAAGTCAAGAAAACCCTAAAATCAATTTAACACATGTTCTTGCCGAAAATCCTAATTACTAATTCATCATATATTTTCCTTATTCTTTAGCATGCAATCCATATTCTTACATCTAAAACATTACTTAAAGAGAAAGAAAATAAATTGACATGCAAATCATAAAACCAAATTTCAATCCAATTCATACGTAGACATAAAAATTGAAACCAAGAATTCATGCTAACTTCATTGACAAAGTTTAACATAGCTACAACAAAAATTACAAAGCCAAGAGTAGGGAGTGGATCACACATTAGAAACCTTGAAGACTTCGACTTGTATGGATCCGGCGATTGGTGGTGATCGGATGGAGGCTGTTCGGCAGTAATGATATCGGCAGCAAAGAACCAAGGTTTCGGCAGGAAACTTTGGGTGTGGTGGAGGTGGTTTTGGCTAGGGTTTTTGTGTAGGATTCTTGGGGAAATTTAGGTAGAGCTTTGGCTAGATTTTTGCTTTGGAATGTGACAAGTTTTTCTGTGTAAAAGTTGGGTATTTATAGGGAGAAACTAGGGTATTGCCGGCAGCCCTTGATGCACAAGGATTTCAGAAAGCCTAATGGGATAAGGTTTTGCAACCTTCCTTTCATGGTTCAATTAGGTTTTCTTTTTCTGAATTTTTCTTCAAGGCTTGGGCTTCACATCTTCATGGACTTCTTGTATGATCTTGGACTTCATTTGATATGTCTTGGTCCATCGAAAATATCCCAATTGCTGGCAGCAACACTTTGGCACGAATCTGCCTCTATTCGGCAGCTTCTCCTAGTGTGACTAGGAGAACTTCTTTCTTCGATTTCTTCTTCAATGACATGGCTTGGTGTCTTCCTCTTCCCTTCTTAAAGCTTGAACCATCTTCATAAATGCATTTGTGCACCATTTGGTCCATTAAAAACAGAAAACACAAAAAGGGGGCAGTAGGTTCCTGGAATCGGCATATTTGACCTTGTTGCAGTAATTCCAGCATATCTCCACGCTCGGAGCTCTGATTGATGCGATTCCAAGTCTCAGATAAACTAGACACATATGGCCATCTCCCCATAAAACAGTTCGATCAAACTCCTTGTGAGTCGACGGGAATGATTTTTCGAAGTTGGGTCAAAGTCCCAAGAAAATCCTGGAAGCCCCTGGATTGAAATGCTCGGACTGCCGTTTTGCAGCCAACTTTTGGGTGGCTTCCCGAACTCCGATTGATCTGAAATTTTAACACAACATTCCTCAGCATATGAATATTAAGCACACCAAATTTCATAGAATTCGGACAGGGATAGGTCATATTTGTACTCGTCACAAAATCGTGAAAAAGACATGTTTTGCACTATTTTCCAGATTTCTCATACTTAGTCATTTTTCGGACAATTAAACACATTTCACCAAAACTCTACCAAAATTGACACTAACTATATTATGACTCTATCTTAGACAAATAAGGGTTAAACAAAGCATAAACGAGGGCATAAGCATATAATATCGTCGCACATTGTGCTCCTATCACGCTGCCGATGGAAGGCGCGCGATTCAACGAGCGCATGGGCCCTTTCTCGCACCGGGTTCTGGAATCAGGAAGGTCTGGTAACCAGAAATCCTTAGAGCTCACGTACTCAGGATCCGGCTGCCCATACCAACATTTTGATAGTTTTCGGTCCCAAACGTGCGCCAAGGGCTATTCCGATGCAGTGTGCTGCAACATTTTCCAGGAAACCTGTCTTGAGAGGCGCTCAGCTGGTTCTATGAGCTCCCGGCGAACTCCATCGAAGCGTTCGAGCAACTGGCCGACCGGTTCGTAGGCCGCTTCATCCTCCGGGTCGAAGGAGCCCGGACATCAACCATCCTCTTCAACTGCATGCAGGCACCTGGAGAGGAGCTAAGGACGTTTGTCAACCGCTGGCAAACGGCGACGGCCGGGGTTCGGAACCTCGATAAGGCTATCGCAGAGATGGCGTTCAAACAAGGGCTCCGGCCAGGAAAATTTTCCTACTCCGTACGGGTGGAACTCCCGCAGGGGTATGACGAGCTAATGGCGATGGCCATCAGGCATGCTCAGGCCGATCATGAAACGTACGGGCAGCACCTGTTGAAAAGAAAGCGGGACGGGCAGCGGGAGGAGCACCCCCGGGAGGAGAACCCCCCTCCCGGCCGAGAAAACAAGGCCGGCCAGCGAAGCGAGAACCGGGGTGCCCGACCGAGCAGACCCAGCAGAAATTAGAGGAACCAACAGCAGCAGAAGCCCTATCATGACAAACCCCAGGGCGAGCACAAGCCGGCGCAGTACCGGCAAGAGCGCCCCCTGGCAATCATGCCAGCAGAATGTCAAGAGGTCTTCACCACCCTAACCTCTTCATACGAGGACATCTTGCACGAGAATGGGAACATCATTCCCCCACCGCCGAGGAGCAAGTACGCAAAAGGGAAACTTACCCAGGCGCGAACGGGCAAGTACTACTCCTATCACGATGAAGCTACCCACCGGACGAACAGTTGCTTCACCCTCAAGACAGCGGTGGAGGGTTTGATTAACAACGGTCAGCTCCAGCGGTACATAGGGGAAAAGAGAACAGATCCCAACCGGGAGCAGGGCCAGGGCTGGTAGGCACGCCCGAACCTCCAAGCAGTTAGTTTGGCATATCAACGGTTCAACCAACGTAACATCTTATGTATGCCAACTATTTTTAAAAAAAAAAAAAAAATCCCACCAGTTCGGCCGGTGCAAAAATATGTATATCCAAAGGGTAATACAAACAAAAACAGTTCCAGCGGATTTACAAAAAGAGCAAAACAAAAAATCTTCAAGGAGCCGTGCCTCCCCCCTCAGCGGGCATCCCACCAGCTTCTCCAAATGGAGCCGCCGCATCCTCTCCAGCAGGTTGAGGCCCGCTTTCCCCTTCCGGTTGCTCCTCTTCTACCGACTGCTCATGGGTATCATCACCGGCCCCCGCCTTCGACATCCGAGAGGTATCCAGGTACCCCTTCTCTTCCCACTCCTCGTAGGCGTTAGCAATACCCGACTCCCTAGCCTTCTCCAGGAGCTTAAGGAACTGATCACTGTCGGCCAACCCGCTGGTAGAGCTCTGGGTCCACTTCTCCTGCCGCAGCGACGGCGGCGGCACGCACAGCGGCAGCTCCTACCTGGAGCTCATCCACTCTCTCCTCCTCATGGCTTCGGACCTGCTCTTCTAGCCCGGCCACCTGTTTCTTGGCCCTCTCCTCCAGTCTGACCTTCTCCCGCTCGAGCCTGGACTTCTCGACTTCCAGGCGCTCACGAGCTTCTGTCAGAGCGGCCACCTGCCTCTTCAGCTCCGGCAGCTCCTCACTCGGGTCCGGCTGGTACAGATTGTACAATAGCCACAGAACAACAGGGAGCCAATTAAGCAAACAGCAAAGGTAACGAGTTATGAGCGGTGCCATGGCACCAAGCAGTTCTTACCCGGAGAACCCACTCCTTGCTCTTCTGGCGGTTCTCCCCCGCCAAGGCTCCGGCGACCACAGGCCCATCCAGACCAAGGTCAGCCACATCTGCCGCCAGCTTCCGGACGAAGCGACTCTCCAGACCTCCCCCCTGTTCCTCTGCAGGAGCGGGGCTACTCTGCTGACCGGCAGAGTTTGAAGCAGCAGCGGCCTTGTCCCCAGCGGAACTCGTCGCACCGCTGACCACCTTGAGCCGTTTCACCAAGTTTTCACCTGACGAACGCCCGGTCAGCGTCACCAGCGCAGAAGGAGGGACGTCCATGACCCTCTGCCTCTTCTCCCCCTGGCCGTCCAGTGAAGAAGATTGCACGCCTGACCGGGTGACCCTGGTGACGAGCGGGACCGATCCCGACCGGTGCGGGATCCTGTTCGTCCCGCCAGGAACCTTTGGTGGCCCCCCGGTGGTCTTGCCCTTTCCGGGTCCCGCCTTTGGCGCAGCGGGGTGGCTCTTCACACGCTTAAGAACATAGGCATCGTCCTCAACGTCCATAGCCCTCGGTTCGGCATGAACGGTCAGCCGACCGGACTCCTCATCCACCGAGGTCCGTGGCCTCCCCTTTCTCCTTCAGCCTCGAGACAAAGTCCTCACCGTCCATGGATAAGGTATTATCGGGCTTGACGACCGTCCGGGAAGATGCACCTGCAGGATAAGCAAAGAGTTAGTATAAACTCGGTCAGCAGAAATGCCACCGCTAAAACCCTGCTACGCACCGGGATCCCGCCCGAGACAGCAGTACTCCAACACCTCCCGCCGAATGAAGTTGTAGGAGCTCCGCTCAAGATCATCCCAGCACCCTGATGGAGGTGTTATCCAAGCACAAATACCTGCAAAACAACTTCATACACATAATACCCTTCTTTTGTCAATTGTAGTTAGGACAAGTAGGGATCGTTCTATCCGGGGAAATCAAGGGCATTTTAATCACACAAAATGTTGTACTTTAAGGGGGGTGTTGTCGATTTTTATAATTATTTACCTACTGATTTTTACAAAATTCTAAAACCTAAATTTTTATATACAATTGATCATCACCTTTCACACAATTACAAAACACAAATCTCATTATACATGCAACAAAATTAAAACAAGTAATAGGGCAGCAAGCATAAAATCGGATTCTAGATTAATTAAGTTCCAATTATAACTAGAGCCTTCGCGGAACATCTAATTATTCAAAACATCACAAGTATTTAGAATTAACTTCGCGTATAATCCTAAACGTGGTACTAATCGGTTTAAGAACACTTCGCGTAGAAATTAAACACAAATAGCACATAAGCACAATATGTCGAATTAGAACATGTTAGCAGGTATGGCGTCACTCATCCCACATCGACATGTAAATTTCCAGAATTACTCGAGCCCTTAGATTAATACATATCAAAACATAACATGCGTATGAATCAACATATATTAAATCGGCATATGAATTTAATCCCTAGATAACACTCATGGCCTTTCGAATGCATCTAGATATCTCCTTCGGTTGCACACGAATTAAGGAAATAAACCTAATTAAATCAAGAAAATAAATAAAATCCTACTGCCCATCATACATATTCAATCACATAGCATGCATAATTCGGTAATCAAACACAAAATAACCAAACATTTAGTACAAAGATTCGGAAATCCCATGCATAATCAATAATACCGAAAATAAAACCAACAATCCAAACATATTTCATAGACAAAATAATGTTTAAATACAAAGAAACAAGAGCCATGAAATTACAATCCAAATTACAACCTTGATCAAGAGTTCGGCAAAGGATTGGTGTGATGATCGAATGGAATTTGTGGAAGGGTGATGGGTGGTTCGGCCTTGGTGCTTGGTAGGAATTCTTGGAGGTATTTTGGCAGAGGTTCGGCAAGGATTATATGAGAGAGAGATGATATTTTCTGTGTGAAAATCGTCAAATGTATAGAGGCCAAAGGGTGGCTGCAACTAGGGTTCACAAAACCTAGTTTTTCTCAAACTTATCCTGCTGGCAGATTTGACCTTCGAGTGAAGATTCTGGAATATCTTTCTCTAGAAAATAGATATTGAGGTGATTCTAGTTGGGTTGGAAACTAGACTCCCGTAGCTTTCTATCCACATCGGGTTCGAACTCTGATTTATTGTGAACTGTCCGGGAGAGTCCGTGGAAGTTGGATGACGTGCACAGGAATTCTGCCGAATTTGATCAGGATTTGTTGCGATTTTCTTCGTCTATTTTCTGCCGAAAATTCCCAAGATAATGGCTGAATAATTGAGCAATATCTCTTTAGGTTTTCCATGAATTAATTCAGCCAAAAATCTTGTACAAAGGATGGAATTCAGTCCACATTCGTAAGCCAAATCCATGTAGAACTCGGTTTAGGTTTTCTTCTTTCGGCAGACTTGACCTTCGTGCATTCAAACCGGCATAACCTTTTCCTCAGAGCTCCGATTGATGCGATTCCAAGTCCCAGAGAAACTAGACTCGTAGAGCTTTCCAACAGCCTATGCTACGTTCTCTGGTTCCAAGCGATGTGTCCCACAGAAATTCCGGAAGTCAGGACACAGTCCCAGGAAAATCCTGGTAGTCCCTGAATTGGTTTGCTCAAACTGCCAAGTTGCAGCCTTCATTTGGGTGACTTCCCGAACTCCGATTGATCTGAAATTTTGACACAATACACTTTAGCTTCCCAATTATATGCATACCAAATTTCATCAAATTTGAAAAAGGATAGATCAGTTTAGCACGAGCCTTAAAATCACGAAAAAGACATATTTTACTTTATTTCTAGATTTCTATACTTAGTCATTTTTCTGATTATTAAGCACACATTCTCCAAAACTCTTCCGAAATGACACTAAACTAAATTATGACTCTATCTTACTCTAAATAGACTTAACAAAGCATAAATAAGGGATAATAACACATTAATAACGTCGCACATTGTGCTCCTATCAACTACCCCACACTTATTATTTGCTAGTCCCTAGCAAAACAAAACAAAAAGACTCAATACTACTGCCCCTAAATAATTGTCTCAGGATCTTTAAACACATAGCTTTCAAGTTAAGCATTCAATGTAAGTACAATAATCCCAAGCGTCATAGACATGTATCAAAGCATGAACAAGTAAGAAACGAAAATCGCAAGCAATGACATGTTATGTTGATTTCATCCTCCTCACTAGGCATACTCTCTTCTTTTCACTCATGATATGGCAATTCACTCATAGTATATGCAAGAGAACAGATTGTAAGGCAACAAATAGCTCGCATATTTCATCAAATAAAAGCACTTTGTGAATCAATTTTCTGGAAAAACTTCATGTAACAACTATGTACACCAATGAACCAAAGCCATAAGCTCAACTCTTGACAAAAATCTCCACAAATCAAAGTTCACCCATTTTAGGAATCATGAAAAGATCAACATAAAGGTGATAATGGGGATTGGCATAAGGCATTCACATTTAGGATAGTGGTGATAAAATGTCACCAAGACTTAGCAAAATTCAATACTCCTTATGACTTCACTCCAAGGGCCAAATTTCATCATGTTGGGCCCAATCTTCATTCTTTTTTCTTCCCCAAAACATAGTGATTAAGGACAAAGGTCAAATATAACAACAATAGACCTTCAATTATCACACAAACTCCAATTTCACAATCACACACTCATCCAAATTTTTCTGATTCTTTTCTTCATTGCCGAAACTTATTCTTTTTCCTCGGATAATAATTTTTTTCTTTTTATTTTTCTGTCCGATTTTTTTCTTTTCTTTTCTTTTCTTCGGCAACACATAGATTTTTCGTAGATTTGAACAAGCTCACCCCACACTTGCTTCACAACACCACTTCGATTAACAAATTCCCATTAAATTTTACCAAGTCTTGACAGCAATGGTAAGGTTAAACTGTTCTAAGCTCAAGGAAAATGTATCATGGTGATGAAATAAAATGGCTTAATGTTGGCTCAAAGGGGTTAAAACTAAGGAGTCCCACGACGGGCACAAATTAGGCATAAGCTTTGTTTGGCATTGGTGGTAATCCTAACATGATCTTTTCAATCTTTTTCAAAATTAAGGCATTTCACGAATAATAGTTTCAAAAATTGTCAAGAGCAAGTTCTAGCATTCTAGAGTTCATTAAAAGCTATGGCACATAATCATTGAATAATCAAAGAATAATGAAGTTTTGAAAAAATCTACCCATTTTTATCACTCAAGAAGAAAGTATTTGGCATCAAAGCTCACAAAGGTTATTATGGAACAAAATCAACACAACATACATGCTTATTACACAATTAAGTCCAAGTCTCAAATGTTCATACCAATCACAAAGTCCATGAAACTCACAATTATTTTCAAGATTATGCAAAACCATCATCTATGTATTCAAAGATATAATCATCATAGACTATTTAGGGGCATCTAAGACTCAAAAACAAACAAAAACAAAACAAAAAATTACACAAAAGCAACGAAAATTTTTAATTTTTTCTGACATGTTTTTTTTTTCGATTTTTTATTTTTCTTTTCTTTTTATGACTCAAAACAAAGACAAAAACAAAACAAAACAAAACAAAAACATGTGAAACATATATTCCCTACCCCACACTTAGAAAATTACATTGTCCTCAATGTTACACAAAAATTATGTAGTAATTTCTAAGCATTTGATAATTCACACAAGTTCCACATTTATACAATTCAACCAAAAAGAGTTTAGGGTTTAGAAATTCAAACTCTCGTAGACGGCTCCTTCACAATTTTGGTTGAAATGGGTTGCCTCCCATGCAGCGCTTAATGTTTATAGTCTACTCAGCCTAGACTCTTCTCCTTATCATCAGGATCTTGGTGCGTCTCTAAATTGTATCTCCTCAATGGTGTGCTCCTCAAAAGGTTCGTAGTAAGGCTTAAGTCGATGACCATTCACCTTGAACGCTTTTCCTGTTTCAATACTTTGAATTTCAATAGCACCATGAGAAAACACGTTAGTAACAATATAACGTCCAACCCAACGAGAACGCAATTTTCCAGGAAATAATCTAAGACGAGAATGAAATAACAAGACTTTTTGACCAATATGAAACGTTTTGCCTCTTATCATCTTGTCATGATACAATTTCGTCTTCTCCTTGTAAATCCACGCAGCATCATATGCTTCATTCCTGATTTCCTCAAGCTCGCTCAACTGCAATTTCCTGTGAAGTCCAGCCTTGTCAAGTTCCATGTTGAATTGCTTGACCGCCCACCACGCCTTGTGCTCCAACTCTACTGGAAGATGGCACGCCTTGCCATATGTAAGCCGAAATGGAGACATCCCAATGGGTGTCTTATATGCCGTTCTGTAAGCCCAAAGTGCATCATCAAGTCTGTCACTCCAATCTTTCCTTGATGGGCTCACAGTTTTCTCCAATATGCTCTTGATCTCTCTGTTAGACACTTCCGCCATTCCGCTCGTCTGAGGATGATAAGGTGTGGATACCTTATGGGTGACTCCATATCTCTTGAGCAAAGCCTCTATTGTTCTGTTGCAGAAATGAGAACCTCCATCGCTTATAAGCACACGAGGTACTCCAAACCTGGAAAATATGTTAGTTCTCAAGAAACCTGCAACAACTTTAGAATCATTAGTCCTTGTGGCTTTCGCCTCCACCCATTTAGACACATAATCAACAGCCAACAAGATATAAAGAAAGCCCTTAGATGAAGGAAAAGGTCCCATAAAATCTATACCCCATACATCAAAAATTTCGACAATGACTATAGGATTTAGAGGCATTTGGTCTCTCTTACCAATGTTACCTGTCCTTTGGCACCTATCACATGTCATACAAAAAGTGTATGCATCTTTGAAAATCGTGGGCCAATAAAATCCACTTTCTAATACCTTGAGGGCTGTCCTCTTAGCCCCAAAGTGTCCTCTACACGCCTCATTGTGGCAAAATGCTAGGATCGGCCTATGCTCTTCTTGTGGCACACAACGTCTTATAACTTGATCATTACAAATCCTCCACAGATATGGATCGTCCCATATGTAGTGTCTTGCATTCTTTTTGATCCTCGTCTTGGTTGCCTGCAAACATGTACTTGGAAAAGTTTTAGTGACTAAATAATTGACAATGTCTGCATACCAAGGTTCTTTTGTGTCCACTCGAAAAAGCTGCTCGTCTGGGAAAGTTTCCTGAAGTGGCAACGTTTCCTCCTCTCTCACAATTCTGCTCAAGTGATCCGCCACAACATTTTCGCTCCCCTTCTTGTCCTTGATTTCGATGTCAAACTCTTGGAGTAAGAGGATCCATCGAATCAAGCGTGGCTTAGCATCCTTCTTCTTCATCAAATATCTAAGGGCTGCATGATCAGAATAAACAATCACTTTATAATTCAAAAGATATGAACGAAATTTTTCTAAAGCAAATATAACAGCCAACAGTTCTTTCTCAGTAGTAGAGTAATTTAATTGAGCATCATTAAGTGTTCTAGAAGCATAATAAATGGCGTTTGGCTTCTTCTCTTTTCTCTGTCCAAGCACTGCTCCAACTGCATAGTCAGAAGCATCACACATGATCTCAAATGGCAATGTCCAATCTGGTGGCGCCATTATTGGTGCTGACGTCAAAAGCAACTTCAACTTCACAAATGCATCTTCACACCCTTTATCCCATACGAATGGAACATCCTTCTGCAACAAGACACAAATGGGCTTGGCCACCAACGAAAAATCCTTGATGAACCTCTTGTAAAAAGCTGCATGGCCAAGAAACGAACGTACTTCCCTTACAGTTGTAGGGGAGGGTAAGTGAAGCATAATATCAATCTTGGCCCTATCTACCTCAATACCCTTTGCAGAAATTATGTGTCCTATAACTATCTCTTGTTTTACCATGAAATGACATTTTTCCCAATTAAGCACAAGGTTAGTTTCTACACATCTTTTCAGGATTAATTCCAAATTCTCTAAACATGCATCAAAGTCTTTTCCATAAACACTAAAATCATCCATAAAGACTTCAATGATATTTTCAATATAATCAGAGAATAATGAGTACATACAACGTTGAAATGTACCTGGTGCGTTGCATAAACCAAAAGGCATGCGTCGATAGGCAAACGTACCAAAGGGACATGTGAACGTCGTCTTTTCCTGATCATCTGGGTGAATGCATATCTGATTGTAACCGTTGTACCCATCCAAGAAGCAATAGAATTCGTGCCCAGCTAGTCTCTCCAACATCTGGTCCATGAAAGGCAAAGGCATGTGATCCTTTCGAGTAGTAGCATTCAGCTTTCTGTAGTCGATACACATCCTATGACCAGTCACTAATCGTTGGGGCACGAGCTCATCCTTGTCATTCTTCACAACTGTGACTCCACTCTTCTTGGGTACAACTTGGACAGGTGCAATCCACTGGCTATCTGAAATGGGATAAATGACTCCACAATCCAGCAATTTGATCACCTCGTCCTTCACAATCTTCATCATAGGGGGGTGTAAACGTCTCTGACCCTCCCTAGTAGGCTTGGCTCCTCCCTCAAGTAAGATCCTATGGACACAAGTTGTAGGGCTGATTCCCTTGATATCCGCCAACGTCCATCCAATGGCGGTCTTGTTTCTCTTCAGCATGCTAGTCAAACGTGCTTCCTGCTGCTCACTCAGCTGTGATGACACAATAACTGGTAGTGTGTCATCGTCTCCCAAGTACACGTACTTCAAATGGTTGGGAAGCACCTTCAGTTCTAAAATAGGGGCCTGTTCCACAGATGGTAGAATTTTGTTAGTGGAATTGGGAATTGACATAAAATGACATGACCTTTTCACGTGGGGCGTTGCCTCTAGCTCGGCAACAACACTCATAATGCTCGGCTCAAGTTCAAGCCATGCCTCCTTGGATAATTCCTCCCCTAATGCGTCAATTCCAGCCCCTTGCTCAATAGCTAGTTGCTATTAATCCAAAGTTTCTGACAAAACCTGCGCAAAAGAATCAACTACATCAATAGCATAGCAAGGTTTTAAGTCAGAAATTGGATACCTCATAGCCTCATAAACGTTGAAGCTTATCACTTCACCATCGAACTCCATGGTAAGGTTGCCTTCAGCAACATCTATCTTTGTTCTTGCTGTCCTCATAAATGGTCGCCCCAACAATAGTTGAGTGGAATTTAGGGGCGACTCTTCCATATGTAGCACATAGAAGTCTGCAGGAAATATCAGATTATTAACCTACACAAGAACATCCTCCACATATCCCTCAGGATATTTGTTAGATCTGTCAGACAATTGAATAATTACGTTGTCTCTCTTCAACTCTCCTAGACCTAGAGACTTATAAACATTATAGGGCATCACATTAATTGACGCTCCAAGGTCTAGCAAAACATTAGAGAAACAACATTGTCCAATTATACAAGGAATAGTAAAGCTGCCAAGATCTTTTATTTTTGGTGGAAGCTTCCTCTGGAGAACGGCTGAAACTGTCTCACTCATTTTCACCACCTGCTCCTCCCTTGTATGCCTTCTTGTTGTGCACAGCTCCTTTAGAAATTTGGCATACTTTGGAATTTGCTTGATGCATTCCAAAAGGGGGATGTTAACCTCTACACGCCTAAAGATGTCCAACACCTCTTCATCAGATTTGTCCTTCTTCGATTTAGCAAATCTGGAAGGAAAAGGTAAACAAGAAGATTGGTTAGTAATAACTAAACCACTTGAATTAGATTTTACCTTATGTGTTTCTGAGGTTGCGGGATCTTTTTCCATGTCCCTCTTCATCATCACATCGAGTTCAGCCTTGCTCGGTTCACCATTTTTCTCGGCCTCTTTGTCGTGTGCCACTTCACCTTTTCCGTGTATCACTTCATGCTCGGCATCATCATCATCACACTCCACCATCACGTCCTCACTTGTCTTTCCCACACTCGGCCCCTCCAAGATCTTACCACTCCTTGTGGTAATTGACTTTGCTTGCTCATTCTTGGGGTTAGGGATCACTCCTCCAGGTAACCTCCCTTCCTCTTGGATTTGCCCCATAAAATCCACAACCTTCCCCATCTGGTTCTTCAGCTCAGAAATATCCTTAGTGTTGGAAGTTGTAGATTGCAACAATGTGTGAGTTGCATCATTCAAGGATTTCAGCATTGCATCATAATTAGGGTTTGATGATGCTTGAGCATTATTGTTGTAGAATTGTTGCTGAGGTCTTGCATATCCTTGGAATTGCCCTTGAGGCCTTGGTTGAAACGCCATGCCTCCTTGGTTTGCTTGTGGTGGCGCCAATGGTTGAGGGTTCTGAACATTGCTATTGTTGGCCCAACGAAAATTAGGGTGATCGTTGTACCTTGGATTAAAATTCGGGAAATTGGAACGTTGCTGCCCTTGGAAACCAACCGAATTGGCTTCCTCAAAATTCTCACCTCCTCCCAATTGAGGACACACATCAGCCGTATGGCCCTCTATGCTACACACCCCACAAACTTGGGCATGCTTCTGCTTCATCATTTGGGACATCATCTGAGTGATTTTCCCCATGTCTTCCCTAAGCTCCTTGACAGCATTGGACTCTTCAAAACCACTAGCTTCATTCACTCGCCTTG
This sequence comes from Potentilla sterilis, assembly GCA_963682095.1. Lineage (NCBI taxonomy): Eukaryota > Viridiplantae > Streptophyta > Magnoliopsida > Rosales > Rosaceae > Potentilla > Potentilla sterilis. The sequence goes on from OY821756.1 coordinate 33,084,815, forward strand.
AGGAAGTAGACCCGAACTGTTGTTGGTTAGTGAAATGCATCTCCAACAAGTTCTTAACCTCCTCTTTGCTCTTCTCCATCAAAGATCCTCCAGCTGCTGAATCAAGAAATCTGCGCTCCAAAGGACGTAATCCTTCATAAAAATACTGCAGCAAAAGACCCTCACGTATCCCATGATTAGGACACGTTGCCACCAAAGACTTATACCTATCATAGTACACATCAAAGCTCTCGTCTGGCTCTTGTCTGATAGAAGTGATCTCCTTTCTAATTTGCGTTACCCTTGATGAAGGAAAGTATTTGGTGAGAAATTCCTTCACCATTGTATTCCAAGACGTCATCTTGCCAGGTGGAATAGCAAATAACCACTCGGCTACCCTATCTTCAAGTGAGAATGGAAAAGCTTTCATCCTCACATGTTGCAAATCCGCCCCAGTTGGGCACATTGACTCACATCTGAACTCAAATTTCTGAACATGGCGATTCGGATCTTCTCCACTAAGTCCAAAGAACTTGGGCAATTGGTGGATAAATCCACCCTTCAACTCAAACTCTGCTGATTTGCCAGGTGCAACAGCAGGATATGTTACATTGCTTGGTCTCACCACACCTCCTTGTGGCGCATCTACTTGCCCATTCTCTTCCCTCAATGAAGTCATATTAAATATGGGATCAGGTAAATCAAAGTTCAAATATTGAATTGGTATGGGACTCTGAAGTAGCTCAAACTCTGGTTCTTCGTGAAACAAAGGGTTTAGTTCACACGAAGACTCTGAAGGAAATGGTGATGGTGGTGCAACGAAATTTCTATCAAAAAGTGATGAGGTGGGAGATACAAACTGATGTTCTGGTGATGGTGAACGTGCTTGACCTAGAGTTGCTGGCAATTCTAGATCGTATATCTCTCCAATTCGATACAAACGGCCTCTAATGTCGCGTGACCAATTGGACATTCATGTACCTGAAATTTTTAAAAGATCAAGTATTTAATCAATGAATTTTAAAAAGAAAAACAAACGTGTATTGTTAGAATGTATAAGTTAGTGTTAGGGTAAAAATATCACACAAAAGTATGAGTATATATCAACGAAAATTCAAATATGTATATGTATAAATAATCACACGAAAATTCCAATATGTATCACACGAAAATAAGTATATCACACAAATATATGTCACACGAAATATTACAAGTATAGCACAAACACAATTTCATAAGTATAAACAAATGAATCAGAAATGTGTTTTATGTATCCCTAGTTAAATTGCTATATGATTTGTTCGAATTTTCAAAGTACGTGGAGCAGAGGAGATAACAGTGCAATGGACTGATACAGCCCAAGGTAGTATCATGCTTATTCCGATATACCTCGAAAATTCAAACCAAGAAATGTTTTCTTTTGAGATCAAAAATTTACTTATATCAAACTCATTTAAGGTTTTGAAGCTCGGTGGACGTGCGGCCTAGGTCTATCGACTAGACACAAGATTCCGTGGTTTCAGAAGGCTAGAACGAAAGTACTAACAATGGAGTGAGGCAAGACTCGTTGTTGGACACCACGGAGAGCGAACTCCCTATCGACTCACTCACAGAGAATGAACATCAGTCTGTGGGCCTTGAGATCTAGTTAAACAAACCTCAATACCAAAATTAGAACAAACGAACTATGAATGCCCCTTACTCTGTTGAGAACCTTATGTTGTCAGTACCACTAAAGTGCATAAAAGCCGCCCTCAACCTCATAAAAACGCAAGCGCTAGTATGAAGGGTTAAGGCTAATATCAACATTAGTGACCTTACCTATTCCTCTTCCCCTCAAAACCAAAAACAAACTCAACATAAATAGACTTCTAAAACTCCTTAACAATTTAGCTAGTTATGCAATACCACACACGAAATTTACATGTAACTATATTGGTTCGGTTCTTTAAGGTTAACGATTATGTAAGTATTGTAAATGCCGAAACTTAGAATTTCTAATGTTTTTTATTCACACAACTTTAAAATTTGAGGTATGTGGAGCAGAGGAGATAACAGTGCAATGGGCTGAAACAGTCCAAGGTAGTATCATGCTTATCCCGATATACCTAAAAAATTAAAGACGAATTTTATCTTTTGAAGAAAATTAGATTCACATATGCTCAAGTTATTTTCTAGTGTCTAAAGTGAGGTGATGCTTCGGCACAAGCGGTTGTCTAGGTCGAGCATACTTTACTTTTCTAAGGCGGTGTCGTTAAGATTCACGGAGAGTAAACTCTCTTTAGGAACTAGGCAGGTCTCAAAGTTGGTTACCACGGAGGACAAGTGATAGGAGCACAATGTGCGACGATATTATATGCTTATGCCCTCATTTATGCTTTGTTTAACCCTTATTTGTCTAAGATAGAGTCATAATTTAGTTTAGTGTCAATTTGGTAGAGTTTGGCGAAAAATGGTTAAGAATCCGAAAAATGACTAAGTTTGAGAAATCTGGAAAATAGTGCAAAATATGTCTTTTTCGTGATTTTGAGATGAATGAAACTGTGATCTATCCTTTTCCAAATTCTATGAAATTTTATGTGCTGAATATTCATATGCTGAGGAATGTTGTGTTAAAATTTCAGATCAATCGGAGTTCGGGAAGTCACCCAAAAGTTGGCTGCAAAACGGCAGTCCGAGCATTCCAATCCAGGGACTTCCAGGAAATTCCTGGGACTGTGTCCCAACTTCGAAAAATCATTCCCGACGACTTGCATGGAATTTGGCCGAGATATTTTATGAGGAGATGGCCCTATGTGTCTAGTTTACGTGAGACTTGGAATCGCATCAATCGGAGCTCCACGGAGGGAGATAAGCCGGAATTACTGCAACAAGGTCAAATCTGCCGATTCCAGGAACCTACTGCCCCCTTTTTGTGTTTTCTGTTTTTAATGGACCAAATGGTGCACAAATGCATATGTGAAGATGGTCCAAGCTTTATGAAGGGAAGAGGAAGACACTAGGCCATGGCATTGAAGAAAAGCATGAAGAAACAAGTTCTCCTAGTCACACTAGGAGAAGCTGCCGATTCTGGCAGATTGCTGCCTCTGTGTGCTGCCGGCATTGTGGGGCATTTTCAGTGGATCAAGACCTATCAATTGAAGTCCAAGATCATACAAGAAGTCCATGAAGATGTGTAGCCCAAGCCTTGAAGAAAAAAATCAGAAAAAGAAAAATCAAGAATGCAAATCTTTATTCAACAAGGAAACATAAACCTACAAGGAAACCTATTCTTTGTTTCCCCTTCTTGTGGCCGGCAGCCTCTCTCTCCCTTTTCCTCTATATATAGCCATCTCATACACAGAAAATCATCATCTCATCTCTTGCAAAGCACTAGCCAAAACTCTACCAAATTTCCTACTCAAAGTTCTAAGCCGAAACCCTAGAAACACCAAGTCACCAAATCACCACCACCAATCACCACCGATCCCAATCCCTAGCCTAGCTACTGCCGATCCTCTTCCACCACACCAAGACGAAGCTCTCCAAGGTTTCTAAAGTGTGATCCATCCCTATGACTTGTGTTTTTAATTTCGGTTTAGTCACATGTATTGTTATAAAAAATACTTTGTTTCGTTTGGTTTTGTATGATGAGCATGAATTGCAATTTTCATTGAAGTTTATGTGATGACTTGTGCGATTTTTAATACATGGTTTTTGTATGTTTAGATAATTAGAGCAGTGGTATTAGAAGCATGTTTAGGATTTAAATTGGTTAGTAATCTAAGGTGAGGGCATGAAAATCGATACTTGGTGTTGTCTTTGAACATAATCTCGGTATTAGGTTTAATTTGCTAGGGTAATTACAAACTAGATGGACCGAGAGGACTCTATGATTTGTGTTATTCACTAAGGGCTATTAATCTTAGAACTTGCATGCTAAATAAGATGATTGACAACCTTACTTGTTTACATGTTTTCGATTTAAGACTCTTGTGCGATATATGTTCAGTCTTAACCGGATTAGCATAAATATCTTTAGGGCTAGAGCGAGAGTTTGTCCTAAAAGAATTTAAGGAAGTCTAGTAACTAGGTACAGAGCGAGAGCTCTAGTTACGGTCGAAACGAATTTGAATTTTGAGCATGCTAATACTTGTCTCTTACTTTCTTGCATATGAATCTTTGTGTTAAATTGTGTTTTGTGTTATGTGATGCGTGAGAGATGATGATCAAACTTGTATATAGTAGACCTAGGATTTTATTTTCTGTTTTTATGCCGTACTTAGTATAGGGCAGCCCTAGGGCTGCCGAACCCTATTTCCCCCATATGTGTGACGTTTGTGATGTATATATGTGAATATGTTTGAGACTAACAATTTCATATCTCAGGTACCCTTAATCCCCGGCCTAGAACGATCCCTACTTATTCTATACTACTAACGATTGTAGGGTTATTATTGCTTGATGCTCGCTTCGGCGACTCATCAACAAGTCCCCTATCGACTCACTCACAGAGAATGAACATCAGTCTGTGGGTCTTGAGAACCAGTTTTACAAACCTCGAACCAATCAATGAAAAATAACTTGCCCTATACTTTGTAAAATAAACTCGGGTCCTAGCGGTCTACAAGTGTTGATTAAAACCTCCCTCAACCTCATAGAAGTAATACTATTGCTGAAATGTCGCTTTGTATGCGTGGGGAGGAAGTATCCCGCGTTTCCCAATCTACATAAAAACGGATCCAACAAAGTACCATTCAAATGAAGGGTTTTGGTTATGATCAACAAAAGAGGCTTCACCTACATGTTACACTTTAGAAACTACAATAAACTCAAAGCATACACAAAAACTATCAACTTCCTAGAAATTATCTAAGTGTACAAAATTCACAAAATATGTCACACAATCGGTAATTTAGCAAAATAAAAACCAAAAACCAAAAACCAAAAATCGGAAAATCCTATTTACTATTACACTTCCGAAAAATTCCTATTATACATATCCCAAAATCTATTGAAAAATTAAGATAACCTGCAATATACATACTTACAAACAACACTTTATGAATCAAAATCATTAAATCTCCCCGGCAACGGCGCCAAAAATTGATGGAGGTGTTATCCAAGCACAAATACCTGCAAAACAACTTCATACACATAATACCCTTCTTTTGTCAATTGTAGTTAGGACAAGTAGGAATCGTTCTATCCGGGGAAATCAAGGGCATTTTAATCACACAAAATGTTGTACTTTAAGGGGGGTGTTGTCGATTTTTATAATTATTTACCTACTGATTTTTACAAAATTCTAAAACCTAAATTTTTATATACAATTGATCATCACCTTTCACACAATTACAAAACACAAATCTCATTATACATGCAACAAAATTAAAACATGTAATAGGGCAGCAAGCATAAAATCGGATTCTAGATTAATTAAGTTCCAATTATAACTAGAGCCTTCGCGGAACATCTAATTATTCAAAACATCACAAGTATTTAGAATTAACTTCGCGTATAATCCTAAACGTGGTACTAATCGGTTTAAGAACACTTCGCGTAGAAATTAAACACAAATAGCGCATAAGCACAATATGTCGAATTAGAACATGTTAGCAGGTATGGCGTCACTCATCCCACATCGACATGTAAATTTCCAGAATTACTCGAGCCCTTAGATTAATACATATCAAAACATAACATGCGTATGAATCAACATATATTAAATCGGCATATGAATTTAATCCCTAGATAACACTCATGGCCTTTCGAATGCATCTAGATATCTCCTTCGGTTGCACACGAATTAAGGAAATAAACCTAATTAAATCAAGAAAATAAATAAAATCCTACTGCCCATCATACATATTCAATCACATAGCATGCATAATTCGGTAATCAAACACAAAATAACCAAACATTTAGTACAAAGATTCGGAAATCCCATGCATAATCAATAATACCGAAAATAAAACCAACAATCCAAACATATTTCATAGACAAAATAATGGTTAAATACTTAGAAACAAGAGCCATGAAATTACAATCCAAATTACAACCTTGATCAAGAGTTCGGCAAAGGATTGGTGTGATGATCGGATGGAATTTGTGGAAGGGTGATGGGTGGTTCGGCCTTGGTGCTTGGTAGGAATTCTTGGAGGTATTTTGGCAGAGGTTCGGCAAGGATTATATGAGAGAGAGATGATATTTTCTGTGTGAAAATTGTCAAATGTATAGAGGCCAAAGGGTGGCTGCAACTAGGGTTCACAAAACCTAGTTTTTCTCAAACTTATCCTGCTGGCAGATTTGACCTTCGAGTGAAGATTCTGGAATATCTTTCTCTAGAAAATAGATATTGAGGTGATTCCAGTTGGGTTGGAAACTAGACTCCCGTAGCTTTCTATCCATATAAGGTTCGAACTCTTATTCAATGTGAGCTGTCCGCGAGAGTCCGTGGAAGTTGGATGACGTGCACAGGAATTCTGCCGAATTTGATCAGGATTTGTTGCGATTTTCTTCGTCTATTTTCTGCCGAAAATTCCCAAGATAATGGCTGAATAATTGAGCAATATCTCTTTAGGTTTTCCATGAATTAATTCAGCCAAAAATCTTGTACAAAGGATGGAATTCAGTCCACATTCGTAAGCCAAATCCATGTAGAACTCGGTTTAGGTTTTCTTCTTTCGGCAGACTTGACCTTCGTGCATTCAAACCGGCATAACTTTTTCCTCAGAGCTCCGATTGATGCGATTCCAAGTCCCAGAGAAACTAGACTCGTAGAGCTTTCCAACAGCGTATGGCACGTTCTCTGGCTCCAAGCGATGTGTCCCATAGAAATTCCGGAAGTCAGGACACAGTCCCAGGAAAATCCTGGTAGTCCCTGGATTGGTTTGCTCAAACTGCCAAGTTGCAGCCTTCATTTGGGTGACTTCCCGAACTCCGATTGATCTGAAATTTTGACACAATACACTTTAGCTTCCCAATTATATGCATACCAAATGTCATCAAATTTGGAAAAGGATAGATCAGTTTAGCACGAGCCTCAAAATCACGAAAAAGACATATTTTACTTTATTTCCAGATTTCTATACTTAGTCATTTTTCTGATTATTAAGCACACATTCTCCAAAACTCTTCCGAAATGACACTAAACTAAATTATGACTCTATCTTACTCTAAATAGACTTAACAAAGCATAAATAAGGGATAATAACACATTAATAACGTCGCACATTGTGCTCCTATCACACCCGAGTATCGTCATGATCCTCTCCCGCTCCAACTCGGACAGTACGAAAGATTGATCGCCAAGGGGCTGGAAGGCACCAGGAACCCGGTACATCTTACTCCTCTTCTGCCACTTCCCACCCGCCATCACCACCTTTTTTTTCCAGCTATTGTCCACCCAGGAAGGCAGATGGGTGATGATAGGCTGGAAGTGTCGAGCGCAAAAGGACAGACAACCCCGGGACCCTCTCTTCTTTGAGTAGGACACTCTGTACAGTGCCCGGAACTCGTTCACCGTTGGCATGCTCATCCCGGACAGCTCGTACAAGCAATCGAGGCTCAGCAACTGCCTCCACTGGTTCCCGGGAACCTGCGCGGGAGACACTTGCAGAGCGCTAAGCGTATACTCTACGAAGTCCGGCAGCGGGAGGAAGAACCCGTGGTGAAATTGGTCTCCGTGAACAGCAACAAAACCCGCCTCCGGGTTACAGGTCGACTCTCCGGGATTCAGCGGCCGTAACGCCACCTCATCGGGGATACTCCACGTCTCCCGGAAGGCGGCAATCTCTTCGGGGTTCATAGTACCCTCCGGTTCATCGCACACCACGACCCATTTCCCACTCCAGATGGTGTAGCTCACGGGCGGAGTGCCAGGAAAGCGCACCTCGTGCGGGATGCCCTTAGATCCCGAAGACCCGAAAGTCGAGACCCCGCCCCGGGAGCGGTCAGCGGCTTCGGACTCCGGGGATTCCGAACCGAGCCAATTCTCCAATCTCTCCTCATCGTCCACCACGGGACGCCTGTCGGCCGATTCGGAAGCCCCATCCGAACTTACAGAAGCCATTCAACCTAAGGGGAAGAAAACAAAACCCCACCGCTGGTCAGCAACAGGCTAGAACAGTGCCCTCTGCGGCTCCTCCCCAAGTTTGCCGCAGATGCCCCGCTCATAACGACTCACAGTCGGCGACAGAGCACCGCCCCCTGCCGCAAAACGCGAAAAAGAAAAAAAAACACGGCGCAAAGAAAGCAAGCCTTACCAATTACTATGCACAACCGAGGAAAGTCCGTCCTATGAAAACACCGAGCAATGGTAGGCAAAGACCCAGAACGCTTGGGGCACGGATATCGCGAGGCACCTCCACAGAACTTTCGCCGGATTCCTTTCCAACCTTCTCTTCTTCTCTCTGGGCCAAAGATCAAAACAGAAGTAATGAAGGCAAAGGAGGCCTTTTTATAGACGGATCCGATGCCCTAGGTACCCCTACAATCCCCCCAAAAAAACGCAATCAGGATAACTCAAACGCCTGCGAATCCAGACCCTCCATCTCAGATCGCTCCCTACTGACACGTGTCCCAGCATCGCTAACCTTCCCACGCCATCATAACTGATTAGACTGATGGGCTTCCTCCTTAAATGCATGTTAGCCACTTGTCTCGCCTATAAGCGGCAGTTAAGGGAGATAGGAGCGGGAACCAAGGCGTGAAGCCCTCCCACTTCCCCAAGAGCCAAGGCTCATCACCGGTTAGGTATCATTCAACCGGCCCCATGGCATCTCACCGGTTATGATCATTCAACCGGCCCCGTGGTATCTCACCGGTTATGATCATTCAACCGGCTCCACAGCATCTCACCAGTTATGATCATTCAACCGGCCTCGTGGCATCTCACCGGTTATGATCATTTAACCGGCTCCACGGCATCTCACCGGTTATGATCATTCAACTGGCCCCGTGGCATCTCACCGGTTATGATCATTCAACCGGCTCAACGGCATCTCACCGGTTATGATCATTCAACCGGCCCCGTGGCATCTCACCGGTTATGATCATTCAACCGGCTCCAAGGCATCTAACCGGTTAGGTATCATTCAACCGGCTCCACGGCATCTCACCGGTTAGGTATCATTCAAAACCGGCTCCACGGCATCTCACCGGTTAGGTAACATTCAACCGGATCCATGGCATCTCACCGGTTAGGTAACATTCAACCGGCTCCATGGCATCTCACCGGTTAGGTAACATTCAACCGGCTCCATGGCATGACACCGGTTATGAGAACATTCAACCGGCATGGGCTTTATACACCCGGGAGAGTTTACATCTAACACATGTACTCTTTTCCAGCAGGATAAAAACCCTACATCGCACTGAACTGCGATCAATATGGGGATCCAAGGCGAGACTTGTCATCTCAACGCCTCCCCACCGGGCAGATTGTTTCGAACAGAACAAATCTTCCTGCAGGCACGTTGCCCCATGCTTATTCCTACACAAGCTGGGCCGAGCCACCGGGCTACTCCCGGCCTGCCCTACTGTTGGCAGCAATTTCACCTTGGGAACTTGGGAGACTCGCTCCGACATGGCAGTCCACCGGTCGAGTCCTCACGACCCACATCATCCCATGCACTCCTCCAGGTTTCACCCCGCTCCATATCTATTGCATGGCAGATTTCAACGCCACATCATCCCATGCACTCGTTCGGGTTTCACCCCGCTCCATATCTATTGCATGGCGGATTTCAACGCCACATCATCCCATGCACTCGTCCGGGTTTCACCCCGCTCCATATCTATTGCATAGCGGATTTCAACGCCACATCATCCCATGCACTCGTCCGGGTTTCACCCCGTTCCATACTCATGGCACGACAACACTTGAACACAATATCATTAGTATTGCAGGCATACTCATAACTGTCACACGTTATCATTAACAGGTACTCACATCACTACGCCTTCTCTACCCGAACGCCCGGTCACGCCCAATCTTCAATACGGACTTGGAGGACTGGGCACCGTTGGGTTGGTAACCCTGCGGGTCTGCGGGATAGGAGCAAGATGATAGGAGCACAATGTGCGACGATATTACATGCTTATGCCCTCGTTTATGCTTTGTTTAACCCTTATTTGTCTAAGATAGAGTCATAATTTAGTTTAGTGTTAATTTGGTAGAGTTTGGCGAAAAATGGTTAAGAATCCGAAAAATGACTAAGTTTGAGAAATCTGGAAAATAGTGTAAAATATGTCTTTTTCGTGATTTTGAGATGAATGAAACTGTGATCTATCCTTGTCAGAATTCTATGCTATTTTATGTGCTTAATATTCATATGTTGAGGAATGCTGTGTTAAAATTTCAGATCAATCGGAGTTCGGGAAGTCACGCAAAAGTTGGCTGCAAAACGGCAGTCCGAACATTCCAATCCAGGGGCTTCCAGGATTTTCCTGGGACTTTGTCCCAACTTCGAAAAATCATTCCCGTCGACTCACAAGGATTTTGATCGAACCTTTTTATGGGGAGATGGCCATATGTGTCTAGTTTATCTGAGACTTGGAATCGCATCAATCGGAGCTCCACGGATGGAGATATGCCGGAATTACTGCAACAAGGTCAAATCTGCCGATTCCAGGAACCTACTGCCCCCTTTTTGTGTTTTCTGTTTTTGATGGACCAAATGGTGTACAAATGCATATGAGAAGATGGTCCAAGCTTTATGAAGGGAAGAGGAAGACACTTGGCCATGGCATTGAAGAAAAACATGAAGAAATAAAGTCTCCTAGTCAAACTAGGAGAAGATGCCGATTTGGGGCAGATCGGATGCATCATCAAGCTGCCGGCATTGTGGAGCATTTTTTGTGGATCAAAGCTTATCAATTGAAGTCCAAGACCATATAAGAAGTCCATGAAGATGTGAAGCCCAAGCCTTGAAGAAAAATTCAGAAAAGAAAACCTAATTGGACTAAGAAAGGAAGGTTGCAAAACCTTATTGAACTAGGTTTTCTGAACTCCTCTTTGCTTAAGGGCTGCCGGCAAGGACTCCCCTATTCTCTATAAATACCCCCACTTTTCCTACAGAAAAATCATCTCATCTCAAGCTAAACACAAGGCCAAAACTCTACCAAAATTCACCCAAGATCCTAGACAAAAACCCTAAACCGAAACCCATCACCACCACCATCCAAGTTTCTGCCGAAACTTGGAAAACTACCCTGCCGAGCCACCCTAGACCCGTGTAGCCTCATTCCATCTTCCATACATCGCCGGATCCACACCAAGTGAAGCTCTCAAGGTGTCTCAAAGTGTGATCCACTCCCTACTTCGGTTTAGTATTTTTGTCTAGTTATGTTTAAGTTTTGTCTATGAAACACTCATGAATTTTTGGTGATGATTTGTATGTCTATGTATGAATCAATTTTGGTTTTATAAATTGTATGTTTTGCATGTTAATTTGTGATATGTGACTTGTAGATTTTTATGTTTGATAACTAGGACAATAGGTATGTGATGTTGTTTGAGAACTTAATTCGATTAGTAATCTAAGGAGTATGCCTTATAAACCGAAACATTAGTTGTGCTTAAGCATTTGTTGTTTGCATGTAAATCTAGGTGTTAGGTTTCATCAAACTTGAAAACATGAATAATTCATACTCGTAGTTGTCTTGGTTTGTGTTTTCGCAAAGAGTTTAAAACCCTTAGAACTTGCATGTTAAATAAGATGATTGACAACCTTGCTTGTTTGCATGTCTTCGATTTGTGATTCATGTGCTTAATTGTTGGCCCAGTAAAATCGGTTAACACATACCTTAGGATTATACTCGTAGTTAATCTTAAGACTCTAGTAATCAACGATTAGATGACCTCGTAGGCTCTAATTGGGATCGAAATTGGTTAGGTCGAAACAACATTCATACTTGTTCCTTATCTTCTTGCATAATAATCTACATGTTAAAGAGTCCTTTGTGCTAAATGTTTTGTGAGAGATGATGATCACTTGTAAATATTAGTCTTAGGTTTTTAATTTTCTGTTTTTGTTTCTCTTATTGCCGTACCTAGTCTTAGGGCAGCATTGCTGCCGAACTCTTATACCCCCCATATTTGTGACGTTTTTGTATATTTGTGAATATGTTTGTGTCTAACAATATCATATCTCAGGTACCCTTAATCCCCGGCCTAGAACGATCCCTACTTGCTTATACTACTAACGATCTTTTGTAGGGTTTATTATTGCATGCGAGCTTCGGCTCTCGTTCAATTTTTGGCGCCGTTGCCGGGGATTATAAAAGCTTGTTTTATGTTATTGTTGTGTATATAATGTTGCTGGAAATTTTTGTTATGAATTTGTAAAGTTGTAAATTTTAAGTTTATTTTGGGATTTTGTTAAGTAGAAATATGCTTCGGCATGTAGAGTTTAAATTTCGAAAGTTGCATAATATGTATATTAATGTATGATTGGTAATCACTTAGTTTAATTTCTAGGGAGTTGATAGTGTTGTGTATGTTTGAGTTTATTGTAGTTTCTAAAGTGTAACATGTAGGTGAAGCCACTTTTGTTGATCATAACCAAAACCCTTCATGTGAATGGTGCTATGTCGGAGGCCGTTTCTATGTAGATTGGGAAACGCGGGATACTTCCCCCCCACGCATATAAGCGTTTCTTCGGTAATAGTATTACTTCCATGAGCTTGAGGGCGGTTTTAATCAACACTTGTAGACTGCTAGGGATCCGTGTTTGTTTTACAAAGTATGGGGAAGTTATTTTCATAGATATGGTTCTCAGGTTTGTTTAACTGGATCTCAAGGCCCATAGACTGATGTTCATTCTCGGTGAGTGAGTCGATAGGGGGTTCGCCCTCCGTGGTGTCCAACAACGAGTCCTGCCTGGTTCCTGTAGGGGGTTCGCCCTCCGTGATTGTAATGACCTTTGAAACGTAAAATTCGCACGACCTAGTCGACAGCTTGTGCCGAAGCATCACCTCACTTTAGACGCTAGAACATAACTTGACATATGTGGCCTATTTTCTTCGAAGATAAAAACATGTTGTGTGGTTCAAACTCTTGAGGTATTTCAGATTAAGCATGATACTACCGGGGGCTGTATCAGTCCATTGCACCGTTATCTCCTCTGCTCCACGTACTTCGAGAGTTAGAACAAATTTAAAAGAAATTAGACTTAGCGATTACATGATTCATGAACTTTTTCGATTTTTAATTTATTGTTGCCGAGCCATATTTGTATCTTTGCCGAAATTTTTGTTCTATGCCGTGTGTATTTATGGCTTGCCGATTGTGACTTTGTGCATCATTGTTTGAAATTTGTTGTATCGCCAATGCCGTGGCTTGTAATGATGTATATTCTTGTCTTTTATTTCTTTAGGAGGTTCTAACTTGTTTAAATGTTGGAAATTTCAGAAATAGTGCATGTCCGAATCTAGTATTTGGGCGAGAGATCTTCAAGGCCGTTTGCAACGTTTAGACCAAGAACTCGCTATTGCTCGTTTTGTGCCATTACCGCCATCGTCACCAACCAGTTCATCAGTGTCATCATCATTGCCATCCTCCCCTATTGTGCCGTCAGTATCATCATCAGGACCGAGCTCACCTTCTTTTGTGTCATCGTCTTGTGATCTTCAGAACCCAGAATTTGAAGCTTTTGCCGAATTAGAGGAAGAAGAAGAGATCATGGCATCAATCAGATCACAGAATGGTCATGTTGCTGGAGCTGGAGTTGCTCCTTCTAATATTACTTATCCTCCCTTGGAAACTGACAAGACTGGAGAGATTGAATTGAGGAGTGGATTCCTCCATAAGCTGAAGTCGTTTTATGGGATGCCAATTGAGGATCCTAATAAGCATCTGCAGTGGTTTAACTTCACTACGGAGTCTATATGTCCAAGAGGGACCGATTTGCAACACTTCAAGATGAAGGCTTTTCCATTCTCATTAGAAGATCAAGCAAAGGAGTGGTTGTTTGAGGTGCCTAGTGGTCGCATTGTTTCGTGGAGTACTATGATGGATGAGTTTTTGCTCAAGTACTTTCCTGCTTCACGTATCACTGATCTGAGGAAGCAAATTACAAGTGTGAAGCAAGCCGGAGATGAGACTTTCTTCGACTACTACAAGAGGTTCAAGTCCCTAGTTTCTTTGTGTCCATCGCATGGCATTAGCGATGGACTCTTGCTACAATATTTCTATGTGGGATTGCGTGTCATGGAGAGAGAGTTTCTTGACTCGGCCGCGGGAGGTAGCTTTTTGGAGTTGAACGCCGGTGCGGCAAGAAGTTTGTTGGAAGTTCGTGCCTTGAACAACCAACAATTTGGCATGGCACGAGGTAATGTGCAAAGGAATGAGAAAGTGCATGAGACGTCTTCGAGCTCAAAGCTAGAGGATAAAGTGGACAAGCTTACCGACTTGGTGAGTAATTTGATGAAGAAGCGTGCGAGTGTTTGTGGTATTTGCACCGAGGGCCATGAGACCGAACAATGCCCTCAATTTGGAGTTAATGAGGGAGTAGAGGAGTGCAATGCAATTGGTTTTCAAGGAGGCCAAAGATTTGGCAATTTCAATCCAAGGTTCAATGATCATCCGAACTTTCGATGGGCAAATAATGACAACGTGCTTAGGGCACCTATGCAACCGAGAGAGGGAGGAGCGCCGTTTGCACCGAGGCCACCATTTGTGCCTCGGCAACCTTATATGCCGAACCAAGCACAAGCCGTGCCGTACCAAAGCCAAGGAGGGCCGAGCCAAGGCCGAGCTTCGCCAAGCAATCCGAACTATGATGCTTTGCTTCAATCTTTGTCAAGTGCTACTCAAGCACTACTCGCGGGGCAACAAAATCATCAAAAGGACATTGGTGAGCTCAAGAATCAAATGGGGCAAGTTGTGGATTTTATGGGAAGACTCAATGAGCAAGGGAAGTTGCTAAGCAATACTATTCCCAATCCAAGGAACGAGCAAGCCAAAGTGATTCAAACTCGAAGCGGAAGAGAGTTGTTTCCTCCAACAAGTCCAAAGAAGAAGCGAGTGACTTTCAAAGGTATTAATGAGGATGAGAGGGCTGCCGGACCTGTCATTGCCGGCAGCCATGATGGAGATGCCGAGCAAAGTGGTGTTGCCGAGCATGATGATGATGCCGGCAGTGTTATTGCCGAGAAGGGGAGAGCAGCCGAGCAAGGGCATAGTGCCGGCCATAGTATGAATGACAAGGGACTGCGTAACGAGCTTGAGTACGATCCCGCAACATCCAAGAATGAGGTGTTGCCGAGCCAAGCAAGTAAGGGAGGAGTGCCATCATCTAGTATTCCATTCCCTTCACGTTTTGCTAGAACAAAGAAAGATAAATCCGATGAAGAGGTATTGGAGATTTTCCGGAAAGTGCAAGTCAACATCCCTTTGTTGGAATGCATTAAGCAAGTGCCAAAGTATGCTAAGTTTTTGAAGGAGCTTTGCACGGCGAGAAGGCATACTAGAGAGACTCGTGTGGTCACAATGAGTGAGACGGTGTCGGCCGTTATTCAAAGGAAGTTGCCACCAAAGATGAAGGATCCGGGAAGCTTCAATGTGCCTTGTGTCATAGGCAATACTCGGTTTGAGGATGTTATGTTGGATTTGGGAGCATCGATCAATGTCATGCCACTTAATGTGTACCAAACGTTGAGTATAGGGCCTCTCAAGAAGGATAATGTCATCATTCAACTTGCGGATCGCTCAAGCAAGTATCCGGAGGGTTATGTGGAGGATGTGTTGGTGCAAGTCAACCAATTGATTTTTCCCGCCGATTTTTATGTGGTTGAGATGGAGGATTCGCCGGTCAACAACACTCAATTGCTTTTAGGGCGACCATTCATGAGGACCGCGCGCACAAAGATAGATGTGGCCGAAGGCAACCTAACTATGGAGTTTGATGGTGAGGTGATCAAGTTTAATGTTTTTGATGCCATGAGATTCCCCAATGTTGATTTGAAGGAGGGTTGTGCCATTGATGTTTTGGAGGAGGTCGAGCAAGTTATGTTGACCTCGCTCGACGCATAGCAATTAGCGATTGAGCAAGGGGTCGGATTTGACAAGAAGGGAGAACGAGTTAAGAAAGGAACCAAGCCATGCCGTGCCAAGCAAGCCAATGCCGAGCCAAGCATCATTGCCGAGCAAGGAGGTGCCGAGCCATACATGGTATTGCCGAGTATAGAAGAAGTTGTTGCCGAGCTAGAGGCTCGGCCCTATGCCCCATCCTATAATTCGTTCTTGTCAATTCCAAGTGCCACAACAAAATTTCGACCAAGTGTGGAAGAGGCCCCAAAGTTAAAACTAAAAGAACTCCCTAGTCACTTGGAGTATGTTTATCTTGGAGAAGAAGATACACTACCAGTTATTGTGTCTTCAATGCTTAGTGAGAAGCAAGAGGTTGATTTGATAAGAGTGCTTAAGAAGTACAAGACCGCCATAGGTTGGACCTTGGCGGATATCAAGGGATTAAGCCCTACTACTTGTGTTCATCGTATCTTGTTAGAAGAAGAAGCTAAGCCGACAAAGGAAGCTCAACGTCGACTTCACCCTCCCATGATGAAGGTTGTAAAGGAAGAAATTATCAAATTGCTTGATTGTGGGGTGATCTACCCAATTTCGGATAGTAAGTGGATATCTCCCGTGCAAGTAGTGCCGAAGAAGAGTGGTGTAACGGTTGTCAAGAATGAGAAGAATGAGCTTGTGCCACAAAGACTTGTAACCGGTCATAGGATGTGCATCGACTATAGGAAGCTCAACGCTACAACAAGGAAGGATCACATGCCTTTGCCGTTTATGGATCAAATACTAGAGAGGTTAGCCGGTCATTCTTACTATTGCTTTCTTGATGGATATAGTGGCTACAATCAAATCATGATACACCCGGACGATCAAGAGAAGACCACTTTTACTTGTCCATTTGACACGTTTGCTTATCGGCGGATGCCATTCGGACTTTGCAACGCACCCGGCACTTTTCAAAGATGTATGTATGCTATCTTCTCGGATTTTATTGAAGACATTATCGAAGTATTTATGGATGATTTTAGTGTGTATGGAGGCACTTTCGATGCATGTTTGGGGAACTTGGAGAAGATACTTGAGAGGTGTGTAGAGACAAATCTTGTGCTCAATTGGGAGAAGTGTCACTTCATGGTCACGCAAGGCATTGTTCCAGGGCACATAATTTCGGCAAGAGGATTAGAGGTTGACAAAGCCAAAGTGGAGCTCATACAAGCATTGCCGAGCCCTAGGTGTGTGAAGGATGTGAGAAGTTTTCTTGGCCATGCGGGATTCTATCGTCGATTTATCAAGGACTTCTCTTCAATTGCCAAGCCATTGAGCAACTTGTTACAAAAGGAGGTGACGTTTGAGTGGTCGGAAGCATGTGAGAGAGCCTTTTGCCGTTTGAAGGAGTTATTGTGCTCGGCACCGATTTTGGTTTCCCCTAATTGGGATGAGCCGTTTGAGTTGATGTGTGATGCTAGTGATTATGCACTTGGAGCGGTACTTGGACAACGAATTGATAAGAAGCCATGCGCCATTTACTATGCTTCAAGGACTCTCAACGATGCACAATTCAATTACACAACAACGGAGAAGGAACTCTTAGCGGTAATTTTTGCTTTGGAAAAGTTTCGATCATATCTTTTGAATTCCAAAGTTATTGTTTATAGTGATCATGCCGCTTTGAGATATCTTATGACAAAGAAGGATGCGAAGCCGAGGCTTATTCGATGGATTCTTTTACTTCAAGAGTTTGATATTGAGATTAAAGACAAGAAAGGAGTTGAGAATGTTGTAGCCGATCATTTGAGTCGCCTTGTTCATGAGGAGGATCGGCTGCCCCTATTAGAGTCCTTTCCGGATGAGCAACTTTTTCGACTTGAAGTACTTGAGCCTTGGTATGCCGATATTGCCAATTTTCTTGCCACAAACCGATTTCCCAAAGAGATGCCGAGCCACCAACAAAAGAGAATAAGGAAGCAAGCTCGACACTTCTTGTGGGATGATCCGTACTTATGGAGGCAATGTGGTGATCAAGTTATTAGAAGATGTGTGCCGGAGAGTGAGCATCGATCCATCCTTGCTTTTTGTCATAGCGAAGCTTGTGGTGGACATTTTGGACCAAAGAAGACGGCTTTGAAGGTACTAAATTGTGGTTTCTTTTGGCCTACGATTTTTAAAGATGCATTCATGTTTTGCAAAGCTTGTGATAGATGCCAAAGAATGGGGAACATTGGAGCTAGAGACCAAATGCCGCTCACGCCTATCATTGAGGTAGAAATTTTTGATTTATGGGGTATTGATTTCATGGGACCGTTTCCTTCAAGTAAGGGTTTTCTCTACATATTGCTTGCGGTGGATTATGTGTCAAAGTGGATCGAAGCAAGGGCTACACGCACCAATGATGCCAAGGTGGTAGCCGAGTTTCTCAAGACCAACATCTTCTCACGTTTTGGAGTTCCAAGGGTCTTGATTAGCGATGGAGGGTCCCATTTTTGTAACCGCACCATTGAAGCCTTGTTGAGGAAGTATGGAGTCACACATAAGGTTTCTACACCTTATCACCCCCAAACAAGTGGTATGGCCGAGGTGAGTAATCGAGAGATCAAGCAAATTTTAGAGAAATCGGTTGGACCTTCAAGGAAGGATTGGAGTGATCGTCTCGATGATGCTTTGTGGGCTTATAGGACCGCATACAAGACACCGATTGGTATGTCCCCTTTTCGGTTAGTTTATGGCAAAGCATGTCACTTACCGGTTGAGCTAGAGCACAAGGCATGGTGGGCAATCAAGGCCTTCAACATGAACATTGATGATGCCGGTCTTCATAGAAAGCTTCAACTCAACGAACTTGAAGAAATCCGTAATGAAGCCTATGACACCGCATGGATTTATAAGGAGAAGACTCGAGCCTACCATGATAAGATGATTCGAGGGAAAAAGTTTGAAGTGGGGCAACAAGTTCTTTTATTCAACTCAAGACTTCGACTTTTTCCGGGTAAGCTTCGCTCTAGATGGGTAGGCCCTTTCATTGTTACTCAAGTTTTTCCCCATGGAGCTATCGAAATTCAAAGTCCAATCACAAGCAAGGCTTTCAAGGTCAATGGACATCGCCTAAAGCCTTATTACTCATCCTTTCAAGAGCATACGGTGGAAGAAACCGCCGTCTACCCCGCACCACCATCATCACCACAAGCCGAGTTGCCTTCACCATCACGTGACACAGCCATGCCATCACCAAGCCAAGACGCTGCCGGACCTGTAACTGCCGGCAGCATCACCATGAGGGCTGATAAGGACACGGACGCACCAAAGACCACCCTGCCGGACACACACCAATCTGCCGAGCTGCTGCCGCTGTTTTCAGCCACAATACCACTTCCTGCCGGACCTGCCATTGCCGGCAGGGTTGACAAAAGGCCACAAGAGGCCGGACACAAGCTGGATACGCCGAATACGCCGGCAGAAGAGCCCGACACGTCACCTAAACCGGATACGCCAAACAGAACAGGATCAGACACTTCATGTAATTATCTTCTCATCGAACTTCTTCTTGCCGATTTGAGTTGCTTTGGAACACGATGAACACATGCAAAAACACGGTGAAAAGTCTAGGCTATGGACTATAAACACAAAGCGCTACTTGGGAGGCAACCCATGTCGATCAAAGAAAAGTGAAGGAGCCATCACCGAGAGTTTGAAATTTCTTAACCCTTCTCTTTTTCTTTGATTTGTGATGATATGTTGGTATATGTTAGTCGATTGCATGCTTAGGAAATTCGTTGATATTGTTTTGTGCTTACATTGAGGGCAATGTAATTTTCTAAGTGTGGGGTGGGATAACGTATTCCGTTTTTGTTTTTGTTTTTTGTGTGCTTAGTTTAGAAAAGAAAAATTCAGAAAATTGTAACACAAAAATAGAGTGTTTAAATTTGTTTGTTTCGAGTCTTAGGGTGCCCCTAATATGTCAATGATGTTTTTCTCCTCTTTGCATACATAGATGATGGTTGTGCATACTTTTAAAATTGTAAGTTTCATGGATTTTGTGCATTGGTAGGAGCATGTAGGACTTGTTGATTATTAAGCATGCATGTTTTAGCTAGTTTATTTCGATTATAACCTATGTGAGCTTTAGTGCCAAGTTGCTTTCTTCTTGAGCGATAAAAAGATAAAATTCGATAGATGTGTAGGAAGCATGAAACCTCATAATTCTTTGCATATTCGATGACTATGTGCCATAGCTTTTAATGAACTCTAGTATGCTAGAACTTACTCTTGTTGATTTTCGAAACGTTTTAGTCATAAAATACCTTGATTTTGAATATGATTGAACAAAGATCATTTAGGTTCACCACCAAAGCCAAATAAAGCATGAGCCCTATTGGAGCCCGTCGTGGGACACCTTAGTAAACCCCTTTGAGCCTATGTTGAGCCTTTTATTTCATCACCCTTAAACACTTTCCATGAACTTAGTATAGTGATGCCTCTACCTTGTGTGTCGGCAAAGCTTGATTTTTGAAAGCGTTTTCGCGTATGTGATGAAGAAGAACAAGTGTGGGGTAGACTTAGCCATGAATTTATATGAAAAATGTATGCCGTGTCTTAGGAAAAGAAAAGAGAAAAAGTGTGCTTGGAATCAAAAAGAAAAATAAAAGAAAACCGAGAGCAAGCAAAGAAATAGAGTAAGGCACGGCATAGAAAAGAAAATTTTTGTGCATGGCTATTGTCTAGATTATTGTTGTAATGTTTTATGGGAAGAAAAGAGTGAAGTATGGGTCCAACAAGATAAAATTTGACCCTTTCGGCGAGAAGACATAAGGAGATCGAGCTTTGCTAAAGGCCTTAGTGACGATTTGTGCCTCCTTATCCAAATATCGAATACCTCTTAGCCTAGCCCCATTACAACCTTATTATTGATCTTTTTCATGATTCTTAAGATGGTTAAAATTGATTGTGGAGATTTTCTCAAGAGTAAGCATATGGTTTTGGTTCATTGGTGCATATAGTTATCATATGAGGTTTTTCCATCAAAATTCACAAAGTGCTTTCGTTTCTTTGACATATGCAAGTCACTCTTTGTATTTCATGATCTTTCGCTTGCATATACTTATGTGTGAATAACCATGCTTCGAGAGAAAAGAAGAGAGTATGCCTAGTGAGGTGATTTAAATGAGCTTTACATGTTTACATGCTTACCTTTTTGCTCTTATATGTTCATATTGATGTCGCATGTTCATGAAGCTTGGAATTTTCGTGCTTAGCATTCTCATGCATTAACTTGAAAGCTATGTGTACATACGAGCCTGAGACAAATTGTTAGGGGCAATAGTTTGTTTTGAGTCTTAGTTTAATTTAGTTTGCTAAGGGACTAGCAAAGGATAAGTGTGGGGTAGTTGATAGGAGCACAATGTGCGACGATATTACATGCGTATGCCCTCGTTTATGCTTTGTTTAACCCTTATTTGTCTAAGATAGAGTCATAATTTAGTTTAGTGTTAATTTGGTAGAGTTTGGCGAAAAATGGTTAAGAATCCGAAAAATGACTAAGTTTGAGAAATCTGGAAAATAGTGTAAAATATGTCTTTTTCGTGATTTTGAGATGAATGAAACTGTGATCTATCCTTGTCCGAATTCTATGCTATTTTATGTGCTTAATATTCATATGTTGAGGAATGCTGTGTTAAAATTTCAGATCAATCGGAGTTCGGGAAGTCACGCAAAAGTTGGCTGCAAAACGGCAGTCCGAACATTCCAATCCAGGGGCTTCCAGGATTTTCCTGGGACTTTGTCCCAACTTCGAAAAATCATTCCCGTCGACTCACAAGGATTTTGATCGAACCTTTTTATGGGGAGATGGCCATATGTGTCTAGTTTATCTGAGACTTGGAATCGCATCAATCGGAGCTCCACGGATGGAGATATGCCGGAATTACTGCAACAAGGTCAAATCTGCCGATTCCAGGAACCTACTGCCCCCTTTTTGTGTTTTCTGTTTTTGATGGACCAAATGGTGTACAAATGCATATGAGAAGATGGTCCAAGCTTTATGAAGGGAAGAGGAAGACACTTGGCCATGGCATTGAAGAAAAACATGAAGAAATAAAGTCTCCTAGTCAAACTAGGAGAAGATGCCGATTTGGGGCAGATCGGATGCATCATCAAGCTGCCGGCATTGTGGAGCATTTTTGGTGGATCAAAGCTTATCAATTGAAGTCCAAGACCATATAAGAAGTCCATGAAGATGTGAAGCCCAAGCCTTGAAGAAAAATTCAGAAAAGAAAACCTAATTGGACTAAGAAAGGAAGGTTGCAAAACCTTATTGAACTAGGTTTTCTGAACTCCTCTTTGCTTAAGGGCTGCCGGCAAGGACTCCCCTATTCTCTATAAATACCCCCACTTTTCCTACAGAAAAATCATCACATCTCAAGCTAAACACAAGGCCAAAACTCTACCAAAATTCACCCAAGATCCTAGACAAAAACCCTAAACCGAAACCCATCACCACCATCATCCAAGTTTCTGCCGAAACTTGGAAAACTACCCTGCCGAGCCACCCTAGACCCGTGTAGCCTCATTCCATCTTCCATACATCGCCGGATCCACACCAAGTGAAGCTCTCAAGGTGTCTCAAAGTGTGATCCACTCCCTACTTCGGTTTAGTATTTTTGTCTAGTTATGTTTAAGTTTTGTCTATGAAACACTCATGAATTTTTGGTGATGATTTGTATGTCTATGTATGAATCAATTTTGGTTTTATAAATTGTATGTTTTGCATGTCAATTTGTGATATGTGACTTGTAGATTTTTATGTTTGATAACTAGGACAATAGGTATGTGATGTTGTTTGAGAACTTAATTCGATTAGTAATCTAAGGAGTATGCCTTATAAACCGAAACATTAGTTGTGCTTAAGCATTTGTTGTTTGCATGTAAATCTAGGTGTTAGGTTTCATCAAACTTGAAAACATGAATAATTCATACTCGTAGTTGTCTTGGTTTGTGTTTTCGCAAAGAGTTTAAAACCCTTAGAACTTGCATGTTAAATAAGATGATTGACAACCTTGCTTGTTTGCATGTCTTCGATTTGTGATTCATGTGCTTAATTGTTGGCCCAGTAAAATCGGTTAACACATACCTTAGGATTATACTCGTAGTTAATCTTAAGACTCTAGTAATCAACGATTAGATGACCTCGTAGGCTCTAATTGGGATCGAAATTGGTTAGGTCGAAACAACATTCATACTTGTTCCTTATCTTCTTGCATAATAATCTACATGTTAAAGAGTCCTTTGTGCTAAATGTTTTGTGAGAGATGATAATCACTTGTAAATATTAGTCTTAGGTTTTTAATTTTCTGTTTTTGTTTCTCTTATTGCCGTACCTAGTCTTAGGGCAGCATTGCTGCCGAACTCTTATACCCCCCATATTTGTGACGTTTTTGTATATTTGTGAATATGTTTGTGTCTAACAATATCATATCTCAGGTACCCTTAATCCCCGGCCTAGAACGATCCCTACTTGCTTATACTACTAACGATCTTTTGTAGGGTTTATTATTGCATGCGAGCTTCGGCTCTCGTTCACAAGACATATTAAGTCCCCATTCAAGATTGCACTTGACCGGGAACTTGGGGGACTTGTTGACAGTAGCCACAGAGGGGCTACACAGGCCTACAGACCCGCAACCCGCATGCCCGGGGCTGAACTGAGGCCCAGAGCAGGATCACCAGCACCCGGACCCGAAGCCCAGCAGTCTACCATGTGACCAGGGGCCCGGGAGCCGGGGGCGCCAGCCTGCCAAACAGGTCACCAGAACTGCCCTTATGTGTACAAGCATAAGGGAACCAGTCCCACATCGAAGAGTGAGACCAGACCTCATACCTGGCCACCTATATAAGGGCCTCAACTACCCTCTTTAATAGGTAACTGATCTCTCAAACTGCTTATCATACGTGCTTAAGTTATCTGTTCATCCCAACTGTACTAACTTAGGCAACGGAGAGGAGAAGACCGGCCCGCCCGGTATTCCCCTTAGTTAGCAGGTTTGCAGGATGAGATCACGTCTAGATTCATCTGTCTCTACCAGGCCTACGGGTTTGTGCAGAAACAAGTATTTTGGCCATTAGGAACGTTGTCAAGTATGTTACGTCTTCACCTAATCGACTGGACAGTTTTCGAAAAGCTGTGGCGAGTGAATAGCTTGAGAATACTGGTCTGGTTTGTCTTGATGGGCCAACAAGATGAAATTCGACTTATCAAATGTTGGAGGCAGCCTTAAAGTTCAAGAAAGATTTTACTAGGATGCAAGAGGATGAAGATCATATTTATGTAAATTATTTCAAGGAACAAGAGGAGGAGATTGATGAGGATGACTTTATCATTTTTCCAGAAGCTGCAACTACTCGGAGGGATAGAGTTGTACCTCCCGGAAAACAAGATTGGGAAAAGGCTATAGTGTTTGTTGACCTGCTAGGTGTTTTTTTTATGATATTACACTACGAGTTAGTATAAATTTGACTCCAACTATCCATACAACATTTCATGATGTTGTTTTATTGGAAAACAATATCAACAACCTTTTCATTGAACCTGCAATGGCAATTGGATCCGAAACAGAGAGAACATTAACTGAGATGGCTGTAAATATGAGTTCTAAGTTCTTGAAATAATTTGGCAGCTTCACTGACATGAATCCCTTGATTATTGTTGGACTTGTACTTGATGCAAGATTCAAGCTCAAGAACTACATACATTTCTTAAGGGAACAGGGGTTGCCAGTAGAGGATGTGGAACACAGAACTAACGAGATTAAATCTCTATTGATGACACTCTACAATGAGGTACTTTACTTCTTTTCTTCTTCAATCTGGTTCAGTGTTTTATGGTTCTTCAAGTTCTTCAATAGTTCAACGTGCTGGTTAATATGTTTATGGTTCTTATAAATCTTTCTATCTTACTTTTCAGTATGTACCACATGTCGATGGTGACAGACATATGCGCAAATCCGGAAGCCCTACAAGTTCAAGCAGCACAATCACTACTTCAACCTCCAATTCTAAGAGAGGTGTGAGGGGTCAGATGTTGAACAATTGGAAAAATGTTGTCCAAGAGAGTGATGAGGCAGTGTTGGTACATGTAGTGGATCAATATTTAAATACTCCTCTTGAACTTATTGATGAGAATGATGATAATTTCGACATAGTTTGTTGGTGGAAGATAAATGGTCTCAAATTTCCTGTTATAGGAGTAATTGCAAGAGATGTGCTTGCCATTTAAATATCCACGGTTACATAAGAGTCTTGTTTTAGCACGAGAGGTAGAGTGATATCTGCATTTAAGAGTTCATTGACTCCTAAATCAGTGGAGGGTCTAGTCTGCATGCAAAATTAGTTGTTGGGAGATGACATTGTTAAAGTTAAAGTTGAAGATGAGGTGCCTTCGATTGAGAACCTAGAGCTCTATGAAAAAGCTGAATTAGGTACTATATCAATTTGCTGCTTTCTTTCTATTTTTTCCTTTTTGTCTTGTGTTCTTATTTCTTACTTGTGTTTGTCTATTTGGTTTATTGCCTTATTGGTTAGATCATGAGAGCACTGCCTCCAACAAAGACACATGTCCAGTTTTCTCTAAATCGAAGGGGAAGGCCAAGGCTGTGGTTCAACTTGATTAGAATCATTTGATCACTTGTTGATTTGTTCTCTGTGTTTGGTTTACTGCCTTATTGATTAGTTATTTTATACTTGAAGTTATGTTTAGTTTGAGACTAAATTTGGTTATGTTGTTCACTTGTTGATTTATTATTTGTGTTTGGTTTGCGGCATCCCTCTTGCCAATACGCTCTGTATTTGAAAGTGAAAGCTAGATGTTGACTTATGTCTCAGACTAGTATTTTTTGTTGCTGCTATGTGTTGTGATATCTATGCTAGTAGACTATTTTATCAAGTTCTGGCTTTTGTGTATGTTATTTCAGTAAAACACAGAAACTTTGTGATTAGTTATTCAATGAATCAATCCATACAACGTTGCAGGATTTAAGGATCAGATGCAAGTACATCAATAGTACTTATTTTGTTTGGTTTACTGCCTCACTGCCTTACTACCTTATTAGTTTACATTAGCATATTGTTTTTGTGTGAACCCGTTTTGGGCCCGTTTTAGTCCTGATCCAGGCTCAATCCCAAATGAAATTCGGGCATACCAGGATCACTTATGAAAAAACCTAATCACGGTCCGTCCCATCCCAATTTTAATTTACGAGTTTAGGATCGGAATTAACCAATACCGGCCCATCCCTGCCAAACCCAGGCCAAGAATATTCATTGGCTTCCTTAGAATTAGAATGATGCTAAGGTTAGTTCAATAGTTTACTATGAAATATCATCTTGTTTATAACATATATTTACTTTGTCATGGAAAATAAAATTTGAGATAAGGGATTGAATTGCCGTCCCACAAAATAAATTCATTTCTTATCTGTGACAGCACGATAAGGATGAAGTAGTGACAAAACACGAAACAATATAATACTAACCTTGATTAGAACTCAGGTACTCTTAAATAGATAGATGCTCACGATATAGACATTAATGTTATATTACAAACTTAAAGTATAGATGTCCGGTGGTTGACACCATATAGAACAGGTAAATTTGATTATTGTATTAAGAGAAATATTGAATAATAATTAAAATGATAAAAGAAAACCCATATACTG
This sequence comes from Potentilla sterilis, assembly GCA_963682095.1. Lineage (NCBI taxonomy): Eukaryota > Viridiplantae > Streptophyta > Magnoliopsida > Rosales > Rosaceae > Potentilla > Potentilla sterilis. The sequence goes on from OY821756.1 coordinate 33,111,503, forward strand.
TAGAGCAAAACCATATAAACCTCAATGTTTAGGATGTAATCCAACCAAAGTGATTCATATTCTGAATAAACAGTAACACCAAAAAGAAAACCCAAAATAGAGGAACGCACTATCTGAACATCTAAGATGGAGGGACCAAATTATACTGTCAGAATGCGACCTTACCTTGGCGAACTTAAGAACCCAACTTCAAATGCAGAACCAAAACTTTGCAGCACACCTAATCAATCGAAGCCTTCTTCTGTTTTTGAAAAATAATTATAGGAAAACATTTTTCATTCATGTTTGTCAATTGTACAAATATTCAAACTCAAAATAAGAGGGCAATTGAAATTACCCAAATCATATAAACTGCGATGATAAGCAGATCTCGATTCGGCATAAATTCAAACCTTGATTAAGCAAATTGGGGAGGAATAAACAAATACGAAGCAAGAAAGATGAACCTAATTGTACTCACAGTTGAGAGCTTAAAAGATAGGGATATAGAGAGAGCCTCACAGACGCTTGTTCAGTACACACGAATGTCTTGAGGGATGGAGTGAAGAAAGTAGAGTTTAGGGTTAATCTTGTTTTAAATATTATAATATATGTAGTTGTCAACGTAAATACTCATTAGTTATCGTTGCTTAGTTATGTAATTTAATTTGATGTAAACTCTATCTCTATATAAAGAGATTAATGAGAATGAATGAGCAGATTTGTAATGTTTTCCAACTCTTCGCTCTCTATCTTTTCTCTATTTCATAACACGTTATTAGCACGAGACTCTACCATTGAGTTGATAACGCCAAACCCTAGAATACCAAAACTAATTTTCTACCGTTGCCCAGTTTTTTTTCTCTTTGTGAAAATTATTATTTTTCTTTTTTTGAGAATGAATATCTAGAATTTTATTAAAATAATGCAAATACAATCATAAGACACATATGTGGTGGACAAAATTCTCCACTCACATCCCTTCTCAGAAAAACCAGCAATTATAGTGGACAAGAACCATGCTTCAACTGTAACCTAACCTATTTCAGAAGTCTTGATACCTCTTCATGACCAACTTCAAGAAAAAACCGCTCCATCAAGCCCTATATACTAAAACTGTCAGCATATATGCAGTGACAACCTCCCCATTACATTGGCAACAAAAATTAACCGATATTAAAATAGTCCCTAAAAACGACACCATAATCATGTCACACCCCACGACAGGACCAACGACTCCAAATGACCAAAACCTAAACCCTCATCAAGGAGGGACAACTAAAACCCACAAAAATAGAAACCAAAAATAGACCTAGGCCCAATGAGAGCCCAGGCCCAACCCACAAGCAATGGAACACAAGAGTAGCCACCCAAGAACCCGGCCGAAAAGCTGCAGTAGATCTGTGCGTCGATCTGCCACCCCGCCACCGGAAGCACATCCTGTCCTCGTCAATCACCGGGGAGGCATCACTTTCCACGATTTGCAACCAGAACACATAGCCGAAGGACTAACTCAGATTAGAGAATTCGGATAGCCTTTCGCCGCTGCGACTTCCCCTTCGCCTTGCACCACCAACCGTTGCCCCACCACCGAGACAACCGACCGGACACACTCAGGCAACGCACGACTGCTTGCTAGAGCAACCCCACAGTGACACAGAACCATCTTCAACTTCTCAGGTCGCACTAATGAATTGGCTTCCTCCTTCGTTCCATCACCAACCACCATCCACCAATAGGACACGACCACCAATCGGCCGCCCTCCAACTCCTGTCCGACAGCAACGTCAATCGACGCTTTGCCACACGGAACAAATTTTCATTTTTTAAACCCTAGAAAAACCACCCTGGTTTTACGGAGTTGTCGGGGGTCTCTACTTTCTTCTAAAAATTCATATTCCCTCGTGATCGTGAAAATTCTTTTTCTCAGAAACTCAGATGATGATCAATGAATTCTTGGTGCAACGTTATGTTCTTCTTTTACCATAATTCATGATCAATGAGTCTAAATTTCATAGAGGCTAATTTTATTTGACCCATATATCTGTCGATTCGCAAGTTATATGAGTACGCAAACGAACAGTTTTAACTGGCTTTAGCAAGCTTTTGGGGTTGTTTACTTCACCGTAATAGAATTGTATTCCTCCGGAATCGATTTGAGTACGCAAACTCGTAATGAATTCCGAGAGAGACTCGGATTTGTTTTCCGAAAGGGGGAGGTCGAGATGAGAGAAACACAGCAGGAATGAAAAATTTATAACGAAAATATCCTCATGATTCACCCAACCCAACCATTATCTACCTTAGAATGAAGGTGGTCGAAGACACACTGTACTTAAAATTGCACAAGTTATCAGCCATAGAATCAGAGGAAGCACTCCATCAATTGCTTTCCACTCTTTTGAAAACAAGGAACACCAGCCTCCGCAACAAGTCCCAGTTGTAGTCTCCCCTAAATTTGCAATCACTCTCCGACCTCGACCCCGTACGTTTCTCTCTCAACTCAACTCTCAAGTGATTTGGGTATTATCTATCAATGAATGAATAGTAGGTCTTGGCATGCCTTCGTTCGCTAATCAGAAAATGGGTCCATGAAAACTTGACTGCCGACCACCTTTTGAAGCTCTTTCCACCCGATTTGCCCCTCCATTTGCAGACCATTTTGGTCATCTCCCAACCATTTTCTAAGATTCCAAAATTGGTAAAATATAATATAAAAGTGTTGTAGGAAGGTTATTTTCGTAAATTCCGTGATGTGTTTTGACCTAATTAGACTAGATTAGATGATTATGTAATAGATAAGGAATCCCTGATTTATCGGGATACTTGTTGTAATGCCTATATAAAGGCCCTCTATCAAGTAATAAATGATGAGTTCTCCCTATTATAATTTCTCCTTGAATACGTTATCAGCACGTGGCTCTAGCCTTTCGTCTAATAGCCCTAAAAACTCTAACCCAAAATCCCTAGGTTTTGATCTGAAAAAAATCTAAAACCCATAATTTTTTTTCCTGCCGACAACATCTTGTCGGAAAAGAAAGTCAAAACCCCCGGTTTTGCTTTAGGCACCCAGAAATTTGCTCTGGGCACCCTCCCTCTTCGTTCTTCTCCGATCTGGTTTCCTCCCCCGGTCGACGTCGTGCTCGACTCAGCCTCCGATGTTCAATGCCGCCCCGCCACGAAGTAGCACAGATGCTAATAGTGCCGCAGTTCACTTTCGCCGTCAACCCAATTCGGATGACACTGAGGCGCCGCCCTCCAACGACGCTCTTCCCCAATGTCGTCCTTATACTCGGCGTCGCCCCAGCTTGAAGCCTCCGACGGTTCACCTATCGCCAACCACATCGGCTTACATCAAACGCCGACGTGCGCATAGCTTTTCTCGGCTCGACCCGTGTGCATGACCCGGATCAGTCCTGACCCGGTTCCTCCGCCAACCCGACCCGAGTCGGGTTTGGGCCTCCTGCCGAGCCCAGCAGCCCTTTTGGGCGTTTTTTCTCTCTCTCATTTTCCTATTTACTGATTCCTTTAATTATTTACACGTCTATGAATCTAACTATGGTTATTTTTGACGTGCTCATATAGGAAAAAGCATCATTCGTCATATCATGACGGTATGTATGCCATGGAGAGGAGTAATTTTCTGCTTTCGCTCAAGAATTGAAGCGACTATCGCAATTTGTATGAGGATGAGAACCGAGTTCTCAAGCGCATTTTATATTACAACGCAGTTCATTGGCGAACTAGCAAGTAAGATTTTATAAAAGTTCCAGCTTTTGAACATATACGATATATATATCGGGCGCTGTAAGCCTTCCTCTACTCCGATTCCAGCCATTCTTATATCGCCGATGAGACCTAAGATGGGGATGTCATTACCCCTACGGTCGAAGTTTTAAGTGATGGTCCTGGGGGAATCACATTTGAAAGGGAAATTAAAAGAAAAAAAAAAGATGCTTTTGTGGATGTCTGAGTAAGCCACTGTTTGAAGGTGCGATATGATGTCGCCGATTTTATGCATCGAAAAGAAAAATTTGTGTGACCATATACGTCATAGCCCTTCTAATTCCGTTCTACATACTTGAATGGTATATGTCATATTCATACCAATCCGACGTATCTCTTTTCTTGTAGATGTCGTCGTAGTCACGACCCGATTTTAAGATTCTTAATCTCGAGGGCAAAGAATATCATCGATGTGTTTCCGATGTGTAGCTTGCTTTTCAAAGCAAAGGTTTCTCAGTCATTCTCAGTCATACCTTCAGGAGAGGGTGACGCCGGTGGCGGCGCCATCGTACGCCGTGGTGTCGCTGTTGCTGAATCGGATTGCAACGGTGCCACTGATGGACTTTGAAGGGGCAGCAGCTTCAGCCTCGGCTCCCACCAAGAAGAGGGGGAGACCATTTAATTCTCGAGATTCAAAACCTCGAATGAAGCGAGTTGTGAAGGCACAATTTAATCCGCTCATCATCAACGAGATTGTGTCTGACTATAATTATATCCATGATCAACTATGTGTTTTCTGTGGGACGCCACAAAATCTTTGTTGATGTCAGAGTACACATAAATCTCAATTACACAAGTGCGCACGTGTATTCTGTGGATAGAACTTCCACGTATATTGATGATGTAATCGCTTATTCCGTTTGCAGAGTGTATTGGCCGAAGTGGAAAGAAACAATACAGCCAGAACTAGACTCGTTAAATAAAAGGCAAGTCTTAGGATATGTTGAGTTGATCCGGAAAGACGTTAAACCTGTTGGACATAAGAGAGTCTTTGTTCGTAAGTGTAATGAGAGAATGAGATCATGCGGTATAAAGCAAGACTCATGGTGCAATGTTTCTCTCAACGACTTGGTATTGACTACGATGAGATGTATTCTCTCGTAATGGACATCATTACTTTCCACTACTTAATCAGTTTAGTAGTGTCCCAAAAACTGAGGTTTGCAGCTTATGAATGTGGTTAATGTATACCTATATGGGGATATAGATGCAGTTATATACACGAAAGTGTTTAAAGTTTCCAATGCCTCAATCAAGTGACTTTAAACCACGAAGTCATATGCAACTAGATTGAAACGTCTGTTGTAATACTTGATTGGGAGGGGATACAAGAACAATGATTTATGCCCATGCGTGTTCATAAGAAAGACAAAGTCTAGATACAAGAATTCATTCCGTCCTAAAGAGGATGATGAAGAGATGCTTGGAGCTAAATACATGTATCTTAGTACAATTGGGGCGCTATTGTATTTTGCACAATGCACTGGACTAGACATTGCTTTCGCTATGAGCTTACTAGCTAGATTTAGCTCAGCGCCTACGCATTGTTATTGGAATGGTGTTAAACATCTGAAAGGTTCCATTGACCTGAGTTTGTTCTACCCCTATAGCATCAGAGAGGTTTCCATCTCCGGCTCTCGTCACACCAACGCCACTAGCAGCCCCGGCAGCGCCTCCGTACGCCGCGGAACTGCCGCCGGCACCGGCGACGTGGAGACCGGCATAGGTGATGATTTCGGCCCCTTCTTCGTCTTTCAATAGCCGTCTCTCTTATCCAAAGAGTCCCAACAATGTGTTAGTTAGATTTGCATATGCTGGGTATCTCTCTGACCCACATAGTTCTTTTATAATGTGCAACAACAGAAACTCCTGAACATCCAAGTTAATCGAGTGAGTTCAGATGCAAATGTTGCAAATTTGTTTATCAAGTCTCACTACCAGAAAAAAAGGTTTTTCCCGAGGAAAAAAAAAAACGGCCGACGACTAAAAATTTTCGTCGGCTATTCCCTAGAATGGCCGACGATTTTATTTTTCGTCGGTGGAAAAACAAAATCGTCGGCCATAGTGTAACCATAGCCGACGATACTGTTTTTTCGTTGGTATAAACAAAAATCGTCGGCTATATTCATATTTCAGTCGACGATTTTGGATTTTCGTCGGCCTTTCTCTGAAACATTAGCCGACGAAAACTTTTGAAATTTTGGCCGACGAAATTGACATTTTCGTCGGCTATAAGTCTATATATTTTCAGATCTAGACAGCAGCTGCTCATTTAAAAAAAAAACGAAAAAAAAAATGGGCGAAAGAGTGAAAAATTTGTGGGTATTGTTGAAATCCGTCCTCTCTTACATTGTGGAGCTATATATAGGTACGTATATGTGTATATATGTTGATTTTGAGTTTTAGTTGAGTTGATTTTGAGTTTTAGTGATTTTGAGTTAGTAAGTGATTTTTTGTTTTGTTGTTGTTTTAGTGTTAGAATGTATGTATATATGTTGATTTTGAGTTGTAGTTGAGTTGATTTTAAGTTAGAGTTTAATTATGTGTTTTAATTTGATGTTATTTTAATTAGTGTTAAAATATATATATATATATATATATTTGTGTGTGTGTGTGTGTGTGTGTGTGTGTGTGTGGAGTTTAATTTTATATATATATATATAGATATATATATATATATGTTAATTAATGGTTGTTGATAGTGTAATTAACTTAAATAATGGTTGTTAATGGTATATATATATGAGTTGATGTTGATAATAATATATATTGTAATGTAATTAATTATTAAAGATTTATATATATATATATGTATGTGTTAATTAATTTCTTATTAATTAAAGTTATATATATATATATATATATATATTATTTTCAGGCTATATATGGATCCGGATAAGAGTTGGATTTCGCTTCCAAGGCATGACCGACGATACACTACAGGAGTTGTGAATTTTTTGCAATTCGTCGAGCAAAATGCAAACAGGAATGAATACCATTATTGCCCGTGCAATAAATGTAGGTGTCGCAGTGATATGTGTCGATTTCCGATTAGGACAGTATGGGAGCACCTAAAGAGTAAAGGGTTTTGGCTGAAGTACACACGTTGGATGTATCACGGTGAGCCATCATTAGATGGATCGCATGATCATGAGCAGTTTTTTGAGGCGGGCAGTAGTAGTACATCCAACGATCCAACAATGGCATTCGTCAACGACTTGTTTCCTTTTGAAAGAGGTGTACGTGGAGAACACTATATGCATGACCCGGTGCAGCCCTTCCCACAAGTTGTCAACACTGCTGCCTTTGACAAGTACAACAAATTGATTGCATTGCAACAGACCCCTGTGTCTTCAAGTTCTGAGAAGACAGTTCTTGAAAGTGTGATGGAGGTAATGAGGATTAAAGTCGAGACAAAATCGACTATCAGGCAAGGGGATGAATATCTACAGTACACTTCTTCGTTGTTGGAGGAGGGTCATCGTAATCCTACCAATCACCGTAAGGTCCGAAGTATCTTCAGAGATCTAGAGCTTTCCTACATTAAGATCCATGCATGCGCATTTGACTGCGTTCTCTTCTGGGGTAAAGATGCAGAAGGGAATGACCTTGCTAGCCTTGACGCGTGTCCGATATGTCATTCTGACCGATATAAGTTGACGGGAGTAGGCAATAGGAAACCTGTGAAAGTGCTTCGGTATTTTCCGTTGAGAGATAGGCTTGAGCGGTTGTACATGTCAGAAACCACCGCAAAAGGAATGAGATGGCACGGTGAGCGGGACGCGGGAGACGCATATATCATGACACACATCTCTGACGTAGCGGCTTGGAAGCATATAAACAATGAGTTTCCTCATTTTGCGTCAGATGTCAGAAACGTCAGGCTCGGGCTCTCAACCGACGGGTTCAACCCTTTCGGCACCATGAGTCTTTCATACAGTATATGGCCGGTGATTTTGGTACCTTACAACCTTCCTCCGTGGATGTGCATGAAGAAGGAATATAATATGTTGACGTTGTTGATTCTGGGGCCTGGTTACCTAGGGAAATGTCTCGATGTGTATATGAGACCATTGATTGAAGAGCTTAAGGTATTGTGGGACGTTGGTCATCCCACTTTTACAAGTACAAGGAGGAGACGTTCCAGATGCATGTCATGTTTATTGGTACCATTAGTGATTTTCCTGCTTATGGGATGTTGTCGGGCAGCGTTGTTAGAGGATACAAGGCTTGTCCAAAGTGCCTCAGCGATTATGGGAGCACCCCTCATTGCAACAAGATATGCAGAATGGGTCATCGTGTGTTCCTTCGGGCGGATCACCACTGGCTTTACGAGTCCGCCGCATTTGATGGAACCGAAGAACACGGTGGTCCTCCCAGAAGATGGACGGGAAGAGAAATTTTAGCAGTGCTTAATGAGTACGATTTTGGGCCCCTCAGCAACCATCCCGATATTGTAGCGGAAATACCTGAAAGACCTGAGGAGTACAAATTCTGGACACATAAGAGCATATTGTGGGAACTCCCGTACTGGTGTGAGTTGCTAAGCCGTCACTTCCTAGACGTTATGCACATAGAAAAAAATATTTCTGAAAGTGTGGTGGGCACAACGCTGAACTTGGAGGGGAAGACGAAAGACGGTCCTAAGGCTCGCACTGATCTGCAAAACATGAATATCAGAAAACAACTATGGTTGAAACAAGGGAAGAGAAAAATGCCTCAAGCTCCTTACACCGTCAAGCCTAAGCATAAATCAGAAATTTTCCATTGGATAAGTCGGGCCAAGTATCCTTCAGGCTTTGCTGGAAATATAGCCAAGTGTGTGAACAGACAATTCAACAATCTTTACGGGTTGAAAAGTCATGACAATCATATCCTGCTACAACGTCTCTTCCCTGTTTTCATTCGACCGTTCCTTCCCCGTCACGTTGTGGAGCCGTTAGTAGCATTGGCAAGATTTTTCCAGAAGGTATGCAGACGGGAAGTGAGAAAATCTGACCTCCGGGAAATGCAACAAGACATCGTTCATATCATGTGTAAATTTGAGATGATATTTCCTCCAAATTTTTTCGACATCATGCCTCACCTCATGATCCATCTTCCTCGGCAGTTGTAGCTTACCGGTCCTGTGCACTTCACTTGGATGTATCCGATGGAAAGATACGTATTTTACACCTTATGTTAATTTCCTCATCAATATATGTGATTTAGTATTAATGTATTATCATAACACTTTAAAAACTTAATTTATAGGCAACTTGGATAATACGGTGATTTTGCCCAAAACAGATCCGCACCTGAAGGATGTATAGCTGAAGCATATATTGCACACGAGTGCGTCACCTACATGAAGCAGTATTTAGGAGCGTTACAGGAAAGCATACCGGAAGATGTACCTACACAGTTCAATCTTTCCATACTCTCCGACGATGTTGTACTCGGTGGAAAAATGCCAGTTTCCTACAAGTTGAAAGATTATGAGGTAGCCATTGCACATTGGTGGGTACTAATTAACTGTTTAGAAGTTCAGTTTTTGAAGAACATGCATCTAAACTGTGAACAAGTAGGAGGTGATCTCGATTACCACAACCGGACATTCGCAGAGTATTTCGGCCGCTGGGTACGTAACTTTAACATTATTCTATACGTATTTATATATTATTGTGTATAATTATTCATATTTATAGTTGATTCTGATGGTTGCAGATGGACCTTATTAAAAATGATAATCACCCAAATTGGTCGCACGAACTCAGACTTCTAGCGATGAAGCCGGTCTATTCAAAAGTTTATGCGATGTGCAAGGTGAATGGTGTGTTATTTCGATGTGAAGAGAGAGACGTCAGACTGAAAACACAAAATTCAGGGGTTATGGCACATGGTGGGGATGATGGAGTTGACTATTACGGTGTTCTCCATTCAGTTGTGGAACTGCATTATGGGAACGGCATGAAAGTGCACCTTTTCAAGTGTAGATGGTTTGACACACGGCCGCAGAGCATGCAAACTGATCAATACGGCATAACTTCTGTGAACACTAGTACATCATGGTATGAGGATGACCCGTTCGTTTTAGCCACATGGGTGAAACAAGTGTTTTATCTTGATGATCTCGCCAAGGGTGACCCGTGGAAAGTAGTCAACATTATCCACCATCGCAACATTTACCGGGCGTCTACACTTGGAGTGGCTGAAGAGAACGAGGAAGGTGGCACCGCGTATCAAGAGCCCAACTCAAACGGTATTCCTGACTCATCTTTTATTCGCCTAGACACGCCGGTGCGAATTCGACGTGAAGAGCCACTACTTGTTGATGTTGATCCAAATGAAGAAACTAACGAGGACTCTAGTGGTGAAGAAAGACATAGATTACCCCTATCGAGCAATTCAGAAACCGAAGAAGACTCATCCGATGATTCCGATTACAATCCGACGGATTAAGTAATTTAGATGATGTAATCCTTTCATTTGTAATCCACTAATTTCTAATGAACGGGCGTGGGGATGAGCCTCCCAGCTAGGCTGGGTTCCAAACCCCTTAAAAAAAAGATTTGAAATATGTTAACTGCTGGGTTTCTGTTTTCTTGATGTTCAATTTTGGTTATATATGAACAGGAAATAGGAATACGAGAGGTGTAAACCTACTGATTTTTTTTACCTTTTTCATATAATGGCCGACGAAAAACACGTTATTTCGTCGGCTATACTCATAATAGCCGACGAAAAATTCATTATTTCGTCGGCTATAACTATATTGGAAAATACATATTTTATTTTAAACAGAAAACGACAAAATAATAGCCGAGGACTACGAGTCTATCGTCGGCTATGATTTAAAAAAAAAAAACAAAAAATGACCATATTCCATTTTCTATGACTAATGATAAACCATTGCTTCATCCTTCAAATGAAAAAATGTTGTGAAATAAGATATGACCAAAATAATGAAATACATTCAGGGGTTGGAAAATGACAAGATTCCGATAAAATCTGTGTGCCGAATGCAACATTTAACTTTTGCCATTTGAGTCATCCATTTTTTCATTTGAGTCAGAGGGTTTCCAGTCCTTCGAGACAGAGTACAGTTTTCGGTGCAGATAAACAGCACTGCCAACTGAACTTTGCTTCAACTTCCTTGCCAACTGTTTTTTTTTTTCAGATGTATAGCCGACGAAAATTCATTATTTCGTCGACCATAAATATTAAAAAATACATATTTTATTTTAGACCTAAAACGACAAAAGAATAGCCGACGAGTACGGGTCTCTCGTCGGCTATGATTTAAAAAAAAAAAAACAAAAAATGACCATATTCCATTTTCTATCACTAACGATAAACCATTGCTTCATCCTTCAAATGCAAAAATGTTGTCAAATAAGATATGCCCGAAATAATGAAATACATCTACGGTTGAAAAATGACAAGATTCCGATAAAATCTGAGTGGCGAAAGATGCGGTCAAATGTTTTATTCCTTCGTTTCCCTAATGGTAGCGTTACCTTCGGTAAATATTTTGAGGAAAATTTTTATACGATTAGTTGCATCTCATTGATTTGAAACTATTATCTACGGAAGGTCAGGCACAAAAACGTCATTTAGACAGTCCAATTACCATTTCTAAGTGTTTAGAGGTTTGACTCACCCGGTGGACCGTTCCGATCGAGCCTTTAACGTTGTCAGCTGAAGTTAGATTTTTTTCCATACATGCATTTAATCTTAATGGTGATATCTGACGGTTGGAATAGATTTTCTAAATTTTTAGATTCAAAATCAGAACATATGCACTAATGTTCCTTAACGTGTTTACTAAGTGTTTAAGTGAATGTATAGTTTCAAATAGTTACTATACGTAGACTCTTCAAATGCAAAAATGTTGTGAAATAAGATATGACCGAAATAACGAAATACGTCTACGGTTGAAAAATGACAAGATTCCGATAAAATCTGTGTGCCGAATGTTGCGGTTAACTGTTTTTTACTTTCGTTTTCCTATGGGTAGCCTGACGTTCGTTAAATCAATTTTGTAAAATTTTTATATGATTAGTTGCGTCTCATTGATTTGAAACTATTATCTGTTGAACGTCAGGCAAAAAAACGTCATTTAGACAGTCCAATTACCATTTCTAAGCGTTTAGAGGTTTGACTTACCCGGTTGACCGTTTCGATCGAGCCTTTAACGTTGTCAGCTGAAGTTGGATTTTTTTCCATACATGTATTTAATCTTAACGGTGATAACTGACGGTTGGAATAGATTTTCTAAACTTTTAGATTCAAAATCAGAACATATGCACTAATGTTCCTTAACTTGTTTACTAAGTGTTTAAGTGAATGTATAGTTTCAAATAGTTATTATACGTAGACTCTTCAAATGCAAAAACGTTGTGAAATAAGATATGACCGAAATAATGAAACACGTTTACGATTGAAAAATGACAAGATTCTGATAAACTCTGTGTGCCGAATGTTGCAGTTAACTGTTTTTTACTTTCGTTTTCCTATGGGTAGCCTGACGTTCAATAAATCAATTTTGTAAATTTTTTATACGATTAGCTGCGTCTCATTGATTTGAAACTATTATCTGTTGAAGGTGAGGCCAGAAACCATCGTTTAACTAGACTAATTTCCGTTTTTAAGCGTTTAGAGGTTTGACTTAGTGGTTTGACCTACAGTTTAGCCGACGAAAATTATATGTCGTCGGCTAAACTCTTGCGATCCGAGCCTTTTTATTGTCTGCCGTTGGATGGCTCAGATCCAACGGCTGTTGATTTTCCAGAGTTTAGCCGACGAAATATTTTAAGTCGTCGGCTATTCTCTCAGTTTAGCCGACGAAATATAATGTTCGTCGGCTAAACTCTCGCGATCCGCGCCTTTTTATTGTCCGCCGTTGGATGACTTAGATCAGACGGCTGTTGATCTTCCAAAGTATAGCCGACGATGTTCATAGAATAGCCGACGACATTCAAAGAATAGCCGACGAAATCTTTTAATTCGTCGGCTATTCTTTCTGCTATAAAAACAGAAAACTGCAGCAGCCCAACTTTTCAACCCTAAATCCTAAAAAACTCCTCTTCCGCTCCTCAAATCGGCCGTGCGTCTCCTCCAAGACCATTGCTCGTCCTCCTCCTCCTCAAATCGGCGCCGTTCCGTCCCCTCCACCTCCATCCGGCCTCCTCCTCCATCCAGACAAAATCCGGCCTCCTCCGACTCCCTCCTCCTCCTCCGCCAAAACATATCCGAAGGTTTTTTTTTAGTTTTTTTTTCAATTTATTTTAATTTTATAATTTAGGTATATATAATTTAGATATTTAAGTGTGTGTTAAATTGTTATATATATTGGTTATATGTATAAATTGTTAGATTAATTATATATATAAATTTGTAGATTAATTATATAAATAGTTATATATTTGTTAATATTGGTTATATGTTAATGTATATTTTAATTGTTATATATAAATTGTTAAATTAATTATATATATAAATTGGTAGCCTAATTATATAAATGGTTATATTTATGTTAATATATAAATGGTTATTTGTATGTATATATATGTTAATGATTATATTTATGGTAATGGTAAGTATTATTTAAAATTAGTTAAAATTTAAATATTAATTTGTTAGTGTTGTAGGAGAAATAGATTGATAAATCTCTCTGTGTTTATTCATTGATAAGGAGGCCTTTATATAGGCATTACATCAAGTATCCCTGGCGAACAGGGATTCCCTATCTAATAGAGTATCTAGACTACAAGTCTTATTAGGGCAAGACACACCACGGAAGTTACGGAATTAACCTTCCTTGAACACTCCCCCTTGTGTCGCGTCCTCAATGGTGCATGAACCGTTGCCTCGTTAAAACCTTTGCCAGCAAACAAAAACCTCTTGGGCAAAAATAAAAGCATGGTCTAAGGAAAAAGAGTACAACGCACCAACTACAAGTATGTGAGACATGCATAACTAGGCTCCCCCTGAAGTCTAGATGAGAACTCCCCCTGATAGTCAATCAGTCTTCGAGTTCGGATAAGCGACACATTCCAATGCGCTTTACATGCTTCATAAATGTAGATTTGGGTAGAGACTTGGTGAACAGATCCGCTGCATTTTCTTCTGAGCTGACTTGCTTCACTTGAATATTCAAAGTCTCTTGCTGCTGCTGATTGTAGAAGAACTTAGGCGAAATGTGTTTAGTATTGTCACCCTTAATGTATCCCAACTTCATCTGCTCAATGCATGCTGCATTATCTTCAAATATGCAAGTTGGTCCCATCGTAGTAGACTCAAGTCCACTAGACTCTCGAATGTGAGATATAACTGAGCGAAGCCAAATACATTCTTTGACTGCTTCATGTAGTGCAATAATCTCAGCATGGTTCGAGGAGGTAGCAACAAGGGTTTGCTTGGTTGATCTCCAAGATATCGCCGTATTCCCAATGGTAAAAACATAACCTGTTTGGGAACGTCCTTTGTGTGGATCTGACAAATATCCAGCATCAGCAAATCCTACCATCACATCATTTGGTGTATCTGAGTAGGAGGGGGTATCGCCAAAGCCGTATCGGGACCACGACTTAGCATCCGCGGGTCCGGATAAGTTGGCGGATATGTCTGCAAGATGGCGGATGGATGAACCAAAGCCAGTCTTGGCGGATATGGCTGGCGGATGGCGATCCGAGCCATGTATCGTGTTGTTAGATGCAAGAGATCGACTAGGTGTCGAATCCTGATGAGTGTATCGATAGTACAAGCCCATGTCAAGGGTTCCTTTAAGGTATCGGAAGATGTTCTTGATTCCAACCCAATGACGTTGTGTTGGCGCAGAGCTAAATCTAGCTAACAAGTTTACAGAGAAAGCGATGTCTGGTCTAGTACACTGAGCTAAGTATAACAAAGCTCCAATCGCACTAAGATATGGATATTCAGCTCCCAAGATCTCTTCGTCATCTTCTTTCGGACAAAAGGGATCTTTGTTGATATCCAGACTTCTAACGACCATGGGAGTGCCTGTAGGATGCATAACTTTGTCCATGTTAAATCGCCTGAGCATCTTTCGGACATATGCAGACTGGTGTATAAAAATTCCACCACTTCGGTGCTCTAGTTCTAAGCCTAGGCAAAACCGAGTCCTTCCCAGATCTTTCATCTCGAATTCGGATTTCAAATAGCTAGCGGTCTCATTGATCTCATTCAGAGTTCCAATGATGTTCATATCATCAACATAGACGGCTATAATGGCAAATCCTAAACTTGTTCTCTTTATGAACACACAAGGGCACAACTCATCATTCTTGTATCCTTTCCCAATCAAGTAATCACTTAACCGTGTGTACCACATCCTACCAGATTGTCGGAGTCCATATAGAGATCGTCTCAACCTGATAGCAAATGAACTTCGTGGTTTTTGCTCACTTGACTTGGGTAACGAAAGTCCTTCTGGCACTTTCATGTACATCTCCGTATCTAGGTCCCCATAAAGATACGCAGTTACAACATCCATAAGCTGCATATTGAGTCTCTCTGAGACTACCAAACTTATTAAGTATCGGAAGGTAATAGTATCCATGACAGGAGAATACGTCTCCTCATAATCAATTCCAGGGCGTTGAGAAAAACCTTGCGCCACGAGTCGAGCTTTATATCGCTGGACTTCGCCATTCTCATTGCGCTTTCTGACAAAGACCCATTTATGTCCAACAGGCTTCACGTTCGGCGGTGTAGGCACAACCGGTCCGAAAACTTGCCTTTTCTTTAGAGAGTCTAGTTCAGCCTGGATTGCTTCTTCCCACTTCGGCCAATCCGCCCTACGTTGACATCCATCAACAGTGCGGGGTTCCATATCGTCGTCGTCAATAACTTCTTGAGCAACGGCGTAGGCGAATGCATCATCGATATACATGGAATTTCTTTCCATCAGATTGTGCATGCATAAGTAGTTTAGTGAGATTTCCTTGTTCTCCAACATCAACAGTGAGTCTGAGGCGTCCCCCAGATGATTCAGAGTTGATTCTTGGACATAGGTATAGTCGGAGACAATCTCGTGTGACGGCGTCACAGTATCGATGATGAACGGATCGCTTTGTGCCTGGACACATGCCCTCTTTCTAGGTACATTGTCTTTGGAACCGATTGGTCTCCCCCTCTTTCTAGGAGGATCCGAAGTCGAAGCCGGCTCTCCACTTGGAGGTGCCGAGCCTAGGCTGCCGATGGCACCTAGGGCTGCGGGTCCGAGACCGGCGGCGCGTGCTCGCGTATGGAGAGGAATGTTAAGCCTTGCAGGTACATTCGCAGCAGGTATGGTTGATCTTGTCACTTTCGCAATATCAGTAAAGGAGTCGGGCATCGTATCCGCCACCTTTTGTAGTTCTAATATGCGTTGTATTTCAGTTTCACACTGAGACGTACGGGGATCATAATGAGACATAGTGGGAGAGAACCACGTCAATTCCTGACGTTCATTTGGGACGGATGCGGCCCCATCTCCCCCTAACGGCGGGAAGGATGTCTCATCAAAGTGACAATCTGCAAATCTTGCAGTAAACAGATCACCTGTCATAGGCTCTATATAGCGGACAATAGTTGGTGCTTCATATCCAACATAAATAGCTGATCGTCGTTGTGGACCCATCTTGGTACGCAGTGGAGGCGTGATAGGCACATATACGGCACAACCAAAAGTACGCAGATGCGAAATATCAGGCTCGTAACCAGTTACCAACTGGTACGCACTAAATGGTTGGCTATCTGTGGGTCGTAGACGAATAAGCATAGCTGCATGTAATATTGCATATCCCCATGCCGAAACTGGCAAGTTTGTGGCCATGACAAGAGACCTAGCTACAAGCTGTAGTCTCTTGATAGCGGCTTCTGCAAGACCGTTCTGAGAATGAACGTGGGGTACGGGATGTTCAACTTCAATCCCAACTGACATGCAATAGTCATCAAAACACTTTGAGGTAAACTCTCCAGCATTATCCAGTCTGATGGACTTAATCAGATTGTCCGGGTGGTGAGCCCGAAGCTTAATAATCTGAGCTAGGAGTTTAGCGAATGCAGCATTCCTCGTGGACAACAACGCTACGTGTGACCAACGCGTTGATGCATCAACCAGAACCATGAAATATCTAAATGGTCCGCATTCTGGTGTTATAGGTCCACAAATATCACCTTGTATTCGTTGTAGAAACGGAATATTCTGTTTATTATCAATAGCAAAAGATGGTCTTGCTTGAAGTTTTGCTAGTGAACAAGCTTTACAAAACGAACGATGAGCATTAGACATCGCTACAGAAGCATGAGAAGCAGGAGGGGACCGAACCTCTCCTTGGAACCGAGAGGCGGCTATCGACGGCACGGCCGAACCGAGGCCGAGGCGCCCTCTGTGCTTTTGTGATCGGAAAAATGGATGACCGTGGGAGCATTTCAAAATACGGATCATCAGATCACGACCCGGATGACCGAGTCTATCATGCCAAAGCTTATAAGCATCAGAATCACATAATATAACAACATGAGATTCGTTGGCTCGAATGGTTGTGAAATACATGCCATTGCGAACTCGCTTACACTTCTCCACAATGCGAGTGCGCATAGATTGAGTGGAGGTGATCAACAGATATTCAGTTCCATCTTCAACATAAGTGCTGAGGTGATAGTCATTGTCACGCACATCCTTGAAAGCTAGCAAGGTTCTTGGCGCCTTAGGCGCATATAGGGCGTCCTCTACCCGAATCTCAGTGCCATTTGGCAGTAAGAATTGAGCAGTGCCACGACCCTTAATTACGGGTCCAGTTCCTGTCATCGTAGATAACGACGATTCTCTTGGCGTAAAATCCGAAAACAATTGCCGATTTCTCAGAATCGTGTGAGTTGTTGCACAATCCAACAAACACTCAATCTCGCCTTGATACATCTACAAAAACAATGTAAATTGAATCAATAGTCTACTTTAGACTTTGGCGAACACTTTAAAGTAAGTGTACTGAAACAATATATCATCACAAAATGAAGTGCATTAAGGCCAATAACATAGCCATGGCAACGACAAAACTTGAGAGAAAAGATAAGCCGCATTTTAATCACCGAGTATCACCATTGATAATCATAGCCTAGGTCAGAGATTGAGACCGGACACCGTCGTAGGTGGCGTGCCCGAGCCAAGGCCGAGGCCAAGGCAAAGGCCGGGGCCAAGCCAAAGCCGAAGCTGTGGTAAGGCCAAAGCTACCCAGAGGCCGAGCCGAAGCAAGGCGAGTGGTGAGAGTCGGTCAGGCATTGAGGCAATGCGATGCGACGGTTGAGCTAAATCCGAAGCATGGCGAGTCCGAAGACACTTTGTTGCCGAGCCATTGATGCAAAAGTTGCATTTGTTCGATAGGCTATCGATTGTTGGTTTCAAAAAACCGGATTCGGTGCTGAGCTAAGCTGGCGAATGGCCATGGCGAGTGAGGCCTAGCGAGTCGCGGCCAAGCGCTTATGGGCTTTGGCGAGCGAGGCATGGCGGATCGCAGCCAAGTTGGCGGATCGCTGATCGCGGATCGCGGATTAGTTGGCGAATAGCGGATCGCGGATCACGGATCGCGGATCCCGGATCGCGGATCCCGGATCGTGCATCGCGGCTCGCGGATGGCGTATCGCGTATCGCGGCTCGCGTATCGTGGCTCGCGGATGGCGTATCGCGGCTCGCGGATCTCTCCTTTTGTCTTTTGTGATTTTTCGGATATGAGTTAACATCACCAGAATTTTGGTGAACTCAAAATAATTATGCCATTGAGAATTGGACGCATTGAACCAATTTTGCTTTCAGGGATGTAAAAATCTTAAATCATTCGTAGAATAAGATAGATTTTATTGATGACAACTCAAGAATACATCAAGGTTGTTCTAAATAGAACGACTTATCGAACAAAGTCGTGATTTATTGACTATTCTGTCAAAATAACAATCAAAATCAAACTTGAACACGTATCTCATGACCTAAGTCAAATACTTATTCATAGTCTGGAGTATCATACTCCTGAGTCCTACGTTTCTTGGTAGGTTGGAAGTCATCGATGGCGAAGTTCGCATTTTCCTCATCGTATACTTCTTCCTCAAAGTCTCCTACATAGTGTGCTTCTTGTTCTATGTATTGTTTGTGTTTCTTGTAAGCGGCTTGAATATCTCTGCTTGCTATGCAATCGCGTTGGAGATGATTCTTAGAACCACATTTGAAGCAAGGAGCCGAAGCATTGTTCGGCGTATGGCCACCACGCCTGGGACCGGAACCAAAACTGTTCCTCCCTCTGGGAGCGGCGGCTCTGCCATCATCCCTTGTCCAAGAAAGCGGTCGGCCACGGCCGACGCCTCTTCTCCCTCCTCGTCCGCCACGTATTGCTCTTGGCGTACGTGGTGGCGGTGTTTGACGTTCATGAGGTTGATGCTTCTGCTTAAAAGCTTTACCACGGGCTTGATGAGATTCCGCAATGGATTTCGGTCCTCGAGGCCTCTTATTGGTGGTAAGAATCAACTCATGGTACCTCTCCTTTCTTTGAAGGACATTCATCAAATCACTGAAGGTTTTGATAGTGCCTTTCTCACGGAGATCGCGGTACTGATGCGACAACATGGACGCAGATTCTGGGAACGTCGTGAAAGTCTTCTCCATCATATCATCATCGGTCTTTTCGACCCCACAAAAGCTCAAATCAGATTGCAAGTTTAGCATAGTCTGATGATATTCCTGGACGGAATCAAAATCCAGTAAGCGGATTTGCTCCCAATCAGACATGAGGTCTGGGAGTTGTGCGTCATGCACATTGTCGAAGCGGTCCTTGAGGATATCCCATAGCTCTTTGGGATCAGTTTTCCTCAGGTATTGCTTCTTGAGCGTTGGATGGATATGGCGCCTGAGAAACATCAGGGCTTGTGCTTTCTGTTCAGGAGAAGCGTGTAAGCTTTCATCCTCAGGAGGGTTGATGGTGGCAGTAAATCTTTTACCAATGAAAGTGTTCTCAACATCTGAGACCCACCTCTTGTATTCCTTGCCTTGGACATCCAAGATGTCAAATTCTGGACGCTGAGTGTCAGCCATCTACAGAACACAAACAGGGAGACGTTAGTATATTTGAATACTAATCAAGTTTGATTGTTCTTTTAGAACAGTGCCAAGATATATCATGGTCACATAAATCGATGCTTAACGTGACTTCAAGTCACAATCGATATCTTCCCTTTGTTTTCTTTCCAAAAAAAGAATAATACGTTATGGTTCACAGTGACATCACAGTCACAAGCATAACGGTGGCCGGTAACATCACAGTTACCCCAATAAACGTTGGCACCGGGGTGACTAAATCCCCGTATGCCGTCCCGAGAAGCGATAGAATCGGGATGAAGAAGCAGGGACACGGAAAGGTCCCGGAAGAAAACAAAACCCAACTATTGAAATTTCAGAAGCGGGAACGTTTATGAAAATATTTACCTCTTCAAGAGAAGCTTGATCAAACGAAACTTGACTCTTGGGGAAGCTTGTTTTCTTCGATTTTTCTTGATTTCTTCTCAACCACGAATAAGGGTTCGCGGATCGCTTGCTTGGCTTGCGAGCAATTTTGATCGTCTGGCGGATGCGTGCAAAAAGTAGCACGCAAGGGAGAGCTGCTGGCGAGCGGGTTGTCTGCCTAGAGGCAGAGGAGGAGCAGTACTCGAGGGTACAGTGCGGCAGGCGAACAGCGCAGATGCTGCTGAGAAGAGGCCGACGGTGCCGAAGGGAAGAATCGGCGGCCGACGGTAGGTTAGGGTTTCGAAAAAAAATTCGGAATTAGGGTTTCTAGGGTTTATTAGACGGGAGGCTAGAGCAACGTGCTGATAACGTGTTGTAGGAGAAATAGATTGATAAATCTCTCTGTGTTTATTCATTGATAAGGAGGCCTTTATATAGGCATTACATCAAGTATCCCTGGCGAACAGGGATTCCCTATCTAATAGAGTATCTAGACTACAAGTCTTATTAGGGCAAGACACACCACGGAAGTTACGGAATTAACCTTCCTTGAACAGTTAGTATGTTTTAAAATATGTTAGTATTATTGGTTATTATATTAATTAGAATTTGTTATTTAATGTAATATAATTTAATATTAATTAATGTATTAATGCCTCAAGCTCCAGATGGCCGATGCACTCAGACAGTTATTCAGAGGCCGTCGTTCTTCCAGATCCAGGGGTTCTGGAAGTTCTGCCGGTTCCGGAGACTCCGAGAGGACCCTTAGCCAGCCTGAGAGGACCACCAGCCAGCCGCGGAGGAGTGTGGATTCATCCCAGCCGCGGAGGACTGTGGATTTATCCCAGCCGCGGAGGAGTGTGAGTAGACCCTTCTCTAGGCGGGGCGGCCGTCGAGTAGTTCACGTCTCCCTCTCGGGCCAGATGCTCCGAGGTCCAGTAGGCAGCTATTTCAGGACGAGATAGCTACAGACGTTCCTCAGGTCCGTATGCCTGAGGTTCATCGGGAGCCGATGACGAGTCCGGCGCCGTCTGCTGCTGACTCGACTGAGGGGCCTACTCTCCCAAATCAGCTCTACCTCCCGTACAACATTCCTGCGATACCCGAGGTCGACTTTCCTGGTGTGCCCATATGGCCTGATATGCCTCAGTACGTGAGTGTTGCGGAGGCATACCATCATCAGCCATTTGAGAGACCTGAGCTCCTGATTTCGGGTCATCGAATTCAGGTAACATTTGATTTTATTAATTAAATGTTTTATTAAAATTAACGCACTAATATTTAATTTTATTAACCAATCGTCGTTTATGTGATAGGGACAGCCGCTAGCAGTTCAAGCAGGAACACGAGCGGTGTCATATGTTTTGACACGCTCAGGAGAACTGTTGAGAGCAGGGGGAGGATCTAGATCAACGAACCCCGTAATCAGGAGGTTCAGGGGAAAAAACGCCGCGATTACGCGGGCTGCGTGGGGGCACTAATTAGGGATAGAGTCTCTATGTTGTGGACACGGTGGGCTGATGTGCCGGAAGAGATCAAGAGGGAAGTCAACAACGCGGCGTCGGTGAGTAATTTAAAAAACTTAATTTCTTTATCGTAATATTTAAAAATTTTCGGTATTGTTATAATTGTAAAACTAATAAAATATTATCTTTCAGGCATACTTCGAGATTGCCGAACTCAAGCAGGCTTGGGCGGACGCGATGCAGAACTAGAGGTACGTTGGGAATTCCTCATCTTATAATTTGAAATATTTTATGATATTAATAATATTTCTAATGCACTTTTGTTTTTTCCGTAGGTTCAAAGAGTGGAAGAACGAGCTCCGTACCCACTTTACCGAGTACGACAACTGTGGTCGTATGGGTACTCCAAGAGAGTTCATGTTCAGGGAGTACGAGTGGCGTTGTTTGAAGACAGTAGACTTCAACAACCCACTTATGCAGGTAAATACTAAACTTAACTATAAATGTTTGTTTTGTTAAAATTTTAATTATTAGTTTAATTATTTTATAATTATTACATTAATATTTTTTGATACATTTTTCTAATATTTTGTTATTTGTTTGAAGGAACGGTCTCGGATAAACTCTGCGAACCGCCGCCGTAACACAACCCCCCATCATGGTGGTTCTAGGCCATTTGCACAATATCAGGAGGAGGCGCTTAGAGATGATCGTGATAGCAACCCGTACGTGGAGACCTTCAAGAAGGCTTATCCACAAGCGACAGAACAGCTCGTAAGTCGTTGATTACGATTTTAAAATTTAAATTATTAATTTTACTTAATTATATATTTGTTAGAATATTAATTATTTTTTTTTCCGTTCCATTAGGAGAGGGTGAACCGGGCCGAAGAAGAAGTGTTGCAGGAAGTAGTTCGGGAGACACAACCGAACATTTCAGAGGCAGATCTGCAAGAAGCCCTGCGCCAGGTCGACCGATCGAATGTCCAAACGGCAGTGAGGATGTTCGACGCAGCCTTCCCAGACCGGTCAAACCAATACTACTGCCGGGGTTTGGGAAGTTCTGGAATAGAGCTCCTGAAGACCACTAAGAGAGGTCAAAAGAAGGGAGGCGGGGATAGCCAACAGATGAGGGGGGAAATGTAGAGATTGGCAGAAGAAAATACAAGATTGGCGGCCGAGTTCCAGAGATCACAGGAGCAACACCGCAGAACACAGCAGTATCAATTGGATATGTCCAGTTGGCATGCTGAATGCGAGAGAATTCGGCGACACAACTACGCCGGCCAACAAAACTGGTGGTATGCTATGTTCGCGGTACAAAACCAAGGCCTTGAACCCCCGCCCCCGTTTCAGCCGTTAGTTGAACCTCCAATGCCTCAACCTCCCGAGTTCGTTCAACAGGATGACGAGCATGATGGAGAGCAGGATGCTGGGGATGACGTGGTGGACTTTAGTGCTTTAAGTGATGATTAGGGTTATATTTTATGTATATTGGAACAAATTAAATATTCGACCCTTGGAGTGAAGCCATAAGGAGAATCAAGAATTGCCAAGTCTTAGTGACGTTTTTAAGCGCCACTTATCCTAAATTTCCTTCCCTACAATTGCCGAGCCCCATGTTTTTATTCCCATAACGTTTTCATGATTCTGAAGATGACATTCTTTGATTTGTGGAGATTTTCTCAAGAGTTGAGCATATGGTTTTGGTCCATTCGTGCATATAGTTATCATATGAGGTTTTTCTTTCAAAAAAATTTCACAAAGTGCTTTCGTTTCTTTGACATATGCAAGTTACTCTTCGTAATTCATTATCTTTCTCTTGCATATACTATCGAGTGAATAAGCCATGCTTCGAGTGAAAAGAAGAGATTATGCCTAGTGAGGAGGATTGAATTAGCTTAACATGTCTACATGCTTACTTTTGTTCTTATATGTTTTTATTGATGTTACATGTTCATGAAGCTTGGAATTTTCGTAATTAGCATTCTCATGCATTAACTTGGAAGCTATGTATACATACGAGCCTGAGACAAATTGTTAGGGGCAATAGTAGTTTGAGTCTAGTTTAATTTAGCTTTACTAAGGGACTAGCAAAGGATAAGTGTGGGGTAGTTGATAGGAGCACAATGTGCGATGATTTTAATATGTTTATGCCCTCGTTTATGCTTTGTTTAACCTTTATTTATTTAAGATCTAGTCATAATATAGTTAGTGTCAATTTGGTAGAGCTTTGATCAAATGTGCTTTAGAATCCAAAAAAATTACTAAGTTTAAGAAATCTGGAAAATAATGCAAAAGTTGTCTTTTTCGTGATTCTGAGATGAGTGGAAAATTGACCTATCTTTCTCCAAATTTAATGAAATTTAGTATGCATATTATTGGCTTGCTAAAGGGTTTTTTTGCAAAAATTCAGGTCAATCGGAGTTCGGGAATTTAACCAAAAGATGGCTGCAATTCAGCAGTTCGAGCAAAATGAACCAGAGACTTTTCAGGATTTTTCCTGGGACTGTATCCTTATTTCAAAAATTTATTCCGGATGTTTCACTTATAATTTGCAGAAGCCATTTTATATAGAGAAAGCTCTACGAGTCTAGTTTCTCTCGGATTTTGAATCGCACCAATCAGAGCTCTGAGGAGAAAGTTATGCCAGAATTACTGGAGCAAGGTCATTCCAGCCGAGTTGCTGCCGGTTCTGTGCTCTTGGCGATTTGTGCATTTTTCATGGATAAAAGTTCATCAAATGGTGTTGTCAAGTCCACATATAAAGTCCATGAAGATATGCAGCCCATGCTATAGAGAAAAATAAGAATAAAAGTCCAAAAATGCTTCGAAATTTAAACTCTACATGCCGAAGCATATTTCTACTTTACAAATTCCAAATAAAACCAAAAATTACAAACTTTACAACTTTACAACAAAAATTTCCAGCAACTTTATATCCAACACATTCACACAATTCAAGTTTTTATAATCCCCGGCAACGGCCCCAAAAATTGATGAGTACCTAAGCACACATACAATAATAACCCTACAAAACATCGTTAGTAGTATAAGTAAGTAGGGATCGTTATAAGCCGGAGATTAAGGGTACCTGAATTATGAGAATGTTAGACAAAAAAAAAATATTTACATATATACAAGAAAACATCAGATTGATGGGGAAAGATTGGTTCGGCTGCCATGGGGCTGCCCTAAAGCTAAATACGAAAATAAAAAGTAGTAATTTAAAACCTAAAGCTATTATATATAAATTTGATCATCATCTTTCACGCAATCACATAGCACAAAAACACACAAGAAATCATGCAAGAATCGGCAGCTATACTCAAGTTTCTTAGACTCTATTCAATTCCAATTTCAATTAGGGCCTCAACGGTTATCTAATCATTACTAGACTTCTCAAGTATTTAGAAAATACGCAACGTCGAATCCTAAAATTATACTAATCATGTTTGAAAACACTCAACGTCGAAGACAGACACAAAGAGTAATTGAGCACGAAAG
Source organism: Potentilla sterilis (assembly GCA_963682095.1). Lineage (NCBI taxonomy): Eukaryota > Viridiplantae > Streptophyta > Magnoliopsida > Rosales > Rosaceae > Potentilla > Potentilla sterilis. The sequence continues at coordinate 33,136,715 of OY821756.1, forward strand.
TCTTTTAAATTAGAAACATGCCTTTAGGTATGGCGTCACTCATCCTATTAACATGCAAGTTTCTATGAATTATGGTAACCCTTTTTTAAACAACCTAGAATTAAGTTTGATCAATGCCTAACTCGATCCTATGTTATTTATGGTGGATGAAATCGCAACCTACACAAGTGTCATGGCCATGGCATCATGTAAACATTGATTTTTATGCACGAATAATAAAAACTAAAATTACATGAACATGCTACTGCCCTAATCTAATGCACAAATTCAAGCATGTAATTGTTTGTAAAGTTCATCACATAAATTCCAATAGAAATCGCAACTCATGTTCATCATACAATACCAAACGAAAACAAAGTATTTTTATAACAACTATTGTGACTAAACCAAAAATAAAAATATAAGCCATAGGGATAGATCACACTTTAGAAACCTTGGAGAGCTTCGCCTTGGTGTGGTGGATGATGTACGGCAGAGGCAGTAGGTAAGGTAAGGATCAGAAATTTGAGGGAAGGTGGTGGTAGCGGGTAGGCTTATGTGTTTACTTTTGGCTTAGAACTTTGGAGAACCTTCGGTAGAGTTTAGGGCTAGTGCTTTGCAAAAGATGAGATGATTATTTTCTGAGAATTCATTGGCTATTTATAGAGGAGAAACCCTAGGGTTGCCGGCAGCTACAAGGAAAAGCAATTCCTTGTCCAAGTTGGTTAAGGTTTCCTTGTGGGTAAAGCAATGCATTCTTGGACTTCAATTCTGATTTTAGACTTCAATTCTGCATCATTGCCTCAGCATGGACATGTTCAACAAGTCTTTAGGTCCATAATATCTGATCCATGCTTCTAAAAATCCAAAGGAGAGCTTTCCTGATGAAACCGGGAAAGTTCAGTTTTAGTAAATCCGGCATAACTTTCTCCTCATTGCTCTGATTGCTGCGATTCCAAGTCTTAGAGAAACTAAACTCATGGGGCTTTCCATTGATGTGATTCGCCTTATGGTTTTAAGTAATGCGTTGTACAACAATTCCGGAAGTCAGAACACAGTCTCAGGAAAATCCTGGTAGTCTCTGGATGGTAATGCTCAAACTGCCAAGTTGCAGCCATCTTTTGGTTAACTTCTCGAACTTCGATTGATCTGAAATTTTGATACGACACACATTAGCTTGCGAACAAAATGCATACCAAATTTCATTAAATTTGGAAAAGGATAAGTCACATTAGCACGAGTCTTAGAATCACAAAAAAGACTGATTTTACTTTATTTCCTCAGAGTTCTAAACTTAGTCATTTTTCAGATTATTAAGCACAATTTCCCAAACTCTACCAAAACGACTCTAAACTATATTATGACTCTATCTTACTCTAAATAGACTTAACAAAGCACAAATAACGGATAATAACACACTAATATCGTCGCATATTGTGCTCCTATCAGTCCGTGCAAGAATTCATCATCCATGGCGATCTTCACCTTCTCTCTGTGCTGCTCCCAAGACTTATAGGCCTTTAAGCCTTTGACCAACCCTCATTTGTGTTTGGGAGGAGGTGCTGCCAAAACAATAACAGTTTAATGAGAGAGTAATAACACATTTGTAACTAAATAACTTAATTAAAAGTGTTGGATTATCTTTACCTCCATCAGGCCGAGGACGAGATGTGCGCCGACACCTGATCTCTTCACCATCGTTGTCTTCGGTTTGAGGTGTGGTTTGTGTATTGATGAGTCACCGAAGCGGAACTTCAATCAAAAACCCTACGAAAAACGTTAGTAGTATATGATAAGTAGGGATCGTTCTAGCCGGAGATTAAGGGTACCTGAAATATAAGAATGTTAGTACAATTTATTCACATATATACATATTCACACGAGTTCAAAGGAGGAGAATTTGGATCGGCAGCTAAGCTGCCCTATTTAACCTCGACACGAAATTAAAATCCTAAAACTATTATTTACAAGTGATCATCATCTTTCACACCAAGCAATTCACACAAAGACTCTTTAACACGTAAGACACGCATGCAAGAAAGTAAGGAACAAGTATTTAGCATGATTTAGACTCAAATCAGTTTCGACCTGCAACTAGAACGTATTCCAGTTTTACCTAGTTGAAAGACCTCTATTGTTTTAAGATCTAGATATTCGCAAAGTGATCCTAAAATTTATGCTACCGTTATACAACATGTAACATTGAAGCACAAAAGTTTATAATCGAAGACAAGTAAACAAGTAAGGTTGTCAATCTTCTTATTTAGCATGCAAGTTCTAAGGTTAATAGCCCTAAGTGAGCAAACACAAATCAAAGCAACATACGTTCGACTTAGTTTGTTATTACTCTAGCCAATGAAACCTAACACTTAGAATTACATGCTTTAAAGAACAAATGCTTTAAACAAAACTAGTGTGTCGGTTTTTCTGCCCTCACCTTAGATTACTAACCGATTTAAATCCTAAACAGGCATCTAATACCACTGCTCTAATTATCTATACACACAAAATTCACAAGTTAAAATCGAAAACTACTACATAAACTTCAAACCGAGTTCATACAAGAGTTTAACAAAAACCAAGAATCGAAACAAGTTCTTACAAAAAACGTAAACATGAATCAATACTGTAGTCATAGAGGGAATGGATCATACGTTAGAAACCTCGAAGACTTCGCAAGATGTGGTGGAGAGGCACGGCAGAAAGTAGAAGAATGGTACGGTATTTTGGAAGGTGATTGAATCGGGTTTTGGCTAAGTATTTGGTGTTTGGTGCTTGAGAGACTTGGTAGAGCTTCAGGCTAGTACTTGTGCTTGAGATGAGATGATTTTTTTGTAGGAAAACAAGGCTTTATATAGGGAGGAAATCGGCAGAAAACCCTAGGAACAAAACCTAGTACAACTCGCCAAAAGCAATCCTTGTTCAACAAGATTTTGGTTCCTTCCTTTCTTGGTTCATCAATGAAACTTCTTCAGCTGATTTTCATTGTGGATCAGGGTGCAATGCATATGATCTTCATATGGATTGATAACACATTCTTGATGGATTACAAGTGACAGGACCCGAACCAGATTTCACCCTGAAACCCGGATAAGGCCTTGCGGGGACTACCTTAAGATTAACTCTATCGATAAATCGATAAGCCAACCCTAAAACCTGCAAAATTTAAAAACACTTCTAATTCCAGTTCCAACCTCAACACCTGGAGCCATCTACTCCCCAAACACAACCACCGCCATAGATAAACACAAAATCAAATTAATTTAATATTTAAAGGCTCACAGGTAATCAGAGCAATCTAACAAAATGAACTGGAATCACAATTAGAAATATAACAAGAAATGTAATATGAAAATAAAAGAATAAGGGATCACAGATCCCACCTAGCGGAAGCGACAATGATGATGACTATGCCTCGACTCCGAATACTCTTGACCTCTGATCACTACTCTGCACACTGGGCGATTTAAAACGAAGGGCCCAGGGGAAAGTAAATTAAAAACGTTAGAGTGAGTGGATAAAAATAAAACAATTTAATATAATACTTTAATTGAAAGTATCATATTACTTTCCCAATATTTTAGAAATAAAACCACATTGCATGCCTTTAATAAAACGTCCCACGTTTTAAGAAAATCGTATTTAAAAATCAGCCCCGCTGATATATCAAATAAACAAATAATACTTTTGTTTATATATGTATTTCAAAACGAAATATTTTTGAAAATCAATTAATAATATTTCACGACCAATCCCATTGGTCATATAAAAACCCAGCCCCGCTGGTTCGGGAATTTATTAAATTACAGAAAGTCTCATAGAGAAAATATTCCCGAAAACTAAATAATATAAAATCATGACCAATCCCATTGGTCATATAATAGAATAGAGGAACGTCATTACCACCATTTAATAGTAGCCTCCAAGACTAAGGGTCGAGCCTCCAAGACTCTCTATAGCGTCCCACGCTATGCCCGTACACGTCGACCACCGAGCGTGAATCTGACCTATGTGGTCAAGTCGTCACCTCGCATGGGCTCAGGCGACTAAGCTAGCTTGCATCAATAAACATATCTGGACCCTGATATGGTGAAAATCCGAAAACAAAACCGAAAGTACGCTTCCCCTTATATATCATAAATCTGTACGGTCTCCGACCGCACATCTGAGGCTTATAATAATCATTAGTATAATAGCCTCGAAGGAACATATATAAATATCCGACAAGCCTTAATATCATAAAAATAATTTCGAAAAGAATATATAATGTCGACATGTCTCACATGTCGTGAAATCATAAACTCCCCGGAAATCTCATTTCCGGTCTTTCAAATATAAAATACAATAACAACGATTAAGTATAATTTATCAAATCATACTATTTCCGGAAATCTCATTTCCGGGTACAATACGTACTACTAAAATAGTAGTAAAAGTATAACCCAAATCCATAATTTACTTTAAATATTAAATCAACAATTATAACAGAAGTATATGAATTATCGACTTTCGATAATTCATATCATGCTTACGAATTCATTTAATTAAATAAATTGCATTTCAATAAAACGTAATTGCATGCATTTATTTTAAAATAAAATCCACTCACAGTACGGCCGAGCGCGCCGCTAATCCGGTCTCTCGTCCCGTCGAATAACCTCTCGACCTGTAATAGGGACGTAATTATAATTATTACGAAACTCGGAATTTAATCATAAACGTTAAATCTACGGACGTCCTCACTCGCACGAAACCTCCTAATTTTCTCTTTTTCAGTTATCGGTATAGGAATTACGCCTCAATACCGAAAATCTACGTCCGAAATTACTCAGGACACCCACCTCGTGTCCGATTAATCCTTTTACTAGTTATTTCGTCGTAAAGCCCTTTTAAAACAACTTTTACCTTTTTACGGTAAGTCCACAGTAACTTTTAATGGTCAAACAATAATTATTCTAGGTAAAACAGTAATTCTGAAAGTCAAACAGTAAATGGTTAAAATTTAATTACTATTTACCCTTTACTGTTTACTGTTTACTGTTTACTGTTTACTTTTACTTTTACTGTTTTACCATTTACTTTTCACCTTTTACCGTTTTATTTTTTACTTTTTACCTGTTTCACTATTCATCGTCTTCCTCACATCGCCGGCAACCGCAGCGTCGCCGCCTGCCGCCGGCAGCTCCGCTACGGAGGCAAAAAATACCTCCAATCGGCACCAAATTCACCCAACATCATCGCCACCATCTCAGGGACTCATTTCCGTCGTCCCCACCGTCATTAGGGGCCTCCTCCGCGGGCAGCCGATGGCCCCGACGGCAACCCAAACTGTCCAACCTCCAATTCTCACCAAAATCAACCAATTAACCATCAAACAACTCCTAATCGACTCAATTCCAAGTTCTAGGCACGAATTTACCCTCCAATTACATCAAAAACACAAATTTCACAACCTCCAATTCAGAATCAAAAACCCTAAAAATTTCAAATTCTAAATTCTCCTTACCTGGATCGATTTGGATCGATTCCTTTGGTGGGATTACTACACGAGTCAAGGTCTCCATTTCCCCCTTAAAATCGGGCCAAGAAGTGGCCGGAGAAGGGAGCTCCGTTCGATCGGTGGCGTTCTGTCTCGGGCCTCGCACGGCGGCGAACCACGCCTCCACGCTGCCACAGACGCAAAGAGGAGGTCGAGCCGGTCCGAACGTGACTGGTGCGCCGGCCCAGTTCGGCCGGACGGCGTAGACTCGGCCGGAGGTCGGGCCGAGTCGGGGGAGAGGAGAGAGAAAGGAGAGAGAAGAAAAAGAAAAAGAAAAAGGAAAGTTTCCCGTTCGGGAAATTTTTCATTTCCCGCTATTTATGCTCGTCCAAAATCGGAAAATTTCCGATTTACATAGTAAATTTTTTCGTACGAACTCCAAATTGAGCATGCTACGTGTCCACGAACTCGTTTCAATGTCTTCTACCTCGTCATGAAATAAAATCCTCGGTCGAGTCAACTTATTTAAAACTCAACCTTTAGAACTTTCAAATCGTAAAAACAATTCCCGAGGAGAAATAATAAAAGTAAAACAGTTAAATGGTAATTCTAGGTTCGGGTCGTATCAACAAGTCCATGGATCGGCCGCTTCAAGCCTCCTAGCAAAACCGGCAAAAAATAATCCAAACCGGCAAGCTTTCCTATCCGAGCTAGCAAATCACCTTTTCTTCATCTTTTTCACTTCTTTTTGGCATGGCTGGATCTCCTAACCTTCATTAAGCCTAAAAACTCTCACTCGATGCATTTGGTTGCATTTTAGACGCTCAAATACATAAAAGGCAGAAATTGGGCAGTAAGTTCCTCGTCTCCGCAGGGCAGTGACCTTGCTCTCTTCCGACTGGGATAACTTTCTCCTCAGGCAAGTTTTTGATGCGATTCAAAGTTTTGTAGAAACTAAACTTATAGAGCTTTCCGTGCATATATAGCACGCCTTCTAGTTCCTTATGGTTCGCCATAGAGAAGTTTTGGAAGTTTAGCCTAGGAAATTCCTGGAATTTGCTGAATCTGAAATTGCATAACATTTTTCGGCGGCTTCTTTCACTTCAATTGTTAAAACTTCTTCTAATGCTCAATCCTTAATATGTCTACTACTCATAGGAGAAGAAAAATATATCAAAACAATCATGGAAGCTTTACAGAATCAACGAAACATGTAGAAACTACGATTTTCAGCACTTTGTCAATTTTCTGTAAATTTCCAACTCTTAAGCATATTTTCATTAAAACTCTACCAAAAGCTCATTACTCTATATTATGATTCGATTCAACATAAATAAAGCTAGAAGCAAAGTATAAATGAGGGTATAACATATTAAAAACGTCGCATTTTATGCTGTTATCATGCGAATAAAGGGGCTGAAGTATCTTCCACCGGCAACGGGGAGGAGGGGGGGGGAGGTGCTGATCCGCTCGCAGACGCTTTCATAATTGGCAATGATGAACTCGCTTCAGAGGCATTTGACCGCTTTCTACGGGTCAAATGCCTCATGCCTCTTCTTCAGCTTCCCATGAGTCGGCTACATATTTTTCCTGTCAAGAAACACAAATTTATTATTTCTTTTACTTTTTGTATATTTATTCTTTCTTATACTTTTTTTATCAATCTTTTCTTACGTAAAAAGAGTTGGCAGACTTCCCCATTGTTACTGCTGTGTGAAATTTTAGGAACAGTAAGTTAACACATCACACTACCAGAAAAAAAGCTTTTCCCGATGAAATAAAAAAAAACGGCCGACGACATAAAATTTTCGTCGCTAAAAAAAAAAATCGTCGGCTATTCTCCTAGAATGGCCGACGATTTTTTTTTTCGTTGGTAAAAAAAAAAAATCGTCGGCTATATTAATATTTTAGTCGACGATTTGAATTTTCGTCGGCCTTTCTCTGAAACTTTAGCCGACGAAAACTTTTGAAAGTTTGGCCGACGAAATTGGCATTTTCGTCGGCTATAAGTATATATATTTTCAGATCTAGACAGCAGCTGCTTATTTAAAAACAAAAACAAAAAAAAATGAAAAAAAACGGGAGAAAGAGTGAAAAATCTGTGGGTATTTTATACGATTAGTTGCGTCTCATCGATTTGAAACTATTATATGTTGAAGGTCAGGCCAAAAAACGTCATTTAGACAGTGCAATTACCATTTCTAAGCGTTTAGAGGTTTGACTAACCCGGTTGACCGTTCCGATCGAACCTTTAACGTTGTCAGATGTAGTTGGATTTTTTTCCATACATGTATTTAATCTAAACGGTGATAACTGACGGTTGGAATAGATTTTCTAAACTTTTAGATTCAAAATCAGAACATATGCACTAATGTTCCTTAACTTGTTTACTAAGTGTTTAAGTGAATGTATAGTTTCAAATAGTTACTATACGTAGACTCTTCAAATGCAAAAATATTGTGAAATAAGATATGATCGAAATAATGAAATACGTCTACGGTTGAAAAATGACAAGATTCCGATAAAATCTGAGTGCCGAATATTGCAGTTAACTGTTTTTTACTTTCGTTTTCCTATGGGTAGCCTAACGTTCGTTAAATCAATTTTGTAAAATTTTTATATGATTAGTTGCGTCTCATTGATTTGAAACTATTATCTGTTGAAGGTGAGGCCAGAAACTGATGTAGGAAGGATGGCAGCAAACATTGAAGAGCAGATTGACCGTTGCAAGTCAAAACCCGGTTTACTGCAGATTTGGTGTCCGGCGTCCGAATGACGATTGTGATACCATTCCGGAAATGGAACGACTCCAGGAATCAAACTCGTGGCTTAGCCACGATATGTGGGCCTTTTCGGGCTTTCGAGTTCGTTTAGGGCCTCAAAACGGCAGTTTAATATGTTTTCAAGATTTAAGTTTTCTAATTTGTTTTGGATTCGTTTTGTTTTAATTCCTTGGGCTTTTAGGTTTCCTTGTTAGTTGCCCTAGGGTTGCTTTTCTGTATTTAAGCATCCTTTTGGGATCACATACAATTAATTAATCATATTTTATCAAAACCCTAAGAGTTTTCTCTTGATTCCTGGTGGATTCCAGACCTGTTCTTTAGAGTACGACGTTGATTGTACTCTCCATTCATTGAGGGTTCGACGTTGATCAACCCTTCCACACTTCTACTGCGTCAGAAACCGTCGTTTAACTAGACTAATTTCCGTTTTTAAGCGTTTAGAGGTTTGACTTAGTGGTTTGACCTATAGTTTAGCCGACGAAAATTATATTTCGTCGGCTAAACTCTTGCGATCCGCGCCTTTTCATTGTCCGCCGTTGGATGGCTCAAATCCAACGGCTGTTGATCTTCCAAAGTATAGCCGACGATGTTCATAGAATAGCCGACGAAATATTGTAAATCGTTGGCTATTCTCTAAGTTTAGCCGACGAAAATTATATTTCGTCGGCTAAACTCTTGCGATCCGCGCCTTTTTATTGTCCGCCGTTGGATGGCTCAGATCCGACGGTTGTTGATCTTCCAAAGTATAGCCGACGAAATCTTTTAAATCGTCGGCTATACTCTCTGTTTTAAATCTTTCAGCCCGCCTTTTTTCTCTCCTCCTCCGGAAAAACTCCTCCTCCTCTCTCCTCCGCTCTCCTCCGCCAATCTACGTCTCCAATCCGCCGCTCTCCTCCTCCTCAAATCGGCGCCGGTGTCCTCCTCCTCCTTCTCCTCCTCCTCCGGCCTCCTCCTCCTCCTCCGCTCTCCTCCGCCGATCTGCGTCTCCAATCCGCCGCTCTCCTCCTCCTCCTCCTCCTCCTCAAATCGGCGCCGGCGTCCTCCTCCTCCTTCTCGTCCTCCTCCTTCCCCTCCTCCTCCGGCCTCCTCCTCCTCCTTACATAACTTAATTTAATTTAATTTAATTTAGTTGACTATGACTATGGCATCCTCCTCCTCCGGCCTCATCCTCCTCCTCCGGCATATTCAGTTGAACCAAAACATAATTTAATTTTTTTTCTCCAAAATTTATGAATAGCCGACGAAATTGACCTTATTTCGTCGGCTATAACTTTATAGCCAACGATTTTTACCAAATTTCATCGGCTATAAGTTTTATTACCGACGAAAATCACATTATTTCGTCGGCTATGCCTCTTAAAATATTAATATATTCTGACAAAATAACCGACGAAATAGACAAAATCGTCGACTATATTTAAGAACAAATAGCCGACGAAATTGATTTTCTTCGTCGGCTATAGTGGCCAAAATCGTCGGCCATACTCGAAAATATCCGACGAATTTCGTCGGATATTTTGCCAAGGTTTGGCCGACGAAAATTCATTTTCGTCGGTGATAAGTTTGGAATGGCCGACGATTTCGTTATTTTCGTCGGCCATTAGTTTTACCGACGGGATTTTACCGACGACTTATAGCCAACGAAATTTTCGTCGGTAGAAGGAATAGCCGACGAAATTTTTTTCGTCGGCTATTCTGTCAAAACTGATAGTGTCAATTAAAACTGAAAGATTGGCCTAATGCCTACTAATGATGGGACACTTTCCAACAACGGGCTCCTACAACTTAAAGTATGGCTAAGAACCCAATCTATCTGAACGTTAATTTTCTCAAATATCTTAAAAGTCACAATTATTAAACGGATATAAGTGTAAATAGTCATTGAGCAAAACCAAGTGGGGATTCCAAACTTATATCAAAAACTCACAAAATTGGTATTTGCATCTATGTCTTGCAGGCAACTATGATATTGTGATTGATGCATGTTCTTAGAATGAATGGATTGTAAAAAAGGCCACAAACTGATATAGAGGCTTCAATGAGAGACACATGTTAATGGAAAGGGGTATTTCTGAGAACATAGTGGCTTCAATGAAAACCGTGTTAGTGGAAAGGGGTATTTCTAAGTACAGTAATTGAGGCATTGGCCACTGAGACTAGGATGATTCTATAAAACATCACAATAGTAGTGAGGAACAAAGTGAAAGTCATTATGCATTTTGCCTGTTCTAAAGTTAGCATAAATGAGTACTACTTACATGTTAATGACAAAATTAAAGGTTTGAGTACCACTTAAGGCTCCTTTTCGTTTAAGCAAACAAGACAAGCTTTGTAACCTTTAGTGGTCTGAGACGACAACATCCCGTAACCAGAAAAATCACTTATGGTAAACATCAGCATTACTCTCATCACAAATGATCTTCCACTGTGCCTGTCAAAAGTAAGAGCTCTATTTTCCCATAAGTCTAACAGCTCGTCGATCAAAGGTTGCAGATACACATCCAGACACTTTGCAGGAGACTTTGGACCGGAAATTAACACAGAAATCATACTAAATTCCTTCTTCATATACATCTAAGGAGGCAGGTTGTACGACACAAGAATAACAGGCCATGTACTATGACTCAAACTCATATTTCCATGGGGATTAAATCCATCTGAGCCAAGTTCGAATCTTATATTTCTAACATCTCTTGTAAAATGTGGGAATGATCTATCAAAGGACTTCCACACCTCGCTATCTGCAGGCTATCTGAGAGTATCATCATCTGTCCTTCTCTCTTCATGTCATCTCATTTCTTTTGCTGTGTGTAAAGACATGTAAAGACGCTTCAATCTAGGAATTAAAGGGAGATGTCAAAGCACCTTCACAGGAACACTGTTTTCCTTAACTGTGCCTTGCTCCCACCTCCACGCGTGGCATATGGGACATTCATCAAGCTCGGCTTTCTCTTTGTAAAACAAAACACAGTTAATCTTGCAGGCGTGGATTTTATTATAACTGAGACCGAGATCGCCCAATATCTTGTGTACCTTGTAATAACTATCAGGTTGATAGTTAGGAACAAGATGAGTTTCCTTAAAATGCTTTAGCAGACTATCAAAAGAGTCATTTGTCCACCTATTCTTGGCTTTCAACTGTATCTGTGAGATGATGGTCCCTAAAACAGTGTTAGGACTACCCTCAAATAATGGGATCTACACTTGAGCAAGGAGTCTGGTATACTTATCATAATCATCACTGTCAACAAGAAGAATTATGCCATCCTCAAAAACTGTCTCTTAGAATTTCTCTTCCTCGCGTACTGGGGCAAATGTAGTAAAAGTGTCATGTAGAATGTTCATAGCCGGGTCTTGATAAGGCTCGAAAGCATTTGTAGCTGTTCGGTCATGGTATCCCGCTTGGATTTTGGCAACCGTAGGTTCATAATCTACTGTTTCACCGTGTTTACTCTATGTTGTATAATTCTGCATAATACCTCTGTTACACAAGTGATTGTAGATTCTTAGTATCGTCTTGCACTTAGTATTCATACAACTTAAGCAGGGACACCTGTGTGTTTTCTTTCCTCCACCATGTTCACGTACAAAATTTATAAAACTTCATACTCTTCATGGTATTTTTTGCTCTGTCTTGGGTACTGCATCCAACTCCTGTCTTTATCGATCGATCACCTGTCATATATATTAATTAATATAAGACAAACAATAAATAATCAGAAATTAACAAATAAACAATTTATATGCATGTTTCTTCTCGACCTTATGCCTCTGGTTAGGATCCTAATCCCATTCAGGAGCACAAGACTTTGTTTCACATTTTGTAGATCTTGTGTATTTTTTTTCAGTCGTGGGAAAATTTCGGCAGCATCTCCCCATAGTCTTCAAGTGCACGATATCTATACACCTAGTATGCATTCGAAGAACAATGTTGGGAGACCCCATCGAAATATATACCCACGACCGCAAACGAATACACAAGACCTATACAAACTGTGAAACAAAGTCCTTTGCCCTCAAACTGTCCAAAAATGGGACAATTCAAGAATCATTTGCTGATTCTCGAACGAGATTTCTAAGGATATAAATGCATGTACATCAGTGAATAAAAGAATGATTTATTCTTTAATTCACCACTAATTATAAATCATATAACAATGATTTTCCTAAAATAATTACAATTATTAATTAAATTAATTAAGACATTTTTAAAATAAATAATTAATATATATAATTCAATAATTTCACAAAAACCAACAATTTAATTGAGTATATATGTATAGATCACCAAAAGCAATATACTATCACCTCACAATATATATATATATACACATACAATAATATATATAATTCTCTACCTCAAAATTGAAATATTTCAATGGAAAAAATGGAAATTTTTATTGAAAAAGATGAAGAAAGAGATCATATCAAGTTAAAAATCGATGGGTAGTAGTGGAGAAGGCTTAAGAAGATCCGATTTGAAGCTTTTCACATCCAAAAATGAAAATCGGTGGAAAAATTTTAGGGGAGGAAAAATTTTCAGTTTTTTTTCTTCTCTTCCTGATTGATAGGAGCACAAAGTGCGACGATATTAGTATCTTTATCCCTACATTTATGTTTTGTTTAACCCTTATTTATCTAAGATCGAGTCATAATTTAGAATAGTGAATATTCGGTAGAGTTTTCCAAAAATGTGCTAAAAAGTTGGAAATTTACAAAAATGCGACAAAGTGCTGAAAACCAAAGTCATTATATGATTTGTTAATTCTGTGAAACTTCCATGTTGCTTTTGATGGAATTTTCTTCTCTTATGAATAGTACACACATATATGATCGAATAATGGAAAGAGTTAGAGTAATTGGAGCTAAAGAAGCTGGCGGAAATTGCTATGCAAATTCGGATACAGTAAGTTCCAGGAATTTCCTGGGCACATCACTCAGATTCTAGAATTTCTCTAGAACAGCTCATTTGGTACTAGATGGCATGCCATAAATGCATGCCAGAATTTGGAATCGCATCAATAGCTATTTCTGGAGGAAGTTATGCTCGATTGAAGAATCTGCCGAGATGAAAACCAAGTATCGGACACTTAGTAAGCCAGCGCGCAGTAGCGCAGCACAGCCGCCCAGCATGGACACCAAGTCGCCGAGACGTATCAGACACGAACATCTCGTGTCCTACTCGTATCCAAGACAGGCCCAGACGTATCCGAAGACGTATCCCAGGCGTAGTCGCCAAGGTTCAGCCTATGTCTCCATGTATCAGATACGGGCACATCGTATCCGATACCGGCCCTTGTCCCGCGCACACCAGGACGACGCCCCTGCCTACCGCTGCTGCTGCCTTGACCTACCAGAGCCTATGCATGCTTGCATATTACCTTGCGCTGCATGCGCACGTATCGTGAAGCTGCCAAGATGCTTCCACGCGCCAACACCAGCGTAAGCGCAAGCCTGCTGCACCCTGCACCCGAGAAGCTTCCTTTGCTGCCGATAGTGCTTCCTGGTGCTCTTAACACCTTTCTTTGCCTTTCCAAGTGGCTGCGACCTATCCTAGGGATACTAAGAGGAGATGAAAATATGTGAAGACCAACAAGGGTCAATGCAGCCGCAAGAAAGCCAAGAAAAGCAAGCAATCGTGCCGAGAGAAGGAAAAGAGTTCTCGGGTGAGCTAGGAAGGGCTGCAGCCGATTCTTTGGACTTTTATCCAGCAAAGAGAGTTTCCAAGTCCACAAGAGAAGTCCATGAAGCATTGCAGCCCAATTCAAGAAGGAAATCGGCAGAAGACAAGTCCTAGAGTCAAAACCGGATTCAATTAGGATTTCCTTGCCCGACTTGTACTAGGTTTTCTGCCGGCCTCTTCTAATTTTTCCCCTATATATAGAGACTGAATTTCTACATAAAAATTATCTCATCTCAAGCACAAGTACTAGCCAAAAGCAATACTAAGTCTCACAAACACCAAACACCAAATACTTAGCCGAAACCTTACCACCACCATCCAAATTTCCGTCCCTTACTTCTACCTACTGTCGTGCCTCTTCCCCCATAGTTTAAGGAGTCTTCAAAGGTTCTTAAAGTGTGATCCATTCCCTCTATGACTCTTGTATTTGTTTATGTTTATGTGTATTGTATAAACTCGATGCAATTCTTGGTTTTGTTAAACTCTTGTATGAACCAATTGTATGGTTTTAGTTTATAAAGATGTTTTGTGATTTTGATTTGTGGATTTTGTATGTTAGATAATTAGGACAGTGGTATTAGATGCATGTTTAGGATTTAAATCGGTTAGAATCTAAGGGATGTGACTTACAAACCGAAACATTAGTATTGGCTTGAAGCATGTAAATCTAGATGTTAGATTTCATCAAACTAGAGAAATATGAATAATTCATACTCGTAGTTGTCTTGATTTGTGTTCTCGCCTAGAGTAAAACCCTTAAAACTTGCATGTTAAATAAAATGATTGACAACCTTGTTTGTTTACATGTTTTCGATTTGTGATTCATATGCTTAATTGTTAAACGTGTAAAACCAGTTAGCATAACTTTAGGATTATACTCGTAGTTAATCTTAAGAACTCTAGAAATCAAACGATTAGATGACCTCGTAGGCTCTAGTTGTGGTCGAAACTGGTTAAGTCTAAATTGCATCGGTACTTATTCCTTACTTTCTTGCATGCGTGTTTACATGTTAAAGAGTCTTGTGTGCTAAATGCTTGGTGTGAAAGATGATAATCACTTGTATATATATAGTAATTTAGGACTTTTATTTCGTGTACCTTACAGTTTAGGGCAGCTTGCTACCGATCCCAATTTATCCCCCAAGTGTAACGTTTTCATGTATATAAATGTGAATATTTGTTCTAATATTCTCATGTTTCAGGTATCCTTAATCCCCGGCTAGAACGATTGCTACTTATCATATACTACTAATGTCTTTTGTAGTGTTTATTATTGAAGGCTTGCTTAGGCGACTCGTCATGCATCTCCATTACAACAGGTTTCCATTCTAAATCTTCTAAGAATCTTTGAAATATAATTCGGCCGAGATAATCCCAATACACCCTGCTTTTTATCTCTCTAAATCTCGATTCTTAACACATAGCATGCTTCTCCCAAATTTTTCATGTCAAAGTTTTTCGACAGATTATCTTTAGTTTCTTTCAGCAATTTAATATTACTGCTACCTAGGAATCTACATAGAGAATTAGAAAGATAAAATTATTACAAATCACTTTAAGATAAACACACTCATCAACAATATATTCAGAGAATTCAAAATATGAGATAACTGAATCAAATTTCTTATATGGCCTACTAGCTCGTTTTAGTCCATAAATAGAATTCCTTAATTTACAAAACCATGTTTTCCAAACTAGGCTCAATAAAACGCTCAAACTGTGACATGTAAATATTTTGCTCAAGCTCTCCATTTAGAAAAGTTTTTCACATGCATGTGTTGTAGTTCCATATCATTATAAGCTACTAGGGCCATAATTTTTCTCAGATGAGTCTTTAGTAGAAATTGGTGAAATTGTTTTTATAAAGTCTATCCCTTCATTATGTGTAAAGCCTTTAACTATTAGTCTAGCTTTGTGTGTTTCTATGTTTCCATTGACATCTCTCTTAGTCTTGAAGACCCATTTACTACCAATAGGCTTTTATGTTTGACTTGGTTTAACCAGTTCCCATACATCATTCCTATGCATGGAATTTACTCTGCAGTTATAGCTTCTAGCCATTTATCAGCATCCTCGCTTTCTGAAGCTTGCTTAAAACTAGTGGGATCATTGTCATCTGACAAAACTATTTCTCTATCATAAACCTCATAAATGTCTCCCTCTCCTCCATGTCTAGACCTCTTAGCTCTCTGAGATCTTGTAGGCTCTGCAAAATGCTTGTGCTTACGCATACTTGAGGTTTAGGGTTTTGAGGTTGCTCTGGTTCATGATCTTGATTAACTATAGCTTCTTGCTCAACCATCAAGTCTTCGGTTTGGTTATGTGGCTATAAGTTCTGGCTCTAAGTCAATATTTCCGGTATTAGGAGCTTGGTAAGTTTGGACATGATTCTGGACTAAACTTTGAGTTATACTTTGAAGACTAGGTACTACATCTGAATCAACTTCATCATTTACAATTTCTTCAATATTTTGACGAGTTGCCTAAACACTTCGCAAATAATAACCCTACAAAAGATCATTAGTAGTATAAGCAAATATGGATCATTCTAGCCGGGGATTAAGGGTACCTGAAACATGAGAATGTTAGACAAAAATATTCACATATATACATTAAATTGTCACTTTTTGGAGGTGAGAAGGGATCGGCAGCAAAGTTGCCCCTAAAACTACTTGACACGAAATTAATCCTAAAAACTACTTTATACAAGTTTGGTCGACATCTCTCACACAAGCATTTTGCACAAAACTCTTTAACAAGCAAGACTCGCAAACAAGAAGGTAAGGAACAAGCAACAACACAACTTAGACTTAAATCAATTTTCGACCACAATTAGGTGCTATTCGCCCATTTAACTAATTGTAAGACTTCTAATGTTTTAAGATCATGCCATTCGCTTTTAATCCTAAGTTTATGCTAATCTGGTTTTAAAAGTTTTAATAATTAAGCGCAAGAGTCAAAATCGAAAATAAGCAAACAAGCAAGGTTGTCAATCATTTTTTAGACTTGCAATTTCTAAAGTTATTAGATCTAGTCGAGTTGATTTTAATCTACTTACTAGCATGACTCAACCGAACTCAATCATGTAAATCCTAGCATCTAGAACTACATGTTTTAAACAATAAATACTTTGAACAAAACTAATGTGTTGCACTACCAGAAAAAAGGGTTTTCCTGACGGAAAAAAAAAACGGCCGACGAATTAAAATTTTCGTCGGTAATTCTAAGGAATAGCCAACGATTTTATTTTTCGTCGGTGGAAAAAAAAATCGTCGGCCATAGTTTCACCATAGCCGACGAAACTGTTTTTTCGTTGGTATTTTCAAAAAATCGTCGGCTATATTCATATTTCAGTCGACGATTTGTATTTTCGTCGGCCTTTCTCCGAAACATTAGCCGACGAAATTTTTTGGAAGTATGGCCGACGAAGTTGACATTTTCGTCGGCTATAAGTCTATATATTTTCAGATCTGGGCAGCAGCTGCACATTTTAAAAAAAAAACAACGAAAAAAAGGGGAAAAACGTGGGTATTGTTGAAATCCGTCCTCTCTTACATTGTGGAGCTATATATAGGTACGTATATGTGTATATATGTTGATTTTGAGTTTTAGTGATTTTGATTTAGTAAGTGATTTTTTGTTTTGTTGTTGTTTTAGTGTTAGAATGTATGTATATATGTTGATTTTGAGTTTTAGTTGAGTTGATTTTGAGTTTTAGTGATTTTGATTTATTAAGTGATTTTTTATTTAATTTGTTGTTGTTTTAGTGTTAGAATGTATGTATATATGTTGATTTTGAGTTTTAGTGATTTTGATTTATTAAGTGATTTTTTGTTTAATTTGTTGTTGTTTTAGTGTTAGAATGTATGTATATATGTTGATTTTGAGTTTTAGTTGAGTTGATTTTGAGTTTTAGTTTAATTATGTGTTTTAATTTGATGTTATTTTAATTACTGTTAAAATATATATATATATATATATATATTAATTAATAGTTGTTGATAGTGTAATTAACTTAAATAATGGTTGATATATAGTGCAACTTAAATAATGGTTGTTAATGGTATATATATATGAGTTGATGTTGATAATAATATATATTGTAATGTAATTAATTATTAAGGATTTATATATATATATATATATGTATGTGTTAATTAATTTCTTATTAATTAAAGTTATACATATATATTATTATCAGGCTATATATGGATCTGGATAAGATTTGGATTTCGCTTCCAAGGCATGACCGACGATACACTACAGGAGTTGTGAATTTTTTACAGTTCGTCGAGGAAAATGCAAACGGGAATGAATACCATTATTGTCCGTGCAATAAATGTAAGTGTCGCAGTGATATGTGTCGATTTCCGAGTAGGACAGTATGGGAGCACCTAAAGAGTAATGGGTTTTGGCCGAAGTACAAACGTTGGATATATCACGGTGAGCCATCATTAGATGGATCGCATGATCATGGGCAGTTTTTTGAGGCGGGCAGTAGTAGTACATCCAACGATCCAACAATGGCATTTGTCAACGACGTGTTTCCTTTTGAAAGCGGTGTACGTGGGGAACAATATATGCATAACCCGGTGCAGCCCTTCCCACAAGTCGTCGACACTGCTGCCTTTGACAAGTACAACAAACTGATTGCATTGCAACAGACCCCTGTGTCTTCAAGTTCTGAGAAGACTGTTCTTGAAAGTGTGATGGAGGTAATGAGGATTAAAGTCGAGACAAAATCGACTATCAGGTAAGTGGATGAATATCTACAGTACACTTCTTCGTTGTTGGAGGAGGGTCATCGTAATCCTACCAATCACCCTAAGGTCCGAAGTATCCTCAAAGATCTAGGGCTTTAATACATTAAGATCCATGCATGCGCATTTGACTGCGTTCTCTTCTGGGGTGAAGATGCAGAGGGGAATGACCTTCCTAGCCTTGACGCATGTCCGATATGTCATTCTGACCAATATAAGTTGACGGGAGCAGGCAATAGGAAACCTGTGAAAGTGCTTCGGTATTTTCCATTGAGAGATAGGCTTGAGCGGTTGTACATATCAGAAATCACCGCAAAAGCTATGAGATGGCACGGTGAGCGGGACGCGGGAGACGCAGATATCATGACACACATCTCTGACGGAGCGGCTTGGAAGCATATAAACAATGAGTTTCCTCATTTTGCGTCAGATGTCAGAAACGTCAGGCTCGGGCTCTCAACCGACGGGTTCAACCCTTTCAGCACCATGAGTCTTTCATACAGTATATGGCCGGTGGTTTTGGTACCTTACAACCTTCCTCCATGGATGTGCATGAAGAAGGAATATAATATGTTGACGTTGTTGATTCCGGGGCCTGGTTACCTAGGGAAATGTCTCGATGTGTATATGAGACCATTGATTGAAGAGCTTAAGGTATTGTGGGACGTTGGTCATCCCACTTTTGACAAGTACAAGGAGGAGATGTTCCAGATGCATGCCATGGTTATTGGTACCATCAGTGATTTTCCTGCTTATGGGATGTTGTCGGGCAGCGTTGTTAGGGGATACAAGGCTTGTCCAGAGTGCCTCAGCGATTATGGGAGCACCCCTCATTGCAACAAGATATACAGAATGGGTCATCGTGTGTTCCTTTCGGCGGATCACCACTGGCGTTACGAGTCCGCCGCATTTGATGGATTCGAAGAACACGGTGGTCCTCCCAGAAGATGGACGGGAAGAGAAATTTTAGCAGTGCTTAATGAGTACGATTTTGGGCCCTTCAGCAATCATCCCGATATTGTAGCGGAAATACCTGAAAGACTTGAGGAGTACAAATTCTGGACACATAAGAGCATATTGTGGGAACTCCCGTACTGGTGTGAGTTGCTGATCCGTCACTTCCTAGACGTTATGCACATAGAAAAAAATGTTTCTGAAAGTGTGGTGGGCACAACGCTGAACTTGGAGGGGAAGACGAAAGACGGTCCTAAGGCTCGCACTGATCTGCAAAACATGAATATCAGAAAACAACTATGGTTGAAACAAGGGAAAAGAAAAATGCCTCAAGCTCCCTACACCGTCAAGCCTGAGCATAAATCAGAAATTTTCCATTGCATAAGTCGGGCCAAGTATCCTTCAGGCTTTGCTGAAAATATAGCCAAGTGTGTGAACAGACAATTCAACAATCTTTACGGGTTGAAAAGTCATGACAATCATATCCTGCTACAACGTCTCTTCCCTGTTTTCATTCGACCGTTCCTTCCCCGTCACGTTGTGGAGCCGTTAGTAGCGTTGGCTAGATTTTTCCAGAAGGTATGCACACGGCAAGTGAGAAAATCTGACCTCCGGGAAATGCAACAAGACATCGTTCATATCATGTGTAAATTTGAGATGATAATTCCTCCAAATTTTTTCGACATCATGCCTCACCTCATGATCCATCTTCCTCGGCAGTTGTTGCTTACCGGTCCTGTGCACTTCACTTGGATGTATCCGATGGAAAGGTACGTATTTTACACCTTATGTTAATTTCCTCATCAATATATGTGATTTAGTATTAATGTATTATCATAACACTTTAAAAACTTGATTTATAGGCAACTTGGACAATACGGTGATTTTGTCCAAAACAGATCCGCACCTGAAGGATGTATAGCTGAAGCATATATTGCGCATGAGTGCGTCACCTACATGAAGCTGTATTTAGGAGCGTTACAGGAAAGCATACCGGAAGATGTACCTTAACAGTTCAATCTTTCCATACTCTCCGACGATGTTGTACTCGGTGGAAACATGCCAGTTTCCTACAAGTTGAAAGATTATGAGGTAGCCATTGCACATTGGTGGGTACTAATTAACTGTTTAGAAGTTCAGTTTTGGAAGAACATGCATCTAAATTGTGAACAAGTAGGAGGTGATCTCGATTACCACAACCGGACATTCGCAGAGTATTTCGGCCGCTGGGTACGTAACTTTAACATTATTCTATACGTATTTATATATTATTGTGTATAATTATTCATATATATAGTTGATTCTGATGGTTGCAGATGGACCTCATTAAAAATGATAATCACCCAAATTGGTCGCACGAACTCAGACTGCTAACGATGAAGCCGGTCTATTCAAAAGTTTATGCGACGTGCAAGGTGAATGGTGTGTTATTTCGATGTGAAGAGAGAGACGTCAGACTGAAAACACAAAATTCAGGGGTTATGGCACATGGTGGGGATGATGGAGTTGACTATTACGGTGTTCTCCATTCAGTTGTGGAACTGCATTATGGGGAAGGCATGAAAGTGCACATTTTCAAGTGTAGATGGTTTGACACACGGCCGTAGAGCATGAAAACCGATCAATACGGCATAAGTTCTGTGAACACTAGTACATCATGGTATGAGGATGACCCGTTCGTTTTAGCCACATGGGTGAAACAAGTGTTTTATCTTGATGATCTCACCAAGGGTGACCCGTGGAAAGTAGTCAACACTATCCACTATCGCAACATTTACCGGGCGTCTACACTTGGAGTGGCTGAAGAGAATGAGGAAGGTGGCACCGCGTATCAAGAGCCCAACTCAAACGGTATTCCTGACTCCTCTTTTATTCACCTAGACACGCCGGTGCGAATTCGACGTGAAGAGCCACTGCTTGTTGATGTTGATCCAAATGAAGAAACTAACGAGGACTCTAGTGGTGAGGAAAGACATAGATTACCCCGATCGAGCAATTCAGAAACCGAAGAAGACTCATCCGATGATTCCGATTACAATCCGCCGGATTAAGTAATTTAGATGATGTAATCCTTTCATTTGTAATCTCAAAATTTCTAATGAACGGGTGTGGGGATGAGCCTCCCAGTTAGGCTGGGTTCCAAACCCCTTAAAAAAAATTTGAAATATGTTGACTGCTGGGTTTCTGTTTTCTTGATGTTCAATTTAAGTTATATATGAACAGGAAATAGGAATACGAGAGGTGTAAACCTACTGATTTTTTTTACCTTTTTCATATGATGGCCGACGAAAAACACATTATTTCGTCGGCTATACTTATCATAGCCGACGAAAAATTTGTTATTTCGTCGGCTATACTCATAATAGCCGACGAAAAATACATTATTTCGTCGGCTATAAACACATTGGAAAATATATATTTTATTTCAGACAGAAAAAGTCAAAAGAATAGCCGACGACTACGAGTCTCTCGTCGGCTATGATTTAAAAAAAAAACAAAAAATGACCATATTCCATTTTCTATCACTAACGATAAACCATAATTGTTTCATCCTTCAAATGCAAAAATGTTGTGAAATAAGATATGCCCGAAATAATGAAATACGTCTACGGTTGAAAAATGACAAGATTCTGATAAAATCTGAGTGGCGAAAGATGCGGTCAAAGGTTTTGTTCCTTCGTTTTCCTACGGGTAGCCTGACGTTCGTTAAATCAATTTTGTAAAATTTTTATACGATTAGTTGCGTCTCATCGATTTGAAACTATTATCTGTTAAAGGTCAGGCCAAAAAATGTCATTTAGACAGGGCAATTACCATTTCTAAGCGTTTAAAGGGTTGACTCACCCGGTTGACCGTCCCGATTGAGCCTTTAACGTTGTCAGATGTAGTTGGATTTTTTTTCATACATGTATTTAATCTTAACGGTGCTATCTGACGGTTGGAATAGATTTTATAAACTTTTAGATTCAAAATCAGAACATATGCACTAATGTTCCTTAACTTGTTTACCAAGTGTTTAAGTGAATGTATAGTTTCAAATAGTTACTATACGTAGACTCTTCAAATGCAAAAGTGTTGTGAAATAAGAGATGACCGAAATAATGAAATACGTCTGCAGTTGAAAAATGACAAGATTCCGATAAACTCTATGTGCCGAATGTTGCGGTTAACTGTTTTTTACTTCCGTTTTCCTATGGGTAGCCTGACGTTCGTTAAATCAATTTTGTAAAATTTTTATACGATTAGTTGCGTTTCATTGATTTGAAACTATTATCTGTTGAAGGTGTGGCAGAAACTGTCGTTTAACTAGACTAATTTCCGTTTTTAAGCGTTTAGAGGTTGGACTTAGTGGTTTGACCAATAGTTTAGCCGACGAAAATTATATTTCGTCGGCTAAACTCTTGCGATCCGCGCCTTTTCATTGTCAATTTTCGTCGGCTAAACTCTTGCGAACCGCGCCTTTTCATTGTCCGCCTTTTGATTTTCCAAAGTATAGCTGACGAAATGTTTTAAATCGTTGGCTATTCTCTCAGTGTAGCTGAGAAAATATAATTTTCGTCGGCTAAACTCTTGCGATCCGCGCCTTTTTATTGTCCGCCGTTGGATAGCTCAGATCAGACGGCTGCTGATCTTCCAAAGTATAGCCGACGATGTTCATAGAATAGCCGACGACATTCAAAGAATAGCCGACGAAATCTTTTAATTCGTCGGCTATTCTCTCTGCTATAAAAGCAGAAAGCCGCAGTAGCCCGACATTTTCAACCCTAAATCCGCAAAAACGCCTCCTCCGCTCCTCAAATCAGCCGCTCTCCTCCTCCAATCAAGTACACTCGTCCTCCTCCTCCTCAAATCGGCGCCGGCCTCAACATTCCTCCTCCATCCGGCCCTCCGATCCTCCTCCAGCCAGCCGGAATCTTCCCCTCCTCCTCCGACAATCTCCTCCTCCTCCTCCTCCGCCAAAACAGATCCGAAGGCAATTACCATTTTTTTTTTTCAATTTATTTTAATTTTATAATTTAGGTATATAATTTAGGTATTTATGTTAATTTAGGTATAATTTAGGTATTTATGTTAATTTAGGTAATTTTTTTAGGTATAATTTAGGTATTTATGTTAATTTAGATATAATTGTTAATTTAGGTATTTATGTTAATTTAGGTATAATTTAGGTATTTATGTTAATTTAGGTAATTTTTTCAGGTATAATTTAGGTATTTATGTTAATTTAGATATAATTGTTAATTTATGTATAATTTAGGTATTTATGTTAATTTAGGTAATTTTTTAAGGTATAATTTAGGTATTTATGCTAATTTAGATATATTTGTTAATTTAGGTATAATTTAGGTATTTATGTTAATTTAGGTAATTTTTTAAGGTATAATTTAGGTATTTATGTTAATTTAGATATATTTGTTAATTTAGATATAATTGTTAATTTAGGTATTTATGTTAATTTAGGTAATTTTTTTAAATTTTTTTTTAATTGTATAATTTAGGTATAATTGTATAATTTATACGTATAAATTGGTAGCCTAATTATATAAATGGTTATATTTATGTTAATGGTTAGTATTGTTTAAAATTAGTTAAAATTGAAAAATTAATTTGTTAGTATGTTTTAAAATATGTTAGTATTATTGGTTATTATATTAATTAGAATTTGTTATTTAATGTAATCCCAGCCGCGGAGTACTGTGGATTCATCCCAGCCGCGGAGGAGTGTGAGTTCTCGGCACCAGACCCTTCTCCAGGCGGGGCGGCCGTCGAGCAGTTCACGTCCCCCTCTCGGGCAAGATGCTCCGAGGTTCAGTAGGCAGCTATTTCAAGACGAGATAGCTCCAGACGTTCCTCAGGTCCGTATGCCTGAGGTTCATCGGGAGCAGATGACGAGTCCGGCGACGTCTGCTGCTAACTCGACTGAGGGGCCTACTCTCCTAAATCAGCTCTACCTCCCGTACAACATTCTTGCGATACCCGAGGTCGACTTTCGTGGTGTGGCCATATGGCCTGATATGCTTCAGTACGTGAGTGTTGCGGAGGCATACCATCAGCAGCCATTTGAGAGACCTGAGCTCCTGATTTCGGCGAGGAGAAAAGGAAAGTCGACAGCCGGGTTCAGGTAACATTTGATTTTATTAATTAAATGTTTTATTAAAATTAACGCACTAATATTTAATTTTATTAACCAATCGTCGTTTATGTGATAGGGACAGCCGCTAGCAGTTCAACGAGGAATACGAGAGGTGTCATATGTTTTGACACGCTCAGGAGAACTGTTGAGAGCAGGGGGAGGATCCAGATCAACGAACCCCCTAATCAGGAGGTTCAGGGGAAATAACGCCGCAATTACGCGGGTTGCGTGGGGACACTGATTAGGGATAGAGTCCCTATATTGTGGACAATGTGGACTGATGTGCCGGGAGAGATCAAGAGGGAGGTCAACAACGCGGCGTCGGTGAGTAATTTAAAAAATTTACTTTCTTTATCGTAATATTTAATAATTTTCGGTATTGTTATAATTGTAAAAATAATAAAATATTATCTTTCAGACATACTTCGAGATTGCCGAACACAAGCAGGATTGGGCGGACGCGATGCAAAACTCGAGGTACGTTGGGAATTCCTCATCTTATAATTTGAAATATCTTATGATATTAATAATATTTCTAATGCACTTTTGTTTTTTCCGTAGGTTCAAAGAGTGGAAGAACGAGCTCCGTACCCACTTTAACGAATACCGTGGTTATATGGGTACTCCAAGAGAGTTCATGTTCAGGGAGTACGAGTGGAGTTGGTTGAAGACAGTAGACTTCAACAACCCACTTATGTAGGTAAATACTAAACTTAACTATAAATGTTTATTTTTTAAAAATTTTAATTATTTGTTTAATTATTTTATAATTATTACACTAATATTTTTTGATGCATTTTTCTAATATTTTATTATTTGTTTGAAGGGACGGTCTCGGATAAACTCTGTGAACCGCCGCCGTAACATAACCCCCCATCATGGTGGTTCCAGACCATTTGCACAATATCAGGAGGAGGCGCTTAGAGACCATCCTGATAGCAACCCGTACGTGGAGACATTCAAGAAGACTTATCCACAAGCGACAGAACAACTCGTAAGTCGTTGATTACGATTTTGAAATTTTAATTATTAATTTTACTTAATTATATATTTGTTAGAATATTAATTATTTTTTTTTCCCGTTCAATTAGGAGAGGGTGAACCGGGCCGAAGAAGAAGTGTTGCAGCAAGTAGTTCGGGAGACTGATAGGAGCACAATGTGCGACGTTATTATTTGTATTTGCCCTCGTTTATGCTTTGTTTAACCCTTATTTGTCTAAGATTGAGTCATAATATAGTTTAGTGTTAATTTGGTAGAGTTTGGCGAAAAATGGTTAAGAATCCGAAAAATGACTAAGTATGAGAAATCTGGAAAATAGTGAAAAATGTGTCTTTTTCGTGATTTTGAGATGAGCAAAAGTGCGATCTATCCTTGTCCGAATTTAATGAAATTTGGTGTGCTTATTATTCATATACTGAGGAATGTTGTGTTAAAATTTCAGATCAATCGGAGTTCGGGAAGTCACCCAAAAGTTGGCTGCAAAACGGCAGTCCGAGCAAACCAATCCAGGGGTTCCAGGATTTTCCTGGGACTTTGTCCCAACTTCGAAAAATCATTCCCAACGACTTACAAGGAGTTTAATCGAACTGTTTTATGGGGAGATGGCTATATGTGTCTAGTTTATCTGAGACTTGGAATCGCATCAATTGGAGCTCCGAGGATGGAGATATGCCGGAGTTACTACAGCAACGTCAAATCTGCCGATTCCAGGAACCTACTGCCCCCTTTTTGTGTTTTCTGTTTTTAATGGACCAAATGGTGCACAAATGCATTTATGAAGTTGGTTCAAGCTTTAAGAAGGGAAGAGGAAGACACTAGGCCATGGCATTGAAGAAAAATTGAAGAAAGAAGTTCTCCTAGTCACTAGGAGAAGCTGCCGAATAGAGGCAGATTGGGTGCTTGATGTTGCTGCCGGCAATTGAAGCATTTTTGATGGACCAAGACATATCAAATGAAGTCCAAGATCATACAAGAAGTCCATGAAGATGTGAAGCCCAAGCCTTGAAGAAAAATTCAGAAAAAGAAAACCTAATTGAACTATGAAAGGAAGGTTTCAAATCCTATTCCCACTTGGTTTTCTTTTTCCTTGTGTATGAAGGGCTGCCGGCAACACCCCCTCTCCTCTATATATACCCCCACTTTTTCATTCTGAAAATCATCTCATCTCTTGCAAAACACTAGCCGAAACTCTACCAAATTTTCTACCAAAGTTCTAACCCGAAACCCTAAAATACAAGTCCACCGATTCACCACCATCATTCACCACCGATTCCATCCCCTGCCTTAGCCACTGCCGAGCCTCTTTCACCACACCAAGACGAAGCTCTCCAAGGTTTCTAAAGTGTGATCCTTCCCTATGACTTGTGTTTTTATTTTCGGTTTAGTCACATTAGTTGTTATAAAAATACTTTGTTTTCGTTTGGTATTGTATGATGAACATGAATTGCGATTTTTGTTGGAATTTATGTGATGACTTTTGCAATCTTTAATTCATGGATTTTGTATGTTTAGATAATTAGAGCAATGGTATCAAAAGCATGTTTAGGATTTAAATTGGTTAGTGGGTTAAGGATGTTCCTTATAAACCGAAACATTAGTTGTGCTTAAGCATTTGTTGTTTGCATGTAAATCTAGGTGTTAGGTTTCATCTAACCTGAGTAGAATGAATAAAACTATAGGCCTAACGGTTGTTTTGATTTTTTGTGCTCACCTAGGGTATAAAACCTTAGCTAAAACTTGCATGTTAAATAAGATGATTGACAACCTTGCTTATTTGCATGTTTTCGATTTAAGACTCTTGTGCGTTATATGTTAAGTCTTAACCGGATTAGCATAAAAAATCTTTAGGGCTATAACGGAAGTTTGTCCTAAAAGAACTTGAGGAAGTCTAGTAACTAGGTACAGAGCGAAAGCTCTAGTTGCGGTCGAAACGAATTTGAATTGTGAACATGTTAAATACTAGTCTCTTACTTTCTTGCATATGAATCTTTGTTTTAAAGAGTCTTTTGTGTGAACTGTTTTGTGAAAGATGATGATCACCTGTACATATTAGATTTAGGATTTTATTTTGTGTCTTAATGTCGTGTGTCTTAAGGTCGAAAGATGATGATCACCTGTACATACTTATTCCCCATTTGTGACATTTTTAATGTATATATGCATATATGTGTGTCTAACAATTTCATATCTCAGGTACCCTTAATCTCCGGCCTAGAACGATCCCTACTTGCTTATACTACTAACGATATTTTGTAGGGTTATTATTGCATGCGAGCTTAGGCTCACGTCAGAGACACAACCGAACATTTCAGAGGCAGATCTGCAAGAAGCCCTGCGCCAGGTCGACAGATCGAATGTCCAAACGGCAGCGAGGATGTTCGACGCAGCCTTCCCAGACCGGTCAAACCAATACTACTGTCGGGGTTTGGGAAGTTCTGGAATAGGGCTCCTGAAGACCACTAAGGGAGGTCAAAAGAACGGAGGCGGGGACAGCCAACAGATGAGGGGGGAAGTGCAGAGATTGGCCTTAAGATTGGCGGTCGAGTCCCAGAGATCACAGGAGCAACACCGCAGAACACAGCAGTATCATTTGGATATGTCCAGTTGGCATGCTGAATGCGAGAGAATTCGGCGACACAACTACGCCGGCCAACAAAACTGGTGGTATGATATGTTCGCGGCACAACAATAAAGCCTTGAACCCCCGCCCCCGTTTCAGCCGTTAGTTGAACCTCCAATGCCTCAATCTCCCGAGTTCGTTTAGCAGGATGACGAGCATGATGGAGAGCATGATGCTGGGGATGACGTGGTGGACTTTAGTGCTTTAGGTGATGATTAGGGTTATATTTTATGTGTATTGAAACAAATTAAATAGTAAGTTATTTAGACGTGTTTCTTGTTGGTGTAAATGCATGGATTGTCATTGTGAATTGCAGGTTGCTTGGAATGGTAATTTAGAAATTAATTTAATTTTTTTCCCTAATATGTAAGAATAGCCGACGATATTGGCATTATTTCGTCGGCTATAAGTACTATAGCCGACGATTTTTACCAATTTTCGTCGGCTATAATCGTTATAGCCGACGAAAATGACATTATTTCGTCGGCTATAACTAATTAATGCCTATTAAAATATTAATATATTCTGACGAAATAACCGACGAAATAGATTAAATCGTCGGCTATATTTCAGAACAAATAGCCGACGAATTTCGTCGGCTATAGTGTACGATATCGTCGGCCATACTCGAAAATATCCGACGAATTTCGTCGGATATTTTGCCCAGGTTTGGTCGACAAAATGAATTTTCGTCGGTAATATCGTCGGCCATACTCGAAAATAGCCGACGATTTTATTATTTTCGTCGGCCATTGGTTTTACCGACGAATTATAGCCGACGAATGTTTCGTCGGCAGAAGGAATAGCCGACGAAAATTTGGCATAGTCGACGAAATTTTTTTCTAACCGACTTGGTAGTGTTGGTTTTTGTCTTTAACCTTAGTTCTAACCGATTTTAAGTCCTAAGCATGCATCATTACCTATTGTCATAATTATCTAAGTATACGGATTCTTACTAGTTTGTATTACAAAGTTAACATGCAAAGACTCAATCAATCCGAAACTTAAACCTAGACTAAAGCAACAAATCAAAAATGTCTTTAACATGTATTTTATAAAACCAAAATTCAATCCAAACCATACAAAGACATGCAATTCGAAACCAAAAATACATGTAAGTTTCATAGACAAAACCTAACATAACTACATACAATAATTTGCTAAACTGTGAGTAGAGAGTAGATCACACTTTTCAAACACCATTGGAGCCTCGAACTGTGTTGATCTGATGATGATTGTGGTGACACGGGTGAAGTATTTTTGGTGGAGGTGGAGATGTGTTTCGACTAGCTATTTTATGTAGGATTTTTGAGGAACTTTAGTAGAGCTTTATGACACTACCAGAAAAGGGGTTATAGCTGACGACGCCATCTCGTCGGCCGTTTCCATTAAATCGTCGGCTATAGTCATAGCCGACGAAGTATCGTCGGCTATTCCCTCGTCGGGAATGCCCCGTCGGCTATAGTATAGCCGACGACACTGAGGGTAAGTCGTCGACTTATAAACCACGAAGTATAGCCGACGAACAAAGCGTCGTCGGCTATTATGAGAACATTACCGACGATAGAGTCGTCGGCTATTATGAGAACATTGCCGACGATAGAGTCGTCGGCTATAACTCTCCCCTAATTACCTCTAAACCCCTGAAGTATAGCCGACGACTCTATCGTCGGCAATTTTCTCATAATAGCCGACGACGCTATCGTCGGCTATAAGTCGAGGCATAGCCGACGAATTAATTCGTCGGCTATAACCTTCGCCGGCACCGGAAACGGCTTATTTTTGGCCGAAGCCGGGAGGTTATAGCCGACGATATATGGTCCATTTCGTCGGCTATAACCCCTAAATATTTAAAAAAAATTAAAAATTTTGTTCGGGCCCAATTCCACTTCGTCTTCGATTTGGCTGCAGAAAATCCACAAACAAACATCCAAATAGCCAACAAATATCCACATCAATCCATCCGTAATATCCTACTGTACAAACCCCCTAACTAGCCATCTACGTACACTACTATCTACTCATCACCCCCTAAACGCGTAGCGTCGTCGACGGGATCGTTCGAGTTCCGGTGCCTACCGCTACCCTGATCGCCTAGCGTACTCCGATGCGGGGGGGGAGTGGGGACGATTAAATCGGGCATCTGTGGCGGAGGTGGGGGCTCCTCTCCAGCTCGCTGGGCCTCCCAAGATTGCCGCATCCATCGGTACATCTCCGCCACGGCCGCGTTGCTGGCCAGCTGCACCGAAGCCTGCTGCTGGAGCGCCTCCACCGCCCTCGCCAACTCCGCCTGCGTCCTCTGCAGCTGTGTCTGCAAGTCTCTGCTCGTCGAAGCCGCACGGTGCATGCTGGGATTGGCCGGCGTGTACTTCAGAACCCCATCTCCCGCCGCGCCTAGGCCTCTCTGGTAGAAGTAGTTGTTGCCAGTCCCTACCGCCGCGGGCATGATCTGAGAGGCCAAGCGCGGCTGAAGGGTGTCGATCGTGGAGGCAAACTCCGCGATCGCCTCGTCGGACGCCCCTTCCCCCAGCGTCTCTCGCGCGATCCCCAAGATGAGCGCGTCGGTCTCCGCATCTATTCCCGCCTAATTGACAAGAAAATATAATAAACGAATTAATAAAAAAATATATATAAATTAATTTAATGAAACACTTTTATTGAAGATGAGCGAATACTTACCACTTGGTCGGGACGGTCCGGATACATCTGCGCATGAATCCACGACAACGGCCTCAGCGGTCGGTCCCTCCGGGCAATCTCTGCCCACTGCCTCCAGGAGCGGGCGCCGCCGTGGTGGGGGTGCTCGTTCATCTTGCGGTTGTCGCTGTTCATCTTCGAGATTTTCTTTATTATAAGAACGAACATATAAGCGCAAATATAAATTAGTAACTAACTTAAAATATTAGTAACTAACCAAAAAAAATTATTAACTAATTTAGTTACTAACTAATTTAATTTAATTAGTAACTACCTAACTAACTAATTTAATTTAGTAACTAACTAACTTACTAACTACCTAATTTAATTTAATTTAATTTAATTTAGTAACGAACTAACTAACTATGTAACTAACTAACTAACTTAATTTAATAACTAACTAACTAATTAATTTAATTTAGTAACTACATAATTTAATTACTAAATAACATTAAAAAGTTATAGACTAGGCTAAATTTTCTTACTGAGACCCTGTCGCTCCCGAAGTAGGCTACCAGCCATAGCCACTCATACTCCCTGTACCGGAACTCGTGGGGGGTTGCACCTCGCCCCAAGCCCTTCTCCACATGGTACGTCCTGTAGTGCGTCGACAGCTCGTTCTTCCACTCGGAGTACCTATATTAACAAAACACAATTGTTAGATATATTCGTACATCTTTAATCGTCTTCAATCTAACTCGAATGCTAGTAAAATAACGCGAAACACATAACCTGTTCTTCAGCTGCTCGTCTCTCCACCAGTCCAAGGTAGGATGGACTCTAAACCATTGCTGCAATATTATAAATTAATTAGAAAATATTTTTATATAGTTATAAGGACTCAATTCATAAATGTTTATTTTCTATAATAAAAATACGATTTAACTCACCGACAATGCATTGTACACTCGCGCCTTGATGTCATCGGGCACAGAGTCCCAGTCGGGCCACAATATTGGGACCCTGTCCCGCACGATCATGCCCGTCGCGTTGATATACTTGGTCGTGGTGTCTCTCCTCTCGATCGGGCGTCCATCCTCACCGGGACCGGGCAGGATCTCCCTGATCCCACCGGCGAGCTCCCTCTCTAGGGTCGACATGTTCGCTGGCCCTCTAGTCCGTCTCGTCCCCGCGGGTTTATTTACGAGGACGCCTGTTTCATAATTAAAATGAATACATGCCTAATAAAAATTCTGTACTAACTAACTAATTGACTAACCAACTACGTACATAATTTACTAACTAACTAATTTAATTTAGTAATTAACTAACTAAATAATTTGCTAAATAATTTAATTTAATAACTAACTAGCTAAATTAAATTAATTTACTAAATAATTTAATTCAGTAAATAGATTAACTAGCTAAATTCTTTAATTTACTAACTAATTTAAATTACTAACTAACTAACACATTTAATTTAACTAATTTAATTTACTAACTAATTATGAACTAAGCTTCGACGTAGTTAAATAATTAATTAAATAATCTAAATAATTAATTAAACTAACTAATTACCTGCGTCGTTGTACTGTTTGTCCTTCTCACGAACACACCACAGGCCGCGACAGTCCTCTGAGTCGAATGGCCTGTGGATGTAGGCCTCCTCCCAGGGAATCTCGTGCGGCCGGTCGTGCCTCCAAATCTGCCTCCCCCTAGCGTCGTACTCGGGGATGGCAGGGAGGAAGTGGACCATGTACATCCCCGATGGCGGAGACATCCGGGGTGTGGACCCTGAGGGGCCTGATCCCCCTGACGGTGGGCCCTGTCGCTGTGGACGCTGTCGCTGTGGGGGGACAGGGAGCATCTCTGGAGGGTCCTCATCGGCGCGCGGTGGGGTCGGCTGCCGATCCTGGAACAGCGCTGAAGTGCAGTGGGGTCTGGAGGGTGAGGCTGTGCGTCCTCCTCTGCCACTCAAGATTGGGCCCGCTCCCGTCGACTCATACGATGATTCCCCACGTGTATCGGTCGGGGTCAATCCCATCAACGTCTCCTCGCGCCTGTTCAGTGGCCGGCGTATGCTCCGACAACCGCTGGATCCGCCCCCCCCACGGCTGTGTCCTGCCTGAGCTTCGGAGTCGCTCTCGGTCGGTCTGGCAATCCATCGGTCTACAGCGCGGCGGTTTTCTGCACAATTAGTATATAAATTCCATAAATTTCACAAAAATTCCACAAAAAAATAAAAAACTTCATTAAATATATATATACCTAATTATATATATACCTAAATATATTTATACCTAATTATATATATATATATATATTCCGAAATATATATATGGATATATATATATATCCTCCTAAAAATTCTTGTTAATTCCACAAAATTAAAAACAATTCCACAAAATTCCATAAATTTCACAAAAAAATAAAAAACTTCATTAAATATATATATACCTAATTCTATATATACCTAAATATATTTATACCTAATTATATATATATATATTCTGAAATATATATATATATATATATATATATATATATATCCTCCTAAAAATTCCACAAAATTCCACAAAATTAACAAAAATTCCACAAAATTAACAAAAATTCCACAAAATTCCATAAATTTCACAAAAACCCTAAATTCCACAAAATTTCACAAAAACCCTAAATTTCACAAAAGCCCTAAATTCCACAAAATTACAAAATTCCACAAAATTAACAAAAACCCTAAATGAGGGAGACCGGGACTACCTGACTTGGTGCTGCGACTGGGACGAGGACCGGTGGTGCGGTGCGGCGGCGACGGCGGCTAGGGGCGGCTGCGTTCGGATCGAGTTCGGGTCGGGAAGGACGGGGAAGAGGCGGGGAGGGGTCGGGTAGGGACGGGGAGGGTCGGTCGGCGTCGGGGAGGGTCGGTGGTGGTGTGTCGGCGTCGGGGAGGGGCGGGCGGCGATTAGGGATTTAGGGGAAAATGCAGAAAAATGAGGCAGACGATGTCAATTTTAATTCGTCGGCTATACTCTGACCCTAAATCCGGGCCGGGCCGAAGTTGGGCTTTGCGGGCCGAGGTACGGGGGGCGGGCCGGTTATAGCCGACGAATTTATCGATTTCGTCGCCTATAGTATGAATGTCGTCGGCTATACCTTTAATATCGTCGGCTATACTTCACGCGCTCAGCAGCCGTCAGATCTCCCCCATCCAACGGCGGGCGGATCGCAAGAGTTTAGCCGACGAAGTTAAATATTTCGTCGGCTATTCCTTGGTCAAACAGCAAAGTCAAACCTCTAAACGCTTAATTTAAAACGGCAATTGGCCCGTCTAAATGACGTTTTTGGCCTGACCTTCAACAGAGAATAGTTTCAAATCGATGCGACGCAACTAATCGTAAAAAAAATTTCCTCAAAATATTTACCGACCGTCAGGCTACCCATAGGAAAACGGAAGTAAAAAACAGCTAACCGCAACATTCGGCACACAGATTTTGTCGGAATCTTCTCATTTTTCAACCGTAGACGTATTTCAATATTTCGGTCATATCTTATTTCACGACACATTTGCATTTGAAGAGTGTACGTATAGTAACTATTTGAAACTATACATTCACTTAAACACTTAGTAAACAAGTTAAGGAACATTAGTGCATATGTTACGATTTTGAATCTAAAAGTTTGGAAACTCTATTCCAACCGTCAGATATCACCGTTAAGATGAAATACATGTATGAAAAAAAATCCAACTACATCTGACAACGTTAAAGGCTCGATCGGGACGGTCAAACTGCAAAGTCAAACCTCTAAACGCTTTAAAACGGCAATTGGCCCGTCTAAATGACGTTTTTTGGCCTGACCTTCAACGGAGAATAGTTTCAGATCGATGCGACGCAACTAATCGTAAAAAAATTTTCCTCAAAATATTTACCGACCGTCAGGCTACCCATAGGAAAACGGAAGTAAAAAACAGCTAACCGCAACATTCGGCACACAGATTTTGTCGGAATCTTCTCATTTTTCAACCGTAGACGTATTTCAATATTTCGGTCATATCTTATTTCACGACACATTTGCATTTGAAGGATGAAGATTGGGTTTCGGTCAATATACTTTAGCCGACGAAATGCAAGTCGTCGGCTAAAGTATAGCCGACGAATTTGAAGTCGTCGGCTATACTTTAGCCGACGACCTTCAACATTTGGTCGTTAGCCGACGACTTGCATATTAAATTACCAGAATGGGCATTATAGCCGACGAAGTATGGTCCATTTTGTCGGCTATAATGCTGATCTTTCTGAAAATTTGCCATTTAGGGCCTGAAAATTGCCTATTTCACCTGATAAATTCCTGAACATCGCACAAACAATTCAATACAATTTCCCATAACCTCCGAAAACGGTAATTAAGGACAAAAAATCTATTCATACATGCATGCACCATCGTACACAAATACATACATGGTATACTAAGGATGATAATCAGAATCATCCTCATCACTTGAGTCAGACGTAGTATAGTAGTTAATATCTGGCAACCGGTGCTCGTACTCGTCGTCTGAGTCATCGTCAGCCTGAGATAGATGATTCGGATTAACATCATATGGGCACCTGTCCCCTATTATTAGGGAACCACTCTGCCCGGCGTCACATTATTATCGCGGATGGTGGAGGATTCTGGAATGTCGACGACGTCCGGCTCTTGGTATGCGGTTGCTTCTTGACACTCTGTGCTCACACCAAGTGTGGTAGCACTGTATATGTCTCGCTGAGACACATGGTTAACTACCTTCCACGTGCCTTTGTTCAATGGATCATCAAGATAAAAGACCTTTTTGGCCGCTGTGGCGAAAACAAATGGGTCATCTTCATACACACTAGTGGCGGTATTCACCGAAAGTATGCCGTACTGATTGATCCTTATGCGGTGCGGCCTAGTATCAAACCATCGACACTTGAACAAGTGGACTTTCATGCGGTTCCCATATATGAGTTCAACAACTGACTGTAGGACACCGTAATAATCCACGCCCCCTCTGCACCATCGACCATCACCCCACAATTCTGTGTTTTGCGTTCCCCGTCTCTAGCTTCACATATATACTTAACGCCATTGACATCACACATTGGGCGGACTGTGGAAGATATCGGCTTCATCGACAACAGCCTCAATTCCTCTGAGTAATTTCTATGACCACCCTTCGCAGCCACTTGCATCAGCTGAAAAATATAACTCAAATCACTTGGTGTTCATGATTAAAGAATAGGGAACTGTAAAAGAAAACCATCTAATATATATATTTATACACTTACCCATTGTGGAAAATAGTCTGCAAACGTCGTGTTGTGGTACTCGACATCACCGCCAACTTCCTTGCAGTTAAGATGGGTTCGTTTCCAATATTGTACCTCCGGACAGTTTATTAGAACCCACCAGTGGGCAATCCCTACCTCATGGTCAGGCAACTTGTCCACACCCTTCTTCTTGAAGCTTCCGTATGGTACAACATCGTTGGCGACGATAGATAGGTTGAACTCGGGGTCATCTCGACTTGGATGTTGTGGGGGGTCCTCCATCACTCCCAAGTACAACTTGGCGTACGTTACACACTCATGCGCAATGTAAGCTTCAGCAATACACCCCTCAAGCGCAGATTTATTGTGCACATATTTCTTGTAGTCTCCAAGTTGTCTGCAAGGTTAACAAGTGCATGTTAAGAGCATGCAACTTTTATTTAAAAACATGTATAAATCAAATTTAGGAATAACATGTACCTTTCGATGAGATACATCCAAGTGTAGTGTACGGGACCGGTAAGCAACAATTGTTGGGGAAGATGGATTATCAGGTGAGGCATGATGTCAAAGAAGTTTGGGGGAAATATCCTCTCGAACTTGCACAAGATAAAAACGATTTCCTCATGCATTCTCATGAGGTCTGATTTTGCTCCTGCCCTCTCTCAACCACAAATGGTCCCGCAGTCCCATATTTCTCAGATCAACGCGTGGCTTGGGGGTGTCTTTTGTTTTCTTCTCCCAATTCAAAACTGTGCCAACCACGGCTTCACACACGTTCTTCTCTATATGCATGACATCCAGGTAGTATCTGATAGCCAACCTGGCCCAATAAGGAAGTTCTCAGAAGATGCTCTTGTGTGACCAGAACCTATACCGATCGGGCCTCTCTGGAATCGTGCGCAACACATCGGGATGATTGCTAAGCGGACCAAAGTCATACTCATTCAACACTGCCAATATTTCCTCCCCTGTCTATCGCTCTGGTGCCCAGCCCCTTTCTTCAGTCCCATCAAAAGCCTGTGCATCGTCCCTAAATGGATGGTCATGCGGAAGCCAACAACGGTGACGCATCTGGACAATCTTGCTGCAATGAGGACTGGAGCAATCAACAGTCATGCACTCTGAACAAGCCCTGTAACCCCTGGTGATGCTACCCGATAACATACCCCTCCCAGGAAAGTCACTGATCGTGCCAACAAGCATGGCACGCATCCGGAACATCTCATTTTTGAACCGGTCGTAGACCAGGTGGCCTTTCAGACTCAAGTACCGAAGCTCCTCAATTACGGGTCTCAAATACACATCGAGACACTTTCCCGGATAACCTGGGCCTGGAATCAACAATGTGAGCATGTTATATTCCTTCTTCATGCATATCCACGGTGGAAGGTTGTACGGAATCAAAATAACTGGCCACACACTGTACTGAAGCTCTTTCTTGCCAAAAGGGTTGAAACCGTCGGATGATAGCCCTAGCCAAACATTTCGAACCTCTGATGCAAATTCAGGAAACTCCAACACATTCTTCTTCCAAGCCTCTCCGTCGGCGGGATGTCTAAGGGTGTCATCGTCAAGCACATTCCTCTCAGCCCACCATCTCATAGCTTCGGCCGTGAAAGCACACATGAACAACCGCTCAAGCCTATCAATCAGCGGGAAGTACCGAAGTATCTTCACAACTTTCTTGTTCCCTTTAGGAGTGAACTTATACCGCTCTGTATTGCATACTGGGCAGTATTCAAGATCTGCAAGTCCTTCCCCGTAAAACAGAACGCAATCGTATCTGCATGCATGAATCTTGATGTAGGAAAGGCCGAGATCTTTAAGGATATGTCGCACCTTATGATGACTGGTAGGAAGCCGATGTCCGGGGGGCATCGCCCCACCCCATAACTTCAGCCAATCATCAACCGAATTGACAGTGCTTTTGTTCTCCCTTTTGATCTTCATCACTCCCATGACAGATTCAAGGACAGGCTTACTGCATCCGGGGTACAACGGAGTCTGTTGCAATGCGATCAGGTTGTTGTACTTTTCCATACCACTTGTGTTGACCGGTGATCGGGGTAATGGCTCGAGTGGCTCAATATCAGGGAAACACTCCATCTCCGGAGGAGGGAGTTGCACATCGGGTGCTTCATCAAAGACACCGCTCTCACGAGGAAACATATCGTTGATCAAGTTCGTTGTTGGATCATTGGACGAACTCCCTCTCTCGGCAAATTGTCCATGATCATGAGGACCCGCAAACTCTGGTTCACCGTGATAAATCCAATTAGTGTATAGGACCCAAAATCCATATCTAGCCAGGTGTTGCTCCACTTTCTCTATGGAAAAACGTTGTCGTGGGCTGGCACACTTGCACTTTTTACACAGGCAATAATGAAGTGTAGTGTCTCCACAGTTAGCCATCACAAATTCCAGGAAACTCCTAACTCCATCATGATACGCCTGATCCCATCTTCCAAGGGTAATCCACCTCTTGTCCATCCTGTAAATTCAATAAATAAATATAACTACATATAGATATGTATATATGCACGTACTACGTACGTACGTACTAATTAATTAAAAAATTCATCATTACACA
Source organism: Potentilla sterilis (assembly GCA_963682095.1). NCBI lineage: Eukaryota > Viridiplantae > Streptophyta > Magnoliopsida > Rosales > Rosaceae > Potentilla > Potentilla sterilis. The sequence continues at coordinate 33,175,625 of OY821756.1, forward strand.
TATATATATATACACATCCCTAAATTAATTAAAACATCGTCAATCTCCCTAATTAATTATACACAATATATTTTTTATATATACCAAAAATATATTTTTAATTACAATTAAATTAATTAATATATATATATATACATTTTTTCATCAAATTCATCTAAAATCACCTCTAAATCAACAATCAATCACTTATAATCTTCAACAAAACTTCAATTCTATCTAACCAACATATCAACCCATTAATAATCTCATCTCAACACATATATATATATTGTTGACAGTAGCCGCAGAGAGGCTACAACAGGCCCACAGACCCGCAGCAAGCGCACCAGGGCCCGGCCCAAGGGTCGGGACCGGATCACCAGCACCCGGCCTCGGGGCCTAGCACTCTATCCTGCCTCCAGGGACCCAGGGGCCGGGGGCGCCAGCCTGCCTAAGAGGGCACCAGAAGGTATAAACAGAAGGGAACCAGTCCCACATCGAAGAGTAAGGCCAGCCCTTACCCCCAACCACCTATATATGGGCCCCAACTACCCTCTTTATTAGGTAACTGATCTCTCTCCCTGCTTACATACGTGCCTTGGTTATATATATTCCAACTATACTAAGTTAGGTATCGGAGAGGAGAAGGCTGGCCCGCCCGGTATTCCCCTTAGTAAGCAGGATTGCAGGAGATCGAGTTGGATTCATCAAGTATCTACTAGACCCCCGGGTTTAGGCATAAACAATTGGCGCCGTCTGTGAGAAACTTGAACGAAAAGCCGTGTAAGCAACACCGTTGGGAAAGAGATCGGAGATGAGTCAAGAGAAAGAGACCACCGAGGGGGGACGCCTTGCAGTAGTGCAGACGCTCACCTCCACCCCAGCCGTCACGCGGGAGCCGCGCGGCGACCGGGGCAACGGTCAGGATGGAGAGAGCTGTGGGGGACCATCCGGCGTGCCGGATCCCCACCGCGACAGCTCGCGAGGTAAAGGCCCTGCAGAGGAGGAAGACAGCCCAGAGCGACGGGGCTTCGCCTTAACGTTCTCATATGATTCAAGCGATCGATCTGAGAGCCCGGACCTGGACCCTACGTACAGCCCCGGCCATAGCAGTATGGCGGGAGAGCTGCGGATAATGGCAGCAGAGGTCAGTCGTCTAAGAAAAGAAGAGAGCGACAGGGACAGAGCCAAGTCCAACGCTCGGTACGAAGAGATGGAGGCGGTGAATACTGCCCTCGTGGCCGCCCTGGAAAGGGGACAGCAGCGCAGTGGTGCCATGGCCGAGGCACAGGCGACACTCCCGCCAGTCCCACCTCAACACACCGAAGCAGGGCACTCTTCGGGCGGACGACCCGGTGACCCCGTAAGGCAGAAGTCGCCAGCAGGCGCAGGCCCACCGAAGAGCGCGACAACCTCCCTCCAGCCCGGCGCTTCGTCAGTGGATGAAGCTAAGACTCCGACCGCGCGAGCGCTGCAGATGCTGGCCAGCACCGTGTCGGGCTTAAAGGCCCAAATGGAGGCCAACAAGAAAAGAGCCGCGCGACCGATGGAGGGCGCCCGGTTTAATGAGCGCATGGGTCCCTTTTCGCACCGGGTCATGGAGTCGGGAAGATCTGGCAACCAGAAGTCCCTCAAGCTCACCTACTCAGGATCCGGTTGCCCGTACCAGCATCTGGACAGCTTCCGGTCCCAAACCTGCGCCAAGGGCTACTCCGATGCAGTCTGCTGCAACATTTTTCAGGAGACTTTGTCCAGAGAAGCACTTAGCTGGTTCTACGAGCTTCCGGCAAACTCGATCGAGGCATTCGAGCAGTTAGCCGACCGGTTTGTAGGTCGCTTCATTCTCCGAGTCGAGGGAGACCGGACGTCGACTATCCTCTTCAATTGCAGACAAGCCCCCGGAGAGGAGCTGAGAACCTTTGTCAACCGCTGGCAGACGGCTACGGCCGGAGTTCGGAACCTGGACAAGGGCATCGCCGAGATGGCGTTTAAACAAGGGCTCCGAGCGGGCAAGTTTTCCTACGCCGTCCGGGTAGAACTCCCGCAGGGGTACGACGAGTTGATGGCTATGGCCATCCGGCATGCTCAGGCCGATCATGAGACCTACGGGCACCACCTACAGAAGAGGAAGCGGGATGAGCAGCAGGAAGACCATCCCCGAGAAGAGAACCCCCCGCCCACCCAGGAAGCCAAGCCCAATCAGCGGACCGATAACCGCACCGCTCGGCCCAGCTGGAACGCCAACAGCAGAAACTGGCCACAGCGGCAGCAGAGGTCCTTTTCCCTAATCTTGTTACTTAGAAGTACTCTTTCGTCGGCCGTTTTTTTTCATATCGTCGGCTATAATGCCTTTTCTGGTAGTGTGACTTGTGTTTTGTGCTAAGATGTGACAAGTTTTTCTGTACAAAGTTGAGGTTTTATATAGGGAAAAGGCTGCATAAAATCGGCTAAGAAACCTAATGTGAATCGGCAAAGGAAAAGATGATTTCCTTACCGGTTTTGGTTTGATTTTCTCTTCTTCAAGGATTCCTTGCCGATTTAATTCTTGAAATATTGCAGATTATTGCCTTCTCTTTTCCTTCAAGGTTTCGGCAAAAACTTCTCCTAGTTGAGCTTGGGAAGCTTTCCTTGTTGCAACCGGACTAGGCTTTCCTTGCAGCCACTCGAAAATTCTTCTCGGCATAATTGCAGTCTCTAGGATGCAGGATACAGCAGGCTCTGGCGCGCGGGGTTTCTCGGCAGGGTGCAAGGCTGGCGCGCAAGCTTCTAAGCTTCTTTCTGATACGTGTGCATGCAGAGCGCATGGCATTGTTGGTTGGCACGAGGCACCATGTTGGCAGCAACGGAAGGATGGCTTCGGCAGCGGTAGCAGGATAGTGCGCAAGTGTGCGTGCGTGTGCTGAATGCAAGGGTGGGTGCCCAAAACCTCAGCAGATACGCCTCTGATACGCCTTCGGATACGTTTGGGCCTGTCTTGGATACAAGTCGGACACGAGATGTCCGTGTCCGATACGTATCTGCGGCTTGGTGCCTTGGCTGCGCGGCTGCTGTACTGCTGCGCGCAAGTGTGTGCGCGCTGCCTCTCCTTGTGTTCGATACTTGCTTCTCTTCTCAGCATATTTGACCTTTGCGTCTTCAATCGAGCATAAATTCTTCCAAAAAATAGCTATTGATATGATTCTAAATTCTGTGGAAACTAGACTCAGAGATCTTTCTATACATATATGGTACGCCATCTATTTCCAAATGAGCTGTTCTAGGAAAATTGTGGAAGTTGAGTGTTGTGCCTAGGAAATTCCTGAAACTTACTATATCCGAATTTGCATAGCAATTTTCGACAACTTCCTTAGCTCCAATTACTCGAACTCTTTCCAGTGCTTGATTTTATATGTGTGTACTGCTCATAAGAGAAGAAAAACCAATCAAAAGCAACATGGAAGCTTTACAGAATCAACGAAATAAATAATGACTTTGATTTTTAGCACTTTGTCGATTTTTCTGTAAATTTCCAGCTTTTAAGCATATTTTGTATAAACTCTACGAAATATTCACTATTCTATATTATGACTTGATCTTAGATAAATAAGGGTTAAACAAAGTATAAATATAGGCATAAACATATTAATAACGTAGCACTTTGTGGTCATATCATATTTGAAGTTAAATCCTCAAAATTTGTATTGTACACACTTTCACCTAAATTTAACTTGATGTGTCTCAAAAATTCTAAGTGAATGATTAGGTGAATAAAGCCTATAGCTAGCCTTTAGATTTCTCACAATTCCTTATAAAATGACAACTTAAAGACTTTGAGTCGAGTTTGTTGATTTTAGGATTATAAATCCTAGCCTCAGCATTACAACTCTAAACATGACAATGATGCAGATTTGGTTGCCTCCCAGTCCACATCTCATAAGGTGTTTTTGACACAGGGGACTTATTGCAAAGATATTTTGCAGTTTTTATAAATTCTCCCTAAAGCATTGTAGGCAATGTAGAAGTACACATCATGCTTCTGACCATGTTTAATAAAGTCTTATTCTTTCTCTTGACTACTCCATTGTGTTAATGTCATTCTCTTACAAGCATAATGCAAAAGGTCCTTTCTGTTGGCCTTACTCAATGTACCTACCATAAAAACCCACCTCCCCCCTCCCCCCCCCCCCCCTCTCTCCCGCCCCCCAAATCATATCTCACCGTCTTAATTTTTTCAATTCTAATTGATGTTCTACCTCACTTTTAAAAATCTTGAAAGTCTGTTCGAATAATCATCTATAAAAGTCATGAAATAGATATTTCCACAAATTATTCTATGTCTAAAGGGTCCACATATATATATATATATATATTAGCTCGAGTAATTTACTACTTCTAGTAACATGCTTCTTTTTCATGTTTGTCATTTAACCTTTAAAGCATTCAATACAATCTTTAAGATCAATAAAAATTCAATTTCTTGCAATGTTTTATTTTCACAAGTATCTACAGTTTTTCTCTAGATATGTGGCCTAATACTCTATGCCACCAATAAGCAGATTTCTCATTATGGCCGCCGTCCATTGGCAGCGAAGGCGAGGAGGATAAGACCCTGGAGTGACGACGGTCATGTTGGGATGATTTGGAGGCCTGTGGAGGTGTTCTTGGCCTCCATGGCGGAGCTACTGGCAGCGGCGGCAACAGCAGCGGAAGGTTGAAGTAGGGTGAATAGTGAAATAGTAAAACGTGAAAAAATTTGTAAATGGTAACAGTACACAGTAAAATGGTAAACAGTAAAGGTAAATTGGTAAATCAGTAAAGGTGAAGAGGTAAATGGTTATTCGACAATTGGAAATTACTGTTTAACTTATATTGTTACTCTTTCACCTTTAATAAAAAGTGGAAAATTCGTATAAATGGGTTTTGCGACGAAATAATCGGTAAATAATTGATCAGACACAGGATGGATGTCCTAAATTTTGGACATAAATTGTTTCTGTATTTGAGTTGTAATTCCTATACCGATAACAAGAAAGGAAATTAGGATATTTCGGGCGAGTGAGGACGTCCGTATATTTAACTTTTATAAATTAATTCCGAGTTCAAGAATATTTATAAATACGTCTCTGTTACAGGTCGATGAGATATTCGACGTGACGAGAGGTCGGAATAGCGGCAAGCTCAGCCGTACTGTGAGTGGGTTTTATTTTAAATAATGCATACATAAATATTTTATGAAATGCAATATGTTTTTAATTAAATTATTTCTTAAGCATGATAAGAATTATTGAAGGTCGATAATTCATATATATATATATATATATATATAATTATGATATTTATCTATTTAATATTTAAAGAGTAATATGAGTTGAGTTATATATTTACGACTATTTTTTAATAGTACGTAATTTTATTCGGAAATGGGATTTTCGGGAATAATATGATTTGATCATTCATATTTGATCTTTCTGAATAGTTTTTATATATATTTATAATTAAAAACCAGAAATGGAATTTTCAGAAGATTGTATGATTTCACTATTTGTGAATTTCACGACATATGAGATATGTCAAATTTATATATATTCTTTTCGATATTATTTTACTTCATGTGGGACATGTCAGTTATTTATATATATATATATATATATATAAAAATATATATACATATATATATCCTTTGAGGGTATTATTCTGTTTAATTATGTTTCTAAACCTCAGATGTGCAGTCGGGGACCGTACTAATTTATGATATATGGGGAGAAATGTATTTCTTGTTTTATTATGCCTTGCCTCCCACCTGAGCGATGATTTGACCATATAGGTCACACTCGCGTCGTGGTGGTCGATGTATGCAGGATACACTTCCTAATTCCACGCTGGGTTTTGTTTATTACAAATTATCTAGAATTCGGCCAATGGGATTGGGCGAGATATTTTATTATTTGGTTTTCAAAAATATTTTCCGTTGAAAATACTATTTTTTTATTTGATATATCAGTGGGGCTGATTTGTAACTACGATTTTTCTGAACCGTGGGATGTTTTATTAAAGCACATGCATCGTGGTTTTTATCTATAAAATATCAGAAAAGTAATATAATACTTTTAATTAAAGTATTATATTAATTATTTATTTTTATTCACTCACTCTAACGTTTTTAATTTATTTTCTCCTGGGCCCTTCGTTTTAAATCCCCCAGTGTGCAGATTAGTTTATTGGGGTCAAGATACTCTGAGTCGAGGCATAGTCATCATCGTCATTGCTTCCGCTTGGTAGGATATGTTCATCATTTACCTTTCTATTTTGTATTTCCAGTTCATTGTATTAGACTGCTACGACTACCTGTGAGCCAGTTGAGTATAAATTGAGTTTGATTTTTGTGTTTATTTGTGGCGGCGGTTGTGATTTGAGGAGTAGAGGGCTCACGTGTTGAGGTTGGAACTGAAATTAGTAGTGTTTTGTTCATTGCAGGTTTTAGGGTTGTCCATTCTAAGATTGTCTTATCGATTTATCCATAGAGTTAGTCTTAAGGTGGTCCCCGCATGGTCTTGTCTGGGTTTCCAGGTGAAATCCGGGGCGGGTCCTATCATAGACGTTGACTTCAGTAGTTCTTAGTTTTCTCTTTCTTATTAATCCCTGCAAAGAATTAGTAATGTGTAAGGGACTCCCTGAATCTAACCAATAAGTATGAAGCTCTATGTTAACGAAATTAACTTCTCAAGAACAACTTTCTAAAAGATTAAGAGGATCAATTGTACTCTTTTTCTGTAGCAAGCCTTAAATCTAGAACAATCCTTCATATGTCCTACTTTCTTACAAAAAGTAGCATTTGAATCTAAAGGGCCTATTGATTTTACCTCCTGCAGTGCTACTCGAGGGCTTTGCTATGGACTCATTGACTTTAAGCTTATTTTTCTTCCTCTTGCTCTTCCGCACTAAGTTTGCAATCTGCTTTTCCTTCATCAACACAAATTGAGATTAGATCATCCAGAGACCATACTTTTTGTGCATTGTAACTGGTTCTGAAAACACTGAAACTAGGTGGCAGAGAGTCTAAGGGATGGTGAACTAGTTAGTCATCTTTCACTCCAAGCTTGACGAATCGCCTAAGCAACACGCAAATAATAACCCTACAAAATATCGTTATTATAGAAATAAGTAGGGATCGTTCTAGCCGGAAAGTAAGGGTACGTGAAATATGAGAGTGTTTGACAAATATTCACACATATACATGTCAAAAACGTCATAATTTGGGGGAGAAAGTGATCGGCAACAAGGCTTCCCTAAAGCTAAAGAACACGAATTTAAATCATATTTCTATTATATACAAGTGATCAACATCTTTCACACCAAGAAATTCACACAAAAGGCTCTTTAACATGTAGACTCGCATGCAAGAAAGTAAGGAATAAATATTTAGCACGTTTTAGGCTCAAATTAGTTTCGATCGTAACTAGAGCTTCTGCTCTGTACCTAGTTACTAGACTCCTTAAGTTCTTTAGAACAAACTTCCGTTCTAGCCCTAAAGATTTATGCTTATCCGGTCAAGACTTAACATTAAAGCACAAGAGTCTTAAATCGAAAACACGTAAAAAAGTAAGGTTGTCAATCATCTTATTTAGCATGCAAGTTTTAAGATTAGTAGCCCTAAGTGAGCAACACAAATCAAAGCAACAGTCACGTCTAGCAAAGTTTGTTATACTCTAGCCCATTAAACCTAGCACTTAGATTATGTTCAAAGATAACACCAAGTACCGATTTTCATACCCTCACCTTAGATTACTAACCAATTTTAAGTCCTAAACATACATCTAATACCACTGTCTTAATTATCAAACATATAAATCATACAAGTTAAAATCACAAAACTTTGGAATAAACTTCAATCATACAATCGGTTTACACAAAATTTCAATAAAAACAACGAATCGAATCGAGTTCATAGAATACAACCAAACATAAAAAAAAATACAAAAGCCATAGAGAGGATGGATCACACTTCTAGAACCTTGAAGACTCCTCAAGCTGTGGTGGAAGGCTGCTCGGCTGCTGATAGGAGCACAATGTGCGACGATATTACATGTTTATACCCTCGTTTATGCTTTGTTTAACCCTTATTTGTCTAAGATAGAGTCGTAATGTAGTTAGTGTCAATTTGGTAGAGTTTTGGTGAAAAATGGTTAAGAATCCGAAAAATGACTAAGTTTGAGAAATCTGGAAAATATTGCAAAATATGTCTTTTTCGTGATTTTGAGATGAATGAAACTGTGATCTATCCATATCCGAATTCTATGAACTTTGGTGTGCTTAATATTCATATGCTGAGGAATGTTGTGTTAAAATTTCAGATCAATCGGAGTTCGGGAAGTCACCCAAAAGATGGCTGCAAAACCGCAGTCCGAGCATTTCAATCCAGGGACTTCCAGGATTTTCCTGGGACTGTGTCCCAACTTCGAAAAATCATTCCCGTCGACTCACAAGGAATTTGATCGAACTGTTTTATGGGGAGATGGCCATATGTGTCTAGTTTATCTGAGACTTGGAATCGCATCAATCGGAGCTCCACGGATGGAGATATGCCGGAATTACTGCAACAAGGTCAAATCTGCCGATTCCAGGAACCTACTGCCCCCTTTTTGTGTTTTCTATTTTTGATGGACCAAATGGTGTACAAATGCATATGTGAAGATGGTCCAAGCTTTATGAAGGGAAGAGGAAGACACTAGGCCATGGCATTGAAGAAAAACTTGAAGAAAAACTTGAAGAAAGACGTTCTCCTAGTCACACTAGGAGAAGCTGCCGAATAGAGGCAGATTGTATGCCTTTGTGTGCTGCCGGCAATTGGGGCATTTTCAATGGACCAAGACATATCAAATGAAGTCCAAGATCATACAAGAAGTCCATGAAGATGTGAAGCCCAAGCCTTGAAGAAAAAATCAGAAAAAGAAAACCTAATTAGACTTTGAAAAGGAAGGTTTCAATTCCTTAATCCACTTGGTTTTCTGACTTCCTTGAGCATCTAGGGCAGCCGGCACCCCTCTCCTATATAAAGGCCAACGAATTTCAGAATAAAATCATCTCATCTCAAGCATAAAATACTAGCCTAAAGCTCTACCAAGTCTATCAAGCACCAACACCTAAATACTTAGCGAAAACCCATCACCACCACCACTACCAAATTGCCGTACCCTTCACCTTGTCTTCTGCCGATTCTTGTTTTGGCCGAGCACCAAGGAGCAGCAGCCAAGCATCTTGTCACGTTTGAGGAGTCTTCAAAGGTTCTTAAAGTGTGATCCATTCCCCTATGGCTTTTGTATTTAGTTTTGTTTGGTTGTCTTGTGAGAACTTGTTTCAATTCTTGGTTTTTGCTAAACTTTTGTATGAACCGATTTTGTTGAAGTTTATGTAGTTGTTTTGCAATTTTAATTCATGGATTTTGTATGTATGGATAATTAGGGCAGTGGTATTAGAAGCATGTTTAGGATTTAATTTGGTTAGTAATCTAAGAGTGTGCCTTATAAACCGAAACATTAGTTGTGCTTAAGCATTTGTTGTTTGCATGTGAATCTAGGTGTTAGGTTTCATTTAACCGAGTAATACGAATAAGTCATACGCTGGAGTAGTTTGTTTTGTGTTGCTCACCTAGGGTAAAAACCTTAGATTACTTGCATGTTAAATAAGATGATTGACAACCTTGCTTGTTTACATGTCTTCGATTTAGACTCATATGCTTAAATGTTAAAACGTGTAAAACCGGATTAGCATCACCTTAGAAGTCATACGCTGGAGTAGTTTCTAAGAATTTAAGAAGTCTAACAATTGGAAAACTGCTGGAGGCTCTAGTTGTGTCGAAACTAATTTAGGTCTTGAACATGCTAAATATTTGATCCTTACCTTCTTGCATACAAATCTATGTGTTAAAGAGTCTTTTATGTGAACTGTTTTATGTGAGAGATGATGATCACTTGTATATAGTAGAAATAGGATTTAAATTTCATGTCATTTAGTTCTAGGGCAGCCTTGCTGCCGACGCCATGCTTACGCCATGCTTACTACATGATCACTTGTATTCGTGATGTTTTTGTATATTTGTACATGTGTTTTTATCTAACATTCTCATATTTCAGGTACCCTTAATCCCCGGCTAGAACGATCCCTACTTATTCTATACTACTAACGATTGTAGGGTTATTATTGCATGCGAGCTTCGGCTCACGTCAATTTTTGGCGCCGTTGCCGGGGATTATAAAATCTTGATTTGTTTGAATGTTAGCTTTGTAAATTTTTGAAAATCTTTTTGAGTCTTTAAAGTTTTGAGGTATATCGGATAAAGCATGACCTTACCGTGGGCTGCACAAGTCCATTGCACAGTTTGCTCCTCTGCTCCACGTAGCTTGAATCTTTGATGTTGTGTATAGCTTGAAAAATTCTTGTAATACCTTGAAAAATTTGTTTAAGTATAGAATTTGTATATTCTTGCATTTTAGTTTATTGTATTTGTTCGTTTTGATGTGTTTTGTGTGTGTGCAGGTCGAACTTGGAATAAAAGTGCAGGAAATACGAAACTTCTGCCCAAAACAGAATTCGGGCAGTGCAGTGTATCAACTTTGGAAGGCTGCGGTTTGCAGCTCACAAAACTTGGGAAAGTGAGCCATACACCGTTGTAAAGATCTCTGCGTCTAGTTTCCGTAGGATTTTACAGAAGTGGATTTGGAGTTTCGAGCTGCTCCCAGTTTCAATTTGAGTGCACGAAGGTCAATCTGGCGGACCAGAGAACTGGGCAGATCAATAGGTCCTATTCATGGCCAAACAAAGAGTACTTCTGCTGGTCCGATTGAGGCGAATTTTATACCATTGGAAAGCTCTATGTGTCTGCTACAAAATTGCTTTATAACACTTTTGCATTAGGATACTGGAACACACCCAAATTCGAGCCGTAAGAGGAAGTGTACGCTGCCAAACATTCTGCCGAGCTGCCAGGCTGCTGCCCCTGCCTCTGTCCTGCAGCCAGTCCTGCCTGCCGAGGCCAGCATACAAACCATCCTGCTGATACACTGCCCCTGCTCATGCCGCAGCTAAGTTGCAGCCTCACGCTACCAATCATCCTGACGAGCAAGCTGCTGCCGCGCAGCCTATGCGCACACGCTGCCCACAAGCTGCCGACGTATCCACGTATCCTGTCAAGCCGTATCCTGCCGTATCCATGACCAATTCCGAGACATATCCAACCAAGTAGCCGTATCGATACGCATGTCGATACGCCTGTGCTACTGTTGACCGAATCCGATACGGACACGGATACGCCATCCGATACGCTGCAAAGCTGCTGCCCTGCTGCTGCCTATCTTTCCACCTATGCTGCACTTTCCAAGACCCAGCACACAAGCTGCTGCTCCTGCTGGCCCTGCAACCTGCTGCTGCCCCTGCATGCAGGCAATGCTGCTGCACATGCTCCTGCCGAGAGAGCCTGCTGCCCCTGCCCCTGCATACTGCCGAGCAGCCGTGCAGCAACGCATGTGCACACATTGCACATCCTACCGTGATGCAGCCCCTGCTGCTGCCTTTCCTTCCGGAAGCCACTGCCGAGAGCTTCCTGCCGAGCCACAACACACTGCCGAGAAGCAGTTTTCTGCTGAGAGAGAGAGTTGCTGCCCTTCTTTGCCAATAGCAACACTTTTGGACCATGATGAATCAACAACACACACGGTGAAAAGTCTAAGCAATGGACTATAAACACAAAGCGCTACTTGGGAGGCAACCCAATTCGATCAAAGAAAAACGAAGGAGCCATCACCGAGAGTTTGAAATTTCTTAACCCTTCTCTTTTTCTTTGATTTGTGATGATATGTTGGTATATGTTAGACTATTGCATGCTTAGGAAATTCGTTGATATAGATTTGTGCTTACATTGAGGACAATGTAATTTTCTAAGTGTGGGGTGGGATAACGTATTCCGTTTATGTTTTCGTGTGCTTAGTTTAGAAAAGAAAATTTCAGAAAATTGTTCCACAAAAATAGAGTGTTTAAATTTGTTTGTTTCGAGTCTTAGGATGCCCCTAATATGTCAATGATGTTTTTCTCCTCTTTGCATACATAGATGATGGTTATGCATACAATTAAAATTGTGAGTTTCATGGATTTTGTGCATTGGTAGGAGCATGTAGGACTTGTTGATTAACGAAGCATGCATGTTTTAGCTAGTTTATTTCCATAATAACCTATGTGAGCTTTTGTGCCAAATTGTTTTCTTCTTGAGTGATAAAAGATAAAATTCGATAGATTCGTAGGAAGCATGAAACCTCATAATTCTTTGCATATTCGATGACTATGTGCCATAGCTTTTTAATGAACTCTAGTATGCTAGAACTTACTCTTGTTGATTTTCGAAACGTTTTTATCATAAAATACCTTGATTTTGAATGTGATTGAATAAAGATCATTTAGGTTTACCACCAAAGCCAAATAAAGCATGAGCCCTATTGGAGCCCGTCGTGGGACACCTTAGTTAACCCCTTTGAGCCTACGATTAGCCTTTTCTTTCATCACCCTTAAACACTTTCCATGAACTTAGTATAGTGATGTCTTGACCATTGTGTGTCGGCAAAGCTTGATTTTTGAAGGAGTTTTTGCGGGAAGTGATGAAGAAGATCAAGTGTGGGGTAGACTTAGCTAGAAAATTATGTGAAAATTGTAATTGTGCCGTGCCTATGAGAAAACAAAAGAAGAAAAATTGAAATCGGACAAAAAGAAAAGAAAAGAAAAGAGAAAAATCAAGTCCGAAAGAAAAGAAAAGAAAGAGGCACGGTTTCAAAAGAAAATTTGGCTAAGTCTAATTGTTGTGAATTTGGAGTTTTTGTTTGCATGTGAAGGTCTACTATTGTTATATTTTGACCTTTGTTCGTATTCACTATGTTGTGGGGAAGTAAAGAATGAAGGAAGGGTCCAACAAGATGAAATTTGACCCTTTCGGCGAGAAGACATAAGGAGATCGAGCTTTGCTAAAGGCCTTAGTGACGTTTTGAGCCTCCTTATCCAAATAGCGAATACCTCTTAGCCTAGCCCCATTACAACCTTATTATTGATCTTTTTCATGATTCTTAAGATGGTTAAATTTGATTGTGGAGACTATCTCAAGAGTAAGCATATGGTTTTGGTTCATTGGTGCATATAGTTATCATATGAGGTTTTTCCATCAAAATTCACAAAGTGCTTTCGTTTCTTTGATATATGCAAGTCACTCTTTGTAATTCATTATCTTTCGCTTGCATATACTTATGAGTGAATTACCATGCTTCGAGAGAAAAGAAGAGAGTATGCCTAGTGAGGAGGATTGGATTAGCTTTGACATGTTTACATGCTTACCTTTTGCTCTTATATGTTCATATTGATGTCGCATGTTCATGAAGCTTGGAATTTTCGTGCTTAGCATTCTCATGTATTAACTTGAAAGCTATGTGTACATACGAGCCTGAGACAAATTGTTAGGGGCAATAGTTTGTTTAGAGTCTAGTTTAATTTAGTTTGCTAAGGGACTAGCAAAGGTTAAGTGTGGGGTAGTTGATAGGAGCACAATGTGCGACGATATTACATGTTTATACCCTCGTTTATGCTTTGTTTAACCCTTATTTGTCTAAGATAGAGTCGTAATGTAGTTAGTGTCAATTTGGTAGAGTTTTGGTGAAAAATGGTTAAGAATCCGAAAAATGACTAAGTTTGAGAAATCTGGAAAATATTGCAAAATATGTCTTTTTCGTGATTTTGAGATGAATGAAACTGTGATCTATCCTTATCCGAATTCTATGAACTTTGGTGTGCTTAATATTCATATGCTGAGGAATGTTGTGTTAAAATTTCAGATCAATCGGAGTTCGGGAAGTCACCCAAAAGATGGCTGCAAAACCGCAGTCCGAGCATTTCAATCCAGGGACTTCCAGGATTTTCCTGGGACTGTGTCCCAACTTCGAAAAATCATTCCCGTCGACTCACAAGGAATTTGATCGAACTGTTTTATGGGGAGATGGCCATATGTGTCTAGTTTATCTGAGACTTGGAATCGCATCAATCGGAGCTCCACGGATGGAGATATGCCGGAATTACTGCAACAAGGTCAAATCTGCCGATTCCAGGAACCTACTGTCCCCTTTTTGTGTTTTCTATTTTTGATGGACCAAATGGTGTACAAATGCATATGTGAAGATGGTCCAAGCTTTATGAAGGGAAGAGGAAGACACTAGGCCATGGCATTGAAGAAAAACTTGAAGAAAGACGTTCTCCTAGTCACACTAGGAGAAGCTGCCGAATAGAGGCAGATTGTATGCCTTTGTGTGCTGCCGGCAATTGGGGCATTTTCAATGGACCAAGACATATCAAATGAAGTCCAAGATCATACAAGAAGTCCATGAAGATGTGAAGCCCAAGCCTTGAAGAAAAAATCAGAAAAAGAAAACCTAATTAGACTTTGAAAAGGAAGGTTTCAATTCCTTAATCCACTTGGTTTTCTGACTTCCTTGAGCATCTAGGGCAGCCGGCACCCCTCTCCTATATAAAGGCCAACGAATTTCAGAATAAAATCATCTCATCTCAAGCATAAAATACTAGCCTAAAGCTCTACCAAGTCTATCAAGCCACTACCAGAAAAGGCGTCATAGCCGACGACGCCATCTCGTCGGCCGTTTCCATTAATTCGTCGGCTATAGTCATAGCCGACGAAGTATCGTCGGCTATTATCTCGTCGGGATTGCTCCGTCAGCTATAGTATAGCCGACGACACACGGGGTAAGTCGTCGGCTTATAAAACACTAGGTATAGCCGACGACAAAAGACTCGTCGGCTATACTTCGAACATTGCCGACGACAAGATCGTCGGCTTCAACAATTACGTAATTGCCCCTAACTCGAAGTATAGCCGACGACACTGTCGTCGGCTATCCGTCCGTTATAGCCGACGACACTATCGTCGGCCATACCAATCGCCGGTACCAGGAACGGCTTTTTTTGCCGGAAGCCGGGAGGGTATAGCCGACGACATATGTCATCTTCGTCGGCTATAACGGTTATAGCCGACGAAATAATGCCAATATCGTCGGCTATAACCCCTAAATATTTAAAAAAATTAAAAAATTTAACTCGGGCCCAATTTCTCTTCGTCTTCGGGGGCTGCAGAAAATGCACAAACAAACATCCAAATATCCAACAAATATCCACATCAATCCATCCCTAATATCCTACATACTGTACAAATTAACCCACTATATCTACTCATCATCACCCCCTAAACGCGTAGCGTCGTCGACCGGATCGTTCGAGTTCCGGTGGCTATGGCTGTCCTGATCGGCTGGCGTACTCCGATGCGGGGGGGGAGTGGGGCATCTGTGGCGGAGGCGGGGGCTGGAGTCCAGCCTGCTGGGCCTCCCAAGACTGCTGCATCCATCGGTACATCTCCGCCACAGATGCGTCTCTGGCCTGCTGCGCCGAAGCCTCCGCGGCCCTCGCCAACTCCGCCTGCTGGAGCGCCTCCACCGCCCTCGCCAACTCCGCCTGAGTCCTCTGCAGCTGCGTCTGCAAGTCTCCTCTCGTCGAAGCCGCACGCTGCGTGCTGGGATTGGCCGGCGTGAACTTGAGAACCCCATCTCCCGCCGCGCCTAGGCCTCTCTGGTAGAAGTAGTTGTTCCCCGTCCCTACCGCCGCGTGCATGATCTGAGAGGCCAAGCGCGGCTCAAGGGTGTCGATCGTGGAGGCAAACTCCGCGATCGCCTCGTCGGACGCCCCGTCTCCCAGAGTGTCTCGCGCGATCCCGAAGGTGATCGCGTCGGTCTCCGCATCTATTTCCGCCTAATTGACAAGAAAATATAATAAACGAATTAAAAAATATATATATAAATTAATTTCATGAAACACTTTTATTGAAGATGGACGAATACTTACCACTTGGTCGGGACGCCCCGGATACATCTGCGCATGAATCCACGACAACGGCCTCAGCGGTCGGTCCCTCCTCGCCATCTCTGCCCACTGCCTCCAGGAGCGGGCGCCGCCGTGGTGGGGGTGCTCGTTCCTCCTGCGGTTGTCGCTGTTCGTCCGCGAGATTTTCTGTATTATAACAACAAACATATAAACGCAAATATAAATTAGTAACTAAATTAAAATATTAGGAACTAACCAAAATAAAATTAATAACTAATTTAGTTACTAACTAATTTAATTTAATTAGTAACTACTTAACTAACTAATTTAATTAGTAACTACTTAACTAACTAATTTAATTTAGTAACTAACTAACTTACTAACTACCTAATTTTATTTAATTTAATTTAATTTAATTTAGTAACGAACTAACTAACTATGTAACTAACCAACTGACTTAATTTAATAACTAATAACTAACTAACTAACTAATTAATTGAATTAAGTAACTACATAATTTAATTATTAAATAACATTAAAAAGTTATATACTACCAGGCTAAATTTTCTTACCGAGACCCTGTCGCTCCCGAAGTAGGCTACCAGCCATAGCCACTCGTACTCCCTGTACCGGAACTCGTGGGGGGTTGCAGCTCGCCCCAAGCGCTGCTCCACATGGTACGTCCTGTAGTGCGTGGACAGCTCGTTCTTCCACTCGGAGTACCTATATTAACAGAACACAACTGTTAGATATATTCGTACACTGCCAATAAATATATTTATACAAAAAAAAGCAAAACACATAACCTGTTCTTCAGCTGCTCGTCTCTCCACCAGTCCAAGATAGGATGGACTCTAAACCATTGCTGCAACATTATAAATTAATTAGAAAATATTTTTAAATAGTTATATGGACTGAATTCATAATTGTTTATTTTCTATAATAAAAATCATATTTAACTCACCGACAGTGCATTGTACACTCGCGCCTTGATCTCATCGGGCACAGAGCCCCAGTCGGGCCACAACAGTGGGACCCTGTCCCGCACGAGCATGCCCGTCGCGTTGATGTACTTGGTGGTGGTGTCTCTCCGCTCAATCGGGCGTCCATCCTCACCGGGACCGGGCAGGATCTCTCTGATCCCACCGGCCAGCTCCCTCTCCAGGGTCGACATGTTCGCTGGCCCTCTGGTCCGTCTCGTCCCCGCGGGTTTATTGACGAGGACGCCTGTTAAAATGAACACATAGTTAAATAATTATTTAAACTAACTAATTAAATAATTAATTAAACAATCTAAATAATTAATTAAACTAACCAATTACCTGCGTCGTTGTACTGCTTGTCCTTCTCACGAACGGCCCACAGGCCGCGGCAGTCCTCTGAGTCGAAAGGACTGTAGAAGTAGGCCTCCTCCCAGGGAATCTCGTGGGGCCGGTCGTGCCTCCAAATCTGCCTCCCCCTGGCGTCGTACTCAGGGATGGCAGGGAGGAACTGGACCATGTACATCCCCGATGGCGGAGACATACGGGACGTGGACCCTGAGGGGCCTGCTCCCCCTGACGGTGGGCCCCGTAGCTGTGGACGCTGTCGCTGTGGGGGGACAGGGAGCATCTCTGGAGGGTCCAGATCGGCGCGCGGTGGGGTCGGCTGCCGATCCTGGAACAGTGCTGAAGTGCACTGGGGTCTGGTGGCTCTGCGTCCTCCTCCGACACTCGAGTCAGGGCCCGCTCCCGTCGACTCATACGAGGAGCCCCCACGTGGATCGCTCGGGGTCAATCCCATCAACGTCTCCTCTCGTCGACTCAAAGGCCGGCCTAGGCCCCGACGACCGCTGGATCCGCTCCCCCCACGGCTGGATCCTGCCTGAGCGTCGGGGTCGCTCTCGGTCCGTCTGCCAAGCCATCGGTCTACAAAGCGCCGGTTTCCTGCACAATTAGTATATAAATTCCATAAATTGCACAAAAATTCCACAAAACAAAATTAAAAACATCATTCAATGTATATGTACCTAATTATATATATACGTACCTAAATATATTTATACCTAATTATATATATATATTCCGAAATATAACACAAAATTCCTTAAATTTCACAAAAAAATAAAAAACTTTTTTAAATATATATACACCTAATTATATATATACATAACTATATTTATACCTAATTATATATATATATATATATTCCGAAAAATATATGTATATATATCGTCATAAAAATGAAAAAAAATATTTATACCTAATTATATATAAATTAGTATATAAATTAGTATACTAGTATATAAATTCAACAAAATTCCACAATTAGTATATAAAAACCGTAAATTTAACAAAAAATCCACAAAATTAGTATATAAATTCCACAAAATTAACAAATTTAACAAAAAATCCACACAATTCCATAAATTTCACAAAAACCCTAAATTCCACAAAAAATTCACAAAAACCCTAAAATTCACAAAATTCGACAAAATTAATAAAAACCCTAAATGAGGCTCGATCGGGACTACCTGACATGGTGGTGCAGTCTGGACGAGGACCGGTGGTGCGGTGCGGCGGCGACGGCGGCAGGGGCGGCGGCGGCAGCGGGTTTCGGGTCGGCTAGGGGCGGCTGCGGCTAGGGGCGGCTGCAGAGGCGGCTGTGGCAGGGGCGGGTAGGGGCGGCGGCGGCAGGGGCGGCTCGGGGCGGCGGCGGCAGGGGGTTTCGGGTCGGGGAGGGGTCTGGCAGGACGGGGAGGAGGCGGGGAGGGGGAGGGTAGGGAGGGGGAGGGTCGGTCGGCGTCGGGGAGGGGCGGTGGTGGTCGGTCGGCGTCGGGGAGGGGCGGGCGGCTGCAGCAGGTGGGGATTTAGGGATTTAGGGTTAGCAGAAAATGAGGGAGGCGCGCTCTGTTTCGGTTTAAATCGAAGGACTATAGCCGACGATGTAATTTTAATTCGTCGGCTATAGTGATAGCCGACGAAATTCGTCGGCTATACTCTTACGGGCCGGGCAAAAATCCAGGCCGGGCCGAAGTTGGGCTTCGCGGGCCGGTTATAGCCGACGAATTTAGGCATATCGTCGGCTATAATATGCATATCGTCGGCTATAATATGAATCTCGTCGGCGATACTTTACGCTCTCAGCAGCCGTCAGATCTCGCCCATCCAACGGCGGACAATGAAACGGCGCGGATCGCAAGAGTTTAGCCGACGAGGTTAAGTATTTCGTCGGCTATACCCTGGTCAACTTTTGGTCAAACCTCTAAACGCTTTACAACGGCAATTGACCCATCTAAATGACGTTTTTTGGCCTGACCTTCAACAGAGAATAGTTTCAAATCGATGGGACGCAACTAACCGTATAAAAATTTTCCTCCAAATATTTACCGACCGTCAGGCTACCCATAGGAAAACGGAAGTAAAAAACACCTAACCGCAACATTCGGCACACAGATTTTGTCGGAATCTTCCCATTTTTCAACCGTAGTCGTATTTCAATAATACGGTCGTATCTTATTTCACGACACTTTTGCATTTGAACGGTCTACGTATGGTAACTATTTGAAACTATACATTCACTTAAACACTTAGTAAATAAGTTATGGAACATTAGTGCATATGTTCCGATTTCGAATCTAAAAGTTTGGAAAATCTATTCCAACCGTCAGATATCACCGTTAAGATGAAATACATGTATGAAAAAAAATCCAACTACATCTGACAACGTTAAAGGCTCGATCGGTACGGTCAAACTGCAAAGTCAAACCTCTAAACGCTTTAAAACGGAAATTGGCCCGTCTAAATGACGTTTTTTGGCCTGACCTTCAACAGAGAATAGTTTCAGATCGATGAGACGCAACTAATCGTATAAAAATTTTCCTCAAAATATTTACCGAACGTCAGGCTACCCATAGGAAAACGGGAGTAAAAAACAGCTAACCGCAACATTCGGGACACAGATTTTGTCGGAATCTTCCCATTTTTCAACCGTAGTCGTATTTCAATATTTCGGTCGTATCTTATTTCACGACACTTTTGCATTTGAACGGTCTACGTATAGCAACTATTTGAAACTATACATTCACTTAAACACTTAGTAAATAAGTTAAGGAATATTAGTGCATATGTTCCGATTTCGAATCTAAAAGTTTGGAAAATCTATTCCAACCGTCAGATATCACCGTTAAGATTAAATACATGTAGGAAAAAAAAACCAACTACATCTGACAACGTTAAAGGCTCGATCGGGACGGTCAAACTTTTGGTCAAATCTCGAAACGCTTTAAAACGGCAATTGGCCCGTCTAAATGACGTTTTTTGGCCTGACCTTCAACAGAGAATAGTTTCAAATCGATGCGACGCAACTAACCGTATAAAAATTTTCCTCCAAAAATTTACCGACCGTCAGGCTACCCATAGGAAAACGGAAGTAAAAAACACCTAATCGCAACATTCGGCACACAGATTTTGTCGGAATCTTCCCATTTTTCAACCGTAGTCGTATTTCAATATTTCGGTCGTATCTTATTTCACGACACTTTTGCATTTGAACGGTCTACGTATAGCAACTATTTGAAACTATACATTCACTTAAACACTTAGTAAATAAGTTAAGGAATATTAGTGCATATGTTCCGATTTCGAATCTAAAAGTTTGGAAAATCTATTCCAACCGTCAGATATCACCGTTAAGATGAAATACATGTATGAAAAAAAATCCAACTACATCTGACAACGTTAAAGGCTCGATCGGGACGGTCAAACTGCATGGTCAAATCTCGAAACGCTTTAAAACGGCAATTGGCCCGTCTAAATGACGTTTTTTGGCCTGACCTTCAACAGAGAATAGTTTCAAATCGATGCGACGCAACTAACCGTATAAAAATTTTCCTCCAAAAATTTACCGACCGTCAGGCTACCCATAGGAAAACGGAAGTAAAAAACACCTAATCGCAACATTCGGCACACAGATTTTGTCGGAATCTTCCCATTTTTCAACCGTAGTCGTATTTCAATATTTCGGTCGTATCTTATTTCACGACACTTTTGCATTTGAACGGTCTACGTATAGCAACTATTTGAAACTATACATTCACTTAAACACTTAGTAAATAAGTTAAGGAATATTAGTGCATATGTTCCGATTTCGAATCTAAAAGTTTGGAAAATCTATTCCAACCGTCAGATATCACCGTTAAGATTAAATACATGTAGGAAAAAAAAACCAACTACATCTGACAACGTTAAAGGCTCGATCGGGACGGTCAAACTGCATGGTCAAATCTCGAAACGCTTTAAAACGGCAATTGGCCCGTCTAAATGACGTTTTTTGGCCTGACCTTCAACAGAGAATAGTTTCAAATCGATGCGACGCAACTAACCGTATAAAAATTTTCCTCCAAAAATTTACCGACCGTCAGGCTACTCATAGGAAAACGGAAGTAAAAAACACCTAATCGCAACATTCGGCACACAGATTTTGTCGGAATCTTCCCATTTTTCAACCGTAGTCGTATTTCAATATTTCGGTCGTATCTTATTTCACGACACTTTTGCATTTGAACGGTCTACGTATGGTTTCGGTCAATATACTTTAGCCGACGACTTGCAAGTCGTCGGCTACAGTATGGGCATTATAGCCGACGAATTGCAAGTCGTCGGCTAAAGTATGGGCATTATAGCCGACGAATTGCATTTCGTCGGCTATAATTCTGATCTTTCTGAAAATTTGCCATTTAGGGCCTGAAAACTGCCTATTTCACCTGATAAATTCCTAAACATAACACAAACAATTCAATACAATTTCCCATAAACTCGGAAAACGGTAATTAAGGACAAAAATGTATTCATGCATGCACCATCGTACACAAATACATACATAAATAGTATACTAAGGATGATAATCAGAATCATCCTCATCACTTGAGTCAGACGTAGTATAGTAGTTAATATCTGGCAACCGGTGCTCGTACTCGTCGTCTGAGTCATCGTCTGCCTGATATAGACGATTCGGATTAACATCATACATGGGCACCTGACCCCTAGGAAGTCGAACCACTCTGCCCGGCGTCACATTATTATCGCGGATGGTGGAGGATTCCGGAATGTCGCCGGCGTCCGGCTCTTGGTATGCGGTCGCTTCTTCACACTCTGTGCTCACACCAAGTGTGGTAGCACTGTATATGTCTCGCTGAGACACATGGTTAACTACCTTCCACGTGCCTTTGTTCAAAGGATCGTCAAGATAAAAGACCTTTTTGGCCGCTGTGGCGAAAACAAAGGGGTCGTCTTCATACACACTAGTGGCGGTATTCACCGAAAGTATGCCGTACTGATCGATCCGTAAGCGGTGCGGCCTAGTATCAAACCATCGACACTTGAACAAGTGGACTTTCATGCGGTTCCCATAAATGAGTTCAACAACTGACTGTAGGACACCGTAAAAATCCACGCCCCCCTCTGCACCATCGACCATCACCCCACAATTCTGTGTTTTGCGTTCCCCGTCTCTAGCTTCACATATATACTTAACGCCGTTGACATCACACATTGGGCGGACTGTGGAAGATATCGGCTTCATCGACAACAGCCTCAATTCCTCTGAGTAATTTGTATGACCACCCCTCGCAGCCACTTGCATCAGCTGAAAAATATAACTCAAATCACTCGGTGTGTTTATGATTAAAGAATAGGGAACTGTAAAAGAAAGCCATCTAATATATATATTTATACACTTACCCATTGTGGAAAATAGTCTGCAAACGTCGTGTTGTGGTACTCGACATCACCGCGAACTTCCTTGCTGTGAAGATGGTGACGTTTCCAATATTGTACCTCCGGACAGTTTATTAGAACCCACCAGTGGGCAATCCCTACCTCATGGTCAGGCAACTTGTCCACACCCTTTTTCTTGAAGCTTCCGTATGGTACAACAGAGTTGGCGACGATAGATAGGTTGAACTCGGGGTCATCTCGACTTGGATGTTGTGGGGGGTCCTCCATCGCTCCCAAGTACAACTTGGCGTACGTTACACACTCATGCGCAATGTAAGCTTCAGCAATACACCCCTCAGGCGCAGATTTATTGTGCACATATTTCTTGTAGTCTCCAAGTTGTCTGCAAGGTTAACAAGTGCATGTTAAGAGCATGCAACTTTTATTTAAAAACATGTATAAATCAAATTTATGAATAACATGTACCTTTCGATGAGATACATCCAAGTGTAGTGTACGGGACCGGTAAGCAACAATTGTTGGGGAAGATGGATTATCAGGTGAGGCATGATGTCAAAGAAGTTTGGGGGAAATATCCTCTCGAACTTGCACAAGATAAAAACGATTTCCTCATGCATTCTCATGAGGTCTGATTTTCTAACTTCTCTAGCGCATAACTTCTGGAAGAATCTTGACAACGCCACCAACGGCTCAACCACTTCATCCTCCAAGTACGCTCGAATGAAAATAGGGAAGAGGCGTTGAAGCAGTACATGGCAGTCGTGACTCTTCAATCCGTACATCTTGTTGTCTCGGTAGTTAACACACTTGCTTATGTTACCCGCATAGCCATAAGGATACCTGCATAGCCATTAACAACAATTAGATTTCATGCATATATAGTCGTCCAACAACAGATGGATTCTTTAGGGAATACATGCCTAATTAATAAAAAGTTACCTGACATTACTCAGCCATCCAAAGATTTCATGTTTCTGGTCCCTGGTGACGGTGTAAGGAGCTTGGGGCATTTTGCTCCTGCCCTCTCTCAACCACAAATGGTCCCGCAGTCCCATATTTCTCAGATCAACGCGTGCCTTGGGGGTGTCTTTTGTTTTCTTCTCCCAATTCAAAACTGTGCCAACCACGGCTTCACCCACGTTCTTCTCTATATGCATGACATCCAGGTAGTATCTGGTAGCCAACCTGGCCCAATAAGGAAGTTCCCATAAGATGCTCTTGTGTGACCAGAACCTATACCGATCCGGCCTCTCTGGAATCGTGCGCAACACATCGGGATGATTGCTAAGCGGACCAAAGTCATACTCATTCAACACTGCCAATATTTCCTCCCCTGTCCATTGCTCCGGTGCCCAGCCCCTTTCTTCAGTCCCATCAAAAGCCTGTGCATCGTCCCTAAATGGATGGTCATGCGGAAGCCAACGACGGTGACGCATCTGGACAATCTTGCTGCAATGAGGACTGGAGCAATCAACAGTCATGCACTCTGAACAAGCCCTGTAACCCCTGGTGACGCTGCCCAACAACATACCCCTCCCAGGAAAGTCACTGATCGTGCCAACAAGCATGGCATGCATCCGGAACATCTCATTTTTGAACCGGTCGTAGACCAGGTGGCCGTTCAGACTCAAGTACCGAAGCTCCTCAATTACGGGTCTCAAATACACATCGAGACACTTTCCCGGATAACCTGGGCCTGGAATCAACAATGTGAGCATGTTATATTCCTTCTTCATGCACATCCACGGTGGAAAGTTGTACGGAATCAAAATAACTGGCCACACACTGTACTGAAGCTCTTTCTTGCCAAAAGGGTTGAAACCGTCGGATGATAGCCCTAGCCAAACATTTCGAACCTCTGATGCAAATTCGGGAAACTCCAGCACGTTCTTCTTCCAAGCCTCTCCGTCGGCGGGATGTCTAAGGGTGTCATCGTCAGGCACATTCCTCTCAGCCCACCATCTCATAGCTTCGGCCGTGAAAGCACACATGAACAACCGCTCAAGCCTATCAATCAGCGGGAAGTACCGAAGTATCTTCACAGCTTTCTTGTTCCCTTTAGGAGTGAACTTATACCGCTCTGTATTGCATAATGGGCAGTATTCAAGATCTGCAAGTCCTTCCCCGTAAAACAGAACGCAATCGTATCTGCATGCATGAATCTTGATGTAGGAAAGGCCGAGATCTTTAAGGATATGTCGCACCTTATGATGACTGGTAGGAAGCCGATGTCCGGGGGGCATCGCCCCACCCCATAGCCGAAGCCAATCATCAACCGATTTGACAGTGCCTTTGTTCTCCGTTTTGATCTTCATCACTCCCATGACAGATTCAAGGACAGTCTTACTGCATCCGGGGTACAACGGAGTCTGTTGCAATGCGATCAGGTTGTTGTACTTTTCCATACCACTTGTGTTGACCGGAGATCGGGGTAATGGCTCGAGTGGCTCAATATCAGGGAAACACTCCATCTCCGGAGGTGGGAGTTGCACATCTGGTGCTTCCTCAAAGACACCGCTCTCACGAGGAAACATATCGTTGATCCAGTTCGTTGTCGGATCATTGGAGGAACTCCCTCTCTCCGCAAATTGTCCATGATCATGAGGACCCGCAAACTCTGGTTCACCGTGATAAATCCAATTAGTGTATAGGACCCAAAATCCATATCTAGCCAGGTGTTGCTCCACTGTCTCTATGGAAAACCGGTGTCGTGGGGTGGCACACTTGCACTTTTTACACGGACAATAATGAAGTGTAGTGTCTCCACAGTTAGCCATCACAAAATCCAGGAAACTCCTAACTCCATCATGATACGCCTCATCCCATCTTCCAAGGGTAATCCAACTCTTGTCCATCCTGTAAATTCAAGAAATAAATATAGCTATATATAGATATGTATATATGCACGTACTACGTACGTACGCACGTACTAATTAATTAAAAAATTCATCATTACACACACACACATATATATATATATATACACATGCATCCCTAAATTAATTAAAACATCGTCAATCTCCCTAATTAATTAAACACAATGTATTTTTTATATATACCAACAATATATTTTTAATTACAATTAAATTAATTAATATATATATACATTTTTTCATCAAATTCATCTAAAATCACCTATAAATCAACAATCAATCACTAATCTTCAACAAAACTTCAATTCTATCTAACTAATACAACATATATATCAACCCATTAATAATCTCATCTCAACACATATATATATATATATATATATATATATATATATCAAATTAATCACACATTTATTCTAATTAAACTCTAAATTAACACACCTCTGCATATAACCAACTAAATCAACACACACAGCAATATACGTACCTTTCAAGCTTATGGCCGAGGTTTTAGACGATTTCAGAGCGTTTTGGACGATTTCATCGACGAATGAGCTCCCTGATGCAGAAGGTCGAGCTGATATAAGAGTTATAGCCGACGAATACCCTCCTCGTCGGCTATAACCAAAAACTTTTCGTCGGCTATAACTATTATAGCCGACGAATACCATTCTCGTCGGCTATAACCAAAAACGTTTCGTCGGCTATAGTTATAGCCGACGAGTTGTCGGCAGTCGTCGGCTATAATATTATAGCCGACGATGTGGCCGACGAAATAGTAGTTCGTCGGCTATAAGGGGTTATAGCCGACGAGGTACTATTTCGTCGGCCGTTTTTTCCCATATCGTCGGCTATAACCCCTTTTCTGGTAGTGTTCACAAAGGGGCAGCCGATCCTCCTCCATGACAAGTCGACTTAGATGATCGGCTACAACATTTTCTTGTCTTTGATTTCAATATCGAACTCTTGAAGCAAAAGAATCCATCGAATAAGCCTTGGCTTAGCATCCTTCTTTGTCATAAGGTATCTCAAAGTGGCATGATCACTATAAACAATGACCTTGGAATTCAAAAGATATGATCGAAACTTTTCCAAAGCAAATATTACCTCTAAGAGTTCTTTCTCCGTGGTGATGTAATTGAGTTGAGCATCATTGAGAGTCCTTGAAACGTAGTAAATGGCACACGGCTTCTTCTCTACACGTTGACCAAGTACCGCTCCAAGCGCATAATCACTTGCATCGCACATGAGCTCAAACGGCTCCTCCCAATTTGGGGAAATCAAAACCGGCGCAGTACACAATGCACCCTTCAATCGGCAAAATGCCTCCTCACATGATTCCGTCCACTCGAACGTCACCTCCTTTTGTAACAAGTTGCTTAATGGCTTTGCAATTGAAGAGAAGTGTTTGATAAATCTTCGATAAAACCCGGCATGGCCAAGAAAACTCCTCACATCACGCACATTCTTTGGGCTTGGCAAGGCTTGGATGAGCTCCACCTTAGCTTTGTCAACTTCTAATCCTCTTGCCGAAATTATATGCCCTAGGACGATTCCTTGTGTAACCATGAAGTGACACTTCTCCCAATTGAGCACAAGATTAGTCTCTACACACTGCTTAAGTATCTTCTCCAAGTTTCCCAAACAAGTCTCGAAGTTGCTTCCATAAACACTAAAGTCATCCATAAAAACTTGTCTTCAATAAAATCCGAGAAGATAGCATACATACATTGTTGAAAAATTCCGGGTACGTTGCATAGGCCAAATGGCATTCGTCGATAAGCAAAGGTGCCAAATGGACAAGTAAAAGTGGCCTTCTTTTGATCATCCGGGTGTATCATGATTTGATTGTATCCACTATAACCATCGAGAAAGCAATAAAAAGCATGGCCGGCTAACCTTTCTAGCATTTGATCCATAAACGGCAAAGGCATATGATCCTTCCTTGTTGTAGCGTTGAGCTTCCAATAGTCGATGCACATCCGATGACCGGTTACAAGTCTTTATGGCACAAGCTCATTCTTCTCATTCTTGACAACTGTTACACCACTCTTCTTTGGCACTACTTGCACGGGAGATATCCACTTACTATCCGAAATAGGGTAAATCACCCCACAATCAAGCAACTTGATGATTTCATCTTTCACTACCTTCATCATTGGTGGGTGAAGTCGACGTTGAGCCTCCTTGGTTGGCTTTGCTCCTTCCTCTAGCAATATACGATGAACACATGTAGTAGGGCTTATTCCCTTGATATCCGCTAAGGTCCAACCTATAGCGGTCTTGTACTTCTTTAGCACACTTATTAAATCACATTCTTGCTTCTCACTAAGCTTTGAAGACACAATAACCGGTTAGTATCTTCCTCTCCAAGATAAGCATATTTCAAGTGACTAGGGAGTTCTTTTAGTTCTAATTTTGGGGCCTCTTCCACACTTGGTCGAAATTTGATTGTGGCACTTGGAATTGACAAGAACGAATCAAACAACTTAGCATAGGGTCGAGCCTCTAGCTCGGCACACACCTTTCTTAGGCTCGGCAAGACTTCATCTTCTTGGTCGTTCGTGACTCGCTCTCCCTTCTTGTCAAATCTGATCCCTTGCTCGATCGCTAGTTGCTATGCGTCAAGCGAGGTTGACATAACTTGCTCAACCTGGTCCAAGACATCACCAACGTGGCACTCCTTCAAATCGACAATGGGATATTTCATGGCATCAAAAACATTGAACTTGATCACCTCACCATCAAAATCTATTGTCAAATTGCCCTCGGTAACATCAATCTTGGTGCGTGCCGTCCTCATGAATGGTCGGCCAAGTAGCAATTGAGTGCTATTAACCGACGAGTCCTCCATCTCCACAACATAGAAATCGGCGGGGAATATTAGTTGGTTCACTTGTACAAGCACATCTTCAACATAGGCCTTCGGATACTTGCTTTAGCGATCCGCTAGTTGAATAATGACATTGTCCTTCTTGAGTGGTCCTATACTCAACGTTTGGTACACATTGAGCGGCATAACATTGATCGATGCTCCCAAGTCTAACATCACATCCTCAAAACTAGTGTTGCCAATCACACAAGGCACATTGAAGCTTCCCGGATCCTTCATCTTTTGTGGCAACCTTCTTTGAATAACGACAGACACTGTTTCGCTCATAGTCACCACACGAGTCTCCCTTGTATGCCTCCTTGTCGTGCATAGCTCTTTAAGAAACTTAGCATACTTAGGCACTTGCTTAATGCATTCCAACAAAGGGATGTTGACTTGCACCTTCCGGAAAATCTCCAACACCTCCTCGTCGGATTTGTCTTTCTTTGATCTAGCAAAGCGAGAAGGGAATGGAATGGAATGTTTGAGTGTGGCACCCCTCCCTTATTCACTTGGCTCGGCAATAACTCATTCTTCGATGTAGCGGGATCACGCTCAAACTCGTTGCACAGCCCCTCTTGCTCGGCAACCTTCTTCTTCTTAATTGGTTCTTCCCTTCTCAGCTGCAGCCCTGCCGGCAGCTCCTCTCTCGGTAGCTCCACCGGCAGCACTCTCGGTAGCATCCTTGCTGTCTCGGCTGCTCTTGGCTCGTCACCATTGCTGCCGGGAATGACAGGTCCGGCAGCCTCTTCCTCCTCCTCGATCACGTCGAGCGATATAGTTTTCTTCTTAGGGTTCTTCGGCGGTAACAACTCCCTTCCACTTTGAGTTTGAATCACCTTTGCATGCTCGTTCCTCAGATTGGGAATTGTAATGCTTGGCAACTTCCCTTGCTCATTGAATCTTCCCATGAAGTCCACAACTTGCCCCATTTGAGTCTTTAGCTCACCAATATCCTTTTGTTGATTTTGTTGCCCCGCGAGCAATGCTTGAGTAGCACTTGAAAGAGATTGGAGTAAAGCATCATAGTTTGGATTGCTCGCTCCACCTTGCACTTGGTTAGGCACGGCTTGGTTTGGCTGCATTGCTTGGTACTGCCCTTAGTTCAGCTGAAACTGTGGTCGAGGTACAAATGGAGCTCTCGGTGCATAGGGTGCGACAGCCCCTTGATTTGGTTGCATAGGTGCCCTAAGAACATTATCATTGTTCGCCCATCGGAAGTTCGGATGATCATTGAACCTCTGATTGAAGTTCCCATATCGTTGCCCTCCTTCAAAACCAATGGCATTGCACTCCTCTATTCCCTCACTTGCTCTAATTTGAGGGCATTGTTCGGTCTCATGGCTCTCGGTGCAAATGCCACACACAATGGCACGCTTTCCCTTCATCATGCTACTCACCAAGTCGGCAAGCTTATCAACTTTCTCCTCAAACTTCGAGCTTGAAATTGTCTCATGAACCTTCTCATTCCTTGGCACATTGTTTCGTGCAATGCCAAATTGTTGGTTGTTCAAAGCACGAACTTCCAACAAATTCCTTGCCGGTCCGGCATTCAACTCCAAGAAACTACCTCCCGCGGCCGAATCAAGAAACTCCCTCTCCATTACACGCAATCCCTCGTAAAAATATTGTAACAAGAGTCCATCACTAATGTCATGCGACGGACATAAAGAGACAAGGGACTTGAACCTCTTATAGTAGTCGAAGAAAGTCTCATCTCCAGCTTTCTTCACACTTGTTATTTGCTTCCTCATATCCGTGATACGTGAAGCGGGAAAGTACTTGAGCAAAAACTCATCCACCATGGTGTTCCATGAATTGATTCGGCCACTAGGCATATCAAACAACCACTCCTTTGCCTGATCTTCTAATGAGAACGGAAAAGCCTTCATCTTGAAGTGTTGCAAGTCCGTCCCTCTTGGACAAATACTTTCCGCAGTAAAATTAAACCATTGTAGATGCTTGTTGGGATCCTCACTTGGCATACCATAAAATGACTTTAACTTATGAAGGAAGCCACTCTTCAATTCAATCTCACCAGTCTTGCCGGTCTCCAATGGGGGGTAAGTAATATTAGATGGTGCAGCTCCTCCTCCTCCGGCGACATGACCATTTTGAGCTCTTATCGAAGTCATTATCACTTTCTCAACAAAAGGTTCGGCGAAGGGCTCAAACTCGGGACCTTGAAGATCACACGACGACGAAACGACGGATGGAGAGCTCGGCAAAGGGGCAGCCGATCCTGGTGGTGACGGTGGTGGTGAAGAAACTGTGCTCGGATTACTTGGTTCGGATGGAGGCAGCGGTATAAACAAAGTGATGGCGAGCTCTTGGTTTAAACTTTGCAATCGACCTCTATGATCTCGTGTCCAAATATTAGATTCGGACATGCACTATTCTGAAATTTTGCAACATTTAAACAAGTTAGAACATGTTAAAGAAATAAAAAGAAAGAATATACATCATTACAAGCCACGGCATTGGCAATTACAAAACAATTTTCAATCAATGGCACACATATACATGGATCGGCAAAGAAGAGATACAATCGGCAAAGAGAGAGAAATTTGAAATAATTTGTGTACATGTAATCTCTAAGTCTAATCTCTTTTAAGATTTGTTCTAACTCTCAAGGTACGTGGACCAGAGGAGATAACGGTGCAATGGACTGATGCAGCCCCCGGTAGTATCATGCTTTATCCGATATACCTCAAGATTTTGAACCACACAAATTATTTTGTTTTGAAGAAAATAGATCACATATGTCAAGTTATCTTCTAGCATCTAAAGTGAGGTGATTGATAGGAGCACAATGTGCGACGATATTACATGCTTATGCCCTCATTTATGCTTTGTTTAACTCTTATTTGTTTAAGATTGAGTCATAATATAGTTTAGTGTTAATTTGGTTGAATTTGGTGAAAAATGGTTAAGAATCCGAAAAATGACTAAGTTTGAGAAATCTGGAAAATAGTGTAAAATATGTCTTTTTCGCGATTTTGAGATGAGCCAAAATATGATCTATCCTTGTCCGAATTCTATGAAATTTGGTGTGCTTAATATTCATGTGATGAGGAATGTTGTGTTAAAATTTCAGATCAATCGGAGTTCGGGAAGTCACCCAAAAGTTGGCTGCAAAACGGCAGTCCGAGCATTCCAATCCAGGGACTTCCAGGATTTTCCTGGGACTTTGATCCAACTTCGAAAAATCATTCCCGTCGACGCATAAGGATTTTGATCGAACTGTTTTATGGGGAGATGGCCATATGTGTCTAGTTTATCTGAGACTTGGAATCGCATCAATCGGAGCTCCGAGCGTGGAGATATGCCGGAATTACTGCAACAAGGTCAAATCTGCCGATTCCAGGAACCTACTGCCCCCTTTTTGTGTTTTCTGTTTTTAATGGACCAAATGGTGCACAAATGCATTTATGAAGATGGTTCAAGCTTTATGAAGGGAAGAGGAAGACACTAGGCCATGGCATTGAAGAAAAATATGAAGAAAGAAGTTCTCCTAGTCAAACTAGGAGAAGCTGCCGATTGGGACAGATTCATGCCAAAGTGTTGCTGCCGGCAATTGGGGTATTTTCGATGGACCAAGACATATCAAATGAAGTCCAAGATCATACAAGAAGTCCATAAAGATGTGAAGCCCAAGCCTTGAAGAAAATTTCAGAAAAAGAAAACTTAATTGAACCATTAAAGGAAGGTTTCAAAACCTTATTCTAATAGGTTTTGTGAATCCCTTTTGCATCTAGGGTTTTGCCGGCAGCCTCCTATATATATACCCTCACTTTTTCATTCTGAAAAATCATCTCATCTCAAGCATAAAATACTAGCCTAAAGCTCTACCAAGTCTATCAAGCACCATCACCTAAATACTTAGCCAAAACCCATCACCACCACTACCAAAACTGCCGTACCCTTCACCTTGCCTTTCCTGCCGATTCTTGTTCTTGCCGAGCACCAAGGAGCAGCAGCCGAGCCTCACTTTGTCACGTCTTGAGGAGTCTTCAAAGGTTCTAAAAGTGTGATCCACTCCCCCTATGGCTTTTGTATTTAGTTTTGTTTGGTTGTCTTGTAAGAACTTGTTTCAATTCTTGGTTTTTGCTAAACTTTTGTATGAACGATTTGTTGAAGTTTATGTAATTTGTTTTTGCAATTTTAACTTGTGTTTTTGTATGCATCGATAATTAGGGCAGTGGTATTTCACATGTTTAAACTTAAATTGGTTAGAACTAAGGTTAGGGCATTTAAACCGACACACTAGTTATGATTAGCATGTAATTCTAAGTGCTAGGTTTCATGTGATAGAGTAACACGGATAAGTCATACGCTGGAGTAGTTTGTTTTGTGTTGCTCACCTAGGTCTAACAACCTTAGAACTTGCAAGTTAAATAAGAAGAATGACAACCTTACTTGTTTGCTTGTCTTCGATTTAGACTCATATGCTTAAATGTTAAAACGTGTAAAACCGGATTAGCATCACCTTAGAAGTCATACGCTGGAGTAGTTTCTAAGAATTTAAGAAGTCTAACAATTGGAAAACTGCTGGAGGCTCTAATTGTGTCGAAACTAATTTTGGTCTTGAACATGTTAAATACTTGTCTCTTACCTTCTTGTGTGCAAATCTACTTGTTAAAGAGTCTTTTGTGTGAACTGTTTTGTGTGAGAGATGATGATCACTTGTATATAGTAGTTTAGGTTTAATTTTCGTATCTTAGTGTTAGTAGCAGCTTTGCTGCCGAACCATATCTTTCTCCCATTGTGACGTGTAAATTCGTATATATGTATATAAGTGTGACAATTGTGTGCATATATGTTTGTGAATATTTTTGTTAACATTCTCATATTTCAGGTACCCTTAATCCCCGGCTAGAACGATTCCTACTTATTCTATACTACTAACGATTGCAGGGTTTTTGATTGCTTGAGTCGCTTCGGCGGTTCGATCAATTTTTGGCGCCGTTGCCGGGGATTATAAAATCTTGATTTGTTTGAATGTTAGCTTTGTATATTTCTGAAAATTGTTTTGAGTCTTTAAAGTTTTGAGGTATATCGGATAAAGCATGACCTTACCGTGGGCTGCACAAGTCCATTGCACAGTTTGCTCCTCTGCTCCACGTACCTTGAATCTTTGATGTTGTGTATAGCTTGAAAAATTCTTGTAATACCTTGAAAAATTTGTTTAAGTAATAGATTTGTGTATTCTTGCATTGTAGTTTTTGTTTTTGTTCGTTTTTATGTGTTTTGTGTGTGTGCAGGATGGAAAGGAAAGAAAAAGTGCAGAAAAGAGGAAAGGTCTGCCCAAAGAGAAATCGGGCAGTGCAGTCAGCCGACTTTGGAAGGCTGCCGTTTTCAGCTCACAAAACGTGGGAAAGTGAGCCATACACCGTTGGAAAGGTCTCTGAGTCTACTTTCTGCAGGATTTTACAGAAGTTGATTTGGAGTCTCGAGCCGTTCCCAGTTTCAATTTGAGTGCAGCAAGGTCAATCTGACGGACCAGAGAACTGGGCAGATCAATCGGTCCGATAAAAGGCTAAACAAAGCATACTTCCGCTGGTCCGATTGAGGCAAATTTTATACCGTTGGAAAGCTCTATGTGTCTGCTACAAAATTACTTTATAACAGTTTTGCATTCGGATAATGGAACGCACCCAAAATCAGGCCTCAAGAGAAGCAGCACACTGTCAAGAGGACAAAGCTGCCAAGCAGCCTAACTACCGAGAGAAAGGGCTGCTGCCCCAACTGCGGAGCTGCACATGGCATGATGAACACACAACACACATGGTGAGAAGTCTAGGCTACGGACTATAAACCTTAAGCGCTACTTGGGAGGCAACCCAAGTCGATCAAAGAAAAACGAAGGAGCCATCACCGGGAGTTTGAAATTTCTTTACCCTTCTCTTTTTTCTTTGGTTTGTGATGCTATGTTGGAATGTGTTGGACTATTGCATGCTTAGGAAGTTACTTTCTATATTTCTATGCTTACATTGAGGACAATGTAATTTTCTAAGTGTGGGGTGGGATAACGTATTCCGTTTTTGCTTTTTGGTGTGCTTAGTTTAGAAAAGATAAATTCAGAAAATTGTTCCACAAAAATAGAGTGTTTAAATTTGTTTGTTTCGAGTATTAGGATGCCCCTAATATGTCAATGATGTTTTTCTCCTCTTTGCATACATAGATGATAGTTGTGCATACAATTAAAATTGTGAGTTTCATGGATTTTGTGCATTGGTAGGAGCATGTAGGACTTGTTGATAATGAAGCATGCATGTTTTAGCTAGTTTGTTTCCATAATAACCTATGTGAGCTTTAGAGCCAATTTGCTTTCTTCTTGAGTGATAAAAGATAAAATTCAATAGATTCGTAGGAAGCATGAAACCTCATAATTCTTTGAGTATTCGATGACTATGTGCCATAGCTTTTTAATGAACTCTAGTATGCTAGAACTTACTCTTGTTGATTTTCAAAACGTTTTTAATCATAAAATACCTTGATTTTGAATATGATTGAATAAAGATCATTTAGGTTTACCACCATTGCCAAATAAAACATGAGCCCTATTGGAGCCCGTCGTGGGACACCTTAGTAAACCCCCTTTGAGCCTAAATTTAGCCTTTTATTTTATCACCCTTAAACACTTTCCATGAGCTTAGTATAGTGATGCCTTTACCTTGTGTGTCGGCGAAGCTTGAATTTTGAAAGCGTTTTTGCGTGAAGTGATGAAGAAGAACAAGTGTGGGGTAGACTTAGCTAGAAAATTGTATGAAAATTGTAATTGTGCCGTGCCTAGTAAAAAGAAAAACAGAAAATATGTGATTCGGACAGAAAAAGAAAAGAAAAGAAAAGAGAAAACTCAAGTCCGAAATAAAAGAAAAAGTGTAGGCACGGTTTCAAAAGAAAATTGCTAAGTCTAGTTTTGAAAAGTGTTGTGAATTTGGAGTTTTGTTTGTATGTGAAGGTCTATTATTGTAAATTTCGACCTTTGTTCATATTCACTATGTTTTGGGGAAGTAAAGAATGAAGTATGGGTCCAACAAGATGAAATTTGACCCTTGATGAGAAGACATAAGGAGATTCGAGCTTTACTAAAGTGCACGGTGACGTTTTGAGCCTCCTTATCTAAATTTCAAGTACCTCTTAACCTAGCCCCATTACATCCATTTTCTTGATCTTTTCATGATTCTTAAGATGGTTAAATTTGATTGTGGAGATTATCTCAAGAGTAAGCATATGGTTTTGGTTCATTGGTGCATATAGTTGTCATATGAGGTTTTTCCATAAAAATTCACAAAGTGCTTTCGTTTCTTTGATATATGCAAGTCACTCTTTGTAATTCATTATCTTTCGCTTGCATATACTTATGAGTGAATTACCATGCTTCGAGAGAAAAGAAGAGAGTATGCCTAGTGAGGAGGATTGAATTAGCTTAACATGTCTGCATGCTTACTTTTGTTCTTATATGTTCTTATTGATGTTACATGTTCATGAAGCTTGGAATTTTCGTGCTTAGCATTCTCATGCATTAACTTGAAAGCTATGTGTACATACGAGCCTGAGACAAATTGTTAGGGGCAATAGTTTGTTTAGAGTCTTAGTTTTATTTAGTTTGCTGAGGGACTAGCAAAGGATAAGTGTGGGGTAGTTGATAGGAGCACAATGTGCGACGATATTACATGCTTATGCCCTCATTTATGCTTTGTTTAACTCTTATTTGTTTAAGATTGAGTCATAATATAGTTTAGTGTTAATTTGGTTGAATTTGGTGAAAAATGGTTAAGAATCCGAAAAATGACTAAGTTTGAGAAATCTGGAAAATAGTGTAAAATATGTCTTTTTCGCGATTTTGAGATGAGCCAAAATATGATCTATCCTTGTCCGAATTCTATGAAATTTGGTGTGCTTAATATTCATGTGATGAGGAATGTTGTGTTAAAATTTCAGATCAATCGGAGTTCGGGAAGTCACCCAAAAGTTGGCTGCAAAACGGCAGTCCGAGCATTCCAATCCAGGGACTTCCAGGATTTTCCTGGGACTTTGATCCAACTTCGAAAAATCATTCCCGTCGACGCATAAGGATTTTGATCGAACTGTTTTATGGGGAGATGGCCATATGTGTCTAGTTTATCTGAGACTTGGAATCGCATCAATCGGAGCTCCGAGCGTGGAGATATGCCGGAATTACTGCAACAAGGTCAAATCTGCCGATTCCAGGAACCTACTGCCCCCTTTTTGTGTTTTCTGTTTTTAATGGACCAAATGGTGCACAAATGCATTTATGAAGATGGTTCAAGCTTTATGAAGGGAAGAGGAAGACACTAGGCCATGGCATTGAAGAAAAATATGAAGAAAGAAGTTCTCCTAGTCAAACTAGGAGAAGCTGCCGATTGGGACAGATTCATGCCAAAGTGTTGCTGCCGGCAATTGGGGTATTTTCGATGGACCAAGACATATCAAATGAAGTCCAAGATCATACAAGAAGTCCATAAAGATGTGAAGCCCAAGCCTTGAAGAAAATTTCAGAAAAAGAAAACCTAATTTAACCATTAAAGGAAGGTTTCAAAACCTTATTCTAATAGGTTTTGTGAATCCCTTTTGCATCTAGGGTTTTGCCGGCAGCCTCCTATATATATACCCTCACTTTTTCATTCTGAAAAATCATCTCATCTCAAGCATAAAATACTAGCCTAAAGCTCTACCAAGTCTATCAAGCACCATCACCTAAATACTTAGCCAAAACCCATCACCACCACTACCAAAACTGCCGTACCCTTCACCTTGCCTTTCCTGCCGATTCTTGTTCTTGCCGAGCACCAAGGAGCAGCAGCCGAGCCTCACTTTGTCATGTCTTGAGGAGTCTTCAAAGGTTCTAAAAGTGTGATCCACTCCCCCTATGGCTTTTGTATTTAGTTTTGTTTGGTTGTCTTGTAAGAACTTGTTTCAATTCTTGGTTTTTGCTAAACTTTTGTATGAACCGATTTGTTGAAGTTTATGTAATTTGTTTTTGCAATTTTAACTTGTGTTTTTGTATGCATCGATAATTAGGGCAGTGGTATTTCACATGTTTAAACTTAAATTGGTTAGAACTAAGGTTAGGGCATTTAAACCGACACACTAGTTATGATTAGCATGTAATTCTAAGTGCTAGGTTTCATGTGATAGAGTAACACGGATAAGTCATACGCTGGAGTAGTTTGTTTTGTGTTGCTCACCTAGGTCTAACAACCTTAGAACTTGCAAGTTAAATAAGAAGAATGACAACCTTACTTGTTTGCTTGTCTTCGATTTAGACTCATATGCTTAAATGTTAAAACGTGTAAAACCGGATTAGCATCACCTTAGAAGTCATACGCTGGAGTAGTTTCTAAGAATTTAAGAAGTCTAACAATTGGAAAACTGCTGGAGGCTCTAATTGTGTCGAAACTAATTTTGGTCTTGAACATGTTAAATACTTGTCTCTTACCTTCTTGTGTGCAAATCTACTTGTTAAAGAGTCTTTTGTGTGAACTGTTTTGTGTGAGAGATGATGATCACTTGTATATAGTAGTTTAGGTTTAATTTTCGTATCTTAGTGTTAGTAGCAGCTTTGCTGCCGAACCATATCTTTCTCCCATTGTGACGTGTAAATTCGTATATATGTATATAAGTGTGACAATTGTGTGCATATATGTTTGTGAATATTTTTGTTAACATTCTCATATTTCAGGTACCCTTAATCCCCGGCTAGAACGATCCCTACTTATTCTATACTACTAACGATTGCAGGGTTTTTGATTGCTTGAGTCGCTTCGGCGGTTCGATCAGTGATGCTTCGGCCCAAGCTATCGACTAGTTCGAGCGTGTTCTACTTTTCAAAGGCGGTGTCATTAAGATTCACGGAGGGCGAACCCCCTACAAGAACCATGCATGACTCGTTGTTGGTTACCATGGGGAGCGAACTCCCTATCGACTCACTCACTGAGAATGAACATCAGTCTGTGGGCCTTGAGATCCAGTTAAACAAACCTGAGAACCATATCAATGAAACTAACTTGCCTCATACTTTGTAAGACAAACTCGGGTCACTAGCGGTCTAGAAGTGTTGATCAAAACCGCCCTCAATCTCATAAAAATGGGTCTGCCAAGTTATCACTCGTATGCGTGGGGGGGGGGGGGGGGGGGGGGGGGGACGATCCCACGTTTCCCAGTCTACATAAAAGACGGATCTAACATGGCATCATTCGTATGAAGGGTTAAGGCTAAGACCAACAAAAGCGGCTTCTCCCTACATGTTACACTTTAGAAACTACAATAAACTCAAGCATACATAACACTATCAACTTCCTAGAAATTAAACTAAGTTATTACACAAACATTCTTTATACATCATGCAACTTTCAAAATTTAAATTCTACAAGCCGAACCATATTTCTACTTACAAATCCCAAATAAAACCAAAAATTACAAACTTTACAACTTTACAACAAAAATTTCCAGCAACATTATATATACAACAATCACATAAATCAAGCTTTTATAATCACCGGCAACGGCGCCAAAAATTGATGTGAGCCGCGAAGCTCACACAAATAATAACCCTACAATCATTAGTAGTATAGACATAAGTAGGGATCGTTCTAAGCCGGGGATTAAGGGTACCTGAAACATGAGATTGTTAGACAAATATATTCACAAATACATATTAAAATCATGAGATTGTTAGACAAATATATTCACAAATACATATTAAAATCGTCACAAAAGGGGGATATGTTGGCGTCGGCAGCTAGGGCTGCCTCAAATGTCCTAGGCACGAAATAAAAGCAAAAAAATAAATTGTAAATTACTATTTACAAGGTTGGTCGACATTCTTCCACAAAGAACTAGCACGAAAGCAATCAAAACACATAACAAACAAGTAAACAAGACTCACGACAAGGTATTAAAGTGTTCTAAACTCAACTTAACTCCAACCTAGTTAGCTCCCTATAGGTATTACTAACCGATAGACTTCATAAATATTCAAGATTAACTTTACGTCTAACCCTAAAATTGTACCAAACATATTTGAGAACTCCTACAGATGAAAACAAACATGTATAGTAATTGAGCACGAAATCTTTTGAGTCGGAAACAAGTTAAAATAAGCAAGGCGTCACTCTTCTTATTAACAAGTATGTTCTTTAAACCACTCTAACCCTCGTGTAAACAACACAAATCAAATAACCCTAAAGATTACTTAACCTATATTATTTTCGGCTAATGAGATCAATATTCCACGCATTGCAATTACATAGACTACCAATCTTTAAGCACACGAATTCAAAGAACAAGTCAAGAAAATCCTAAAACCAAATTAACACATGTTTTGCCGATTGCCCTATTTACTAATTAATTACATATTTTCCTTACGCTTTAACATGCAATCCATATTCTTACATCCAAGCTTCCTTGGACATTCTGGTTTCTATCGACGATTTATCAAAGATTTTTCCAAGGATGCTAAGCTGATGAGCGAGCTACTACAAAAAGTTGTGTCATTCGTGTGGAGTGAGGCATGCGAGCAAGCCTTCAATCGGCTCAAGGAAAAGCTATGCTCGGCCTCTATACTTACTTCACCAAATTGGGAGTTGCCATTTGAGTTGATGTGGGACACTTCGGATTATGCAATGGGAGCCGTGCTCGGCCAAAGAGTAGACAAGAAGCCACACACCATCTATTATGCTTCGAGGACTCTCAATGATGCTCAACTTAACTACACGACGAAGAAAGAACTCTTGAGATATCTTATGACAAAGAAGGATGCCAAGCTGAGACTCATTCGATGGATTCTTTTACTTCAAGAGTTCGACATATAGATTAAAGACAAGAAAGGAAGTGAGAATACTGTAACCGATCATTTAAGTCAAATTATTAAGCAAGAGGATCGGCTGCCCCTATTAGAGAGTTTCCCGGATGAGCAACTTTTTTCGGATCGATGCAATAAGTGAACTTTGGTATGTCGACATTGCAAATTATCTTACAAGTCACCACTTTCCCCAAGACATGCCGAGCCACCTCAAGCAAAGAATCAGGAAGCAAGCTCGACACTTCTTGTGGGGCGATCCATAGCTATGGCGGCAATGTAGGACCAAATGATAAGACGATGTATTCTGGAAGACGAGCATCAATCCATCCTTGCCTTTTGTCATAGCAAAGCTTCTGGTGGACACTTTGGCCCAAAGAAAACTACATTAAAAGTTCTCAGTTGTGGATTCTTTTGGCCTACGATCTTCAAAGATGCATACATATTTTGTAGAGCATGCGATCGGTGCCAAAGAATGGGGAACATTGGAGCTAGAGATCAAATATCACTCAAGCCTATCATTGAGGTAGACTTATGGGGCATAAACTTTATGGGACTGTTTCCTTCAAGCAAAGGCTTCCTCTACATCTTGCTCGCGGTTGATTTTGTGTCTAAGTCGATTGAAGTCAAGGCTACATGCACCAATGATTCAAAGGTGGTTGTCGAATTCCTCAAGACTCACATATTCTCACACTTTGGAGTTCCAAGAGTCTTGATAAGTGATGGAGGCTCACACTTTACAACCGCACCATCGAGGCCTTATTGAAGAGGTATTGCATTACACATAAAGTCTCTACACCATATCATCCTCAAACAAGTGGCATGGACAAGGTAAGCAATCGAGAGTTCAAGCAAATACTAGAGAAAACCGTTGGACCTTCGAGGAAGGATGGGAGTGATAGTCTCGATGATGCTTTGTGGGCTTATAGAACCGCATATAAAACACCGATAGGTATGTCACTTTTTCGGTTAACTTATGGCAAGGCATGTCACTTACCGGTAGAGCTAGAGCACAAAGCATGGTGGGTCGTCAAAGCTTTCAATATGGACATCGATGAGGCCGGCCTTCATAGGAAACTTTAACTCAACGAACTTGAAGAAATATGTAATGAAGCCTATGATGCCGCTTGGATATATAAGGAGAAGACTCGAACTTATCACAATAAGATAATTCGAGGGAAGAAGTTTCAAGTTGGACAAAAAGTTCTATTATTCAATCTCGAGCTTACCACGATAAGACTTAAGCTTTTTCCGGGTAAGTTACAATCTCGATGGTTTGGACCCTTCATTGTTAAAATAATTATTTCTCATGGTGCCATCGAGATCCAAAGTGAGGTTTCTCATAGTGCCATCGAGATCCAAAGTGAGCCCTTCACCAATCCCACCATCGAGGAGCAACTCGTGCACGACATACAGCCCACAGCCCAACAACCTACCCCAGCCGCTGCCGTTAGCAGCCATCGAGAGGACTGCAGTCCAGCCGAGAACATCGCTCCTACTGATAGGTTGCAGATTTTGCAAAGCCAACCTATAGCCTCTTGCCATACGCACAACGCGCAAGCCCCAGCCGCCCAGCCAACTGCCGAGAGTGAGGTGCCACATGCTGCCGCGGTATCTCCGTATCCTGACATCAAGTATCCGAACGTATCCAAGACCAAATCTGACATGTATCCGACTTCAGTGCCTGTATCTGATACCTCATCTGATACGCCTAACCTACAATTGCCCGTATCCAATACGGATACGAATACGTGCCCCGATATGAGGTGTCATAGCGAGCAGCCTTCCGCGCCAGCCTGCCGAGCCGCACAAGCGCAGCCTGCGCGCCTTGCTCCTCCCGTATCCGATACAATGCCGAGAACTGCTACCCCTGCGCAATCCGAGAGCGATGCCACTGCTGCCAAGTCCAAAGCGCCCGCACAACACTCATGCGATGCTTCCCCCACTGCCGATAGCTGCAGCCATGCCGAGAGATGCCTACAACCTGCTGCTCCTACTCCCCACACAAATGCTGCTGCCAAAACCGACGATGACACTACTATATACGCTGCTGCCTATTCTGCCAATACAGCGCGCACAGCTTCCGCTTGTGCGCTGCTTGCGTGCAACAACACCCATGCAGCGTACAGCGTGCACAATGCTAGCGATACTAAGTGCCACACTTCTGATACGGAAGAAACATGCCAAAGTCACCTTCTTGACCTTCTCCTTGCCAATTTGAGCTATTTTGAGCCACGATGAACATATGCAACACATATGGTGAAAATTCCAAGTTACGGACTATAAAATTTAAGCGCTAATTGGGAGGCAACCCAATTCGACTAAGAAAAACGAAGGAGACATCACCGAGAGTTTGAAATTTCTAACCCTTCTCTTTTTCTTTGGTTTATGATGATATGTTGGAATATGTTAGACTATTACATGCTTAGGAAATTCTTTGCTATCGTTTTGTGCTTACATTGATGACAATGTAATTTTCTAACTGTGAGGTGGGATAACATATTTCGTTTATGTTTTTTAGATAGATAAACGTGCAACCCACGTTTTAGCGTAGTTTTATTTTCTTTGAGTCAGAAAATTTCAGAAAATCGTAATACAAAAATAGAGTGTTTAAATTGTTGTTTCGAGTCTTAGGATGCCCCTAAATTGTCAATGATGTTTTTCTCCTATTTGCATGCATAGATGATAGTTGTGCATACTTTAAAAATTGTGAGTTTCATTGATAATGTGCATTGGTAGGAGCATGTAGGACTTATTGGTTAATAAAGCATACATGTTTTAGGTAGTTTGTTTCCCTAATAACTTATGACAGTTTTAGAGCCAAATTGCTTTCTTCATGGGTGTGAAAAAATTGAAAATTTCGAGCATGCTTATTGTTTAGAACCTCATTATTCTTTGCATATTCAATGATTATGTGCTATAGTTTTTTAATGAACTCTAGAATGCTAGAACTTACTCTTGTTGATTTTCAAAACATTTTCATCATAAAATACCTTGATTTTGAAAGTGATTGAAAAGATTTTTTAGGTTCACCACCATAGCCAAATAAAACATGTGCCTATTTAAACCCGTCGTGGGACACCTTAATTAAACCCCTTTGAGCTTACGATTAGCCTTTTGTTTCATCACCCTTAAACACTTTTCATGAGCTTAGTTGATGGAGGTGTTATCCAAGCATAAAATACCTGCAAAACAACTTCATACACATAATACCCTTCTTGTGTCGAGTGTAGTATTGACAAGTAGGGATCGTTCTATCCGGGGAAATCAAGGGCTTTCAATCACACAAAGTATTGCACAAAAAAGGGGGTATCAATTTTTATGTATAATTATCTACTGAATTTTTACTAAATTTATAAATCCTAAATTATATATTTACATGTGATCAACATCTTCCACACAATCACCAAACACAAATCTCATTATACATGCAACAAAATTAAAACAAGTAATAGGGGCATCAGCAAATAACGAATTCAAAATCAACTAAGCTCCAATTTAATCAGGGCCAACGCAGCTTATCCTAATTATTCAAGATATCATAAGTATTTAGAACCCACAACGCGTGTAATCCTAAACATGGTACTAATCGGTTTAATAACACAACGCGTAGAAATTAAACACAAATAGCACATAAGCACATATTGTCGAATTGGAACATGTTAGCAAGTATGGCGTCACTCATCTCACATCGACATGTAAATTGTCATAATTACTCTAGCCCTTAGATAAATACATATTAAAATCCACAACGCGTGAGATCCAACATATATTAAATCGGCATATGAATTCAACACCTAGATAACACTCATGGCCTTTCGAATGTATCTAGACATCTCCTTCGGTTGCACACGAATTATGAAAATAAACCTAATTAAATTAAGAATATAAGCTAAAGCTACTGCCCATAACACAAATTTAATTAAATAGCATGCATAATTCGGCAATCATATACAAAATTCCCAAACATTTATAACAAAGATCCGAAGATCCCATATATAATTATCAATACCAAAAACAAATCCAGAAATTAA
Source organism: Potentilla sterilis (assembly GCA_963682095.1). Taxonomy (NCBI): domain Eukaryota; kingdom Viridiplantae; phylum Streptophyta; class Magnoliopsida; order Rosales; family Rosaceae; genus Potentilla; species Potentilla sterilis. The sequence continues at coordinate 33,219,811 of OY821756.1, forward strand.
AACATATTTCATAGACAAAAGTATGTTTAAATACAAAGAATCAAAAACCAAATAAATACAATCCATGTTACAACCTTATGAAGATTCGGCAAGGATTGGTGAAGGATGAATTTTGGTGAATGATGAAGGTGGAATTCGGCAAAGGATTCTTGGTACAATTTCTGAAATTAAATGGGCAGAGGTTCGGCAAGGTTTTTGAGGGGAAGAGAAGATAATTTTCTGTGCAAAAGCCTTGGTATTTATAGAGGAAGTAACCTAGAGAAGCCAGCCACAAACCAAAACCGAATTGGTTTAGGTTTCCTTGATTTTCTGAATTCGGCAGAATGACCTCCGTGCATTGATTACGTCATAACTTTCTCTAGAAAATAGCTATTGAGGTGATTCCAGTTGGGTTGGAAACTAGACTCCCGTAGCTTTCTATCCATATAAGGCTCGAATTCTGATTCATTGTCAGCTGTCCGGGAGAGTCCGTGGAAGTTGAGAGACGTGCACAGGAATTTTCCCGAAATTAATCAGGATTTGTTGCGATTTTCTTCCTCTATTTTCTGCCGAAAATTCCCAAGATAATGGCTGAATAATTGAGCAATATCTCTTTAGGTTTTCCATGAATTAATTCAGCCAAAAATCTTGCACAAAGGATGGAATTCAGTCCACATTCGTAAGCCAAATCCATGTAGAACTCGGTTTAGGTTTTCTTCTTTCGGCAGACTTGACCTTTGTGCATTCAAACTGGCATAACTTTTTCCTCAGAGCTCCGATTGATGCGATTCCAAGTCCCAGAGAAACTAGACTCGTAGAGCTTTCCAACGGCATATGGCATGTTCTCTGGTTCCAAGCGATGTGTCCCACAGAAATTCCGTAAGTCAGGACACAGTCCCAGGAAAATCCTGGTAGTCCCTGGATTGGTTTGCTCAAACTGTCAAGTTGCAGCCTTCATTTGGGTGACTTCCCGAACTCCGATTGATCTGAAATTTTGACACAATACACTTTTGCTTCCCAATTATATGCATACCAAATTTCATCAAATTTGGAAAAGGATAGATCAGTTTAGCACGAGCCTCAAAATCACGAAAACAACATAAATTTCATTTTTTTTGCTCAGATTTCTATACTTAGTCATTTTTCTGATTATTAAGCACACTTTCTCCAAAACTCTACCAACATGACACTAAACTAAATTATGACTCAATCTTACTCTAAATAGACATAACAAAGCATAAATAAGGGATAATACACATTAATAACGTTGCACATTGTGCTCTTATCATTAGTATAATTATGCTTTTACCTTGGCTCAAAGTTTCGGTAAAGCTTGATTTTTGAAGGAGTTGTGACGAAGAAGAACAAATATGGGGTAGACTTAGCTAGAAAATTGTATGAAAAATGTATTGGTGCTGTGCCTAGGAAAAGAAAAACAGAAAAATATGTTTCGGACAGAAAAAGAAAAGAAAACAAAAATTGAGTCTGAGAAAAATCAAAAGCAAAGGCAGGTGATAGGAGCACAAAGTGATACGTTCTTAGTATGTTTATGCCTACATTTATGCTTTTCTTAGCCCTTATTTGTTTAAGATTGAGTCATAATTTAGAATAATGAATATTTGGTAGAGTTTATATAAAAATGTGCGTAAGTGTTGGAAATTTACAGAAATTTGACAAAAGTGCTGAAAATCGAAGTCTCTAAATGTTTTGTTGATTCTGTAAAGCTTCCATAATGCTTTTGATAGATTTTTCTTCTCTTATGAGCAGTAGACATATTAAGGATTGAGCAATGTAAGGAATTAGAGAAATTAGAGCAAAAGAAGCTGCTGAAAAATGTTATGCAATTTCAGATTCAGCAAGTTCCAGGAAATTTCTGGGCACATCACTCAACTTCTAAAATTTCTCTAGGACGAACCACAAGCTGATGAAGTTCTGTTATTACTTATTACATTTGATCAAATATGGGTTTGATCATATGCATAAAATTTGTGTTGCTCACAGTAAGCCTAGCACTGTAGTAAGATCCGCAAAGATTGATGAGTGTGCAATTTCACCTCATTTTGATGAGGATTCTGAAATGTTAGAAGTGCTACAGATAAATAAAAATGCTTGTTTTCAGTTACCTAATGAAAGTCAAATCCCTAGTTGTACAAATTTAGATGATAAGTATCGAAAGAAGATTGAGGAAGTTGAAGTTCCTCTATACCCTGGTTGAAATTTTTTTTATGGGAGTATATATTTGCTTTATGATTATCTAGATGCTTCCTTTCACTAAAGTATCCTTTATTTGTCCACTTTAAAGAATCGGTCATTAGACCAACTCTTTTTTATCACATTTTAACATCTCCACCGTTCAATTACTAGATTTGTATGTGTAGATCATTCTTGTAAATTTTTAGCCAAAGTGGTGATTATTATGGCATCTAACTATATGAAACTAATTGACGTATAAAATTTGTCAAAGTTGAACCGTTCATGTTTTTTATTTTAAATTTCAATTTTGAATGTTCTAATGATTATCAAATTGAATGAAAATTTCTATATATAATCTACTCATATAAACATGAAAGTTGAACGGTGAAGATGTTAAAATGTGATCGAAAAATATGAATATATTAAATGATCAATCCCTTAAAATGGGTAAAATGATGGATCCCTTAGTGGAAGAGTCATATATATATATATATATATATATATTCTTTCACTAAGAGGTTAGGCCTGCTACTCTAGTTTTGGAATCTTCTTAATTAATATGGGTTCTTTGTTGCTGCAGGTCGGTTTTGTTTTAAATTATCACGTATTAGCACTGAACATGATTATGAGCACTAGACACAATATCAGGCAATTAAATATCAGGTAATTAAATATCGTAGTTATTTATATGTGTTGTTTATGGAACTATACCTTTTCATTCAAGTTATTTATGTTGTTACTCTAGACTTGAGATATAATTAAGCAAATGTAGTTCTGAATCTTATAAACTGAATTTTGTATGTGAATAATTGTCTTTCTCTTTTTCAGAATATATATAAAAATTTTAAAAATACGTAGACCTGGTCTGATTATCTGCAACTGTTGCAAGATAGCTAATCATGATTTTGTGAAGAATTTTGTAGCAATCAACCATGGAAGAAGATGATGATTATCCGCAAGATTATGGTATAAAGCCTTGCATGTAGTTATATAAGCATGTTAAGTCTCTATGTAGTCAATGTGTGGTGGGTTTTGTGCATGAATTTGGTCTTATGTTCTTTTGAATGGAATGCTTACTGTTTTCCTTTTACATTCATCTCTCAGGTTTTGATGAGATTATATCTGAACTTGACACACTGCGTGAGGAATCATACAACGGTGGTACTTTGATCATGCAACATCTTGGATCCCTCTGTCCTTAAATCCTATGATGCAACATTACAACAAATATCAGAAGAAGGTTTTCTTCTTGAAGTGCTTCTTTTGTGGCTGCACCGCCAATATATCAGTCTAATCCAATAGCATAGTTTGTCCAACTTTTCATATTATTTATGGTACTCTCTGAAGATTATTATTAGCATTTTGCATAGTTTCCTTATTTTCATTTGGATACTTTTGTTGTACTGATACAAAATGATGAATTAATAGTATTGTTGTCACCATTGATGTGTAAATTTTTTTGTAAAAAAGGTAATTGATTTCTTTATAAATTCAAAAATCAAATATATATTTTTTTTAAATGTGAAAAATAATTTATGACATATGGAAACCATCATGAAAACCATTTCATGTCGCCATAGTATTATTCCCCTTTTAATGACTACGTACGGTATAGACTACGAAGTGGATGACGATAAAAAAATGTCATAGAAACTTTTTCATGACAATTTTCGACTATCATTCAAACTTTTTGTGTAGTAGTAAGATATGGGTGAGTAGTTACCAAATATATAGGTGGTTATTATCTGAAACTTTTTTTTTATTAATATATGTTATTTTTAATTTTACTGTTTATCCCTGTCTATTTTTTCAATATTAATGTCTTTTAATGTTTCAGGTTTCAAACGGTACGCTTTTTTCTGTTTCAGCTAACAAAATTAATTTCTTTAATAATAGTTTAAATATGGCCCAGCGTCGTCATCTTAACAAAAAAAATACTACAATCAATCATATTTCATATAAACTCATTCTATCTACTACCTTAATAAAAATAAATAAATGAAATATCCTTTTTTTGAAATAAAAAGCCGGCTACCCTTAAACGTTTTTTAGTGAAACTGTGAATAAGAGAAAACATAGAACCTAAATTTCTAATTACAGTAAGCACCTAACCCATTTATATACATGTTAAACTTTAATGTTGCGTGAGAATCATAAGATTAGTTTTGAACTATGGATGAAGTCATGGGCGTGGGGTCGGGAGGAGTCAACTGACCCTTCTCAATTTTCATTTCTTTGAGCTTCCATACTCATAAATAATATATATTACTTTGATATGAACATTCTAAGAAATCAAAATTAACATTTTACCCGGTTGTTAGCTTAATACTATCTCTTTCTTGGAAGGGGCTAGACTACATCGGCGCAAAAGTGAACCAGAAATGGGTCGAACACGTGGCACTACATCGTCCACATATTTTGATTTCGAGATACATATAGGTAAATTCTTATTTAACTTCTGTTAACAGTTAAAGTTAATCGTTATATTTAACTATAAGGGTGTATATATCAAATCTCATTCACATCTGATGGGGTGTCAGACAATGCCTATGCCTGAGACTCTGAGGTGCACAACAGCCTATATATAGGACTGTGATGGGTGATGATCGACCTAGTTTGCAGCAGTACAAAACTGAACATAAGAACGTCATTATGTAGAGAAATGACTAGCTACCTCTCCTCCGGCGTGAGTCGTCCAGCGCCGTTGGAGGCTTCTTCTCCTCCGGCGCCGGCAGCAGAACGGGGTCGTACGTACTGAATTGTGCACGGCCGCTTCAGATCCAAACCTCTGCAATCACCGTCGTCGCGGAGGCGTTGGCCAACGGAGGTGCAGGGAGCGCGACGGTGATGGTGGGGTCAGGAGCGGCGGTGGCAATGGCGACAGTGAGGAGGGAGTTGGAGGCAGAGGAAGGGGAAGCAGAATTGATGACTTTATCGTCGTCGTTGACGTCATCATCGTCTTCCTCGTCTTCTTTGAGGTTGCCCTCAGGGAGAACGGCGTCGTCTTAGCCGGGTGCCATGCTAACGTGTTCGGTAGTATTGGTATAAGAGAGAGAGAGAGAGAGAGAGAGAGAGAGAGAGAGAGAGAGAGAGAGAGAGAGAGAAATGGTTAGGGGTGGTGGTTTGGGTTTGGTTACGTTAGAGGCGAGGAGGGAAGAGAGAGATAGAGAGAGTGAAAGGGTCAAGGGGGGTTCACGGGTTGGTGGTTCTAAGTATAAGGCTCAACCAGTAGTTAGAAGAATATAAAATTTGTTGTTGCTTCCCATGCTGCTCAGTGTTTGCTAAGACAACTACACTGAGTTAACAAAGGAAAGAAAGGGCGGAAAGAATTTTGATGATTAGGTTTGGCTGGGTCATTTTGAAAACTTACTTTTAAAAATGCTCAAATCTTCCGAAAATCATAGTAAATAGTTTGAGTGCTAAAAAAAAACTCTAAAAATTACCACACTCTCATGCTGATGCACTCTGTCTACCCATATAAAAATTTAGAAAAATTTATCTTCGGGCGACACTACCGCGCTTAGGGAGAGAGGAGGACACATGGGGTCTAACTCTGATCGAGACTGATAAGCACATAATATGCGACATTCTTAATGTGTTTTATCCCCATTTATGCAATTGTTTAACCCTTATTATTGTAATATAGAGTCATTTAGTTAAGTATAGAGTCTTTGGCAGAGTTGTTGATGAAAAGAGCTTAAAACGTGAAAAGTGTGCAATTCTTGAAGAATCCTAATGAAAACAGAAATCCTTATCGAATCAGGATTTGTTCTTAAGATATTGTGCTACAATTTCTCTTCTTTTATTAATATATTTTTTTTCTCTTTTATTTTCAGGAATTAAAGAGGAGATAAATGAAGAATTTTGGAAGCAAATTAAATGAAGAAATCGGAAAGGAAAAGAATTCAAATGCAACAAGGACAAGGAAAGATTTAAATGCTTCGACCAAGAAAGGAATGCATGCATTGATGCCGAAATTTGTATGGCAAGTTTTCAAACAAAATAAGGGAAGCATTCAGCCATTTAAAGGAGTTCTAGAGCTACAAGGAAACAAGGCTGAATTAAGAAAGAAAAGGTAATTTTGCTGAATTAAATCAAGGATAATTTAAGGAATATTTTGAAAACAATTCAGCATTTATCCTTGAGTTATTTCGGCAACAACTTAGAAGGAAGGATTGACTTGCTGAACAAGAAGATAGGAGAAGGACTTTCGGCTCTCAAGGATTCCTTAGCCGAAACCCTAGCATCCCTTGCTCTCTATAAATACCACTCCACATCACTTGAAAAAATAATCTTCTCTTCCTCACTTTAAACTGCCAAACCTCTGCCGAGATTCCACCACAAAATCCCCACAAAGAACTAAGCTAATTCCATCTCCACCACTCTTCCAAAAAAATCAGTCCGTTCATCACCACTAATCCTCTTTGCCGATTCTCTACTCAAGGTTTCTCAAAGTGTGATTTTATCTTTTCCTATGGCTTTTATTCTTTTGTATCAATACAATATTTTGTCTATGAAATTTGTATGGATTCGTGGTTGTAATTTCGGTTTTATGAATTATTCTTTGGATTTCCGGATTTCTGTTATGTGATTTGGTTTTCTCTTGGATTAATTTATGATCTATATATGTGATAACTTGAATTTAGGTTTTATGGGCAGTAGGTATTTGCATGAATTTTTGGTTAAGTTTGGTTTATTTTCTGAATTCATATGCATATAAATTGATGCATGAGGGCAGCCTTGATCATGTTGTTCCTTGTGTATTGGTTTCACTTGCCGAATGCAATATGAGGTGGATTATAAACATAAAGTTGATTCACCTTGTATTAGTTCTAAGGGCTAGAGTAATTCTGGAAATTTACATGTCGATGTGAGATGAGGTGACGCCATACTTGCTAACATGTCTCCAATATTTGACTCTTGTGCTTATGTATTCTTCGTGTTTAATTTCTACGCAGAGTGTCTTTAAACCAATTAGCATAATTTAGGATTATACGCAGAGTTAATTCTAAATACTTGAGAAGTCTATAAACGATTAGAATAACCGCAGAGGCTCTAATTAGATTGGAACTAAATAGGATCTAAAATTCAGTTTGAACTTGCTGCCCCTATTCCTTAATTTTATTTTGTTACATGTTTAGAGAGTTTTGTGTTTTGTGCTCTTTGTGGAAGATGTTGATCAATTGTATATAAGAATTTAGGTTTTATTTTCGTAATTTTCAGTAGATATTAGATACCATTTCCAATCCCCCCATATTATTATGTGATGCTTTATGAAATTAAATGCCCTTGATTTCCCCGGATAGAACGATCCCTACTTGTCAATACTACAATCGACACAAGAAGGGTATTATTGGTATGAGATTATTTTGCAGGTACAAATTGTGCACGCATTGCGATCGCATCAATTTTTAGCGCCGTTGCCGGGGAAGTTAAAATTATTTAATTTCATGATGTGTTACTTTGTATCATTGTATAAATTGTGATGTGCATAATTGTTTATAGTTTCTGTTTTGTATAAGTTTTAGGTTTCGGTATGTAATAGCTTAATTAGGTTTCGGTTTTAGTTTATAATTGTGGCCGAATGTATGATATAATATGTGATTTATGTGTGTAACGTTTAGATAAATTGCTAGGAAGTTAAAGATTTATTTATGTTTAGTTTATTTTAGGTTCTAAAGTGAACGGAATAGGTGAAGTCCCTTTTGTTAATATTGGCTTTAACCCTCCATTTGTACCTTGTTAAGGTCACTTGGGGATGTGGGCAGCTTTTATTAACACTTGGAGAACTGTCTAACACATGGTTATTCTTAACTGAGTAAGGGGCATAAAGGTTCGCCTATTTTTTTTCGTTTGTCTTTAATTTGGTTTCAAGGTTTGTTTAACTAGATCTCAAGGCCCACAGACTGACGTTCCTTCTCGGTGAGGGAGTCGATAGGGAGTTCACTCTCCGTGGTTACCAACAACGAGTCTTGCCTTGTTCCAACTTAGAACTTTCGTTCTAGCCTTCTGAAAACACGGAATAATTCATGTCTAGACGAAAATACTTGGGCCGCACGTCCACCTTGCTTTAGAACTTAGAAAATAACTTTGCATAAATAGATTTATATAGCTTCACAAATGTTTTAAAAAAAAAAATAATAAATAAAAAAAAAATAAAAAATTTTACTCTAAACCATACTTGCTAACTCTAAATCTAACTTTCTAACTTTTATTCTTTTCTTGTATGTATGTCTCTTGTAACATGTTGTAACTACCCTCAATTTTCGTTGAGCCTTTATCTTTGTTTATCTAACATACTTGTAGAGTTTGATTGTCAGTTGCGGATCATAAGGAAGAGGTGAAGAATTATATTGTAAACAGTTGATTGGAGCTCTCATTGACTTGGGAAGGACGACAAGTGTTGCAAGAAACGAGTTCCACCACTCTAAACTTTTGTTCATGATTTGCAATTAAATTCTACTTAGCTAATTATTATATATTTATACACTAACTTCTAACTTTAGCTAATTCACTAACTCACTACTAACTTATTCTTTGAATTCTCATCTCCACTCTTCTAAATTTCTTTATCTTAATGTGATGCAGTTGAAGAGTGGAGTAATCATGCATCGAGTAATGATAACCATTGTAAGGAGGCACGAATTTGGAGTGCGCACTCCAAAAGGCGTCGCCCATAACTTGATTAAGAAGTGAAGAGTCTAGGCTGAGTAGACTATAAACATTAAGCGCTGCATGGGAGGCAACCCATTTCAACCAAAATTGTGAAGGAGCCATCAACGAGAGTTTGAAATTTCTAATCCCTAAACTCTTTTTGGTTGAATTGTATAAATGGAGATATGTGATTTATCATGTGCTTAGAAATTACAACATTATTTTGATCTACATTGAGGACAATGTAATTTTCTAAGTGTGGGGTAGTGATACATGTTTCCATGTGTTTTGTTTTGTTTTGTTTCATTTATTTTAGTTTGTTTCGAGTCAGTAAAAGAAAAATACAGAAAAATTAAAAATTTTCGTTTGTTTTTAGCTAAGATCGAGTCATAGATGCCCCTAAATGAGTCGATGATGATTATATCTTTGAATGCATAGATGATTGTTTTGCATAATCATAAAAATTAATTGTGAGTTTCATGGATATTGTGATTGGTATGAACATGTGAGATTATGATTGACATACAATAAGCATGCATGTTTGAGTTAATTTGTTTCCATAATACCCTATGTGAGCTTTTGTGCCAAATAGTTTCTTCTTGTGCGATAAATTTAATACATGGCAGAAACTTGTCTAAACTTCATCATTCTTTGATTATTCAATGACTATGTGCCATAGATTTTAATGAACTCTAGAATGCTAGAACTCACTCTTGTTGATTTTTGAGACTATTATTCATGAAATGCCTTGATTTCGAAAGTGATTGAGATGATCTTGTTAGGATTACCACTAAAGCCAAATAAAGCTTATGCCTAATTTGTGCCCGTCGTGGGACTCCTTAGTTTTAACCCCTTTGAGCCGAAATTCAGCCATTTTATTTCATCACCATGAAACACATTCCTTGTGCTTAGAATAGTTTTTTTCCTAACCCTTGTTATCAAGACTTGGTAAAGCTTAATTTTATTGTGGAATTGTGATTTGGAGTGATGATTTGAAGCAAGTGTGGGGTGAACCAATCCAAAAGCATGAAAGAAATATGATTGCCGAAAAAAAAAAAAAAAAAAAAAATTCAGCAACAAAACAAAAAGAAAAATAAAAATGCTTTGGATTGAGTTCTTGGTGTGAATTTGGAGAATGTTTAATAATTGAAGGTCTATTATTATTATACCTGACCTTTGTTCATATTCACTATGTTTTGGGGAGAATGAAGAATGGGCCCAACAAGTTTAAACTTGGCCCTTGGAGTGAAGTCATAAGGAGTATTGAGCTTTGCTAAGTCTTGGTGACATTTTCTCACCATTATCCTAAATGCGAATACTTTATGCCAAGCCCCATTATATTCCCTTATAAAGATCTCTCATGATTCTTAAAATAGGTGAACTTTGTATGTGGAGATTATCTCAAGAGTTGAGCTTATGGTTTTGGTTCATTTGTGCACATAATTGTTAAATGAAGTTTATCTTGATAATACTACTCACAAAGTGCCTTTATTTGATGACATATGCAAGTTACTCTTTGTAATTCTTAATCTATTCTCTTGCATATACTTTGAGTGAATATTGCCATATCATGAGTGAAAAGAAGAGAGTATGCCTAGTGAGGAGGATTGGATTGACTTGACATGTCTACATGCTTATTTTCTCACTTCTCACTTATTCATACCATGAAACATGTCTATGACGCTTGAGATTTTTGCGCTTACATTGAAATGCTTAACTTGAAAACTATGTGTTTAAAAGATCTTGAGACAATTATTTAGGGGCAGCAACAGTTTTAGTAGAGTCTTTTATTTAGTTTTGCTAAGGGACTAGCAAAAGCTAAGTGTGGGGTAGTTGATAAGCACATAATATGCGACATTTTTAATGTGTTTTATCCCCATTTATGCAATTGCTTAACCCTTATTATTGTAATATAGAGTCATTTAGTTAAGTATAGAGTCTTTGGCAGAGTTGTTGATGAAAAGAGCTTAAAACGTGAAAAGTGTGCAATTCTTGAAGAATCCTAATGAAAACAGGAATCCTTATCGAATCAGGACTTGTTCTTAAGATATTGTGCTACAATTTCTCTTCTTTTATTAATATATTTTTTTTCTCTTTTATTTTCAGGAATTAAAGAGGAGATAAATGAAGAATTTTGGAAGCAAATTAAATGAAGAAATCGGAAAGGAAAAGAATTCAAATGCAACAAGGACAAGGAAAGATTTAAATGCTTCGACCAAGAAAGGAATGCATGCATTGATGCCGAAATTTGTATGGCAAGTTTTCAAACAAAATAAGGGAAGCATTCAGCCATTTAAAGGAGTTCTAGAGTTACAAGGAAACAAGGCTGAATTAAGAAAGAAAAGGTAATTTTGCTGAATTAAATCAAGGATAATTTAAGGAATATTTTGAAAACAATTCAGCATTTATCCTTGAGTTATTTCGGCAACAACTTAGAAGGAAGGATTGACTTGCTGAACAAGAAGATAGGAGAAGCACTTTCGGCTCTCAAGGATTCCTTTGCCGAAACCCTAGCATCCCTTGCTCTCTATAAATACCACTCCACATCACTTGAAAAAATAATCTTCTCTTCCTCACTTTAAACTGCCAAACCTCTGCCGAGATTCCACCACAAAATCCCCACAAAGAACTAAGCTAAAATTTGTTGTTGCTTCCCATGCTGCTCAGTGTTTGCTAAGACAACTACACTGAGTTAACAAAGGAAAGAAAGGGCGGAAAGAATTTTGATGATTAGGTTTGGCTGGGTCATTTTGAAAACTTACTTTTAAAAATGCTCAAATCTTCCGAAAATCATAGTAAATAGTTTGAGTGCTAAAAAAAACTCTAAAAATTACCACACTCTCATGCTGATGCACTCTGTCTACCCATATAAAAATTTAGAAAAATTTATCTTCGGGCGACACTACCGCGCTTAGGGAGAGAGGAGGACACATGGGGTCTAACTCTGATCGAGACCCAAACATCGAGCAAAATATGTGGAATTTTCACCATAACAATACTTTACTATCGTGAACAAATCTGACGGTCATATTTTCATTTTGTTTGTTTTAGGCAAGTGAATCCCTACATGGCTACTAATGTGGTATAACTTGTTTTTTAGGTTATAAGTAAATATATATGTTTCCAAACTAATTACACATAAGGAACTAAATTTGGAAAAACTGACTGTAGGATATGATGATACAATGGCATATGGCAACGGTAGAAAACTCACATATTTCTTTATAACATTTGAGTCTCAATCCATTGCGTCAACTGATAGGAGCACAATGTGCGACGATATTATATGCTTATGCCCTCGTTTATGCTTTGTTTAACCCTTATTTGTTTAAGATAGAGTCGTAATATAGTTAGTGTCATTTTGGTAGAGTTTTGATGAAATGTGTTTAATTATCCGAAAAATGACTAAGTTTGAGAAATCTAGAAAATAATGCAAAATATGTCTTTTTCGTGATTTTGAGATGAATGAAAATATGATCTATCCTTGTCCGAATTCTATGAATTTTGGCGTGCTTAATATTCATATGCTAAGGAATGTTGTGTTAAAATTTCAGATCAATCGGAGTTCGGGAAGTCACCTAAAAGTTGGTTACAAAAGGGCAGTCCGAGCATTCCAATCCAGGGACTTCCAGGATTTTCCTGGGACTGTGTCCCAACTTCGAAAAATCATTCCCGTCGACTCACAAGGAATTTGATCGAACTGTTTTATGGGGAGATGGCCATATGTGTCTAGTTTACGTGAGACTTAGAATCGCATCAATCGGAGCTCCACAGATGGAGATATGTCGGAATCACTGCGACAAGGTCAAAGCTGCCGATTCCAGGAACCTACTGCCCCCTTTTCGTGTTTTCTGTTTTTGATGGACCAAATGGTGTACAAATGCATATGTGAAGATGGTCCAAGCCTTATTAAGGGAAGAGGAAGACACTAGGCCATGGCATTGAAGAAAAACTTGAAGAAAGACGTTCTCCTAGTCACACTAGGAGAAGCTGCCGAATAGAGGCAGATTGTGTGTCAATGTGTGCTGCCGGCATATGGGGCATTTTCGATGGATCAAGGCCTATCAATTGAAGTCCAAGACCATACAAGAAGTCCATGAAGATGTGAAGCCCAAGCCTTGAAGAAAATATTCAGAAAAGAAAACCTAATTGGATTAAGAAAGGAAGGTTGCAAAACCTTAATGAACTAGGTTTTCTGAATCTCTTTTTGCCTAAGGACTGCCGGCAGCCTCTCTCCCTTTTTCCTCTATATATAGCCATCTCATATTCAGAAAAATTTGTCACATCTCAAGCCAAAACACAAAGCCAAAGCTCTACCAAATTCTCCCCAAAGATCCTACATAAACCCTAGCCGAAATCACCTCCACCACCAACCAAGTTTCTGCCGAACTTGGAAAATACCTACTGCCGAGCCACTGTGTTGCCGTGCAGCCTCCATTCCACCTCCATACATCGCCGGATCCACACCAAGACGAAGCTCTCCAAGGTTTCTAAAGTGTGATCCACTCCCCTCTTTCGGTTTAGCTTTTGTTTATGTAGTTATGAATTGTTTTGTCTATGAAACTCTTTTGTATTTTCGGTTTTGGATTATATGTCTATGTAGGATTCAAATTGGAGATTGGTTTTATGAATTGTATGTTGATGAATTGTTTGATTCGATGTTTAGACTTAGGTTTAAATTTCGGCAACAATGAATTTGCATGCTAATTTTGTAATATAAAACTTGTAAGATGAACACACTTAGATAATTAGGACAGCGGTATTGATGCATGTTGAGGATTTAAATCGGTTAGTAATCTAAGGGTGTGACTTAAAAACCGACTCATTAGTGTTGTTTGGCAAACAAGTAAATCTAGATGTTAGGTTTCATCTAACCCGAGTAGAATGAATAAAGATGAAACGTATGTTGCTTTGATTCTATTGTGCTCACCTAGGGTATAACCTTAGCTAAAACTTGCATGTTAAATGAGATGATTGACAACCTTGCTTGTTTACATGTTTTCGATTATAGACTTTTGTGCTTCAATGCTATGACTTGTATAAGGTAGCATAACTTTTAGGATCACTTTGCGAATAGCTCGATCTTAAAATATTAGAGAGTCTCTCAACTAGGTAAAATCGGAAACGTTCTAGTTGTAGGTCGAAACTTGTTTAAGTCCAATGCATGCTAAATACTTGTTCCTTACCTTCTTTTGTGTGAATCTTATGTGTTAAATGAGTTGAGTGTGGAAGTGCTTTGTGTGAAAGATGTCGACCAAAACTTGTAAATATTAGACTTAGGATTTATTTTCAGCAACTTTTAATTTCGTGTCACCTAGTTCTAGGGCAGCTTTGCTGCCGATCCATATACTCATCCCCATTGTGACGTTTTTGTGATGTATATATGTGTATCTTTTGTCTAACAATTTCATATTTCAGGTACCCTTAATCCCCGGCTTAGAACGATCCCTACTTGCTTATACTACTAACGATCTTTTGTAGGGTTATTATTTGTGCGAGCCTCGCGGCTCACATCATCAACTCTTGTTTCATTCTTGCTCTCTAAAGGACAGCCATGTCAGGGAAAGACAAATATCTCAAAAACATTGAACGAGCACGTACATCGCATCATACTAAGAGCGTGGTAATTTTTGAGGAATTTTTCGAGAAGCCGAGCTATTTATTTAGATTTTTTGAAGTTATAAATAATTTTAAATAGTAAAATTGGACAAATACACTGCCTGAAAGGCGCCATGTGGCATTGTTTTGTCTTTTTCTTACTTTTAAAAATCCTCAAATATTCCGAAAATCATAGTAAATAATTTGGGTGCTCAAAAAAATCTCTAAAAATTACCACGCTGTCACGCTGATGCGCTCTGTCCACTCATATAAAAACATAGAAAAATTTATCTTCGGGTGACATGGCCGCTCTTAAGGAGAGAGAAGAACACATGGGGTCTAATTCGTGATCGAGTCCCAAACATCGAGCAAAATATGTGGAATTTTCACCATAACAATAGTTGACCATCATGAACAAATCCGACGGTCATATTCTCATTTTGTTTGTTTTAGGCAAGTGAATCCTTACATGGCTACTAATGTGGTATAACTTGTTTATTAGGCTATAAGGAATTAAATTTGCAAAAACCGACCATAGGATATGATTGATACAATGGAATATAGCAACGTAGAAAAATCACATATTTTTGATAACGTTTGAGTCTCGATCCATTGCGTCAACCCTTGTTTCATTCTTGCTTTCTAAAGGGCAGCCGTGTCACGGAAAGATAAATATCTGATGGTTTCGATCACATGCATAGATGATGGAAGGAATTCTTACTAGTACAGTATTAATGTCAGTATGGAAGCCACCCCTATATGGTACAGTGGTGATGCCACGTACTATGTGTGGTGTCACTGTTTGTTCGAGGATCGAGCCACGTGTGGAGGTCTTTAATTATAAATGTAAGGACCCACCCCGGATTTCCACCTCAAATCCAAAGTAAATCCTGCGGGGTCCACCTTAAGAGAAAGTTATACCATAAAGTTTTGGCATAACCTCCCTTAAAAATGGCCAACCTGATAGGAGCATAAAATGGGACGATTATAATGTTTAAGATCGAGTCATAATTCAGTCGTGGATTTTGGTAGAGTTTATCATAAAATGTGCTTTTGATGAGCTTTTCTTCTCTTATGAGCAGTACATACATATTTGATCGAGCAATGGAAAGAGTTAGAAGAATTGGAGCTAATGAAACTGCCGGAAAATGATATGCAATTTCAGATCCAGTAAGTTTCAGAATTTTTTTGAACACCTCGCTCGCCACCCTTGCTCGCCAGCAGCCTCTCTCGCCACCCTCGCTCGCCAGAAGATCAGCCGCCAGCACTAGCACGCCAACCCATCTTAGCTCCGCTCGCGACGCAAATGTTTGCTCGCCAACTTTCCGTGCATGCCAGTGTACATACTCACGCGATCCGCCAAGAAGCCTCGCCAGTATCCGATACTAGCAAGGTCTGCACCCGAGAGCAGAGAGGAATTTCCGGTAATGTCTTCAAGTTGTTGCAAGTGTGCCAAGTCGTTCCTAAGTACTATGCAACGTCCAAGAAGCTTCCTATGTGTATCCTAGATGTGTGAAGAAACCCTAGGACGGCCAAGCAAGAGTTTTCTTGTTCAAAAGGGGAGAAAAAATTTTATTCCAACTTGGATTGAGAAAAACCTTATTTAATGAAGATTTTTATCATGTTTTGGACAAGGAAAAGTCCCAAACTGCACAGCCATTTCTCCTATATATAGAGGCCGGCACCCATCATAAAAAGTATCACATCTTAAGCCAAAACAAAAAAGTCTAAAGCTTTACCAAATTTTCTACCTTAAGTCCAAGATAAAATTCCTGCTGAAACCATCATCACCACTATCCATAAAATTCTTGCCGAACCACCATCATCCTTCATCAAAAATCAACACGAGTTGCTGCCCAAAGGTGTGTAAATGTGTGATCTACTCCCTTCGGCTTGTAATTTTATTATTTTACTAAACTATGTCGATGTAGTTTGTATGTTCTTTTGGTATTTTTTTTTATGTCTATGTAAGAACAATGTGTTTGTTTGGTTTTGCATGTTTAATATGAAAGTAAAATTTCGTATCTTGGTTTTATTTGTTAATTGTAAGTGTCGAAATTCGTTGTTCTTAAAAAGATAACATGTAAACGTAACTTGTAGAAATCGAAGGTAGGTACTTCGGGAAGCATGTTCACAATTTGACTCTTTTCTTAACTTGGTTTGTTCTTTAAAATCCGTGTGCCTTAAGATTTGTAGTCTATGCAATTGCAATGTATGGGGTATCGATCTCACTTAGCTAAAATAATTTAGGTTAATTCGAATGTGTCATTGTTTTAACTTGAGTTATTTTAAAGGTTAGAGTGGTTTAAAAGAACTTACTTGGTAATAAGAAGAGTGACGCCTTGCTTGTTAGCTTGTCTCCGACTAAAAAGATTTTAAACTTAATTACTTGGCATGTTTGTTTTCGACTGTGTAAGTGTTCTTGAATATATCTAGTATAAATCTTTAGGGTTAGGCTTTAATAGAAAACCTGAAGGTGCTTAAGAAGTCTTAAATCGATTAGTGAAACCTTGTAGGAGCTAATTAGGTCGGAACTAAGTTGAGTCTAGAATATTTTGTTGCATGCTTGCCGTGAGTCTTACTTGTGATTTTCTATGTGTTATGATAGTTTATGATAAGTGTTTTGTGTGAAAGATGTCGACCAAACTTGTAAATAATAATTTAGGACTTTAATATCGTGCATTAGTTTAGGGGCAGCCATAACCTCACTTCAAAATCCCCATTCGCGTGTCTATATGTATATATTTGTGAATATTTTTCTAACATTCACTACCAGAAAAGGCATTATAGCCGACGAAATTGCAAATAACGGCCGACGAACTCTTTATTCGTCGGCTATAACCATTATAGCGGACGAAATTCGTCGTCTGTAGTGGTATTTCGTCGACTAAAATGGTTATAGCAGAAGATATCGTCGTCGGGTATAGTTTTGCCGACGGCGTATTTCCGACGATGTTATAACCGACGATATGTCGTCGGGTAATGGTTATAGCCGACGATATCGTCGGCTATAATTATTATAGCCGGCGATATCGTCGGCTATAACCATTATAGCCGACGACTTAAATTCGTCGGCTATGATGCCTTTTCTAGTAGTGATACTCATGTTTCAGGTACCCTTAATCTCCGGCTTAGAACGATCCCTATTTATTCTATACTACTAACGATTATAGGGTTTATTATTGTGTGCGTGCTTAGACACTCTCATCACAACACTACCAGTAGAAAACTCAATCAACACTTCTCACAATAATCCACCTTATTCCTAGAGCCTTCTGCTCCACAAATCAAACATCCACCACAACAACATAAAAATTCACCAATACCATAGCTAAGAAATTCCCAATTCTCATGTCAACCCACTTTCTGCATCTTAACTGAGTTCTAACAAAAAACTTAAAGTCCAAAACCTACATACAAAAATTTACATTAACCCTTGCTTATCAGAGCGTTCAGTCTAAAAGCGGAAATGACATATAATAAGATTACCAAGTAATTTCCTGAGGGGAAAACTGGGGAAAATGGTAGCTATGCCTCTCTCCTTAGTCGCCCAAAGAACACTGCAGACTGGGCATATTAAAATGAAGGCCTCAGGGGAGAAAGATTTAAAAACATTAGCGTGAGTGGACAAAAATCAGCATTCAAAGAGTTAGTTCACAATTTTTATAAAAATAGCCATAAACTTTATAAATGCTCTCCCAATTTTTATATTTAATGAAAATCATAGTGCATGCAATAGTTAGTTCCCATAAGACGATATTAAACCAAACAGGTCAACCAAAATAAAAAACGAAAAGCCACTCTCATTGGCCGAAACAAACGAAACAAAGGGAAAGTGGTTACACCATAAATAGGAGCCTCCCAAACTTGGGTTGGAACCTCCCAGGGCTTCGAAAGTAGCGTCCCACGCTACGGCTAGCTAGCATCATGACGACCCAATAAGTGGTGTAAAAACAAGTCAAAATCAAACTCTGAAAACACACTTCACCCATTTAATCAAAAATCCATACGGTCCCCGACCGTACATTTGAGACTTATAATTATAATCAATTAAAATAGTAGCCACGAAGTAAATAAATGCATATAATCGACATGTCTCACATGTCATGAAATTCTTAAATCATAACCCGTGAAATCTCTGAAAATCAATCCTCCAAGGACTTAATAAATCATATTTTCCGTTCCAAAAATAACCAATTAAAACCATAGGATTCACTATTCATTCCGTGAATGTCAAATGAAATATTTAAAATAAAATACATGCATGCACATTTATTTAAAACCAAAAGTCCACTCACAATGACAGGCTATGCCTGATGCCTCTCGGAAGTCTCTCCGCTACGAACGTCCTCACGTCCTGTATAGATTATACAATTAATTCCCCTCTTTCTCAAATGTACAAGAAAATTCAAGATATTAACATATATTTAAATCATCACAATGCTTGCCATAACCTTGCCCCTTAGGCTTAATATTATTTTTCATAAAATCAGTTCCTAGACCTTAAGTTCTCATTTATCCTCCTCTTAGTTCAAGAATAACACCAACATTAAGCCTTTAATCCTCCACAAAATCATTTATTCTAAATTCAAACAATTAGCTCATCCGTCGTTAAACTCCTCTAAAAATTCCAAAATGTAGGGTAAAATACTTCATTCCTCATAACTATATCAAATTCAACCTCAAAAACCACCCACGGCGCCAGCAGCGGTCAACGGCGGTCAACACTGCCACTGCCACCGCCACCATAAATCACTAAAATTTAATAGAAACTTCATCTCAACATTTCAAACAGCTTTCCCTTTTATAAATTCACTAATTTCAAGCCTAAAGGGTCAATTTACAAAAACTCCCAATTTGGCACTATTCACCAATAACCATAGAAATTAAAATTTTCAATTTCTCCTTACTTACTGCAAATTGAGTCAATTCCTTTGGAGGTATTGTTCATGACGACATAAGCTTCAAGTCAATACCAAGAACTCGATCAATAACTGTTTGAGAAGAGAGAATCGATGAAAAAAGTAAATGAATAAAAATTGACATAATTCGATTGATTCCATTCAATCCACGACGAGAGGGGATCAGATACCTACCTACACTTGTAGAGGAGGAAAGCAGCTTCGTTTGGATACTAAGAACACCACCAGAGTTGGTCAGAATCGCCGCCGATGAGCCCGAGAAGTGGGACGGCCGATCTTCCCCCATTCTGCCCAAAATGGAAAGTTTATATTTCTGGAACTTTCCTGAAATGGCGCTTGCTATTTATAGAAAGAGTTTTCTGACGAATCTCACGAAATTACCGAAATGCCATGTATTTTAAAACCTTATAATTTATGCGTACGATCTCCGATTCAAACGTTACACGAGCCTACAAACTCGTCTTAACGTTCTCTACCTCGTCGAGAAATAAAAATTTTGGTCTTGTTAACTTAAAAATATCAATCTCTTCGACTAGGTCGAAGAAGATTCTCCAAATTTTTTATCCTACGAAAACTAAGTTTCTACCTCTTTAATTGGTAATACGGTAAATACTCGCGGTAATAATGCTACTATAGATAATTTAATTATAGTAAGGGTCGGGATGTTGCAATTCTCCCTCCTTATAAAAGTTTCGTCCTCGAAATTTACGTACCTACTATTCGAAGAGGTAAGTATGATGCTACCTCTTTTGCTCCTCAGGCTCCATTGTAGCTTCTGACGAGTCGCCGAAGCGAGCATCAAGCAATAATAACCCTACAATCGTTAGTAGTATAGACATAAGTAGAGATCGTTCTAAGCCGGGGATTAAGGGTACCTGAAACATGGAATTGTTAGACAAAAATATTCACAAATACAACAAATCGTCACAATTATAGGGAATGATAGCGTTGGCAGCAAGGCTGCCCCTAATACTAAGGAGACGAAAATTTAACAAAAAGGGGAAGAAGTGAGGCGTCGGCAGCCCTACGGCTGCCCTAAGTATCCTACACGAAATTTAAAGTAAAAGCTGGAAAATAAACTCTAGTCTATTATTTACAAGGTTGGTCGACATTCTTCCACAAAGCACTAGCACGAAAACAATCAAAACACATAACAAACAAGCAAAAAAGACTCACGACAAAGCATTAAAATGTTCTAGACTCAACTTAACTCCAACCCAATTAGCTCATTATCGGTTTACTAATTAAGACTCTCTAGTACTTCAAGGTTAACTTATCGTCTAACCCTAAAGTTATATTAAACATATTTGAGAACACTTATCGTCGAAAACAAACATGCAAAGTAATTAGGCACAAGGTCTTTTTAGTTGGAAACAAGTTAACATAGTAAGGTTGTCAATCATCTTATTAACAAGTATGTTCTTTAAACCACTCTAACCCTTGTGAAAACAACACAAATTAAGACAACCCTAAAGATTACTTAACCTATATGATTTTCGGCTAATGAGATTAATACTCCACATATTGCAATTATATAGACTACTAATCTTTAAGCACACGAATTTAAAGAACAAGTCAAGAAAACCCTAAAACTAAGTTAACACATATTTTGCCGATTATCCTATTTACTAATTTATTAGATATTTTCCTTACTCTTTAACATGCAATCCATATTCTTACATCCAAAAACCAAATAAAGATAAAGAAAACAAATTGATCATGTAAATTATAAACCAAACTTCAATCCAAATAATACATAGACATAATATTTGAAACCAAGAATTCATGCTAACTTCATAGACAAAGTTTAACATAACTACAAAGAAAGAATTACAAACCCGAGAGTGGGGAGTAGATCACACTTTTAGAACACCTTTAGAGCTTCAAATCGTGTGGATCTCGATGGACGATGGATGGAGGCACGGCAGAAATTTTTGGAAATTGGGATGAAGGTGGTTTGGCTGGTGTTTGTGGTGGTGGAGGTAGGGTTTCGGTTTGTAGTTTCTTTGTAGGATTCTTGGGGAATTTTGGTAGAGCTTTGGCTAGATTTTTTTTGCTTTGGAATGTGACACTTTTCTTCATGGTGCCGGCCTCTATTTATAGGAGAAGGGAAAGACTGATTTGGGAGAGTTTTCCTTGCTCAAAATGGGATAGAAATCCTCTTGTAATAATGTTTCCCAATCTGACATGGTTTAAGTTATTCTATCCCATTTCAAATAATGAATTCCATGCTTGGCCAACCTAGGGTTTACTCCTCACATGCTTAACACTTTTTTTCTTCTTCTTTGAAGTCCTAAGACACGGCTGAGGCACTTGTAGCCCACTCGAGTGCTTATAGGCTTCTGGCGAGCATATGGGATGGCGAGCAGTGGCGAGGCAAGCGAGGCTGATCTCCTGGCAAGTATACTAGCGAGGCGAGTTAGGCTTCTGGCGAGTATAGGCTTCTGGCGAGCCTATGGGCTAAGCTGATTTTCTTCCTTCTTCTCAGCAGATCTGACATTTGCGTCTTCAATTGAGCATAACTTCCTCTTTGGAGCTCCATTTGATGCGATTTTAAATCTCAGATAAACTCGACACATAGAGCTTCTCGCATATAAAAGCTAGGGCTTGATCAAATTCCTTGTGAAACATCGGGAATGAAGTTTTGAAGTTGGGACATAGTCCCAGGAAAATTCCTGGAAGTCCCTGAATCTGTTGCTCGGACTGCTGATTTGCAGCTATCGTTTGGGTGACTTCCCGAACTTTGATTGATCTTTATTTTTGACACAAGACACATTAGCAAGCTAATAATATGCATGCCAAATTTCAGAAAATTTGAAAAAGGATAAGTCACAAATCTATTCATCTCAGAATCACGAAAAAGACATATTTTTCACTATTTTCCAGAATTCTTAAACTTAGTCATTTTTCGGACTCCAAAGCATATATTTCCAAAACTCTACCAAAATAACACTAAACTAAATTATGACTCTATCCTAGATAAATAAGGATTAAACAAGACATAAACGAGAGCAAATACATATTAATATCGTCGCACATTGTGCTCCTATCAGCTTCCTCTACCTGGAATTCCTCCAAAGCACCTTAACGAGGGGTATTGTCTTATTCCACAACCCTTGCTTTTTCCATAAATCCGACTCTCTGAGAAATCATAAAAACCTTTTTTTTTTTTTTTTCTTTCCGGTTAGCGTCCATTGCTCGCATTAAGGCCACCGAGCACACACTGTACAAGCGGACCCTGATCAGGTTTTGGGTCTGTCACCCTAGCGAGCACAATCTCTCTTAACTAATCCCGGGTCTAACCAACTGAAACGATATTTAAAGCCAAACATATCATTCCGAGAAAACTCTAATTTCTCTAAACCAAATCAGTCGAGGATTTTCAATAAGAACTTGAAATGTCTTCTTATAAGAGATTAAAATTTTGCCAGCAAGCAACTCTTTGAAAATAGCTCTCTTTTCTGTCAGGGTAAATGATTATGATAAATAAAATACGTTACTAAGAATCAGATAACATTCAAATAACCTTGAAAGACACTTGCCTTTACTCGTTACTTCACTAATACAATAACATATTATCTCAACTCACTTACTCATTAATCAATAATTTCCTCTTTTCTTTTTACCAAAACTAGGGCTTAATATAAGATCCAAAAAAACTTAACAAGAGACCCAAATTCAATAATACCCAAAATCTTTCATGCCTGCCACTACCAGAAAAGGGATCATAGCCGACGACGCCATCTCGTCAGCCGTTTTCATTAAATCGTCGGCTATAGTCATAGCCGACGAAGTATCGTCGGCTATTCTCTCGTCGGGACTGCTCCGTCGGCTATAGTATAGCCGACGACACTGAGGGTAAGTCGTCGACTTATAAACCACGAAGTATAGCCGACGAATAAAGCGTCGTCGGCTATACTTCGAACATTGCCGACGATAGAATCGTCGACTTCAACTCTCCCCTAATTGCCCCTAACCCCGAAGTATAGCCGACGACGTTATCGTCGGCTATAAGTCAGGCATAGCCGACGAATTAATCGTCGGCCATAACATTCGCCGGCTCCGGAAACGGCTTTTTTTTGCCGGAAGCCGGGAGGGTATAGCCGACGAAATATGGTACATTTCGTCGGCTATAACCCCTAAATATTTAAAAAAATTTAAATATTTTGTTCGGGCCCAATTTCACTTCGTCTTCGGTTTGGCTGTAGAAAATCCACAAACAAACATCCAAATATCTAACATATATCCACATCAATCCATCCGTAATATCCTACGTACTGTACAAATTAACCCCCTAACTAGTCATCTACTCATCACCCCCTAAACGAGTAGCGTCGTCGACGGGATTGTTCGAGTTCCGGTGGCTGTGGCTATCCTGATCGCCTGGCGTACTCCGATGCGGGGGGAGTGGGGACGACGAACTCGGGCATCTGTGGCGGAGGCGGGGGCTCCTGTCCAGCTCGCTGGGCCTCCCAAGATTGCTGCATCCATCGGTACATCTCCGCCACAGACGCGTCTCTGGCCTGCTGCACCGAAGCCTGCTGCTGGAGCGCCTCCACCGCCCTTGCCAACTCCGCCTGCGTCCTCTGCAGCTGTGTCTGCAAGTCTCTGCTCGTCGAAGCCGCACGCTGCGTGCTGGGATTGGCCGGCGTGTACTTCAGAACCCCATCTCCCGCCGCGCCTAGGCCTCTCTGGTAGATGTAGTTGTTGCCAGTCCCTACCGCCGCGTGCATGATCTGAGAGGCCAAGCGCGGCTCAAGGGTGTCGATCGTGGAGACAAACTCCGCGATCGCCTCGTTGGACGCCCCTTCCCCCAGCGTCTCTCGCACGATCCCCAAGGTGATCGCGTCGGTCTCCGCATCTATTCCCGCCTAATTGACAAGAAAATATAATAAACGAATTTATAAAAAAATATATATAAATTAATTTAATGAAACACTTTTATTGAAAATGGGCGAATACTTACCACTTGGCCGGGACGCCCCGGATACATCTGCGCATGAATCCACGACAACGGCCTCAGCGGTCGGTCCCTCCTTGCAATCTCTGCCCACTGTCTCCAGGAGCGGGCGCCGCCGTGGTGGGGGTGCTTGTTCCTCTTGCGGTTGTCGCTGTTCGTCTTCGAGATTTTCTTTATTATAAGAACGAACATATAAACGCAAATATAAATTAGTAACTAAATTAAAATATTAGGAACTAACCAAAACAAAATTATTAACTAATTTAGTTACTAACTAATTTAATTTAATTAGTAACTACCTAACTAACTAATTTAATTTAGTAACTAACTAACTTACTAACTACCTAATTTAATTTAATTTAGTAACGAACTAACTAACTATGTAACTAACTAACTAACTTAATTTAATAACTAATAACTAACTAACTAATTAATTTAATTAAGTAACTACATAATTTAATTATTAAATAACATTAAAAAGTTATATACTAGCAGGCTAAATTTTCTTACCGAGACTCTGTCGCTCCCGAAGTAGGCTACCAGCCATAGCCACTCATACTCCCTGTACCGGAACTCGTGGGGGGTTGCACCTCGCCCCAAGCCCTGCTCCACATGGTACGTCCTGTAGTGCGTCGACAGCTCGTTCTTCCACTCGGAGTACCTATATTAACAAAACACAACTGTTAGATATATTCGTACATCTTTAATCGTCTTCAATCTAACTCGAATGATAGTAAAATAACGCGAAACACATAACCTGTTCTTCAGCTGCTCGTCTCTCCACCAGTCCAAGGTAGGATGGACTCTAAACCATTGCTGCAATATTATAAATTAATTAGAAAATATTTTTATATAGTTATAAGGACTCAATTCATAAATGTTTATTTTCTATAATAAAAATACGATTTAACTCACCGACAGTGCATTGTACACTCGCGCCTTGATGTCATCGGGCACAGAGCCCCAGTCGGGCCACAACAGTGGGACCCTGTCCTGCACGATCATGCCCGTCGCGTTGATATACTTGGTCGTGGTGTCTCTCCTCTCGATCGGCCGTCCATCCTCACCGGGACCGAGCAGGATCTCCCTGATCCCACCGGCGAGCTCCCTCTCCAGGGTCGACATGTTCGCTGGCCCTCTGGTCCTTCTCGTCCCCGCGGGTTTATTTACGAGGACGCCTGTTTCATAATTAAAATGAATACATAGTTAAATAATTAATTAAACTAACTAATTAAATAATTAATTAAACAATCTAAATAATTAATTAAACTAACTAATTACCTGCGTCGTTGTACTGCTTGTCCTTCTCACGAACACACCACAGGCCGCGGCAGTCCTCTGAGTCGAATGGCCTGTGGACGTAGGCCTCCTCCCAGGGAATCTCGTGCGGCCGGTCGTGCCTCCAAATCTGCCTCCCCCTAGCGTCGTACTCGGGGATGGCAGGGAGGAACCGGACCATGTACATCCCCGATGGCGGAGACATACGGGGCGTGGACCCTGAGGGGCCTGATCCCCCTGACGGTGGGCCCTGTAGCTGTGGACGCTGTCGCTGTGGGGGGACAGGGAGCATCTCTGGAGGGTCCAGATCAGCGCGCGGTGGGGTCGGCTGCCGATCCTGGAACAGTGCTGAAGTGCACTGGGGTCTGGAGGGTGCGGCTGTGCGTCCTCCTCTGATGCTCGAGCTTGGGCCCGCTCCCGTCGACTCATACGATGAGCCCCCACGTGGATCGCTCGGGGACAATCCCATCAACGTCTCCTCGCGCCTGTTTAGTGGCCGACGTAGGCCCCGACGACCGCTGGATCCGCCCCCCCCACGGCTGTGTCCTGCCTGAGCTTCGGGGTCGCTCTCGGTCGGTCTGGCAAGCCATCGGTCTACAGCGCGGCGGTTTCCTGCACAATTAGTATATAAATTCCATAAATTTCACAAAAATTCCATAAAAAAAATAAAAACTTCATTAAATGTATATATACCTAATTATATATATACCTAAATATATTTATACCTAATTATATATATATATATATTCCGAAATATATATATATATATATAGATATATATATATATATATCCTACTAAAAATTCTTGTTAATTCCACAAAATTAAAAAAAATTCCACAAAATTCCATAAATTCCACAAAATTCCATAAATTCCACAAAAAAATTAAAAACTTCATTAAATGTATATATACCTAATTATATATATACCTAAATATATTTATACCTAATTATATATATATATATATTCCGAAATATATATATATATAGATATATATATATATATATATATATATAGATATATATATATATATATATATATATATATATATATCCTCCTAAAAATTCTTGTTAATTCCACAAAATTAAAAAAAATTCCACAAAATTCTATAAATTTCACAAAAAAATAAAAAACTTCATTAAATATATATATACCTAATTATATATATACATAAATATATTTATACCTAATTATATATATATATATATTCCGAAATATATATATATATATATATATATATATATATATATATATATCCTCCTAAAACTTCCACAAAATTCCACAAAATTATAAAAAATTCCACAACATTCCATAAATTGCACAACAACCCTAAATTCCACAAAATTTCACAAAAACCATAAATTTCACAAAACCCCTAAATTCCACAAAACCACAAAATTCCACAAAATTAACAAAAACCCTAAATGAGGGAGAGCGGGACTACCTGACATGGTGGTGCGGCTAGGGGACGAGGACCAGTGGTGCGGTGCGGCGGCGACGGCGGTTAGGGGCGGCGGCTAAATGACGGCTCGAGTTCGGGTCCGGGACGGGTCGGGAAGGACGGGGAGGGGCGGGGAGGGGTCAGGTAGGGACGGGGAGGGACGGTTGGCATCGGGGAGGCTCGGTGGTGGTCGGTCGGCGTCGGGGAGGGGTGGGCGGCGATTAGGGATTTAGGGTTTTATGCAGAAAATGAGGGAGAGGCGCCTCTGTTTCGGTTTAAATCGAAGGACTATAGCCGACGATTTAAATTTAATTCGTCGGCTATACTATAGCCGACGAATTTCGTCGGCTATACCCTGACCCTAAATCCGGGCCGGGCCGAAGTTGGGCTTTGCGGGCCTGTTATAGCCGACGAAGTTAAGTATTTCGTCGGCTATAGTATGAATTTCGTCGCCTATAGTATGAATATCGTCGGCTATACTTCACGCGCTCAGCAGCCGTCAGATCTCCCCCATCCAACGGCGGACAAGGATCGCAAGAGTTTAGCCGACGAAGTTAAGTATTTCGTCGGCTATTCCTTGGTCAAACTGCAAAGTCAAACCTCTAAACGCTTTAAAACGGCAATTGGCCCGTCTAAATGACGTTTTTTGGCCTGACCTTCAACAGAGAATAGATTCAAATCGATGCGACGCGCCTAATCGTATAAAAATTTTCCTCAAAATATTTACCGACCGTCAGGCTACCGATAGGAAAACGGAAGTAAAAAACAGCTAACCGCAACATTCGGCACACAGATTTTGTCGGAATCTTCTCATTTTTCAACCGTAGACGTTTTTCAATATTTCGGTCATATCTTATTTCACGACACATTTGCATTTGAAGGGTCTACGTATAGTAACTATTTGAAACTATACATTCACTTAAACACTTAGTAAACAAGTTCAAGAACATTAGTGCATATGTTACGATTTTAAATCTAAAAGTTTGGAAAATCTATTCCAACCGTCAGATATCACCGTTAAGATGAAATACATGTATGAAAAAAAATCCAACTACATCTGACAACGTTAAAGGCTCGATCGGGATGGTCAAACTGTAAAGTCAAACCTCTAAACGCTTTAAAACGGCAATTGGCCCGTCTAAATGACGTTTTTTGGCCTGACCTTCAACAGAGAATAGTTTCAAATCGATGCGACGCGCCTAATCGTATAAAAATTTTCCTCAATATATTTACCGACCGTCAGGCTACCCATAGGAAAACGGAAGTAAAAAACAGCTAACCGCAACATTCGGCACACAGATTTTGTCGGAATCTTCTCATTTTTCAACCGTAGACGTATTTCAATATTTCGGTCATATCTTATTTCACCTGAAAATTGCCTATTTCACCTGATAAATTCCTGAACATCACACAAACAATTCAATACAATTTCCCATAAACTCCGAAGACGGTAATTAAGGACAAAAATGTATTCATACATGCATGCCCCATCGTACACAAATACATACATAAATAGTATACTAAGGATGATAATCAGAATCATCCTCATCACTTGAGTCAGACGTAGTATAGTAGTTAATATCTGAACAAGCCCTGTAACCCCTGGTGACGCTGCCCGACAACATACCCCTCCCAGGAAAGTCACTGATCGTGCCAACAAGCATGGCACGCATCCGGAACATCTCATTTTTGAACCGGTCGTAGACCAGGTGGTCTTTCAGACTCAAGTACCGAAGCTCCTCAATTACGGGTCTCAAATACACATCGAGACACTTTCCCGGATAACCTGGGCCTGGAATCAACAATGTGAGCATGTTATATTCCTTCTTCATGCACATCCACGGTTGAAGGTTGTACGGAATCAAAATAACTGGCCACACACTGTACTAAAGCTCTTTCTTGCCAAAAGGGTTGAAACCGTCGGATGATAGCCCTAACCAAACATTTCGAACCTCTTATGCAAATTCAGGAAACTCCAACACATTCTTCTTCCAAGCCTCTCCGTCGGCGGGATGTCTAAGGGTGTCATCGTCAGGCACATTCCTCTCAGCCCACCATCTCATAGCTTTGGCCGTGAAAGCACACATGAACAACCGCTCAAGCCTATCAATCAGTGGGAAGTACCGAAGTATCTTCACAGCTTTCTTGTTCCCTTTAGGAGTGAACTTATACCGCTCTGTATTGCATACTGGGCAGTATTCAAGATCTGCAAGTCCTTCCCCGTAAAACAGAACGCAATCGTATCTGCATGCATGAATCTTGATGTAGGAAAGGCCGAGATCTTTAAGGATATGTTGCACCTTATGATGATTGGTAGGAAGCCGATGTCCGGGGGGCATCGCCCCACCCCATATCTTCAGCCAATCATCAACCGATTTGACAGTGCCTTTGTTCTCCGTTTTGATCTTCATCACTCCCATGACAGATTCAAGAACAGTCTTACTGCATCTGGGGTACAACGGAATCTGTTGCAATGCGATCAGGTTGTTGTACTTTTCCATACCACTTGTGTTGACCGGTGATCGGGGTAATGGCTCGAGTGGCTCAATATCAGGGAAACACTCCATCTCCGGAGGAGGGAGTTGCACATCTGGTGCTTCATCAAAGACACGGCTCGAGTGGCTCAATATCAGGGAAACACTCCATCTCCGGAGGAGGGAGTTGCACATCTGGTGTTTCATCAAAGACACCGCTCTCACGAGGAAACATATCGTTGATCCAGTTCGTTGTTGGATCATTGGACGAACTCCCTCTCTCGGCAAATTGTCCATGATCATGAGGACCCGCAAACTCTGGTTCACCATGATAAATCCAATTAGTGTATAGGACCCAAAATCCATATCTAGCCAGGTGTTGCTCCACGGTCTCTATGGAAAAACGTTGTCGTGGGCTGGCACACTTGCACTTTTTACACGGGCAATAATGAAGTGTAGTGTCTCCACAGTTAGCCATCACAAATTTCAGGAAACTCCTAACTCCATCAAGATACGCCTGATCCCATCTTCCAAGGGTAATCCAACTCCTGTCCATCCTGTAAATTCAATAAATAAATGTAACTATATATAGATATGTATATATGCACGTACTACGTACGTACGTACGTACTAATTAGTTAAAAATTTCATCATTACACATATATATATATACACATCCCTAAATTAATTAAAACATCGTCAATCTCCCTAATTAATTAAACACAATATATTTTAACACACCTCTGCATATAACCAACTAAATCAACACACACAACAATATACGTACCTTTCAAGCTTATAGCCGAGGTTTTGGACGATTTCAGAGCGTTTTCGAAATGTTTTCGACGAATGAACTCGCTGCTGCAGAATAGATCTGATATAAGAGTTATAGCCGACGAATACCCTCCTCGTCGGCTATAACCAAAAACTTTTCGTCGGCTATAACTGCCGACGACTCGTCGGCTATAATATTATAGCCGACGATGTGGCCGACGAAATAGTAATTCGTCGGCTATGACCCTTTATAGCCGACGAATTACTATTTCGTCGGCCGTTTTTTCCCATATCGTCGGCTATGATCCCTTTTCTGGTAGTGTGCATGCAGGCAAACTCCAAATGGTGAGTTGGGAAGTATAACCATTACTTCCTCAATTCTAGCCTTAAAGCATGAACTATCATTTCACCATGATGCGTCAACCTCAGAATCAATTATGATAAGAAGACATTAATAGAAACACTGAACTCACCACATCATCTTAAGGGTACAAGAAAACTCCAAACAATCATAATACTCTTATGTTTTTACTATTTGATGGCATTTAAACTCCATTACTACTTAACAAAAGCATTAGCAGAAACACAAGTCATACCAACAAAACAAACTTTTCGACTTAATTCGTATCCATTTCTTCCATAATCAAGTGAGAACAACACTTTCCTGTCATTTCACCAACTTACTAACACTTTACAAAGAAATTTTTTATTATTTGTAGGATCAGTAACAACTTGTTCTAATTATCTATAAATCATTTCTTCCACATAGACCGCCAGGGCACTAGTCCATTCAAAGATCAAGATATATTTCCTATT
This sequence comes from Potentilla sterilis, assembly GCA_963682095.1. Taxonomy (NCBI): domain Eukaryota; kingdom Viridiplantae; phylum Streptophyta; class Magnoliopsida; order Rosales; family Rosaceae; genus Potentilla; species Potentilla sterilis. The sequence continues at coordinate 33,250,898 of OY821756.1, forward strand.
GCAAACCTTTCTCAAGCTAACGCAATTGCTACTAAAAATAAATTATACACTGACTCTGTCAACCCCTTTGAGAGATGTGCTAGACAAGAAATTCTTGCATCACACTTCTCTATTTACTACCCCCTACTGCTCCTACAACATCTTGGTTTCTAAAAATCGCCTACCAAACATCAGCAAGCCAAAACCACACTTTCTCTACCAGTCAAAACTTTCAATTCCATATCCTCAATTCCCATAGACAAATGACTTGATGTCTAGATCTACGAACCAAAGCCTTGAACATCCATAATTCTCACTTGCTTTAGCCAAAGATTTCACTGCAGTAACTATTTCACTATGGAACCTAAACCCCATATGCAGCAGAGACCTTTACTGCAAGCCACCTTTAAAACAAACATCTAATATTAAAGAAAAATCTCCCAGTAGCTCCTAGCCATGTAAAATAGTTACAAACCTCATTGTAAGCATCTCCCATACCAACATCTGGTAGTCAGACTCAAAGTTACGAATACATCACTGCATCTATAACAAGACAACAAGCGAAGTCAAACCACATGTCGCTCTAGCTTCCAAGCAAATGCCATAAGTCTTTCACTAAATCAAGCTTATGCCAAACACTTCTCACATCAGACTCATTATCATACTGCCATTGCAGTTGTTTTCGGTGACTTACTTTTAATCGACTACTATATATTCTTTTACAAGCATATATCACTACTATCAATTCCAGACAATTATTGTTATAACTCCATATAATCTCTTAGTAGCAAGCTTCACTGACACCTTTACACCAAAACCTCTTATCCGCAGACCGATCATTTCATGACAAAGCCCCTTTCTCTCATAAAACCTGTGATACCTCAATAAAATGTCTCTTATACACTTCTTCTCTAGTCAAAACATCTTTGTTCCATTCTTACTACTTTCATTAGATGCTCAACTGTCCTAATCCAATCTAGCTTCCAGGCATTTCTTTTAATATCCAATCTCATGACCTAGGTAATAACATAACATTTACTGTGGTGACGTAGCACTACAGTAGTAAGCCATTCATTTTAACTGTTTGGCATGCATACAAGCTTGAGAAATTTATTTATGCAGATGTATATATATTTTCCCACGCTAATGTATATGCCAAAATTGTGTAATTGCCTCTGACACTTAAGTCTTGCGGACTTAGTTCAAGCTTTTCTTATATCACTGTATGAAGATACGTGTTGTCCATCCATGGAATACTGCTGCACAAAGATTGCTGTGTTGAAACTGTGGGTGTCCTTATCAAATTTCAGAGTTTGTGGAGCTGCGGGAATGCATTCTGAAAAGAGGAGGTTCAGTCCTTTATGATGTCTTGGCTCGGCTGGATAATATGGCAGAAAGAGTTTAATGATCAGATTATGTTAGCATGTGTTGCTGTGTGGATAAGTGTTGTTGTGTGGATAAGAGTCTTGGTAATCAAGTTAACTTGATGATCAAGTAGTTTTTACTTGATGGACTCTCTTTACTTGATTGCCAAGAATGTTAGGAGAAGCCGGGGCTGCTTACTTGATTGCCAAGAATGTTTGGAGAAGCCGGGGCTGCTGACTTGGTTGCCAAGTCTTGGTGTATATATATATGTCCCCTGCTGCATAGAAGAAAGACAGGGAATAGAAGATAGAGAAACAGAAACAGAGAGACACGAGAAAAAGGAGAAGAGGGAAATAGAGAAAAAGGGGAGAGGTGTTCTTCGGAGTGAAATGCAAATTGTGCAATAGTAGTTTGTTTCGGTAGAAAAATATTATTGAAAGAGTTGTGAGATTTAGTCTCAATTATAGTATGGACTTTGTGTCCTTAGTTTTGTAGACTTAGTGTCTTTGTGGACTTAGTGTCCTTAATATTGTGTGGACTTAGTGTCTAGAAGATCAAGACTTGTGTAGTCTTCCGATATAATCTTCCGTTGCAACCTCAACTTGTGTAGTTGACCGAAAATTTGTAAACTCAGTATCAGTTTAATACAGTTACAAGTTTTGTTGCTAAAATTAGTTTTTCCGCTGCATACATATATATTCTACTTGTGTTGAAATTGTTCTATCTAATATTTTCAATTGGCATCAGAGCAGGTTCTGGAAACTTCCGGTAGATCCTGAAATAGATGGAACGAAACACAATGAATCGACCTCCACAAATTTCTGAGATGGACTTTGCTCAATGGAAGATACAAATGAAGTCCTTCTTGTGTGGGATAGATTATTACACATGGAGAAGTGTTGAGATTGGATGGAAACATCCAACCTGTAAAAAAGAAAAAGGTGTAGAAGGCTCGTTGACATCTGAAAGTGAAGACACCCTAATTCCTGAAGAAAAATGGTCCGAGGAGCATGTCAAACAATATGAGGCGAATCATAAAGCTCTAACTGCAATCTACAACGCTTTGACTAAAGCTGAAAAGAAAAAGGTACAGAATTGTACAACTGCTAAACAGGTATGGGACAAATTATGTACTCTAAATGAAGGTAACGATCTGATTAAACAACAAAGAGTTCAGTTTGCATATGCAGAAATTGATAAATTAGAACAACATGATGAAGAAACCATTGATGAATTTTATGCACGTGTTTCTGAACTAACAAGTTTGGTTGAAAGTCTTGGTAGACCTATGTCTGAATCAGATATTATCAGAAAAATATTGAGATCTTTATCTGAAAGGTATACTATGAAGAAGACCGCGATTCAACAATCTATAAAACTGGACGAACACTCTGTTGAGTTGTTAATTGGATCAAGGCCTGGGAAAATGAACTCAAAGGTAAGAACAAGCCAAAAGGTATGTCCCCAAAAAACCTTGCATTAGTTACTTCAGAGAAAATAAATAATCATGTAAAAAATGATAAAACGGAAGATGACGAACTTTTGTTCTTAGCTAATGGTCTAAAACGCATGATAAATCAAAGAACTACAAACATTAGAAACACTAGAATTAATCAGAATAATCAAACTTCCAGAAATTTTCAAAATCGTGGAAATCAATATCAAAATAATAATCTTCAAAGAAATCCAGGGTTTCAAACAAATCAAAACAAAATGGTTTCGCAAAACTCTAGACCAAGACCTAGGTGCTATAATTGTAATCAATATGGTCATATTGCTTCAAATTGTACTAACCAAAACTCCAGTACAGAAAGAAAGGCGTATAAGTCTACTTGGAGCGACGAAGAAGAGGAAGGTAACGAAAAGAAAAACAAAAATTTTGCTCTTGTTTCCTCCTTCTGTCTAAATTCCACAGGATCTGATGATGAACTTGAAGCTGAGGAAGATCTTGACTTTCAAAACTTCGGACAAGAAAATCAAGAGGAGGAAGAGATGATCGAGTACCAAAACAGAATCATTAAACTTGCTGAATCTGTCTCGGAACAGAACAAGGATTTGAAAGCTCAAGTAAGAGACTTACTAGAAGAAAAGAAAACATGGATATACAAATATGGTACGTCTTCAGTAAACCCTTCAACAGAACTCTTCGAAATAAAAATAAAACACCTACATGCAAAGATAAAAAATCTTCAAAATGAAATAAGGGAGAAAGAAAATGTTATCAACGTTTTACGAAACTCAACTGACAAAAAAATGACGATATAGGAAAATTCAGAAATAGTTCACAAACTCTCTCTGACATTATTAACTCAGGAAAATCTTATAAAGATAAAACTGGATTAGGTTATGATTCAAATTTTGACTCTGGACTTGTCTCAACTATGAAAAACGACAATACTTTAGGATTCAGACTTTCTATTGATTCGAAAATTGATAAAATGTCATCAAATATCGAAAATCATTTTCTAAGCATAAAAAATACACTGGATCAACATAATTGCCTTTTACGAGATATATCTCATTTTGTAGGGCTAACGAACTCTGTTAAAGTGCAGAAAACTGAAGAAAGTTCTGAACGTGATTGTAGTTTTTCAGACCTCTTATGTAACCTTTCTTTTAATAAGATTGACTATGAAACTAATCATATAAATGCTGTCTGCAACGTCGCTATTACGGCATTGTCTGTTAGAAGGGAGGATACTTGGTATATTGATAGTGGCTGCTCCAGACACATGTGTGGAAACAAATCCTTGTTTGTAGACTTTCAAGATACAGGTGTTTCAGGCTCTGTCACTTTTGGTGATGGACGAAAAGCAAAAATTAGAGGGAAGGGAACGGTTATTGTTCAAAATATCACCCGTTTAAATAATGTATTATTTGTGGATGGTCTTTCAACTAATCTAATCAGTGTAAGCCAACTTGCTGATGAGTATGAGGATATTTGGTTTAACAAAAAGAGATGTGTTGTCTTTGATTTACAAGGAGAATTGATTTTAAGTGGATTAAGATCTGACGATAATTGTTATCATATTTCTAACGAATCTCTGAATTGCCTTAGAACAAGCTCAGCAGATGAAACAATGGAGTTATGGCATAAAAGACTTGGACACATGAACTTCCAGGATCTAATCAAACTATCAAATCAGGAGCTGGTAAGAGGATTACCCATATTAAAAGGACGTACTGACATAATCTGTGGTGGTTGTAAAACAGGAAAACTGACGAAAGCTAGTCACAAAATTGTAAGATCATCTCCTTCAACTAAACCTTTACAACTCCTTCATATGGATCTAATGGGACCATCGGCAAACCCCAGCCTTGCCGGTAAGAAATATATTTTTGTCATTGTTGATGATTTTTCGCGATTTACTTGGGTAGATTTCTTAAATGACAAAGGTGAGACCTTTGAATCTTTTTCTACTATTAGTAAACGTATTTCCAATGAAAAATATCAAGAGAATCTGAAAATAATTAAGATAAGGTCCGACAATGGTACTGAATTTAAAAATGAGAAATTTACAAAATATTGTAAAGAAAGTGGTATCTTTCATGAATTTTCGGCACCCATAACACCACAACAAAATGGAATTGTAGAACGTAAGAACAGGTCTCTTCTTGACATGGCCAGGGCAATGATCCACTCTTCTGGCCTCAGTGAAAATTTTTGGGCAGAAGCAGTTAATACTGCATGCTATGTCGGAAATCGTGCTCTACTTCGATCAGGTACGAAAAATACACCCTATGAGTTATGGAAAGGTAAGAAACCAAATGTAGGTTACTTTCATGTTTTTGGTAATCCTTGTTATGTTTTGAAAGATCGTGAAAGATTAGCAAAATTTGAAGCCAGGGCTGATGAGGGTATTTTTATAGGCTACTCCTCAAATAGTAGAGCTTATCGTGTCTATAATAAAGAAACCAGATCTGTTCTTGAGTCTATAAATGTTACTGTTGATGATAATTATGATTATGTTAGCTCTATTACATCTGACAATGTAAAGACAAAAGAAAAGAAAGATACTGAACATGAAAGTAACATTGATAAAAATAAGGATGCTGATAATAACCTACAACCTGTTACTAGATTTAAAACAGGTTTTAAACAGGTTCAAAAAGATCATTCCGCTACTGATATTATAGGTGATATCGGAGAAGGTAGAGTAACCAGAGGTCGTCTTGTTCAGTATCACAACAATCTGGATGAACAAGATACAAACCGGGATTCTGAATTTGTTGAATTAAATAAAGCTTTACATTGTTTTATAAAAGAAAAAATACGAGAAACTAATGAATTATCTTGTTTTGGCTTTGTTTCTTTGATTGAACCTAAAAATGTTCAGCAAGCTCTTAAAGACGATGAATGGATTGTAGCTATGCAAGAAGAGCTAAATCAATTCGAGAAAAATGAGGTTTGGACACTCGTTCCAAGACCAGAAAACATCAACGTCATCGGCACAAGATGGATTTTTCGAAATAAAGTTGATGAACATGGTAATGTCACTCGAAACAAGGTCAGGTTAGTAGTTCAAGGTTATTCTCAAATCTTAGGTCTTGATTTTGACGAATCATTTGCCCCTGTTGCTCGTCTTGAGTCTATCAGAATATTACTCTCTATTGCTTGTATCTGTCGTTTCAAACTATATCAAATGGATGTAAAAACTGTCTTCCTACATGGTGAAGTTCGTGAAGAAGTATACGTAGAACAACCTCCAGGATTCAATGATACTCATCATCCAGAGTATGTATGCAAACAAAAAAAGGCAGTATACGGACTTAAACAAGCCCCTCGTGCATGGTATGAAAAGTTGTCTACTTACTTAATTTCACAAGGATATTCTCAAGGTAACGTGGACAAAACTCTATTTATTAAACATGTTGGTAAACACTTTGTTGTAGCTCAGGTTTATGTAGATGATATAGTTTTCGGAGCTACATCTGATATTTTAGTTAAAGAATTCAATACCATTATGACTAGCAAATTTGAAATGAGCATGTGTGGTGAGTTAACTTACTTTCTGGGGCTACAAAATAAAACAGAAAGAAGATAGTATTTTTCTTTATCAAACAAAGTATGTTGAGAACATGTTAAAGAAATTCAATATGACGAGTCTAAAAACCGTTAAAACACCTATGAGCACAACCATCAAATTATGTCATGATTTAAATGGGAAATCTGTGGATCAAACTATGTATCGTAGCATGATTGGAAGCTTACTATATCTTACTGCTAGTAGACCAGATATTTCTTACAGTGTTGGAGTATGTGCCAGATTCCAAGCAAACCCCAAGGAGTCTCATCTGGAAGCTGTGAAAAGATTTTTTCGATATATTTCAGGAAGTATTGATTGTGGAATCTATTATACAAACTCTTCTAATGCTGAAATTGCAGGATACTCAGACGCAGATTGGGGAGGTAATGTCCAAGAGAGAAAAAGTACTAGTGGGGGTTGTTTCTTTATTGGTAAGAATCTCGTTGCATGGCATAGTAAGAAACAAAATTGCACTTCTCTTTCTACAGCTGAGGCTGAATATGTGGCAGCAGGTAGTTGTTGCACTCAATTACTTTGGATGAAAAATATGCTGAGTGACTATGGTATTCCACAAGGAAAACTTGTTATTTTCTGTGATAATACTAGTGCAATAAATATCTCAAAAAATCCTGTACAGCATACTAGAACAAAACATATAGATATAAGATATCATTTCATACGTGAACTGGTAGAAAAAGAAATACTTGCCTTAGAATTTGTGTCTACAGACTATCAATGGGCTGACTTGTTTACTAAACCATTGGATACTGAACGCTTCATGGTTCTTCGAAACGCCATTGGAGTTTGTTCGAATTATTGAATCTTAAATCATGGGACACTCTATAAGGTACGTTTATATAGTTCTTGATCTAAACCTTGCCTTGATAATAATTGTGGTGTTCCTGATCATTTTTTTTGGTAAGGATTATCTCTCTTGTCTACGTTTCTGTTTGCTTGTTTGCTTCAGCTTCATTAGTCTCTGTAAATTAACACAATTCACATGTGCTATCTCTGTGATGAATTATTTTTGAGTTGAGTCACCTAGTCAGGAGCAGGTGTAGTCGAATATTGTACTTCGTTACTGACTGTATAAAAAAAAAAAATATATATATATATATATATATATAAACAGAAAAATAAAAATATTATTGTTGCAGTCTTTTGGCCAGGTTAGTTCTACTCTTCAGGTGTTGACTAACTACTCGATGCCTGCTGGAATGGACTGGTTTGGTCACCCCGGTGGTTAATTGTAACTGTGTCAGTTTAGTTGACCATGTGACATCCTTGTTATGTCTAGTATCCTAAAGTCATCTGACTTGGGAGTTACTGTCACTTTACTGTTCACGTATTATAAAAGAATAAAGATGGTTGGAATAAGGGGGAGAGTTGTTGGACATTTTGCTTGCGAACTTAATTACTCCTCTAAATTTCTTCATCACATTGAAGCACAAAATGTAACGCACCTCACGTATTTACACTGGCTAATGTCTCTGCATAGTGAACAGTCTTACAAAAGCTCTGACTTGTAGTTATAATCCTTACTGACCTCAGCTGATCGGTTATATCATATTTATTACTCCTGGATACGTGTTTTGCATGAACTATATGTTACTATCTTGTATGTGGGTTCTCTATTTAATTTTTAGTGTTCTGAGCATCTTAGTCCGTTCGTGTTACCATGAAGTATGTTTAATTCACTTTGTCTATAATTTTCAGAACCTATGTTGCATCACGGTTTAGTTGCCATAAACATAATTCCGTTAGGCTTTTATCCGGATTTGGTTTTAATTGAATTAACATGTATTCTTAATTGACCTAATCCACATTCATTGTATGGCAGTATGTATTCTGATTACAACAAAAGTCCATGCAGGTTTGGTCTGACCTTATCTATTGGGTTAAGTCACCTTATATGTTGCTTAATTGTCCGGGTTTGGTAATATCAAACCTTTTCTGTGTGCACGTGTTCCTTGACTTGACCTTATCTGTTACTCCTCGGTTTTTGAAACCTACCAGAGTTCCTTGACTTGTGTAATAGCATCTTAATTAATGCTTGATAATTAAGTCACCTTCACTTGTGTCTTCCTTGAATACGAGTTTCACTCTGTTTGAGTTTCACTCTGTTTAATATGATACAAATCTACCAGAGTTTTTCCTGCCATCAACTAGAGAAATCCGGTATGTGTATCTTCTTCCATCTCTTCTTCAAAATGATTACTTTTTCCATGGTTATCTTTCACAGGACTCTTCAACCTTATGAAAGTCTGTTCAATTTTAACTCTTCCTGTGTTTTCTGGATCTGGGGTTTTCTCCTATATATATGCGTTTGATATCTTGGGTTTCTTTCATTCCATACAATCTATTCTTCTTCTTGCTCTTTCAATTCTTCTTAAGATCAAAATTAGTATGCCTGCAAGAAGAGAGCATCGCCATGATCATCCTGCCTCTCGCCGTGAGCATCGTGCGGCTATACGAGCTCGCACTTTGGAGGAGCATGATTCCAACTCGGTCCATGAAATCGTAATCGAAATGGCAAGGCTTGGCCACCACATGACGTCTCAGATTGATCGCGTCCAGAGGGCTGCTGATCATGAACGTTCTGCCATCTTGCAATGGCTTTCACAAATCGCTAGCGCTGTTGACTCCCTTGTGCGTCACTCTGTGTCACAATCATCTGTTCCAACGTCTATACAAAATGCTTCTCCTGCTGCAATTCCTTCGTCCGGTGCTCCTCCTGCAGGCGTAAACCTCTGGAATTCCCTCATACAATTTCAACAACAAGAGGAGGCACTTGCTCGGTCTGCTTCTGTTATGCCTTCGGATGCTTGGGGATCTTTGACTAAAAGACACAATCGCATGGAAGCTGAAGCCAGGGAAGCTACTGAAGATCGTTGGAGGGCTGTTCCTGATCACTCCCGTCGACCGGACACTCCTCACCCTCGTGGACTTTTTCGTGGCTAGTAGTTTTTATGCTTGATCGTGTGGTTCTTTCTCTTTGTCCTTCCTGGACTTAGGGGGAGAAATCAAGCTTGGCTGTTTTTCTTGTTTGCCTGTTTTTCTTGTTTTTTCTTTTTGGCTTAGTTTCTAGTTTTTTGGTTAGTTTTCTTTTAGGCTTAGGCTTTTTGAGGTTTAGTTTTGAGTTAGTTTCTTGTTTCTTTGTAATCGAGTGTTCTATTGGTTTAGTGATTAATATCAACTCGATTTTTTGGACTTGGTTCAGTGTTTCTCACTTACGTTTAAACTCTTTGTGCAGTATAGTATTACTTTTAATTTTGATACAGGTAATTGGAGAATGCTTGATAATGGAGAAGTCCATGGAAGGACAAAGGGGGAGATTGAAGATACGTGTTGTCCATCCATGGAATACTGCTGCACAAAGATTGCTGTGTTGAAACTGTGGGTGTCCTTATCGAATTTCAGAGTTTGTGGAGCTGCGGGAATGCATTCTGAAAAGAGGAGGTTCAGTCCTTTATGATGTCTTGGCTCGGCTGGATAATATGGTAGAAAGAGTTTAATGATCAGATTATGTTAGCATGTGTTGCTGTGTGGATAAGTGTTGTTGTGTGGATAAGAGTCTTGGTAATCAAGTTAACTTGATGATCAAGTAGTTTTTACTTGATGGACTCTCTTTACTTGATTGCCAAGAATGTTAGGAGAAGCCGGGGCTGCTTACTTGATTGCCAAGAATGTTTGGAGAAGCCGGGGCTGCTGACTTGGTTGCCAAGTCTTGGTGTATATATATATGTCCCCTGCTGCATAGAAGAAAGACAGGGAATAGAAGATAGAGAAACAGAAACAGAGAGACACGAGAAAAAGGAGAAGAGGGAAATAGAGAAAAAGGGGAGAGGTGTTCTTCGGAGTGAAATGCAAATTGTGCAATAGTAGTTTGTTTCGGTAGAAAAATATTATTGAAAGAGTTGTGAGATTTAGTCTCAATTATAGTATGGACTTTGTGTCCTTAGTTTTGTAGACTTAGTGTCTTTGTGGACTTAGTGTCCTTAATATTGTGTGGACTTAGTGTCTAGAAGATCAAGACTTGTGTAGTCTTCCGATATAATCTTCCGTTGCAACCTCAACTTGTGTAGTTGACCGAAAATTTGTAAACTCAGTATCAGTTTAATACAGTTACAAGTTTTGTTGCTAAAATTAGTTTTTCCGCTGCATACATATATATTCTACTTGTGTTGAAATTGTTCTATCTAATATTTTCACTGTAGTAACTGTTTATTTAGTTGCATATATACTGATTTGCTAATCTCCTATAATAGGTGTTTCAGTCTATTATTTTGTCTCATACCAAGCAAACATGCTCATGAAACGAATGCAAGATACTCGTACATCAAGCTGTAAGATAATTATGGACTTATCACAAGTTATTAAAGTACACAACAATTGATATATGACAAAGACTAAATAATAAGAATATGGAATCAGAACTCAATTCTAGTAACCTAATCAATGTGTATATCTATTGATATGGGATAGAAATCTATTTAATTACTTGATTATTGATTTAATTATAAGATACGATATCATTAGGTTTCTTAAGAGTACGAAGTTGAGTCATATTGAACTTCCTTTATGGGAGGGGTTAAAAGGCAAAACTTAACTCATATATAAGAATGTGTAAGTCCCTGCAACCTCTACAACTAAGAGCATAAGTTCTTGCCCCATTCATAAGAAGCTCAAACTTAGAGGATTGTAGAAGACTTATGCTTGAGATGGCTTTAACTTTTTATACAGGTAATATGTGTTAACTCTAGTTTGTCAATCGTGTCTATACTCTTGTGAAGATCTTGTGGCATCAGGTTTAATTATGTTAACAGTTGGTATCAGAGCCAATTTCACAAAAGCATAGATCGTTGTATGAAATCTATTTTGTGCAAATAGAACGATGAAGAAAACTTTTGGGGTAAAACCCAGAAAAAAGACTGCGGGTCGGATCCAACTTGATGGGTTAACCCGCTTTTATTTTCATATTTGGGTTTTTGTTTTTGTTATACAGAGAAGTAAATAACTAATAAAAGAAGATGAGGTGAAAGCATAGAAAAAAAAGAATGAAAACGTGAGTTTGGGGGCCAAAATATGGTAGGATAGATGGTGGCGGCAACTGCAACTCCCAAGCTCCTCCTCCTCCTCGACCGGGTCAAAGGGTCTCTTCCCATCCGAGCTCTTGACCCTCGTAGACGAGACGAAGAAGAAGAAGAAGATAGTTCAAACAACACCGGTTTCAACTCTGAGAGAGAAAAAGGCAGCAACAAGAAGGACCCTTCACTCTCTGGAGTACGAAAAACCAATGGAGAAAAGTGATCTTGTTTTATGGCTCACTGCCCACTCTCCAATATAGACCAATCAGTTGCTTCTATTGAAAGGGGAGTACACGAATTGAAGAGCAATGGATACCAGTCACCACGAATTGAAATCGGTGTTGCTTCTAGCAAACACGGAGAAGAAAGCTTGACATAAGAAAGTCAGATTCATTGATTGAAACTCCCATTCATGATCAATTCCGGCAAGGCCTCATACGATTTCCCTTGAGACCTATTAAAAGGGAAGTAAACAACTACATTCTCCAGATAAGAAATTTTCATTCTTAGTTTTCTAGAATTTCAGTTTTCTGGTTCATGTTTTGATAGGAATCTAACTTTTTGTTTTTGATCGTCCTATGTTAAAAAGGGTTTGTTACCAGGTTTCAGGCGTAAGCTTTGGGCAACACCCAATGTAGCCATTGATCTAATGAATTCACATTGTGAGTATGATCAGGTAACATAATTAAGTTATTGAGATTCCATTTGATTATGAATAAGGCATTGGGAATCTCCAGATTAACACTAATTCCTTAATTGCTGCATTATTTGGGGAACTAGTAATCAAAGTATAATGTACATTCTTATCAAGGAACATGTGCAGATGCATTTAAGCGAAATAGCAATAGACTGATTTTCAGTGAATTCAGATTGTTGAGCCTTATATGTACATGGTTATATATTTTTGTTATAGCTGGATACTATATATACACGTTCGGGGTTTTCATGAAAAACATGTTGGAGTTGCAGAACTAATGAAAAACAACATAATAATTCTATTGTTCTGTTATTGGCTAGGATCAGTAGCTTTCAGTAAATCAGTCTAACTGGTTTTAGCTACTAGAACAACCGTCGGTACAAATAGTTATGCAACATCTTAAGGAATTTTCATTCTTGGAAGACCTTGTTTGTGCGTCATAGCATGTGTGTTTAATTTGATATCCAATTATCTGCATGAGTAAGCTATTGTAATTAAGAAAAGGGTTTCTTTTAACCAAGTTGCAGATTATAAGAGGTAAGAAGCAATATTACTTCAGTTAAATATTGTTCTATTCTGACATTGGGGATTATAGTCTTAATGCTTGCTGCATAGTGCATACTTACTTGATGGTTGTTTAAATGCCTTCACTATTGGTTTTCATATAAGTATAATAATTCTTATAGATATAGTGTTGATACATTTCAAAAGTGATGCACTAAAGTGTTAATATTTGTGGCTATATATATACATATCATATATCATATACATACATGAACATGTTGTACGTACATTAGTTTTAATTTCCAGGGAAGGTAAAATATTATGGCCCTTTTGGCATGTACAGCTACTGTACTTACATGATTGTTGGCTGAATTAAGGATTGGTGAACTAACACCAATAATGTGACCTCACTCTTAACACTCAAATTGGCTGATAGATTTGGACATTAAAGCCTTGCTTACTATCCATACTGGAATTGAGTGTATAGTTTGGGTTATTGATAAAGATATTTTACTCTTTGGTGTTATTTCCCTGTAAGGATTTGCATTTTCTAGTAATTGAGCAGTGACCTTAGTAAAAATATTTCTCATGTCCTTCTTTTGGTATCTTGCTGATCCTTGAGCTACAGAACAGTATAAGAAGTTTTCATCTAACCAATTTAATTGTTTTATGTGCATCTCATTGTCAAGAGAATTAGCTAGGAATACTTTTGTTACAGAAAAGTTATTCTTGTATTTGGAATATCTAAATGGAGGAAATTCTGTAAAGGTCATTTTGTTTTGTTATGGTATCGTATCTTTATAGAGTTATCAGTTAGATATCTATATGTGTTTATAGATGGTTTCCAGCTGCATTATTATATATAAAAAAATGATATGCACGTTTAGAATATTGATGGATATGCATTAAAGTAGACTTGCAGTAATGCTTAGCATATAGTGGCTTTGTACATGCGATTTTTTGTGAGTATAGAATAAAGGAAATTTTCTAGCTGCAGCTAACCAGTTGAGCAATTTACATGCATACTACTTGGTTTTTGGTTTAACCTATTATTGTTCCTAAATGATCATTGTTCTGATTTCGGTTTTAATGTTGGAACAAGCCATGTGCTCTTGTAATTTATGTGCGGGTTAGAAGCTAGTTTTTCGCTAGTACAGAAATTATTACATGCCAATATGCTTACCTAACTATCATATATGATTGAGCTTCATGGTTATGTGCATGTGATTATATGGACAATCCAGACTAAAGAATTAAGAGCTAATTTTGTAACATATATATGCTATAAAGCTTTTATACAGAAACAGAAAAAGAGACCTGGATAGAGGTATGATCTTTTATTTCCGCTGTGCTATCTATATAAAGTCAACTATAAGAATATAGTATCATCTCTTATGTTGTCTACAAGTTCTATCGGTCTTCTTTTATTTGGAAAATTGGTTCTTTAACTCTTTACTTAGCTGAGCTACAGGAAATATAGTAAAGGATGAACTAAAGGAACACAAATTGAGAAAGTTTATCTCACGCTAAGGAAGATGTATGCAATAATGCATATGCTTTGAGTCAGCTAAAGGTATGTTCATTAATCCAGAACTGGTTTCAATTTCAATTTAGAAGCATGTGGAAAGTTCTTGTCATTCTTTCCAAGGTTGTCTGGTCATGTACTGATGTTCAAATAATTTGTATTGTTGTTAATGTGACTGATCTATTGTGACTGATATGTGGTTTTTGAAATTGAAAATACATCATGAGATGTATATGGTGAATTTAAAATGTCTGACATGCCTGTGATTTTTTGCAATAAGATATAAAGACATTATCTCCCAAATAATTGTTAACCTTATTGCAGAACTTACAGGTACACGAGTTTTGTTTTCTTGTTAGAAATATAGTACTTAACTCATGTGGTTTGTGATTCTCTATAAATGTAATTGGACATATTGCACAAAGCAATCTCCATTGACATCTGTGGGGGATCATTGAGATGAACCAAACCTGGAAATTGTATTTTTCATTTTTAAAACTATACTCATATTGGCTTCCAAAGAAGTTGTTCTGGTGTAGTTTTAGAATCTAAAATAGCATATTATACACATTTACTGGATTATACTTAGATACATTCTTCTGTCCAAAGATGTTGATTGTTTCTTGGGATAATTGGATCTTTAGATGTGGTGTAATGATTGAGAAACTTAAGGATACCTTGTCTTCTGCCACAAAGGTGTTGCTTGGTATTGTGATTACAGAATACAGAATGGGGTTGATGCTCAGTATTTCAGTGTTGATTTTATCAACAGAAAATATGCAGAAAGTAAACTCAATGAAATTTTTGTTGGTTTGGCAAAATCAGGAAAATGATTTTGGCTTGAGATCTAACTAGTGGTATTTATCTGGTCAAGAATTGGTTTAGATGATCTATATATGGTATGCTAGTATTGCAGTTTTTGTTGATATGCTACATTAAAGTTGCTAGTGATAGCTTTCTATAGAATAATGTAATAGACTAACATGTCTGCTTGTGATTTCATTGTTCTGATAGAGATCTAGTAACATTCTTTGAAAGTAAATTACTAATCATTTTCACCTTGTTTTCAGATTCTTGATACATGGGTTTTAGGTTGCGTGTGGTTATTTGTAAATGTTGTTGAAGCTGTTATAGATATATGTATATGTATTTACTTATGTAGCATACATGATATATGGTTTTGTGAGCATTCACTCACCTTGTGAACTTTATTGATAGTACCTTTCGAGCAGTAACTATTTTTAGTTCTCTACAAAGTTTCAACTAAATAAATAAATAAAATATGTATAAAAAAAAAATAACTACTTGCAGATTTTTTGTCTTGTCAAAAGACAAACACAGATTGCATGTATTTTTATGCATATGAAAACTGATTTTTGAACTTCAGTCTCTTTTTATTTTTTTTTTACTTGTGCCTTGTTTTAAGAGTCACATTATGTGTTAGTAAATAATAAAAACAGGGGGAAGGTTTATATGTGTTTTTATTATCAAGCCCCTTTTGTTTGGGTTTTGAAATTGATATGTTACAAATGTGTTTTCAGTTTTCTGAAAGTCTGCAACTCCTTATCTTTTTCTCATTATTTTGTCACTCTTATATGGATTCTCTAATTTTCTGATTCAATCAGGAAAGGTTAAAAGAGTAAGAAACAATGGGAGGAAAATAGTTTTTCTTATATTCTATTTTTTGGACCTCTTCAGCTTTTCAATTGAAAAGGAATTTTGGATACCTTCTTATTATTTCTGAAAGAACATATAAGAAAAGTCTGGTCCTGATCTTATTTTGGCAGCCACTAAAAGTTTGATATGTGTATTGATTAATTGATGTTGTTTGGCTCAATAAAGAGCATTCATTTTTACTTCAGGTTCTATTTTGAGGATATTTAAAAGGGTGTTCCACAACAGGTTGGTGATTTTGTGATTTCTAACATGAGGTATGAAACTTTTTTGAAGTTTTGTTATGTATGCACTTGACTGATATAATTGCTGGAACCTGTCATGTTGTTGGGTTTAGTGGGAGTAGTTTTCCGGTAATAACTTCTTGTTTTACATTGTATCAAGTAGCTAACTATCTCTTCAAAACGTGCATTAATCCAATTCAAATAAGTTTTTCATGAGTTTAAGCATGTATGCCAACGTGTTATTTGGTTGTTTTGGCTATGTTTGTTGTCATTAAGGTTGAAGACAGTGTTCTGGTTTAAAGTCTCATAGAAGACTTTAGTTAGCTTCATGTGGTAGCTAATGTTTCAGTTATAAATCCATGGTATAAAGTTTGGAGTTTGATTACTGCATTTATATTGTCATTGCAGTTTTCGTTAAATAGCTATTTGTTTTTAGGTGGATTGAGTTGTGCCTTGCACAATGCTTCAGTAAGTAACAAACACATTCCATATGTACGAGATCCACCGGTGTTAAAGTTGTGTTTGTGGTTTTGATATTCAAGGCTATACAGTTGGACTATGAGCATGTGTTTTACAGTTTGATATACATTACATATGCTTGTTGATATCATATTAGTTTTGAGGCTTATGTGAAGTGCAGAGACTGGTGTTAGTGGTCTTGAAGAGGCAGGCTTTGTTAAAGTGTATTCCGTTTCATTACTCTACATCAGTAATTGTATTTTGACCAAGTCTGAATAGATTATGAGATTTTCATATTCTGGTGTGCACACTTCAGTTGTTATTTGGTTAATGTCTTTCGGTTCAATTGTTGTATAAATTGTGATAGTCCAAGTGGGAGATTGTAAGATAACTATGGACTTATCACAAGTTATTACAGTAAACAACAATTGATATATGACAAAGACTAAATAATAAGAATATGGAATCAGAAATCAATTCTAGTAACCTAATCAATGTGTATATCTATTGATATGGGATAGAAATCTATTTACTTGATTATTGATTTAATTATAAGATACGATATCATTAGGTTTCTTAAGAGTACGAAGTTGAGTCATATTGAACTTCCTTTATGGGAGGGGTTAAAAGGCAAAACTTAACTCATATATAAGAATGCGTAAGTCCCTGCAACCTCTACAACTAAGAGCATAAGTTCTTGCCCCATTCATAAGAAGCTCAAACTTAGAGGATTGTAGAAGACTTATGCTTGAGATGGCTTTAACAAATTATACAGGTAATATGTGTTAACTCTAGTTTGTCAATCGTGTCTATACTCTTGTGAAGATCTTGTGGCATCAGGTTTAATTATGATAACACAAGCAGCCCATTCCAATATAAGCAAGAGTCATATTTCTCCTCCCTCAGTAACTAGCACGCAAAATAATTTTGTTTTTTTAAGCCTAACTCCGCCATTAATCACTACAACTATAATTCCAACAGAACGAAAAGCTCCTCATATCAAACTTTCTAATACTTAAAGCATCAATCAAACATAAATCTTGCTTCATGTGAGCCGTAACTCCCTTAAACCTTTATGCCTACAAAATATTTTTGCCAATATTAGAAATCCACTCATTATATTTGTCACCACCTTTTCTCCTTTAACAACCTTTCCGCCAATTTTCAAAAATCTAAATACTTTAACTAATACACTTTACTCAGGAGGAATAGCCAATCGGCTACTAAAATTATTCAATCCCAAAGTTTCCTTTCATAGAACTTGAGTGACAATGCTCACTTTCTGAACGTCTGCGCAATTCACTACTGCAAACATCTTTTTCATGTTCTCTAACTAATTTTGGGCATTCCTTTACTCGTTAGCATTGCTAAATCTCCTAGCCCCATGCCTCTGTGTCCTCTCATAGGTTCACGTTAGAATTTTATATTTCTATATACTTATTTATATTTTTAATTTGAATTCCTCCGTCAACCTCAGCATGAAAGGGGCAATCTCATAGTTGCCCACCATACAACTCACCAACTTCACTTGCCTCTATGGGAGCTCGCTTCTTTAACTTAAAAAAAAAATAAAATGAGCCCAAAGCGGTACGAAAAACATCGAGTAACTGCTCTACAGAATCTTGTGCACCTCCTGGTGCATTCATAGATGGTCCCAGTGTCGGCGCGGTGCCACTTATCTGTGTGTTTGGCAAGGAGGCATAGTACTGGAGATCGAACATTCAGTAGGACACAAGAAAACAAGGCAAGGACTACTACCCACATCCTAATCAATTACTTAACATCCAGCATAAATGCTAATGGATCTGCCGCGGTCGGACCATCACTCTATTGACTCTATGTTAGGCATGTAAAGTAGTTACAGGTAGACTCAAAGAAAACCTATGCTCTGATACCAACTGTCAGGACCCACCCCGGATTTCCACCTCAAATCCGAAGTAAATCTTGCGGGGTCCACCTTAAGGGAAAATCATACCAGAAAATTTTGACATAACCTCCCGTAAAAATGGACAACCCTACCTGTACAAAAACTCAATCAACACTTCTCACAATAATTGACGAGTCGCCGAAGCGAGCATCAAGCAATAATAACCCTACAATCGTTAGTAGTATAGAATAAGTAGGGATCGTTCTAGCCGGGGATTAAGGGTACCTGAAACATGAGATTGTTAACACAAAATATTCACAAATATACATCACAAAACGTCACATAAGGGGGAATAGGCATCGGCAGCAAAGGCTGCCCCTAACATCTAGGCACGAAAATAAATTGCTGAAAATAAATCCTAAGTCTATTATTTACAAGTTTGGTCGACATCTTTCACACAAAGCACTCGGCACTTAACTCTTTAACAAATAAGATTCGCACACAAGAAAGTAAGGAACAAGTATTTAGCATGCATTGGACTTAAACAAGTTTCGACCTACAACTAGAACGTTTCCGATTTTTACCTAGTTGAGAGACTTTTCTAATGTTTTAGAATCGAGCTTTCGCGAGGTGATCCTAAGATTTATGCTACCGTTACACAACTCGTAACATTGAAGCACAAAAGTCTATAGTCGAAGACAAGCAAACAAGTAAGGTCGTCAATCTTCTTATTTAACATGCAAGTCCTAAGGTTAACCACTCTACGTGATCATACGTCTACTAAGTTCATTATAACCCAAGCGAATTAAACCTAATACCTAGATCATGTTCAAAGACAACACTAAGTACCGATTATAAGCCCTCACCTTAGTTCTAACCGGTTTAAATTCTCAACATGCATCAATACCACTGTCTTAATTATCTACTCATCTTACAAATTTTATATTACAAATTAACATGCAAATTCATTGTTGCCGAAACTTAAACCTAAATCTAAGCATCGAATTCAACAAATCATTAACATACAAATTATAAAACCAATCTCCAATTCGGTTCATACATAGACATATAATCCAAAACTAAAAATACATGCAAGTTTCATAGACAAAACTAAACATAACTACATAAACTTTACTAAATAGAGAGAAGGGAGTGGATCACATTTTTGTAGACACCTTGATGACTTCCACTCGTGTGGATCCGGCGAAAGATGGAAGAGGTATGGTGGCTGCTCGGCAAAGGGCTGTGTCGGCAGACAAAGGTTCCAAGTTTCAGCAGAAACTTGGGTGAAGGTGGAGGTGATTTCGGCTAGGGTTTAAGTAGGATCTTTGGGGAGAATTTGGTAGAGCTTTGGCTTTGTGTTTTGGCTTCAGATGTGACCCCTTTTCTTCATGGTGCCGGCCTTTATTTATAGGAGAAGAGAGAGGCTGATTTGGAGTGTTTTCCTTGTTCAAAACGGGATAGAAATCTTCAATAAATAAGGTTTCCCAATCCGAGTTGGCATAGGCTTTTTTCTCCTTATTGAACAAAGAAACTCTTGCTTGGCCGGCTTATGATTTCTTCTTGGACGTTGCAAAGCTCTTTGGAATGATTTCGCGCGCTTGCAGCCGCTTGAAGACATTACCGGAAATTCCTCTCTGCTCGCGAGTACATACGTTGCTAGTATCGGGTACTAGCGAGGCTTCTTGGTGGCGAGTCTGGTGCTGGCGAGTATAGGCTTATGGGGGTAGCGCGAATTATGTATACTGGCATGCGCGGATGGTTGGCGAGCGGATATGTTTGCGAACGAGGCTGATGGCGAATAAACAAGGGCTTGGCGAGCAAACTTGTTGGCAGCCGAACAAGGACTTGGCGAGCAAGGTTGTTGGCGAGTGAACAAGGGCTTGGCGAGCAAGCTCTGGCGAGAATAAGAGAAGCTAATTTTCTTCCTTCTTCTCAGCAGATCTGACCTTTGTGACTTTAACAGAATATAACTTTTTCCTCAGTGCTCCGATTAATCTGTATTTTTGATACAAAACTCTTTAGCAAGCCAACAAAATGCATACCAAATTTCAGCAAATTTGGAAAAGGATAGGTCACAAATCATTCATCTCAGAATCACGAAAAAGACATATTTTGCACTATTTTCCAGAATTCTATAAACTTAGTCATTTTTCGGATTCTAAAGCATATTTGATCAAAACTCTACCAAAATGACACTAAACTATATTATGACTCTATCTTAGATAAATAAGGGTTAAACGAAGCATAAATGAGGGCGTAAACATATTAATATCGTCGCACATTGTGCTCCTATCAATAATCCACCTTATTCCTAGAGCCTTCTGCTCCACAAATCAAACATCCACCACAACATCATAAAAATTCACCTATACCATAGCTAAGAAATTCCAAATTCTCATGTCAACCCACTTTCTACATCTTAACTAAGTTCTATATATCCGAAAATTTACAACCCTTGCTTATCAAAGCGTTTAGTCTAAAAGCGGAAATAACATACAATTAAAAAGATTAACAAGTAACCTCCTGAGGGAAAATTGGGGAAAATGGTAGCTATGCCTCGCTCCTTAGTCATCGAACGAACACTGCAGACTGGGCATTTTAAAATGAAGGGCCCAGGGGAGAAACATTTAAAAACATTAGCGTGAGTGGACAAAAATGAACATTCAAAGAGTTTAAGTATCATATAAATAGCCAATAAACTTTATAAATGCTCTCTCAATTTTTATATTAAATGAAAATCATAGTGCATAATATAATTAGTTCCCATAAGATGATATTAAACCAACAGGCCAACAAAAACAAAAAAACGAAAACCCAATCTGATTGGCCCAAACAAATGAAACAACGGGGAAGTGGTTACACCATAAATAGGAGGCCTCCTAGACTCGGTTCAGAGTCTCCCACGGCTTCTAAAGTAGCGTCCCACGGTACGACTAGCTAGCATCATGACGACCCAATAAGTGGTGTAAAAGCAAGTCAAAATAAAAATTTGAAAACACGCTTCTCCCATTTAATTAAAAATCCATACTGTCCCCGACCGTACATCTGAGGCTTATAATTATAATCAATTAAAATAGCAGCCTCGAAGTAAATAAATACATATAATCGACATGTCTCACATGTCATGAAATTGTTAAATCATAACCCGTGAAATTTCTGAAAATCAATTAAATCCTCCAAGGACTTAATAAATCATATTTTTCCGTTCCAAAAATAACCAATTAAAACCATAGGATTTACTATTCATTCTGTGAATGTCAAATGAAATATTTAAAAGAAAATAGATGCATGTACATTTATTTAAAACCAAAAGTCCGCTCACAATAACAGGCTATGTCTGACGCCTCTCGAAAGTCTCTCCACTACGAACGTCCTTACGTCTTGTATAGATTATACAATTAGTTCCCCACTTTCCCAAATGTACAAGAAAATTCAAGATATTAACATATATTTAAATCATCCCAACGCTTGCCATAACCTTGCCTCTTAGCCTTAATATTCTTTTTCATAAAATCAGTTCCTAGATCTTAAGTTCTCATTTATCCTCCTCTTAGTTCAAGAATAACACCAACATTAAGCCTTTAATTCTCCATAAAATCATTTATTCCAAATTTAAACAATTAGCTCACTCCTCGTTAAACTCTTCTAAAAATTCTAAAATATAGGTCAAAATACTCCATTCCTCATAACTATTCCAAATTCAACCTCAAAAACCACCCACGGCGGCTGCACCGCCGCTGCCACCGGCGGTCAACACTGCCACCGGCACCATAAATCACCAAAATTTAACAGAAGCTTCTTCTCAATATTTCGAACAGCTTTCCCTTCTAACAATCACCAATTTCAAGTCTAAAGGGGTCAATTTACAAAAACCCCCAATTTGACACTATTCACCAAGAACCCTATAAATTAAATTTTTCAATTTCTCCTTACCTACTGCAACTTGAGTCAATTCCTTTGGAGGTGTTATTTATCCGTTGCTCATCTCAGCTCTCCATTGGCCATCGATTTTCTTCCTTTTTCCTGTAAATTTCTTGTTTGCTTCTCCGTGAGTGGTGGCGAATCCAGTCTTCAAGTTCTCCGCCCTTCTTCAAGGAGGTGGCGGAGGTCACAATTCTCCCATGCTGCAAAGAAAACTAACCAAAACTTGTGGTGATGTCACTTCTGAGATTGAAGCTCTTCTTCTTAAGGAGCTGGATTCGTCAGTTCAAGCACCTCTACAGCCCTCTGTAGAGCTTAGTTATGCAAGCATGTTTAGGAATCCAACAGATCGCTTCAGTAAAACCATGGTAGATGACTTTGAAATCTCAGCTGAGGACTGTTCTTACTCTCATGGCAAACATGGCCTGAATGTTTGCTTCTCTGAGAAGGTTCATAATAAGCTTGATTATGACTGGATATGTGCTGTTGTGGTCAAACTCATGGGTAAGCCTAACTCTACCAACACCTTTGACTTCATGCTTAGAGGCCTGAGAAGGAAATGGCAGGTCAAAGATGGTTGGAAACTTATTGATTTACCTAATGATTTCTTCATTGTGAAGTTTAATCTGGAAGAAGACATGAATCATGCTCTGTGTGATGGCTCTTGGATCTTAGCTAGCCAAACTCTTACTATTAAAAAATGGACCCCTAATTTTAATCCTACAACAGAAGTGATAGGGAAGATGGCCCTCTGGGTTAGAATTTGTGGTCTTCCTGTGCAGTATTTTAAAGATTTTGCTATCCCTAAAATTGGAAAGATCATCGGTGATGTTGTGAGAGGTGATCCAATCACTTTAGGACAAGCTAGAGGGAAATTTGCAAGGATTTGCATTGAAGTTGATTTGAATAAGCCTCTAAAGCCTTTTGTAGAAGTTGAATCTATCTCGTATAATGTTATTTATGAGGACATCTCCCTAATCTGCTTTGAATGTGGTTGTTATGGTCATGCTAAAGATAAATGTCCTTCTATCACTCATGCTAGTGCAGCTGGAGCACTAGCAATGGTGATATACTTCTGCTAAAACCAATGGTGATATAGTGGCTACTGATGAAGGCAATGTTATGGATGAAGGTATTAACAACTCTGAAGTGGTGAAGGATCGGAGGATATGAGACCCTGGATACTTATGAGTTACAAGAATAAGAAGGGTGGTTCTAAGGGCTCTAGATTCTCAGTTTTACACGATGAACCTACTAAAGTTGAAGATGTTGTTATAATTGAGAATGTGGTCTCTCCTGTGAAGTCTACTCCCTCAATTGTCAAATTATGGAACAGTTTCCAAGAGAAGCAGAAGAAATCTTCAAAGACCACTTCTACCAATGCCAACAATTCAGATTCTGCCTCTATTAAAGTTGCCTCCAGAAATGCTTCTAAGGAGTATGCTAAACCAAATATCAGACCCCCTTTGAAGGACCTTTCTAATGCTAGTTCTAAAGTTGTTGTTAAGTCTACTTTTAAAACTGCCAAGAAGTCAAGAAGTGGTCCTATCTGTACTGCTAAACAACAACCCTCTGCTTCTAAAAAGCTCTCTTTTGATAATTTAGGGGATTTTTTTAGCACTGGGGTTGCAGGGATTTTTGGTCATTGTCCTCCAGAGCCTGCCATGGTTATGGGAGTGAGTTCTTCAACAGGTCAGGATTCTGATACTTTTGTTGAAAATATTTTTGATGAAAACAACAACTTGGCTAGTGGTGTCAACCAGTCTTCCTCTCCTGAGGATGAGATGGCCAATGATTAACTGAGATTTTGTCCTCCCTCTTTTCTCTTGTTTAAATGGATAATATCCTTTTTTTGGAATGCTAGAGGTGCTGGTAGTGAGAAACTTAGGTCTGCTGTTCAAGACCTTGTTAAAATGAATAATGTGGGTATCTTAATTATATGTGAGCCTGGGGTTCAATTTGAAAGTGCTAAGAAATACCTTCTGGATCTTGGCTATACTGATTTTGAAATAAGTGAAGCTGTTGGATATGCTGGTGGTCTTTGGCTGTTATGGAACAGAAACAAAATTAGCATTGAAACTGTTCATGCTAACTTTCAGTCTGTTTCTGTCAAAGTCTCAGTTAATGGTTCTGCCCCTTGGCTTCTTTCTAGTGTGTATGCTAGTCTCTGTAACACTGCAAGAGCTACTTTGTAGAGTTACTTAGAGTCTATGCAGCAGTCTATCAACCTGCCTTGACTGATTTTGAGGGACTTCAATGAGCAGTTGTTCTATACTTGATAGGAGCATAAAATGCGACGTTCTTAATATGTTTTTACCCCCATTTATCCAATGCTTAACCCTTATTATTGTAAGATAGAGTCATATTTTAGTTTAGTGTCTCTTTGGTAGAGTTTTGGAGAAAATGTGCTTAATTGTCAGAAAAAAGACTAAGTATAGAAATCTGGAAATAAAGTAAAATATGTTTTTTTTCGTGATTTTGAGGCTCGTGCTAAACTGATTTATCCTTTTCCAAATTTGATGAAATTTGGTGTGCATTTAATTGGCAAGCTAAAGTATATTGTGTCAAAATTTCAGATCAATCGGAGTTTGGGAAGTCACCCAAATGAAGGCTGCAACTTGGCAGTTTGAGCAAACCAATCCAAGGACTACCAGGATTTTCCTGGGACTGTGTCCTGACTTCCGGAATTTCTGTGGGACACATCGCTTGGAACCAGAGAACCAGCCATACGCCGTTGGAAAGATCTACGAGTCTAGTTTTTCTGGGACTTGGAATCGCAGCAAAATATTTTCTGAGCAAAAAGTTATGCTGGTTTGAATGCACGAAGGTCAAGTCTGCCGAAAGAAGAAAACCTAAACCGAGTTCTACATGGATTTGGCTTACGAATGTGGACTGAATTCCATCCTTTGTGCAAGATTTTTGGCTGAATTAATTCATGGAAAACCTAAAGAGATATTGCTCAATTATTCAGCCATTATCTTGGGAATTTTCGGCAGAAAATAGAGGAAGAAAATCGCAACAAATCCTGATCAAATTCGGCAGAATTCCTGTGCACGTCATCCAACTTCCACGGACTCTCCCGGACAGCTCACAATGAATCTGAATTCGAGCCTTATATGGATAGAAAGCTACGGGAGTCTAGTTTCCAACCCAACTGGAGTCACCTCAATATCTATTTTCTAGAGAAAGATATTCCATAATCGTCACTCGAAGGTCAAATCTGCCAGCAGGATAAGTTTGAGAAAAACTAGGTTTTGTAAACCCTAGCTGCCTCCCTTGCCTCTATAAATACCACAACATAATTTCAGAATAATCATCTTCTTCTCTCTCACTTTTCACTAGCCGAAACTCTGTCCAACTAGCACCACAAATCCCATACACTTTTACAAGCCGAATTCCACCATTCATCACCACCACCGAATCCTCTTTGCCGATTCCTCTACAAGGTTTATTTTAAAGTGTGATTCACTCAACTCTCATGGCTTGTAATTTTCTGTATAATTACTTAACTTTGTCTATGAAGTTTGTAAGGATTTGTGAATTGTTATTTGGTTTTATTAATTTTACATTGGATTTCCGAAATTCTGTTATGTGTTTTGGTTTTCTTTTTGTCTAGTTGATGAACATGTGTATGACGAATTGATTGTATGATAATAGGGCAGTAACTTTGTTTGATGATTTGATGATTTTATTTGGTTTATTTTCTGAATTCGTATGCACAACAAGTTTTAGGGTTAAGAAAAGCTTTAGCTAGGCTGATCTTGGGTTTAATTCTTTATGTTACCGAACCACAAATATAAGGTAAGTTATACACGAAGTTGATTTATCTTGTATTGGTTCTAAGGGATAGAGTAATTCAGAAAATATGCATGTTGAAGCAAGGTGAGGTGACGCCATACTTGTTGCATGTTTCCAATTCAACTCATTGTGCTTATGTGTTTCTTGGTTTAATTTCTACACGAAGTGTCTTTAAACTGATTAGCACTATGTTTAGGGTTATGCACGAAGCTAATTCTAAATAATTGAGGAGTTTTGAATGATTAGATGAACCACGAAGGGCTCTAGTTATAATTGGAACTAAATTGCATGAAATCAGATTCAATAAAGTTGTTGCCGTATTGTTGTTTGATCGGTTTGTTATGTGCATGTGAGTTTTGTGTGATGTGTATTGTGTGAAAGATGTCGATCATATGTATATATGTAATTTATGATTTAATTTCGTGTAGAATATAGAATCAAATTCTCAAACTCCCCCATATGATTTTGTAATGCTTTATGTGATTGAACGCCCTGATTTCCCCGGATTGAACGATCCCTACTTGTCCTATACTAACGATGACACAAGAGGGTAATATGTGTATGAAGTTGTTTTGCAGGTACTTTGTGCTTGGATAATAGCTCCATCAATACTGATAACATTGGTGGCTCCAAACATTTTAGATTTGGAGGTATGCAAGATTGGGTCTATAGGAATGGTCTTGCTGTTATGGGACATCAAGGGGCTGATTATACTTGGTCTAACAATTTTGTTAAAGAAAGACTTGATAGAAGCTTTTGTGATAATGATTGGAGAATTTCCTTTCCTAAAGCTTGTGTTGTTCACTTAGCTAGAATGAGGTTTGATCATTGTCCTATTCAGATCATACTGTATTCTAGCTCTAGAGGGACAAGAAGCAGTTCTCCTTTCAAATTTCAGGATATGTGGATGAATCATGAGAGTTATAATGATATGATTTCTGATTTTTGGTAAGCTCATGAAAGGGACATCCTGGATAAAACTAGTAGGTTAGCCACCTCTCTTTGTTATTGGAATAGAAATGTCTTTGGTAACATCTTTAAACAAAAAAAGTCTCTGCATGCTAGAATTTATGAAATCCAAAGATGTTTGGGGAGGGGCAGTAATGTTTTCCTGTAGGATTTGGAAAAAAAGTTGATCTCTGAATATGAAAAAGTTAGGGATGCTAAAACTATATTTTGGAAGCAAAAGTCAAGAGATAAATGGCTGAGTGAAAGAGATAGAAATACTAAATTCTTCCATCTTACAACAATTATCAGAAGAAGTAGGAAAAAAATTGATGGCTTATTTGATGCTAATGGGAATTGGACTGAGGATATGAATAGTATGCTTGCTATTGCTGTTGATTGTTTTAAAAACCTCTTTACTGTTGATCCTATGCAGAATCCTGATTTTGATCTGCATTCTCTTTTTCCTGATATTCCTGATGCTGATTTTGCAAGAATGAATAGGTCTATCTCTGTGGATGATATTTATGATGCCCTTTTCAGAATTGGCAAACTTAAAGCTCCTGGTGTGGATGGCTTCCCAGCTTTCTTTTTTTAGCAGCAGTGGAATATTTGTCCTACTGAAATTACTGCTACTGTAAATTCAGCCTTTGCTACTAGCAGTATTCCTACTGGTCTTAACCATACCTTAGTTACTCTAGTCCCAAAAACCTCTAACCCTTAGCATATGCACCTTTTCAGGCCTATCAGTCTATGTTGCACTGTTTATAAAATCATTTCTAAGATTATTGTGGACAGAATTAGGCCCATGCTTCGAAAGTGGATCAGTCCTAATCAAGTCAGCTTTGTTCCTGGAAGACACATTTTTGATAATGTAATGATTGCTCAAGAAATCATCCATAAGTGCAAGAATTCTAAAGGGACAAAGGGTTTCATGGCATGGAAGGTTGATCTATCCAAAGCTTATGATAAGCTCAGTTTGTTGGAGCTTTATTGAAAAAGTGCTGAGAGAAATTAAGCTGCCTGGCAACTTTATTAAAATCATCATGAGCTATGTTTCTTCTTCTAGTTTCCAGATCATAATCAATGGTGAGCTTTCTGAGTCTTTCACTGGCAGTAGAGGTATAAGACAAGGAGATCCTCTATCTCCCTATCTCTTTGTTTTATGCATGAAAATATTATCCCATATTATACAATATGCTACTAATATGAAAGTTTGGAAGCCAATTCAATCATCTCAGTCAGGGCTGAAGAATGCCTAAGCACGCACACAATAATAAACCCTATAATCGTTAGTAGCATAGAATAAGTAGGGATCGTTCTAGCCGGGGTTTAAGGGTACCTGAAACATGAGAATGTTAACACAAATATTCACAAACACATATGCACAGAACTGTCACACTTATATACATATATACAAATTGAATTATCATGGGGGATAAAGATGAGGTTCGGCAGCAAGGGCTGCCCCTAACAACTAGACACGAAAATAAAAGACATGAAATTAAATCCTAAATCTACTATTTACAAGTTTGGTCGACATCTTTCACACAAAGCAATCATCAAAAACTACCATAACACGTAGAAAATCACAAGTAAGACTCAAGGCAAGCATGCAACAAAATATTCTAGACTCAACTTAGTTCCGACCTAATTAGCTCCTACAAGGTTTCACTAATCGATTTAAGACTTCTTAAGCAATTTAAGATTTCCTATTAAAGCCTAATCCTAAAGATTTATACTAAACATATTTGAAGAGACTTACAAAGTTGAAAACAAACATACCAAGTAATTAAGTTCAAAGTCTTTTTCGTCGGAGACAAGTTAACAAGCAAGGGTGTCATTCTTCTTATTACCAAGTAAGTTCTTTTAAACCACTTGAACATATAAAAATAACTCAAGGTAAAACAATGACACATTCGAATTAACCTAAGTTATTTTAGCTAAGTGAGATCAATACCCCATACATTGCAATTGCATAGACTACAAATCTTTAAGGCACACGGATTTTAAAGAACAAACCAAATTAAGAAAAGAATCAAATTGTGAACATGCTTCCCTAAGAACCTACCTACGATTTCTACAAGTTATGTTTACATGTTATCTTTTTAAGAACAACCAATTTCGACACTTAGAATTAACCACTAAAACCAAGATACGAAATTTTACTTTCCTATTAAACATGTAAAACCAAACAAACACATTGTTCTTACATAGACATAAAAACAAATACCAAAAGAACATACAAACTACATAGACATAGTTTAGTAAAACGATAAAATTACAAGCCGAAGGGAGTAGATCACACATTTAGACACCTTAAGGCAGCAGCTCGGTTGATCTTGATGGAGGATGATGGTGGGTTCGGCAAAAATTTTATGGGTGGTGGTGATGGTGTTTCGGCAAGAATTTTATCTAGGACTTAAGGTAGAAAATTTGGTAAAGCTTTGGACTTGTGTTTTGGCAAAAGATGTGACAAGTTTTTCTGTGGAAAAGTTGGCTACATATAGAGGAAAAAGGCTAGGGTTGCCGGCCTCAACAAGGAAGGGAGTTTTCCTTTTCCTAGTTGGCTTATGTTTCCTTGTTGGATAAATATTGCATTCTTGGACTTCTTTTTCTGAATTTTCTTAATATCATGGGCTGCATATCTTCATGGACTTCATATGTGGACTTGAAAACTCCATTTGATGAACTTTGATCCATGAAAAATGCACAATTCGTCAAGAACACAGAACTGGCAGCAAGCTTGGTTTTCTCGGCTGGTATGATCTTGCTCCAGTAAATCCGGCATAACTCTATCCTCAGAGCTCCGATTGGTACGATTCTAAGTCTCAGGGAAACTACACACGTAGATCTTCGTCCATATAAAAGGGCTTGATCAAATTCCATGTGAAACATTCGGAATGAATTTTTGAAGTTGGGACACAGTCCCAGGAAAAATCCTGGAAGTCCCTGGATCGTTTTGCTCAAACTGCTGATTTGTAGCCATGTTTTGGTTGTCTTCCCGAACTCCGATTGATCTGAATTTTTAAAACAAAACCCATTAGCAAGCCAAATTTCGGAGAAGGATAAGATAGTTTTCCACTCATCTCAGAATCACGAAAAAGACAACTTTTGCATTATTTTTCAGATTTTTTAAACTTAGCCATTTTTTGGATTCTAAAGCACATTTGATCAAATCTCTACCAAAATGACACTAAACTACATTATGACTCAATTTTAGACAAATAAGGGTTAAACAAAGCATAAACGAGGGCGTAAACATATTAATATCGTCGCACATTGTGCTCGTATCAACTACCCCACACTTATCCTTTGCTAGTCCCTTAGCAAAGCTAAATAAAACTACGACTCTAACTACTATTGCCCCTAACAATTTGTCTCAGGCTCGTATGTACACATAGCTTTCAAGTTAATGCATAAGAATGCTAAGCCCGAAAATTCCAAGTTTCATGAACATGTGACATCAATAAGAACATGTAAGAGCAAAAAGTAAGCATGTACACATGTAAAGCTAATCCAATCCTCCTCACAAGGCATACTCTCTTTTTTTCTCTCGAAGCATGGTTATTCACACGCAAGTATTTGGAAGTGAAAGATAATGAATTACGAAGAGTAACTTGCATATGTCAAAGAAACGAAAGCACTTGGTGAATAAATTTTTAAGGAAAAACCTCATATGATAACTATATGCACGAATGGACTAAAACCATATGCTCAACTCTTGAGAAAATCTCCACAAATCAAAGTATGTCATCTTAAGAATCATGAAAACGTTATGGGAATAAAAGTGGGGCTCGGCAATAGGGAAGGAAATTTAGGATAAGTGGTGCTTAAAAACGTCACCAAGACTTGACAATTCGTGATCCTCCTTATGGCTTCACTCCAAGGGTCGAATATTTTCTTGTTGGACCCTTCCTTCATTCTTTTCTTTCCAAAACATCATAAACATGGACAAAGGTCGAATTTAACAATGCTAGACCTTCAAATATAAACTAAACTCCAAGCTCATAACATTTATCCAAGGAATAAGACTTAGCATATTTTCAATCAAAACCGTGCCTTATACTTTCTTTTTCTTTTTCTCAGACTTGGTATTTTTTATTTTTTTTTTCTCTTTTCTTTTTGTCCGATCACATAATTTCTTTTATTTTTCTTTTTCTAAGGCACGGCTCACATACAATTTTTCGTACAATTTTCAAGCTAAGTCTACCCACACTTGTTTCATATCATCACTCTACACCAAAACTCCAAATCGAATTCAAACTTTTGCCAAGTCTCGCGAGGACAAGGGTTAAGATATAACTATTCTAAGCATAGGAATTTTAATAAGGGTGATGAAAGAAAAATGCTCAATGTAGGCTCAAAGAGGTTTTTCTAAGGAGTCCCACGACGGGCACAAATAGGGCACATGCTTTATTTGGCAATGGTGGTGATCCTAATATAACGTTTTCAATCCTTTTCAAAATCAAGGCAATTTTCATGACTATCAAGTTTCAAAAATCACAAGAGCGAGTTCTAGCAATACTAGAGTCCATGAAAAGCTATTGCATATAGTCATCGAATAATCAAAGAATTATGAGGTTTCATGCTTCCTACGAATCTATCTAATTTTTATCTTTTATCACTCGAGAAGAAAGCAATTTGGCTCTAAAGCTCACATAGGTTATTATGGAAACAAACTAGCTAAAACATGCACGCTTGATTAATCAACAAGTCCTACATGCTCCTACCAATGCACATAATCCATGAAACTCACAATTTTAAAGTATGCACAACTATCATCTATGTATGCAAAGAGGAGAAAAACATCATTGACATATTAGGGGCATCCTAAGACTCGAAACAACAATTTAAACACTCTCTTTTTGTGTTACAATTTTTCTGAATTTTATTTTCTAAACTAAGCACACGAAAACATAAACGAAACATGTAAACCCACCCCACACTTAGAAAATTACATTGTCCTCAATGTAAGTATAGAAATATAGCAAGTGACTTCCTAAGCATGCAATAGCCTACCATATTCCAACATATCATTACAAACCAAAGAAAAAGGGAAGGGTTAGAAATTTCAAACTCTCGGTGATGGCTCCTTCACTTTTCTTTGATCGACTTGGGTTGCCTCCCAATTAGCGCTTTATTTTTATAGTCCATTACTCACTACAAGAACAAAGGGTTTTACCGACGAAAAAAAAAAACGGCCGACGAAACTTTTTTTTCGTCGGCTATATCGAAGAAAAGCCGACGAATATTTTTTTCGTCGGGAAAAAAAAAATTTCGTCGGCTATTCCAATAGAATGGCCGACGATTTTTTTTTTCGTCGCTAAAAATTAAAAATCGTCGGCTATTCTACGAGAATGGCCGACGATTTAAAGTTGTCGTCGGCTATACACTGAATAGAATAGCCGACGAAAATTTTGTGAAAAATCGTCGGCTATTCTACGAGAATGGCCGACGATTTAAAGTTTTCGTCGGCTATTCTATTCAGAGTATGGCCGACGAAGTTGGTAATTTCGTCGGCTATAAGTCTTTATATTTTCAGATATGGGCAGAAGCTGCTCATTTAAAAAAAAACGGAAAAAAAACGGGAGAAAGAGTGAGAAATCTGTGGGTATTGTTGAAATCCGTCCTCTCTTACATTGTGGATCTATATATAGGTACGTATATGTGTATATATGTTGATTTTGAGTTTTAGTTGAGTTGATTTTGAGTTTTAGTGATTTTGATATAGTAAGTGATTTTTTGTTTTGTTGTTGTTTTAGTGTTAGAATGTATGTATATATGTTGATTTTGAGTTGTAGTTGAGTTGATTTTCAGTTAGAGTATAATTATGTGTTTTAATTTAATAATGTTATTTTAATTAGTGTTAAAATATATATAAATTAATATGTTAATTAATGGTTGTTGATAGTGTAATGAACTTAAATAATGGTTGTTAATTAATGTTATATATATATATGAGTTGCTGTTGATAATAATATATATTGTAATATATATGTGTTAATTAATTTATTATTAATTAAAGTTATACATATATATTATTATCAGGCTATATATGGATCGAGATAAGAGTTGGATTTCGCTTCCAAGGCATGACCGACGATACACTACAGGAGTTGTGGATTTTATGCAGTTCGTCGAGGAAAATGCAAAAGGACCGTACCATTATTGCCCGTGCAAGAAATGTAAGTGTCGCAGTGATATGTGTCGATTTCCGATTAGGACAGTATGGGAGCACCTAAAGAGCAATGGGTTTTGGCCGAAGTACACACGTTGGATATATCACGGTGAGCCATCATTAGATGGATCGCATGATCATGGGCAGTATTTTGAGGCGGGCAGTAGTAGTACATCCAACGATCCAACAATGACATTCGTCAACGACGTGTTTCCTTTTGAAAGCGGTGTACATGGGGAACAATATATGCAGGACCCGGTGCAGCCGTTCCCACAAGTTGTCAACACTGCTGCCTTTGACAAGTACAACAAACTGATTGCATTGCAACAGACCCCTGTGTGTTCAAGTTCTGAGAAGACAGTTCTTGAAAGTGTGATGGAGGTAATGAGGATTAAAGTCGAGACAAAATCGACTATCAGGCAAGTAGATGAATATCTACAGTACACTTCTTCGTTGTTGGAGGAGGGTCATCGTAATCCTACCAATCACCGTCAGGTCCGAAGTATCCTCAAAGATCTAGGGCTTTCCTACATTAAGATCCATGCATGCGCATTTGACTGCGTTCTCTTCTGGGGTAAAGATGCAGAAGGGAATGACCTTGCTAGCCTTGACGCATGTCCGATATGTCAGTCTGACCGATATAAGTTGACGGGAGCAGGCAATAGGAAACCTGTGAAAGTGCTTCGGTATTTTCCGTTGAGAGATAGGCTTGAGCGGTTGTACATGTCAGCAACCACCGCAAAAGCTATGAGGTGGCACGGTGAGCGGGACGCGGGAGACGCAGATATCATGACACACATCTCTGACGGAGCGGCTTGGAAGCATATAAACAATGAGTTTCCTTATTTTGCGTCAGATGTCAGAAACGTCAGGCTCGGGCTCTCAACTGACGGGTTCAACCCTTTCGGCACCATGAGTCTTTCATACAGTATATGGCTGGTGGTTTTGGTACCTTACAACCTTCCTCCGTGGATGTGCATGAAGAAGGAATATAATATGTTGACGTTGTTGATTCCGGGGCCTGGTTACCCAGGGAAATGTCTCGATGTGTATATGAGACCATTGATTGAAGAGCTTAAGGTATTGTGGGACGTTGGTCATCCCACTTTTGACAAGTACAAGCAGGAGACGTTCTAGATGCATGCCATGGTTATTGGTACCATCAGTGATTTTCCTGCTTATGGGATGTTGTCGGGCAGCGTTGTCAGGGGATACAAGGCTTGTCCAGAGTGCCTCACCAATTATGGGAGCACCCCTCATTGCAACAAGATATGCCGAATGGGTCATCATGTGTTCCTTCCGGCGGATCACCACTGGCGTTACGAGTCCGCCGCATTTGATGGAACCGAAGAACACGGCCGTGCTCCCAGAAGATGGACAGGAAGAGAAATTTTAGCAAGACTTAATGAGTACGATTTTGGGCCCCTCAGCAATCATCCCGATATTGTAGCGGAAATACCTGAAAGGCCTGAGGAGTACAAATTCTGGACACATAGGAGCATATTGTGGGAACTCCCGTACTGGTGTGAGTTGCTGATCCGTCACTTCCTAAACGTTATGCACATAGAAAAAAATGTTTCTGAAAGTGTGGTGGGCACAACGCTGAACTTGGAGGGGAAGACGAAAGACGGTCCTAAGGCTCGCACTGATCTGCAAAACATGAATATCAGAAAACCACTATGGTTGA
This sequence comes from Potentilla sterilis, assembly GCA_963682095.1. Lineage (NCBI taxonomy): Eukaryota > Viridiplantae > Streptophyta > Magnoliopsida > Rosales > Rosaceae > Potentilla > Potentilla sterilis. Next base: position 33,285,841 of record OY821756.1, read on the forward strand.
AACAAGGGAAGAGAAAAATGCCTCAAGCTCCTTACACCGTCAAGCCTGAGCATAAATCAGAAATTTTGCATTGGATAAGTCGGGCCAAGTATCCTTCAGGCTTTGCTGGAAATATAGCCAAGTGTGTCAACAGACAATGCAACAATCTGTACGGGTTGAAAAGTCATGACAATCATATCCTGCTACAACGTCTCTTCCCTATTTTCATTCGACCGTTCCTTCCCCGTCACGTTGTGGAGCCGTTAGTAGCGTTGGCAAGATTTTTCCAGAAGGTATGCACACGGGAAGTGAGAAAATCTGACCTCTGGGAAATACAACAAGACATCGTTCATATCATGTGTAAATTTGAGATGATATTTCCTCCAAATTTTTTCGACATCATGCCTCACCTCATGATCCATCTTCCTCGGCAGTTGTTGCTTACCGGTCCTGTGCACTTCACTTGGATGTATCCGATGGAAAGGTACGTATTTTACACCTTATGTTAATTTCTTCATCAATATATGTGATATAGTGTTAATGTATTATCATAACACTTTAAAAACTTGATTTATAGGCAACTTGGACAATACGGTGGTTTTGTCCAAAACAGATCCGCACCTGAAGGATGTATAGCTGAAGCATATATTGCGCACGAGTGCGTCACCTACATGAAGCTGTATTTCGGAGCGTTACAGGAAAGCATACAGGAAGATGTACCGTCACAGTTCAATCTTTCCATACTCTCCGACGATGTTGTACTCGGTGGAAACATGCCAGACTACAAGTTGAAAGATTATGAGGTAGCCATTGCACATTGGTGGGTACTAATCAACTGTCCAGAAGTTCAGTTTTGGAAGGACATACATCTACGCTGTGAAGGAGTAGCAGGTGATCGCGATTACCACAACCAGACATTCGCAGAGTATTTCGGCCGCTGGGTACGTACCTTTAACACTATTCTATACGTGTTCATATATTATTGTGTACATTTATTCATATTTATAGTTCATTCTGATGGTGGTGGGAGCCTAAGCTCGCATGCAATAATAACCCTACAAAATATCGTTAGTAGTATGAGCAAGTAGGGATCGTTCTAGGCCGGGGATTAAGGGTACCTGAGATATGAAATTGTTAGTCTCAAACATATTCACATATATACAAAATCATCACACATATGGGGGAATAGGGTTCGGCAGCCCTAGGGCTGCCCTATACTAAGTACGGCATAAAAACAGAAAATAAAATCCTAGGTCTACTATATACAAGTTTGATCATCATCTCTCACGCATCACATAGCACAAAACACAATTTAACACAAAGATTTATATGCAAGAAAGTAAGAGACAAGTATTAGCATGTTCAAAACTTAACTTAGTTTCGACCACAATTAGAGCGATTAGCCTTTTAACCAATTGTTAGACATCTAATGTTTTAAGATCATGCTATTCGCCTTCGATCCTAAAGTTTATGCTAATCCGGTTTTACGCGTTTTAACATTTAAGCGCAAGAGTCTAAAATCGAAAACATGTAAACAAGTAAGGTTGTCAATCATCTTATTTAGCATGCAAGTTCTAAGATTAATAGCCCTTAGTGAATAACACAAATCATAGAGTCCGTCAGGTCCATCTAGTTTGTAATTACCCTAGCAGATTAAACCTAATACCTAGATTATGTTCAAAGACAACACCAAGTATCGATTTTCATGCCCTCACCTTAGATTACTAACCAATTTAAATCCTAAACATGCTTCTAATACCACTGCTCTAATTATCTAAACATACAAAAACCATGTATTAAAAATCGCACAAGTCATCACATAAACTTCAATGAAAATTGCAATTCATGCTCATCATACAAAACCAAACGAAACAAAGTATTTTTTATAACAATACATGTGACTAAACCGAAATTAAAAACACAAGTCATAGGGATGGATCACACTTTAGAAACCTTGGAGAGCTTCGTCTTGGTGTGGTGGAAGAGGATCGGCAGTAGCTAGGCTAGGGATAGGGATCGGTGGTGATTGGTGGTGGTGATTTGGTGACTTGGTGTTTCTAGGGTTTCGGCTTAGAACTTTGAGTAGGAAATTTGGTAGAGTTTTGGCTAGTGCTTTGCAAGAGATGAGATGATTTTCAGAATGCATAAGTGGGGGTATATATAGAGGAGAGGGGGTGCCGGCAGCCCTTTAGCAAAAAGGAAAAAGAAAACCAAGTGGGAATAGGTTTTGAAACCTTCCTTTCATAGTTCAATTAGGTTTTCTTTTTCTGAATTTTTCTTCAAGGCTTGGGCTTCACATCTTCATGGACTTCTTATATGGTCTTGGACTTCAATTGATAAGCTTTGATCCACCAAAAATGCATCACATTGCCGGCAGCCTGAAGTTGCACCCGATCTGCCTCAAGTCGGCAGCTTCTCCTAGTTTGACTAGGAGACTTGATTTCTTCATGTTTTTCTTCGATGCCATGGCCAAGTGTCTTCCTCTTCCCTTCATAAAGCTTGGACCATCTTCACATATGCATTTGTACACCATTTGGTCCATCAAAAACAGAAAACACAAAAAGGGGGCAGTAGGTTCCTGGAATCGGCAGCTTTGACCTTGTCGTAGTAATTCCGGCATATCTCCCTCCGTGGAGCTCCGATTGATGCGATTCCAAGTCTCAGATAAACTAGACACATATGGCCATCTCCCCATAAAACAGTTTGATAAAAATCCTTGTGAGTCGACGGGAATGATTTTTCGAAGTTGGGACACAGTCCCAGGAAACTCCTGGAAGTCCCTGGATTGGAATGCTCGGACTGCCGCTTTGCAGCCAACTTTTGGGTGACTTCCCGAACTCCGATTGATCTGAAATTTTAACACAACATTCCTCAGCATATGAATATTAAGCACGCCAAATTTCATAGAATTTGGACAAGGATGGATCATAGTTTCATTCATCTCAAAATCACGAAAAAGACATATTTTGCATTATTTTCCAGATTTCTCAAACTTAGTCATTTTTCGGATTCTTAACCATTTTTCACAAAACTCTACCGAAATTGACACTAACTACATTACGACTCTATCTTAGACAAATAAGGGTTAAACAAAGCATAAACGAGGGTATAAACATGTAATATCGTCGCACATTGTGCTCCTATCAACTACCCCACACTTATCCTTTGCTAGTCCCTTAGCAAACTAAATTAAACTAAGACTCAAGCTACTATTGCCCCTAACAATTTGTCTCAGGCTCGTATGTACACATAGCTTTCAAGTTAATGCATGGGAATGCTAAGCACGAAAATTCCAAGTTTCATGAACAAGTGGCATCAATATGAACATATAAGAGCAAAAGGTAAGCATGCAAACATGTTAAAGCTAATCCAATCCTCCTCACTAGGCATACTCTCTTTTTTTCTCTCGAAGCATGGTTATTCACACATAAGTATATGCAAGCGAAAGATCATGAATTACAAAGAGTGACTTGCATATATCAAAGAAACGAAAGCACTTTGTGAAATTTTGATGGAAAAACCTCATATGATAACTATATGCACCAATGAACCAAAACCATATGCTTACTCTTGAGATAGTCTCCACAATCAAATTTAACCATCTTAAGAATCATGAAAAAGATCAATAATAAGGTTGTAATGGGGCTAGGCTAAGAGGTATTCGCTATTTGGATAAGGAGGCTCAAAACGTCACTAAGGCCTTTAGCAAAGCTCGATCTCCTTATGTCTTCTCGCCGAAAGGGTCAAATTTCATCTTGTTGGACCCTTCCTTCATTCTTTTCTTCCCATAACATTACAACAAAAATCTAGACAATAGCCATACACAAAATTTTTCTTTTCATGCCTATGCCGTACCCTTTTTTTTTTCTTCTTTTTCTCTTGGCTTCTTTTATTTTCTTTTTAATCCGAGCCAAATTTTTTTTTTTTTTTTCTAGGTACGGCATGCATACATTTTTCATATAATTTTATGGCTAAGTCTACCCCACACTTGTTCTTCTTCATCACACACGCGAAAACGCTTTCAAAAATTCAAGCTTTGCCGACACACAATGGTTAAGACATCACTATACTAAGTTCATGGAAAGTGTTTAAGGGTGACGAAAGAAAAGGCTAATCGTAGGCTCAAAGGGGGTTTACTAAGGTGTCCCACGATGGGCTCCAATAGGCACATGCTTTATTTGGCAATGGTGGTAAACCTAAATGATCTTTATTCAATCACATTCAAAATCAAGGTATTTTATGATATAAATGTTTCGAAAATCAACAAGAGTAAGTTCTAGCATACTAGAGTTCATTAAAAAGCTATGGCACATAGTCATCGAATATGCAAAGAATTATGAGGTTTCATGCTTCCTACGAATCTATCGAATTTTATCTTTTTATCGCTCAAGAAGAAAGCAAATTGGCTTTAAAGCTCACATAGGTTATTATGGAAACAAACTAGCTAAAACATGCATGCTTAATTAATCAACAAGTCCTACATGCTCCTATCAATGCACAAAATCCATGAAACTCACAATTTTAATTGTATGCACAACTATCATCTATGTATGCAAAGAGGAGAAAAACATCATTGACATATTAGGGGCATCCTAAGACTCGAAACAAATTAAACACTCTCTTTTTGTGTTACAATTTTCTGAATTTTTCTTTTCTAAACTAAGCACACAAAAACAAAAACAAAAACGGAATACGTTATCCCACCCCACACTTAGAAAATTACATTGCCCTCAATGTAAGCACAAAACAATATCAATGAATTTCCTAAGCATGCAATCGACTAACATATTCCAACAATTCATCACAAATCAAAGAAAAAGAGAAGGGTTAAGAACATTCAAACTCTCGGTGATGGCTCCTTCACTTTTCTTTGATCGACATGGGTTGCCTCCCAAGTAGCACTTTGTGTTTATAGTCCATAGCCTAGACTGTTCACCGTGTTTTTGCATGTGTTCATCGTGTTCCAAAGCAACTTAAATCGGCAAGAAGAAGATCAAAAAGAAGATCATTGCACTTTGTATCCGATCCGGCTGCATTCTGTGTATCCGGTTTAGGTGGCGTGTCCGGTCTTGGTTCTAACGTATCCGACGTATCCTCTAGCGTGTCAGCCTTGTGCTCGGCCTTGTGTGGCTGTGTGTCAACCCTGCCGGCAATGGCAGGTCCGGCAGGGGGTGTTGGCTCGGCTGAAACCGGTGGCTGCTGCTGCTCGGCAGCATGAAGGTTGGCCGGTTGTGCTCTATATCCGGCAGCTCGGCTTGTTGGTGGTGTGGAATTGGATGGTAGCTCGGCAATATCATGTGGTGGGGGATCATCGAAGTCGGATGCCTCAACGGAATATGGTTTGAATGAATCGTAGTAAGGCTTAAGTCGGTGGCCATTAACTTTGAAACGCTTGGATGTCACACTATTCTCAATCTCAATTGCACCATGTGGAAAAACTTGAGTAACAACAAAGGGACCAACCCATTTAGAGCGAAGCTTACCCGGAAAAAGTCGAAGTCTTGAATTGAATAAAAGAACTTGTTGCCCAACTTCAAACCTTTTACCCCGAATCATTTTATCATGATATGCCTTTGTTTTCTCCTTGTAAATCCAAGCGGCATCATAGGCTTCATTACGGATTTCTTCAAGTTCGTTGAGTTGAAGCTTCCTATGAATGCCAGCATCATCTATGTTCATGTTGAAGGCCTTGATTGCCCACCATGCCTTATGTTCTAGCTCAACCGGTAAGTGACATGCTTTTCCATAAACCAACCGAAAAGGGGACATACCAATCGGTGTTTTGTAGGCGGTCCTATAAGCCCACAAAGCATCATCGAGACGATCACTCCAATCCTTCCTTGAAGGTCCAACCGATTTCTCCAAAATATGCTTGATCTCTCGATTACTTACTTCGGCCATACCACTTGTTTGGGGGTGATAAGGTGTAGACACCTTATGTGTGACTCCATACTTCCTCAATAAGGCTTCAATAGTGCGGTTACAAAAATGGGATCCTCCATCACTTATCAAGACCCTTGGAACTCCAAAACGTGAAAAGATGTTGGTCTTGAGAAACTTGGCTACCACCTTGGCATCGTTGGTGCGTGTAGCCTTTGCTTCGATCCACTTTGACACATAATCAACCGCAAGCAATATGTAGAGAAAGCCCTTACTTGAAGGAAACGGTCCCATGAAGTCAATCCCCCAAACATCAAAAATTTCTACCTCAATGATAGGCGTGAGCGGCATTTGGTCTCTAGCTCCAATGTTCCCCATTCTTTGGCATCTATCACATGCTTTACAAAACATGAATGCATCTCTAAAGATCGTCGGCCAAAAGAATCCACATGAAAGCACCTTCAAAGCCGTCTTCTTTGGTCCAAAATGACCACCACAAGCTTCGCTATGACAAAAAGCAAGGATGGATCGATGCTCATTCTCCGGCACACATCTTCTAATAACTTGATCACCACATTGCCTCCATAAGTACGGATCATCCCACAAGAAGTGTCGAGCTTGCTTCCTTATTCTCTTTTGTTGGTGGCTCGGCATTTCTTTGGGAAATTGGTTTGTGGCAAGAAAATTGGCAATGTCGGCATACCAAGGCTCATGTACTTCAAGTCGAAAAAGTTGTTCATCCGGAAAGGTCTCTAGTAGGGGTAGCCGATCCTCCTCTTGCACAAGTCTACTCAAATGATCGGCTACAACATTCTCTACACCTTTCTTATCCTTAATCTCAATGTCGAACTCTTGAAGCAAAAGAATCCATCGAATAAGCCTCGGCTTAGCATCCTTCTTCGTCATAAGATATCTCAAAGCGGCATGATCACTATAAACAATGACTTTGGAATTCAAAAGATATGATCGAAACTTTTCCAAAGCAAAGATTACCGCTAAGAGTTCCTTCTCCGTTGTTGTGTAGTTGAGTTGTGCATCGTTGAGAGTCCTTGAAGCATAGTAAATGGCGCATGGCTTCTTCTCAATTCGTTGTCCAAGTACCGCTCCAAGTGCATAATCACTAGCATCACACATCAACTCAAACGGCTCATCCCAATTAGGGGAAACTAGTATTGGTGCCGAACACAATAGCATCTTTAATCGGCAAAATGCCTCCTCACACGCCTTTGTCCACTCAAACGTCACCTCCTTTTGTAACAAGTTGCTTAATGGCTTGGCAATTGAAGAGAAGTCTTTGATGAATCGTCGATAAAACCCCGCATGGCCAAGAAAACTTCTCACATCTTTCACACACCTAGGGCTTGGCAATGCTTGAATTAGCTCCACTTTGGCTTTGTCAACCTCTAAGCCTCTTGCCGAAATTATGTGCCCTAGAACAATGCCTTGCGTGACCATGAAGTGACACTTCTCCCAATTGAGCACAAGATTTGTCTCTACACACCTCTTTAGTATCTTCTCCAAGTTCCCCAAACATGCATCGAAGGTACTCCCATACACACTAAAATCATCCATAAACACTTCGATAATGTCTTCAATAAAATCCGAGAAGATAGCATACATACATCTTTGAAAAGTGCCGGGTGCGTTGCAAAGTCCGAATGGCATCCTCCGATAAGCAAACGTGCCAAATGGACAAGTAAAAGTGGTCTTCTCTTGATCGTCCGGGTGTATCATGATTTGATTGTAGCCACTATATCCATCAAGAAAGCAATAGTAAGAATGACCGGCCAACCTCTCTAGCATTTGATCCATAAACGGCAAAGGCATGTGATCCTTCCTCGTTGTAGCATTGAGCTTCCTATAATCGATGCACATCCTATGACCGGTTACAAGTCTTTGTGGCACAAGCTCATTCTTCTCATTCTTGACAACCGTTACACCACTCTTCTTCGGCACTACTTGCACGGGAGATATCCACTTACTATCCGAGATTGGGTAGATCACCCCACAATCAAGCAACTTGATAATCTCTTCTTTCACAACTTTCATCATGGGAGGGTGAAGTCGACGTTGAGCTTCCTTTGTCGGCTTAGCTCCTTCTTCTAACAAGATACGATGAACACAAGTAGTAGGGCTTATTCCCTTGATATCCGCTAAGGTCCAACCTATGGCGGTCTTGTACTTCTTAAGCACTCTTATCAAATCAACCTCTTGCTTCTCACTAAGCATTGAAGACACAATCACTGGTAGTGTATCTTCTTCTCCAAGATAAACATACTTCAAGTGACTAGGGAGTTCTTTTAGCTCTAACTTTGGGGCCTCTTCCACACTTGGTCGAAATTTTGTTGTGGCACTTGGAATTGACAAGAACGAGTTCCTCGGATAAGTTGGTGTGGCATCAAGCTCGGCAGCCACCTCTCTAAGGCTCGGCAATATGGCACAATGCTCGGCATGGTTGCTTGGCTCGGCAATCCCATGCTCGGCATGACTTGGCTCGGCTCCATTATGCACTCGTTCTCCCCTCTTGTCAAATCCGACCCCTTGCTCAATCGCTAATTGCTATGCGTCGAGCGAGGTCGACATAACTTGCTCGACCTCCTCCAAAACATCAATGGCACAACCTTCCTTCAAATCAACATTGGGGAATCTCATGGCGTCAAACACATTGAACTTTATCACTTCACCATCAAACTCCATAGTTAGGTTGCCCTCGGCCACATGTATCTTTGTGCGCGCGGTCCTCATGAATGGTCGCCCTAAAAGCAATTGAGTGTTGTTGACCGGCGAATCCTCCATCTCAACCACATAAAAATCGGCGGGGAATATCAATTGGTTTACTTGCACCAACACATCCTCTACATAGCCTTCCGGATATTTGCTTGAGCGATCCGCAAGTTGAATGATGACATTATCCTTCTTGAGAGGCCCTATACTCAACGTTTGATACACATTGAGTGGCATGACATTGATCGATGCTCCCAAGTCCAACATCACATCCTCAAACCGCGTATTGCCTATGACACAAGGCACATTGAAGCTTCCCGGATCCTTCATCTTTGGTGGCAACTTTCTTTGAATAACGGCCGACACCGTCTCGCTCATGGTCACCACACGAGTCTCTCTAGTATGCCTCCTCGCCGTGCAAAGCTCCTTTAAAAACTTAGCATACTTTGGCACTTGCTTAATGCACTCCAACAAAGGAATGTTGACTTGCACTTTCCGGAAAATCTCCAATACCTCTTCATCGGATTTGTCTTTCTTTGTTCTAGCAAAACGTGAAGGGAATGGGGCACTAGATGATGGCACACCTCCCTTACTTGCTTGGCTCGGCAATACCTCATTCTTTGATGTTGCGGGATCGTACTCAAGCTCGTTACACAGCCCCTTTTCATTCATACCATGGTTGCCGGCATCACCTTTTTTCTCGGTTGCCCTACTGCCCCTCTCGGCAGCAACATTGCTGGCAATGCTATGCTCGGCATCATTTGTCTCGTCATCCCTCTTCTCGGTATTTCCATCATGGCTGCCGGCAATGACAGGTCCGGCAGCCCTCTCATCCTCATTAATACCTTTGAAAGTCACTCGCTTCTTCTTTGGACTTGTTGGAGGAACCAACTCTCTTCCGCTTCGAGTTTGAATCACTTTGGCTTGCTCGTTCCTCGGATTAGGAATTGTATTTCTTGGCAACTTCCCTTGCTCATTAAATCTTCCCATGAAATCCACAACTTGCCCCATTTGAGTCTTGAGCTCACCAATGTCTTTTTGATGATTTTGTTGCCCCGCGAGTAATGCTTGAGTAGCACTTGACAAAGATTGAATCAAAGCATCGTAGTTCGGATTGCTTGGCGAAGCTTGGCTCGGCCCTCCTTGGCCTTGGTACGGCACAACTTGTGCTTGGCTCGGCATAGCTCCAAAATTCCCTTGGTTCGGCATGTATGGCTGCCGAGGCACAAATGGTGGCCTCGGTGCAAATGGCGCTCCTCCTTCTCTCGGTTGCATAGGTGCCCTAAGCACGTTGTCATTGTTTGCCCATCGAAAGTTCGGATGATCATTGAACCTTGGATTGAAATTTCCAAAACGTTGGCCTCCTTGAAAACCAATGGCATTGCACTCCTCAACTCCCTCACTAATTCCAAATTGAGGACATTGGTCGGTCTCATGGCCCTCGGTGCAAATTCCACAAACACTAGCACGCTTCTTCATCAAATTACTCACCAAGTCGGTGAGCTTGTCCACTTTATCTTCTAACTTTGAGCTCGAAGACGTCTCATGCACTTTCTCATTCCTTTGCACATTGTTTCGTGCCATGCCAAATTGTTGGTTGTTCAATGCACGAACTTCCAACAAACTTCTTGCCGCTCCAGCATTCAACTCCAAAAAGCTACCTCCCGCGGCCGAGTCAAGAAACTCTCTCTCCATGACACGCAATCCCTCATAGAAATATTGTAGCAAGAGCCCATCGCTAATGCCATGCGATGGACACAAAGAAACTAGGGACTTGAACCTCTTGTAGTAGTCGAAGAAAGTCTCATCTCCGGCTTGCTTCACACTTGTAATTTGCTTCCTCAGATCAGTGATACGTGAAGCGGGAAAGTACTTGAGCAAAAACTCATCCATCATAGTACTCCACGAAACAATGAGACCACTAGGCACCTCAAACAACCACTCCTTTGCTTGATCTTCTAAAGAAAACGGAAAAGCCTTCATTTTGAAGTGTTGCAAATCGGTTCCTCTTGGGCACATAGACTCCGTGGTGAAGTTAAACCACTGTAGATGCTTGTTAGGATCCTCACTCGGCATCCCATAAAACGACTTCAGCTTTTGGAGGAATCCACTCCTCAATTCAATCTCTCCAGTCTTTTCAGCTTCCAAGGGAGGATAAGTAATATTAGAAGGAGCAACTCCAGCTCCAGCAACATGACCATTCTGTGATCTGATTGATGCCATGATCTCTTCTTCTTCTTCTAATTCGGCAAAAGCTTCAAATTCTGGATTCTGAAGATCACACGATGATGACACTACTGAAGGGGAGCTCGGCACTGATGATGATATTGACGGCACAATAGGTGAACTTGGCAAGGATGATGATACTGATGAACTGGTTGGTGACGATGGTGGTAATGGCACAAAACGAGCAATAGCGAGTTCTTGGTCTAAACGTTGCAAACGGCCTTGAAGATCTCTTGTCCAAATACTAGATTCGGACATGCATTATTTTCTGAAATTTGCAACATTTAAACAAGTTAGAACATCGTAAAGAAATAGAAAGCAAGAATATACATCATTACAAGCCACGGCATTGGCGATTACACAACAAATTTCAAACCATAACACATATACACAATCGGCAACAATATAAAGTACACGGCAATATAACACACGGCAACAAAAATTTCGGCAAAGCATACATATACAATCGGCACAAGAGAAGAAAATTTGAAAAGTTCATGAGCATGTAATCGCTAAGTCTAATTTCTTTTAAATTTGTTCTAACTCTCGAAGTACGTGGAGCAGAGGAGATAACGGTGCAATGGACTGATACAGCCCCCGGTAGTATCATGCTTAATCCGATATACCTCAAGAGTTTGAACCACACAACATGTTTTATCTTTGAAGAAAATAGGCCACATATGTCAAGTTATGTTCTAGCGTCTAAAGTGAGGTGATGCTTCGGCACAAGCTGTCGACTAGGTCGTGCGGATTTTACGTTTCAAAGGTCATTATAATCACGGAGGGCGAACCCCCTACAGGAACCAGGCAGGACTCGTTGTTGGACACCACGGAGGGCGAACCCCCTATCGACTCACTCACCGAGAATGAACATCAGTCTATGGGCCTTGAGATCCAGTTAAACAAACCTGAGAACCATATCTATGATAATAACTTCCCCATACTTTGTAAAACAAACACGGATCCCTAGCGGTCTCAAGTGTTGATTAAAACCGCCCTCAACCTCATAGAAGTAATACTATTACCGAAGAAACGCTTATATGCGTGGGGGGGAAGTATCCCGCGTTTCCCAATCTACATAGAAACGCCCTCCGACAAAGCACCATTCACATGAAGGGTTTTGGTTATGATCAACAAAAGAGGCTTCACCTACATGTTACACTTTAGAAACTACAATAAACTCAAACATACACAACATATCAACTTCCTAGAAATTAAACTAAGTGACTACCAACATACATCATTATTCATCATGCAACTTCCAAAATTTTAAACTCTACATGCCGAAGCATATTTCTACTTTACAAAATCCCAAAATAAACTTAAAATTTACAACTTTACAACTTCACAACAAAAATTTCCAGCAACATTATATACACAACAATAACATAAAACAAGCTTTTATAATCCCCGGCAACGGCGCCAAAAATTGATGTGTGAGCCTAAGCTCGCATGTAATAATAACCCTACAAAATATCGTTAGTAGTATGAGCAAGTAGGGATCGTTCTAGGCCGGGGATTAAGAGTACCTGAGATATGAAATTGTTAGTCTCAAACATATTCACATATATACAAAATCATCACACATATGGGGGAATAGGGTTCGGCAGCCCTAGGGCTGCCCTATACTAAGTACGGCATAAAAACAGAAAATAAAATCCTAGGTCTACTATATACAAGTTTGATCATCATCTCTCACGCATCACATAGCACAAAACACAATTTAACACAAAGATTTATATGCAAGAAAGTAAGAGACAAGTATTAGCATGTTCAAAACTTAACTTAGTTTCGACCACAATTAGAGCGATTAGCCTTTTAACCAATTGTTAGACATCTAATGTTTTAAGATCATGCTATTCGCCTTCGATCCTAAAGTTTATGCTAATCCGGTTTTACGCGTTTTAACATTTAAGCGCAAGAGTCTAAAATCGAAAACATGTAAACAAGTAAGGTTGTCAATCATCTTATTTAGCATGCAAGTTCTAAGATTAATAGCCCTTAGTGAATAACACAAATCATAGAGTCCGTCAGGTCCATCTAGTTTGTAATTACCCTAGCAGATTAAACCTAATACCTAGATTATGTTCAAAGACAACACCAAGTATCGATTTTCATGCCCTCACCTTAGATTACTAACCAATTTAAATCCTAAACATGCTTCTAATACCACTGCTCTAATTATCTAAACATACAAAAACCATGTATTAAAAATCGCACAAGTCATCACATAAACTTCAATGAAAATTGCAATTCATGCTCATCATACAAAACCAAACGAAACAAAGTATTTTTTATAACAATACATGTGACTAAACCGAAATTAAAAACACAAGTCATAGGGATGGATCACACTTTAGAAACCTTGGAGAGCTTCGTCTTGGTGTGGTGGAAGAGGATCGGCAGTAGCTAGGCTAGGGATAGGGATCGGTGGTGATTGGTGGTGGTGATTTGGTGACTTGGTGTTTCTAGGGTTTCGGCTTAGAACTTTGAGTAGGAAATTTGGTAGAGTTTTGGCTAGTGCTTTGCAAGAGATGAGATGATTTTCAGAATGCATAAGTGGGGGTATATATAGAGGAGAGGGGGTGCCGGCAGCCCTTTAGCAAAAAGGAAAAAGAAAACCAAGTGGGAATAGGTTTTGAAACCTTCCTTTCATAGTTCAATTAGGTTTTCTTTTTCTGAATTTTTCTTCAAGGCTTGGGCTTCACATCTTCATGGACTTCTTATATGGTCTTGGACTTCAATTGATAAGCTTTGATCCACCAAAAATGCATCACATTGCCGGCAGCCTGAAGTTGCACCCGATCTGCCTCAAGTCGGCAGCTTCTCCTAGTTTGACTAGGAGACTTGATTTCTTCATGTTTTTCTTCGATGCCATGGCCAAGTGTCTTCCTCTTCCCTTCATAAAGCTTGGACCATCTTCACATATGCATTTGTACACCATTTGGTCCATCAAAAACAGAAAACACAAAAAGGGGGCAGTAGGTTCCTGGAATCGGCAGCTTTGACCTTGTCGTAGTAATTCCGGCATATCTCCCTCCGTGGAGCTCCGATTGATGCGATTCCAAGTCTCAGATAAACTAGACACATATGGCCATCTCCCCATAAAACAGTTTGATAAAAATCCTTGTGAGTCGACGGGAATGATTTTTCGAAGTTGGGACACAGTCCCAGGAAACTCCTGGAAGTCCCTGGATTGGAATGCTCGGACTGCCGCTTTGCAGCCAACTTTTGGGTGACTTCCCGAACTCCGATTGATCTGAAATTTTAACACAACATTCCTCAGCATATGAATATTAAGCACGCCAAATTTCATAGAATTTGGACAAGGATGGATCATAGTTTCATTCATCTCAAAATCACGAAAAAGACATATTTTGCATTATTTTCCAGATTTCTCAAACTTAGTCATTTTTCGGATTCTTAACCATTTTTCACAAAACTCTACCGAAATTGACACTAACTACATTACGACTCTATCTTAGACAAATAAGGGTTAAACAAAGCATAAACGAGGGTATAAACATGTAATATCGTCGCACATTGTGCTCCTATCAGATGGTTGCAGATGGACCTTATCGAAAATGATAATCACCCAAATTGGTCGCACGAACTCAGACTTTTAGCGAGGAGGCCGGTCTATTCAAAAGTTTATGCGACGTGCAAGGTGAATGGTGTGTTATTTCGATGTGAAGACAGAGACCTCAGACTGAAAACACAAAATTCAGGGGTTATGGCACATGGTGGGGATGGTGGAGTTGACTAATACGGTGTTCTCAATTCAGTTGTGGAACTGCATTACGGGGAAGGCATGAAAGTGCACCTTTTCAAGTGTAGATGGTTTGACACACGGCCGCAGAGCATGAAAACCGATCAATACGGCATAAGTTCTGTGAACACTAGTACATCATGGTATGAGGACGACCCGTTCGTTTTAGCCACATGGGTGAAACAAGTGTTTTATCTTGATGATCTCGCCAAGGGCGACCCGTGGAAAGTAGTCAACACTATCCACCATCGCAACATTTACCGGGCGTCTACACTTGGAGTGGCTGAAGAGAACGAGGAAGGGGGCACCGCGTATCAAGAGCCCAACTCAAACGGTATTCCTGACTCCTCTTTTATTCGCCTACACACGCCGGTGCGAATTCGCCGAGAAGAGCCACTGCTTGTTGATGTTGATCCAAATGAAGAAACTAACGAGGACTCTAGTGGTGAGGAAAGACATAGATTACCCCTATCGAGCAATTCAGAAACCGAAGAAGACTCATCCGATGATTCCGATTACAATCCGACGGATTAAGTAATTTAAATGATGTAATCCTTTCATTTGTAATCCACTCATTTCTAATGAACGGGCGTGGGGATGAGCCTCCCAGCTAGGCTGGGTTCCAAACCCCTTAAAAAAAAAATTTGAAATATGTTGACTGTTGGGTTTCTGGTTTTTTATGTTCAATTTTGGTTATATGTGAACAGGACATCGGAATAGGGGAGGTGTAAAACCACTGAATTTTTTGGTTTTTTTTTTTCGAATAGCCTACAAAAAATGCATTATTTCGTCGGCTATTCTAATTTTGGCCGACGAAAATTCATTATTTCGTCGGCCATAAGTTTTTTAAAATATAAATAGTTTATTTTTGACCGAAAACGACAAAAGAATAGCCGACGAAATAACTCATTGTTCGTCGGCTATACTTATAATGGCCGACGAAAATTCTAAATTTCGTCGGCCATAAGTTTTTAAAAATATAAATATTTTATTTTTGACCGAAAACGACAAAAGAATAGCCGACGAAATAACTCATTGTTCGTCGGCTATTCTTATAATGGCCGACGAAAATTCATTATTTCGTCGGCCATAAGTTTTTTAAAATATAAATATTTCATTTTTGACCGAAAACGACAAAAGAATAGCCGACGAGTACTAGGTTTGATTTCGTCGGCTATGATTAAAAAAAAAAAGATCAGCTTCCATTTTCTATGACTAACGACAAACCATTGCTTCATCCTTCAAATAGATTTTCCAAACTTTTAGATTCAAAATCGTAATATATGCACTAATGTTCCTTAACTTGTTTACTAAGTGTTTAAGTGAATGTATAGTTTCAAATACCTACTATACGTAGACCCTTCAAATGCAAATGTGTCGTGAAATAAGATATGACCGAAATATTGAAATACGGCTACGGTTGAAAAATGGGAAGATTCCGACAAAATCTGTGTGCCGAATATTGCGGGTTGCTGTTTTTTACTCCCGTTTTCCTATGGGTAGCCTGACGGTCGGTAAATATTTTGGGGGAAATTATTATACGATTAGATGCGTCGCATCTATCTGAAACTATTCTCTGTTGAAGGTCAGGCCAAAAAACGTCATTTAGACGGGCCAATTTCCGTTTTAAAGCGTTTAGAGGTTTGACTTTGCGCTTTGACCGTCCCGATCGAGCCTTCAACGTTGTCAGATGTAGTTGGATTTTTTTTCATACATGTATTTAATCTTAACGGTGATATCTGACGGTTGGAATAGATTTTCCAAACTTTGAGATTCAAAATCGGAATATATGCACTAATGTTCCTTAACTTATTTACTAAGTGTTTAAGTGAATGTATAGTTTCAAATACCTACTATACGTAGACCCTTCAAATGCAAATGTGTCGTGAAATAAGATATGACCGAAATATTGAAATACGGCTACGGTTGAAAAATGGGAAGATTCCGACAAAATCTGTGTGCCGAATGTTGTGGGTTGCTGTTTTTTACTCCCGTTTTCCTATGGGTAGCCTGACGGTCGGTAAATATTTTGGTGGAAATTATTATACGATTAGATGCGTCGCATCTATCTGAAACTATTCTCTGTTGAAGGTCAGGCCAAAAAACGTCATTTAGACGGGCCAATTTCCGTTTTAAAGCGTTTAGAGGTTTGACTTTGCGGTTTGACCGTCCCGATCGAGCCTTCAACGTTGTCAGATGTAGTTGGATTTTTTTTCATACATGTATTTAATCTTAACGGTGATATCTGACGGTTGGAATAGATTTTCCAAACTTTGAGATTCAAAATCGGAATATATGCACTAATGTTCCTTAACTTATTTACTAAGTGTTTAAGTGAATGTATAGTTTCAAATACCTACTATACGTAGACCCTTCAAATGCAAATGTGTCGTGAAATAAGATATGACCGAAATATTGAAATACGGCTACGGTTGAAAAATGGGAAGATTCCGACAAAATCTGTGTGCCGAATTTTGCGGTTTGCTGTTTTTTACTCCCGTTTTCCTATGGGTAGCCTGACGGTCGGTAAATATTTTGGGGGAAATTTTTATACGATTAGATGCGTCGCATCGATCTAAAACTATTCTCTGTTGAAGGTCAGGCCAAAAAACGTCATTTAGACGGGCCAATTTCCGTTTTAAAGCGTTTAGAGGTTTGACTTTGTAGTTTGACCAAAAGTATAGCCGACGAAGTTATATTTCGTCGGCTAAAGTCTGGTGATCCGCGCCTTTCCATTATCCACCGTTGGATGGGGGAGATCGGACGGATGCTGAGGGACGAAGACTATAGCCGACGAATTATGTAATTTCGTCGGCTATGCCATAGCATGGCCGACGAAAAATGAATTATGTAATTTCGTCGGCTATGCCATATCATGGCCGACGAAATCGCTTTATTTCGTCGCCTATACTATAGCATGGCCGACGAAATCGCTTTATTTCGTCGGCTATACTATCGGGTATAAGTAAAATGCAGCCGAACCCTAGCCTCCATTTGCCCGATTTTCCCTAAACAATCTTCCTCCTCGAATCCGGCCCTCCTTCATCCGCCGATCCTCCTCCCTATTCCGGCAGCCCGGCGCCTCCTCCTCCTCCTCCTTGGTTCGGCAGCCCGGCGACTCCTCCTCCTCCTCCTTGGTTCGATCCGCCGCCCCTCCTCCTCCTCCTCCTCCCTGTTCCGGCAGCCCCGGCCGACCCTCCTCCTCCTCCTCCCTGTTCCGGCCGCCTCCCCCTCCTCCTCCTCCTCCCCGATTCGGTACCCGGCCTCCCTTTTTTTTTTTTTTTGTTTGTTATTTAATTGTTAATAAATTAAATTATGGTTAATAAATTATATATAATTGTTAATTTAGATATAATTGTTAATTTAGGTATAATTTATGTATTTATATGTTAATTTGTGTATAATTTATGTATTTATGTTAATTTAGGTATAATTTATGTATTTATATTAATTTAGATATAATTTATGTATTTATGTTAATTTAGTTATAATTTATGTATTTATGTTAATTTAGGTAGAATTTATGTATTTATGTTAATTTAGGTATAATTTATGTATTTATGTTAATTTAGTTATAATTTAGGTATTTATGTTAATGTATGTAATTTTTAGGTTTTTATGTTAATTTAGGTAATTTTTGTAAAATTTATTTTAATTGTATAATTTAGGTGTAATTGTATAATTTATATGTATAAATTGGTTATTATATAAATCGGTAAATATTAAAATATGTTAGTATTATTGGGTATTATATTAATTAGAATTTGTTATTTAATATAATATAATTTAATATTAATTAATGTATTAATGCGTCTGGCTTTAGATGGCCGATGCATTTAGGCAGTTCTTCGGAGGCCGTCGTTCTAGATCTAGAGGTTCTGGAAATGCCGCCGGTTCCCCAGACTCCGAGAGGACGGCTTGCCAGCCTGAGAGGACCACCAGCCAGCCGCGGAGGAGTGTGGATGCAGCCCAGCCGCGGCGGAGTGTGAGTGCTCGGCACCAGACCCTTCTCCAGGCGGGGCGGCCGTCGAGCACATCACTTCCGCATGTCGGTCCCTCTGTGGCGCCGAGGTTTAGTCGGCAGCTGTTTCACGAGGAGATAGCTGCCGACGTTCCTCAGGTTCGTATGCCTGAGGTTCATCGGGAGCCGATGCCGAGTCCGACTCAGTCTGCTGGTGACTCGACTGAGAGATCTACTCTCCCAAACCAGCTCTTCCTCCCCTACAACATTCCTGCGATACCCGAGGTCGACTATCAGGGTCGGCCCCAGTGGCCTGATATGCCTCAGTTCGTGAGTGCTGCGGAGGCATACTAGCAGCAGCCATGGGAGAGCCCTGACCTCCTGATTTCGGCGAGGAGAAAAGGAAAGTCGACGGCAACCGAATCATCGGGTTCAGGGAACATTCGATTTTATTAATTAAATGTTTTATTAATATTTAATTTTATTAACCAATCGTCGTTTATGTGATAGGGACAGGCGCTAGCAGTTCAACCCAGAGGAATACCAGAGGTGTCATCAGTTTTGAGACGCTCAGGAGAACGGTTGAACGGAGCGGGAGGATCCAGATTGACGAAGCTCCTAATCAGGAGGTTGGGGCGAAAAAGAAACGCGACTACTCGGGTTGCGTGGGTGCACTCATTAGGGACAGAGTCCCTATGTTGTGGGCTCGGTGGGCTGATGTGCCCGAAGAAATCAAGATGGAGTTGAACAACGCCGCGTCGGTGAGTAAATAAAAAAATTTAATTTATTTATCGTAATATTTAAAAATTTTCGGTATTGTTATAATTATAAAACTAATAAAATATTATCTTTCAGACATACTTTGTGGTTGCGGAACACAAGCGGGGTTGGGCGGACTCCCAACAGAGCTCGAGGTACGTTGGGAATGTCTTATTTGATAATTTGAAATATTTTATGATATTAATCATATTTCTAATGCACTTTTGTTTTTTTCGTAGGTTCAAAGAGTGGAAGAACGAGCTCCGTTCCCACTATAACGAGTACGGCAACCGTGGTCGTATGGGTACTCCCAGAGAGTTCATGTTCAGGGAGTACGAGTGGCGTTGGTTGAAGACCGTAGTCTTCGACAACCCGGCTATGATGGTAAATACTAAACTTCACTATAAATGTTTATTTTATTAAAATTTTAATTATTAGTTTAAATATTTTATAATTATTTCAGTTATATTTTTTTATGCATTTTTCTAATATTTTATTATTTGTTTGAAGGAACGGTCTCGGATAAACTCGGAGAACCGCCGCCGTAACACAATCCTCCATCACGGCGGTTCAAGGCCGTTTGCACAATATCAGGAGGAGGCGCTCAGAGATCATCTTGATTGCAACCCCTACGTGGAGACGTTCAAGATCGCTTATCCACAAGCGACAGAAGATCTCGTAAGTCGTTCATTATGATTTTAAAATTTAAATTATTAATTTTACTTAACTATCCATTTGTTAGAATATTAATTTTTTTTCCCCGTCCAATTAGGAGCGGGTGACCCAGGCCGAACAAGAGGTGCTCGAGCAAATAGTTCGGGAGACACAACCGGACATCTCAGAGGCAGATATGGAAGAAGCCGTGCGCCGGGTCGACCGCACCAATATCCAAACGGCGGCGAGGATGTTCAACGCAGCCTTCCCACAGCAGTCCAACGAGTACTACTGCCGGGGTTTGGGAGGTTCTGGACAAGGGCTCCTGAAGACCACTAAGGGAGGTCAAAAGAAGGGAGGCGGGGAGACCCAACATATGAGGGGGGAAGTGCAGCGATTGGCCGCAGAATTGGCGACCTCGTCCCAGACAGTAGAGGAGCTGCGCCGCAGACAACAGCAGTACCAGCAGTATCAGTTGGATATGGTCCGTTGGAATGCTGAGTGCGCCAGAATTCGGCAATACAACTACGACGGCCAGCAACAGTGGGTTTATGAGATGTTCGCGGCACAACAAGAAGGCCGTCCACCCCCGCTCCCGTTTCAGCAGTTAGTGGAGCCTCCAATGCCTGAACCTCTCGAGTTCAGTCAGCAGGATGATGCGCCTGATGCTGTAGATGACATCCTAGACTTTAGTAGTTTAGGGGATAATTAGGGTTATATTTTATGTATATTGGAACGAATTTAATAAAAATGGTATTTAGACGTGTTTCTTGTTGGTGCAAATGCATGAATTGTTTTTGTGATTTGCAGCTTGCTTGGAATGGTAATTTAGAAAATAATTTAATTTTTTTTTTCCCAAATGCAAGAATAGCCGACGATTTTTGCATTATTTCGTCGGCTATAACAAGTATAGCCGACGAATTTTACCAATTTTCGTCGGCTATAACTTGTATAGCCGACGAAAATTGCCTTATTTCGTCGGCTATAACTAATTAATACCTATTAAAATAGTAATATATTTCGAGGAAATAGCCGACGAAGTTTTATTAAATCGTCGGCTATAGTTAAAACACCATAGCCGACGAAATTTTATTAAATCGTCGGCCATACTTAATGGATTTCGTCGGCCATACTCAAAAATACCCGACGAAATTCGTCGGCTATTTCACCCACGTTTGCCCGACGAATTTTTGGACTCGTCGGCCATACTTAACTATAGCCGACGAATTTTTTTTTTTCGTCGGCCATTGGTATTACCGACGGCGTATTACCGACGACTTATGGCCGACGAAATTTTCGTCGGCAGAGGGTATAGCCGACGAAAAAATGGAATGGCCGACGAAAAAATTTTCGTCGGCTATTCGGCCGTATCTGGTAGTGACTTAGACTTTTCACCGTTGTATGTGTGTGTTCATTGTGAGCATTGACGCTCAACTCGGCAGCAAGGATGGCCGGAAGATTGCTCGGCATTGGTTGCTTGCATCCGTCGTGCCAGTGGTCGTATCGGCTGCAGCTGCAGCAACCAGCAGTAGGTGTGGCCCAGCTGTGGCCTGGATTTGTGGTACTGTGGAAGGCAGCCGACAAGGCTGCTCGGCAGCTTGGGGTACTGCATAGTTAGTGGGGTCATCGATGCATTGCTCCTCATTCATGGCATCAAAGGGCTCGTAGTAGGGCATAAGGCGATGACCATTGACTTTAAAATGGTGTTTCGTGGCTTCATTACGTACCTCGATGGTGCCATATGGAAATACTTGAGTGACAATGTAAGGGCCAACCCAACGAGAACGTAACTTACCCGGAAAAAGTTTGAGTCGTGAATGGAACAAGAAAACTTTTTGACCAAGTTCAAACTTCTTCCCTCGAATCATCTTATCATGGTAGGCACGAGTCTTTTCCTTGTAGATCCAAGCAGCATCATAGGCTTCATTGTGTATTTCTTCAAGTTCGTTGAGTTGAAGCTTTCTATGAAAACCGGCCTCATCAATATTCATATTGAAACCTTTAACAGCCCATCAAGCCTTGTGCTCGAGCTCTACCGGTAAGTGACATGTTTTGCCATATGTTAACCGAAAAGGTGACATACCTATCGGAGTCTTGTACGCAGTCCTATAAGCCCACAAAGCATCATCAAGACGATCACTCCAATCCTTCCTTGAAGGTCCAACGGTTTTCTCAAGTATTTGCTTGATCTCTCGATTGCTTACCTCGGCCATGCCACTAGTTTGGGGGTGATAAGGTGTAGATACCTTGTGTGTGACCCCATATTTCTTCAATAAAGCTTCAATGGTGTGGTGTGGTTGCAAAAATGGGACCCTCCATCACTAATCAAGGCTCTTGGAACTCCAAAACGTGAAAAGATGTTGGTCTTGAGAAATTCGGCAACTACTTTGGCATCTATGGTGCGTGTAGCCTTTGCCTCTATCCACTTTGACACATAATCAACCGCTACTAAGATGTAGAGAAAACCCTTACTTGAAGGAAACGGCCCCATGAAGTCAATCCCCTAAAGATCATGAATCTCAATAGAAGTGATGGGATTTAATGGCATTTGATCTCATGGACCGATATTCCCCATTCTTTGGCATCGATCACATGACTTACAAAACATGTAAGCATCCTTAAAAATTGTAGGCCAAAAGAATCCACATTCAAGTACCTTTAAAGCGGTCTTCTTTGCTCCAAAGTGCCCTCCACACGCCTCACTATGACAAAGCTTTAAAATCGGTTGATGCTCACGCTTGGCTACACATATTCGAAGCACTTGATCACTACATTGCTTCCATAAGTATGGCTCATCCCAAAGATAATGACGAGCTTGCTTGATGAGCCGAAGCCTTACTTGCTTCGGCATGGTGCTAGGAAGTTGCCGAGTGGCTAGGTAATTGGCCAAGTCGGCATACCAAGGCTCAAGTGCTTCAAGTCGAAAGAGTTGCTCAACCGGAAAGGTTTCACATAGGGGCAGCCAATCCTCCTCTATGACAAGGCAACTTAAATGATCGGCTACAAAATGTCCACTCCTTTCTTGTCTTTGATTTCA
Source organism: Potentilla sterilis (assembly GCA_963682095.1). Taxonomy (NCBI): domain Eukaryota; kingdom Viridiplantae; phylum Streptophyta; class Magnoliopsida; order Rosales; family Rosaceae; genus Potentilla; species Potentilla sterilis. The sequence continues at coordinate 33,308,830 of OY821756.1, forward strand.
ATATCGAACTCGTGAAGCAAAAGAATCCATCGTATGAACCTCGGCTTAGCATCCTTCTTTGTCATAAGATATCTCAAAGCGGCATGATCACTATAAACAATGACTTTGGAATTCAAAAGATATAATCGAAACTTTTCCAAAGCAAAAATTACCGCTAAGAGTTCTTTCTCCGTGGTAGTGTAATTGAGTTGAGCATTGTTGAGAGTCCTTGAAGCGTAGTAAATGGCACACGGCTTCTTCTCTACACGTTGACCAAGTACCGCTCTAAGCGCATAATCACTTGCATCGCACATAAGTTCAAACGGCTCATCCCAATTAGGGGACACTAGAACCGGCGCCGAACATAAGCACTCTTTCAATCGGCAAAAGGCCACTTCACATGCTTCCGTCCACTCGAACGTCACCTCCTTTTATAACAATTTGGTCAATGGTTTTGCAATTGAAGAGAAGTCTTTGATAAATCTTCGATAAAATCCTGCATGGCCAAGAAAACTTTTCACGTCTCGCACATTCTTAGGGCTCGGCAATGCTTGAATAAGCTCCACTTTGGCTTTGTCAACCTCTAAGCCTCTTGCCGAAATAATATGCCCAAGTACAATACCTTGCATGACCATGAATTGACACTTCTCCCAATTGAGCACAAGATTAGTCTCTACACACCTCTCAAGTATCTTCTCCAAGTTCCCCAAACAAGTATCGAAGTTGCTCCCATAAACACTAAAGTCATCCATAAAAACTTCGATAATGTCTTCAATAAAATCCGAGAAGATAGCATACATACATCTTTGAAAAGTTTCGGGTGCGTTACATAGGCCAAATGGCATTCGTCGATAAGCAAAGGTGCCAAATGGACAAGTAAAAGTGGTCTTCTCTTGATCATCCGGGTGTATCATAATTTGGTTGTATCCACTATATCCATCAAGAAAGCAATAAAAAGAATGGCCGGCCAACCTCTCTAGCATTTGATCCATAAACGGCAACGGCATGTGATCCTTCCTCGTTGTAGCGTTGAGCTTCCTATAGTCGATGCACATTCAATGACCGGTTACAAGTCTTTGTGGCACAAGCTCATTCTTCTCATTCTTGACAACCGTTACACCACTCTTCTTTGGAACTACTTGCACGGGAGATATCCACTTACTATCCGAAATTGGGTAAATCACCCCACAATCAAGCAACTTGATAATCTCATCTTTCACTACCTTCATCATAGGAGGGTGAATTCGACGTTGAGCCTCATTGGTTGGCTTTGCTCCTTCACTACAACACTGAATATCTTAGGCGACGAAAATTTTTCGTCACCTAAGAAGGATTTTCGTCGTCTAAGCTTTTAGGTGACGAAAATTTTGTCTCCTAAGTTTCGTCGTCTAAAATTTGTGGTCTAAGTAAGTAGGCGACGAAAATAAAATAATTTCGTCGCCTAAGATAATTCTTAGACGTCGAACAAATTTCGTCGTCTAAGAAAAATGGTGACGAAAAAAAAACTCTGAGAGGACGAATTTTTTCGTAGGCTAAATTCTAGCTTAGACGACGAAAAAAATATTTCGTGGCCTAAGATAATTACTTAGACCACGAAGCACAACATTTTCGTGGTCAAAGTATTTATCTTAGGCGACGACAAATTCAATTTCGTGGCCTAAGATGGATACTTAGTCGACGAAATTAAATATTTTCGTCGCCTAAGATGGAGACTAAGGCGACGAAATAATTTATTTCGTGGTCTAAGATATTTTCTTAGGCCACGAAACAATATATTTTCGTGGCCTAAGAGGTGCTCTTAGGCGACGAAATTATTATTTTTTCGTAACCTAAGTAGATAGCTTAGACCACGAAACAATTTTTTCGTTGACTTAGTATCTATCTTAGGCCACAAAAATATTCTGTTTCGTCGACTAAGTATGTATTAAATTTAAAAAAAAAATAAAAAAAATTTCTAATACTGAATATTCATATAAATTAAAAAAATTATCCATAAAAATTAAATACCGAATATTAATAAGTTTATTCATACATTTGTTCAATAAAAATATTAAACCGAACAATATCGTAGGGAGATCGAGGAGCCTGTAGGCTACTGTGGTCGGTTCCTAAACAACTGGAACTGTTCCTCCAACCAGCTAAGATGGTTTTCACTATTCTGGTACTTCTCATTTGCCAATCGTGTCTGCTACTCTGCAAGTCTGATACGCTCTCGGGCCTCCTGCTCTGCAAGTGTGATACGCTGTCGGGCCTCCTCCTCTGCAAGTGCTATACGCTGTCAGGCCTCCTCCTCCAGTCGTCTCATACGCTCCGCATTTGACGACCGACTGCGTCCAGTGGAATTTTTCCCTTGCGATGATTGGGAGCCGACACCGAAACTGACTCCTCCTAACCCCCGGATCTCACCGCTGTTTCGCGGTCCCAGTGCGTTGACAAGCACTTGGGCTTAAGTCGGCTCGTCAAAATAGTGAACGATCTGATCTTCCGGAACGTCGGGGTGGTCATTTCTCACAGTGGTCATCACCCTCTCGAGCTCGACATTGATACGGCGTTGCATTTGAAAATGAAATACGTTAGTGCATTAATAACTTATGTCGCTGTTATCAGATTTGGCCAAAATTTGTGTTCATTATCAATACACAAAGTTAGATAACTTAAGGGAAATATTAAAGAGCTTATGCATATGCTTATGAATTTCTTTTGATAACTTGTGTATTGATCATATTGGTGATGGATTTCCAAATTCGTAACATTCTATCCTTCTTGGTCTATTTTCTTATAACCGGCCATGTCTAGTTATGGGATAAGGGAAACTTACTATATTTTCTGCCGCTTCCGGGTGCTCAGGAGGGTACACCATCTCATAATTCTTCACCAACGGGAATGGTTCACCCTTTTGCTTCAATTCGAGCGCCCCGTAGATGAAAGGCTTTGAACCGGACCGATGGTGCAACGTCTTCTTCCCCCGGTTGAGGGCGTTGGCGGTCGATCGTCTCTGTAGAAGTATGATTAAATATGAGACAAATAGTTAGCATTGAAATAAAACTAAAATGAAAAATGTTAACATTTGAAAGCACAGACTAATATTAAAAAATTATATACCTGGAACTCATCGCTCTCGAAGTGGTGAACCAGCCAAGACCACTCCTCCTGCCTATCTTTGAACTCTTTCAGAATTTTCCCAGGGTTGTCAATCCTAAGCCTGTTGAGCTTGCTCTTGAAGGCTGTGAAGGTCTTGGCGGCATTCTTGTAAACCCACTTTACCATCTTCTTATCATCCCAAGGGATGTCACAAACAAGCTATTACAAAAAAAATGGAATTAATATGGAAGCTGATAGATAATTAAAATATTAAAACTTGTAGTTAACTTACGTCGAGTTCATTTTTGAGCTTCATCTGATCATCCTCCTCCACATCCCACCAACTTGCAGCAGTCATGGGAATGCTGTCCCGAATGATATGTCCGATATCATGAGTCAGCCAACTGTCCAGTGCACTGGTCTGCGGTCCGTGTAAGAACTCATCATCCATGACGATCTTCACCTTCTCTCCGTGTTGCACCCAAGACGTGTAGGCCTTCAAGCCTTTTACCAACCCTCGTTTGTGTTTGGGAACAGGTGCTGCCAAAACAATAACAATTTAATTAGAGAGTAATAACACTCATTTATAACTAAATGACTTAATTAAAAGTGTTGGATTATGTTTACCTCCATCAGGCCGAAGACGAAATGTGCGCCGACAACTGATCTCTTCACCATCGCTGTCTTCGATGTCAGGTGTGGTTTCTGCTACTGGAAGGGCTGCAGTATCTTCCACCGGCAACGGAGGAGGGGGGGGGGGGGGGGGGGGAGGTGCTGATACGTTCCCAGATGATTCTGTCAGTGGCTGCGACGAACTCCCTTCAGAGACATTTGACCTGTAGAAGCGGTCAAATAACTCCTCCTGCCTCTTCTTCTTGAGAAATCCATGAGTCGGCGGCATATTTTTCCTGTAAAGAAACACAAATTTGTATCACAAACACAATAAATTGCTTGAGCTATCAATAAGAAAAGTGTGCCACTGGATGTACAAAACCAATAAGAAAAGATGATGATGATGGACAATGATATCAAGTTTGGGTGGGATACGACTGTAAGGCAACATCTTCTCTGCTAAAAGCGTGCCCAACAGAAAAATAAACACATCTTTTAGTACAAGCCTGTAATTACTTTATAATTGCCAAATTATAATGATTGAAAGTTAATATGAATGTAAGATGCATTGAGAATGAATACCACGTTATTGGGTGAATTACAAATGCTAATAACATGTATTCATTATCAAGTTAATGCTAATAAACTTGATAATGAATAATCCAAATGCACATTGCCAAATTATAACATTTAAATTGAAGGGATTGAATCAATATCCTTTAATAAATCATAGCCTATTATGACAAGAGGCAGTCTACAAATATTTGAAAAAATAAAAAAAATTGCAGTTGAGTGTTGTCCAGCAAGCCATGCACCCTCGCACATGCATCATATCTAACACACACACACTCAAGCATTATGCAATACATGCTAACCTCTACGAGCATATGCCCTCTTATCACAACTTCTCAAAATTGCACGTCTAATAACAGTATAGCATTATGCTTGTCAGTACTAACTTCAAACTTCAAACTTCAAACTTCAAACTTCAAACTTCAAAACCCATAATCAATTACCAAAGTTCAATTACCAAATCTTTGAGTATAGGTAAAGCACAAAGACGACAAACCTTATTTTAGTAATCCGAGCCTTTGGAGGCGACCCAGGCGGAGGGCGGAGGGTGACGCAGGCGGAGGAGGCGAAAGATTTACTGCTCCTCGTCCTTTTCCCGTAAAAGACCAATACAATGTAAAAGAACAGGCTCATTATTCCTCACAACTAAACCCAATTGGAAAACAAGAATTAAAGTTCAAAGAACAATCCAGAAAACTAAGTCCCTAAACAATACAAACATTCTGAAAAAAATGAAAACATATGCATAATCAACAAAAACCTCAGAATTAATACATGCTGCTACAATACTAATGGTGAGAAAAAACAGTATCACATCGAATAGGGTTGTCGTCTTGTGCATTACCGATCGAGTTTGTGTTGGGGGAGGTGAAGACGGCCGGAGGTGGCTAGGAGGCCTGAGGCGGTGAATGAGAGAGAGAATGGAGGGAAGGCGGAGGTGAAGACGGCGAGCGACGAGGAGGCTGGGGCGGAGGCTGGCTGAGGAGGTGGCTAGGGCGGAGGCGGCGAGTGAGGCGGCGGAGGTTAGGGGCGGGGCCACAAGGCGGAGGAGGGAGCGGAGGGTGAGGCGGCGTGAGGAATAGCAGAGAGGATTAGGTATATTTCAACAGACCAAAGATGAATTAGGGATTGCAGATCGGGTATATTTAACTGACTTAGGCGACGAAACTGCCTCTTTCGTCTTCTAGCAATATACGATGAATACATGTAGTAGGGCTTATTCCCTTGATATCCGCTAAGGTCCAACCTATAGCGGTCTTGTACTTCTTAAGCACACTTATTAAAGCATATTCTTGCTTCTCATTAAGCTTTGAAGACACAATAACCAGTAAAGTATCTTCTTCTCCGAGATAAACATACTTCAAGTGACTAGGGAGTTCTTTTAGTTCTAACTTTGGGGCCTCTTCCACACTTGGTTGAAATTTGGTTGTGGCAATTGGAATTGACAAGAACGAATCAAAAATTCTAGCATAAGGCCGAGCCTCTAGCTCGGCACAAACTTCTCTTAGGCTCGGCAACATCTCCTCTACTTGTTCGTGTGTGACTCACTCTCCCGTCTTGTCAAATTCGACCCCTTGCTCGATCGCTAATTGCTATGCGTCAAGCGAGGTCGACATAACTTGCTCGACCTCCTCCAAAACATTACCAATGTGGCACTCACTTAAATCGGTAATGGGGTACTTCATGACATCAAAAATAGTGAATTTTATCACCTCACCATCAAACTCCATTGTCAAATTGCCCTCGGCAACATCTATCTTAGTGCGTGCCGTCCTCATGAATGGTCGGCCAAGTAGCAATTGAGTGCTATTAACTGGCGAGTCCTCCATCTCCACAACATAGAAATCGGCGGGGAATATTAGTTGGTTCACTTGCACAAGCACATCTTCAACATACCCCTCCGGATACTTGCTTGAGCGATCCGCAAGTTGAATAATGACATTGTCCTTCTTGAGTGGCCCTATACTCAACGTTTGGTACACATTGAGTGGCATAACATTGATCAATGCTCCCAAGTCTAACATCACATCCTCAAAACGAGTGTTGCCAATCACACAAGGCACATTGAAACTTCCCGGATCCTTCATCTTTGGTCGCAACTTCCTTTGAATAACGGCCGACACCGTTTTGCTCTTAGTCACCACACGAGTCTCCCTCGTATGCCTCCTTGTCGTGTGATGTGAGCCGAAGCTCGCACACAATGATAACCCTACAAAATATCGTTAGTAGTATAAGCAAGTAGGGATCGTTCTAGGCCGGGGATTAAGGGTACCTGAGATATGAAATTGTTAGACAAATATATACATACATATACACATCACAAACGTCACATTTTGGGGGAATGATAGGATCGGTAGCAATGCTGCCCTAATACTAGGTTCGGCAATGATAAAAGAAAAACAGAAAATAAAATCCTAGATCTAATATATACAGGTGATCATCATCTTTCACAAAACATTTAGCACATAGATTCTTTAACGAATAAATTCACATGCAAGAAAGTAAGGAACAAGTATCAACATGCTCAAGTTCAAAATTAGTTCCAACTACAACTTAGTTGTAAGACCTCTCAAGTTTTAAGACCGAACTTTTGGTTATGGGCCCTAAAATTATGTTAATCCTTTTGAGATTTAACAATTGTGCGCAATGATCTAAATTGGAGACATGCAAAACAAGCAAGGTTGTCAATCATCTTATTTTAACATGTAAGAAATCCAAAGTATTATACCCTAGTTGAGCAAAACAAATCAAAGCAACCTTTTGAGTATCTAGCCATATTTGTTATTACTCGGGTTTGATGAAACCTAACATCTAGATTTACATGCTACAAGCCAATACTAATGTTTCGGTTTTTAAATCCCACTCCTTAGATTTCTAACCAATTTTGAACCTAAAACATGCATCTATACCACTGTCCTAATTATCTAACATATGAATTTACAAGTTACATATTACAAATTAGCATGCAAAGTCATTGTTCTTGTCGAAACCTAAACATAAATCTAAGCATCGATTTAAACAAATCTTTAACATATAATTTATAAAACCAAAATCGGTTTACACATAGACATATAAACCAAACCCAAACATACATGAATGTTTCATAGACAAAATCAAACATAACTAGACAAAAAGTACTAAACCGAAGAAGGGAGTGGATCACACTTTGAGACACCTTGAGAGCTTCTTTTGGTGTGGATCCGGTGCTGTGTAGGTGAAGGGATGAGGCTGCACGGCTTAGGAGGTTCGGCAGGGATTTTCCAAGTTTCGGCAGAAACTTGGTTGGTGGTGGATGGTGGTTTCGGGTTTAGGTTTTTGTCTAGGAAGTTTGGGGAATTTTGGTAGAGTTTCGGCCTTGTGTTTAGCTTGAGATGAGATGATTTTTCAGAATGAAAAGTGGAGGTATATATAGAGGATAGGGAGAGAGGCTGCCGGCAGTCCCTTAAGCCAAAAGGGATTCAGAAAACCTAGTTCATTAAGGTTTTGCAACCTTCCTTTCTTAATCCAATTAGGTTTTCTTTTCTGAATTTTTTCTTCAAGGCTTGGGCTTCACATCTTCATGGACTTCTTGTATGATCTTGGACTTCATTTGACATGTCTTGGTCCATCGAAAAATACCCCAATTGCCGGCAGCACACAAAGGCATACAATCTGCCTCTATTCGGCAGCTTCTCCTAGTGTGACTAGGAGAACGTCTTTCTTCAAGTTTTTCTTCAATGCCATGGCCTAGTGTCTTCCTCTTCCCTTCATAAAGCTTGGACCATCTTCACATATGCATTTGTACACCATTTGGTCCATCAAAAACAGAAAACACAAAAAGGGGGCAGTAGGTTCCTGGAATCGGCAGATTTGACCTTGTTGCAGTAATTCCGGCATATCTCCATCCGTGGAGCTCCAATTGATGCGATTCTAAGTCTCAGATAAACTAGACACATATGGCCATCTCCCCATAAAACAGTTCGATCAAATTCCTTGTGAGTCGACGGGAATGATTTTTCGAAGTTGGGACACAGTCCCAGGAAAATCCTGGAAGTCCCTGGATTGGAATGCTCGGACTGCCCTTTTGCAGCCAAGTTTTGGGTGACTTCCCAAACTCCAATTGATCTGAAATTTTAACACAACATTCCTCAGCATATGAATATTCAGCACGCCAAATTTCATAGAATTTGGACAAGGATAGACCACAGTTTCAATCATCTCAAAATCACGAAAAAGACATATTTTACACTATTTTCCAGATTTCTCAAACTTAGTCATTTTCCGGATTCTTAACCATTTTTCACAAAACTCTACCAAAATTGACACTAACTACATTACGACTCTATCTTAGACAAATAAGGGTTAAACAAAGCATAAACGAGGGCATAAACATATAATATCGTCGCACATTGTGCTCCTATCATCGTGCATAGCTCTTTAAGAAACTTAGCATACTTAGGCACTTGCTTAATGTATTCCAACAAAGGGATGTTGACTTGCACTTTCCGGAAAATATCCAACACTTCTTTATCGGACTTATCCTTCTTCGATCTAGCAAAACGAGAAGGGAATGGAATGTTTGATTGAGGCACCCCTCCCTTACTCACTTGGCTCGGCATTAACTCACTCCTCGATGTTGCGGGATCTCGCTCAAACTTGTTGCGCAGTCCCTCTTGCTCGGCAACATTTTTCTTCTCGGTTCTTCTCTTCTCGGCTGCAGCTCCGGCAGCAGCATTGCCGGCTGCCCTATTCTCGGCTGCTTCTCTTGTGGCGTCTCCTTAGCTGCCGGCAATGACAGGTCCGGCAGCCTCTACCTCCTCCTCGATAACATCGAGCGATATAATTTTCTTCTTAGGGCTCCTTGGACGTAACAACTCTCTTCCACTTCGAGTTTGAATAATCTTTGTGTGCTCGTTCCTCGGATTAGGAATTGTATTGCTTGGCAGCTTCACTTGCTCATTAAATCTTCCCATGAAGTCCACAACTTGCCCCATTTGAGTCTTGAGCTCACCAATATCCTTTTGTTGATTTTGTTGCCATGGGAGCAACGTTTGAGTAGCACTTGAAAGAGATTGGAGCAAAGCATCGTAATTCGGATTGCTCGCTCCTCCTTGAGGTTGGCTAGGCATAGCACTGCTCGGCATGGCACTGTATTGCCCTTGGTTCAATTGCTATTGTGGCCGAGGCACAAATGGTGCCCTTGGTGCATAAGGTGCGGCAGCCCTTGATTTGGTTGTATAGGTGCCCTGAGCACATTGTCATTGTTCACCCACCAGAAGTTCGGATGATCATTGAACCTTGGATTAAGTTCCCATATCGTTGCCCTCCTTGAAAACCAATGGCATTGCACTCTTCGACTCCCTCACTTGTTCCAAATTAAGGGCATTGTTCGGTCTCATGGCTCTCGGTGCAAATGCCACACACAATGGCACGCTTTCCCTTCATCATGCTACTCACCAAGTCGGCAAGCTTATCAACTTTCTCCTCCAACTTCGAGCTTGATGTTGTCTCATGAACCTTCTCATTCATTGACAAATTGTTTCGTGCCATGCCAAACTGTTGGTTGTTCAAAGCACGAACTTCTAACAAATTCCTTGCCGGTCCGGCATTCAACTCCAAGAAACTACATCCCGCGGCGGAATCAAGGAACTCCCTCTCCATTCCACGCAATCCCTCGTAAAAATATTGTAACAAGAGTCCATCACTAATGCCATGCGACGGACATAAAGAGACAAGGGACTTGAATCTCTTGTAGTAGTCGAAGAAAATCTCATCTCCGGCTTGCTTCACACTTGTTATTTGCTTCCTCAAATCCGTGATACGTGAAGCGGGAAAGTATTTGAGCAAAAACTCATCTACCATGGTGTTCCATGAATTGATTCGGCCACTAGGCACATCAAACAACCACTCCTTTGCTTGATCTTCTAATGAGAACGGAAAGGCCTTCATCTTGAAGTGTTGCAAGTCCGTCCCTCTTGGACACATACTCTCCTCAGTAAAATTAAACCACTGTAGATGCTTGTTGGGATCCTCACTTGGCATACCATAAAACGACTTCAACTTATGAAGGAAGCCACTCTTCAATTCAATCTCACCGGTCTTGCCGGTCTCCAATGGGCGGTAAGTAATATTAGATGGTGCAGCTCCTCCTCCTCCGGCGACATGACCATTTTGAGCTCTGATAGGAGCACAATGTGCGACGACATTAATATGTATTTGCCCTCGTTTATACTTTGTTTACCCCTTATTTGTCTAAGATAGAGTCATAATATAGTTTAGTGTTAATTTGGTAGAGTTTGGCGAAAAGTTAGTTAAGAATCCGAAAAATGACTAAGTTTGAGAAATCTGGAAAATAATGCAAAATATGTCTTTTTCGTGATTCTGAAATGAGTAAAATTGTGATCTATCCTTGTCCGAATTTAATAAAATTTGGCGTGCTTATTATTCACATACTCAGGAATGTTGTGTTAACATTTCAGATTAATCGGAGTTCGGAAAGTCACACAAAAGATGGCTGCAAAACAGCAGTTCGAGCAAACCAATCCAGGGACTTCCAGTATTTTCCTGGGACTGTGTCCCAACTTCGAAAAATCATTCCCGACGACTCACAAGGAATTTGATCGAACTGTTTTATATAGAAGTAGCTATGTGTGTCTAGTTTATCTGAGATTTGGACTCGCATCAATCGGAGCTCCGAGGAGGGAGATATGTCGGAATTACTACAGCAAGGTCTTTTCTGCCAAAGCAAAAATCTAGCCAAAGCTCTACCTAAATTTCCCCAAGAGTCCTACACAAAAAAACCCTAACCAAAACCACCTCCACCACACCCAAAGTTTCTGCCGAACCTTGGTTCTTTTGCTGCCGACACCACCAACTGCCGAGCAGCAGTCCCATCCTACACCACCAACCGCCGGATCCATACAAGACGAAGCTCTCCAAGGTTTCTAATGTGTGATCCACTCCCTTCTCTTGGTTTTGTAATTTTTGTTGTAGTTATGTTAAACTTTGTCTATAAAGTTAGCATGAATTATTGGTTTCAATTTGTATGTCTATGTATAAATTGGATTGAAATTTGGTTTTATAATTTGTATGTTCAATTTGTTTTCTTTATCTTTACTTGGTATTTGGATGTAAGAATATGGATTGCATGCTAAAGAGTAAGGAAAATATATGATGAATTAGTAATTAGGATTTTCGGCAAAGATTTGTGTTAAATTGATTTTAGGGTTTTCTTGCCTTGTTCTTTAAATTCGTGAGCTTAAAGATTGGTAACCTATGTAAGTGCAATGCGTAGATTATTGATCTTATTAGCCGAAAAATTAATATGGATTAAGTAATCAACGAGTTACTTTGTTTGTGTTGTTTTTCACGAGGGTTAGAGTAATTTAAATGAACATGCTTGTTGATAAGAAGAGTGACGCCTTACTATATTGACTTATTTCCAACTAAAGAAAAAGACTTTGTGCTTAATTACTTGTCATGTTTGTCTACGTCGGTTAGAATATTCAAAGATGATTAGTACAATTTTAAGGTTAGGCGGTTAGTCACTTAAAATACATGAGGAGTCTTAATCAATTAGTAGTGCCGGTTAGGAGCTAATTGGGTTGGAGTTAAGTTGAGTCTAGAACGCTTTAATACCTTGCCGTGAGTCCTATTTGCTTGTTTGTTATGTGTTTTGATTGCTTTCGTGCTAGTGCTTTGTGGAAGAATGTCGACCAAACTTGTATATAGTAATTTAGGACTTTAAATTTCTGTTTTTATACATATATTGGTTTAGAGGCAGCCTATTGCTGCCGATCCTAGGATAGATTTTGTTTCGTGTTTCTTTGTTTTATGTTATGTGCCATACCCTAGTTTAGGGCAGCCTAGCTGCCGACACCAATTCCCCCAAGTTTTGATGAATTATTCGATGTATATCTTTGTGAATATCTTGACTAACAATTTCATGTTTCAGGTACCCTTAATCCCGGCTAGAACGATCCCTACTTATTCTATACTACTAACGATTGTAGGGTTATTATTGCTTGATGCTCGCTTCGGCGACTCATCAATTTTTGGCGCCATTGCCGGGGATTATAAAAGCTTGATATATGTTATTGTTGTGTATATATGTTGCTGGAAATTTTTGTTGTAAAGTTGTAAAGTTGTAATTTTTAGTTTTCTTTTGGGATTTTGTAAAGTAGAAATATGCTTCGGCATGTAGAGTTTAAATTTTGGAAGTTGCATGATGTATATTGATGTATGTTTGTAATTACTTAGTTTAATTTCTAGGAAGTTGATAGTGTTGTGTATGTTTGAGTTTATTGTAGTTTCTAAAGTGTAACATGTAGGTGAAGCCTCTTTTGTTGATCTTAACCTAAACCCTTCATACGAATGGTGCCATGTTAGGTATGTTTTTGTGTAGACTGGGAAACGTGGGATACTTCCCCCCCACGCATAACGACGCTAACTTGGTATTATTTTTATGAGGTTGAGGGCGGTTTTGATCAACACTTGTAGACCGCTAGGGATCCGTTGTTTGTTTTACAAAGTATGGGGAAGTTATTATCATAGATATGGTTCTCAGGTTTGTCTAACTGGATCTCAAGGCCCACAGACTGATGTTTATTCTCGGTGAGTGAATCGATAGGGGGTTCGCCCTCCGTGGTGTCCAACAACGAGTCCTGCCTGGTTCCTGTAGGGGTTCGCCCTCCGTGATTTTAATGACCTTTGAAACGTAAAATCCGTACGACCTAGTCGACAGCTTGTGCCGAAGCATCACCTCACTTTAGACGCTAGAACATAACTTGACATATGTGATCTATCTTCTTCAAAAGATAAAGCAAATTGTGTGGTTCGAACTCTTGAGGTATATCGGGTAAAGCATGATACTACCTGGGGCTGTATCAGTCCATTGCACCGTTATCTCCTCTGCTCCACGTACTTCGAGAGTTAGAACAAATTTTTAAAAGAAATTAGACTTAGCGATTACATGATCACATGAACGTTTCAATTTCTTGCTCTTTATTGCCGAATATATTGATGCTTTGCCAATTGTGTATATGTGTGTGCCAATGTTTGAAAGATGTTGTGTAATTGCCAATGCCGTGGCTTGTAATGATGTATATTCTTGCATTTCTATTTTCTTTACGATGTTCTAACTTGTTTAAATGTTGCAAATTTCAGAATAATGCATGTCAGAATCTAATATTTGGACACGAAATCATCAAGGCCGATTGCAACGTTTAGATCAAGAACTCGCCATTTCTCTGTTTGTGCCATTACCGCCATCATCACCAACCAGTTCATCAGTGTCGTCACCTACTTTGCCGTCATCACCTTCATCGTCGTCTAGATTACCATCGTTGTCGCCAGGTTCTGCTAGTGAGCGGAGCTCGCCCTCCGTTGTTTCGTCGTCGTGTGATCTTGGAAATCAAGAATTTGAGACCTTTGCCGAGCAAGAAGAAGAGGAAGAGAGAATGACTTCAATCCGATCACAGAATGGTCATGTTGCTGGAGCTGGAGTTGCTCCCTCTAATATCACTTATCCTCCCTTGGAAGCTGACAAGACGGGAGAGATTGAATTGAGGAGTGGATTCCTCCATAAGCTGAAATCGTTTTATGGGATGCCAAGTGAGGACCCCAACTAGCATCTACAGTGGTTTAACTTCACCACGGAGTCTATGTGTCCACGAGGGACCGATTTGCAACACTTCAAGATGAAGACTTTTCCGTTCTCATTGGAAGATCAAGCGAAGGAGTGGTTGTTTGAGGTGCCTAATGGTCGCATCATTTCGTGGAACTCTATGATGGATGAGTTCTTGCTCAAGTACTTTCCCGCTTCACGTATCACTGATCTGAGGAAGCAAATTACTAGCGTGAAGCAAGCCGGAGATGAGACTTTCTTCGACTACTATAAGAGGTTCAAGTCCCTAGTATCTTTGTGTCCATCGCATGGCATTAGCGATGGGCTCTTATTGCAATATTTCTATGAGTGATTGCGCCTCATGGAGAGAGACTTTCTTGACTCGGCCGCGGGAGGTAGCTTTTTGGAGTTGAATGCTGGAGCGGCAAGAAGTTTGTTGGAAGTTCGTACCTTGAACAACCAACAATTTGGCATGGCACGAGGCAATGTACAAAGGAATGAGAAAGTGCATGAGACGTGTTGACAGTAGCCGTAGAGGGGCTACAGCAAGCCCACAGACCCGCGGCAAGTACACCAGGGCCCGGCCCAGGACCCAGGATCGGGTCACCAGCACCAGGCCTCGGGGCCCAGCGGTCTATCCTGCCTCCAAGGGTCCTGGGATCGGGGGCGCCTGCCTGCCAAAGAGGGCACCAGAATATCCAAACAGAAGGGAACCAGTCCCACATCGAAGGGTAAGGCCAGCCCTCACCCTCAACCACCTATATATGGGCCTCAACTACCACCATAAATAGGTAACTTGTCTCTCTCCCTGCTTACATACGTGCCCAGGTTATATATATTCCAACTATACTAACTTAGGCATCGGAGAGGTGAAGGCCGGCCCGCCCGGTATTCCCCTTAGTAAGCAGGATTGCAGGAGATCGAGTTGGATTCATCAAGTATCTACCAAGACCCCCGGGTTTAGGCAGAAACAAGACGTCTTCGAGCTCAAAATTAGAGGAGAAAGTGGATAAGCTCACCGACTTGGTGAGTAATTTGATGAAGAAGCGTGCCATGGTATGTGGAATATGCACTGAGGGCCATGAGACCGAACAATGCCCTCAATTTGGATCGAATGAGGGAGTAGAGGAGTGCAATGCTATTGGGTTTCAAGGAGGCCAACGGTTTGGGAACTTCAATCCGAGGTTCAATGATCACCCTAACTTTCGATGGGCAAACAATGACAATGTGCTTAGGGCACCTATGCAACCGAGAGAAGGAGGAGCGCCATATGCGCCGAGGGCACCCTTTGTGCCTCGGCAGCCGTTTCAACCAAACCACGGCAACTACAATGCCATGACGAGCAATCACCAAGCAGTGCCACACCAAGGAGGGCCGAGCCAAGGCCAAACCGCACCAAGCAATCCAAACTATGATGCTTTGCTCCAATCTTTCTCAAGTGCGACTCAAGTGTTGCTCGCGGGGCAACAAAATCAAGAAAATGACATTGGAGAGCTCATGACTCAAATGGGCCAAGTTGTAGATTTTATGGGAAGATTTAATGAGCAAGGAAAGTTGCCAAGCAATACAATTCCCAATCCGAGGAACGAGCAAGCCAAGGTGATTCAAACTCGTAGTGGAAGAGAGTTGTTTCCTCCAACAAGTCCAAAGAAGAAGCAAGTAACTTTTGATGTCATTGAGGATGAAGAAAGGGCTGCCGGACCTGCAATTGCCGGCAGCCAAGTGAGCAACTCAAGCAGCCATGCTGCAGCCGGCAAGGATGCTGCCGAGAATGAGAAGGCTGCCGAGAGCCATGCAGCTGAGTGACATAGTGCCACCGGCAACAATGAGAGGAAGAACAAGGGGCTGCTCAATGAGCTTGAGTATGATCCCGCAACAGCAAGGAGTGAAGTAGTACCGAGCCAAGCAAGCAAGGGAGGGGTGCCAAACTCAAGTATTCCATTCCCTTCTCGCTTTGCTAAATCCAAGAAGGATAAATCCGATGAGGAGGTATTGGAGATTTTCCGAAAAATACAAGTCAACATCCCTTTGTTGGAATGAATTAAGCAAGTACCGAAGTATGCTAAGTTTCTAAAAGAGCTATGCACGGCTAGAAGGCATACGAGGGAGACTCGTGTGGTGACTATGAGCGAGACGGTGTCGGCCATTATTCAAAGGAAGTTGCCACCAAAGATGAAGGATCCGGGAAGCTTCAATGTGCCTTGTGTGATAGGCAACACTCATTTCGAGGATGTGATGTTAGACTTGGGAGCATCGATCAATGTCATGCCACTCAATGTGTACCAAACGTTGAGTATAGGGCCTCTCAAGAAGGACAATGTCATCATTCAACTCGCGGATCGCTCAAGTAAGTATCCGGAGGGGTATGTGGAGGATGTGCTTGTGCAAGTTAACCAATTGATATTCCCCGCCGATTTTTATGTGGTTGAGATGGAGGATTCGCCGGTCAATAGCACTCAATTGCTACTTGGTCGACCATTTATGAGGACGGCACGCACGAAGATTGATGTGGCTGAGGGCAACCTAACTATGGAGTTTGATGGTGAGGTGATTAAGTTCAATGTGTTTGATGCCATGAAATTCCCCAATGTTGATTTAAAGGATGATTGTGCCATTGATGTTTTGGAGGAGGTCGAGCAAGTTATGTCGACCTCACTCGACGCATAGCAATTAGCGATTGAGCAAGGGGTTGGATTTGACAAGAGGGGAGAACGAGTTATGCATGAACATGAGAGAGAAGTGCCGGCCGAACCTTGCAACATTGCCGAGACATGCAATGTTGCCGAGCCCTACACCATTTTGCCGAGCCTCCTAGAGGTGGTTGCGGAACTCGACGCCACTCCAATATACACAAAGAACTCGTTCTTGTCAATTCCAAGTGCCACAACCAAATTTCGACCAAGTGTGGAAGAAGCCCCGAAGTTAGAATTAAAAGAACTCCCTAGTCACTTGAAGTATGTTTATCTTGGAGAAGAAGATACTCTACCGGTTATTGTGTCTTCAATGCTTAGTGAGAAGCAAGAGGTTGATTTGATAAGTGTGCTTAAGAAGTACAAGACCGCCATAGGTTGGACCTTAGCGGACATCAAGGGAATAAGCCCTACTACTTGTGTTCATCGCATCTTGTTAGAAGAAGGAGCTAAGCCGACAAAGGAAGCTCAACGTCGACTTCACCCTCCCATGATGAAAGTTGTGAAAGATGAGATATCCAATTTCGGAGAGTAAGTGGATATCTCCCGTGCAAGTAGTGCCAAAGAAGAGTGGTGTAACGGTTGTCAAGAATGAGAAGAATGAGCTTGTACCACAAAGACTTGTAACCGGTCATCGGATGTGCATCGACTATAGGAAGCTCAACGCTACAACGAGGAAGGATCACATGCCTTTGCCGTTTATGGACCAAATGCTAGAAAGGTTAGCCGGCCATTCTTTCTACTGCTTTCTTGATGGTTATAGTGGCTACAATCAAATCATGATACACCCGGATGATCAAGAGAAGACCACTTTTACTTGTCCATTTGGCATGTTTGCTTATCGACGGATGCCATTTGGTCTATGCAACACACCCGGCACGTTTCAAAGATGTATGTATGCTATCTTCTCGGATTTTATTGAAGACATTATCGAAGTGTTTATGGATGACTTTAGTGTGTATGGAGGCACCTTCGATGCATGTTTGGGGAACTTGGAGAAGATACTTGAGAGGTGTGTGGAGACCAATCTTGTGCTAAATTGGGAGAAGTGTCACTTCATGGTCACGCAAGGTATTGTTCTTGGGCACATTATTTCGCCAAGAGGCTTAGAGGTTGACAAAGCCAAAGTGGAGCTAATTCAAGCATTACCGAGCCCAAGGTGTGTTAGAGATGTGAGAAGTTTTCTTGGCCATGCGGGGTTCTATCGAAGATTTATCAAAAACTTCTCTTCAATTGCAAAGCCATTAAGCAACTTGTTACAAAAGGAGGTGACGTTTGAGTGGACGGATGCGTGTGAGGCAAGTTTTTGCCGATTGAAGAAGATGTTGTGTATGGCGCCGGTTTTGGTTTCCCCAAATTGGGATGAGCCGTTTGAGTTGATGTGTGATGCTAGTGATTATGCACTTGGAGCAGTACTTGGACAACGAATTGAGAAGAAACCATGCGCCATTTATTATGCTTCAAGAACCCTTAATGATGCTCAACTCAACTACACAACAACGGAGAAGGAACTCTTGGCGGTAATTTTTACTTTGGAAAAGTTCCGATCATATCTTTTGAATTCCAAAGTCATTGTGTATAGTGATCATGCCGCTTTGAGATATCTTATGACGAAAAAGGATGCTAAGCCAAGGCTCATTCGATGGATTCTTTTACTTCAAGAGTTCGATATTGAGATTAAAGACAAGAAAGGAGTAGAGAATGTTGTAGCCGATCATTTGAGTAGACTTGTCAATGATGTGGATCGGCTGCCCCTATTAGAGACCTTTCCGGATGAGCAACTTTTTCGACTTGAAGTGCATCAGCCTTGGTATGCCGACATTGCCAACTTTCTTGCCACTCGGACATTCCCTTGTACCTTGCCACGCCATCAACGTGAGAAACTCAAGGAGTCACGTCATTTTCTTTGGGATGATCCGTACTTATGGAAGCAATGTGGTGATCAAGTGCTTAGAAGATGTGTTGCCGAGCACGAGCATAAACCGATCTTAACATTTTGTCATAGTGAGGCGTGTGGAGGGCATTTTGGAGCAAAGAATACCGCTTTAAAGGTACTTGAGTGTGGATTCTTTTGGCCTACAATTTTTAAAGATGCTTACATGTTTTGTAAGTCATGTGATCGATGCCAAAGAATGGGGAATATCGGACCATGAGATCAAATGCCGCTCACTTCTATCAATGCCATTGAGATTCATGATCTTTGGGGGATTGACTTCATGGGACCGTTTCCTTCGAGTAAGGGTTTTCTCTACATATTGCTCGCGGTTGATTATGTGTCAAAGTGGATCGAAGCAAAGGCTACACGTACCAACGATGCCAAGGTGGTAGCCGAGTTTCTCAAGACCAACATCTTTTCACATTTTGGGGTTCCAAGAGTCTTGATTAGCGATGGAGGATCCCATTTTTGTAACCGCACCATTGAAGCCTTATTGAAGAAATATGGAGTCACTCATAAGGTATCTACACCGTATCACCCCCAAACAAGTGGAATGGCCAAGGTAAGTAATCGAGAGATCAAGCAAATACTTGAGAAAACCGTTGGACCTTCAAGGAAGGATTGGAGTGATCGTCTCGATGATGCTTTGTGGGCGTATAGGACTGCATACAAGACTCCGATAGGGATGTCACCTTTTCGGTTAACATATGGCAAAGCATGTCACTTACCGGTTGAGCTTGAGCACAAAGCATGGTGGACGGTTAAGGCCTTCAACACGAACATTGATGAGGCCGGCCTTTATAGGAAGCTTCAACTCAACGAACTTGAAGAAATTCAGAATGAAGCTTATGAAGCCGCATGGATTTACAAGCAAAAGACCAAGGTTGCTCATGATAAGATGCTTCGATGGAAAAAGTTTGAAGTTGGCCAAAAAGTTCTCTTGTATCACTCACGACTCAAACTTTTTCCGGGTAAGTTGCCCTCTCGTTGGATTGGACCATTCATTGTTCTTCAAGTATTTTCACATGGAGCCATAGAGATTTGGAATGAAGTTACAGGAAACGTATTCAAGGTGAATGGACATAGACTCAAGCCGTACTACGAGCCATTTGAGCCTCTAAACGATGAAACCGATGTCCACGACCCTCCAAGCCTAGGGGCTGCCGTAGCTACTGTCCTTGCCGCGCCCTACTGCCTCACTACCGATGCAGCACCCCACTGCCCCAACTCAGCCACCGAGATAAACTTGTCGCTGCCGCCACAGCCGGACGTCCAATCAATGATACTGCCCACTGCCGAGAGGCAGCCCTTTGTTCCAGCTGCAACTACACTTTCTGCCGGACCTGCCATCGCCGGCAGGATTGACGAGATGATACTAGAACCCGAGAGCACTGCAGCTGAGCTGCCGGATACGCCTGATACGTCTGAAAAACTGTCGGACACGCTGCTCCAACCGGACACGCAGAATAACGCCGACACGGACACAACGTGTCATGATCTTCTCGTCGAGCTACTTCTTGCCGATTTGAACTACTTTGGAATGCGATGAACACATGCAATCAAAACGGTGAAAAGTCTAGGCTATGGACTATAAACACAAAGCGCTACTTGGGAGGCAACCCAAGTCGATCAAAGAAAAGTGAAGGAGCCATCACCGAGAGTTTGAAATTTCTTAACCCTTCTCTTTTTCTTTGATTTGTGATGATATGTTGGTATATGTTAGTCGATTGCATGCTTAAGAAATTCGTTGATATAGAATTGTGCTTACATTGAGGAGAATGTAATTTTCTAAGTGTGGGGTGGGATAACGTATTCCATTTATGTTTTCGTGTGCTTAGTTTAGAAAAGAAAAATTCAGAAAAATGTTCCAACAAAATAGAGTGTTTAAATTGTTTGTTTTGAGTCTTAGGATGCCCCTAATATGTCAATGATGTTTTTCTCCTCTTTGCATACATAGATGATAGTTGTGCATACAATTAAAATTGTGAGTTTCATGAATTATGTGCATTGGTAGAAGCATGTAGGACTTGTTGATTACGAAACATGCATGTTTTAGCTAGTTTGTTTCCATAATAACCTATGTGAGCTTTAGAGCCAAATTGCTTTCTTCATGAGTGATAAATTGAAAATTTCGAGCATGCTAGTATGTGAACCTCATAATTCTTTGATTATTCGATGATTATATGCAATAGTTTTTCATGGACTCTAGTATTGCTAGAACTTGTTCTTGTGATTATTGAAACTTGATAGTCATGAAAATTGCCTTGATTTTGAAAAGGATTGAAGACGTTATATTAGGATCACCACCATTGCCAAATAAAGCATGTACCCTATTTGTGCCCGTCGTGGGACTCCTTAGAAAACCCCTTTGAGCCTACGTTGAGCCTTTTCTTTCATCACCCTTATTAAAATTCCTATGCTTAGAATAGTTATATCTTGACTCTTGTCCTCGCGAGACTTGGCAAAAGTTTGAAATCGATTTGGAGGTTTTATGTAGAGTGATGTCTTGAAACAAGTGTGGGGTGGACTTAGCTAGAAATTGTGTGAAAAATGTGTATGCCGTGCCTAGCAAAAGTGAAAAATATGTAAACGGACAGAAAAGAAAAGAAAAGAAAAACATGAAGTCTGAAAGAAAAAGAAAAGAAGCTGGGCACGGTTTTGATTGAAAAATTTGCTAAATCCTATCCTTGAATAAATGTTGTGAGCTTGGAGTTTCGTTCGTATTGGAAGGTCTAGCATTGTGAAATTTTGACCTTTGTCCATGTTTATGATGTTTTGGGAAGTAAAGAATGAAAGAAGGGTCCAACAAGATAATATCCGACCCTTGGAGTGAAGCCATAAGGAGGATTAAGAATTGCCAAGTCTTGGTGACGTTTTTAAGCACCACTTATCCTAAATTTCCTTCCCTATAGCCGAGCCCCATATTTATTCCCCTATAACTTTTTCATGATTCTTAAGATGGCATACTTTGATTTGTGGAGATTTTCTCAAGAGTTGAGCATATGGTTTTGGTCCATTGGTGCATATAGTTATCATATGAGGTTTTTCCATAAAAATTCACAAAGTGCTTTCGTTTCTTTAATATATGCAAGTCACTCTTTGTAATTCATTATCTTTCACTTGTATATACTTATGTGTGAATAACCATGCTTCGAGAGAAAAGAAGAGAGTATGCCTAGTGAGGAGGATTGGATTAGCTTTAACATGATTACATGCTTACCTTTTGCTCTTATATGTTCATATTGATGCCACATGTTCATGAAGCTTGGAATTTTCGTGCTTAGCATTCTCATGCATTAACTTGAAAGCTATGTGTACATACGAGCCTGAGACAAATTGTTAGGGGCAATAGTTTGTTTAGAGTCTAGTTTAATTTAGTTTGCTAAGGGACTAGCAAAGTATAAGTGTGGGGTAGTTGATAGGAGCACAATGTGCGACGACATTAATATGTATTTGCCCTCGTTTATGTTTTGTTTAACCCTTATTTGTCTAAGATAGAGTCATAATATAGTTTAGTGTTAATTTGGTAGAGTTTGGCGAAAAGTAGGTTAAGAATCCGAAAAATGACTAAGTTTGAGAAATCTGGAAAATAATGCAAAGTATATCTTTTTCGTGATTCTGAAATGAGTAAAATTGCAATCTATCCTTGTCCGAATTTAATAAAATTTGGCGTGTTTATTATTCACATACTGAGGAAAGTTGTGTTAACATTTCAGATTAATCGGAGTTCGGAAAGTCACCCAAAAGATGGCTGCAAAACAGCAGTTCGAGCAAACCAATCCAGGGACTTCCAGGATTTTCCTGGGACTGTATCCCAACTTCGAAAACTCATTCCCGACGACTCACAAGGAATTTGATAGAACTGTTTTTTATGGAAGTAGCTATGTGTGTCTAGTTTATCTGAGATTTGGAGTCGCATCAATCGGAGCTCCGAGGAGGGAGATATGTCAGAATTACTACAGCAAGATCTTTTCTGCCGACTCCAGGATGCTACTGCCTCCTTTTCGAAATTTCTGTTTTCAATGGACTATATGGTGTACAAATACATATGTGAAGATGGTCTAAGCTTAAGGAAGGAAGGAGGATGACACCGAGCCATGGCATTGAAGAAAAATACGAAGAAGAAGTTCTCCTAGTCAAGCTAGGAAAAGCTGCCGGAAAAGGCAGATTTGTGCCAGTTTTGTGATAGGCCGGCTGGGGGCATTTTTCCATGGATCAAGTTCACCAAATGAAGATGTCAAGACCACATATGAAGTCCATGAAGATGTGAAGCCCAAGCCTTGAAGAAAAATCAGAAAAAGAAAACCTAATTGAACTATGAAAGGAAGGTTTCAAAAGCTTATTCTACTAGGTTTTCTGATTACCTTATGCTAGAAGGGCTGCCGGCAATACCTAGCTTTTCCTCTATAAAAGACCAACTTTTATACAGAAAAACTTGTCACATTCCAAAAGCAAAAATCTAGCCAAAGCTCTACCTAAATTTCCCCAAGAGTCCTACACAAAAAAAAACCTTAACCAAAACCAGCTCCACCACACCCAAAGTTTCTGCCGAACCTTGGTTCTTTTGCTGCCGACACCACCAACTGCCGAGCAGCAGTCCCATCCTACACCACCAACCGCCGGATCCATACAAGACGAAGCTCTCCAAGGTTTCTAATGTGTGATCCACTCCCTTCTCTTGGTTTTGTAATTTTTGTTGTAGTTATGTTAAACTTTGTCTATAAAGTTAGCATGAATTCTTGGTTTCAATTTTGATGTCTATGTATGAATTGGATTGAAATTTGGTTTTATAATTTGTATGTTCAATTTGTTTTCTTTATCTTTACTTGGTATTTAGATGTAAGAATATGGATTGCATGCTAAAGAGTAAGGAAAATATATGATGAATTAGTAATTAGGATTTTCGGCAAAGATTTGTGTTAAATTGATTTTAGGGTTTTCTTGCCTTGTTCTTTAAATTCGTGAGCTTAAAGATTGGTAACCTATGTAAGTGCAATGCGTAGATTATTGATCTTATTAGCCGAAAAATTAATATGGATTAAGTAATCAACGAGTTACTTTGTTTGTGTTGTTTTTCACGAGGGTTAGAGTAATTTAAATGAACATGCTTGTTGATAAGAAGAGTGACGCCTTACTATATTGACTTGTTTCCAACTAAAGAAAAAGACTTTGTGCTTAATTACTTGTCATGTTTGTCTACGTCGGTTAGAATATTCAAAGATGATTAGTACAATTTTAAGGTTAGGCGGTTAGTCACTTAAAATACATGAGGAGTCTTAATCAATTAGTAGTGCCGGTTAGGAGCTAATTGGGTTGGAGTTAAGTTGAGTCTAGAACGCTTTAATATCTTGCCGTGAGTCCTATTTGCTTGTTTGTTATGTGTTTTGATTGCTTTCGTGCTAGTGCTTTGTGGAAGAATGTCGACCAAACTTGTATATAGTAATTTAGGACTTTAAATTTCTGTTTTTATACATATATTGCTGCCGATCCTAGGATAGATTTTGTTTCGTGTTTCTTTGTTTTATGTTATGTGCCATACCCTAGTTTAGGGCAGCCTAGCTGCCGACACCAATTCCCCCAAGTTTTGATGAATTATTCGATGTATATCTCTGTGAATATCTTGACTAACAATTTCATGTTTCAGGTACCCTTAATCCCCGGCTAAAACGATCCCTACTTATTCTATACTACTAACGATTGTAGGGTTATTATTGCTTGATGCTCGCTTTGGCAACTCATCAAGCTCTTATCGAAGTCATCATCACTTGCTCAATAATAGGTTCGGCGAAGGACTCAAACTTGGAACCTTGAAGATCACACGACGACGATACGACGGAAGGAGAGCTCGGCAAAGGGGCAGCCGATCCTGGTGGTGACGGTGGTGGTGAAGAAACTGTGCTCGGATTATTTGGTTCGGATGGAGGAAGCGGTACAAACAAAGTGATGGCGAGCTCTTGGTTTAAATGTTGCAATCGACCTCTATGATCTCGTGTCCAAATATTAGATTCGGACATGCACTATTCTGAAATTTTGCAACATTTAAACAAGTTAGAACATCGTAAAGAAATAAAAAGCAAGAATATACATCATTACAAGCCACGGCATTGGTAATTACAAAACAATTTTCAATCAATGGCATACATAGACATGGATTGGCAAAGAAGAGATACAATCGGCAAAGAGAGAGAAACTCGAAATAATTTGTGTACATGTAATCTCTAAGTCTAATCTCTTTTAAGATTTGTTCTAACTTTCAAGGTACGTGGAGCAGAGGAGATAACGGTGCAATGGACTGATGCAGCCCCCGGTAGTATCATGCTTTATCCGATATACCACAAGAGTTTGAACCACACAAATTGTTTTGTTTTGAAGAAAATAGATCACATATGTCAAGTTATCTTCTAGCGTCTAAAGTGAGGTGATGCTTCGGCCCAAGCTATCGACTAGTTCTAGCGTGTTTTACTTTTCAAAGGCGGTGTTGTTAAGATTCACGGAGGGCGAAGCCCCAACAGGAACCTGATAGGAGCACAATGTGCGACGTTATTATATGTATTTGCCCTAGTTTATACTTCGTTTAACCCTCGTTTATACTTCGTTTAACCCTTATTTGTCTAAGATAGAGTCATAATTTAGTTTAGTGTCATTTTGGTAGAGTTTGGCGAAAAATAGTTAAGAATCCGAAAAAGGACTAAGTATGAAAAATCTGGAAAATAGTGAAAAATATGTCTTTTTCGTGATTTTGAGATGAGTGAAACTGTGATCTATCCTTGTCCGAATTCTATAAAATTTGGTGTGCTTAATATTCATATGTTGAGGAATGTTGTGTTAAAATTTCAGATCAATCGGAGTTCGGGAAGTCACCCAAAAGATGGCTGCAAAACGGCAGTCCGAGCAAACCAATCCAGGGGCTTCCAGGATTTTCCTGGGACTTTGATCCAACTTCGAAAAATCATTCCCGACGATTCACAAGGAATTTGATCGAGATATTTTATGGGGAGATGGCTATATGTGTCTAGTTTATCTAATACTTAGAATCGCATCAATTAGATCTCCGAGAAGGGAGATATGTCGAATTTACTGGAGCAAGGTCATTCCAGCCGAGTTGCTGCCGGTCTTGTGTTCTTGCGGGTTTGGGGTATTTTTCCATGGATCAAGCTCACCAAATGGAGTTGTCAAGCCTACACAAGAAGTCCATGAAGATATGCAGCCCAATCCAAGGAAGAAAATCAGAAAAAGAAGTTTCCTAGAAGAACCAAGAAAGGAATGAACCAAAACCTTGTTGCACAAGGATTGCCTTTGCCGATTTGGACTAGGTTTTCTACCTAGGGTTTCTGCCGAATTTGCTTCTATATATAGCCATGTTTTCCTACAGAAAAATCATCTCATCTCAAGCACTAAAATACTAGCCAAAGCTCTACCAAGTTTCTTAAGTACCAAATACCCAAATACTTAGCCAAAACACCATCACCACCACCACAAACTTCCGAATTCCTTCACCTTGTTTCCTGCCGATTCTTGCTTAGGCCGAGCACTAAGGAGCAGCAGCAAGTACCATCTTGTCATGTCTTGAGGAGTCTTCAAAGGTTCTAAAAGTGTGATCCACTCCCCCTATGGCTTTTGTATTTGTTGTAGTTTGGTTGTATTGTATGAAAACAATTCGTTTCTTGGTTTTTATTGAACTTTTATGTAAACCAATTGCATGATTGATGTTTATGTTTAAGTTTTATGATTTTAGCATGTGAATTTCGTATGTATGATAATTAGGGCAGTGGTATCTTGCATGTTTTAGGTTCGAAATTGGTTAGAAATCTAAGGATTGGGACTTAAAAACCGAAACATTAGTGTTGGCTTGAAGCATGTAAATCTAGATGTTAGGTTTCATCAAACCCGAGTAATAACAAATATGGCTAGATACTCAAAAGGTTGCTTTGATTTGTTGTGCTCACCTAGGGTATAAAACCTTAGCTAAAACTTACATGTTAAATAAGATGATTGACAACCTTGCTTATTTGCATGTTTTCGATTTAAGACTCTTGTGCGTTATATGTTAAGTCTTAACCGGATTAGCATAAAAAAATCTTTAGGGTTAGAACGGAAGTTTGTCCTAAAAGAACTTGAGGAAGTCTAGTAACTAGGTACAGAGCGAAAGCTCTAGTTGCGGTCGAAACAAATTTGAATTGTGAACATGCTAAATACTTGTCTCTTACTTTCTTGCATGCGAATCTTTGTGTTAAAGAGTCTTTTGTGTGAACTGTTTTGTGTGAAAGATGATGATCACTTGTAAATATTAGACTTAGGATTTATTTTCTGTTTTGTTTTCGTGTGTAGTATAAGGTAATCCTATTGTTGCCGCTTCCATTTATCCCCACATTTGTGACGTTTTGTGTAAATATGTGTAGATATTTTGTGCTAACATTCTCATATTTCAGGTACCCTTAATCCCCGGCTTAGAACGATCCCTACTTATTCTATACTACTAACGATTGTAGGGTTTATTATTGCGTGCGAGCTTAGGCTCACATCAGAACCAGGCAGGACTCGTTGTTGGTCACCACGGGGAGCGAACTCCTTATCGACTCACTCACCGAGAATGAACATCAGTCTGTGGGCCTTGAGATCCAGTTAAACAAACCTGAGAACTATATCAATGAAACTAGCTTGCCTCATACTTTGTAAGGCAAACTCGGGTCACTAGCGGTCTACAAGTGTTGATCAAAGCCGCCCTCAACCTCATAAAAATGGGTCTGCCAAGTTATCGCTCGTATGCGTGTGGGGGGGGGGGGGGGGGGGGGGTGGACGTATCCCACGTTTCCCAGTCTACATAAAAGACGGATCTAACATAGCATCATTCGTGTGAAGGGTTAAGGCTAAGACCAACAAAAGCGGCTTCTCCCTACATGTTACACTTTAGAAACTACAATAAACTCAAGCATACACAATACTATCAACTTCCTAGAAATTAAACTAAGTTATTACACACATACATTCTTTATACATCATGCAACTTTCGAAATTAAACTCTACATGCCGAAGCATATTTCTACTTTACAAATCCCAAAAACCAAAAATTACAAACTTTACAACTTTACAACAAAAATTTCCAGCAATATTATATACAAAACAATCACATAAATCAAGCTTTTGTAATCCCCGACAACGGCGCTAAAAATAGATGAGAGCCTAAGCACGCACACAATAATAAACCCTACAATCGTTAGTAGCATAGAATAAGTTGGGATCGTTCTAGCCGGGGATTAAGGGTACCTGAAACATGAGAATGTTAACACAAATATTCACAAACACATATGCACACAACTGTCACACTTATATACATATATACGAATTGAATTATCATGGGGGATGTTGACAGTAGCCACAGAGGGGCTACACACTACCAGGAAAAATACCTTAGGCGACGAAAAAAAAATAGTTTCCTCACCTAAGAGTTCTTAGGAGACGAAAAAAATTTCGTCCTCTAAGCTAAAATTTTCGTCGCCTAAGTCTATTCTTAGGCGACGAATAATTATTTTCGTCGTCTAAGAGCACACTTTGACGACGAAATTATTTCGTCGTCTAAGTATTTTCTTAGGTGACGAAAAAAAATTTCGTCGCCTAAGGTGTTTACTTAGGTGACGAAAAAAATTTCGTCGCCTAAGATATTTACTTAGGTGAAGAAAAAAATATTTTTCGTCGCCTAAGTATTTAACTTTGGCGAGGAAAGTGAATTTTCGTCGCCTAAGAAAACACAAAGACGCCGACAAAAAATTTGTCGTTAGAGTTATTTTCTAAGACGACGAAACTATATTTTCGTCACCTAAGATTTACACTTAGGCGAGGAAACAATTTTTTCGTCGCCTAAGTAAATCTTAGGCGAGAAAAGTATTATTTCGTCACCTAAGTAAATTCACTCAACCTTATTTAAACTTATGTCTCTCTATGGGGAGTCATGGTATCGGGAGATAAAAATTTTCAAATTTTTACATGGACAATTACGTCTCATCTATATGAGAGTTTAATGTTTGGAAGAGTCGACCTAAAAAGGTCATCTAAAGGTACGTAATAGCGTTTTCGTGTGATAAGTTTTATGAAAATATGGTTGACCGATTCGATCGAGCATCGAACGTTCACGAAACGAGTTGATTTTTATACTCTACTCATATTTAACTACAACGATCATATCCGACGGTTAAAATTTTAATTTTGTGAATTTAGCTATTATAATGACAACATGTTCACTAATGCGGTGTAACTTGATTAATAGATTTACTCAAGTGTACAACTTTTCGAAACAACTATATAGAAGAAGTCAAATTTTGAAAAACGCTGTGAAATAACATTTGATCGTTATGATAAAATACGGTGATGGTAAAAAAATCACTTAAATTCGACAAAGTTAGAACTCCGATCGATAGGGCCTTAACGATGACGATTATGGTGGAGAACCATGATGATTTAAAATATATACTTTTAATTTCAATAAATTTGTTTGTGATATATAATTACAATTATAAAATAGTGTGTACGTACGTACTTACTTCGACTGTTAATATATGCCTTGAACCACTCATTCGGGGATCTGTTATGCTGGGCTTATTAATTGTTTTTGTATTAATTAATATGTAGACATATATATATAGATTTTTGACCCAATAGATGTTAAAAAAAATTCATTTTATTTAGACGACGAAATTGTCTATTTCGTCGTCTAAGTAAAAACTTAGGCAACGAATTTTATTATTCGTCGTCTAAGTAAAATGAAATTATTTTTTTTAATTTCTGAATCGGCGGTTTAATTTTCCGCCATAAATTTTGTCAAAATTTAAAATTATCTTAGAAGAAAAATAGTATATTTTCGTCGGCTAGGTAGAGTACTTAGGAGACGAAAGAAGATTTTCGTCGTCTAAGAAAGAAAGAATAAAATCCCCAACTGATCGATTCAGTCGATCAGTTCATCATTCCCTCTCCTCCCAAATCCCTAATTCTCTTAAAACCGAAAATCTGTCTCCACCACCGCCGGAGCCGAGAGCCGAGACGACCGGCGTGAAGACTCGTGCCAAACTAGCAGAAGAGGGTGATGAGAGAAAACAAAGCAGCCGTGAGAAAGAAGGCGGCTGGGGAGGCGGCGGCGGAGGCCGTCGAACACGAAGAGGCGAATCCCGATGGAGACGGAGAGGAGGAGACTGGCGTAGGCGGAGAGGTGGAGACTGGCGTAGACAAAGAGGCGAGTTCCTCCCCCAATTTTGTTTTGTTTATTTTTTTTTTTGGCATTACTGTCAAATTATCAATTTATTGTTCAATAGAGGTATATAATGAGAATTTTTGGTCTGTTTGCTTCTTTATTGTAAGGGTTTAAAGAAGTAAAAGAAAAGAAGATGATTGTAGTTGTGACCACTGCGTTAGGCAGTGGTAAATTGGTAATGAAATTTTTAATGGATATGGCTATGTTCTTCTGCTTGGTTGCTAAGAAATTGTAGGAAGCACAATGAAATTATAGAGCCAACTGTTCATCTTGTTTTATAGCTTTAGAGAACCTGTTGTTGAATTTGGGCACAGTACTGTGTTTGAATTTAGGCCCTGAGTCAGATATTTGGCAAGCTGTTCGTAGGAGTTCAATGTACTTGTTTACCTTTTTACTTACCTGAAATGTTAATGCATAGTTGGTTTTGGTTTTTAGTGTTTTTTTAGATTTCAGATATATAGCTCTGTCAATTATGTGCGGGTAGCGCAGCCCTCTCTGAAATTCAATCTGTTAAAAGTTTATACATACTCGATTATCTACAGCACAAAATTTATAAACTATAAGTTCAACACACTTCACCAATTCTGCAGGAAGGTTGATGTCAAATGATTTGTAACTTGGCCAGAAACCAGTTGTAAGAACAGTGACAGTGACTTGAATAAATACAACTGCTATAAATTGGACGGTTGTTGCTATATGTTCTACTTTGTAATCATGGACTTTTCTCATTGTTGGAAACACTTCGATTTACTGAACCAGTGAAAACTAATGGCCTTATGCTTACAACAATTTCTAGTTCTGATAGGATTACTTCATTTTGATACTTGGTATTATATTGTCTTGCTATATATGTATACTTGAAGTTGTTGATATCTAATATCTAGTTTTGTTGTGCATTGGGGTTTCTTATACATGATAGCATATAGAATGAACAAGGTTTTGTATTCAGTGTTTTTATTGTATTGAAATTAACTTTTTCCGCCTTCACCAGGTCTTTACACCGGATTCGGGGGCCCGCGAAGATCGGGTCGGGAAGAAGGTGGCCACGACCCGGAGGCTGCTGTTTAATCAGGTTTCATGAAAGCCCTTTACTCCAATCACTGCTTGAGGTCTCTATGTGATTGTGATCATGTCAGTTGTGGAACAGTGAGTTAGCTGTTCAGATTTGATGTTTAAATTAATAGATATTTGAGATGCTGGTTCCTGAAGCTCTTACTTGTTAGAAAGACTTGTACAACTGCAATGCTGGATAATGTAGTAATTGTAATGTTATTGGTTAGATTTCTATCCAATATGTAATTGACATTAGAATGATCACTGATGAGTGGATCGGAATATCAGCCCTCTTAGAAGTCAGTAGCATCATGTAGCTTCCGATTAGTATGTGGAAGAATGTATATTATCACAACTTTAGTCATATATAAATATATTTGTATTTATTACAAAGTAGTATTTGGAATTCAATTGCGGGTAGTTTTGGAGGGAAGTAAGTATTTAATTTGTATTAATAATTTTTTTAATATATTAATTAATATTTTGTCTCAATTTCGGTTTTTTTTTTTTAAATATAAATTATTACTTAGGCGACGAAACTGTCACTTTCCTCGCCTAAGTGGTTTACTTAGGCGACGAAACTATCATTTTCCTCGCCTAAGTAAATCACTTAGGCGACGAAAATTATAATTTTCCTCGCCTAAGTGGTTTACTTAGGCGACGAAATTAATATTTTCCTCGCCTAAGTTATTTACTTAGGCGAGGAAAATGATAGTTTCGTCGCCTAAGTAAACCACTTAGGCGAGGAAAGTGACAGTTTCGTCGTCTAAGTAAGTCAATAGCCGACGAAAAACATCGTCTTCTAAGAATTTTTTTCGTCACCAATCCTACTTAGACGACGAATTATATTCGTCGTCTAAGTACTTTCTTAGGCGACGAAAATTATAATTTTCGTCGTCTACTTCTTTAGGCCACAAACTTTAGACGACGAAACTTAGGTGACGAAATTTTCGTCACCTAAGCTTTTAGGAGACGAAAATCACTCTTAGGTGACGAAAATTTTTCGTCGCCTAAGATTTCCATTGTTGTAGTGACAGCAGGCCCACAGACCCGCCGCTAGTGTACCAGGGGCCGACCCAAGGCCCGGGACCGGATCACCAGCACCCGGCCCCGGGGTCCAGCAGTCTATCCTGCCACCAGGAGTCCGGGGACCGGGGGCGCCTGCCTACCAAAGAGGTCACCAAAGCTGCCCTTTGATGTGCAAACAGAAGGGAACCAGTCCCACATCGAATGGTAAGGCCAGACCTCACTCCTGGCCACCTATATAAGGGCCCCACCTACCCTCATTAATAGGTAACTGATCCTTCCTACCGCTTATATACGTGCTTAAGTTATATCTATTCCAACTATACTAACTTAGGCATCGGAGAGGAGAACGCCGGCCCGCCCGGTATTCCCCTTAGTAAGCAGGTTTGCAGGAGATAGCACGAAGATTCACCTGTCTCTACCAGGCCCCAGGGTTTGTGCAGAAACAATTGGCGCCGTCTGTGGGAAGGGTTTTGATCCGCGAGAAAAGTAAGCGTTGCTCTACCAGAGAATAGAACCCGATCAATCCTTTGGAAAGCAGTTAGATCCGCAATCCGGGGGCCATGGAAGGAAGGAAGATAAAAACTAACGCGGGAAGGTTGAAAGAGCGAATTCAGATCCCCGACCGGGCCCAAAACATAAGGGCTGAGGTCGGTGCGAGGTTCACCCTTTGTCCCGACCAAGACAGAACCCACGATCGCCGAGACTCAGAGAACCACGACCGGTATGATGCGGGGGAGGAAATAAAAAAGATGAAGGCAGAAGTCGCGCGGTTGCAAGAAGAGGGCGATCGGGACCGGCTAAGGGCGGATGCCAGGTGCCAAGAATTGGAAGCAGTGAACGTCGTCTTAGTGGCGGCCTTGGAGAAAGGGGGCCAGCATGGCACTTCTCGGGCGGCATCGCGGCCCGCGAGCAATGCCAACGAATTCCCGCACCTAGAGGTGGGACAACCTACGGGAAGGAGAAAGACCGCGCATGTGCCCACACCTCTCTTTCCGGAAGCTTTAAAAAACTCCGGCCCGGTTGAACCCCCGTACCGCACAAGCCTGACATCGAGCGAGCAAGACAGCCCCACCACAAGGACGCTCAAGGCGCTCTCCGCCTCAGTGTCGGACATGAAGGACCGCCTAGAGGCCAGCGAGAGAAAAGCGGGGCAGCCGCGGGACAGCGCACGATTCAGCGAGCGCACTGGACCTTTTCCGCGCCGGATTAGGGAGTCGGGAAGATCTGGTAGCCAAAGGCCCCTGAAACTGACGTACTCAGGAACGAGCTGCCCGTACCAGCACCTAGACAGCTTTAAGTCGCAGACGGGCACAAGGGGCTATTCAGATGCCACGTACTGTAACGTATTCCAAGAGACGCTCTCGGGGGAGGCGTTGAGTTGGTTTTACGAGCTGCCAGTGAACTCAGTAGAAACTTTCGAACAGCTGGCTGATAAGTTTGTCGGCCGGTTTGCCCTTAGAGCCAAGATGGCCCAAACATCAATGATCCTTTTCGATTGCATGCAAGCTGACCACGAACCGCTACGCGCTTTCGTTAACCGGTGGCATATCGCCACGGCCAGGGTCAGAAACTTGGATAAAAGGATAGCGGGGATGGCATTCAAGCAGGGGTTAAAACCTGGGGAACTCTCGTACAACTTACGAGTAAAGGAGCCATTAGGGTACGATGAGTTGATGGCCGTGGCCATCAGGCACGCCCAGGCGGAGCACGAGACGTACGGGGACAAGATGCCCAAGCGGAGTCCGGATGACCCGCTACTGCCGTCTCCCCGTGAAAGCAAGACCGGGCGGCAAGATCGCAACCATACACCTGCGACTAGCAAGAAAGCCGAAGTACGGGAGGATTGGCGACCCCGACGGAGCAGTGACAACAGTTCACGGACAGCCAGAAGACCCCCACTTGTGCAACCGGCACGGCCCCTGGCAGCTGCGCCACAGGGGCGACCTCCGCGGGCTCTAGCCATTATGCCGGCAAAAAAGCCCGAAGATCCAGCCCTTCGGTGTAGCAACCAAAGACCCCAGAGTACGGTGGTGGACGGCCGAGTCCGTCCGGATGACCCGCAAAAGGACCGACAGGCAGCTCGGCAAGTAGGGACCATAAGCACCCGAGTCCCCGGGGTGATAGAGGTGCACGAGAGCATAAACATGATACATGGTGGGGACCATATAGATCGACTCACCCGGAGTTCAAAAAGCGGTGCTTAAGAGCGATCCGGGGAAAGGAGGTATATGCCTTTGGAGGAGGAAGTGGCCAGGCCACTAAAACAGGATGGAACTCGGTTACTTTCTACAAGGAAGAAGAGCCGGAGGATCTGATTCAACCGCACAACGACCCCTTCCTCATTACGGTCCAAATAGACCACTGGATAACTAGCCGTATGCTGATCGATACTGGAGCTTCTGTCAACGTGATGTTCCGAGACGCATACAAAGGGTTGCAGAGAGGAAAGAATAAGTTATTCCAGGATAACGAGCCGCTGATAAGCTTCTCCGGTGAGGTGGTCCAGCCTTTGGGATCGGATTACCTACCGCTAATCTTCGGCAAGGGAGACAGGACGAAGAAGGAGTACCTGGAGTTCATCGTCGTGGATTTCCTGTCATCGTACAATGGCATAATTGGTCGGCCAGGGTTATGGAAGCTGAAAACATTCATAGCCGGCCATATGCTGATGCTGAAGATGCCTTCACCGGCCGGTGTCATTACCATACGCGGGGACCAGAGGATCGCTCGCAGGTATTATGCGGAGGCCCTGACCCACGAGAGAAAGCGGACCGAGGTCTTCACGGCCACTCAACAAGCGCCGGTGCCGGATTTGAGTCTTGACCCCCGTGATGACACCGATTCTGACGACGAGAAGCTAAAGCGACCCTCGGCCGTGGAAGAAACCGAAACAGTCTCCATTTCGGAGGACCACCTGGAGCGAAAAGTGGTGGTAGGGACGAGGCTCGCTCCGGCTGTCAGGAAAGAGCTCATCATCTTCCTCCGAGACAATAGTTCGGTCTTCGCATGGTCCTACGAGGACATGCCTGGCATATCCCCGGAGATAGCCGTCCACAAGCTAGATTCGTTGCCCAACGTTCCCCCGGTGAGGCAAAAAAGGAGGTCCTTCAGTCCGGCGAAGTATGAAGCAATCAGAGAAGAAGTACAGAAGCTAAGGGGCATAGGTTTCATCCGGGAAGTCCAGTACCCCAGGTGGCTTGCTAATGTGGTTATGGTACCAAAGAAGGGAACCGACCGGTGGCGCATGTGCGTGGATTTCACCAATCTAAATCGGGCGTGCCCAAAAGACAGCTTCCCGCTCCCCCGGATAGATCAGCTTATAGATTCCACGTCCGGCTTTAAGCTGCTCAGCTTCATGGACGCCTATGCCGGGTATAATCAGATAAGAATGAACCC
This sequence comes from Potentilla sterilis, assembly GCA_963682095.1. NCBI lineage: Eukaryota > Viridiplantae > Streptophyta > Magnoliopsida > Rosales > Rosaceae > Potentilla > Potentilla sterilis. The sequence continues at coordinate 33,344,022 of OY821756.1, forward strand.
GGACGACGAAGAGCACACATCATTCACAACTGACCGAGGTACCTACTGTTATAAGAGGATGCCGTACGGTCTAAAGAATGTCGGAGCCACCTACCAGCGGATGGTGAATCGCATGCTGGAGCAAGAAATGGGTAAAACGGTGGAAGTATACGTAGATGACATGCTGGTCAAGAGCTTGACTGCAGGGGCCCACGTCTGAGATTTGGCGGTAGTCATCGGTAAGATGCTCAAGTTTGGAATGCACTTGAACCCGAAGAAGTGCATTTTTTGGATTTCAGAGGGCTTGTTCCTAGGCCACATCATCAGCCAGCGAGGGATAGAAGCTAACCCACTGAAGGTCCAGGCAATCCTAGACATGGAAAACCAGGGGAAAGAAACCAGGTCCAAATGCTCACCGGCCGGCTGGCCGCCCTGGCCAGATTCATCTCCCGACTGACCGATAAGTGCGCCCCATTCTTTAAACTGCTCAAAGCACAACAGTTCAAGAAAATCCACTGGGCGGCGGAGCATGAAGCGCCATTCCAGTCCATCAAGACGTATCTGTCTGCAGTGCCTCTCCTATCCAAACCAGTGCCGGGCGAGATGCTATACCTCTACATAGCTGCATCCGAAGCGGCCGTCTCCGCGGCTCTCTTCAGGAAGGAGGGCACGCTCGATCTCCCGGTATATTATGCAGGGAAGGGACTTACCGGAGCCGAGGGCCGGTACCCCGACATTGAAAGGTTGGGTCTGGCCCTGATCGTTAGTGCCAGAAAGCTCAGACACTATTTCCAGGCTCATTCCATCACCCTATATACCAATCACCCTTTGCGGCAGATCCTGCAAAAACCGGACACCAGCGGCAGGCTCGTACGGTGGGCAGTTGAATTGGGAGAGTTCGACATCACTTATGCTCCACGAACGGCTATCAAGGGACAGGCAGTTGCGGATTTCATATGTGAACTCACCCCAAAGGTGGCAGAAGCGTACCCCGGCCGGTACGAGGGCAAGGAGGCAGTTCAGGCCGTAAAGATCGAACCAGGCCTCCTCAACGGTTGGAAGCTTTACGTAGACGGCTCCGTAACGAGTAAGCGGAGCGGAGCCGGCGTCATGCTAACCTCGCCCGATGGCCAATCTTACGAGTATGCTCTACGGTTCCTCTTCAACACTTCCAATAACGCCGCTGAATATGAGGCCCTCGTAGCCGGTTTACAACTAGCCAAGGAGATGGGAATCCCATCCCTGGACATATACAGCGACTCGAGCCTAGTGGTGAACCAGATGAACGGGTTGTTCGAAGTCAAGGAACCCCAGCTAGTCTCCTACCAAGCTTTGGCCAAGGCCCTGATCGAACCATTCCAGGGTGCCACGATCCAGCATATACCCCGAGAGGCAAATAGGCATGCAGACGCCCTCGCAAGGCTGGCAACCGGAAACTACCCTCCGGAGTACCGAAGAGCTAAAATTGAAACCCTCCAGAAATTGAGTATAAGCAAGACCATCTCCGAGATATTTGCGGTAGAAAAGGCACCACCGAGCTGGATGGATCCGATAGTCAGATACTTGGCTGACAAAACCAGCCCCCAGGATGCGGTGGAGGCTAAGAGGCTACACCTTCGGTGCGCCAGGTACAGCCTTCTCAACGGCAAGTTGTACCGAAGAGGGCACAGCTTCCCCCAGCTAAAGTGTGTCACTAAGGAGGCAGGAGAGGCTATCATGCGAGAAATCCACGAGGGAGTATGCGGTAATCACTCTGGCGCCCGGTCGTTGTCTCACAAGTTGCTCCGGGCGGGGTATTTTTGGCCAGACATGGCAGCAGCATCAAGAAGAATATCAGGTGGCTGCCACAAGTGCCACATGTACGCCTCTACACCCCATGCCCCGGCAATCGCGTTATCAATCCTGTTAGCGCCATGGCCGTTCGCACAATAGGGACTAGACATCATCGGCCCTTTCCCAATAGCTGTGGGACAGTACAAATACGCCATTGTGGCCGTGGACTATCAGACTAAGTGGGTCGAGGCGTAACCCCTAGTAAAGATCACCGAGGAGCGGGTAAGAAAATTCTTGTGGAAGAACATCTACTGCAGGTTCGGGGTACCGCAGACTATAGTCACGGATAATGGGACACAGTTCAACAATGCTGATCTTATCCAATACACGGCCTCCATGGGGACCCGGATGTTGTTTGCCTCAGTGGCACACCCGCAGACCAACGGCCAGGTAGAAGCGGTGAACAAGATTATCAAAACCCTCCTTAAGAAAAAGCTGGATGCCAAGAAGGGATGTTGGGCCGAAGAACTCCCCGCGGTTCTATGGGCCATCCGGACGACAGCAGCCGAAGCAACAGGGGAGACCCCGTTCTACATGGCATTCGGGAGCGAAGCGGTACTCCCTGTAGAGACCAATATGCCCAGCGGCAGGGTCGAGAATTACGACACCGAGACAAACGCCGAGGGCATACGGCTCAACCTGGATCTCATAGAAGAGCGGCACGACCAGGCGCATAACCAAACCTATAAGCAACGGGTCGCTCGGTACTATGATAGAAGGGTCTAGGAAAGGAAATTACAAGTGGGGGACTGGGTCATGAAGAAAGTTCAGAAAAAACCGCTGGCCTTGGAGCCAACGTGGGAAGGGCCCTACCAAATCACCGCAGCTGCGGGCCCGGCAACATTCCACATCATAGACGCCGAAGGCATCTATTCCACCCGCCCATGGAATATCCAGCACCTGCGGTTCTACCCTAAATGAAATCGGTCGTAAAGGGACAATAGTGTATTTGGCACCAACATTGCAATACATAGTTACTGCATTTAGAATAAACTACAGCTGGTCGCAAGGTATATACAAAAAACTGTTAGCCAGCAGAGCCGGAGCCCCCAATCCCGGACCCGCCACCTTTGAGAGACTGCTCTTGCTCCGCCATCTCAGCCAGGGCTACATCAGCCGCCATCCGCTCAGCATCAAGCCACCCTTTCTCCCTCCACTCCAGATAGGCATCATTTATGCCCCTTGCACAGGCGTCATCCAACATCTCTTCAAGCTCCACCGACTCCCGGAAGTCGTCGACAGCTTTATCAGCCACTTCAGCAAGCCGGGCTTCCACAAGCTTCTCCCCTCCTTTGAAGACTGCTGTCATTTGGGTCTGCAGTTCCAAAACCTTCGCCTCCAACTCCGCATTCTTCGCTTCCCGAGCGGTCGCCTGACGGTCGGCTTCCTCCCGCTCCTGCGCCAGCTCAGTGGTCAACCGACCGGTTTCCTCTTTCTCCTGCGCAAGCTCAGTTGTCAGCCGACCAACCTCCTCTCTCTCCCGCGCAAGCTTAGTTTCCGCCAAGGATAGCCGCACAGTAAGCTCTTCCACTTGCTTCTCCAAAACCGCAACATCCCCTCTAGGCTCGGCGACGTAAAGACTATGAACTAGCTGGCACAGATACACAAAAGGAACATTAGCTCGTACCACAAAGGGGAAAGGAAGCCCAGAAAACACACTTACCCGAAGAGCTAATTCCACGGGCTTCGTCCTGCTCTCGTCTGGCTGCCCAGTACCAGGGCCCTCCCGATCAAGTCCCAAGGTTTCAATGGTAGATGCCACGAACCTACCAAAACCACCACCACCGGAACTACGATCGGCTTCCCGCCCCCGAATCCTTCGGCTGCCGGTCTCCCCGACCGGAACTAATGCTGACCCCCCACCAGCCGAGCTTGACGCCCCGGCATCAAACGTCCTCGCCCTCTTCGCTGGGGCTTAACCACGATCGCTTCTGCGGTGCCCAGGCATCTCCACTGCCTCTTTCTCCCGCGCGGTCTGTACCCCCATCGGCCGTGCTAGATGTTCCGAACCCGGTAGGCCCACCGACCTTACTTCCCGGATAACGAGTGGGGCATTATCCTCACCGCCCAGCCGCCTGCCGTAGTGGGAGTCCGGAAACACGAGCGGCACAGGCCTGTCATGCACCGTGCACTCTAGGGTGACCGGATCTACAACGGTTTTCGAAGCCATCTCCCCCATCTCCATCAACCTCGGGGCCACAAGCTCCTCATCCGGTTCGATGGTCTCCTCGCTCCGAACAGCCAGCCGGGGGGCATTAGCTGCAAAGCGATAAACCGAGCGGTCAGAATAAAAGCGACCCTGTAAAACAAGTGCAAGGTACCTTACCAGGTTTTCTCCCCATCTCGCATATCTCCAGCACATTCCACCGGATAAAATTGTAGGAGCTCCGGCCCAGAACGTCCCAGCACACAAAAAGTCGGGCCAGCCGTTGCCTCTCTAAGTCCACCAACCGGTACGACTGATCTCCGATCGATTGATAAGCCCCGGGCACCTGAAAGTTCCTTGAACTACGCTGCCACCTGCCCCCGGCCATCACAACCGACCTCCTCCATACAGCCGAAATCGAAGACGGCAGGTGAGTGATGGCAGGATCGAAGTCACGCGCGGCAAAGTTAACACAACCGCAGGCCTGGGCCTTTCTGGAGTAGAGAACCTTGTACAGCGCCCGGAACTCATTCACCGTGGGCCAGTCCATATTGCTCAGGCTGAATAGGCACCCGAGGCCAAGCAACTGCCTCCACTGGTTGCTAGGCAGCTGAGCTGGGGACAGATTTATACTGCTCAACATAAACTGGACAAACTTCGGTAGCGGCAGAGATAGTCCGTGCCGAAATTGATCATCAAAAACGGCAACCCAACCCGGCTCTGGGTTGCAAGCCAGTTCCCCGGGATACAGGCCTCGAAGCTTAATGGAGGAATCAATGTCCCACTTCGCCCGAAAGTCCCTTATCTCTCTCTCGGACATGCTTCTGGTTGGCTCGTCGCAGAAAATCACCCTATCGCCATCCAGTAGCGCATACCTCAACGCACGGCCGGAACCGACAGGATTCGCCGATCTCCCAGATGCCATAAAGCCTGAATAACGGAAGCTAGTGCTGTAGCAAAATAGCAACACAAACAAACGGCAGGCAAAGGGCAAGGAGCAACAAGATACGGTAGAAGGAGGCGTTCACTCATAAAATAGGGCAACCATAAAAGAGAGGCAACCCCAGTCGCACATTCCCTTCATCTCAGACCATTCCTTACTGACACGTGTCCCAGCATCGATAAAGGTTCCCATGTCATCATAATTGATGGGACTGATGGACTCTCCCCTTCATCGCATGTCCGCCACCTGTCCCACTTACAAGTGGCAGTTAGGGGAGATAGGATGCAGAACGAGGCGTCCACTCCCTTCACTTCCCCAAGAAGTCAACCTTGAGCCAAGGAGCAGCATCTCACCGGTTATGAAGCATCCAACTGGCTCCGCACCACCCCACCGGTTATGAAGTATCCAACCGGCTTGAAGACAAGTCACCGGTTATGATCTTTCAACCGGTTTGAACCGCCTCGAGAGCATTGTTCAGGGTATGAGCCATCCATCCGGTACCATGGCAGTTCACGGTTAGGTATCATTCAACCGGCTGCATGGCATCTTCACTACAAGTCACCGGTTATGATCTTTCAACCGGTTTGAACCGCCTCGAGAGCATTGTTCCGGGTATGAGCCATCCATCCGGTACCATGGCAGTTTACTGGTTAGGTATCATTCAGCCGGCTGCATGGCATCTCACTGGGGGACTCGTCTCGATATGGCAGAACGCCCGGGCGATATCCACCCGGTCCCATGACATTCCACTGGGCATGTGACATTCAACCGACTCCAAAGCATTCCACCGGTTGTCACTTTCCTTCACCTACGGGCAGGAACGAGCCAACAACAACTCAAGGCTTCCAAACGCATGGGCTTTATAAACCCGGGTGAGTTTACATCTAACACATGTACTCTTGTCCAGGAGGATAAAAACCCTGCATCACACTGAACTGTGATACATTTGGGGATACTTGGCGAGACTTGTTATCTCAACGCCACCCCACCGGGCAGATTGTTTCTCTAACACAGAACAAGTCTCCCTGCAGGCTAACAAACCTGCACATTTACCTCGCTTATTCCAACGAAAGCTGAGAGCTAGCAAGTGTTGACCGGTGCTTCGGAACGACCGCAACACCGGGGGCACCTGTTGGTTCATTCCACGCACCAACAGGCCTTGCCATAGGCTAGCACTCTTCGACTCGTACCGATATGGCAGAACGCCCGGTCGAGGTCCAATGCACTCTCCGACTCGTACCGATATGGCAGAACGCCCGGTCGAGGTCCCATGCACTCCGACTCGTACCGATATGGCAGAACGCCCGGACGAGGTCCCATGCACTCCGACTCGTACCGATATGGCAGAACGCCCGGTCGAGGTCCCATGCACTCTCCGACTCGTACCGATATGGCAGAACGCCCGGTCGAGGTCCCATGCACTCCGACTCGTACGGATATAGCACAACGCCCGGTCACGCCCAATCTTCAATACGGACTTGGGAGACTGGGCACCGTTGGGTTGGTAACCCTGCGGATCTGCGGGACAAGAGCAAGACAGATTAAGTCCCCATTCAAGATTGCACTTGACCGGGAACTTGGGGGACTTGTTGACAGTAGCCACAGAGGGGCTACAGCAGGCCCACAGACCCGCCGCTAGTGTACCAGGGGCCGACCCAAGGCCCGGGACCGGATCACCAGAACCCGGCCCCGGGGTCCAGCAGTCTATCCTGCCACCAGGGGCCCGGGAACCGGGGGCGCCTGCCTACCAAAGAGGTCACCAAAGCTGCCCTTTGGTGTGCAAACAGAAGGGAACCAGTCCCACATCGAAGGGTAAGGCCAGACCTCACTCCTGGCCACCTATATAAGGGCCCCAACTACCCTCATTAATAGGTAACTGATCCTTCCTACCGCTTATATACGTGCTTAAGTTATATCTATTCCAACTATACTAACTTAGGCATCGGAGAGGAGAAGACCGGCCCGCCCGGTATTCCCCTTAGTAAGCAGGTTTGCAGGAGATAGCACGAAGATTCACCTGTCTCTACCAGGCCCCAGGGTTTGTGCAGAAACAGGGGATGAAGATGAGGTTCGGCAGCAAGGGCTGCTCCTAACAACTAGACACGAAAATAAAAGACATGAAATTAAATCCTAAAGCTACTATTTACAAGTTTGGTCAACATCTTTCACACAAAGCAATCATCAAAAACTATCATAACACGTAGAAAATCACAAGTAAGACTCAAGGCAAGCATGCAACAAAATATTCTAGACTCAACTTAGTTCCGACCTAATTATCTCCTACAAGGTTTCACTAATCGGTTTAAGACTTCTTAAGCACTTTAAGATTTTCTATTAAAGCCTAATCCTAAAGATTTATACTAAACATATTTGAAGACACTTACAAAGTCGAAAACAAACATGCCAAGTAATTAAGTTCAAAGTCTTTTTAGTCGGAGACAAGTTAACAAGCAAGGGTGTCATTCTTCTTATTACCAAGTAAGTTCTTTTAAACCACTCGAACCTATAAAATAACTCAAGCTGAAACAATGACACATTCGAATTAACCTAAGTTATTTTAGCTAAGTGAGATCAATACCCCAAACATTGCAATTGCATAGACTACAAATCCTTAAGGCACACGAATTTTAAAGAACAAACCAAATTAAGAAAAGAATCAAATTGTGAATATGCTTCCCTAAGAACCTACCTACGATTTCTACAAGTTATGTTTACATGTTATCCTTTTAAGAACAACCAATTTCGACACTTACAATTAACCACTAAAACCAAGATACAAAATTTTACTTTCATATTAAACATGCAAAACCAAATGATAGGAGCACAATGTGCGACGATATTATATGCTTATGCCCTCGTTTATGCTTCGTTTTTCCCTTATTTATCTAAGATTGAGTCATAATATAATTTAGTGTTGATTTGGTAGAGTTTTAATCAAATATGCTTTAGAATCCGAAAAATGACTAAGTTTGAGAAATCTGGAAAATAATGCAAGTTATCTTTTTCGTGATTCTGACATGAGTAAAAATGCGATCTATCCTTGTCTGAATTTAATGAAATTTGGTATGCTTATTATTCATATACTGAGGAATGTTGTGTTACAATTTCAGATCAATAGGAGTTCGGGAAGTCAACCAAAAGATGGCTGCAACTTGACAGTCCGAGCAAAGATCACCAGGGTCTTCCAGGATTTTCCTGGGACTGTGTCCCAACTTCGAAAAATCATTCCTGATGACTCACAAGGGGTTTGATCGAACGTTTTTATATGGAAGTAGCTATGTGTGTCTAGTTTATCTGAGATTTGGAATCGCATCAATCGGAGCTCCGAGGAGGGAGATATGCCGGAGTTACTACAGCAAGGTCTTTTCTACCTATTCCAGGATGCTAGTGCCTCCTTTTCACAATTTCTGTTTTCGATGGACCATATGGTGTACAAATGCATATGTGAAGATGATCCAAGCTTAAGGAAGGAAGGAGGATGACACCAAGCTAAAGCAATGAAGAAAAAGATGAAGAAAAGTGGCTCTCCTAGTCAAGCCAGGAGATGTTGCCGATCGGCAAGCTTTTGCTGCCGATCTGCATGCCGGCGGGTTTGGGGCAATTTTCGGTGGATCAAGACCTATCAAATGAAGTCCAAAGATTATACAAGAAGTCCATGAAGATGTGAAGCCCAAGCCTTGAAGAAAAATTCAGAAAAAGAAAACCTAATTGAACTATGAAAGGAAGGTTTCAAAACCTTATTCCACTAGGTTTTCTGATTACCTTATGCAACAAGGGCTGCCGACACCCTTTTCTCTATATATAGCCTCACTTTGTCATTCTGAAAATCATCTCATCTCAAGCATAAACACAAGGCCTAAACTCTACCAAAATTCCCCAAAGATCCTATACAAAAACCTAAACAGAAAATCACCTCCACCTCAATTCAACTAAGTTTCTGCTCCTTGCCGAACCTTGGAAGTTCTGCATCCATAACCTACTGCCGAGCCACACCCTTGCCGTGCAGCAGTCCATCCAACCTCCATACTCCGCCGGATCCACACCAAGACGAAGCTCTCCAAGGTTTCTAAAGTGTGATCCACTCCCCTCTTTCGGTTTTGTAATTTATGTTTAGTTTTGTCTATGAAACACTCATGTATGTTTGGTGTTGGTTTATATGTCTATGTATAAATCGATTTTGGTTTTATAAATTGTATGTTAAAGATTTGTTTGAATCGATGCTTAGATTTAAGTTTAGGTTTCGACAAGAACAATGATTTTGCATGCTAATTTGTAATATGTAACTTGTGGATTTTGTATGTTTGATAATTAGGGCAGTGGTATTAGAAGCATGTTTAAGATTTAAATTGGTTAGTAATCTAAGGGTGTGACTTAAAAACCGAAGCATTAGTATTGGCTGGAAGCATGTAAATCTAGATGTTAGGTTTCATTTAACCCGAGTAGAATGAATAAAGATGAAACGTATGTTGCTTTGATTCTATTGTGCTCACTTAGGGTATAACCTTAGCTAAAACTTGCATGTTAAATGAGATGATTGACAACCTTGCTTGTTTACATGTCTTCGATTATAGACTTTTGTGCATCAATGCTATGACTTGTATAAGGTAGCATAACTTTTAGGATCACCATGCGAATAGCTCGATCTTAAAACATTAGAAAAAGTCTCTCAACTAGGTAAAAATCGGAAACGTTCTAGTTGTAGGTCGTAACTAAGTTAAGTCTTGAACATGCTAAATACTTGTCTCTTACTTTCTTGCATACAAATCTACTTGTTAAAGAGTCCTTTGTGTGAACTATTTTGTGTGAGAGATGATGATCACTTGTATATAGTAGTTTAGGTTTATTTTCGTGTCTTAGATATAGAGGCAGCCCTTGCTGCCGAACCTCATATCAAATCCCCCATGTTGAACTCGTGTGAATATGTATATATATATATATATATATATATATATATATGTGAATAAATTGTGCTAACATTCTCATATTTCAGGTACCCTTAATCCCCGACTAGAACGATCCCTACTTGCTTATACTACTAACGATCGATTGTAGGGTTATTATTGCTTGATGCTCGCTTCGGCGACTCATCACCAAACAAACACATTGTTCTTACATAGACATAAAAACAAATACCAAAAGAACATACAAACTACATAGACATAGTTTAGTAAAACGATAAAATTACAAGCCGAAGGGAGTAGATCACACATTTAGACACCTTAAGGCAGCAGCTCGGTTGATCTTGATGGAGGATGATGGTGGGTTCAGCAGGAATTTTATGGGTGGTGGTGATGGTGTTTCGGCAAGAATTTTATCTAGGACTTAAGGTAGAAAATTTGGTAAAGCTTTGGACTTGTGTTTTGACAAAAGATGTGACAAGTTTTTCTGCGGAAAAGTTGGCTATATATAGAGGAAAAAGGCTAGGGTTGCCGGCCTCAACAAAGAAGGGAGTTTTCCTTTTCCTAGTTGGCTTATGTTTCCTTGTTGGATAAATATTACACTCTTGGACTTCTTTTTCTGAATTTTCTTCATATCATGGGCTGCATATCTTCATGGACTTCATATGTGGACTTGAAAACTCCATTTGATGAACTTTGATCTATGAAAAATGCACAATTTGTCAAGAACACAGAACCGGCAACAAGCTTGGTTTTCTCGGCTAGTATGACCTTGCTCCAGTAAATTCGGTATAACTCTCTCCTCAGAGCTCCGATTGGTGCGATTCCAAGTCTTTGGATCGTTTTGCTCGAACTGCTGATTTGTAGCCATCTTTTGGTTGACTTCCCGAACTCCGATTGATCTAAATTTTTGAAACAAAACCCATTAGCAAGCCAATTATATGTATATATACCAAATTTCATAAAATTCGGAGAAGGATAAGATAGTTGTCCACTCGTCTCAGAATCACGAAAAAGACAACTTTTGCATTATTTTCCAAATTTCTTAAACTTAGTCATTTTTCGGATTCTAAAGCACATTTGATCAAAGCTGTACCAAAATGATACTATCCTACATTATGACTCAATCTTAGACAAATAAGGGTTAAACAAAGCATAAACGAGGGCGTAAACATATTAATATCGTCGCACATTGTGCTCCTATCAAGGGCCTCCTTTTTCCCATCTTTTTTTTGTTGATGACCTTATTTTATTCTCTGAAGCTACAGCAAGCTTATGTTATGAAAGACTGCATGGATATCTTCTGCAATTTTTCCGGTCAATCTATTAGTTTTGAAAAATCCATGATTTACTACTCTCCTAATGTTAACTCCTCTCTTGCTAGTGAGATCAGTACTATATGTGGTTTCCCTCTAACTGCAGATCTTAGAATTTATCTTGGAATGCCTCTTATTCATCCAAGAGTTACTGCCTCAACTTATGTAGGATTGGTTGAAAAAGTCTAGTCTAGACTTGCCAGATGGAAGAGTAAGACTCTGAATATGGCAGGAAGACTCAATCTACTCGAATTTGTGACATCCTCCATTCCTATCTATGCAATGTAAATAGCTAAGCTTCCTATTCATACTTATGATAATTTGGATAAGCTTAATAGAAATTTTTTGTGGGGTGACTCTACTAGCAAAAAGAAAATTCATCCCTTCAATTGGGACTTGGTCTGCAGACCAAAAATTTCTGGTGGTTTGGGAATTAAAAAAGCTGTTGACATGAACAGGGCCATGCTTGCTAAAGCAAGTTGGAGAATTATGAAGAATGACAATGGCCTGTGGAGTAAAATTTATCAGAAGAAGTACCTCCAAAATGGCTCTTTAATCATGGAAAATTATGAAAAACCTCCTAACTGCTCTAGTACTTGGTCTGGGGCGGTTTTGGAACTACCCTGCTGAAGAAAGGGTTGAGATGGAGGGTTGGGGATGGCTGCACTATCAATTTTTGGACTGACAGTTGGTCTCAGATGGGTATTTTGAAGGACCATGCTCTGAGAAGTGATTATGTTGATCTGTCTGCTAAAGTCAAAGATTTCTGGTTTGACATAATATGGGATGTTGACCTGCTCTCCAGAGTGCTCCCTGCTGATGTAGTTAACTCAATCATCACCACTCCCATTGCTAAACATGATATACAGGATACTCTTAAATGAGGAGGTACTATTCTGGAATCTTTTCAGTTAAGTCTGCCTATAAACTGCTGTGTGATGAGAAGGATTTTCAGAACTATAGTTGGCCTAAACTTTGGGCTATGCATATTCTCCCTAAACTGAAGATTTTTATGTGGACCTTTGTTTCTAGCAAAATGCTTACTAATGTTCAGAGAGTTAGAAGGAACATTTCTACTGATCCTTCTTGCCATCATTGCAGTGGAGTGATTGAGACCAAGCTGCACTTGTTTAGGGACTTGATAGGAGCACAATGTGCGACGATATTAATATGTTTATGCCCTCGTTTATGCTTTGTTTAACCCTTATTTATCTAAGATTGAGTCCTAATTTAGTTTAGTGTTGAATTGGTTGAGTTTTGGAAAAATGTGCTTAATTATCCGAAAAATGACTAAGTTTAAGAAATCTGGAAAATAATGCAAAATATGTCTTTTTCGTGATTCTGAGACGAGTGGAAAACTATGTTATCCTTTTTCCAAATTTAATGAAATTTAGTATGCTTATAATCGGCTTGCTAAAGTATTTTATTTCAAAAATTCAGATCAATCAGAGTTCGGAAATTCAACCAAAAGATGGTTGTAACTCTGCAGTTCGAGCAAAATGATCCAGAGATTTCCAAGATTTTTCCTGGGACTGAGTCTTGACTTCAAAAATTTATTCCGGACGTTTCACTTGGAATTTTAGGAAGCCCTTTTATATGGAGAAATCTCTATAAGTCTAGTTTCTTTGAGACTTCAAATCGCATAAATTAGAGCAATGAGGAGAAAGTTATGCCAATTGCAATGCAACAAGGTCACTGCCAGCCGATTCCACAAAGTTTCTGCCTCTTTTCCTTTGTTTCTGTTTTCGATGGACATTTTGGCACACAATTGCATACTTGAAGATTTTCCAAGCTTATTGAAAGACAGAGGAAGGTATCAAGCTAAGGCAATATGGAAAAGCATGAAGAAAGAAGCAATCCTAGTCCAACTAGGAGAATGCTGCCGGTAGGCAAGCATTGCTGCCGGTTCTGCGTTCTTGACGATTTGTGCATTTTTCATGGATCAAAGTTCATCAAACGGAGTTGTCAAGTCCACATAAGAAGTCCATGAAGATATGCAGCCCATGCCATGAAGAAAATTCATAATTAAAGTCCAAGAATGCATTTTTTTTCCCACAAGGAAACATAAGCCAACTAGGAAAATGAATTCTCATTCCTTGTGTTGCCGGTAGCCCTAGGGTTTTTCCCCTATATAAAGCCAATGAAGTCTCTGAAAAAGCGGACACATTCCAAAGTAAAAATCTAGCCAAAACTCTACCAAAATTCCCCAAGAATCCTACAAAGAAAACCCTAGCCGAAACACATCATCCTCCACCATCCAGAAAATTACTGCCGAACCACCATAATCCTCCATCAAGATCAACACAACGTGAAGCTCCAAAGGTGTTCTAAGAGTGTGATCTACTCCCTACTTTCGGTTTTGTAACTCTTTCTTTGCAGTTATGTTAAACTTTGTCTATGAAGATAACATGTATTCTTGGTTTCAAACATTATATCTATGTATTGTTTGGATTGAAGTTTGGTTTTATAATTTTCATGCTCAATTCGTTTTCTTTATCTTTAATTGGTTTTTGGATGTATGAATTCGAATTGCATGTTAAAGAGTAAGGGAAATATGTAACAAGACAGTAAATAGGATAACCGGCAAGCATGTTAATTTAGTTGTAGTTTCGTACTTGGTTTGTTCTTTGAATTCGTGTGCACAAAGATTGGTATTTTATGCAATTGCAATGTGTGGAGTATTGATTTCATTAGCCGAAAATAATATAGATGGAGTAAACAACGAGTTACTTTATTTGTGTTGCTTTCACGAGGGTTAGGGTAGTTCAAAGAACTTGCTTGTTTAATATGAAGAGTGACGCCTTATGTGTTAACTTGTTTCCAATTAAAAAGACTTTGTGCGTATTTGCTAGCTAGTGAACATGTCGATGCTGCGTGTCATGTAAACCGGTTAGTAATCAGATTAGGATTATACGCTGAGTTAATTCTAAGTACATAAGAAGTCTAGTAACGATTAGATGACCGCTGCGGCTCTAATTAGAATTAGAACTAAGTCGAGTCTACATCATTTTAATATGGTTGCTGTGAGTTTTGTTTGTTATGTGGTTATGGGTTTTGATTGTTTTCGTGCTAGTGCTTTGTGGAAGAATGTCGACCAAACTTGTATATAGTAGTTTAGAATTTAATTTCCTGCATTTTATTTTCGTACTTAGTTGTTAGGGGCAGCCCTATGGCTGCCGAACCTCATCTTCATCCCCCATGATAAATTCGTATATATGTATATAAGAGTGACAATTGTGTGCATATTTGTTTGTGAATATTTGTGTTAACATTGTCATGTCTCAGGTACCCTTAATCCCCGGCTTAGAACGATCCCTACTTGCTCATACTACTAACGATCTTTTGTAGGGTGTATTATTATGTGTGTGCTTAGGCATTCATCAGGACTGTCCTAAAGCTAAAATGGTCTGGAATTACTGTACCATTCCCACAAACATGGCTGCTACTTTTGTGCTAGACTGGGATGGATGGCTCTATGCTAATATGATGCAAACCAGATGCTACATCAACAATATGGATTGGAATGTCTTGTTTGCTTTCTGTTGTTGGTTTATCTGGAAGTGGAGATGCAAATGTATTTTTGATGAGAACTTGCAGTATCCTTTCAATCCTGCTGAGGTAATTTTTAGCTATGCTGCTGATTGCAACAAAGCTACAGCCAAAGCTAAAATGCAAATATTTAAACATGTTGAAACCTTATCTTGGATTAAGCCTGTCTCTTGTTTCTTTAAACTGAATGTTGATGGCTTTAGAACGAGAAATGGAAAGATTGGTGCAAGTGGTGTTATAAGGGATGATTATGGTTCCTAGTGTGGTGGTTTTATGGCCAATATTGGAGCTGGTGAGGTCCTTCAAGCTAAAGCATGGGGTCTGTTCTATGTTTTGTAACTTGCTGCCATTCTTCACATTACCAAAATCATGATTGAGTTTGATTCTAGCACTCTGGTCAGCCTGTTGGAGAGTGAAAGTATTGACCTGCACCCTCTTGGTACCATTCTCCATAATTGTAAAACCATGATGCACCAGTTTGAGGATGTGCAGCTGCAACATATCCACAAGGAAAGGAACATGGTTGCAGACCTTTTGGCCAAGAACAGTACTCTTCATGCAGTTGGTATCTGCACTCTCTCTGATCCTCCTGCCTTTGTCTTCGAGGCCCTTTTGGATGATATTATTGATCTCTCTGGAGTTAGGCTTGTAAATACCAGCATGGCTGGTTAGTTTCTTTCTTTGCTTGTTCTCTTGGGCGTTTTTTCCCCTTCTTTAATCAAAAAAAAAAAACTTAAAATTTATGCGTACGATCTCCGATTCAAACGTTACACGAGTATACGAACTCGTCTTAATGTTCTCTACCTTGTCGAGAAATAAAAAATTTAGTCGGGTTAATCTAGAAATATCAATCTCTTCGACTATCTCGAAGAAGATTTTCCAAATTATTTGTCCTACGAAAACTCAATTTCTGATAGGAGCATAAAATGCGACGTTCTTAATATGTTTTACTCTCGTTTATACTTTGCTTTAACCCATAATATCATATAATCGAGTCATAATATAGAATCATGAGATTTTGGTAGAGTTTAAATGAAAATATGCTTGAGTGTTGGAAATTTACAGAAAATCGACAAAGTGCTGAAAATCGAAGTCTTTAAATGTTTCGTTGATTCTGTAAAGCTTCCATGATGCTTTTGATGGATTTTTCTTCTCTTATGAGCAGTATACATATTCAAGATTGAGCAATGGAAGGAGTTAGAGAAATTAGAGCAAAAGAAGCTGCCGAAAAATGCTATGCAAATTCAGATTCAGCAAGTTCCAGGAATTTCCTAGACACATCACTCAACTTCTAGATTTTCTCCAGGACAGCTCATTTGGAACTTGATGGCATGCCATATATACATGGAAAGATCTCTGAGTTTAGTTTCCATAGAATTTAGAATCACATCAATAGCTATTTTCTGGAGGAAGTTATGCTCGATTGAAGACACAAATGTCAAATCTGCTAAGAAGAAAGCAAAGTGTCGGACAGGATGATATGCAGCCCGCGCAGCCGCAGCTGAGGACCAGCCAAGCTGACATCTCATGTCACGTCCCAATTTGAGTAAAGGTGTAACCATGTCTTAAGGCGTGAATCATATTTTAATTACAGATAGATTAATATCTATAATTGAAATGAGACATATATCATAACATGACATAAGGAAACAAAACCCTCGTACATTTATTTAATACAAGCCCTTAGAAAGCCACAAAACAAAAATACACATGCTTAAAGAATTTACTTACACACAAACTAGAATAGCATTTCTTTTAAAAACAACTATTCCTTATTGATCAAGCTTTAATTTACGAGGAAAACTAAAACTTGAAAATCTTAGTTCACAAAGTTAAATACGCCTAAAACTTGTTCTACACGTCTGGTACCACACCTGCAATGAGTTTGAAAAAGGGGTGAGCTAAGCTCACGAGGGCTAACTTATATACTAACAACAATATATAACCATAACACAAGCGAACCCGAATATATAACATAATAACATTGTATGCATGTAATGTTCCTCCTCACACTATCCACCTCTCTCAAATATATATTTTTTTTCTTCTTTTGTTAGTTTTCTTGTTATACTCATGGTCCCCAGTCCCGAAACCCGAAAAAGAACATTTTATCGACTTCTGGCGTCGAAGGGGCATACTTTCCCCCAACTCGTGCACATGTGGGCTGATCATAGCTACTGGATGTCCCCATGAGTTAACTCAACTACACGAAAGATTTTATTTCTAATAATAGATCTCAAACACTCATGTTTCCTACAACCTCCATTCTCACTATTTTCCTATCATGAAATGCATGATCAGGTAATATAATTTAAAACAAAAACACATGCTTTCCCAACATTGTAGATACGTAACAACCAATCAAGAAATTTAAATATCACCAACATTCATAATAAGCAATGCCAAACAATTGCAAACAATGTTAAACAATGCTAAACAATGCCAAACAATGTCAAACAATGCCAAACAATGCCAACATTTCATACATTAACATAATGAAATACACCCCATCAAACCCTACCTTGAATTGCCTAACAGAAACTCAAGATCAAAGCTCGCTCTTAAGTTTGTGGATCACCAAAGTCTCCCAAAACTTAACGATCACATAAGTACATACATAAACAAATACTGAAATTAGAATCATACTACTAATTAATCATACCAAAATGTATACAACACGTACATTAGTTAAAACAAAATGCTTAAGAAAGCCATTGGAATGTACAAGTTTCAGAGAACATAAAAGATAGTTTTAAAACAGCACACTTTAATTATGTCCAAAACAATGAGTAACTAGCAGCCTTTGGCTATAATTTTTACCATCATAAAATAAATAAAAGTTGATGATTTGAAGCCTATTTTAAAGTTGGGATTACAAGCTTTAAGTCCATAGCTTCAGTTTTAATGAAGCTCTGAGTAAAAAGTTATGCACTCTCAAAGTTGGGTAAAAAATAAAGTTCACCCATAAAATTCTGATTTTTGCTGCATAATGGGCTGTTTTCGGCAAGCTATTTGACAAACCAAAAGTTATCCAAAATCCATGATTCTTGAACGTACAGAAAGCTTGGTAAATGAGGTTTTCAGTTATACTTTCTAATTTTCAAACTAACAAATAAACTGAGAGATAACATGTCGCAAAGTAGACCAAAATATACAAGTTTTTCTGGAAAAAAATTCCAGAATTTTCAGATTGGCTTAAACTCATTTGAAATCCAATTTTGAATTAACAATTGAAGCTATACAACTTCGAAAAGATTATAAGAACCTTGTAACTTCAATCTCAGAACTCTAAAACCATTAAACACCATAACCCAAGAAGCATACAAATCAAAAGAATGATAATACACAACTGAAAACAATCATAAATTTAACAAAATCTACTAGAAATTTAACAGCAAATTCGTTCTTAATCAAAGTATGCATAGTGATAAAAACAAGAATCAAGCATAAGAGCAAACAAGAAGACTACCCATAAGAACATAAATTTAATTGGGTTTAAAACAAGGAAAATCACATTCTACCTCAGATTAGATTGAAGAGAAAAATGGGTTTTCTGCTCTCTCTCAATCTTCACTCTGTTTCTTTCTCTGCCCCCTCTTCCTTTCTACTCAATAAAGGAGATTTAACCGACTCTCTCTCACAAACCGACTCTCTAACTCTCCTTTTATTGGTTCTCGAAAAAAAATCTGAATCCGCTCTCTCCAGCTATTGCTATTGAGATTTTGAAACAGCCTTAGCAGGACAGCTCCTGCTTGTTGGGTTCAAAACATCGATTTCCTCTTTTTTTTTTTTTTTTATATAGAAGAAAAGAATAGTAACAGTAACAAAAACTAAAATTTTGTAAAACCCAATTGGCACTAATAAGAAGGAATTACGATTTTAGGATCTTACATCTCGTGTCCGAGTCATGACATCTCATATCGGACACGTAACACCTCGTATCCAAGACAGGCTCAGACGTATCCTAGGCGTATCCGCCGAGGCTTTGGCCTATGACACCCTGTATCGGATACCGGCATCTCGTATTCGATAACGGTACCCATGCTGTCGAGGAATGTGGACGCTAACACTGAAACAGCGCGCGCCTGCGCACCTTCACACGAACCCTACTGTTGCGCAACAGCTATGCCACCGTGTTGAAGCCATGCGCACATGCTGCGCGTGTCCTGCCGAGAAGGCACCAGTGTCCGATACTGGCAGCAACGCTGCCGAGAGCCTGCAACGCTGCCAAGAGATGTTTCTGAGAGTTTTCTATGTGGCTGCAAGCATCCGAGACGTGTCCTAGTGCTGCAAAGAAGAGAGGAAAGCGTGTGAAGACTAAGTCAAAGCCAGCAGCCACAAATCCTAGGAAAAGAAGGAAATCCCAAGCCAAAGAGGGAAAGCTTTCTGGAAGCAACTAGGAAGACATTGCCGGCTATAATTAGGAGAAGTTTATGTCAAATCCTTGAAGGAAAAGAGAAGGCAATAATCTGTAATATATCAAGAATTAAATCGGCAAGGAATCCTAGAAGAACAAGAAGAAGAAATCAAAACCAAAATCGGGAAGGAAAACCCTTTTCCTTGGCCGATTCACATAAGGATTCCTTTGCCAAAATTCAAGTAGCCCTTCTCCTTTAAATAGAGGCCGATTCCTATACAGAAAACTGGTCATATCCTAGCACAAAATACAAGCCATAAAGCTCTACCAAAGTTTCCCAAAAGTCCTACTTAAAATAGCTAGCCGAAACACATCTCCACCTTCACCAAAAATACCATAACCGTGCCATCATCTTCATCATCGGATCAACACAAGTCGAAGCTCCAAAGGTGTCTACAAAGTGTGATCAACTCCCTACTTTCGGTTTAGCAATTTATTGTATGTACTTATGTTAGGTTTTGTCCATGAAACTTGCATGTATTTTTGGTTTCGAATTGTATGTCTATGTATGTTTCGGATTGAGTTTTGGTTTTACAATTCGCATGTTCAAAACGTTTTTAAACTATTCATTAAATTTATTAAAGATAAAATTCGGATTACATGTTAAAGGGTAAGGAAAATATGTAACAAGATAGTAACTAAGTAATCGGAAAGTATGTTAATTTGGTTTTAAATTCGTCTTGGTTTATTCTTTAAATTCATGTGCCTTAAAGGTTGATGTTTTATGCAATTGCAATGTGTAGGGCATTAGTCTCACTTGGCTGAAAATAATATAGATTAAGTAGGCGTTTAGATACTTTTTGTGTGTTGTTTTCACGAGGGCTTAAGTAGTTTAAAGAATTTACATATCGATAAGAAGAGTGACGCCTTGCTTGTTGACATGTCTCCAATTAAAAAGACTTTTTGCTTAATTATTTTTCATATTTGTTTTCGACGTTTAGAGTTTTCAAATATGACTGGTATAACTTTAAGTTAGGCGTTTAGATAATCTTAAAGTACATGAGAAGTCTTAATCGATTAGTAAACCAAGAAGGAGCTAATTAGGTTGGAACTAAGTCGAGTCTAGAACACTTTAATGTTTGTTTGTCGTGAGTCTTGTTGGTTGAAAGTTATATGTTTTGATTGCTTGTTGCAAGTATTAAGTTTTGTGTGCAAAATATCGACCAAACTTGTATATAGTAATTTTAGGATTTAAGTTTCGTGTACCTTAGCTTTAGGGCAGCTTGCTGCCAGTCCCTTTCAAACTTCCCCAAACGTGACGATGTGTATATATATGTGTATGTTTTCTCTAACATTCTTATTTGAGAAGTGCTTAGGCAACTCGTCCATTTTTGGAGCCGTTGCTGGGGATTATAAAAGCTTGATTTATGTGAATGTGTTGTATATATATTGCTGGAAATTTTCGTGCAAAGTAGTTTATGATGTATAATTTTCGATTTATTTGGGATTTTGTAAAGTAGAAATATGCTTCGGCATGTAGAGTTTAAATTCTCGAAAGTTGCATGTTGTATGTTGAATGTAAGCTTGTAGTAACTTGGTTTAAATTGCTAGGAAGCGTAGAGGTTTATTTGTGTTGGATTTGTTTGGAGTTTGGAGGAGAAGAGGAATAGGCAAGGCCACTTTTGTTAATACTAGCCTTAACCCTTCATGTTATCTTTCGAGGTCTCATGAGGTTGAGGGCGGCTTTTATTGACACTTGTGGTACTGTCAACACGATTGTTCTTAACTGAGTAAGGGGCATAAAGGTTCGCCTATTAGTGTGTGTTGTCCCGACTTAGTCTCGAGGTTCTTCAAACTAGATCTCTGAGGCCCACAGACTGATCACTCTACTCGGTGAAGGGATCGATAGGGGATTTGTCCTCCATGGAACCAACAAATGAGTCTTGTCTTGAACTATTTTCGAATGATACATGCTAGCCCTTCTGAAACCACGGAAAGATTGTGTCTAGACGATATTACCTAGGCCGCATGTTCACCGAGCTTCAAAACTTGAGATAGATTCGGTATAAGTGAGTTTCTAAGCTTAAAAGAAAATGTTTTGTGTGGTTCAAACTCTCGAGCTATATCAGATAAAGCATGATACTACTGGAGGCTGCATCAGTCCGTTGTACCGTTATCTCCTCTACTCCACGTACCTTGAGAGTTAGAACAAACTTAAAAGTAATTAGACTTAGAACTTACATGATCACTAAAACTTTCGTTTGCTTTAAATTTTTCCATGCCGATTGTATGTCTCTCTTTGCCGATTGTAGTGTATAGTGTGACATTGTTTGAAAGTTGTTTGTAATAGCCAATATCGTGGCTTGTAATAATGTATATTCTTGTTTTTTTATTTCTTTACGATGGTTCTAACTTGCTTCGTGTTGCAAATTTCAGAGAATAGTGTATGTTCGAGTCTAATCTTTGGACAAGAGATCATCAAGGCCGTTTGCAACGTTTGAACCAAGATCTTGCCATCACTATTGTAATGCCACTGTCCCCATCCGAACCTTCAAGTAATTCAAGCAGTTCGGCATCATCACCACCATCTTCATTGCCGAGCTCTCCATCACTAGTTACTTCGTCGAGTTTTCAAGCATCGTCTTTTGAGCTTAACGGGCCGGAATTCGAACCATTCATTGTCGAACGTATCTTTGCCGAGCCACCTATTGTCATGCGTTCTATTAGAGCTCAAAATGGTCATGTGGCCAGAGGTGGAGGAGCCGCACCGTCAAACATCACATATCCACCTTTGGAGGCTAACAAGACTAGAGAGATTTAATTGAGGAGCGGATTTCTCCACAAGCTTAAGTCGTTTTATAGATTTCCGAGTGAGGATCCGAATAAGCATTTGCAATGGTTCAACTTCACCACCGAAAGTATCTGTCCAAGGGGGACCGATTTGTAACACTTCAAGATGAAGGCGTTTTCGTTCTCATTGGGGGATCAAGCGAAGGAGTGGTTGTTAAAGAGGGAGCTGGAGGAGGGGAGGCAGAATTGGGTGCTAAAGACAAAATTTGAGGAGGCAAAAGAATAAATATTTTAAGCTCTTGCTTTGAAGCTTCTCCATGGTAAAGTTGGAGCGGTGGTGTTCTGGTGAAAGCAAATTTGAAGGCTTGAATTAAATTTTGATCAAAGGGGAATAAGTCAAAAGGCCATGTTGGTGGCCTGAGATTTAATACGAAGCTAAGCTCACCAATTGTGTAATCCAAATTTGCAATGGCACTCTCAAGAAAAAGTTTGCAGAGAGCTCGCCCAGCTCGCTCAATCAAGTCCCAATGTCGATAGCCAAAAGCCACCAACAAAAGAGCTTTCAGTAGTTGACGGACAAAATCGAACAAAAAGGTGAAATAAGGATTGAAATGCTCACCCAATTTAATCTCAGGAGCCATATATGCAAGCTCATCCTCAATTCCGACTCAAATTCGACTTTTGTCTTTGAATCCATCTCAAGTGCTCAATGTCGGAGAAGGCAAGGAAGAGGAGGGAGGCGGTGGAGGAGGTGGATGTGAAGATAAGGGCGTTGAGGGAAGAAGACGCGGCGTTTATGGGTTGGATTGAGAGCGAGTACAGAGAGAAGATGAGGATTTTGCAGAGGGAGGCGGAGAGCAGAGAGGCAAAGTTAGTTGAGACTTGGTTTATAGTAAGCATGTTAGGCTTGCTAAGCTTGTGGATCAAGTCATAGGTTTAACGGTTGAGATCGTTGACGCAATGGATCGAAACTTAAACGTTATCAAAAATATGTGATTTTTCTATTGTAGTCATATTCCATTATATCAATCATATCCGACGGTCGGTTTTTCTAAATTTATTTCTTTATGTGTAGTTAGTTTGGAAACAGATACATTTACTTATAATCTAATAAACAAGTTATACCACATTAGTAGCCGTGCAGGGATTCACTTGCCTAAAACAAACAAAATAAAAATATGACTGTCGGATTTGTTCACGATAGTAAAGTATTGTTATGGAGAAAATGTCACCTATTTTAGTCGATGTTTGGGTCTTGATCATTAGTTAGACCTCATGTGTCATCCTCCTTCCCTAAGAGCGGGCGTGTCCCTTGAAGATAAATTTTTCTAAATTTTTATATGGGTGGACAGAGTGTATCACTGTGAGAGCGTGATCATTTTTAGAAATTTTATTGAGAACTCGAGCTATTTACTATGATTTTCGGAATATTAGAGCATTTTTAAAGGTAAGAAAAAGACAAAATAGTGCCACGTGACGCCTTTCAGGCCGTGCATTTGTCCAATTTTACTCTTTCAAATTATTTACAAGTTCAAAAAATCTAAATAAATAGCTCAGGTGTCCGAAAAATTCCTTCAAAATTACCACGCTCTAAGTATGATGCGATGTACGTGCCCGTGAAATGTATTTGAGATATTTATATTTCCGTGACACGGCTTCCCTTTAGACAACAAGAATGGAACACGGGCTGACGCAATGGATCGAGACTCAAACGTTATCAAAAACATGTGATTTTTCTACTGTAGCCATATTCCATTATATCAATCATATCCTACGGTCGGTTTTTCCAAATTTATTTCCTTATGTGTAGTTAGTTTGTAAACATATATATAAACTTATAACCTAATAAACAAGTTATACCACATTAGTAGCCATTTGGAGATTCACTTGCTTAAAACAAACAAAATGAAAATATGACGATCGGATTTGTTCACAATACTAAAGTATTGTTATGATGAAAATTGAACATATTTTGGTCGATGTTTGGGTCTCGATCACGAGTTAAACCCCATGTGTCCTTCTCTCTCCCTAAGAGCGGCCGTGTCGCCCGAAGATAAATTTTTCTAAAATTTTATATGCGTGGACAGAACGCATTAGCGTGAGAGCGTGTTAATTTTTAGAGATATTTTTGAGCACCCGGCCTATTTACTATGATTTTCAGAAGATTTGAGCATTTTTAAAAGTGAGAAAAAGACAAAAAAAAGTGTCACCTGACGCCTTTCAGACCCCTATTTGTCCAATTTTACTATTTAAAATTATTTACAATTTCAAAAAATCTAAATAAATAGCTTTGGTGCTTGAAAAATTCCTCGAAAATTACTACGGGTTGTATGATGCGATGTGCGTACTCGTGAAATTTTTTTGAGATATATATATATTTCCGTGACATGGTTACCCTTTAGAGAATAAGAATAAAATAAGGGTTGACGCAATGGATCGAGATTCAAATTTTATCAAAAATATGTGATTTTTCTACCGTTGTTATATTCCATTGTCTCAATCATATTCTATGGTCGGTTTTTCCAAATTTAGTTCCTTATGTATAGTTAGTTTGGAAACATATATGTTTACTTATAACCTAATAAACAAGTTATACCACATTAGTAGCCATGTAGAGATTCATTTGCCTAAAACAAACAAAATGAAAATATGACCGTCAGATTTGTTTACGATAGTAAAGTATTGTTATGGTGAAAATTCCACATATTTTGATTGATGTTTTGGTGTCGATAACGAATTAGACCCCATGTATCCTCCTCTCTCCCTAAGAGCGGCCATGTCACCCGAAGATAAATTTTTCTAAATTTTTATATGGGTGGATAGAGCGCATCAGCATGAGAGCGTGCGTAGTAATTTTTAGAGATTTTATTGAGCACCCGAACTATTTACTATGATTTTCTACACAAATTTGAGAATTTTTGAAATTTTTTTTTGAATGCCACAACTATTTGTTACGATTTTTGAGACTTTGAAAACTATTAAATTACTAAATGGAAAAGAATTTTAAAATAATGAGATATGGGTCATTCATCTCCATACCACTTCACCATAGCCCGTTGAATTAAGTTTTTTTTTTTTTATTTCTTTCATATTTAATAATTGTTAAAAGAAAGATATTGCATTTATTGATTAGTGATCAGAGGACTACCAAGTGGCACCTTCCCACTCAAAATGTCACCACAATGGGATACACGTGTTGCCATAATCCTATTTTCACATGGAAGTTTGATGAGTGCCTGAGCACACACACAATAATAACCCTACAAAAAATCGTTAGTAGTATAAGCAAGTAGGGATCGTTCTAAGCCTGGGATTAAAGATACCTGAAACATGAGAATGTTAGACAATTTATTCACAAATATACATATCAAATCGTCACATCTTATGGGGGAGAAAAACTCGGCAGCAAAGCTGCCCCTAATATCCTAAGACACGAATTTTAAAGCATGAAATAAATCATAAGTTACTATTTACAAATTTGGTCGACATTGTTCCACAAATTACTAGCACAAAAGCAATCAAAACACACAACAAAATAGCAAGCAAGACTCACGGCATCATATCAACATGTTCTAGACTCGACTTAGTTCCAACCTAATTAGCTCCTAAACGGTTTCACTAATCGATTAAGACTCATTATATATTTTAAGTGAATAAACGCCTAACCTTAAAAACTATACTAGTCATCTTTGAATATTCTAAACGTCGTAAACAAACATGACAAGTAATTAAGCACAAAGTCTTTTTAGTTGGAAACATATTAGCAAGTAAGATGTCACTTGTTTCTGCACAAACCCGTAGGCCTGGTAGAGATTGGTGAATCTAGATGTGATCTCCTCCTGCGAGCCTGCTAACTAAGGGGAATACCGGGCGGGCCGGTCCTCTCCTCTCCGATGCCTAAGTTAGTACAGTTGGGATGAATAGATAACTTAAGCACTTATGATAAGCAGTTGGAGAGATTCAGTTACCTATTAATGATGGTAGTTGAGGCCCTTATATAGGTGGTCGGGCGTGAAGTCTGGTCTTACTCTTCGATGTGGGACTGGTTTCCTTCTGTTCGCACACCAAAGGACAGCTCTGGCGGCCTGTTCGGCAGGCTGGCGTCCCCGGTCCCCGTCCCCGGGCCCCTGGTCACAAGGTAGACTGCTGGACCTCGAGTCTGGGTGCTGGTGATCCTGCTCCGGGCCTCAGTCCGACCCCGGATGCAGTGGCTGCGGGTCTGTGGGCTTATGTAGCCCCTCTGTGGCTACTGTCAACAAGTCCCCCAAGTTCCCGGTCAAGTGCAATCTTGAATGGGGACTTAATATGTCTCAATCCTGTCCCGCAGACCCGCAGACCCGCAGGGTTACCGACCCAACGGTGCCCAGTCCCCCAAGTCCGCATTGAAGATTGGGCATGACCGGGCATTCGGGTAGAGAAGGCGTGGTGATTGTGAGGACTCGACCGGTGGACTGCCATGTCGGGACGAAGTTCCCAGGGTGAAACTGCCGCCAACGGTGAGGCAGGCCGGGGAGTAGCCCGGTGGTTCGGCCCAGGTTGTTCTGGAATAAGCGTGGGGTAATAGAGTTGCTAGCCTGCGGGGAGGCCTGTTGGAGCGTGGAATAAGCCAACAGGTACCCCGGTGGGGTGTTTGCGGCCATGTTGAAGCACCGGTTAACACCTGCTAGTTCTTCTCAGCTTGTGTTGGAATAAGAGTGAGGTAATGTGCAGGTTTGCTAGCCTGCGGGGAGACTTGTTCTGTGTTAGAGATACAATCTGCCCGGTGGGGTGGCGTGGAGATAACAAGTCTCGCCATAGATCCCCAAATTTATCACAGTTCAGTGTGATGCAGGGTTTTTAGCCTACTGGAAAAGTTTGCATGTGTTAGATGTAAACTCTTCCGGGTTTATAAAGCCCATGTGTTTAAAGCCTTGAGTTGTTGCTGGCTTGTCCCTGCCCGCAGGGGCGAAGGAAAGTGACTAAACCGGTGGAATGCCTTGGAGCCGGTTGAATGTCACATAACCGGTGGAATGCCCTGAAGCCGGTTGAATACTACATAACCGGTGAGATGCCATGGAGCCGGTTGAATACTACATAACCGGTGATCGAGATGCCATGGAGCCGGTTGAATACTACATAACCGGTGAGATGCCATGGAGCCATGTAACCGGTTGAATACTACATAACTGGTTGAATACTACATAACCGGTGAGATGCCATGGAGCCGGTTGAATACTACCTAACCGGTGAGATGCCATGGAGCCGGTTGAATACTACATAACCGGTGAGATGCCATGGAGCCGGTTGAATACTATATAACCGGTGAGATGCCATGGAGCCGGTTGAATACTACATAACCGGTGAGATGCCATGGAGCCGGTTGAATACAACATAACCGGTGAGATGCCATGGAGCCGGTTGAATACTACATAACCGGTGGGATGCTATAGAGCCGGTTGAATACTACATAACCGGTGGTGTGTCTTTCCTTGATTTGAGGTTGACTCTTGGGGAAGTGGAGGGGCTAGACGCCTCAGTTCTCGCTCCTACCTCCCCTAACTACAGCATGTAGGCGGGATAGGTGGTTGACATGCAATGAAGGGGAGCCCGTCAGTCCCATCATTTATGATGGCGTGGGAACTTTATCGATACTGGGACACGTGTCAGTAGGGAGCGGTCGGAGATGGAGGGAATCTGCGGCTGGGGTTGCCTCTCCTTTTTGCTTGCCCTAATTATCAACAAGGTGTAGTTTTGCCGCCTATAAGATGCTTCGCACCCCCCTCCTCTCTTCCTGTTGTATTTTGTTGAAGATTGGCTCCTCGTCTGCCGTATGTCTGTGTTGTTATCTTGCTACACAACTAACTGGGCGTAGGGTAAATTCTGTTCTTAGGTTTTATGGAATCTGGGAGGTCAGCCAATCCTGTCGGTGCCGGCCGTGCGTCGACGGGAGGGTCTGTGAGATACCAGCTGTTGGATGGCGACAGGGTGATTTTTTGTGACGAGCCGACCAGAAGCATGACTGCTGGCGAGATAAGGGATTTTCGGGCGAAATGGGGCATTGACTCCTCCGTTAAGCTCCGGGGCCTATATCCTGGGGAACTGGCCTGCAACCCGGAGGAGGGTTGGGTTGCCGTTTTTGAGGATCAATTTTGGCACGGGCTATTTCTGCCGCTGCCGAAGTTTGTCCAGTACGTGCTGAGCCTGATAAATATCTCCCCTGCCCAGCTTCCTAGCAACTAGTGGAGGCAGTTGCTTGGTCTCGGGTGTTTATTCAGTCTTAGCAACATGGACTGGCCCACGATAAATGAGCTCCGGGCGCTGTATAAGATTCTCTACTACAAAAAGGCCCAAGCCTCTGGCTGTGTTAATTTTGCCGCGTGGGACTTCGATCCTGCCATCACTCACCTGCCGTCGTCGGTTTCGAATGTATGGAGGAGATCGGTTGTGATGGCCGGGGGTAGGTGGCGGCGTAGTTCGAGGAGCTTTCGGGTGCCCGGGGCTTATCCAGCTATCGGGGATCAGTCGTACCGGTTGGTCGACTTGGAGAGGCAACGGATAGCCCGGCTTTTTGTCTGCTGGAACAGTCTGGGCCGGAGCTCTTACAATTTCATCCGGTGGAATGTGCTGGAGATATGCAAGATGGGGAAGAAACCTGGTAAAGTGCCTTGCGCTGTTGTTTTGTGCGGTCGTATTTTATTCTAACCGCTCGGTTTATTGATTTGCAGTTAATGCCCCCCGGCTCACTGTTTGGAGTGAGGAGACCGTCGAGGCGGATGACGAACTTGTGGCCCAGAGGTTGATGGAGATGGGGGAGATGGCCTCGAAAACCGTTGTAGACCCGGACACCCTAGTGAGCACGGTACATAGTACTCCTGTGCAGCTCATGTTTCCAGATTCCCACTACGGTAGGCGGCCGGGCGGTGAGGACAGTGTCCCGCTTGTTATTTGGGAAGTAGGATTTGTGGGCTCACCGGGTCCGGAACCTCTAGCGCGGTCGGTGGGGATACGAGCCCCGCGGGAGAGAGAGGCAGCGAAGATGACTGAGTACCGCAGAAGCAGTCTTGGCGAAGCTCCGGCTAAGAGGGCTAGGGTGTTTGATACCGGGGCGTCAAGCTCGGCTGGTGGGGGGTCAGCATTGGTTCTGGAGGAGGGAACCGGTGGCCGAATGAGTCGGGAAACCGTTGAACCGGAAGCCGATCGCGGCTCTGGTGGTGGTGGTTTTGGTAGGTTCGTGGCATCTACCATTGAGGCCTTGGTACTTGATCGGGAGGCCTCCGGAGCTGTGCGGTCGGGCGAGAGCAGGAAGAAGGCTGTGGAGTTGGGTCTTCGAGTAAGTCTGGTCGCGTACCTGTGTGGAACTGGTTCTTCTGCGCTCCCTCTCCCTTTTTTTGTGCTACGAGCTAATGTTCTTCTTTTGTGTACTTGTCCCAGCTGGTTTATAGCCTTTATGCCGCTGAGCCTAGTGAGGAGACTCCGGTTTTGGAGAGGCAAGTGGAGGACCTCACCATCCAGCTGTCATTGGCGGAGGCTAAGCTTGCGCAGGAGAGGGAGGAGGCCGGTCGGCTGGCGGCCGCTCGGGAAGAGAGGAATATAGAATTGGAGGCGAAGATTTTGGAGCTGCAGGCCCAAGTGACAGCAGTCGTCAAAGGAGGGGAGAAGCTCGTAGAGTCCCAACTTGCCGAAGCCGCTGATAAAGCTATCGACGATTTCCGGGAGTCGGTGGAGCTTGTGGAGATGCTGGAGGCCGCCCGTGCTAAGGGTATAAATGATGCGTATCTGGAGTGGAGGGAGAAAGGGTGGCTTGATGCCGAGCGGATGGAGGCTGAGGTAGCCTTGGCCGAGAAGCTGGAGCAAGAGCGGTCTCTCAAGGCTGGTGGGTCAGGGATTAGAGGCTCCGGTGGTGCTGATTAGCGGTTTTTTTTTTTGTATACTTGGCAGATGTATCTACTATGTAACCAGTTGTAGTTCACTCTAGAGGCAGTGACTATCTGTATTGAACGTTGGTACTAAATACATTACTGTCCCTTTAAGACTGATCTCACTTAGGGTAGAACCGCAGATGCTGGATATTCCATGGGCGGGTGGAGTAGATGCCTTCGGTGTCTATAATGTGGAATGTCGCCGGACCTGCGGCTGTGGTGATTTGGTAGGGCCCTTCCCACGTTGGCTCCAAGGCCAGCGGTTTTTTCTGAACTTTCTTCATCACCCAATCCCCCACTTGCAACTTCCTCTCTCGGACCTTTCTATCATAGTATCGAGCGACCCGTTGCTTGTATGTTTGGTTTCGTATATGCGCTTGGTCGCGCCGCTCCTCTATGAGATCCAGGTTGAGCCGTATGCCCTCGGCGTTTGTTTCAGCGTCGTAATTCTCGACCCTGCCACTGGGCATGTCGGTCTCTACGGGGAGTACCGCTTCGCTCCCGAATGCCATGCAGAACGGGGTCTCCCCCTTTGCTTGGGTTGCTGTCGTCCGGATGGCCCATAGAACCGCGGGGAGTTCCTCAGCCCAACATCCTTTTTTGTCATCCAGCTTCTTCTTGAGGAGACTTTTGATAATCTTGTTGACCGCTTCCACCTGGTCGTTGGTTTGCGGGTGCGCCACTGAGGCGAACAACATCCGGGTCTCCATGGAGGCCGTGTACTGGATAAGATCAGCATTGTTGAACTGTGTCCCGTTATCCGTGACTATGGTCTGCGGCACCCCGAACCTGCAGTAGATGTTCTTCCATAGGAATTTTCTTACCCGCTCCTTGGTAATCTTTACTAGGGGCTCCGCCTCGACCCACTTAGTCTGATAGTCAACGGCTACAATGGCATACTTGTATTATCCCACAGCTATTGGGAAAGGGCAGATGATGTCTAGCCCCCACTGTGCGAACGGCCATGGTGCTAACAGGATTGACAACGTGATCGCCGGAGCATGAGGCGTAGTGGCGTACATCTGGCACTTGTGGCAGCCGCCTGATATTTTTCTCGATGCTGCTGCCATGTCTGGCCAAAAGTATCCTGCTCGTAGCGACTTATGAGACAGGGATCGGGTGCCAAAGTGGTTACCGCACACTCCTTCGTGGATTTCTTGCATGATGGCTTCTCCCGCCTCTTTAGTCACACATTTTAGCTGGGGGAAGCTGTGCCCTCTTCGGTACAACTTGCCACCAAGGAGGCTGTACCTGGCACACCAAAGGTGTAGCCTCCTAGCCTCCACTTTATCCTGGGGGCTGGTTTTGTCAACCAGGTATATAACTATCGGATCCATCCAGCTTGGTGGTTCCTCCTCTACCGCAAATATCTCGGAGATGGTCTTGCTTATGCTCGGTTTCTGGAGGGTTTCAATCTTAGCTCTTCTGTACTCTGGTGGGTAGTTTTCAGTTGCCAACCTTCCTAGGGCGTCCGCATGCCTATTTGCCTCCTGGGGTACATGCTGAATCGTGGCGCCCTGGAATTGCTCGATCAGGGTTTGGCCAAAGCCTGGTAGGAGGCTAACTGGGGTTCCTTGACTTCGAACAGCCCGTTCATCTGGTTTACCACTAGGCTCGAGTCACTATATATTTCCAAGGATGGGATACCCATTTCCTTGGCTAGCTGCAGACCGGCTATGAGGGACTCATACTCAGCGGCGTTGTTGGAAGTATTGAAGAGGAACCGCAGGGCATACTCGTACGACTGGCCATCGGGCGAGGTTAGCATGACGCCGGCTCCACTCCGCTTACCCGTTACGGAGCTGTCCACATAAAGCTTCCAACCGCTGGGGAGGCCTAGTTCGACCTTTATGACTTGAACTGCTTCGGTGCCCTCGGACCGGTCGGAGTGCGCTTCTACTGCCTTCGGGGTGAGTTCGCATATGATATCCGCAGCGGCCTGACCCTTGATGGTCGTTCGCGGGGCACAAGTGATATCGAACTCTCCCAACTCGACTGCCCAACGTACGAGCCTGCCGCTAGTATCTGGTCTTTGCAGGATCTGCAGTAGAGGGTGATTGGTATACAGGGTGATGGAATGAGCCTGGAAATAGTGTCGGAGCTTCCTGGCACTGACGATCAGAGCCAGAGCCAGTCTTTCAATGTCAGGGTATCGGCTTTCGGCTCCGGTAAGTCCCTTCCCTACATAGTATACCGGGAGATCGAGCTTGCCCTCCTTCCTGACAAGAGCCGCGGAGACGGCCGTTCCTGATGCAGCTATGTAGAGGTATAGCCTCTCGCCCGGCACAAGTTTGGATAGGAGAGGCACTGCAGACATGTATGTCTTGATGGATTGGAATGCCGCCTCGTGCTCCGCCGCCCAGTGAACTTTTTTGAACTGCTGTGCCTTGAGCAGTTTAAAGAATGAGGCGCATTTATCGGTCAGGCGGGAGATAAATCTGGCCAGGGCGGCCGGTCAGCATCTGGACCTGGTTTCTTTCCCCTGGTGTTTCCATGTCTAGGATCGCTTGGACCTTCAGCGGGTTAGCTTCTATCCCCCGTTGGCTGATAATGTGGCCTAGGAACAGGCCCTCTGAAATCCCGAAAATGCACTTCTTCGGGTTCAGGCGCATCCCAAACTTAAGCATCTTACCGACGACTACTGCCAAGTCTCGGAAGTGGGCCCCTGCGGTCAAGCTTTTCACTAGCATGTCATCTACGTATACTTCCACCGTTTTACCCATCTCCTGCTCCAGCATGAGGTTTACCATCCGTTGGTATGTGGCCCCGGCGTTCTTTAGACTGTACGGCATCCTCTTGTAATAGTAGGTCCCTCGGTCAGTCGTGAACGAGGTGTGCTCTTCATCATCCGAGCTCATCCTTATCTGATTGTATCCGGCGTAGGCATCCATGAAGCTGAGTAGTTTAAAACCGGACGTGGAGTCTATAAGCTGGTCTATTCGGGGGAGCGGGAAGCTGTCTTTTGGGTACGCCAGGTTTAGGTTGGTGAAATCAACGCACATGCGCCACCGGTCGGTTCCCTTCTTTGGGACCACAACCACGTTGGCGAGCCATCGGAGATACTGGACTCCCCGGATGAAACCTATGCCTCTCAGCTTCTGCACTTCCTCTCTGATCGCCTCATACTTCGCAGGGCCGAAGGACCTCCTTTTCTGCATCACCGGGGGAACATTGGGCAACGAATTTAGCCGGTGGACGGCTATTTCTGGGAATATGCCTGGCATGTCCTCGTAGGACCATGCGAACACTGAACTGTTGTCTCGGAGAAAGGTGATGAGCTCTTGCCTGACAGCCGGGGCGAGCTTCGTTCCTGTCACCACTTTTCGCTCCTGGTGATCCTCCGAAATGGAGATTGTTTCGGTTTCTTCCACGGCCGATGGTGGTTTTAGCTTCTCGTCGTCGGAATCGGTGTCATCACGGGGGTCGATACTCGGATCCGGTACTAGCGTTTGTTGAGTAGCCGTGAAGACCTCGGTCCGCTTTCTCCCGTGGGTCAGGGCCTCCGCATAATATCTGAAGCGATCTTCTAGTCCCCGCGTATGGTAATGACGCTGGCGGGTGAAGGCATCTTTAACATCAGCATATGGCCGGCTATGAATGTTTTCAGCCTCCACAACCCCGGCCGACCGATTATGCCATTGTATGAGGACAGGCAATCCACGATGATGAACTCCAGGTGCTCCTTCCTCGTCTTGTCTCCCTCTCTAAAGATTAACGGCAGGTAATCCGATCCCAAAGGCTGGACCACCTCGCCGGAGAAGCTTATCAGCGGCTCGTTATCCTGGGATAGCTTGCCCCTTCCCCGATGCAGCCCCTTGTATGCGTCTCGGAACATCACATTGACAGAAGCCCCGATGTCGATTAACATGCGGCTGGTTATCCAGTGGTCTATTTGGACCGTGATGAGGAAGGGGTCGTTGTGCGGTTGGATCAGATCCTCTGGTTCTTCTTCCTCGTAGAACGTAACCGAGTTCCATCCGGTTTTAGCGGCTTGGCCGCTTCCTCCCCCAAAGGCATATACTTCCTTTCCCCGGATCGACCTTAAGCATCGCTTCTTCGACCTCCGGGTGAGTCGATCTATGTGGTCCCCACCATGTATCATATTTATGCTTCCATGCACCTCGATCCCTCCGGGGACTCGGGTGCGTATGGTTCTTACTTCTCGGGCACCCTGCCTGTCCCTTTGCGGGTCATCTGTCCGGGCTCGGCCGTCCACAACTGTTCTCTGGGGTCGTTGGTCGTTAGTCCGAAAGACTGGGTCTTCGAGTTTTCCTGCTGGCATAATGGCCAGGGCCCGCGGTTGTCGCCCCGTTGGTGCTGCTGCCATGGGCCGTGCCGGTAGTAAAGGCGGTGGTCTTCCACCTGCCTGTGAACTGCTGTCGCCGCTTCGGCGGGGTCGCCAATCCTCCCATACTTTGGCTTTCTTACTGGTCGTAGGCGTACGATTGCGATCCTGCCGCCCCACTTTGTTTTCACGGGACGACGCTGGTAATAGGTCATCCGACCTTCGCTTGGGCATCTTATCCCCATACGTCTCATGCTCCGCCTGGGCTTGCCTGACGGCTACGGCCATTAACTCGTCGTACCCCAATGGCTTCTTTACTCGCAGGGCGTACGAGAGTTCCCCGGGTCTTAACCCCTGCTTGAATGCCATCTCAGCGATCCTTTTATCCAAGTTCCTGACCCCGGCCGTGGCGATATGCCACCGGTTAACGAAAGCGCTCAGCGGTTCGTGGTCAGTCTGCATGCAATCGAAAAGGATCGTTGACGTTTGGGCCGCCTTAGCTCTAAGGACGAATCGGCCGACAAACTTATCAGCCAGCTGTTCGAAAGTTTCCACCGAGTTTATTGGCAGCTCGTAGAACCAACCCAATGCCTCCCCCGAGAGCGTCTCTTGGAATACATTGCAGCACGTGGCGTCTGAGTAGCCCTTTGTGCCCGTTTATGATTTAAAGTTGTCCAGGTGTTGGTATGGGCAGCTCGTTCCTGAGTACGTCAGTTTCAGAGACTTTTGGTTACCAGATCTTCCGGATTCCCTAACCCAGTGTGGAAAAGGTCCAGTGCGTTCGTTGAATCGCGCACTGTCCTGCGGTCGCCCCGTCCTTTTCTCGCTGGCCTCCCACCAGTCCTTTATGTCCGACACCGAGGTGGAGAGCGTCTGAAGCGTCCTTGTGGTAGAGCTGTCCTACTCGCTCGATGCCAAGCTCGTTCGGTATGGGGGCTCAACCAGGCCGGAACTCCTCAAAGCTTCCGGAAAGAGTGGTGTGGGCAAATGCGCAGTCTTTCTCCTTCCCGTAGACTATCCCACTTCGAGGTGCGGGAACTCGTTACCTTTATTTGCGGGCCGTGATGACGCCAGAGAGATGTCCTGCTGGTGCCCTTTCTCCAGGGCCGCCAATAAGGCGATGTTCACCGCTTCCAACTCTTGGCACCGGGCATCCGCCCTTAGTCGGTCTCGATTGCCTTCCTCTCGCAATCGCGCGACTTCTGCCTTCATCTTTTTTATCTCCTCCCCCGCATCGTATTGGTCAGGATTGTCTGAGCCCCGGCGATCGTGAGTTCCATCCCGGTCGGGAGAAGGGACAAACCTCGCGCTGACCTCAGATTTAAGGTTTTGGGCCCGGTCGGGGACCCGAACTTGCTCTTTCAGCCCTCCCCCGCCAGCTTTTATCTTCCTTCCCTCCATGGCCTCCGGATTGTGGACTTACTTTCAAAACTGCCTTTCAAAGGATCGATCGGGTTCTACCCTCCGGTAGAGCAACGCTACTTTTTTCGTGGATCAAATGCTTCCCACAGACGGAGCCAATTGTTTCTGTACAAACCCGTAGGCCTGGTAGAGACTGGTGAATCTAGATGTGATCTCCTCCTGCTAACCTGCTAACTAAGGGGAATACCGGGCAGGCCGGTCTTCTCCTCACGATGCCTAAGTTAGTACAGTTGGGATGAATAGACAACTTAAGCATGTATGATAAGCAGTTGGAGAGCTTCAGTTACCTATTAATGATGGTTGTTGAGGCCCTTATATAGGTGGTCGGGCGTGAGGTCTGGTCTTACTGTTCGATGTGGGACTGGTTTCCTTCTGTTCGTACACCAAAGGACAGCTCTGGCGGCCTGTTCGGCAGGCTGGCATCCCCGGTCCCCGGGCCCCTGGTCACAAGGTAGACTGCTGGACCTCGGGTCCGGGTGCTGGTGATCCTGCTCCGGGCCTCAGTCCGGCCCCGGATGCAGTGGCTGCGGGTCTGTGGGCTTATGTAGCCCGTCTGTGGCTACTGTCAACATCACTCTTCTCACATCGACATGTAAATTCTTTAAACCACTCTATCCCTAAAAACACCACAAAGGTAAGCAACTAATCGTTCATCTTATCCTATGAATATTTTGGCTTATGAGATCGATACCACGAGTACATTGCAATTGTATAGGGCAACAACCTTTATTGCACACGGATTTAAAGAATAAACCAAGTACGAAACTACAACTACGTTAACATGCTTGCCGGTTATCCTATTTACTATCTTGTTACATATTTTCCTTACAAATTATCATGCAATTCGAAACTTATCTTTAAAATTCTTTATTAATACCATAAGAATTAAATTGACATGCATCATTATAAAACCAATCTCACAATTGTTTTTCACATGGACATGAAAACACAATAACCAAACATTCAGATGAATTTCATAGACAAAACTACACATAACTACATAAAAACTTTTACAAACCGAAAGTAAGGAGCCGATCACACTTTTACAGACACCTTCATGACTTCTACTCATATGGATCCTTGATGGAATCGGGCTCGATGGCTGCTGGATGAAGGGTGAAGAATCGGCAAAATTGTTATGGTGGTGGTGTGGTTTTCGGTTTGAGTTTTTGTGTAGGATATTTGGCTGAAAATTGGTAGAGCTTTGGTTAGGGTTTTTGCTTTAGAATGTGACACTTTTTCTGTGAAAAAATTGGCTATATATATGGGACAGACCTAGGGTTTTGCCGGCAACACAAGGAATGGAAATTCCTTGTCCAAATTGGTTAAGGTTTCCTTGCGGGAAAAACATTGCATTCTTGGACTTTTAATTCTGAATTTTCTTCATGGCATGGGCTGCATATCTCCATGGACTTCTTATGTGGACTTGACAACTCCATTTGAATGAACTTGATCTATAGAAAATGCCCCAATCGTCAAGAACACAGAACCGGCAGCAATGCTTGCCTACCGGTAGCATTCTCCTAGTTGGACTAGGATTGCATTTTTATTCATGCTTTTCCATATTGCCTTGGCTTGATATATTCCTCTATCCTACAATAAGCTTGGACAATCTTCAAGTATGCAATTATGTGCCAAAATGTCCATTGAAAACAGAAACAAAGGAAAAGAGGCATAAACTTGGTGGAATCGGCTGGCAGTGACCTTGTCGCATTGCAACTGGCATAACTTTCTCCTCAGTGCTCCGATTGATGCGATTCTAAGTCTCAGGAAGTTAGACTCGTAGAGCTTTCTCCATATAAAAGGGCTTCCTCAAATTCCAAGTGAAACGTCCGGAATAAATTTTTGAAGTCAGGACACAATCCTAGGAAATATCCTGGTAGTCCCTGGATCGTTTTGCTCAAACTGCCAAGTTGCAGCCATCTTTTGGTTGACTTTCCGAACTCCGATTGATCTAAAATTTAAACTAAAAACCCTTTAGCAAGCCAATTATATGCATACCAAATTTCAACAAATTTCGAATAGGATAGGTCAATTTTCCACTCGTCTCAGAATCACGAAAAAGACAACTTTTGTATTATTTTCCAGATTTCTCAAACTTAGTCATTTTTCGGATTATTAACCAACTTTTGCCAAAACTCTACCAAAATGACACTAAACTAAATTATGACTCTATCTTAGATAAATAAGGGTTAAACAATGTATAAACGAGGGCGTAAACACATTAATAACGTCGCACATTGTGCTCCTATCAGAGTTGGGTTTGGATGGACTCAAAGTTCAACACTCCCATTCTACCACAAAACCATAGGCAACCCTAGAAACTCAAACCATGGCAGAACCTTTAAACCATTTCTGCCTTCTGGTACTTCAAACGGACTGAGATTCTCTCTCTCCTAATATTGCCTATTAACTATCCTTGTCTTTTGAGATGATAAAACTCTCATCTCTTAATCACTTCCAATTTCTCGTCAATCTCTTCCCAATTCCCATTCCATTCTACTGCTCCTAATCAAGGCATCCGTAGCAATTGGAACAATGATTATAAGAATGGATAAGTCTTCTGATTAAAATGAGAAATCTGCCATGAACATTCCAACATATCCACCTGCCCTCTCTTCCTCTTCCACATCAGCCTCAATGCTATTATTGCCGAAGACTATCATTCTCTTCCCTTCTTTATGATCCAGAGCCCCAAAATTGCATATTGCTTTGTCCTCCTATCTCTGGAATTGATCCTTAGTTTTCCTTTTATTGCCTTCGTATCTGCTATGGTTTTGTTCCAAGTCAATCTCTTCAAGAACAATTCAAATGGGTTTGATTACAATGTGAGGGTGATCTGGATAATCGGTATGGTGGAAAGTTGAAGCTTAATTGATAAGAATCATTATATTCTATGGAATTTTAATTGGAAAAAAAGGGGGCGAGAAATTGGAAGGGGTTGGACTACGTCAGTGTAATTTCTCGCCTGTATAGGCCCCATTTATATAGAGGTAGAGATTACATGATAAGTAAATAAACTATTGAGATATTACATGTAAGTCCCTAACTAATGACGTGGACAGCCACATAAGAAATAATATTTACAACACTCCCCCTTGGATGTCCACTAATTAATGATGGTGTTGGACGCGCTTGATGTTGCCTCGTCAAAACTTGCCAGGTAACAAAAACCCAGTGGGATAAAAATAACCCTGGTCGAAGGAGAAAAGAGTACAACGCGCATATGTCCTAGGTAGCATGTTTTGTGACGCTCCCCCTGATTGAAAACTCCCCCTGATCCTTAGATGCGTCGCATAATAGCTTTGAGAGTCGCTTCAACCCAATCTTTCCCACTAAAACTAGGAAAATGCACTTTGGTAGAGATTTGGTGAATAGATCAGCCAAATTTTCATTGGATCGGATTTGCTTGACTACAATTTCTTGATTCTTTTGAAGTTCATGTGTGTGGAAAAACTTTGGGGCAATATGTTTTGTCTTGTCACCTTTGATGAACCCTTCTTTAATCTGCGCAATACAAGCAGCATTGTCTTCATACATGATTGTTGGATTGTCAGTTATAGATGGTAAATCACAAGTGCTACGAATATGGCGAATCATGGATCTTAACCAAAAACATTCCTTGCCCGCTTCATATAATGTGATTATTTCTGAATGATTGGAGGAAGTCGCCACAAGTGTTTGTTTAGATGATCGCCATGAAATTGCTGTGTCTCCACAAGTAAAAACATATCCAGTTTGAGAGCGACCTCTGTGCGGATCAGAGAGATATCCTGCATCCGCATATCCAATGATTGTGGGATTATCTATAGATTTATTTGCATAAAATAAGCCCATATCTGTTGTACCACGAAGATAACGTAAAATGTCTTTTACGCCTTTCCAATGGTGCAATGTTGGAGCAGAGCTGTATCTGGCCAACACACTAACTGCAAATGAAATATCTGGTCTCGTGCATTGTGCTAAATAAAGTAGTGCTCTGATAGCACTGAGATATGGTACTTCTGGACCAAGGATACTTTCATCATCTTGTCTCGGATGAAATGGATCTTTCGTTGTGTCAAGGCTTCGGACGACCATTGGGGTACTTAGTGAGTGAGTGGTATCCATACCGAATCTTTTCAAGATTTTTTCAGTGTAAGTAGACTGATGGACAAGAATTCCATTATCTAAATGCTCAATCTGCAGTCCAAGACAATACCTTGTTTTTCCAAGGTCTTTCATTTCAAATTCTTTCTTTAAGTATTCAGCAGTTTTTGCAAGTTCCTCATAATTTCCAATTAAATTCATGTCATCGACATAAACTGCAACTATTGCAAAACCAGTTTGATTCTTAATGAACACACAAGGACAAAT
Organism: Potentilla sterilis; assembly: GCA_963682095.1. NCBI lineage: Eukaryota > Viridiplantae > Streptophyta > Magnoliopsida > Rosales > Rosaceae > Potentilla > Potentilla sterilis. Next base: position 33,383,794 of record OY821756.1, read on the forward strand.
AGGGTCATTAACATATCCTTCCTTAAGTAGCTACTCACTGGGACGGTTGTACCACATTCGTTCTGATTGTACTCACAGGCAACCTAAATCCTTCCGGGACTTTCATGTAGATATCAGTGTCTAAATCACCGTACAGGTATGTAGTAATGACATCCATCAGTTGCATATGCAGTTTTTCAGAAACCACTAAGCTTATAAGATAGCGAAAAGTGATCGCATCCATTACGGGAAAATATGTTTCTTCGTAATCTATTCCAGGTCTCTGTGAAAAGCCTTGCGCAACCAGTTGCGCTTTATATCTTGCAATCTCATTTTTCTCATTACGCTTTCTTACAAAAAAAACCCATTTATATCCAACCGGTTTGACATTGGGTGGTGTTTGGACAATGGGTCCGAATACATTGCGTTTTTCTAGAGAATTCAATTCTGTTTGGATTGCATCTTTCCATTTGGGCCAATCATGTCTCTGTCTACATTCATTAACAGACTGAGGTTCAGTGTCATCGCCTTTTACTATTTCAATAGCAACAGCAAAAGAGAATATATCATCTATGGGGATTTCTCTACGATCCCACAACTCATTGGTGTACACATAGTTTACAGAAATTTCCGTATTTTCAGGAACATTAGCCTCTTCAAGGGTTTGTATCTCACCGATGTCATTTTCTTCTTCTATAATCACAGGATTATGAGTTGTTGGTTGGGTATGAATGTCTTGCTCAATATTCTCTTCATGGACGATTTCATCAAGATTCAGATGTGCCTTTGATTTCTTCTTTCTAGGGATTGAATCTTTCGAACCTACAGGTCTGCCACGCTTCAGGCGTACTGCTGGTGGCACATTTGCCGCAACATTATTTTTCTCGATTTGGACATTGATTCTATCAGGTGCATTTATTGCCGTGATATGTGATCTTGTCACTTTTGCTATGTTAGTGAATGCATCGGGCATTGTGTCAGCAATCTTTTGAAGATGTAAAATCCGTCGTACTTCAAAATCACTTTCTTTGGTACGAGGATCAAAGTGAGACATAGTGGGTACACTCCACACTAATTCACGACGTTCATTTAGAACAGTCTTATTATCTCCCTCTAACGACGGGAATTTTGTCTCATCAAAATGGCAATCTGCAAACCTTGCTTTGAAGATATCACCCGTCATGGGTTCCAAATATCGAATAATGAATGGTGAATCAAAACCAATATAGATGCCCAATCGACGTTAGGGGCCCATTTTTGTGCGTTATGGCGGTGCAATAGGCACATAAACAGCACAACCAAATATTCGAAGATGGGAGATATTAGGTTGGCTCCCAAGAATGAGTTGTAATGGGGAATATTGATTGTTGGCTACGGGCCTCACCCGAATTAAAGCTGCTGCATGAAAAATTGCATGTCCCCATACAGAGACTGGTATCTTTGTTTTCATTAGCAAAGTGCGCGCTATTGTTTGAAGTCGCTTAATAAAAGCTTCTGCCAAACCATTTTGTGTATGAACATGAGGAACTGAATGTTCAATTTCAATTCCCATAGACATGCAATAATCATCAAAGGTTTGGGATGTAAATTCACCAGCATTGTCTAGTCGAATGGACTTGATAGAGTAGTCAGGGAATTGAACTCGTAATTTAATTAACTGAGCAAGCAGTTTGGCGAATGCCATATTCCTTGTAGATAAGAGACAAACATGTGACCACCTTGTAGATGCATCAATTATGACCATAAAATAACGAAACGGTCTACAAGGAGGATCAATTGGTCCACAAATGTCCCCTTGGATTCTTTGTAGGAAAGATGGGGATTCGATATCTATCTTTGCATAAGAAGGTTTAACCACTAACTTCCTTTGTGAGCAAGCTTTGCAAGGGTTGCTTGATAGGAGCACAATGTGCGACGATATTATATGCTTATGCCCTCGTTTATGCTTTGTTTAACCTTTATTTATCTAAGATAGAGTCATAATTTAGTTTAGTGTTGTTTTGGTGGAGTTTTGGAAATATGAGCTTAATGATCCGAAAAATGACTAAGTTTGAGAAATCTGGAAAATAGTGTAAAATATGTCTTTTTCGCGATTTTGAGATGAGTGAAAATATGATCTATCCTTGTCCGAATTCTATGAAATTTGGTGTGCTTAATATTCATATACTGAGGAATGTTGTATTAAAATTTCAGATCAATCGGAGTTCGGGAAGTCACCCAAAAGATGGCTGCAAAACCGCAGTCCGAGCATTTCAATCCAGGGACTTCCAGGATTTTCCTGGGACTGTGTCCCAACTTCGAAAAATCATTCCCGTCGACTCACGAGGATTTTGATCAAACTGTTTTATGGGGAGATGGTCATATGTGTCTAGTTTATCTGAGACTTGGAATCGCATCAATCGGAGTTCCGAGCGTGGAGATATGCCGGAATTACTGCAGCAAGGTCAAATCTGCCGATTCCAGGAACCTACTGCCCCCTTTTTGTGTTTTCTGTTTTTGATGGACCAAATGGTGTACAAAAGCATATGTGAAGATGGTTCAAGCTTAAAGAAGGTTAGAGGAAGACACCTGGCCATGGCATTGAAGAAAAGTACAAGAAAGAAGTTCTCCTAGTCACACTAGGAGAAGCTGCCGAATAGAGGCAGATTGTGTGCTTGATGTTGCTGCCGGCAATTGGGGCATTTTTCGATGGACCAAGACATGTCAAATGAAGTCCAAGATCATACAAGAAGTCCATGAAGATGTGAAGCCCAAGCCTTGAAGAAAAATTCAGAAAAAGAAAACCTAATTGTACTATGAAAGGAAGGTTGCAAAACCTAATCCCATTAGGTTTTCTGAAATCTTTTTGCATAAGGACTGCCGGCAGCCTCTCTCCCTTTTTCCTCTATATATAGCCATCTCATATTCAGAAAAACTTGTCACATCTCAAGCCAAAACACAAAGCCAAATCTCTACCAAATTCTCCCCAAAGATCCTACATAAACCCTAGCCGAAATCACCTCCACCACCAACCAAGTTTCTGCCGAACTTGGAAAATACCTACTGCCGACTGCAACCTCAGCCGTGCAGCCTCCATTCCACCTCCATACTCCGCTGGATCCACACCAAGACGAAGCTCTCCAAGGTTTCTAAAGTGTGATCCACTCCCCTCTTTCGGTTTAGCTTTTGTTTATGTAGTTATGAATTGTTTTGTCTATGAAACTCTTTTGTATTTTCGGTTTTGGATTGTATGTCTATGTATGATTCAAATTGGAGATTGGTTTTATGAATTGTATGTTGATGAATTGTTTGATTCGATGTTTAGACTTAGGTTTAAATTTCGGCTTCAATGAATTTGCATGCTAAATTTGTATTATAAAACTTGTAAGATGAATACACTTAGATAATTAGGACAGCAGTATTGATGCATGTTGAGGATTTAAATCGGTTAGTAATCTAAGGGCGTGACTTAAAAACCGACTCATTAGTGTTGTTTGGCAAACAAGTAAATCTAGATGTTAGGTTTCATCTAACCCGAGTAGAATGAATAAAGATGAAACGTATGTTGCTTTGATTCTATTGTGCTCACCTAGGGTATAACCTTAGCTAAAACTTGCATGTTAAATGAGATGATTGACAACCTTGCTTGTTTACATGTTTTCGATTATAGACTTTTGTGCTTCAATGCTATGACTTGTATAAGGTAGCATAACTTTTAGGATCACTTTGCGAATAGCTTGATCTTAAAATATTAGAGAGTCTTTCAACTAGGTAAGATCAGAAACGTTCTAGTTGTAGGTCGAAACTTGTTTAAGTCCAATGCATGCTAAATACTTGTTCCTTACCTTCTTTTGTGTGAATCTTATGTGTTAAATGAGTTGAGTGTGGAGTGCTTTGTGTGAAAGATGTCGACCAAAACTTGTAAATATTAGATTTAGAATTTATTTTCCTGCAATTTAATTTCGTGCCTAGATGTTAGAGGGCAGCAAGCTGCCGACGCCATACTCATCCCCATTGTGACGTTTTTGTGATGTATATATGTGTATCTTTTGTCTAACAATTTCATATTTCAGGTACCCTTAATCCCCGGCTTAGAACGATCCCTACTTATGTCTATACTACTAACGATTGTAGGGTTATTATTATTGCTTGATGCTCGCTTCGGCGACTCATCAATTTTTGGCGCCGTTGCCGGGGATAACGTATTCCGTTTATGTTTTCGTGTGCTTAGTTTAGAAAAGAAAATTCAGAAAAATATTCCACAAAAATAGAGTGTTTAAATTGTTGTTTCGAGTCTTAGGATGCCCCTAATATGTCAATGATGTTTTTCTCCTCTTTGCATACGTAGATGATGGTTATGCATACAATTAAAATTGTAAGTTTCATGGATTTTGTGCATTGGTAGGAGCATGTAGGACTTGTTGATTATGAAGCATGCATGTTTGAGCTAATTTATTTCGATTATAACCTATGTGAGCTTTTGAGCCAAATTGCTTTCTTCTTGAGCGATAAAAAGATAAATTTCGATAGATTCGTAGGAAGCATGAAACCTCATAATTCTTTGATTATTCGATGACTATGTGCCATAGCTTTTTAATGAACTCTAGTATGCTAGAACTTACTCTTGTTGATTTTCGAAACGTTTATGTCATAAAATACCTTGATTTTGAATGTGATTGAATAAAGATCATTTAGGTTTACCACCAAAGCCAAATAAAGCATGAGCCCTATTGGAGCCCGTCGTGGGACACCTTAGTAAACCCCTTTGAGCCTATGTTGAGCCTTTTCTTTCATCATCCTTAAACACTTTCCATGAGTTTAGTATAGTTGTGCCCTTACCCTTGATCAAAGTATTGGCAAAGCTTGATTTTTGAAGGCGTTTTTGCGTGAAGTGATGAAGAAGAACAAGTGTGGGGTAGACTTAGCCATGAATTTATATGAAAAATTTATATGCATGCCGTGCCTTAGTAAAGAAAAGAAAAGAGAAAAATTTAGCTCGGACCAAAAATAAAAGAAAAATATGATGCCGAGAGCTATGATAAAAAGGGCACGGCATAGGCTAAAAAAACAGAAAATTTTGTGCATGGCTATTGTCTTGATTTTTATTGCTGTAATGTTATGGGAAGAAAAGAATGAAGTATGGGTCCAACAAGATGAAATTTGACCCTTGGCGAGAAGACATAAGGAGATTTGAGCTTTGCCAAAGGCCACGGTGATGTTTTTAAGCCTCCTTATCCAAATATCGAATACCTCTTAGCCTAGCCCCATTACAACCCTTTTATTGATCTTTTTCATGATTCTTAAGATGGTTAAAATTGATTTGTGGAGATTATCTCAAGAGTAAACATATGGTTTTGGTTCATTGGTGCATATAGTTATCATATGAGGTTTTTCCATAAAAATTCACAAAGTGCTTTCGTTTCTTAGACATATGCAAGTTACTCTTTGTAATTCATTATCTTTCACTTGCATATACTTATGTGTGAATAACCATGCTTCGAGAGAAAAGAAGAGAGTATGTCTAGTGAGGAGGATTGAATTAGCTTAACATGTCTACATGCTTACTTTTGTTCTTATATGTTCTTATTGATGTTACATGTTCATGAAACTTGGAATTTTCGTGCTTAACATTCTCATGCATTAACTTGAAAGCTATGTGTACATACGAGCCTGAGACAAATTGTTAGGGGCAATAGTTTGTTTAGAGTCTAGTTTAATTTAGTTTGCTAAGGGACTAGCAAAGGATAAGTGTGGGGTAGTTGATAGGAGCACAATGTGCGACGATATTATATGCTTATGCCCTCGTTTATGCTTTGTTTAACCCTTATTTGTCTAAGATAGAGTCATAATATAGTTAGTGTCAATTTTGGTAGAGTTTTGGTGAAATGTGCTTAATTGTCCGAAAAATGACTAAGTATGAGAAATCTGGAAAATAGTGCAAAATATGTCTTTTTCGCGATTTTGTGACGAGTACAAATATGATCTATCCTTGTCCGAATTCTATGAAATTTGGTGTGCTTAATATTCATATGCTGAGGAATGTTGTGTTTAAATTTCAGATCAATTGGAGTTCGGGAAGTCACCCAAAAGAGGGCTGCAACTTGGCAGTTCGAGCAAACCAATCCAGGGGCTTCCAGGATTTTCCTGGGACTTTGATCCAACTTCGAAAAATCATTCCCGACGATTCACAAGGAATTTGATCGAGATATTTTATGGGGAGATGGCTATATGTGTCTAGTTTATCTGAGACTTGGAGTCGCATCAATCGGAGCTCCGAGAAGGGAGATATGTCGGATTTACTGGAGCAAGGTCATTCCAGCCGAGTTGCTGCCGGTCTTGTGTTCTTGCGGGTTTGGGGCATTTTTCCATGGACCAAGCTCACCAAATGGAGTTGTCAAGCCTACACAAGAAGTTCATGAAGCATTGCAGCCCATTCCTTGAAGAAAAATCAGAAAAAGAAGTTTCCTAGAAGAACCAAGAAAGGAAGGAACCAAAACCTTGTTGCACAAGGATTACCTTTGCTGATTCGGACTAGGTTTGCTACCTAGGGTTTCTGCCGAATTTGCCTCTATATATAGCCATGTTTTCCTACAGAAAAAGCATCTCATCTCAAGCATAGAATACTAGCCAAAAGCTCTTCCAAAGCCTCACCATAAATCCTATACAGAAAATAGTTTAGTCGAACCACCACCACCATGTAGATCCGTCCCACACCCCTGCCGAATTTCTTTGGAGGTTTCTGCAAGGCGTGCTCCATCTTCTCGTGGCTTCTTTATTGTTCTGTAATTTTATAATACTTTGTCTATGAAGATTGTATGTTTTTATGGTTGTTGAATTTGGTTTTACTCTTTGTTTATGAACTTCGAATGCATGCGAATTTTGTATGACAAATTGTAATCTTTAACTTGTAGTATTTTCGTATGTATGGATAATTAGGGCAGTGATATTAGAAGCATGTTTAGGATTTAATTTGGTTAGTAATCTAAGGGTGTTCCTTAACAAATCGAAACATTAGTTGTGCTTAAGCATTTGTTGTTTAAAGCATGTAAATCTAGATGTTAGGTTTCATTTAACCTGAGTAGAACGAATAAAGATGAAACGTATGTTGCTTTGATTTGTTGTGCTCACCTAGGGTAATACCTTAGCTAAAACTTGCATGTTAAATAAGATGATTGACAACCTTGCTTGTTTACATGTCTTCGATTATAGACTTTTGTGCTTCAATGCTATGTCTTGTATAAGGTAGCATAACTTTTAGGATCACCATGCGAATAGCTCGATCTTAAAACATTAGAAAAAGTCTCACAACTAGGTAAAAATCGGCTCCCGTTCTAGTTGTAGTCGAAACTAAGTTGAGTCTTGAACATGTTAAATACTTGTCTCTTACTTTCTTGCATGCGAATCTATGTGTTAAAGAGTCTTTTGTGTGAACTGTTTTGTGTGAGAGATGATGATCACTTGTATATAGTAGTTTAGGTTTTGTTTTCTTTTTATTTTCGTGTCTTAGATATAGAGGCAGCCCTTGCTGCCAAGCCTTTTATCCCCCATAATTTCGTGTGTGAATATGTATATATGTATATAAGTGTGACAATTGTGTGCATATATGTTTGTGAATATTTTTGTTAACATTCTCATATTTCAGGTACCCTTAATCCCCGGCAAGAACGATCCCTACTTATTCTATACTACTAACGATTGTAGGGTTTATTATTGCGTGCGAGCTTCGGCTCACGTCAATTTTTGGGATAACGTATTCCGTTTATGTTTTCGTGTGCTTAGCTTAGAAAAGAAAATTTAGAAAATGTTCCACAAAAATAGAGTGTTTAAATTGTTTGTTTCGAGTCTTAGGATGCCCCTAATATGTCAATGATGTTTTTTCTCCTCTTTGCATACATAGATGATAGTTGTGCATACAATTAAAATTGTGAGTTTCATGGATTTTGTGCATTGGTAGGAGCATGTAGGACTTGTTGATTAATGAAGCATGCATGTTTTAGCTAGTTTGTTTCCATAATAACCTATGTGAGCTTTAGAGCCAAATTGCTTTCTTCTTGAGTGATAAAAAGATAAAAATTCGATAAATTCGTAGGAAGCATGAAACCTCATAATTCTTTGATTATTCGATGACCATATGCAATAGCTTTTCATGGACTCTAGAAGTGCTAGAACTCGTTCTTGTGATTATTGAAACTTGATAGTCATGAAAATTGCCTTGATTTTGAAAAGGATTGAAAAACGTTATATTAGGATCACCACCATTGCCAAATAAAGCATGTGCCCTATTTGTGCCCGTCGTGGGACTCCTTAGAAAACCCCTTTGAGCCTACGTTGAGCCTTTTCTTTCATCACCCTTATTAAAATTCCTATGCTTAGAATAGTTATATCTTGACCCTTGTCCTCGCGAGACTTGGCAAAAGTTTGAAATCGATTTGGAGGTTTGATGTAGAGTGATGTCATGAAACAAGTGTGGGGTGGACTTAGCTCGAAATTGTGTGAAAAATGTATATGCCGTGCCTAGCAAAAGTGAAAAATATGTAAACGGACAGAAAAGAAAAGAAAAGAAAAACATGAAGTCCGAAAGAAAAAGAAAAGAAGTTTAGGCACGGTTTTGATTGAAAATTGCTAAGTCCTATCCTTGAATAAATGTTGTGAGCTTGGAATTTCGTTCGTATTGGAAGGTCTAGCATTGTGAAAATTCGACCTTTGTCCATGTTTATGATGTTTTGGGAAGTAAAGAATGAAGGAAGGGTCCAACAAGATAATATCCGACCCACCCTTGGAGTGAAGCCATAAGGAGGATCAAGAATTGCCAAGTCTTGGTGACGTTTTTAAGCACCACTTATCCTAAATTTCCTTCCCTATAGCCAAGCCCCATATTTATTCCCCTATAACGTTTTCATGATTCTTAAGATGGCATACTTTGATTTGTGGAGATTTTCTCAAGAGTTGAGCATATGGTTTTGGTCCATTCGTGCATATAGTTATCATATGAGGTTTTTCCATAAAAATTCACAAAGTGCTTTCGTTTATTTGACATATGCAAGTTACTCTTCGTAATTCATTATCTTTCGCTTGCATATACTTATGAGTGAATACCATGCTTCGAGAGAAAAGAAGAGAGTATGCCTAGTGAGGAGGATTGAATTAGCTTTAACATGTCTACATGTTTACTTTTTGTTCTTATATGTTCATATTGATGTCACATGTTCATGAAACTTGGAATTTTCGTGCTTAACATTCTCAGGCATTAACTTGAAAGCTATGTGTACATACGAGCTTGAGACAAATTGTTAGGGGCAATAGTTTGTTTTGAGTCTTAGTTTTATTTAGTTTGCTAAGGGACTAGCAAAGGATAAGTGTGGGGTAGTTGATAGGAGCACAATGTGCGACGATATTATATGCTTATGCCCTCGTTTATGCTTTGTTTAACCCTTATTTATCTAAGATAGAGTCATAATTTAGTTTAGTGTTGTTTTGGTGGAGTTTTGGAAATATGAGCTTAATGATCCGAAAAATGACTAAGTTTGAGAAATCTGGAAAATAGTGTAAAATATGTCTTTTTCGCGATTTTGAGATGAGTGAAAATATGATCTATCCTTGTCCGAATTCTATGAAATTTGGTGTGCTTAATATTCATATACTGAGGAATGTTGTATTAAAATTTCAGATCAATCGGAGTTCGGGAAGTCACCCAAAAGATGGCTGCAAAACCGCAGTCCGAGCATTTCAATCCAGGGACTTCCAGGATTTTCCTGGGACTGTGTCCCAACTTTGAAAAATCATTCCCGTCGACTCACGAGGATTTTGATCAAACTGTTTTATGGGGAGATGGTCATATGTGTCTAGTTTATCTGAGACTTGGAATCGCATCAATCGGAGTTCCGAGCGTGGAGATATGCCGGAATTACTGCAGCAAGGTCAAATCTGCCGATTCCAGGAACCTACTGCCCCCTTTTTGTGTTTTCTGTTTTTGATGGACCAAATGGTGTACAAAAGCATATGTGAAGATGGTTCAAGCTTAAAGAAGGTTAGAGGAAGACACCTGGCCATGGCATTGAAGAAAAGTACAAGAAAGAAGTTCTCCTAGTCACACTAGGAGAAGCTGCCGAATAGAGGCAGATTGTGTGCTTGATGTTGCTGCCGGCAATTGGGGCATTTTTCGATGGACCAAGACATGTCAAATGAAGTCCAAGATCATACAAGAAGTCCATGAAGATGTGAAGCCCAAGCCTTGAAGAAAAATTCAGAAAAAGAAAACCTAATTGTACTATGAAAGGAAGGTTGCAAAACCTAATCCCATTAGGTTTTCTGAAATCTTTTTGCATAAGGACTGCCGGCAGCCTCTCTCCCTTTTTCCTCTATATATAGCCATCTCATATTCAGAAAAACTTGTCACATCTCAAGCCAAAACACAAAGCCAAAGCTCTACCAAATTCTCCCCAAAGATCCTACATAAACCCTAGCCGAAATCACCTCCACCACCAACCAAGTTTCTGCCGAACTTGGAAAATACCTACTGCCGACTGCAACCTCAGCCGTGCAGCCTCCATTCCACCTCCATACTCCGCTGGATCCACACCAAGACGAAGCTCTCCAAGGTTTCTAAAGTGTGATCCACTCCCCTCTTTCGGTTTAGCTTTTGTTTATGTAGTTATGAATTGTTTTGTCTATGAAACTCTTTTGTATTTTCGGTTTTGGATTGTATGTCTATATATGATTCAAATTGGAGATTGGTTTTATGAATTGTATGTTGATGAATTGTTTGATTCGATGTTTAGACTTAGGTTTAAATTTCGGCTTCAATGAATTTGCATGCTAAATTTGTATTATAAAACTTGTAAGATGAATACACTTAGATAATTAGGACAGCGGTATTGATGCATGTTGAGGATTTAAATCGGTTAGTAATCTAAGGGCGTGACTTAAAAACCGACTCATTAGTGTTGTTTGGCAAACAAGTAAATCTAGATGTTAGGTTTCATCTAACCCGAGTAGAATGAATAAAGATGAAACGTATGTTGCTTTGATTCTATTGTGCTCACCTAGGGTATAACCTTAGCTAAAACTTGCATGTTAAATGAGATGATTGACAACCTTGCTTGTTTACATGTTTTCGATTATAGACTTTTGTGCTTCAATGCTATGACTTGTATAAGGTAGCATAACTTTTAGGATCACTTTGCGAATAGCTTGATCTTAAAATATTAGAGAGTCTTTCAACTAGGTAAGATCAGAAACGTTCTAGTTGTAGGTCGAAACTTGTTTAAGTCCAATGCATGCTAAATACTTGTTCCTTACCTTCTTTTGTGTGAATCTTATGTGTTAAATGAGTTGAGTGTGGAGTGCTTTGTGTGAAAGATGTCGACCAAAACTTGTAAATATTAGATTTAGAATTTATTTTCCTGCAATTTAATTTCGTGCCTAGATGTTAGAGGGCAGCAAGCTGCCGACGCCATACTCATCCCCATTGTGACGTTTTTGTGATGTATATATGTGTATCTTTTGTCTAACAATTTCATATTTCAGGTACCCTTAATCCCCGGCTTAGAACGATCCCTACTTATGTCTATACTACTAACGATTGTAGGGTTATTATTATTGCTTGATGCTCGCTTCGGCGACTCATCATTGCTTGGCAAAACAATATGTTTAGTCGTCAATGGATGTCCATTGGAATTTGTAATAATTCTACGCATCATGGTAGACCCTGGGTGACCCAAACGGTCATGCCAAAGCATAAGTGTATGTTGATTTTTGTGGTGTTGGTTCACAACATTGTATGCCTCGATTGGTTGAATGGTTGTGTGATACAAACCAGATGATAAGCCAACCAATTTTTCCAGTATTTGCTTTTGGCAATTTTTATTGGACGTAATGCAAAGATATTCCACATGATTATCATTTGTGGTCTCAATGTGGTATCCATTTAAACGAATGTCTCTAAAACTGAGGAGATTCCTTCTAGATTTGAAGAAGTATAAAGCCTCTTGAATGGACAATTGAGTTCCATTAGGTAGCCTAATATGGGCTCAGCTGGAGCCTTCAATTAAGTCTGCTGGACCTAATATAGTAGTCACATTGGCTTTAGAAGGTATGAAAGTGGAGAAATAATCCCGATCACGGAGGATCGTATGTGTAGTGGCACTATCAGCAAGACATACATCATCTCCATCCTTCGTAAGTTGATAGCATCCAAGATCCATTTTCAAGCCTTTATATACGAATTATTTAATTAGTATGAGTAGTAATTGCAAGAAAATTTTCTCAAAATGTATTTCCATGCAAAAAAAATATATATATATATATATATATATATATATATATATATATATATATACAAAATTTAAGAGATAGGCATAGTCATTTGAAAAAACAAAGCATTATCATATGGAGAAAAAAAATTTGTGCGCGTTTTTTTTTTTTTTTTTTTTTAAGAGTGTCTGTATGCAAAGGTCTCAAAATTATTAAGTTTAAAAAGGACAAACTAATCTATAACATACGGTTAAGAGTTGGAGTCAACTATATGTATTCTATCAATTAATAGAACAAGATTATCATTGTTTTACCGAAGGAGTCATTTTGATAAACACTAGTCATAAGAAGAAAAATAAAAATTAACAAACCAAGCTGCTATTATGTTACTTATGTAAATATATTGGGAAATGAATATTCATCTTTTATTGTACTTTCAAATTTCAAGACAGAAGGAAAAACAAACTAAGAGGAAACTCTCAGATATCTAAACCAAGACGAAAAAAAATCGGGAAAAAAAATATAAACCCTAGACATAGGTTGAGATACTAGTTGTCTTCAGGAACTCCACCACTGATCATATCCTCAATATTGCTTCCATTGTTCACAAAAAAATCTGAGACTTCAAGTGGAGTGGTGTCTTCAAATGAATCCCAAGGATCATTAAAATCAATGTAGTTTGTCTCCATATTTTTCTTTTTGAGGGAAGTTTTGTAGAGCTCCACCAAATGGTCTTCTGTACGACAAGTACGAGCCCGGTGGTCTGTACTTCCACATCGATGACAAACATTATCATAATTGTTATGACCATTTTCTTTATTAATCTTGACATTATTTCTTGGACCCAAATGGTTGTTGTAGCCCTCACGGCCTTGACTATACTGTCGTCTCTGACCACATCTTCCACCACGGTTACGGCCTCTGCCATGCCATCCTCCACGTCCATTGCCATGACCATTTGTAACAACAACATTCACTTCAGGTAATGGTTGTGATCCTATAGGGCGAGACTGATGGTTCTGCATTAGCAACTCATTGTTTTGTTCAGCCACCAAGAGACAAGAGATAAGATCAGAGTATTAGGTGAATCCTCTTTCTCTGTATTGTTGCTGTAATATCATATTTGAGGCATGGAAAATGGAGAATGTATTTTCAAGCATCATGTCATGAGTTACTTTTTCTCCACAAAGATTCATTTGGGAGGTGATCCTGAACATGGCAGAATTGTATTCAGTTACAGAACTGTAATCTTGAAAGCGCAAATGTGTCCATTCAAAACGTGCTCTCGGGAGCACAACAGCCTTTTGTTGAGCGAACCTATCTACCAGGCCTATCCATAGCTCATATGGGTCTTTGATAGTTAAGTACTCATCCTTCAATCCCAGATGGAGATGGTGACGCAGAAAAATCATGGCATTTGCCTTATCCTGCGAGGATGCAAAGCTTTCAGCCTTGATTGTAGGCCCAAGGTTATGAGCTTCAAGCTTGATCTCAGCATCAAGGACCCAAGACAGGTAATTTTTCCCTGAGATGTCAAGGGCGACAAATTCCAATTTTGCCAAATTGGTCATCTTCCTATATATAATGAAAAGGAAATATGTTAAAATCCATATACAGTGTTAGAACTTCAGGTTCTTAACAAATAATATAAACGTCGAACTTCAAGTTCGAAAATAAATTGTATATTGAACATGGGATAGCAAAATGTGCACGAAACTTCAGGTTCATGATCTTATGATTAGAACTTCAGGTTCAAATAGGATATGTACTCGAAACTTCTGGCTCGGTGAAACTTCTGGTTCACTTATAATATTAATATTATTAATAGCACAAGATAAATTTAGGTTCAAAGAAAAATAAATTATAAAATAAGTAACAACGTTATCTGGTATCAAATAAACTTTATCAAATACTCATTTGGATAACGCAATCATAGAGTGATAAACATAGTGTGGAACTAAAAAAATAGTTAGGGTAAATTCTCATAGTTCATAACTATCAAACAAAAATAGTAAAGAAAAAAATAGATTGGTGTTTTATGGACATGTAAAGGAAAAACTAATACTCGTAGATCTTGAGTAATGGTCAATAGTAACAAAGTTGCATCATAAGAACTCCTTCATCATAGTCGTACAAAATAGAACATGCTGATAATGTGTTATAAAGTGTTGACTTACTTTGATGAGAGTGAGTAATATGCACAGAGAGAGATGAGAGAAAATAGAAAGGTTATTATATTCCGTCTCATAGACCCATTTTATATAGAGGTAGAAATTACATGATAAGTACATAAACTATTGAGATATTACATGTAAGTCTCTAACTATACGAGACCCATTTTATATAGAAGTAGAAATTACATAATAAGTACATAAACTATTGAGATATTACATGTAAGTCCCTAACTAATGACATAGACAGCCACATAAGAAATAATATTTACAATACTATTTAATAATTATTACTAGATCAATCTTATTAAATCGACTGTTAAAACTCAAAATGTTGCTAAATATGTAGCAATTTAGTAGATGCTACCGAGATGCTCTTATGAAGTCATGGTCAGACTTTTGAAGTTAATTTTGAATGGCATTTCAAATTTGATAATCAACTTGTACATTGGGCACTACTTTTTAAAGGTTCAGTCCAAATTCAGAAGGAGCAGAGTAGAAGAAGGCCGAGATCCATTAGCTGTAGTCTTTAGCAAAGACGAGCTGCTTAGCCAGATGAAGCAAAAACTAATAATAATAGTACTAATTGTGTTGGCCGATCCAAAACCTAACTGCCTACCTATTGGTGAAACGCTGGGAGTCGTTCGTATTGGATGCAATTAAGCTGTGAGAGATGTGAACATATGTATAAACGAGGAGCCGATTGCAAGCAGGGAAATAAGAAAACCAATATCACAGATCTGATCAACAGGTAAGAGACTAAATTCAAATTCAACTATATATATGAACAACAAGTAAGGTAGTAAGAAAATAAAAAACAAAGCAGTACAGCAATCGCATATATATAAAAAGAAAAAGATAAAACTAAATGAAAAAGAGAAGGATAGAGCAGATGTTTACATAAGAAGCAACAAAGGAAGCAGTATATGTGAGATTAAAAGGTAGGGTGGCTAGCGTCTGATGTGCTTGACCTTGAACCAGCCTTTCTTGCATGAATCCCCCACAACCCTGACACCTCTCGAGACCATGCTCTTGAGCTCATAGGCCTTCTTCCTCACTTGATGCTCAAACCCGCCCATTGATTTGATGAAACTCTTTCTTGCTTGCTTGCTTTCTTTCTTTCTTTCTTTCAGACCAACAGCTAGAGAAGACGAGCTAGCTGGAACAAGAGGTCTGGGTGTTCACCATTATATAATAGGGCATGCGAGTGACTGACAGAGGAACACGTGGCGGTCATCCAGCAATCGTCAAACGACTCACAGACACGTGGAGGTCACTGAAACGAGGATCAAATGACTCATGGGGGAGACGTGGCTGTCATCCAACGAGGAAAGGCGTGCTTGTCCAGTTAGCCGACGTCGATTGCGGAATAAGCATTATTATTCGGTGTCTTTCCATTCACTTATTGTAGCGGGGCCTCAACAAGACGCGTCTTTCTATTATTATTCTAATTCGGAACCACGACCCTATGCTCTCTTCTTTTCAGTTATTCGAAACCACGAACTTATCTATGCTTTTGGCTGTAAAGTAATCTTCCTGCCTCAACTTGGGCAAGTAAACAGAAGACAAAGAGGAAGAGCCTGCTAGGTTGTTACAGAAGGAAAATAAAAGTGACACAGAGGAGGACTACAAGCAGCAGCAGCTGTTATATCTCTTTGGGTCAAAATAAGAACCTGCTTAATAGCCGCAATACCATTTCGACCCTCTTTTGCTAACAAATAGTTGAGCACAAAAGTGGTTGCTAAGGCTTTTTCCTTGAGACCAACTTGTCAGCACCCTTGACGTGTAACCAACAGTCAAATGAGAATCAGTGTATAATTACAGGAAGACCAAACTGGGTGACTTGCAGCTAAATCAAAGGCAGGTGAGGAACAACAGTCATAGCAGCTTCAAACTGGGAATAGGTTGCTTTTGCATACAGCATTCCACGGCGTAACTAAAACCTCAACCTAAATGTATGATTCTAAATTTAATACAGACATTAACAGATTCAGAATAACTGGATGACATGAGAACAGTAAAAGTATTACTGCTATTAACTTGAACTATGTTATGTATGTGCACTTACCCTGAAAAAGATGGACAATCCTCCAAGAGTGGCTAAACCAACTTCATGACTATTAGCCAGGAAAACAAACAGAAAAGCAATGCAAAAAAAAAAAAAAAACAGAGAGAGAGAGAGAGAGAGAGAGAGAGAGTGCACAACTTCTAGTCTTCTACAAAGGTGAAGATTAGGCTGCAGTGATTAAAAGTGTGAGGCATAGTGTAGTGTCAATGACCTGAGACAAGAAGTTTCACATTCAAGAAACTTAACAACGTAATCAAGAGGACTTAGATGTGAGCTTAGGACAACAATGTAATCATTAGGGTCATGGCATTGTACAGGGAATGTATTAGAATGGAGGATCTAAAGTTTCCAGTCCAACAATAAGAGCATCCAAGGACACATCCAATAATAAACAACTGTAGGAAATTCTCACCAGAGAAGTGAGCTGCACTAAATATGATTGAGCTTATAAAAACAGCTGACTGCCATTTCATGGTGGATGAAATTGATGCCAATAGAAAGCCTCGGTAAACAGTCTCTTCCAGTAGGGGAGTGGTAACGCAGTATACAAAGACACATGCAGCTTTTGAGATGTCACTGCTTTCCAGGATTTTATTTAGTACGGGGTTGTTCATATCCTTCAACCAAAAAGAAACAGACAAGATAATTGGTTTAAATCTATGTAATTCAAGAAAATAACTGTCACTAATATATATTTTAGAGATGAATTGTAAAAGCATAATCCCCCATATGATTAACTCAATAAGGGTTATAAACTATGAACTTATGTAACACATGATATCGAATAACAGCTACAAAGCAGATGATTGAAGCTATGAAATAGCTTTAATATACATTAGTCAAGGGATATGAAAAATTCAGGTGCATAATGCTTTGACATAGAGCAATCGTTTCATACTTTTCTGTTGTTCTGTATAAAGGATATAGAGGTTAAGCTGAGACCAAACTACGTGGAATATCGGGATGATATTTCAGCACGTACCTTTCCGAAAGCAATTAGTTTGGGACTTATTTCAAGTTTTATTAGAGAGACTCTAAATTACATCAGAGAAGTAAATCAAGAACTCTGGTCTATGTCAAGCCTCGATTAACCCTGAAAATGTCCACTTACTAAGGATCATACTTCCAACCTTTGCCTCATTTCTTCTTAGGTCCTTTTATAATATATTTTACTTCTAGTCTGAAGCATTTCTAAGATGAGTTTATGTAGTATACAAATTTTTTTATATGAAAAATCTGGCAAGCACTTCTCCTAAAATAAAATAGAGTAAAACTAGTTGAAATTAAACCACAGCCAATTGCCCTTAACAAGTTAACAGTGACGAACTTGAACGGTCCTGAAATCAGCGACATAAAGAGACATACTGTAAAACATACTAAAAAATCTGAATTTTTTTTTTAATCATATGGACTTTCAGTTATGGAAAAAAATTGTTAAGGAAAATGAGTTGCCAAGCATTGTCCTTAACAAAACCTTGCCAATTCCTATACCCAGTGGATGATTTCCGACTGGAAGGGAAAGGAGTGCGAGTAATATGGAACACCATCAGTCGTTAAGTCCATCAGCCAAGTCCTCTCTAAAATCAGTCATGTATAATGCCAATACTCCTCATCAGATTTTCAGTTGGGCATAATGCTGATACTCCTCATCAGATTGTCAGTTGTGCAAAGTGCTGATACTCTTCATCAGATTGCTTAATTTAATCTCAAAGCCATTACCTTATTCGTATAAGCTATATAATTACTATGTTTTCTTTTATTTGTATGACACTAACATCATCATTTCCTCTTTTTTTATTTTCTTTATTAGGAACAAGGACAGATAACTGATAATGCCTCATAGTTCTAGAAAAAAAAAGGCCAAATAATGTGTTTTCCTTTTGTTCAAGTCAGTTTGGTTCATTATATCTTGTATAAAAAATGAAAAGAAAAAAAAACACAGAGAAAGCAGCAGGTTCAAGATACTAACCTTGGGACCGATGAATCTATCAGCAAGGTATGAAGTAAGGAAAACCAACACAAAGAGAAACGCAAATCCTACAGCTGATGCCAACAGCCAGTTCCTCTCTTTTGAAAATTTGTTAGCTTTGAAGAAATTGAAAAACGTATACTGGGGCTTAGCAGTGCTGTGCAGAAGAAACATTGTTGAAATGAGCTCTAGAAACTGAGCTCCAAGCAATGATAGTGCCTGCACCACCAAAAGAAAATTGATGAAAAAAATCAACAATATACATACAAAAACTAAGCTTTTCATATTGATAATCGCAAAGAGTTCCACCAGTACACACTCCACACATAATTTGTTTTAACTGAGCAACAGTGTTATCACAGAATTCCAAATTCCCAATAGAACTAAAAACTCAGGGGGCAAGGAAACAAAGCCATGTTAGTTGATAATTACTGATGCTTGTTTCAATTTAGAGTCATAACTGTCCTAATCAAAACACTCATGCAAACAAAGGCTCGCATGAGCTACATGGTGGTTCATTAGCCTTAATTTAACATAGTGTCCCTCAAAAAGATAAGCCAACATTTAGAAATTAAATGAGGAATACGGGGAATAAGATTAGCCTCCATGGGACAACACTTATCAACTAATACAAAACATCAAATGTTGTACAAAACCAGCTGTGCTCAATTCTAATCACAAGTTAGAAGAAACAAGGTCACCTCAGTCTGTGGATCAAGAATAGGCTCATGCAGTACATAAGCAACCATAGACAAACCTCTGAAGCTAAGAGGAATGTGCAAACTGAGGCTGTAGAAAGCCAGAGTGCTCCACACAGTTGCAATGTCCCATGGACTATCTGCCGCCAATGCTGAGAAGCCCTACAGTTACAAATCACAAAGCAATCTCAATTCCATGTCAAAGAATGCAGTCAAATAAAACTGAATATGAATGACGAGATGAATACCTGAGAAGAGGAAGGGACTTGTTGGGTGTTTTCCGTTTTGTTACAAAAGCAGTTGAAAGAGTCTCGTTTAGAGGTTAAGCCGGGTTTGAAATTCGTACAGAGGAGAAAAGCACTAGGAGATGGAGATGGGGGTTTGAGTTTTGACGAATATGTAGGCGGGATTGGAATCATTGGATACATCAGTTTCAGATGGCATTGTAACTCTATCATTCTCCCGTTCTTTCCTTCTGGTTGTCTTTAAATAAGGGCCACTGCACCGTTTATAGCCATTTATTTTGGGTGATGTTAATCTATTCATACACGCAATCAAATATTTTATTTTTTACAGTACTTAATCACTGTTTTACTGTTTAGTAAATAATTGAGTAAACCGGTATAAACCGGACCAGAAAGAAAGCGCCGAACTTTAGAAAACTTGTACTCGTCCGGCTGTGCCGTCGTGTAGGTGTAGGCTATATTAACCTCGCCGGTGTGAGTCGAGTGCGGCCGGACGGGATGTGGATGTCGGTACGTGGCCGATTGTTCAAAGACTGGGGCTGAGAGGACTACCTTTTGCTTGGGTCTGGTTGAAGTTTGGCGGCGGCATAGAAGGGCTCGTGGCAACGGGGGGTCATTGGTAGGCGGCCGACGACTGCATCTGACCTGGAGCGTGGGAGATCCTTCTGGATTTCATTGCAATTTCGGAGTTAGATTGTAAGCTTGAGATAGTTGGTGGGAGGCGTTGGTGTTGAGTTTGTCCCTTGCATCCGGCTCTCCAGGATTGAGGTGTGATGGAGGAGGTTGCGCTCATTTGATTCTCTTCTGTGTCGGCGGATAGGAGATGCGATGGTGCAGCTGCTGTCTTGGGCTGGGTTCAAGTTTTGGGCTCAATTGGCCTTACTTCGATGATGGGCCTGTTCTAGGCATGATTGCTTTATTTTATGTTTTTTTTTTTTTTTTTTTTAGTTTCTTTAGTATGGTTTTTTTGTTAGATTTAGTCATCCCTTCTCTTTGAGAGAGGGTTTAGTCTCCCTCCTCTTTGAGCGAGGGTTTTGGGTTGGTTTGGTGGTGTCGTTAGTAGTGTCGTGAGGCGTATTATAGTTATGATGCCATTTCTAGGGATTATTTTAATGTCAGTTAGTTCTTGTTGTCCATATAATAAGGAGGTTACATGTACATATATGTTGGTAATTTTGACATGTGGTGTTTAAAAGGTTGTTTTTTCTTGACGTTGGCTGTAAAAATATATCGATGCTTCTGGAATAGGTCAAACTGCAGTTGAATCCTATCGGTTTTTGTCCACCGAAACAGTTGTTCTTTAGTTAGAGAGGCGAGTGGGGCTTTTGTCCACCATCGATTTTTTTTCCTCGGGTTGTAATATGGTTTTATTTAATGAATTTTCTAGTTTCTCAAAAAAAAAAATTCTATCATTTAAAATAAGTGTGAATACAGAGAAAAGGGTGTGTTAATAACATTATTGTTCATTAGAAAAATACATAGAATGTGTGAATAGAGATTTTTGGTGTGTTAATAATTATCATTACTAGGGCTGGGTATGGGCCGGGACGGGCCGGGATTCGCCTGATCCCGGTCCCGTCCAGCGAGAATTTAAACGGGACGGGACCGGGATGGGATTAGGCTTTTTGAAAATAGATCCCGCAGGCCCGGGATCCCGTACGGGACCGGGACTAAAACGGGATCTATGTTCATCAATTTAAGGAATAAGTTCAATTGTTCATAAATAAAACTAAACTCTTGCAATTCAAAAGCAAATGTCGACATCATAACAAATCACATAGCAAATCTCATACCGAATAACATAGCAAAGTTAATGTCCAAATAACATAACAATTAACAAGTTAATGTCCAGGTAACGTAACATAAACAATTGCCTAAACTATAGACAAGGTTGTTTCAACATATCTGTTATGTGACAAAGTAAATGATAGAACATGTAATGTAAACTCCAGAGAAGAACTCAAGAAAGCCCTTGCTGCCCCTACTGTCCCTGCTGCTCCTGCTGGCTGCTGCCCCTGCTGATCAACATTCCATACTGCCCCTACTGATCAACATTCCCTGCTGCCCCTACTGATCAACATTTTGGGTATAAATAGGCATATCAAGAAAACGTGAATTCTATTTTGCATTCACAGAAACACATAGCACCGAAATTAGGAGGTCACAAAACAATAAAACACAAGTTAAAATAAGAGCCTGCTACATAATCGTACTTGCAAGCAAAGGGATAGACCAAACATAATTGAATCTCACAGCTAACCTTAATACCAAGCCTCACAGCTAACCTTGTATTTAATTTAAAAAATACTAACAGAACAATAATAGAACATTTAAAACCAAACCAAATCAAAGCTCAAGTTATCAAACACCCAACTCTAATTAATTGATTGGTAATCTCACAACCATAAGACCATGCCAATAATCTAGATATAAGCCACAACAACATATCATCAAGAAGAACACCAACTCGAAATAATATAATTGTCACTCACAATTTTATCGCTCCAGCATCATAGCCCACAAGAAAGAAACTAACCAACAAATCAATTTACACTCGTGCAGATTCAACCACACGTAATCAAACATGAACCCATAATCAATTTCATGATCATGGTTCGACACTTTATATATAACAATTAACTCAATTCCACTACTATTAATTTGTCAAGCATTAAGCCATCAATCATATCATACCAGCACAGGCGACCCATTCCTTGCAACAATCAATCTCGTCCCTATTTGGGGCTTCGGGCAAATACGGACCGGGAGAGGAACAAGTCAGAGACGGGAGAGGAACAAGAAGGGATCAGAGACGACGATGGCTCGAGGTGTGATTTGCAGCTTCCGGCGAGGGCTGATCGGGAGAGGAACAGCCGAACAGGAATCAGAGACGGGAGAGGAGACGACGATGGAGACAAGATGATGGACTGCCGGACTGGTCGCGCCGTGGAGGAGTGAGGGTCGGGTCAAGCACTGAGGGAGTGAGGGTCGGGTCGAGCACTGAGGGAGTGAGGGTCAGGTCGTGCATGGAGGGACTGAGGTCTGAGGGAAAGGTTTCTGAATTTTAGACTTTTGGTTGTCTCACTTGTCTGAGACTGAGATACAGAGAGAATGTGAGGGAGTTAGGGTTTTAATCTAACGGTCCACTATTTTTTTGTTTTTAATTCAACGGTTGAGATTAAATAAATATATATATATATATATAATATAATTATTTTTTTATTTATTTCTGCTGGAGTGGACGGGACGGGACGGGATTTAGTGAGCTAATCCCGGTCCCGTCCCGTAGTTTTAGAACGGAATCGGGACTGGACGGGACGGGATTAGCATTTTTCAAACTTCAATCTCGTCCCATTTAGGAACGGAATCAGGACGGAATCGGGATTACGTGACCAAATGCCCAGCTCTAATCATTACCCTTTATTTTTTTTATCTTTGAATAATTATTTTTCTTTTTATTTAATTATTTTGGTGGTGAAATGGAGGTCAAAATCGCCAACATGTTTGTTTATACTTGTTATATATACCGGGACTCAGAATGAAACACGTAAACTGGGGATAGATGAGCAAAACTGAAACACTCTACTGACTCTAGTGCAAAAATTGATTGAGTATAAAAAGGTAGATAGAGCCACCTTCGAGTTTAACAAGGGTTTAATTGAGGGCAAGTCTGGGATGGCGAGGAGCTGCGTGCAATCAATATTAAAGTTAGTGAACTCGGTGAACGCAATGGTCGGGCTGGCCATGATTTTGTACTCGTTGTGGTTGATTAGAGCCTGGCACAAGAGCATGGGTTACTTGCCTTTTGAACACTCTCATTATCCTACCCTACCGTGGTATCATCTTCTTCCTTTCTTTTCTGAAATTCCATTACGATTGTGGATTCTGCCCAATGCATTATTCTCATGCACTCTTTTTATAAACATGTTGGGTATTGCCGTTAATGGCTTTCTGAGTTTTACTCTTTAATCTATCTGCTTAGGAATTTGAATCATGAAAGCAAACTGAGGATTTTAGAATGGGGTTTGTTTGTTGCCAACCAATTCTTTCAGGATACAAAATCAAAGAGAATCTGTAATATGTTTCCTTGAAAGAAACCATAAGAACCCAGCAAAATGCGCCTAACCTCTCTGGTTAAGGGATCCTCATTATCAAAATATCCATAGGAGCCTGGGACCATTTTATCATGAAAATATAGTAGTAAAGATAAAAGGAGATATGCAATGCTAACAGAACACCACCTGCTTATGATCGATCTGGTTCTGATTTATTGGAGTGGATTTGGTTTATGTTGATTTTTTTTTGTTGATTTATGAATTGTTGTATGAAATAAGAGAAACATGAGCATGAATGTTTACACCATTAAGGAATTTTTTATTCTTACTCATGACTTCTAGTTATGGATGTGTTCAGTTTTGGTTTAAAAAGTAGTTTATTCCATTATTTATCTGGGCATGAACTGCAGGTTCATATACATTTTTCTTGGGCTTGGGGTTTCTCTGGGTGTGATCACATGTTCAAGACATATTGCTGCAGACACTGCAAATAGTTGTTGCCTTTATTTGGTATCCCATTGTTTCTCTCATTTTTATTTATCTATTTATTGACGTGAGGGTCAACTTTCTGCAAAATTTGTGTCCTTCTCATTATCTTGTAGATGTGTGGACATTGCTTTCACAGTGAGACGTATTGTATCTTATAACAGTTGGAGTCCCTTTACCTTTGCCCAAATATAGTGAGAACAACAATTCTCTGTATTTATATAGCTTTTATTTTTCTCTAAAGTCTCAACCTTAATCGTAGCCCGGTATGCTAATCTCCCGAGATGCAGCAAGCAGCAATTTTTTTAGAAAGCTTTGCAGTTTTATAAATTATGAAAAAGATAATCGTAATCAACCTTGTTTAAAATCGAGTTTAAAGAGAGAAAATGTGGGAAAATTAATCTACAACTATTATGGAAGGAATGCCTTTTTGGTTGCAACCGGAAAGGTAGGAATGCCTATAGTTTTATCATATATTAGAAAAGTTTGCAACCCTTATCGGTGACATCTATGTGATGAGAGCCTAAACTCGTACACAATAATAACCCTACAAAAGATCATTAGTAGTATAAGTAAGTAGGGATCGTTCTAAGCAGGGGATTATGGGTACCTGAAACATGAGAATGTTAGAACAAATATAATCACAAATATTCACATATTTACATGTTTGAAACGTCACTTGGGGATGATAGAGATCGGCAGCACAAGGCTGCCCTAAACTAGATACGAAACAAAATGCATGAATTCAAACTCTAAACTACTGTTTCTGCACAAACCCGTAGGCCTGGTAGAATCTAGATGTGATATCCTCCTGCTTAACCTGCTCACTAAGGGGAATACCGGGCGGGCCGGTCTTCTCCTCTCCGATGCCTAAGTTAGTACGGTTGGGATGAAAAGATAACTTAAAGCACGTATAATAAGCAGTTGGAGAGATCAGTTACCTATTAAAGAGGGTAGTTGAGGCCCTTATATAGGTGGCCGGGCGTGAGGTCTGGTCTCACTCTTCGATGTGGGACTGGTTTCCTTCTGTTCGCATATAAAAGGGCAGCTCTGGTGACCTCTTTGGCAGGCTGGCGCCCCCGGTCCCCGGGCTCCTGGTCACAAGGTAGACTGCTGGACCTCGGGTCCGGGTGCTGGTGATCCTGCTCCGGGCCTCAGGCCGGCCCCGGATGCGGGTCTGCGGGCTTATGTAGCCCTTCTGCGGCTACTGTCAACAAGTCGCTCAAGTTCCCGGTCAAGTGCAATCTTGAATAGGGACTTAATATGTCTTGCTCCTGTCCTGCAGACCCGCAGGGTTACCAACCCAACGGTGCCCAGTCCCCCAAGTCCGCGTTGAAGATTGGGCGTGACCGGGTGTGGTGATGTGAGTACCTATAATGATGAGGTGTGACAGTTATGAGTATGCCTGCAATACTGATGATATTGTGCTCAAGTGTTTGTCGTGCCATGAGTATGGAACGGGGTTAAACCCGGACAAATGCATGGGAGGACAATGTAGCGTTGAGATCCGCCATGCAATAGATGTGCAACGGGGTGAAACCCGGACAAGTGCATGGGAGGATGTGGCGTTGAAATCCGCCATGCAATATATATGGAGCGGGGTGAAACCCGGACGAGTGCATGGGAGGATGTTGTGGGTGAGGACTCGACCGGTGGACTGCCATACTGGAACGAGTCCCCCAAGTTCCCAAAGCGAAATTGCTGTCAACAGTGGGGCAGGCCGGGAGTAGCCCGGTGGCTCGGCCCAGCTTGTGTTGGAATAAGCGTGGGGCAACGTGCTTGCAGGGAGAGTTCTGTGTTAGAGAAACAATCTGCCCGGTGGGGAGGCGTTGAGATGATAAGTCTCGCCTTGGATCCCCATATTGATCGCAGTTCAGTGCGATGCAGGGTTTTTATCCTGCTGGAAAAAAGTACATGTGTTAGATGTAAACTCTCCCGGGTGTATAAAGCCCATGCCGGTTGAATGTTCTCATAACCGGAGTCATGCCATGGAACCGGTTGAATGTTACCTAACCGGTGAGATGCCATGGAGCCGGTTGAATGTTACATAACCGGTGAAATGCCATGCAGCCGGTTGGATGATCATAACCGGTGAGCTGCCATGGAGCCGATTGAACGATGCCTAACCGGTGAGATGCCATGCAGCCGGTTGAATGATCATAACCGGTGAACTGCCATGGAGCTGGTTGAACGATGCCTAATCGGTGAGATGCCATGCAGCCGGTTGAATGATCATAACCGGTGAACTGCCATGGAGCCGGTTGAACGATGCCTAACCGGTGAGATGCCATGCAGCCGGTTGAATGATCATAACCGGTGAACTGCCATGGAGCCGGTTGAACGATGCCTAACCGGTGAGATGCCATGCAGCCGGTTGAATGATCATAACCGGTGAACTGCCATGGAGCCGGTTGAACGATGTCTAACCGGTGAGATGCCATGCAGCCGGTTGAATGATGCCATGCAGCCGGTTGAATGATCATAACCAGTGAACTGCCATGGAGCCGGTTGAACGATGCCTAACCGATGAGATGCCATGCAGCCGGTTGAATGATCAGAACCGGTGAACTGTCATGGAGCCGGTTGAATGATACCTAACCGGTGATGAGCCTTGGAGCCGGTTGAATGATACATAACCGGTGAGATGGCATGGCTCTTGGGGAAGGGGGGGGGGGGGGGGGGCTTGACGCCTCGGTTCCCGCTCCTATCTCCCCTAACTGCCGCTTATAGGCGGGACAAGTGGCTGACATGCATTTAAGGGGGAAGCCCATCAGTCCCATCAGTTATGATGGCATGGGAAGGTTATCGATGCTGGGGCACGTGTCAGCAGGGAGCGATCTGAGATGGAGGGCCTGGATTCGCAGGCGTTTGAGTTGTCCTGATTGCGTGTTTTGGGGGGATTGCAGGGGTACCTAGGGCATCGGATCCGTCTATAAAACGGCCTCCTTTGCCTTCATTACTTCTGTTTTGCTCTTTGGCCCAGAGAGAAGAAGAGAAGGTTGGAGAGGAATCCGGCGGAAGTTCTGTGGAGGTGCCTCGCGATATCCGTGCCCCAAGCGTTCTGGGTCGTTGCCTACCATTGCTCGGTGTTTTCGTAGGACGGACTTTCCTCGGTTGTGCATAGTAATTGGTGAGTCTTGCTTTCTTTGCGCCGTGTTTTTTTTTCTTTTTGGCGTTTTGCGGCGAAGGGGGGGGGGGGTCTGCGGCAAACTTGTGGAGGAGCCGCAGAGGGCGCTGTTCTAGCCTGTTGCTGACCAGCGGTGGGGTTTTGTTTTCTTCCCCTTAGGTTGAATGGCTTCTGCAAGTTCGGATGGGGCTTCTGAATCGGCCGACAGGCGTCCCGTGGTGGACGATGAGGAGAGATTGGAGAATTGGCTCGGTTCGGAATCCCCGGAGTCCGAAGCCGTTGACCGCTCCCGGGGCGGGGTCTTGTCTTCCGGGTCTTCGGGATCTGAGGGCATCCCGCACGGGGTGCGCTTTCCTGACACTCCGCCCGTGAGGTACACCATCGGGAGTGGGAAAGAAGCCGTGGTGTGCGATGAACCGGAGGATAGTATGAACTCCGAAGAGATTGCCGCCTTCCGGGAGACGTGGAGTATTCTCGATCAGGTGGCGTTACGGCCGCTGAATCCCGAAGAATCGTCCTGTAACCCGGAGGCGGGTTGGGTTGCTGTTCACGGAGACCAATTTCACCACGGGTTCTCCCTCCCGCTGCCAGACTTCGTGCAGTATACGCTTAGCGCTCTGCAAGTGTCTCCCGCGCAGCTTCCCGACAACCAGTGGAGGCGGCTGCTGAGCCTCGGTTGCCTGTACGAGTTGTCCGGGATGAGCATGCCAACGGTGAATGAGTTCCGGGCACTGTACAGAATATCCTTCTCGAAGAAGAGAGGGTCCCGAGGTTGTCTGACCTTTAGCGCCCGACAGTTCCAGTCTATCATTACCCATCTGCCTTCCTGGGTGGACAATAGCTGGAGGAAAAAGGTGGTGATGGCGGGTGGGAAGTGGCAGAAGAGGAGTAAAATGTAACGGGTTCCTGGTGCCTTCCAGCCCCTTGGCGACCAATCGTTCGAACTGTCCGGGTTGGAGCGGGAAAAGATTATGACTATACTCGGATCCTGGGACGATCTCGAGCGAAGCTCCTACAACTTCATTCGGCGGGAGGTGTTGGAGTATTGCGGTCTCGGGCGAGATCCCGGTGCGTATCAGGGTTTAAGCGGTGGCATTTCTGCTGACCGAGTTGATACTAACCCTTTGTTGGTTTTGTAGGTGCATCTTCCCCGACGGTCGTCAAGCCCGGTAATACGCTATCCATGGATGGTGAAGACCTCATCTCGAGGTTGAAGGAGAAAGGACAGGCCATTTCACGGACCTCGGTGGACGAGGAGTCCGGTCGGCTTACCGTTCATGCCGAACCGAGGGCCATGGACGTTGGGGACGATGCCTATATTCTGAGGCGTGTGAAGAGTCACCCCGCTGCGCCCAAGGCGGGACCTGGGAAGGATTCTGGTGGGGTGAGCAGGATTCCGCACCGGCCGGGATCGGTACCGCTCGTCACCAGGGTCACCCGGTCAGGCGCACAATCTTCTTCACCGGACGGCCAGGGTGAGAAGAGGTGGAGGGTCATGGATGTTCCTCCGTCCGCGCTGGTGAGGCTGACCGGCCGGTCATCAGGTGAAAATTTGGCGAAACGGCTCAAGGTGGTCAGCGGTGCGACGAGTGCCAATGGGGACAAGGCCGCTGCTGCCTCTCACTCTGCCGGTCAGCAGAGTAGCCCCGCTCCTGCGGAGGAACAGAGAGGAGGTCCGGAGAGTCCCTTCGTCCGGAATCTGGCGGCGGATGTGGCCGGCCTTGGTCTGGATGGGCCTGGAGCCCCGGCGGGGGAGAACCGCCAGAAGAGCAAGGAGTCGGTTCTCCGGGTAAGAACTGCTTGGTGCCTTGGCACTGCTTATAACTCGGTTACTTTTGCTGTTTGCTTAATTGACTCCCTGTTGTTTGTAGCTATTGTACAATCTGTACCAGCCGGACCCGAGTGAGGAGCTGCCGGAGCTGAAGAGGCAGGTGGCCACTCTGACAGAAGCCCGTGAGCGTCTGGAAGTGGAGAAGTCCAGGCTGGAGCGGGAGAAGGTTAGACTGGAGGAGAGTTCCAAGAAACAGGTGGCCATGCTAGAAGAGCAGGTCCGGAGCCTCGAGGAGGAGAAGGAGCGGGCTGAGGAAGAGAGAGCCGAGCTGGAGGAGAGAGTGGATGAGCTCCAGGTGGGAGCTGCCGCTGTGCGTGCCGCCGCCGCCGCTGCGGCTGGAGAAGTGGACCCCGAGCTTTACCAGCGGGTTGTCCTCAAATATCACGACAGTGCTCAGTTCCTTAAGCTCCTGGAAAAGGTGAGGGAATCGGGTATTGCCGATGCCTATGCGGAGTGGGAAGAGAAGGGGTACCTGGATACCGCTCAAATGCCGAAGGCGGGGGCTGGTGAAGATATCCATGAGCAGTCGGTAGAAGAGGAGCAACCGGAAGAGGAAGGCGGGCCTCAATCTGCTGAGGGGGGAGGCGCGGCTCCATCTGGAGATGTGGCGGCTCCATCTGGAGAAGTTGGTGAGATGCCTGCTGAGGGGGGAGGCGCGGCTCTTGAAGATTTTTGTTTCAAGCTCTTTTTATTTTTGTAAATCCGGTGGAGCGGTTTTTGTTTGTATTACTCTTTGGATATACATATTTTTGCACCGGCCGAACCGGTGGGATTTCTTTCAAAATAGTTGGCATACATATGATGTTACGTTGGATGAACCGTTGATATGCAAAACTAACTGCTTGGGGGTTCGGACGTACCTACCAGCCCTGGCCCTGCTCCCGGTCGGGATCTGCTCTTCTTTCCCCTATATACCGCTGGAGCTGACCGCTATTAATCAAGCCCTCCACCGTTGTCTTGAGGGCGAAGCAACTGTTCGTCCGATGGGTAGCTTCATCGTGATAGGAGCAGTACTTGCCCGTTCGCGCCTGGGTAAGTTTCCCCTTCGGGTACTTGCTCCTTAGCGGTGGGGGAATGATGTTTCCATTCTCGTGCAAGATGTCCTCGTATGAAGAGGTCAGAGTGGTGAAGACTTCTTGACGTTTTGCTGGCATGATTGCCAGGGGGCGTTCTTGCCAATACTGCACCGGTTTGTGCTCGCCCTGAGGTTTGTCATGATAGGGCATCTGCTGCTGTTGGCTCCCCCAATTTCTGCTGGGTCTGCCCGGTCGGGCACCCCGGTTCTCGCTCAGCTGGCTGGCCTTGTTTTCTCGGCCGGGAGGGGGTTCTCCTCCCGAGGGTGCTCCTCTCGCTGCTCGTCCCGCTTTCTTTTCAGCAGGTGCTGCCCATACGTCTCATGATCGGCCTGAGCATGCCTAATGGCCATTGCCATTAGCTCGTCATACCCCTGTGGGAGTTCCACCCGTACGGCTTATGGAAATTTTCTCGGCCGGAGCCCTTATTGGAACGCCATCTCGGCGATTCCCTTGTCGAGGTTCCGAACCCCGGCCGTCGCCGTTTGCCTGTGGTTGACAAACGTCCTTAGCTCCTCGCCAGGTGCCTGCATGCAATTGAAGAGGATGGTTGATGTCCGGGCCCCCTCGACCTGGAGGATGAAGCGGCCTACGAACCGGTCGGCCAGTTGCTCGAACGCTTCGATGGAGTTTGCTGGAAGCTCATAGAACCAGCTGAGCGCCTCTCCAGATAGGGTTTCCTGAAAAATATTGCAGCATACTGCGTCGGAATAGCCCTTGGCGCACGTTTGGGACTGGAAACTGTCCAAATGCTGGTATGGACAGCCGGATCCTGAGTATGTGAGCTTTAGGGATTTCTGGTTACCATACCTCCTTGATTCCAGAACCCGGTGCGAGAAAGGGCTCATGCGCTCGTTGAATCGCGCGCCTTCCATCAGCCGCGTCGCCCTTCTCTCGTTGGCCTCCATTTGGGCCTTTAGATCCGACACTGAGTCAGTGAGTATCTGTAATGCCCGTGCGGTCGGAGTCACGACTTCATCCTCGAATGAAGCACGCAACTGCGGGGGCGCAGGCGTGCTCATTGGCAAAACTGGGCCGGTCGGGGACTCCGCGCTCCTGTGGTCGCTGGACCTTCCTCCTAAAGATTGCCCTGCCTCAAGGCGCTGAGGTCGGCCTGGCGCGGGTGTAGTTGCCCTTGTCATGGCGGCGCTGCGCTGCTGGCCTCTTTCCAGGGCAGCCACCAGGGCAGCGTTTACCGTCTCCATTTCCTCATACCGGGCATTGGATTTTGCTCTATCCCGGTCGCCCTCCGCACGCAGGCGACCGACTTCTGCCCTCATCGCCCGTATCTCCCCTGCCATATCGTGCCGGTTGGGGCTGTACGTGGTGTCTCGGTCGCTGTCACCGAGCATACTCTCCTCTTTGTCGCTCGGATCGTCCGAGAATGTCAGCGAGAAGCCCCGGTCGGTTGGTTGGTCTCCCTCCACCGGGCCTTTCCTGCCCATGCTATCATGGTATGACCCCGGCGTGCCGGTCGGCCTCCCACAGCTGCCGTCTTCCTGGTTGCCCTGGTCGCTGCGCTGCGCTCGTACAGCGACCGGGGTGGAGATGAGCGCTTGCTCTGGTGCAACCAACTGACCCTCCGTCGCATTTCTTTCCTGGCCCGCTTCTGAGCTTTCTGCCGTTTGTTGACGCTTACGTGGCTTTTATGCAAGTTTCCCACAGACGGCGCCAATTGTTTCTGCACAAACCCGTAGGCCTGGTAGAATCTAGATGTGATCTCCTCCTGCTTAACCTGCTCACTAAGGGGAATACCGGGCGGGCCGGTCTTCTCCTCTCCGATGCCTAAGTTAGTACGGTTGGGATGAAAAGATAACTTAAAGCACGTATGATAAGCAGTTGGAGAGATCAGTTACCTATTAAAGAGGGTAGTTGAGGCCCTTATATAGGTGGCCGGGCGTGAGGTCTGGTTTCACTCTTCGATATGGGACTGGCTTCCTTCTATTCGCACATAAAAGGGCAGCTCTGGTGACCTCTTTGGCAGGCTGGCGCCCGCGGTCCCCGGGCCCTTGGTCACAAGGTAGACAGCTGGACCTCGGGTCCAGGTGCTGGTGATCCTGCTCCGGGCCTCAGGCCGGCCCCGGATGCGGGTCTGCGGGCTTATGTAGCCCTTCTGCGGCTATGTCAACAACTACTATGTACAAGTTTGGTCGACATTCCTCCACAAATTACTAGCATGAAAAACACTCAAAACACATAGCAAATTGAGAAGACAAGACACGGTAAGAGCACACAATATCCTAGACTCGACTTAGTTCCAACCTAATTAGCTCCTTATCGGTTTACTAATCGATTAAGACTCTCAAGTACTTCAAGGTTAACTTATCGTCTAACCCTAAAGTTATACTAAACATATTTGAGAACACTTATCGTCGAAAACAAACATGCAAAGCAATTAGGCACAATGTCTTTTTAGTTGGAAACATATCAATCAAGCAAGGCGTCACCACTTCTTGTTAACATGCATAGTCGTTTAAACCACTCTAGTCCTATTCATGTGGACGGATATAAGACCAATACTCAAAACACATCGCGAATATGCTAAGTACCAATCTTTGAGGCACACGGATTTAAGGACTAAACCAAGACCGAATTTATAGAATCAAAGTGAGCATGCTTGCCGAACTAATCCTATCTCTTTACTTCATATTTTCATTATAGGTTGGCATGCAATTTGAAACTTATCTTTGAAAATCTTTATTCTCATAAGAATAAAATTAACATGCATCATTATAAAACCAAATTCACAATCGTTTTTCACATAGACATGAAAACACAATAACCAAACATACACATGAGTTTCATAGACAAAACTACACATAACTACATAAAAACTATTACAAACCAAAAGTAGGGAGTGGATCATACTTTTGCAGACACCTTGATGACTTCTACTCGTGTGGATCCTTCTTGATGGAATGAGGCTCAGTGGCTGCTGAATGAAGGGTGGAGAATCGGCAGAAGTTTTTGTGGTGGTGGTGATTTTTGGTTTGTGTTTTTATGTAGGATATTTGGCAGAAAATTGGTAGAGTTTTGGGTAGGGTTTTTGCTTTAGAATGTGACAACTTTTTCTGAGAGTTTGTTGGCTTTATATAGAGGAAAAACCCTACGGTTTCCGGCAACACAAAGGAATGAGAATTCATTTTCCTAGTTGGCTAATGTTTCACTGCCGGCAAAGCTAAGCATTCTTGGACTTCTATTCTGATATTGGATTTCAATCGGCATCAATGACATAGCATGGACATGTCCAACAAGTCTTTAGGTCCAATATATTCGATCCATGCTCTCAAAAATCCAAAGGAGAGTTATCCTGATGCAACCGAGAAAGTTTAGTTTTCTCGGCAGAATGACCTTGTTTCAGTAAATCCGACATAACTTCCTCCTCACAGCTCTGATTGATGCGATTCCAAGTCCCAGAGAAACTAGACTCACGGGGATTTTCATCCATATAAGGTACACCCTCTGGTTCCAAGTGATGCATCATACAGAAATTCTGGAAGTCATGACACAGTCCCAGAAAAATCCTGGTAGTCCCTAGATCGTTTTGCTCAAACTGGCAAGTTGCAGCCATCTTTTGAGTGACTTCCCGAACTTCGATTGATCTGAAATTTTGAAACAAAACCCTTTAGAAAGCCAATTATATGGATACCAAATTTCATCAAATTTGGAAAATGATAGGTTAGTTTTCCACTCGTCTCAGAATCACGAAAAAGATAACTTTTGCATTATTTAACAGATTTCTCAAACTTAGTCATTTTTCGGATTATTAACCAACTTTTGCCAAAACTCTACCAAAATGACACTAAACTAAATTATGACTCAATCTTAGATAAATAAGGGTTAAACAAAGCATAAACGAGGGCGTAAACACATTAATAACGTCGCACATTGTGCTCCTATCATTATGCTTGTGCAAGCCTCCCTCCCTCCCTCTGTTTGGTACATTTTATGCTACTGGCAAGTTTCTTCCATCTTTCTTTAAATCTTCTAAAACATGTTGTTCTGCTTGAAACTATATTTACAAAATTGTAAAGAGAACACTCCTGTCTAAGAATATTTTTCACACACAGTTGTTTTTTTTTTTTTTAACATTCCTCGATAAATTCAATTAATACTGTAATTGCCTTGATCATTTACAGTACATGCTGTTTATTGTTTTTCTCCTATTGCTTGAAGCTGGACTGACTGCTGATATATACTTAAACCATGACTGGGAAGAGGTATTTTTTAATCAATCCAATGAATTAATGCAAAGCATGTTAAATACTTACTTGCCTGATGTGCTGATAGTATTGAATTATTAACCAGGACTTTCCAGATGATCCAATTGGGAAATTTGATCAATTCAAAGCATTTGTAAGGTCAAACTTGGACATCTGCAAATGGATTGGCTTGTCAGTTATATGCGTACAGGTTTCTTAAACTCTCTCTCTCTCTCTCTCTCTCTCTCTCTCTCTCTCTAAGTGTTTAGGAGAACAGTTTTGCATGCTTAAGTATTTGTTGCCAGTTTTCCTTGCTTCTGGCTTGATTTAGTTTTGTGAAAGTAGTGGAAGATAGAGGATCAAAATATAATGTATTATTAGTCAGCAAAATTACTAGCATGCTAAGGTAAATGTAATCAGTAGGCATCAATAAGTAGATAATTATGTTTAGCTATTCAGTAAACTGACTTTTTTCTTTATACTACAAAAGTAGAAACCAGAAACAATTACAACATATGACCAATTAGATGGAAGATATAAGTCCCGTAGAGAATGCAAGGGTCAACATTTTATTCGTTAATTAAAACTATTAAGAGGCTCTCATCCGTCCCCTACCAGTGTACCATATGAGTGGCTCTGATATCGAGAGTTTGATTAGATAAAACAAAAATGTTTTTGATGGTGCATGGCATTGTGAGAAAATAAAGGTGTCAATGCCTCAGAAGTGAGATTCTAGCTGTTATTAATTTAGGGAACTTTTAAAATACTTAGGGATTGTTTTGGATTGCTTTTTAATACCCGAACACACTTTTGAATTATTAAACAAATTTAACTATAAATAAAGGAATTCCAGAAAAGAAAAGAAAAGTAAATACAGAATGTAGCTTGGGTTAGTTTGAAGAACTTAAAAGTGGTTTTAAGTTTTTGACTTGATGGGCTTCCCCATACAAGAGCCGTTTTTGGCCTGTCATAAGTAATTCAAACTTAATGTAAATTGGGTGTGAACCGTATGGCACTTTTGTTATTGCAAGACATAGGTGTAGGTCTAGAGATATAAACTTTAGTATGATAAAGTAACCACAGAAGCTAAAAAATTACAGAAGTAGCTGAACCATGACGCAGTATTATGCAATCTAGTGGGTGTAAACTGCTTCTGTGGATTTGTGTCATTACAATAGTCAGGATCAATGTAAGAGCTATTTAGAAAGCAGTAGACCTTGTTTTTGTTGGGCCTTGGAAAAATAGGCCATAGGTAAACAAGAAGATAGGTAAAAAGTGAATGGCATACGTAATGCCAACACAACTAACTCCGAGTCAGATGGACCTGGAAGTGAACTATTTTGTAGACAATCTCTCACCTGGAGTGGAGGAGTAACATATAATGGTGGAAACGCAATTATAGGTGCATTAAAAGTTTGATCACATTAAATAAGATCAAATGCATTCATGGATTGATATATAAGAGAAACTTTAGGGGATTGAGATATAAGAGAATCTTTAGGGATGAGTCAATTCTAATGTTATACATGTAACTGTACTTTAAAATCCCATCAACCTAAATAATGCTGTATCATGTAAATAGGAAGAACTTATTCAAGTACCCAACTATACTTTTGACCTGCATCACTTCGTTCTATTTCAGAAATTTTGCTTTTCTAGGTTTCTGAATAAGGCCAATGGAGGTCATTAGATCAATTTAAGAGATTTTCTGTCCATAACTAATTTCATACCATTCTATTGAGACATTACGGACCAATTTGCAAATTTTAAATTGCCTATTTACTAGTAACAAGCTCCAAGTTTCTAGGTTTCTTTCAAAACTACAGAAAAGGAGGGGCAAAAAGAATAGTGGACAAGCTGGACATTTGGCGCTACAGACAGATTCTTGAAAGCATTGAACTTCTTTCTGCGGATGATCCTTAAGTTGGGACCTAAAAAATGTATCTATATCATAACCTTACCTTTAGGGCCGCATAAAAATGTCGCCCACCGAGAGAATTATGCTACTGAATTCCTAGACCTAATTCCTAGTTCTCCCCGCAAGGAATGCCAAAGGTGAAAAGAATCTCTTACACATCTCCACATAAATTTTTGGGCTTACCCTGCCCATGATCTTAATATTTTCCAAGCATTATCTTTGCTAGCTAAAGATAGGTTGTGGGCCTTTGAAGCCAACAACATTGGTTCCCAACCAATCTAGCGAAAGAGAGGCTCTGCTCCAGGTATCTGTGTCATATCTGTTTTGAGGAATGATGGCCTTCCAGGACCTCTTTAGTCTCTATTTCCTCTTCCTACCGTGTTTCTTTTGATTTTCTTTATTTACCTTGTACTCGATCACTTTGCTGTAATTCTTCTTTCTGCAAGCTATATTTCTGCCTGCTTTCATGGCTTTGAATGAAGTATCTATCATTAAAAAAGAAGGACTTGTTTTCCTAATTTTTGTGAAATACCAAGAGGCTTCATAGAAATTTATAGTCTCACTTGATTAGTGTCTGTTTCTTTGATTCTTTACCTCCTGCAGACTTTGGTAACTTTGTTAAGAACTCTAAAAGTGTGATGTTGGGATGTTCTTTGGTTTCATTCCCTTCTTTTATTCACCATTAGTATAAAATGGAATATGAACTTTCTACTGTTTTATATTGAAATGATTGTGAACTGTTATTAAAATTTCTGGGTTGTACACCATGGCTAATCCGTTTGTATTATTTTTCTCGTTTGTCTGTTTTGGAAAATCCATTGCTGATTGGATTCTATAGGCTGAAGTGTGTTCACTGTGTCCACTTTCTTTAGATTAACAATCGTATTTTCTTTGCAGGGACTTACCTTGTTATTGGCAATGATACTCAAAACTTTTGGGCCACATCCTTATTAGAGCATCTCCAACAGATTCCCTATAATAGAGATTTTACTTAAATTTGGAGATTTTGGGCTCTAAATCTTCTCCAACAGATTCTCCATCTCATTCCCTAAAATGAGGATTTGGATGAGAGAGAATATATGCATCCCTATATTTATAGAGAGAGAAAGAAAAATTTGCAGAATGAAAAATTAATTATCAAATCAATTTGACACAGAAAACTAAAAAGTAATCATTAATTATAGAATTTTATATAGATTTTTATTTAAAATAAATAAATTTATTATTATAGAATAACTTAAAAGTAATCATTAATTACAACTTACAATAAATGTATTAGATATAGAGTATTTATTGCATGTTTGAAAATAAATAAATAAAAGAATATTATATTATTGAAATAAATATGAATGTAGTTGTAATAAATGTGAAAATCTCCAAAATGGAGAAGCTCTTGGAGTTGGAACATAATTTTTTTAGAGATTCTGACTTTTGCTTCCCTATTTTACAAAAAAAATAGGGAACCTGTTGGAGATGCTCTTATGATAGCGATGATGATTATGTTCCCGAGAGGGTTTCACTCCTGAATCACCCACCTCCTTATGTCATTGGCGACCCTATTTATGGATAAAAAAATGATGGTTGGCATACAAGGATCAACAACAAGGTAAAATTGTTAAAATCTTTTCAGTCTATTGCAGAGTTTGAGGCATATGTGTTTATCAACGGTCATTCTCAAATACCAGTTCGAACTTGTACCTTTTCCACTGTCTTCCTATTTTGATTCTTATCTTCTGCATTCATTTTTAGATACTACTTTCTTTAGATTAACTGAAAAGGAGAAAAAATTGAGAGGTTTGATTCTAATACGATGGACCGACAGTAGTCGGTCTGAATCAGACAATGGAGTATAATAAGAAATTTGCGTACTTGTATAACACAGAAACACTATTATCTTACTCTGCTTGTCAGCCAATAATTTATGTTAGGTTGCCACTGTTGATTTGTGACACCTTGTATGGATGGGTGATCCTTAGTTCCTAATCATACTTTGGCAACTGGCATGGTTGTGATTCTAGTCCAGATATTTGGCAATATAGGACTTCACATTATGAACCTGAGATGAACAGGATCTCTTATTAGATCTGTCGCAGGTTTTTACAGCTAATTTGAGTTTCCAATGCAGTGGACTGATTTTTTTTTTTTTTTTTTTTGTTATTAATTCCTTCTGAATCAGACAAACAGGTAGATTGGTTTGCATCAAGTTGCCCACATTGTCATCTGCATCAGATGTTTGTAGGACAAGTCAGCATCGAAGGTACAACAAACGGAAGGTGAAAACAAGTACAAAGTTAAACTCTGCTGTTTACTGAAGAACGCTAATGAGATTAATAAGAGCATAGGATAGCATTTCGTCGGTGTTAATAGTGTAGAATGTTCTACAAAGTTGTTAAAATATACACATGCACATTGATTATTAATTTGAAATCTCTGTTTAATTCCATACCTAGTCAATTTTTATATGTAGCAATTTTCATGATTGCTTTCTCTATTATTACTAGTCTTGTTTTTCCAGCCAGCTTGTTCATTTAAAACTGAACGTACTCTTTTTGTTCATGGGCATGGCAGTTGGCTTTGCACGATTGTTATGGTCAATACTCGATATTAGAATTTTGGTTGTGCATTTTGCATGGTTCACAGGGAAGACATTCGCCTAATCACTACCGAAAGGATTCGATCTCATAGCATTGCCTCTAAACAAAAGGATTATAAATGGGGTATTTTACTTGTAACCAAATTTAGAAAAATCCCAAATGGTGATATGGATTAGTTGTTTGTTTCATTAACGACTTATTAGTCTGGTAGTGCTGCAGAAAACTATCCGATTGCTCACAGGCATCGTGATTACCCAACGCATACAGATATAGAGTTGCATCATGATATCAGAATTATTTAGGCAGTGGTGTGTACCAAAACTTTGGGTCTTCTTTCTGTAAAGCTGGAACTGCATGTGCCCACACCAGGATTTCAACACGACCAAAGTACACTCTTAAAAGGCATGTCCCAAACCACAAAGAAGCAGCAGAAAAAAAATGTAAAAGTAAGAAAAACAGGCTAATTTTTCCTTTATAGAAAGTATGAATTAGGTCAATAAAATGAGATGATTCAAATAGTAAAGATTATTATTATCTACGAAATAGGTTATTAAGTCACGAGAGTTCGAATTCGAGGATACGTGTGAAATCTTTAAATATTATTGTTATTATTATTTATTTTATTAAAAAAGGGTATGAATCAAATACTCATTCACACCCACGAGTCCATTACCATGAAAAGAAAGAAATATTGCTGAATGGATTCACCAGATTTTCTTTTCCAAATGTTGTGCTTTTAACTACCACTCAAAAGTGGTCGCTGGATATAAAAGAAGCAAGGTATTAAATATCGACGATTATGGAAATATCGATGGTTTGAAAAAAAGAAATTTTGATGGAAATTTCGAGAAAATATCGAATATCGATGAAAATTTTACCAAAAAATTATGTAAAAATTGTATATTTAGATAAAAATAGACTAAAAGTAAAATATCGGAAAGATATAAGTATTAATATCGATGTTTGAAAAAAACGGAAATTTCAAGGAAATATCGAGATTATCAAGAATATTTTAGTCCTTGAAAAGTAGAGAGCATTAACTATGCAGGCAGAGGGGGAAAATGTCTTCTATTTTGTGTTCTATGCCACAAGAGGGGAGGCCCTTTGTTTTTATAAAATAGTTAGTTGGTCAAAGAACAGAACGCCTTATAAAAAGTTACTATCTTCTTTTAAGAGGAGCACTAGGTAACTAACTCTTTTCTTCCGTGCATTCTATTTAAACTATATAATATTCTACCATGACTTCTCAGTGATCACCAAAACTAAACTTTCTCAGTGCACAATAAGCTTTGTGCAGAATTGAAGCTTTAAATTGTAGCAGACTCATCGTTGAGGGGGACACCAAGCCAAGCAAGTAATTGACTGCATCAATAAGCTTCTGGAGCCTTCATCCTCTCATTAGAGACATTGCCCAGATTGGTTGGTCTCACACACATCTCCTTTCATCATTCCCAAACTAGCATTCGGTAAATTAAGATTCAAATTACAGTTAACGCATGGGATGATTAATACACAGCCAACAAAATAACATAATGTCGCATTCCATATGTTTCTCCAGCAGCATCTACTCAAGTCTTGTGGGCCACCGAGATCAATCACGTGCAGCATTAAAATGACGAAAACACCCTCCAATCAAATCCCAACAGAAGATATTGTGCGGCATGCGGATTTAACGCCTTAACCGTCAGTGGGGCCCTTTACTAGTGTGGCATGTCTGGTAAATAACATAAACTAAAATTCCTTCCATGGCCATGGGTGTTGGTGTGCTAGTGCCTAGTGGTGTATGTTTACACTTACTTTGCATTATTAAACAAACAACCAACCCTTTCCTTCCTTCCTTTCTTCGTTCCTTCATATATATCGCTCTGCACTACTGCCACACTCCACTCCCCAAATTAAGCTCCCCCAAACCCCTTTGGCGCTCTTAACCCACTAAATTGTAGGTTAGTCAGTGTCGGCGGGCAGCGTCAGATCCACCTTTCTGTGTTGCCCAAACCAGCCTCACACTCCCTCTAGCTACTACTTGATCTCACTTGATAATGCAGCTCCCTGGATTAATTGGGCTGCTCCATTTTGCGATACTAGCAGCAATCGTTTCAGCTCAAACCTCGCAATGGCTTTCCGCCACAGCCACCTGGTACGGCAGCCCCGAAGGTGACGGCAGCGACGGCGGCGCATGTGGGTACGGTTCCTTAGTCGACGTCAAGCCGTTGAGAGCCAGAGTGGGTGCAGTGAGCCCGGCGCTGTTCAAGAACGGCGAGGGTTGCGGAGCCTGTTACAAAGTCAAGTGTTTGGACAAGTCCATCTGCTCCAGGCGAGCCGTCACCATAATCGTCACCGACGAGTGCCCCGGTGGCTACTGCTCTGGCGGGAGGACCCATTTCGACCTCAGTGGCGCAGCCTTTGGCCGCATGGCTATTGCCGGAGAGCACGGGCTGCTCAGAAACCGAGGCGAACTCTCCGTTCTTTACCGACGGTAAACTAATTATTTCCATCTCTGTTTTTGTTGTTGTTTTGTTTACTGTTGTCATTTGCTCCTAACGGTCATGTTTTGTCGTTTCGGATTTTCTGCATCTGCTTCTGCTTCTGCTAAGTCTGCTTGCTCTTGTTTTTATTATTAACTTTTAATTAACACCATGTACAGGACACCATGTAAGTATCCAGGGAAACAGGTGGCCTTCCATGTGAATGAAGGTTCGACCAACTATTGGCTCTCACTTTTGGTAGAGTTTGAGGATGGAGACGGAGACGTCGGATCAATGCATATAAGACAAGTACGATGCTTAACATACTAGCTAGCGCGCTAGTATAATTCTTACCTTTTAATTAAGATTAGAGACTATATATATATATATATATATATATATGTGTGTGTGTGTGTGATCGATGATCAGGGAATTTATTTATTTATATACATGACGGCAATGGCAGGCCAGTTCTAGTGAGTGGGTGGCGATGAGGCATGTCTGGGGAGCAAGTTGGTGCATCGAAGGAGGAGGATCTCTGAGAGGGCCATTCTCAGTCAAGATAACCACACTATCAACAGCAAGAAGCCTCACAGCCCGGGATGTCATTCCCAGCAATTGGTCTCCCAAAGCCACTTACACATCTCGCCTCAATTTCTAATCAAGCTACTACCAGTAGCACTATCTTTTCTGCCTAGCCTGAAAGGGCAGAGGGATCCCCATGACGCCAAAGGAGAAGTTGTCGGGTCCTCTTAATTTGTTTGGTATCCCTAATTTCTGTCTTGTTTTGTTTTTCTTTAGAGAAAAGTAGCCGTTGGATGGCAGTATATTAATTAGCTTCCAACGCTGGCTCTTTCTTTGAATTGTAGTGTGGTTGTTATGTTGTGTTT
Organism: Potentilla sterilis; assembly: GCA_963682095.1. NCBI lineage: Eukaryota > Viridiplantae > Streptophyta > Magnoliopsida > Rosales > Rosaceae > Potentilla > Potentilla sterilis. The sequence continues at coordinate 33,425,796 of OY821756.1, forward strand.
GTATTGTATTGTATAGCCCTCTCCAAAATCGGAGAGAGAGCTCGTACGATATATCTATATCGAATGCAATTTCTTTCACAATTCGACCGTTGCGAGGTTTAGAATACCTAAATCCCGATCGAGATCCGATCCATTCTTTCAGTCATATAATTAGCAAACATGCAATAGATTATACCATGAAAACAATTACGTCCTCGTTCAGAGTGTTTCATCAAACTAGCCAATATATCAAGCTTTCTTTCAGATAACTACATCCGTACTCAATCAGTTGTAGAGCTAGCAAGGGGTGCGGGGACTTGATGAAGCAATAATCAGTGAAGGCCGGGAAGGCAGAAAAGTATATCTATCCTTGTGTTCGTGTGGTGGAAAGAGTTGATAAGGGAATCCAGATAGGATATGAATGATGGATGCACAAGAACATTGATGAGTTTGTCTTTTGATTCGAACCGTTTAGGGCATAGAGCATTATGTTGTAGGTATTCTAATGTAAATGTATATATGTATATATATATATATATATATATATATACACTTAAATAGTAATATATCTCACATGGTCGGGTCACCCACATGCAATGTCTTTATTGAAACTCTCAAGCTGACAAGAAATATAACAAGGGGTCAAAAGGCTAAGGCCCTGGTCCAGCAACGTGGGAAAGTGGAATTATTACTTCGTTTCCTCTCTAATTTCCTGTTGTTACTTTCTTTTCTTTTTCTTTTGCTTTTCTCCTCATCATTCTCGTGGAAATGGGATTCTCTCCTAAAAAATTCCTCCTCATACCCTCCTCATAAAAGAATCTGGGCCGTTCAATTTTAATCCAACGGTCCAAAATTCTCTGTTACTATTCACACAACCCCCTGCAAAACAATCTGAGCCGTCCAATTTTAATCCGACGGCCCAGATTGCATGAGGAGAGTGAGGAGGGTGTTTTATTAGGAGAGAATCCGGGTCCATTCTCGTGTACGATAACTGAGATATAAAATCTAAGGATAATTTTCATCTACTTTATTTATTTATTTATTTTTTTTTCAAATACTTCTATTTTTTTAACTTCAAGTGAATCATATTAAGGATGAATTTTTTTTTCTTACGTGAATCAAAATGAAATTGAGAATGATATTGTGCAAACTAGTCATACTAACTCCACTGGGGTGGTAAAAACCCTACTCGCTCTGTGATGAGTGCCTAAGCACACACACACAATAATAACCCTACAAAAGATCGTTAGTAGTATAAGCAAGTAGAGATTGTTCTAAGCCGGGAATTAAGGGTACCTGAAACATGAGAATGTTAGACCAAAAATATTTACATATATACAAGATCAAATCGTCACATGGGAGAGATAAGAGAATCGGCAGCCATAGGGCTGCCCTAAGCTACTTGACTCGAAATAAAATAAATCATAAGACTACTATGTACAAGTTGATCATCATCTGTCATGCAACACATAGCACAAAAACACACAAAAACACACACAAGAAATCATGCAAGAATCGGCAGCAATAGTTCAAGTTTCTTAGACTCTATTCAATTCCAATTTCAATTAGAGCCTTAACGGTTATCTAATCATTCTAGACTTCTCAAATATTTAGAAAACACGCAACGTCGAATCCTAAAATTATACTAATCATGTTTGAAAACACTCAACGTCGAAGACAAACACAAAGCGTAATTGAGCACAAAAGTCTTTTAAATTGGAAACATATCTTTAGGTATGGCGTCACTCATCCTATTAACATGCAACTTTCTATGAATTATAGTAACCCTTTTTAAACAACATAGAATTAAGTTTGATCAATGCCTAACTCGATCCTATGTTATTATGGTGAATGAAATCGCAACCTACACAAGTGTCATGGCCATGGCATCATGTAAACATTGATTTTTATGCACGAATTCATGAAACTAATCGAATAAAAACTAAAAATACATGAACATGCTACTGCCCTAATCTAATGCACGAATTCAAGCATGTAATTGTTTGTAAAATTCATCACATAAATTCCAATAGAAATCACAACTCATGTTCATCATACAACACCAAACGAAAATAAAATATTTTTATAACTACTATTGTGACTAAACCAAAAATAAAAATACAAGCCATAGGGATGGATCACACTTTAGAAACCTTGGAGAGCTTCGTCTTGGTGTGGTGGATGATGCTCCACAGAAAGTTAGCGTAAGGTACGGGTTTTTGATGGAAGGTGGTGGTAGCGGGTAGACTTATGTGTTTACTTTTGGCTTAGAGCTTTGGAGATATTTCGGCAGAGTTTAGGCTAGTGCTTTGCAAAAGATGAGATGATGATTTTCTGTGGAAAAGTTGGCTTTATATAGGGGAAAAACCCTAGGGCTGCCGGCAACACAAGGAAAGGGAATTTCTTTTCCTAGTTGGCTTATGTTTCCTTGTGGGAAAAGCATTGCATTCTTGGACTTCTTTTCTGAATTTTCTTCATGGCATGGGCTGCATATCTTCATGGACTTCTTATGTGGACTTGAAAACTCCATTTGAATGAACTTGATCCATCGAAAATGCCTAAATCGTCAAGAACACAGAACCGGTATCAATGCTTTCCTACCGGCAACATTCTCCTAGCTTGACTAGGAATGCTTCTTTCTTCATGCTTTTCCATATTGCCTTGGCTTGATGTCTTCCTCTATCCTTAAATAAGCTTGAACAATCTTCAAATATGCAATTGTGTGTCAAAATGTCCATCGAAAACAGAAACAAAGGAAAAGAGGCAGAAACATGGTTTCTCGGCTGGCAGTGACCTTGTTGTGTTGCAACTGGCATAACGTTCTCCTTATTACTCCGATTGATGCGATTCTAAGTCTCGGAGACACTAGACTCGTAGAGCTTTCGTCATATAAAAGGGCTTCCTCAAATTCCAAGTGAATAAATTTTTGAAATCAGAACATAGTCTCAGGAAAAATCCTAAAAGTCCCTGGATCATTTTGCTCGAACTGCTGAGTTGCAGCCATCTTTTGGTTGACTTCCCGAACTCCGATTGATCTGAAATTTAGAAACAAAACACTTTAGCAAGCCAATTATATGCATACCAAATTTCAACAAATTTAGAAAAGGATAGGTCAATTTTCCACTCGTCTCAGAACCACAAAAAAGACAACTTTTTCATTATTTCCAGATTTCTCAAACTTAGTCATTTTTCGGATAATTAAACACAAATTTCCAAAACTCTACCGAAATGACACTAAACTAAATTATGACTCAATCTTAGATAAATAAAGGTTAAACAAAGCATAAACGAGTGCATAAGCATATTAATATCGTCGCACATTGTACTCCTATCACTCTGCCCCTTTTCTCTTATGCCGCCACCGTGGAGACATCATAGGGTTCCGTCAAACAAAACTCTCCCATATTTCCAAATCCGTTTCCAAGTCTCCTCCCATCAGCATGGCTGGCCTTTGTCCCAGCGCTCTGAGGTTGGGAAGACTGCCGTCGCAGCACAGAGATTTAGCTCGGGTGAGTCTCGGTGCGGCAAGACAAACAGCCTTGGTCAATAGGCAAGAGGCTAGGGGACTCTCCGGGCACCCTCCTTTTATTTTCTTTTTTGTTTTCTTAGTCTGATAATTGTGAGCAATGGTCATCTGGGATTGACGCCGATTTCTTCTTCTGGTTTTGGAGAGCAGTGGGTTGAGTTTTTTTTTTTTTTTTTTTTTTTTTTTTCAGAATGGTTTGCTCATCGAAGGCTACGGACACGTGTTTGCGTTAATTTCCGGCAAGGCCGAAGTGTATGCATGATATGGCTCCGTGGCGAAGTCGATGGTACGGTGATCTCCTGGTTGGTATTGGTTTCAATAGCGATTTTCTTCAGGGGTCTGGTTTGATGAAAGGTAGCTATGATCTTGTGAGCCTAGGTAAGGATGGAGATGCCATCGGTGGTTGCAACGATGGTAGATTTTGGCTGTTGCCGGTGGTGTTTTGGTGACGGTAGTGATAGGAGCGTAAAATGCAACGTTTTTAATATGTTTTACCCTCATTTATGCAAGTCTTATCCCTTATTATTGTAATATAGAGTCATTGAGTCTAGTTAGGAGTCTTTGGCAGAGTCGGAAACTGAATTGAGGTTAAATCGTGAAAAACGCAGAATTATGGTAGAGTCCTTATTGAACTAGGATTCCTAATCGAACTAGAAGTCTAAAATGTTTCGACGTTTTTATAAACGACGAAGATTCGAAAGAGTTTGATTGGAACTAGGATTCCTTATTTAACTAGGAAACTGTGTCGAATAAGGAGTCCTAACTAAAGTAGGAATCTCAGTTGGATTAGGAGTCTACGAGTTTGAGTTAAAGTAGAAGTCTTCGGAAATAGGAGTTCTAGTCGGACAAGGAGTCCACAAATTCTCGACGTTTCTGAAAACGTCGAAAGTTCTAAGAGTTTCATTGAAAGTAAAACTCCTAGCTTGTTGGATCAGGAATCCTTATCTAATCAAAACTCGTACTCATAATAATTTTGCTATATATATTTATCTTCTTTTTAATTATTTCTTTCTTTTATTTTCAGGATAATTGAAGAGATAAATGAGGAGATAATTGAGAATGAAAAAGAAGAAGAGGACGAACCAGAGAAGGAGAAGTATTGTCGAATTACAAGAGGAAAATATGGACGGATGTGGACAGAATTTCTCTCAACATTCAATATCATTTTGGCTGATTTAAATCAAGGATAAATGAAAGAGAAATTGCAAGATTAATCAGCCATTATCCAAGGAAAATTCGGCAACAACGTTGAAGAGAAAAAGAAGGAGTCCTATTACTACTCAATAAAGAACTCACGGCAGGAGGAGAAAATAAAGGCTGAATGTGGACTTGATTTCTTGCTTGGTTCAAGACTCTTTTGCTGAATTAAATCAAAGATAATTGAAGTGATATTGTTACAATTATTCAGCAATTATCCAAGTGTATTTCGGCAGAAAATCAAGGGGAAGAAAAGAGAATTGCCGAACAAGAAATTGTGAGGGTTGAAACCCTAGCTTTGCCGAACTCTCCTCCTAAGCGTCCCTCTATATATAGCACATCCTAACTTTCAGAAAATCATCTTTTTCTCTCACAAAAAGCTTACTAAAACTGTGCCAAAATACTCCCACAAGTCCTATACAGAAAATTACCAAGCCATAACCATCACCACCACCTCCAAAATACCATTCCTTACCCCAATCTTCTATCCGATTCACCACCTTTGTCGAAAGCTTCCAAGGTTCTTCTTCAAAGTGTGATTCATCCTATCCATGGCTTGTGATATTTTCTGTATGATTTATGATTTTGTATTGTATGGATTTTTGGATTGTAAACTTTGGTTTTGTATATTATACTATGATTTCCGAATTCTTTTGGTTTTCTTGCTATGATTTATGAACTTGTTCATGTATGGTTTCGTGATTTAGTGTATAGGGCAGTAGGTATTTTCGCATGATACTTTGATTTTGTTTGATTAGCTTTCATGAATTCACGCTCAACAAATTGTGTGCTTGAGGACTGACTTTGTGGCAGCCCCTTGAGTGCCGATTTCATATGCTAGAGTAATCTAAATTACATCATACGCGAAGTTGTTGTGGTTTAGGTTGTTCACTTAGGGTTACCATAATTCTGAAAGATAACATGTTCAAATATGATGAGTGACGCCATTACATGTTTGCATGTCTCCAATTCGGCTTATTGTGTTTATGTGCTTCTTGTGTTTAATTTCTACGTGAAGTGTCTTTAAACCAATTAGTATCATGTTTAGGATTATACGCGAAGTTAATTCTAAATACTTGAGAAGTCTTAACGATTAGATGAACCGCGAAGGGCTCTAATTAGAATTGGAATTGAATAGGTCTAAGAGGATTCGAAAATTGCTGTCTTGTATCATTAATTTATGTGTCATGCATGTTTAGGAGAATTCGTGTGATGTGAGTATGTGGAGAAGATGATCACTTGTATATATTTAGTTTAGGATTTAATTCTAGTAAATTTTCAGTAGGTATTAGATATAAATTCCAAACCCCATATGATTGTTTAATACTTCTTGAGATTGAACACCCTTGATTTCCCAGGACTGAACGATCCCTACTTCTCAATACTACACTCGACACAAGAAGGGTAATATATTTATATGAGATTATTTTACAGGTACAACTTGTGCACGTAAAATGGTCCCATCAATTTTTGGCGCCGTTGCCGGGGAAATTGAAATGTTTCGATTCATGAAGCGTTACGTTGTAACTTTGTATCAATTTTTAAATGTGTATAATTTTTCCTTAGTTTTGGGATATGTATAATAGGATTTTCGGACATGTAATAGTAAATAGGAATTTCGGTTTTGGTTTTTGGTTTTTGATGAGTTTGCCGAATATGTGATGTAATATATGTGATTGTTTGTAACACTTAGATAAATTTCTAGGAAGTTGATACTTTCATGTATGCTTGAGTTTATTGTAGTTTCTAAAGTGTAATATGTAGGGGGAAGCCGCTTTTGTTGGCCTTAGCCTTAACCCTTCATACGAATGATGCTTTGTTAGATCCGTTTTATGTAGACTGGGAAACGTGGGACATGTCCCCCCCCCCCCCACGCATACAAGCGATGTTTTGGCAAAATCATTATTTTTATAAGGTTGAGGGTGACTTTGATCAACATTTGTAGACAGCTAGTGATCCGAGTTTGTTTTACAAAGTATGAGGCAAGTTATTTTCATTGATTGGTTCTCAGGTTTGTTAAACTGGATCTCAAGGCCCACAGACTGATGTTCATTCTCGGTGAGTGAGTCGATAGGGAGTTCGCTCTCCGTGGTTACCAACAACGAGTCTTGCCTGGTTCCTCTAGGGAGTTCGCTCTCCATGAATCTTAACGACACCGCCTTAGAAAAGTGAAACACGCTCGAACTAGTCGATAGCTTGGGCCGAAGCATCACCTCACTTTAGACGCTAGAAAATAACTTGACATATGTGATGTATTTTCTTCAACCCAATTTGTCTTTAATTTTCGAGGTATATCGGAATAAGCATGATACTACCAGGGACTGCATCAGTCCATTGCACTGTTATCTCCTCTGCTCCACGTACCTCAAATTATAAAGTTGTGTGAATAAAAGAAATTAAACTCTAGGGTTCGGCAATCTCACATATCACATGATTCGAATACTTTGAAAAGATTAGGACCGATCCATTGTGTGATACATGTAAATTTTCGTGAAACCTTTTGTAAATTTCGTGTGAAAATTTTTTGTGATATACTTGAAATAATTTTTTTAGTGTTGTATTAAATTCGTGTAAAAAAAAAAATAAAAACATAAAAAAATTTGTTGAAACTCTAACCATACTTGCTAACTCTAAACCTAACTTTCTAACTTTTATACTTTTCTTGTGTCTCATGTAATATGTTGTAACTACCCTCAATTTTCGTTGAGCCTTTGTTTTTTTTTTTTAACATACTTGTAGAGTTTGATTGTTAGTTGCAGATCATAAGGAAGAGGTGAAGAATTACATTGTAAACAGTTGATTAAAGCTCTCATTGACTTGGGAAGGATGGCAAGTGTTGCAAGAAACGAGTTCCACCACTCTCAACTTTTGTTCATGATTTACAATTAAATTCTACTTAGCTGATTGTTGTATATTTATACACTAACTTCTAACTTTAGCTAATTCACTAACTCACTACTAACTTATTCTTTGAACTCTCATCTATACTCTTTTAATTTTCTTTATCTTGATGTGATGCAGTTGAAGAGTGAAGTAATCATGCATCAATTTTTGATAACCATTGTAAGGAGGCACAAATTTGAAGGTGTACACTCCAAAAGGCATCGCCCACAACTTGATTAAGAAGTTAAGAGTCTAGGCTGAGTAGACTATAAACAATTAAGCGCTACATGGGAGGCAACCCATTTCAACCAAAAGTGTGAATGAGCCATCAATGAGAGTTTGAATTTTCTAAATCCCTAAACTCTTTTTGGTTGAATTGTATAAATGTGGAACTTCTGAATTTTATCATATGCTTAGAAATTACAACATTATTTCTGGTTTACATTGAGGACAATGTAATTTTCTAAGTGTGGGGTAGGGTTATATGTTTCACATGTTTGAGTCTTTTGTTTGTTTGAGTCATAAAAAGAAAGAAAAATACAAAATTGGAAAATACAGAAAAATAAAAAAATTGTGTCGTCACTTTTTGTTTCAATTTTCGATGGTTTTAGGTTTTAGTTTTGTTTAAATCTTAGGATGCCCCTAAAGTCTATGATGATTATATCTTTGAATACCTAGATGATGGTTTTGCATGATCATAAGATTAAATTGTGAGTTTCATGGATAATATGATTAGTATGAATTTGTGAATTTTTGATTGATGTATGAGAAGCATGCTTGTTGAGTTGATTTTATTCCATAACATCCTATGTGAGCTTTAGAGCCTATATGCTTTCTTCTTGAGTTGTTAAAATTGGGCAGAAATTTTTGTTTGAATTTCATTATTCTTTGCATAATCAATGACTATGTGCTATAGCTTTTTGATGGACTCTAGAATGCTAGAACTTGCTTTTGTTGAATTTTGAGACTTTGATTCATAACTTGCCATGATTTTGAATATGATTGAAAAGATCTTGTTAGGATTACCACCAAAGCCAAACAAAGCATGTGCCTAATTTGTGACCATCGTGGGACTCCTTAGTATTAACCCTATTGAGCCTATATTCAGCCATTTTCTTTCATCACCATGAAACACATTCCTTGAACTTAGAATAGTTTAATCCTTTCCCTTGTTATCAAGACTTGGTAAAGCTGAATTTTTATTGTGGAATTGTGAATTGAAGCGATGTTATGAAGTAAGTGTGGGGTGAGCTTGTCCAAATCCATGAAAATAATTGTGTTGCCGAGATAAAGAAAAGAAAAGAAAATTGGACAGAAAAATTTGAAAGAAAATCCGATCCGAGAATTGATTAAAAAGATTGAGATTTCGGCAACTAAAAAGTTTGGATAGTTCGTGATTGTGAAATAGGAGTTTGTTTGATAATTGAAGGTCTATTGTTATTATATTTGACCTTTGTCCTTGATCACTATGTTTTGGGGAAGAAAAGAATGAAGTTTGGGTCCAACATGATGAAATTTGGCCCTCGAAGTGTAGTCATAAGGAGTATTGAGCTTTGCTAAGTCTTGGTGACATTTTCTCACCACTATTCTAAATGCGAATTCCTTATGCCGAGCCCCATTATATTCCCATGTAAAGATCTCTCATGATTCGAATAATAGGTAAACTTTGTATGTGGAGATTATCTCAAGAGTTGAGCTTATGGTTTTGGTTCATTTGTGCACATAATTGTTAAATGAAGTTTATCTTGATAATACTATTCACAAAGTGTCTTTATTTGATGAAATATGCAAGTTACTCTGTGTAACTCTCAATCTATTTTCTTGCATATACTTTGAGTGAATATTGCCATATCATGAGTGAAAAGAAGAGAGTATCCCTAGTGAGGAGGATTGAATTAACTTGACATGTTTACATGCTTATTTTCTCACTTCTCACTTATTCATACCATGAAACATGTCTATGACGCTTGAGATTATTGTGCTTACATTCAGATGCTTAACTTGAAAGCTATGTGTTTTAAAGATCCTGAGACAATCATTTAGGGGCAGTAGTCGAGTCTTTTTGTTTTGGTTTTGCTAAGGGACTAGCAAAAGCTAAGTGTAGGGTAGTTTGATAGGAGCATAAAATGCGACATTCTTAATATGTTTTACCCTCATTTATACAAGTCTTATCCCTTATTATTGTAATATAGAGTCATTGAGTCTCGTTAGGAGTCTTTGGCAGAGTCGGAAACTGAATTGAGCTTAAATCGTGAAAAACGCAGAATTATGGTAGAGTCCTTATTGAACTAGGATTCCTAATCGAACTAGAAGTCTAAAATGTTTCGATGTTTTTATAAACGACGAAGATTCGAAAGAGTTTGATTGGAACTAGGATTCCTTATTTAACTAGGAAACTGTGTCGAATAAGGAGTCCTAACTAAAGTAGGAATCCCAGTTGGATTAGGAGTCTACAAGTTTGAGTTAAAGTAGAAGTCTTCGGAAATAGAAGTTCTAGTCAGACAAGGAGTCCACAAATTCTCGACGTTTCTGAAAAACGTCGAAAGTTCTACGAGTTTCATTGAAAGTAAAACTCCTTGTTGGACCAGGAATCCTTATCTAATCAAAACTCGTACTCATAATAATTTTGCTATATATATTTATCTTCTTTTTAATTATTTCTTTCTTTTATTTTCAGGATAATTGAAGAGATAAATGAGGAGATAATTGAGAATGAAAAAGAAGAAGAGGACGAACCAAAGAAGGAGAAGTATTGTCGAATTACAAGAGGAAAATATGGACGGATGTTGACAGAATTTCTCTCAACATTCAATATCATTTTGGCTGATTTAAATCAAGGATAAATGAAAGAGAAATTGCAAGATTAATCAGCCATTATCCAAGGAAAATTCGGCAACAACGTTGAAGAGAAAAAGAAGGAGTCCTATTACTACTCAATAAAGAACTCACGGCAGGAGGAGAAAATAAAGGCTGAATGTGGACTTGATTTCTTGCTTGGTTCAAGACTCTTTTGCTGAATTAAATCAAAGATAATTGAAGTGATATTGTTACAATTATTCAGCAATTATCCAAGTGTATTTCGGCAGAAAATCAAGGGGAAGAAAAGAGAATTGCCGAACAAGAAATTGTGAGGGTTGAAACCCTAGCTTTGCCGAACTCTCCTCCTAAGCTTCCCTCTATATATAGCACATCCTAACTTTCAGAAAATCATCTTTTTCTCTCACAAAAAGCTTAACAAAACTCTGCCAAAATACTCCCACAAGTCCTATACAGAAAATTACCAAGCCATAACCATCACCACCACCTCCAAAATACCATTCCTTACCCCAATCTTCTATCCGATTCACCACCTTTGTCGAAAGCTTCCAAGGTTCTTCTTCAAAGTGTGATTCATCCTATCCATTGTTTGTGATATTTTCTGTATGATTTATGATTTTGTATTGTATGGATTTTTGGATTGTAAACTTTGGTTTTGTATATTATACTATGATTTCTGAATTCTTTTGGTTTTCTTGCTATGATTTATGAACTTTTTCATGTATGGTTTCGTGATTTAGTGTATAGGGCAGTAGGTATTTTCGCATGATACTTTGATTTTGTTTGATTAGCTTTCATGAATTTACGCTCAACAAATTGTGTACTTGAGAACTGACTTTGTGGCAACACCTTGAGTGCCGTTTTCATATGCTAGAGTAATCTAAATTGCATCATACGCGAAGTTGTTGTGGTTTAGGTTGTTCACTTAGGGTTACCATAATTCAGAAAGATAACAAGTTCAAATATGATGAGTGAAGCCATTACATGTTTGCATGTCTACATGTCTCCAATTCGGCTTATTGGGTTTATGTGCTTCTTGTGTTTAATTTCTACGCTAAGTGTCTTTAAACCAATTAGTACCATGTTTAGGATTATACGCGAAGTTAATTCTAAATACTTGAGAAGCCTTAACGATTAGATGAACCGCGAAGGGCTCTAATTAGAATTGGAATTGAATAGGTCTAAGAGGATTCGAAAATTGCTGCCTTGTATCATTAATTTATGTGTCATGCATGTTTAGGAGAATTCGTGTGATGTGATTATGTGGAGAAGATGATCACTTGTATATATTTAGTTTAGGATTTAATTCTAGTAAATTTTTAGTAGGTATTAGATATAAATTTCAAACCCCATATGATTGTTTAATACTTCTTGAGATTGAACACCCTTGATTTCCCCGGACTGAACGATCCCTACTTGTCAATACTACACTCGACACAAGAAGGGTAATATATTTGTATGGGATTATTTTGCAGGTACAACTTGTGCACATAAAATGGTCCATCAGGTGGTTGATAGGAGCATTATATGCGACGTTTCTAATGTGATTTTACCCCCATTTATGCAATGCTTAACCCTTGTTGTTGTAATATAGAATCATTGGGTCTAGTTAGGAGTTTTTGGTAGAGTTGATATGTGAAATGAGCTAAAATGTCTAAAATGCATAAATATGAAGAGTTTGATTCGGACTAGGAATCCTAATCGAGTAAGGAGTCTAAAAATGTTAAGAGTTTGATTCAAAGTAGGACTCCCTATGAAATTAGGAATCTTAGTAGGACAAGGAGTCTACAATATCTCGACGTTTCTGAAAACGTCAAAATTTCTAAGAGTTTCAATCAAAGTAAAACTCCTTGTTGACCCAGGAATCCTAGTATGATCAGGACTTGTTCGTGTAATAATTATGCTGCAATTTTATCTTGTCTTTTTAATATATTTATTTCTTTGATTTTCAGGAATTAAAGAGGAAATAATGCACCACAAATTGAGGAAAATAAAGACAAGATAATTCAGAAACAAAAAGAGAAGATAAGCGAGCTGCACGGATAAGAAGAGAGGCTGAATTAAATCAAGGATAATTGGAAGAGATATTGCAAGGATATTCAATAATTATCTAAGGGAAATTAAGCAACAAACTCAAGAAAGAAGGATGAGATAATTTAGAAAAAGAGGAAGAAAAATCGTAGCAAATCCTAATTAAATTCGGGAGAATTCATGTGCACGTCATCCAACTTCCATGGACTCTCCAGGATAGCTCACTTTAAACTAGATGACGAGTAATATATGGATGAAAAACTACGGGAGTTTAGTTTCCAACCCAATTAGAATAGCATTAATATCTATTTTCTAGAAAGAGATATTGCGTTTTTATCACACAAAGGGCATTATGCCGAGAAGAATTCAATTCGAATTTGAAGACTTTAAAGCTGCTGAACCTCTTCCTCCTTTGTTCTCCTATATATAGCTCGACCTTAGACAGAAAATATCATCTCTCTTCTCATGCTCAAGTAAGGCCGAAACTCTACCAAAATAACTCCACAGAAATCCTATACAAAAACTAGAGCAGCTGTACCATCACCACATAGAAATCGCATCATCTTTCTTCCACCGAATCCACTCTTTGTCGAATCATCTTCAAGGTTCTTTAAAGTGTGATTCACTCCCTTATGACTTTATATTTTCTGTATAAATTCAATACTTTGTCTGTGAAGATTGAATGGATTGATGTATGTTGTTTTGGTTTTATAAATTTAACATTTTGGATTTTTGAAATTCTGTTATGTGTTTTGGTTTTCTTTATGTTTGATTCATGAATAGTAACATGTATGATTTGAGTTTTTGATTTAGGGTAGTAGGTTCACATGTGTTCTTGTATGAATTTGATTAATTTTTATGAGTTTGAGCATCACAAATTGTGTGCTTGAGGGCTGATTTTGTGGCAGTACCTTAGGTGTCAATTTTATATACCAGAATGATCTAGATTACATCATACGCTGAGTTGTTATGGTCTAGGTTATTTAAGTAGGGCTGTAATAACTATGAAAATTTTCATGTTAAAGCAAGGTGAGGTGACGCCATACTTGTTGCATGTCTCTGATTCGGTTTATTATGCTTATGTGTTCTTTGTGTTTAATTTGTATGCTGAGTGTTGTTGAACCGATTAGCACCATGTTTAGGATTATACACTGAGTTAATTCTAAATATTTGTGAAGTCTTAACGATTAGATGAACCGCTGAGGGCTCTAATTAGAATTAGAATTGAATTTGTCTAAGTGCCATGTGAAATACTTCCTGCCGTGAGTTGTGAATTTGTGTCTTGCATGTTATTGAGCAATTTCGTGCTAAGCGATGTGTGTGAAGATGTGATCATGTGTATATATTAGTTGAGGATTTTATTTTAGTAAAATTCAGTAGGTTTTAGGTATATTTTCCAAAACCCCAATGTGATTTTGTAATGCTTCATGTGATTGAATGCCCTTGATTTTCCTGGATTGAACGATCCTTACTTGTCCTATACTAACAATGACATGGGTAATATATGTGTATGAAGTTGTTTTGCAAGTACAATGTGCTTGTATAACAATTCCATCAATTTTTGGCGCCGTTGTCGGGGAAATTAAAATCCTTTTGATTCATGAAGTGTTACTTTGTAACTTTGTATAAAATTTTCTGATGTGTAAAAATTTGCGTAGTTTCGGATGTGTATAATAGGTTTTTCCGTATTTGTAATAGTTTAAATAGGTTTCGGTTTTTGGTTTGTAATTGTGACCGAAATTTTTGATGTAACATGTGATGTATGTGTGTAACACTTAGATAAATTGCTAGGAAGTTAAAGGTTTATTTGTGTTTAGTTTATTGTAGGTTCTAAAGTGAACGGAATATGTGAAGTCCCTTGTGTTAATATTGGTTTTAACCCTCCATTTGTACCTTATTAAGGTCACTTGGGGTTGAGGGCAGCTTTTATTAATACTTGGAGAACTGTCTATGACAGGACCCGAACCAGATTTCACCCTGAAGCCCGGATAAGGCCCTGCGGGGACCACCTTAAGACTAACTCTATCGATAAATCGATAAGTCAATCTTAAGATGGATAACCCTAACACCTGCAACAAATAAAACACTTCTAAATTCCAGTTCCAAACGAAACACCTGGAGCCACCTGCTCCCCAAATCACAACAACCGCCACACTAAACTCAAAATCAAACTCAATTTACTCACAAGTAATCAGAGCAATCTAAAACAATGAACTGGAATTACAAATAGAAATAGAACAAGAAATTATAATAATAAGGGATCACGGATCCCACCTAGCGGAAGCAACAAGGATGACAGCTATGCCTCGACTCCGAGTACTCTTGACCTCTGACTATTACACTGCACACTGGGCGATTTAAATCGAAGGGCCCAGGGGAAAGTAATTTAAAAACGTTAGAGTGAGTGGATAAAAATAATATGATTTAATATAGTACATTAAATGAAAGTATTATATTACTTTCCCAGAGTTTTAGAAATAAAACCACAGTGCATGCATTATAAATAAAACGTCCCACGTTTTATAAAAAAAATCATATTTAAAAATCATCAGCCCCGCTGATATAAAATCAAATAAATAAATAGTTATTCTTTTTATATGTATTCAAAAACAATATACTTTTGAAAACCATTTGTGATGTTTCTCGACCAATCCCATTGGTCGCATAAAAACCCCAGCCCCGCTGGTTCGAGAATTTATTAAATAACAGAAAGTCTCATAGAGAAAATATTCCCGAAACCCAAATGATATAATATCCTGACCAATCCCATTGGTCATATCATATAATAAAATAGGGGAACGTCATTACCACCATTTAATAATAGCCTCCCAGACTAAGGGTCAGAGCCTCCAAGACTCTCTATAGCGTCCGCGTCCCACGCTAAACCTCTACACCACAACTCCGTCAACCATCGAACGTGAATCTGACCTATATGGTCAAGTCGTCACCTCGCGTGGGATGAGGTTAATAAGCTAGCTAACATCAATATATATCTGGACCCTGATATGGTGAAAATCTGAAAACAAAACCGAAAATATGCTTCCCCTTATATATATAAATCTGTACAGTCCCCGACCGTACATCTGAGGCTCATATATATATAATCACATAAACTCGTAGCCTCAAAAGAATATATATACATCCGACATGTCCCACATGTCATAAAATAAATATCAAAAAATAATATATAACTTCGACATCTCACATGTCGAAAATCACAAATAATAAAATGATAAACTCCCCGGAAATCTCATTTCCGGTCGTACAAGTATAAAATACAATAAAACGATTAAGTATGATTTATCGAATCCTACTATTTCCGGAAATCTCATTTCCGGTCATTTCATTTAAATACCATTAAAACTTTTCAGTATGATCAATTATGAACAATTAAAAACATATTATTTCCGGAAACCTCGTTTCCGGATAAAATCACGTACTACTAAAATCGTAGTAAAACATAACCCCAAAACATATATTTCTTTAAATATCATTTCATTTTAATTATATGAATTCTCATGCTTCTCAAAGCATTTATTTAAAATAAACTTTATTTCATTCAAACAATTATGCATGCATTTATTCAAAATAAAAATCCACTCACAGTACTGCCGAGCGTGCCGTTAATCTGATCTCTCGTCCCGTCGAATAACCTCTCGACCTGTAACAGGGACGAAATTCTAAATATTACGAAACTCGGAATTTAATTATAATCGATAAATCTACGGACGTCCTCACTCGTCCGAAACTTCCAATTTTTCCTTTTTCACTTATCGGTATAGGAATTTCGCCTCAATACCGAATAATCTAAGTCCGCAATTACTCAGGACACCCACTCCGTGTCCGATTAATTCTTTTCCCAGTTATTCCGTCGTAAAACCCTTTTAATCAACTTTTAACCTTTTTACGGTAAGTCAACAGTAAAAACTACTGGTCAAACAGTAATTATTCCAGGTCAAACAGTAATTCTGAAAGTCAAACAGTAAATGGTTAAAATCAAATTACTATTTACCATTTACTGTTTACTGTTTACTATTTACTTTTACTGTTTACCTTTTTATTTTTACTATTTACTATGTACTGTTTACTTTTACTGTTTTACCATTTACTTTTCACCTTTTACCGTTTTACCTTTTTACTTTTTACCGTTACTGTTCATCTTCTTCCTCATGCCGCCGGCAACAGTGGCGCCGCCGCCGGCAGCGCCGCCACAGGAGGCAAAACCACCTCCATTCGGCTCCAAATTCACCCAAAAGGATCACTACCACCTCAGGACCTCCTTGCCGCCGCCCTAAATACCCTCAGCCGCCGCAAACGGCGGCCGACGCGGCGGCCCGAAATACCAAACCTCCAATTTCTTCAAAAATCAATCAAATCCACCCCAAATTATACTCAATCAACTCCAAACAATGTTCTAAACACTAATTTAGCCTCCAATTACAACAAAAACATCAAAATCACAACCTCCACAAAAAATCATAAAACCCTAAAAAATTTCAAATTCCAATTCCTCCTTACCTGGTGCAATTCGGTCCAATTCCCTCCATGGAATGATTGCACGGATCAAGGTCTTCGATTCCCGACCGGAATCGAGACGAATGGCGACCGTAGGAGGCCGATTCTGGTTCGACACAGTCGAACCCGTTCGGGCGTCGCACCCGCTGGCGCGGCGACCGACGCGACGAGCAAGCCGAGCCGGTCTGAACGTGACCGGGGCGCCGGCCCAGTTCGGCCGGACGGCGGAGCTAGGTGGAGGTTGGCGCTGGGTCGGGGGAGAGGAGAGAGAAAAGAGAGAGAAGAAATAAAAAGAAAGAAAAGAAAAGAAAAGGAAAAAGAGAAAAATGGGGGATTTTCCCTTTCGGGAAATTTTCCTCCCGCTATTTATACTCGTCCAAAATCGGACAATTTCCGATTTTACATCATAACTTTTTCATGCGAACTCCAAATTACACGTGCCACGTGTCCACGAACTCGTTTCAACGTGCTCTACCTCGTCAAGAAATAAAATCTTTGGCCGGGTCAACTTATTTAAAAGTCAACGTTTAGAACTTTCAAATCGTAAAAACAATTCCCGAGGAGAAATAATAAAAGTAAAACAGTTAAACGGTAATTCTAAGTTCGGGTCGTATTAGTCTAACACATGAGTTATTCTCAACTGAGTAAGGGCATAAAGGTTGGCCAATTAGGACGTTTGTCTCTAATGTTGGCGTCAAGGATTGTTTAACTAGATCTCAAGACCCACAAACTGACAACTCTTCTCGGTGAAGGGGTCGATAGGGGGTTCGCCCTCTGTGGTTACTAACAACGAGTCTTGCCTTGCTCCAGCTTGAAACTTTCGTTCTAGCCTTCTGAAAACACGGAATAATTCATGTCTAGACAGCAATACTTGGACCACACGTCCACCTTGCTTTAGAACTTAGAAAATAACTTTACATAAATAGATTTATATAGCTTCACAAATAAAAAAATGTCTTTAATTTTTAAAGGTATATCAGAAAAAGCATGATACTACCTTGGGCTGTATCAGCCCATTGCACTGTTATCTCCTCCGCTCCACATACTTTAAATTTTAATATTGTGTGAATAAAAGCAATTAGACTCTAAGGGTTCGACATATTTGATGTGTTATATGTTTTCGGATACTTTGAAAACTTTAAACCGAATTCCTTGCAAAAATACATGTTAATTTTCGTGTGAAAATTTTGTGTTAGATACTTGGAATAATTTTGTAGTGTTGTATAAAATTCGTGTAAGGGTTGCAAAAAATAAAAATAAAAAAAAACGAAATTGTTGTAACTCCAACCATACTTGCTAACTCTAAATCTAATTTTTTAACTTTTATACTTTTTTGTATGTATGTCTCCTGTAACATGTTGTAACTACCCTAAATTTTCGTTGAACGTTTGTCTTTGTTTATCTAACATACTTGTAGAATTTGATTGTCAGTTGCAGATCATAAGGAAAAGGTGAAGAATTACATTGTTAACAATTGATTGGAACTCTCAATAAGTTGGGAAGGACGACTTGTGTTACAAAAAAAGATTCCACACTCTAAACTTGTGTTCATGATTTGCAATTAAATTCTACTTAATAAATTGTTAAATCTTGGTAAACTAACTTTTACTGACTTTTGCTAATTTGCTAACTGTATAGTAACTCATTCTTTGAATTCTACAGAAGATCTTATGGCTGAAGGAACTCAGTTTATCAAGGACCTTGTGTCCTCAAATGTGCCTATTGGGTTCCCACTTCTACTCTCACTATTATTTTCTCTGATGACGCTATGCGGATTAAGAATAAAGTGACCGACAATAAGTTTAGATGGAAATTGATTAAAGCCTCATATGAGCAATTGGAGGAACGACTTTTGGTGGATGTACACCTCCAAGAGACGCCAGTTACGAGCGAATGAAAATGAGAAGAGTCTAGGCTAAATGACTATAAATAATTAAGTGCTGTGTGGGAGGCAACCCATTTCAACCGTGGCTGTGCAAGAGCCATCAACGAGAGTTTGAATTTTCTAAATCGCTAAACACTTTTTGGTTGAATTGTATAAATGTGGAACTTGTGGATTTTATCATATGCTTAGAAATTACAACATCATTTTTTATTTACATTGAGGACAATGTAATTTTCTAAGTGTGGGGTAGGGAATACATGTTTCACATGTTTGTTTTTGTTTTGAGTCATAAAAAGTGATAGGAGCACAATGTGCGACGATATTAATATGTTTATGCCCTCGTTTATACTTTGTTTAACCCTTATTTATCTAAGATAGAGTCATAATTTAGTTTAGTGTTGTTTTGGTAGAGTTTTGGAAAAATGTGCTTTATAATCCGAAAAATGACTAAGTAGAAATCTGGAAAATAATGCAAAAGTTGTCTTTTTCGTGATTCTGAGACTTGTGGAAAACTCTCCTATCCTTTTCTAAATTTGATGAAATTTGGTATGCATATAATTGGCTTACTAAAGTGTTTTGTTTTAAAAATTCAAATCAATCGGACTTCGGGAAGTCAACCAAAAGATGGCTGCAACTCAGCAGTTCGAGCAAAACGATCCAGGGATTTCCAGGATTTTTTCTAGGACTGTGTCCTGGCTTCAAAAATTTATTTTGGACGTTTCACTTGGAATTTGAGGAAGCCCTTTTATATGGAGAAAGCTCTACGAGTCTAGTTTCTCTGGGATTTAGAATCGCACCAATCGAAGCTCTGAGGAGAAAGTTATGCCGGATTTACTGGAGCAAGGTCAATTCTGCCGAGAAAGCTATATTTTCCGGGTTTCATTAGGAAAGCTCTCCTTTGGATTTTTGGAAGCATGTAGCATGTATGTTTAGTTTTTAGGTTTTATTCGATTAGTTTCATGAATTCGTGCATAAAAATCAATGTTTACGTGATGCCATAGGCCATGACATTTATGTAGGTTGCGATTTCATTCACCATAAGCATCTTAGGATCGAGTTAGGCGATTGTAAACTTTATTCTAGGTTGTTTAAAAAGTGGTTAAAAAAATTCATAGAAACTTTCATGGTAATAGGATGAGTGACGCCATACCTAGAAGCATGTCTCTAATTTAAGACTTTCGTGCATAATTACTTTTCATGTTTGTCTTCGACGATTGTGTTTTCAAATATGATTAGTATAACTTTTAGGATTCGACGATTGTGTTTTCTAAAATACATATGAAGTCTAATAGCGATTAGATAACCGATTGGCCCTAATTGAAAATTGGAATTGAGTAGAGTCTAGGAACCCATACATTGCTGCCGATTGCTTCTACATGTTGTTCTTGTGTGTTTTTGTGCTATGTGTTGCGTGAAAGATGATGATCAACTTGTATATAGTAGTGTAGGATTTTATTTTTGTATCTAGCTTTAGGGCAGCCCCATGGCTGCCGAACCAATCTTTCCCCATCAATGTGACGTTTTCTTGTATATATGTAAATATTTTTGGTCTAACATTCTCATATTTCAGGTACCCTTAATCCCCGGCTTAGAACGATCCCTACTTGCTTATACTACTAACGATCTCTTGTAGGGTTTATTATTGTATGCATGTTTAGGCACTCATCAATTTTTGGCGCCGTTGTCGGGGATTATAAAATCTTGATTTATTTGAAGTGTTAGCTTGTTAATATTGTGGATAATTTTTGTGTGCTTTGTTGTAGATAAATTTCCTTATTTTTTTTTTGGTATCTTGTATAGGCTTCGGCATCAATTTGAAAATTGTGATTCAATTCGTGTGATATGCATATGATGTGAATATGTGACGTATGAGTCTTGTGAAGCATTGCAGGTTCGTACACATATGTGTTGACGCGTGTGTGAAGTCTTTGAAGAAAGTTTCGGTGCCTTGTGATATTAATTCCGTGTAAGCCTTGGTCCGGCCAGTCAAGGAGGACACACCATTGAAGGCGCACCAAGTCAAGAAGAGAATCCGTGGAACATATTGGTTTTGTTCGTTATGATGTGTTTTGTTTGTGTGCAGGTCGAACTTGAAAGAAGGGTGCAGGAAATACAAAAATTCTGCCCAGACAGAATCCCGGCAGTGCAGTATGTC
This sequence comes from Potentilla sterilis, assembly GCA_963682095.1. Taxonomy (NCBI): domain Eukaryota; kingdom Viridiplantae; phylum Streptophyta; class Magnoliopsida; order Rosales; family Rosaceae; genus Potentilla; species Potentilla sterilis. The sequence continues at coordinate 33,446,784 of OY821756.1, forward strand.
AAATTTGAATTGCTGCCGTTTTTAGCTCAAATAACCTGGGAAGCTATGCCATATACCGTTGAAAAGGTCTCTGAGTCTACTTTCAGTAGAATTTTACAGAAGTGAATTTGGAGTCACGAGCCGTTCCCAGTTTCGATTTGAGTGCACCAAGGTCAATCTGGCGGAACAGAAAACTGGGCAGATCGATAGGTCTGACAAAAGGCCAAACAAAGAGTACTTTTGATGATTGGATTGAAGCAAAAATTATACCTATGGAAAGCTATGTGTGTCTGCTATAACATTAATTTAGAGTACCTTTGCATTAGGTCACTGGAACACAGCCAAATTCGGAGCTTAAGAGGTAAAGGTTCTTTCTGCCTTACAGTTTGTTTCCAACTTTTTCTCTAACTTTGCAGGAGCATATCTCTCAAACCGCTTGGAGTTAGGAAACGTGCCACATATGCACGAATAGCCAGCAACATCAAATTTTCAATGCAGGTGGTATTGTGCTCGTCAAAGAATTTTATTTTCCATTTTTGCGCGAGAGAAGCCTGCCTGCCGAGAGAAGCATGCCTGAGAACCTGCTGTTGTCGAGAGAGGCTGCCACACCACAAACTCAGCAATGGACATGATGAACGGACACACTCATGGTGAAAATTCTAGGCTATGGACTATAAATACAAAGCGCTACTTGGAAGGCAACCCAATTCGATCAAAGAAAAACGAAGGAACCATCACCGAGAGTTTGAAATTTCTAACCCTTCTATTTTTCTTTGGTTTGTGATGATATGTTGGAAAGTTTTAGGTCAATTGCATGCTTAGGAAATTCGTTGATATTAATTTGTGCTTACATTGAGGACAATTTAATTTTCTAAGTGTGGGGTAGGATAACGTATTCCGTTTATGTTTTTGTGTGCTTAGTTTAGAAAAGAAAATTTCAGAAAAATGTTCCACAAAAATAGAGTGTTTAAATTGTTGTTTCGAGTCTTAGGATGCCCCTAAATTGTCAATGATGTTTTTCTGCTCTTTGCATACATGGATGATAGTTGTGTATACTTTAAAATTGTGAGTTTCATGGATTATGTGCGTTGGTAGGAGCATGTAGAACTTGTTGATTAATGAAGCATACATGTTTTAGCTAGTTTGTTTCCATAATAACCTATGTGAGCTTTATAGCTAACTTGTTTTCTTCTTGAGTGAATAAAAAGATAAAATTCGATAGACATATAAGAAGCATGAAACATCATAATTCTTTGATTATTCGATGACTATATACAATAGCTTTTTATGGACTCTAGAATTGCTAGAACTCGTGATTTTTGAAACTTGATAGTCATTAAAATTGCCTTGATTTTGAAAAGGATTGAAAACTTTATATTAGGATCACCACCATAGCCAAATAAAGCATGTGCGCTATTTGTGCCCCTCGTGGGACTCCTTAGAAAACCCCTTTGAGCCTACATTGAGCCTTTCTTTCATCACCCTTAAACGTATTCATTTTGCTTAGTATAGTTATATCCTTACCATTGTTATTGAGACTTACCTACCCTTAATTTCGATGTGGAATGGTGATATGTTGTGATGTTGTGAAACAAGTGTGGGGTGGACTTAGCTAAAAATTATGTAAAAAGAACATTGTATTTGAACCATGCCTAGTGAAAAGAAACAGAAAAAAATATGAAAACGGACAGAAAAGAAAAGAAAAGAAAAGAAAAACATGGAGTCCGAAAGAAAAAGAAAAGAAGCTTAGGCACGGTTTTGACTGAAAAGTTTGCTAAGTCCTATCCTTGAAAAGTGTTGTGAAATTGGAAGTTTGTATGTATTTGAAGGTCTATCATTGTTATATTTTTGGCCTTTGTTCGTTTTCACAATGTTATGGGGAATCAAAGAATGAAGTACAGGTCCAACAAGATGATATTCGGCCCTTGGAGTGAAGCCATAAGGAGGATCAAGAATTGCCAAGTCTTGGTGACGTTTCAAGCACCACTTATCCTAAAATTCTACCTTATATAGCCGAGCCCTATATTTTTATTCCCCTATAACGTTTTCATGATTCTTAAGATGGCATACTTTGATTTGTGGTGGAGATTTTCTAAAGAGTTGAGCATATGGTTTTGGTCCATTCGGGCATATAGTTATCGTATGAGGTTTTTCCTTAAAAATTTATTCACAAAGTGCTTTCTTTTCTTGACATATGCAAGTTACTCTTCGTAGTTAATTATGTTTCTCTTGCATATACCATTGAGTGAATACCATGCTTCGAGTGAAAAGACGAGAGTATGCCTTGTGAGGAGGATCAAATTAGCTTTACATGTTTACATGCTTATATATTGTTCTTACATGTTCATATTGATTTCACATGTTCATGAAACTTGGAATTTTTGTGCCTAGCATTCTCATGCATTAACTTGAAAGCTATGTGTACATACGAGCCTGAGACAGATTGTTAGGGGCAATAGTAGTTTGAGTCGTAGTTTAATTTAGCTTTGCTAGGGGACTAGCAAAGGATAAGTGTGGGGTAGTTGATAGGAGCACAATGTGCAACGATATTAATATGCGTATGCCCTCATTTATGCTTTGTTTAACCCTTATTTATCTAAGATAGAGTCATAATTTAGTTTAGTGTTGTTTTGGTAGAGTTTTGGAAAAATGTGCCTTATAATCCGAAAAATGACGAAGTATAGAAATCTGGAAAATAATGTAAAAGTTGTCTTTTTCGTGATTCTGAGACTCGTGGAAAACTAACCTATCCTTTTCCAAATTTGATGAAATTTGGTATGCATATAATTGGCTTGCTAAAGTGTTTTTTTTTCAAAAATTCAGATCAATCGGAGTTCGGCAAGTCAACGAAAAGGTGGCTGCAACTCAACAGTTCGAGCAAAACGATCCAGGGATTTCCAGGATTTTTCCTGAGACTGTGTCCTGACTTCAAAACTTTATTTCAGACGTTTCACTTGGAATTTGAGGAAGTCCTTTTATATGGAGAAAGCACTATGAGTCTAGTTTCTCTGGGATTTGGAATCGCACCAATCAGAGCTCTGAGGAGAAAGTTATGCCGGATTTACTGGAGCAAGGTCAATTCTGCAGAGAAAGCTATATTTTTCCGGTTTTATTAGGAAAGCTCTCCTTTGGATTTTTGGAAGCATGTAGCATGTATGTTTAGTTTTTAGGTTTTATTCGATTAGTTTCATGAATTCGTGCATAAAAATCAATGTTTACGTGATGCCATAGGCCATGACATTTATGTAGGTTGCGATTTCATTCACCATAAGCATCTAAGGATCGAATTGACCTTGCTACATATGCACATAAAACCTGATCTCAGACCATATGTTCCCTTTTGTATAACAAAGCACAAATTCTAAGCGACTTACTTTCCATTCCTCTGAATGACGTATTGCAACAAAATTATCCCACTCTTGTTGTGGCACATATGTGGGGTCTTTGCATGCTAAGTTGTCGTGTAGTTTCTACCTTATTGCGTCGAGACTCTAAAATCTTCATAATGCTAGTAGACAGGTCAGATTTGTAAGCCCTCCACAGCCTTCCACATTGTTGTAAGACAACTGTCTTATGAGTAAGCTCCACCAAAATTTTTTTGCTACAAAATAAGATATTAAAATGTTATCCTTTTCCATAGTAAAAACACATCTGTATATATATGTCAATAGAACATAAATGGATACACAAATGGGAAAACACATTACCATCAAAAGTTTCCAGACTTCTTCTTTAGCACCAGGTGCCACCGTGTCTACCTTGTGCCAAGTATCTATGTTTATCTGCACTTGCTCTCGTACCAAACAACCAATAGTAGAACTAAATCTTACTGAAAGTTGTCCAAGAGGTTGTCCTTTTTCATTCCACACAACCTCTTGTTTCGTTGTCTCTCCTGTTGGAATGACTTGCAAGGTAGTTTTACCTCTTACAGGCTTTTTTCCTGTGTTACTACTAAGAGTAAGCCCAGGTTCAAGCTCAGTTTCATGGTCAGCATCAGGCTCAACTTCATGTTCTGGCTGCTGTACATCCTCATATGTGCGATCAGTGATAGGAGCACAATGTGCGACAATATTAATATGCTTTTGCCCTCGCTTATGCTTTGTTTAACCCTTATTTATCTAAGATAGAGTCATAATTTAGTTTAATGTCGTTTTGGTAGAGTTTTGGAAATATGTGCTTAATAATCCGAAAAATGACTACGTTTAGAACTCAGAGGAAATAAAGTAAAATACGTCTTTTTCGTGATTCTGAGACTCGCGCTAATGTGACTTATCCTTTTCCAAATTTGATGAAAGTTGGTATGCATATAATTGGCAAGCTAATGTGTATTGTGTCAAAATTTCAGATCAACCGAAATTTGGGAAGTGGACCAAACGATGGCTGCAACTTTGCAGTCTGAGCAAAATGATCCAGGGACTTTTCAGGATTTTTCCTGGGACTGTGTCCTGAGTTCAAAAATTTATTCCGGACGTTTCATTTGGAATTTGAGAAAGCCCTTTTATATGAAGAAAGCTCTACGAGTCTAGTTTCTCTTGGATTTATGATCGCACCAATCGGAGCTTTGAGGAGAAGGTTATGCCAGAATTACTGGAGCAAGGTCATTCCAGCCGAGTTGCTGCCGGTTCTGTGCTCTTGGCGATTTGTGCATTTTTCATGGATCAAAGTTCATCAAATGGTATTTTCAAGTCCACATATGAAGTCCATAAAGATATGCAGCCCATGCTATGGAGAAAATTCAGAATAAAAGTCCAAGAATGCATTGTTTTTCCCACAAGGAAACTTAAACCAACTAGGACAAGGAATTCCCTTTCCTTGTGTGGCCGGCAAACCCTAGACTCTCCTCTATATATAGCCAACGAATTTTTCAGAAAAGATCATCTCATCTCAAGCAAAAATATTAGCGTAAAGCTCTACCAAGTCTCACAAGCACCAACACCCAAATAGTTAGCCAAAACCCACCATCACCACCATCCAAAATCCGTCCCTTTCACCTTGTGTTTCTGCCGACCGATTCCTCTCATCTGTGTTTCTGCCGAGCAGCAAGCAAGCTTCACCACCACGTTTTGGAAGTCTTCAAGGTTTCTAAAGTGTGATCCACTCCCCCTATGGCTTTTGTATTTAATTTTGTTTGGTTATCTTGTAAGAACTTGTTTCGATTCTTGGTTTTTGCTAAACTTGTGTATGAACCGATTTTGTTGAAGTTTATGTAAAGTAGTTTTGTAATCTTAACTTGTGGATTTTGTAAATTGGATAATTAGGGCAGTGGTATTAGAAGCATGTTTAGGATTTAAATTGGTTAGTAATCTAAGATGAGGGCATGCAAATCAGTACTTGGTGTTGTCTTTGAACATGATCTAGGTATTAGGTTTAATCAGCTAGAATAATTACAAACTAGATGAACTTGACGGACTCTACAATTTGTGTTATTCACTTAGGGTTATTAATCTTAGAACTTGCATGCTAAATAAGATGATTGACAACCTTACTTGTTTACATGTTTTCGATTTAAGACTCTTGTGTGTTAAATGTTAAGTCTTGACCGGATTAGCATAAAAATCTTTAGGGCTAGAACGGAAGTTTGTTCTAAGGAACTTGAGAAGTCTAGTAACTAGGTACATAGCGGAAGCTCTAGTTATGGTCGAAACTAATTTGAGTCTTGAACGTGCTAAATACTTGTTCCTTACCTTCTTGCATGCGAATCTATTTGTTAAAGAGTCTTTTGTGTGAACTATTTGGTGTGAGAGATGATGATCACTTGTATATAGTAAATTAGGTTTTAAATTTCATGTTCATTAGCTTTAGGGCAGCCCTTGCTGCCGAACCTCTCTACTCCCCAATGTATGACGTTTCAATGTATATATGTGAATAAATTGTCTAACATTCTCATGTTTCAGGTACCCTTAATCCTCGGCTAGAACGATCCCTAATTATTCTATACTACTAACGATTGTAGGGTTTTTGATTGCTTGAGTCGCCTATCAATTTTTGGCGCCGTTGCCGGGGATTATAAAAGCTTGTTATATTTGAATGTTAACTTTGTATATTTGTGCAAATTTCGTATAGCTTTATTTTCGGTTTTGTATAAATCTTCTCTAACTTTGCTAATTCATGTATGTATTGTAGAAAATTTTCGATGCTAACTTTAACTTGTAACTTGATTCTAACTTGTAATTGTTGCTAACCTTTACTAACCTTAACATATTAACTATGATTTTCGAACTTATTCTTTTCTAACTCAACTTTTTCTTCTTATATTTATTTTTGGTTTTGTTCATTTTGAAGTGTCTTGTGCGTGTGCAGATTGAATTGAAAAGAAAAAGTGCAAGAAATACCAAGTTCTTCCCAAACAGAAATCGGGAAGTGCAGTCCGTCGACTTTGGATGGCTGCCGTTTGCAGCTCACAAAATCTGGAAAGGTGAGCCATACACCGTTAGAAAGATCTCTGAGTCTACTTTCCGTAGGATTTTACAGAAGTGGATTTGGAATTTCGAGCCGATCCCCGTTTCAATTTGAATGATGCAAGGTCAGTCTAGCAGAACAGAAAACTGGGCAGATCAGTAGGTCCGATAAAAGGACAATCAAAGAGTAATTTTGCTAGTCCGATTGAGGCAAACTTTACACGTCTGGAAAGATCCATGTGTCGGCTACAAGATATATTTAGTGCACTTTTGCATTAGATCAACGGAACATACCCAAATTTGGGTATTAAGAGGTAAAGGTCTTGTCTGCCTTGCTGTGAGATTTTCCACTTTTTCTCTAACTTTGCAGGAGCATATCTCTCAAACCGCTTGGAGTTAGGAAACGTGCCACATATGCACAAATAGCCAACAACATCAACTTTTCATTCCAGGTGGTATTTCACTCATCAAAGAATTATTGTTCCTGTTATTTGATCGAGAAGAACCTGTCCAGCATCCTTCTGTGCACCTCCCGAAGAGAGGCTGCTGCTGCCCCACCTGCCGCACCAAGCAAGATGAAAAACACATGCACTATATAATGGTGAAAAGTCTAAGTCATGGACTATAAAAAGAAAGCGCTACTTGGGAGGCAACCCAATTCGATCAAAGAAAAACGAAGGAGCCATCACCGAGAGTTTGAAATTTCTAACCCTTCTCTTTTTCTTTGGTTTGTGATGATATGTTGGAATATGTTAGACTATTGCATGCTTAGGAAATTCGTTGATATAGATTTGTGCTTACATTGAGGACAATGTAATTTTCTAAGTGTGGGGTAGGTTTACATGTTTCGTTTATGTTTTCGTGTGTTTAGTATAGAAAAGAAAATTTCAGAAAATTGTAACACAAAAATAGAGTGTTTAAATTGTTTGTTTCGAGTCTTAGGATGCCTCTAATATGTCAATAATGTTTTTCTCCTCTTTGCATACATAGATGATAGTTGTGCATATAATTAAAATTGTGAGTTTCATGGAATATGTGCATTGGTAGGACCATGTAGGATGTGTTGATTAATTAAGCTTGCATGTTTTAGCTAGTTTTTTTTTTCCATAATAACATATGTGATCTTTAGAGCCGAAATTGCTTTCTTCTTGAGTGATAAAAAAGATAAAATTTAATAGATTCATAGGAAGCATGAACCTCATTATTCTTTAATTATTCGATTACTATATGCAATACCTTTTCATGGACTCTAGTATTGCTAGGACTCGCTCTTGTGATTTTTGAAACTTGATAGTCATGAAAATTGCCTTGATTTTGAAAAGGATTGAAAACGTTATATTAGGATCACCACCATTGCCAAATAAAGCTTGTGCCCTATTTGTGCCCGTCGTGGGACTCCGCAGAAAACCCTTTTTGAGACTACATTAAGCCTTTTCTTTCATCACCCTTATTAAAATTCCTATGCTTAAAATAATTATATCTTAACCCTTGTCCGCGAGACTTGGCAAAAGTGTGAAATCGATTTGTAATTTTGGTGTAGAGTGATGTATGAAAAAAGTGTGGGGTAGACTTAGTTTGAAAATTGTACGAAAAATTGTATGTCAGCCGTGCCTTAGAAAAAGAAAAGAAATTCAGACCAAGAAAAGAAAAGAAAAATACCAAGTCTGAGAAAAAGAAAAAGAAAGTATAAGGCACGGTTTTGATTGAAAAAGTTGCTAAGTCCTATTCTTTGATAAATGTTGTTAGTCAGTTTAGTTTATATTTGAAGGTCTAGCATTGTTAAATTAGACCTTTGTCCATGTTTATGATGTTTTGAAAAGAAAAGAATGAAGGAAGGGTCCAACAAGAAAATATTCGACCCTTGGAGTGAAGCCATAAGGAGGATCAAGAATTGCCAAGTCTTGGTGACGTTTTTAAGCACCACTTATCCTAAATTTCCTTCCCTATGATTGCCGAGTCCCATGTTTTTATTCCCATAACGTTTTCATGATTCTTAAGATGGCATTCTTTGATTTGTGGAGATTTTCTCAAGAATTGAGCATATGGTTTTGGTCCATTCGTGCATATAGTTATCATATGAGGTTTTTCTTTCAAATTTTATTCATAAAGTGCTTTCGTTTCTTTGACATATGCAAGTTACTCTTCGTAATTCATTATCTTTCACTTGCATATACTTATAAGTGAATAAGCCATGCTTCGAGTGAAAAGAAGAGAGTATGCCTAGTGAGGAGGCCGGATTGAATTGGTTAACATGTCTACCTGCTTACTTTTGTTCTTATATGTTCTTATTGATGTTACATGTTCATGAAGCTTGGAATTTTCGTGCTTAGCATTCTCATGCTTCAACTTGAAAGCTATGTGTTCATACGAGCCTGAGACAAATTTTTAGGGGCAATAGTAGTTTGAGTCTTAGTTTAATTTAGTTTGCTAAGGGACTAGCAAATGATAAGTGGGGTAGTTGATAGGAGCACAACGTGCGGCGATATTAATATGTTTTTGCCCTCGTTTATGCTTTGTTTAACCCTTATTTATCTAAGATAAAATCATAATTTAGTTTAGTGTCGTTTTGGTAGATTTTCGGAAATATGTGCTTAATAATCCGTGATTCTGACTTAGAACTCAGAGGAAATAAAGTAAAATACGTCTTTTTCGTGATTCTGAGACTCGCGCTAATGTGACTTATCATTTTCCAAATTTGATGAAATTTAGTATGCATATAACTGGCAAGCTAATGTGTATTGTATCAAAATTTCAGATCAATCAAAGTTTGGGAAGTCGACTAAAAGATGGCTGCAACTTGGCAGTCTGAGCAAAATGATCCAGGGACTTTTCAGGATTTTTCCTGTGACTGTGTCCTGCTTTCAAAAATTTATTCCGGACGTTTTACTTGAAATTTGAGAAAGTCCTTTTACATGGAGAAAGCGCTACGAGTCTAGTTTCTCTGGGATTTAGAATCGCACCAATCGGAGCTTTGAGGAGAAAGTTATGATAGAATGATTGGAGAAAGGTCATTCCAACCGAGTTGCTGCCGGTTCTGTGCTCTTGGCGATTTGTGCATTTTTCATGGATCAAAGTTCATCAAATGGTGTTTTCAAGTCCACATATGAAGTCCATGAAGATATGCAGCCCATTCTATGGAGAAAATTCAGAATAAAAGTCCAAGAATGTATTGTTTTTCCCACAAGGAAACTTAAACCAACTAGGACAAGGAATTCCCTTTCATTGTGTGGCCGGCAAACCCTAGACTCTCCTCTATATATAGCCAACGAATTTTTCAGAAAAGATCATCTCATCTCAAGCAAAAATATTAGCCTAAAGCTCTACCAAGTCTCACAAGCACCAACACCCAAATAGTTAGCCAAAACCCACCATCACCACCATCCAAAATCCATCCCTTTCACCTTGTGTTTCTGCCGACCGATTCCTCTCATCTGTGTTTCTGCCGAGCAGCAAGCAAGCTTCACCACCACGTTTTGGAAGTCTTCAAGGTTTCTAAAGTGTGATCCACTCCCCCTATGGCTTTTGTATTTAATTTTGTTTGGTTATCTTGTAAGAACTTGTTTCGATTCTTGGTTTTTGCTAAACTTTTGTATGAACCGATTTTGTTGAAGTTTATGTAAAGTAGTTTTGTAATCTTAACTTGTGGATTTTGTATATTGGATAATTAGGGCAGTGGTATTAGAAGCATGTTTAGGATTTAAATTGGTTAGTAATCTAAGATGAGGACATGCAAATCAATACTTGGTGTTGTCTTTGAACATGATCTAGGTATTAGGTTTAATCAGCTAGAATAATTACAAACTGGATGGACCTGACGGACTCTACAATTTGTGTTATTCACTTAGGGTTATTAATCTTAGAACTTGCATGCTAAATAAGATGATTGACAACCTTACTTGTTTACATGTTTTCGATTTAAGACTCTTGTGCGTTAAATGTTAAGCCTTGTCCGGATTAGCATAAAAATATTTAGGGCTAGAAAGGAAGTTTGTTCTAAAGAACTTGAGGAGTCTAGTAACTAGGTACATAGCGGAAGCTCTAGCTAGTTATGGTCGAAACTAATTTGAGTCTTGAACGTGCTAAATACTTGTTCCTTACCTTCTTGCATGCGAATCTAATTGTTAAAGAGTCTTTTGTGTGAACTATTTGGTGTGAGAGATGATGATCACTTGTATATAGTAAATTAGGTTTTAAATTTCATGTTCATTAGCTTTAGGGCAGCCCTTGCTGCCGAACCTCTCTACTCCCCAATGTGTGACGTTTCAATGTGTATATGTGAATAAATTGTCTAACATTCTCGTGTTTCAGGTACCCTTAATTCCCGGCTAGAACGATCCCTAATTATTCTATACTTGGTTTTTGATTGCTTAGCGACTCATCAATCAGTGGGTGCATCTGATTCAGCCTCTTTTGTTCTACTTCTTTTCCTCCATGTTGCCATAGTCTATGTAATACATGTAATTCATGTTATAATATATCATTGTAATCAGTTTCAAATAATAATAATAGTACAAGATAGACATGGTTTGTTTGCACTGTACCTGTGTTCTAAACAAATGACCATTTTATATAATATATTAGTCACCCAAAATACATATGATTAACATCAAAATTGATTACAAAACATTGATGCACAGTCATCTGCATAGTACAAAAAGCATAAAGCCTCACACTATACAGAGTCAAACATACAATAAATTACATATCCTCATGGTCTATGTCAAGTACAGATGACTCTTGAGCAGCAAAAGGTGTAAAAACACTCTCATCAAATAGTTCCAGGTCATAAAAGCCTCTTGGTGGTGCCTTTAACACCACATAACAACTTGATTTTTCATTATCTCTTGAGTAAAATATTTGCTGAGCATGTGATGCTAAAATAAATGGATCTTTTTTAGTTAAACCTTCATGAAGGTTAACTAAAGTGAATCCATCTACTTTCTTCACACAAGAGGTCATGTTGGCCCAATCACAAAGAAATACAGTCAATCGAAAAACATAGAAGTTTAAAACCAGAATGTCTCGAATAATCCCATAATAATTTAATAAATCTGCTTCTATATGCACACCATAGTCTTGTGTAGAAACAGTAGCTTTCATAGTATGAAAGCGTTTCCCATTGATAACAAAACCAGAATAGGACATTGCACAACGCCTTGGTCCTTTTACAAGGTAAGAGAGCGTTTCATCATGCTCGACACTACCACTAGCAGCTTCAAGTTTAATCTGGATACAATGATTAAAAAAGAAATACATATACTTAAATTTCCAGCAAAACGGATAAGAACAAACCTTATTTTGCAACCATTCAACAAATGTCTCCAAATGCTTTTTCTCTAGCATTTTTGAATCATTCATCAAATGTTCATCAGAGCACTTTAGGTCATCCTTATGAACCCTAGAATACAGCAAACACTTTACTCTTGATTCAAGAAAAGTTTTAAAACTTAAGGATATTTTTACTTACTTAATGTAGAGTACAACTTCTTGACTATTAAGAAGCATACAAAGATGCACAGCCTTGTGCATTTCATTAGTCAATTGCACAAAACGGCCTTTTTGAAGTGTTGACCCTTCGATTCAATCATTGTGTCATCTTCAACAACATCATTCCTTTTTCGCTTATTACTAAACACAGATGAATCTTTCATGTATCGACCACAAAACCTAACACACTCATCTGCTAAGTAGTTTTCAGCGATACTTCCTTCCAGACATGCACGATTCTTAACATAGTCCTTAAGAACCTTCATGTATCTAAACATAAATTTAATAAAGTCAAAGTTATAGAAAACTAAAAATCCATGAAAACAACACAGAAACTAGGCAATGCTAAAGTAATTATGTACCTCTCAAAAGGGTACATCCAGCGAAAGTGCACTGGACCACATAATTTTGCTTCTCTTGCTATGTGAATTGTTAGATGAATCATAATTTCGAAAAATGATGGAGGGAAGTACCGCTCCAACAAACACACAGTCTCAATAATCTCATCTTCAAGCTCTTCTAATCTTCTTTTATCCAAGACTCTTTGACAAAGCTCATGAAAAAATGAAGAGAGAAGAAATATTGCTGTCCTAAGACCCACAGGTAAAAGCCCCTTGACGGCAACAGACAAAAGTTGCTACATCAAGACATGATGATCATGAGACTTAAGTCCCAGAATGTTTTGTTTTTTCATCTTGATACAATTTCCAATATTGGAGCAGTAGCCATCAGGAAAAGTTTATATGAACAACCTCCAAAGAAATTTTAGTTTCTCATCTTTTGTTAAAGTATAAGGTTCTGAACTATCAAGCTTGTCCTTTCTTTGTGCTACTGGAACTTCTCCCAAAAGTTCTTGTAACTCTAAATCTCTACGAGACTATCCCTGAATTTCAAATCTACCCTTCACATCTAAGATTGCATCTAAAAGTTTTTCAGATACATTCTTTTCAATACGCATTACATCCAGATTCTCACACAATATCAGTTCCTATATATAAACCAGCAAACAATGCAAAGACCATATCAAACATATAAACCAACCAACAAATAACATTCATGTTACACTTTAATTATCAACAAAGACTAAAATTAAGAGACTGACCTCCCAATAAGGCAACCCATAGAGTAGGGACTTCTTCTTTAACAACTTAGCCGGGTCACCTTTTTTAAGTGTATTTTGTTTTCCCTTTTTTTTCCCCCACTTATTTGTCAACCCGGCTAAAGCAAGAACTATACGTCTCCCTGTGAATATTTTTGGCCGCATCCTTTTCTCTTTTCTTCCATTAAACCACTTATGTTTAGAGCGAAAGGCATGATTTGACGAAAGAAATCGTCTATGATCCATGTAAATAGTTTTTTTTGGCAAGTGGTAGCCACTATGAGCAAGTTTCAGGACCACATATAGGACAAGAAAATTCTCCTTTTGTGGTTAACCTGGCAAAATTTTCATAAGCTGGAAAATCATTAATGGTCCAAAGCAAGATAGCTCTAATATTGAACATGGCTTTTGTATAGGCATCATACATAGAAACACCATCTCACAGGTTTTTTAAATCATCAATAAGTGGTTGTAAATATACGTCAATGTCATTGCCTGGTTGGTAAGGGCCTGGAATGAGTAAGCTTAAGAGCAAATTTTCAGAAGACATACACACACCTAGTGGAAGATTATATATAACAAGGATTGCTGGCCAAGTACTGTGTGTAGAGCTGAGATTGCTAAACGGATTGAACCCATCAGTTGCAAGTCCAAATCTCAGGTTTCTAGGATCAGATGCAAATGAAGGCCACTTTTTGTCTACTGTACTCCAAGCAATTGAGTCAACTGGATGACGCATTTTGTCATCTTGACTGTGATGAGTAGAGTGCCACGTAAGCTGCTCACTCACGGATGCTGAAAGAAACATACGTTGAAGTCTTGGAAGTATAGGAAAGTAACGCAAAACTTTTGCTGAAACTCCTATTTTTATCTTTTTAGTAAGAGGGTTGACTTTCCACCTGGGCATTCATCATAATCCTTATAATCTCCCCTAAACAGAATACAATCATTGATGCATGCATCAATCTTCTCATACCCTAAATCAAACTCTTTAAGTGTCTTTTTTACTACATACAATGACTCAGGACAACTATTTTCATCCGACAGCATCTTCTTGAATTCTTTCAAGATGCTATCAAAGCCACAATTGGACAGACCATATGAAGCTTTCAACTTATATAAGTTTAAGGTGGTTGATAGTTTTGTGTACTTGGTACAACCACGGTATAGAGGAACTTCAACTTCCACAATCTTCTTTCGGTACTTATCATCTAAATTTGTAGAAATAGGGCTTTGACCTTCATAAGGTGACCGAAAACAAGCATCTTCATACATTTGAATCACTTCTAACATTTCAGAATCCTCATCAATATAAGGTGACATTGGGCAGTCATCGATTCTTGCAGATCTTTCTACTGTACTAGGCTCACCGTGAGCAACCTAAACATTGTACATAGGATCAAAGCCGTACTTAGTCAAATGTAATAACAGAACTTCATCACATTGTAGACTACAATTTCCACAAATAACGCAAGGACATCTAATCATGTCAGGATTCCTTGCATATTTTTTAGAGTTCATAATAAATTCTTTCACTTTATCTTGGTACTCTGGACTATTTTTATCCCAATTAATCCAGCTCTTATCCATGCTAAACTAGAAAGAAATACACCTAAAAATTATTGAATAAATTTATTAGAACTGAAAAACTTAAGAAACACAGCAAACAAAAAAAATACAAGTTAGCATAATCAAAGCAAATACAAATCCTGCACGCACCAAATTCCCAACAAACAATATCATTATAATATCTTAGCAGCCACTATTTGAATAAATCACAAACCAAATATGAAATATATAACAAGTTCCCATAACAAAGCAAGAACAAGAAAGAGATAAAGAAATATCAGAGTAATACATACCAGTCCTCCCAGCAAGTTCTTTACAATAATACCACCTCTTACTCGTAAATCGCTAGATTAATATCAATCGCACAACAAATTTAGAATTTCAGAATCTGTAAGTTACACAAAATATCATCAATCAGAGCAAGCACAACTAGGAAACCAGAAGAAAAAGAAAATCCAACCCTAAAATTAATACCCATGATTTGCAACCTAATGTCTACTGCCAAATCACCAGATCAATACCACCTCTTTCTAATCATGTTCATTAATCTCTTCCCACTTGCAAATATAGGCTAACTAATAAGCACATCAAATATCAATAAACCAAAAATCATCCATATTCATCAATACCAAAAAATTGAAACGGAACTAACAAGAACACGAGATAATTAACCAAATCAGATAGATATGAAAATTCATTCAACATAACACAGCTGTGAGCACAACGGCGCCGCCGACCTCAATCTTTCAAAAATTGATATTGTTAAACCCAAGGAGTTGAGGTTCTTACCTCCAAATTTCAGACCAAAGCTTAAAAATTCAGCTCCTAACTCGATTCCACAATTGAACCCAGACCAGACTAAAACCGAATGTTAGAAAAACTAGAAAAAGGGAAAATTAAGATCCATTCATAAATTATAAAACTGCGTAAAACCTCACCAGAGAAGTCCAAGGTCTCGTGACGAGAGAGATGAGAGACAGTGATGGAGCTCGGAAGAGTTATTGAGAGAAGCTTGTGAATGAGGGAGTGGGTTTAGCGAATTAGGTTCAGCTCGGGAGGACCTGATAAATTTCAGAAATTTAGCAATTGTTTTGATGAAATTAAAAAAAACTTCTTTTTTTTTTTAAAGGTTTGGGCGCCTGATAATTGGGTATACGCGCCAAACGAAAACCCAGAGCGCGAGTCTTCAAAATTTGGGTCAATTGTTTTGATGACAGTTAAAAACCCCCTAGCCCATTTCACATTTTCTAGCAACAAAAAAAACAACATGGAACATGTTTTCATGACCACTAGTAGTCGTCATCCTATACTTTTATCATTGCAGTTCGAAAATGTCATTGAATCTTTTTTATGACGAAATACAAGTGTCATGTAATATGTACATTAACGACAATAACCAAGCGCTATAGAAACCTATATTATGACGGTCACTAACTGTCATACAATTGACGACACTGGAAAATAGTCATTGTAAGTCTCAGTATTCTATGACGTTTCGTTTATGTTGTCAAAATTTGCAGTCACATCATATTCCTATGTGACATCGGGATAACCACTTTCCAAAATCCCCCGGCCTTAGGATCATCAAGATAAAACACCTGTTTTCCCATACTGGCAAGAATGAACGGCTCATTTTCATACCAACTTGTGTCTGTATTAAGTGATAACATGCCTTAATCAATCTTTGTACTCCCATGAACACTTTAATTAGTGTTGAACCATCTACACTTGAACAAGACAACGCTCATATTTCCATATACTAGTTCGACAACGGCGAGTAGCACTCCATAGTAGGTTAAGTCATCACCATCTACCATGACCCCGCAATTTTGCGTTCTGCGGTTTACATCTCGTTGAAGTGTCACAAACTTGACGCTGTTGACAAAACACATTGGTCGCACCCTGTGGGAAATCGGCGTTCTAGCCAAATGATGCAATTCTGGCGAGTACCAATCACTCTTCTGTTTTCAGAGATTTTCCACCTGCCACGTTGTGATAAATTATTTAAATTGAACTAACCAGAATAATAATATTGAAATGAAGATAATGTAACATAAAAAATGTTGTGACGTACCCATTTGCGAAAATAATCAGGAAATGTTCTTTTGTGCGTCTCTTTCGGCCTTCGGTCTCTATGATTTCCTTCAATAAGCTTCAAATGCTCACGCATGAAATATTGTGCTTCGTCACAGTGTTGTAGTACGCACCAATGAGCTTCAATTAGCTCAGCACTGACAATCTTTCGGAACTTGGTAAATTACCAAACGGACGTACAACACTAGAAAGGACTGAAAGTTTGCACTCTAGTACTGTAGAGGCTGCTGTAGAAGATTCTGCTTCATCAGTGAAGTATATATATAAGATAATATTACAATGAATGGAGAAATACGAATAATAAATAGTACATTTCTTGAGGATACATCCAGTTGCAATGAACTGGACCAGTAAGCAGTGCTTGATCTGGAAGATGGATCATCAGATGAATCATGATGTCAAAGAAAGCAGGGGGGAAAATGCTTTCCACTTTGCACAAAATGTAGGTGATGTCTTCTTTGAGAATGAGAACATCTGACTTCTTCAGCTCTTTAGCGCATAATTTCTGAAAGAACCTACACAACGCTATTATAGGTTCCACCACATCTGGATGCAAATAGAGTCGGATAACCACTGGAATAAGACGTTGCAGCAATACATGACAGCCATGACTCTTCAATCCATTAAACGTATTAAGCCCCAAGTTAATACACCGAGATATATTTCTTGCATACCCATGAGGATACTTTACTCCTTTAAACCATATGAAAACTTGCTTCTTGAAAACCGGTTTAACTGTGTAAGGTGCAACAGGTATGAAAGTCTCTAACGCCGTCTTCACTGGCCACAAGTGTTCTCGTATTCCCTTCAACTGCAGATCCTCACGTGCTTTCACAGTGTCCTTACTCTTTGCTTTAATATGAAGAACTGTTCTCATAATGCTGTCACTTACATTCTTTTCTATGTGCATGACATCTAGGGTGTGTCTAAGAATCAATTTCGGCCAGTAAGGCAAACCATAGAATGTACTCTTGTGTGTAAAACACTTGTACTCGTCAGGGCGTTCCAGAACTGGTATTGTGGTATCACCGCTAAACACGCCGAAATCGAAAGAGTTCAGCTTCTCCAAAATTTCATCACCGTTCCAGGGACGGAGTTTAGGACGAAGCTCTACTGTTTGATCAAATGCTATATTTCAAGTATAGCACACAAAATTTTCACACGAAATTTACAAAAAGTTTCACGAAAATTTACATGTATCACACAATGGATCGGTCCTAATCTTTTCAAAGTATTCGAATCATGTAATATGTGAGATTGCCGAACCCTAGAGTTTAATTGCTTTTATTCACACAACTTTAAAATTTGAGGTACATGGAGCAGATGAGATAACCGTGCAATGGACTGATGCAGCCCCTAGTAGAATCATGCTTATTCCGATATACCTAAAAAATTAAAGACGAATTGGGTTGAAGAAGATAGATCACATATATCAAGTTATTTTCTAGCGTCTAAAGTGAGGTGATGCTTCAGCCCAAGCTATCGACTAGGTCGAGCAGATTTTACTTTTCAAAGGCGGTGTCGTTAAGATTCACGGAGAGCGAACTCCCTACAGGAACCAGGCAGGTCTCGTTGTTGGACACCACGGAGGACAAGTCTCCTATCGACTCACTCACCGAGAATAAACATCAGTCTGTGGGCCTTGAGAACCAGTTAAACAAACCTGAGAACCATATCAATGAAAATAACTTGCCCCATACTTTGTAAAACAAACTCGGATCCCTAGCAGTCTACATTTGTTGATCAAAGCCGCCCTCAACCTCATAAAAATGGATCTGCTAAAGCATCATTCGTATGAAGGGTTAAGGCTATGACCAACAAATGTGGCTTCTCCCTACATGTTACACTTTAGAAACTACAATAAACTCAAACATACATAAACCTATCAACTTCGTAGAAATTATCTAAGTGTTACAAACATTCACACATATTTTTACATCAGATAATTCGGCATACTTACTATTACATGTCCTAAAATCCTATTATACATATCCCAAAAAATAAGAAAAAATTAAACAATCTGAAATTTACAAAGTTACAAAGCAACACTTCATGAATAAAAATAATTAAATGTCCCCGGCAACGGCGCTAAAAATTGATGGAACTTATTCTCCAAGCACAAATTAAGTACCTGCAAAACAACTTCATACACATAATACCCTTCTTGTGTCAATTGTAGTTAGGACAAGTAGGGATCGTTCTATCCGGGGAAATTAAGGTCTTTCAATCACATAAAGTATTGCAGATTAAAGGGGGGTTTGGAGTGTTTAACTAAATAACCTACTGATTTTTTACATAAATAAATAAAATAAAAACTAAATTAATATATACAATTGATCAACATCTTCCACAAAGAGCACATAACACAAAACTCTCTAAACATGTAACAAAATTAAATAAAGAAATAGGGCCAGCAAGTTCAAACCGATTCTATATTCAATTTAGTTCCAATTTAATTAGAGCCTTCGCGGTTTATCTAATAATTCAAAACTTCACAAGTATTTAGAATTAACTTCGCGTATAATCCTAAACATGATACTAATTGGTTTAAAGACACTTCGCGTAGAAATTAAACACAAAGAGCACATAAGCACAATAAGTCGAAATAGAAACATGTTAGCAAGTATGGCATCACCTCATCTCACATCGACATGTATATTTTCATAATTATTCTAGCCCTTAGATAAATACAAATTAAAACCAACTTCGCGTATGATTCAACTTGTATTTAATCGGCATGTGAAACCAACACACAAGGAATAGCCATGGCCGAGGCTACCCTCATGCATATCATTTTTATGCATACAAATTTAGAAAATAAACCAAATAAAACCAAGAACTCATATAAAAACCTACTGCCCATAAAACCTAAATTCAATTTAATACATGCATAGTTCAAAAATTAAACCAAAAGAGAACCAAATCATATAACAAAAATACAGAAATCCAAAGAATAATTCAAGAAACCGAAATTACAACCATGAATCCATACAAATTTTATAGACAAAATATTGTACTTATACAAAAGAACAAAAGCCATAAAGAAAAATTAAGTCACACTCAAGAAACCTTCAATGAAGAATTCGGCAAGAGGATTTGGTGATGGTGAATGGAATGATTTTTGGAAGAATGGTGGAGATGGAATCGGCTTAATTCTTTGATAGGATTTTCTGGTGGAATTTCGGCAGAGGTTTGGCAGTTTAAAGTGAGGAAGAGAAGATGATATTTTCTGTGTGAAAATCCTCCAATATATAGAGGCAAAAGGTGGCTGCAACTAGGGTTCACAAAACCTAGTTTTTCTCAAACTTATCCTACTGGCAGATTTGACCTTCGAGTGAAGATTATGAAATATCTTTATCTAGAAAATAGATATTGAGGTGCTTCTAGTTTGGTTAGAAACTAGACTCCCGTAGCTTTCCATCCATATAAGATTTGCCTTCTAATTCGAAGTGAGCTATCTGGAAGAGTCCGTGGAAGTTGGATGATGTGCACAGGAATTCGCCCGAATTTGATCAGGATTTGTTACGATTTTCTTCCACTATTTTCTGCCGAAAATTCCCAAGATAATGACTGAACAATTGAGCAATATCTCTTTAGGTTTTCCATGAATTAATTCAGCCAAAAATCTTGCACAAAGGATGGAATTCAGTCCACATTCGTAAGCCAAATCCATGTAGAACTCAGTTTAGGTTTTCTTCTTTCGGCAGACTTGACCTTCGTGCATTCAAACCGACATAACTTTTTTCTCAGGAAAGCTTTTTCTGCGATTTGAATTTCATATAAAACTAGACACACAGGGCTTTCCATCGATATGTGATCGCCTCCTGGTTCCTTGTGGATCGTCTGGCATAAATTCCGGAAATCAGGACACAGTCCCAGGAAAATCATGTTAGTCCCTGGTGATCTTTGTTCAAACTGCCAAGTTGCAGGTATCTTTTGGGTGACTTCCCAAACTCCAATTAATCTGAAATTTTGACATAATACATTCTAGCTTGCCAGTTATGTGCCTACTAAATTTCATCAAATTTGAAAAATAATAAGTCAGTCAAACACATGCCTCAAAATCACGAAAACAACATATTTTTCACTTTTTCCTCAGATTTCTATACTTAGTCGTTTTTCTGACAATTAAGCACACTTTCTCCAAAACTCTACCAAATTGACACTAAACTAAATTATGACTCTATCTTAGGTAAATAAGGGTTAAACGAAGCATAAGTGAGGGTATAAGCATATTAATATCGTCGCACATTGTGCTCCTATCAATGGTCCTTAAAACAGAGTTAGGACTTGATAGGAGCACAATGTGCGACGATATTATATGCTTATGCCCTCGTTTATGCTTTGTTTAACCCTTATTTGTCTAAGATAGAGTCATAATATAGTTAGTGTCAATTTTGGTAGAGTTTTGTGAAAAATGGTTAAGAATCCGAAAAATGACTAATTTTGAGAAATCTGGAAAATAGTGTAAAATATGTCTTTTTCGCGATTTTGAGATGAGCAAAAGTTTGATCTATCCTTGTCCGAATTCTATGAACTTTGGCGTGCTTAATATTCATATGCTGAGGAATGTTGTGTTAAAATTTCAGATCAATCGGAGTTGGGGAAGTCACCCAAAAGTTGGCTGCAAAACGGCAGTCCGAGCATTTCAATCCAGGGACTTCCAGGATT
The DNA here is from genome assembly GCA_963682095.1 of Potentilla sterilis. NCBI lineage: Eukaryota > Viridiplantae > Streptophyta > Magnoliopsida > Rosales > Rosaceae > Potentilla > Potentilla sterilis. The sequence goes on from OY821756.1 coordinate 33,468,081, forward strand.
TTCCTGGGACTTTGTCCCAATTTCGAAAAATCATTCCCGTCGACTCACAAGGAATTTTGCCGAGATATTTTATGGGGAGATGACCATATGTGTCTAGTTTATCTGAGACTTGGAATCGCATCAATCGGAGCTCCGAGGATGGAGATATGCCGGAGTTACTACAGCAACATCAAATCTGCCGATTCCAGGAACCTACTGCCCCCTTTTTGTGTTTTCTGTTTTTGATGGACCAAATGGTGTACAAATGCATTTTTGAAGATGGTTCAAGCTTTATGAAGGGAAGAGGAAGACACTAGGCCATGGCATTGAAGAAAAATTGAAGAAAGAAGTTCTCCTAGTCACACTAGGAGAAGCTGCCGAATAGAGGCAGATTGTGTGCCTTTGTGTTGCTGCCGGCAATGATGCATTTTTGGTGGATTAAGACCTATCAATTGAAGTCCAAATGCTATGCAAGAAGTCCATGAAGATGTGAAGCCCAAGCCTTGAAGAAAAATCAGAAAAAGAAAACCTAATTAGACTTTGAAAAGGAAGGTTGCAAATCCTTATTCCACTTGGTTTTCTCTATTCCTTTTGCTATAGGGCAGCCGGCAGCCTCCTCTATATATAACCTCATCTTCTCATTCTGAAAATCATCTCATCTCTTGCAAAGCACTAGCCAAAACTCTACCAAATTTTCCTACCAAAGTTCTAACCCGAAACCCTAAAAATACCAAGTCACCTATTCCACCACCACCATTCACCACCGATCCCATACCTTACCTCAGCCACTGCCGATCCTCTTTCACCACACCAAGACGAAGCTCTCCAAGGTTTCTAAAGTGTGATCCATCCCTATGACTTGTGTTTTTAATTTCGGTTTAGTCACATATTGTTGTTATAAAAATACTTTGTTTCGTTTGGTTTTGTATGATGAACATGAATTACGATTTTATTTGGAATTTATGTGATGACTTTTGCAATTTTTAATGCATGGATTTCATATGTATGATAATTAGAGCAGTGGTATTAAAAGCATGTTTAGGATTTAAATTGGTTAGACCTAAGGTGAGGGCTTATAATCGGTACTTAGTGTTGTCTTTGAACATGATCTAGGTATTAGGTTTAATTTGCTTGAGTTATAATGAACTAAGTAGACGTATGATCACTTTGATTTGTTGTGCTCACCTAGAGTGGTTAACCTTAGGACTTGCATGTTAAATAAGAAGATTGACGACCTTACTTGTTTACGTGTTTTCGGCTATAGACTTTTGTGCTTCAATGTTATGTCTTGTATAAGGTAGCATAACCTTTAGGATCACCATGCGAATAGCTCGATCTTAAAACCGTAGAAAAAGTCTCACAACTAGGTAAAAATCGGAAACGTTCTGGTTGTAGGTTGAAACTAAGTTAAGTTTTGAGCATGCCAAATACTTGTCTCTTACTTTCTTGCATGTGAATCTTTGTGTTAAATTGTGTTTTGTGCTATGTGATGCGTGAGAGATGATGATCAAACTTGTATATAGTAGCCTAGGATTTATTTTCTGTTTTTATTACCGTGCCTAATAAAGGGGCAGCATTGCTGCCGATTCATTATCCCCCATATGTGTGACGTTTGTGATGTATATATGTATATATTTGTCTAACAATTTCATATTTCAGGTACCCTTAATCCCCGGCCTAGAACGATCCCTACTTATTCTATACTACTAACGATTGTAGGGTTATTATTGCTTGATGCTCGCTTCGGCGACACACCAATTTTTGGCGCCGTTGCCGGGGATTATAAAAGCTTGTTTTATGTTATTGTTGTGTATATAATGTTGCTGGAAATTTTTGTTGTGAAGTTGTAAAGTTGTAAATTTTAAGTTTATTTTGGGATTTTGTAAAGTAGAAATATGCTTCGGCATGTAGAGTTTAAATTTCGGAAGTTGCATGATGAATAATGATGTATGTTGGTAATCACTTAGTTTAATTTCTAGGGAGTTGATAGTGTTGTGTATGTTTGAGTTTATTGTAGTTTCTAAAGTGTAACATGTAGGTGAAGCCACTTTTGTTGATCATAACCAAAACCCTTCATGTGAATGGTGCTATGTCGGAGACCGTTTCTATGTAGATTGGGAAACGCGGGATACTTCCCCCCCACGCATATAAGCATTTCTTCGGTAATAGTATTACTTCCATGAGGTTGAGGGCGGTTTTAATCAACACTTGTAGACTGCTAGGGATCCGTGTTTGTTTTACAAAGTATGGGGAAGTTATTTTCATAGATATGGTTCTCAGGTTTGTTTAACTGGATCTCAAGGCCCATGGACTGATGTTCATTCTCGGTGAGTGAGTCGATAGGGGGTTCGCCCTCCGTGGTGTCCAACAACGAGTCCTGCCTGGTTCCTGTAGGGGGTTCGCCCTCCGTGATTTTAATGACCTTTGAAACGTAAAATCCGCACGACCTAGTCGACAGCTTGTGCCGAAGCATCACCTCACTTTAGACGCTAGAACATAACTTGACATATGTGGCCTATTTTCTTCGAAGATAAAACATGTTGTGTGGTTCAAACTCTTGAAGTATATCGGATTAAGCATGATACTACCGGGGGCTGTATCAGTCCATTGCACCCTTATCTCCTCTGCTCCACGTACTTCGAGAGTTAGAACAAATCTAAAAGAAATTAGACTTAGCGATTACATGTTCATGAACTTTTCGATTTTTAATTTCTTGTTGCCGAGCCATATTTGTATCTTTGCCGAAATTTTTGTTCTTTACCGTGTGTATTTATGGCTTGCCGATTGTGTCTTGTGTATCATTGTTGAAATTTGTTGTGTAATCGCCAATGCCGTGGCTTGTAATGATGTATATTCTTGCTTTCTATTTCTTCACGATGTTCAAACTTGTTTAAATGTTGCAAATTTCAGAAATAATGCATGTCCGAATCTAGTATTTGGGCAAGAGATCTTCAAGGCCGTTTGCAACGTTTAGATCAAGAACTCGCTATTGCTCGTTTTGTGCCATTACCACCATCGTCACCAACCAGTTCATCAGTATCATCATCCTTGCCGAGTTCACCTATTGTGCCGTCAGTTTCATCATCATCTGTGCCGAGCTCCCCATCGTTTGTTTCGTCGTCTTGTGATCTTCAGAATCCAGAGTTTGAGGCCTTTGCCGAATTAGAAGAAGAAGAAGAGATCATGGCATCAATCAGATCACAGAATGGTCATGTTGCTGGAGCTGGAGTTGCTCCTTCTAATATTACTTATCCTCCCTTGGAAGCTGACAAGACTGGAGAGAGATTGAATTGAGGAGTGGATTCCTCCATAAGCTGAAATCGTTTTATGGGATGCCGAGTGAGGACCCTAATAAGCATCTACTGTGGTTTAACTTCACCACGGAGTCTATGTGTCCAAGAGGGACCGATTTGCAACACTTCAAAATGAAGGCATTTCCGTTTTCTTTAGAAGATCAAGCCAAGGAGTGGTTGTTTGAAGTGCCTAGTGGTCGTATTGTTTCGTGGAGTACTATGATGGATGAGTTTTTGCTCAAGTACTTTCCTGCTTCACGTATCACTGATCTGAGGAAGCAAATTACAAGTGTAAAGCAAGCCGGAGATGAGACTTTCTTCGACTACTACAAGAGGTTCAAGTCCCTAGTTTCTTTGTGTCCATCGCATGGCATTAGCGATGGGCTCTTGCTACAATATTTCTATGAGGGATTGCGCGTCATGGAGAGAGAGTTTCTTGACTCGGCTGCGGGAGGTAGCTTTTTGGAGTTGAACGCCGGAGCGGCAAGAAGTTTGTTGGAAGTTCGTGCTTTGAACAACCAACAATTTGGCATGGCACGAGGCAGTGTGCAAAGGAATGAGAAAGTACATGAGACGTCTTCGAGCTCAAAGTTAGAGGAGAAAGTGGACAAGCTTACCGACTTGGTGAGTAATTTGATGAAGAAGCGAGCAAGTGTTTGTGGAATTTGCACCGAGGGCCATGAGACCGAACAATGCCCTCAATTTGGAGTTAGTGAGGGAGTTGAGGAGTGCAATGCAATTGGTTTTCAAGGAGGCCAACGATTTGGCAATTTCAATCCAAGGTTCAATGATCATCCGAACTTTCGATGGGCGAATAATGACAACGTGCTTAGGGCACCTATGCAACCGAGAGAGGGAGGAGCACCGTTTGCACCGAGGCCACCATTTGTGCCTCGGCAGCCATACATGCCGAACCAAGGACAATTTGGGGCATTGCCGAGTCAAACACAAGCTGTGCCGTACCAAAGCCAAGCAGGGCTGAGCCAAGGCCAAGCCGCACCAAGCAACCCTAATTACGATGCTTTGATTCAATCTTTGTCAAGTGCTACTCAAGCATTACTCGCGGGGCAACAAAATCATCAAAAGGACATTGGTGAGCTCAAGACTCAAATGGGGCAAGTTGTGGATTTCATGGGAAGATTCAATGAGCAAGGGAAGTTTCCAAGCAATACTATTCCAAATCCGAGGAACGAGCAAGCTAAAGTGATTCAAACTCGTAGCGGAAGAGAGTTGTTTCCTCCAACAAGTCCAAAGAAGAAGCGAGTAACTTTTAAGGGTATTGAGGACGATGAGAGGGCTGCCGGACCTGTCATTGCCGGCAGCCACATTGAGGGAAGTGAGGCAGCAGCCGAGCATGAAGCAACCGGCCAAGGTACTGCTGGCAACACTCATGTTGCCGAGAAGGGGAGTCATGCCGAGCAAGGGCATAGTGCCGGCAACAATAGTGCAAAAGACAAGGGGCTGCGTAACGAGCTTGAGTATGATCCCGCCACATCAAAGAATGAGGTATTGCCGAGCCAAGCAAGTAAGGGAGGAGTCTCATCATCTAGCATTCCATTCCCTTCACGTTATGCTAGAACAAAGAAAGACAAGTCCGATGAAGAGGTGTTGGAGATTTTCCGGAAAGTGCAAGTCAACATCCCTTTGTTGGATTGCATTAAGCAAGTGCCGAAGTATGCTAAGTTTTTGAAAGAGCTTTGCACGGCAAGGAGGCATACGAGGGAGACTCGTGTGGTGACCATGAGCGAGACGGTGTCGGCCGTTATTCAAAGAAAGTTGCCACCAAAGATGAAGGATCCGGGAAGCTTCAATGTGCCTTGTGTTATAGGCAATACACGATTTGAGGATGTTATGTTGGATTTGGGAGCATCGATCAATGTCATGCCACTCAATGTGTATCAAACGTTGAGTATAGGGCCTCTCAAGAAGGATAATGTCATCATTCAACTTGCGGATCGCTCAAGCAAATATCCGGAGGGCTATGTAGAGGATGTGTTGGTACAAATCAACCAATTGATATTCCCCGCCGATTTTTATGTGGTTGAAATGGAGGATTCGCCGGTCAACAATACTCAATTGCTTTTAGGGCGACCATTCATGAGGACCGCGCGCACAAAGATAGATGTGGCCGAGGGCAACCTAACTATGGAGTTTGATGGTGAGGTGATAAAGTTTAATGTGTTTGATGCCATGAAATTCCCCAATGTTGATTTAAAGGAGGGTTGTGCCATGGATATTTTGGAGGAGGTCGAGCAAGTTATGTCGACCTCGCTCGACGCATAGCAATTAGCGATTGAGCAAGGGGTCGGATTTGACAAGAGGGGAGAACGAGTGCATGATGGAGCCGAGCCAAGCCATGCCGAGCAAGGGATTGCCGAGCCAAGCAACAATGCCGAGCCATATGCCTTATTGCCGAGCCTTGATGAGGTTGTGGCCGAGCTAGACGCCACCCCTACTTACATGAAGAACTCGTTCTTATCAATTCCAAGTGCCACAACAAAATTTCGACCAAGTGTGGAAGAGGCCCCAAAGTTAGAACTTAAAGAACTCCCTAGTCACTTAAAGTATGTTTATCTTGGAGAAGAAGATACACTACCGGTTATTGTGTCTTCAATGCTTAGTGAGAAGCAAGAAGTGGATTTGATACGTGTGATTAAGAAGTACAAGACCGCCATAGGTTGGACCTTAGCGGATATCAAGGGAATAAGCCCTACTACTTGTGTTCATCGTATTTTGTTAGAAAAAGGAGCTAAGCCGACAAAGGAAGCTCAACGTCGACTTCATCCTCCCATGATGAAAGTTGTGAAAGAAGAGATTATCAAGTTGCTCGATTGTGGGGTGATCTACCCAATTTCGGATAGTAAGTGGATTTCTCCCGTGCAAGTAGTGCCAAAGAAGAGTGGTGTAACGGTTGTCAAGAATGAGAAGAATGAGCTTGTGCCACAAAGACTTGTAACCGGTCATAGGATGTGCATCGACTATAGGAAGCTCAACGCTACAACGAGGAAGGATCACATGCCTTTGCCATTTATGGATCAAATACTAGAGAGGTTAGCCGGTCATTCTTACTATTGCTTTCTTGATGGATATAGTGGCTACAATCAAATCATGATACACCCGGACGATCAAGAGAAGACCACTTTTACTTGTCCATTTGGCACGTTTGCATATCGGCGGATGCCATTTGGACTTTGCAACGCACCCGACACTTTTCAAAGATGTATGTATGCTATCTTCTTGGATTTTATTGAGGACATTATCGAAGTGTTTATGGATGATTTTAGTGTGTATGGGAGCACCTTCGATACATGTTTGGGAAACTTGGAGAAGATACTTAAGAGGTGTGTAGAGCCAAATCTTGTGCTCAATTGGGAGAAGTGTCACTTCATGGTCACGCAAGGCATTGTTCTAGGGCACATAATTTTGGCAAGAGGCTTAGAGGTTGACAAAGCCAAGGTGGAGCTAATACAAGCATTGCCGAGCCCTAGGTGTGTGAAGGATGTGAGAAGTTTTCTTGGCCATGCGGGGTTTTATCGACGATTTATCAAGGACTTCTCTTCAATTGCCAAGCCATTGAGCAACTTGTTACAAAAGGAGGTGACGTTTGAGTGGACAAAGGCGTGTGAGGAAGCATTTTGTCGATTGAAAGCTTGCTTGTGTACGGCACCAATACTTGTGTCCCCTAATTGGGATGAGCCGTTTGAGTTGATGTGTGATGCTAGTGATTATGCACTTGGAGCGGTACTTGGACAACGAATTGAGAAAAAGCCATGCGCCATTTACTATGCTTCAAGGACTCTCAACGATGCTCAACTCAACTACACAACCACGGAGAAGGAACTTTTAGCGGTAATCTTTGCTTTGGAAAAATTTCGATCATATCTTTTGAATTCCAAGGTTATTGTTTATAGTGATCATGCCGCTTTGAGATATCTTATGACGAAGAAGGATGCTAAGCCGAGGCTTATTCGATGGATACTTTTACTTCAAGAGTTCGATATTGAGATTAAAGACAAGAAAGGAGTAGAGAATGTTGTAGCCGATCATTTGAGTAGACTTGTGCAAGAGGAGGATCGGCTGCCCCTATTAGAATCCTTTCCGGATGAGCAACTTTTTCGACTTGAAGTACTTGAGCCTTGGTATGCCGATATTGCAAATTTTCTAGCCACACGCCGATTCCCCAAGGAGTTGCCGAACCATCATCAACAAAGGATACGGAAGCAAGCTCGACACTTCTTGTGGGATGATCCGTATTTATGGAAGCAATGTGGTGATCAAGTTATTAGAAGATGTGTGCCGGAGAATGAGCATCGATCCATCCTTGCTTTTTGTCATAGCGAAGCTTGTGGTGGGCATTTTGGACCTAAGAAGACGGCTTTGAAGGTGCTTTCGTGTGGATTCTTTTGGCCTACGCTTTTTAAAGATGCATTCATGTTTTGTAAAGCATGTGATAGATGCCAAAGAATGGGGAACATTGGAGCTAGAGATCAAATGCCGCTCACGCCTATCGTTGAGGTTGAGATTTTCGATTTATGGGGTATTGACTTCATGGGACCGTTTCCTTCAAGTAAGGGCTTTCTCTACATATTGCTTGCGGTTGATTATGTGTCAAAGTAGATTGAAGCCAAGGCTACACGCACCAATGATGCCAAGGTGGTAGCCAAGTTTCTCAAGACCAACATCTTTTCACGTTTTGGAGTTCCAAGAGTCTTGATTAGCGATGGAGGATCCCATTTCTGTAACCGCACCATTGAAGCCTTATTGAGGAAGTATGGAGTCAAACATAAGGTTTCTACACCTTATCACCCCCAAACAAGTGGTATGGCCGAGGTGAGTAATCGAGAGATCAAGCAAATTTTGGAGAAATCGGTTGGACCTTCAAGGAAGGATTGGAGTGATCGTCTCGATGATGCTTTGTGGGCTTATAGGACCGCATACAAGACACCGATAGGTATGTCTCCTTTTCGGTTAGTTTATGGCAATGCATGTCACTTACCGGTTGAGCTAGAACATAAGGCATGGTGGGCAATCAAGGCCTTCAACATGAACATAGATGATGCCGGTCTTCATAGAAAGCTTCAACTTAACGAACTTGAAGAAATCTGTAATGAAGCTTATGATGCCGCTTGGATATACAAGGAGAAAACAAAGGCTTATCATGATAAGATGATCCGGGGTAAAAAGTTTGAAGTTGGTCAAAAAGTTCTCCTATTCAATACTCGACTTCGACTCTTTCCGGGTAAGCTTCGTTCTCGATGGGTTGGTCCTTTCATAATCACTAAAGTATTTTCACATGGAGCCATTGAGATCCTTAACCTGAGCACCAACAAAGAGTACAAGGTTAACGGGCATCGCTTGAAGCCGTACTATGATTCATTCCAAGAATGCACCATTGCTTCCCAAACCTTGGATGATCCCGTGCCACCACCACCACACCTAGAGGCTGCCGGACCTGCAATTGCCGGCAGCATTACCAAGAGACCGGACACGGATACACAAGCCACACCCGATACCATCCTGCCGGATACGAACCGAGCTGCCGAGCAAGAGCATTCTGGAACTGCTGCACCACCACCCCCTGCCGGACCTGCCATTGCCGGCAGGGTTGACACACGGCCACAAGAGGCCGAGCACAAGGATGACACGCCCTCGGATACGTCAGATACGGCAGAACCAAGGCCGGACACGCCAGCCGAACCGGATACAAGAACTTGGACAGAATCGGATACAAGTTGCAATACACTTCTTCTTGAACTTCTTCTTGCCGATTTGAGTTGTTTTGGAATGCGATGAACACATGAAACACGGTGAAAAGTCTAGGCTATGGACTATAAACACAAAGCGCTACTTGGGAGGCAACCCATGTCGATCAAAGAAAAGTGAAGGAGCCATCACCGAGAGTTTGAATTTTCTTAACCCTTCTCTTTTTCTTTGATTTGTGATGAATTGTTGGAATATGTTAGTCGATTGCATGCTTAGGAAATTCGTTGATATTGTTTTGTGCTTACATTGAGGACAATGTAATTTTCTAAGTGTGGGGTGGGATAACGTATTCCGTTTTTGTTTATGTTTTCGTGTGCTTAGTTTAGAAAAGAAAAATTCAGAAAAATGTTCCACAAAAATAGAGTGTTTTAATTTGTTTCGAGTCTTAGGATGCCCCTAATATGTCAATGATGTTTTCTCCTCTTTGCATACATAGATGATGGTTTTGCATACAATTAAAATTGTGAGTTTCATGGATTATGTGCATTGGTAGGAGCATGTAGGACTTGTTGATTAATAAGCATGCATGTTTTAGCTAATTTATTTCGAAAATAACCTATGTGAGCTTTAGTGCCAAATTGCTTTCTTCTTGAGTGATAAGAAGATAAAAAATTCGATAGATTCGTAGGAAGCATGAAACCTCATAATTCTTTGATTATTCGATGACTATGTGCCATAGCTTTTTAATGAACTCTAGTATGCTAGAACTTACTCTTGTTGATTTTCAAAACGTTTATATCATAAAATACCTTGATTTTGAATGTGATTGAATAAAGATCATTTAGGTTTACCACCAAAGCCAAATAAAGCATGAGCCCTATTGGAGCCCGTCGTGGGACACCTTAGTAAACCCCTTTGAGCCGATATTGAGGCTTTTCTTTCATCACCCTTAAAACACTTTCCATGAACTTAGTATAGTGATGCCTTTACCTTGTGTGTCGGCAAAGCTTGATTTTTGAAAGCGTTTTCGCGTGTGTGATGAAGAAGAACAAGTGTGGGGTAGACTTAGCCATGAATCTATATGTAAAGTGTACTAGATGCCGTGCCATAAAAGAAAGAAAGAAAAAAAAAATGCTCGGATCAAAAGAGAAAAAAAATGCCGAGAAAAAGAAAGAAAAATATGAGATTGAAGGGCACGGCATAAGGTTTGAAAAAGAAAAATTTTGTGCATGGCTATTGTCTAGAGTATTGTTGTAATGATGTATAGGAAGAAAAGAATGAAGTATGGGTCCAACAAGATGAAATTTGACCCTTTCGGCGAGAAGACATAAGGAGATCGAGCTTTGCTAAAGGCCTTAGTGACGTTTTTGAGCCTCCTTATCCAAACAACGAATACCTCTTAGCCTAGCCCCATTACAACCTTACACTAGTACAGAAATCGATTCAGATGACGGTTTTTAACCGTCATCTCATATGCTCCCAAACTGTCATCTATCGCAATGTCATCTGTTAAAACGCATTCAGATGACGGTTAAGACAAAAAAAAAACTGTCATCTACCGATCATAAGGATGACAGTTGTGTATTCAGATGACGGTTGGCATTCATGGTGCCAACTGATGTCAACTTACGTGCGCATTTTCAGTGATGAATGGCATATATTGAGATGACAGTCGACTGTCATCTAATGCTACTTTTTATGTCAGTTAATATATCAAAGCAAGCGTCGTGTGATATCTTCTCAGACGTCATCTTTCATTTTTAATGACTGTCATTTACATCTTCTAAGGATGACGGTTGTACGTTGTTCAGATGACGGTTGGCATTCATGGTGTGCGCATCTTGTGTCTGATGGCATGTAACCTGATGACACTCAAACCGTCGAGTAAAGTGCAATATAACGTCGGTCATATTGTCAAGGCGAATGTCATCTGAATTTTGAACAGATGTCATTTACACTATCATATAGTATGTCATCTGAGCTCTCTTAGACGTCAGTCTTGCATAATATTGTTTGTGTCATACAATTTTGGTTCAGATGTCACTAGTTTGTGTCATATGAATGTGTTTCTAACGTCAGTTATTTTATGACTGAGTCTGTCATTTGTGTTCATTTGATATGTTACCAAATGAACAGTACTGACCAAATCCACAGTACTGGTTCATCTCCACATATAAAACCTAATTTCATGCAAATAAACCAAAACTGTAGGATAGTACTCAATAAACCTGCCATATTTATATGTCTCTACCTAGATCTGTTTTAAACCATGAGTAATACAATCACTTCTAAAAACACATGCATTGGCAGCAAAACCAAAATCAACTTCTTCCATCACAATTGTAGCTGCCAGTAGCAAAAAAATGACCAATTCAAGTCCACATAACTGTAATAGGATTGGCCATATACTATAGGTACCACTAGAATTCTGAGCATCCTATATACCAAAACATTTAACCTGCTCCGACCTTAACAATGTCATAAATGAAGAAAAAGTTAACACTCTGCGCCTACAAGTGGTAGACCTTTAAACTTCAGCTATACACATCACATAGTTCTTACTTGTCTAATAAGCCAGCCATCTTCTTCAAGGCAGCTGCACATTGAATGGTGGCGTCATCTTTATAAGAAGAAATTTCAATCTCCAACAGTTTAAGGTCACGATATTCTATTGCAGCTTCACGCATGGCATCGGCTTTCCTCTCTGGCCACTTAAAGTGCTTTAATACAGCACGTTCATCAGCCTGTACAAAACATTAGAACTAAAGTTTATCCACATATTTCTTGTATTTGAATCTCTGGACAATAATCTGTCATATCAATAAAGTAGTTGAACCATGTATATAGTTCCGAAGGTTTCCAAACACTAGGTGACTAAAAGATGATTACGACATAAATGCCCAACTGCAAGATAAGCCAAGTTATGGTGAAAGACTACCAATTTGTTCTCAGATGTTCTACTATCTAAGAATGGTAAAAAGATTACTATAGCAGTAATACCAGTTTGTTAAACTTAAATGGTCGGCTAGCAATTCTCTCAATAGCATATATATTCTATGGTTGAACTTGGCTTGAGAGATTTTACTTTTGTAATGGTAAAAAATATATGATTTTTGATTGATTTAGTACAATCAAAGTAGCACAGGCATTAGAAATTACCAACGATGCGAGTTCTCCATCAAGCGAGTCCACAAATTTCAGAACGTCCTCGATATCTGTATAGGCAGCAGTCAGAACTTTCTGGATAAGGCCATTGATGAGCTCTCCTTTTGTTTCAACATCTGCTTTTATCTGGGAAGAAAATAATATGCATCGAGAATTATTCAAACTAATAAGAAAAAAACAAATAAAGCAAATTAGATTTCAAAATCTTAAAAATCTTACAGCTATCAGATGTGCTGATCGATTTTGAATTTCACTAACTATGCTATTATGTGCACTAATAGCCCCTGGAAATAGAGAGGTGCTCCAAAACTACCATTGCCACATCCTCTATCCGATATGCTTCTCACCTGCACGATACATGTACACAGCAAAAGTTTAGTTTAGTGTGACAAGTCGACAACCACATATAGATACAGTATATACAGATATCATCTACATAAAATGCACCTGAATACACAAAGATGACAACATGCTATTTTTATCAGTTAAATACCAAAGAATACTAGATAGATCAATGATGTAGAAGTCTTCCCAGTCACCAAATAAACTTGGACTTGGTAGAATATGTACAGAGTCAAAAAGTAATTGTAGGTCTTTTCTTGGAGTTGGCAACATAACAAGCATTATCTGCGGGAAATCCTGCAGATTAACTGAGTTGCCATCTTCAGGCCACAAGTGATAATTTTGACTTAAATCAAAAACACTCTCCAACAACAAGTAAAGAAGGCTATTTCATTATCTCAAGTGAAAACACCTTAATATGGAATGGGATTCGGCCTAGGACCATTGCTGGCTCAATATCATTAGGTGCATCAATGTTTTGCCAACTACTATGCTAGAATACTTAGGAAATAGCATATACATAGACCAATATGACAAGGTAATTCATATACATACTACATGCTTCTCATTTCTCATGACTTAAATTCTTGCAACATAACACAAACAAACAACGACTCAAGAGTCAACAATGTACCTCTGATCCACCAATTTGCTTGCAGCTAGCTCCAAGGTTCCTCAAGAGTCCCAATCCTTTAGTACTAAACCATGAAAATCAGAGCTCCAACAAGGTTCCTCAAATTCAATACAATCACTCGTTTTGTGTATTCCCTCTTATCAGTTCCTGCGATGAAGCACAACCCCGTTCCATTTCCTGCATTTCAGCATACTTATACAGCTTCTCATTGAACTCCACTTGCCTTCATCTTCAGATAGAACACCTTGGAGTCACCGGAGCAGGCGGAGGGGATGAGACGCGAGTCAAGGAGCTTAAGAATCCCGTCGCAGATGCCGGAGAGCTCAGTCTCGATCTTAGATCGGTACTCACGGAATCCGTGACCAAATGCCTCCATAGGTACCTTCCACTGGCCATATCCACAAAAGTCCAGAACCCATTTTCCATGGCAGAGCAAACCTGCAAAGAAAACCCATAAAGATTGAAACTTTAGCTAAATGTGAGAGACCCAAAACCAAAGATTGAAACTTTAGCCCAAATGAGAGAAACCCAGAACCAAAAATTAAAACTTTAGCCAAAATGAGAGAAACCCAGAAGAGAAAGATGAGAGCTTTTTCAAAAGGGTTACCTTGGAAAACCGATTGGGGGAGTTTGTAGGGTTATCGAGGTGGGTGGTGTCATCGTCGGTGGGGACCAATTGGGGCTGATCGGATTTGAGGTTTCTGAGGAGGAAGAAGCCGGCAAGAGTGGCGGAGAGGAAGACGAGGATGAATCGGAGAGAAAGGCTAAGATGCTTATCCGCCTCGGTGGTGAAGCATGAGGTGAGAGAGTAAGAGAAAGGCTCGGTGATTCTGGATTTGGTTGTGGGAGATGGTGAGGCTCTGGCTGAGACTCTGATGAGTAGACTCTAGTGTTGAATATCAGAGAGGGAAAAGAGAGAGGTCGAAGAAGAAGAAGAAGGAGATGGATTTAGATCTGAGGGGAGAGTGAAAAACAGAAAACTAATAAGGGGGAATGGTTTGTGGGGTGTGTTATTTTTGGGGGCAGTGGACCGATGATTGCGTTAAGGGAAGAAGCAATGTGGACCGTTTGATCTGGAGCTGGGGGTAAGGGACTGTTTGGTGGAGCAGCTGGCAAGCACGGGGGCTTTGATTTTGAATGTTCCTTAACTTGTTTATTAAGTGTTTAAGTGAATGTATAGTTTCAAATAGTTATTATACGTAGACTCTTCAAATGCAAATGTATCGTGAAATAAGATATGACCGAAATATTGAAATACATTTACGGTTGAAAAATGAGAATATTCCGACAAAATCTGTGTGCCAAATGTTGCGGTTAACTGTTTTTTACTTCCGTTTTCCTATGGGTAGCCTGACGGTCGGTAAATATTTTGAGGAAAATTTTTATACGATTAGTTGCGTCTCATCAATCTGAAACTATTCTTTGTTGAAGATCAGGCCCAAAAACGTAATTTAGACGGGCCAATTTCCGTTTTAAAGCGTTTAGAGGTTTGACTCACCCGGTTGACCGTCCCGATCGAGCCTTTAACGTTGTCAGATGTAGTTGGATTTTTTTTCATACACGTATTTAATCTTAACGGTGATATCTGACGGTTGGAATAGATTTTCCAAACTTTTAGATTCAAAATCGGAACATATGCACTAATGTTCCTTAACTTGTTTACTAAGTGTTTAAGTGAATGTATAGTTTCAAATTGTTACTATACGTAGACTCTTCAAATGCAAATGTATCGTGAAATAAGATATGACCGAAATATTGAAATACGTCTACGGTTGAAAAATGAGAAGATTCCGACAAAATCTGTGTGCCGAATGTTGCGGTTAACTGTTTTTTACTTCCGTTTTCCTATAGGTAGCCTGACGGTCGGTAAATATTTTGAGGAAAATTTTTATACGATTAGTTGCGTCTCATCGATCTGAAACTATTCTCTGTTGAAAATCAGGCCCAAAAACGTCATTTAGACGGGCCAATTTCCGTTTTAAAGCGTTTAGAGGTTTGACTCACCCGGTTGACCGTCCCGATCGAGCCTTTAACGTTGTCAGATGTAGTTGGATTTTTTTTCATACACGTATTTAATCTTAATGGTGATATCTGACGGTTGGAATAGATTTTCCAAACTTTTAGATTCAAAATCGGAACATATGCACTAATGTTCCTTAACTTGTTTACTAAGTGTTTAAGTGAAAGTATAGTTTC
This sequence comes from Potentilla sterilis, assembly GCA_963682095.1. NCBI lineage: Eukaryota > Viridiplantae > Streptophyta > Magnoliopsida > Rosales > Rosaceae > Potentilla > Potentilla sterilis. The sequence continues at coordinate 33,483,393 of OY821756.1, forward strand.
AAATTGTTACTATATGTAGACTCTTCAAATGCAAATGTGTCGTGAAATAAGATATGACCGAAATATTGAAATACGTCTACGGTTGAAAAATGAGAAGATTCCGACAAAATCTGTGTGCCGAGTGTTGCGGTTAACTGTTTTTTACTTCCGTTTTCCTATGGGTAGCCTGACGGTCGGTAAATATTTTGAGGAAAATTTTTATACGATTAGTTGCGTCTCATCGATCTGAAACTATTCTCTGTTGAAGATCAGGCCGAAAAACGTCATTTAGACGGGCCAATTTCCGTTTTAAAGCTTTTAGAGGTTTGACTCACCCGGTTGACCGTCCCGATCGAGCCTTTAACATTGTTAGATGTAGTTGGATTTTTTTTCATACACGTATTTAATCTTAACGGTGATATCTGACGGTTGGAATAGATTTTCCAAACTTTTAGATTCAAAATCGGAACATATGCACTAATGTTCCTTAACTTGTTTACTAAGTGTTTAAGTGAATGTATAGTTTCAAATAGTTACTATACGTAGACTCTTCAAATGTAAATGTGTTGTGAAATAAGATATGATCGAAATATTGAAATACGTCTACGGTTGAAAAATGAGAAGATTCCGACAAAATCTGTGTGCCGAATGTTGCGGTTAACTGTTTTTTACTCCCGTTTTCCTATGGGTAGCCTGACGGTCGGTAAATATTTTGAGGAAAATTTTTATACGATTAGTTGCGTCTCATCGATCTGAAACTATTCTCTGTTGAAGATCAGGCCCAAAAACGTCATTTAGACGGGCCAATTTCCGTTTTAAAGCGTTTAGAGGTTTGACTCACCCGGTTGACCGTCCCGATCGAGCCTTTAACGTTGTCAGATGTAGTTGGATTTTTTTTCATACACGTATTTAATCTTAACGGTGATATCTGACGGTTGGAATAGATTTTCCAAACTTTTAGATTCAAAATCGGAGCATATGCACTAATGTTCTTTAACTTGTTTACTAAGTGTTTAAGTGAATGTATAGTTTCAAATAGTTACTATACGTAGACTCTTCAAATGCAAATGTGTCGTGAAATAAGATATGACCGAAATATTGAAATACGTCTACGGTTGAAAAATGAGAAGATTCCGACAAAATCTGTGTGCCGAATGTTGCGGTTAACTGTTTTTTACTTCCGTTTTCCTATGGGTAGCCTGAAGGTCGGTAAATATTTTGAGAAAAATTTTTATACGATTAGTTGCGTCTCCTCGATCTGAAACTATTCTCTGTTGGAGATCAGGCAAAAAAACGTCATTTAGACGGGTCAATTTCCGTTTTAAAGCGTTTTAACAAATTTCGCACTCAAACATTAGATGACGTGCAACCGTCGTCTGATGTTTCAACCTTTCAATTTTTGATGGCATACCTAGGCTGAGTTTGGGAGGGAATTTTCCCGCTTATAACTTGGTAGAAACCCTAAACCCTCAGATGACAGTCAACCGTCATCTGAATTAAGTATAATTTTTGAACGATGAGTTTTTGAGATGTCTACCATTGCCAATACTAAATTTTGGATGTTTTCCTCATAAACTGAGAAAATGTGATGGCATACCTAGGCTGAGTTTGGGAGGGAATTTTCCCGCTTATAACTTGGTAGAAACCCTAAACCCTCAGATGACAGTCAACCGTCATCTGAATTAAGTATAATTTTTGAACTATGAGTTTTTGAGATGTCTACCATTGCCAATACTAAATTTTGGATGTTTTCCTCATAAACTGAGAAAATGTGATGGCATACCTAGGCTGAGTTTGGGAGGGAATTTTCCCGCTTATAACTTGGTAGAAACCCTAAACCCTCAGATGACAGTCAACCGTCATCTGAATTAAGTAAAATTTTTGAACGATGAGTTTTTGAGATGTCTACCATTGCCAATACTAAATTTTGGATGTTTTCCTCATAAACTGAGAAAATGTGATGGCATACCTAGGCTGAGTTTGGGAGGGAATTTTCCCGCTTATAACTTGGTAGAAACCCTAAACCCTCAGATGACAGTCAACCGTCATCTGAATTAAGTAAAATTTTTGAACGATGAGTTTTTGAGATGTCTACCATTGCCAATACTAAATTTTGGATGTTTTCCTCATAAACTGAGAAAATGTGATGACATACCTAGGCTGAGTTTGGGAGGGAATTTTCCCGCTTATAACTTGGTAGAAGCCCTAAACCCTCAGATGACAGTCAACCGTCATCTGAATTAAGTAAAATTTTTGAACGATGAGTTTTTGAGATGTCTACCATTGCCAATACTAAATTTTGGATGTTTTCCTCATAAACTGAGAAAATGTGATGTCTAAAAGCGATTCAGATGACGGACAAACTAGAACCGACGTCTGATTATTTCAAAATCAATCAGATGACGGTTAATTTTTTTGCGTCATCTGAAAGGCGTCATCTGAAGGTGTTTTTGTAGTAGTGTTATTATTGATCTTTTTCATGATTCTTAAGATGGTTAAATTTGATTGTGGAGATTATCTCAAGAGTAAGCTTATGGTTTTGGTTCATTGGTGCATATAGTTATCATATGAGGTTTTTCCATAAAATTTCACAAAGTGCTTTCGTTTCTTTGATATATGCAAGTCACTCTTTGTAAGCCATTATCTTTCGCTTGCATATACTTATGTGTGAATAACCATGCTTCGAGAGAAAAGAAGAGAGTATGCCTAGTGAGGTGATTTGAATTAGCTTAACATGTTTACATGCTTACCTTTTGCTCTTATATGTTCATATTGATGTCACATGTTCATGAAGCTTGGAATTTTCGTGCTTATCATCCTTATGCATTAACTTGAAAGCTATGTGTACATACCAGCCTGAGACAAATTGTTAGGGGCAATAGTTTGTTTTGAGTCATAGTTTAGGACTTGATAGGAGCACAATGTGCGACGATATTATATGCTTATGCCCTCGTTTATGCTTTGTTTAACCCTTATTTGTCTAAGATAGAGTCATAATATAGTTAGTGTCAATTTTGGTAGAGTTTTGTGAAAAATGGTTAAGAATCCGAAAAATGACTAATTTTGAGAAATCTGGAAAATAGTGTAAAATATGTCTTTTTCGCGATTTTGAGATGAGCAAAAGTTTGATCTATCCTTGTCCGAATTCTATGAAATTTGGCGTGCTTAATATTCATATGCTGAGGAATGTTGTGTTAAAATTTCAGATCAATCGGAGTTGGGGAAGTCACCCAAAAGTTGGCTGCAAAACGGCAGTCCGAGCATTTCAATCCAGGGACTTCCAGGATTTTCCTGGGACTTTGTCCCAATTTCGAAAAATCATTCCCGTCGACTCACAAGGAATTTTGCCGAGATATTTTATGGGGAGATGACCATATGTGTCTAGTTTATCTGAGACTTGGAATCGTATCAATCGGAGCTCCGAGGATGGAGATATGCCGGAGTTACTACAGCAACATCAAATCTGCCGATTCCAGGAACCTACTGCCCCCTTTTTGTGTTTTCTGTTTTTGATGGACCAAATGGTGTACAAATGCATTTTTGAAGATGGTTCAAGCTTTATGAAGGGAAGAGGAAGACACTAGGCCATGGCATTGAAGAAAAATTGAAGAAAGAAGTTCTCCTAGTCACACTAGGAGAAGCTGCCGAATAGAGGCAGATTGTGTGCCTTTGTGTTGCTGCCGGCAATGATGCATTTTTGGTGGATTAAGACCTATCAATTGAAGTCCAAATGCTATGCAAGAAGTCCATGAAGATGTGAAGCCCAAGCCTTGAAGAAAAATCAGAAAAAGAAAACCTAATTAGACTTTGAAAAGGAAGGTTGCAAATCCTTATTCCACTTGGTTTTCTCTATTCCTTTTGCTATAGGGCAGCCGGCAGCCTCCTCTATATATAACCTCATCTTCTCATTCTGAAAATCATCTCATCTCTTGCAAAGCACTAGCCAAAACTCTACCAAATTTTCCTACCAAAGTTCTAACCCGAAACCCTAAAAATACCAAGTCACCTATTCCACCACCACCATTCACCACCGATCCCATACCTTACCTCAGCCACTGCCGATCCTCTTTCACCACACCAAGACGAAGCTCTCCAAGGTTTCTAAAGTGTGATCCATCCCTATGACTTGTGTTTTTAATTTCGGTTTAGTCACATATTGTTGTTATAAAAATACTTTGTTTCGTTTGGTTTTGTATGATGAACATGAATTACGATTTTATTTGGAATTTATGTGATGACTTTTGCAATTTTTAATGCATGGATTTCATATGTATGATAATTAGAGCAGTGGTATTAAAAGCATGTTTAGGATTTAAATTGGTTAGACCTAAGGTGAGGGCTTATAATCGGTACTTAGTGTTGTCTTTGAACATGATCTAGGTATTAGGTTTAATTTGCTTGAGTTATAATGAACTAAGTAGACGTATGATCACTTTGATTTGTTGTGCTCACCTAGAGTGGTTAACCTTAGGACTTGCATGTTAAATAAGAAGATTGACGACCTTACTTGTTTACGTGTTTTCGGCTATAGACTTTTGTGCTTCAATGCTATGTCTTGTATAAGGTAGCATAACCTTTAGGATCACCATGCGAATAGCTCGATCTTAAAACCGTAGAAAAAGTCTCACAACTAGGTAAAAATCGGAAACGTTCTGGTTGTAGGTTGAAACTAAGTTAAGTTTTGAGCATGCCAAATACTTGTCTCTTACTTTCTTGCATGTGAATCTTTGTGTTAAATTGTGTTTTGTGCTATGTGATGCGTGAGAGATGATGATCAAACTTGTATATAGTAGCCTAGGATTTATTTTCTGTTTTTATTACCGTGCCTAATAAAGGGGCAGCATTGCTGCCGATTCATTATCCCCCATCACTACCAGAAAAGGGGTTATAGCCGACGACGCCATCTCGTCGGTCGTTTTCATTAAATCGTCGGCTATAGTCATAGCCGACGATACTTCGTCGGCTATTCTCTCGTCGGGAATGCGCCGTCGGCTATAGTATAGCCGACGAAACTGAGGGTAAGTCGTCGGCTTATAAAACACGAGGTATAGCCGACGAATAAAGCGTCGTCGGCTATACTTCGAACATTGCCGACGACAGGATCGTCGGCTTCAATAATTACGTAATTGCCCCTAACCCGGAATTAATCGTCGGCCATAACAATCGCCGGTACCAGGAACGGCTTTTTTTTGCCTGAAGCCGGGAGGGTATAGCCGACGAAATATGGCCCATTTCGTCGGCTATAACCCCTAAATATTTAAAAAAAATTAAAAATCTAACTCGGGCCCAAATTTCACTTCGTCTTCGGTTTGGCTGCAGAAAATCCACAAACAAACATCCAAATATCCAACAAATATCCACATCAATCAATCCCTAATATCCTACCTACTGTACAAATTAACCCCCTAGCTAACTAGTCATCTACTCATCATCACCCCCTAAACGCGTAGCGTCGTCGACCGGATCGTTCGAGTTCCGGTGGCTATGGCTATCCTGATCGCCTGGCGTACTCCGATGCGGGTGGGGAGTGGGGACGACGAACTGAGGCATCTGTGGCGGAGGCGGGGGCTGGAGTCCAGCCTGCTGGGCCTCCCAAGATAGCTGCATCCATCGGTACATCTCCGCCACAGATGCGTCTCTGGCCTGCTGCGCGGAAGCCTCCGCGGCCCTCGCCAACTCCGCCTGCTCGAGCGCCTCCACCGCCCTCGCCAACTCCGCATGAGTCCTCTGCAGCTGCGTCTGCAAATCTCCTCTCGTCGAAGCCGCACGCTGCGTGCTGGGATTCGCCGGCGTGTACTTGAGAACCCCATCTCCCGCCGCGCCTAGGCCTCTCTGGTAGAAGTAGTTGTTGCCCGTCCCCACCGCCGCGTGCATGATCTGAGAGGCCAAGCGCGGCTCAAGGGTGTCGATCGTGGAGGCAAACTCCACGATCGCCTCGTCGGACGCCCCTTCCCCCAGGGTGTCTCGCTCGATCCCGAAGGTGATCGCGTCGGTCTCCGCATCTATTTCCGCCTAATTGACAAGAAAATATAATAAACGAATTAATAAAAAATATATATAAATTAATTTAATGAAACACTTTTATTGAATATGGGCGAATACTTACCACTTGGTCGGGACGCCCCGGATACATCTGCGCATGAATCCACGACAACGGCCTCAGCGGTCGGTCCCTCCTCGCCATCTCTGCCCACTGCCTCCAGGAGCGGGCGCCGCCGTGGTGGGGCTGCTCGTTCCTCTTGCGGTTGTCGCTGTTTGTCTTCGAGATTTTCTGTATTATAACAACAAACATATAAACGCAAATATAAATTAGTAACTAAATTAAAATATTAGGAACTAACCAAAATAAAATTATTAACTAATTTAGTTACTAACTAATTTAATTTAATTAGTAACTACTTAACTAACTAATTTAATTTAGTAACTAACTAACTTACTAACTACCTAATTTAATTTAATTTAATTTAATTTAGTAACGAACTAACTAACTATGTAACTAACTAACTAACTTAATTTAATAACTAATAACTAACTAACTAATTAATTTAATTAAGTAACTACATAATTTAATTATTAAATAACATTAAAAAGTTATATACTAGGAGGCTAAATTTTCTTACCGAGACCCTGTCGCTCCCGAAGTAGGCTACCAGCCATAGCCACTCATACTCCCTGTACCGGAACTCGTGGGGGGTTGCACCTCGCCCCAAGCGCTGCTCCACATGGTACGTCCTGTGGTGCGTCGCCAGCTCGTTCTTCCACTCGGAGTACCTATATTAACAAAACACAACTGTTAGATATATTCGTACACTGCCAGTAAATATATTTATACAAAAAAAGGCGAAACACATAACCTGTTCTTCAGCTGCTCGTCTCTCCACCAGTCCAAGGTAGGATGGACTCTAAACCATTGCTGCAATATTATAAATTAATTAGAAAATATTTTTATATAGTTATAAGGACTGAATTCATAAATGTTTATTTTCTATAATAAAAATACGATTTAACTCACCGACAGTGCATTGTACACTCGCGCCTTGATGTCATCGGGCACCGAGCCCCAGTCGGGCCACAACAGTGGGACCCTGTCCCGCACGAGCATGCCCGTCGCGTTGATATACTTGGTGGTGGTGTCTCTCCTCTCAATCGGGCGTCCATCCGCACCGGGACCGGGCAGGATCTCCCTGATCCCACCGGCGAGCTCCCTCTCCAGGGTCGACATGTTCGCTGGCCCTCTGGTCCGTCTCGTCCCCGCGGGTTTATTGACGAGGACGCCTGTTTCATAATTAAAATGAATACATAGTTAAATAATTATTTAAAATAACTAATTAAATAATTAATTAAACAATCTAAATAATTAATTAAACTAACCAATTACCTGCGTCGTTGTACTGCTTGTCCTTCTCACGAACGGCCCACAGGCCGCGGCAGTCCTCTGAGTCGAAAGGACTGCAGACGTAGGCCTCCTCCCAGGGAATCTCGTGGGGCCGGTCGTGCCTCCAAATCTGCCTCCCCCTGGCGTCGTACTCAGGGATGGCAGGGAGGAACTGGACCATGTACATCCCCGATGGCGGAGACATACGGGGCGTGGACCCTGAGGGGCCTGCTCCCCCTGACGGTGGGCCCCGTAGCTGTGGACGCTGTCGCTGTGGGGGGACAGGGAGCATCTCTGGAGGGTCCAGATCGGCGCGCGGTGGGGTCGGCTGCCGATCCTGGAACAGTGCTGAAGTGCACTGGGGTCTGGTGGCTCTGCGTCCTCCTCCGACACTCGAGTCAGGGCCCGCTCCTGTCGACTCATACGAGGAGCCCCCACGGGGATCGCTCGGGGTCAATCCCATCAACGTCTCCTCTCGTCGACTCATAGGCCGGCCTAGGCCCCGACGACCGCTGGATCCGCTCCCCCCACGGCTGGCTCCTGCCTGAGCGTCGGGGTCGCTCTCGGTCCGTCTGCCAAGCCATCGATCTACAGCGCGGCGAGCTCCTGCACAATTAGTATATAAATTCCATAAATTGCACAAAAATTCCACAAAATCATTAAAAACTTCATTAAATATATTTATACCTAATTATATATATATATATTCCGAAATATATATATATATATATCCTCCTAAAAATTCTTGTTAATTCCTCAAAATTAAACAAAATTCCACACAATTCCATAAATTTCACACAAAAATAAAAAACTTCATTAAATATATATATACCTAATTATATATATACCTAAATATATTTATACCTAATTATATATATATATATATATATATATATATATATATCCTCCTAAAAATTCCACAAAATTCCACAAAATTAACAAAAATTCCACAACATTAAAAAAATTTCCACAAACTTCCATATACCTAATTATATATATATATATATATATATATATATATATATATATATATCCTTCACAAAATTCCACAAAATTCCAAAAAATTAACAACAATTCCACAACATTCCATAAATTGCACAACAACCCTAAATTCCACATAATTTCACAAAAACCATAAAATTTCACAAAAATACCTAAATTCCACAAAATCACAAAATTCCACAAAATTAACAAAAACCCTAAATGAGGGAGAGGGGGACTACCTGACATGGTGGTGCGGCTAGGGGACGAGGACGGCGGTGCGGTGCGGCGGCGACGGCGGCTAGGGAAGGACGGCGCCGTTCGGTGCGATTCTGGGTCGGCCGGGGCTCGGGAAGGCCGGGGACGGGGTGGGGAGGGGTGGGGTAGGGCCGGGGAGGCTTGGTCGGCGTCGGGGAGGCTAGGGGAGGGGTGGGCGGCGATTTGAAGATTTAGGGTTATGCAGAAAATGGGGGAGAGGAGCCTCTGTTCGGTTTAAATCGAAGGAGTATAGCCGACGATGTTATTTTAATTCGTCGGCTATGACTATAGCCGACGAAATCGTCGGCTATACTCTGAAAATAGATCCGGGCCGGGCCGAAGTTGGGCTTTGCGGGCCGGTTATAGCCGACGAAGTATGAATGTCGTCGCCTATACTATGAATCTCGTCGGCTATAGTCAAGGACCTCATCAGCCGTCAGATCTCCCCCATCTAACGGCGGACAATAAAACGGCGCGGATCGCAACACTTTAGCCGACGAAGTTATGTATGTCGTCGGCTATTCTTTGGTCAAACTACAAAGTCAAACCTCTAAACACATTAAAACGGAAATTGGCCCCTCTAAATGACGTTTTTTGGCCTGACCTCCAACAGAGAATAGTTCCAGATCGATGAGACGCAACTAACAGTATAAAAATTTCCCTCAAAATTTTTACCGACCGTCAGGCTACCCATAGGAAAACGGAAGTAAAAAACAGCTAACCGCAACATTCGGCACCCAGATTTTGTCGGAATATTCCCATTTTTCAACCGTAGACGTATTTCAATATTTCGGTCGTATCTTATTTCACGAGACATTTGCATTTGAAGGGTCTACGTATAGTCTGTATTTGAAACTATACATTCATTTAAACACTTAGTAAACAAGTTAAGGAACATTAGTGCATATGTTCCGATTTCGAATCTAAAAGTTTGGAAAATCGATTCCAACCGTCAGATATCACCGTTAAGATGAAATACATGTATGAAAAAAAATCCAACTACATCTGCCAACGTTAAAGGCTCGATCGGGACGGTCAAACTGCAAAGTCAAACCTCTAAACGCTTTAAAACGGAAATTGGCCCCTCTAAATGACGATTTTTGGCCTGACCTCCAACAGAGAATAGTTCCAGATCGATGAGACGCAACTAACCGTATAAAAATTTCCCTCAAAATATTTGCACATTTGCATTTGAAGGATCAAGCAATGGTTTCGGTCAACATCCGGGCCAGGGGTTATAGCCGACGAATTACAGGTCGTCGGCTATACTTTAGCCGACGACCTTCTTGCATATTAATTAATTACCCAGAATGGGCATTATAGCCGACGAAGTATGGTCCATTTCGTCGGCTATAATGCTTATCTCTCCGAAAATTTGCCATTTAGGGCCTCAAAATTGCCTATTTCACCTGATAAATTCCTGAACATCGCACAAACAATTCAACACAATTTCCCATAAACTCGGAAAACGGTAATTAAGGACGAAAACATGTATTCATACATGCATGCACCATCGTACACAAATACATACATAAACAGTATACTAAGGATGATAATCAGAATCATCCTCATCACTTGAGTCAGACGTAGTATAGTAGTTAGTATCTGGCAACCGGTGCTCGTACTCGTCGTCTGAGTCATCGTCTGCCTGATATAGACGATTCGGATTAACATCATACATGGGCACCTGACCCCTAGGAAGTCGAACCACTCTGCCCGGCGTCACATTATTATCGCGGATGGTGGAGGATTCCGGAATGTCGCCGGCGTCCGGCTCTTGGTATGCGGTCGCTTCTTGACACTCTGTGCTCACACCAAGTGTGGTAGCACTGTATATGTCTCGCTGAGACACATGGTTAACTACCTTCCACGTGCCTTTGTTCAATGGATCGTCCAGATAAAAGACCTTTTTGGCCGCTGTGGCGAAAACAAAGGGGTCGTCTTCATACACACTAGTGGCGGTATTCACCGAAAGTATGCCGTACTGATCGATCCGTATGCGGTGCGGCCTAGTATCAAACCATCGACACTTGAACAAGTGGACTTTCATGCGGTTCCCATAAATGAGTTCAACAACTGACTTTAGGACACCGTAAAAATCCACGCCCCCCTCTGCACCATCGACCATCACCCCACAATTCTGTGTTTTGCGTTCCCCGTCTCTAGCTTCACATATATACTTAACGCCGTTGACATCACACATTGGGCGGACTGTGGAAGATATCGGCTTCATCGACAACAGCCTCAATTCCTCTGAGTAATTTGTATGACCACCCCTCTCAGCCACTTGCATCAGCTGAAAAATATAACTCAAATCAGTTGGTGTGTTTATGATTAAAGAATAGGGAACTGTAAAAGAAAGCCATCTAATATATATATTTATACACTTACCCATTGTGGAAAATAGTCTGCAAACGTCGTGTTGTGGTACTCGACATCACCGCGAACTTCCTTGCAGTGAAGATGGGTTCGTTTCCAATATTGTACCTCCGGACAGTTTATTAGAACCCACCAGTGGGCAATCCCTACCTCATGGTCAGGCAACTTGTCCACTCCCTTCTTCTTGAAGCTTCCGTATGGTACAACAGAGTTGGCGACGATAGATAGGTTGAACTCGGGGTCATCACGACTTGGATGTTGTGGGGGGTCCTCCATCGCTCCCAAGTACAACTTGGCGTACGTTACACACTCATGCGCAATGTAAGCTTCAGCAATACACCCCTAAAGCGCAGATTTATTGTGCACATATTTCTTGTAGTCTCCAAGTTGTCTGCAAGGTTAACAAGTGCATGTTAAGAGCATGCAACTTTTATTTAAAAACATGTATAAATCAAATTTATGAATAACATGTACCTTTCGATGGGATACATCTAAGTGTAGTGTACGGGACCGGTAAGCAACAATTGTTGGGGAAGATGGATCATCAGGTGAGGCATGATGTCAAAGAAGTTTGGGGGAAATATCCTCTCGAACTTGCACAAGATAAAAACGATTTCCTCATGCATTCTCATGAGGTCTGATTTTCTAACTTCTCTAGCGCATAACTTCTGGAAGAATCTTGACAACGCCACCAACGGCTCAACCACTTCATCGTCCAAGTACGCTCGAATGAAAATAGGGAAGAGGCGTTGAAGCAGTACATGGCAGTCGTGACTCTTCAATCCGTACATCTTGTTGTCTCGGTAGTTAACACACTTGCTTATGTTACCCGCATAGCCATAAGGATACCTACATAGCCATTAACAACAATTAGATTTCATGCATATATAGTCGTCCAACAACAGATGGATTCTTTAGGGAATACATGCCTAATTAATAAAAAGTTACCTGACATTACTCAGCCATCCAAAGATTTCATGTTTCTGGTCCCTGGTGACGGTGTAAGGAGCTTGGGGCATTTTGCTCCTGCCCTCTCTCAACCACAAATGGTCCCGCAGTCCCATATTTCTCAGATCAACGCGTGCCTTGGGGGTGTCTTTTGTTTTCTTCTCCCAATTCAAAACTGTGCCAACCACGGCTTCACCCACGTTCTTCTCTATATGCATGACATGCAGGTAGTATCTGGTAGCCAACCTGGCCCAATAAGGAAGTTCCCATAAGATGCTCTTGTGTGACCAGAACCTATACCGATCCGGCCTCTCTGGAATCGTGCGCAACACATCGGGATGATTGCTAAGCGGACCAAAGTCATACTCATTCAACACTGCCAATATTTCCTCCCTTGTCCATTGCTCGGGTGCCCAGCCCCTTTCTTCAGTCCCATCAAAAGCCTGTGCATCGTCCCTAAATGGATGGTCATGCGGAAGCCAACGACGGTGACGCATCTGGACAATCTTGCTGCAATGAGGACTGGAGCAATCAACAGTCATGCACTCTGAACAAGCCCTGTAACCCCTGGTGACGCTGCCCGACAACATACCCCTCCCAGGAAAGTCACTGATCGTGCCAACAAGCATGGCATGCATCCGGAACATCTCATTTTTGAACCGGTCGTAGACCAGGTGGCCGTTCAGACTCAAGTACCGAAGCTCCTCAATTACGGGTCTCAAATACACATCGAGACACTTTCCCGGATAACCTGGGCCTGGAATCAACAATGTGAGCATGTTATATTCCTTCTTCATGCACATCCACGGTGGAAAGTTGTACGGAATCAAAATAACTGGCCACACACTGTACTGAAGCTCTTTCTTGCCAAAAGGGTTGAAACCGTCGGATGATAGCCCTAGCCAAACATTTCGAACCTCTGATGCAAATTCAGGAAACTCCAACACATTCTTCTTCCAAGCCTCTCCGTCGGCGGGATGTCTAAGGGTGTCATCGTCAGGCACATTCCTCTCAGCCCACCATCTCATAGCTTTGGCCGTGAAAGCACACATGAACAACCGCTCAAGCCTATCAATCAGCGGGAAGTACCGAAGTATCTTCACAGCTTTCTTGTTCCCTTTAGGAGTGAACTTATACCGCTCTGTATTGCATACTGGGCAGTATTCAAGATCTGCAAGTCCTTCCCCGTAAAACAGAACGCAATCGTATCTGCATGCATGAATCTTGATGTAGGAAAGACCGAGATCTTTAAGGATATGTCGCACCTTATGATGACTGGTAGGAAGCCGATGTCCGGGGGGCATCGCCCCACCCCATAGCCGAAGCCAATCATCAACCGATTTGACAGTGCCTTTGTTCTCCGTTTTGATCTTCATCACTCCCATGACAGATTCAAGGACAGTCTTACTGCATCCGGGGTACAACGGAGTCTGTTGCAATGCGATCAGGTTGTTGTACTTTTCCATACCACTTGTGTTGACCGGAGATCGGGGTAATGGCTCGAGTGGCTCAATATCAGGGAAACACTCCATCTCCGGAGGAGGGAGTTGCACATCTGGTGCTTCCTCAAAGACACCGCTCTCACGAGGAAACATATCGTTGATCCAGTTCGTTGTTGGATCATTGGAGGAACTCCCTCTCTCGGCAAATTGTCCATGATCATGACGACCCGCAAACTCTGGTTCACCGTGATAAATCCAATTAGTGTATAAGACCCAAAATCCATATCTAGCCAGGTGTTGCTCCACTGTCTCTATGGAAAACCGGTGTCGTGGGGTGGCACACTTGCACTTTTTACACGGACAATAATGAAGTGTAGTGTCTCCACAGTTAGCCATCACAAAATCCAGGAAACTCCTAACTCCATCATGATACGCCTGATCCCATCTTCCAAGGGTAATCCAACTCTTGTCCATCCTGTAAATTCAAGAAATAAATATAGCTATATATAGATATATATATATGCACGTACTACGTACGTACTAATTAATTAAAAAATTCATCATTAATTACACACACACACACATATATATATATATATATATATATATATACACATGCATCCCTAAATTAATTAAAACATCGTCAATCTCCCTAATTAATTAAACACAATGTATTTTTTATGTATACCAACAATATATTTTTAATTACAATTAAATTAATTAATATATATATACATTTTTTCATCAAATTCATCTAAAATCACCTATAAATCAACAATCAATCACTAATCTTCAACAAAACTTCAATTCTATCTAACCAACATATATATCAATTACCCATTAATAATCTCATCTCAACACACATATATATATATATATATATATATATATATATCAAATTAATCACACATTTATTCTAATTAAACTCTAAATTAACACACCTCTGCATATAACCAACTAAATCAACACACACAGCAATATACGTACCTTTCAAGCTTATGGCCGAGGTTTTGGGCGATTTCAGAGCGTTTTCGAAATGTTTTCGACGAATGAGCTCGCTACTGCAGAAGGGATCTGATATAAGAGTTATAGCCAACGAATACCCTCCTCGTCGGCTATAACCAAAAACTTTTCGTCGGCTATAACTCTTATAGCCGACGAATACCATCCTCGTCGGCTATAACCAAAAACGTTTCGTCGGCTATAGTTATAGCCGACGAGTTGTCGGCAGTCGTCGGCTATAATATTATAGCCGACGATGTGGCCGACGAAATAGTAATTCGTCGGCTATAATTACTTATAGCCGACGAAGTACTGTTTCGTCGGCCGTGTTTTCCCATATCGTCGGCTATAACCCCTTTTCCGGTAGTGCATATGTGTGACGTTTGTGATGTATATATGTATATATTTGTCTAACAATTTCATATTTCAGGTACCCTTAATCCCCGGCCTAGAACGATCCCTACTTATTCTATACTACTAACGATTGTAGGGTTATTATTGCTTGATGCTCGCTTCGGCGACACACCAGGACTACCCTCGAATAATGGGATCTACACTTGAGCAAGGAGTCTGGTATCCTTATCATAATCACCACTATCAACAAGAGGAATTGTGGCATGAGTGGTATCATCATAAATGGGCTCTTCCTGGTGTATTGGAGCAAATGTAGGAAAAATATCATGTAGAATGTTCGTATTCAGGTCTTTATAAGGGTCGAGAGCACCACTAGATGTCCGGTCATGGTATCCCGCTTGGATTTCGGCAATCGTAGGTTCATAAACCGTTACTTCACCGTGTTTACTCCATGTTGTATAATTACCTATAATACCTCTGTTACTCAGGTGATTGTAGATTCTGACTATCGTCTTCAACTTAGTATTCATATAACTTAAGCATGGACACATGTGTATTTTCTTTTCTCTACCATGTTCACATACAAAATCTAAAAAAATGCGTACTCCTTTTTGGTATTCAATGCTTCCCCTAGGGTACTGCATCAAACTCTTGTCTATATCTATCACCTGTCATATATAAGAAAAACAACAAATAGTCACAAATTAAGCAACAAACATGCATGTTTGTTCTCCACCTTATGCCTCTGGTTAGGGTCTAATCCCATTCAAGAGCGTACACAACTTTGTTTCACAGTTTGTAAGTCTTATGTGTTCGTTTTCAGTCGTGGGAAAATTTCGACAGCATCTCCCCACAGTTCCTCAAGTGCACGAATATCTATATACCTACTATGCACTTGAATAACAGTATTGGGAGACCCCGTCGAAATATATACCCATGACCGCAAACGAATACACAAGACCTATACAAACTGGGAAACAAAGTCCTCTGCTCCCAAACTGTCAAAAAATGAGATAATTCAAGAATCATATACTGATTCTCGAACTGAATTTCTAAGGATATAAATGAATATACATCAGTGAATGAAAGAATTAATCATTCTTTCATTCACCGCTAATTATAAATCAGAAAACAATGATTTTCTTAAAATAATAACAATTATTAATTTAATTAATTAAGACATTAATTTATATCACAAATAATTAATATATATAATTCAACAATTACACAAAAACCAACAATTAATTAATTAAGTATTTATGTATATATATATATGGATCAACAAAAGGATTAATGTATATACTTCACCTCATCACAATATGCATGTTTTTGTATATAACAACACAAAAAAAGATATATTTCAATAGAAAAAATAGAAATGGAAATTGAAATATTTGTTGAAAAAGATGAAAAAAGAGATCATACCAAGTTCAAATTCGATGGGTAGGAGTGGAGAAGGCTTAGGAAGACCCGCCTTGAAGGTTTTCACATCGAAAAATGAAAATCGGTGAAAAAATTTTGTGGGAGGAAAAATTTTCAGAATTTTTCTCTTCTTCCCGATCTGGAAAATCAGTTCAACTTATATAGCCTGTGATCACTTAGACGACGAAATATATTTATTCCTCACCTAAGACAACACTAAGACGACGAAATTATTTTTTCGTCGTCCAATAAAATAAACAGACGACGACAATATTATCGTCGTCTTAGTGTTGTCTTAAGCGAGTAAAATATAATTTTCGTCGTCTTAGTGGCTTTCTTAGGCGAGGAAACTTATTTCGTCGTTTAAGAAATTTCCTATGCTGACGACACACATTTTTGTCGTCAGAGTCTTGTCTTAGACGACGACAAAGATGTTTCGTCATCTAAGAGTATTCTTAGACGACGAAATAAGGTTTGGTCGTCTAACATTTCTTAGGCGAGGAAATTTTTATTGTTTCGTCGTCTAAGGTTTTTTTTCTTGTAGTGTGTGCTTCACACATACCATGCCTTTTGCCTTAACTGCGACTAGTACAACTGAGGATAAGAGGTATTATGATGATAGATATAGGTCTAATTAGAGAGCCAAAAATATCATTAGGAACCCCATTACCTCCATTGTGAGAGGAAGTATTTAGGAACCAGTGCTAGCTAGAGACTTTATGGAGAACATTGAGGCAAAGTACAAGGAGAGCCACAAAACAAAAACAGCTACGATTGGAAAGGAGTACAACGAGCTGAAGTATAATGGAGTTAGAGGAATTAGCAACCATATCATGAGGCTTATTGAGTTGAACTCTAAGCTCAAGGAGAAGGAGCTGGAGCTGGAGCTTTGATAGGACCATAAAATGCGATGTTCTTAATGTGGTTTACCCTCGTTTATACTTTGTTTTTACCTTATTTATGTAGAATCGAGTCATAGTATAAAATCATGAGCTTTTGGTAACCTGGTCTTCAGATCAGTTGACATTAAATAAATTCTCATATTATTATGAGGTGTTATATGTAGGAACTTAAATCGAAGTTTATTTCTATTATATAATTTCGCAAGCAAGAGATCGGTAATATATATAGTTTTATGATAATTGTCTATTTCAGATAGATTAGGGGAAGCATGGTGTGGATTTTTATTCACAATATCAGGGTCGTCATTTGCTAGTTAGCAATAGCGTGAGATGATGTGAACCGCGAGGCTCACACAAATAATACCCTACATAAGTTCGTTAGTAGCACATGATAAATAGGGATCGTTCTAAGCCGAGGATTAAGGGTACCTGAAACATGAGAATGTTAGACAAATATTCACAAATATATACATTGAAACGTCACACAAAGGGGGATTGAGGTTCGGCAGCAAACTGCCTTAAGATCCTAAGACACGAATTTAAACTCCTAATTTACTATATACAAGTGATCATCATCTTTCACACCAAGTAATTCACACAAAAGACTCTTTAACATGTAGACACTCATGCAAGAAAGTAAGCGACAAATATTTAGCACGTTTAAGATTCAAATAAGTTTCGATCACAACTAGAGCTCTCGCTATGTACCTAGTTGTAAGACTTCTAATATTTTTAGGACCAACTCTCGTTCTAAATCCTAAAATTTATGCTAATTGATAGGAGCACAATGTGCGACGATATTACATGTTTATACCCTCGTTTATGCTTTGTTTAACCCTTATTTGTCTAAGATAGAGTCGTAATGTAGTTAGTGTCAATTTGGTAGAGTTTTGGTGAAAAATAGTTAAGAATCCGAAAAATGACTAAGTTTGAGAAATCTGGAAAATATTGCAAAATATGTCTTTTTCGTGATTTTGAGATGAATGAAACTGTGATCTATCCTTGTCCAAATTCTATGAAATTTGGCGTGCTTAATATTCATATGCTGAGGAATGTTGTATTAAAATTTCAAGATCAATCGGAGTTCGGGAAGTCACCCAAAAGTTGGCTGCAAAACGGCAGTCCGAACATTCCAATCCAGGGACTTCCAGGATTTTCCTGGGACTTTGTCCCAACTTCGAAAAATCATTCCCGTCGACTCACAAGGATTTTGATCGAACTGTTTTATGGGGAGATGGCCATATGTGTCTAGTTTATCTGAGACTTGGAATCGCATCAATCGGAGCTCCACGGATGGAGATATGCCGGAATTACTGCAACAAGGTCAAATCTGCCGATTCCAGGAACCTACTGCCCCCTTTTTGTGTTTTCTGTTTTTGATGGACCAAATGGTGTACAAATGCATATGAGAAGATGGTCCAAGCTTTATGAAGGGAAGAGGAAGACACTTGGCCATGGCATTGAAGAAAAACATGAAGAAATAAAGTCTCCTAGTCAAACTAGGAGAAGATGCCGATTTGGGGCAGATCGGATGCATCATCAAGCTGCCGGCATTGTGGAGCATTTTTGGTGGATCAAAGCTTATCAATTGAAGTCCAAGACCATATAAGAAGTCCATGAAGATGTGAAGCCCAAGCCTTGAAGAAAAATTCAGAAAAAGAAAACCTAATTGGACTAAGAAAGGAAGGTTGCAAAACCTTATTGCACTAGGTTTTCTGAACTCCTCTTTGCTTAAGGGACTGCCGGCAGCGTCTCTCCCTATCCTCTATATATACCCTCACTTTTTCATTCTGAAAAGTATCTCATCTCAAGCATAATACACTAGCCTAAAGCTCTACCAAGTCCTTTCAAACACCAACACATAAATACCTAGCCGAACCATCACCACCACCACCATATAGCCGAATCCCTTCCACCTTTGTTTCTGCCGATTTCTGTTCTTGCCGAGCACCAAGGAGCAGCAGCCGAGCCACCTTGTCACCTTTGAGGAATCTTCAAGGTTTTTAAAGTGTGATCCATTCCCCTATGGCTTTTGTATTTATTTATGTTTGGTTGTTTTGTACGAATTTGTGTAGATTCTTGGTTTTTCTTGAAACTTTGTATGAACCGAATATTGTACGTTATGCATGGTTTTTCTGAAATTTAACTTATGGATTTTGTATGTTGGATAATTAGGGCAGTGGGATAGAAGCATGTTTAGGATTTAATTTGGTTAGTAATCTATGAGTGTGCCTTATAAACCGAAGCATTAGTATTGGCTGGAAGCATGTAAATCTAGATGTTAGGTTTCATTTAACCGAGTAATACGGATAAGTCATACGTTGGAGTAGTTTGTTTTGTGTTGCTCACATAGGGTAAAAACCTTAGATTACTTGCATGTTAAATGAGATGATTGACAACCTTGCTTGTTTACATGTCTTCGATTAAGACTCACATGCTTAAATGTTAAAACGCGTAAAACCGGATTAACATCACCTTAGAAGTCATACGTTGGAGTAGTTTCTAAGAATTTAAGAAGTCTAACAATTGGAAAAACCGTTGGAGGCTCTAGTTGTGTCGAAACTAATTTTGGTCTTGAACATGCTAAATACTTGATCCTTACCTTCTTGCATGCAAATCTATATGTTAAAGAGTCTTTTGTGTGAACTGTTTTGTGTAAGAGATGATGATCACTTGTATATAATAGCTTAGGTTTATTTTTCTGTTTTTATTTTCGTATCTAGTGTTAGAGGGCAGCCCTAGGGCTGCCGAACCATCTTATACCCCCATATGTGTGTGACGATTTTGTATATATGTGAATATGTTTGAGTCTAACAATTTCATATCTCAGGTACCCTTAATCCCCGGCCTAGAACGATCCCTACTTGCTCATACTACTAACGATATTTTTGTAGGGTTTATTATTGCATGCGAGCTTCGGCTTCCATCAATTTTTGGCGCCGTTGCCGGGGATTATAAAAGCTTGTTTTATGAATTTGTTGTGTATATAATGTTGCTGGAAATTTTTGTTGTGAAGTTGTAAAGTTGTAAATTTTAAGTTTATTTTGGGATTTTGTAAAGTAGAAATATGCTTCGGCATGTAGAGTTTAAATGTTGGAAGTTGCATGATGTATAATGATGTATGTTGGTAGTCACTTAGTTTAATTTCTAGGAAGTTGATATGTTGTGTATGTTTGAGTTTATTGTAGTTTCTAAAGTGTAACATGTAGGTGAAGCCTCTTTTGTTGATCATAACCAAAACCCTTCATGTGAATGGTGCTATGTCGGAGGGCGTTTCTATGTAGATTGGGAAACGCGGGATACTTCCCCCCCACGCATATAAGCATTTCTTCGGTAATAGTATTACTTCCATGAGGTTGAGGGCGGTTTTAATCAACACTTGTAGACTGCTAGGGATCCGTGTTTGTTTTACAAAGTATGGGGAAGTTATTTTCATAGATATGGTTCTCAGGTTTGTTTAACTGGATCTCAAGGCCCATGGACTGATGTTCATTCTCGGTGAGTGAGTCGATAGGGGGTTCGCCCTCCGTGGTGTCCAACAACGAGTCCTGCCTGGTTCCTGTAGGGGGTTCGCCCTCCGTGATTTTAATGACCTTTGAAACGTAAAATCCGCACGACCTAGTCGACAGCTTGTGCCGAAGCATCACCTCACTTTAGACGCTAGAACATAACTTGACATATGTGGCCTATTTTCTTCGAAGATAAAACATGTTGTGTGGTTCAAACTCTTGAAGTATATCGGATTAAGCATGATACTACCGGGGGCTGTATCAGTCCATTGCACCCTTATCTCCTCTGCTCCACGTACTTCGAGAGTTAGAACAAATCTAAAAGAAATTAGACTTAGCGATTACATGTTCATGAACTTTTCGATTTTTAATTTCTTGTTGCCGAGCCATATTTGTATCTTTGCCGAAATTTTTGTTCTTTACCGTGTGTATTTATGGCTTGCCGATTGTGTCTTGTGTATCATTGTTGAAATTTGTTGTGTAATCGCCAATGCCGTGGCTTGTAATGATGTATATTCTTGCTTTCTATTTCTTCACGATGTTCAAACTTGTTTAAATGTTGCAAATTTCAGAAATAATGCATGTCCGAATCTAGTATTTGGGCAAGAGATCTTCAAGGCCGTTTGCAACGTTTAGATCAAGAACTCGCTATTGCTCGTTTTGTGCCATTACCACCATCGTCACCAACCAGTTCATCAGTATCATCATCCTTGCCGAGTTCACCTATTGTGCCGTCAGTTTCATCATCATCTCTGCCGAGCTCACCTTCAGTTGTGTCATCATCTTGTGATCTTCAGAACCCAGAATTTGAAGCCTTTGCCGAATTAGAAGAAGAAGAAGAGATCATGGCATCAATCAGATCACAGAATGGTCATGTTGCTGGAGCTGGAGTTGCTCCTTCTAATATTACTTATCCTCCTTTGGAAACTGACAAGACTGGAGAGATTGAATTGAGGAGTGGATTCCTCCATAAGCTGAAGTCATTTTATGGGATGCCGAGTGAGGATCCTAATAAGCATCTACAGTGGTTTAACTTCACCACGGAGTCCATGTGCCCAAGAGGGACCGATTTGCAACACTTCAAAATGAAGGCATTTCCGTTCTCATTAGAAGATCAAGCGAATGAGTGGTTGTTTGAGGTGCCTAGTGGTCGCATTGTTTCGTGGAGTACTATGATGGATGAGTTTTTGCTCAAGTACTTTCCTGCTTCACGTATCACTGATCTGAGGAAGCAAATTACAAGTGTGAAGCAAGCCGGAGATGAGACTTTCTTCGACTACTACAAGAGGTTCAAGTCCCTAGTTTCTTTGTGTCCATCGCATGGCATTAGCGATGGGCTCTTGCTACAATATTTTTATGAGGGATTGCGCGTCATGGAGAGAGAGTTTCTTGACTCGGCCGCGGGAGGTAGCTTTTTGGAGTTGAATGCCGGAGCGGCAAGAAGTTTGTTGGAAGTTCGTGCATTGAACAACCAACAATTTGGCATGGCACGAGGCAATGTGCAAAGGAATGAGAAAGTACATGAGACGTCTTCGAGCTCAAAGTTAGAAGATAAAGTGGACAAGCTCACCGACTTGGTGAGTAATTTGATGAAGAAGCGTGCTAGTGTTTGTGGAATTTGCACAGAGGGCCATGAGACCGAACAATGCCCTCAATTTGGAGTTAATGAGGGAGTTGAGGAGTGCAATGCAATTGGTTTTCAAGGAGGCCAACGATTTGGCAATTTCAATCCAAGGTTCAATGATCATCCGAACTTTCGATGGGCGAACAATGATAACGTGCTTAGGGCACCTATGCAACCGCGAGAGGGAGGAGCGCCATTTGTACCAAGGCCACCATTTGTGCCTCGGCAACCTTATCAGCCGAACCAAGGGAATTTTGGAACCATGCCGAGCCAAGCACAAGTTGTGCCGTACCAAGGTCAAGGAGGGCCGAGCCAAGGCCAAGTGCATGCCGCACCGAGCAACCCTAACTACGATGCTTTGATTCAATCTTTGTCAAGTGCTACTCAAGCATTACTCGCGGGACAACAAAATCATCAAAAGGACATTGGTGAGCTCAAGACTCAAATGGGGCAAGTTGTGGATTTTATGGGAAGATTTAATGAGCAAGGGAAGTTGCCGAGAAATACTATTCCAAATCCGAGGAACGAGCAAGCCAAAGTGATTCAAACTCGAAGCGGAAGAGAGTTGGTTCCTCCAACAAGTCCAAAGAAGAAGCAAGTGACTTTCAAAGGTATTAATGAGGATGAGAGGGCTGCCGGACCTGTCATTGCCGGCAGCCATTTGCATGAGGCCGAGAGGAATGATGCCGGCCATGAGGCTGCCGCCCATGATGATGCCGAGAGAGATAGGGCAGCCGGCAAGGATAATGCAACCGAGAGAAAATCTGCCGAGCATGATGTGGCCGACAATAATGTTAAGGGAGGAGTGCTATCATCTAGTGCCCCATTCCCTTCACGTTATGCTAGAACAAAGAAGGACAAGTCCGATGAAGAGGTGTTGGAGATTTTCCGGAAAGTGCAAGTCAACATCCCTTTGTTGGAATGCATTAAGCAAGTGCCGAAGTATGCTAAGTTTTTGAAAGAGCTTTGCACGGCAAGGAGGCATACTAGAGAGACTCGTGTGGTAACTATGAGCGAGACGGTGTCGGCCGTTATTCAAAGGATGTTGCCACCAAAGATGAAGGATCCGGGGAGCTTCAATGTGCCTTGTGTCATAGGCAATACACGATTTGAGGATGTTATGTTGGATTTGGGAGCATCGATTAATGTCATGCCACTCAATGTGTATCAAACGTTGAGTATAGGGCCTCTCAAGAAGGATAATGTCATCATTCAACTTGCGGATCGCTCAAGCAAATATCCGGAGGGTTATGTAGAGGATGTGTTGGTGCAAGTCAACCAATTGATATTCCCCGCCGATTTTTATGTGGTTGAGATGGAGGATTCGCCGGTCAACAACACTCAATTGCTTTTAGGGCGACCATTTATGAGGACCGCGCGCACAAAGATAGATGTGGCCGAGGGCAACCTAACTATGGAATTTGATGGTGAGATGATAAAGTTCAATGTGTTTGATGCCATGAAGTTCCCTAATGTTGATTTCAAGGAGGGTTGTGCCATTGATGTTTTGGAGGAGGTCGAGCAAGTTATGTCGACCTCGCTCGACGCATAGCAATTAGCGATTGAGCAAGGGGTCGGATTTGACAAGAGGGGAGAACGAATCGTGCATAAGAATGAGGAAGAAGGGCCGGCCAAGCCAAGAAGTGCCGAGCAAGAAATCATTGCCGAGCCATTCATGATAGAGCCGAGTATGAGGAAAGTTGCTGCCGAGCTAGAGGCTCGACCCTATGCCCCACCCTATAATTCGTTCTTGTCAATTCCAAGTGCCACAACCAAATTTCGACCAAGTGTGGAAGAGGCCCCAAAGTTAGAACTAAAAGAACTCCCTAGTCACTTGAAGTATGTTTATCTTGGAGAAGAAGATAAACTACCGGTTATTGTGTCTTCAATGCTTGGTGAGAAGCAAGAAGTGGATTTGATACGTGTGCTTAAGAAGTACAAGACCGCCATAGGTTGGACCTTAGCGGACATTAAGGGAATAAGCCCTACTACTTGTGTTCATCGTATTTTGTTGGAAGAAGGAGCTAAGCCGACAAAGGAAGCTCAACGTCGACTTCACCCTCCTATGATGAAGGTTGTGAAAGAAGAAATTATCAAGTTGCTCGATTGTGGGGTGATCTACCCAATCTCGGATAGTAAGTGGATATCTCCCGTGCAAGTAGTGCCGAAGAAGAGTGGTGTAACGGTTGTCAAGAATGAGAAGAATGAACTTGTGCCACAAAGACTTGTAACCGGTCATAGGATGTGCATCGACTATAGGAAGCTCAATGCTACAACGAGGAAGGATCACATGCCTTTGCCGTTTATGGATCAAATGTTAGAAAGGTTGGCCGGTCATTCTTACTATTGCTTTCTTGATGGATATAGTGGCTACAATCAAATCATGATACACCCGGACGATCAAGAGAAGACCACTTTTACTTGTCCATTTGGCACGTTTGCTTATCGGCGGATGCCATTCGGACTTTGCAACGCACCCGGTACTTTTCAAAGATGTATGTATGCTATCTTCTCGGATTTTATTGAAGACATTATCGAAGTGTTTATGGATGATTTTAGTGTGTATGGAGGCACCTTCGATGCATGTTTGGGGAACTTGGAGAAGATACTTAAGAGGTGTGTAGAGACAAATCTTGTGCTCAATTGGGAGAAGTGTCACTTCATGGTCACGCAAGGCATTGTTCTAGGGCACATAATTTCGGCAAGAGGCTTAGAGGTTGACAAAGCCAAGGTGGAGCTAATTCAAGCATTACCGAGCCCTAGGTGTGTGAAGGATGTGAGAAGTTTTCTTGGCCATGCGGGGTTTTATCGACGATTTATCAAAGACTTCTCTTCAATTGCCAAGCCATTAAGCAACTTGTTACAAAAGGAGGTGACGTTTGAGTGGACAAAGGTGTGTGAGGAAGCATTTTGCCGTTTGAAGATGTTACTATGCACGGCACCTATACTTGTGTCCCCTAATTGGGACGAGCCGTTTGAGTTGATGTGTGATGCTAGTGATTATGCACTTGGAGCGGTACTTGGACAACGAATTGATAAGAAGCCATGCGCCATTTACTATGCTTCAAGGACTCTCAACGATGCACAACTCAACTACACAACAACGGAGAAGGAACTCTTAGCGGTAATTTTTGCTTTGGAAAAGTTTCGATCATATCTTTTGAATTCCAAAGTTATTGTTTATAGTGATCATGCCGCTTTAAGATATCTTATGACAAAGAAGGATGCTAAGCCGAGGCTTATTCGATGGATTCTTTTGCTTCAAGAGTTCGACATTGAGATAAAAGACAAGAAAGGAGTAGAGAATGTTATGGCCGATCATTTGAGTCGCCTTGTTCATGAGGAGGATCGGCTGCCCCTTTTAGAAACCTTTACGGATGAGTAACTTTTTCGACTTGAAGTACATGAGCCTTGGTATGCCGACATTGCAAATTTTCTTGCCACAAACCGATTTCCTAGAGAATTGCCGAGCCACCATCAAAGAAGAATAAGGAAGCAAGCTCGACACTTCTTGTGGGATGATCCGTACTTATGGAAGCAATGTGGTGATCAAGTTATTAGAAGATGTGTGCCGGAGAATGAGCATCGCTCCATCCTTGCTTTTTGTCATAGTGAAGCTTGTGGTGGGCATTTTGGACCTAAGAAGACGGCATTGAAGGTACTCACTTGTGGTTTCTTTTGGCCTACAATTTTTAAGGATGCATTCATGTTTTGCAAAGCTTGTGATAGATGCCAACGTGTGGGGAAGATTAGTGGGCGTGATCAAATGCCGCTCACGCCTATCCTTGTGGTTGAAATTTTTGATGTTTGGGGGATTGATTTCATGGGACCGTTTTCTTCAAGTAAGGGTTTTCTCTACATATTGCTTGCGGTTGATTATGTGTCAAAGTGGATCGAAGCCAAGGCTACACGCACCAACGATGCCAAGGTGGTAGCCAAGTTTCTCAAGACCAACATCTTTTCACGTTTTGGAGTTCCAAGGGTCTTGATTAGCGATGGAGGATCCCATTTTTGTAACCGCACTATTGAAGCCTTATTGAGGAAGTATGGAGTCACACATAAAGTTTCTACACCATATCATCCCCAAACAAGTGGAATGGCCGAGGTGAGTAATCGAGAGATCAAGAATATTTTGGAGAAATCGGTTGGACCTTCAAGGAAGGATTGGAGTGATCGTCTCGATGATGCTTTATGGGCTTATAGGACTGCGTACAAGACACCGATAGGTATGTCTCCTTTTCGGTTGATTTATGGCAAAGCATGTCACTTACCGGTGGAATTAGAACACAAAGCATGGTGGGCCGTTACAAAGTTTAACATGGACATCGATGAGGCCGGCATTCATAGGAAGCTTCAACTCAATGAACTTGAAGAAATTCGCAATGAAGCTTATGATGCCGCTTGGATCTATAAAGACAAGACAAAAGCGTACCATGACAAGTTGATTCGGGGAAAGAAGTTTGAAGTTGGACAAAAAGTTCTCTTGTTTAATACACGGCTTCAACTCTTTCCGGGAAAGTTGCGCTCTCGTTGGATTGGCCCCTTTGTCATCACTTGTGTGTTCCCTCATGGAGCCGTAGAAGTTCGAGATTTGCAAACCCACAAGACTTTCAAAGTTAACGGCCATCGCCTTAAGCATTATCATGCACCTTTTGATGCATTGGAGGACACAATCATTCTTAATGACGCACCACAAGCCGAGCCGCCTTCACAATCACATGATGCAGCCATGCCACCACAACACCAAGTGGCTGCCGGACCTGCAATTGCCGGCAGCATCACCAAGAGGGCTGACACGGATACACAAGACGCACCACCACACCTCCTGCCGGACACGCACCAACCTGCCGTGCTTCTGTCGCTATTTTCAGTCGCACCACCACCTCCTGCCGGACCTGCCATTGCCGGCAGGGTTGACACAAGGCCACAAGAGGCCGGACACAAGCTGGATACGCCGGATACGCCGACAGAAGAGCCCGATACGCCACCTGAACAGGATACGCCAAACAGCACCGATGCGGATACGGAATGCAATACACTTCTTCTTGAACTTCTTCTTGCCGATTTGGAATGCTTTGGAGCACGATGAACACATGAAAAACACGGTGAAAAGTCTAGGCTATGGACTATAAACACAAAGCGCTACTTGGGAGGCAACCCATGTCGATCAAAGAAAAGTGAAGGAGCCATCACCGAGAGTTTGAAATTTCTTAACCCTTCTCTCTTTCTTTGATTTGTGATGATATGTTGGAATATGTTAGTCGATTGCATGCTTAGGAAATTCATTGATATTGTTTTGTGCTTACATTGAGGGCAATGTAATTTTCTAAGTGTGGGGTGGGATAACGTATTCCGTTTTCGTTTTTGAATTTTTGTGTGCTTAGTTTAGAAAAGAAAAATTCAGAAAATTGTTCCACAAAAATAGAGTGTTTAAATTTGTTTCGAGTCTTAGGATGCCCCTAATATGTCAATGATGTTTTTCTCCTCTTTGCATACATAGATGATGGTTGTGCATACAATTAAAATTGTAAGTTTCATGGATTTTGTGCATTGGTAGGAGCATGTAGGACTTGTTGATTAACGAAGCATGCATGTTTGAGCTAATTTATTTCGAAAATAACCTATGTGAGCTTTTGAGCCAATTTGCTTTCTTCTTGAGCGATAAAAGGTAAAATTCGATAGATTTGTAGGAAGCATGAAACCTCATAATTCTTTGATTATTCGATGACTATGTGCCATAGCTTTTTAATGAACTCTAGTATGCTAGAACTTACTCTTGTTGATTTTCGAAACGTTTATGTCATAAAATACCTTGATTTTGAATATGATTGAATAAAGATTATTTAGGTTTACCACCAAAGCCAAATAAAGCATGAGCCCTATTTGTGCCCGTCGTGGGACACCTTAGTAAACCCCTTTGAGCCTATGTTGAGCCTTTTCTTTCATCACCCTTAAACACTTTCCATGAACTTAGTATAGTGATGCCTTTACTGTGTGTTCCGGCAAAGCTTGAATTTTTGAAGGCGTTTTCGCGTGTGTGATGAAGAAGAATAAGTGTGGGGTAGACTTAGCCATGAATTTGTATGTGAAATGTATGCATGCCGTACCTAGAAAAAGAAAAAGAAAAATTTGGCTCAGATTAAAAAAAAAAAAAAAAAAAAAAAAAAAAAAGAAGCCGAGAGAAAAAGAAGAAAAAAAAGAAGGGTACGGCATAGGCATGAAAAGAAAAATTTTGTGTATGGCTATTGTCTAGATTTTTGTTGTAATGTTTTATGGAAAGAAAAAAGAATGAAGTATGGGAGTATGGGTCCAACAAGAAAAAATTTGACCCTTTCGGCGAGAAGACATAAGGAGATTCGAGCTTTGCTAAAAGGCCTTAGTGACGTTTTTGAGCCTCCTTATCCAAATATCGAATACCTCTTAGCCTAGCCCCATTACAACCTTATTATTGATCTTTTTCATGATTCTTAAGATGGTTAAATTTGATTGTGGAGATTATCTCAAGAGTAAGCATATGGTTTTGGTTCATTGGTGCATATAGTTATCATATGAGGTTTTTCCATCAAAATTCACAAAGTGCTTTCGTTTCTTTGACATATGCAAGTCACTCTTTGTAATTCATTATCTTTCGCTTGCATATACTATTGAGTGAATAACCATGCTTCGAGAGAAAAGAAGAGAGTATGCCTAGTAAGGAGGATTGGATTAGCTTTGACATGTTTACATGCTTACCTTTTGCTCTTATATGTTCATATTGATGTCGCATGTTCATGAAACTTGGAATTTTCGTGCTTAGCATTCTCATGCATTAACTTGAAAGCTATGTGTACATACGAGCCTGAGACAAATTATTAGGGGCAATAGTTGTTTTGAGTCTTAGTTTTATTTAGTTTGCTAAAGGACTAGCAAAGGATAAGTGTGGGGTAGTTGATAGGAGCACAATGTGCGACGATATTACATGTTTATACCCTCGTTTATGCTTTGTTTAACCCTTATTTGTCTAAGATAGAGTCGTAATGTAGTTAGTGTCAATTTGGTAGAGTTTTGGTGAAAAATAGTTAAGAATCCGAAAAATGACTAAGTTTGAGAAATCTGGAAAATATTGCAAAATATGTCTTTTTCGTGATTTTGAGATGAATGAAACTGTGATCTATCCTTGTCCAAATTCTATGAAATTTGGCGTGCTTAATATTCATATGCTGAGGAATGTTGTATTAAAATTTCAAGATCAATCGGAGTTCGGGAAGTCACCCAAAAGTTGGCTGCAAAACGGCAGTCCGAACATTCCAATCCAGGGACTTCCAGGATTTTCCTGGGACTTTGTCCCAACTTCGAAAAATCATTCCCGTCGACTCACAAGGAGTTTGATCGAACTGTTTTGTGGAGAGATGGCCATATGTGTCTAGTTTATCTGAGACTTGGAATCGCATCAATCGGAGCTCCACGGAGGGAGATATGACGGAATTACTGCAACAAGGTCAAATCTGCCGATTCCAGGAACCTACTGCCCCCTTTTTGTGTTTTCTGTTTTTTGATGGACCAAATGGTGTACAAATGCATATGTGAAGATGGTCCAAGCTTTATGAAGGGAAGAGGAAGACACTAGGCCATGGCATTGAAGAAAAACATAAAGAAATCAAGTCTCCTAGTCACACTAGGAGAAGCTGCCGATTTGAGGCAGATCGGATACAACTTCAAGCTGCCGGCAATTGGGGTATTTTTCGATGGACCAAGACATGTCAAATGAAGTCCAAGACCACATAAGAAGTCCATGAAGATGTGAAGCCCAAGCCTTGAAGAAAAATTCAGAAAAAGAAAACCTAATTGGACTAAGAAAGGAAGGTTGCAAAACCTTATTGCACTAGGTTTTCTGAACTCCTCTTTGCTTAAGGGACTGCCGGCAGCCTCTCTCCCTATCCTCTATATATACCCTCACTTTTTCATTCTGAAAAGTATCTCATCTCAAGCATAATACACTAGCCTAAAGCTCTACCAAGTCCTTTCAAACACCAACACATAAATACCTAGCCGAACCATCACCACCACCACCATATAGCCGAATCCCTTCCACCTTTGTTTCTGCCGATTTCTGTTCTTGCCGAGCACCAAGAAGCAGCAGCCGAGCCACCTTGTCACCTTTGAGGAATCTTCAAGGTTTTTAAAGTGTGATCCATTCCCCTATGGCTTTTGTATTTATTTATGTTTGGTTGTTTTGTACGAATTTGTTTAGATTCTTGGTTTTTCTTGAAACTTTGTATGAACCGAATATTGTACGTTATGCATGGTTTTTCTGAAATTTAACTTATGGATTTTGTATGTTGGATAATTAGGGCAGTGGGATTAGAAGCATGTTTAGGATTTAATTTGGTTAGTAATCTATGAGTGTGCCTTATAAACCGAAGCATTAGTATTGGCTGGAAGCATGTAAATCTAGATGTTAGGTTTCATTTAACCGAGTAATACAGATAAGTCATACGTTGGAGTAGTTTGTTTTGTGTTGCTCACATAGGGTAAAAACCTTAGATTACTTGCATGTTAAATGAGATGATTGACAACCTTGCTTGTTTACATGTCTTCGATTAAGACTCACATGCTTAAATGTTAAAACGCGTAAAACCGGATTAACATCACCTTAGAAGTCATACGTTGGAGTAGTTTCTAAGAATTTAAGAAGTCTAACAATTGGAAAAACCGTTGGAGGCTCTAGTTGTGTCGAAACTAATTTTGGTCTTGAACATGCTAAATACTTGATCCTTACCTTCTTGCATGCAAATCTATATGTTAAAGAGTCTTTTGTGTGAACTGTTTTGTGTAAGAGATGATGATCACTTGTACATAATAGCTTAGGTTTATTTTTCTGTTTTTATTTTCGTATCTAGTGTTAGAGGGCAGCCC
This sequence comes from Potentilla sterilis, assembly GCA_963682095.1. Lineage (NCBI taxonomy): Eukaryota > Viridiplantae > Streptophyta > Magnoliopsida > Rosales > Rosaceae > Potentilla > Potentilla sterilis. Next base: position 33,514,463 of record OY821756.1, read on the forward strand.
TAGGGCTGCCGAACCATCTTATACCCCCATATGTGTGTGACGATTTTGTATATATGTGAATATGTTTGAGTCTAACAATTTCATATCTCAGGTACCCTTAATCCCCGGCCTAGAACGATCCCTACTTGCTCATACTACTAACGATATTTTTGTAGGGTTTATTATTGCATGCGAGCTTCGGCTTCCATCACTAATCCGGTTAAGAGTTAACATTTAAGCACGAAAGTCTATAATCGAAGACATGCAAACAAGCAAGGTTGTCAATCATCTTATTTAACATGCAAGTTTTAGCTAAGGTTATACCCTAGGTGAGCACAACAAATCAAAGCAACCGCTAGGCATATAGCTTTATCCATTATAACTCGGGTTAGATGAAACCTAACATCTAGATTTACATGCTTGTCAAACAAAACTAATGTTTCGGTTTTTAAGTCACACCCTTAGATTACTAACCAATTTAAAATCTTAAATATGCATCTAATACCACTGCCCTAATTATCCATACACACGAAATCCATAAATTAAAATTGCAAAACTACTTTACATAAACTTCAATAAAATCGGTTCATACAAAAGTTTAACAAAAACCAAGAATCGAAACAAGTTCTTACAAACCACACAAACATGAATAAATACATAAGCCATAGAGGAATGGATCACACTTTTAGAACCTTGAGAAGCTCTTCAAGACGTGGTGGAATGATGAGAGGCTGCTCGGCAGAAACTTAGAACAATGGGCGAAATTTGGATGGTGGTGGTGATGGTTTTGCTAAGTATTTGGGTGTTTGGTGCTTGTGAGACTTGGTAGAGTTTTTGGTTAGTACTTGTGCTTGAGATGAGATCCTCTATTCTGAATTTGTGCTAAGCTATTGTTAGAGGAAGCAAATGGGAGAGTTTGGCAATATAGGGGGAGATTTATGGTGGAAGTTTGTTGGTGGTGGTTTATTGGTGGAGGAAACATGTGTTTATTTTCGGCAGCTTTGACCTTTGTGTCTTGATTCAGTCATAACTCTCTCTAGAAAATAGATATCGAGATAATTCTGGTGGATTTGGAAACTAGACATCCATATCTTTATAACCATATATGGTTCGAATTCTGGTTCAATGTGAGCTATCCGGGAGTGTCTGTGGAATTTGTATGATGTGCCCAGGAAATGACTAAAATTTATTGCAAGCTTCCCTTAGTGCACAATTGCAGCTCCAAGCTTTCCTTAGTCCCCAATTGCAGCTGCTAGCTTCTCTTAATCCACAATTGCAGCTGCTAGCTTATATCACCTAAGACTTGTCACATGCCTTTTCCATGTGCTTCACACATTTTCTGATTTGTCTTGGACATGGTAGGAAGCTTCCTAGACATTGCAGCCTTCTCTTCCTTTTCTTATCCGGAGTAGGGAACTTCTTCTTTCCATATTTTACACTTCTCTTTTGCTTGGCTGAATCCTCTATCTTTTATTAAGCATGGAAAGTCCCATTTGACACATTTAGATGCCCCTTTGATGAACAAATGTAGAAAGTGGCAAAAATGGGCAGTAGGTTTCTTTCTCGGCAGGGCAGTGACCTTGTCGTATTGCAGCTGGTATAACGTTTTCCTCAGTGCTCCGATTGATGCGATTTTAAGTCCTGGAGAAACTAGATTCGCAGAGCTTTCCATTGGTATAAGGAACGATCTTTAGTTCCAAGTGATGCGTCGTACAAAAATTCTGGAAGTCAGGACACAGTCCCAGGAAAATCCTGATAGTCCCTGGATTGTTTTGCTCAAACTGTCAAGTTGCAGCTATCTTTTGGGCAACTTCCCGAACTCCGATTGCTCTGAAATTTTGACACAATACACGTTAGCTTGTCAATATATGCATACCAAATTTCATCACATTTGGAAAAGGATAAGTCACTCTAACACAAGCCTCAGAATCACGAAAAAGACATTTTTAATTATTTTCTCAGATTTCTATACTTCGTAATTTTTCGGACAATTAGGCATATATTTCCAAAACTTACCAAAACGACACTAAACTAAATTATGACTCTATTTTAGATAAATAAGGGTTAAAAAAAGTATAAACGAGGGCATAAGCATATTAATATCGTCGCACATTGTGCTCCTATCATGAGACGCTACTTAATAGCCCTGGGAGGTTCCGACCCTTAGCTTGAGTGGCTGGGTCATCATGAGCTAGCTAGCAGTAGCGTGAGACGCTACTTAGTAGCCCTAGGAGGTTCTGACCCTTAGTAAGCTTGGGATGGTATTATGAGAGGCTGGGTCGTCATGAGCTAGCTAGTATTAGCGTGGGACATGGTTTCAGTAGTCCTAGAAGGTTCCGACCTTTAGCATGGGAGAGACTTAGGTCGTCATATTTGTCCACGCTGGTTTAGTAGCCCCGGGAGGTTCTAACCCTTAGCCTAGGAGGCTGGGTCATCATGTTTGCTACCTAGCGGTAGCGTGGGACGTTGTTTCAGTAGTCCTGGGAGGTTCCGACCGTTAGCCTGGGAGAGGCTTAGGTCGTCATATTTGTCCACGCTAGTTTAGTAGCCCTGAGAGGTTCCGACCCTTAGCCTGGAAAGCTTACTATTACATGGTGGTGCTAACCTTTCCCTGATTTATCCTATATGAGAATATAGTTCATGAGATGGATTTTTATATTTTGTTATTTGATTTCAGAAATATGTTTCTTTTGTGAGAATTTCAATTATTTAATAAATTTACGAACCAGCAGGGCTGGATTTTGTTATGAAAATATTCGGGAGTGGGCCGACGGTGAATATATCTCTTGATTTAAATTGTTGAATATGTTAGACTTTTATGCTTTGTGACAGTGGTTGTGTTCTGGGGAGCAGATGGCTCTAGGTGTAGGTGGATTTTTTTTAGAAGTGTTATGTTCAAATTTTCTGCAGGTAGGGTGGTCTAGTTTAAGGATGGTTATGCTAAAATTTTCGGGTATAATTTTCCCTTAAAGTGGAGCCTGCAAGGTTGATGGGAGTCTGTGTTCAAGTATTTAAATGTTGAGTAGTGGCTAAGTGAGGCCATATATGATCAGAAACTTGATTTATTTATCTCTTTTTTGTCCCTGGAAATTGATTTGGGTATCCTTAGTAATTCTCAAATGAAATTACTGTGCAGTAATTTGGTAAAATACGATCAATTTGGGTGACGAGAAAAATGTTAATTAGACGTTTTATTGAATATTGATTCTTTGCCTTTGTATGGTTTGAGTCTAATGATTCTTTTAATTCTAAATCTTTATAAGTTGTATTCCATGAAATTTATAAGCATGGGACAGTAAGATGGTTGTACCCTCGTCTTTAGTATTGGCGTTTACACAAATTTCGAGGACGAAATTTTTATCAGTGGAGTTTGTAACGACCCGAACCTTAAAATACCCCCTAAAAGTTTTAATTATTTTTGGACGTTTCGGAAATTTGTTTTACCGTTCGAAGAGTTCAAAGGTTGACTTTTTATAAGTTGACCTGATCAAGAATTTTATTTCTCGACGAGATTAAGGACGTTAAAACGAGTTCGCGGACACGTAACATGTTTAATTTGAAATTCGTATGAAAAAGTAATAATGTAAAATCAGGAGGAAGAAATTTCTAGAAAACGAGTGGATATTTCTAAAACGCGGAATATTCTAAACAAAGGGGGGAATATTCTTTTTGGGGGAGAATATTTTTTTTCCTTCTGTTTGTCATTTTTTTCTTATTTTCTTTCCTCTCTCTCTCTCACTAGTCTCGTTCGAATCGCCTCCGTCTTCTCTTCACATTGGTGGCAGCGACAGGGTGGGGTTCCCCGCCGTTTAGGCGTGCGAAGTTTAGGAATGTTCAACACAATCGAACTGGGTTCTTCGTCCTCCGGCCACCTCTTGGCCCAATTTTAGAGGGAAAGGAAGGCCTCAACCCGCACAGCCTCTCCACCAAAGGAATTGAACCAAGTCGTAACAGGTAAGGAGAATTTAGGATTTGAAATTTCTAGGGTTTTTGTCTAATCGGTGGAGGTGGCAGAGTTGAGATTTTTGGTGAATTTGTAGGTTGAATTCAAGCTTAGGACGCTGTTTGGAGTCGATTAAGTGAAGTTTGATGTTTGATTGGTTGGATTTTGGGGAAATTTGGAATGTGGGGGAATCCAGCCGTTGTGTCGGCCGCCGCTGCGGTTGATTCTTGCGGCGGGGACGACGAGAATGAGTCCTTGAGGTGGTGGCGACGCTGTGGGGAAAGTTTGGAATTAATTGGAGGTGTTCTGGCCTCCTGTGGCGGAGCTGCTGGCGGCGGTGGTGGCGGCGGCGGAAGGTTGAAGAATGGTAAATAGTAAACGGTAAAAGGTGAAAAATTAATGGTAAAACAGTAAAATTAAACAGTAAACAGTAAAGTTAAACAATAAATAGTAAATAGTAACTTTGACCTTGACCATTTACCGTTTGACCTGATTATTACTGTTGACCAATTGTAATTTTTACTTTAAATATTTTTCCGTAATAAAGGTAAAAGCTGGTTAAAAATGGGTTTTAAGTCAAATTAAGCAATAAAAGAAGCAATCGGTCTTTGTTCCCAGTGGGTGGGTGGTTGCGGTTCGGGAGTAAAGGACTCTTCGTGGGTTATGGGTTTTACGCATCCCACATCGCCCGGGGAAGAGTGGATGCTGTGCTTATATGTGTAGAGTCAGCTCAATACATAGAGACGCGTTTTGGAGGCTCAATGGCTTCGGAGGAGATGGGAACTCCGAAGCTAAGCTTGTTGAGTCCAGAGTAATCTCAAGATGGGTAACATATTGAGAAGTTACTCGTGGGCTCCCAGAGACAAAACCGTGAGAGCCAGAGAGGAAAGTGCCTAAAGCGGCCAATATCTCAAGTGTATGGGCTGGGCTGTTACACTAGTATTGTTTAAAATTCGACCTTTGTTCGTTTTCACAATATCTTTGGAGAGTTAAGAATGATGGAAGGATCGAACATGATGATATCCGACCCTTGCTCATATTGTTGTTACATGTTCATGAAACTTGGAATTTTCGTGCTTAGCATTCTCATGCATCAACTTGAGAAAAATCATTAGGGGCAATAGTTTGTTTAGAGTCTTAGTTTAATTTAGTTTTACTAAGGGACTAGCAAAAGATAAGTGTGGGGAAGTTGATAGGAGCATAAAATGCGACGTTCCTAATTTGTTTTACCCTCGTTTATTCTTTCTTTTTACCCTTATTTATGTAAAATCGAGTCTTAATATAGAATTATGTGTTTTTGGTAGAGTTTTAATGAAAATATGCTTAAGTGTTGGAAATTTACAGAAAATCGACAAAGTGCTGAAAAATCGAAGTCTTTAAATGTTTCGTTGATTCTGTAAAACTTCCATGATACTTTTGATAGATTTTTGTTCTCTTATAAGCAGTAGCCATATTAAGGATTGAGCATTGGAAGAAGGTTTAACAATTAGAGCGAAAGAGGCTGCCGAACCAGAAGGAATTAGAAGGGTTCTATATCTGCACGGAAAGCTCTACGAGTCTAGTTTCTACAAAACTTGGAATCGTATCAAAACCTTACCTGAAGAGAAAGTTATACTGGTCGGAAGACAGCAAGGTCACTGTCCTGCCGAGAAGAGGACCCTACTGCCCATTTTCTGACTTTTCTGGATTTGAACATCTAAAGGGCAACCAAATACATCGAGTGAGAGTTTGCAAGCTTAATGAAGGTTAGGGGATCTAGCCATACTAAAAAAAAGTGGAAAAGATGAAGAAAATAGATCTCCTAGCTCGGATAGGAAAACTTGTCTGTTTGACTATTTTTAGCCGGTTTTGCTAGTAGGCTTGAAGCTGCCGATCCATGGACTTTCGATCCATCAAGAATGTATTGTTAATCAATAGGAGGAGTCCATGAAGTATTCAGGCCTGATCCACAATGAAAATCAGCTGAAGAAGTTTCCTTGAAAAACCAAGAAAAGAAGGAACCAAAATCTTGTTGCACAAAGATTGCTTTTGCCGATTTCAACTAGGTTTTGTGTTCCCTTGTTTCTGCCGATTTTTCACCTATATAAAGCCTTGTTTTCCTACAAAAAAATCATCTCATCTCAAGTACAAGTATTAGCCAAAAAGCTCTACCAAGTCTCACAAACACCAAATACCAATTACTTAGCCGAAACCCTACCACCACCACCCGAATTTCGTATCCTTCATCCTGCTTTCTGCCGTGCAGCTGACGTGAGCCGAAGCTCGCATGCAATAATAACCCTACAATCGTTAGTAGTATAGAATAAGTAGGGATCGTTCTAGCCGGGGATTAAGGGTACCTGAAATATGAGAATGTTAGATAAAAACACATGTACAAATATACAAAAACATCACGAATACAAGTGATCATGTAGTAAGCATGGCGTAAGCATGACGTCGGCAGCAAGGCTGCCCTAGAACTAAATGACATGAAATTTAAATCCTATTTCTACTATATACAAGTGATCATCATCTCTCACATAAAACAGTTCACATAAAAGACTCTTTAACACATAGATTTGTATGCAAGAAGGTAAGGATCAAATATTTAGCATGTTCAAGACCTAAATTAGTTTCGACACAACTAGAGCCTCCAGCAGTTTTCCAATTGTTAGACTTCTTAAATTCTTAGAAACTACTCCAGCGTATGACTTCTAAGGTGATGCTAATCCGGTTTTACACGTTTTAACATTTAAGCATATGAGTCTAAATCGAAGACATGTAAACAAGCAAGGTTGTCAATCATCTTATTTAACATGCAAGTAATCTAAGGTTTTTACCCTAGGTGAGCAACACAAAACAAACTACTCCAGCGTATGACTTATTCGTATTACTCGGTTAAATGAAACCTAACACCTAGATTCACATGCAAACAACAAATGCTTAAGCACAACTAATGTTTCGGTTTATAAGGCACACTCTTAGATTACTAACCAAATTAAATCCTAAACATGCTTCTAATACCACTGCCCTAATTATCCATACATACAAAATCCATGAATTAAAATTGCAAAACAACTACATAAACTTCAACAAAATCGGTTCATACAAAAGTTTAGCAAAAACCAAGAATTGAAACAAGTTCTCACAAGACAACCAAACAAAACTAAATACAAAAGCCATAGGGGAATGGATCACACTTTAAGAACCTTTGAAGACTCCTCAAACGTGACAAGATGCTTGGCTGCTGCTCCTTGGTGCTCGGCCAAAACAAGAATCGGCAGAAGACAAGGTGAAGGGTACGGCAATTTGGTAGTGGTGGTGGTGATGGGTTTTCGCTAAGTATTTAGGTGTTGGTGCTCACTACCAGAAAAGGGGTTATAGCCGACGATATGGAAAAAAACGGCCGACGAAATAGTACTTCGTCGGCTATAACCTCTTATAGCCGATGAACTACTATTTCGTCGGCCACATCGTCGGCTATAATATTATAGCCGACGACTGCCGACAACTCGTCGGCTATAACTATAGCCGACGAAACGTTTTATGTTATAGCCGACGAGGATGGTATTCGTCGGCTATAAGAGTTATAGCCGACGAAAAGTTTTTGGTTATAGCCGACGAGGAGGGTATTCGTCGGCTATAACTCTTATATCAGATCGACCTTCTGCATCAGGGAGCTCATTCGTCGATGAAATCGTCCAAAACGCTCTGAAATCGTCCAAAACCTCGGCCATAAGCTTGAAAGGTACGTATATTGCTGTGTGTGTTGATTTAGTTGGTTATATGCAGAGGTGTGTTAATTTAGAGTTTAATTAGAATAAATGTGTGATTAATTTGATATATATATATATATATGTGTGTTGAGATGAGATTATTAATGGGTTGATATATATGTTGTATTGGTTAGATAGAATTGAAGTTTTGTTGAAGATTAGTGATTGATTGTTGATTTATAGGTGATTTTAGATGAATTTGATGAAAAAATGTATATATATATTAATTAATTTAATTGTAATTAAAAATATATTGTTGGTATATATAAAAAATATATTTGTGTTTAATTAATTAGGGAGATTGACGATGTTTTAATTAATTTAGGGATGCATGTGTATATATATATATATGTGTGTGTGTGTAATGATGAATTTTTTAATTAATTAGTACGTGCGTACGTACGTAGTACGTGCATATATACATATCTATATATAGCTATATTTATTTCTTGAATTTACAGGATGGACAAGAGTTGGATTACCCTTGGAAGATGGGATGAGGCGTATCATGATGGAGTTAGGAGTTTCCTGGATTTTGTGATGGCTAACTGTGGAGACACTACACTTCATTATTGTCCGTGTAAAAAGTGCAAGTGTGCCACCCCACGACACCGGTTTTCCATAGAGACAGTGGAGCAACACCTGGCTAGATATGGATTTTGGGTCCTATACACTAATTGGATTTATCACGGTGAACCAGAGTTTGCGGGTCCTCATGATCATGGACAATTTGCGGAGAGAGGGAGTTCCTCCAATGATCCGACAACGAACTGGATCAACGATATGTTTCCTCGTGAGAGCGGTGTCTTTGAGGAAGCACCAGATGTGCAACTCCCACCTCCGGAGATGGAGTGTTTCCCTGATATTGAGCCACTCGAGCCATTACCCCGATCTCCGGTCAACACAAGTGGTATGGAAAAGTACAACAACCTGATCGCATTGCAACAGACTCCGTTGTACCCCGGATGCAGTAAGACTGTCCTTGAATCTGTCATGGGAGTGATGAAGATCAAAACGGAGAACAAAGGCACTGTCAAATCGGTTGATGATTGGCTTCGGCTATGGGGTGGGGCGATGCCCCCCGGACATCGGCTTCCTACCAGTCATCATAAGGTGCGACATATCCTTAAAGATCTCGGCCTTTCCTACATCAAGATTCATGCATGCAGATACGATTGCGTTCTGTTTTACGGGGAAGGACTTGCAGATCTTGAATACTGCCCATTATGCAATACAGAGCGGTATAAGTTCACTCCTAAAGGGAACAAGAAAGCTGTGAAGATACTTCGGTACTTCCCGCTGATTGATAGGCTTGAGCGGTTGTTCATGTGTGCTTTCACGGCCGAAGCTATGAGATGGTGGGCTGAGAGGAATGTGCCTGACGATGACACCCTTAGACATCCCGCCGACGGAGAGGCTTGGAAGAAGAACGTGCTGGAGTTTCCCGAATTTGCATCAGAGGTTCGAAATGTTTGGCTAGGGCTATCATCCGACGGTTTCAACCCTTTTGGCAAGAAAGAGCTTCAGTACAGTGTGTGGCCAGTTATTTTGATTCCGTACAACTTTCCACCGTGGATGTGCATGAAGAAGGAATATAACATGCTCACATTGTTGATTCCAGGCCCAGGTTATCCGGGAAAGTGTCTCGATGTGTATTTGAGACCCGTAATTGAGGAGCTTCGGTACTTGAGTCTGAACGGCCACCTGGTCTACGACCGGTTCAAAAATGAGATGTTCCGGATGCATGCCATGCTTGTTGGCACGATCAGTGACTTTCCTGGGAGGGGTATGTTGTCGGGCAGCGTCACCAGGGGTTACAGGGCTTGTTCAGAGTGCATGACTGTTGATTGCTCCAGTCCTCATTGCAGCAAGATTGTCCAGATGCGTCACCGTCGTTGGCTTCCGCATGACCATCCATTTAGGGACGATGCACAGGCTTTTGATGGGACTGAAGAAAGGGGCTGGGCACCGGAGCAATGGACAGGGGAGGAAATATTGGCAGTGTTGAATGAGTATGACTTTGGTCCGCTTAGCAATCATCCCGATGTGTTGCGCACGATTCCAGAGAGGCCGGATCGGTATAGGTTCTGGTCACACAAGAGCATCTTATGGGAACTTCCTTATTGGGCCAGGTTGGCTACCAGATACTACCTGGATGTCATGCATATAGAGAAGAACGTGGGTGAAGCCGTGGTTGGCACAGTTTTGAATTGGGAGAAGAAAACAAAAGACACCCCCAAGGCACGCGTTGATCTGAGAAATATGGGACTGCGGGACCATTTGTGGTTGAGAGAGGGCAGGAGCAAAATGCCCCAAGCTCCTTACACCGTCACCAGGGACCAGAAACATGAAATCTTTGGATGGCTGAGTAATGTCAGGTAACTTTTTATTAATTAGGCATGTATTCCCTAAAGAATCCATCTGTTGTTGGACGACTATATATGCATGAAATCTAATTGTTGTTAATGGCTATGCAGGTATCCTTATGGCTATGCGGGTAACATAAGCAAGTGTGTTAACTACCGAGACAACAAGATGTACGGATTGAAGAGTCACGACTGCCATGTACTGCTTCAACGCCTCTTCCCTATTTTCATTCGAGCGTACTTGGAGGATGAAGTGGTTGAGCCGTTGGTGGCGTTGTCAAGATTCTTCCAGAAGTTATGCGCTAGAGAAGTTAGAAAATCAGACCTCATGAGAATGCATGAGGAAATCGTTTTTATCTTGTGCAAGTTCGAGAGGATATTTCCCCCAAACTTCTTTGACATCATGCCTCACCTGATGATCTATCTTCCCCAACAATTGTTGCTTACCGGTCCCGTACACTACACTTGGATGTATCCCATCGAAAGGTACATGTTATTCATAAATTTGATTTATACATGTTTTTAAATAAAAGTTGCATGCTCTTAACATGCACTTGTTAACCTTGCAGACAACTTGGAGACTACAAGAAATATGTGCACAATAAATCTGCGCCTAAGGGGTGTATTGCTGAAGCTTACATTGCGCATGAGTGTGTAACGTACGCCAAGTTGTACTTGGGAGCGATGGAGGACCCCCCACAACATCCAAGTCGAGATGACCCCGAGTTCAACCTATCTATCGTCGCCAACTCTGTTGTACCATACGGAAGCTTCAAGAAAAAGGGTGTGGACAAGTTGCCTGACCATGAGGTAGGGATTGCCCACTGGTGGGTTCTAATAAACTGTCCGGAGGTACAATATTGGAAACGTCACCATCTTCACAGCAAGGAAGTTCGCGGTGATGTCGAGTACCACAACACGACGTTTGCAGACTATTTTCCACAATGGGTAAGTGTATAAATATATATATTAGATGGCTTTCTTTTACAGTTCCCTATTCTTTAATCATAAACACACCGAGTGATTTGAGTTATACTTTTCAGCTGATGCAAGTGGCTGCGAGTGGTGGTCATACAAATTACTCAGAGGAATTGAGGCTGTTGTCGATGAAGCCGATATCTTCCACAGTCCGCCCAATGTGTGATGTCAACGGCGTTAAGTATATATGTGAAGCTAGAGACGGGGAACGCAAAACACAGAATTGTGGGGTGATGGTGGATGGTGCAGAGGGGGGCGTGGATTTTTACGGTGTCCTACAGTCAGTTGTTGAACTCATTTATGGGAACCGCATGAAAGTCCACTTGTTCAAGTGTCGATGGTTTGATACTAGGCCGCACCGCATACGGATCGATCAGTACGGCATACTTTCGGTGAATACCGCCACTAGTGTGTATGAAGACGACCCCTTTGTTTTCGCCACAGCGGCCAAAAAGGTCTTTTATCTTGACGATCCTTTGAACAAAGGCACGTGGAAGGTAGTTAACCATGTGTCTCAGCGAGACATATACAGTGCTACCACACTTGGTGTGAGCACAGAGTGTCAAGAAGCGACTGCATACCAAGAGCCGGACGCCGGCGACATTCCGGAATCCTCCACCATCCGCGATAATAATGTGACGCCGGGCAGAGTGGTTCGACTTCCTAGGGGTCAGGTGCCCATGTATGATGTTAATCCGAATCGTCTATATCAGGCAGACGATGACTCAGACGACGAGTACGAGCACCGGTTGCCAGATATTAACTACTATACTACGTCTGACTCAAGTGATGAGGATGATTCTGATTATCATCCTTAGTATACTATTTATGTATGTATTTGTGTACGATGGTGCATGCATGAATACATTTTTGTCCTTAATTACCGTTTTCCGAGTTTATGGGAAATTGTATTGAATTGTTTGTGTTATGTTTAGGAATTTATCAGGTGAAATAGGCAATTTTCAGGCCCTAAATGGCAAATTTTCAGAAAGATCAGAATTATAGCCGACGAAATGGACCATAATTCGTCGGCTATAATGCCCATACTGTAGCCGACGACTTGCAAGTCGTCGGCTAAAGTATATTGACCGAAACCATACGTAGACCGTTCAAATGCAAAAGTGTCGTGAAATAAGATACGACCGAAATATTGAAATACGACTACGGTTGAAAAATGGGAAGATTCCGACAAAATCTGTGTGCCGAATGTTGCGATTAGGTGTTTTTTACTTCCGTTTTCCTATGGGTAGCCTGACGGTCGGTAAATTTTTGGAGGAAAATTTTTATACGGTTAGTTGCGTCGCATCGATTTGAAACTATTCTCTGTTGAAGGTCAGGCCAAAAAACGTCATTTAGACGGGCCAATTGCCGTTTTAAAGCGTTTCGAGGTTTGACCATGCAGTTTGACCGTCCCGATCGAGCCTTTAACGTTGTCAGATGTAGTTGGATTTTTTTCCTACATGTATTTAATCTTAACGGTGATATCTGACGGTTGGAATAGATTTTCCAAACTTTTAGATTCGAAATCGGAACATATGCACTAATATTCCTTAACTTATTTACTAAGTGTTTAAGTGAATGTATAGTTTCAAATAGTTGCTATACGTAGACCGTTCAAATGCAAAAGTGTCGTGAAATAAGATACGACCGAAATATTGAAATACGACTACGGTTGAAAAATGGGAAGATTCCGACAAAATCTGTGTGCCGAATGTTGCGATTAGGTGTTTTTTACTTCCGTTTTCCTATGGGTAGCCTGACGGTCGGTAAATTTTTGGAGGAAAATTTTTATACGGTTAGTTGCGTCGCATCGATTTGAAACTATTCTCTGTTGAAGGTCAGGCCAAAAAACGTCATTTAGACGGGCCAATTGCCGTTTTAAAGCGTTTCGAGGTTTGACCATGCAGTTTGACCGTCCCGATCGAGCCTTTAACGTTGTCAGATGTAGTTGGATTTTTTTTCCTACATGTATTTAATCTTAACGGTGATATCTGACGGTTGGAATAGATTTTCCAAACTTTTAGATTCGAAATCGGAACATATGCACTAATATTCCTTAACTTATTTACTAAGAGTTTAAGTGAATGTATAGTTTCAAATAGTTGCTATACGTAGACCGTTCAAATGCAAAAGTGTCGTGAAATAAGATACGACCGAAATATTGAAATACGACTACGGTTGAAAAATGGGAAGATTCCGACAAAATCTGTGTGCCGAATGTTGCGATTAGGTGTTTTTTACTTCCGTTTTCCTATGGGTAGCCTGACGGTCGGTAAATTTTTGGAGGAAAATTTTTATACGGTTAGTTGCGTCGCATCGATTTGAAACTATTCTCTGTTGAAGGTCAGGCCAAAAAACGTCATTTAGACGGGCCAATTGCCGTTTTAAAGCGTTTCGAGGTTTGACCATGCAGTTTGACCGTCCCGATCGAGCCTTTAATGTTGTCAGATGTAGTTGGATTTTTTTTCCTACATGTATTTAATCTTAACGGTGATATCTGACGGTTGGAATAGATTTTCCAAACTTTTAGATTCGAAATCGGAACATATGCACTAATATTCCTTAACTTATTTACTAAGTGTTTAAGTGAATGTATAGTTTCAAATAGTTGCTATACGTAGACCGTTCAAATGCAAAAGTGTCGTGAAATAAGATACGACCGAAATATTGAAATACGACTACGGTTGAAAAATGGGAAGATTCCGACAAAATCTGTGTGCCGAATGTTGCGATTAGGTGTTTTTTACTTCCGTTTTCCTATGGGTAGCCTGACGGTCGGTAAATTTTTGGAGGAAAATTTTTGGAGGAAAATTTTTATACGGTTAGTTGCGTCGCATCGATTTGAAACTATTCTCTGTTGAAGGTCAGACCAAAAAACGTCATTTAGACGGGCCAATTTCCGTTTTAAAGCGTTAAGAGGTTTGACCAAAAGTTGACCAGGGAATAGCCGACGAAATACTTAACTTCGTCGGCTAAACTCTTGCGATCCGCGCCGTTTCATTGTCCGCCGTTGGATGGGCGAGATCTGACGGCTGGTGAGAGCTTATAGTATAGCCGACGAGATTCATATTATAGCCGACGAGATTCATAGTATAGCCGACGACATTCATATTATAGCCGACGAGACACTTAACTTCGTCGGCTATAATCGGCCCGCAAAGCCCAACTCCGGCCCGGCCCGGATTTTGGCCCGGCCCGTAAGAGTATAGCCGACGAATTTCGTCGGCTATGACTATAGCCGACGAATTAAAATTAAATCGTCGGCTATAGTCCTTCGATTTAAACCGAGCCCTAGGCGCCTCTTCCTCATTTTCTGCTTAGAACCCAAATTTCCCAATCGTTCCCCACCCCTCCCCGACGCCGACCGACCACGACGGAGCCTCCCCGACGCCGATCGACCCTCCCCGGCCCCACCCGATACCTCCCCGCCCCGGCCCCCTCCTTCCCGAGCCCTCCCCGACCCGAAAGCCGCTGCCGGAGCCGCCCCGAGCCGCCCTACCCGCCCCTGCCGCAGCCGCCCCTACCCGCCCCTGCCTGCCCGCCCCTGCCGCCCCTGCTGCAGCCGCCCGTAGCCGCAGCTGCCCCTGCCGCAGCCGCCCCTGCCGCCGTCGCCGTCGCCGCCGCACCGCACCACCGGTCCTCGTCCAGACTGCACCACCATGTCAGGTAGTCCCGATCGAGCCTCATTTAGGGTTTTTATTAATTTTGTCGAATTTTGTGAATTTTAGGGTTTTTGTGAATTTTTTGTGGAATTTAGGGTTTTTGTGAAATTTATGGAATTGTGTGGATTTTTTGTTAAATTTGTTAATTTTGTGGAATTTATATACTAATTTTGTGGATTTTTTGTTAAATTTACGGTTTTTATATACTAATTGTGGAATTTTGTTGAATTTATATACTAGTATACTAATTTATATACTAATTTATATATAATTAGGTATATGTTGAAGGAAAAACGTATTATGTGCCTTCGTCAATGTAACTGACGATAGATAATTATGTAGTCATTATTGTCATTAATGTATTTCCTATTACCGTTGTAATACTCACCCTATATAAAGGGGATTATCAATGAAATGAGTAGACCAATTCAGTATTTCCTACAACACGTTATCAGCACTTTGCCTAACCATGAGTTTTTTTTAGAAAAAAAAGAGAGAAAAAAAAAAAACAACACAGAAAAAAAAACCCTAATTTTTTTTCTGTTTTTCTGCCTCCGCCGCCCTAGCCCTCCACCAGGCCGCCGCCGCCGCCGCTGCCCCTCTTTTTCCTAGCAGCAGCCCCGATCCCGACCCGGTCCCCTTCGATTAGCCGCAGCAGCAGCCCGTCCCACTCCGGTCCCGGCCCGCCGCTCGACCCCGATCCGATCCCCTTCGATCGGCGCCCCGATCCGGTCCCCCTCGATCGGCGCCTTCGATGGCTTGTGCCCTCCTCCGCCGTCGCCCTCAACCGGACATTGAATCTTGAAGCCGCAGCCCAGCGCCGCCGTGGCCTAGCAGCATCGACGTGGATCGACGCTAGCAGCAGCCCCCCCTTACCGCTCCTCCGATCGCCTCGACGATAGCAGCAGCCGAGGTTCCCCGATTTTTCGACCCGAGGCTCCCCGATCCGGACCCAGATCAGTCCAGCCTTCGATCGGACCTCACCCGGAATCGGACCTTGATACTCGACGTCCAGCGCGAAGCCTCGACCCGGATTGTCTGCCCAGATCGGCCGATTCCGGCGACGCCGCTGCGATCTGCAGCAGAGAGAGAAAAAAAAAAAATCAACCTGGATTTTTTGGGCCTGATCCGACCCGGACATGTTGGGCCTGACCCGGATCTGAGTGACCCAACCCACGAAAAAACAAGGAATTTTTATCTCTTTTGGTAAAAATCTAAAGGTAATTTTTGAAATTACCATACAGTAATTTATATTTACTGTATAACTATTTACTATATAACTATTTACTGTTTTTCGAATTTAATAGTAAATATGAATTTTTTTTAATTTATATAGTAAATGTGAAATATATATGATTGAAGTGACTAATCATATGAATATTGTTTGTTTTTATGTGACTTATCAATTACGATGCGGCGATTAATATGTGACGACTATTTGGAGTCGGAGAACGAGCAATCGCTTAATATGCAGTTTATTTGGCAAACTAACAAGTAAGATCTAATTAACGTTATCATTTTCATTAAATCGTTAATGATATAATGCTCAAACTTATCTTATTATATTATGACATATATTTATGAAAATTTGAGCATCATTATATGTCTATTTTATTATGTTAAATAATTGTTTTTATTTAACATGTTATTTAATTTGAGCATTGCTATGATAATGCAAATCTCATGAGCAATACAATATAAAAATGGACAAACCAATTATTGTGATAAAGCATATTCACGAAGTAAGAAAAATATGACCATTACAAATTTTGGTCTTGAGATCCAATTTTAATTTCTTGAAAAATTTTTCATCATGGATATCTTCTTGATTATATAAAAAGCAATGATAATGAAATTTCATTAGCTTTACATGCAATGAATATGGAAAAATCAAAAATTTTATTGTGATAACGAAATTCCACAAAGCATTTGATTTCCATAAAGTATATTGGTTTATTTTAGTTGTCGTGAATGTCATAGACCGCGAAACTAATATATTTTATTCTCCCTCTATTTTATAGATGGTTTAACCATCACAGTTTAGTTTTGACATATTGGACTCTGAAGAATTTGAGTACCAAATTCCCCTATTAAGCAGACTAAGGCTTGAGCATGGTATATTTATGCAAATTGCTTTATGTAAATAGCTAAATAAATAATTTCAATATCTTGAATGACAATGTAAGGTCTAAGAAAAAAATCCCTGAAATTTAATTATGCAAAGTAATGCAATCACCCTAAAACAAAGGGCAATGATGATGTAAGTTATGAGAAAACAAAGAGTAATGACGATGTAAGGTCTTAGACAAAGAAATTTCCTGAAACAAATTATGCGAAGTAATGCAACAACCCTAAACCAAAGGGTAATGACAATGTAAGGTATGAGAAAAAGAAATTTTCTGGAACACATTTTGCAAAGTAATGCAACAACCCTAAATCAAAAAACAATGACGATGTAAGGTCTTAGAAAAATATATATATATTATTGGACAAAGTAATGCAACGACCCTAAAACAAAGGGTAATTACCATGGACGTAAAATTCATATAATCATCCAAAAGTAAGTGGAAACAATGTAACATTTAAAAGATGACATAGGGGACATGTCATGTGCAGTGAAGCACTCTGTCATTGTTGTAAATCAATGAAGTATTGATACATACATTATAAGCTAGCAAAGAATTAGCTACGACTTTTAATAAATATGAAGAATCATATAAATACGCGGATTTTGGAAAAGTATCTTCAATATCCAACAAGAACATCGAAAATGAATTTACAACTGAAGACATAACATATGGGAAGAATATGTCAAATGACACATCTCATCATTGCAGCTATTAAAAGAGCAAAAAGGATTTTGCTCAATCCAAGATAGACTTTGATTAAGTCTACTTTTAAATTTACAAGATATCCTTATAAAGGCTATTACGCCTAAATACGACTTTTTGTCATAAATTAGACTTTTGGTCTTAAAGTTTCTCTCTCTAAATTGGACAAGACTAAATGTAATCGTTGGCATGATAATTTTTTGAATTTTCTCTAAAGGAATTGAGATTATTCAAATTTTATTCATAATACACATGATTCAATTTTCTACATCTAACTTTGCAAAGTATTGCATAAAGTAAAGCAACATATCATAATATAGGCATGAAACAAAGAACCGTGTGTAAAGAAACGCACAATGTAATCCCTAAAATAATAGTACTGAAGAACAGTAGTACTATATCAGTAGTATATGATAATGATTAGTATATCAAAGAAAGTAATAAGGATCAGTATATATTTTCCTTTGGGATTCATAATACACATGCCTAATTGGGATTAAAATCTTTTTTTTATTACAATTCCCATTTCCCAATCGAGTTACTCTAAAGAACTTGAGTTACGTTTCGATATATATTGAACATATGTCAAATTGACAAATAATGCCAAGAGAAAATTGAATTTTGTTTTCCACATTATAAAGAAATTTAAGCCACGATTTTTCATGTGAAAAAGACACAAGTGAGAATTCATTTGAGCTCCTTTGCATTACCTCTAAATGACTGCGAATGTAAACGAGTATTAGAGAATATTATATGTCAACTTAGTAGGTTCTAAGTAACCGCTAATTAAATCCAACGTCATAAGAAAATGATCTTTTGGAATTCTGACATAGATTGGCTTTGATATGGAGATCCATACATTAAAGAAACTACTATGGACACCCATATTTTTGGATAAATAGAAGCAAACACCAGAAGAATATGGTTCACACACGAATCTGAGGACGATCAATGAACATTTTATCCTCAAATATTGTCATATAGGGTTGAAGACGTATGTTCAATTCCTAAATTCTGCCGCTCCCCCAATGTGGCATTATAATATATTTGATGCACAAGCATATGCATTTATACCTTATTATGCTTCTCCTATCCGTCATGATTTTATCATTCAAAGCCTATTCGTTAAAGCAATTATGATTGAGATCATCATATGCAAAGGACACATGAGTTTCTCATTATGATGTTATATTGAATCAAAAGAGGATTCAGTGGATCGATTCAACCAACTTGCGGACACCATAGATATTTTATGGTGTTGGTTGTTGTGTCGACACGCTGGTCACGTGTCATGACACCATCCACACTTAAAATTTATGCTGCTTATGCTAGAAAGTCAAAGCACCTAGGCCGGGTTAATTTCCGTAGGTGTGATGATTTTATGGCTTATTATATGGGATTTGTAATGGACATCATATTCCAATATAAAAACCCAATTGGTCTCACTGAAAACGACTACAGCAATAGTCTTAATATTGGTAAAGCACACCAATACTTCCGTTTTGGGTTATGCAATTTTTGCATGCAGCGTTACTTTTTCATCTATGGCCATAATCATTGAACCAATTTACACCATAGCTAGTGACTATGTGTAAGGATTTTAAAGGATTTCAAACGAACTTATAATCCTTGAACTCTTTTGGATTGACACGGATCTACAATCTTTGAGCTCCATTAAATGTTTTTATGTGCCAAAATTGCGCCGCCACAGCGCACAATGATGGGTCCATTGAGATGAATAAATATTTATGCTGGATATGAACTTCCAGCTATAGTCCGCTATGTCGAAACCTTGACAGGCGATCTCTTCACCGCTAGATTTGCGGAGTGTCACTTTGATGAGACAGTCTTCCCGTCGTTAGGGGGAGATAAGAACAGGCATGTTCAAGTGGAACGACAGGAATTGTCGTGGTTTGTCCCCACTGTGTCTCATCTCGATCCCCAAAAATCACACAAAGTAAGGTGTGTAGATATCTTATACATTAAAGTGACGAGATCATATAAACCTGCTGCAAATATACCTGCAAGGATTGTGTTTTATCAAAAGGACATGGTACCACCCAAGAGGAATTGGGTATTGCACTGCCACCATGGATGGTGGCATGGTGACGCCATAAGTGGCATAAATGGTGTCACAGGCCGTGGCTCTCCAAGGAAGAGGGGGAGGCCACCTTAGGTTCGATACATACTTGTGTAAAGGAAGAAAACAAGTTTGGCACAACCTGATCTATTGATCAGTGATACTCAAATCCGTCTCATGAGAATATTTAAGGATTGTGGTTATCATTGGGGGACGCCTCAAATGTTAGAACCAATCCTTAAAGTATAGAGATCTCTACAAACACATTACACTAGTGTACATGAGGACGTGGAATAATGAGTCTACTATCGAACCATACTTCGTTGAAAAATGTCAACTTAGTAAACTGGCCTAATGGAAAGAAGCGATCCAGTATAAACAAAGAGATAGGTATTTGGGCAGGTGACGCCGACACCGCAAATATAAACCCTATCAAATATATCTTTGTTAGAATGCGTAATGAGAATAAGAGTATGCAGACTCACCTTATGGCGCAAGGTCTCTCAAAAACGCACTGGAATCGACTACGAGGAGATATTCTCTCGTAATGGACTACGATGAGACAATCCCTCGTAATGGATGTCATTGCACTCCACTACCTTGTCAGTTTGGTAGTTTTCCGAAAAACTGAACATGCAGCTTACGAAAAGTGATCAAAACATATATCTCTATGGGGATCTAAATTAAGAGATATACATGAGGATCCTAAACGGACTTCATCCACCCAAATCAAGTGACTCTAGATCACATGAGTACGTTTGCAAAAGAAATTGAAACGTTCACTAAAGTGACTACTTGATTGGAAAGGGATTGATGAATTATGCCCTTGCGTTTTCATTATGGATATATATGAACTCTAAATGAAATAAGAGAAACTCAGTGTATTCTAAATCCTAAGTTGAGAATGAAAAAGATTTTGGGAATACACAGTCTTGAAATGGAACTCAAGGACTGTAATGATGGTGATCATCCATCAATCGGCTTAGGCACTCTAAAGAATAAAGTGAGGCCTACAGATATTCCCATGATCAGTCGAAGTCTTTACTCTAACAATAGATCCGTTTTTCATCTAAAGGAAGATGACGAAGAAGTATTGGGAAATGAAATTCCTATACAAGTCCAATGACGCATGATTGTACTTAAACATAATATGTAAGACTCGACCTCTCATTCGATGTAAATTTGTAAAGCTATGTTTAGCTCTGCGCCTACGCAACGCAAATCGTTCTTTCATTAAAGATATGAAAGATTTGGGCTTATTCAATCTCTACATAGAATGTGACATGATAAAGAAATTATCCACGTCATAGCTAACTATGCGTAAAGAAAAACGCATTAAAGGTGAAATAAGAAAATCTGTTGTCACAGATCAATTTCAAATCTCTTAATGGTTCACTCATACTCTAGACGAAGTTATGACTATTTTGGTCATACCACGAGTGAACCTGATGTTCAATATGAACCTATGTATTCAGTTCATGAACAACCTTATCCTCAAGATCAAAGTAAATCAAGTTGGATCTAAGGACGATGTGGCAAGATTTAGTTACTAAATCATTGCTCAAAGTCATATTTGGAAAAACATGTGAAAATGCATAACTATGCTAATGTTACTGAAGCTCCCTTGATCAAATGAAAGAATCAGGGAGAATCCCATGATTAATGTAAAAATCAGGGGGAGGTGCAGACATCAGGGGGAGTCTAGCACATACATGTTGTTTTCAAATGTAATAGGTGCGTTGCGCTCTTTTTGTCCTTCGACCAAAGTTTTATTTTCTCCCATTGGGTTTTTGTTACTTGGCAAGGTTTTTAATGAGGCAACACCACATGCACCATTCTATCTCTGACTCGGCACAAGGGGGAGTGTTGAAGGAAAAACGTATTATGTGCCTTCGTCAATGTAACTGACGATAGATAATTATGTAGTCATTATTGTCATTAATGTATTTCCTATTACCGTTGTAATACTCACCCTATATAAAGGGGATTATCAATGAAATGAGTAGACCAATTCAGTATTTCCTACAACAGTATAAATATTTTTTTTCATTTTTATGACGATATATATATATATATTTTTCGGAATATATATATATATATATATATAATTAGGTATAAATATAGTTATGTATATATATAATTAGGTGTATATATATTTAAAAAAGTTTTTTATTTTTTTGTGAAATTTAAGGAATTTTGTGTTATATTTCGGAATATATATATATAATTAGGTATAAATATATTTAGGTACGTATATATATAATTAGGTATATATACATTGAATGATGTTTTTAATTTTGTTTTGTGGAATTTTTGTGCAATTTATGGAATTTATATACTAATTGTGCAGGAAACCGGCGCTTTGTAGACCGATGGCTTGGCAGACGGACCGAGAGCGACCCCGACGCTCAGGCAGGATCCAGCCGTGGGGGGAGCGGATCCAGCGGTCGTCGGGGCCTAGGCCGGCCTTTGAGTCGACGAGAGGAGACGTTGATGGGATTGACCCCGAGCGATCCACGTGGGGGCTCCTCGTATGAGTCGACGGGAGCGGGCCCTGACTCGAGTGTCGGAGGAGGACGCAGAGCCACCAGACCCCAGTGCACTTCAGCACTGTTCCAGGATCGGCAGCCGACCCCACCGCGCGCCGATCTGGACCCTCCAGAGATGCTCCCTGTCCCCCCACAGCGACATCATCCACAGCTACGGGGCCCACCGTCAGGGGGAGCAGGCCCCTCAGGGTCCACGCCCCGTATGTCTCCGCCATCGGGGATGTACATGGTCCAGTTCCTCCCTGCCATCCCTGAGTACGACGCTAGGGGGAGGCAGATTTGGAGGCACGACCGGCCCCACGAGATTCCCTGGGAGGAGGCCTACTTCTACAGTCCTTTCGACTCAGAGGACTGCCGCGGCCTGTGGGCCGTTCGTGAGAAGGACAAGCAGTACAACGACGCAGGTAATTGGTTAGTTTAATTAATTATTTAGATTGTTTAATTAATTATTTAATTAGTTAGTTTACATAATTATTTAACTATGTATTCATTTTAATTATGAAACAGGCGTCCTCGTCAATAAACCCGCGGGGACGAGACGGACCAGAGGGCCAGCGAACATGTCGACCCTGGAGAGGGAGCTGGCCGGTGGGATCAGAGAGATCCTGCCCGGTCCCGGTGAGGATGGACGCCCGATTGAGCGGAGAGACACCACCACCAAGTACATCAACGCGACGGGCATGCTCGTGCGGGACAGGGTCCCACTGTTGTGGCCCGACTGGGGCTCTGTGCCCGATGAGATCAAGGCGCGAGTGTACAATGCACTGTCGGTGAGTTAAATATGATTTTTATTATAGAAAATAAACAATTATGAATTCAGTCCTTATAACTATATAAAAATATTTTCTAATTAATTTATAATGTTGCAGCAATGGTTTAGAGTCCATCCTACCTTGGACTGGTGGAGAGACGAGCAGCTGAAGAACAGGTTATGTGTTTTGCTTTTTTTTGTATAAATATATTTATTGGCAGTGTACGAATATATCTAACAGTTGTGTTCTGTTAATATAGGTACTCCGAGTGGAAGAACGAGCTGTCCACGCACTACAGGACGTACCATGTGGAGCAGCGCTTGGGGCGAGCTACAACCCCCCACGAGTTCCGGTACAGGGAGTACGAGTGGCTATGGCTGGTAGCCTACTTCGGGAGCGACAGGGTCTCGGTAAGAAAATTTAGCCTGGTAGTATATAACTTTTTAATGTTATTTAATAATTAAATTATGTAGTTACTTAATTCAATTAATTAGTTAGTTAGTTAGTTATTAGTTATTAAATTAAGTCAGTTGGTTAGTTACATAGTTAGTTAGTTCGTTACTAAATTAAATTAAATTAAATTAAATAAAATTAGGTAGTTAGTAAGTTAGTTAGTTACTAAATTAAATTAGTTAGTTAAGTAGTTACTAATTAAATTAGTTAGTTAAGTAGTTACTAATTAAATTAAATTAGTTAGTAACTAAATTAGTTATTAATTTTATTTTGGTTAGTTCCTAATATTTTAATTTAGTTACTAATTTATATTTGCGTTTATATGTTTGTTGTTATAATACAGAAAATCTCGCGGACGAACAGCGACAACCGCAGGAGGAACGAGCACCCCCACCACGGCGGCGCCCGCTCCTGGAGGCAGTGGGCAGAGATGGCGAGGAGGGACCGACCGCTGAGGCCGTTGTCGTGGATTCATGCGCAGATGTATCCGGGGCGTCCCGACCAAGTGGTAAGTATTCGTCCATCTTCAATAAAAGTGTTTCATGAAATTAATTTATATATATATTTTTTAATTCGTTTATTATATTTTCTTGTCAATTAGGCGGAAATAGATGCGGAGACCGACGCGATCACCTTCGGGATCGCGCGAGACACTCTGGGAGACGGGGCGTCCGACGAGGCGATCGCGGAGTTTGCCTCCACGATCGACACCCTTGAGCCGCGCTTGGCCTCTCAGATCATGCACGCGGCGGTAGGGACGGGGAACAACTACTTCTACCAGAGAGGCCTAGGCGCGGCGGGAGATGGGGTTCTCAAGTTCACGCCGGCCAATCCCAGCACGCAGCGTGCGGCTTCGACGAGAGGAGACTTGCAGACGCAGCTGCAGAGGACTCAGGCGGAGTTGGCGAGGGCGGTGGAGGCGCTCCAGCAGGCGGAGTTGGCGAGGGCCGCGGAGGCTTCGGCGCAGCAGGCCAGAGACGCATCTGTGGCGGAGATGTACCGATGGATGCAGCAGTCTTGGGAGGCCCAGCAGGCTGGACTCCAGCCCCCGCCTCCGCCACAGATGCACCAGTTCGTCGTCCCCACTCCCCCCCCGCATCGGAGTACGCCAGCCGATCAGGACAGCCATAGCCACCGGAACTCGAACGATCCGGTCGACGACGCTACGCGTTTAGGGGGTGATGATGAGTAGATATAGTGGGTTAATTTGTACAGTATGTAGGATATTAGGGATGGATTGATGTGGATATTTGTTGGATATTTGGATGTTTGTTTGTGCATTTTCTGCAGCCCCCGAAGACGAAGAGAAATTGGGCCCGAGTTAAATTTTTTAATTTTTTTAAATATTTAGGGGTTATAGCCGACGATATTGGCATTATTTCGTCGGCTATAAGTGCTATAGCCGACGATTTTTACCAAATTTCGTCGGCTATAACGGTTATAGCCGACGAAGATGACATATGTCGTCGGCTATACCCTCCCGGCTTCCGGCAAAAAAAGCCGTTCCTGGTACCGGCGATTGGTATGGCCGACGATAGTGTCGTCGGCTATAACGGACGGATAGCCGACGACAGTGTCGTCGGCTATACTTCGGGTTAGGGGCAGTTACGTAATTGTTAAAGCCGACGATCTTCTCGTCGGCAATGTTCGAAGTATAGGCGACGACGCTTTTTTCGTCGGCTATACCTGGTGTTTCATAAGCCGACGACTTACCCCGTGTGTCGTCGGCTATACTATAGCCGACGGAGCAATCCCGACGAGATAATAGCCGACGATACTTCGTCGGCTATGACTATAGCCGACGAATTAATGGAAACGGCCGACGAGATGGCGTCGTCGGCTATGACGCCTTTTCTGGTAGTGGAAACCTTTCCGGATGAGCAACTCTTTCGACTTGAAGAACAAGAGCCTTGGTATGCCGATTTGGCCAACTATCTAGCCACTCAGCAACTTCCTAGCACCATGCCGAAACAAGAAAGACTTCGGATTATCAAGCAAGCTCGTCACTATCTTTGGGACGAGCCATACTTATGGAAGCATTGTGGTGATCAAGTGCTTCGAAGATGTGTTGCCGAACATGAGCATCAACCAATTCTAAAGCTTTGTCATAGTGAGGCGTGTGGAGGGCATTTTGGAGCAAAGAAGACCGCTTTAAAGGTACTTGACTGTAGATTTGTTTGGCCTACAATTTTTAAGGATGCTTACATGTTTTGTAAGTCATGTGATCGATGCCAAAGAATGGGAAATATTGGTCCACGAGATCAAATGCCTCTCACTTCCATCAATGCAATTGAAATTCATGATCTTTGGGGAATTGACTTCATGGGTCCGTTTCCTTTAAGTAAGGGTTTTCTCTACATCTTGTTAGTTGTTGATTATGTGTCAAAGTGGATTGAGGCAAAGGCTACACGCACCAACGATGCCAAAGTGGTCGCCAAATTTCTCAAGACCAACATCTTTTCACGTATTGGAGTTCCAAGAGTCTTGATTAGCGATGGAGGATCCCACTTTTGTAACCGCACCATTGAGGCCTTGTTGAAGAAGTATGGAGTCACACATAAGGTATCTACACCTTATCACCCCCAAACAAGTGGCATGGCCGAGGTAAGCAATCGAGAGATCAAACAAATACTTGAGAAAACTGTTGGACCTTCATGGAAGGATTGGAGTGATCGTCTCGATGATGCTTTGTGGGCTTATAGGACTGCATACAAGACTCCGATAGGTATGTCACCTTTTCGGTTAACATATGGCAAAGCATGTCACTTACCGGTGGAACTTGAGCACAAAGCATGGTGGGCCGTTAAAGCTTTCAATATGAACATCAATGAGGCCGGCCTTCATAGAAAGCTTCAACACAACGAACTTGAAGAAATACGCAATGAAGCCTATGATGCCGCTTGGATATACAAGGAGAAGACCAAGGTTTCTCATGACAAGTTACTTCGAGGGAAAAAGTTTGAAGTTGGCCAACAAGTTCTTTTATTTAATGCTCGACTTAGACTTTTTCCCGGTAAGCTTCGCTCAAGATGGATGGGGTCATTCACCATTACTCAAGTCTTTCATCATGAAGCCATAGAAATTCGAAATGAAGTTACGGGACATACATTCAAAGTGAATGGACATAGACTCAAGCCATACTACGAGCCATTCGAGCCTCTAAATGATGAAGCGTATATCCGTGATGTTCCTCGACAAGAGGCCGCCTTAATCACTGCAGCAGCCGTGCCGCCTTGCCCTAGCCCCATACAGTCCTTACCCTCTGCCGAGATTCCCTTGCAGCTGCACCCGCTCGACGATACGACTCTCCATCCTGACACGGACACACAGGAGACGCCGGTTACAAGCCAAGCTAACAAGCAGTTCCTGCCGTGATGTAGGACTGCTGCCCCAAGCAAGTCGAGCAACGCACACGTTGAACACATGCAACAATGGTGAAAAGTCTAAGCAATGGACTATAAAAATAAAGCGTTAATTGGGAGGCAACCTAAGTCGATCAAAGAAAAGTGAAGGAGCCATCACCGCGAGTTTGCAATTTCCTAACCCTTCTCTTTTTCTTTGGTTTGTGATGATATGTTGGAATATGGTAGACTATTGCATGCTTAGGAAATTCGTTGATATAAATTTGTTCTTACATTGAGGACAATGTAATTTTCTAAGTGTGGGGTGGGATAACGTATTCCGTTTATGTTTTCGTGTGCTAAGAAAAGAAAATTCAGAAAATTGTAACACAAAAAGAAAGTGTTTAAATTGTTGTTTCGAGTCTTAGGATGCCCCTAATATGTCAATGATGTTTTTCTCCTCTTTGCATACATAGATGATGGTTGTGCATACAATTAAAATTGTGAGTTTCATGGATTATGTGCATTGGTACGAGCATGTAGGACTTGTTGATTAAATAAACATGCATGTTTTAGCTAGTTTGTTTCCATAATAACCTATGTGAGCTTTAGAGCCAAATTGCTTTCTTCTTGAGTGTTTAAAAAGATAAAATTCGATAGACATATAGGAAGCATGAACCTCATTATTCTTTGCATATTCAATGATTATGTGCCATAGCTTTTTAATGAACTCTAGAATGCTAGAACTTACTCTTGTTGATTTTCAAAACGTTTTTATCATAAAATACCTTGATTCTGAAAGTGATTGAAAAGATCTTTTAGGTTTACCACCATTAGCAAATAAAGCATGTGCCTATTTTTACCCGTCGTGGGACACCTTAGTAAACCCCTTTTTGAGCCTACGATTAGCCTTTTCTTTCATCACCCTTAAACACTTTCCATGAGCTTAGTATAGTGATGCCTTTACCTTATGTGTCGGTAAAGCTTGATTTTTGAAGGAGTTTTCGTGTGAAGTGATGAAGAAGAACAAGTGTGGGGTAGACTTAGCCATTAATATGTATATATATGCCGTGCCTTAGAAAAGAAAAGAGAAAGAAAATTATTTGCTCGGACCAAAAAGAAAAAGAAAGAGCCGAGAGCAAGAAAGAAAAGAGAAAAAAAAATATATAGAAGGCACGGCATGAAAAAGAAAAATTAGCATGGCTTGCGTCTTAAAAATTTTGTTGTAACGTGTTTGGGAAGAAAAGAATGAAGTATGGGTCCAACAAGAAATAATCCGACCCTTGGTGAGAAGACATAAGGAGATTTGAGCTTTGCTAAAGTACACGGTGACGTTTTGAGCCTCCTTATCCAAATATCGGATACCTCTTAGCCAAGCCCCATTACATTCCCTTTATTGATCTTTTCGTGATTAAGATGGTTAAATTTGATTTGTGAAGATTATCTCAAGAGTAAGCATATGACTTTGGTTCATTGGTGCATATAATTATCATATGAGGTTTTTCCTTAAAAAATTATTCACAAAGTGCTTTCGTTTCTTTGACATATGCAGGTTACTCTTCATAATTCATTATCTTTCACTTGCATATACTTATGTGTGAATAACCATCCTTCGAGAGAAAAGAAGAGAGTATGCCTAGTGAGAAGGATTGAATTAGCTTAACATGTCTACATGCTTACTTTTGTTCTTATATGTTCTTATTGATGTTACATGTTCATGAAGCTTGGAATTTTCGTGCTTAGCATTCTCATGCATTAACTTGAAAGCTATGTGTACATACGAGCCTGAGACAAATTGTAAGGGGCAATAGTAGTTTTGAGTCTTAGTTTTAATTTAGTTTGCTAAGGGACTAGCAAAGGATAAGTGTGGGGTAGTTGATAGTAGCACAATGTGCGACGATATTAATATGTATTTGCCCTCGTTTATGCTTTGTTTAACCCTTATTTGTCTAAGATTGAGTCATAATTTAGTTTAGTGTCGTTTTGGTATAGTTTTGGAAATATGTGCTTTAGAATACGAAAAATGACTAAGTATAAGAATTCTGGAAAATAGTGCAAAAAGTGTCTTTTTCGAGATTCAGAGATAAGTGGAATTGTGACCTATCCTGTTCCAAATTTAATGAAATTTGGTATTCATATTACTGGCTTGCGAAAGGGTCTTGTGTCAAAAATACAGATCAATCAGAGTTCGGGAAGTCACCCAAAAGACGGCTGCAAATCAGCAGTTCGAGCAAACCAATCCAGGGACTTCCAGGATTTTTCCTGGGACTGTGTCCCAACTTCAAAAATTCATTCCCGACGTTTCACAAGGACTGTGTTCAAGCCCTTTTATATGGAGGAAGCTCTACGTGTCTAGTTGTTTGGAGACTTGGAATCGCATCAATCGGAGCTCCGAGGAACGAGTTATGCCGGATTTACTGAAGTAAGGTCATTCCAGCCAATTCCACCAAGTTTCTGCCTCTTTTCCTTTGTTTCTGATTTCGATGGACATTTTGGCGTCCAATTGCATATATGAAGATTGTCCAAGCTTATTAAAGGATAGAGGAAGACATTGAGCCAAGGCAATGGAGGAAAACATGAAGAAAAGAAGATTTCCTGGCCGAGCTAGGAATGGTTTAACTTGAAAGCTATGTGTACATACGAGCGTGAGACAAAGTTATTAGGGCCAACAGTTTATTTTGAGTCTTAGTTTTATTTAGATTTGCTAAGGGACTAGCAAAGGATAAGTGTGGGGTAGTTGATAGGAGCACAATGTGTGACGATATTAATATGTTTATGCCCTCGTTTATGCTTTGTTTAACCCTTATTTATCTAAGATAGAGTCATAATTTAATTTAGTGTCAACTTGGTTGAGTTTTGGCAAAAGTTGGTTAATAATCCGAAAAATGACTAAGTTTAGAAATCTGAAGAAATAATGTAAAATATGTGTTTTTCGTGATTCTGAGACTCGTGGATTTGTGACTTATCCTTTTCCAAATTAGATGAAATTTAGTTTGCATTTTTTTGGTAAGTTGATGTATCTTGATTCACAAATTCAGATCAATCGGAGTTCGGGAAGTCACCCAAAAGATGGCTGCAACTTGGCAGTTTGAACAAAGATCACCAGGGACTAACAGGATTTTGCTGGTACTGTGTCCTAACTTCTGAAATTTATGTGGGACGCATCGCTTGCAACCAGAGGACATGCCATATGCCGTTGGAAAGCTCTGCGATCTAGTTTCTCTGGGATTTAGAATAGCATCAATCGGAGCAATAAGGAAAGAGTTATGCCAGTTGCAACGCAACAAGATCACTGCCAGCCGATTCCACCAAGTCTCTGCCTCTCTTCCTTCTTTTCTGTTTTTGATGGACATTTTGACATTCAAATGCATACTTGAAGTTTGTCCAAGCTTAATGGAGGATAGATGAAGGCATCAAGATCATGCAAAGTGGAAAAGCATGAAGAAAGAAGCAATCCTAGTCCAACTAGGAGAATGCTGCCGGTAGGCAAGCATTGCTGCCGATTTTTGCATTATTGCTTTTGGGGTATTTTTCTATGGATCAAGTTCATCACAAGGAGTTGTCAAGTCCACATAAGAAGTCCATGAAGATATGCAGCCCAAGCCATGAAGAAAATTCAGATTAAAAGTCCAAGAATGCAATGCTTTGCCGGCAAGGAAACATAAGCCAACTAGGAAAAGGAGTTCTCATTCCTTTGTGTGGCTGGAAACTATAGGGTTTCTCCCTATATAAAGCCAACTTTTCCATAGAAAAACAGGTCACATCTCAAGCCAAAACACAAAGGCAAAACTCTACCAAAATTTCCCCAAAGATCCTACATAAAAACCCTAGCCGAAACACATCATCCACCACCATTCCACCAAGTTTCTACCGAAACTTACCTACTGCCCGTGTACCATTCAGTCCATCATCCGCCAGATCAACACGAGTAGAAGTTATTAAAGGTGTCTGCAAAAGTGTGATCCACTCCCCTCTTTCGGTTTTGTAATTTTTATGTAGTTATGCTTAGTTTTGTCTATGAAACTGTCATGTATTTTTGGTTTTGGATTGTATCTCTATGTATGAACCGATTTGGAATTTGGTTTTATAATTTGTATGTTAAAGACTTATTTGAATCGATGCTTAGATTTAAGTTTAAGGTTCGGCAACAATGAATTTTACATGCTAATTTGTAATATAAAACTTGTAAGATTCGTACACATAGATAATTAGGACAGCGGTATAGAAGCATGTTTAAGATTTAAACCAGTTAGAACTATGGTGAGGGCTTATAATCGATACTTAGTGTTGTCTTTGAACATGATCTAGGTATTAGGGTTAATTTGCTTGAGTTATAATGAACTAAGTAGACGTATGATCACTTTGATTTGTTTTGCTCACCTAGAGTGGTTAACCTTAGGACTTGCATGTTAAATAAGAAGATTGACGACCTTACTTGTTTGCTTGTCTTCGACTATAGACTTTAGAGCTTCAATGTTACGAGTTGTATAACGGTAGCATAACTTTTAGGGTCACTTTGCGAATAGCTTGATCTTAAAACATTAGAAAAGTCTCTCAACTAGATATAAATCGGAAACGTTCTAGTTGTAGGTCGAATCTTGTTTGAGTCTGAAAGCATGCTAATTACTTGATCCTTACCTTCTTTTTGTGTGATTCTTATGTGTTAAAGAGTTAAGTGCTGAATGATTTGTGTGAAAGATGTCGACCAAACTTGTATATAGTAGTTTAGAGTTTAATTTCTTGCATTTTATTTTCGTACTTAGTTGTTAGGGGCAGCCCTATGGCTGCCGAATCTTTATCCCCCAATGAGTGACGATTACATGTATATTTGTGAATATTTTAAGTCTAGCATTCTCATGTTTCAGGTACCCTTAATGCCCGCTTAAAACGATCCCTACTTGCTCATACTACTAACGATATTTTGTAGGGTTATTATTGCTTGATGCTCGCTTAGGCGACTCATCAGACACTATCTTAGATAAATAGGGTTAAACAAAGCATAAACGAGGGTTTAATATCGTTGCACATTGTGCTTCTATCAACTATCTCACACTTATCCTTTGCTAGTCCCTTAGTAAAACTAAATAAAACTAAGACTCTAAACAAACTAATGCCCCTAACAATTTGTCTCAGACTCGAATGTACACATAGCTTTCAAGTTAATGCATGAGAATGCTAAGCACGAAAATCCCAAGCTTCATGAACATGTAACATCAATAAGAACATATAAGAACAACATATAAGCATGTAAAACATTTAAAGCTAATTCGATTCTCCTCACTAGGCATACTCTCTTCTTTTCAGTCGAAACATGGCTATTCACACATGAGTATATGCAAGTGAAAGATAGTGAATTTCAAAGAGTAACTTGCATAAATCAACGAAACGAAAGCTCTTTGTGAATGAATTTTAAGGGAAAACCTCATATGATAACTATATGCACGATTGGACCAAAACCATATGCTCGACTGTTGAGAAAATCTCCACAAATCAAAGTATGTCATCTTAAGAATCATGAAAACGTTATAGGGGAATAAAAATATGGGGCTTGGCTATATAAGGTAGGAATTATAGGATAAGTGGTGTTTAAAAGCGTCACCAAGACTTGGCAATGCTTGATCCTCCTTATGGCTTCACTCCAAGGGTCCAATATTATCTTGTTGGACCCTTCCTTCCTTCTTTACTTGCCGAAACATCATAAACATAGACAAAGGTCAGAATTTAACAATGCTAGACCTTCAAATACAAACTAAACTTCAAGCTCACAACATTTTGCAAGGAATAGGACTTAGCAATTTTCTTTCTGAGCTGTGCCTCTACTTTCTTTCATGCTCTCGGATTCTTGCTTTTCTTTTCTTTTTGTCCGAGAAAAAACTTTCTTTTTCTTTTCTTTTCTAAGGCACGGCAACATACAGTTTCATACAATTTTTCGGTTAAGTCTACCCCACACTTGTTCTTCTTCATCACTTCACATCAAAATTCCAAGTCGATTTCAAACTTTTGCCAAGTTTCGCGAGGACAAGGCTTAGATATAACTATTCTAAGCAAATGAATTGTAATAAGGGTGATGAAAGAAAAGGCTCAATGTAGGCTCAAAGAGGTTTTCTAAGGAGTCTCACGACGGGCACAAATAGGACACATGCTTTATTTGGCAATGGTGGTGATCCTAATATAAGGTTTTCAATCCTTTTCAAAATCAAGGCAATTTTAATGATTATCAAGTGTCCAAAACCTCAAGAGCGAGTTCTAGCAATTCTAGAGTCCATAAAAATCTATCACATATAGTCATCGAATAATCAAAGAATTATGGGGTTTCATGTTTCCTATACATCTATCGAATTCTTATCTTTTTATCACTCAAGACGAAAGCAAATTGGCTCTAAAGCTCACGTAGGTTATTATAGAAACTAACTAGCTAAAACATGCATGCTTAATTAATCAACAAGTTCTACATGCTCCTACCAATGCACATAATTCATGAAACTCACAATTTTAATTGTATGCACAACCATCATCTATGTATGCAAAGAGGAGAAAAACATCATTGACAATTTAGGGGCATCCTAAAACAATAATTTAAACACTCTATTTTTGTGTTACAATTTTCTGAATTTTTCTTTTCTATACAAAGCACACGAAAACATAAACGGAATAAGTTATCCCACCCCACACTTAGAAAATTACATTGTCCTCAATGTAAGCACAAATCTATATGAATGAATTTCCTAAGCATGCAATAGACTAACACATTCCAACATATCATCACAACAAACAAAAAAAGCGAAGGGTTAAGAAATTTCAAACTCTCGGTGATGGCTCCTTCACTTTTCTTTAATCAAAATGGGTTGCCTCCCAAGTAGCGCTTTGTTTTTATAGTGCATGGCTTAGACTTTTCACCATTTTATATTGCATGTGTTCATCGTCTTTCAAGGTAGCTCAATTCGGCAAAGAGGAGCTCAAAAAGGTGATCGTTGCACGCTGCCTCCGTTTCGGCAGGCAAGTGGCTCTTACTGGCAGCACGGGCTGAAGTTGTGCATGCAGGTTGCATGTGAAGACTCTCGGCAGCGTGGCATGTCATATCGGCAGTAGGGAAAGTATGCTGCCTCTCGGCAGCTTGGTGATAGGAACACAATGTGTGACGATATTAATATAATTATGCCCTCATTTATACTTTGTTTAACTTTATTTATCTAAGATTGAGTCATAATTTAGTTTAGTGTCATTTCGATAGAGTTCTGGCAAAAGTTGGTTAATAATCCGAAAAATGACTAAGTTTGAGAAATCTGGAAAATAATGCAAAAGTTGTCTTTTTCGTGATTTTGAGACGAGTGGAGAACTGACCTATCCTTTTCCAAATTTGTTGAAATTTGGTATGCATATATTTGGCAAGCTAATGTGTATTGTGTCAAAAGTTCAGATCAAACGAAGTTCGGGAAGTCACCCAAAAGATGGCTGCAACTTGGCAGTTTGAGCAAAACGATCTAGGGACTACCAGGATTTTCCTGGGACTGTGTCCTGACTTCCGGAATTTCTGTACGATGCATCACTTGGAACCAGAGGGCATGCCTATAGAAATCCCTACGAGTCTAGTTTCTCTGAAACTTGGAATCGCATCAATCGGAGAAAATTCAGAATTAAAGTCCAAGAATACATTGTTTTTCCCACAAGGAAACATAAGCTAACTAGGAAAAGGAATTCTCATTCCTTGTGTTGCCGGCAGCCCTAGGGTCTGTTCCATATATAAAGCCAACGTTTTTCACAGAAAAAGGTCTTCACACACTAAGCCAAAACACAAGTCCAAAGCTCTACCAAATTTTCTACCTTAAGTCCTAGATAAAATTCTTGCCGAAACACCATCACCACCACCCATAAAATTCCTGCCGAATCATCATCATCCTCCATCAAGATCAACCGAGCTGCTGCCCTAAGGTGTCTAAATGTGTGATCTACTCCCTTCGGCTTGTAATTTTATCGTTTTACTAAACTATGTCTATGTAGTTTGTATGTTCTTTGGCTATTTGTTTTTATGTCTATGTAAGAACAATTTGTTTGTTTGGTTTTGCAAGTTTAATATGAAAGTAAAATTTCGTATCTTGGTTTTATTTATTAATCCTAAGTGTCGAAATTTGTTGTTGTTAAAAAGATAAAAACATGTAAACTTAACATGTAGAAATCGTAGGTAGTCTTTTGGGAAGCATGTTCACAATCTTATTCTTTTCTCGTACTTGGTTAGTTTCATGATTTCGTGTGCACATGAGATTAGGGTTAGGCATAGTCACGGCCATGATGTTTGTCTAGGTCTAGGTCTCATCTCTCGTAATAATTTGAGTCAAGTCGAATGTGTCATTGTCTTGGTATTTGTTCTTGCATTAGGAGTAGAGTATTTCATTGAAACTTGCGTGTCTATGCATGATGAGTGACGCCATACATGTTAATACGTCTCCAACTAAAAAGACTTTGAACTTAATTAATTGGCATGTTTGTTTTCGACTTTGTAAGTGTTCTCGAATATGTCTAGTATAAATCTTTAGGGTTAGGCTTTAATAGAAAACTTTAAAGTGCTTGAGAAGTCTAAAATCGATTAGTGAAACCTTGTAGGAGCTAATTAGGTTGAAACTAAGTCGAGTCTAGAGTATTTTGTTGCATGCTTGCTGTGAGTCTTACTTGTGATTTTCTATATGTTATGATAGTTTTTGATGAGTGCTTTGTGTGAAAGATGTCGACCAAACTTGTATATTGTAGTTTATAGTTTAAATTCCTGCATTGTATTTCGTATCTTAGAATTTAGGGCAGCCCTATGGCTGCCGATTCCTAACATCCCCCATATGTGACGTTATACATGTATATATGTACATATATTTTTGTCTAACATTCTCATGTTTCAGGTACCCTTAATCCCCGGCTTAGAACGATCCCTACTTGCTTACACTACTAACGATCTTTTGTAGGGTTATTATTGTGTGCGAGTTTAGGCTCTCGTCAATTTTTGACGCCGCTGCCGGGGATTATAAAAGCTTGAATTGTGTGAATGTGTTGTATATAAAGTTGCTGGAAATTTTTGTTGTAAAGTTGTAAAGTTTATAATTTTTTGTTTTATTTGGGATTTTGTAAAGTAGAAATATGCTTCGGCATGTAGAGTTTAAATTTCGAAAGTTGCATGATTGTATAAAGAATGTATGTGTGTTATAACTTAGTTTAATTTCTTGGAAGTTGATAGTTTTGTGTATGTTTGAGTTTATTGTAGTTTCTAAAGTGTAATATGTAGGGAGAAGCCGCATTTGTTGGCCTTAGCCCTAACCCTTCATACAAATAATGCCTTGTTAGATCCGTCTTTTATGTAGATTGGGAAACGTGGGATACTTCCCCCCCACGCATACGAGCGACTTTCTGCCAGGTTCATTATTTTTATGAGGTTGAGGGCGGCTTTGATCAACACTTGTAGACCGCTAGTGACCCGAGTTTATTTTACTAAGTATGGGGCAAGTTATTTTCACAGACTGATGTTCATTCTCGGTGAGTGAATCGATAGGGGGTTTGCCCTCCGTGAATCTTAACGACACCGCCTTTGAAAAGTAGAATACGCTCGACCTAGTCGATAGCTTGGGACGAAGTATCACATCACTTTAGATGCTAGAAGATAACTTGACATATGTGATCTATTTTCTTTAAAGTAAAACAAATTGTGTGGTTCGAACTCTTGAGGTATATCGGGTAAAGCATGATACTACCAGGGGCTGCATCACTCCATTGCACTGTTATCTCCTCTGCTCCACGTACTTTGAGAGTTAGAACAAATTTTAAAAGAAATTAGACTTAGAGATTACATGAACACACAAAATTTCGATTTTTCTTCTTTATTGCCGATTGTATTGCTTCTTCTTTGCCGATTCCTTGTAAATATGTGCCATTGATTGAAATTTGTTTTGTAATTGCCAATGCCGTGGCTTGTAATGATGTATATTCTTGTTTTCTATTTGTTTACGATGGTTGTAACTTGTTTAAATGTTGCAAATTACAGAAAAGTGTATGTCCGAATCTAATCTTTGGAGACGAGATCATAGAGGCCGATTGCAACGTTTGAACCAAGAGCTTGCCGTCGCTTTGTTTGTTCCATTACCACCGTCCGAACCAAGCAGTCCGAGCACATCTCCACCATCGTCACCCTCTAGTTCGGCACCTTCATTGCCGAGCTCTCCATCAGTTATCTCATCCACTTGTGATCTTCAAGGGCCTAAGTTTGAATTCTTTGCCGAGCCAGTTATTGACCGAGAAGTTATGACTTCCATTAGAGCACAAAATGGTCATGTCACCGGAGGAGGAGGAGCTGCACCTTCCAATATTACTTACCCTCCTTTGGAAGCCGAGAAGACCGGCGAGATTGAATTGAGGAGTGGATTCCTCCACAAGTTGAAGTCTTTTTATGGAATGCCAAGTGAGGATCCCAACAAGCACTTGCAATGGTTTAATTTCACCACCGAATCAATGTGTCCACAAGGTACGGATATGCAACATTTTAAGATGAAGGTTTTTCCGTTTTCATTGGAAGAACAAGCAAAGGAGTGGTTGTTTGATGTGCCTAGTGGTCGGATCAATTCATGGAATACTATGGTGGATGAGTTTTTACTCAAGTACTTTCCCGCTTCACGGATCACTGACTTAAGGAAACAAATTACAAGTGTGAAGCAAGCCGGAGATGAAACTTTCTTTGACTACTATAAGAGGTTCAAGTCCCTCGTCTCTTTGTGTTCATCACATGGCATAAGTGAGGGAGTCTTGTTGCAATATTTCTATGGGGGATTGCGCGTTATGGAGAGGGAGTTTCTTGATTCAGCCGCTGGAGGTAGTTTCTTGGTGTTAGATGCTACACCGGCAAGGAATTTGTTGGAAGTTCGTGCGTTGAACTACCAAAAATTTGGCATGGCAAGAAACAATGTGCCAAGGAATGAGAAAGTACATGAGACGTCCTCAAGCTCAAAGTTGAAGGAGAAGATTGATAAGCTTGCCGACTTGGTGAGTCATATGATGAAGAAACGTGCAGTTGTGTGTGGTATATGCACTAAGAGCCTTGAGACTGATCAATTCCCTCAATTTGGATCAAGCGAGGGAGTAGAAGAGTGCAATGCTATTGGTCAAGGTGGCCAAAGGTTTGGGAATTTCAATCCAAGGTACAATGATCATCCAAATTTTCGGTGGGCAAACAATGACAATGTGCTTAGGGCACCTATGCAACCAAACCAAGGAGGGACTGCCGCACCGTATGCACCAAGAGCACCCTTTGTGCCTCGTCCCCAATATCAGCCGCACCAAGGGCAGTTCCATGCTATGCAACCGAGCCAAGCCGTGCCTAACCAAGTGCAAGGAGGGTCGAGCAATCCAAACTATGATACTTTGATCCAATCTCTCTCAAGTGCTACTGAAGCCTTGCTTGCGGGGCAAAAAAATCACACGAAGGACATTGGTGAGCTTAAGACTCAAATGGGGCAAGTTGTGGACTTTATGGGAAGATTCAACGAGCAAGAAAAGTTGCCAAGCAATACAATTCCTAATCCGAGGAATGAGCATGCCAAAGTGATTGAAACTCGAAGTGGAAGAGAGTTGTTACCTCCGAAGAGTCCAAAGAAGAGGGGAGTGCCACTTGATGTGATCGAGAAAGAAGAGGTGGCTGCCGGACCTTCTATTGCCGGCAGCACACCTCCTGCCAAGAGGAAGAACAAGGCTGCCGAGCAGCAAGACAAGTAGTCTGCCGAGGGCAGGGCTGCTGCAGAGAGAGCTGCCGAGAGAGAAGGGCTGCGCCATGAGCATGAGAGAGATCCGGCAACATCAAGGACTGAGCCAAGTGAGTAAAGGAGGGGTGCGAAACTCAAGCACTCCATTCCCTTCTCGCTTTGCTAAATCAAAGAAGGACAAGTCCGATGAAGAGGTATTGGAGATTTTCCGGAAAGTGCAAGTCAACATTCCTTTGTTGGAGGGCATTAAGCAAGTGCCTAAGTATGCTAAGTTTCTTAAAGAGCTATGCACAGCAAGGAGGTATACAAGGGAGACTAGTGTGGTTACAATGAGTGAAACGGTGTCGGCCGTTATTCAAAGGAAGTTGCCACCAAAGATGAAAGATCCTGGAAGCTTCAATGTGCCTTGTGTGATTGGCAATACTCGATTTGAGGAAGTGATGTTGGATTTGGGAGCGTCAATTAATGTCATGCCACTCAATGTGTATCAAACGTTGAGTATAGGGCCACTAAAGAAGGACAATGTCATCATACAACTTGCGGATCGCTCAAGCAAGTATCCGGAGGGCTATGTTGAAGATGTGCTTGTGCAAGTAAACCAACTCATATTTCCCGCCGATTTCTATGTTGTAG
This sequence comes from Potentilla sterilis, assembly GCA_963682095.1. Classification (NCBI taxonomy): domain Eukaryota; kingdom Viridiplantae; phylum Streptophyta; class Magnoliopsida; order Rosales; family Rosaceae; genus Potentilla; species Potentilla sterilis. Next base: position 33,553,511 of record OY821756.1, read on the forward strand.
AGATGGAGGACTCACTGGTAGATAGCACGCAATTGCTACTTGGCCGACCATTCATGAGGACGGCACAAACAAAGATTGATGTTGCCGAGGGCAATTTGACAATGGAGTTCGATGGTGAGGTCATTAAGTTCAATATTTTTGATGCCATGAAATACTCCATTGCCAATTTGAAGGAGTGTGGAATTAACGAGGTTTTAGAGGAGGTCGAGCAAGTTATGTCGACCTCACTCGACGCATAGCAATTAGCAATCGAGCAAGGGGTCGAATTTGACAAGAAGGGAGAGCGAGTCACGCATGAGGAAGATAAATACTTTGAGCCATGCATTCGACAAGTGGTTGCCGAGCTAGAGGCTGCCCCATTCTATAAACATGGTGATTCGTTCTTGTCAATTCCAAATGCCACAACTAAATTTCGTCCAAGTGTGGAAGAGGCCCCAAAGTTAGAACTAAAAGAACTCCCTAGCCACTTGAAGTATGTTTATCTTGGAGAGGAGGACACTTTACCGGTTATTGTGTCTTCAAAGCTTAGTGAGAAGCAAGAAGTTGATTTGATAAGTGTGCTTAAGAGGTACAAGACCGCTATAGGTTGGACCTTAGCGGATATCAAGGGAATAAGCCCTATTACTTGTGTTCATCTTATTTTGCTAGAAGAAGAAGCAAAGCCAACCAAAGAGGCACAATGTCGATTGCATCCCCCCATGATGAAGGTAGTTAAAGATGAAATAATCAAGTTGCTTGATTGTGGGGTGATTTACCCAATTTTGGATAGTAAGTGGATATCTCCCGTGCAAGTAGTTCTAAAGAAGAGTGGTGTACCGGTAGTCAAGAATGAGAAGAATGAGCTAGTGCCACAAAGACTTGTAACCGGTCATCGTATGTGCATCGATTATAGGAAGCTTAATGCTACAACAAGGAAAGATTACATGCCTTTGCCGTTTATGGACCAAATGCTAGAGAGGTTAGCTGGTCATGGTTTCTATTGCTTTCTTGATGGTTATAGTGGATACAACCAAATCATGATACACCCAGATGATCAAGAGAAGACCACTTTTACTTGTCCATTTAGCACCTTTGCATATAGAAGGATGCCATTCGGCCTATGCAACGCACCCAGAATGTTTCAGCGATGTATGCATGCTATCTTCTCGGATTTTATTGAAGACATTATCGAAGTTTTTATGGATGACTTTAGTGTTTATGGAAGTAACTTCGAGACTTGTTTGAAGAACTTGGAGAAGATACTTGAGAGGTGTGTAGAGACTAACCTTGTGCTTAATTGGGAGAAGTGTCACTTCATGGTGACTCAAGGTATCGTCTTAGGCCATATTATTTCGGCAAGGGGACTAGAAGTTGACAAAGCTAAGGTGGAGCTCATCCAACACTTGCCGAGCCCAAAGAACGTGCGTGATGTAAGGAGTTTCCTTGGCCATGCCGGTTTCTATCGAAGATTTATCAAAGACTTTTCTTCAATTGGAAAGCCATTGAGCAACTTGTTACAGAAGGAGGTACCATTTGAGTGGACGGATGCATGCGAGGAAGCTTTTTGCCGATTGAAAGACACTTTATGCTCGACACCGATTCTTGCTTCACCAAATTAGGAGGAGCCGTTTGACCTTATGTGCGATGCAAGCGACTATGCACTTGGAGCGGTGCTTGGCCAACGAATAGAGAAAAAGCCGCGTGCCATTTACTATGCTTCAAGGACTCTCAATGATGCTCAACTCAACTACACCACAACGGAGAAAGAACTTTTAGCGGTAATTTTTGCTTTGAAAAAGTTTCGATCATATCTTTTGAATTCCAAAGTCATTGTTTATAGTGATCATGCCGCTTTGAGATATCTTATGATAAAGAAGGATGCTAAGCCAAGGCTCATTCGATGGATTCTTTTGCTTCAAGAGTTCGTAATTGAGATAAATGACAAGAAGGGAGTAGAGAATGTCATGGCCGACCACCTAAGCCGAATTGTCAAAGAAGAGGATCGGCTGCCCCTTATTGAGAACTTTCCGGATGAGCAACTCTTTCGACTTGAAGCACAAAAGCCTTGGTATGTCGACTTGGCCAATTACTTAGCCACTCGGAAACTTCCTAGCACTATGCCGAGACAAGAAAGGCATCGGATCATCAAGCAAGCTCGTCACTATCTTTGGGACGAGCCATATTTATGGAAGCAATGTAGTGATCAAGTGCTTCGAAGATGTGTTGCCGAGCATGAGCATCAACCGATTCTAAGGCTTTGTCATAGTGAGGCTTGCGGAGGACACTTTGGAGCAAAGAAAACGGCATTGAAGATATTTGAATGTAGATTCTTTTGGCCTACAATTTTTAAGGATGCAAACATGTTTTGTAAGTCGTGTGATAGGTGCCAAAGGATGGGAAATATCGGTGCTAAAGATCAAATGCCACTAAATCCGATCACCACTATTGACATTCATGATCTTTGGGGGATAGACTTCATGGGGCCGTTTCCTTCTAGCAAGGGCTTTCTCTACATCTTGCTAGCGGTTGATTATGTGTCAAAATGGATTGAAGTGATAGGAGCACAAAGTGCGAAGTTCTTAATATGTTTTACCCTCATTTATTCTTCGTTTAACCCTTATTTATATAAAATAGAGTCATAATACAATTTAGTGTTGTTTGGGTAGAGTTTTGGAAATATGTGCTTAATTGTCCGGAAAAATACTAAGTATAGAAATCTGAGGAAATAATGAAAGATATGTCTTTTTCGAGATTCTAAGGCTTGTGTTAGAGTGACTTATCCTTTTCCAAATTTGATGAAACTTGGTATGCATATAGTTGGAAAGCTAAAGTATATTTTGTTAAAATTTTAGATAAATCGGAGTTCGGAAAGTTGCCTAGACGATAGCTACAACTTAGTAGTTTGAGCAAAACAATCCAGGGACTACCAGGATTTTTCCTAGGACTATGTCCTGACTTCCAGAATTTTTGTACGACACATCACTTGGAATTAGAGGATGTCTTTATATGGATAGAAAGCTCTACGAGTCTAGTTTATATAGAATTTGGAATCACATCGAAAGCTGCTTTGAGGAAAACGTTATGCCAGCTACAATGCGACAAGGTCACTGCCCTGCCGAGAAAGGGACCTACTGCCCACTTTTGCCACTTTCTACATTTGTTCATCAAAGGGGCATCCGAATGTGTCAAATGGGAGTTTCCATGCTTAATGAAGAATAGAGGATTCAGCCAAACAAAAGAGAAGTGCAAAATATGGAAAGAAGAAGTTCCTTACTCCAGATAGGAAAAGGAAGAGAAGGCTGCAATGTCTAGGAAGCTTCCTACCATGTCCAAGACAAATCAAAAAATGTGTGAAGCACATGGACAAGGCATGTGACAAGTCCTAGTTCATAGAAGCTAGCAGCTGCAATTGTGGACTAAGAAAAACTTATAGCTGAAATTGTGGACTAAGGGAAGCTTATAATAAATTTCAGTCATTTCCTGGGCACATCATCCAACTTCCACACACTCTCCCGGACAGCTCATATTGAACCAGAATTCGAGCCATATATGGATAGAAAGATATGGATGTTTAGTTTCCAAATCCACTGGAATCATCTCAATATCTATTTTCTAGAGAGAGTTATGCACGAATCAAGACACAAAGGTCAAAGCAGCTGAAAATAAACACATGTTTCCTCCACCAATAAACCACCACCAACAAACTTCCACCATAAATCTCCACCTATATTGCCAAACTCTCCCATTTGCTTCCTCTATAAATAGTTTGGCACAAATTCAGAATGAGAGGGTCACATTCCAAAGCAAAAAATCTAGTCAAAGCTCTACCAAAATTCCCCAAGAATCCTACAAAGCAAACCTAGCCGAAAAGACATCCATCACCACCCTCCAGAAAATTACTGCCGAACCACCATCATCTTCCATCAAGATCAACACGACTTGAAGCTCCAAAGGTGTTCTAAGGGTGTGATCTACTCCCTACTTTCAGTTTTGTAATTCTTTCTTTATAGCTATGTTAAACTTTGTCTATGAAGATAATATGTATTCTTGGTTTCAAACATTATGTCTATGTACTGTTTGGATTGAAGTTTGGTTTTATAATTCACATGATCAATTCGTTTTCTTTATCTTTATTTAGTTTTTGGATGTAAGAAATCGGATTGCATGTTAAAAGTAAGGGAAATATGTAACAAGATAGTAAATAGGATAACCGGCAACCATGTTAATTTAGTTGTAGCTTCGTACTTGGTTTTGATAGGAGCACAATGTGCGACGATATTAATATGTTTACGCCCTCGTTTATGCTTTGTTTAACCCTTATTTATCTAAGATAGATTCATAATTAAGTTTAGTGTCATTTTTGTAGAGTTTTGAAATTATATGCTTTAGAATCAAGAAAATGACTAAGTTTAAGAATTCTGAAAAATAGTGCAAAATGTGTCTTTTTTGTGATCCTGAGATGAATGTAACTGTGACTTATTCTTTTCCAAATTTGCTGAAATTTGGTATGCGTATTATTGGCTTACTAACGGATTTTGTTTTAAAAATTCAGATCAATCAGAGTTTGGGAAGTCACCCAAAAGATGGCTGCAAAACGGCAGTCCGAGCAACAAATCCAGAGACTTCCAGGAATTTTCCTGGGACTGTGCCCAAATTCAAAAATTTATTCCCAACGTTTCACAAGGAATTTGATCAAGCCTTTTTAGATGGAGGAAGCCCTATGTGTCTACTTTATCTGAGACTTAGAATCGCAACAATTGGAGCTCCAAGGAGGGAGTTATGCCACATTTACTGGATCAAGGTTACTGCCCTGCCGAGAAAACCAAGCATTCTGCCGGTTTGAGCATTGAGGCCGATTGGTGTGTAATCATGGACCAAAGTTCATCATGAAGAGTTGCTGAGTTCGCAAGTGATGTCCATGAAGCATTACAGCCCAATCCAAGAAAGAAAATCAGCAAAAGAAGTTTCCTAGAAGAACCAAGAAAGGAAGGAATCAAAACCTTGTTGCACAAGGATTACCTTTGCCGATTTGGACTAGGTTTTCTACCTAGGGTTTCTGCCGAATTTGCCTCTATATAAAGCCATGTTTTCCTACAGAAAAACTTGTCACATTCTAAAGTAAAAATCTAGCCAAAGCTCTACCAAAATTCCCCAAGAATCCTACAAAGAAACTACATACCGAAACCCTACCTCCACCACCACAAAAACCAGCCGAACCACCTTCATCCGTTCATCCAGAAAATTTATGCCGTGCCTCCATCCATCGTCCATCGAGATCCACACGATTTGAAGCTACAAAAGTGTTCTAAAAGTGTGATCTACTCCCCACTCTCGGTTTTGTAATTCTTTCTTTGTAGTTATGTTAAACTTTGTCTATGAAGTTAGCATGAATTCTTGGTTTCAAATATTATGTCTATGTACTATTAGGATTGAATTTGGTTTTATAATTTACATGATCAATTTGTTTTCTTTATCTTTATTTGGTTTTTGAATGTAAGAATATGGATTGCATGTTAAAGAGTAAGGAAAATATGTAATGAATTAGTAAATAGGAAAATCGGCAAAATATGTGTTAACTTGGTTTTAGGGTTTTCTTGACTTGTTCTTTAAATTCGTGTGCTTAAAGATTAGTATTCTGTATAATTACAATATGCGGAGTATTAATCTCATTAGCCGAAAATAATATAGGTTAAGTAATCTTTAGGGTTGTCTTAATTTGTGTTGTTTTCACAAGGGTTAGAGTGGTTTAAAGAACATACTTGTTAATAAGATGATTGACAACCTTACTATATTAACTTGTTTCCAACTAAAAAGACCTTGTGTCTAATTACTTTGCATGTTTGTTTTCGACGATAAGTGTTCTCAAATATGTTTAGTATAACTTTAGGGTTAGACGATAAGTTAACCTTGAAGTACTAGAGAGTCTTAATTAGTAAACCGATAAGGAGCTAATTGGGTAGGAGTTAAGTTGAGTCTAGAACATTTTAATGCTTTGCCGTGAGTCCTGTTTGCTTGTTTGTTATGTGTTTTGATTGTTTTCGTGCTAGAGATTTGTGGAAGAATGTCGACCAAACTTGTATATAGTAAATTAGGATTTTACTTTCGTGCCTAGATGTTAGATGGCAGCTTTGCTGCCGATCACAATTCATCCCCCATGATTTCGTTTCTTGTTTGTATATATGTGAATAAAGTGACATTGTTTGTGTATATATATATGTGTGCGTTTTGTTTAACATTCCCATATTTCAGGTACCCTTAATCCCCGGCCTAGAACGATCCCTACTTATTCTATACTACTAACGATTGTAGGGTTATTATTGCTTGATGCTCGCTTCGGTGACTCGTCAGGTTTATTCTTTAAATTGGTGTGCAATAAAGGTTGCTGCCCTATACAATTGCAATGTCCTCGGGGTATCGATCTCATTAGCCAAAATATTCATAGGATAAGATGAACGATTAGTTGCTTACCTTATGGTGTTTTTAGGGATAGAGTGGTTTAAGGAATTTACATGTCGATGTGAGAAGAGTGACGCCTTACTTGATAGTATGTTTCTAACTAAAAAGACTCTGTGCTTAATTACTTGTCATGTTTGTTTACGTCGTTCAGAAGGTGACTAGTATAATTTTAAGGTTAGGCGTTTAGTCACTTAAAATACATAAGGAGTCTTAATCAATTAGTGAAACCTTTTAGGAGCTAATTAGGTTGGAACTAAGTCGAGTCTACATCATTTTATTATGATTGTCGTGAGTCTTGCTTGCTATTTAGTTATGTGTTTTGATTGCTTTCGTGCTATTAATTTGTGGAAGAGTGTCGACCAACATGAACATAGTAACTTAGGATTTTATTTCTTGTCTTTTAATTTCGTGTTCATTAGTTAGGAGCAGCTTTTTGCTGCCAAACCTCATCCCTAATATCCCCAATGTGTGACGTGTTTTTATTTATATATGTATATATTTATTCTAACATTCTCATGTTTCAGGTACCCTTCATCCCCGGCCTAGAACGATCCTTATTTGCTTATACTACTAACGATCTTTTATAGGGTTATTATTGTGTGCGAGTGTAGGCTTTCACCATGAAACCAAGGCTACACGCACCAACGATGCCAAGGTGGTTTCCGACTTCCTCAAGACCAATATCTTTTCACGTTTTGGAGTTCCAAGAGTCTTGATAAGTGATGGAGGTTCCCATTTTTGCAATCGCACCATTGAGGCTTTATTGAAGAAGTATGGTGTCACACATAAGGTATCAACCCCTTATCATCCTCAAACAAGTGGTATGGCCGAGGTAAGTAATCGAGAGATCAAGCAAATTTTAGAGAAGACCGTTGGCCCTTCAAGGAAGGATTGGAGTGATCGTCTCAATGATGCTTTGTGGGCGTATATGACTGCATACAAGACTCCGATAGGTATGTCACCTTTTCGGTTAACATATGGCAAAGCTTGTCACTTACTGGTAGAGCTTGAACACAAAACATGGTGGGCCGTTAAAGCCTTCAACATGAACATTGATGAAGCCGGCCTTCATAGGAAGCTTCAACTCAACGAACTTGAAAAAATACGCAATGAAGCCTATGATACCGCTTGGATTTACAAGGAAAAGACTATGATAAGATGATCCGCGGGAAGAAGTTTGAAGTTGGTAAAAAGGTTCTCTTATTCCATTCAAGACTCAAACTTTTTCCGGGTAAGCTACGTTCTCGTTGGGTCGGACCTTACATTGTCACTAAAGTATTTCCATATGGAGCCATCGAGGTACGTAACGAAGCCACGGGACACAATTTCAAAGTCAATGGTCATCGCCTTAAGCCCTACTACGAGCCCTTTGATGCCATGAACGATGAGCAATGCGTCGATGAAGCCCCTAGCTTTGTAGCCATGCACTCTGCCGAGACACAGTTTTATGTGCTGCTACCGGTTACTCCACATTCTGCCGAGCCAAGTGCACAGCCAGCTTGCCTAACTGCCGACCACGCCTCCGACACAAGCATAGAAGCCGTCACGGATACGCAGGAGACACCAGATACGAGTCCAGCCGCCGAGAAGCCCTGCCTCACTTCCCAGTCTTCTGATACATCCAGCAATGCTGCCGAGAGCCCCCATATGCAGGCTGCATGCGCAGCTGCAGCCAATTTTGCCGATACGCAACACCACGAAGCTGCCGATACAGAGGCAACTTTCCATCGACATCTTCTTGACTTAATTACTGCCGAGCTCCAAGTGTTTGGAACACGGTGAACACATGCATCAACAATGGTGAAAAGTCTAAGCAATGGACTATAAAAACAAAGCGCTAATTGGGAGGCAACCCAAGTGATCCAAGAAAAGTAAAGGAGCCATCACCGAGAGTTTGCAATTTCTTAACCCTTCTCTTTTTCTTTGGTTTGTGATGATAAGTTGGAATATGTTAGTCTATTACATGCTTAGGAAATTCGTTGATATAGATTTGTGCTTACATTGAGGACAATGTAATTTTCTAAGTGTGGGGTAGGTTTCCATGTTTCGTTTATGTTTTCGTGTACGTACTTAGTTTAGAAAAGAAAATTTTAGAAAATTGTAATACAAAAATAGAGTGTTTAAATTGTTTGTTTCGAGTCTTAGGATGCCCCTAATATGTCAATGATGTTTTTCTCCTCTTTGCATACATAGATGATGGTTGTGCATACAATTTTAAATTGTGAGTTTCATGGATTATGTGCATTGGTACATAGATTATGGACTTGTTGATTAATTAAGCATGCATGTTTTAGCTAGTTTATTTCCATAATAACCTATGTGAGCTTTAGAGCCAAATTGTCTTTCTTTTTGAGTGATAAAAAGATAAAAATTCAATAGATTCTTAGGAAGCATGAAACCTCATAATTCTTTGATTATTCGATGACTATATGCAGTAGATTTTCATGGACTCTAGAAGTGCTAGAACTCGCTCTTGTGATTTTTGAAACTTGATAGTCATGAAAATTGCCTTGATTTTGAAAAGGATTGAAAACGTTATGTTAGGATTACCACCATTGCCAAATAAAGCATGTCCCCTATTTGTGCCCGTCGTGGGACTCCTTAGAAAACCCCTTTGAGCCTACATTTAGCCTTTTCTTTCATCGCCCTTATTAAAATTCATATGCTTAGAATAGTTATATCTAAACCCTTGTCTCACGAGACTTGGCAAAAGTGTGAAATCAACTTTGAATTTTTGATGTGAAGTGATGAAGAAGAACAAGTATGGGGTAGACATAGCCGAAAAAATTATATGAAATTGTATGTTGCCGTGCCTTAGAAAAGAAAAGAAAAAGAAAATGTGTGACCGGACAAAAAGGAAAGAATAGAGAAAAATTTCAGTCCGAGAAAAAGAAAAAGAAAGTATAAGGCACGGTTTCAAAAAATAAAATTGCTAAGTCTTATTCCTTGAATAAATGTTGTAAGTTTGGAGTTGAGTTTGTATTTGAAGGTCTAGCATTGTTAAATTTTGACCTTTGTCCATGGTTATGATATTTTGGGGAGTAAAGAATGAAGGAAGGGTCCAACAAGATAATATTCGACCCTTGGAGTGAAGCCATAAGGAGGAGCAAGAATTGTCAAGTCTTGGTGACGTTTGTAAGCACCACTTACTCTAAAAAATTCCTTCCCTATAGCCGAGCCCCATATTTTATTCCCCTATAATGTTTTCATGATTCTTAAGATGGCATACTTTGATTTATGGAGATTATCACAAGAGTTGAGCATATGGTTTTGGTCCATTCGTGCATATAGTTATCATATGAGGTTTTCCTTAAAAATTCAATTCATAAAGAGCTTTCGTTTCTTTGACATATGCAAGTTACTCTTTGTAATTCATTATCTTTCCCTTGCATATACTATTGAGTGAATAGCCATGCTTCGAGAGAAAAGAAGAGAGTATGCCTAGTGAGGAGGATTGGATTAGCTTTAAATGTTTACATGCTTACATTTTGCTCTTGCATGCCTTTATTGATGTTACATGTTCATGAAACTTGGAATTTTCGTGCTTAGAATTCTCATGCATTAACTTGACAGCTATGTGTACATACGAGCCTGAGACAAATCATTAGGGGCAATAGTAGTTTGAGTCGTAGTCTTATTTAGCTTTGCTAAGGGACTAGCAAAGGATAACTATGGGGTAGTTGATAGGAGCACAATATGTGACGATATTAATATGCTTATGTGATCGTGCCGCCGAAGCGGCACAAGCAATCAAAAACCTTACAATCGTTAGTAGCATAGAATAAGTAGGGATCGTTCTAGCCGAGGATTAAGGGTACCTGAAACATGAGAATGTTAACACAAATATTCACAAACACATATGCACACAATTGTCACACTTATATACATATATACATATTTACACACGAAATTATGGGGGATAAAAGGCTTGGCAGCAAAGCTGCCTCTAAATTCCTAGACATAAATTTAAGACATGAAATTAAATTTGCTGAAAATAAATCCTAAGTCTAATATTTACAAGTGATCATCATCTCTCACACAAAATAGTTCACACAAAAGACTCTTTAACAAGTAGATTTACATGCAAGAAGGTGAGAGACAAGTATTCAACATGTTCATGACCTAAATTAGTTTCGACACAACTAGAGCCTCCAGCAGTTTTCCAATTGTCAGACTTCTTAAATTCTTAGAATCTACTCCAGCGTATGACTTCTAAGGTGATGCTAATCCGGTTTTACGCGTTTTAACATTTAAGCATATGAGTCTAAATCGAAGACAAGCAAACAAGTAAGGTTGTCATTCTTCTTATTTAACTTGTAAGTTCTAAGGTTGTTAGACCTAGGTGAGCAACACAAAACAAACTACTCCAGCGTATGACTTATTCATGTTACTCTATCACATGAAACCTAGCACTTAGACTAAGTTCTTTGACATAACTAGTATTCGGTTTTTCTGCCCTAACCTTAGTTCTAACCAATTTTTAGTCTTTAACATGCTGCACAAACCACTGCACTAATTATCAATGCATACAAAACACACAAGTTAAAGTTGCAAAAACAACATACATAAACTTCAACAAAGTTGGTTCATACAAAAGTTTAGCAAAAACCAAGAATCGAAACAAGTTCTTACAAGATAACCAAACCAAATTAAATACAAAAGCCATAGTGATGTGAGCCTAAGCTCGCACGCAATAATAAACCCTGCAATCGTTAGTAGTATAGAATAAGTAGGGATCGTTCTAGCCGGGGATTAAGGGTACCTGAAACATGAGAATGTTAACACAAATATTCACAAACAGATATGCACATAATTGTCACACTTATATACATATATACATATTCACACGAAATCATGGGGGATTGAGATAGGACCGGCAGCTAAGCTGCCACTAACACTAAGAACACAAAAATAAACCTAAACTACTATATACAAGTGATCATCATCTCTCACAAAACATTTAGCACCAAGACTCTTTAACATATAAACTCATATGCAAGAAAGTAAGGAACAAGTATCAACATGTTTAAATTCAAAATTAGTTCCGACTATAACTTAGTTGTAAGACTTCTCAAGTTTTAAGACCGAACTTTTGGTTATGGGCCCTAAAGTTATGTTAATCCTTTTGAGACTTAACAATTAATCACAATAGTCTAAATCGGAGACATGCAAAACAAGCAAGGTTGTCAATCATCTTATTTTAACATGTAAGAAATCCAAAGTACTATACCCTAAGTGAGCAAAAACAAATCAAAGCAACCTTTTGAGTATCTAGCCATATTTGTTATTACTCGGGTTTGATGAAACCTAACACCTAGATTTACATGCAAACAACAAATGCTTAAGCACAACTAATGTTTCGGTTTATAAGGTCCACTCTTTTAGATTTCTAACCAATTTCAAACCTAAACATGCATCTATACCACTGCCCTAATTATCTAACACATGAATTTACAAGTTACATATTACAAATTAGCATGCAAAATTCATTGTTCTTGTCGAAACCTAAACTTAACTCTAAGCATCGATTCAAACAAATCTTTAACATACAATTTACAAAACCAAAATCGATTCATACATAGACATATAAACCAACACCAAACATACATGAGTGTTTCATAGACAAAACTAAACATAACTAAACAAAAATTACTAAATCGAAAGAGGGGAGTGGATCACACTTTGAGACACCTTGAGAGCTTCACGTTGTGTGGATCCGGCGAAGTATGGAGGCTGGGGTGAGGCTGCACGGCAGTAGGTTGTGTCGGCAGTAGGTTGTGGAGGAGAAGTTCCAAGATTCGGCAAAGCAGAAACTTGGTTGAGGTGAGGTGAAGGTGGTTTTCAGTTTAGGTTTTTGTCCAGGATCTTTGGGGAATTTTGGTAGAGTTTAGGCCTTGTGTTTATGCTTGAGATGAGATGATTTTTCTGTAGGAAAACATGGCTATATATAGAGGCAAATTCGGTAGAAACCCTAGGTAGAAAACCTAGTCCAAATCGGCAAAGGCAATCCTTGTGCAACAAGGTTTTGGTTCCTTCCTTTCTTGGTTCTTCTAGGAAACTTCTTTTTCTGATTTTCTTCCTTGGATTGGGCTGCATATCTTCATGAACTTCTTGTGTAGGCTTGACAACTCCATTTAGTGAGCTTGGTCCATGGAAAAATGCCTCAAACCCGCAAGAACACAAGACCGGCAGCAACTCGGCTGGAATGACCTTGCTCCAGTAAATCCGACATATCTCCCTTCTCGGAGATCCAATTGATGCGATTCCAAGTCTCAGATAAACTAGACACATATAGCCATCTCCCCATAAAATATCTCGATCAAATTCCTTGTAAATCGTCGGGAATGATTTTTCGAAGTTGGATCAAAGTCCTAGGAAAATCCTGGAAGCCCCTGGATTGGTTTGCTCGGACTGCCGTTTTACAGCCATCGTTTGGGTGACTTCCCGAACTCCGATTGATCTGAAATTTTAACACAACATTCCTCAGTATATGAATATTAAGTACGCCAAATTTCATAGAATTCGGACAAGGATAGATCACAGTTTCACTCATCTCAAAATCACGAAAAAGACATATTTTGCTCTATTTTCCAGATTTCTCACATTTAGTCATTTTTCGGATTCTTAACCAATTTTTCACCAAACTCTACCAAAATGACACTAAACTATATTATGACTCTATCTTAGACAAATAAGGGTTAAACAAAGCATAAATGAGGGCATAAGCATATTAATATCGTCGCACATTGTGCTCCTATCAACTACCCCACACTTATCCTTTGCTAGTCCCTTAGCAAACTAAATTAAACTAGACTCTAAACAAACTATTGCCCCTAACAATTTGTCTCAGGCTCGTATGTACAAATATCTTTCAAGTTAATGCATGAGAATGCTAAGCATGAAAATTCCAAGCTTCATGAACATGTGACATCAATAAAAGCATATAAGAACAAAAAGTAAGCATGTAGACATGTTAAGCTAATTCAATCCTCCTCACTAGGCATACTCTCTTCTTTTCTCTCGAAGCATGGTAATTCACTCATAAGTATATGCAAGCGAAAGATAATGAATTACAAAGAGTGACTTGCATATATCAAAGAAACGAAAGCACTTTGTGAATTTTTATGGAAAAACCTCATGTAACAACTATGTGCACCAATGAACCAAAACCATATGCTTACTCTTGAGATAATCTCCACAATCAAATTTAACCATCTTAAGAATCATGAAAAGATCAATAAAAAGGGATGTAATGGGGCTAGGTTAAGAGGTATTCGATATTTGGATAAGGAGGCTCAAAAACGTCACCGTGTACTTTAGCAAAGCTCAAATCTCCTTATGTCTTCTCACCAAGGGTCGAATTTCTTCTTGTTGGACCCATACTTCATTCTTTACTTCCCAAAACATAGTGAATATGAACAAAGGTCAAAATATAACAATAGTAGACCTTCACATGCAAACAAAACTCCAAATTCACAAAACTTTTTCAAGACTAGACTTAGCAATTTTCTCTTTTTTTTTTTTTTGAAACCGTGCCTCTTTCTTTTCGCATCTTTCGGACTTGATTTTTCTCTTTTCTTTTTTTCTGTCTGATTTCAATTTTTTTCTTCTTTTGTTTTCTCATAGGCACGGCTCACATACAATTTTTCATATACTTTTCTAGCTAAGTCTACCCCACACTTGTTCTTCTTCATCACTTCACGCAAAAACTCATTCGAAAATCAAGCTTTGCCGACACACAATGGTCAAGACATCACTATACTAAGCTCATGGAAAGTGTTTAAGGGTGATGAAAGAAAAGGCGAATCATAGGCTCAAAGGGGGTTTACTAAGGTGTCCCACGACGGGCTCCAATAGGGCTCATGCTTTATTTGGCAATGGTGGTAAACCTAAATGATCTTTATTCAATCATATTCAAAATCAAAGTATTTTATGATTAAACGTTTTGAAAATCAACAAGAGTAAGTTCTAGCATACTAGAGTTCATTAAAAAGCTATGGCACATAGTCATCGAATATGCAAAGAATTATGAGGTTTCATGCTTCCTACGAATCTATCGAATTTTATCTTTTTATTGCTCAAGAAGAAAGCAAATTGGCTCTAAAGCTCACATAGGTTATTATGGAAACAGACTAGCTAAAACATGCATGCTTTGTTAATCAACAAGTCCTACATGCTCCTACCAATGCACATAATCCATGAAACTCACAATTTTAATTGTATGCAAAACCATCATCTATGTATGCAAAGAGGAGAAAAACATCATTGACAATTTAGGGGCATCCTAAGACTTGAAACAAATTTAAACACTCTATTTTTGTAGAACAATTTTCTGAATTTTCTTTTCTAAACTAAGCACACCAAAACATAAACGGAATACGTTATCCCACCCCACACTTAGAAAATTACATTGTCCTCAATGTAAGCACAAATCTATATCAACGAATTTCCTAAGCATGCAATAGTCTAACATATACCAACATATCATCACAAATCAAAGAAAAAGAGAAGGGCTAAGAAATTTCAAACTCTCGGTGATGGCTCATTCACTTTTCTTTGATCGACTTGGGTTGCCTCCCAATTAGCGCTTTGTGTTTATAGTCCATTGCCTAGACTTCTCACCATGTGTGTTGTGTGTTCATCATGCCATATGCAGCTCCGCAGTTGGGGCAGCAGCCCCTCTCGGCAGTAGCAGGTTCTTGGCAGGCAAGCTTCTCTCGGCAGACGTGTCTGCTTCTCTTGAGGCCTGATTTTGGCCTTTTGGGTGTGTTCCACTATCCTAATGCAAAAGTGTTCTGAATACATATTGTAGTGGATACACAGAGCTTTCCGACGGTATAAAATTCGCCTCAATCGGACCAGCAGAAGTACTCTTTGTTGGGTCTTTAATCGGACCTATCGTGCTGCCCAGTTCTCTGTTTCACCAGATTGACCTTGCTGCCTTCAAATTGAAACTGGGAACGGCTCGAAACTCCAAATTCACTTCTGTAAAATCCTACAGAATGTAGACTCAGAGACCTTTCCAACGGTGTATGGCTCACTTTCCCAGGTTTTGTGAGCTAAAAACGGCAGCCTTCCAAAGTCGACTGACTGCACTGCCTGATTTCTGTTTGGGCAGAACTTCCGTATTTCCTGCACTGTTTCTTCCCTATTCGATCTGCACACACACAAGACACATCAAAGCGAACAAAACACAAAGATAAATGCAAGAATATACAAAGCTATACAAGCCATGGCATTAGCAAATACAAACAATTTTCAAACAATTTCAAGCTATTAACACACGACAAATTTACAAAACAAATAACATTCAAATATAACAAGTTTTTATAATCCCCGGCAACGGCGCCAAAAATTGATGTGAGCCTAAGCTCGCACGCAATAATAAACCCTGCAATCGTTAGTAGTATAGAATAAGTAGGGATCGTTCTAGCCGGGGATTAAGGGTACCTGAAACATGAGAATGTTAACACAAATATTCACAAACAGATATGCACATAATTGTCACACTTATATACATATATACATATTCACACGAAATCATGGGGGATTGAGATAGGACCGGTAGCTAAGCTGCCACTAACACTAAGAACACAAAAATAAACCTAAACTACTATATACAAGTGATCATCATCTCTCACAAAACATTTAGCACCAAGACTCTTTAACATATAAACTCATATGCAAGAAAGTAAGGAACAAGTATCAACATGTTTAAATTCAAAATTAGTTCCGACTACAACTTAGTTGTAAGACTTCTCAAGTTTTAAGACCGAACTTTTGGTTATGGGCCCTAAAGTTATGTTAATCCTTTTGAGACTTAACAATTAATCACAATAGTCTAAATCGGAGACATGCAAAACAAGCAAGGTTGTCAATCATCTTATTTTAACATGTAAGAAATCCAAAGTACTATACCCTAAGTGAGCAAAAACAAATCAAAGCAACCTTTTGAGTATCTAGCCATATTTGTTATTACTCGGGTTTGATGAAACCTAACACCTAGATTTACATGCAAACAACAAATGCTTAAGCACAACTAATGTTTCGGTTTATAAGGTCCACTCTTTTAGATTTCTAACCAATTTCAAACCTAAACATGCATCTATACCACTGCCCTAATTATCTAACACATGAATTTACAAGTTACATATTACAAATTAGCATGCAAAATTCATTGTTCTTGTCGAAACCTAAACTTAACTCTAAGCATCGATTCAAACAAATCTTTAACATACAATTTACAAAACCAAAATCGATTCATACATAGACATATAAACCAACACCAAACATACATGAGTGTTTCATAGACAAAACTAAACATAACTAAACAAAAATTACTAAATCGAAAGAGGGGAGTGGATCACACTTTGAGACACCTTGAGAGCTTCACGTTGTGTGGATCCGGCGAAGTATGGAGGCTGGGGTGAGGCTGCACGGCAGTAGGTTGTGTCGGCAGTAGGTTGTGGAGGAGAAGTTCCAAGATTCGGCAAAGCAGAAACTTGGTTGAGGTGAGGTGAAGGTGGTTTTCAGTTTAGGTTTTTGTCCAGGATCTTTGGGGAATTTTGGTAGAGTTTAGGCCTTGTGTTTATGCTTGAGATGAGATGATTTTTCTGTAGGAAAAGATGGCTATATATAGAGGCAAATTCGGTAGAAACCCTAGGTAGAAAACCTAGTCCAAATCGGCAAAGGCAATCCTTGTGCAACAAGGTTTTGGTTCCTTCCTTTCTTGGTTCTTCTAGGAAACTTCTTTTTCTGATTTTCTTCCTTGGATTGGGCTGCATATCTTCATGAACTTCTTGTGTAGGCTTGACAACTCCATTTAGTGAGCTTGGTCCATGGAAAAATGCCTCAAACCCGCAAGAACACAAGACCGGCAGCAACTCGGCTGGAATGACCTTGCTCCAGTAAATCCGACATATCTCCCTTCTCGGAGATCCAATTGATGCGATTCCAAGTCTCAGATAAACTAGACACATATAGCCATCTCCCCATAAAATATCTCGATCAAATTCCTTGTAAATCGTCGGAAATGATTTTTCGAAGTTGGATCAAAGTCCCAGGAAAATCCTGGAAGCCCCTGGATTGGTTTGCTCGGACTGCCGTTTTACAGCCATCTTTTGGGTGATTTCCCAAACTCCGATTGATCTGAAATTTTAACACAACATTCCTCAGTATATGAATATTAAGTACGCCAAATTTCATAGAATTCGGACAAGGATAGATCACAGTTTCACTCATCTCAAAATCACGAAAAAGACATATTTTGCTCTATTTTCCAGATTTCTCACATTTAGTCATTTTTCGGATTCTTAACCAATTTTTCACCAAACTCTACCAAAATGACACTAAACTATATTATGACTCTATCTTAGACAAATAAGGGTTAAACAAAGCATAAATGAGGGCATAAGCATATTAATATCGTCGCACATTGTGCTCCTATCACATAGGGGGAGTGGACCACACTTTTAGAACCTTGGAAGACTCTTCGAAGCGTGACAAGATGGTACTCGGCTGCTGCTTCTTGGTGCTCGGCAAGAACAAGAATCGGCAGAAAACCAACGTGAGAGGTACAATAGTTTGGTGGTGGTGATGATGGGTTTTGGCTAAGTATTTGGGTGTTGGTGCTTGAGAGATTTGGTAGAGCTTTATGCTAGTATTTTATGATTGAGATGAGATGATTTTCATAATGACAAAGTGACCCTATTTATAGAGAATAGGTGTCGGCAGCCCTTGTTGTACAAGGTAATCAGAAAACCTAGTGGAATAAGGTTTTGAAACCTTCCTTTCATAGTTCAATTAGGTTTTATTTTTCTGAATTTTTCTTCAAGGCTTGGGCTTCACATCTTCATGGACTTCTTGAATAATCTTTGGACTTCATTTGATAGGTCTTGATCCACTGAAAATTGCCCCAAACCCGCCGGTATGCAGATCGGCAGCAAAGGCTTGTCGATCGGCAACATCTCCTGGCTTGACTAGGTGAGCCACTTTTCTTCATCTTTTTCTTCATTGCTTTAGCTTGGTGTCTTGCTCTTTCCTTCTTTAAGCTTGGACCATCTTCACATATGTATTTGTACACCATAAAGTCCAACGAAAACAGAAATTAAGGACAAGAGGCAGTAGCATTCTGGAATCAGCAGAAAAGACCTTGCTGTAGTAAATCTGGCATATCTCCCTCCTCGGAGCTCCGATTGATGCGATTGCAAATCTCAGATAAACTAGACACACATAGCTACTTCCATATATAACAGTTCGATCAAGTTCATTGTGAGTCGTCGGGAATGAGTTTTCGAAGTTAGGACACAGTCCCAGGAAAATCCTGGAAGTCCCTGGTGATCTTTGCTCGGACTGCCAAATTGCAGCCATCTTTTGGGTAACTTCCCCAACTCCGATTGATCTGAAATTTTAACAAAAAATTCCTCAGTATATGTATAATAAGCACACCAAATTTCATTAAATTCGAACAAGGATAGATCACATTTTTACTCATCTCAGAATCACGAAAAAGATAACTTGCATTATTTTCCAGATTTCTCAAACTTAGTCTTTTTTTGGATTCTAAAGCATATTTCATTAAAACTTTACCAAATCGACACTAAATTATATTATGACTCAATCTTAGATAAATAAGAGAAAAACGAAGCATAAACGAGGGCAAAAGCATATAATATCGTCGCACATTGTGCTCCTATCAACTACCCCACACTTATCATTTGCTAGTCCCTTAGCAAACTAAACTAAACTAGACTCTAAACAAACTATTGCCCCTAACAATTTGCCTCAGGCTCGTATGTACACATAGCTTTCAAGTTAATGCATGAGAATGCTAAGCACGAAAATTCCAAGCTTCATGAACATGTAACATCAATAAGAACATATAAAAACAAAAGTAAGCATGTAGACATGTTAAGCTAATTTTATCCTCCTCACTAGGCATACTCTCTTCTTTTCACTTGAAGCATGACATTCACTCATAAGTATATGCAAGCGAAAGATAATGAATTACGAAGAGTAACTTGCATATGTCGTGAAAATCGAAAGCACTTTGTGAATTTCATGAAGAACCTCATTTAACAACTATGTGTACTAATGAACCAAACCATATGCTTACTCTTGAGATAATCTCCACAAATCAAATTTAACCATCTTAAGAATCATGAAAAGATCAATAAAAGGGATGTAATGGGGCTTGGCTTAAAAGGCATTCGAAATTTATGGGATAAGGAGGTTAAATCGTCACTATGGCCTTAGCAAAGCTTAATCTCCTTATGTCTTCTCGCCAAGGGACAAATTTCATCTTGTTGGACCCTTACTTCATTCTTTTCTTCCCCAAAACATAGTGAATATGAACAAAGGTCAAAATATAACAATAGTAGACCTTCTCATGAATACATACTCCAAATTCACAACAATTAGACTTAGCCAAATTTTCTTTTGAAACCGTGCCTCTTTCTTTTTGTTTTCTTTCGGACTTGATTTTTCTCTTTTCTTTTCTTTTCTGTCCGATTTCAATTTTTCTTCTTTTGTTTTCTCATAGGCACGGCTCACATACAATTTTTTTTCACAATTTTTAGCTAACTTTACCCCACACTTGTTCTTCTTCATCACTTCACGCGAAAACTCCTTCAAAAATCAAGCTTTGCCGACACATAAGGTAAAGGCATCACTATACTAAGCTCATGGAAAGTGTTTAAGGGTGATGAAAGAAAAGGATAATCGTAGGCTCAAAGGGGTTTACTAAGGTGTCCCACGACGGGCACAAATAGGGCACATGCTTTATTTGGCAATGGTGGTAAACCTAAAAGATCTTTTCAATCACTTTCAAAATCAAGGTATTTTATGACTAAGAACGTTTTGAAAATCAACAAGAGTAAGTTCTAGCATACTAGAGTTCATTAAAAAGCTATGACACATAATCGTTGAATATGCAAAGAATAATGAGGTTCATAAATTTAGCATGCTCAAAATTTTCAGAAATTTATCAATCATAAAGAAAGCAATTTGGCTCTAAAGCTCACATTGGTTATTATGGAAACAAACTAGCTAAAACATGCATGCTTGATTAGACCACAAGTCCTACATGCTCCTACCAATGCACATAATCCATGAAACTCACAATTTTAATTTTATGCACAACTATCATCTATGTATGCAAAGAGGAGAAAAAACATCATTGACATATTAGGGGCATCCTAAGACTCGAAACAAATTAAACACTCTCTTTTTGTATTACAATTTTCTTAATTTTCTTTTCTAAACTAAGCACACGAAAACATAAACGGAATACGTTATCCCACCCCACACTTAGAAAATTACATTGTCCTCAATGTAAGCACAAATCTATATCAACGAATTTCCTAAGCATGCAATCGACTAACATATTCCAACATATCATCACAAACCAAAGAAAAAGAGAAGGGTTAAGAAATTTCAAACTCTCGGTGATGGCTCCTTTGTTTTTCTTGGTCGTATGGGGTTGCCTCCCCATAAGCGCTTTATTTTTATAGTCCTTAGCCTAGACTCTTCACCGTGTGTTTTGCGTATTCATTGTGCCATGTGCTTGGAAGTTGGGGCAGCAGCCCTTTCATTTGGAGTGTTTGGCATGCAGTACCTTGCTCTCTTGCAGTGGCAAGGTATCGACAGGGAGGCTCTCGGCAGTGGCCTCCGGAGGGCAGTATCATAGCTACTCGGCAGCATGGCATGGTGCAGGGGTAGCAGCAAGACAGTAGCATCACAGGAGCAGGCTGCAGCATCGGCAGCTAGCGTGCAGCAGGGTGCGCAGGGTCTTAGCAGGGCTGCCCGGCAGTGTGTAATGTGCAGGGGCAGCAGCATAGGCAGAGGCTGCAGCAGCTCGGCAACAGCAGGAGAGGGGGCAGCAGCAGGGTGGTAGCATCGCAGCGTATCAGATGGCGTATCCGTATCTGATTTGGTCAACAGTAGCACAGGCGTATCGACATGCATATCGGATACGGCTACTTGATTGGATATGATACGACCCGAATCTGGAATTAACTTTTTACGGTGTTACGAGTACTTTTACTCCTCGGGGATTGTTACGATTCGGAAAAAATTCACAAGGTTGACTTCTAAATAAGTTGACCTGACCGAGGATTTTATTTGACAATGAAATAGAAGTCGTCGAAACGAGTTCGTGGACACGCGGCACGATTTATTTGGAGTTGGTATGAAAAAGTTGTGATCTAAAATCGGAAATTGTCCGATTTTGGACGAGTATAAATAGCCGCGGGGAATCTTCCCGAAACGGCATATTCCCTTTTTCTTCTTTTTTTTTCTTTTTCTTTTCTTTTCCCCTTCTCTTTCTCTCTCCTCTTCCCCGATCCGGATCGGCCTCCAGCCGATCTCCGCCGTCCGGCCGAACTGGGCCGGCGCACGGGTCCCGTTCGGACCGGCTCGGCTTGCTTGTCACGTTGGTGGCAGCAGCGTGGCGTCGTTCGCCGCCGTTTGGCCCGGCGACGCCCAAACCCGAAATTCCCCGATCGGTCGGTTCTCCCTCCTCCGGCCACTTCTTGGCCCGATTTTAGGGGGGAAGTGGAGACAAGAACTTGGGTAGTAATCCCCCCGAAGGAATCGATCCAAATCGATCCAGGTAAGGAGAGTTTGGAATTTGAAAATTTTAGGGTTTTTGGATTTCGAATTTGAGTTTGTGATTTGGATGTTTTTGATGAAATTGGAGATTGAATTTGAGTTCAGGAGGTTTTTTGGAGTAGATTAGGTGTAGTTTGAGGTTCGGATTGTTGAATTTTGGGAGAAATTGGATTTGGGGAAATCGGGCTGCCGTGCCGGCCGCCGTATGCGGCGGCTGGGGCTGTTTTTGGCGGCAGGGACGAGTTCCCGAGGTGGTGGCGATGATATTGGATGAATTTGGCGTTGATCGGAGGTGTTTTTGACCTCCGGTGGCGGCGCTCCGGCGGCGCCGGCAGCGGCGGCGCTGTTCCAGCGGCCAGAGGTAGATGACGATGAACAGTAATAGTAAAAGGTAAAAGTAAAACAGTAAAAAGTGAAAAGTAAATGGTAAAACAGTAAAAGTAAACAGTAAACAGTAAACAGTAATTAGTAAAAGTAAAAGGTAAACAGTAAAAGTAAATAGTAAACAGTAAATGGTAAATAGTAATTGGATTTTAACCATTTACTGTTTGACTTTCAGAATTACTGTTTGACCTGGAATAATTACTGTTTGATCAGTAATTTTACTGTTGACTTATCGTAAAAAGGGTAAAAGCTGATTAAAAGGGTTTTACGACGGAATAACTGGGAAAATAATTATTTAGACACGAGGTGGGTGTCCTAAGCTATTTCGGACGTAGATTATCGGTATTAAAGCGGAACTCCTATACCGATAACTTAAAAGGAAAAATTAGGAGTTTTCGGACGAGCGAGGACGTCCGTGGTTTGGGTTTTATATTTGTTTTCCGAGGTTTAGAAAATTTACGATTTCGCCCATGTGACAGGTCGAGAGGGTACTCGACGGGACGAGAGCCGAAACGGCTACCAGCTCGGAAAGACTATGAGTGGATTTTTATTTTTAAAACAAATGCATGCATGATTATTTTATTGAAATGGAAATTTCTTTTAAAGATGAAATTTATTTTGATTAAATGATTTTATGGTATGAAAGATTATATGAGGAAAGGAAAAATAAATGGTTATACTTTAGTGATAAAAAATGATAATTATATTGGATTTTTGCTACTTCCTTGGGAATGAGATGTCTATGTGGTTTTATATTCTCGAAATATTTTGAGTATGTTAATCCGTAGACCGGAATGAAATTCCGGGGATTTTGTAAATTTTGTTACTTATGATTTTCTGACATGCGAGGCATGTCGATGGATTTACGTATATTTGATTTGATTTTTACGGCATGGTGATTTGCCGGGTATTTTGATTTTACGGCATGTTGAGTTGCCGGGGATTCATTGCTATATTCTTTGAGGCTACGAGTTTATGTGATTATATATATATATGAGCCTCGGACGTACGGTCGGGGATCGTACGGATTGTTATATATAAGGGGAAAGGGGTTTATGATTTGTTTTCGGATTTACACCATACAAGGGTCCACGGTATTATTACATTTATGCTAGCTAGCGAGGCCTCATCCCACGCGAGGTGACGACTTGACCATATAGGTCAGATTCACGCTCGGTGGTCGACGTAGGGTGGTATATATTGAGGCGCTGACGTGTCTAGGTAGTAGACTTAGACACGGGGGGAGTCAATAGGACTCTCGGACCCGGAGCCTGACGAGGTTCCAGTTATTTATGGTGGGAAGACTTTCCCCTATTGCATGGCCAATGGAATTTGGTCATGAGGATGTTTTTCACTGTGATGGCGGGAATATTTCCTCTGTGAGACTTTCAGCTTTTAATAAATTCCCGCATCATTCGATTGAGATTTTTATATTATTATATGACGTGATTGAGGTATTTATACGATTATACGATGTGGCTCGGGAATATTTCACTTATGAGACTTTCAGCTTTTGATAGATTCCCGAAGCAGTGAATTAAGATTTCGATATTTTTATATTATCTAGTTTCGGGAATATTTCCTCTATGAGGCTTTCGGTATTTTATAGATTCCCGAACCAGTGGAATTGAGATTTCATATGACCAAAGTGATTGGTCGAGATGTTTTATAAGTTGATTTTCAAATGGTTATGATTTTATATGTATTATATATAAACAAATGAGTTTTGTTTATTTGAATTGTCAGCTTTCATGGGACGATATATTGATCGGAACTTCTATAGTTTAATTGAGGTTTTGAGAATCTTATTTCTCGAGGGTTTCTTTCTTTGATGCGAGTTAGTAGAGGATATTGGATATTTGTTGGCTCGAGCAACTCAGGTTGGAAGGTTTATGTTATAAATTCGGCGAGTCTTTTGGGTATTTGAGATGTTTTCTCTCGAGTTTAAGGTTATATGCTGAAGTTCGATTTTCATTGTAATGTTGTTTTTGATAATGATCGATTTAACAGTTCCGGTGTTAATAGTCGGTTTTGGAAACAAATTTTGACATCCGAAGGATTCCTTGATGTCATATCAGATCTGGTTTATTGATGGTAATTGAAGTATCTAGTTGGAAACCTCTGTTGGTGGTCACATTTGACGATGATTCTGGTCCTACTCTTTTATGAGTTGTGAATTACGAGAGTTGCTTTATCCATGGACGAGATTGGACTTCGATAAATGAGTTTCATGTGAAACCAGTCCTGATTATTATTGTGCAAGGAGCACAAATCGAGGACTCGTCCATGGAGCTTATGAGAGATAAAGCATAATATAGCTCACATGTGCATTTTCACCAGTTCGAGTGATGGGACGTTGTTGATTGAGGTGGCAATATGTAAATGTTGAGAGGTAAAACCCCAAAGTTCTTAGCGGCGTTTGTGGGTGTTAGTGTGAGATTTCATATCCCTATGTGATTTGTATGTATGGCGTGTCTCACACCCAAAGTCGATTTGTTGACATGTGGGTGATAAAGAGTGGGAGACTCTTTGATGTCTAAATCCGTGAAATCTGATTGAAAATCGTGATTTATTTTATAGACTTAAAAGGAGTTGCAGGCAGCTATACGGGTTCGATGATATTTTCGCACTGCCTTGCACATTTGGATTGGGGGAATAGACAGAGATGTCTATTCATATTCTAAAGAATAGTTTGAGTCTGGTGAGATGCAGTTCGGGGGTAAATGAGATGGACAACTCTCCTCCATAGAGTTATACGGATAACTGGGGTAAATCAAAAGGTAAATAGAACTACTAAAGAATTGGAGGAGCATGAAGATGTCGCGTCCTCAGTCTTGGCAAGTACGCAAATTTCGAGGACGAAATTTTTATAAGGAGGGGAGAATTGATACGACCCGAATCTGGAATTAACTTTTTACGGTGTTACGAGTACTTTTACTCCTCGGGGATTGTTACGATTCAGAAAAAATTCACAAGGTTGACTTCTAAATAAGTTGACCTGACCGAGGATTTTATTTGACAATGAAATAGAAGTCGTCGAAACGAGTTCGTGGACACGCGGCACGATTTATTTGGAGTTGGTATGAAAAAGTTGTGATCTAAAATCGGAAATTGTCCGATTTTGGACGAGTATAAATAACCGCGGGGAATCTTCCCGAAACGGCATATTCCCTTTTTCTTCTTTTTTTTCTTTTTCTTTTCTTTTCCCCTTCTCTTTCTCTCTCCTCTTCCCCGATCCGGATCGGCCTCCGGCCGAACAAGGCTGGCGCACGGGTCCCGTTCGGACCGGCTCGGCTTGCTTGTCACGTTGGTGGCAGCGGCGTGGCGTCGTTCGCCGCCGTTTGGGTGGGCGACGCCCAAACCCGAAATTCCCCGATCGATCGGTTCTCCCTCCTCCGGCCACTTCTTGGCCCGATTTTAGGGGGGAAGTGGAGACAAGAACTTGGGTAGTAATCCCCCCGAAGGAATCGATCCAAATCGATCCAGGTAAGGAGAGTTTGGAATTTGAAAATTTTAGGGTTTTTGGATTTCGAATTTGAGTTTGTGATTTGGATGTTTTTGATGAAATTGGAGGTTGAATTTGAGTTCAGGAGGTTGTTTGGAGTAGATTAGGTGTAGTTTGAGGTTCGGATTGTTGAATTTTGGGAGAAATTGGATTTGGGGAAATCGGAACGCCGTATGCGGCGGCTGGGGCTGTTTTTGGTGGCGGGGACGAGTTCCTGAGGTGGTGGCGATGATATTGGATGAATTTGGCGTTGATCGGAGGTGTTTTTGACCTCCGGTGGCGGAGCTGCCGGCGGCGATGGCGGCGCTCCAGCGGCGCCGGCAGCGGCGGCGCTGTTCCGGCGGCCAAAGGTAGATGACGATGAACAGTAATAGTAAAAGGTAAAAGTAAAACAGTAAAAAGTGAAAAGTAAATGGTAAAACAGTAAAAGTAAACAGTAAACAGTAAACAGTAATTAGTAAAAGTAAAAGGTAAACAGTAAAAGTAAATAGTAAACAGTAAATGGTAAATAGTAATTGGATTTTAACCATTTACTGTTTGACTTTCAGAATTACTGTTTGACCTGGAATAATTACTGTTTGATCAGTAATTTTACTGTTGACTTATCGTAAAAAGGGTAAAAGCTGATTAAAAGGGTTTTACGACGGAATAACTGGGAAAAGAATTATTTGGACACGAGGTGGGTGTCCTAAGCTATTTCGGACGTAGATTATCGGTATTAAAGCGTAACTCCTATACCGATAACTTAAAAGGAAAAATTAGGAGTTTTCGGACGAGCGAGGACGTCCGTGGTTCGGGTTTTATATTTGTTTTCCGAGGTTTAGAAAATTTACGATTTCGCCCATGTGACAGGTCGAGAGGGTACTCGACGGGACGAGAGCCGAAACGGCTACCAGCTCGGAAAGACTGTGAGTGGATTTTTATTTTTAAAACAAATGCATGCATGATTATTTTATTGAAATGGAAATTTCTTTTAAAGATGAAATTTATTTTGATTAAATGATTTTATGATATGAAAGATTATATGAGGAAAGGAAAAATAAATGGTTATACTTTAGTGATAAAAAATGATAATTATATTGGATTTTTGCTACTTCCTTGGGAATGAGATGTCTATGTGGTTTTATATTCTCGAAATATTTTGAGTATGTTAATCCGTAGACCGGAATGAAATTCCGGAGATTTTGTAAATTTTGTTACTTATGATTTTCTGACATGCGAGGCATGTCGATGGATTTACGTATATTTGATTTGATTTTTACGGCATGGTGATTTGCCGGGTATTTTGATTTTACGGCATGTTGAGTTGCCGGGGATTCATTGCTATATTCTTTGAGGCTACGAGTTTATGTGATTATATATATATATGAGCCTCGGATGTACGGTCGGGGATCGTACGGATTGTTATATATAAGGGGAAAGGGGTTTATGATTTGTTTTCGGATTTACACCATACGAGGGTCCACGGTATTATTACATTTATGCTAGCTAGCGAGGCCTCATCCCATGCGAGGTGACGACTTGACCATATAGGTCAGATTCACGCTCGGTGGTCGACGTAGGGTGGTATATATTGAGGCGCTGACGTGTCTAGGTAGTAGACTTAGACACGGGGGGAGTCAATAGGACTCTCGGACCCGGAGCCTGACGAGGTTCCAGTTATTTATGGTGGGAAGACTTTCCCCTGTTGCATGGCCAATGGGATCTGGTCATGAGGATGTTTTTCACTGTGATGGCCGGAATATTTCCTCTGTGAGACTTTCAGCTTTTAATAAATTCCCGCATCATTCGATTGAGATTTTTATATTATTATATGACGTGATTGAGGTATTTATACGATTATACGATGTGGCTTCGGGAATATTTCACTTATGAGACTTTCAGCTTTTGATAGATTCCCGAAGCAGTGAATTAAGATTTCGATATTTTTATATTATCTAGTTTCGGGAATATTTCCTCTATGAGGCTTTCGGTATTTTATAGATTGCCGAACCAGTGGAATTGAGATTTCATATGTCCAAAGAGATTGGTCGAGATGTTTTATAAGTTGATTTTCAAATGGTTATGATTTTATATGTATTATATATAAACAAATGAGTTTTGTTTATTTGAATTGTCAGCGAGGCTGAACTGCTTTAATAGAATTTTTCATATAACGTGATACGTTTATTTATACATATGCATGCATTGTGATTTCCGATTAATATGAAAAGGTGGGAAAGTGATAAAATGTCTTTAACTAAAAGCATTAGTTTTTAAATTATTTTATTTTTATCCATTCACTCTAACGTTTTTTTCAATTACTTTCCCCTGGGCCTTTCGTTTTAAAATGCCCAGTGTGTAGACTAGTAGTCGAGGTCAACGATACTCAGGTCGAGGCATAGTCAGCGTCAGTATTGATTCCACTCAGTAGGATCTTTTGGTCCTTTATCTTTTTGATTTTGTATCCTTAGTTACTTTCTGTAGAATGCTCTGAGAAATTGTAGATGTTTCAAAAGTGATTTTACTTCTGTGTTGAGAAGTTGTTGAAATCTTGGGGGAGCAGGTGGCTCCTAGAGTCAGGGTGGTCTTTATAGAAGTGTTTTGTGTTTTTGACAGGTGAGGGTTGTCCAGTTTAAGAGAGGTCATGCCGACTTTTCGGTAAAATCTCTCTTAAGGTGGTCCCCGCAGGATCTGATCCGGGTTTCGGGGTGAAATCTGGTTCGGGTCCTGTCAGGATATGGGTCGGAATTCGTCTTGGATACGGAAGGATACGGACACGTCGATACGTCGGCAGGACTGGGCTTGTGGGCAGCAGCACGCATAGGCTGCGTGGCAGCAGCACGCATAGGCTGCGTGGCAGCAGCTTGCTTGTCAGGATGTTTGGGGCTGCAGCTTGGCTGCGGGAGGAGCAAAAGCAGTGTGCTCGGCAGGGGCAGCCCTCTTGGCAGGTTGCTCAGCAGATGCAAGCAGGGGCAGCCCTCTTCGGCAGGTGCACGGTTTTCGGCAAGGACTGCAGCTAGTATGGCTGGCCGCTCTCGGCATGTTTGGCGTGATGAAAGCAGGCTGCATGGTGGCTTCTCTTGGCAGGGTGGGAAGGTTTCATATCGGCAGAAGCTTTGGCAGGATACTTGGCAGGTGTAGGCAGCTGCTGGGCAGATCTGTCTGTTTCTCTTAAGGCCAGAATTTGGATATGTTCCAATATCCGAATGCAAAACTGTTATAAAGAAATTTTGTAGCGGACACATAGAGCTTTCCAACGGTATAAAATTTGCCTCAATCGGACTAGCGGAATATGCTTTGTTTGGCCTTTTATCGGACCGATTGATCTGCCCAGTTCTCTGGTCTGTCAGATTGACCTTCGTGCCCTCAAATTGAAACTGGGAGCAGCTCTGGAGTCCAAATTCACTTCTGTAAAATCCTACAGAAAGTAGACTCAGAGACCTTTCCAACGGTATATGGCTCACTTTCCCAGATTTTGTGAGCTGAAAACTGCAGCCTTCCAAAGTCGACGGACTGCACTGCCCGATTTCTGTTTGGGCAGAACTTCCGTATTTCCTGCACTTTTCTTTCGAGTTCGACCAGCACACACACAAAACACATCAAAACGAACAAAAAAAAAATAAACTAAAATGCAAGTATATACAGATTCATACAAGCGATGGTTTCAACAAATTTTTCAAGGTTAGAAGAAGAAAATACAAGAGTTAGAACGTCATGTTAGAGAGTTAGGATATATAAATATACGTTAGAGTTAGAGACACAGATTGTTAACAAACTTTACAGCACAAATATTAACACACTTTAACATTCACATAAAACAAGGTTTTATAATCCACGGCAACGGCGCCAAAAATTGATCGTGCCGCCAAAGCGGCACAAGCAATCAAAAACCCTACAATCGTTAGTAGCATAGAATAAGTAGGGATCGTTCTAGCTGGGGATTAAGGGTACCTGAAACATGAGAATGTTAACACAAATATTCACAAACACATATGCACACAATTGTCACACTTATATACATATATACATATTTACACACGAAATTATGGGGGATAAAAGGCTTGGCAGCAAAGCTGCCTCTAAATTCCTAGACATGAATTTAAGACATGAAATTAAATTTGCTGAAAATAAATCCTAAGTCTAATATTTACAAGTGATCATCATCTCTCACACAAAATAGTTCACACAAAAGACTCTTTAACAAGTAGATTTGCATGCAAGAAGGTAAGAGACAAGTTCAACATGTTCATGACCTAAATTAGTTTCGACACAACTAGAGCCTCCAGCAGTTTTCCAATTGTTAGACTTCTTAAATTCTTAGAATCTACTCCAGCGTATGACTTCTAAGGTGATGCTAATCCGGTTTTACGCGTTTTAAAATTTTAGCATATGAGTCTAAATCGAAGACAAGCAAACAAGTAAGGTTGTCATTCTTCTTATTTAACTTGTAAGTTCTAAGGTTGTTAGACCTAGGTGAGCAACACAAAACAAACTACTCCAGCGTATGACTTATTCATGTTACTCTATCACATGAAACCTAGCACTTAGACTATGTTCTTTGACATAACTAGTATTCGGTTTTTCTGCCCTAACCTTAGTTCTAACCAATTTTTAGTCTTTAACATGCTTCACAAACCACTGCCCTAATTATCAATGCATACAAAACACACAAGTTAAAATTGCAAAAACAACTTACATAAACTTCAACAAAGTTGGTTCATACAAAAGTTTAGCAAAAACCAAGAATCGAAACAAGTTCTTACAAGATAACCAAACCAAATTAAATACAAAAGCCATAGGGGGAGTGGACCACACTTTTAGAACCTTGGAAGACTCTTCGAAGCGTGACAAGATGGTACTCGGCTGCTGCTTCTTGGTGCTCGGCAAGAACAAGAATCGGCAGAAAACCAAGGTGAGAGGTACGGTAGTTTGGTGGTGGTGGTGATGGGTTTTGGCTAAGTATTTGGGTGTTGGTGCTTGAGAGACTTGGTGGAGCTTTATGCTAGTATTTTATGCTTGAGATGAGATGATTTTCAGAATGAAAAAGTGACTCTATTTATAGAGAATAGGTGCCGGCAGCCCTTGTTGTACAAGGTAATCAGAAAACCTAGTGGAATAAGATTTTGAAACCTTCCTTTCATAGTTCAATTAGGTTTTCTTTTTCTGAATTTTTCTTCAAGGCTTGGGCTTCGCATCTTCATGGACTTCTTGAATAATCTTTGGACTTCATTTGATAGGTCTTGATCCACCGAAAATTGCCCCAAACCCGCCGGTATGCAAATCGGCAGCAAAGGCTTGCCGATCGGCAACATCTCCTGGCTTGACTAGGAGAGCCACTTTTCTTCATCTTTTTCTTCATTGCTTTACCTTGGTGTCTTGCTCTTTCCTTCCTTAAGCTTGGACCATCTTCACATATGCATTTGTACACCATAAAGTCCAACGAAAACAGAAATTAAGGACAAGAGGCAGTAGCATTCTGGAATCGGCAGAAAAGACCTTGCTGCAGTAAATCCGGCATATCTCCCTCCTCGGAGCTCCGATTGATGCGATTCTAAATCTCAGATAAACTAGACACACATAGCTACTTCCATATATAACAGTTTGATCAAGTTCATTGTGAGTCGTCGGGAATGAGTTTTCGAAGTTAGGACACAGTCCCAGGAAAATCCTGGAAGTCCCTGGTGATCTTTGCTCGGACTGTCAAGTTGGAGCCATCTTTTGGGTGACTTCCCGAACTCCGATTGATATGAAATTTTAATAAAATATTCCTCAGTATATGAATAATAAGCACACCAAATTTCATTAAATTCGGACAAGGATAGATCGCATTTTTACTCATCTCAGAATTACGAAAAAGATAACTTGCATTATTTTCCAGATTTCTCAAACTTGGTCATTTTTCGGATTCTAAAGCATATTTGATTAAAACTCTACCAAATCGACACTAAATTATATTATGACTCAATTTTAGATAAATAAGAGAAAAACGAAACATAAACGAGGGCAAAAACATATAATATCGTCGCACTTTGTGCTCCTATCATTATGCCCTCATTTATGCTTTGTTTAACCTTATTTATCTAAGATTGAGTTATAATTTAGTTTAGTGTCATTTTGATAGAGTTCTGGCAAAAGTTGGTTAATAATCCGAAAAATGACTAAGTGGTGCAAAAGCTACACGCACCAATGACTCAAAAGTGGTCGCCGAATTCCTCAAGACTCACATCTTTTCACGTTTTGGAGTTCCAAGAGTTTTGATTAGCGATGGAGGTTCCCATTTTTGCAATCGCACTATTGAAGCCTTCTTGAAGAAATATGGAGTCACACACAAGGTATCAACACTGTACCATCCTCAAACAAGTGGCATGGCCGAAGTGAGCAATCGAGAGATCAAGCAAATACTAGAAAAATCGGCTGGACCTTCAAGGAAGGATTGAAGTGATCATCTTGATGATGCTTTATGGGCATATAGGACTGCATACAAGACACCAATAGGTATGTCACCTTTTAGGTTAGTTTATGGCAAAGCATGTCACTTATCGGTGGAGCTAGAGCACAAGGCATGGTGGGTCGTCAAAGCATTTAATATGGACATTGACAAAGCCGGCCTTCATAGAAAGCTTCAACTCAACGAACTTGAAGAAATCCGCAATGAAGCTTATGATGGGCTTGGATATATAAGGAGAAGAAACGAAGTTACCATGACAAGATGATTCGAGGGAAGAAATTCGAAGTTGGTCAAAAAGTTCTCTTATTTAACACTAGACTTTGACTCTTCCCGGGTAAGCTTCGTTTGCGATGGGTTGGCCCTTTCATACTCACTCAAGTATTTTGACATGGAGCCATCGAGATTCTTAATCCAAACACAAACAAAGTGTTCAAAGTCAATGGCCATCGACTCAAGCTTTATTACGATTCTTGTCAAGAGCGTCCCATCGACGCACTACCATTGCATGATGCTCCGCAAGCTCAGCTTTTCTCGACTGCAGTCTCTGCCGTTAAACCGCCATGTAGCTTGCTCTCCACCGAGAGGCAAGGAGACACCCCCTGCCGAGGCAAACGTGCAGGCCACGCTTCCGATACAAGCATAGATGTTGATTCGGACACACTTGCCTCCGCCCAGAGGCAGCTTACTGCTACCAGTACTGAACACAATGCTGATGATACGGCGCACCAATTCACTGCCGATCCGGATCAATACTGCACCACAACGATGCGGCCGCACCTGCTGCCGATAGTATGCATTTTTTTGTCGATGACAATACTTGGTGCCAAGCGCACATACTTGAGCTACGTTATGCCGAGCTTCAAGCATTTGGACCAACATGAACACAAAACACGCGGTGAAAAGTCTAGGCTACGGACTATAAACACTTAAGCGCTAATTGGGAGGCAACCCAATTTGACCATTGAAAAAACGAAGGAGCCATTACCCAGAGTTTGCATTTCTTAACCCTCTTTTTTTTCTTTGGTATGTGCAGATATGTTGGAATGTGTTAGACTATTGCATGCTTAGGAAATTCTTTGCTATTGTTTTATGCTTACATTGAGGACAATGTAATTTTATGTGTGTGAAGTGGGATAATGTATTCCGTTTATGTTTTCATGTGCTTAGTTTACAAAAATAGAAAATTCAGAAAATTGTTCTACAAAAATAGAGTGATTAAATTTGAGCCTTAGGATGCCCCTAAATTGTCAATGATGTTATTTCTCCTCTTTGCATTCATAGATGATAGTTGTGCATACAATTAAAATTGTGAGTTTCATGGATTGTGTGCATTGATAGGAGCATGTAGGACTTGTTGATTAATAAAGCATGCATGTTTTAGCTAGTTTGTTTCCATAATAACCTATGTGAGCTTTAGAGCCAATTTGTTTTCTTCTTGAGTGATAAAAAGATAAAAATTCGATAGACATATAGGAAGCATGAAACCTCAGTATTCTTTGCATATTCAATGATTATGTGCCATAGCTTTTTAATGAACTCTAGAATGCTAAAACTTACTCTTATTGATTTTCAAAACGTTTTTAGTCATAAAATACCTTGATTTTGAAAGTGATTGAAAAAATCTTTTAGATTTACCACCATAGCCAAATAAAGCATGTGCCCTATTTGTGTCCGTCGTGGGACACCTTATTAAACCGTTTTAAGCCTACGATTAGCCTTTTTTTCATCACCCTAAAACATTTTCTATGAGCTTAGTATAGTGATACCTTGACCTTATCGAATGATTTGGCAAAGCTTGATTTTCGAAGGAGTTTTCGTGTGAAGTGATGAAGAAGAACAAGTGTGGGGTAGACTTAGCTAAAAATTGTGTAAAAAATTGTATGTGAGCCGTGCCGATGAGAAAAGAAAAGAAAAGTTTGAATTGGACAGAAAAATAAAAGAAAAGAGAAGAAAGAAAAATTTGAGTCCAAAAGAAGGTAGGCACGGTTTGGTTTCAAAAGAAAAATTGCTAAGTCTAGTCTTGTGAATTTGGAGTTTTGTATGTATTTGAAGGTCTAGCATTGTTATATTTTTTTTACCTTTGTTCGCATTCACTATGTTGTGGGGAAGTTAAGAATGAAGTATGGGTCCAACAAGAAGAAATCCGACCCTTGATGAGAAGACATAAGGAGAATTGAGTTTTGCTAAAGGCCTTAGTGACGTTTTGAGCCTCCTTATCCCATAAATTTCGAATACCTTTAGCCAAGCCCCATTACATCCCTTTTATTGATCTTTTCATGATTCTTAAGATGGTTAAACTTGATTTGTTTAGATTATCTCAAGAGTAAGCA
Organism: Potentilla sterilis; assembly: GCA_963682095.1. Classification (NCBI taxonomy): domain Eukaryota; kingdom Viridiplantae; phylum Streptophyta; class Magnoliopsida; order Rosales; family Rosaceae; genus Potentilla; species Potentilla sterilis. The sequence continues at coordinate 33,588,204 of OY821756.1, forward strand.
TATGGTTTTGGATCAATGGTGCACATAGTTGTTATTTGAGGTTTTTCCATAAAATTTCACAAAGAGCTTTCGTTTTTCATGACATATGCAAGATATTTTCGTGTTCATCATCTTTCCCTTGCATATACTTATGTGTGAGTAGCCATGTGTTGAGTGAAAAGAAGAGAGTATGCCTAATGAGGAGGATCAGATTAGCTTAACATGTTTTCATGCTTATATGTTGTTCTTTCATGTTCATATTAATGTCGCGTGTTCATGAAGCTTGGAATTTTCGTGCTTAGTATTCTCATGCACCAACTTGAAAGCTATGTGTTCATACGAGCCTGAGACAAATCATTAGGGGCAATAGTTTTTTTAGAGTCTAGCTTTATTTAGTTTTGCTAAGGGACTAGCAAAGGATAAGTGTGGGGTAATTGATAGGAGCACAATGTGCGACGATATTAATATGTTTATGCCCTCGCTTATGTTTCGTTTAACCCTTATCTATCTAAGCTAGAGTCATAATGTAGTTTAGTGTCAATTTGGTTGAGTTTTGGAAAAATGTGCTTAATAATCAGAAAAATGACTAAGTATAGAAATCTGAAGAAATAATGCAAAATATGTCTTTTTCGTGATTTTGAGCCCTGTCTTTCTGGTGAAATAATGCAAGATAATGCAAATTTAATGAAATTTGGTATGCATATATTTGGCAAGCTAAAGTGTGTTATGTAAAAAATTCAGATCAATCGGAGTTCGGGAAGTCGTCCAAAAGATAGCTGCAACTTGGCAGCTTGAGCAAAACAATCCAGGGACTACTAGGATTTTCCTGGAACTGTGTCCTGATTTCCAAAATTTATGTATGACGCATCACTTAGAACCAGAGCACGTGTCTTATATGTATTCAGAGCCCCATGAGTCTAGTTTCCGCAGGACTTGGAATCGCATCAATCAGAGCACTGAGGAAAAAGTTATGCTCGATTAAAGACACAAAGGTCAAATCTGCCGAGAAAATTTTCGCTCGCCCATGTTCGCTCGCCATCAGCCTCGTTTGCCAGCATCCTCGCTCGCCAGAATATCCGCTTGCCAGCCTGCCAATATCCGCTCGCCAACCATCCACGCATACCAGCGTACATGTTCGCGCGACCCGCCAAGAAGCCTCGCCAGTACCCGATATTAGCAAGGTCTGCACCAGCGAGCAGAGACGAATTTTCGGTAATGTCTTCAAGCGGCTGCAAGTGTGCCAAGTCATCCCCAAGAGCTATACAACGTCTAAGAAGCTTCCTATGCGTGTCCTAGATGTATGAAGAAATCCTAGGCCGGCCAAGCAAGAATTTCTTTGTTCCATTGGGAGAGAAAAGCCTATTTCAACTTGGATTGGAAAACCTTATTTAATGAAGATTTCTATCCCGTTTTGAACAAAGAAAAGTTCCAAACTGCACAGCCCTTTCTCCTATATATATGGGTCGGCACCCATCATAAAAAGTCATCACATCTCAAGCCAAAACACAAAGCCAAAACTCTACCAAAAATTCCCGAAAGATCCTACATAAAAACCAAGCCGAAACCACCCCCATCTCCACCAAGTTTCTGCCGAAACTTGACCTACTGCCCGTGCACCATTCAATCCATCTTTCATCAGATCAACACGAGTTGAAGTCACAAAGGTGTCTGCAAAAGTGTGATCCACTCCCCACTTTCGGTTCTGTAATAATTTTTATGTAGTTATGTTTAGTTTTGTCTATGAAACTTGCATGTATTTTTGGTTTCGAATTATATGTCTATGTATGACTCGAATTGGAATTTGGTTTTATAAATTGCATGTTAAAAACATATTTGATTCGTTGCTTAGGTCTAGGTTTAAGCCACGATTTTATTGAGTCTTTGCATGTTAATCTTGTAATATAAAACTTGTAAGATTTAGACACACAGATAATTAGGACAGTGGTATAGAAGCATGTTTAGGATTTAAACCGGTTAGAACTAAGGTGAGGGCTTATAATCGATACTTAGTGTTGTCTTTGAACATGATCTAGGTATTAGGTTTAATTTGCTTGAGTTATAATGAACTAAGTAGACGTATGATCACTTTGATTTGTTGTGCTCACCTAGAGTGGTTAACCTTAGGATTTGCATGTTAAATAAGAAGATTGACGACCTTACTTGTTTGCTTGTCTTCGACTAGATTTTAGAGCTTCAATGTTACGAGTTGTATAACGGCAGCATAACTTTTAGGGTCACCATGCGAATCGCTAGATCTTAAAACATTAGAAAAGTCTCTCAATTAGGTAAAATTCGGAAACGTTCTAGTTGTAGGTCGAAACTTGTTCGAGTCTAAAAGCATGCTAATTACTTATTCCTTACTTTCTTTTGTGTGAGTCTTATTTGTTAAATAGTTAAGTGCTGAATGCTTTGTGTGAAAGATGTCGACCAAAAACATGTACATAGTAGTCTAGCTAGGATTTAATTTCATGTCTTAAATTCATGTCTAGGAATTTAGAGGCAGCTTTGCTACCGAGACTTTTACCCCCATGATTTCGTATGTGAATATGTATATATGTATATAAGTGTAACAATTGTGTGCATATATGTGTTATTTTGTCTAACATTCTCATATTTCAGGTACCCTTAATCCCCGGCTAGAACGATCCCTACTTATTCTATACTACAAACGATTGTAGGGTTATTATTTCTTAATGCTCGCTTAGGCGACTCGTCAGCAACAACTTCTAACATGCTTGGCTCGAGATGCTTCATGGCGTCTTCACTTGTTCGTTCTCCCTCCTTGTCCAATCCGACCCCTTACTCGATCGCTAATTGCTATGTATCAAGCGAGGTCGACATAACTTGCTCGACCTCCTCCAAAACATCGTTAACTACACACTCCTTCAAATTGGCAATGGGGTATTTCATGGCATCAAAAACATTGAACTTAATGATCTCTCCATCAAACTCCATTGTCAAATTGCCTTCGGCAACATTGATCTTCGTGCGTGCCGTTCTCATAAAGGGCCGGCCAAGTAGCAATTGAGTGCTATTGATGATGACACCGCCGAAGCGGCACTTCAATGATAAACAACGTTAGTAGTATAGAAATAAGTAGGGATCGTTCTAGCCGGGGATTAAGGGTACCTGAAACATGAGAATGTTAGACAAAAACATATATATACATATATACATAAAAACGTCACATCTTTGGGGGATAAAAGGATCGGCGGCAAGGTTGCCCTAAGATCTAAATGGCACAAAAAATAAATCATATTTCGAATATGTACAAGTGATCATCATCTTTCACACCAAGCAATTCACACAAAAGACTATTTAACAAATAGACTAGCATGCAAGAAAGTAAGGAACAAGTATTCACACATCCTAGACTTAATTCAATTTCGACTACAATTAGAGCGATTAGCCTTTTAACCAATTGTAAGACATGTAATATTTTAAGATCATGCTATTCGCCTTCGATCCTAAAGTTTATGCTAATCCGGTTTTAAACGTTTTAACATTTAAGCACAAGAGTCTAAATCGAAAACAAGCAAACAAGTAAAGTTGTCAATCTTCTTATTAAACTTGCAAGTTCTAAGGTTATTAAATCTAGGTGAGTAACACAATTCAAGAAAACTCAACTCGTATAACTCAATCATATTACTGAATCACATGAAACCTAGAACTTAGAATTACATGTTTTCAAACAACAAATGTTTTAAACAAAACTAGTGATCGGTTTAAATGCCCTGACCTTAGTTCTAATCGAATTAAAGTCTAAATCATGCATCAAATACCTACTGTCCTAATTATCATACACTCGAAATTTACATGCTAAATTCACAAAACTTTAACATAAACATCAATCATGCAATCGGTTTACATAGAAGTTCAATAAAAATAAAAAATCGAAATAAGTTCTTACAAACCACACAAACAGGAATAAATACATAAGTTATGAGAGCCTAAACTTGCACACAATAATAACCCTACAAAAGATCGTTAGTAGTATAAGCAAGTAGGGATCGTTCTAAGCCGGGGATTAAGGGTACCTGAAACATGAGAATGTTAAACAAAATATATACATATAAACAAAAAAGTCACAACTTTGGGAGATAAAAGAGGTTCGGCAGCTTTGCGGCCCTTAACACTAAAATACGAAATTTAAAACCTAAAACTAATATATACAAGTGATCGACATCTTTTCACACAAAGCTTAGCACACAAGCAGTCAAAACACATAACGAGATAGCAAATAAGAGACACGGCAGCAAGTAAACATGTTATAGACTCAACTCAGTTCTAACCTAATAGTTCCTTCGCGGTTTACTAATCGAATTAAGACTTCAAAAATACTTAGGACCTAGCTTCGCACATAAACCCTAATCTTTATGCTAACCAATTTTAATGACACTTCGCGTAGACACTAAAATAAATTAACATTTGAGCACATAAGTCTTTTTAGTTGGAGACATGTTAGCAAGTAAGGCGTCACTCTTCTCACATCGACATGCAAACTCTTTAAACTACTCGATCCCTAAGAAACAACACAAATCATGACAACTTCGCGCTAATCTTAACCTATGTAAATTTCAGCAGATTATATTGATACCCTAAACGTCATGACTCAATTAGACCACCAATATTTAAGGGACACGAATTTAAAGAGTTAATCAAGACCAAGTTTCAAATGATATTTAACATGCTTTGCCGGTTACCTATTTACTAAGTTATTACATATTTTCTTTAGTCTTTAGCATGCAATCCGAATTTTAACTTTCAAAAACCACAAAAACAGTTGAAACATGAATTGAACATACAAATCATAAAACCAAAACTCAAATTGTTTTACACATAGACATGCAAATTGAAACCAAGAATTCATACAAGTTTTATAGACAAAACTTAGCATAACTACACAAAACTATTACAAACCGAAGTAGAAAAGAGATGGGGCGGATCACAATTTGTAGACACCTTGAAGAGAGACTGCAAAACGTGACTTGATGATGATCGGATGGAGGCTGGATAGAGGTGAGAATTGGCAGAAACTTTGGAAGGTGGTGATGGTGGTTTCGGCTTGTGTTTTGTGTAGGACTTTTGGTAGAACTTTGATAGAGCTTTAAGGCTTTGCTTTGGCTTAAGATGTGATGATTTTTCTGTGAAAAACATTGGCTTTATATATGGAACAGACCTAGGGTTGCCGGCAACACAAGGAAAGGGAATTCTTTTTCCTAGTTGGCTTATGTTTCCTTGTGGGAAAAGCAATGCATTCTTGGACTTCTATTCTGAAATTTGATAGGAGCACAATGTGCGACGATATTACATGCGTATGCCCTCGTTTATGCTTTGTTTAACCCTTATTTGTCTAAGATAGAGTCATAATTTAGTTTAGTGTTAATTTGGTAGAGTTTGGCGAAAAATGGTTAAGAATCCGAAAAATGACTAAGTTTGAGAAATCTGGAAAATAGTGTAAAATATGTCTTTTTCGTGATTTTGAGATGAATGAAACTGTGATCTATCCTTGTCCGAATTCTATAAAATTTGGTGTGCTTAATATTCATATACTGAGGAATGTTGTGTTAAAATTTCAGATCAATCGGAGTTCGGGAAGTCACCCAAAAGTTGGCTGCAAAACGGCAGTCCAAACATTCCAATCCAGGGGCTTCCAGGATTTTCCTGGGACTTTGTCCCAACTTCGAAAAATCATTCCCGTCGACTCACAAGGATTTTGATCGAACATTTTTATGGGGAGATGGCCATATGTGTCTAGTTTATCTGAGACTTGGAATCGCATCAATCGGAGCTCCACGGATGGAGATATGCCGGAATTACTGCAACAAGGTCAAATCTGCCGATTCCAGGAACCTACTGCCCCCTTTTTGTGTTTTCTGTTTTTGATGGACCAAATGGTGTACAAATGCATATTTGAAGATGGTCCAAGCTTTATGAAGGGAAGAGGAAGACACTTGGCCATGGCATTGAAGAAAAACATGAAGAAATAAAGTCTCCTAGTCAAACTAGGAGAAGATGCCGATTTGGGGCAGATCGGATGCAACATCAAGCTGCCGGCATTGTGGAGCATTTTTGGTGGATCAAAGCTTATCAATTGAAGTCCAAGACCATATAAGAAGTCCATGAAGATTGAAGCCCAAGCCTTGAAGAAAAATTCAGAAAAGAAAACCTAATTGGACTAAGAAAGGAAGGTTGCAAAACCTTATTGAACTAGGTTTTCTGAACTCCTCTTTGCTTAAGGGCTGCCGGCAAGGACTCCCCTATTCTCTATAAATACCCCCACTTTTCCTACAGAAAAATCATCTCATCTCAAGCTAAACACAAGGCCGAAACTCTACCAAAATTCACCCAAGATCCTAGACAAAAAACCCTAAACCGAAACCCATCACCACCACCATCCAAGTTTCTGCCGAAACTTGGAAAACTACCCTGCCGAGCCACCCTAGACCCGTGCAGCCTCATTCCATCTTCCATACATCGCCGGATCCACACCAAGTGAAGCTCTCAAGGTGTCTCAAAGTGTGATCCACTCCCTTCTTCGGTTTAGTATTTTTGTCTAGTTATGTTTAAGTTTTGTCTATGAAACACTCATGAATTTTTGGTGATGATTTGTATGTCTATGTATGAATCAATTTTGGTTTTATAAATTGTATGCTTCGCATATTAATTTATGATATGTGACTTGTAGATTTTTATGTTTGATAACTAAGACAATAGGTATGTGATGTTGTTTGAGAACTTAATTCGATTAGTAATCTAAGGAGTATGCCTTATAAACCGAAACATTAGTTGTGCTTAAGCATTTGTTGTTTGCATGTAAATCTAGGTGTTAGGTTTCATCAAACTTGAAAGCATGAATAATTCATACTCGTAGTTGTCTTGGTTTGTGCTTTCGCAAAGAGTTTAAAACCCTTAGAACTTGCATGTTAAATAAGATGATTGACAACCTTGCTTGTTTGCATGTCTTCGATTTGTGATTCATGTGCTTAATTGTTGGCCCAGTAAAATCGGTTAACACATACCTTAGGATTATACTCGTAGTTAATCTTAAGACTCTAGTAATCAACGATTAGATGACCTCGTAGGCTCTAATTGGGATCGAAATTGGTTAAGTCGAAACAACATTCATACTTGTTCCTTACCTTCTTGCATATTAATCTACATGTTAAAGAGTCCTTCGTGCTAAATGTTTTGTGAGAGATGATGATCACTTGTAAATATTAGTCTTAGGTTTTTAATTTTCTGTTTTTGTTTCTCTTATTGCCGTACCTAGTCTTAGGGCAGTATTGCTGCCGAATCATCCATATCCCCCCAATATGTGACGTTTTTGTGTATACTGTACATATGTTTGAGTCTAACAATATCATATTTCAGGTACCCTTAATCCCCGGCTTAGAACGATCCCTACTTGCTCATACTACTAACGATATTTTGTAGGGTTATTATTTGTGTGAGCCTCGCGGCTCACGTCAATTTTTGGCGCCGTTGCCGGGGAATTATAAAAGCTTGTTTTATGTTATTGTTGTGTATATAATGTTGCTGGAAATTTTTGTTATGAATTTGTAAAGTTGTAAATTTTAAGTTTATTTTGGGATTTTGTTAAGTAGAAATATGCTTCGGCATGTAGAGTTTAAATTTCGAAAGTTGCATAATATGTATATTGATGTATGATTGGTAATCACTTAGTTTAATTTCTAGGGAGTTGATAGTGTTGTGTATGTTTGAGTTTATTGTAGTTTCTAAAGTGTAACATGTAGGTGAAGCCACTTTTGTTGATCATAACCAAAACCCTTCATGTGAATGGTGCTATGTCGGAGGCCGTTTCTATGTAGATTGGGAAACGCGGGATACTTCCCCCCCACGCATATAAGCGTTTCTTCGGTAATAGTATTACTTCCATGAGGTTGAGGGCGGTTTTAATCAACACTTGTAGACTGCTAGGGATCCGTGTTTGTTTTACAAAGTATGGGGAAGTTATTTTCATAGATATGGTTCTCAGGTTTGTTTAACTGGATCTCAAGGCCCATTGACTGATGTTCATTCTCGGTGAGTGAGTCGATAGGGGGTTCGCCCTCCGTGGTGTCCAACAACGAGTCCTGCCTGGTTCCTGTAGGGGGTTCGCCCTCCGTGATTGTAATGACCTTTGAAACGTAAAATCCGCACGACCTAGTCGACAGCTTGTGCCGAAGCATCACCTCACTTTAGACGCTAGAACATAACTTGACATATGTGGCCTATTTTCTTCAAAGATAAAAACATGTTGTGTGGTTCAAACCCTTGAGGTATATCGGATTAAGCATGATACTACCGGGGGCTGTATCAGTCCATTGCACCGTTATCTCCTCTGCTCCACGTACTTCGAGAGTTAGAACAAATTTAAAAGAAATTAGACTTAGCGATTACATGCTCATGAACTTTCCGATTTTTTATCCTTTATGGCCGTACCATGTTGATGCTTTGCCGAAATGTTTGTATTTATGCCGTGTGTATTGGATGTGTTGCCGAATGTATATATGTGTTATGGTTTGAAATTTGTTGTGTAATCGCCAATGCCGTGGCTTGTAATGATGTATATTCTTGCTTTCTATTTCTTTATGAAGTTCTAACTTGTTTAAATGTTGCAAATTTCAGAAATAGTGCATGTCCGAATCTAGTATTTGGGCAAGAGATCTTCAAGGCCGTTTGCAACGTTTAGACCAAGAACTCGCTATTGCTCGTTTTGTGCCATTACCGCCATCGTCACCAACCAGTTCATCAGTGTCATCATCATTGCCGAGTTCACCTATTGTGCCGTCAGTATCATCATCAGGGCCGAGTTCACCTTCATTTGTGTCATCGTCGTGTGATCTTCAGAATCCAGAATTTGAAGCTTTTGCCGAATTAGAGGAAGAAGAAGAGATCATGGCATCAATCAGATCACAGAATGGTCATGTTGCTGGAGCTGGAGTTGCTCCTTCTAATATTACTTATCCTCCCTTGGAAACTGACAAGACTGGAGAGATTGAATTGAGGAGTGGATTCCTCCATAAGCTGAAGTCATTTTATGGGATGCCGAGTGAGGACCCTAATAAGCATCTGCAGTGGTTTAACTTCACCACGGAGTCTATGTGTCCAAGAGGGACCGATTTGCAACACTTCAAGATGAAGGCTTTTCCATTCTCATTAGAAGATCAAGCAAAGGAGTGGTTGTTTGAGGTGCCTAGTGGTCGTATTGTTTCGTGGAGTATTATGATGGATGAGTTTTTGCTCAAGTACTTTCCTGCTTCACGTATCACTGATCTGAGGAAGCAAATTACAAGTGTGAAGCAAGCCGGAGATGAGACTTTCTTCGACTACTACAAGAGGTTCAAGTCCCTAGTTTCTTTGTGTCCATCGCATGGCATTAGCGATGGGCTCTTGTTGCAATATTTTTATGAGGGATTGCGTGTCATGGAGAGAGAGTTTCTTGACTCGGCCGCGGGAGGTAGTTTTTTGGAGTTGAATGCCGGAGCGGCAAGAAGTTTGTTGGAAGTTCGTGCTTTGAACAACCAACAATTTGGCATGGCACGAGGGAATGTGCAAAGGAATGAGAAAGTGCATGAGACGTCTTAGAGCTCAAAGTTAGAAGATAAAGTGGACAAGCTCACCGACTTGGTGAGTAATTTGATGAAGAAGCGTGCTAGTGTTTGTGGAATTTGCACCGAGGGCCATGAGACCGAACAATGCCCTCAATTTGGAGTTAATGAGGGAGTAGAGGAGTGCAATGCAATTGGTTTTCAAGGAGGCCAACGATTTGGCAATTTCAATCCAAGGTTCAATGATCATCCGAACTTTCGATGGGCGAACAATGACAACATGCTTAGGGCACCTATGCAACCGAGAGAGGGAGGAGCGCCGTTTGCACTGAGGCCACCATTTGTGCCTCGGCAACCTTATATGCCGAACCAAGGACAATTTGGAGCCTTGCCGAACCAAGCACAAGCCGTGCCGTACCAAAGCCAAGGAGGGCCGAGCCAAGGCCAAGCTTCGCCAAGCAATCCGAACTACGATGCTTTGCTTCAATCTTTGTCAAGTGCTACTCAAGCACTACTCGCGGGGCAACAAAATCATCAAAAGGACATTGGTGAGCTCAAGAATCAAATGGGGCAAGTTGTGGATTTTATGGGAAGATTCAATGAGCAAGGGAAGTTGCCAAGCAATACTATTCCCAATCCAAGGAACGAGCAAGCCAAAGTGATTCAAACTCGAAGCGGAAGAGAGTTGTTTCCTCCGACAAGTCCAAAGAAGAAGCGAGTGACTTTCAAAGGTATTAATGAGGATGAGAGGGCTGCCGGACCTGTCATTGCTGGCAGCCATGATGGAGATGCCGAGCAAAGTGGTGTTGCCGAGAATGATGATGATGCCGGCAGTGTTATTGCCGAGAAGGGGAGAGCAGCCGAGCAAGGGCATAGTGCCGGCCATAGTATGAATGACAAGGGACTGCGTAACGAGCTTGAGTACGATCCCGCCACATCAAAGAATGAGGTATTGCCGAGCCAAGCAAGCAAGGGAGGGGTGCCATCATCAAGCGTCCCATTCCCTTCACGTTTTGCTAGAACAAAGAAAGATAAATCCGATGAAGAGGTATTGGAGATTTTCCAGAAAGTGCAAGTCAACATCCCTTTGTTGGAGTGCATTAAGCAAGTGCCAAAGTATGCTAAGTTTTTGAAGGAGCTTTGCACGGCGAGAAGGCATACTAGAGAGACTCGTGTGGTGACAATGAGCGAGACGGTGTCGGCCGTTATTCAAAGGAAGTTGGCACCAAAGATGAAGGATCCGGGGAGCTTCAATGTGCCTTGTGTCATAGGCAATACTCGGTTTGATGATGTTATGTTGGATTTGGGAGCATCGATCAATGTCATGCCACTCAATGTGTATCAAACGTTGAGTATAGGGCCTCTCAAGAAGGATAATGTCATCATTCAACTTGCGGATCGCTCAAGCAAATATCCGGAGGGCTATGTAGAGGATGTGTTGGTGCAAGTCAACCAATTGATTTTTCCCGCCGATTTCTATGTGGTTGAGATGGAGGATTCGCCGGTCAACAACACTCAATTGCTTTTAGGGCGACCATTCATGAGGACCGCGCGCACAAAGATAGATGTGGCCGAAGGCAACCTAACTATGGAGTTTGATGGTGAGATAATCAAGTTCAATGTGTTTGATGCCATGAAGTTCCCTAATGTTGATTTGAAGGAGGGTTGTGCCATTGATGTTTTGGAGGAGGTCGAGCAAGTTATGTCGACCTCGCTCGACGCATAGCAATTAGCGAGTGAGCAAGGGGTCGGATTTGACAAGAAGGGAGAACGAGTTAAGAAAGGAACCAAGCCATGCCGTGCCAAGCAAGCCAATGCCGGGCCAAGCATCATTGCCGAGCAAGGAGGTGCCGAGCCGTACATGGTATTGCCGAGTATAGAAGAAGTTGTTGCCGAGCTAGAGGCTCGGCCCTATGCCCCATCCTATAATTCGTTCTTGTCAATTCCAAGTGCCACAACAAAATTTCGACCAAGTGTGGAAGAGGCCCCAAAGTTAGAACTAAAAGAACTCCCTAGTCACTTGAAGTATGTTTATCTTGGAGAAGAGGATACACTACCGGTTATTGTGTCTTCAATGCTTAGTAAGAAGCAAGAGGATGATTTGATTTGTGTGCTTAAGAAGTACAAGACCGCCATAGGTTGGACCTTAGCGGATATCAAGGGAATAAGCCCTACTACTTGTGTTCATCGTATTTTGTTGGAAGAAGGAGCTAAGCCGACAAAGGAAGCTCAACGTCGACTTCACCCTCCCATGATGAAGGTTGTAAAGGAAGAAATTATCAAGTTGCTTGATTGTGGGGTGATCTACCCAATTTCGGATAGTAAGTGGATATCTCCCATACAAGTAGTGCCGAAGAAGAGTGGTGTAACGGTTGTCAAGAATGATAAGAATGAGCTTGTGCCACAAAGACTTGTAACCGGTCATAGGATGTGCATCGACTATAGGAAGCTCAACGCTACAACAAGGAAGGATCACATGCCTTTGCCGTTTATGGATCAAATGCTAGAGAGATTAGCCGGTCATTCTTACTATTGCTTTCTTGATGGATATAGTGGCTACAATCAAATCATGATACACCCGGACGATCAAGAGAAGACCACTTTTACTTGTCCATTTGGCACGTTTGCTTATCGGCGGATGCCATTCGGACTATGCAATGCACCCGGCACTTTTCAAAGATGTATGTATGCTATCTTCTCGGATTTTATTGAAGACATTATCGAAGTATTTATGGATGATTTTAGTGTGTATGGAGGCACTTTCGATGCATGTTTGGGGAACTTGGAGAAGATACTTGAGAGGTGTGTAGAGACAAATCTTGTGCTCAATTGGGAGAAGTGTCACTTCATGGTCACGCAAGGCATTGTTCTAGGGCACATAATTTCGGCAAGAGGCTTAGAGGTTGACAAAGCCAAGGTGGAGCTAATTCAAGCATTGCCGAGCCCTAGGTGTGTGAAAGATGTGAGAAGTTTTCTTGGCCATGCGGGGTTCTATCGTCGATTTATCAAGGACTTCTCTTCAATTGCCCAGCCATTGAGCAACTTGTTACAAAAGGAGGTGACGTTTGAGTGGTCGGAAGCATGTGAGAGAGCCTTTTGCCGTTTAAAGGAGTTATTGTGCTCGGCACCGATTTTGGTTTCCCCTAATTGGGATGAGCCGTTTGAGTTGATGTGTGATGCTAGTGATTATGCACTTGGAGCGGTACTTGGACAACGAATTGATAAGAAGCCATGTGCCATTTACTATGCTTCAAGGACTCTCAACGATGCACAACTCAATTACACAACAACGGAGAAGGAACTCTTAGCGGTAATCTTTGCTTTGGAAAAATTTCGATCATATCTTTTGAATTCCAAGGTTATTGTTTATAGTGATCATGCCGCTTTGAGATATCTTATGACGAAGAAGGATGCGAAGCCGAGGCTTATTCGATGGATTCTTTTACTTCAAGAGTTTGATATTGAGATTAAAGACAAGAAAGGAGTAGAGAATGTTGTGGCCGATCATTTGAGTAGACTTGTTCAAGAGGAGGATCGGCTGCCCCTATTAGAGTCCTTTCCGGATGAGCAACTTTTTCGACTTGAAGTACTTGAGCCTTGGTATGCCGACATTGCCAATTTTCTTGCCACAAACCGATTTCCCAAAGAGATGCCGAGCCACCAACAAAAGAGAATAAGGAAGCAAGCTCGACACTTCTTGTGGGATGATCCGTACTTATGGAGGCAATGTGGTGATCAAGTTATTAGAAGATGTGTGCCGGAGAGTGAGCATCGATCCATCCTTGCTTTTTGTCATAGCGAAGCTTGTGGTGGACATTTTGGACCAAAGAAGACGGCTTTGAAGGTACTAAGTTGTGGTTTCTTTTGGCCTACGATTTTTAAAGATGCATTCATGTTTTGCAAAGCTTGTGATAGATGCCAAAGAATGGGGAACATTGGTGCTCGAGACCAAATGCCGCTCACGCCTATCATTGAGGTAGAAATTTTTGATTTATGGGGTATTGATTTCATGGGACCGTTTCCTTCAAGTAAGGGTTTTCTCTACATATTGCTTGCGGTGGATTATGTGTCAAAGTGGATCGAAGCAAGGGCTACACGCACCAATGATGCCAAGGTGGTAGCCGAGTTTCTCAAGACCAACATCTTCTCACGTTTTGGAGTTCCAAGGGTCTTGATTAGCGATGGAGGATCCCATTTTTGTAACCGCACTATTGAAGCCTTATTGAGGAAGTATGGAGTCACACATAAGGTTTCTACACCTTATCACCCCCAAACAAGTGGTATGGCCGAGGTGAGTAATCGAGAGATCAAGCAAATTTTGGAGAAATCGGTTGGACCTTCAAGGAAGGATTGGAGTGATCGTCTCGATGATGCTTTGTGGGCTTATAGGACCGCATACAAGACACCGATTGGTATGTCCCCTTTTCGGTTAGTTTATGGCAAAGCATGTCACTTACCGGTTGAGCTAGAGCACAAGGCATGGTGGGCAATCAAGGCCTTCAACATGAACATTGATGATGCCGGTCTTCATAGAAAGCTTCAACTCAACGAACTTGAAGAAATCCGTAATGAAGCCTATGACACCGCATGGATTTATAAGGAGAAGACTCGAGCCTACCATGATAAGATGATTCGAGGGAAAAAGTTTGAAGTGGGGCAACAAGTTCTTTTATTCAACTCAAGACTTCGACTTTTTCCGGGTAAGCTTCGCTCTAGATGGGTAGGCCCTTTCATTGTTACTCAAGTTTTTCCCCATGGAGCTATCGAAATTCAAAGTCCAATCACAAGCAAGGCTTTCAAGGTCAATGGACATCGCGTAAAGCCTTATTACTCATCCTTTCAAGAGCATACGGTGGAAGAAACCGCCGTCTACCCCGCACCACCATCATCACCACAAACCGAGTTGCCTTCACCATCACGTGACACAGCCATGCCATCACCAAGCCAAGACGCTGCCGGACCTGCCATTGCCGGCAGCATCACCATGAGGGCTGATAAGGACACGGACGCACCAAAGACCACCCTGCCGGACACACACCAATCCGCCGAGCTGCTGCCGCTGTTTTCAGCCACAATACCACTTCCTGCCGGACCTGCCATTGCCGGCAGGATTGACACAAGGCCACAAGAGGCCGGACACAAGCTGGATACGCCGGATACGCCGGCAGAAAAGCCCGACACGTCACCTAAACCAGATACGCCAAACAGAACAGGATCGGACACTTCATGTAATGATCTTCTCATCGAACTTCTTCTTGCCGATTTGAGTTGCTTTGGAACACGATGAACACATGCAAAAACACGGTGAAAAGTCTAGGCTATGGACTATAAACACAAAGCGCTACTTGGGAGGCAACCCATGTCGATCAAAGAAAAGTGAAGGAGCCATCACCGAGAGTTTGAAATTTCTTAACCCTTCTCTTTATCTTTGATTTGTGATGATATGTTGGTATATGTTTGTCGATTGCATGCTTAGGAAATTCGTTGATATTGTTTTGTGCTTACATTGAGGGCAATGTCATTTTCTAAGTGTGGGGTGGGATAACGTATTCCGTTTTTGTTTTTGCTTTTTGTGTGCTTAGTTTAGAAAAGAAAAATTCAGAAAATTGTAACACAAAAATAGAGTGTTTAAATTTGTTTGTTTCGAGTCTTAGGATGCCCCTAATATGTCAATGATGTTTTTCTCCTCTTTGCATACATAGATGATGGTTGTGCATACTTTTAAAATTGTAAGTTTCATGGATTTTGTGCATTGGTAGGAGCATGTAGGACTTGTTGATTATTAAGCATGCATGTTTTAGCTAGTTTATTTCGATTATAACCTATGTGAGCTTTAGTGCCAAGTTGCTTTCTTCTTGAGCGATAAAAAGATAAAATTCGATAGATGTGTAGGAAGCATGAAACCTCATAATTCTTTGCATATTCGATGACTATGTGCCATAGCTTTTAATGAACTCTAGTATGCTAGAACTTACTCTTGTTGATTTTCGAAACGTTTTAGTCATAAAATACCTTGATTTTGAATGTGATTGAACAAAGATCATTTAGGTTCACCACCAAAGCCAAATAAAGCATGAGCCATATTGGAGCCCGTCGTGGGACACCTTAGTAAACCCCTTTGAGCCTATGTTGAGCCTTTTCTTTCATCACCCTTAAACACTTTCCATGAACTTAGTATAGTGATGCCTCTACCTTGTGTGTCGGCAAAGCTTGATTTTTGAAAGCGTTTTCGCGTGTGTGATGAAGAAGAACAAGTGTGGGGTAGACTTAGCCATGAATTTATATGAAAAATGTATGCCGTGTCTTAGGAAAAGAAAAGAGAAAAAGTGTGCTCGGAATCAAAAAGAAAAATAAAAGAAAACCGAGATCAAGCAAAGAAATAGAGTAAGGCACGGCATAGAAAAGAAAATTTTTGTGCATGGCTATTGTCTAGATTATTGTTGTAATGTTTTATGGGAAGAAAAGAGTGAAGTATGGGTCCAACAAGATAAAATTTGACCCTTTCGGCGAGAAGACATAAGGAGATCGAGCTTTGCTAAAGGCCTTAGTGACGATTTGAGCCTCCTTATCCAAATATCGAATACCTCTTAGCCTAGCCCCATTACAACCTTATTATTGATCTTTTTCATGATTCTTAAGATGGTTAAAATTGATTGTGGAGATTTTCTCAAGAGTAAGCATATGGTTTTGGTTCATTGGTGCATATAGTTATCATATGAGGTTTTTCCATCAAAATTCACAAAGTGCTTTCGTTTCTTTGACATATGCAAGTCACTCTTTGTATTTCATGATCTTTCGCTTGCATATACTTATGTGTGAATAACCATGCTTCGAGAGAAAAGAAGAGAGTATGCCTAGTGAGGTGATTTAAATGAGCTTTACATGTTTACATGCTTACCTTTTTGCTCTTATATGTTCATATTGATGTCGCATGTTCATGAAGCTTGGAATTTTCGTGCTTAGCATTCTCATGCATTAACTTGAAAGCTATGTGTACATACGAGCCTCAGACAAATTTTTAGGGGCAATAGTTTGTTTAGAGTCTTAGTTTAATTTAGTTTGCTAAGGGATTAGCAAAGGATAAGTGTGGGGTAGTTGATAGGAGCACAATGTGCGACGATATTACATGCGTATGCCCTCGTTTATGCTTTGTTTAACCCTTATTTGTCTAAGATAGAGTCATAATTTAGTTTAGTGTTAATTTGGTAGAGTTTGGCGAAAAATGGTTAAGAATCCGAAAAATGACTAAGTTTGAGAAATCTGGAAAATAGTGTAAAATATGTCTTTTTCGTGATTTTGAGATGAATGAAACTGTGATCTATCCTTGTCCGAATTCTATGAAATTTGGTGTGCTTAATATTCATATAATGAGGAATGTTGTGTTAAAATTTCAGATCAATCGGAGTTCGGGAAGTCACCCAAAAGTTGGCTGCAAAACGGCAGTCCGAACATTCCAATCCAGGGGCTTCCAGGATTTTCCTGGGACTTTGTCCCAACTTCGAAAAATCATTCCCGTCGACTCACAAGGATTTTGATCGAAATTTTTTATGGGGAGATGTCCATATGTGTCTAGTTTATCTGAGACTTGGAATCGCATCAATCGGAGCTCCACGGATGGAGATATGCCGGAATTACTGCAACAAGGTCAAATCTGCCGATTCCAGGAACCTACTGCCCCCTTTTTGTGTTTTCTGTTTTTGATGGACCAAATGGTGTACAAATGCATATTTGAAGATGGTCCAAGCTTTATGAAGGGAAGAGGAAGACACTTGGCCATGGCATTGAAGAAAAACATGAAGAAATAAAGTCTCCTAGTCAAACTAGGAGAAGATGCCAATTTGGGGCATATCGGATGCAACATCAAGCTGCCGGCATTGTGGAGCATTTTTGGTGGATCAAAGCTTATCAATTGAAGTCCAAGACCATATAAGAAGTCCATGAAGATTGAAGCCCAAGCCTTGAAGAAAAATTCAGAAAAGAAAACCTAATTGGACTAAGAAAGGAAGGTTGCAAAACCTTATTGAACTAGGTTTTCTGAACTCCTCTTTGCTTAAGGGCTGCCGGCAAGGACTCCCCTATTCTCTATAAATACCCCCACTTTTCCTACAGAAAAATCATCTCATCTCAAGCTAAACACAAGGCCGAAACTCTACCAAAATTCACCCAAGATCCTAGACAAAAAACCCTAAACCGAAACCCATCACCACCACCATCCAAGTTTCTGCCGAAACTTGGAAAACTACCCTGCCGAGCCACCCTAGACCCGTGCAGCCTCATTCCATCTTCCATACATCGCCGGATCCACACCAAGTGAAGCTCTCAAGGTGTCTCAAAGTGTGATCCACTCCCTTCTTCGGTTTAGTATTTTTGTCTAGTTATGTTTAAGTTTTGTCTATGAAACACTCATGAATTTTTGGTGATGATTTGTATGTCTATGTATGAATCAATTTTGGTTTTATAAATTGTATGCTTCGCATGTTAATTTATGATATGTGACTTGTAGATTTTTATGTTTGATAACTAGGACAATAGGTATGTGATGTTGTTTGAGAACTTAATTCGATTAGTAATCTAAGGAGTATGCCTTATAAACCGAAACATTAGTTGTGCTTAAGCATTTGTTGTTTGCATGTAAATCTAGGTGTTAGGTTTCATCAAACTTGAAAGCATGAATAATTCATACTCGTAGTTGTCTTGGTTTGTGCTTTCGCAAAGAGTTTAAAACCCTTAGAACTTGCATGTTAAATAAGATGATTGACAACCTTGCTTGTTTGCATGTCTTCGATTTGTGATTCCTGTGCTTAATTGTTGGCCCAGTAAAATCGGTTAACACATACCTTAGGATTATACTCGTAGTTAATCTTAAGACTCTAGTAATCAACGATTAGATGACCTCGTAGGCTCTAATTGGGATCGAAATTGGTTAAGTCGAAACAACATTCATACTTGTTCCTTACCTTCTTGCATATTAATCTACATGTTAAAGAGTCCTTCGTGCTAAATGTTTTGTGAGAGATGATGATCACTTGTAAATATTAGTCTTAGGTTTTTAATTTTCTGTTTTTGTTTCTCTTATTGCCGTACCTAGTCTTAGGGCAGTATTGCTGCCGAATCATCCATATCCCCCCAATATGTGACGTTTTTGTGTATACTGTACATATGTTTGAGTCTAACAATATCATATTTCAGGTACCCTTAATCCCCGGCTTAGAACGATCCCTACTTGCTCATACTACTAACGATATTTTGTAGGGTTATTATTTGTGTGAGCCTCGCGGCTCACGTCAAAATTCCTTCATGGCTTGGGCTGTATATTTTCATGGACTTCTTATGTGGACTTGACAACTTCCTTTGAATGAACTTGATCCATAGAAAATGCCCCAATCGACATCAATGCAAAAACCGGCAGCATTCTCCTAGTTGGACTAGGATTGCGTCCTCCTTCGTGATTTTCCACATTGCCTTAGCTAGATGTCATCCTCTATCCTTCAATAAGCTTGGAAAATCCTCAAGTATGCATTTGAATGTCAAAATGTCCATCAAAAACAGAAAAGAAGGAAGAGAGGCAGAAACTTGGTGGAATCGGCTGGTAGTGACCTTGGCATTGTAACTAGCATAACTTTTTCCTCAGTGCTTTCATTGATGCGATTCTAAGTCCCAGACAAACTAGACTCGTAGAGCTTTCCAACAACGTATGGTACGTCCTCTGGTTCCAAGCGATGCGACAAAAATTACGAAATTCAGGACACAGCACCAGGAAAATTCTGTTAGTCCCTGGTTATGTTTGTTCAAACTGCCAACTTGTAGCCATCTTTTGGGTGACTTCCCGAACTCCGATTGATCTGAAATTTTGAAACAACATACATTAGCTTATCAAAAAATCGCAAACCAAATTTCATCAAATTTGGAAAAGGATAGGTTAGCTTTCCACGAGTCTCAGAATCATGAAAAAGACAACGTTTGCATTATTTTCCAGATTTCTTAAACTTTTACCAAAATTCAACTAAAGTGACACTAAACTAAATTATGACTCTATCTTAGATGACTAAGGGATAAACAAAGCATAAACGAGGGTATAAGAATATTAATATCGTCGCACATTGTGCTCCTATCAATAAGCCATAGAGGGAGTGGATCACAGTTTTAGAACCTTGAGAAGCTCTTCAAGACGTGGTGGAATGATGAGAGGCTGCTTGGCAGAAAACAAGAACAAGGGGACGGAATTTGAATGGTGGTGGTGATGGTTTGGGCAAAGTATTTGGTGTTTGGTGCTTGGTGGAATAACAAACCACACAAACGTGGTGGAATAACAAATTTATGGGACTCGCATGCAAGAAAGTAAGGAACAAGTATTCACACATCCTAGACTTAATTCAATTTCGACTACAATTAGAGCGATTAGCCTTTTAACCAATTGTAAGACATCTAATATTTTAAGATCATGCTATTCGCCTTCGATCCTAAAGTTTATGCTAATCCGGTTTTAAAAGTTTTAACATTTAAGCACAAGAGTCTAAATCGAAAACAAGCAAACAAGTAAGGTTGTCAATCTTCTTATTAAACATGCAAGTTCTAAGGTTATTAAATCTAGGTGAGTAACACAATTCAAGAAAACTCAACTCGTATAACTCAATCATATTACTCAATCACATGAAACCTAGCACTTAGAATTACATGTTTTCAAACAACAAATGTTTTGAACAAAACTAGTGATCGGTTTAAATGCCCTCACCTTAGTTCTAATCGAATTAAAGTCTAAATCATGCATCAAATACATACTGTCCTAATTATCATACACACAAAATCTACATGTTAAATTCACAAAACTATAACATAAACATCAATCATGCAATCGGTTTACATAGAAGTTCAATAAAAACCAAGAATCGAAACAAGTTCTCACAAACCACACAAACATGAATAAATACATAAGCCATAGAGGGAGTGGATCACAGTTTTAGAACCTTGAGAAGCTCTTCAAGACGTGGTGGAATGATGAGAGGCTGCTCGGCAGAAAACAAGAACAAGGGGACGGAATTTGGATGGTGGTGGTGATGGTTTTGGCTAAGTATTTGGTGTTTGGTGCTTGTGAGACTTGGTAGAGTTTTTGGCTAGTATTTGTGCTTGAGATGAGATGATTTTTATGAAGAATTTGTTGACTA
This sequence comes from Potentilla sterilis, assembly GCA_963682095.1. Lineage (NCBI taxonomy): Eukaryota > Viridiplantae > Streptophyta > Magnoliopsida > Rosales > Rosaceae > Potentilla > Potentilla sterilis. Next base: position 33,608,899 of record OY821756.1, read on the forward strand.
TATATAGGGAAAAGCCTAGGGTTTGCCGGCAGCCAAAGGAATGACAATTCCTTGTCCTAGGCCCAATTTGGGATTGATTCCCAAGCTGCTTTTGGGGTCAAAAGTGATTCTGGGCCTAATTTTAAGTGTTTGGTAACAACCCATAAAACTGATTTTAGAAGAATTGATTCTCTTAAAAGTAGATTTTGGAGAAGCAGGGTAAGAGATGCTTTTGCCGGAATCAGTTATTTTTGTAACAAATGGTAATATTTGTTTTTTCTTAGATTGTGATATACTAATCTAATTAAGTAATAATCAATCATTTACTATGGCGTTAAGAAATCTTATGTAATATTGTGGATTAACTTTATAATTATATACAAAAGAAACAATTATTTATTTTAATATCAATTTATAACAATTCATATTTTTGTCATTATACCATCCAAAACAATTTTTACTTATAACTCACCAAACACACGAAATTGCTTTTTGGTTCTCACAGCACTTTTAAAAACAGTTTACCAAACACCTCAGCTGATTCTACTCACAGCAGATTCAAAAGCAATTCTGCTCACAGCAAATTCAAAAGCAATTCTGCTCACAGTACAGCAATCCCAAACTGGGCCCTAGTTGGTTTAGTTTTCCTTGCCGGCAAAGTAATGCTTCTTGGACTTCTTCATAGTCTGATCTTGGACTTGAATCTGCTCATTAAGTTAGCATGGACATTTCCAACACGTCTTTAGGTCCATAATAGCTGATCTATGCTTCAAAAATCCAAAGGAGAGCTTTCCTGATGCAACCGGGAAACTACAGCTTCTCGGCAGAATTGACCTTGGTTCAATAAATCTGGCATAACTCCCTCTTCAGTGCTCCTATTGATGCGATTCCAAGTCTTGGAGAAACTAGACATACAGAGCTTTCCATTGATATGTGATTCGCCTCCTAGTTCCAAGTGATGCGTCGTACAAAAATTCCGGAAGTCAGAACACAGTCCGAGGAAAATTCTGGTAGTCCCTGGATCGTTTTGCTCAAACTGCCAAGTTGCAGCCATCGTTTGGGTGACTTCCCGAACTTCGATTGATCTGAATATTTGATACAACACACTTCAGCTTGCCAATTATATGCATACTAAATTTCATTAAATTTGAAAAAAGAGAAGTCACTTTAACACGAGTCTCAGGATCACGAAAAGACAAATTTTACATTATTTCCTCATATTTCTATACTTAGTCATTTTTCGGACAATTAAGCACATTTTTCCAAAACTCTACCAAAACAACAGTAAACTAAATTATGACTCTATCTTACTCTAAATAGACTAACAAAGGACAAATAAGGGATAATAACACATTAATATCGTCGCACATTGTGCTCCTATCAATTGATCGGCGAATCGTCCATCTCTACCACATAGAAATCGGCAGGAAAGATCAATTGATTCACTTGCACAAGCACATCTTTAGCATAGCCCTCCGGATACTTACTTGAGTGATCTGCTAGTTGTATAATGACATTGTCCTTCTTGAGAGGCCCTATACTCAACGTTTGGTACACATTGAGTGACATAACATTAATCGAAGCTCCCAAGTCCAACATTAGGTCTACGAATTGAATATTGCCTATCACACAAGGCACATTGAAACTCCCCGGATCTTTCATTTTTGTGGCAACTTCCTTTGAATAACGGCTGATACCGTCTCGCTCATTGTTACCACACGAGTCTCCCTCGTATGCCTTTTTGTCGTACACAACTCCTTAAGAAACTTAGCATACTTAGGCACTTGCTTAATGCACTCCAACAAAGGAATGTTGACTTGCACCTCCTCGTCGGACTTATCCTTCTTTGAACTTGCAAAGCGCGAAGGGAATGGAATGTTTGAGTTTGGCACTCCTCCCTTGCTTTCTTGGCTCGACAGCATCTCTTTCTTCGATGTCGCAGGATCACACTCGAGCTCATTCTTCCTTACATCGGCAGCAACGATTCTCTCGGCTTCCCTCCTCCTCTCGGCAAGGGAACCACTGCCCTCGGCAGCATCCCTTTCGGCAGGCTGCATTACATGTGGCTCGGCAGTTGGTGAGCTACCGGCAATGGCAGGTCCAGCAGCCACCTCATTTTGTTCGATCACGTCGAGCGGCATACTTGTCTTCCTAGGACTCCTCGGAGGCAACAACTCTCTTCCACTATGAGTTTTAATCACCTTGGCATACTCATTCCTCGGATTAGGAATTGAATTGCTTGGCAACTTGCCTTGCTCGGTAAATCGGCCCATGAAGTCCACAACTTGCCCCATTTGAGTATTAAGCTCGCCAATGTCTTTCGAGTGATTTTGTTGCCCCGCAAGCAACGCTGGAGTAGCACTCGAAAGAGATTGAATCAAAGCATCATAATTCGGATAGCTCGATCCACCTTGCACTTGGTTCGGCTGCCCTTGGTTCGGCACATATTGTGTTTGGCTCGGCTGAAACTGCTGCCGTGGCACAAAAGGTGCCCTTGGTTGGTAGGGGGCGGCTGATAAGAGCACAATGTGCGACAATATTAATATGTTTATGCCCTCGTTTATGCTTTGTTTAACCCTTATTTATCTAAGATAGATTCATAATTTAGTTTAGTGTCAATTTGGTAGAGTTTTGGAAAAATGTGCTTAATTGTCCGAAAAATGACTAAGTTTAGAACTCTGAGGAAATAAGTAAAATATGTCTTTTTCGTGATTTTGAGGATTGTGCTTAAGTGACGTAATCTTTTCCAAATTTAATGAAATTTGGTATGCATATAGTTGGTAAGCTAATGTGTATTGTGGGAAACTTTCAGATCAATCGGAGTTAAGAAAGTCGACCAAAAGATGGCTGCACTTGGCAGTCTGAGCATTACGATCCAGGGACTATCAGGATTTTCCTGCGATTGTGTCCTGACTTCTGGAATTTTTGTACGACGCATCACTTAGAACCATATATCAATGGAAAGCCCTACGAGTCTAGTTTCTCTAGGACTTGGAATGGCATCAATCGAAGCAATGAGGAAAAATTTATGCCAGTTGCAAGACGACAGGGTCAAAGCTGCCGAGAAAACCAAGTTTCTGCCGGTTGTGTGTCTAAGCCAAAATGCTGCGTGTTCATGAGACAAGTCCATGATGCCTCGCAGCCCAATCCAAGAGGGAAATCGGCAGAAGAGGTCCAAGATAAGTATTGTTTTGCCCACAAGGAAACTTAAACCAACTAGGAAAATGAATAACCATTCCTTAGGCTGTCGGAAAAACCCTAGACTCTTCCCTATATAAAGCCAACGAATTCCATTCAGAGATCATCTCATCTCTTCACAAAACACTAGCCCTAAACTCTTCTGAAAGCTCTCCAAAGTTCTAAACTGAAAGTAAACACACAAGCTTACCCGATACCACCACTTTCCATCAAAAATCCAACCTTCACCTCTACCTGCTACCGGACACCATCCACCACACCAAGACGAAGCTCTCCAAGGTTTCTAAAGTGTGATCCATCCCTATGGCTTGTATTTTTATTTTCAGTTTAGTCACAATTGTTGCTATAAAAATACTTTGTTTTCGTTTGGTATTGTATGATGAACATGAGTTGCAATTTTTATTGGAATTTATGTGATGAATTTTACAAGCAATTACATATTTGAATTCGTGCATTAGTATGAGGGCAGTAGCATGTTTGTTTAGTTTTTAGGTTTTATTCGATTAGTTTCCTGAATTCGTGCATAAAAATCAATGTTTACATGATGCCATAGGCCATGACATTTATGTAGGTTGCGATTTCATTTACCATAAGCATCTTAGGATCGAGTTAGGCGATTGTAAACTTCATTCTAGGCTGTTTAATAAGTGGTTAACATAATTCATAGAAACTTGCATGGTAATAGGATGAGTGACGCCATACCTAAAAACATGTCTCCAATTTAAGATTTCGTGCATAATTAATTTTCAAGTTTGTCTTCGACAATTGTGTTTTCTAAAATACATATGAAGTCTAGTAGCAATTAGATAACCGATTGGTCCTAATTGAAAATTGGAATTGAGTAGAGTCTAGAAACACAAACAATGCTGCCGATTGCTTTTACAGGTGTTCTTATGTGTTCTTGTGTGCTTTTGTGTTATGTGTTGCGTGAAAAATGAGGATCAAACTTTTATATAGTAGTAGAGGATTTTATTTTCGCATTTTAGGTTTTAGGGGCAACTTTGCTGCCAACCCTTTTCATCCCCCAAGTTGTGACGTGTAAATATGTTTATAATGTGAATATTGCCTAACATTCTCATGTTTCAGGTACCTTTAATCCCCGGCTTAGAACGATCCCTACTTGCTTATACTACTAACGATCTTTTGTAGGGTTATTATTTGTGTGAGCCTCGCGGTTCTCATCAGCGGCAGCCCCGGCCTTGGCTTGGCTGCATTGGTGGTCTAAGCACATTATCATTGCTTGCCCATCGAAAGTTTGGATGATCATTGAACCTCGGATTGAAGTTCCCATACCTTTGCCCTCCTTGAAAACCAATGGCATTGCACTCCTCTACCCCCTCATTTGATCCAAATTGAGGGATTGCTCAGTTTCATGGTTCTCAGTGCAAATGCCTCACATAATGGCACGCTTCCCTTTCATCATGCTACTCACCAAGTCGGCAAGCTTATCGACTTTTTCCTCTAACTTTGAGCTTGAGGACGTCTCATGTACCTTCTCATTCCTCATGACATTGTTTTGTGCCATGCCAAATTATTGGTTGTTCAAAGCACGAACTTCCAACAAATTCCTTACCGGTGTAGCATCTAACTCCAAGAAACTACCTCTCGCGGCCGAATCGAGAAACTCCATCTCCATTACGCGCAATCCCTCATAGAAATATTGCAACAAGAGTCCATCGCTAATGCTATGCGATGGACACAAAGAGACGAGGGACTTGAACCTCTTGTAGTAGTCGAAGAAAGTCTCATCTTCGGCTTGCTTCACACTTGTAATTTGCTTTCTCAGATCTGTGATACGTGAAGCGAGAAAGTACCTGAGTAAGAGCTCATCCACCATAGTGTTCCATGAATTAATTCGGCCACTAGGCACATCAAACAACCACTCATTTGCTTGATCTTCTAATCAGAATGGAAAAGCCTTCATCTTGAAGTGTTGCAAGTCCGTACCGCGTGGACACATGCTCTCGGTGGTGAAATTAAACCATTACAAGTGCTTATTGGGATCCTCACTTGGAGGAATCCACTCCTCAGTTCAATCTCTCATGTCTTGTTGGCTTCCAAAGGAGGGTAAGTGATATTGGAAGGTGCGGCTCCTCCTCCTCTAGTGACATGACCATTTTGAGCTCTAATCGAAGGCATTATCGGTTGCTCAACAATAGGTTCGGCAAAGGCCTCAAATTCGGGCCCTTGAAGATCACACGAAGACGAGATAATGGATGGGGAGCTCGGCAAGCTTGCTGCCGAACTACTTGGTGACGATTGTGATGATGATGGCGAGGTGGAAGGTTCGGACGGTGGTAACGGAGCAATGATAGCGATGGCGAGTTCTTGGTTCAAACATTGCAATCGGCCTCTGTGGTTTCGTGTCCAAAGATTACATTCGGACATGCACTATTCTGAAATTTGCAACATTTAAACAAGTTAGAACCATTGTAAAGAAATAAAAAGCAAGAATATACATTATTACAAGCCACGGCATTGGCGATTACAAAACAAGTTTCAATCAATGGCACACATACACAAGAATCGGCAAAGAAGAACATAGCATCGGCAAAGAAAGAAAAATTTCAGAAATTAAAATGTGATCATGTAATTTCTAAGTCTAATTTCTTTTAAGATTTGTTCCAACTCTCAAAGTACGTGGAGCAGAGGAAATAACGGTGCAATGAACTGATGCAGCCCTCGGTAGTATCATGCTTTATCCGATATACCTCGAGAGTTAAAACCACACAAAACGTTTTATTTTGAAGAAAATAGATCACATATGTCAAGTTATTTTCTAGCGTCTAAAGTGAGGTGATGCTTCGGCCCAAGATATCGACTAGTTCGAGCATGTCCCACTTTTCAAAAGCGGTGTCGTTAGATTCACGGAGGGCGAACTCTCTACAGGAACCAGGCAGGACTCGATTTTAGTGGTCACGGAGGGCGAACCCCCTATCGATTTCGTCATCAAGAAGAATGATCAGTCTATGACCTTGAGATCCAGTTAAACAAACCTGAGAATCATATCTATGAAAATAACTTGCCCCTTACTTTGTAAAACAAACTCCGGTCACTAGCGGTCTACAAGTGTTAATCAACGTCGCCCTCAACCTCATAAAAAGGGATCTGCCAAATTATCGCTCGTATGCGTTGGGGGCCAACGATGGACGATTTCCAACATTGAGCATGGCCACGTTTCCCAATCTACATAAAAGACGGATCTAAAATGGCATCATTTATATGAAGGGTTAAGGCTAAGGCCAACAAATGTGGCTTCTCCCTACATATTACACTTTAGAAACTACAATAAACTCAAGCATACATAAAACTATCAACCTCCTAGAAATTAAACTAAGTTATTACACACATTCATTCTTTATACATCAACAACTTACGAAATTTAAACTCTACATGCCGAAGCATATTTCCACTTTACAAATCCCAAATAAAACCGAAAATTACAAACTTTACAACTATACATGAAAAATTTCCAACAACTTTATATACAACATATTCACACAATTCAAGCATTTATAATCCCCGGCAACGGCGCCAAAAATTGATCGATCACCAAAGCGACTCAAGAAATGATAAACCCTACAAAAGATCGTTAGTAGAATAAGCAAGTAGGGATCGTTCTAAGCCAGGGATTAAGGGTACCTGAAACATGAGAATGTTAGATAAAAATATATACATATATACATTGAAACGTCACATATTGGGGAGAGATTAGGATCGGCAGCCATAGGGCTGCCCTAAGCTAGGTTACAAAAATTTAGAAGAAAAACCAAAAATTAACCTAATCTATTATTTACAAGTTTGGTCGACATCTTTCACAAAAAGCACTCGTCAAAAACTATCACAAATCGAAACAAGTAACAAGTAGGGACTCACGAAAACATGCATTGAAATATTCTAGACTCGACTTAATTCCAACCTAACTAGGTAGACTCCTTAGTGGTTTATCTAGTCGATTTTAGATTTCACGAATATACTTAGAATTAGCTTAGTGCATAACCCTAATCTTTAGCTAACCGATTAAAGACACTTAGTGTAGAAATTAACCAATTAACATATAAAGCACGAAATCTCTTGGTCAGAAACTAGTTAACATGCAAGGCGTCACTCTTCATATTAGACAAGCAAGTTGTAAGAATTACTCTAACCTTAGGTAACAACATAAACCAAATCGACTTAGTGTTCTAACTTGACCTATGTTACTACGGCAAGTGAATTCAACATCTAGACAACAACCATGGCCTACGATTGCATCTAAACATCTCCTTCGGTTGCACACGAATTCAAACAACTAATTAAGAGGAAATCGAGAATCAAGTCAAGCATGCACCCCTAAGACCTAACCGGTTACATATTTACAAATTGTGTTTGCATATTTTATCTCTCATAAAACCAACAAATTTTGACACTTAGAGTTAACAAATAAAACCAAGATACGAAATTTTACATTCTTGTTAAACATACAAAACCAAACAAACAAATTGTTCTGACATAGTAGTAACTATAGTAGTAACTGTATTTCTTATAAATAACTATCTCAGTAACTATATTACAATTGAAAAAGTGTCTTAGTAACTGTGTTTATCGAATGTGCAGATAAGCGAAGATAAGGTATTGGCAGCTGCCAAAAGAAAAGAAAAACAAAATGATGAAAGCGACGATGATAATGATGTTGCTGATGAAAGAAAAAGAAAGCAAGCACGACAATCAGTAAGCAACTGTCATAGTAACTGTTTTTCTTTTGAGTAACTAACTATCTTAGTAACTGTGTTATAAATGAAAAAACTGTCATAGTAACTTTGCTTATCAAATGTGCAGATAAGGGAAGAAAGAGGAGCTAAAGCTAAGAAAAGAAAACAGCAACAAGAGGATGATGTTGATGATGATAATGAAACTGAAGATGATACATCTGGCAGTGGTGGTGGATCAGATTATGAAATTGATGAAGATGAAGATGATGATAAGGATTCAAAGAACCTCGCTGTCATAAAAAAACAAGAAGAACATCAACTGTAAAATTATGTAAGTAACTATTTAAATAACTAGTAACTATCATAGTAACTATCAAAATAAATAGTCACTATCAAAGTAACTATCATAGTAATTATCACAATAACTAGTTGATAGGAGCACAATGTGCGACGATATTACATGTTTATACCCTCGTTTATGCTTTGTTTAACCCTTACTTATCTAAGATTGAGTCATAATATAGTTAGTGTCAATTTGGTAGAGTTTTGGTGAAAAATGGTTAAGAATCCGAAAAATGACTAAGTTTGAGAAATCTGGAAAATAGTGTAAAATATGTCTTTTTCGTGATTTTGAGATGAGCGAAACTGTTATCTATCCTTGTCCGAATTTGGCGAATTTAGGCGTGCTTAATATTCATATGTTGAGGAATGTTGTGTTAAAATTTCAGATCAATCGGAGTTCGGGAAGTCACCCAAAAGTTGGCTGCAAAACGGCAGTCCGAGCATTCCAATCCAGGGACTTCCAGGAAATTCCTGGGACTGTGTCCCAACTTCGAAAAATCATTCCCGACGACTTGCATGGAATTTGGCCGAGATATTTTATGGGGAGATGGCCCTATGTGTCTAGTTTACGTGAGACTTGGAATCGCATCAATCGGAGCTCCATGGAGGGAGATATGCCGGAATTACTGCGACAAGGTCAAAGCTGCCGATTCCAGGAACCTACTGCCCCCTTTTGTGTTTTCTGTTTTTGATGGACCAAATGGTGTACAAATGCATATGTGAAGATGGTCCAAGCTTTATGAAGGGAAGAGGAAGACACTAGGCCATGGCATTGAAGAAAAACATGAAGAAATCAAGTCTCCTAGTCAAACTAGGAGAAGCTGCCGATTCTGGCAGATTTGCTGCCTTTGTGTGCTGCCGGCAATGTGGGGCATTTTCGATGGACCAAGACTTATCAATTGAAGTCCAAGACCATATAAGAAGTCCATGAAGATGTGAAGCCCAAGCCTTGAAGAAAAATTCAGAATAGAAAACCTAATTGGACTAAGAAAGGAAGGTTGCAAAACCTTATTGTACTAGGTTTTCTGAACTCCTCTTTGCAAGAGGGCTGCCGGCACCCCTCTCCTATATAAACCCCCACTTTTTCTACAGAAAATCTATCTCATCTCAAGCATATTACACTAACCTAAGAGCTCTACCAAGTCTTCCAAAACACCAACACCTACATACCCTAGCCGAATCACCATCACCACCACCATATTGCCGAACCTCACCACCTTGGTTTCCTGCCGAATTTTGTTCTTGCCAAGCACTAAGGAGCAGCAGCCGATCCATCTAGTCACTTTGAGGAGTCTTCAAGGTTCTTTAAAGTGTGATCCATTCCCCTATGGCTTTTGTATTTAGTTATGTTTGGTTGTTTTGTATGAATTTATTTCAATTCTTGGTTTTTCTTGAAACTTTGTATGAACCGAATGATATATGTTATGCATGGTTTTTCTGAATTTTAACTTGTGAATTTTGTATGCATTGATAATTAGGGCAGTGGTATTTCGCATGTTTAAACTTGAAATTGGTTAGAACTAAGGTTAGGGCAAATAAACCGACACACTAGTTATGATTAGCATGTAATTCTAAGTGCTAGGTTTCATGTGATAGAGTAACACGGATAAGTCATACGCTGGAGTAGTTTGTTTTGTGTTGCTCACCTAGGTCTAATAAACCTTAGAACTTGCAAGTTAAATAAGATGATTGACAACCTTACTTGTTTGCTTGTCTTCGATTAAGACTCATGTGCTTAAATGTTAAAACGTGTAAAACCGGATTAGCATCACCTTAGAAGTCATACGCTGGAGTAGTTTCTAAGAATTTAAGAAGTCTAACAATTGGAAAACCGCTGGAGGCTCTAGTTGTGTCGAAACTAATTTAGGTCTTAAACATGATAAATACTTGTCTCTTACCTTCTTGCATGCAATTTGCCTTGTTAAAGAGTCTTTTATGTGAACTGTTTTGTGTGAGAGATGATGATCACTTGTATATAGTAGTCTAGGATTTTATTTTCTGTTTTTCTTTTATCATTGCCGAGTCTAGTGTTAGGGCAGCATGGCTGCCGATCCAAACATATCCCCCTATTGTGACGTTTTTGTGTATATGTATATATGTTTTATGTCTAACAATTTCATATCTCAGGTACCCTTAATCCCCGGCCTAGAACGATCCCTACTTGCTCATACTACTAACGATATTTTTGTAGGGTTATTATTGCATGAGAGCTTTGGCTCCCATCAATTTTTGGCGCCGTTGCCGGGGATTATAAAAGCTTGTTTTATGTTATTGTTGTGTATATAATGTTGCTGGAAATTTTTGTTGTGAAGTTGTAAAGTTGTAAATTTTAAGTTTATTTTGGGATTATGTAAAGTAGAAATATGCTTCGGCATGTAGAGTTTAAATTTCGAAAGTTGCATGATGTATAATGATGTATGTTGGTAATCACTTAGTTTAATTTCTAGGAAGTTGATAGTGTTGTGTATGTTTGAGTTTATTGTAGTTTCTAAAGTGTAACATGTAGGTGAAGCCTCTTTTGTTGATCATAACCATAACCCTTCATACGAGTGATGCCATGTTAGGTATGTTTTTGTGTAGATTGGGAAACGGGCCCTGCAATGTTGGAATTAGTCCATCGTTGGCCCCCCACGCATAAAGACGCTAACTTGGTATTATTTTTATGAGGTTGAGGGCGGTTTTAATCAACACTTGAGACTGCTAGGGATCCGTGTTTGTTTTACAAAGTATGGGGAAGTTATTATCATAGATATGGTTCTCAGGTTTGTTTAACTGGATCTCAAGGCCCATAGACTGATGTTCATTCTCGGTGAGTGAGTCGATAGGGGGTTCGCCCTCCATGGTGTCCAACAACGAGTCCTGCCTGGTTCCTGTAGGGGGTTCGCCCTCCGTGATTGTAATGACCTTTGAAACGTAAAATCCGCACGACCTAGTCGACAGCTTGTGCCGAAGCATCACCTCACTTTAGACGCTAGAACATAACTTGACATATGTGGCCTATTTTCTTCAAAGATAAAACATGTTGTGTGGTTCAAACTCTTGAGGTATATCGGATTAAGCATGATACTACCGGGGGCTGTATCAGTCCATTGCACCGTTATCTCCTCTGCTCCACGTACTTCGAGAGTTAGAACAAATTTAAAAAGAAATTAGACTTAGCGATTACATGCTCATGAACTTTCCGATTTTTGCCCTCTTGTTGCCGAATATATGCTTTGCCGAATGCTGCTTTGTGTTGTGCCGAATGTATATATGTGTTATGGTTTGAAATATGATTATGTAATCGCCAATGCCGTGGCTTGTAATGATGTATATTCTTGCTTTCTATTTCTTTATAAGGTTCTAACTTGTTTAAAATGTTGCAAATTTCAGAAATAATGCATGTCCGAATCTAGTATTTGGACAAGAGATCTTCAAGGCCGTTTGCAACGATTAGATCAAGAACTCGCTATTGCTCGTTTTGTGCCATTACCTCCATCGTCACCAACCAATTCATCAGTGTCATCATCCTTGCCATCATCACCATCAGTGCCGAGCTCCCCATCAGTAGTGTCATCGTCGTGTGATCTTCAGAATCCAGAATTTGAAGCCTTTGCCGAATCATCAGAAGAAGAAGAGATAATGGCATCAATCAGATCACAGAATGGTCATGTTGCTGGAGCTGGAGTTGCTCCTTCTAATATCACTTATCCTCCCTTGGAAGCTGACAAGACTGGAGAGATTGAATTGAGGAGTGGATTCCTCCATAAGCTGAAGTCATTTTATGGGATGCCGAGTGAGGACCCTAATAAGCATCTACAGTGGTTTAACTTCACCACGGAGTCTATGTGTCCAAGAGGGACCGATTTGCAACACTTCAAAATGAAGGCATTTCCGTTCTCACTAGAAGATCAAGCAAAGGAGTGGTTGTTTGAGGTGCCTAGTGGTCGCATTGTTTCGTGGAGTACTATGATGGATGAGTTTTTGCTCAAGTACTTTCCTGCTTCACGTATCACTGACTTGAGGAAGCAAATTACAAGTGTGAAGCAAGCCGGAGATGAGACTTTCTTCGACTACTACAAGAGGTTCAAGTCCCTAGTTTCTTTGTGTCCATCGCATGGCATTAGCGATGGACTCTTGCTACAATATTTTTATGAGGGATTGCGCGTCATGGAGAGAGAGTTTCTTGACTCGGCCGCGGGAGGTAGCTTTTTGGAGTTGAATGCCGGAGCGGCAAGAAGTTTGTTGGAAGTTCGTGCCTTGAACAACCAACAATTTGGCATGGCACGAGGCAATGTGCAAAGGAGTGAGAAAGTGCATGAGACGTCTTCGAGCTCAAAGTTAGAGGAGAAAGTGGACAAGCTTACCGACTTGGTGAGTAATTTGATGAAGAAGCGTGCTAGTGTATGTGGAATTTGCACCGAGGGCCATGAGACCGAACAATGCCCTCAATTTGGAGTTAGCGAGGGAGTAGAGGAGTGCAATGCCATTGGTTTTCAAGGAGGCCAACGTTTTGGAAATTTTAATCCAAGGTTCAATGATCATCCGAACTTTCGATGGGCGAATAATGACAACGTGCTTAGGGCACCTATGCAACAAAGAGAGGGAGGAGCACCATTTGCACCAAGATCACCATTTGTGCCGCGGCAACCCTATCAGCCAAATCAAGGAGCATTTGGAGCCATGCCGAGCCAAGCACAAGTTGTGCCGTACCAAGGTCAAGGAGGGCCGAGCCAAGGCCAAGGCCATGCCGCACCGAGCAACCCTAATTATGATGCATTGCTTCAATCTTTGTCAAGTGCTACTCAAGCACTACTCGCGGGGCAACAAAATCATCAAAAGGACATTGGTGAGCTCAAGACTCAAATGGGGCAAGTTGTGGATTTTATGGGAAGATTTAATGAGCAAGGGAAGTTGCCAAGCAATACTATTCCAAATCCGAGGAACGAGCAAGCCAAAGTGATTCAAACTCGAAGCGGAAGGGAGTTGGTTCCTCCAACAAATCCAAAGAAGAAGCGAGTGACTTTCAAAGGTGTTAATGAGGATGAGATGGCTGCCGGACCTATCATTGCCGGCAGCTATAATAGAGAGGATGCCGAGGAGAACCTTGATGCCGAGCATCATGATGATGCCGGCAATGTCATTGCCGAGAAGGAGAACCGAGCAACCGGCAAGGGCCATTCTGCCGAGCAGGATAGTGTGGCCGGCAACAATGCCAAAGGAGGGGACCCATCATCTAGTGCCCCATTCCCTTCACGCTTTGCTAGAACGAAGAAAGACAAATCCGATGAGGAGGTATTGGAGATTTTCCGGAAAGTACAAGTCAACATCCCTTTGTTGGAGTGCATTAAGCAAGTGCCAAAGTATGCTAAGTTTTTGAAGGAGCTTTGCACGGCGAGAAGGCATACTAGGGAGACTCGTGTGGTAACTATGAGCGAGACGGTGTCGGCCGTTATTCAAAGGAAGTTGCCACCAAAGATGAAGGATCCGGGGAGCTTCAATGTGCCTTGTGTCATAGGCAATACACGATTTGATGATGTTATGTTGGATTTGGGCGCATCGATCAATGTCATGCCACTCAATGTGTATCAAACGTTGAGTATAGGGCCTCTCAAGAAGGATAATGTCATCATTCAACTTGCGGATCGCTCAAGCAAATATCCGGAAGGTTATGTAGAGGATGTGTTGGTGCAAGTCAACCAATTGATATTCCCCGCCGATTTTTATGTGGTTGAGATGGAGGATTCGCCGGTCAACAACACTCAATTGCTTTTAGGGCGACCATTTATGAGGACCGCGCGCACTAAGATTGACGTGGCCGAGGGCAACCTAACTATGGAATTTGATGGTGAGATGATAAAGTTCAATGTGTTTGACGCCATGAGATTTCCCAATGTTGATTTGAAGGAGGGTTGTGCCATTGATGTTTTGGAGGAGGTCGAGCAAGTTATGTCGACCTCGCTTGACGCATAGCAATTAGCGATTGAGCAAGGGGTCGGATTTGACAAGAGGGGAGAACGAGTTATGAAGAGAACCAAGCCAAGCCATGCCGTGCAAGAGGAGGCCGAGCAATGCAATGATGCCGAGCAAGAAAGTGGCACGGCAGCCCCCTATGCCGAGCCATTCATAATGATGCCGAGCCTTAGAGAGGTGGTTGCCGAGCTTGAGGCCACAACATTGTATCCGAGGAACTCGTTCTTGTCAATTCCAAGTGCCACAACAAAATTTCGACCAAGTGTGGAAGAGGCCCCAAAGTTAGAACTAAAAGAACTCCCTAGTCACTTGAAGTATGCGTATCTTGGAGAAGGAGACACACTACCGGTTATTGTGTCTTCAATGCTTAGTAAGAAGCAAGAGGAGGATTTGATTTGTGTGCTTAAGAAGTACAAGACCGCCATAGGTTGGACCTTAGCGGATATCAAGGGAATAAGCCCTACTACTTGTGTTCATCGTATTTTGTTAGAAGAAGGAGCTAAGCCGACAAAAGAAGCTCAACGTCGACTTCACCCTCCCATGATGAAGGTTGTGAAAGAAGAGATTATCAAGTTGCTTGATTGTGGGGTGATCTACCCAATTTCGGATAGTAAGTGGATATCTCCCGTGCAAGTAGTGCCAAAGAAGAGTGGTGTAACGGTTGTCAAGAATGAGAAGAATGAGCTTGTGCCACAAAGACTTGTAACCGGTCATCGGATGTGCATCGACTATAGGAAGCTCAATGCTACAACGAGGAAGGATCACATGCCTTTGCCGTTCATGGATCAAATGCTAGAGAGGTTAGCCGGTCATTCTTACTATTGCTTTCTTGATGGATATAGTGGCTACAATCAAATCATGATACACCCGGACGATCAAGAGAAGACCACTTTTACTTGTCCATTTGGCACGTTTGCCTACCGGAGGATGCCATTCGGACTTTGCAACGCACCCGGCACTTTTCAAAGATGTATGTATGCTATCTTCTCGGATTTTATTGAAGACATTATCGAAGTGTTCATGGATGATTTTAGTGTGTATGGAGGCACCTTCGATGCATGTTTGGGGAACTTGGAGAAGATACTTGAGAGGTGTGTAGAGACAAATCTTGTGCTCAATTGGGAGAAGTGTCACTTCATGGTCACGCAAGGCATTGTGCTTGGCCATATTATTTCGGCAAGAGGACTTGAAGTTGACAAAGCAAAGGTTGAACTTATACAACACTTGCCGAGCCCTAGAAATGTAAGGGACGTGCGAAGCTTTCTTGGCCATGCGGGGTTCTATCGACGGTTCATCAAGGACTTCTCTTCAATTGCCAAGCCATTGAGCAACTTGTTACAAAAGGAGGTGACGTTTGAGTGGACAAAGGCGTGTGAGGATGCCTTTTGCCGATTGAAGACCATGTTGTGCTCGGCACCGATTCTTGTTTCCCCTAATTGGGACGAGCCGTTTGAGTTGATGTGTGATGCTAGTGATTATGCACTTGGAGCGGTACTTGGACAACGAATTGATAAGAAGCCATGCGCCATTTACTATGCTTCAAGGACTCTCAACGATGCACAACTCAATTACACAACAACGGAGAAGGAACTCTTAGCGGTAATCTTTGCTTTGGAAAAATTTCGATCATATCTCTTGAATTCCAAAGTTATTGTTTATAGTGATCATGCTGCTTTGAGATATCTTATGACAAAGAAGGATGCTAAGCCGAGGCTTATCCGGTGGATTCTTTTGCTTCAAGAGTTCGATATTGAGATTAAGGACAAGAAAGGAGTAGAGAATGTTGTGGCCGATCATTTGAGTAGACTTGTGCAAGAGGAGGATCGGCTACCCTTATGTGAAACCTTTCCGGATGAGCAACTTTTTCGACTTGAAGTACATGAACCTTGGTATGCCGACATTGCCAATTTTCTAGCCACAAACCGATTTCCTCAAGAATTGCCGAACCACCATCAACAAAGAATAAGGAAGCAAGCTCGACACTTCTTGTGGGATGATCCGTACTTATGGAAGCAATGTGGTGATCAAGTGCTTAGAAGATGTGTGCCGGAGAATGAGCATCGTTCCATCCTTGCTTTTTGTCATAGTGAAGCTTGTGGTGGGCATTTTGGACCGAAGAAGACGGCATTGAAGGTACTCTCTTGTGGTTTCTTTTGGCCTACAATTTTCAAGGATGCATTTATGTTTTGTAAGGCTTGTGATCGGTGCCAACGTGTGGGGAAGATTAGTGGGCGTGATCAAATGCCGCTCACGCCTATCCTTGTGGTGGAAATTTTTGATGTTTGGGGGATTGACTTCATGGGACCATTCTCATCAAGTAAGGGTTTTCTCTACATATTGCTTGCGGTTGATTATGTGTCAAAGTGGATCGAGGCAAAGGCTACACGCACCAACGATGCCAAGGTGGTAGCCAAGTTTCTCAAGACCAACATCTTTTCACGTTTTGGAGTTCCAAGGGTCTTGATTAGCGATGGAGGATCCCATTTTTGTAACCGCACTATTGAAGCCTTATTGAGGAAGTATGGAGTCACGCATAAAGTTTCTACACCATATCACCCCCAAACAAGTGGGATGGCCGAGGTAAGTAATCGAGAGATCAAGAACATTTTGGAGAAATCGGTTGGACCTTCAAGGAAGGATTGGAGTGATCGTCTCGATGATGCTTTGTGGGCTTATAGGACTGCGTACAAGACACCGATAGGTATGTCTCCTTTTCGGTTGATTTATGGCAAAGCATGTCACTTACCGGTTGAGTTAGAACACAAAGCATGGTGGGCCGTTAAAAAGTTCAATATGAGCATAGATGATGCCGGTCTTCATAGAAAGCTTCAACTCAATGAACTTGAAGAAATACGCAATGAAGCATATGAGGCCGCTTGGATATATAAGGAGAAGACAAGAGCGTACCATGACAAAATGATTCGAGGGAAGAAGTTTGAAGTTGGGCAAAAAGTTCTATTGTTTAATACACGGCTTCAACTCTTTCCGGGAAAGTTGCGCTCTCGTTGGCTTGGACCATTCATTGTTCTTCAAGTGTTTCCACATGGAGCCGTAGAAATTCGGAATGAAGTTACGGGAAACACATTCAAGGTAAATGGCCATCGCCTCAAGCCTTACTATTCTCCCTTTCAAGAGCACACGGTGGAAGAAGCCGCCGTCTTCGCCGCCCCACCATCATCCCCCCAAGCCGAGCTGCCCTCACAATCATATGATGCAGCCATGCCACCACCCCAACAAGTGGCTGCCGGACCTGCAATTGCCGGCAGCATCACCACGACGGCTGACACGGACACGGACGCACCAACGATCACCCTGCCGGACACGCCCCAACATGCCGAGCTGCTACCCCTGTTTTCTACCTTACCACCACCCCCTGCCGGACCTGCCATTGCCGGCAGGGCTGAGACAAGGCCACAAGAGGCCGGACACGAGCTGGATACACCATCCGCCAGCTCGGATACACCATCCGCCAGCTCGGATACACCATCCGCCAGCCCAGATACGCCATCCGCTGCCTCCGATACGACGCAGGATACAACCACCTCTTCAATTGCCGAATCAGACACTTCTTGCAACGAGATTCTCATGGAACTTCTTCTTGCCAATTTGGAATACTTTGGAACACGTTGAACACATGAAAAACACGGTGAAAAGTCTAGGCTATGGACTATAAACACAAAGCGCTACTTGGGAGGCAACCCATGTCGATCAAAGAAAAGTGAAGGAGCCATCACCGAGAGTTTGAAATTTCTTAACCCTTCTCTTTTTCTTTGATTTATGATGATATGTTGGAATATGTTAGTCGATTGCATGCTTAGGAAGTTACTTGCTATAATTCTATGGTTACATTGAGGACAATGTAATTTTCTAAGTGTGGGGTGGGATAACGTATTCCGTTTATGTTTTCGTGTGCTTAGTTTAGAAAAGAAAATTCAGAAAATTGTTCCACAAAAATAGAGTGTTTAATTTGTTTGTTTCGAGTCTTAGGATGCCCCTAATATGTCAATGATGTTTTTCTCCTCTTTGCATACATAGATGATGGTTGTGCATACTTATAAAATTGTAAGTTTCATGGATTATGTGCATTGGTAGGAGCATGTAGGACTTGTTGATTATTAAGCATGCATGTTTTAGCTAGTTTATTTCGATTATAACCTATGTGAGCTTTTGTGCCAAATTGCTTTCTTCTTGAGTGATAAAAAGATAAAATTCGATAGATTCGTAGGAAGCATGAAACCTCATAATTCTTTGACTACTCGATGACTATATGTCATAGCTTTTTAATGAACTCTAGAATGCTAGAACTTACTCTTGTTGATTTTCGAAACGTTTTAATCATAAAATACCTTGATTTTGAATGTGATTGAATAAAGATCATTTAGGTTTACCACCAAAGCCAAATAAAGCATGAGCCCTATTGGAGCCCGTCGTGGGACACCTTAGTAAACCCCTTTGAGCCGATATTGATCCTTTTCTTTCATCATCCTTAAACACTTTCCATGAGCT
The DNA here is from genome assembly GCA_963682095.1 of Potentilla sterilis. Taxonomy (NCBI): domain Eukaryota; kingdom Viridiplantae; phylum Streptophyta; class Magnoliopsida; order Rosales; family Rosaceae; genus Potentilla; species Potentilla sterilis. The sequence continues at coordinate 33,627,567 of OY821756.1, forward strand.
TAGTATAGTTGTGCCTTGACCCTTGATCAAAGTATTGGCAAAGCTTGATTTTTGAAAGCGTTTTCGCGTGTGTGATGAAGAAGAACAAGTGTGGGGTAGACTTAGCCATGAATCTATATGTGAAGAATGTATGCCGTGCCTTAGAAAATTGAAAAAAAAAAAAAAAATATATATGCTCGGACCAAAAGAAAAAGAGAGAAAAATACCGAGAGCAAGAAAAAGAAAAAAAAAGAAAAAAGTGTAAGGCACGGCATAGAAAAGAAAAATGTTGTGCATGGCTATAGTCTAGATTATTGTTGTAATATTTTATGGGAAGAAAAAGAATGACGTATGGGTCCAACAAGATGAAATTTGACCCTTTCGGCGAGAAGACATAAGGAGATTTGAGCTTTGCCAAGGCCATGGTGACGTCTTTGAGCCTCCTTATCCAAATATCGAATACCCCTTAGCCTAGCCCCATTACAACCCTTTTATTGATCTTTTTCATGATTCTTAAGATGGTTAAATTTGATTGTGGAGATTATCTCAAGAGTAAGCATATGGTTTTGGTTCATTGGTGCATATAGTTGTCATATGAGGTTTTTCCATAAAAATTTCACAAAGTGCTTTCGTTTCATGACATATGCAAGTTACTCTTCGTAATTCATTATCTTTCACTTGCATATACTATTGAGTGAATAACCATGCTTCGAGAGAAAAGAAGAGAGTATGCCTAGTGAGGTGATTTGAATTAGCTTTAACATGTCTACATGCTTACTTTTGTTCTTATATGTTCATATTGATGTCACATGTTCATGAAACTTGGAATTTTCGTGCGTAGCATTCTCATGCATTAACTTGAAAGCTATGTGTACATACGAGCCTGAGACAAATTGTTAGGGGCAATAGTTTGTTTAGAGTCGTAGTTTAATTTAGTTTGCTAAGGGACTAGCAAAGGATAAGTGTGGGGTAGTTGATAGGAGCACAATGTGCGACGATATTACATGTTTATACCCTCGTTTATGCTTTGTTTAACCCTTACTTATCTAAGATTGAGTCATAATATAGTTAGTGTCAATTTGGTAGAGTTTTGGTGAAAAATGGTTAAGAATCCGAAAAATGACTAAGTTTGAGAAATCTGGAAAATAGTGTAAAATATGTCTTTTTCGTGATTTTGAGATGAGCGAAACTGTTATCTATCCTTGTCCGAATTTGGCGAATTTAGGCGTGCTTAATATTCATATGTTGAGGAATGTTGTGTTAAAATTTCAGATCAATCGGAGTTCGGGAAGTCACCCAAAAGTTGGCTGCAAAACGGCAGTCCGAGCATTCCAATCCAGGGACTTCCAGGAAATTCCTGGGACTGTGTCCCAACTTCGAAAAATCATTCCCGACGACTTGCATGGAATTTGGCCGAGATATTTTATGGGGAGATGGCCCTATGTGTCTAGTTTACGTGAGACTTGGAATCGCATCAATCGGAGCTCCATGGAGGGAGATATGCCGGAATTACTGCGACAAGGTCAAAGCTGCCGATTCCAGGAACCTACTGCCCCCTTTTGTGTTTTCTGTTTTTGATGGACCAAATGGTGTACAAATGCATATGTGAAGATGGTCCAAGCTTTATGAAGGGAAGAGGAAGACACTAGGCCATGGCATTGAAGAAAAACATGAAGAAATCAAGTCTCCTAGTCAAACTAGGAGAAGCTGCCGATTCTGGCAGATTTGCTGCCTTTGTGTGCTGCCGGCAATGTGGGGCATTTTCGATGGACCAAGACTTATCAATTGAAGTCCAAGACCATATAAGAAGTCCATGAAGATGTGAAGCCCAAGCCTTGAAGAAAAATTCAGAATAGAAAACCTAATTGGACTAAGAAAGGAAGGTTGCAAAACCTTATTGTACTAGGTTTTCTGAACTCCTCTTTGCAAGAGGGCTGCCGGCACCCCTCTCCTATATAAACCCCCACTTTTTCTACAGAAAATCTATCTCATCTCAAGCATATTACACTAACCTAAGAGCTCTACCAAGTCTTCCAAAACACCAACACCTACATACCCTAGCCGAATCACCATCACCACCACCATATTGCCGAACCTCACCACCTTGGTTTCCTGCCGAATTTTGTTCTTGCCAAGCACTAAGGAGCAGCAGCCGATCCATCTAGTCACTTTGAGGAGTCTTCAAGGTTCTTTAAAGTGTGATCCATTCCCCTATGGCTTTTGTATTTAGTTATGTTTGGTTGTTTTGTATGAATTTATTTCAATTCTTGGTTTTTCTTGAAACTTTGTATGAACCGAATGATATATGTTATGCATGGTTTTTCTGAATTTTAACTTGTGAATTTTGTATGCATTGATAATTAGGGCAGTGGTATTTCGCATGTTTAAACTTGAAATTGGTTAGAACTAAGGTTAGGGCAAATAAACCGACACACTAGTTATGATTAGCATGTAATTCTAAGTGCTAGGTTTCATGTGATAGAGTAACACGGATAAGTCATACGCTGGAGTAGTTTGTTTTGTGTTGCTCACCTAGGTCTAATAAACCTTAGAACTTGCAAGTTAAATAAGATGATTGACAACCTTACTTGTTTGCTTGTCTTCGATTAAGACTCATGTGCTTAAATGTTAAAACGTGTAAAACCGGATTAGCATCACCTTAGAAGTCATACGCTGGAGTAGTTTCTAAGAATTTAAGAAGTCTAACAATTGGAAAACCGCTGGAGGCTCTAGTTGTGTCGAAACTAATTTAGGTCTTAAACATGATAAATACTTGTCTCTTACCTTCTTGCATGCAATTTGCCTTGTTAAAGAGTCTTTTATGTGAACTGTTTTGTGTGAGAGATGATGATCACTTGTATATAGTAGTCTAGGATTTTATTTTCTGTTTTTCTTTTATCATTGCCGAGTCTAGTGTTAGGGCAGCATGGCTGCCGATCCAAACATATCCCCCTATTGTGACGTTTTTGTGTATATGTATATATGTTTTATGTCTAACAATTTCATATCTCAGGTACCCTTAATCCCCGGCCTAGAACGATCCCTACTTGCTCATACTACTAACGATATTTTTGTAGGGTTATTATTGCATGAGAGCTTTGGCTCCCATCACTAGTAACTATCATAGTACCTATCACATTAACTAGAAACTATCATAGAAACTATCAAAATAAATAGTCACTATCAAAGTAACTATTAAATCAACTAGTAACTATCATAGTAATTATCATAGTAACTATTATAGTAACTAGTAACTATCATAGTAATTATCACATTAACTATACACTATCAAAGTAACTAGTAACTATCATTGTAATTATCAAAAGATAACTAGTAACTATCATTGTAACCATCAATAAGTAACTAGTAAATATAATAATAATTATTATTCAACTGTCATAGTAATTGTGTTCTAAAATGAACAGAAACAGAATAACCAGGTGCAGACCCTACAGTTCAGAAGCACCGTACCAAATTTCAAAGAATACGGATGTCAAATACCACAAGCAGTAGTAGAGCTGATTGAGAGCACTCTATTTGAAAAATTGTTTCAAGCACTCCACCAGAACCTAGTTCATGGTTCAAAGTCAAACAAATAGGTCGGGATGGTGCTAGAAGCTTACGATCATGTGAGAGATGTGTTTCAGTTTGCTGGAAAGAAGTCCTGAATCAAGTCATCAGATGTTTCACAAATTCTAGGGCTGAACCATATAGGAACATACATTCAGAGAAAAGAGACGCCCATTTCTGATTTTGTGATTAGATTTTTCGGACAAGTAAAGGAAGTGATGATTGCCTAAGCACACACACAATAATAACCCTACAAAAGATCGTTAGTAGTATAAGCAAGTAGGGATCGTTCTAAACCGGGGATTAAGGGTACCTGAAACATGAGAATGTTAAACAATATTCACATATATTCACATAGAAAAACGTCACATTGGGGGATGATAGGTGGCTGCCCTAAATTCTAAGATACGAAATACAATGCAGGAATTTAAACTCTAAACTACTATATACAAGTATGGTCGACATCTTTCACACAAAGCACTCATTAAAAACTATCAAAACACATAGAAAATCATAAGTAAGACTCACAGCAAGCATGCAACAAAATATTCTAGACTCGACTTAGTTCCAACCTAATTAGCTCCTACAAGGTTTCACTAATCGATTTTAGACTTCTCAAGCACTTTAAGGTTTTCTATTAAAGCCTAACCCTAAAGATTTATACTAGACAAATTCGAGAACACTTACAAAGTTGAAAACAAACATGCCAAGTAATTAAGTTCAAAGTCTTTTTAGTTGGAAACGTATTAATATGTATGGCGTCGCTCATCATGCATAGACACGCAAGTTTCAATGAAATACTCTACTCCTAATGCGACAACAAAAACCAAGACAATGACGCATTCGACTTGACTCAAGTTATTACGAGAGATGAAATTTAGACCTAGACAAACATCATGGGCGTGACTATGCCTAACCCTAAATCTCATGTGGACACGAAATCATGAAACTAACCAAGTACGAGAAAAGAATAAGATTGTGAACATGCTTCCCAAAAGACTACCTACGATTTCTACAAGTTAAGTTTACATGTTTTATCTTTTTAAGAACAACTAATTTCGACACTTAGAATTAACAAATAAAACCAAGATACAAAATTTTACTTTTATATTAAACTTGCAAAACCAAACAAACAAATTGTTCTTACATAGACATCAAAACAAATACCAAAAGAACATACAAACTACATACACATAGTTTAGTAAAAGAATAAAATTACAAGCCGAAGGGAGTAGATCACACATTTAGACACATTAGGGCAGCAGCTCGTGTTGATCTTGATGGAGGATGATGGTGGTTTTGCAGAAATTTTATCTAGACCTTAAGGTAGAAAATTTGGTAGAGTTTTAGACTTGTGTTTTGGCTTAGGATGTGACAAGTTTTATGTGGACAATTGACCTCTATATATATGAGAGAGGCCGGCAAAACCCTAGGAGGAATCCTAGTTGCAATCGGCAAACAAAACCTTGTAGAATAAGGTTTTGATTCATTCTTTTCTTGACTCTTCTAGGATGTCTTTTTCTGAATTTTTCTTCATGGTTTGGGCTTTAACACTTTTGTGGACTTCCTTCATGGTCTTAGCGCCCTTCTTTTGCTCGATCAAGGTCCAAAGATTCGGCTGCAGTTCTCCTAGCCTCCCCGGATTCACCAATCCTTGTCTCGGAGGGATTCCTTGCTTCTCTAGGTCTTCATGCAGCTGCAGGGCTTTTCCTTAGTCTTTAGATGCTTTGAATGCTTCCTAGTAGTCCTAGGATGAGATGCATATGCCTGCAGCCACCAGAAAGGGAGAAAAACAACTCGGAAATTGAGTGGAAGCAGTATCGGCAGAAGGTACAGTTCTCAGGTGCAGGCTCTGTCAAGCGCCCAAGCCTACACGCGGGGGCTTTTTCTCGGCAAGGTGCACTGGCGCGGCAAAGGGCTGGTGAGGCTAATGTGCAGCGGGGAAAGGCATCGAGCAGGCGCGCGGGTGGTTCATGCCAGTACCGGATACGAGGTGCCCGTATCCGATACGGCACATCATAGATATAAAATTTTCCGGATACGTCTCCGATATGTCTGCGGATACGCCAGGTTGAACTTGGGATATGACCCGGACAAGCCATGCCAGTGTCCGATACATCTCGGCGGAATGGGTGTCACCCTGCGCTGAGTGTCGCGTTGAGGCTGCAAGTTGACATTTTTTTACCTTCGTGGCTTTATCTTAGCATAACTTCTTCCTCGCTGCTCCGAATGATGCGATTCCAAGTCCTGGAGAAACTAGACACATAGAGCTTTCCATTATATAAGGCACGTCATCTGGTTCCATGTGATGTGTAGTACAGAAATTCTGGAAGTCAGGACACAGTCCCAGAAAAATTCTTGATAGTCCCCGGATCGTTTTGCTCAAACTGCCAAGTTGCAGCTATCTTGTGGGTGACTTCCCAAACTCCGATTGATCTGAATTTTTGACACAACACAATTTATCTTACCAACTATATGTATACCAAATTGTATCACATTTCAAAAAGAATAGGTCAGTTTAACACAAGCCTCAAAATCACGAAAAAAGACATATTTTACACTATTTCCTCAGGTTTTTATACTTGGTCATTTTTCGGACAATTAAGCACAAATTTCCAAAACTCTACCGAGACGTCACTAACCTAAATTATGACTCTATCTTACTCTAAGTAGACATAACAAAGCACAAATAAGGGATAATAATACATTAATATCGTCGCACATTGTGCTCCTATCACCTGTGGCTGCTCTGCTCTTCCTTAGTCTTCACACGTCTGCAGCACTTCCTAGCATCCTTAGGATTGATCGCAGCCACTTGCAAGTAATAGGAAAATCAAAGAAATTCTTGGAAATGATAAGAGCCTAAGCACGCACACAATAATAAACCCTACAATCGTTAGTAGTATAGAATAAGTAGGGATCGTTCTAGGCCGAGGATTAAGGGTACCTGAAACATGAGAATGTTAACACAAAATATTCACAAACACATATGCACATAATTGTCACACTTATATACATATATACAAATTTATTGTGGGGGATGAAGATGAAGTTTGGCAGCCATAGGCTGCCCCTAAACTAGGCACGAAAATAAAATACAGAAAATTATACTCTAAACTACTATGTACAAGTTTGGTCGACATTCTTCCACAAAGCACTAGTACGAAAGCAATCAAAACACATAACAAACAAGCAAACAAGACTCACGGCAAGGCATTAAAGTGTTCTAGACTCAACTTAACTCCAACCTAATTAGCTCCCTATAGGTATTACTAACCGATTTAGATTTCATAAGTATTCAAGATTAACTTTACGTCTAATCCTAAAATTGTACTAAACATATATAATTCTGTAGTCCACCAGAAAATAAGAAGATAACTTCTCTAATATTTGGTTTGAATTCTTAATATTTTTACAAGTATAAGTATAAGTATAAGGCTAGAAAATTTACAAGTATATATCACACGAATTAAACATGCATAGTAATTGAGCACGAAATCTTTTGAGTCGGAAACAAATTAATTAAGCAAGGCGTCACTCTTCTCATTAACAACCATGTTCTTTAAACCAATCTAACCCTTGTGAAAACAACACAAATAAAATAACCCTAAAGATTACTTAATCTATATTCTTTTCGGCTAATGAGATCAATATTCCACACATTGCAATTGCATAGACTACCAACCTTTAAGCACACGAATTCAAAGAACAAGTCAAAAAAAATCTAAAACCAAATTAACACATGTTTGCCGATTGCCCTATTTACTAATTCATTACATATTTTCCTTACTCTTTAACATACAATCTGATTCTTTACTCTCAAGAACATGCAAATCATAAAACCAAACTTCAATCCAAACAATACATAGACATAAAGTTCGAAACCAAAAATACATGTTATCTTCATAGACAAAGTTTAACATAACTACATAAAAATTACAAAACCGAAAGAGGGGAGTGGATCACACTTTTGTAGACACGTTGATGACGTCGACTCGTGTGGATCCGGCGGAAGGTGAAAGGAGCGGCTGCTCAGCAGTGGTTATGTGTCGGCAGAAATTTGTGTGAGATTGGGGTGATTTTCGGCTAGGGTTTTATGTAGGATTCTTGGGGAAATTTCAGTAGAGTTTTGGCTAGATTTTTACTTTGGAATGTGACCAGTTTTTCTGTGAAAAAGTTGGCTATATATAGAGGAAAAGACCTAGGGTTTGCCGGCCACACAAGGAAAGGGATTTCCTTTCCTAGTTGGCTTATGTTTCCTTGTGGGATAAATATTGCATTCTTGGACTTCTTTTTTGAATTTTCTTCATGGCATGGGCTGCATATCTTCATGGACTTCATATGTGGACTTGAAATCTCCTTGTGATGAACTTGATCCATGGAAAAATGCCCCAAAACGCCAAGAACGCAGAACCGGCAGCATTCTCCTAGCTCGACTAGGATAGCTTCTTTCTTCATGCTTTTCCATATTGCCTTGGCTTGATGTCTTCCTCTAACCTTCAATAAGCTTGGACAATCTTCAAGTATGCAATTGAATGCCAAAATGTCCATTGAAAACAGAAACAAAGGAAAAGAGGCAGAAACATTGGTTTCTCGGCTGGCAGTGACCTTGTTACGTTGCAACTGGCATAACTTTCCCCTCATTGCTCCGATTGATGCGATTCCAAGTCTCAGAGAAACTAGATTCGTAGAGATTTTACCATATAAAAGGGATTCCTCAGATTCCATGTGAAACCTCCAGAATAAATTTTTGAAGTCAGGACACAGTCCCAGGAAAAATCCAGGATGTCCCTGGATTGTACTGCTCAGACTGCCAAGTTGCAGCCATCTTTTGGTTGACTTTTCGAACTCCGATTGATCTGAAATTTTGACACAATATACATTAGCTTGCCAATTATATGCATACTAAATTTCATCAAATGTGGAAAAGGATAAGTCACATTAGCGCGAGTCTCAGTATCACGTAAAAGACGTATTTTACTTTATTTCCTCAGAGTTCTAAACTTAGTCATTTTTCGGATTATTAAGCACATATTTCCAAAACTCTTCCAAAACAACACAAAACTATAATACAACTCTATCTTACTCTAAATAGACCTAAAAAAGTACAAATAGGGGATAACACATTAATATCGTAGCACATTGTGCTCCTATCAGGAAACCTCTCAAAAGCAGTATCGGCAGAATAGCAAGCTGGTGCTTGGGCAGACGGCGCATGCTGGTGTGGCAACTTCCGGATACGTGCGCCTTGGCAAGCTGACGAGCGTGTGCGAGGGCTTCCGCAGCAATGGTAGGGAAGGCAACTATAGCGGTAGCAAGCTGGCACGCGGGACATGTGCTGAGGTAGGTGCCCGAATCAGATACGAGATGCCAGTATCCGATACGCCATGTCAAAGGTGAGAGCCTCACCGGATATGTCTCCAATACGCCTTATGATACACCGGGTCTTGACTTGGATACGAGTCGAACACGTGATGCTCGTGTCCGATACGTCTCGGCATGCTTGGTCCTTGGCAGCGCTGCGCTGCTGCGCGCAAGTGTGCGTGGGTTGACTTGCTGAGTGTCTGATTCTTCTCGGTAGATTTGACCTTTGCGTCTACAAACGAGCATAACTTCCTCCAGAAAATAGCTATTGATGCGATTCTGAATTCTGGGGAAACTAGACTCAGAGATCTTTTTATGCATATATGGGTTGCTATCTAGTTCCAAATGAGGTGATCTAGGGAAATCCTAGAAGTTGAGTGATGTATCCAGGGAATTCCTAGAACCTACTGTATCTGAATTTGCATAGCAATTTCCGGCAGCTTCTTTAGCTCCAAATACCCAAAGTCTTTCCATTACTCGATCATATATGTGTGTACTTCTCACAAGAGAAGAAAAACCCATCAAAAGCAACATGGAAGCTTTACAGAATCAACGAAACATTTAATAACTTCGATTTTTAGCACTTTGTTAATTTTCTGTAAAACTTCCTCCTTTTAAGCGCATTTTTACTAAAACTCTACCAAAGCTCTAAACTTTATTGTATGACTCGATTTATATAAATAAGGGTAAAAACAAAGTCTAAATGAGGGTAAAACACATTATAAATGTCGCATTTTATGCTCCTATCAACTACCCCACACTTATCTTTTGGTAGTCCCTTAGCAAAACTAATTTAAACTAAGACTAAAACTATTATTGCTCCTACTGATTTGTCTCAGGCTCATATGCACACATTGCTTTCAAGTTGATGCATGAGAATGCCAAGTAAGAAAATTACAAGCTTCATGAACATGCAACGCCAATATGAACATGTAAGAGCAAATAAGCATGTAAACATGTTAAGCTAATCTGATTTTTTCCTCACTAGGCATACTTTTTTTCTTTTCAATCGAAGCATGGTATTCACTCAATAGTATATGCAAGAGAAAGATCATGAATTACAAAGAGTATCTTGCATATGTCATAAAAACGAAAACACTTTGTGAAAATTTTATGAAAAACCTCAAATAACAACTATGTGTACCAATGAACCAAAACCATAAGCTTACTCTTGAGATAATCTCCACAAATCAATTTGAACCATCTTAAGAATCATGAAAAAGATCAATAAATGGTATGTAATGGGGTTAGGCTAAGAGGTATTTGATATTTTGGATAAGGGGGTTCAAAACATCACAAAGGCCTTTAGCAAAGCTTGGTTCTCCTTATGTCTTCTCACCAAGGGCCGAATCTCCTCATGTACGTTGGATCCTTCCATCATTCTTAACTCCCCAAAGATATTGTGAAAACGAACAAAGGTCGAATTTAAACAATGGTAGACCTTCACATACATACAAACTCTAAAATCACAACACTTCTCAAGACTAGACTTAGCAATTTTACACTTTGAAACCGTGCCCTTTTTCAATTTTCTTTCTCTTGGACTAAAATTTTTCTTTTCTTTTTATTTTTCTGTCCGACCACAATTTTTATGTTTTCTTTTTATTAGGCATGGCAACATATAATTTCATACAATTTTTCGGCTAAGTCTACCCCACACTTGTTCTTCTTCATCTCTTCATGCGAAAACTCCTTCAAAAATTGACATGCTTTGCCGAAACTTGATCAAGGTAAAGGCATAACTATACTAAGCTCATGGAAAGTGTTTAAGGATGATGAAAGAAAAGGTAAACATAGGCTCAAAGGGGGCTTAACTAAGGTGTCCCACGACAGGCTCAAATAGGCACATGCTTTATTTGCCTATGGTGGTGAACCTAAGAGATCTTTTTCAATCACATTCAAAATCAAGGTATTTTATGATGAAAAAATATTTTAAAAATCAACAAGAGTAAGTTCTAGCATTCTAGAGTTCATTATAAAGCTATGGCACATAATCGTTGAATAAGCAAAGAATAATGAGGTTTCATGCTTCCTACAAGTTTATCGAATTTTTATCTTTTAAGCAGTCAAGAAGAAAGCAAATTGGCTCTAAAAGCTCACATAGGTTTGGTCGAAATTGCTAAACTATGCATGCTTTAATACTTCGCAAGTCCTACATGCTCCTACCAATGCACATTTATCCATGAAACTTAAAAAAAATTAAAATTATGCACAACCATCATCTATGTATGCAAAAAGGAGAAATAACATCATTGACAATTTAGGAGCATCCTAAGACTCAAAACAACAAATTAAACACTCTATTTTTGTGTTACGATATTCTGAAATTTTCTAACTCAAACCAAAATAAACTACGCTAAAACGTGGGTTACACGTTTGTCTACCTACAAAACATAAACGAAATACGTTATCCCACCCCACACTTAGAATATTACATTGTCCTAAATGTAAGCTTAAAACGATAGCAAAGAATTTCCTAAGCATGCAATAGTCTAACATATTCCAATATATCATCACAAACCAAAGAAAAAGAGAAGAGTAAGAAATTTCAAACTCTCGGTGATGGCTCCTTCGTTTTTTTTGGTCGAATTGGGTTGCCTCCCAATTAGCGCTTTATTTTTATAGTCCATTGCTTAGACTCTCACCATGTGTGTTGCATATGTTCATCGTTGTCCAAAATAGTTCAATTCGGCCTCAAGAAGGGCAACGAGGTGCGTTATGCACCAAGCATCTGTATCGGCATTGAGTGGTCCCGTATTGGCAGCATTAGAGTGTGTATCAGAAGTTGTGTCGCTCACAAGCTGTGTGCTTGTTGGAGTTGTAGCTGTATCGAAACAGAGGTCCGTATCGGAAGCATGGCCTGTAGCTCGGCAGGCTAGCTGGTCGTTGGTTTCAGCAATGGGCACCCCTAGCCGCTCGGCATCGCTGGTGCTACTACCGGTAGTGAGTGGGAGAGGCTGCATCGGCATGGACTGACGAGAGCCTAAACTCGCACACAATAATAACCCTACAATCGTTAGTAGCATAGAATAAGTACGGATCGTTCTAGCCGGGGATTAAGGGTACCTGAAACATGAGAATGTTAACACAAAACACATATATACACAAATAATGTCACGTTATTTACATATATACAAAATACGAAGTCATGGGGGATTGAGATAGGTTCGGAAGCCATAGGGCTACCCTAAATTCTAAAGCACGAAATTAAAAGACAAGAAATAAAATCCTAAGTTACTATATACAAGTTTGGTCGACATTCTTCCATAAATTACTAGCACGAAAGCGATCAAAACACACAACAAAATAGCAAGCAAGACTCACGGCATCATATCAACATGTTCTAGACTCGACTTAGTTCCAACCTAATTAGCTCCTAAACGGTTTCACTAATCGATTAACTCCTTATATATTTTAAGTGACTAAACGCCTAACTTTAAAATTATACTAGTCATTTTTGAATATTCTAAACGACGTAAACAAACATGACAAGTAATTAAGCACAAAGTCTTTTTAGTTGGAAACATATTAGCAAATAAGGCGTCACTCTTTTCACATCGACATGTAAATTCTTTAAACCACTCTATCCCTAAAAGCACCACAAGGTAAGCAACTAATCATTCAGCTTATCCTATGAATATTTTGGATTATGATATCGATACCCCGAGTAAATTGCAATTGTATAGGGCAGCAACCTTTATTGGACACGGATTAAAAGAATAAACGAAGTACGAAACTACAACTACGTTAACATGCTTGCCGGTTATCCTATTTACTATCTTGTTACATCTTTTCCTTACAAATTATCATGCAATTCGAAACTTATCTTTGAAATTCTTTATTAATATCATAAGAATTAAATTGACATGCATCATTATAAAACCAATCTCACAATCGTTTTTCAACTTGTGGAGGAATCTACTCCTCAATTCAATCTCTCCAGTCTTATAGGCTTCTAAAGGAGGGTAAGTAATATTGGAAGGTGCAGCTCCTCCTCCTCCGGTGACATGACCATTTTGTGCTCTAATCGAAGTCATAACTTCTTGTTCAAAAACTGGCTCGGCAAAGAACTCAAACTCAGGCCCTTGAAGATCACAAGTAGATGAGATGACTGATGGAGAGCTTGGCAATGAAGGTACCGAAATAGAGGGTGACGATGGTGGAGATGCACTACTCGGACTATTAGGCTCGGATAGTGGTAACAAAGCGATGGCGAGCTCTTGGTTCAACCGTTGCAATCGGCCTCTATGATCTCGTGTCCAAAGATTAGATTCGGACATACACTTTTCTGAAATTTGCAACATTTAAACAAGTTAGAACCATCGTAAAGAAATAGAAAGCAAGAATATACATCATAACAAGCCACAGCATTGGCGATTACACAACCAATTTCAATCAATGGCACACATATACATTGAATCGGCAAGAAGCAATGCATCGGCAATAAAGAAGAAAAAATCGAAATGTTGTGTGTTCATGTAATCTCTAAGTCTAATTTCTTTTAAAATTTGTTCTAACTCTCAAAGTACGTGGAGCAGAGGAGATAACGGTGTAATGGATTGATGCAGCCCCCGGTAGTATCATGCTTTACCCGATATGCCTCAAGAGTTCGAACCACACAATTTGTTTTACTTTGAAGAAAATAGATCACATATGTCAAGTTATCTTCTAGCGTCTAAAGTGAGGTGATGTTTCGGGCCAACCTATCGACTAGGTCGAGCGTATTCTACTTTTCAAAGGCGGTGTCGTTAAGATTCACGGAGGGCGAACTCCCTATCGACTCACTCACCGAGAATGAACATCAGTCTGTGAAAATAACTTGCCCCATAATTAGTAAAACAAACTCAGGTCCTAGCAGTCTACAAGTGTTGATCAAAGTCGCCCTCAACCTCATAAAAATAGAATACCAAGTTAGCGTTCTTATGCGTGGAGGGGACTTGTCCCACGTTTCCCAGTCTACACAAAAACATACCTAACATGGCATCATTCTTATGAAGGGTTAAGGCTAAGACCAACAAAAGCGGCTTCTCCCTACATATTACACTTTAGAAACTACAATAAACTCCAACATACACAAAAACTATCTACTTCCTAGAAATTAAACTAAGTTATTACACACATACATTCTTTATACAATCATGCAACTTTCGAAATTTAAACTCTACATGCCGAAGCATATTTCTACTTTACAAAATCTCAAATAAAACCAAAAATTACAAACTTTACAACTTTGCAACAAAAATTTTCAGCAACTTTATATACACAACATTCACACAAATCAAGCTTTTATAATCCCCGACAACGGCACCAAAAATTGATGAGAGCCTAAACTCGCACACAATAATAACCCTACAATCGTTAGTAGCATAGAATATGTAGGGATCATTCTAGCCGGAGATTAAGGGTACCTGAAACATGAGAATGTTAACACAAAACACATATATACACAAATAATGTCACGTTATTTACATATATACAAAATACGAAGTCATGGGGGATTGAGATAGGTTCGGCAGCCATAAGGCTGCCCTAAATTCCAAAGCACGAAGTTAAAAGACAAGAAATAAAATCCTAAGTTACTATATACAAGTTTGGTCGACATTCTTCCACAAATTACTAGCACGAAAGCAATCAAAACACACAACAAAAAAGCAAGCAAGACTCACGACATCATATCAACATGTTCTAGACTAGACTTAGTTCCAACCTAATTAGCTCCTAAACGGTTTCACTAATCGATTAAGACTCCTTATATATTTTAAGTGACTAAACACCTAACTTTAAAATTATACTAGTCATCTTTGAATATTCTAAACAACGTAAACAAACATGACAAGTAATTAAGCACAAAGTCGTTTTAGTTGGAAACATATTAGCATGTAAGGCGTCACCCTTCTCACATCGACATGTAAATTCATTAAACCAATCTATCCCTAAAAACACCACAAGGTAAGCAACTAATCGTTCATCTTATCCTATGAATATTTTGGCTTATCAGATCGATACTCCGAGTACATTGCAATTGTATAGGGCAGCAACCTTTATTGCACACGAATTTAAAGAATAAACCAAGTACGAAACTACAACTACGTTAACATGCTTGCCGGTTATCCTATTTACTATCTTATTTGAGAGGACCCGTCCCAGAATTTCCCTCGGAAATCCGAAACAGGTCCAAAATATAACCCATTATCCAAACAAAACATCTCTTTGCTCCCATACCACAACCTCCCACCCACTGGGCACAATGACTAACATAATTAACAATTTAAATCAAATAATATTTTGTTTTATATTCAAAACAATATACTTTTAAAATCGAATAATAATGTTTCACGACCAATCCCATTAGTCACATAAAACCAAGCCTCGCTGTTTCGGGAATTTATAAAATAATAGAAAGTCTCATAAGAGAAAATATTCCCGAAACTTAAATAATATAAAATCATGACCAACATTGGTCATATAATAAAATAGGGGAAAACGTTATTACCACCATTTAATATCAAGTCTCTGATAGGAGCACAATGTGTGACGATATTATATGCTTATGCCCTCATTTATGCTTTGTTTAACCGTTATTTGTCTAAGATAGAGTCATAATATAGTTTAGTGTCAATTTGGTAGAGTTTTAATCAAATATGCTTTAGAATCCGAAAAATGACTAAGTTTGAGAAATCTGGAAAATAATGCAAAATATGTCTTTTTCGTGATTTTGAGATGAGTAAAACTGCGATCTATCCTTGTCCGAATTTAATGAAATTTGGTGTGCTTAATATTCATATGCTGAGGAATGTTGTGTTAAAATTACAGATCAATTGGAGTTCGGAAAGTCACCCAAAAGTTGGTTGCAAAACGGCAGTCCGAGCAAATCAATCCAGGGGCTTCCAGGATTTTCCTGGGACTTTGATCCAACTTCGAAAAATCATTCCCGTCGACTCATAAGGATTTTGATCGACCTGTTTTATATAGAGGTAGCCATGTGTGTCTAGTTTATCAGAGACTTGGAATCGCATCAATCGGAGCTCCGAGGAGGGAGATGCGCCGGAGTTACTACATCAACATCAAATCTGCCGATTCCAGGAACCTACTGCCCCCTTTTTGTGCTTTCTGTTTTTGATGGACCAAATGGTGCACAAATGAATTTATGAAGATGGTTCAAGCTTAAAGAAGGGAAGAGGAAGACACTGAGCTAAGGCATTGAAGAAGAAAACGAAGAAAGAAGTTCTCCTAGTCAAACTAGGAGAAGCTGCCGAAAGTGGCAGATTATGTGCCTTAATGTTGCTGCCGGCAATGGAAGCATTTTTGGTGGATCAAGACCTATCAATTGAAGTCCAATGATCATACAAGAAGTCCATGAAGATGTGAAGCCCATGCCTTGAAGAAAAATTCAGAAAAAGAAAACCTAATTGAACTATGAAATGAAGGTTTCAAATCCTTATCCCACTTGGTTTTCTGAATTCCTTTTGCAATAAGGCTGCCGGCAACACCCTCTCCTCTATATATACCCTCACTTTTTCATTCTGAAAATAATCTCATCTCAAGCACAAAATACTAGCCAAAGCTCTACCAAGTTTCTTAAGTACCAAATACCCAAATACTTAGCCAAAACACCATCACCACCACTTCAAATTTACGAATCCCTTCACCTTGCCTTCTGCCGATTCCTGCTTAGGCCGAGCACTAAGGAGCAGCGGCAAGTATCATCTCGTCACGTCTTGAGGAGTCTTCAAAGGTTCTAAAAGTGTGATCCACTCCCCCTATGGCTTTTGTATTTGTTGTAGTTTGGTTGTATTGTATTAAAACAATTCGTTTCTTGGTTTTTATTGAACTTTTATGTAAGCCGAATACTTGATTGATGTTTATGTTCAAGTTTTGTGATTTTAGCATGTGAATTTCGTATGTATCGATAATTAGGGCAGTGGTATCTTGCATGTTCTAAGTTTGAAATTGGTTAGAAATCTAAGGATTGGGACTTAAAAACCGAAACATTAGTATTGGCTTGAAGCATGTAAATCTAGATGTTAGGTTTCATCAAACCCGAGTAATAACAAATATGGCTAGATATTCAAAAGGTTGCTTTGATTTGTTTTTGCTCACCTAGGGTATAATACTTTAGAGGTCTTGCATGTTAAAATAAGATGATTGACAACCTTACTTGTTTTGCATGTCTCCGATTTAGACTATTGTGATTAATTCTTAAGTCCCAAAAGGATTAACATATATTCTAGGGTCCATACTCAAAAGGTCGATCTTAAGAACTTGAGAAGTCTTACAACTAAGTTGTAGTCGGAACTAGTTTTGAATCTAAACATGTTGATACTTGTTCCTTACCTTCGTGCATGCGAATCTATGTGTTAAAGAGTTTTTGTGTGAACTGTTTTGTGTGAGAGATGATGATCACTTGTATATAGTAGTTTAGGTTTATTTTCTGTTTTATTTTTGTGTTTAGTATAATGCAACCCTATGGTTGCCGATCCATATAAATCCCCCATGTGTGACGTTTATGTGTATATGTTTGTATATATTTGTCTAACAATTTCATATCTCAGGTACCCTTAATCCCCGGCTTAGAACGATCCCTACTTGCTTATACTACTAACGATATTTTGTAGGGTTATCATTGTGTGTGAGTTTAGGCTTCCATCAGCCTCCCAGGCTGAGGGTCAGAGTCTCTCAGACTCTCCATAGCGTCCCACGCTAAACCTCAATACAACCCTACGTCGACCACCGAGCGTGAATCTGACCTATATGGTCAAGTCGTCACACCGCGTGGGATGAGGTTAATAAGCTATCTAGCAATAGCGTCCCACACTAAACCTCTATACAACTCTACGTCGACCACCGAGCGTGAATCTGACCTATATGGTGAAGGCGTCACCTCGCGTGGGATGAGGTTAATAGGCTAGCTAGCAATAAACATATATGGACCCTCGTATGGTGAAAATCCGAAAACAAAACCGAAAGCACATTTCCCCTTTATATGAATTAAATTAGTACGATCCCCGACCGTACATCTGAGGCTTATAAATATCGCAAATATAATAATAGCCTTCAAACATATACATATATACCGACATGTCCCACATGTCATAAAATAATATCGAAAAAAAAAATTGAAGAATATATTCATAACATCGACATGTCCCACATGTCGTGAAATCATAATTAACGAAATCATGAAATTCCCGGAAATCTCATTTTCGGGTAAAATTACTTATTATATATAACGGTAGGAACATATATACCTCAAATCCATATTTTCCTTTAAATATTAAATAAACAAATTTCATAATCAAATACTTTCAATGTTTCACAACAAGCTCACGAAAAGCATTTAATTAAAGTAATTTCATTTCAATAAAATGTTTAGGCATGCATCATAAAATCCACTCGCTCTATACCCATTTTTCATATAAAGAATTCTAAATATAACGATAATTATACTAACATTTACACTCGTAGTTAATAATAATACAAGGAGGTTTACTCACCTTAATTTACCAGAAATGGTAAATATCCATTCGGGATCGAGCCCGAACACTACAGGATCGCGTCGGATCGCGTCGGATCGAATCGCTGAAGTTCCGAAATCGATACAAACTCAGGTCAACACCCGGTCAACGTCCGGTCAACAGTCAACGCCCGGTTAACGGTCAACGGTCTGGTCAACGTGGGCCGGGTCGACGTGGCCGGGTCGGGCCTAAACCGGATCGGCTGAACATTGGCCGGGTCGGATCTGAACCGGGTCGAGTCAAGGTGGGCCGGATCGGGTCGACTCCGGGTTGGGCCGAGTCGGACCCGGGTCGAACAGTGGAAACGGGTCGAGGAGAAACCGAAACGGGTCGAGGAGGAACCCGTTCGATCCGTGCGACTCCGTGTAAAGTGGCGCGATCCACCTCAACAGGGGAGTGCGCAAGAAGAAACCCAGCCGAACGGTGGGTGGCGCACCCCGTGGAGTCGCCTGCAGCACCGCCGTTTACGGTGGCAAAACTTCCTCACCACGCCACGCCGCGCACTGTCGCTCCCTCGAGCTACGCCATAGCCCAAAAGGAAGAGGAGAGGAAGATGAGCCTGTTGTTGGGTGGCGCACGTGACGTCGTGGCCGGACGGCGGAGATCGAGACGCCGGCGATCCGGATCGGGGAGAGAGGTAGATGAACAATAATTTTTGCATAGTAAATAGTAACTTTCTGAAAATGGAAATATCTCCCCCCCTTTCCGGAAAGATTTCCCCTTTATATAGTTGTTTTCCGAAACAGTAAATAACTTCAACAGACCATAATTTCTTCATACAATGTCTGTTTCACGTGTGTCACGTGTCTACAAACTCGTATCATCGCGCTCTGCAAGTTTTGTGAAGGAAACTTTTCAAAAATTGCAAAGAATGACAAAGTCAACTTTCCCCCCATTAAAACTTAAAACATTTTCCGAATTTAACCTTCGAACATACTTTCGACATCACGAGACAACTAAAATAAAAGCGTACGAAGTTCCATATACTCGTAATTCATGCTTCTAGTAATTACGAGAAATTTATGTAATTAACACAATTAAAATCGGGTTCGGGATGTGACATTATTACATCTTTTCTTACAAATTATCATGCAATTCGAAACTTATCTTTGAAATTCTTTATTAATATCATAAGAATTAAATTGACATGCATCATTATAAAACCAATCTCACAATCGTTTTTCACATAGACATGAAAACACAATAACCAAACATACACATGAGTTTCACAGACAAAACTACACATAACTACATAAAAACTATTACAAACCGAAAGAAGGGAATGGATCACACTTTTGCAGACACCTTGATGACTTCTACTCGTGTGGATCCTTGATGCAATGAGGCTCGGTGGCTGCTGGATGAAGGTGGAGAATCGACAGAAGTTTTGTGGTGGTGGTGGTGGTGGTGGTTTTTGGTTTGTGTTTTTGTGTAGGATATTTGGCAGAAAATTGGTAGAACTTTGGCTAGGGTTTTTGCTTTAGAATGTGACGAGTTTTTCTGAGAAAAGTTGGCTATATATATGGGACAGACCTAGGGTTTTGCCCGCAGTCTAAGGAATGGCTATTCCTTCTCCTAGTTGCCTTATGTTTCCTTGTGGGAAAAAGCATTGCATTCTTGGACTTTTAATTCTGAATTTTCTTCATGGCATGGGCTGCATATCTTCATGGACTTCTTATGTGGACTTGACAACTCCATTTGATGAACTTTGATCCATGAAAAATGCAAAAATAGGCAAGAACACAAAACCGGCAGCAATGCTTGCCTACAGGCAGCATTCTCCTAGCTCCACTAGGAATGCTTCTTTCTTCATGCTTTTCCATATTGCCTTGGCTTGATGTCTTCCTCTATCCCTCAATAAGCTTGGACAATCTTCAAGTATGCAATTGTATGCTAAAATGTCCATCGAAAATAAAAACAAAGGAAAAGAGGCAGAACCTTTGTGGAATCGGCTAGCAATGACCTTGTTGTATTGCAACTGGTATAACTTTCTCCTCATTGCTCGGATTTCTGCGATTCTAAGTCTCCAAGAAACAAGACTCGTAGAGCTTTCTCCATATAAAAGGGCTTCCTCAGATTCCAAGTGAAACGTCTGGAATAAATTTTTGAAGTCAAGACACAGTCTCAGGAAATATCCTGGAAGTCCCTGATTCATTTTTACTCGAGCTGCTGAGTTGCAGCCATCTTTTGGTTGACTTCTCGAACTCCGATTGATCTGAATTTTTGAAATAAAATATTTTAGCAAGTCAATTATATGCATACCCAATTTCAACAAATTTGGAAAAGGATAGGTCAGTTTTCCACTAGTCTCAGGACCACGAAAAAGACATATTTTGCATTATTTTCCAGATTTCTCAAACTTAGTCATTTTTCGGATAATTAAGCATATATTTCCAAAACTCCACCAATTGTACACTAAACTATATTATGACTCGATCTTAGATAAATAAGGGTTAAACGAAGTATAAATGAGGGCATAAGCATATTAATATCGTCGCACATTGTGCTCCTATCAACTACCCCACACTTATCCTTTGCTAGTCCCCCAACAAAGTTAAATAAAACTAAGCCTCCAAACAAACTATTGCCCCTAATGATTTGTCTTAGGCTCGTATGTACACATAGCTTTCAAGTTAATGCATAAGAATGTTAACCACGAAAATTCCAAGCTTCATGAACATATAACATCAATATGAACATATAAAAGCAAAAAGTAAGCATGGAAACATGTAAAGCTAATCTGATCCTCCTCATAGGGCATACTCTTTTCTTTTCACTCGAAGCATGGCATTCACTCAATAGTATATGCAAGAGAAAGATAATGAATTACAAAGAGTAACTTGCATATGTCAAAGAAACGAAAGCACTTTGTGAATAAATTTTAAGGAAAAACCTCATATGATAACTATATGCACGAAAGGACCAAAACCATATGCTCAACTCTTGAGAAAATCTCTACAAATCAAAGTATGCCATCTTAAGAATCATGAAAACGTTATAGGGAAATAACATGGGGCTCGGAAATCATAGGGAAGGAAATTTAGGAAAAGTGGTGCTTAAAAACGTCACCAAGACTTGGCAATTCTTGATCCTCCTTATGGCTTTACTCCAAGGGTCCAATATTATCTTGTTGGACCCTTCCTTCATTCTTTACTTTCGAAAACATCATAAACGTGGACAAAGATCGAATTTATTAATGCTAGACCTTCAAATACAAACTAAACTCCAAACTCACAACACTTATTCAAGGAATAAGACTTAGCAATTTTTCTTTTTCTTTTCTTTTTCTAAGGCACGGCTCACATACAACTTTTCGTACAATTTTCAAGCTAAGTCTACCCCACACTTGTTTCATACATCACTCTACACCAAAACTCCAAATCGATTTCAAACTTTTGCCAAGTCTCGCGAAGACAAGGGTTAAGATATAACTATTCTAAACAGAGGAATTTTAATAAGGGTGATGAAAGAAAAGGCTCAATGTAAGCTCAAAGGGGTTTTCTAAGGAGTCCCACGACGGGCACATGCTTTATGTGGCAATGGTAGTAATCCTAATATAACGTTTTCAATCCTTTTCAAAATCAAGGCAATTTTCATGACTATCAAGTTTCAAAAATCACAAGAGCAAGTTCTAGCAATACTAGAGTCCATGAAAAGCTATTGCATATATATAGTCATCGAATCATCAAAGAATAATGAGGTTTCATGCTTCCTACGAGTCTATCAAATGTTTATCTTTTTATCACTCAAGAAGAAAGCAATTTGGCTCTAAAGCTCACATAAGTTATTATGGAAACAAACTAGCTGAAACATGTATGCTTCGTTAATCAACAAGTCCTACATGCTCCTACCAATGCACATAATCCATGGAACTCACAATTTAAATTGTATGCACAACTATCATCTATGTATGCAAAGAGGAGAAAAACATCATTGACATATTAGGGGCAACCTAAGACTCGAAACAAACAATTTAAACACTATTTTTGTATTACAATTTCCTGAAATTTTCTTTTCTAAACTAAGCACACGAAAACATAAACGGAATACGTTATCCCACCCCACACTTAGAAACATACATTGTCCTCAATGTAAGCACAAATCTATATCAACGAATTTCCTAAGCATGCAATAGTCTAACACATTCCAACATATCATCACAAATCAAAGAAAATGAGAAGGGTGAAGAAATTTCAAACTCTCGGTGATGGCTCCTTCGTTTTTCTTTGATCAAATTGGGTTGCCTCCCAAGTAGCGCTTTGTGTTTATAATTCATTGCTTAGACTTTTCACCATGGTAAATTGCATGTGTTCATCTTGGTCCAAAATAGCTCAACTCAGCAAGGAGTAGAGCAACAAGGTGCGTTTGGCACCATGTGTCCGAATCGGCTGCATTTAGCTCTCCACTGGCAGCAATGGTTGTATCGGTGAGAAGGAGGGGTGCGGCAGTGGTATGGGATACGCCATGATCTTCATCCGTATCGGCAACAAAAGCTAGGGCATGCGTATCAGCAGCTGCAAGTATCGTACTGGCAGCATGTGGCTCAAACGGGTACGGCTGCAAAGGTAGCTCGGCAGAAGATCTCGTATCGGCAGCTATGAAGGGGCACGTATCGGCAAAACTGCCTGCAGCTGCGCGTGCAGCCTACATAAGGGGGCTCTCGGCATTGCTGGACGTATCGGAAGACTGGGCAGGAAGGCAGCGCTTCTCGGCAGCAGGTTGTGGCTCGGCAGTGGGGACTTTGGCTGCATTGCTCGGTGGTGAACTTGAAACATCTCCCACACTAACTTCCTCATCTAACGCTTCATATGGCTCATAATAATGCTTGAGGCGATGGCCATTGACTTTGAATGTGTTTCTCGTAGCCTCGTTATGAATCTCAATGGCTACATGAGTGAAAACTTGAGTAACAATAAATGGACCAAGCCATCGAGAGCGTAACTTACCCGGAAAAAGTTTGAGTCGTGAGTGATACAAGAGAACTTTTTGTCAAACCTCAAACCTCTTCCCTCGAAGCATCTTGTCATGAGAGACCTTGGTCTTCTCCTTGTAAATCCAAGCGGCATCATAGGCTTCATTGCGTATTTCTTCAAGTTCATTGAGTTGAAGCTTCCTATGAAGGTCGGCCTCATCGATGTTCATATTGAAAGCTTTAACGGCCCACCATGCCTTGTGCTCAAGATTTACCAGTAAGTGACAAGCTTTACCATAAGTTAACCGAAAAGGGGACATACCAATCGGTATCTTGTATGCAGTCCTATATGCCCACAAAGCATCATCAAGACGATCACTCCAATCCTTCCTTGAAGGACCAACAGTCTTCTCTAAAATTTGCTTGATCTCTCGATTGCTTACCTCGGCCATGCCACTTGTTTGAGGATGATAAGGTGTAGAAACCTTATGTGTGACTCCATATTTCTTCAATAAGGCCTCAATGGTGCGATTACAAAAATGGGAACCTCCATCACTTATCAAGACTCTTGGAACTTTAAAACGTGAAAAGATGTTGGTCTTGAGGAATTCGGCAACCACTTTGGCATCGTTGGTGCATGTAGCCTTGGCTTCTATCCATTTTGACACATAATCAACCGCTAGCAAGATGTAGAGAAAGCCCTTGCTTGAAGGAAACGGCCTCATGAAGTCTATCCCCTAAAGATCATGAATTTCAATTGCATGGATGGAAGTGAGTGGCATTTGATCTCGTGGATCTCCTCCCTTTCTTTCTCCTCTCTCGGTTTTACAAAGTTTTTTTTTTATTATTTCTTTTTTCTTTATTAACGGGTTCCAATGAGTCAGAACGTGCAAGCACGACACGGTCTGTTGGTATTCGTGCTTTTCGTATGCCGGATTTTAATAGGCACGTTAAGTAGATATGCGGGCTCGTATAAGTTTTTCTCGTGCGGGTCTCGAACTTGCACGGACTTGCGGGTTTAATTGCTAGGCCTAGTGGCAATGTTGAATTGTTAAGCCGTTGGCCTATACTTGTAATTAGCTGGCTGCTAGCTACTCTTCAAGCCGCCACTCCATGATCAAACTCCACTACTTCCCTTTCATACCTTTCTTTAATTCCCATCATCTAACTTTCATCTCTCTCATTTCTCATTCTATATAATCAAATTCTCCATGAATGTATATCTCACACGCTTCAATGGCGACCATTGCTGAATCCACCGCTCTCTTTCCTCCCTCATATCTCCACCCGGCGATCAAGTCAAGGCCGTCTCTTTCCGTCTCTTTCCGTCAATTTCGCGGATTGAAGGTCCAATCGCCTCTCTATTCCTCCATTACTCCTAAAGTCTCGCGTCGTCCGTTAACGCCCGGCATAAAGTCTCAAGCGCAGAGCACCACCGCTCTTGATAGTAAATTTTTTCTTTTACTCCCTGTGCTCAACATTACTACTTTTTTACCACCGCAGTTTCATTTCAGTCGATTTCAATAGTCTAGGCTTAGTTGATAAGCAGTCTCAATTTCTCTTCCCTCTGTTTGTAGAGTTATGATCTGTTCTAATCTAGCAGGAATATAATTATGGAAAAAATAATGATAAAAAATAAAAAATAAAAGTTTCAGCATGTTAAATTACAGGAAACTTTAAGGCCTCTTGTTTTCTTGGATAGCAACGAGTTGGAAATTAGGTTCAGTATGTAAACTTTGCATGCATTACTCTCCTGCTAAGCATAAGTAATTAGCTTGATATTTCTGGAAACCGACAGTTTGAAAAATAGAGCTTGCTTTTCTTCTCGTCTAGGTGATGAGAGATAGCAAACAATGACGGATCAAGTTCGTTTGTGCTTGTTATTTACTCATTGAAGGATAGCAATGAGTTTTTGTTGGAAATTAGGTTCAGGATTTGATAGTTGAGCAAGGGTCAAGATATCATAGGTTAGGATTCCGTAATAGAGTCATACCATCCTCAAAAGTTTCACCCTTATTTCTGACTATAAAGAAGGGTAAGCCTTAATCAAGTTCATTATCTTGTTCATAGCTTTATCAAAGGTTAAATTGATTTAACAATGTTTATAATTCCTATTCCTTGAGGGACAAAGATCAATGCACAATTCGAAAGATAACAGAACAACTCTAAAATTACATTAGATATCCGGGATTCTAAAAGTACAACTTTTAAATTTCTTAGTCTGCTGTGTCTATCAGCAGCAAACACTCAACTCTGTGTTCAGACCAGAGACTTAGTATATATTCTTTTCTTTTTAATAGTAAATGCTCTTTTTGTTAATAACTGGCCTAGAAATTTTTCATCAAATGTTGCCCATTTAAATGGAGAATAAGGGATTGCTTTTCTCCCTTCTTTTTGTTCCTTTCGAGTTTACTGTCTGTTGGCCATATTGTCTGGCAGTACTTAACTACGGCACATAGATCTTCAGATTTTGATAATTTTTCAAGCACGTATTCCCCACCATTTATCTAATTATAACATG
The DNA here is from genome assembly GCA_963682095.1 of Potentilla sterilis. Classification (NCBI taxonomy): domain Eukaryota; kingdom Viridiplantae; phylum Streptophyta; class Magnoliopsida; order Rosales; family Rosaceae; genus Potentilla; species Potentilla sterilis. The sequence continues at coordinate 33,653,428 of OY821756.1, forward strand.
AGCCAAAGGAAAATCGCAAGCTAGAATGACCAATATGAGTCCATAGTCATGGTTGGGCAGGCCTGCTTTAAGCAAACCCAATTAGAACTGAGCTTGTCTTTTCTTTTCCCTGTTATTGGCAAAGACACTAAGCTTGTATAAAAGGATAGATAGGAAAATTAAGGCAGGGAAATGCAGTATATCGCAATACAATATAGTTTTTTGTAAACTGATGAATGAATCAAATAAAAAAGCCTCAAATTAATTATTTGCTTCTCGGAATGAGATTTTTTTTGTTTTTTGTTTTTCTTGTGTTAGTTCTTTTATAGTCAGCTAGAACGGACCGGAAGTTAATTAGACCTACATATGTACATTATGAACTGAAGGTTATGGCATCTTTTTCTTGCTGCTGCTCTCCCACCAATAGATTCCTTGTCAATGCAATGAATTAGCACATTTAAGTTTTAAACTCTCCATATGGTATTAATTGGGAGCTCCACTCATATGCCATAAAGTCCTAATAGTGGGCCATATTAGTACATCTGATACGAATGTAATCTTCCTTTATTTTGCAAGTGCACCTCCATTTCAGCCGACACCGGTGGTTACCCTTTTTATATACAGTGTCAATAGTTGGTCATTTGTATGTGGTTGCTTTTTGAACTGATGAATAGTAGTTGATTAGTTGTAGTTATTCTGAAACATATTCTTGTAAAATTAAGTTGTGCAACATTCATCTTATCGTCTGGTTTAAACCGATCATAAACTTCACAGCATTGTTCCCTTTGCGTTATATTTACATTTAGCAGTGATTCTCTGTTGTTAAATATAGTTAAAATATGTTTACACCTTTGCTTTGTAACTGCAGTTCCCACAGTTACAGATACAACATGGCAATCACTAGTCCTCAAAGCCGATGGCCCTGTACTGGTTGAGTTTTGGGCTCCTTGGTGTGGGCCATGCCGCATGATCCATCCAGTTGTAGGTGAACTAGCACAGGAGTATGCTGGGAAGCTTAACTGCTTCAGGTTAAGCACGGACGATAGTCCTTCAATTGCAACTCGATATGGGATTCGAAGCGTCCCAACCATGATGATTTTCAACAAGGGTGAGAAAAAGGACACGGTAATTGGTGCAGTGCCTAAAACCACATTGACTGCAAGCATTGAGAAATATTTGTAAAGGTGTGTATAAAAGTGCCTTGAAACATTTATGTACTGTTGTATTCTTTACATGTTCTCTGTTGTGTCGTTAGACATGTATTAGCCTTTCAAATCTGAAAGTTCTTGTATCATCTTATCTTTTATTCTATATGGCACCAATATCCTTCAATAATATAGCCTTGCTGAGGATTTCTTGGCCCAAGATTTTATTTAGGTGGTCAACTTGTGCAACTTGAATTCTGAGTGCTCTACTTCAGACCCTGTAATGACCGAGACCCGGGTCCTGCCTTTTTGAGCTGTCCAGGAACTTGCTTTATTTTTTTCTCATTTTTTGTTAATGCGTCTGAAGCTAGATATTTCTTATTTGACTAGTTCAGCTGAATTTGATTTGTCGGATTCGGCTAAAATCATGTTGTTTTCTGTCTTTTCCACTGCTGTCACTAATAGAGGATCTAGAAGCGCGATGCAGTCTACTTTAGAATCTCAAATTTGGGCCACTGTTTTCCGAGTTATATTATGATCATGATGTTAGTGTCTTAGATAAAAAAAATAATAATAATAAAAAAAAAAACAAAAAAAACTATGATTGTTTCTCTTATCTATAAGTACCCAGGACTTTATTCCTATTGGTAAATGAACAAGACATGGAAAAGAATAGCTACCGCAGGTTGAGGCTTTAACTTACTTTGTTTGTTCTGGTTTGTAAAAAAGTTGATGACTGGATCAAACTGCTTTAAATTCCGACTTTTATTGTGTTGAAGGTGAGAGTGGATCTTGCCACGGAAGTCTGCTATACTTGTCATCATTAAACCCTGACCCAACTCGTTTCCTGACTTATAGCTTAAAAACAAATTGAACGCAGAAACTGAAGTGGTATTATTGCTTTGGTTGTATGAATAATTAAGAGCTATCTCCAACAGTTTTTATAAAATTTTTATATTAAAAAGGAGAAAAATTAAAAAAAATTATAAGAAAATAAACTCAATTCCAACCGCTCTTCTATTTTACAGTATAAAAATTAAATACTAATCTGTATAATTTAATGAATATATAAATAAAAGACAAGAGGAGAGAGAGGGAGATAAATAATTTTTTTTTTAAGAGAGATAGTCAAATATAAAATACAAACATTAAATTTTAGAGATTTTTACAATAATATACAGATTTTGAGAATTTTATAGCTATAGAGATTTTACATATTTTTTTTCTCACTCTCTCTATTTTAGAGATTGGTTTACAAGAGCTGTTGGAGCCGAAATGGAGAAAATAAATTTTCTCTAAGAGCATCTCCAACAATTCTTGTAAAGGTTGAATTTTTTCTATTTTATAAGAAAAACACCACATTTCGGCTCCAACAGCTCTTGTAAATCAATCTCTAAAATAGAGAAAGTGAGAAAAAAATATGTAGAATCTCTATATCTATAGAATTCTCAAAATCTGTATATTCTTGCAAAAATCTCTAAAATGTTGAAAGAAAAACACATTTTGTGCCTTCGTCAATGTAACTGACGAGAGATAATTACGTAGTCATTAGTCATTGTTGTCCTTAATGTATTTACTATTACCGTTGTAATACGCACCCTATATAAAGGGGATTATCAATGAAATGAGCAAACGAATTCCGATTCTCTTACAACACGTTATCAGCACGTTACTTTAGCTAGAAAAAAAAAAAAAAAAAAAAACCTAGAAATTTTATTTTTTTTCTCTCCACCGTCGCTACTATTGCTACCAGCAGCTCCGGCCGGCACCACTGCCCGATCCTCTTCCGATCTCAGCTCCACCAACGCTCTGGCCCAGCACCGTCGTAACATTGAAGCGGATCGGCAAACCTCAAATCAAGATTGATTTGTGCACCCAAAGCATGGCAGCACCAGCAGCACCGCATCTGCCCTAGCCCAGCCTCATCGGCTCCTCCATAAAGGAGCCACCTCCGATCGAGACCCTCGTACGAAGCCCTAGCGCGCCGTCGCCTGCCTAACCCAGCCTTGAAGAGCTGCCGATCGGCTGCCACCACACCTAGCAGCATCGTCCACGATCAGGCCACCCTAGCCCGATGACGCCGCACCCCCCTCCGGTACGCAGCGCGGCTCCTCGACCCGACCCCTACGCCGTTGGATTTTCCTCCGCCCACCGCGTAGACTCAGCAGCCCAGAATTCTTGACCCGAGGCTCCCCACCGACGACAGTTCGTCGACAAAAGCTCCTTCCTCCTTCTACCGACAACATTTTGTCGAAAAAGGCTCCCTCCAGAAAATTTGTTTTGCCGACGAAATATTTTTCAGCAGAGTTTGTTTAACCCGTTTTTTGCTCGACCCGACCCGGTTTCAACCTGGATCTTTGGATCCGGCCCGTAGTAAATAAGTTATCACTCCTATGAAAATTAAAAGATCGAGCAATCGCTTCATATGCAGTTTATTTGGTAAACTTACAAGTAATATTTAAATTGAATTTCTGCTTTCGTTATATATTGTTTCAATTATTATATGATATACTGCGCTATTCAATTTGATCGCATTAGTATTTTATATAAATGTGAAACTTGGTGCATTATATGTTCATTTTATTACTGTTAAATAATTGTTTTATTTAACATGTTATTTAGTTTGACCATTGTCATGATAATCCAATTTTATGAGCATCGTAATATAAAGAAAAATGGACAAACCTACTACTGTGAAAAAGCATTTTCACGAAACAAGAAAAATATGACCATTACAAATTTCGGTCTTGAAATCTAATTTTTTTTTGTTGAAAATTTTTCAAGATAGATATCTTATTAATTATGTAAAAAGCAACGATAATGGAATTTTATTAGCTTCACATGCAATGAAAATAGAGAAACCAAAAATTTTATTGTGATAACGAAATTTCACGAAGTATCGGATTTACCATAATGTATATTGGTTTATACTAGTTGTCGTGCATGTCATTTAGACCGCGAAATTAATACATTCTCTTCTTCCTCTATTTTACAGATGGTTTAACCATCACAGTTTGACTTTGACACATTGGACTCTGAAGAACTTGAGTACTAAATTCCCCTAATGAGCCAACTAAGGCTTGAGCATGATATATTTATGCAAACTGCTTTATGTAAATAGCAAAGAAATTTCCTGGAACAAATTATGCAAAGTAATGCAACAACCCTAAAACAAAGGGCAATGACGATGTAAGGTCTTAGAAAAAGATATTTCCTGGAACAAATTGGGCAAAGTAATGCAACGACCCTAAAACAAAGGGTAATTACCATGGACGTAAAGATTCATATAATCATCCAAAAGTAAGTGAAAACAATGTACCATTTAAAAGATGACACAAGGGACACCTCATGTGCAATGAAGCACTGTCATTGTTGTAAATCAATGAAGTATTGACATTACAAGCTAGCAATGAATTAGCTACGACTTACAATAAGTATGAAGAATCATACGAATACGTGGATTTTTTGGAAAAGTATCTTCAATATCCAACAAAAACATCGAAAATGAATTTACAACTAACGACGTACCATATGGGAAGAACATGTCAATGACACATCTCATTATTGCAGCTATTAAAAGAGCAAAAAGAATCTGGCTCAATCCAAGATAAACTTTGATTAGTCTACTTTTACATTTCCAAGATATCCTTATAAATGTTATTACACCTAATTAGACTTTTTGGTCTTAAAGTTTCTATCTCTAAATTGGACAAGACTAAATATAATCGTTGGCACGTTAATTTTTGAATCTTCTCTAAAGGAATTGAGATTATTCAAATTTTATTCATAATATACATTATTCAATTTTCTGCATCTAACTTTCCAAAGTATTGCATAAAGTAAAGCAACATATCATAATATAGGCATGACACAAAAAAAAACTATGTGCAAAGAAACGCACCATATCCCTAGAATAATAGTACTGAATGACAATGGTACTAATATATCACAAAAATAGTACAATAGTATTGAAGAACTGTAGTACTATAATGAAAGTGATAAGGATCAGTATATATGTTCCTTTAGGATCCATAATCACCCGCCTAATTGGGATTACAATACCTTTTATTACAATCCCCATCGAGTTACTCTAAAGAACTTGAGTTACGTTTCGATGTATATATTGAGCATATGTCAAATTGACAATTTATGCGATAAGAGAAAATTGAATTTGTACCACACTTTAAAGAAATTTATGCCACGATGTTCATGTAAAAAGACACAAGTGAGAATTCTTTTGAGCTCTTTTGCATTACCTCTGATGATTACGGATGTAAACGAGTATTAGAGAAGTTTATATGTCAACTTAGTAGGTTATATGTAACCACTAATTGAACCCAAAGTCAAAAGAAAATGATCTTTTGGAATTCTGACATAGATTGGATTTGATCTGGTGATCCGTACATTAAAGAAATTACTATGGACCCTCATATTTGGATGAATAGAAGCAAATACCAGAAGACTATGGTTCAAACACGAAACCGAGGACGACTAAAGAACATTTGATCCTCAAATATTGTTTCGACACAATTCATGTAGGGTTGAAGACATGTGTTCAATCCCTAAATTACACCGCTCTTCTAAGGTGACATTATAATATATTTGATGCAAAAGTATATGCACTTATATCCTATTATGCTTCTGACATCATCATGATTTTATGAATAAAAACATATCATTCAAAGCCAACTCGTAAAAATTATGATTGACACCATCATATGCAAAGGACACATGTGTTCTCATTATGTTCTTATATTGAATCTAAAGAGGATTCAGTGAACTGATTCAACCAATTTGCGGACATCTTAGATATTTTATGGTGTTGGTTGTTGTGTCGACACCCTGGTCACGTGTCATGACACCATCCACAATTAAAAATTTATGCTGCTTATGCTAGAAAGTCAAAACACCTAGGCCGGGTTAATTTCCGTAGGTGTGATGATTTTATAGCTTATTATATGGGATCTGTAATGGACATCATATTCCTATATAAAAACCCAATCTCACGGAAAACGACTATAGTAATAGTCTTGATATTGGTAAAAGCACACCAATACTTCCGTTTTGGGTTATACAATTTTGCATGCAACGTTACTTATCCATCTATGGCCATCATCATTGAACCAATTTACACCATAGCTAGTGACTATGTGTGAGAATTTTAAAGGATCTCAAACGAACTTGTAATCCTTGAGCTCATTTGAATTGACACGGATCTACAATCTTTTAGCTCAGTTAAATGTTTTAATGTGCCAAAATTGTGCCGCCACAGCGCACAATGATGGGTTACTGAAGATGAATAAAAATTTATGATGGATATGAACTTCCAGCTAGTTCGCTATGTCGAAATCTTGACAGGCGATCTCCTTACCGCTAGATTTGCGGTGTGTCACTTTGATGAGACAGTCTTCCCGTTGTTAGGGGGAGATAAGAACAATCATGTTCAAGTGGAACGACATGAATTGTCGTGATTTGTCCCCACTGTGTCTCATCTTAATCCCCAAAACTACACAAAGTAAAGTGTGTAGATATCTTATACATTAAAGTGACAAGATCACATAAACATGCTACAAATATACCTGCAAGGATTGTGTTTTATCAAAAGGACATGGTACCACCCAAGAGGAATTGGGTATTGCGCTGCCACCATGAATGGTAGCATAGTGACGCCATAAAGTGGCATAAATGGTGTCATAGGCTGTGGCTCTCCAAGGAAGAGGGGGAGACCACCTTAAATTCGATGAATACTTGCTTAAAGGAAGAAAGCAAGTTTTGGCACAACCTGGTCTATTGATCAGTGATACTCAAATCCGTCTCATAAAAATATTTATGGATTGTGGTTATCATTGAGAGACGCCTCAAATGTTAGAACTAATCCTTGAAAGTATAGAGATCTCTATAAACACATTACACTAGTGTACATGACGACGTGGAATAATGAGTCTAATATCGAACTACACTTCGTTGAAAAATGTCAACGTAGTAAATTGGCCTAATGGAAATAAGCGATCCAATATAAACAAAGAGATAGGTATTTGGGCAGGTGACGCCGACATCGCAAATATAAACCTTATCAAATATATCTTTGTTAGAATGCGTAATGAGAATAAGAGTATGTAGACTCACCTTATGGCACAAGGTCTCTCAAAAACGCACTAGAATCGACTACGAGGAGATATTCTCTCGTAATGGATGTCATTGCACTCCACTACCTTGTCAGTTTGGTAGTTTCCGAAAAACTGAACATGCAGCTTACGAAAGTGATCAAAACATATATCTCTATGGGGATCTAAATTAAGAGATATACATGAGGATCCTGAACGGACTTCATCCACCCAAATCAAGTGACTCTAGATCACATGAGTACGTTTGCAAAAGAAATTTAAACGTTCACTAAAGTGACTACTTGATTGGGAAAGGATTGATGAATTATGCCTTTGCGTTTTCATTGTGGATATACATGAACTCTAAATGAACTAAGAGAAACTCAATGTATTGTAAATCCTAAGTTGAGAATGAAATAGATTTTGGGAATATACAGTCTTGAAATGGAACTCAAGGACTGTAATGATGGTGATCATCCACCAATCGGCTTAGGCACTCTAAAGAATAAAGTGTGGCCCACATATACTCCCATGATCAGTCGAAGTCTTTACTTTAACAATAGATCCATTTATCATCTAATGGAAGATGATGAAGAAGTGTTGGGAAATGAAATTCCTATACAAGTGCAATCACATATAATTGTACTTAAACACAAATATGTAAGATTCGATCTCTCATTCGATGACAATTTGTAAAACTATGTTTAGCTCTGCACCCACGCAACGCAAATGGTTCTTTCAAAAACATTTAAAGATATGAAAGATTTAGGCTTATTCAATCTCTACATAGAATGCGACATAATAAAGAAACTATCCATGTCATAGCTAACTATACGTAAAGAAAAACGCATTAAAGGTGAAATAAGAAAATTTGTTCTTACATATCAATTTCAAATCTCTTAACGGTTCATCCATTCTCTAGACGAAGTTATGACTGTTTCATTATATGAAGGTCATACCACGAGTGAACCTGATGTTCAATATGAACCTATGTGTTCGGTTCATGAACAACCTTAACTTCAAGATAAAAGTAAATCAAGTTGGATCTGAGGACTATGTGGCAAGATTTAGTTATTAAATCATTGCTCAAAGTCACATTTAGAAAAACATGTGAAAATGCATAATTATGCTAATATTACTGAAGCTCCCTTAATCAAATGAATGAATCAGAGAGAATCCCATGATTAATGTAAATATCAAGGGGAGGTGCAGACATCAGGGGGAGTCTAGCACATACATGTTGTTTTCAAATGTAATAGGTGTGTTGTGCTCTTTTTGTCCTTCGACCAAAATTTAATTTTCTTCCATTGGGTTTTTGTTACTTGGCAAGGTTTTTAATGAGGCAACACCACATGCACCATTTTATCTCTGACTCGGCACAACGGGGAGTGTTGAAGGAAAAGCACATTATGTGTCTTCGTCAATGTAACTGACGAGAGTTAATTACGTAGTCATTATTGTCATTATTGTATTTACTATTACCCTTGTTGACAGTAGCCACAGAGGGGCTACATAAGCCCACAGACCCGCAGCCACTGCATCCGGGGCCGAACTAAGGCCCGGAGCAGGATCACCAGCACCCGGACCTGAGGTCCAGCAGTCTACCTTGTGACCAGGGGCCCAGGGACCGGGGACGCCAGCATGCCAAAGAGGTCACCAGAGCTGCCCTTTGGTGTGCAAACAGTTTGAAGCCAGTCCCACATCGAAGGGTGAGACCAGATCTCACGCCCGACTACCTATATAAGGGCCTCAACTACCGTCATTAAGAGGTAACTGATCTCTCCAACCGCTTATCATACGTGCTTTAAGTTATCTATTCATCCCAACTATACTAACTTAGGCATCGGAGAGGGGAACACAGGCCCGCCCGGTATTCCCCTTAGTGAGCAGGTTAAGCAGGAGGAGATCACATCTAGATTCTACCAGGCCTACGGGTTTGTGCAGAAACAATTGGCGCCGTCTGTGGGAACCATTTGATCCACGAAAAAAGTAGCGTTGCTCTACCGGAGGGTAGACCCCCGATCGATCCTTTGAAAGAGTTTTGAAAGCAAGTCCACAATCCGGAGGCCATGGAGGGAAGAAAGATAAAAGCTGGCGAAGGAGGGCTGAAAGAGCGAGTCCGGGTCCCCGACCGGGCCCAGAACATTAAATCTAAGGTCAGCGCGAGGGTTGTCCCTTCTCCCGACCGGGACAGAACTCATGATCACCGGTGCTCAGATAATCCTGACCAATACGACGCGGGGGAGGAGATAAGAAAGATGAAAGCAGAAGTCGTGAGATTGTGAGAGGAGGGCGATCGAGACCGACTAAGGGCGGATGCCCGGTACCAAGAGTTGGAAGAGGTGAACACCGCCTTATTGGTGACCCTGGAGAAAGGGCACCAGCAGGACATCTCTCGGGCGGCATCACAACCCGCAAACAAAGGTAACGAGTTCCCGTAACTAGAAGTGGGGCAGCCTACGGGAAGGAGAAAGATTGCGCATTTGTCCACGCCACTCTTTCCGGAAGCTCTAAGGAACTCCGGCCCGATTGAGCCCCCATACCGAACGAGCTTGGCATCGAGCGAGTAGGACAGCTCTACCGCAAGTGCGCTTCAGACGCTCTCCGCCTCGGTGTCGGACTTAAAGGACCGGGTGAAGGCCAGCGAGAAAAGGACGGTACGACCGCAGGACAGCGCGCGATTCAACGAGCGCACTGGACCTTTTCCACACCGAGTTAGAGAATCCGGAAGGCCTGGTAACCAAAAGTCCCTGAAACTGACGTACTCAGGAACGAGTTGCCCATACCAACACCTGGACAGCTTTAAGTCACAAACGGGCACAAAGGGCTACTCAGATGCCATGTGCTGCAATATGTTCTAAGAGACGCTCTCAGGGGAGGCATTGGGCTGGTTCTACGAGCTGCCAATAAACTCGGTGGAAACTTTCGAACAACTGGCTGATGAGTTTGTCGGCCGATTCGTCCTTAGAGCCACGGCGGCCCAAACGTCAACGATCCTTTTCGATTGCATGCAGACTGACCACGAACCGCTGCGCGCCTTCGTTAACCGGTGGCATATTGCCACGGCCGGGGTCAGGAACTTGGATAAAAGGATCGCTGAGATGGCATTCAAGCAGGGGTTAAGACCCGGGGAACTCTCGTACGCCCTGCGAGTAAAGGAGCCGCTGGGGTACGACGAGTTGATGGCCGTAGCCTTCAGGCACGCCCGGGCGGAGCATGAGACATATGGGGAGAAGATGCCCAAGCGAAGATCGAATGACCTACTACCACCGTCCTCCCGGGAAAACAAGGCGGGGCGGCAGGATCGCAACCGTACGCCTACGACCAGCAAGAAAGCCGAAGTATGGGAGGATTGGTGACCCCGCCAGAGCGGCAACAACAGTTCACGAGCAGGCAGCAGACCACCGCCTTTGCGACCGGCACGGCCCCTGGCAACAGCGCCAACGGGACGACCACCTCGGGCCCTGGCCATTATGCCAGCAGGAAAACCCGAAGACCCAGCCCTTCAGACTAACGACCAACGGCCTCTGAGAACGGCTGTGGATGGCCGAGTCCGGACAGACGACCCGCAAAGGGACAGGCAGGGTGCCCGAGAAGTAGCAACCATAAGCACCCGAGTCCCTGGAGGGATCGAGGTGCACGGAAGCATTAATATGATACATGGTGGGGACCACACAGATCGACTCACCCGGAGCTCGAAGAAGCGGTGCTTAAGGTCGATCCGGGGAAATGAAGTATATGCCTTTGGTAGAGGAAGCGGCCAGGCCGCTAAAACCGGATGGAACTCGGCCACGTTCTATGAGGAAGAAGAACCGGAGGACCTGATCCAACCGCACAACGATCCCTTCCTCATTACGGTCTAAATAGACCACTGGATAACCAGCCGCATGTTAATCGACACCGGAGCTTCTGTCAATGTGATGTTCCGAGACGCATACAAGGGGCTGCACAGGGAAAGGAGCAAGTTATCCCAGGATAACGAGCCGTTGATAAGCTTCTCCGGATTACCTGCCGCTAATCTTCGGCGAGGGAGACAGGACCAGGAAGGAGCACCTGGAGTTCATCATCGTGGATTGCCTGTCCTCATACAATGGCATAATCGGTCGGCCGGGGTTGTGGAGGCTGAAAACATTCATAGCTGGCCATATGCTGATGTTAAAAATGCCTTCACCCGCCGACGTCATTACCTTACGCGGGGACCAGAAGATTGCTCGCAGATACTATGCGGAGGCACTGACCCACGGGAGAAAGCGGACCGAGGTCTTCACGGCTACTCAACAAGCGCCATTGTCGGATCCGAGTATCGACCCCCGTGATGACACCGACTCCGACGACGAGAGGCTAAAACGACCATCGGCCGTGGAAGAAACCGAGACGATCTCCATTTCGGAGGATCACCAGGAGCGAAAAGTGTTGATAGGAACGAAGCTCGCTCCGGCTGTCAGGCAAGAGCTCATCACCTTTCTCCTAGACAACAGTTCGGTGTTCGCATGGTCTTACGAGGACATGTCGGGCATATCCCCAGAAATAGCCGTCCACCGGCTAAATTCGTTGCCCAACGTTCCCCCAGTGAGGCAGAAAAGGAGGTCCTTCAGCCCGGCGAAGTATGAGGCAATCAGAGAGGAAGTGCAGAAGCTAAGAGGCATAGGTTTCATCCGGGAAGTCCAGTATCCCCGATGGCTTGCCAACGTGGTCATGGTCCTGAAGAAGGGAACCGACCGGTGGCGCATGTGCGTTGATTTCACCAACCTAAACCGGGCGTGCCCAAAAGACAGCTTCCCGCTCCCCCGAATAGACCAGCTTATAGACTCCACGTCCGGTTTTAAACTACTCAGCTTCATGGATGCCTACGCCGGATACAATCAGATAAGGATGAGCCCGGACGATGAAGAGCACACCTCGTTCACGACTGACCGAGGGACCTACTGTTACAAGAGGATGCCGTACGGTCTAAAGAACGCCGGGGCCACGTACCAACGGATGGTAAACTACATGCTAGAGCAGGAGATGGGTAAAACGGTGGAGGTATACGTAGATGACATGCTAGTCAAAAGCTTGACCGCAGGGGCCCACGTCCGAGACTTGGCAGTAGTCATCGGTAAGATGCTCAAGTTTGGGATGCGCCTGAACCCGAAGAAGTGCATTTTCGGGATATCAGAGAGCCTGTTCCTAGGCCACATTATCAGCCAGCGGGGGATAGAAGCTAACCCGCTGAAGGTCCAAGCGATCCTAGACATGGAAACACCAGGGGAAAGAAACCAGGTCCAGATGCTGACCGGCCGGCTGGCCGCCCTGGCCAAATTTATCTCCCGCCTGACCGATAAGTGCGCCCCGTTCTTCAAACTGCTCAAGGCACAGCAGTTCAAGAAAATTCACTGGGCGGCGGAGCACGAGGCGGCATTCCAATCCATCAAGACCTACCTGTCTGCAGTGCCTCTCCTATCCAAACCAGTGCCGGGCGAGATGCTATACCTCTACATAACTGCATCAGAAACGGCCGTCTCCGCGGCTCTCATCAGGAAGGAAGGTACGCTCGATCTCCCTGTATACTATGTAGGGAAGGGACTTACTGGAGCCGAAAGCCGATGCCCTGACATTGAAAGACTGGCTCTGGCTCTGATCGTCAGCGCCAGGAAGCTCCGGCACTATTTCCAGGCTCATTCCATCACCCTGTATACCAATCACCCCCTACGACAGATCCTGCAAAAACCAGATACTAGCGGCAGGCTCGTACGGTGGGCAGTCGAGTTGGGAGAGTTCGACATCACTTATGCCCCGCGAACAGCTATCAAGGGCCAGGTTGCTGCGGATTTCATATGCGAGCTCACCCCGATGGCGGTAGAAGCGCACTCCAGCCGGTTCGAGGGCACCAAAGCAGTTCAAGCCATAAAGATCGAACCAGGCCTCCCCAGTGGTTGGAAGATTTATGTGGACGGCTCCGTAACTGGTAAGCGGAGTGGAGCCGACATCATGTTAACCTCGCCCGATGGCCAGTCGTACGAGTATGCCCTGCGGTTCCTCTTCAATACTTCCAACAACGCCGCTGAGTATGAGGCCCTCACAGCCGGTTTGCAGCTAGCCAAGGAAATGGGGATCCCATCCTTGGACATATACAGCGACTCGAGCCTGGTGGTAAACCAGATGAACGGGCTGTTCGAAGTCAAGGAGCCACAGTTAGCCTCCTACCTGGCTTTGGCCAAAACCCTGATCGAGCCATTCTAGGGCGCCACAATTCAGCATATACCTCGGGAGGCAAATAGGCATGCCGACGCCCTGGCAAGGCTAGCAACCGGAAACTACCCACCGGAGTACCGAAGAGCTAAGATTGAAACCCTCCAGAAACCGAGCATAAGCAAGACCATCTCCAAGATATTCGCGGTAGAGGAGGCGCCACCAAGCTGGATGGATCCAATAATTAGATACCTGGTTGACAAAACTAGCCCCCAGGATAAAGTGGAGGCTTGGAGGCTACACCTCCGGTGCGCCAGGTATAGCCTCCTCAGTGGCAAGTTGTACCGAAGAGGGCACAGCTTCCCCTAGCTAAAATGTGTGACTAAAGAGGCGGGAGAAGCCATCATGCGAGAAATCCACGAAGGAGTGTGCGGTAATGATAGGAGCACAATGTGCGACGATATTATATGCTTATGCCCTCGTTTATGCTTTGTTTAACCCTTATTTGTCTAAGATAGAGTCATAATATAGTTAGTGTCAATTTTGGTAGAGTTTTGGTGAAATGTGCTTAATTGTCCGAAAAATGACTAAGTATGAGAAATCTGGAAAATAGCGCAAAATATGTCTTTTTCGTGATTTTGAGACGAGTACAAATATGATCTATCCTTGTCCGAATTCTATGAAATTTGGTGTGATTAATATTCATATGCTGAGGAATGTTGTGTTAAAATTTCAGATCAATCGGAGTTCGGGAAGTCACTCAAAAGTTGGCTGCAAAACGGCAGTCCGAGCATTCCAATCCAGGGGCTTCCAGGATTTTCCTGGGACTTTGATCCAACTTCGAAAAATCATTCCTGACGATTCACAAGGAATTTGATCGAGATATTTTATGGGGAGATGGCTATATGTGTCTAGTTTATCTGAGACTTGGAATCACATCAATTGGAGCTCCGAGAAGGGAGATATGTCAGATTTACTGGAGCAAGGTCATTCCAGCCGAGTTGCTGCCGGTCTTGTGTTCTTGCGGGTTTGGGGCATTTTTCCATGGACCAAGCTCACCAAATGGAGTTGTCAAGCCTACACAAGAAGTTCATGAAGCATTGCAGCCCATTCCTTGAAGAAAAATCAGAAAAAGAAGTTTCCTAGAAGAACCAAGAAAGGAAGGAACCAAAACCTTGTTGCACAAGGATTGCCTTTGCCGATTTGGACTAGGTTTTCTACCTAGGGTTTCTGCCGAATTTGCCTCTATATATAGCCATGTTTTCCTACAGAAAAAGCATCTCATCTCTTGCAAAACACTAGCCGAAACTCTACCAAATTTCCTACCAAAGTTCTAACCCGAAACCCTAAAATACAAGTCCACCGATTCCACCACTTCTCACCACCGATTCCATTCCCTACCTCAGCCACTGCCGAACCTCATTCACCACACCAAGACGAAGCTCTGATGTGAGCCGAAGCTCGCACGCAATAATAAACCCTACAAAAGATCGTTAGTAGTATAAGCAAGTAGGGATCGTTCTAGGCCGGGGATTAAGGGTACCTGAGATATGAAATTGTTAGACACAGACATGTTTACATCTATACAAAAACGTCACATATTGGGGGGATATGGATGATTCGGCAGCAATGCTGCCCTATCACTAGGTACGGCAATTCAAAAACAGAAAATAAATCCTAGGTCTAATATGTACAGGTGATCGTCATCTTTCGCAAAACATTTAGCACAAAAGACTCTTTAACATATAAACTCACATGCAAGAAAGTAAGGAACAAGTATCAACATGCTCAAGTTCAAAATTAGTTCCAACTACAACTTAGTTGTAAGACCTCTCAAGTTTTAAGACCGAACTTTTGGTTATGGGCCCTAAAGTTATGTTAATCCTTTTGAGATTTAACAATTGTGCGCAATGATCTAAATTGGAGACATGCAAAACAAGCAAGGTTGTCAATCATCTTATTTTAACATGTAAGAAATCCAAAGTATTATACCCTAGGTGAGCAAAACAAATCAAAGCAACCTTTTGAGTATCTAGCCATATTTGTTATTACTCGGGTTTGATGAAACCTAACATCTAGATTTACATGCTACAAGCCAATACTAATGTTTCGGTTTTTAAGTCCCAATCCTTAGATTTCTAACCAATTCTGAACCTAAAACATGCATCTATACCACTGTCCTAATTATCTAACATACGAATTTACAAGTTACATATTACAAATTAGCATGCAAAATCATTGTTCTTGTCGAAACCTAAACATAAATCTAAGCATCGATTTAAACAAGTCTTTAACATATAATTTATAAAACCAAAATCGGTTTACACATAGACATATAAACCAACACCAAACATACATGAATGTTTCATAGACAAAATCAAACATAACTAGACAAAAAGTACTAAACCGAAGAAGGGAGTGGATCACACTTTGAGACACCTTGAGAGCTTCTTTTGGTGTGGATCCGGTGCTGTGTAGGTGAAGGGATGAGGCTGCACGGCTAAGGAGGCTCGGCAGGGAATTTCCCAAGTTTCGGCAGAAACTTGGTTGGTGGTGGATGGTGGTTTCGGGTTTAGGTTTTTGTCTAGGAAGTTTGGGGAATTTTTGGTAGAGTTTCGGCCTTGTGTTTAGCTTGAGATGAGATATCTTTTCTGTAGAAAAAATGGGGGTTTATATAGGAGAGGGGTGCCGGCAGTCCCTTAAGCCAAAAGGAATTCAGAAAACCTAGTTCAATAAGGTTTTGCAACCTTCCTTTCTTAATCCAATTAGGTTTTCTTTTCTGAATTTTTCTTCAAGGCTTGGGCTTCACATCTTCATGGACTTCTTATATGGTCTTGGACTGAAATTGATAAACTTTGATCCACCAAAAATGCATCACATTGCCGGCAGCCTGAAGTTGCACCCGATCTGCCTCAAATCGGCAGCTTCTCCTAGTTTGACTAGGAGACTTGATTTCTTCATGTTTTTCTTTGATGCCATGGCCAAGTGTCTTCCTCTTTCCTTCCTTAAGCTTGGACCATCTTCACATATGCATTTGTACACCATTTGGTCCATCAAAAACAGAAAACACAAAAAGGGGGCAGTAGGTTCCTGGAATCGGCAGATTTGACCTTGTTGCAGTAATTCCGGCATATCTCCATCCGTGGAGCTCCGATTGATGCGATTCCAACTCTCAGATAAACTAGACACATATGGCCATCTCCCCATAAAACAGTTCGATCAAACTCCTTGTGAGTCGTCGGGAATGATTTTTCGAAGTTGGGCCAAAGTCCCAGGAAAATCCTGGAAGCCCCTGGATTGAAATGCTCGGACTGCCCTTTTGCAGCCAATTTTTGGGTGACTTCCCAAACTCCGATTGATCTGAAATTTTAACACAACATTCCTCAGCATATGAATATTAAGCACGCCAAATTTCATAGAATTCGGACAAGGATAGATCACAGTTTCATTCATCTCAAAATCACGAAAAAGACATATTTTGCATTATTTTCCAGATTTCTCAAACTTAGTCATTTTTCGGATCATTAAGCTCATATTTCCAAAACTCCACCAAAACAACACTAAACTAACTTACGACTCTATCTTAGATAAATAAGGGTTAAACAAAGCATAAACGAGGGCATAAACATGTAATATCGTCGCACATTGTGCTCCTATCAAGCTCTCCAAGGTTTCTAAAGTGTGATCCTTCCCTATGACTTGTATTTTTATTTTCGGTTTAGTCACATTTGTTGTTATAAAAATACTTTGTTTTCGTTTGGTATTGTATGATGAACATGAATTGCGATTTTTGTTGGAATTTATGTGATGAATTTTGCAATTTTTAATTCATGGATTTCGTATGTATGATAATTAGGGCAGTAGGTATTTGATGCATGATTTAGACTTAAAATCGATTAGTAATCTAAGGTTAGGGCACAAAAATCGACACACTAGTTTTGTTTAAGCATTTGTTGTTTGCATGTAATTCTAAGTGCTAGATTTCATTTGATTGAGTAATATGATTAAGTTATACGAGTTGAGTTTTCTTGATTGTGTTGCTCACCTAGATCTAAAGAACCTTAGAACTTGCAAGTTAAATAAGAAGATTGACGACCTTACTTGTTTGCTTGTTTTCGATTTAGACTCTTATGCTTAAATGGTAAAACGTTTAAAACCGGATTAGCATAAACTTTAGGATCGAAGGCGAATAGCATGATCTTAAAACATTAGATGTCTTACAATTGGTTAAAAGGCTAATCGCTCTAATTGTAGTCGAAATTGATTAAGTCTAAGATGCATGAATACTTGTTTCTTACTTTCTTGCATGCGAATCTTTGTGTTAAAGAGTCTTTTGTGTGAACTGTTTTGTGTGAAAGATGATGATCACTTGTATATAGTAGCTTTAGGATTTAATTTCATGTCTTAAATTCATGTCTAGGAATTTAGAGGCAGCTTTGCTGCCAAGCCTTTTATCCCCCATAATTTCGTGTGTGAATATGTATATATGTATATATGTATATAAGTGTGACAATTGTGTGCATATATGTTTGTGAATATTTTTGTTAACATTCTCATATTTCAGGTACCCTTAATCCCCGGCTAGAACGATCCCTACTTATTCTATACTACTAACGATTGTAGGGTTTATTATTGCTTGATGCTCACTTCGGCGACTCATCAGGTAATCACTCGGGCCCCCGGTCCCTGTCTCACAAGTCGCTACGGGCAGAATACTTTTGGCCGGACATGGCAGCAGCGTCGAGAGAAATATCAGGCGGCTGCCACAAGTGCCACATGTACGCTACTACACCTCATGCTCCGGCAATCGCGTTGTCAATTCTGTTAGCACCATGGCCATTCGCACAATGGGGGCTAGACATCATCGGCCATTTCCCAATAGCTGTGGGACAATACAAATACGCCATTGTAGCCGTTGACTATCAGACTAAGTGGGTCGAGGCGGAGCCCCTAGTAAAGATTACCGAGGAGCGGGTAAGAAAATTCCTATGGAAGAACATCTACTGCAGGTTCGGGGTGCCGCAGACCATTGTCACGGATAACGGGACACAGTTCAACAATGTTGATCTTATCCAGTACACGGCCTCCATGGGGACCCAGATGTTGTTCGCCTCAGTGGTGCACCCGCAAACCAACGGCCAAGTTGAAGCGGTCAACAAGATTATCAAGAGTCTCCTTAAGAAAAAGCTCGATGACAAAAAGGGATGTTGGGCTGAGGAACTCCCCGCGGTTCTGTGGGCCATCCGGACGACAGCGACCCAGGCAACGGGGGAGACCCCGTTCTGCATGGCATTCGGGAGCGAAGCGGTGCTCCCCATAGAGACCGACATGCCCAGCGGCAGGGTCGAGAATTACGACACCGAAACAAACGCCGAGGGCATACGGCTTAACCTGGTCCTCATCGAGGAGCGACGCGACCAAGCGCATATGCGAAACCAAACGTACAAGCAACGGGTCGCTCGACACTACGACAGAAAGGTCCAGGAACAGAAATTACAAGTGGGGGACTGGGTTATGAAGAAAGTTCAGAAAAAACCGCTGGCCTTGGAGCCAACGTGGGAAGGGCCCTACCAGATCACCGCAGCCGCGGGTCCGGCAGCATTCCACATCATAGACACCGAAGGCATCTACTCCACCCGCCCATGGAATATCCAGCATCTGCGATTCTACCCTAAGTAAGATTACTGTCCTCAAAATGGATAGTACTGTATGTAGTGCCAACGTTGCAATACAGATGGTCACTGCCTCTAGAATGAATTACAGCTGATTACAAAGTATATACTTCTACCAAGTATGTATATAAAAAAAACCGCTAATCAGTGCCCCCGGAGCCTCCAATCTCTGACCCACCAGCCTTGAGAGACCGCTCTTGCTCCAGCTTCTCGGCCAAGGCTACATCAGCCTCCATCCGCTCGGCATCAAGCCACCCTTTCTCCCTCCACTCCAGATATGCATCATTTATACCCTTCGCACGGGCGGCCTCCAGCATCTCTGCAAGCTCCACCGACTCCCGGAAATCGTCGATGGCTTTATCAGCGGCTTCGGCAAGTCAGGATTCTACGAGTTTCTCCCCTCCTTTGACGACAGCTATCATTTAGGCCTGCAGCTCCAAAATCTTCGCCTCCAACTCCGTATTCCTCTCTTCCTGAGCGGTCGCCAGCCGACCGGCCTCCTCCCTCTCCTGCGCAAGCTTAGCCTCCGCCAATGACAGCTGCACGGTGAGGTCCTGTGCAAGCTTGTGATTTTCGTTTCTTACTTGTTCATGCTATGATACATGTCTATGACGCTCGGGATTTATCTGCTTACATTGAAATGCTTAACTTGAAAGCTATGTGTTTTAAAGATCCTGAGACAATCATTTAGGGGCAGTAGTTGAGTCTTTTTGTTTTTGTTTTGCTAAGGGACTAGCAAAGGATAAGTGTGGGGTAGTTGATAGGAGCACAATGTGCGACGATATTATATGCTTATGCCCTCGTTTATGCTTCGTTTAACCCTTATTGTTGTAAGATAGAGTCATATTTTAGTTTAGTGTCCCTTTGGTAGAGTTTTGGAGAAAATGTGCTTAATTGTCAAAAAAAAAGACTAAGTATAGAAATCTGGAAATAAAGTAAAATATGTCTTTTTCGTGATTTTAAGGCTCGTGCTAAACCGATCTATACTTTTCCAAATTTGATGAAATTTATTGTGCATTTAATTGGGAAGCTAAAGTATATTGTGTCAAAATTTCAGATTAATCGGAGTTCGGGAAGTCACCCAAATGAAGGCTGCAACTTGGCAGTTTGAGCAAAGATAACCAGGGACTACCAGGATTTTCCTGGGACTGTGTCCTGACTTCCGGAATTTCTGTGGGACAAATCGCTTGGAACCAGAGAACGTACCATACACCGTTGGAAAGCTCTACGAGTCTAGTTTCTCTGAGACTTAGAATCGCAGAAAAATCGTTCCTGAGCAAAACGTTATGCCGGTTTGAATGCACGAAGGTCAAGTCTGCCGAAAGAAGAAAACCTAAACCGAGTTCTACATGGATTTGGCTTACGAATGTGGACTGAATTCCATCCTTTGTGCAAGATTTTTGGCTGAATTAATTCATGGAAAACTTAAAGAGATATTGCTCAATTATTCAGTCATTATCTTGGGAATTTTCGGCAGAGAATAGAGGAAGAAAATCGCAACAAATCCTGATCAAATTCGGCAGAATTCATGTGCACGTCATCCAACTTCCACGGACTCTCCCGGACAGCTCACAATGAATCAGAGTTCGAGCCTTATATGGATAGAAAGCTACGGGAGTCTAGTTTCCAACCCAACTAGAATCACCTCAATATCTATTTTTCTAGAGAAAGATATTCCATAATCTTCACTCGAAGGTCAAATCTGCCAGCAGGATAAGTTTGAGAAAAACTAGGTTTTGTAAACCCTAGCTGCCTCCCTTGCCTCTATAAATACCACAACATAATTTCAGAATAATGATCTTCTTCTCTCTCACTTTTCACTAGCCAAAACTCTGTCCAATTAGCACCACAAATCCCATAGAAAATTCAAGCTGATTCCACCATTCATCACCACCACCGATCGCAAGACATCATCCCACCGAATCTTCCTTTGTTGAATCTTCTTCAAGGTTTCTTTTAAAGTGTAATTCACTCATCTCTCATGGCTTGTAATTTTCTGTATAATTACTTAACTTTGTCTATGAAGTTTGTAAGGATTTGTGGTTTGTTATTTGGTTTTATTAATTTTACATTGGATTTCCGAAATTTTGTTATGTGTTTTGGTTTTCTTTTTGTCTAATTGATGAACATGTGTATGATGAATTGATTGTATGGTAATAGGGCAGTAACTTTGTTTGATGATTTGATGATTTTATTTGGTTTATTTTCTGAATTCGTATGCACAATAAGTTTTAGGGTTAAGAAAAGCTTTAGCTAGGCTGATCTTGGGTTTAATTCTTTATGTTGCCGAATCAATTTATGAAATAATTTATACACGAAGTTAAGTTATTTTGTATTGATATTAAGGGTAGAGTAATACAGAAAATATGCATGTTGAAGCAAGGTGAGGTGACGCCATACTTGTTGCATGTTTCCAATTCAACTCATTGTGCTTATGTGTTTCTTGGTTTAATTTCTACACGAAGTGTCTTTAAACTGATTAGCACTATGTTTAGGGTTATGCACGAAGCTAATTCTGAATAATTAAGGAGTTTTGAATGATTAGATGAACCACGAAGGGCTCTAGTTATAATTGGAACTAAATTGCATGAAATCGGTAATTCAAGGTGGCTGCCGTATTATTGTCTTTGATCGGTTTGTTATGTGCATGTGAATTTTTGTGTGATGTGTTTTGTTTGAAAGATGTTGATCATATGTAAATATATAATTTAGGTTTTATTTTCGTAATTTTCAGTAGAATATAGAATCAAATTTCAAATCTCCAATATGATTTTGTAATGCTTTATGTGATTGAAAGCCCTTGATTTCCCCGGATTGAACGATCCCTACTTGTCCTAAACTAACGATGACGCAAGAAGGGTAATATGTGTATGAAGTTGTTTTACAGGTACAATGTGCTTGGATAATAGCTCCATCACTCTCCAGGACATGAGTCTCCTCACTAGGCTCAGCGGCGTAAAGGCTATGAACCAGCTGGTTACACAAAAGAACATTAGCTCGTACCGCAAAAAGAGAGAGGAAGCGCAGAAAAACCTCAGTTCCACAAGTACGCAACCAGACTTACCCGAAGACCTAACTTCACAGCCTTCTTCCTGCTCTCGCCCAGCCGCCCAGTTCCGGGGGCCTCCCGATCAAGTCCCAAGGCTTCAATGGTAAATGCCACGAACCTACCAAAACCACCACCACCAGAACCGCGATCGGCTTCCGGCTCCCAACTCCTTCGGCCACCGGTTCCCTCTGCCAGAACCAAGGTTGACCCCCCACCAGCCAAGCTTGACGCCCCGGCATCAAACACCCTCGCCCTCTTAGCCGGGGCTTCGCCAAGACCGCTTCTACGGTACCCAGTCATCTCCGCGACCTCTCTCTCCCGTGGGGCTAGTACCCCCACCGGCCGCGCCAGAGGTTCCGGACCCGGTGAGCCCACCGATCTTACTTCCCGAATAACAAGTGGGGCGTTATCCTCACCGCCCGGCTGCCTACCATAGTGGGAATCCGGAAACACGAGCGGCACAGGGGTGTTATGCACCGTGCTCTCTAGGGTGACCGGATCTACAACGGTTTTCGAGGCCATCTCCCCCATCTCCATCAACCTCTCGGCCACAAGCTCGTCATCCGGCTCGACTGTCTCCTCGCTCCGAACAGCGAGCCGGGGGGCATTAGCTGCAAATCAATAAACCGAGCGGTTAGAATAAAATACGACCCCACAAAACAACAGTGCAAGGCACTTACCAGGTTTCTTCCCCATCTCACATATCTCCAGCACATTCCACCGGATGAAATTATAAGAGCTCCGACCCAGATTGTCCCAGCAACACTACCAGAAAAGGCATCATAGCCGACGAATTTAAGTCGTCGGCTATAATGGTTATAGCCGACGAAATCATCGGCTCTAATGGTTATAGCCGACGAAATCGTCGGCTATAACCATTACCCGACGACATATCGTTGGTTATAACATCGTCGGAAATACGCCGTCGGCAAAACTATACCCGACGACGATATCGTCGGCTATAACTATTTTAGCCGACGAAATTGCCGGCTATAATAATTATAGCCGACGATATCGTCGGCTATAATGGTTATAGCCGACGAATAAATAGTTCGTCGGCCGTTATTTGCAATTTCGTCGGCTATAATGCCTTTTCTGGTAGTGCAAACAAAAAGCCGGGCTAGCCGTTGCCTCTCTAAGTCGACCAACCGGTACGACATATCCCCGATAGCTTGATAAGCCCCGGGCACCCGAAAGCTCCTCGAACTACGCTGCCACCTACCCCCGGCCATCATAACCGACCTCCTCCATACATTCGAAACCGACGACGGTAGGTGAGTGATGGCAGGATCGAAGTCCCGCGCGGAAAAATTAACACAGCCGCAGGCCTGGGCTTTTTTGCAGTAGAGAATCTTATACAGCGCCCGGAACTCATTTATCGTGGGCCAGTCCATGTTGCTCAGACTGAATAAGCACCCGAGACCAAGCAACTGCCTCCACTGATTGCTAGAAAGCTGGGCGGGGGAGATATTTATCACGCTCAACACATACTGGACAAACTTCAGCAGCGGCAGAGATAGCCCATGCCGAAATTGATCCTCAAAAACGGCAACCCAACCCTCCTCCGGGTTGCAGGCCAGTTCCCCAGGATTTAGGCCCCGGAGCTTAACGGAGGAGTCAATGCCCTACTTCGCCCGAAAATTCCTTATCTCGCTAGCAGTCATACTTCTGGTCGGCTCGTCACAAAAAATCACCCTGTCGCCATCCAACAGCTGATGTCGCCTCACGGACCCTCCCGTCGACGCACGGCCGGCACCGACAGGATTGGTTGACCCCCCAGATGCCATAAAACCTAAGAACAGAATTTAGTTGTGTAGCAAGATAACAACACAGACAAACGGCAGACGAGTAGCCAAGCTTCAACAAAATACGACAGGAAGAGGTGAGGGGGGTGCGAAGCATCTTATAGGCGGCAAAACTACGCCTTGTTGATAATTAGGGCAAGCAAAAAGGAGAGGCAACCCCAGCCGCAGATCCCCTCCATCTCAGACCGCTCCCTGCTGACAAGTGTCCCAGCATCGATAAAGCTCCCAGGTCATCATAACTGGTGGGACTGATAGGCTCTCTCCTTCATTGCATGTCAGCCACCTGTCCCACCTACAAACGACAGTTAGGGGATGTAGGAGCGCGAGCCGAGGCGTCCAACCCCCCCCCCCCCCCCCCCCCCACTTCCCCAAGAGTCGGCCTCAAACCAAGGGCTTCATGGCATCTCACCGGTTATGTAGTATCCAGGCTTCATGGCATCTCACCGGTTATGTAGTATCCGACCGGCTCCATGGCATCTCACCGGTTATGTAGTATCTGACCTACTCCATGGCATCCCACCGGTTATGTAGTATCCGACCGACTCCATGGCATCTCACCGGTTATGTAGTATCCGACCGGCTCCATGGCATCTCACCGGTTATGTAGTATCCGACCGGCTCCATGGCATCCCACCGGTTATGTAGTATCCGACCGGCTCCATGGCATCTCACCGGTTAGGTAGTATCCGACCGGCTCCATGGCATCTCACCAGTTGACATTCAACCGGCTCCAAGGCATTCCACCGGTTTAGTCACTTTCCTTCGCCTGCGGGCAGGGACAAGCCAGCAACAACTCAAGGCTTCGAAATACATGGGCCTTATAAACCCGGGAGAGTTTACATCTAACCCATGTAAACTTTTCTAGCAGGATAAAAACCCTGCATCACACTGAACTGTGATACATTTGGGGATACATGGCAAGACTTGTTATCTCAACGCCACCCCACCGGGCAGATTGTTTCTCTAACACAGAACAAGTCTCCCCGCAGGCTAAAAATCATGCACATTACCTCACGCTTATTCCAACACAAGCTGAGAAGAACTAGCCGGTGTTAACCGGTGCTTCAACATGACCGCAACACCCCACCGGGGTACCTGTTGGCTTACTCCACGCTCCAACAGGCCTCCCCGCAGGCTAGCAGCCCGGTTACACAAGCGGGGCCGAACCACTGGGCACCGTTGGGTCAATAACCCTGCGGGTCTGCAGGACAAGAGCGAGATAGTGTAAGTCCCCATTCAAGATTGCACTTGACCGGGAACTTGGGGGACTTGTTGACAGTAGCCACAGAGGGGCTACATAAGCCCATAGACCCGCAGCTACTGCATCCGGGGCCGGACTAAGGCCCGGAGTAGGATCACCAACACCCGGACCCGAGGTCCAGCAGTCTACCTTGTGACCAGGGGCCCGGGGACCGGGGACGCCAGCATGCCAAAGAGGTCACCAGAGCTGCCCTTTGGTGTGCAAACAGAAGGAAGCCAGTCCCACATCGAAGGGTGAGACCAGACCTCACGCCCGACTACCTATATAAAGGCCTCAACTACCGTCATTAAAAGGTAACTGATCTCTCCAACCGCTTATCATACGTGCTTTAAGTTATCTATTCATCCCAACTATACTAACTTAGGCATCGGAGAGGAGAAGACCGGCCCGCCCGGTATTCCCCTTAGTGAGCAGGTTAAGCAGGAGGAGATCACATCTAGATTCTACCAGGCCTACGGGTTTGTGCAGAAAAAACTCTTGTAATACTCACCCTATATAAAGCTGATTATCAATGAAATGAGCAAACCAATTCCGATTCTCCTACAACATAAAATTTAATGTTTGCCTTTTCTATTTGACTCTCTCCTAAAAAAGAACAAAAAATTATTTATTTCCCTCTCTCTCTCGTCTTGCCTTTTATTTATATATTCATTAAATTATAAATATTAGCATTTAATTTTTATACTGTAAAATAGAAGAACTGTTAGAGTTGAGCATATTTTTTTATAGAGATTTTTTGTTTTCCTCCTCTTTAACAGAGAATTTTTACGAGAGTTGTTGGAGATGCTCTAAGTAATGCTATGTATAGAATATTTATTGATCATATTGTTATTGTTAGGGCTGGGCGCGGGCCGGGCCGAGCCGAAAATTCTCAAAACCCGACACCCTCGGTCCGAGCCGAGCCGGGCCTTTTCCAAGATGAGGACCGGCCCAAGCCCGACCAAGTCGGCCCGTGCCGGGCTTTCGGACTTTTTCGGGCCTAAAAAAAAATGTTATACACAATATACAATACAACACTAGTACACTACAAGCTACAACTTAACACTACTGGTTGTGGAGGCTGTGAGAGATAAGCAGAACGAGAGATTGGAGAGAAAAGCCAAAGAGATTGCCAGGAACAAGCGATCCCGACGCGCCTTCGATGATCTGTGGAGGCAGCGGGAGTTTGGGACGGCTGGGCTACTGGGCTAGTGGGATTGTGGAGGGCTGGTCGGGCATCCGGCATCGGTGATGGGTGATGGGTGATGGGTGATCTCACTGATCTGTAGAGGGCTAGAAGTAGGAGGGCAGGAGGCAGGAGAGTTGGAGGGAGGGATCGGCGGAATCAGAAATAGTGGCTTGTCGTGCGATGGGGTCGTCGTCGAAGGAGGGCAGACGAGGAGGTGAGAGTAAGAGCTGGGCTGGGGTGGGAGCGCGACAGTGCGGGGTGAGTGGGGAGGTAGGGTTGATGTCGGCTGGGAGAGGAGACTTTTGTGGGCGGGGGGGGGGACCGGACTAGCTATTTGATATTGCAGAAAGTCAGCTTCTGTCGGCTTAATCATGCAGATAAAGGTCAACTCCCAGTCTCTTGATGCAAATAATGAAGGTCAACTTCCATTCTCTTAGAAAATCTATCATTCAAACAAAAAACCTGGTTGGATTTTTAATATGTAGGGGTTGAAACACTCAAGGGGCCCTTTACAAAGGAGAATTGGTGAATACATTCAGTACAAGAAGAAGCAGAAGCAGCCACTCGACCTAAGATTTGGTTAGATCGTTATTCCAAGACTCAAGAGGCCACCACTCATTGACTCAAGTGGCTGGCTTGACTCTAGTGTTTGGAAATTGAATTCTCTCTCTTTTTTCTTCTTCTTTTGCTCTTATGAGGAACATGCACAACAAGTAATCCCAAAGCCGATGTAATTAAAACTAATTTAACGTCAAGTTGGTGTAACATCGACCGGCTTTACATATATTTGGAAACCTATTTATGGTACGCACTAATGTTTCAAACATAGAAAGAACTAGGGGTGGCATATATTTGTATAGTAGAACTACGTTGAAGGTGTTAATCATGTTTGTTTACGGGTGTAATGCGGGTAAGGGAGAGAGTGGTAAGGATAGACATAAGCTAAGGATGAGGGAGCGGATGTAAGTCAGACGGATTTAAGAGGTGAAGCCGAGGGAAACTTTGTCAGATGGATGGGAAAAGTTCCTTCTAGATGGCGAATACAACTCTCCAAAAAGGAACAAACACGTCAAGGGACGTCTGGATGTCGACCCTCCGACGATCAAGTTAGACCAAATTGAAATCATAATCGAAGGGAAGCGGAGTGGGGAAATGGAACACATACCTGAGTATTGCGGGGTGCCACTATATTTAGAGGAAAGCCTCGAAACCCGACTATTGCCAACACGTGACAGCTGTTCCGTACTCAACCAAAGAGAATTTCTTGGTTGAAGAGTTTACAAGTTCTAATAGCTCTGACCGTACTCATGCGAGTGCAAATGTGCCTAGCTGTATGTCATTATTCATCTGTAAATGGATGGTCACCTCGTTAAACCCTGAGGACTCCGCCACTCCCAGAGTAAAACATTGATCATGCTTAGCCGGCTTGCTCGTGTTTTATGAGGGGGAGTTACTTTTGTGCACTTGGCATTAGAGCATATGCACCCCTTGCATTCCATCAAATCATCAATCCATCAATTAAATTGTTTCCATCAGTTACTATTCGTTGCATATTGCTTTTCGGTGCATGCTTTTATACAACGGTTCGGCTCTAGCAATATAGTGATTTCTATTCATTGATTTATTATTTCATATAAGATTTTTAACTAATCGCCAAACGCTACGTGACGGTAGCAAGTATTGTTATCACCTATATAGGACATCTGATATGATTTTCGACCAATCAAAATGTGACACATGTTACACGCGCCGAGACTAAAGAATATTTTTTACAAATGTTACTCTTATTAAATATTAACGTCTTGAGATAATCTTCAAAATAAATGCACACTCGTGGATCAGCTATAAGTAAAGAATCATTAAAAAAATAATTAGAGAACTGGTAATCCTACTGCTTAAGTGGGAAAAAGTTCT
Organism: Potentilla sterilis; assembly: GCA_963682095.1. Lineage (NCBI taxonomy): Eukaryota > Viridiplantae > Streptophyta > Magnoliopsida > Rosales > Rosaceae > Potentilla > Potentilla sterilis. The sequence continues at coordinate 33,681,696 of OY821756.1, forward strand.
TCAGAAAATGACCATTATTGATTAACCTTCTTTTTCTTTTTGGCTGACCTTAATACTTAACCTTTGTGAAGAAAACACAACCTTTGTGAAAAAAACAATCAAATTGTTACACGTATGAAGAAAAAGAAAAGGGAGCTGGGGTGTGAGTCCCAGTAATTGCTAGCCAGCCATCACATAGGCAAGCAATTTGTGATGGTCAAAGTGATTTTGTGATGGTCTGATCATGGCCCCCTTCTCCATTAACAAAAGGTGCGTTGCATACTCATTTTCGATGTTTGACTGTTATATTGCTTGATTATGGAGTTGCGGTGCATATGGTCTTACGGAGCGATCACAATAAGCCCTTGATGTGACAGACGACATTTTGATAGATCCCTTCCTGAACACCTTTTATGAGGATAGGCTCTGAGCCTGAATCTCCACTACAGATTGGCGTTGGGCCAGTACGTCTTATCTGCTTAGGTGTTGAGTGCCCAAATAATTTTGTTGTGGACGGTATTTCATCTGTCCCAACATTTTAATTTCCTATGTGGAAGGTGCATGTCGTAAATTTGGTCAAGACTAAATTGATATGTCTTATGAATGTCTGGTAGTCCCTAAGGGGATGTTTGGTACTTAGGATTATGTAAGCTTGTCTTAATTTCTTTGACAATCCAACACTCCTCAAGCCTAGGCTTATTCTACAAAATCCTTGACCCATGTTTGGTTCCAGCAGGGCTATTCAACACCAACTCCATTGTCCCAAATTCAATCTCTTAAACTAAGAAAATCAAAACAACTAAACTTCTGCACCAAAAGGTAGACAATCAATCCAACATATTCATCTCTTCTCCACATCCATCTGTATTTAAAATCCATTCAAATCAATTTTCATATTCTACAAATTCGTTTATCACTTTCTATATCAATCATATTATCTACCCATATTCTAGTAATGGGAAAGAAACAAGAACACCCGTAAGAGTGAACCTCCATTGACATCAAGAAATCATTAGAATTATGAAATCGATTGAACCAAATATCTTATGAGTAATGACATGACGAATCCCGGAATTGCTACGACAAGAAAAAATATTCATGAGCCAAGCATCCAAATATACCCCCAAATCAAATCAATAGCAACCCAGAAAAGCACAAACGTTTTCAGAAGAGTAAACCCAAGAACTGAGGATGAACTGAGAAGAATTGAACCCAGAAATAGAAAAGCACAGTCGAATCAATATGTTCTTACCATATTAGTTATTGAATTGAGAAAACCCAGAATCTGAACATGAGAAAGAGTAGTGGAAGGAGGCTAAAAGAGAAGAATGGAGGCAGGGAGAGAAGAGGTTGAGGCAAAGAGAAAAATAAGACGAGATGCGTGTTGGACAGTCCCAACAGATTTGGTGTCTCTATGTAACACCATGCAGGAGACCTTTTTGGGCTTCCTTAGTCCATTAAATTTAGTCCCTCCTCTAGCTAAATATGGGACATGTCTTATTATTTTATGTAAGACAGTCTAATCCCATCCAATCCCATGAAACAAACACCCTCCGAAAGTTTTGGCCAGACCCAAGATTCGAACACGGTGTTACTAACCCCGTTAGTTGATAGGACATGTGGCATATTTTTAGGGGTAAAAAGGGATGTGTGAAATTTTCCTCCAAATCAAGACTTTCAGCCCTAGGAACCACTGTTGCACTAGGGATGGTCTTATTGCTGTTATTTCGTCCAATTGCCATCTCCAAGAAGTGGAGGGAGATTCCTCCCCAAGTATTAGTTGTGTGAGGTTCCTAATTTGTCCCTTGGAAGCTCAAGTCTCTTGTGAGAGATGTAAAAGCGCTTGCGGGTTCGTTCATCTCCTTAAAGCCTGAGAAGTCAACTTCTTGGCAGATGTTATTGCCTCTGTGGGTCATTCTCTTAGTTCTTCTTCCTGTTGGGATACCGAAATTCCTCCTCAAGCTAATATGGCTCTTTTATCTGATGATTTATCTATTGTTTTATCTATTGATCGCCCAAGTGGCGCTTCGTTATAATTTATTTCTCTCTTGAAAAAGAAATACCACTGTTGCATTAGTTCCCTCCACAGTTCTTAGAGAGCTTCCGGCCATAAGTTTTCACAACCTCCACATCTTACTAAGAAAAAACTATTAGTAATTCAACCCCATGTGTCTTTCTTGGAGGTGGGGGAATAAGAACTGGAAATGAAAATGATAAGGGCAATCTAAAGTTCTGAACAGGTTAAAGGAACAATGGTAAGATTTTTGTAAACTCTACCCTATCTTTTTCTACAGTTCAGTTCGACTTTTACAAAGTTGTGACTGTTGAGAAGAAGAGTGAGACTGACTCTTTATCTTTATAGGGTGCTGATTAGCTATTTAAGGTCGGACCTAGTATTTGATGTACCCAAATGCATGATTCTAAATTTGGTATGTAGATGTTAGTAGTAACCAAAACCTCATATACCATTCAATCATTCATAAACTTTTTTCCCTTTCATCAAATGACATTTTCCATTCCAGGCCCATATATGTGATCGTTTTTGCTGCAATAACTAGTATTCTCGCGCAACTTATTTTCTTCGATATAATCAATATTGCGATCGTGTTGGTCATCTTCATCATCTCAGCACTCTTTCTCTCTATATTTCTTCTACCTAGAGAAGTCCACCGAAAAAAAAAACAAGGGAAGGGGAAGTCGTTTTCAATCTTTTTATTCCATCGTTTCAGTTAGTTATCTCTCATGAATAATATAATGGAGTATGGCAAAAGGTTTCTAGAAGCTTATATAAGTTAATAACAAATAACTAGCTGACACTACTAGTATTTTATCAAGTAGATAATTAACCTTTCTTGGAATACATTCATAGGCTAGCAGCATTATTGATACTAAAATATATAATTCCTTACGAGTTTGATTGCAAGAGAAGAGATATATAAGAAGGTCAATTTGATCAAAATAGTGATGTCAAGTGGTGGTGAGTCTTAGAATTGTAATAGGTACAGGGAATACGTATACAAACTGAAAAGGCAACACGGATAACGTAAAATAGAGACCGACTCTCTACAAAGAGAGGGAAGACTCAATTTATTTTATGTGTAGGTTGTATGTTACAGCTGCACTACTCTTTCATCACAGCTTCTAATAATGGTCGTTTATCCTTTGACACTCACAAATCTGCATTATTTCTTTACAATTATGGTATATATAATAATGCCAGACTACTCCATCATATTACTTCATCAAAATTGACATAGGGTCTAAGTGTATAATATACATACGCGTTTTGATCTACAATGCGTAACGGTATATTTTAAGCTCTCAATTTATGATAAAAATTGACAATTTTTCCCTTTATGAAATTTCGTAATTGAATTCTTTACTTTACTGTTGATTTGCATTTTGTATGTAAATTGTGTCCTTTTTCATCTAATTTTTGGTCATGTGCTAATCATCTAACGAATACGTTCGTCATTTTAGAGGAAGCAAATTTTGCTTTGGATCGGTTCATTTGTTTACCAAAAATCATATCGGTTCATCAACAAATTCACTTACCTTAAGTCAACTTGACACTAAATAAATATGATTGGATTTTCGGACCAAATATTTAATTTTGAACCAAAATTCATCAGGAGCCTGCATAAATTTAGGGCTGAGATGTGATTTTTGAGTGAAATGACACAGATAATTTTGGGATCGTGATTAATTTTTATTTGTCTATAGTTATTATTATCCTGTTCATTTTTCTCGAATTAAAGAAGAACGAAAACTCTAAACACCATTCTCGTCCTTTCGAAAAATGCTCGTCTCGCAGTGCCTGACGGCTAGATAGGTCTCTGGCTTTCTCATGTTTCTTGGTCTGCTATCGGAATTACGATGCTTGGGGTTGATTCAATTGAGATCTGAATCAAGGCATATATGTATAGGTGAGATACCGGCTAAGGGTTCTCATTGATTGTTTTTTATTTTCAACTTATGATTAATTTAAATTTCAAATTAACAACATATTTCAAAGTGGATGTGGATGTTTAAAATGACTGTTATTTTAAAATATAGATGAAATACAGAAGCACTAGCATGTTTGTATGATTCAAATATTTGGATTATGGAGATTCTTGGATGAGTTATGTGTTGCTGTCCTTGTATGGGAGTGTTTTGGTTGAACTCCAAGTTTTCGCCGGCTAATTTTGTGACGGTCATGTCACTTTTGTGCGTCGTAGATGTCGTCGGAGTCACCATGTGTCTTCCTTCTAATTGATCTGCTCCTATGAGTAAATCTGGTAGTTCTTTTTTTGGGTTACACACGTTAAATCTTGTAGTTGTAGGGCTGTATTGGGTTTAATTCTCTGACCCCTATATTGTGTCTTTTGCCTTTTGTTATTTTGTTTGTGGTGAATAAAAATGCGTATTAGCTAATTACCATAGGTTTCACCGTAGTACCAATTTACTACCCTCGCCTTTATTTCTATCAATTATTCTCTCCTAAAAAAAAAACTTATTTATGTAAACATGCTCTCCGAAAATTATTCTACAAGTACTTGAGTGTTCTATTTATTTAGGGTGCGGCTATTGACACCCCACAGTCTAATTTATTCACCCTATAAATTATTGAATTATTGAAATGTCAAAATACAAATTACACTAAAGGACAATAAGGTGTTAAAAATTATATTTCTTTCTTTATACCATCTTCATCTTCTATCGTTCTCATTCTTCTACAAAAAAAAAATAAGAAGATATATATATATATATATATATATATATATATTCTACCAATATCAGTATTGGAGTTTGAAAACAACTGCTTGAAGCCCGACGATGAGGTAACTGCTTTTTATCGAAACCATATACGTGTAATTAACAAGTCTAACGTTAAGTTAATCTTCTATACGTGTTATGTCAAGTTAGGATTGAGATTTCAATGTGATCAAACTTATTTTTTATGGAAAATTTTTATTTACTTAAATTATGCTCATTGATATATTGTCCATGACTCCATTTTGTGTTTACAAGTCATTGTTAATTGTAGGCTTGTAGCAATAATAGTTGCACGATCGTGTCAAAAAAAAAATTTGCATGATATTTTCTTAGTAGAGATTATTAAAATAAAAATGTAGCAAATGGGTAAACAAAGTAAGTTTAATGTTTAACAATATGTGGGGTGGAGAAAGTATTATTGAAAGAGGGTTTTCAAGTACTGGGTGAACAAAATAAATCTAAAAGAAAAAAAATTAAAATTGGGATGTAAAAATAATGTGGGGTGGCAATAACCACACTTTTTTTTTTTAGAAAAATGACCATTTGATACAAATTTGGGAGTTTTTTGCCTAAACCAATGATCACTCTAAAATATTACCCAATTGAACACAAGGTAACCACACCCACTGACAATTTGAACAAATCTTCACTAAAACCTAATAAATTAAGACATGTTTACCCTCACTCTTTATCACATGCATAAAGAGACTTTGTCATACTCCGGTGGTCGGACTCCGGTCACCGGAAGCCGAAATCTCATTGCCGAAATCCAAATTTCATCATTGTCATCAACCGCCAGATTTTTTTGTGTCACCGAAATCTTGCCATAATTTTTTTCTCATATCATCGGTATCTCGTCAGACATTGCTGCAACCAAACTCAACCCTCGCCAGAGGTTTTATTAGGGGCAGTACACTATATTATATGATTTACTGACTCCCAGTAACACATGGTAATAAATTACTGACCCTAGCGACTCCAAATATTGACCCCTAGTGACCCAAATACTGACCCTCAGTAACTCATAATATTATACTACTGACACCCAGTAACACCCAATAATAAATTACTGACCTCTAGTGACCCAAATACTGACCCAAATAACTCATAATATTATACTACTGGCACCTAGTAACACTCGATAATAAATTATTGACCGCTACTGATCTAAATACTAACCCTCAGTAACTCTTAATATTATATACTGACACCTAGTAACACCTGATAATAAACTTATTGACCCAATGGGAGCGGAACTGCGAGGGCTTCTTGACGTTAGATCTGATCATAGAATAGCTGATTCAACAAAATAAGAGAGAGAGAGAGAGAGAGAGAGAGAGAGAGAGAGAGAGAGAGAGAGAGTTGAGAAGGGGAGCAAAGATGTTGCCGGTGTTAATTAAGTACATGGGCGAAACTGGCTTCTCTTAAAATTGAGTTAATTTCAGTTTACCTACTTCAACTTTGACCCAATCATTATTTCAATCTCTATTCTTTTGATTTCATCAGCTACACTCATGTGCTTCCTAAATTAATCAACCGATACCAATTGACAGTTACCATATGATTTGTTTTTGTTTATTTTCAATTGTTCAACTTAATTATACGATTTGTTTAGCTTTGTTTATAATCGTAATATGGTAACGGTGCATTAATATAGGTAAAGAGTACCAAAAAGGATAGATCGTTTGGAAGGAATTTACAAAATTAGTAACGGTTGATTAATTTATGAAACATATGAGTGTAGCTGATAAAAATACTTTGAATATGGACTGAAATGAAGATTGGACTAAAATTTAAGTAGGTAAATTAAAATTAATTTTTAAAAATTCATTGATTTGGGCTATTAATATTAGAATATGTATTTTTTTTTCTCTAATTTTGTGTATATGGTCATTTTTCATTTTATTTATCGTCGCATGTTTTTTTAAGGGCCATATTGTGGTTTATTTGAAAAGGAAAAAAAGTGTGGAGACGAAAGAGAAATTGTCCTCAGCGAAAAACAAGTAGTGGAAGTGGGAAGGATGGATCTGTCAAGTCAGCAGCATGGTAGTGAAGAAAGCTGGATCGATATACACTTGCTTTGACCAAATAAAAAAGATATACACTTGCTAGTAATCAATTAAAGACCACGACCTGTTGTTGTTCGTTCCTTGGTTATCTATCCCCACCATTATTTGTCTCCACTTTCAACCCTCCCTCTCGCATCAACAACTAAGTAGTGGGATGCTTTTGTTCTAGAAAGTTTTTTTTTTTTTTTTCTTTTATGCACGTCATTTCTTCTAGATGGCCTTTCCTTTTCTCGTTTTACTTCTTCTCTTCTAGAACATTATTTTGTTGACTCGTTGCCTAGAGGGAATCACCCTATGAAGCACGGACACGCTCCTGCACTGGCGTGTCGCGTGTCGGACACGTATCGGACACAGACACGCCTAAATACGTCCAAATACGGTAGGACACGCGAACTGCAATTCGGACACGTCTTGGACACGCGCGTGTCCAATATGGACACGCGAGATGGGGTTGGACACGCGGGGTGGGAGAGCCGAGGGAGGAGGAGAGGCGAGCCGAGGTGGAGGAGGAGGAGAGGCGAGCCGAGGTGGAGGACGCGGCGAGCCGAGATGCACTGGAGGTGGAAGACGCAGATCTGAGGAGGAGGTCGCGGAGGTGGTTGGAGAGGAGATCTGAGGAGGATCTGGGATCTGGGATCTGGGTTCTGGTCCAGTGAGGGGAGAAAGAGAAAGAGGAAGAGAAAGAGGAAGAGGAAGGAGAGAGAAAGAGAGGAAGGAGGTCAAGGAGAGAGAAAGAGAAAGAGAGAGAAAGAAAGAGGAAGAGGAAAGAGAGAGAGGAGCGGGCTGGGAAAAAAAAAAAATATATATATATATATATATATTAAAAATAATATTTAATTAACGTGTCCACCACGTGTCCGTGTCCGAGAAAATTTTATTTTCTCGTATCCGCGTATCGAATCGTGTCCGTTTTGGACACTCGTGTCCGTGTCCGTACTTCATAGGATTCACCCCAGCAATCATCTCATTCCTATCAACACATATTTTATTTGTAGACACTTGGCAGCGCCTCATTCATGGTGGAATATTCTCTGCGAGCGCAATTGCTTCAGGATTGTATTCGGCAGAATTTCTCTGTGTCAATATTTCCAAAAAAAAAGGCTAATATCTATATTGTGACAACTGACTTGGACGATCGATCGATCGGGTTGAAGTAGGAAGCCATTTCGAATATGTCTACTTGATCAGTCTAACTTTCGTTGTTATATTCTCATGGAACTCAATCCGTGAATGTGTCACTAGTTCACTAATCAAGTACGAAATATTTGAGCTCGTGACTCAATGTTACAAGATTCTCGTGGATTGCTTAACATACTACTTTCCTTCTAGTATATACATGGTTTCATATACGCTCGTGCTTTAATTATATTTATTTTAAAACTATATATACGCTTAACACTAGATAACATAGTGTGAAACAAATGGCCAAATAGTTTCTAATTAAGCGGCATGCATAATGTGTATTGGCTACATGATATCTAAATATGGATAGCAATTACACATGCACCTTGAACCTATTACTCATCTAAGATCGATATTTGAATAGGGTTCACTTAAAATTTGGGTTCGTCGGACGTACGTAGATTTCAATCTTTAACTTTGAACCAACCAGGATCACCGCCCAATACCAATGCCATGCAATAAAAGCTTTCAACACTTGCGACTCTAAAATCAAAATACAAACCAAAGGTACCAACACCAGAATCTACAAATGAAAAAACTTGGGCTAATTACGTCTGAGTTCTTTTGATGATATATTTAAAAACAAACCAACATAATGGAGGCCATGAATTCGTTAATAAAATTATTAAATGTAAACGTTTTTAATTTGACTCGCTCCGATCCTCTCAAATGTGGCATGCATCGGGATGTATGTCAACCTTTAAAAAAAACACTACAATGTCAACTACTAGGTGCAACAAAGATGATCCATCACTTATAATTAATTATCAGAAAATACTAGTGGTAGACGGCAAGTGAAATTTGCGACTATATATTATACAACTATGTATGTATGTATGCATTGCATGTAGCACTTGTATTATACATTCGTTTTTCTTTTAGGGTTTGCAGCGATTTGTTTCCTCTTTTAAATTAATGTTTACAAAATAATATTGGCTTGAAAGTTGACAACTTCTTATCGGAAGCACTTAGAATAATCATAACAAATTAACAGTATTCGTCATTTCTCCTTTATGGGCTGTGTGTTGGGGGTTTGATTATTTCATGCCACTATATAAATATCCATCTAATAATTCATTTGCTTCTAGAAGACTGCTAAACAGAGTCCAGTTGCAATATAATATTATGTATTTTAAATAAAATAATATTTTATTACAAACACAGATTCTTTATTATGAACCTTTAATTATTTAAATAAATATATTTAGTTTTCAACAAAAAAATATTAACATCATACTCTTTATTATAATTCTATTTTATTTTTTAATTTTCTTGCTTCTCAAATATTATATAGAAGTAAAACTAATTTGACACGTATTTTATTTATAATATTCTTTTAAGCATAATATAGTTTTCTCTTTAAGCGAGAGTTTAGAGCGTCTGTCTCCAACGAATGAGAGTTTAGGGTTTTAGTAAAGTGGATCGTTGATCGTGTCGTAGGATGTACTATGATTATAGTGTGGTCTTTAGGGACTATTTTAACATCAGTTGATTCTTGTTGTCAATATAATTTAGAAGAGAAATGGGGGTGTTTGACATGTAGTGTTCGAAATGGTTGTTTTTTCTTGAAGTTGACTTGAAAGATATATCGAGGTTTATGTCATAGGTTATAATTGAATTCATATCGGTGTTTGTCCACTATAATCGTTGGATTATTATGTAGGGAGGCGAGTGAGAAATTTATATCCACTACTGATATTTCCCATTGTTGTACTTTGGATTAATATATATATATATATATATATATATAGATTTTAAAAAAAAAACATGAAAAATCTCTTTTCTTTTAAAAAAAAAATTAATAATGTTGGTGACACGTATACATAAGAGAGAAACTTATCATGTATCAAAGACTCCAAGAGAAGCGTGCGTGTAGAGCAAAGTGGCTCATGGATTTATCATTTCAGTGAAATTTAATTAAGAAAATCTATTCTTCCGAGACGTGATATGTTTTGTCTCTATATATATTGTTACCCCATTCCCTCTTTCCTCACATCTTACCATTCTCCTTCCTTCTCGATCTCTCGTTCTCTCTCTTCCGCCATTGAAGCGTCTGCTACAACGCTCTTATCACGCCTTCACAAACTAAAGCCAATACCCTCTTCTCGACTCTTACTGGTATGCATTCAACATCAACCTTTTTTTTTTTTTTTGTTCTCAACATTACTTTTTTTTTGAATTTGAGTTTCGCTCTTTCCTCCTTCCCTGTTTGCTTGTTAATCTTGGTTTAGAGTTTAGGTGATTCCGGGAAATTTGGATTCTGAAAAATCGAAGAGGGTTGGGTTTTTGGTGTTCTTGAAACGAACCAAGTCTGCTCAAAATTTTCCTTTTATACGATGATTGGAATATAGTCTTAGTGTTCGTTTTGCAAAAGGAAAAACTATATTAGAGTGTCTTTTTGATATTGGGTGATGTTCTAAAAGAAATAATACTCCTGTTAGGTTTCCAATCCATTTTAAGCTGCCAAAGGCAGGTTTTGGAAGTTGAGTATATAAACTTTTGTAACTATCTCTGCCTAAATTCTCACCTAATCCAAGCTTCCTTAGATACTTTCATCTGAAATAGACTTGAGATGGGATTTTCTGATTGTAACAAGTTTATTGGAAGGGGCAAACGTATATTGCAATTTCTTAATATTCGTAGTCCAAGCTTGATGTTTAATTGTCAACAAACTTGGTTGGGGGCCAGTATCATTAGATAGAGAATGGAAAATATCGTTCTAGTCTTTATAGAAAGACAGATTATAATAGGTAGATCTAATCATCTATTTTATATATCTGTTTTACTTTAGCATTAGATCTAATCATTATTACTTGACTCGTGATAGAGTGATGGGCCATTCGTTCAATATAATTTTCGTCTTTCCTTTTCATGTTGGTTCTTGTTTGAGTAATTTGGTTTTGCTTTTGGTATGATCGTATTATGTAATTAACCCTTTCTTTACCATGTTTCAGATCTAAGCATCTGGAGTATACATCTATCCTAATCCAATTAGATGGCAACTGAGCAATACTTTGAAGGTGTTGTGGTCCGGTCTGATTCCATTGGAGACGATAAATGTTCCATCGGAAAATGGAATCCTGTTTCTGAAGTCACAGAGGCTGAAAATAAGTCCTGTGCTAACTTCGATTGCAGCATATGCTTGGACTCTGTGCACGATCCAGTGGTGACTCTCTGTGGTCATCTATACTGCTGGCCTTGCATTTACAAGTGGATTCAGTTCCAGACTCCGTCTTCTGAAAGCCAAGAGAACCAAAAACAGCCACAGTGCCCTGTTTGCAAAACTGAAGTCTCCGAATCTTCTCTAGTCCCACTCTATGGTCCTGGTCAGACAACTAAACCCATGAAGCCATCTAAAGGCAAGGCTCCCCATCTTGGTATAGTCATTCCGAAAAGACCTCTCGCTCCTTGCGGGGTTGAGACACCACGCACCCCAAGTACCAGCCCGTATGGTTCTCAGCAACTCCATCACCGAAGCCCTCAACGAGGTAGTTATACAGCCACTTTACCGATGCAGAGTCAGAGTGATACAACTACACAAGTCTTGAATCCGATGGTCGGCATTTTTGGTGAAATGGTGTATGCAAGTGTGTTTGGTAACTCGATTACAAACGTATACACTTACCCTAATTCGTATAATCTTGCGGGCACCACTAGTCCTAGGGTGAGAAGGCATGTAATGCAGGCCGATAAGTCACTCAACAGAATGTGTTTATTTCTGTTTTGTTGCTTTATGTTGTGCCTACTTTTCTTTTGAGCACAATTTTTCGTTGCTCCTCCTATACATGTAAATTAAACGAGGATACGAATATGAAATATATATGCGGATCCAAGCAGATGATCGGTTGCCTAAATTTTATGTTAAGGTTGCATACGTATGGTGTTCCCGACTAGATCTGTTATCAACTTCTTTTTGATAAAGTTGGCATCAATTATTTATGCTTTTGGCCTATTGGCAATTTTACATTGACGTTTTGTGTTTCCTCTGCTTCCAAGAAATAGAGAAATATAATGGTCTATCGGAACTCGGAACCTGTTATGCAGCTTCAGTGCTAGCCATCTTGTTTAGTATTCTTCTCGAATAGTCTCTCTTGATTATTTCAGAACTTAAGTTGAGGCCAGATAATAAATTGAGATAAACGTCTTTATCGACGTTGGCTTTTCACCCATGGAGAAAAAGGAGGCTGCCAAGAAACAGGGATAAAAATAGGAGTAATAATAATTTGAAAATGGGTGGATTGGTAGCAAATGACGGGCGGCAGGCTTTAAAGCCAACCTAGCAGACTCATTGAGAGCAATGGAGAAGAAGAGCTGAAGACGAGAATGGCCAGAACACCATTGTTATGCTATAACCAATTTCCTCTTAAACCAAATGCATGACAACAAGTTACGCTCGCAATAAAGCAAAGTAGCTTAGTGGAAGAGCTAAAACCATAGAGCAAAGTAGAGTAAAAACACTAAGAGATAGGACACATGTTAGAACCTTTTTGGACTCAAACACTATCTGTTTATATGATCAGTCAATATTGGATAGATTTCGGCTTAACAAGAAGCATTACTAGTATGACTCAGTTTCAGAGATGTTTATTAAGTAGTATATCACTTGATAAACATAGAGGTTCATTATATAAAGACCTGAATTACATTGAATTAGTATTGTGATAGAACTAAGCCTCTAAAGTTGCAGATTCAGTATTTGATCAGTATTAGGATTCAGTTATGGGATTGAATTCTGTTTGATCGAGTTGGCCAATATAAATAGTAGGCATTAGTCCCTGTGTTCAATATCGGTTTTTAGCATTGAGATACAGCCCCATTCTGTTGCTAGATATTGATACACAGAAGACTTTGTTCCTGTTCTTTTGATCGATTTAACTTGTGTGCAGTTCATCTTCAGTATAACAACATGTCTGGATCTAAGGTTGCTATGAAGGTTGATTGGAGAAGTGATGAAGGTATGATTCCTAGTGCAGCTAGGAAAACTCTATTCCGCATTCTGTATTGTATTCTTGATATATGTTTGATGTGTTTGTGTGTTCATAAACCTGATCTTGATCTGCAGACTATTAATTTCAGTTTATTAATTGGTATCAGAGCCTTTTGGTTTATAGATACACAAATCGTATACTTCAGAATTTTTATCAAGAACAGTTTAGTAAAAACCTTCAGTAATTTTTGTTAAAATAAATCACCATCATGCTTTAATCCAAACAACAGATCTTAATTCGTTTTTTGTTTAAAACCCGGGCATCAAAACCCATTCCAGAAAGTAGCCTTTCAATGTTACCGTTGAACTACATAACGGCTAGTTTTCAAAATTTCCTATCTTAAGTAAAACTGAGGCTTAATCCTCAGAAAAGGGGATTCAAAACACTGCTACAGGAAAAACGAAATCAAGGAAAAGGTTTGTCTAAAACTTAATTGCTTCCTTTTATAATGCTTAAAATTAAAATTTGGTGCTGTGCTGTAGCAGAGGCAAAGGTATGTTTTCTGGATTCCAAAACTTGCGATTCAATTCTGCATCTGTGGGAATGTTCATATTATGAAGTGTTGGCATGTAGATAAAGTATTCGTTGTGGTTGACGTGTGCCCATATCTGTTCAATGATGCATGAATTGGTTGAAATCGTGTGATATGGAGTTTGTGGATATATTTTGCTTCATGATATTCTGATTCTTTGTTGGTTGTTTCTGTTCCAATTTAAGTCTATTAAAATCTGAAGAATCCTTAAATCTAATGCATCTAAAACATTAGAATGATTGATTAAGGAACAAAATTACAGATCAATAACCATTTTGCCAAAGCAAATTTTTATTGATATAACTAATAAAGAAAAATTGTGCAGTGCTTTAAAGTTTTATTTTGTTTTGTTTCCAAAGAAGCACTCAAACAAGATTTTAAAACATATGCAGAAGTATATATATGTTCTGGGATTGATACAGATTTTTTGAAACTTTTCCTTGTCTAAAGACCTTGACTGTTTTCATCAAATAACCAATTCTGCAGCATATAGTATGCTGAATTCAGAAACTACAGAACTACAAAAATTTTATATCATAAAGATGTTATTTTTGTGTTACTTGAGTTTATAAGATGATATTATGTCTTTTTGGTTTTTACAGTAGCCTAACACATAGGAAAAATTCTTATACACCTTTTGTTTTGCCTTTTAAAGGTAACTATGCTTCACTAGGACAAGTAGAATATCTGAATGGCAACAACTTTAGGAAGTGGAAAAAGCAAGTGGAGTTCTATTTGGCTATGCATAACAATATGGATTACTGTCTGCATGAGCCTAAGCCGATTCATGATATTGATGAGGAAAGTACTGAAGAATTCAAGTGGCACCATCATGAGTGGTATAGAACCAATAGAATGGCAAAGAATGTTATAAGTTACACTATGTCTGAGATAGTGAGAGGGTCAATTGAGGAGCCTGAGGATGCTGTGGATTACATGGCAGCCATATCTGAGAAATACATAGCTAATGAAAGAGTTGAAGCTGCTAGATTGAATAAAGAATTTCATGAGATTAAGTTTGATGGCACAGGCAGTGTGAGAGAGCATATCATGCATAAGGTTCACATTAATGCCAAACTAAGGGAGCTTCAGATGGGAATCACTGATAATCAGCTGATTCATGAAGTTTTAAACTCTCTCCCAATTAGTTACAGCCATCTTAGGACCACTTATAATGCTTCAGATATTAAGTGGACCATTAATAAACTTATTTCAATCTGTGTGGATGAAGAAAATAGAATCAAGAAGGAGGCTGGACCAACCACTGCGGTTCATTTAGTTGAGAAGCCTAAAAAGAAGAAAAACAAACTTAAGGTTAAGCAGACCACCAACTTTAAGTCTTCAGAAAATTCCGGTGAGCCAAAACCTGTCAAAGGTTTCAAACCTGAGAAAGGATACAGTTCTGTCAAATTCAATTGCTTCTTCTGTAAAAAGGGAGGACACATGAAAAAGGATTGTAATGGATGGAAGGCTTGGATGATTAAGAAGGGTGAGTCTTTTCAAAATTCTGTTTTCTCTTTAGAAGTTAATTTTCTTAACGTTAGTACACACACTTATTGGCTAGATTCTGGTTCACCAATACACATTACTACATCTCTACAGGGTATCACAAGGAGGAGGGCTCCAAGGATAAGTGAGCAGAATGTGTGTGTGGGGAACGGCCAAAAAGTAGCAGTGAAGGCCATAGGATGCTTGAAGATTGATTTAGGCTTAGGCAATTTTATTTTTCTTGAGAATGTTTACTACATTCCCTCTCTTAAGAGGAATTTGATTTCAGTAGGTCTTTTGATTGACATTGGATGCAAACTTATTATTGATTTTAGTGGAATAAAGATTTTTCAGAATTCGAAATATCTTGGTTGTGGTTCTTTTTCAAATAATTATCTTAAACTTGATTGTTCTGTGATTAAGAATGCGATTCTTATGCTTGAAAATAATGCAGAAACTATAACTGAAAACACAATTACAGGAGTTAAAAGATCTTTATTCAATAATAAGTCTGCTTTTCTTTGGCACAGAAGATTAGGACATATTTCCAAAGAGAGATTGAAAACACTCGAGAAAAATGGAATTTTACCTAGCTTGAACTACACTGATTTAACTGATTGCATTGAATGTTTCAAAGGCCAATTGACAAACAAGAGAAAAACCACTGCAGCAAGAAGTCATAAGCTATTAGAACTCATTCATACAGATATATGTGGACCTTTTAAACATAAGACTATGTGTGGAAATATCTATTTCATCACATTCATAGATGACTACTCTAGATACTGCTACATATACTTACTTTCAGAAAAATCTCATGCATTGGAAGCTTTTAAAATTTTTAAAACTGAAGTCGAGCTCCAATTAGAGACAAAAATTAAGACAGTAAGATCAGATAGAGGAGGGGAATATTATGGTAGACATACGAGTGCAGGCCAGCAAAAGGGACCATTTGCAATGTTCTTACAAGAACATGGTATTAAGGCACAGTATTCTACCCCATATACTCCAACTCAAAATGGAGTAGCTGAGAGGAAAAACAGAACTCTTCTCAATATGGTTAGGTCTATGATGTGTGCTTCAGGTCTGCCAATCTATCTATGGGGTGAAGCACTTAAGACAGCAAATTACATTTGCAATAGAGCACCCTCAAAATCAGTAGATAAAACACCTTTTGAGTTATGGTGTGGAAGACAACCTAGCTTGCATCACTGCCACGTGTGGGGTTGCAAAGCTGAAGCTAGAATTCCAAACATACTACAAGAAAAACTAGGTCCTAAAACTATTAGTTGCTATTTTATTGGTTACTGTGAAAAATCTAAAGGATACAGATTCTATGCACCTAAAAATAAAACCAAATTGATGGAAACTAATCAAGCCAAATTTTTGGATGAAGGTGTATGCAGTAATGATTTTGAGGATTTATCCTTAGAATTTGATGATATTATTGAGAATGAGGATTCAGTACAAATACTGCCTCTAGTTCAGAACACAGTAAGGTCAAATACGACTAATCAAATGCAAAATCAGTTAAACACAAAAAATTTAGTTCAAGAGCCTCAAAATCAGAATGCAGATCAGCCTTTAGATGATCAGATGGATTTAGATCCTCAGGATATAGATATAGAACCCCCAAACTTAGAAAATCCTCAGCTTAGAAGATCTACAAGACAGAGAAAACCAGTCTATGGTGAAGGCAGTGACTATCATGTTTTTCTACAAGAGCAAGATATTTTAGCAGAAGATAATGATCCCTTAACCTTCAAACAAGCTCAGTGTAGCATTGAATTTAGTGAATGGGAGAAAGCTATGCAAGAAGAAATTAACTCTATGTCTAAGAACAAAGTGTGGGAACTTGTGAAACCAGACCCTAACCATAAAGCAATTGGTTGTAAGTGGGTTTTTAAGACTAAAAGAGATGCAAATGGCAATATAGAGAGACACAAAGCTCGTCTAGTAGCTAAGGGATTCACACAACAAGAGGGTATTGATTATAATGAAACCTTTTCTCCTGTATCCACTAAAGATTCATTTAGAATTATAATGGCCTTAGTTGCACATTATAATATGGAATTGCATCAAATGGATGTCAAAACTGCATTTTTGAATGGAGAATTGGATGAAGTTATTTATATGAAACAGCCTGAAGGTTTTGTGAAGTCAGGGAAAGAAAATCATGTATGCAGACTTAAGAAATCAATTTATGGTTTAAAACAAGCTTCCAGACAATGGTACAAAAAATTCAATTCAGTTGTATCTACTTTTGGCTTTACAGAAAACATAGTTGATGAATGTGTATACCTTAAGACTGCAAAAACTGAATTTATATTCTTGATTTTGTATGTGGATGATATTCTTTTAGCTAGCAACAGTGTTAAACTACTAAATGAAACCAAGTCCTTTCTGTCAAGCAATTTTGATATGAAAGACTTAGGAGAGGCTTCTTTTGTTTTAGGAATTGAAATTAAGAGAGACAGAAAGTTAGGGGTTTTAGGCTTATCTCAAAACAATTACATTCAGAAAGTGTTAAAAAGATTTAACATGGAAACATGTTCTCCAGGAGATGCCCCTATGTCTAAAGGTGATAAACTGTCTAAAATTTCTAAAAATGAGGGGAAGATGATTCAAATGGAGAGCAAACCATACGCCAAGCTTATAGGTAGCTTAATGTATGCACAAGTTTGCACTAGGCCAGATCTTGCATTTTCTGTAGGAATTTTATCCAGGTTTCAATCTGCACCTACTCAAGAACACTGGGTTGCAGGTAAGAAGGTTCTTAGGTATTTACAGAAGACTAAATCTCATATGTTGGTTTATAGACAAGTCAAGAATTTAGAATTGATAGGTTATACTGATTCAGATTTTGCTGGAAATTTTCCAAAATCCAAAAAGTCTACTTCAGGTTATGTTTTCATGCTTGCTGGTGGAACTGTTGCATGGAAAACCATGAAACAAGGCCTAATAACTACATCTACTATGCAGGCAGAATATATAGCAATATATGAAGGAGTTTGTGAGGGACTATGGATTAGGAATTTTTTGATATATACTGAAGTCTTGAGTTACATTGTTACAAATCCGTTGAAAATTTATTGTGACAATGAAGCTGCAGTATTTTTCAGTAAAAACAGTAAGAGGTCTAGCAATTCTAAACATATTGATTTGAAATATTATTCTGTGAGACAAAGAGTTAAACGTAAAGAGATTGATGTCTTAGACATAGATACGATTTCTCAGCTGGCAGATCCTTTCACTAAGGCACTTCCAATTGTGGTTTTTCAGAAACATGTGAAGAATATGGGAGTATTATCAGAATTGTATGCTTGAGTTCTGTGGGAGCTTATAAATTTTTTCTGTTTCTATTTTATTTTGTGTTACAAGCAGCTTTCAGTTGTAATCTTATTTTGGGAACAACTTGTAATTTTTCACTTGATCAATAAAGACTCGAGGAATTTCATTCTGCAAGTATTGTTATTAGATTACTTATGGAAGTGTTTTAGCTGAACCAATTTTGTTTTTAACTTATAGAACATAATATCTTACAGTTAAGTTTTCATTTAAACAGCATTCATTTTTAGTAAGTTGCTGTTACAGAATTTTGATTATGTCAGAATTAAGGACTGTGAGTTTTTGACATCTCAGGTGGATATACTTGTCGAAATTATTCTCACTCTATCACTCATAAGCTTATGTGATTATAGTAACTCTTGTATGTGATCTTTAATCATTTTGATTATTAATCATCCATGATTCTAGGTTCTGCATTATGTTGCTATGAATTGACCAAGCTGAATGAACTATGAGTTTTGTATGCTTCAAGTGCACATTTCAGTTGTTAGCTTTTCATTAATTTATTCATATGATCTGATATGAATGTGTTTGGTCCAAGTGGGAGATTGTTAGAACCTTTTTGGACTCAAACACTATCTGTTTATATGATCAGTCAATATTGGATAGATTTCGGCTTAACAAGAAGCATTACTAGTATGACTCAGTTTCAGAGATGTTTATTAAGTAGTATATCACTTGATAAACATAGAGGTTCATTATATAAAGACCTGAATTACATTGAATTAGTATTGTGATAGAACTAAGCCTCTAAAGTTGCAGATTCAGTATTTGATCAGTATTAGGATTCAGTTATGGGATTGAATTCTGTTTGATCGAGTTGGCCAATATAAATAGTAGGCATTAGTCCCTGTGTTCAATATCGGTTTTTAGCATTGAGATACAGCCCCATTCTGTTGCTAGATATTGATACACAGAAGACTTTGTTCCTGTTCTTTTGATCGATTTAACTTGTGTGCAGTTCATCTTCAGTATAACAACATGTCTGGATCTAAGGTTGCTATGAAGGTTGATTGGAGAAGTGATGAAGGTATGATTCCTAGTGCAGCTAGGAAAACTCTATTCCGCATTCTGTATTGTATTCTTGATATATGCTTGATGTGTTTGTGTGTTCATAAACCTGATCTTGATCTGCAGACTATTAATTTCAGTTTATCAACACACCCCGAGTAAAGACACTGAATTGACAATCACTCCCACAAATTCAGACGTGCCGGGCAATCCTAGAAGAGATAGTTGATTTCGAAGCATTAAGGCAAAATATACATCTCGAACACAATAGAACCTAGAAGAAATAGTTGATTTCGAAGCAATAAGGCAAAATATACATTTTAACAGGGTTGTCGAAAATAAAACTGACTTAGAGAATGCTCTCAACTATTTTCTGACGTGGATCAACAGGGACCATCAGATGGTGATCGATGTTGAATAAAAAGTCGAGGATTATCCTGTGAAATGGTATATACAATATAATTACATATCATTAATTACATTCACTAGTGAACTGAAATGATGTCCAAGTAGACATATGTCCGGCCAGTAAGGTACACGACATATATGTAACCGGTGTTCAGAACAGGAATTGTAGTCTTGCAAGGAAACGTCCACAAAAGCTAAATGCCCACTACCCATCTACTGTCAACTGTCAACTCCAAACTCCAATCATCATCATACATAGACACCTGGGCTTACGCATGGAAAATAATAGTGACATATACATGCTACTCTGAAACTAAACACAGTTGCAGGGTCCATTGTATTCCTTTAGCCATCTATCTATTCATGTGCTCTATAGAAATGCAGCAACTTCAGTGGCTTCACCTTTTCCTAAACAAATTAAAAAGTAAATGTCAATTGGGAATGATGATTGTTGGTCTCAATTATAATGGGACTATAATAAACCCTAAAGAAACCTGAATTCCTGCTTCATAAAGGGAGGGGAAATGAAAACCAGTCGAGCAATTCTGCAACATTTCAGGACTCTTCATCCATGCTCTACGTGCATCACTCACCTTTATCTTATACTTGAACATCTGACATTAACAAATAACCAACAGGTTAGAAGTAACTAACCAAGGTTTTGACCTGCCTACCTATTTCATTCATACATGAATAATTGAAAAGAATATTATAAGGCTTAAAAATTGTTGTATTATAAGGAGAAATAGAAATAGGAGATCAAAAGCAAGACTGAGAAAAAGATATGCAAACTCTTCACAGATCTTGTGTGCTACAATCTAGGGAAACATATTTTCTTTATATTTATCTCCACTTAAGGAGGATAGTGGTGAAAGGAAAAATAAAAAGAAACAGCGAAGCGCATAATTCATCAGGTACACTTAATTCATAATTATCCTGCCAAGAGCAAACCTGAGACAAAGGAAGATTCGGTTTCTCTAGGTCATCTCCATCAATGACAATACCAGTACCCTGGCACTCTGGGCAGAACGCAGAATAAATTTGTGGGCAAAAAGATTTTAACTGGGTATCTTTTCCATTGCACTTGGCCGCAGTTTTCCTCCTAGACCGTCTCCTCGCTTTTGAAACAGTATTCTGATTCGTGATTATCTCAAATTCACACAGAAGTATCCAGTGTATAAGGCAGGAAGTATGAAAAACATGAAAAGCCTGCATGTAAATAAATAAAAATGATGTGAACTACTAGCAGCGAAGCCAGATACATGGAAAGACTGTGATGTGAAATATGAATAAAAAAGATGGAATTACAAAACATTGGTAAAGGACATGGTCAAAACCAAAAGGATGCAAGATGTGTAGGACTCTCACCCCATTCACATTTCGACTACTGCAAGCAAGCCTTCCAGTCTTCAGATTCATGAGGGTTGCAACATCTTTCCCAGGAAGCATCCTTTGTTGACAGATATCACACATTCTTCCTGACGCTAAACGCTGTTGCCGTCTTAGCTCTCGCCTTATAGATTTGTTCAAGATAAATCTTGTATTCAGTACCTGATCATCATAATGGTCTAGAAGCAACCTAGATGATGGAGCACTGGTAGCAGAGGAATCTTCCCCAAATGAGTCGTACTGATTACTTAGAGAGTCACTGATATCTTCAGGGTCAGAAAAGGATTTCTTTCTCTTACAACCGATGCCTTCACCATTCCCTACTTCTATTGTAGGGCTGGATGAGAGCAACATCTTCACATCATCAAGTAACCCCTTTCGACCCAAATCAATATTATAACTGAAGGTAACAATGGCGAAATCGTGCTCAGGAACTTTGCATAAATCACTGTCTATAGATTTTACCCCCAACCATTCACACCAAATTCTACCAATACCATCTTTCCCAAGGAACCTTGCAGCAATTTCTCCCAAACCCACCTCTCTCACTTCTAAATCAGTAATTTCATCCCTAACCACAACACCAGGGATCACCACAGAGGAAATTGCTCCATTACTAGTTGAAATCTCAACAAAAGATTTATCTCCAACATTTGAATGTAGCCCTGGCAAATCCACACAATCATTACATTCATAGCCATTGGTCTCCATATTTTCTCCATATTTGACAATAGCAAGATTGTTCTCATTGTCGTAAGACTCTAACATCCTACATTTATCGTCATCTGGAGTGACTAACACTTTATCAGTCTCATATGAATTGTTAAAGAAAACCACGCCATCATTGAAAGGCCAAGGATTTGGTCGTAAAAGAGTAACCTTAGCAGCAGCTAACCTGTCCTTATGAAGATTACCCTTCAAGTGATCAAACAGCACCTTATCACTATAGCACGGTGCAAGACATAAAGTACAGAAGAAAATGAACTTCTTCCCATCTTCTCTGACCTCAACATATGTGTGCCCTTGTGACCTCACATTGCGGAGAATTGTTCTTGTTGCTTGCTCTCGAAGACTACAAGCATTAGTCTTAGGAAGCCCAACGTCCCACCTTCCGGCCATTATAATTCCACACCAGATATCAAAAGTTCAACTTCAAATGTCCCTCCACCGACCAATATTTGAGTTCAGAATGCAGTATCCGTTGCCAAAGAACATTCAAGAACCATGTGACACCTTAGATACTCTAATTCAAACTTCCCCAATTCCCGAATAAAGCCCAAATCCCAACAAACCCTAGAAATTTATAGACCGCTATTGTTCAGCAACCTAAACACAAAGTCACCAGAATCTAAAACACAAGTAGTGTGAAATCGACAATAACCCTACAATTTCGGTTTCGAACCCTCTAATTACAACTTGAGAGAGCAATTCAAAACGAAAATAAAACACGGTAAATCTAGAAACAAGCTTGGAAAATCCTAGGATTAGATATTCGCGGCGTACTCTGTATAGGGTTTTTCAGAAAGCGAGGAGTTCGTCCGTCTGATTGAAGGGCGTGGCGAGCAAGGAAGAGAAGCGAATGAGAGCACGACTCCTCCATAGCCATCTCCATTTCAATCGAAGCACGACAGAAACTCCGCAGGTGTTTGGAAACAAGTGAGGGGGAAAATCAAAAGGGAAGAGAGAGTAAACTGCTGTTACTGCTGTTGAGAGACTAAACGATTCCGGAGAGGGGCTGGTCGAAATTCAAGTTTCGGATTAAACAGGTGGGCATTTTACCTTTCTAGATTAATAGATATTCCTGGCTAGTTATGATACCAGGTTTCGCGGAGTACCGTAAGAGTTAAGACTAGTGGCATATTCGTATTCGGGGGACACAAAATGTGCCTTTAGTTTGGTGTTTCATTTTGAGATAAGGGCATCTCCAACAATGACACTCAAAATCCATACTCAAATCCATTTTTTGACTCACCCAAACCCATTATTATTCAAATTTATATTTCATCTCTAACTATTTTGTCAAAAGTCATACTCATACCCAAATTTTAATAATTTTATATAATTATTTAACAATAAATGAATTATATAAACTATATATATTAATTATATAATATATTTTAAAAAAAATTTCCTATATTTTTCAGTATTTTTTCTATTCATTTTCTGTTTTTAACCTATTTTTCTTTTTTCCCCTTTTTTCCTACCAATCCTACGGCTGGAATTCAAACCGAGACGAATCTGGGCCGTCAGATCCAGGCGGGGCCCACTGCACAGTAATGGGTTTCCTCCTTCATTTCCTTCCTGATTTGGGTCAAGTTTGGGGGAGTAACCCAAATTTGGGTATGGGTTTTGATTGTTGGAGATGAATTTTTTTTTGAGTATGGGTATGGGTTTAGAGACCCTTGTTGGAGATGCCCTAAGGTCTTAAGCTGTCAACCGTCAAGATGCGGTTTTTGTTCCGTGAATCACTTGCTAACCGCTTTTTTTTTTCTTTTCAATTTGTAAATGAGTAACCGCTCTAATAAAAAAGACTTCTGGGTTGTTGATAATTAAGGCCGTTTGCTAAATATCTACCTTTAAAAGAATAAATAAATACAAACGTGTCATTTTTTTGAAACGGTTTTTGAGAAGTTGGGATTGGTTTTTTTTTTTAGACAGATGCTAATTGGGTTGATTACTGTCTCCACTTCTCTAAAAACTCACCCGCTCTCCTCACCGCTCTCTTCACCGCTCTCTGACAAATTCATCACCACTCTCCTCACTCTCTCCGACAAATTCATCACCGCTTTCCTCACTCTCTCCTCACCGCTCTAGCCGTACCGGAGATTCGAACACCCTCATTTTCTCACTCTATAGGTAATAAATTGCAAACTTTTCAAATTCATTTTGGTCCGTTTTCAAAGAAAATCGATGAGATTTGAGATTTGGCATGTCAATTTCTAGGGTTTGGAATCAGATTTAGGAATAGAGATTCAAATTGGTGATATTGTAGGTGAAATTTAAACATGTGCTTTAATTTTCTGAGAATAGAAAAGTAGAAGGTGATGCTTGACCTAAGACGATTGAGTATTTGCTGAAGAAGAGGCTGAGAAACCTAAGATGTTAAGACTGGGTTGCAGGGCGAGAAGGGGAAGAAGGTGGAGGATTTGTGGGGATTAGATGATACCTTGGCAGTTGATTTTAGGTTTAATACATATAACTATTATGTAACTATGTTTAAATGGTTGGAACTATCAAAGTAACTATTATGTAACTGTTCTTTTTTTGAATTTTCTTTGAGCGCTAGAAATTTAGTGTGTCTGTGTGTGTGAATGTGATGAAACTGTGTTATATGGATAAAACTATTAGACAACTGTTTGTTTGAGTTTATATGAATAAAACTATTAAAGTATTGAATAACTGTCTTAGTAATTGTGAGTAAACTATTTGGTAACTGTTTTCTTATGCATTTTGTATTTGTATGGTCATATCAGGTTACATTAACTTTTTATCCTCACATATGAAGAAAAAGGAAAAAAAAAATGGCCCCAAAATTGACAGGTAAACAGGGAAAAGAGGTTAGTAGCAATGACGATGATATAAATGAGGAGCTACGAACAAAGAAAAAACACCATAAGAATCCAGAGAAAATACAAAAAAAAAAAAACTGGAAAAGGAAACGAGAAAAGGGTAACTATCTTTGTAACTGAATGTTTTTTCTTGTAACTGTCAGTGTACCTATTAGGCAGTTGGTAATGTAACTGTTAGTGTATCTATCATCTAACTATGATTTGATGGGAAAACAGAAGAAGCAAGTAGAGGAGGAAGTTGGAAGGGAAAGGAAAGCAAGCCCAACAACTAGTAAATAACTGTTATAATAACTGTGTTTCTTGTGAGTAACTATCTTAGTAACTGTATTACAATTGAATAACTGTGTTAGTAACTGTGCTTATCAAATGTGCAAATAAGGGCAGAAAGGGGAGTTAAAGCTAACAAAAGAATGTGGCAGCAAGATGATGGTGATGATAGGAGGAAGCTGGAAGGGAAATGAAAACAAGCACAACAACTAGTAAGTAATTATCATAGGTTCTATTTCTTTTGAGTAACTATCATAGTAACTGTGTTACAATTCAATAACTGTCTTCGTAACTGTGCTTATCAAATGTGCAGATAAGAG
Organism: Potentilla sterilis; assembly: GCA_963682095.1. Classification (NCBI taxonomy): domain Eukaryota; kingdom Viridiplantae; phylum Streptophyta; class Magnoliopsida; order Rosales; family Rosaceae; genus Potentilla; species Potentilla sterilis. The sequence goes on from OY821756.1 coordinate 33,707,004, forward strand.
CAGAAAAGGAAGCTAAAGCTAGTAAAAGAAAACGACAACAAGATAATGATATTAATGATGATGAATCTGGTGGTGGTGGTGATTCTGATGATGATATTGATGATGTTGATGTTGGTGGTGGTGATGATGGTGGTTAAGCTGGCAGTGAAAGGAAAGCAAACACAACAACCAATGAGTAATTGTATTCCTATTAAGTAACAGTGTTCGTAACTGTCATAGTAACTCTTTTTTTATTGATTAGCTGTCTTACTAATTGTGTTTTCATTGAGTAACTGTCTTAGTAACTTTGTTTCTCAAATGAGCAGATAAAAAAGCAAAAGGCCCAATCACCACAATTCAGAAGCACCACACCGAATTTCAGTGAGTATGGAGGTGACATACCCCAATGAGTACTAGATCTGGTGGAGAGAACTCTCTTTGCGAAGCTATTTCAAGCACTACACTAAAACCTACTTAACGGATCAAAATCAAACAACTGAGTGGGGATGGTGCTTGAAGCTTATGATCATGTTAGGGACATCTTTGAGTTTGCTGGAAAGACGTTCAGAGTCAAAACATCACATGTTTCACAAATTTTAGGGGTGAACAAGACATGTAGTTATATTCAACCAAAAGACACACCAATTTTAAATTTTGTGACAAATTTTTCCGACAAGTGAAGTAGTGGATAAGAAGACAGTGCATAAAGCCATTGTAGATGAACTGAATATGAACCCTCAAAGTGATGAGGAAAGAAGGATCAGAGATGCAAACGTGGCCAGGCTTGTAATCATTGACATCTTATGGAAACTTCTACTCCCAAATGCCGAAGGAGCTCTTACGATGGAGTTTTTGAGAGATGTGGAGGATTTGGATGAGATTGGTAACTATGGAAGGGCGAGCGAAGTAAAAGTCTTCATGAAAACATGTATGACTATATACAAAAAATCGAACCGTCCATCATAAAATATTGGAGGAAGTATTAACGTCATTCTGGTAAGATCTCCACTACAGTTTCGTCTTCTTATTTTTTTTTTGTTGTATCATTTTGCTTGTTAAAACTAACATTCTTTTTGGAACCAATATTGGCTATGCATGAAGACAAACATAGTGGAGCCGATTCGGGGAAGGTAGAATGAGCATCACTTCATAAGAAAATGGGACCTAGGACAGTTAAAGAAAAAACTATTGAAGTATCAGCTGAAAGACTTGTCAGTAAGTGTTTTCCTACCCTACCTGAACTAGTTGATATTGAGTAACTGTTTTAGTAATTGGTTAAAGTTTGACAACTATCAATGTAACTATGATGGTAACTATATTAGTAACTGTACTTAGGTTTGATAATTAACATTGAAACTATGATGATAACTGTCCTAGTAACTATTTCCATGTATTTGTAATTGTTGGAGCCACTGTGTTGGTATTTTGCCTTAGTAATTGCATTCTTAACTGTGTCTCTATTGAGTAACTGTCTCAGTAGTTGTGATCTATTAACTGTGTAAGTAACTAAATCGTTGACTATATTTCTACTAAATAACTGTCTCAGTACCTATAGGTATAGGGTACTTATGTTAGTATATGCTTTGGTAACTGTGTTAGTAATTGTTCTGATATTTGTTTCAGAAACATTTTACAAACAACAAAGAAGACCCATAGGACAACAGTTGTCACATCCCGAACCCAATTTAACTGAATTATTAAGTTTTATTGGGGAAAACGTTGACTTTATAGTCCGTTGTAATTTTTGAAAAGTTTCTTTCACTAAAGTTGTAGAGCGCGACGATACGAGTTCGTAGACACGTGACACGCGTGAAATGGACGTCGTATGAAGAAGTTATGACATGTTGAAGTTGTTGACAGTAGCCAAAGAGGGGCTACAGCAGGCCCGCAGACCCGCAGCTAGTGCACCAGGGGCCGGCCCAGGGCCCGGGACAGGATCACCAGAACCCGGCCTCGGGGTCCAGCAGTCCATCCTGCTTATAGGAGCACAATGTGCGACGATATTATATGCGGATGCCCTCGTTTATGCTTTGTTTAACCCTTATTTGTCTAAGATTGAGTCATAATATAGTTTAGTGTTAATTTGGTAGAGTTTGGCGAAAAATGGTTAAGAATCCGAAAAATGACTAAGTATGAGAAATCTGGAAAATAGTGAAAAATGTGTCTTTTTCGTGATTTTGAGATGAGCAAAAGTGCGATCTATCCTTGTCCGAATTTAATGAAATTTGGTGTGCTTATTATTCATATAATGAGAAATGTTGTGTTAAAATTTCAGATCAATCGGAGTTCGGGAAGTCACCCAAAAGATGGCTGCAAAACGGCAGTCCGAGCAAACCAATCCAGGGGCTTCCAGGATTTTCCTGGGACTTTGATCCAACTTCGAAAAATCATTCCCGACGATTCACAAGGAGTTTGATGGAGATATTTTATGGGGAGATGGCTATATGTGTCTAGTTTATCTGAGACTTGGAATCGCATCAATTGGAGCTCCGAGAAGGGAGATATGCCGGATTTACTGGAGCAAGGTCATTCCAGCCGAGTTGCTGCCGGTCTTGTGTTCTTGCGGGTTTGGGGCATTTTTCCATGGATCAAGCTTACCAAATGGAGTTGTCAATCCTACACAAGAAGTCCATGAAGATATGCAGCCTAATCCAAGGAAGAAAATCAGCAAAAGAAGTTTCCTAGAAGAACCAAGAAAGGAAGGAACCAAAACCTTGTTGCACAAGGATTGCCTTTGCCGATTTGGACTAGGTTTTCTACCTAGGGTTTCTGCCGAATTTGCCTCTATATATAGCCATGTTTTCCTACAGAAAAACTTGTCACATTCCAAAATAAAAATCTAGCCAAAGCTCTATCTAAATTTCCCAAGAGTCCTACATAAAAACCCTAGCCGACACCACCACCACCTCACCCTAAAAATCCTGCCGACACTACACCATTGCCGAGCAGCCATCTTCTCCACCATCCGCCGGATCCACACGAGTCGAAGTCATCAAGGTGTCTACAAAAGTGTGATCCACTCCCCTCTCTCGGTTTTGTTATTTTTATGTAGTTATGTTAAACTTTGTCTATGAAGTTAGCATGAATTCTTGGTTTCAAACTTTATGTCTATGTATTGTTTAGAGTGAAGTTTGGTTTTATAATTTTCATGTTCAATTCGTTTTCTTTATCTTTAATTGGTGTTTGGATGTAAGAATACGGATTGCATGTTAAAAAGTAAGGAAAATATGAAGTAAAGAGATAGAATAGGATAGGCAAGCATGTTCAGTCTGATTCTAGTAATTCGTTCTTGGTTTAGTCTTTAAATCCGTGTGCCTCAAAGATTGGTATTTAGCATATTCGCGGTGTGTTTTGAGTATTGGTCTTGTATCCGTCAAATAAATAGGACTAGAGAGGTTTAAACGACTATGCATGTTAACAAGAAGTGGTGACGCCTTGCTTGATTGATATGTTTCCAATTAAAAGACTTTTGTGCTCAATTACTCTTTGTGTTTGTCTTCGACGTTGAGTGTTTTCAAACATGATTAGTATAATTTTAGGATTCGACGTTGAGTGTTTTCTAAAATACGTAAGTAAGTCTAGTGATTAGATGACCGTTGAGGCTCTAATTAGAATTGGAACTAAGTCGGATCTAGGATATTGTGTACTCTTGCCATGTGTCTTGTCTTATTAATTTGCTATGTGTTTTGAGTGCTTTTGTGCTAGTAATTTGTGGAAAAATGTCGACCAACCTTGTAAATAATAGCTTAGATTATTTTTCAGCTTTCTTTTCATTTTATTTTCGCATCTAGTTTAGGGCAGCCCTATGGCTGCCGAACTTCATCTTCATCCCCCATGATAAATTCGTATATATGTATATAAGTGTGACAATTGTGTGCATATATGTTTGTGAATATTTGTGTTAACATTCTCATATTTCAAGTACCCTTAATCCCCGGCTAGAACGATCCCTACTTATTCTATACTACTAACGATTGTAGGGTTATTATTGCTTGATGCTCGCTTCGGCGACTCGTCACCTGCTACCAGGGGCCCGGGGTCCGGGGACGCCTGCCTGCCTAAGAGGTCACCAAAGCTACCCTTTGGTGTGCAAACAGAAGGGAACCAGTCCCACATCGAAGGCTAAGGCCAGACCTCACTCCTGGCCACCTATATAAGGGCCCCAACTACCCTCATTAATAGGTAACTGATCCTTCCTACCGCTTATATACGTGCTTAAGTTATATCTATTCCAACTATACTAACTTAGGCATCGGAGAGGAGAAGACCGGCCCGCTCGGTATTCCCCTTAGTAAGCAGGTTTGCAGGAGATAGCACGAAGATTCACCTGTCTCTACCAGGCCCTAGGGTTTGTGCAGAAACAATTGGCGCCGTCTGTGGGAATTTTGGACAAGAAACCACGTAAGCACTATCGATGGCAGAGAGTTCGGAAGCAAGACAGGAAAGAAATACCACCGAGGAGCAGCGTGTTGCACCAGTGCAAATGCTTGTCTCCACCCCGGTCGTTATGCGGGAGCAGCGCGGCGACCAAGGCGATCAGGAAGGCGGGAGTTGTGGGAGGCCGACCGGCACGCCGGGGCCAAACCACGACAGCTCGCGCGGCAAAGGCCCGGCAACTGAAGACAGGCCTGTGCACCGGGGCTTTTCTCTGACGTTCTCGGATGATCCGAGTGACCGAGAGGAGAGCCCGCGCTGCAACAGTGACCGAGACACCACGTACAGCCCCGACCAGAGCAATATGGCGGGAGAGATACGGACAATGGCCGCAGAGGTCAGTCGCCTGCGTGAGGAGGGCGACCGGGATAGAGCCAAGTCCAACGCCCGGTATGGAGAAATGGAGGCGGTAAACGCTGCCCTAGTAGCCGCCCTGGAGAGAGGACAACAGTGCAACGAAGCTATGACCAGGGCACAGGCACCCCTACCAAGCCAGTCTCGACGGTTTGAGGCGGGGCAGTCATCAGGCAGAAGGCTCAGTGATCCCGAGCGAGCGGAGTCACCGGCAGGCACGGCACCGCCCAAGAGCTCGCCGACGCCTCCTCGGCCACACGCTTCGTTCGAGGATGAAGCCGTGACCCCGACTGCACGGGCATTGCAGATGCTCGCCGACACTGTGTCGGATTTGAAGGCCCTAATGGAGGCCAACGAGAGAAGAGCGGCACAGCAGATGGAAGGCGCACGGTTCAACGAGCGCATGGGCCCCTTCTCGCACCGGGTTATGGAATCGGGAAGGTCCGGTAACCAGAAGTCCCTCAAGCTCACCTACTCGGGGTCCGGCTGCCCGTACCAGCACCTGGATAGTTTCCGGTCCCAGACGTGGGCCAAAGGCTATTCTGATGCAGTATGCTGCAACATTTTCTAGAAAACTCTGTCTGGGGAGGCGCTCAGCTGGTTTTATGAGCTTCCGGCAAATTCAATCGAGGCCTTCGAGCAGTTGGCCGACCGGTTTGTAGGCCGCTTCATCCTCAGGGTCGAGGGAGCTCGCACATCGACCATCCTCTTCAACTGCATACAAGCACCCGGCGAGGAATTGAAGACTTTCGTCAACCGTTGGCAGACGGCGATGGCCGGGGTTCGGAACCTTGACAAAGGTATCGCCGAGATGGTGTTTAAGCAAGGGCTCCAGCCAGGAAAATTTTCATATGCCGTGCGGGTGGAACTCCCGCACGGGTATGACGAGTTGATGGCAATGGCCATCCGGCACGCCCAGGCTGATCATGAGACGTACGGGCATCACCTGCTGAAGACGAAGCGGGAAGAGCAGCAGGAAGAGCACCCCCGGGAAGAGCACCCCCCACACCGACAAGAAGACAAGACCAGCCAGCGGACCGAGAACCGAGCCGCCCGGCCAAGCCGGCCCAACAAAAATTGGGGGCAACGGCAGCAGAAGCCCTATCATGACAGACCCTAGAATGAGCACAAGCCGGCGCAGTACCGACAAGAACGCCCCCTGACAATCATGTCAGCACAACCGGCCGGTCAAGAGGTCTTCACCTCTCTCACCTCTTCATACGAGGACATTTTGCTCGAGAACGGGAACATCATTCCACCACCGCCCAGGTGAAAGTACCCAAAGGGGAAGCCTACCACGGCGCAAACGGGCAAGTACTGCTCCTATCATGATGAGGCTACTCATCGAACGAGCCAGTGCTGTGCTCTCAAAACAGCGGTGGAGGGTTTGATTAGTAACGGCCAGCTCCAACGATATATAGGGGAAAGGAGAGCAGATCCCGACCGGGAGCAAGACCGGGGCTGGGAGACTCGCCGAGTCTCCAAGCGGTTAGTTTGGCATATCACCGGTTCGACCGCTGTAACATCAAGATGCATATACAAACTACTTTCAAGAAAAATTCCACCGGTTCCACCAATTCAAGTACATTCATAGTCAAGGGATAATACAAGCAGAGGCCGTTCCGGCAAGTTTACAAAAAGAGCAAGGGCAAAATCCTAGGGAGCTACGCTTCCCCCCTCAGCGGGCAATCCACCAGCCTCTCCTGATGAAGCAGCCGCGCCTTCAGCAATCTGAGGTCCACCCTCCCCTTCTGGTTGCTCTTCCGCCGACTGCTTATGGATATCCGACTGCTCATGAATATCTTCATCAGCGGCCTTCGACATCCGGGAAGTATCCAGGTACCCCTTCTTCTTCCATTCCGTGTACGCATCCGCGATGCCCGATTCCCTGGCCTTCTCCAGGAACTGAAGGAATTGATCGCTCCCATGGTATTTGAGAACAACCCGCTCGTACAGTTACGGGTCCTCTTCCCCGGCCGCAGCGGCAGAGGCGGCGCGCACAGCGGCAGCTCCCACCTGGAGCTCGTCCATCTTGGCCTCCAGTTCGGCCTTCTCCTCCTCAGCCAGCTCCTTCTCCTTCTCCAGGCTCCGGACCTGCTCCTCCAGCTTAGCCACCTGCTTCTTGGCCCTCTCCTCCAATCTGGCCTTCTCCCGCTCCAGCCGGGACCTCTCTGCTTCCAGCCGCTCTCGGGCTTCTGTCAGCTCGGCCACCTGCCTCTTCAGCTCCTCGCTCGGATCGGGCTGGTACAGATTGTACAACAGCTGCATAACAACAGAGAGGCAATTAAGCAAGCAGCAAAGGAAATAAGTTACGAGCGGTACAATAGCATTGCACCGGGCAATTCTTACCTGCAGGACCGACTCCTTGAACTTTTGGCGCTTCCCGCCCGCTAAGGCTCCGGTGACCTCAACCCTGTCCAGACCAAGGCCGGCCAAGTCTGCCGCCAGCTGCCGGGCGAGTGCACTCTCCGGGCTTCCCCTCCGTGTCTCCGCAGGCGTGGGGCTACTCTGCCGGGCAGCGGCAGCCTTCTCCCCAGCGGAACTCGATGCACCGCTGGTTACCTTGAGCCGTTTGGCCAAATTCTCACCGGACGACCCACCGGTCAGTGTCACCAGAGTGGAGGGAGGAACGTCCATGATCCTCCGCCTCTTCTCACCCTGGCCGTCAGGCGAAGAAGATTGCGCGCCTAATCTGGTTACCCGGGTGACAAGCGGGACTGACCCCGGCCGGTATGGAATCCGGCTCACTCCACCGGGAATCTTCAGTGGCCCCCCAGTAGTCTTGCCCTTACCGGGTCCCGCCTTGGGCGCAGCAGGATGGCTCTTCACACGCGCCAGGACGTAGCCCTCGTCCTCAACATCCATGGCCCATGGTTCGGGATGAACCGTAAGCCGACCGGATTCCTCGTCCACCGAGGTCTGTGAAACGGCCTCGCCTTTCTCCTTCAGCCTCGCGAGAAAGTCTTCACCGTCCATGGATAGGGTGGTTTTGGGTTTGATGACCGCCCGGGAAGATGCACCTGCAGGACGAGCAAAGGTTAGTATTTAAAAGTTAGCAAAAGTGTCACCATTAGCACTCGCTACGCACCAGGATCTCGCCCGAGACAGCAATACTCCAACACTTCTCTCCGGATGAAGTTGTAAGAGCTCCGTTCGAGATCATCCAAACATCCGAGTGTGGTCGTGATCCTCTCCTGCTCCAACTCGGACAGTTCGAACGATTGATCCCCAGGGGGCTGGAAGGTATCAGGAACCCGGTACATCTTACTCCTCTTATGCCACTTACCGCCCGCCATCACCACCTTCTTCCTCTAGTTGTTATCCACCCAAGAAGGCATATTGGTGATGATAGGTTGAAAGCACCGGGCGTTGAAGGACAGACAACCCCGGGACCCTCGCTTCTTCGAGTAGGACAACCTGTACCGTGCCCGGAATTCGTTTACTGTTGGCATACTCATCCCGGAAAACTCGTACAGGCAGCTGAGGCTCAGCAGTCGCCTCCACTGGAGCCCTGGAAGCTGCGTGGGAGATACTTGCAGTGCACTGAGCATGTACTGCACGAAATCTGGCAGCGGGAGTGAGAACCCGTGGCGAAACTGGTCTAGATGCACGGCAACCCAACCTGCCTCCGGGTTACAGGCTGACTCCCCGGGATTCAGTGGCCGTAGCGCCACCTCATCCGGGATACTCCACGTCTCCCGGAACACAGCAATCTCTCCGGGGTTCATACTACCCTCCGGCTCATCGCACACCATGGCACCCTTCCCTCTACCGATGGTATAGCCCCCGGGCGGAGCACCAGCAAGGCGCACACCGTGCGGTATTTCCTCAGATCCTGAGGACCCGGAAGACGAAGCCCCGTTCCGGGAGCGGTCAGCGGCTTCAGACACCGGGGATTCCGAACTGAGCCAGTCCTCCAGTCTCTCCTCATCATCCACAACGGGACGCCTGACGGTCGATTCGGAAGCCCCATCAGAACTTGCAGAAGACATTTTTAACCTAAGGGGAAGAAAAAACAAAACCCTAGCGCTGGTCAGCAACAGGCTAGAACAGCGCCCTCTGCGGCCCCTCCCCAAGTTTACCACAGACGCTCCGCTTAAAACAACTCAGTCGGCAACAGAGACCCCACCCCCCCCCCCCCCCCCCCCCCCCCACTTCCCCAGGCTCTACAGCTGCATGGCATCTCTCACCGCTATGAGTTTTCCAACCGCTTCGAGAGCATTGTTCCAGGTATGAGCCATCCATCCGGTTCCATGGCAGTTCACGGTTAGGTATCATTCAACCGGCTGCATGGCATCTCTCACCGCTATGAGTTTTTCAACCGTTTCGAGAGCATTGTTCCGGGTATGAGCCATCCATCCGGTTCCATGGCAGTTCACGATTACGTATCATTCAACCGGCTGCATGGCATCTCTCACCGCTATGAGTTTTCCAACCGCTTCGAGAGCATTGTTCCGGGTATGAGCCATCCATCCGGTTCCATGGCAGTTCACGGTTAGGTATCATTCAACCGGCTGCATAGCATCTCTCACCGCTATGACTTTTTCAACCGCTTCGAGAGCATTGTTCCGGGTATGAGCCATCCATCCGGTACCATGGCAGTTCACGGTTAAGTATCATTCAACCGGCTGCATGGCATCTCACCAGTTAGGTAACATTCAACCGCCCCGAGACCATCTCACCGGTTATGATCATCCAACCGGCTCGAGAGCATTCTTCCGGGAACGAGATCCACCCGGCCCCATGGCATCTCACTGGGGGACTCATCTCGATATGGCAGAACGCCCGGTCGAGGTCCGCCCGGTTCCATGGCATGACCCCGGTTATGAGAACATTCGACCGGCATGGGCTTTATACACCCGGGTGAGTTTACATCTAACACATGTACTCTTATCCAGAAGGATAAAAACCCTGCATCGTACTGAACTGCGGTCAATATGGGGCTCTACAGCGAGCCTTGTCACCTCAACGCCACCCCATTTCCTCAACGCTTTGATAGGAGCATAATGTGCTACGATATTATATGCTTATGCCCTCGTTTATGCTTTGTTTAACCCTTATTTGTCTAAGATTGAGTCATAATATAGTTTAGTGTTAATTTGGTAGAGTTTGGCGAAAAATGGTTAAGAATCCGAAAAATGACTAAGTATGAGAAATCTAGAAAATAGTGAAAAATGTGTCTTTTTCGTGATTTTGAGATGAGCAAAAGTGCGATCTATCCTTATCCGAATTTAATGAAATTTGGTGTGCTTATTATTCATATACTGAAGAATTTTGTGTTAAAATTTCAGATCAATCGGAGTTCGGGAAGTCACCCAAACGATGGCTGCAAAACGGCAGTCCGAGCAAACCAATCCAGGGGCTTCCAGGATTTTCCTGGGACTTTGATCCAACTTCGAAAAATCATTCCCGACGATTCACAAGGAATTTGATCGAGATATTTTATGGAGAGATGGCTATATGTGTCTAGTTTATCTGAAACTTAGAATCGCATCAATTGGATCTCCGAGAAGGGAGATATGTCGGATTTACTGGAGCAAGGTCATTCCAGCCGAGTTGCTGCCGGTCTTGTGTTCTTGCGGGTTTGGGGCATTTTTCCATGGACCAAGCTCACCAAATGGAGTTGTCAAGCCTACACAAGAAGTTCATGAAGATATGCAGTCCAATCCAAGGAAGAAAATCAGAAAAAGAAGTTTCCTAGAAGAACCAAGAAAGGAAGGAACCAAAACCTTGTTGCACAAGGATTGCCTTTGCCGATTTGGACTAGGTTTTCTACCTAGGGTTTCTGCCGAATTTGCCTCTATATATAGCCATGTTTTCCTACAGAAAAATCATCTCATCTCAAGCATAAACACAAGGCTTAAACTCTACCAAAATTCCCCAAAGATCCTAGACAAAAAACCTTAACCGAAAACCACCTTCACCTCACCTCAACCAAGTTTCTGCTTTGCCGAACCTTGGATTTTCTACCTCCATAACCTACTGCCGACGTGACCTATTGCCGTGCAGCCTCACCCCAGCCTCCATACTTCGCCGGATCCACACGACGTGAAGCTCTCAAGGTGTCTCAAAGTGTGATCCATTCCCCTCTTTCGGTTTAGTAATTTTTGTTTAGTTATGTTTAGTTTTGTCTATGAAACACTCATGTATGTTTGGTCTTGGTTTATATGTCTATGTATGAATCGATTTTGGTTTTATGAATTGTATGTTAAAGATTTGTTTGAATCGATGCTTAGAGTTAAGTTTAGGTTTCGACAAGAACAATGAATTTTGCATGCTAATTTGTAATATGTAACTTATGAATTCGTATGTTAGATAATTAGGACAGTGGTATAGATGAATGTGTTAGGTTTGAGATTGGTTAGAAATCTAAAGAGTGGACCTTATAAACCGAAACATTAGTTGTGCTTAAGCATTTTTTGTTTGCATGTAAATATAGGTGTTAGGTTTCATCAAACCCGAGTAATAACAAATATGGCTAGATACTCAAAAGGTTGCTTTGATTTGTTTTTGCTCACTTAGGGTATAGTACTTTGGATTTCTTACATGTTAAAATAAGATGATTGACAACCTTGCTTGTTTTGCATGTCTCCGATTTAGACTATTGTGATTAATTGTTAAGTCTCAAAAGGATTAACATAACTTTAGGGCCCATAACCAAAAGTTCGGTCTTAAAACTTGAGAAGTCTTACAACTAAGTTGTAGTCGGAACTAATTTTGAACTTAAGCATGTTGGTACTTGTTCCTTACTTTCTTGCATGTGAGTTTATATGTTAAAGAGTCTTTGGTGCTAAATGTTTTGTGAGAGATGATGATCACTTGTATATAGTAGTTTAGGTTTATTTTTGTGTTCTTAGTGTTAGTGGCAGCTTTGCTGCCGATCCATATAATTCCCCCCATTGTGACGTTTTGTGTATATATATTTGTAAATATTTGTATTAACATTCTCATGTTTCAGGTACCCTTAATCCCCGGCTAGAACGATCCCTACTTATTCTATACTACTAACGATTGTAGGGTTATTATTGTTTGATGCTCGCTTCGGCGACTCGTCACGCTTATTCCAACACAAGCTGAGAAGAACTAGCAAGTGTTAACCGGTGCATCAATGATAGGAGCACAATGTGCGACGATATTATATGCTTATGCCCTCGTTTATGCTTTGTTTAACCCTTATTTATCTAAGATAGAGTCATAATTTAGTTTAGTGTTGTTTTGGTGGAGTTTTGGAAATATGAGCTTAATGATCCGAAAAATGACTAAGTTTGAGAAATCTGGAAAATAGTGTAAAATATGTCTTTTTCGCGATTTTGAGATGAGTGAAAATATGATCTATCCTTGTCCGAATTCTATGAAATTTGGTGTGCTTAATATTCATATACTGAGTAATGTTGTATTAAAATTTCAGATCAATCGGAGTTCGGGAAGTCACCCAAAAGATGGCTGCAAAACCGCAGTCCGAACATTCCAATCCAGGGACTTCCAGGATTTTCCTGGGACTGTGTCCCAACTTCGAAAAATCATTCCCGACGATTCACAAGGAGTTTGATCGAGATATTTTATGGGGAGATGACCATATGTGTCTAGTTTACGTGAGACTTGGAATCGCATCAATCGGAGCTCCACAGATGGAGATATGTCGGAATCACTGCGACAAGGTCAAAGCTGCCGATTCCAGGAACCTACTGCCCCCTTTTCGTGTTTTCTGTTTTTGATGGACCTAATGGTGCACAAATGCATATGTGAAGATGGTTCAAGCCTTATTAAGGGAAGAGGAAGACACTAGGCCATGGCATTGAAGAAAAACATGAAGAAACAAGTTCTCCTAGTCAAGCTAGGAGAAGCTGCCGATTCTGGCAGATTTGCTGCCTTTGTGTGCTGCCGGCATTTGGGGCATTTTCGATGGATCAAGGCCTATTAATTGAAGTCCAATGATCATACAAGAAGTCCATGAAGATGTGAAGCCCAAGCCTTGAAGAAAAATTCAGAAATAGAAAACCTAATTGTACTATGAAAGGAAGGTTGCAAAACCTAATCCCATTAGGTTTTGTGAATCCCTTTTGCATCTAGGGTTGTGGCCGGCAGCCTCTCTTCCTATCCCCTATAAATACCAACTTTTCCTACAGAAAAAGTAGTCACATCTCAAGCCAAAACACAAAGCCAAAGCTCTACCAAATTCTCCCCAAAGATCCTACATAAACCCTAGCCGAAAATCACCACCACCCTCAACCAAGTTTCTGCCGAACTTGGAAAATACCTACTGCCGAGCCACTTTGTTGCCGTGTAGCAGTCCATCCGACCACCATACATCGCCGGATCCACACCAATACGAAGCTCTCCAAGGTTTCTAAAGTGTGATCCACTCCCCTCTTTCGGTTTAGCTTTTGTTTATGTAGTTATGAATTGTTTTGTCTATAAAACTTGCATGTATTTTTGGTTTTGGATTATATGTCTATGTATGATTCAAATTGGAGATTGGTTTTATGAATTGTATGTTGATGAATTGTTTGATTCGATGTTTAGACTTAGGTTTAAATTTCGGCAACAATGAATTTGCATGTTAATTTTGTAATATAAAACTTGTAAGATGAACACACTTAGATAATTAGGACAGCGGTATTGATGCATGTTGAGGATTTAAATCGGTTAGTAATCTAAGGGCGTGACTTAAAAACCGACTCATTAGTGTTGTTTGGCAAACAAGTAAATCTAGATGTTAGGTTTCATCTAACCCGAGTAGAATGAATAAAGATGAAACGTATGTTGCTTTGATTCTATTGTGCTCACCTAGGGTATAACCTTAGCTAAAACTTGCATGTTAAATGAGATGATTGACAACCTTGCTTGTTTACATGTTTTCGATTATAGACTTTTGTGCTTCAATGCTATGACTTGTATAAGGTAGCATAACTTTTAGGATCACTTTGCGAATAGCTCGATCTTAAAATATTAGAGAGTCTCTCAACTAGGTAAAATCGGAAACGTTCTAGTTGTAGGTCGAAACTTGTTTAAGTCCAATGCATGCTAAATACTTGTTCCTTACCTTCTTTTGTGTGAATCTTATGTGTTAAATGAGTTGAGTGTGGAGTGCTTTGTGTGAAAGATGTCGACCAAAACTTGTAAATATTAGACTTAGGATTTATTTTCAGCAACTTTTATTTTCGTGTCATAGTCTAGGGCAGCCCTATTGCTGCCGATCCATGCTCATCCCCCATTGTGACGTTTTGTTTGTATATATGTATATGTGTTTTTGTCTAACAATCTCATATTTCAGGTACCCTTAATCCCCGGCCTAGAACGATCCCTACTTATGTCTATACTACTAACGATTGTAGGGTTATTATTGCTTGATGCTCGCTTCGGCGACTCATCAATTTTTGGCGCCGTTGCCGGGGATTATAAAAGCTTGTTTTATGTGATTGTTGTATATAATAATTGTTGGAAATTTTCGTGTAAAGTTTAAAGTTGTAAATTTAAATTTTAGTTTGGGATTTTGTAAAGTAGAAATATGCTTCGGCATGTAGAGTTTAAATTTTGGAAGTTGCATGATGAATAATGATGTATGTTGGTAATCACTTAGTTTAATTTCTAGGAAGTTGATAGTGTTGTGTATGTTTGAGTTTATTGTAGTTTCTAAAGTGTAACATGTAGGTGAAGCCTCTTTTGTTGATCATAACCAAAACCCTTCATGTGAATGGTGCTATGTCGGAGGGCGTTTCTATGTAGATTGGGAAACGCGGGATACTTCCCCCCCACGCATATAAGCGTTTCTTCGGTAATAGTATTACTTCTATGAGGTTGAGGGCGGTTTTAATCAACACTTGAGACCGCTAGGGATCCGTGTTTGTTTTACAAAGTATGGGGAAATTATTATCATAGATATGGTTCTCAGGTTTGTTTAACTGGATCTCAAGGCCCATAGACTGATGTTCATTCTCGGTGAGTGAGTCGATAGGGGGTTCGCCCTCCGTGGTGTCCAACAACGAGTCCTGCCTGGTTCCTGTAGGGGGTTCGCCCTCCGTGATTGTAATGACCTTTGAAACGTAAAATCCGCACGACCTAGTCGACAGCTTGTGCCGAAGCATCACCTCACTTTAGACGCTAGAACATAACTTGACATATGTGACCTATTTTCTTCAAAGATAAAACATGTTGTGTGGTTCAAACTCTTGAGGTATATCGGATTAAGCATAATACTACCGGGGGCTGTATCAGTCCATTGCACCGTTATCTCCTCTGCTCCACGTACTTCGAGAGTTAGAACAAACTTAAAAGAAATTAGACTTAGCGATTACATGCTCATGAACTTTCCGATTTTTCTTCTTGTGGCCGAACCATATTGTTGCTTTGCCGTGTATGTTGTGCCGTGAATGTGTATGTATTGCCGAATGTTTATATATGTTTATCATTGTTTGAAATATGATTATGTAATCGCCAATGCCGTGGCTTGTAATGATGTATATTCTTGTCTTCTATTTCTTTACGATGTTCTAACTTGTTTAACTGTTGCAAATTTCAGAAAAAGTGCATGTCCGAATCTAATATTTGGACACGAGATAACCAAGGTCGATTGCAACGTTTGAACCAAGAGCGCGCCATCGTAGTTTTCATACCAACTCTAGCCGTGCCATCCATTTCTGCCGAACCATCACTATCAGTCAGTTCAGCCGTACCATCTTCATTGCCGAGCTCACCATCTGTGATCTCGTCTTCGTGTGATAGTCAGGGGCCCGAGTTTGAGTGTTTTACAGAATCAGTTGAAGAACTTGCAGTTATGACATCAATCAGAGCACAGAATGGACATGTAACTGGAGGAGGAGGGGCTGCACCCTCCAACATTGTGTACCCTCCTCTTGAAGCTGGTAAGACCGGAGAGATAGAATTAAGGAGTGGATTCCTCCACAAGTTAAAGTCGTTCTATGGAATGCCAAGCGAGGATCCCAACAAGCATCTTCAGTGGTTTAACTTTACCACCGAATCAATGTGTCCGCGAGGTACGGATTTGCAACACTTTAAGATGAAGGCGTTTCCGTTTTCATTGGAGGATCAAGCGAAGGAATGGTTGTTTGAAGTACCTAGTGGCCGAATCAACTCATGGAACACAATGGTGGACGAGTTTTTGCTCAAGTACTTTCCCGCCTCACGGATCACTGATTTAAGGAAGCAAATTACAAGTGTGAAGCAAGCTGGAGACGAGACCTTCTTCGATTACTACAAAAGGTTCAAATCTCTCATCTCTTTGTGCCCATCTCATGGCATAAGTGAGGGACTTTTATTGCAATATTTTTATGAGGGATTGCGTGTTATGGAGAGGGAGTTTTTGGATTCAGCTGCGGGAGGTAGTTTTCTGGAATTAGGAGCAACACCAGCAAAGAATCTGTTGGAAGTTCGTGCCTTGAACAACCAACAATTTGGCATAGCACGAAATAATGTGCAAAGGAATGAGAAAGTGCATGAGACGTCTTCGAGCTCAAAATTAGAGGATAAAGTTGACAAGCTTACCGACTTGGTGAGTAATTTGATGAAGAAGCGTGCAAGTGTTTGTGGAATTTGCACCGAGGGCCATGAGACCGAGCAATGCCCTCAATTTGGATCGAATGAGGGCATAGAAGAGTGCAATGCAATTGGCTTTCAAGGAGGTCAACGGTTTGGGAACTTTAATCCAAGGTTCAATGATCATCCAAACTTTCGGTGGGCAAACAATGACAACGTGCTTAGAGCACCAATGCAACCAAATCAAGGGGCTGCCGTACCCTACCAACCAAGGGCACCATTTATGCCACGGCAACCGTACCAAGCACACCAAGGGCAGCCGAGCCACCCCACATTCCAACCCTTGCCGAACCAATCTCAAGGAGCAACAAGCAACCCCAACTACGAGGCATTGATTCAATCTCTTTCGAGTGCTACTCAAGCATTACTTGCGGGACAACAAACTCACTCGAAGGATATTGGGGAACTCAAAACCCAAATGGGACAAGTCGTGGACTTTATGGGGAAGTTTACTGAGCAAGGAAAGTTACCGGGTGGAGTGATAAAGAATCCAAGGAATGAGCAAGCTCAAGTTATTGTTACTCGAAGTGGTAAAACATTAGCTGAGCCACAAGCCAAGAATAAAGGAAAAGCTGCCGGTAGTGACATTAATGCCGAACAGCCATTTGGAACCACAACCGGCCACCTTGCAGCCGAGCAACATGTAGAGACTGCAGCCGAGCCATTGCTACTACCGGCGGAGACACCGGAATTACAAAGGGCAGCAGCCGAGCAAAGGGATGCTGCGGAAAGGCCAAGCCGAGCCCTAAGCAAGAATGACATGGAGCGAGATCCCGCGACTTCAAAAAGAGAGCATGTTCTGACCAATCCAACAAAGGGAGGTGTGCCTAACTCATGCATGCCCTTCCCTTCACGTTTCGCAAAATCTAAGAAGGAGAAATCCGATGAAGAAGTGTTGGAGGTATTTCGGAAGGTTGAAGTGAACATTCCCTTGTTGGAGTGCATTAGACAAGTGCCACGATATGCAAAATTCCTCAAAGAGCTATGCACTACTCGAAGACACACAAGGGAGACACAAGTGGTACGAATGAGTGAGACGGTGTCGGCCGTTATACAAAGAAAGTTACCACCAAAGATGAAGGATCCCGGAAGTTTCAATGTTCCATGTGTGATCGGCAACACCAAGTTTGAGGATGTGATGTTGGATTTGGGAGCATCGATTAATGTGATGCCTCTCAATGTTTATGAAACGTTGAACCTTGGACCTCTCAAGAAGGATAATGTCATCATACAACTAGCGGATCGTTCTAACAAGTATCCGGAAGGTTATGTAGAGGATGTGCTTGTGCAAGTCAATGAATTAATCTTTCCAGCTGATTTCTACATTATTGAGATGGAGGACTCACCGGAGCAATGCACACAACTATTGCTTGGCCGGCCATTCATGAGGACGGCGAGGACGAAGATTGATGTTGCCGCGGGTAATCTTACAATGGAATTTGATGGTGAGGTAATCAAGTTCAATGTTTTTAAAGCCATGAAGTTCCCTATTGCTAAGGAGGAAGAGTGCCGATTTTTGGAAGTTGTTGAGGAGGCCGAGCAAGTCATGTCGGTCACCCTTGACGCATAGCAATTAGCGATTGAGCAAGGGGTCGGATTTGACAAGAGGGGAGAACGAATCATGCATGAGAATGACAAAGTGGTGCCAGCCGAGTCAAGCATTGCCGATCAAGGACTCATTGCCGAGCCTTTCATTATGGTGCCGAGCCAAGAGGAAGTTCGTGCCGAGCTAGAGGCTCGGCCCTATGCCAAAGCTTTTAATTCGTTCTTGTCAATTCCAAGTGCCACAACAAAATTTCGACCAAGTGTGGAAGAGGCCCCAAAGTTAGAACTCAAAGAACTCCCTAGTACTTTGAAGTATGTTTATCTTGGAAAGGAAGATACTTTACCAGTTATTGTGTCTTCATCGCTTAGTAAGAAGCAAGAAGAGGAGTTAGTGCATGTGCTTAAAAAGCATAAAACCGCTATAGGTTGGACCTTGGCGGATATCAAGGGAATAAGCCCTATGACATGTGTTCATCGAATATTGCTTGAAGAAGGTGCAAAGCCTACAAGAGAGGGTCAAAGACGCCTCCACCCCCCAATGATGAAGGTAGTGAAAGACGAGATCATAAAATTGCTTGATTGTGGCGTCATATACCCTATTTCGGATAGCAAGTGGGTCTCACCAGTGCAAGTAGTGCCAAAGAAAAGTGGTGTCACGGTTGTCAAGAATGAGAAGAATGAACTCGTGCCACAACGATTTGTGACCGGTCATAGGATGTGTATCGATTATAGGAAGCTCAATGCAACAACGAGGAAGGATCACATGCCTTTGCCGTTTATGGATCAAATGCTAGAGAGACTAGCCGGCCACAAGTTTTATTGCTTTCTTGACGGTTATAGTGGATACAACCAAATCGCCATTCACCCGGATGATCAAGAGAAGACTACTTTCACTTGTCCGTTTGGCACCTTTGCTTATCGACGCATGCCATTTGGACTTTGTAATGCACCCGGTACATTTCAACGATGCATGTACAACATCTTCTCCGACTTTATTGAGAGTAAAATCGAAGTATTCATGGATGATTTTAGCGTTTATGGACGCAACTTCGACACATGTTTGGCAAATTTGGAGGAGATACTTGAGAGGTGTGTTGAAACCAACCTTGTGCTTAATTGGGAAAAATGTCACTTCATGGTGAACAATGGCATAGTGCTCGGCCATATCATAAGCGAGGAAGGAATTCAAGTCGACAAAGCTAAGGTCGAGTTGATTCAACACTTGCCGAGCCCTAAAAATGTGAGGGACGTTAGAAGCTTCCTTGGCCATGCCGGATTCTATAGACGATTTATCAAGGACTTCTCATCAATAGCCAAGCCGTTGAGCAACTTGCTACAAAAGGATGTAACGTTCGAGTGGACGAAAGCATGTGAAGATGCATTTGGCCGGTTGAAGCAAGCATTGTGCACGGCACCGATCATGGTAGCACCGGATTGGGAGCTCCCATTCGAGCTCATGTGCGACGCCTCCGATTATGCAATGGGGGCCGTACTCGGCCAAAGAAGAGAGAAGAAACCGTGCGCCATCTATTATGCTTCGAGGACCCTTAATGATGCTCAACTCAACTACACCACAACGGAGAAAGAACTCTTGGCGGTAATTTTTGCTTTGGAAAAGTTTCGATCATATCTTTTGAATTCCAAAGTGATTGTTTATAGTGATCATGCCGCCTTGAGATATCTTATGACGAAGAAAGATGCAAAGCCAAGGCTCATACGTTGGATTCTTTTGCTACAAGAGTTCGACATTGAAATAAAAGACAAGAAGGGAGTAGAAAATGTGGTAGCCGATCACCTTAGCCGAATTCATAAAGAGGAGGATCGGCTGCCCTTGGTTGAAAGCTTCCCAGATGAGCAACTCTTTCGGATCGATGCTACAAGTGAACCTTGGTACGCCGATATTGCAAATTATCTTGCAACACATGAATTTCCAAGAGATATGCCGAGCCGAGTCAAGAATAGGATCAAGAAGCAAGCTCGACACTTCTTTTGGGATGAGCCATATTTGTGGAAGCAATGTAGTGATCAAGTGGTAAGAAGATGTGTTCCGAAAGAAGAGCATCAATCCATTCTATCTTTTTGTCATTCCGAAGCATGTGGTGGTCACTTTGGGCCTAAGAGAACGGCATTGAAGGTACTTGAGTGTGGTTTCTTTTGGCCTACTTTGTTTAAGGATGCATTTTTGGCATGTGTGACATGTGATCGTTGCCAACGAACCGGCAATATTGGAGCCCGAGATCAAATGCCTCTACAACCTATCATTGAGGTAGAAATTTTCGACTTATGGGGAATTGATTTCATGGGACCGTTTCCTTCTAGCAAAGGCTTCCTTTACATATTGTTAGCGGTTGATTATGTATCAAAGTGGATCGAAGCTAAGCCTACACGCACCAATGACTCAAAGGTGGTTGCCAATTTCCTCAAGACCAACATCTTTACACGTTTTGGAGTTCCAAGGGTCTTGATAAGTGATGGTGGCTCCCATTTTTGCAACCGCACTATTGAAGCTTTGCTAAGGAAGTATGGTGTCACACATAAGGTCTCTACACCTTATCATCCTCAAACAAGTGGCATGGCCGAAGTGAGTAATCGAGAGATCAAGCAAATATTGGAAAAATCGGTTGGACCTTCAAGGAAGGATTGGAGTGATCGTCTCGATGATGCTTTGTGGGCTTATAGGACCGCATACAAAACGCCAATTGGTATGTCACCTTTTCGGTTAATTTATGGCAAAGCATGTCACTTACCTGTCGAGCTTGAGCACAAAGCATGGTGGGCAATCAAGGCCTTCAACATGAACATTGATAATGCCGGTCTTCATAGAAAGCTTCAACTCAACGAACTTGAAGAAATCCGTAATGAAGCCTATGATGCCGCATGGATCTACAAGGAGAAGACACGAGCGTATCATGATAAGATGATTCGAGGGAAAAAGTTTGAAGTTGGCCAAAAAGTTCTCTTATTCAATACTCGACTTCGACTCTTTCCGGGTAAGCTTCGTTCTCGATGGGTTGGACCTTTCATAGTCACTAAAGTATTTACTCATGGAGCCATCGAGATTCTAAATCCAAAAAGCAACAAAGAGTTCAAGGTTAATGGCCATCGTTTGAAGCTTTACTATGATTCATTCCACGACCACACCATTGAGTCTCAACATGTGGAAGATGCACCTCCGGCCTCCCTTGTCTCGGCCATGACACAGCATTCAAGTGCAGCCTCCGGACCTGCCATTGCCGGCAGTGCTGCCACAAGCCACCTTGCTGCCGAGATGCAGCTGCACCCCAAGCCGGATACGCCAGCCACCTCGGACACGCAGCTTTTGCTGCCGGATACCCTCCCCTCCCCAAGTCCCGTATCGGACACCACATGCACCGATTCTCTCATCAAGCTTCTCATTGCCGATTTGAGCTACTTTGGACCAAGATGAACACATGCAATTAACACGGTGAAAATTCTAGGCTATGGACTCTAAACACAAAGCGCTACTTGGGAGGCAACCCATGTCGATCAAAGAAAAGTGAAGGAGCCATCACCGAGAGTTTGAAATTTCTTAACCCTTCTCTCTTTCTTTGATTTCTGATGATATGTTGGAATATGTTAGTCGATTGCATGCTTAGGAAATTCATTGATATTGTTTTGTGCTTACATTGAGGGCAATGTAATTTTCTAAGTGTGGGGTGGGATAACGTATTCCGTTTTCGTTTTTGAATTTTTGTGTGCTTAGTTTAGAAAAGAAAAATTCAGAAAATTGTTCCAAAAAAAAAAAAAATAGAGTGTTTTAATTTGTTTGTTTCGAGTCTTAGGATGCCCCTAATATGTCAATGATGTTTTTCTCCTCTTTGTATACATGGATGATAGTTTTGCATACAATTAAAATTGTAAGTTTCATGGATTTTGTGCATTGGTAGGAGCATGTAGGACTTGTTTGATTATGAAGCATGCATGTTTGAGCTAATTTATTTCGAAAATAACCTATGTGAGCTTTTGAGCCAATTTGCTTTCTTCTTGAGCGATAAAAAGGTAAAATTCGATAGATCCGTAGGAAGCATGAAACCTCATAATTCTTTGCATATTCGATGACTATGTGCCATAGACTTTTAATGAACTCTAGTATGCTAGAACTTACTCTTGTTGATTTTCAAAACGTTTATATCATAAAA
Source organism: Potentilla sterilis (assembly GCA_963682095.1). Classification (NCBI taxonomy): domain Eukaryota; kingdom Viridiplantae; phylum Streptophyta; class Magnoliopsida; order Rosales; family Rosaceae; genus Potentilla; species Potentilla sterilis. The sequence continues at coordinate 33,729,029 of OY821756.1, forward strand.
TACCTTGATTTTGAATGTGATTGAATAAAGATCATTTAGGTTTACCACCAAAGCCAAATAAAGCATGTGCCCTATTGGAGCCCGTCGTGGGACACCTTAGTAAACCCCCTTTGAGCCTACGATTAGCCTTTTCTTTCATCACCCTTAAACACTTTCCATGAACTTAGTATAGTGATGCCTTTACCTTGTGTGTTGGCAAAGCTTGATTTTTGAAAGCGTTTTCGCGTGTGTGATGAAGAAGAATAAGTGTGGGGTAGACTTAGCCATGAATTTGTATGTAAAATGTATGCATGCCGTACCTAGAAAAAAGAAAAAAATAATTGGCTCGAATTAAAAAGAAAATAAAAGAGCCGTGAGAAAAAAAGAAGAAAAGAAGGGTACGGCATAGGCAATGAAAAGAAAAATTTTGTGCATGGCTATTGTCTAGATTTTTGTTGTAATGTGTTATGGAAAGAAAAGAATGAAGTATGGGTCCAACAAGATAAATTTGACCCTTTAGGCGAGAAGACATAAGGAGATTTGAGCTTTGCTAAAGGCCTTAGTGACGTTTTTGAGCCTCCTTATCCAAATATCAAATACCTCTTAGCCTAGCCCCATTACAACCTTATTATTGATCTTTTTCATGATTCTTAAGATGGTTAAATTTGATTGTGGAGACTATCTCAAGAGTAAGCATATGGTTTTGGTTCATTGGTGCATATAGTTATCATATGAGGTTTTTCCATCAAAAAATTCACAAAGTGCTTTCGTTTCTTAGACATATGCAAGTTACTCTTTGTAATTCATTATCTTTCACTTGCATATACTTATGTGTGAATAACCATGCTTCGAGAGAAAAGAAGAGAGTATGCCTAGTGAGGAGGATTGAATTAGCTTAACATGTCTACATGCTTACTTTTGTTCTTATATGTTCTTATTGATGTTACATGTTCATGAAACTTGGAATTTTCGTGCTTAACATTCTCATGCATTAACTTGAAAGCTATGTGTACATACGAGCCTGAGACAAATTGTTAGGGGCAATAGTTTGTTTTGAGTCTTAGTTTTATTTAGTTTGCTAAGGGACTAGCAAAGGATAAGTGTGGGGTAGTTGATAGGAGCACAATGTGCGACGATATTATATGCTTATGCCCTCGTTTATGCTTTGTTTAACCCTTATTTATCTAAGATAGAGTCATAATTTAGTTTAGTGTTGTTTTGGTGGAGTTTTGGAAATATGAGCTTAATGATCCGAAAAATGACTAAGTTTGAGAAATCTGGAAAATAGTGTAAAATATGTCTTTTTCGCGATTTTGAGATGAGTGAAAATATGATCTATCCTTGTCCGAATTCTATGAAATTTGGTGTGCTTAATATTCATATACTGAGGAATGTTGTATTAAAATTTCAGATCAATCGGAGTTCGGGAAGTCACCCAAAAGATGGCTGCAAAACCGCAGTCCGAACATTCCAATCCAGGGACTTCCAGGATTTTCCTGGGACTGTGTCCCAACTTCGAAAAATCATTCCCGACGATTCACAAGGAGTTTGATCGAGATATTTTATGGGGAGATGGCCATATGTGTCTAGTTTACGTGAGACTTGGAATCGCATCAATCGGAGCTCCACAGATGGAGATATGTCGGAATCACTGCGACAAGGTCAAAGCTGCCGATTCCAGGAACCTACTGCCCCCTTTTCGTGTTTTCTGTTTTTGATGGACCTAATGGTGCACAAATGCATATGTGAAGATGGTTCAAGCCTTATTAAGGGAAGAGGAAGACACTAGGCCATGGCATTGAAGAAAAACATGAAGAAACAAGTTCTCCTAGTCAAGCTAGGAGAAGCTGCCGATTCTGGCAGATTTGCTGCCTTTGTGTGCTGCCGGCATTTGGGGCATTTTCGATGGATCAAGGCCTATCAATTGAAGTCCAATGATCATACAAGAAGTCCATGAAGATGTGAAGCCCAAGCCTTGAAGAAAAATTCAGAAATAGAAAACCTAATTGTACTATGAAAGGAAGGTTGCAAAACCTAATCCCATTAGGTTTTGTGAATCCCTTTTGCATCTAGGGTTGTGGCCGGCAGCCTCTCTTCCTATCCCCTATAAATACCAACTTTTCCTACAGAAAAAGTAGTCACATCTCAAGCCAAAACACAAAGCCAAAGCTCTACCAAATTCTCCCCAAAGATCCTACATAAACCCTAGCCGAAAATCACCACCACCCTCAACCAAGTTTCTGCCGAACTTGGAAAATACCTACTGCCGAGCCACTTTGTTGCCGTGCAGCAGTCCATCCGACCACCATACATCGCCGGATCCACACCAATACGAAGCTCTCCAAGGTTTCTAAAGTGTGATCCACTCCCCTCTTTCGGTTTAGCTTTTGTTTATGTAGTTATGAATTGTTTTGTCTATAAAACTTGCATGTATTTTTGGTTTTGGATTATATGTCTATGTATGATTCAAATTGGAGATTGGTTTTATGAATTGTATGTTGATGAATTGTTTGATTCGATGTTTAGACTTAGGTTTAAATTTCGGCAACAATGAATTTGCATGTTAATTTTGTAATATAAAACTTGTAAGATGAACACACTTAGATAATTAGGACAGCGGTATTGATGCATGTTGAGGATTTAAATCGGTTAGTAATCTAAGGGCGTGACTTAAAAACCGACTCATTAGTGTTGTTTGGCAAACAAGTAAAATCTAGATGTTAGGTTTCATCTAACCCGAGTAGAATGAATAAAGATGAAACGTATGTTGCTTTGATTCTATTGTGCTCACCTAGGGTATAACCTTAGCTAAAACTTGCATGTTAAATGAGATGATTGACAACCTTGCTTGTTTACATGTTTTCGATTATAGACTTTTGTGCTTCAATGCTATGACTTGTATAAGGTAGCATAACTTTTAGGATCACTTTGCGAATAGCTCGATCTTAAAATATTAGAGAGTCTCTCAACTAGGTAAAATCGGAAACGTTCTAGTTGTAGGTCGAAACTTGTTTAAGTCCAATGCATGCTAAATACTTGTTCCTTACCTTCTTTTGTGTGAATCTTATGTGTTAAATGAGTTGAGTGTGGAGTGCTTTGTGTGAAAGATGTCGACCAAAACTTGTAAATATTAGACTTAGGATTTATTTTCAGCAACTTTTATTTTCGTGTCATAGTCTAGGGCAGCCCTATTGCTGCCGATCCATGCTCATCCCCCATTGTGACGTTTTGTTTGTATATATGTATATGTGTTTTTGTCTAACAATCTCATATTTCAGGTACCCTTAATCCCCGGCCTAGAACGATCCCTACTTATGTCTATACTACTAACGATTGTAGGGTTATTATTGCTTGATGCTCGCTTCGGCGACTCATCAATCAACAAACCGCAACACAGGGGCCACCTCCCTGCAGCCTAGCAATATGGACTCGTCTCGATATGGCAGAACGCCCGGTCGAGGTCCCATACTCCGACTCGTACCGATTTGGCAGAACGCCCGGTCGAGGTTGCAGCCTAGCAATATGGACTCGTACCGATTTGGCAGAACGCCCGGTCGAGGTCGCAGCCTAGCAATATGGACTCGTCTCGATATGGCAGAACGCCTGGTCGAGGTCACAGCCTAGCAATATGGACTCGTACCGATTTGGCAGAACGCCCGGTCGAGGTCGCAGCCTAGCAATATGGACTCGTCTCGATATGGCAGAACGCCCGGTCGAGGTCCCATACTCCGACTCGTACCGATTTGGCAGAACGCCCGGTCGAGGTCGCAGCCTAGCAATATGGACTCGTCTCGATATGGCAGAACGCCCGGTCGAGGTCCCGTACTCCAACTCGTCTCGATATGGCAGAACGCCCGGCGAGATCCCATGCTCTCCGGCTCGCTCTGATATAGCAGAACGCGGGGTCCAGGTTCCATGCACACATCTATTGCATGGCGGATTTCAACGCCCCATTATCATTCCATGCACACATCTATTGCATGGCGGATTTCAACGCCCCACTATCATCCCATGCTCATAGCCCTACAACACTTGAGCACAGTGCTACTTATATTGCAAGCATACAAACTGTTGCATATCATCGGTAACAGGTACTCACCCCGGTCACGCCCAATTTTCAACGCGGACTTGGGGGACTGGGCACCGTTGGGTTGGTAACCCTGCGGGTCTGCGGGACAAGGGCAAGACAGTTTTAAGTCCCCATTCAAGATTGCACTTGACCGGGAACTTGGGGGACTTGTTGAGAGTAGCCACAGAGAGGCTACAGCAGGCCCGCAGACCCGCAGCTAGTGCACCAGGAGCCGGCCCAGGGCCCGGGACCGGATCACCAGAACCCGGCCTCGGGGTCCAGCAGTCCATCCTGTTACCAGGGGCCCGGGGTCCGGGGGCGCCTGCCTGCCTAAGAGGTCACCAAAGCTGCCCTTTGGTGTGCAAACAGAAGGGAACCAGTCCCACATCGAAGGGTAAGACCAGACCTCACTCCTGGCCACCTATATAAGGGCCTCAACTACCCTCATTAATAGGTAACTGATCCTTCCTACCGCTTATATACGTGCTTAAGTTATATCTATTCCAACTATACTAACTTAGGCATCGGAGAGGAGAAGACCGGCCCGTCCGGTATTCCCCTTAGTAAGCAGGTTTGCAGGAGATAGCACGAAGATTCACCTGTCTCTACCAGGCCCCAGGGTTTGTGCAGAAACAGAAGTTATTTACTGTTTTGGAAGGATAATTATAAAAGGGAGGACTTTTTTCGGAAAAAAAGGGGGGAGGAGAGGAGTTTCCAATTTCGGGTATTTACTATTTTACTATTCATATTTACTGTAGCAATTTTACTGTTCATCATCTCTCTCCCCGATCCGGATCGCCTACGCGCTGATTTCCACCGTCCGGCCATCACGTCGCGCGCACCACCCAACAACGTGTTCTCCTCCTCGTCCTCTTCATTTCCAACTAGGGCGCGACCAGGCGGAATGGATGTAGGCGGCGCTGCGTCGATCGGAAGTTTTCGGCCACCGTACGCGGCGGAGGAAGGCGGCGCTGGGCTTGAGCCATACATCAATCTGCTTGTCTCGGCCGTGCGCCCCACCTTGTGAAGGTGGTTTTCGCCGATTCAAGCTCCATCGATCGGATCGAAAATCGATCCCAGCCGACTCGTTTTCCACTGTTCGACCCGGATCTGACCCGACCCGACCCGGAGTTGACCCGACCCGGCCCACCTTGACCCGATCCGGACCACGTTGACCTACCCGGCCCATGTTGACCGTCAGTTGACCATTGACCAGGTGTTGACCGTTGACCCGAGTTGACCCGATTTCCAGAATTGCAGCGATTTGATCCGACGCGATCCTGCAGCGATCCGAAACGACTCTAATTGGATATTTACCACCTCTGGTAAATTAAGGTGAGTAAACCTCACAGTATTAATATTAAATACTAGTTTAAATTAGTATATTTATTAGTATACGCAAATGGCTTACGTGATATATATGTGTCTTGATGTGTGAAGTGTGAAAGGCATGTATAGATTGAGTAAATGTTTTCGATGATATTTGTCTATTGTAAGGGTATATTGGGGGAAACGTGAGCTCGTATTTTTATACACCACATAAGGGTCGTCTTGATGCTAGCTAGCTGTAGCGTGGGACGCTACTAGTAGCCCTTGGAGGTTCCGACCCATAGCCTAGGAGGCTCACTGTTGCATCTGGGTCGTCATACGCTAGCTAACAGTAGCGTGGGACGCTACATAGTAGCCACTGGGATGGTTCCGACCCTTAGTAAGCCTGAGATAGATATTATAAGAGACCGGGTCGTCATACGCTAGCTAGCAGTAGTGTGGGACGCTACATAATAGCCACTGGGATGGTTCCGACCCATAGCCTGGGAGGCTCACTGTTACATCTATGTCGTCTTGAGCTAGCTAGCGGTAGCGTGGGACATTGTTTCAGTAGTCCTGGGAGGTTCCGACCTTTAGCCTAGGAGAGGCTTATGTCGTCTTATTGTCCACGCTGATTTAGTAGCCCTGGGAGGTTTCGACCTGAGTCTGGGAGGCTTACTGTTATATGGTGGTGCTGATTTTCCCCTGATGTATCTAATATGATGTTATAATTGATGAGAATGATCTTGATATTTATTATTTGGACTTCGGGAATATTTTCCTTTTATGAGGCTTCCATTCATTTAATAAATTCCTGAATCAGCAGAGCTGGATATTTGGTCATGAAAATTATTGAGAATGGGCCGATGGAAATGCTATTGCTTGATTTAGATTATTAATTGTATTATTTGTGAATCATATTATTTAAAAATAAATGTGTGACCCGCTTTGTTTCCAGTGGGTGGGAGGTTGCGGTATGGGAGCAAAGAGATTTAATTGTTGGTTAATAGATGCTATTTTGGACCTGTTTCGGGTTTCCGAGGGAAATCCTGGGACGGGTCTTTACAGCAGTGATGATGAAGATGAACCTCAACTGGATGAACGAAATGAAAGGGACCATTTGCAACCTGAAATGTTGAGCGAGGAGTGTTCAGAACAGCTCAAAGAAAAGCATATGAAGATTGAAGATTTGGAGAGACGATTATAGGAGAATGAGAACCAGATGTGTAATATCCTAATTTTTTAAGTTGGTTAAATTCTATTTGTCTTGTGGGAAATAGAAAGTAGTGGTCGCCACGAGTCCGTGGTAATTTTCGCGTAATTTTTCTGACTTCCGTGCTATTTTTAACGATTTACTGAAGATCGAATTGAAATAGGTTTGCGTGATGACGTGGCGCTATCCAATTGGACATCTTCGTTACTTTGTCCCCAAGTTTTGGCAGCCTATGTGCAAGATCAGAATCCCATGTGTCATGTAGTGGGACAATTATTCCTTATATGCTTGACAAGTGACAAATTAAGGGTGGTGTTTCCATTAGAAGTAGACATGTGTAACCAAGTCACCCAATGACTGCATGACATGTGACACTATTTTTTCTATAAATAGGAATCAGTCCCCCCCCCCATTCAGTTCGTACCAATTCAGAGAGATTTATCTCTCTCTAATTTTCTCTCACTAGCTTTCTTTCTCTTTATGTTCTTAGTTAAAATTTTCGGCGGGTCATAACTTTTGATCAGTACCTCTGATTCTGAATCCGCGAGCGGCTACGAGTTCGTATCGATGTGATCTTTCTATTCATGGTGGTTGGAGTTAGATGCAACGGTGATTTCTAGATGGCTTTATTTAGCGTCGTGATTTACTATTGGTATTACGGGGTGGCGTGTCGAGGTGAGTGGTTTATGTAATGTGTTTCAAATATTCTTATATATTTTTAAAATAGTTGAAAAATATGATTTTGATCTATTGATGAAATATCTCTCTATTTTTAAGTGAAACATGTCTATTTGTGAAATATGTGGTCTTTATATATATTATGAGCTGGACATTGTTTGGTAAATCATGGAACATATGAACTTCTTGATTGGTTATGCTGAAGTAAGGATGTGTCACACGCATATATAGAGCTGTGTGCATTAGGTACCTATGGTGATCACTAAATTGAAGGATATCCAATAAGAATGGATTGTGTGATATGATGAATTGTTTGTGGTCGACGTGTATATGATATACGTATTTTATAGCCTGTGTAAAAATGATATGGCTTCACTGACATATTACATGATCTGCTCACTGAGTGCATGGTTTTGTTCACCCACCCATTTACTTGCTGTTTTGCAGATAAGTGTTTAGTGTTTGTCGAGTCGAAGTGTTGGACGAGCCTAGAGTGAAGAGCCTAGAAAGAAGTGTTTTTATTTTTTTATTTACATTCCGCTTTGTAACATTTAACTCACACCTCGGGATCGGCATCGGGTGCCTAAACTCCACCGACGCTGGGACCGGGGCGTGAAAAGATGGCAAAGATGTCAGATTTGAAGAGATGATGACATATGAAGTTTATCTTGATAATATTATTCACATAATTGTTATATGAAGTTTATCTTGATAATATTATTCACAAAGTGCCTTTATTTGATGACATATGCAAGTTACTCTTTGTAATTTTTAATCTATTCTCTTGCATATACTTTGAGTGAATATTGCCATATCATGAGTGAAAAGAAGAGAGTATGCCTAGTGAGGAGGATTAAATCAACTTAACATGTCATTGCTTGTGATTTTCGTTTCTTACTTGTTCGTGCCATGAAACATGTCTATGACACTTGAGATTATTGTGCTTACATTTGAATGCTTAACTTGAAAGCTATGTGTTTAAAAGATCCTGAGACAATCATTTAGGGGCAGTAGTGTTGAGTCTTTTTGTTTTGTTTTGCTAAGGGACTAGCAAAAGCTAAGTGTGGGGTAGTTGATAGGAGCATAAAATGTGACGTTCTTAATATGTTTTTACCCTCATTTATGCAATTCTTAACCCTTATTGTTGTAATATAGAGTCATTGAGTCGTGTTTGGAGTCTTTGGCAGAGTTGGTGTACAAATTGAGCGTAAAATGCAGAAATTGTCGGAAAATGTGAAGAGTTCTAGTTTGACTAGGAAACCTGTTTTTTTGACTAGGAAACCTGTTTTGACTAGGAAACTTGTCGGAATAGAAATCTTTATTGTTCGTCGTTTCTGAAACATGTGAGGAAAATTTGAAATCCTGTTTGGATTAGGAAATGCCCTGTTTAGGAAAGTCCTACTTGAACTATGACTGTATATTCCGTGACTTTCCTATTTTGATTTTCCTATTCTAGTAACTTTCTCGATCTAGTAAGTTCCTTGATTTGAATTGGAAACTTTCCTAATCTAATGATCTTATCTATTACACATATGTCTTTTTAAGACAATATTTGTCTAGATTAGGACAAGTTTATTACATGAATTAATTATGTATTTCTTTTCTTTATTTTCAGATTTTATGTGGAGATAAAGGAAGAGATAAATTCTAATATTCATGGGGAGCTTTTGCTTATTTACCATGGTAACTTTCATGGGAGGTTGCTGATTTTATTTGGAGAAAATCAAGAGATAATGTGGAGATAATTCAGCAAAGGTTGAAGAGGGAGAGAATCAAGGCTGAACAAAGACCGAATGTGGACATGAAATTGTGCCAAGGTTCATGATATTGTTGCTGATTAATTCAAGATTAAATCAAGAGATAATTAGAAGATTTATTCAGCCATTAACCTAGGATATTCGGCAGAAATTAAAGTGAAAGACAAGGGCTGCATGTGGACTGAATTTGATGCTTGGTTCAAGATATTTTGCTGAATTAAGTTAATGATAATTAAAGAGATATTGAAGCAAGTATTCAGCCTCTGACCAAAGTGATATTCAGCAACAACCTTGAAGAAGAGAGAGAAGTGGCCGAACTCTAAAGGGGAGAGACTTGGACGGCAATAACCCTAGGGTTTTGGCTGAACCCTAGGTTCCCATTCTTCTCTATAAATACCACCCCATAATTCCAGAAAAATCATCTTCTCTTCCTCACTTTAAACTGCCAAACCTCTGCCGAAATTCCACCACAAAATCCCCACAAAGAACTAAGCCAATTCCATCTCCACCACTCTTCCAAACAATCAGTCCGTCCATCACCACTAATCCTCTTTGCCGAATCTCTTCTCAAGGTTTCTCAAAGTGTAATTTTATCTTTTCTTATGGCTTTTATTCTTTTGTATCAATACAATATTTTGTCTATGAAATTTGTATGGATTCGTGGTTGTAATTTCGGTTTTATGAATTATTCTTTGGATTTCCGGATTTCTGTTATGTGATTTGGTTTTCTCTTGGATTAATTTATGATCTATATATAACTTGAATTTAGGTTTTATGGGCAGTAGGTATTTGCATGAATTTTTGGTTAAGTTTGGTTTATTTTCTGAATTCATATGCATATAAATTGATGCATGAGGGCAGCCTTGATCATGGTTGTTCCTTGTGTATTGGTTTCACTTGCCGAATGCAATATGAGGTGGATTATAAACATAAAGTTGATTCACCTTGTATTGGTTCTAAGGGCTAGAGTAATTCTGAAAATTTACATATCGATGTGAGATGAGGTGACGCCATACTTGCAAATATGTCTCCAATTCGACTCATTGTGCTTATGCATGTGTTTCTTGGTTTAATTTCTACGCGAAGTTTCTTTAAACTATTTAATACTATGTTTGGGATTATGCGCGAAACTAGTTCTAAATAATTAAGGAGTTTTGCTAATTAGATGAACCGTGAAGGCTCTAATTAAATTGGAACTAAATAGGATCTAAAATTCAGTTTGAACTTGCTGCCCCTATTCCTTTATTTTATTTTGTTACATGTTTAGAGAGTTTTGTGTTTTGTGCTCTTTGTGGAAAATGTTGATCAACTGTATATAGTAATTTAGGATTTAATTTACGTAAAAATCAGTAGGTTATTTAGATAAAAACATCAAACCCCCTTCTATTTGCAATACTTTGTGTGATTGAAAGCCCTAGATTTCCCCGGATAGAACGATCCCTATTTGTCCTAACTACAATTGACACAAATAGGGTATTATGTGTATGAAGTTGTTTTGCAGGTACAAATGTGCTTGGATAATAGCTCCATCAAGAGACAACTACAAGAGATGTAGAACCAGATGACAAAGATGTCGGAAGAGTTGGAGGCTAGGAGACTGGAGAAAGTGGTGCTTCGTCAGACAACCACGGCACAAGAACTCGAAAATCAGAAATTAAAGGCTGAGTTAGAGAACCAAAGGAAAATAGTTGCTGTACTGACACAATTCTCCGACACAAAAGAGATGACACCACAAGATGCACAAGAAGCTGAATTAGCTGGCCTGGAAAGCTTGGCGAATGCAGCAGAAAAAGAAGGTGAGCAAACTGGAAAAAAAGAAATATTGGCAGCTGAAACCAATGAAAAGAAAGCAGATGTGGAAGACCTAGAAATGGATCAGCTGAACGCTTTAAAAATAGTAGAGGAGGACATCGAAAGAAATCGTAGGCAAGCTGTACAAAAAGCAGAGAAAGAAGAAGATGAGCAAAAACGTCTAGAGAAAAAACAACTGAAGGATAATTAAAAAGAGTATCATAGAGCTCTTCATGTCTTTTTGTTTGTTTGTTGATTTTTTTAATCTTTTCTAACCGTGGTTGTGAAAAATTATCATTTGTTTGAATTTACAGGTAGTTTTTAGTAATCATTTAGGTAAATATATTTGTAACTACTAATTGTCAGGTTGTTTTCTAAGTAACGGTACAGGTAACTATGTATGTAACTGTCCATGATAGAGTATTTGTATTAGTAACTATAACAGTTCCTATAACAGTAACTGTTGTCTTACAGAGTTTTCCTATCGTGCAGGCCACAAGGAAACACAAAAAAAAGCACGTCGGACAATTCCAAAGGAAGTTAGATGGTCACCTAAGACACAAGTTGCAGAGATGCCGTCTTTCAACATCATGCCGAGGATTATATCTCCTTGGGGAACTTATGAGTACTCTCCCTGCACCACAAGTCAGATCCCCCACTCTCCATGACATGGAAGCAGAACCGCACAAATTCCAAATAATGGAATCACCGGTTTCAATCTGCATTTTGAATGAAAGTGAGGCCAAGACAAAGAAGAATGTGCGAAATTTCTTGTTGACGAAATGAGGGCTGGAAGTTGAGCCACATCATTAGGGATGTATTCGTATGTTGTCTGCATCAAGAACTAAACAAGGATATATAAAAAGGACAACATCTATTGGTGGAGAGACATGAAATCCGAAAGGAAAAATAGAAAAAAGAAGCAAGAAGAGAACTAAAGGAAGAGGGAAGAAAGACTGAAAAAGATGGTGCAAACTAACAAAGCGGCATCTGTTCCGACCTCAATTGATGACATAGTTGAGCTGACAAAGAATGTGGATCCCATCTACAACATTGGTGATATAGAGGAACACCAATAAAGAATCACAATAGCCAAACAGTGGTGCAAGACTGGGATGAACAAGATGTTTACAAATATATGGACAAGAATACCACTACCAAATTGAAAATCTTAGGCTTCGTCACCTAAGAGGTTTTTTCCTCGCCAAAGTACTTAGGTGACGAAAATTTCGTCGTCTAAGTTTCGTTGTCTAGAAGTGGTCGTCTAAGTACTTAGATGACGAAGCAATTAATGTTTCTTCGCCTAAGTGACTACTTAGCCGACGAAATATTTTCGTCTTCTAAGTACTTAGATGAGGAAACAATTAATGTTTCCTTGCCTAAGTGACTACTTAGCCGACAAAACAGTTCATCTTCTAAGTATTCTGGTGACGAAAAAATGTTCTTAGAGGACGAAATTTTTCTTCAACTTGAGCTTCAATTAGGCGACGAAACATTTTATTCGTCGCCTAAATGTACCACTAAAGCGACGAAAATAAAAATTTCCTCGCCTTAGTTGTTTAGTAATATATATATTTTTAATTAATCTACTTAGGCGACGAAGAGAGAAAATTTCGTCGCCTAAGTCGTCCGCTTAGGAAACGAATATCTTTATTTTCGTCGCCTTAGTGTACCACTTAGGGGATGAAATTTTATTTCTTCGCCGCCTAAGTAGTTTAATTTTAACAAAAAAAGATTAGAAAATTGAGACAAAATATAATTTATATATTCAATAATTTATTCAAGTGTTTTACAACCATGAAGAATCGGAACAAGGCAATGATACAATGATGCCATCAAACAATTGAAAAACAAAATCTATTCTTACCATTCCAACGAGATCACCTAAAACTCTGGGAGCAATGCCGAGACCGGTACAAATCCCACCAGCTGAAGGACTTGAGGAAGTGACAAAGGGGTACGTTCCAAAGTCAATATCCAGCATTGTTGCCTGACTCCCTTCAACTAAAATCTTTTTCTTCTCAGAGATGGCTTCATTTACAACAAGTACAGTATCAGCAATGAAGGGTTCCAATCTCTCGGCAAATCGCTTGTACTTTTCTACTTCTTCTCTAAGCACTTGGGGACCATACTCAAAACCTTTGAATCTAGATGCAGCATCTGACAATAGAAGATCTAGCTTCTGAGGTAAAGTGTCCATGAGCCTCAAGTCACCAACTCGAATGCCATTCCGGATAACCTTGCTAGAATAACAAGGTCCAATGCCTCTCTTGGTTGTACCACGAAGAGAGAAGCAGAAGGCAACCAACAATGGAGAGAACTTAATGATCAGCAAGCACCAATTAATTAAAGTGGAAAAGCTCCAACAAAGCAATGAAGAGAGCTGTTTTGAGATACTGAGGGATATAAATTTGGTAGCCCGGCAATGTACTCAGTACTCAAAAAATATTTGCTGTGTTTATCAACTTTGATTTCTTACTAAATAAAGTTGTACAGAAGTTAACAAAAACACATTTTTCTCTTGATTATAAGAAGCCTAATGAATTATAGTTGCACTGACACCTCATTTCACTGCATATAGTCTAGCTGCAGTCTACACATTATTACATAGGTATTCTTATTACCTTTGCTCGGAAAATGGTAAGAGCGGCATTTGGTGACATAGATCTCTTATCCTCTGGAATCACTGATTGCAACAAGCAGACCATTGATATCCATTGCCCTCATGAATCCCCTACAAACATCAACCTTTTGCCCCTCAACTTCTCCCACATGTCAGTCACATTCCATCTATAAAAGCAGAACCGGTTATCTATTAATGAATCCAAATACTGGATTATAAGGAAAACTTGTTAATCACATTCCATCTATAAAAAGTAAAACAGAATATTTATCAATGAACCCAAATACTGGATTATAAGGAAACTTGAAAGCCAATAATCATATGCTTCACATTAGTATAAGACTGCACAGTGGGCCATAAGTTTTATACTTACTATAATATCAAAATTAGTTTTAGTAACATTACTCATTTATCTATAGACCAATATTGAAGCAAACTGGAATTAGAGCCTCCAATTCCAAACATGGAGACACATACATGAGTTAAGCACTGTAAAACTCACATTATAAAAAAATCAGAACAAAGAGCAACTCTTACCTCTTCAAGTTGCAATTATGGGGGTTGCCATCTCCAATACTGTCAACGAGTTTGCCTTTACCTTCATCACCCCATTGGCATCCCAAAACTCCAGAGACCTGGGTTAGAGACTCAATTCGATTAGGCCCAAGAGTGGGAGACCCAACCACACTTAGCGATGAGGGGGAGATGACTGAGGGCTTCACTGAGCATACAACGCCATTTCTGGGACGCTGGAGGAGATTAATCCTGTTGTGGTGGGCGCCCAAGTAGCAAGGTTTGGAGAGCGGGTTAGTATCAAGGGCTGTGAAGGCCGAGAGATTGTTCATGTTGAAGCATCGAGTTATCAATTCTCTAATCCTCTTACATCAACAGGAGAGGATATTACAAATTCGGAAGGGGACGGCCTTGACCCTAAACCCTAAACAAGCGATACACAGCCTTGACATTAACTCAATCAATAAGAAGAAGAAGATGAGTAGAGAGAAACAAGAGAACATACCCAGAGAAGAGAATGGACTGAAGATGGAGGATCGGAAGCAGGGGCCATGGCGGGGACTGAGAGAGAGAGAGAGAGCGGGCGGTTGCAGTGGCGGTGGCGGAATGTGGGATTTGAGAGAAGAATTAGGGATTAGGGATTTGAGAGGAGGAGGAATGAACTGATCGAAGCAATCGAATTAGGCGACGAAAGCGACTAATTCTTCCCCTAAGTGACTCCTACGCGACGAAACAATTTAATCCGTCGTCTAACTATTTTACTTAGGGACGAAAAAAATTTATTTGTCGACTAAGTTAATTTCAAATTTTGAGAAAAATTATTGGCGGAAAATTAAACCACCGAAAGTGTTAAAAAAAAACTTGACTTAGGCGAGAAAACTATTTTATTCGTCGCCTAAGTTAATTTTGAATTTTGGAAAAATTTATTGGAGGAAAATTAAGCCGCCAAATGTGTAAAAAAAACTTTTACGAGGAATTAATAGGTGCATTTCGTCGACTCAGACTCTAAATATATATATATATATATATATATATATATATAAATTAATACAAAAACAAAAAACACTTGTTATTAGAAGTACATATACGTACAGGCTTTCAAAAAAATTCTAAATTAGTCTTAATTATCTATGAACCTTAATGGAATTAAATAAAATTGACCTTCTTGTTCAAGGAAAGTTAATTCCGTAACTTCCGTTGTGTGTCTTGACCTAATTAGACTAGAATAGTAGTTACCTTAGTAAATAGGGAATCTTGATTACTTGGGATACTTGATGTAATGCCTATATAAAGGCCTCCTTATCTATCAATAAAGTAACGCTTTGCATCTATATTGTTTCTCCTACAACACGTTATCAGCACGTAGTTTCTAACCCTGTGCTTGATAGCAAAAACCCTACCTTTTTGCCGAAATTTTTTTTTCAGCAACCCTAGCTTTTCTACCGGCAACTGCTTGTCGGCAAAGAAGGCCCTCCCCAGAAATCACCTTCTGCCGGCAACTGCTTCGTCGGAAGAAAGAAAACAATTCCCAGGCACCAAGTTTTGCCGACAACCATTTTGTCGGCAAAGAACAGAAAACCCTCCTTGCACCTCTACCGACGACAGCCTTGTCGGCAAAGAATCTCAGAGCACCCAGCAATTGATCTGGGCACCCACCTTCTACTCCGCCCGAGGAAGCTACCCTCTCCCGCATCGGTGTCCTTCCTCGACGCTGGTCGAGCCTTCCTCGACGCCTCCTCGCCGCGAAGAAGCCCAAAATCGCAGCATCGATGACGACCGGAACGGCGACGGGGCCGCCCAGTCCATCGTGGAACAAGACCGGTGCTCTCCAACGACGTCATCCTCGTCTGGGTATTGACGTTCGACGTCGGCACTCTCCGCCTCGACGTCTGTCAAGCGCCGCCGAGATCCTTTTGCGATTCGACGCCGTTTCAATCCACGACCCGATTTCGCCGACCAGACCCGTCTGCCAGTGGTGCAGCCCAGGTCCGACCCGGTTTTCCAACCCGACCCGATTCGGCTCAACACGGATCTTCTGATCCGACCCAGGGGTAAAACGGTAATTGTACTTACCTCATATAAAAAGTTTTTAACCTACGGGTTAAAAAAACAGTTACTGGAGTAATTCTTTTATTAGTTTTACTGCTCCATATATGGTGAATATGACTAACCATATGTTTTTCTTTTCCATAAAACTTATTGCACGACGCATCGCGATGTAATTGCGAGGATTATTTCGTTGCACGTACATGGAAGAGCATCTTAATTTGCACAAGGATCAGAACCGAGTCCTTAAGCGCAATTTTTAAACGCAGTTCATTTGGCGAACTAGCATGTATGATTTAATAAAAGTTCCCGTTTTTTCGCAATTTCAATTATTTGAACTTGTGTATATGTGTTGGAACTTGTGTGTTTTTCAGGACGATACAAAGGGGCCCCACCCACCCCTGCGTATCACAGTATTTATGGGGTAACTGTGATGTTACCGTCCAACGTTGTGCTTGTGGCTGTGATGTCACTGTGAACCACAACTCTTCGTGAATATTTAATCACGATTCCGACATAATATTGTCGATGCTTGTGACGATCCTAAGGGAGTCACAAAGGGGACAAACTCATGATGTGTGACGGAAATTGTCACTGTAACATCGATATGTGACGGAAATTGTCACAACAAATTGAATTGAGTAACCAGAATCTTGGTCTCGACCATTCAATTCCTTCCCTCTTGTTCTTTTGATACAAAGAAACAATTGACCATAAAATGCGCCTAGAAAATGGCCATTGAAAAAAGAGAGAATCATGTCATTGATATGGTTCTATCGGTTCAATAATTGCAAATAATGCAATCATATGGTCAATGTATACAAGAGATATATGGAA
The DNA here is from genome assembly GCA_963682095.1 of Potentilla sterilis. Taxonomy (NCBI): domain Eukaryota; kingdom Viridiplantae; phylum Streptophyta; class Magnoliopsida; order Rosales; family Rosaceae; genus Potentilla; species Potentilla sterilis. Next base: position 33,745,843 of record OY821756.1, read on the forward strand.
GAAGATGAGAGTATATCCTCATGATTACGGATTACAAAAGCAAAAGATAATTTGCGATAAATATGAAGCATATGACTTCAATTTCATAGTCAAAGTGACTACAAATCCGTTGATTTTGTGCAGGCATAGACCTCACATGTGTGACTAATGCTACTTAGTCGATACACTCTTTATGGTCAAGATCTCGATATAACCGTTGGCATTTTGATGCATATATGGTTCGATTCACTAAAAAGCTATATGTGAATGCAATGAATCGCATTACACATTTACATGGCATGTTGATTGAGTTCACCAACCTAATTGGTGATGTTAACTCGAAAAATCACAAAAGACAAAATGAGTGACTCAAGAGAAACTGTGTTTTGCCTGGCCTCGCTCGCCATGGCCACTCGCCAACTTGGTTGCGATTCGCCAGACCTGGCTCGCCATGGCCACTCGCCAGCTTGGCTGCGAATCGCCAGACCTCGCTCGCCATGGCCACTCGCCAGCTTGGCTGCGATTCGCCAGGCCTCGCTTGTCAAGAAACAAATAGACATGCTTGCGTACATGAGCGGATGCATGCGCATTGCCCGACCTCGGCCTCGGCACTCTTGCGCCCACCAAAGCCCGCCTTGCCTAGCCTCGGTTTCGGTCTTGGCTTGGTTTGCGCGCTGCTTGGACTACAGCTCCGCCACAACCACATGCTGCCGCCCCCTCGGTCTTCGGACCTTGGCACGCACACGACCCGCCTAGCCGCGCCCCGGCCTCGGCCTGAACACGGCCCGGCCCGCAGCCATCTCGGCCTTATAAGCCCATGCACTCACCCCGGCACGTCTTGGCTTCGGCCTCGGCATGACTTTGGCTCTTTAGTATGGCATCGGCCTCGTCAGGTCCTTGTTTTATGCCTCGGTAAGCCTTAGCTTCGGCCTTGGCTATCCATCGGCAACTCGCATGACCTCGACTCCAACATCAAGGCTCGGCCCCATAAGCCTTTGCTTTTGCCTCGACACGCTTTGGTTTCGGCCTTGGCATGCCTTGACATTTGCTCGGCCTCTGATAGGAGCATAAAATGCGACGTTCTTAATATGTTTTACCCTCATTTATACTTTGCTTTAATCCTTAGTTTTGTAGAACCGAGTCATATAATCGAGTCATGAGTCTTTGATAGAGTTACATTGAAATCGCGCTACGTATAGATAAAAATGTATAAAAAATGTCAATAGCCGATTTAAAGATATTTAGAGATGTTTCGTTGGATATGTAAAGCCTCGACTTTATATTTGATGAATTTTTCTTCTCCCATATGCAGTATACATGTCAATGATTGAGCAATGAAAGGAGTAGAGAAATCGGAGCAAAATAAGTTGCCAAGAATTACAAAGCAAAATCGGATGCAATCCAGCAAAGTTCCAGAATTTCCTGTGCACATTACTCAACTTCCAGAATTTATTCCGGACGTTTCACAATGAATTTGAGGAAACTCTTTTATACAGAGAAAGCCCTATGAGTCTATTTTCTAAAGAATTTGGAATTTCATCAAAAGCTGTTTTCAGGAGAGAGTTATGCCAGTTTCAAGACAGTAAGGTTCCTACCCTGCCGAAAGACAAAGCTACTGCCCCCTTTTTATGATTTTCAATCTTTCTGCACAAAAAAGTCATCCAAATGCATTAAGTGAAGCTTGGAGCTGCAATTCTGGACTAAGGGAAGCATGCAGTTGCAATTGTGGACTAAGGAAAGCTTGGAGCTGCAATTGTGGACTAAGGGAAGCTTGCAATAAATTTCAGTCATTTCCTGGGCACATCATCCAACTTCCACGGACTCCCCCGGACAGTTAAAATTGAACCAGAATTCGAGCCATATATGGATAGAAAGATATGGATGTCTAGTTTCCAATGCCACCGGAATCACCTCAATATCTATTTTCTAGAGAGAGTTATGTCCAAATCAAGACACAAAGGTCAAAGCTGCCGAAAATAAACACATATTTCCTCCACCAACACTACCAGATACGGGGGAATAGCCGACGAAAATTTTTTCGTCGGCCATTCCATTTTTTCGTCGGCTATACCCTCTGCCGACGAAAATTTCGTCGGCCATAAGTCGTCGGTAATACGCCGTCGGTAATACCAATGGCCGACGAAAAAAAAAATTTCGTCGGCTATAGTTAAATATGGCCGACGAATCCAAAAATTCGTCGGGCAAACGTGGGAGAAATAGCCGACGAATTTCGTCGGGTATTTTTGAGTATGGCCGACGAAATCCATTAAGTATGGCCGACGATTTAATAAAATTTCGTCGGCTATTGTGTTTTAACTATAGCCGACGATTTAATAAAATTTCGTCGGCTATTTCCTCGAAATATATTAATATTTTAATAGGCATAATTAGTTATAGCCGACGAAATACTAGAATTTTCGTCGGCTATACAACTTATAGCCGACGAAAATTGGTAAAATTCGTCGGCTATTCTTAAATTTTAGGCAAAAAAAAATTAAATTATGCTTTGGATGGAGGAGGGGAAGGAGGAGGGGAAGGAGGAGGTCGGAGGAGGAGGAGAAGGAGGAGGGGAAGGAGGAGGCCGGAGGAGGGGAAGGAGGAGGCCGGAGGAGGAGGAGGAGGGGAAGGAGGAGGGGAAGGAGGAGGAGGAGGAGGAGGAGGAGGCCGGAGGAGGGGAAGGAGGAGGAGGAGGAGGGGGAGGAGGAGGAGGAGGAGGCCGGAGGAGGGGAAGGAGGAGGAGGAGGAGGGGAAGGAGGAGGGGAAGGAGGAGGAGGCCGGAGGAGGGGAAGGAGGAGGAGGAGGAGGGGAAGGAGGAGGAGGAGGAGGCCGGAGGAGGGGAAGGAGGAGGAGGAGGAGGAGGGGAAGGAGGAGGAGGAGGAGGGGAAGGAGGAGGAGAAGGAGGAGGAGGAGGAGGGGAAGGAGGAGGAGGAGGAGGAGGCCGGAGGAGGGGAAGGAGGAGGAGGAGGAGGGGAAGGAGGGGGAGGAGGAAGAGGAGGCCGGAGGAGGGGGGGAAGGAGGAGAGAAAAAAGGCGGGAGGATTTAAAAGATTTAGAAGGAGTATAGCCGACGAAATAAAAGATTTCGTCGGCTATACTTAGAGAATAGCCGACGAAATATTTTAATTTCGTCGGCTATTCTCTAAGTATAGCCGACGAAATCTTTTATTTCGTCGGCTATACTTTGGAAAATCAACAGCCGTCGGATCTGAGCCATCCAACGGCGGACAATAAAAAGGCGCGGATCAAGAGTTTAGCCGACGAAATATTTGAATTCGTCGGCTATACTTAGAGAATAGCCGACGAAATTTGAATATTTCGTCGGCTATTCTATGAAAACATACTAAAATGCCGTTTTGAGGCCCTAAACGAACTCGAAAGCCCGAAAAAGCCCACACGTCGTGGCGAAGCAACGAGTTTGATTCCTGGCGTCGTTCCCTTTCCGGAATGGTATCACAATCGTCATTCGGACGCCGGACGCCAAATCTACAGTAAACCGGGTTTTGACTGATTTCATTCTTTCGGCACGCGGATTTTATCGGAATCTTGTCATTTTTCAACCGTAGACGTATTTCATTATTTCGGTCATATCTTATTTGACGACATATTTGCATTTGAAGAGCCTACGTATAGTAACTATTTGAAACATTACATTCACTTAAACACTTAGTAAACAAGTTAAGGAACATTAGTGCATATGTTCCGATTTTGAATCTAAAAGTTTGGAAAATCTATTCCAACCGTCAGATATCACCGTTAAGATTAAATACATGTATGAAAAAAAATCCAACTACATCTGACAACGTTAAAGGCTCGATCGGGACGGTCAACCGGGTGAGTCAAACCTCTAAACGCTTTAAAACGGAAATTGGCCCGTCTAAATGGCGTTTTTTGGCCTGATCTTCAATAGAGAATAGTTTCAGATTGATGAGACGCGACTAATCGTATAAAAATTTTCCTCAAAATATTTACCGACCGTCAGGCTACCCATAGGAAAACGGGAGTAAAAAACAGTTAACCGCAACATTCGGCACACAGATTTTGTCGGAATCTTCCCATTTTTCAACCGTAGCCGTATTTCAATATTTTGGTCATGTCTTATTTCACGACACATTTGCATTTGAAGGATGAAGCAATGGTTTGTCGATAGTGATAGAAAATGGAAACTGCTCTTTTTTTGTTTTTTTTTTTAATCATAGCCGACGAAATCAAACCTAGTATTCGTCGGCTATGCTATTCTTTTGTCGTTTTCTGTCAAAAATAATCGTATAATTATTTTTTTTAAAACTTATGGCCGACGAAATACTTAATTTTCGTCGGCCATTGTTCGTAAATAATTATTTTTAAAAAACGTATGGCCGACGAAATAATTAATTTTCGTCGGCCATTGTTCGTAAAATAATTATTTTTAAATAATTTATGGCCGACGAAATAATTAATTTTCGTCGGCCATTATTCGTAAAATAATTATTTTTAAAAAAACTTATGGCCGACGAAATAAAAAAGTTTCGTCGGCCATTCTTCCAAAAGTTTATAGCCGACGAAAACTTTAAATCGTCGGCCATTATAGGAGTATAGCCGACGATTTTTCATTTTTACCGACGAAAAAAAAAATCGTCGGCCATTCTATGGGAATGGCCGACGAAATTTTTTTTTTGCCGACGACAAAAATTTTCGTCGGCCATTCTTGGGAATAGCCGACGAAAAAAGTGTTTCGTCGGCCGTTTTTTTTTTTTTCGTCGGCAAAGCCCTTTTTTCTTGTAGTGCAATAAACCACCACCAACAAACTTCCACCATAAATCTCCACCTATATTGCCAAACTCTCACATTTTCTTCCTCTATATATAGCTTGGCACAAATTCAGAATAGAAGATCTCATCTCTCTCTCACTTTCATTAGTCAAAACTCTAGCCAAAAATTCTCTCAAGTTCTAGTATAGAAATTTACATAGCCAAAACACCATCCATTCCACCACCACAAATCGTATCCGATCCTACCTTCAACCGTTCACTTCGCCACACCATCCGAGCTTCATTCTTCAAGGTGTCCTTAAAGTGTGATTCTACCATCTCATGGCTTGTATTTTCTTATGTATAATGTCTATGTTATATGTAGCTAGAAACTTTGATTCTTGGTTTTGTAACTTTGTATTGGATTTCCGAATACTATTTTGGTTTTTATGAAACAATTTTGCAACTTGTAACATGTTTTAATTCGTGTGTTAGACATAGGGTAGTAGCATGTTCATGTATTTTTAGGTTGTTATTCGATTAGTTTCATGAATTCGTGCATAAAAATCAATGTTTACATGAAGCCACGGCCATGGTTTTTGTGTAGGTTGCGATTTCATTCACCATAAGCAAATCTAGGATCAAGTTAGGCGTTGAGTAAACTTGATTGTAGGATGCTTAGTCAGTGGTTAACATAATTCATAGAAACTTGCATGTTAATAAGATGTTGACGCCATACTTAAAAGCATGTTTCCGATTTAAGACTTTCGTGCACAATTACTTTTCATGTTTGATTTCGACGTTGCTTGTTTTCAAATATGATTAGTATAATTTTAGGATTCGACATTGCGTGTTTTCTAAATACTTGTGAAGTCTAGTAACGATTAGATAACCGTTGAGGCCCTAATTGAAATCGGAATTGAATAGAGTCTAGGAAACTTGAAACAAGTTGCTACCAAGTCTTGCATGATATTCTTGTGTGTTCTTGTGTGTTTTTGTGCTATGTGTTGTGTGAAAGATGATGATGATCACTTGTAAATATTAGATTAGGATTTATTTTCTTGTTTTGTCTTTATTTTCGTAGGAAATATAATTGATTTTCAAAACCCCCCTAAACGTGTATATATGTATATATGTATATATTTGTGACATGAAGCATTTATGTATATATGCTTGTGACATTGTTTGTATATATGTTTGAATATTTGTCTAACATTCTTTTATTGAAGGTACCCTTAATCCCCGGAAAGAACGATCCCTATTTACCAATGCTACTAACGTCTTTTGTAGGGTTTTAAATTAACGCGTGGTATTGGCACTCGTTCAATTTTTGGCGCCGCTGCCGGGGATTATAAAACCTTGTTTTATATGAATGTTGATTATATATATTGCTGTAAATTTTTGTTGGGTTGTAATTTTTCTTTTAATTTTCGGATTATTTGGGATTTGTAAAGTAGAAATATGCTTCGGCATGTAGAGTTTATTTTCATGCAATTTTCGTTCCATATATGATTGTAATAACTTAGTTAAAATTGCTAGGAAGGTTAGAGGTTTATTTGTGTTTGATTTGTTTTGAGTTTCGAGGGGAAGAGGAATAGGTAAGGTCATTCGTGTCAATATTAGCCTTAACCCTTCATGTTACTTCTCGAGGTCTCATGAGGTTGAGGGCGGCTTTTAGCGACATTTATGGTACTGTCAACATGTTGTTCTCAACAGAGTAAGGGGCATAAAGGCTAGCCTATTAGTGTGTGTTGTCCCGACTTAGTCTCAAGGTTTGTCGAACTAGATCTCAGAGGCCCATTGACTGCTATCTCTTCTCGGTGAGGGGGGCGATAGGGGACTTGTTCTCCATGGTGTCCAACAAATGAGTCTTGCCTTGAGCTATTTTCAGATGATACACGCTAGCCTTCTGAAACCACGGAACAATGTGTCTAGACGATTGCACCTAGGACGCATGTCCACCGAGCTTCGAAACTTGAAATAGGTTTGACATGAGTAAGTCTTGAAGGCTTCAAAAGTAAAACGTTATGTGGTTTCAAACTCTCGAGGTATATCGGATAAAGCATGATACTACCGGGGGCTGTATCAGTCCATTGCACCGTTATCTCCTCTGCTCCACGTACTTTGACAGTTCGAACAAATTTAAAAGCAATTAGACTTAGCCATTACATGATCACCTTTAAATTGCCGTAATTTTCTCTATTTTGTGCCATGCATTTTCTTCTTCTTACCGATTGTATATTGCTTGTGTATAGCTTGAACCTTTGTATATCACTCTTGTATTATTGCCGGCCATGTATTAATATCCTTGCTTTTTATTTTGATATGAAGGAGCTAACTTGCTTCGTGTTGAATCCTCAGAATATGTATGTCCGCTAATCTTTGGACAAGAGATAACCGCGGACGTCTTCAACGAATCAACGAGGATCTCAACATTGCAAGCAACACACCGCTACCACCATCCGAAACAAGCAGTTCGGCATTATCAACACCATCATCACCGAGCTCTCCATCACTCGTTACTTCACCAAGCTTTCGAGAGTCTTCGTGTGAGCTTATCTTCGAGGAATCAGAATTTGAGTTACTTACCGAGCCATTTCCTCAAGAGTTCTTTGATTTTCATCTAGCCGATCCGCAACCGAAAATGACTTCTATCCGAGCACGAAACGGTCATGTGGCTGGAGGAGGAGGGGCTGCACCGTCCAATATAACTTATCCACCTTTGGAGACTGACAAGACCGGGGAAATCGAGTTGAAAAGCGGATTTCTCCACAAGCTCAAGTCATTTTATGGCATGCCAAGTGAAGATCCAAATAAACACTTGCAATGGTTTAACTTCACCACCGAGTCAATGTGTCCACGAGGCACCGATATGCAACACTTCAAGATGAAGGCGTTTCCGTTTCATTAGAAGATCAAGCCAAGGAGTGGTTGTTCGAGATACCTAATGGCCGAATCACTTCATGGAACACAATGGTAGACGAATTTTTGCTCAAGTACTTTCCCACTTCTCGTATCACCGACCTAAGGAAGCAAATTACTAGCGTAAGGCAAGCCGGAGATGAGAATTTCTTCAACTACTATAAGAGGTTCAAATCCCTTATCGGTTTGTGTCCTTCGCATGGCATTAGCGAGGGACTCTTATTGCAATATTTCTATGAAGGGTTGCGTGTCATGGAGAGAGAGTTCTTGGATTCGGCGGCCAATGGGAGCTTCTTGGAGTTAGATCCGGTACCGGCACGCAATTTGCTAGAACTTCGAGCCTTGAACAATCAACAATTCGGCATGTCGCGAGACAATGTCGTGAAGAGTGAGAGGGTGCATGAAACGACTTCAAGCTCGAAGTTGGAGGACAAAGTGGACAAGCTTGCTGACATTGTGGTCGGCCTTGTCAAGGGGAAACGTGCAATGCTATGTGGAGTTTGTGCCGACAATCATGAGACCGATCAATGCCCTCAAGTTGGATCGAATGAGGGGCAAGAGGAATGCAATGCCATTGGTTTTCAAGGACAAAGGTTCGGCAACTTCAATCCGAGGTTCAACGATCATCCGAACTTTAGGTGGTCAAACAATGAGAACGTGCTTAGGGCACCTATGCAGCCAAATTACCAACCAAGGGCACAAGGAGGGTATGTGCCGAGGGCACCATTTGTGCCGAACCAAGGAGGGCAGCCGAGCCAAGCCCAACCTATGCCGAGTAATCCAAACTACGATGCCTTGATCACTTCTCTTTCAAGTGCTACTCAAGCGTTGCTTGCGGGGCAACAAAATCACACGAAAGACATTGCCGGGTTGAAGACACAAATGGGGCAAATCGTGGACTTCATGGGGAAATTTACCGAACAAGGGAAGTTGCCAAGCAATACTATTCCCAATCCGAGAAATGAGCAAGCTAAGGTTATCAAAACTCGAAGTGGTAGGGAGTTGTTGCCACCAAAAAGTCCAAAGAAGAAGGGAGGTAACTCTCTCGGAACCATCATTGAAGAAGAAGAAGCTGCTGAGCAGCCTATTGCCAAGCAGCCTACTGCTGGACCTGCCATTGAGGGCAGCAGTGAGACTGAGGAGGAGAGAAAGAAGAGGGCTGCCGAGCAAGCAAGGAAGAACGACATGGAGAAGGATCCGGCCACTTCGAAGAAGGAGACAATAGTGAAGCCGAACCAAGCACTAAATGTGCCGTTCCCTTCAAGGTTTGCAACTTCGAAGAAGGATAAGTCCGACGAGGAGGTGTTGGAGATATTCCGAAAAGTGCAAGTCAATATTCCTTTGTTGGAGTGTATAAAGCAAGTGCCGAGGTATGCTAAATTCCTCAAAGAGCTTTGCACGGCAAGAAGGCACACAAGGGAGACTCGTGTGGTGACTATGAGTGAAACGGTATCAGCTGTTATTCAAAGGAAGTTGCCACCAAAGATGAAAGATCTGGGAAGCTTCAACGTGCCATGTGTGATCGGCAATACTCGGTTTGAGGACGTCATGCTAGACTTGGGAGCATCAATCAATGTCATGCCTCTCAATGTGTATCAAACATTGAGCATAGGGCCTCTCAAGAAGGACAATGTCATCATACAACTCGCGGATCGATCAAGCAAGTATCCAGAGGGCTATGTTGAAGACGTGCTTGTGCAAGTCAATCACTTAATCTTTCCGGCCGACTTCTATGTTGTAGAGATGGAGGATTCGCCGGTCAATAGCACACAACTATTGCTTGGCCGGCCATTCATGAGGACGGCACGCACCAAGATCGATGTGGCCGAGGGCAATTTGACAATGGAATTTGATGGTGATATGATCAAGTTCAACATTTTAGATGCCATGAAGTATCCCATGGCCGATTTGAAGGAGTGTCAAGCTATAGAAGTTATGGAAGAGGTCGAGCAAGCTATGTTGACCTCTCTTGATGCATAGCAACGAGCCATAGAGCTCGGGGTCGGATTTGACAAGGAGGGAGCACGAATTAGTGAAGAAGAAAGAGAGAAGCTTGAGCCGAGCCTAAGGGAAGTGGTTGCCGAGTTAGAGGCTGCTCCACGGTTTGAGAAGCATAGTCCGTTCTTGTCAATTCCAAATGCCACAAACAAAATTCGTCCAAGTGTGGAAGAGGCCCCAAAGTTAGAATTAAAAGAGCTCCCTAGCCATTTGAAGTATGTGTATCTTGGAGAAGAAGACACTTTACCGGTTATTGTGTCTTCATCGCTTAATGAGAAGCAAGAAGAGGAATTGGTTCGTGTACTTAAGAAGCACAAGACCTCCATAGGTTGGACCTTGGCGGACATCAAGGGAATAAGCCCTACAACATGTGTTCATCGGATCTTACTTGAAGAAGGTGCAAAACCAACAAGAGAAGGACAAAGGAGACTCCACCCGCCAATGATGAAAGTTGTAAAGGAAGAAATCATCAAGTTGCTTGATTGTGGCGTAATCTACCCCATTTCGGATAGTAAGTGGATCTCTCCCGTGCAAGTAGTTCCCAAGAAAAGTGGTGTGACGGTGGTTAAGAATGAGAAGAATGAGCTTGTGCCACAAAGACTTGTAACTGGCCATCGCATGTGCATCGACTATAGGAAGCTCAATGCAACAACGAGGAAGGATCACATGCCTTTGCCGTTTATGGATCAAATGCTTGAAAGGTTAGCCGGTCATGAGTTTTATTGCTTTCTTGATGGATATAGCGGCTACAACCAAATCATGATACACCCAGACGATCAAGAGAAGACTACTTTCACATGTCCATTCGGCACCTTTGCCTATAGGAGGATGCCATTCGGCCTATGCAATGCACCCGGCACGTTTCAGCGATGTATGTATGCCATCTTCTCGGATTTTATTGAAGATATAATCGAGGTCTTCATGGACGACTTTAGTGTTTATGGAAGCGACTTCGACACTTGTTTGAAAAACTTAGAGAAGATATTGGAGCGTTGTGTAGAAACCAACCTTGTGCTCAATTGGGAGAAGTGTCACTTCATGGTGACGCAAGGCATTGTTCTTGGACATATTATTTCGGCAAAAGGCATGGAAGTCGACAAAGCCAAAGTGGAGCTCATTCAACACTTGCCTTCGCCTAAAACCGTGAGAGAGGTACGATCATTCCTTGGACATGCCGGATTTTATCGAAGATTTATCAAGGACTTCTCCAAAGATGCAAAGGCGATGTGTGAGCTACTACAAAAAGATATGCCGTTTGTGTGGGCAAAGGAGTGCGAGCAGGCCTTTGCTCGGCTCAAGGAAAAGCTATGCATGGCACCAATCCTCGCATCATCGAATTGGGAACTGTCCTTCGAGCTTATGTGTGACGCAAGTGACTATGCATTAGGGGCTGTGCTCGGCCAAAGGAAGGCGAAGAAGCCATGTGCAATCTACTACGCTTCGAGAACTCTCAACGAGGCTCAACTCAACTACACCACAACCGAGAAAGAACTCTTGGCGGTAATTTTTGCTTTGGAAAAGTTTCGATCATATCTTTTGAATTCCAAAGTAGTGGTGTATAGTGATCATGCCGCTTTGAGATATCTTATGACAAAGAAGGATGTTAAGCCGAGACTCATTCGATGGATTCTCTTGCTTCAAGAATTCGACATAGAGATCAAAGACAAGAAAGGAAGTGAGAATGTTGTAGCCGATCACTTGAGCCGTATTGTGAAAGATGAGGATCGGCTGCCCCTACTTGAGAATTTCCCAGATGAGCAACTCTTTCGGATCAATGCAACAAACGAGCCTTGGTATGCCGACATTGCCAATTACTTAGCAGCTCGGCAATTTCCAAGGGACATGCCGAGCCACCACAAGAATAGGATCAAGAAGCAAGCTCGGCACTATCTATGGGATGAGCCATACTTGTGGAAGCAATGTAGCGATCAAGTAATAAGAAGGTGTGTTCCGGAAGAAGAGCATCGGTCCATTCTTGCTTTTTGTCATAACGAAGCTTGTGGAGGACACTTTGGACCAAAGAAGACCGCATTGAAAGTTCTAAATTGTGGATTCTATTGGCCAACACTCTTCAAGGATGCACACACAACATGCATGACATGTGATCGGTGCCAAAGGACCGGCAACATAGGGCCAAGAGATCAAATGCCACTCACGCCAATTATTGAGGTCGAAATCTTCGATCTTTGGGGAATTGACTTCATGGGACCGTTTCCATCAAGCAAAGGCTTCCTCTATATCTTCTTAGCGGTTGATTATGTGTCCAAATGGATAGAAGCAAGGGCTACACGCACCAATGATTCAAAGATGGTTGCCGAATTCCTCAAGACCAACATCTTCTCACGTTTCGGAGTTTCAAGAGTCTTGATAAGTGATGGAGGTTCCCACTTTTGCAACCGCACCATTGAAACTTTATTGAAAAAGTATGGGGTCACACACAAGGTATCTACACCTTATCATCCCCAAACAAGTGGTATGGCCGAAGTGAGCAATCGAGAGATCAAGCAAATTCTTGAGAAAACCGTTGGGCCAACAAGAAAGGATTGGAGTGATCGACTTGAAGATGCTTTGTGGGCCTATCGAACCGCGTATAAGATGCCAATACGTATGTCTCCTTTTCGGTTAACTTATGGAAAAGCATGTCACTTACCCGTGGAGCTCGAGCACAAAGCATGGTGGGCCGTGAAAGCATTCAATATGGAGATAGATTCGGCCGGCCTTCATAGGAAGCTTCAACTCAACGAACTTGAAGAAATACGTAATGTAGCTTATGATGCCACATGGATATACAAGGAAAAGATGCGAGCCTACCATGACAAGATGATTCGAGGGAAAAAGTTTGAAGTTGGACAACATGTTCTCTTATTTCATTCTCGACTTAAACTATTTCCCGGTAAGTTATGCTCTCGTTGGGTCGGACCCTTCATTGTTACGCAAGTATTTCCTCATGGAGCCGTGGCAATTCAAGATTTAATTACTCGCAAGACCTTCAAAGTCAATGGACATCGACTCAAGCCTTACTACACACCTTTCCAAGCAATGGAAGAAGGAACATTCCTCGATGAGGCTCCAAGAGCGCATACTGCCGGCAACACCTCTTTGACGTCCTAGCTGCCGAACTAAGCTATTTTGGACAATGATCAACACATGGAGAAGAGTCTAAGCTAAAGGACTATAAACACTTAAGCGCTACTTGGGAGGCAACCCAATTCACCTAAGAAAAACGAAGGAGCCATCGACGAGAGTTTGAAATTTCTAGCCCTTCTCTTTTTACTTAGGTTGTGATGCTATGTTGAAATGTGTTAGACTATTGCATGCTTAGGAAGTTACTTGCTTTATTTCTATGCTTACATTGAGGACAATGTCATTTTCTAAAGTGTGGGGTGGGATTACATGTTTCGTTTATGTTTTCTAGATAGATAAACGTGCAACCCACGATTTAGCGTAGTTTTATTTGCTTTGAGTCATATATTGAAAAAGGAAATACAAAAACAGAAAATTCAGAAAATTGTTTCACAAAAATAGAGTGTTTAAATTGTTGTTTCGAGTCTTAGGATGTCCCTAAATTGTCAATGATGTTTTTCTCCTCTTTGAACACATAGATGATAGTTGTGCATACTTTAAAACTTGTGAGTTTCATGAATAATGTGCATTGGTAGGAGCATGTAAGACTTGTTGATTAATAAAGCATGCATGTTTTAGCTAGTTTGTTTCCATAATAACCTTGGGAGCTTTAGAGCCAAATTGCTTTCTTCATGAGTGTTAAATTCCTGAAAATTTCGAGCATGTTAGTATATAAACCTCATTATTTCTTGCATATTCAACGATTATATGCCATAGCTTTTTAAATGAACTCTAGAATGCTAGAACTTACTCTTGTTGATTTTCAAAGCGTTTTTTTTTATCATAAATAAAACCTTGATTTTGAAAAGGATTGAAAAGATCTTCTAGGTTTACCACCATAGCCAAATAAGCATGTGCCCTATTTGAGCCCGTCGTGGGACACATTAGTTAAACCCTTTGAGCCGATGTCTAGCCTTTTCTTTCATCACCCTTAAACACTTTCCTTGAGTTTAGTATAGTCATACCTTTACCTTGTCTCATAGATACGGCAAAGCTTGATTTTTGAAAGAGTTTTCGCGTGAAGTGATGAAGAAGAACAAGTAGGGGGTAGGACTTTGCCATGAAAACATATATGCAACCGTGTGCCTTACAAAACAAAAGAGAATTTTGGATCAAAAGAAAAAGAAAAGAAAGAATCCGAGAGTATGAAAAGAAAAACAAGGGCACGGTTTTGAAAAGAAAAACAAGGGCACGGTTTTGACAAGAAAAGCATGGTTTAAGTCTAGAAAAGTGTTGTGAATTTGGAGTATGTATACATGTGAAGGTCTGGTATTGTTTAAACTTTGACCTTTGTTCGTTTTCACAATGTTTTTGGGGAGAAAAGAATGAAAAATGAGTCCAACAAGACGATATCCGACCCTTGGCGAGAAGACATAAGGAGAATCGAGTTTTGCTAAAGGCCACGGTGATGATTTGATACCTCATTATCCAAATTTCGAATACCTTTTAGCCTAGCCCCATTACAACCCTTTTAAAGATCTTTTCATGATTCTTAAGATAGGTTAAAATTGATTTGTGGAGTCCTTCTCAAGAGTAAGCATATAGTTTTGGTTCATTGGTGCACATAGTCGTTACATGAGGTTTTTCTATAAACATTTCACAAAGAGCTTTCGATTTCTTTGACATATGCAAGTTGTTTTCCTGTCTTATCTTTCCCTTGCATATACTTATGTTTGAATACCATGTCTCGAGTGAAAAGAAGAGAGTATGCCTAGTGAGGAGGATCTAACTAGCCATACATGTTTTCATGCTTATATCGATGTTACATGTTCATGAAACTTGGAATTTTCGTCCTTAGCATTCTCATGCATCAACTTGACAGCTATGCGTTTAAAAGAACCTGAGACAAACTGTTAGGGGCAATAGTATGTTTAGAGTCTTAGTTTTATTTAGTTTAGCTAAGGGACTAGCAAAAGATAAGTATGGGGTAGTTGATAGGAGCATAAAATGCGACGTTCTTAATATGTTTTACCCTCATTTATACTTTGCTTTAATCCTTAGTTTTGTAGAACCGAGTCATATAATCGAGTCATGAGTCTTTGGTAGAGTTACATTGAAATCGCACTAAGTATAGATAAAAATGTATAAAAAATGTCAATAGCCGATTTAAAGATATTTAGAGATGTTTCGTTGGATATGTAAATCCTCGACTTCCACGGACTCCCCCGGACAGTTCAAATTGAACCAGAATTCGAGCCATATATGGATAGAAAGATATGGATGTCTAGTTTCCAATGCCACCGGAATCACCTCAATATCTATTTTCTAGAGAGAGTTATGTCCTAATCAAGACACAAAGGTCAAAGCTGCCGAAAATAAACACATGTTTCCTCCACCAATAAACCACCACCAACAAACTTCCACCATAAATCTCCACCTATATTGCCAAACTCTCACATTTGCTTCCTCTATATATAGCTTGGCACAAATTCAGAATAGAAGATCTCATCTCTCTCTCACTTTCATTAGTCAAAACTCTAGCCAAAAATTCTCTCAAGTTCTAGTATAGAAATTTACATAGCCAAAACACCATCCATTCCACCACCACAAATCGTATCCGATCCTACCTTCAACCGTTCACTTCGCCACACCATCCGAGCTTCATTCTTCAAGGTGTCCTTAAAGTGTGATTCTACCATCTCATGGCTTGTATTTTCTTATGTATAATGTCTATGTTATATGTAGCTAGAAACTTTGATTCTTGGTTTTGTAACTTTGTATTGGATTTCCGAATTCTATTTTGGTTTTTATGAAACAATTTTGCAACTTGTAACATGTTTTAATTCGTGTGTTAGACATAGGGTAGTAGCATGTTCATGTATTTTTAGGTTGTTATTCGATTAGTTTCATGAATTCGTGCATAAAAATCAATGTTTACATGAAGCCACACGGCCATGGTTTTTGTGTAGGTTGCGATTTCATTCACCATAAGCAAATCTAGGATCAAGTTAGGCGTTGAGTAAACTTGATTGTAGGATGCTTAGTCAGTGGTTAACATAATTCATAGAAACTTGCATGTTAATAAGATGTTGACGCCATACTTAAAAGCATGTTTCCGATTTAAGACTTCCGTGCACAATTACTTTTCATGTTTGATTTCGACGTTGCTTGTTTTCAAATATGATTAGTATAATTTTAGGATTCGACGTTGCGTGTTTTCTAAATACTTGTGAAGTCTAGTAACGATTAGATAACCGTTGAGGCCCTAATTGAAATCGGAATTGAATAGAGTCTAGGAAACTTGAAACAAGTTGCTACCAAGTCTTGCATGATATTCTTGTGTGTTCTTGTGTGTTTTTGTGCTATGTGTTGTGTGAAAGATGATGATGATCACTTGTAAATATTAGATTAGGATTTATTTTCTTGTTTTGTCTTTATTTTTGTAGGAAATATAATTGATTTTCAAAACCCCCCTAAACGTGTATATATGTATATATGTATATATTTGTGACATGAAGCATTTATGTATATATGCTTGTGACATTGTTTGTATATATGTGTGAATATTTGTCTAACATTCTTTTATTGAAGGTACCCTTAATCCCCGGAAAGAACGATCCCTATTTACCAATGCTACTAACGTCTTTTGTAGGGTTTTAAATTAACGCGTGGTATTGGCACTCGTTCAATTTTTGGCGCCGCTGCCGGGGATTATAAAACCTTGTTTTATATGAATGTTGATTATATATATTGCTGTAAATTTTTGTTGGGTTGTAATTTTTCTTTTAATTTTCGGATTATTTGGGATTTGTAAAGTAGAAATATGCTTCGGCATGTAGAGTTTATTTTCATGCAATTTTCGTTCCATATATGATTGTAATAACTTAGTTAAAATTGCTAGGAAGGTTAGAGGTTTATTTGTGTTTGATTTGTTTTGAGTTTCGAGGGGAAGAGGAATAGGTAAGGTCATTCGTGTCAATATTAGCTTAACCCTTCATGTTACTTCTCGAGGTCTCATGAGGTTGAGGGCGGCTTTTAGCGACACTTTTGGTACTGTCAACATGTTGTTCTCAACAGAGTAAGGGGCATAAAGGCTAGCCTATTAGTGTGTGTTGTCCCGACTTAGTCTCAAGGTTTGTCGAACTAGATCTCAGAGGCCCATTGACTGCTATCTCTTCTCGGTGAAGGGGGCGATAGGGGACTTGTCCTCCATGGTGTCCAACAAATGAGTCTTGCCTTGAGCTATTTTCGGATGATACACGCTAGCCTTCTGAAACCACGGAACAATGTGTCTAGACGATTGCACCTAGGCCGCATGTCCACCGAGCTTCGAAACTTGAAATAGGTTTGACATGAGTATGTCTTGAAGGCTTCAAAAGTAAAACGTTATGTGGTTTCAAACTCTCGAGGTATATCGGATAAAGCATGATACTTGATAAGAGCACAATGTGCGACGATATTATATGTTTATGCCCTCGTTTATGCTTTGTTTAACCCTTATTTGTCTAAGATAGAGTCGTAATGTAGTTAGTGTCAATTTTGGTAGAGTTTTGTGAAAAATGGTTAAGAATCCGGAAAATGACTAAGTTTGAGAAATCTGGAAAATAGTGTAAAATATGTCTTTTTCGTGATTTTGAGATGATTGAAACTGTGGTCTATCCTTGTCCAAATTCTATGAAATTTGGCGTGCTGAATATTCATATGCTGAGAAATGTTGTGTTAAAATTTCAGATCAATTGGATTTCGGGAAGTCACCCAAAACTTGGCTGCAAAAGGGCAGTCCGAGCATTCCAATCCAGGGACTTCCAGGATTTTCCTGGGACTGTGTCCCAACTTCAAAAAATCATTCCCGTCGACTCACAAGGAATTTGATTGAACTGTTTTATGGGGAGATGGCCATATGTGTCTAGTTTATCTGAGACTTGGAATCGCATCAATCGGAGCTACACGGATGGAGATATGCCGGAATTACGGCAACAAGGTCAAATCTGCCGATTCCAGGAACCTACTGCCCCCTTTTTGTGTTTTCTGTTTTTGATGGACCAAATGGTGTACAAATGCATATGTGAAGATGGTCCAAGATTTATGAAGGGAAGAGGAAGACACTAGGCCATGGCATTGAAGAAAAACTTGAAGAAAGACGTTCTCCTAGTCACACTAGGAGAAGCTGCCGAATAGAGGCAGATTGTATGCCTTTGTGTGCTGCCGGCAATTGGGGTATTTTTCGATGGACCAAGACATGTCAAATGAAGTCCAAGATCATACAAGAAGTCCATGAAGATGTGAAGCCCAAGCCTTGAAGAAAAAATTCAGAAAAGAAAACCTAATTGGATTAAGAAAGGAAGGTTGCAAAACCTTAATGAACTAGGTTTTCTGAATCCCTTTTGGCTTAAGAGACTGCCGGCAGCCTCTCTCCCTATCCTCTATATATACCTCCACTTTTCATTCTGAAAAATCATCTCATCTCAAGCTAAACACAAGGCCGAAACTCTACCAAAATTCCCCAAACTTCCTAGACAAAAACCTAAACCCGAAACCACCATCCACCACCAACCAAGTTTCTGCCGAAACTTGGAAAATCCCTGCCGAACCTCCTAAGCCGTGCAGCCTCATCCCTTCACCTACACAGCACCGGATCCACACCAAAAGAAGCTCTCAAGGTGTCTCAAAGTGTGATCCACTCCCTTCTTCGGTTTAGTACTTTTTGTCTAGTTTTGTTTGATTTTGTCTATGAAACATTCATGTATGTTTGGGTTTGGTTTATATGTCTATGTGTAAACTGATTTTGGTTTTATAAATTATATGTTAAAGATTTGTTTAAATCGATGCTTAGATTTATGTTTAGGTTTCGACAAGAACAATGACTTTGCATGCTAATTTGTAATATGTAACTTGTAAATTCATATGTTAGATAATTAGGACAGTGGTATAGATGCATGTTTTAGGTTCAAAATTGGTTAGAAATCTAAGGAGTGGGACTTAAAAACCGAAACATTAGTATTGGCTTGTAGCATGTAAATCTAGATGTTAGGTTTCATCAAACCCGAGTAATAACAAATATGGCTAGATACTCAAAAGGTTGCTTTGATTTGTTTTGCTCAACTAGGGTATAATACTTTGGATTTCTTACATGTTAAAATAAGATGATTGACAACCTTGCTTGTTTTGCATGTCTCCAATTTAGATCATTGCGCACAATTGTTAAATCTCAAAAGGATTAACATAATTTTAGGGCCCATAACCAAAAGTTCGGTCTTAAAACTTGAGAGGTCTTACAACTAAGTTGTAGTTGGAACTAATTTTGAACTTGAGCATGTTGATACTTGTTCCTTACTTTCTTGCATGTGAATTTATTCGTTAAAGAATCTATGTGCTAAATGTTTTGTGAAAGATGATGATCACCTGTATATATTAGATCTAGGATTTTATTTTCTGTTTTTCTTTTATCATTGCCGAACCTAGTATTAGGGCAGCATTGCTACCGATCCTATCATTCCCCCAAAATGTGACGTTTGTGATGTGTATATGTATGTATATATTTGTCTAACAATTTCATATCTCAGGTACCCTTAATCCCCGGCCTAGAACGATCCCTACTTGCTTATACTACTAACGATATTTTGTAGGGTTATCATTGTGTGCGAGCTTCGGCTCACATCAATACTACCGGGAGCTTTGCACGGCAAGGAGGCATACTAGAGAGACTCGTGTGGTAACTATGAGCGAGACGGTGTCGGCTGATAGGAGCACAATGTGCGACGATATTAATGTGTTTACGCCCTCGTTTATGCTTTGTTTAACCCTTATTTGTCTAAGATTGAGTCATAATGTAGTTAGTGTCAATTTTGGTAGAGTTTTGTGAAAAATGGTTAAGAATCCGAAAAATGACTAAGTATGAGAAATCTGGAAAATAGTGCAAAATATGTCTTTTTCGCGATTTTGTGACGAGTACAAATATGATCTATCCTTGTCCAAATTCTATGCAATTTGGTGTGCTTAATATTCATATTCTGAGGAATGTTTTGTTAAAATTTCAGATCAATTGGAGTTCGGGAAGTCACCCAAAAGTTGGCTGCAAAACGGCAGTCCGAGCAAACCAATCCAGGGGCTTCCAGGATTTTCCTGGGACTTTGATCCAACTTCGAAAAATCATTCCCGACGATTCACAAGGAATTTTATCGAGATATTTTATGGGGAGATGGCCATATGTGTCTAGTTTATCTGAGACTTGGAATCGCATCAATCGGAGCTCCACGGATGGAGATATGCCGTAATTACTGCATCAAGGTCAAATCTGCCGATTCCAGGAACCTACTGCCTCCTTTTTGTGTTTTCTGTTTTTAATGGACCAAATGGTGTACAAATGCATATGTGATGATGGTCCAAGCTTAAGGAAGGTTAGAGGATGACACCCAGCCAAGGCATTGAAGAAAAAAATCAGAAAAAGAAGTTTCCTAGAAGAACCAAGAAAGGAAGGAACCAAAACCTTGTTGCACAAGGATTGCCTTTGCCGATTTGGACTAGGTTTTCTACCTAGGGTTTCTGCCGAATTTGCCTCTATATATAGCCATGTTTTCCTACAGAAAAATCATCTCATCTCAAGCTAAAACACAAGGCCTAAACTCTACCAAAATTCCCCAAAGATCCTAGACAAAAACCTTAACCGAAAACCACCTTCACCTCACCTCAACCAAGTTTCTGCTTTGCCGAACCTTGGATTTTCTACCTCCATAACCTACTGCCGACGTGACCTACTGCCGTGCAGCCTCACCCCAGCCTCCATACTTCGCCGGATCCACACGACGTGAAGCTCTCAAGGTGTCTCAAAGTGTGATCCACTCCCTCTTTCGGTTTAGTAATTTTTGTTTAGTTATGTTTAGTTTTGTCTATGAAACACTCATGTATGTTTGGTGTTGGTTTATATGTCTATGTATGAATCGATTTTGGTTTTGTAAATTGTATGTTAAAGATTTGTTTGAATCGATGCTTAGAGTTAAGTTTAGGTTTCGACAAGAACAATGAATTTTGCATGCTAATTTGTAATATGTAACTTGTAAATTCATGTGTTAGATAATTAGGACAGTGGTATAGATGCATGCTTAGGTTTGAAATTGGTTAGAAATCTAAAAGAGTGGACCTTATAAACCGAAACATTAGTTGTGCTTAAGCATTTGTTGTTTGCATGTAAATCTAGGTGTTAGGTTTCATCAAACCCGAGTAATAACAAATATGGCTAGATACTCAAAAGGTTGCTTTGATTTGTTTTTGCTCACTTAGGGTATAGTACTTTGGATTTCTTACATGTTAAAATAAGATGATTGACAACCTTGCTTGTTTTGCATGTCTCCAATTTAGATCATTGCGCACAATTGTTAAATCTCAAAAGGATTAACATAACTTTAGGGCCCATAACCAAAAGTTCGGTCTTAAAACTTGAGAGGTCTTACAACTAAGTTGTAGTTGGAACTAATTTTGAATTTAAACATGTTGATACTTGTTCCTTACTTTCTTGCATGTGAGTTTATATGTTAAAGAGTCTTGGTGCTAAATGTTTTGTGAGAGATGATGATCACTTGTATATAGTAGTTTAGGTTTATTTTCGTGTCTTAGATATAGAGGCAGTCCTTGCTGCCGAACCTCATCTTCATCCCCCATGATAAATTTGTATATATGTATATAAGTGTGACAATTGTGTGCATATATGTTTGTGAATATTTTTGTTAACATTCTCATATTTCAGGTACCCTTAATCCCCGGCTAGAACGATCCCTACTTATGTCTATACTACTAACGATTGCAGGGTTTATTATTGCGTGCGAGCTTAGGCTAACGTCAATTTTTGGCGCCGTTGCCGGGGATTATAAAATCTTGTTTTATGTGAATGTTAAAGTGTGTTAATATTTGTGATGTAAAGTTTGTTAACAATGTGTGTCTCTAACTTTAACGTATACTTATATATCCTAACTCTCTAACATGACGTTCTAACTCTTGTATTTTCTTCTTCTAACCTTGAAAAATTTGTTGAAACCGTCGCTTGTATGAATCTGTATATCCTTGCATTTTAGTTTATTGTTTTTGTTCATTTTGATGTGTTTTGTGTGTGTGCAGGTCGAACTTGAAAGAAACAGTGCAGGAAACACCAAGTTCTGCCCAAATCAGAATTCGGGCAGTGCAGTCCGTCAACTTTGGAAGGCCACCGTTTTCATCTCACAAAACCTGGGAAAGTGAGCCATATACCGTTGGAAAGATCTCTGAGTCTACTTTCTGTAGGTTTTTACAGAAGTGGATTTGGAGCTACGAGCCGTTCCCAGTTTCAATTTGAAGGCAGCAAGGTCAATCTGGTGAAACAGAGAACTGGGCAGCACGATAGGTCCGATTAAAGACCCAACAAAGAGTACTTCCACTGGTCCGATTGAGGTGAATTTTATACCGATGGAAAGCTCTGTGTGTCTACTACAACATTTATTCAGAACACGTTTGCATTAGGATAGTGGAACACACCCAAAATCAGGCCTCAAGAGAAGCAGACACGTCTGCCGAGAGAAGCTTGCCTGCCAAGAAAATCCTACTGCCGAGAGGGGCTGCTGCCCCAACTGCGGAGCTGCACATGGCATGATGAATACACAACACACATGGTGAAGAGTCTAAGAAATGGACTATAAACACAAAGCGCTACTTGGGAGGCAACCCAAGTCGATCAAAGAAAAACGAAGGAGCCATCACCGGGAGTTTGAAATTTCTTAACCCTTCTCTTTTTCTTTGGTTTGTGATGATTTGTTGGAATGTGTTAGACTATTGCATGCTTAGGAAGTTACTTGCTATAATTCTATGCTTACATTGAGGACAATGTAATTTTCTAAGTGTGGGGTGGGATAACGTATTCCGTTTATGTTTTGGTGTGCTTAGTTTAGAAAAGAAAATTCAGAAAATTGTTCTAAAAAAAAATAAAAATAGAGTGTTTAAATTTGTTTCGAGTCTTAGGATGCCCCTAATATGTCAATGATGTTTTTCTCCTCTTTGCATACATAGATGATGGTTATGCATACAATTAAAATTGTGAGTTTCATGGATTATGTGCATTGGTAGGAGCATGTAGGACTTGTTGATTAACGAAGCATGCATGTTTTAGCTAGTCTGTTTCCATAATAACCTATGTGAGCTTTAGAGCCAATTTTCTTTCTTCTTGAGCGATAAAAAGATAAAATTCAATAGATTCGTAGGAAGCATGAAACCTCATAATTCTTTGATTATTCGATGACTATGTGCCATAGCTTTTTAATGAACTCTAGTATACTAGAACTTACTCTTGTTGACTTTCGAAACGTTTATATCATAAAATACCTTGATTTTGAATGTGATTGAATAAAGATCATTTAGGTTTACCACCATTGCCAAATAAATCATGAGCCCTATTGGAGCCCGTCGTGGGACACCTTAGTAAACCCCCTTTGAGCTTACGATTAGCTTTTTCTTTTATCACCCTTAAACACTTTCCATGAACTTAGTATAGTGATGTCTTGACCATTGTGTGTCGGCAAAGCTTGATTTTTGAAGGCGTTTTTGCGTGAAGTGATGAAGAAGAACAAGTGTGGGGTAGAGTTAGCCATGAATTTATGAAAAGTGTAGATGTATGCCGTGCCTTAGAAAAAGAAAGAATGAAAAATTTTGAAACATTTTTGCTCAGACCAAAAGAAAAAGAAAAAGATACCGAGAGCAAGAAAAGAAAGATGTAAGGCACGGCTTGAAAAAGAAAAGAAAAAATTTTGTGCATGGCTATTGTCTTGATTATTGTTGTAATGTTATGGGAGGAAAAGAATGAAGTATGGGTCCAACAAGATGAAATTTGACCCTTGGCGAGAAGACATAAGGAGATTTGAGCTTTGCCAAAGGCCACGGTGACGTTTTTAAGCCTCCTTATCCAAATATCGAATACCTCTTAGCCTAGCCCCATTACAACCCTTTTATTGATCTTTTTCATGATTCTTAAGATAGTTAAACTTGATTTGTGGAGATTATCTCAAGAGTAAGCATATGGTTTTGGTTCATTGGTGCATATAGTTATCATATGAGGTTTTTCCATAAAAATTCACAAAGTGCTTTCGTTTCTTTGATATATGCAAGTCACTCTTTGTAATTCATTATCTTTCGCTTGCATATACTAATGAGTGAATAACCATGCTTCGAGAGAAAAGAAGAGAGTATGCCTAGTGAGGAGGATTGGACTAGTTTTAACATGTTTACATGCTTACCTTTTGCTCTTATATGTTTATATTGATGTCACATGTTCATGAAACTTGGAATTTTCGTGTTTAGCATTCTCATGCATTAACTTGAAAGCTATGTATACATACGAGCCTGAGACAAATTGTTAGGGGCAATAGTTTGTTTAGAGTCTAGTTTAATTTAGTTTGCTAAGGGACTAACAAAGGATAAGTGTGGGGTAGTCCGTTATTCAAAGGAAGTTGCCACCAAAGATGAAGGATCCGGGAAGCTTCAATGTGCCTTGTGTCATAGGCAATACACGGTTTGATGATGTTATGTTGGATTTGGGAGCATCGATTAATGTCATGCCACTCACTGTGTATCAAACGTTGAGTATAGGGCCTCTCAAGAAGGATAATGTCATCATTCAACTTGCGGATCGCTCAAGCAAATATCCGGAGGGTTATGTAGAGGATGTGTTGGTGCAAGTCAACCAATTGATTTTTCCCGCCGATTTTTATGTGGTTGAGATGGAGGATTCGCCAGTCAACAACACTCAATTGCTTTTAGGGCGACCATTCATGAGGACCGCGCGCACAAAGATAGATGTGGCCGAGGGCAACCTAACTATGGAATTTGATGGTGATGTGATCAAGTTCAATGTGTTTGATGCCATGAAATTCCCTAATGTTGATTTGAAGGAGGGTTGTGCCATTGATGTTTTGGAGGAGGTCGAGCAAGTTATGTCGACCTCGCTTGACGCATAGCAATTAGCGATTGAGCAAGGGGTCGGATTTGACAAGAGGGGAGAACGAATCGTGCAAGAGAATAAGAAAGAAGGGCCGGCCGAACCAAGAAGTGCCGAGCAAGGCACCATTGCCGAGCCATTTATGATAGAGCCGAGTGTGATGAAAGTTGCTGCCGAGCTAGAGGCTCGGCCCTATACCAAGGTATTTGATTCGTTCTTGTCAATTCCAAGCGCCACAACAAAATTTCGACCAAGTGTGGAAGAGGCCCCAAAGTTAGAACTTAAAGAGCTCCCTAGTCATTTGAAATATGCTTATCTTGGAGAAGGATATATGCTACCGGTTATTGTGTCTTCAATGCTTAGTAAGAAGCAAGAGGAGGATTTGATTTGTGTGCTTAAGAAGTACAAGACCGCCATAGGTTGGACCTTAGCGGACATCAAGGGAATAAGCCCTACTACTTGTGTTCATCGTATTTTGTTAGAAGAAGGAGCTAAGCCGACAAAAGAAGCTCAACGTCGACTTCATCCTCCCATGATGAAGGTTGTAAAGGAAGAGATTATCAAGTTGCTCGATTGTGGGGTGATCTACCCAATCTCGGATAGTAAGTGGATATCTCCCGTGCAAGTAGTGCCAAAGAAGAGTGGTGTAACGGTTGTCAAGAATGAGAAGAATGAGCTTGTGCCACAAAGACTTGTAACCGGTCATCGGATGTGCATCGACTATAGGAAGCTCAACGCTACAACGAGGAAGGATCACATGCCTTTGCCGTTTATGGATCAAATGCTAGAGAGGTTGGCCGGTCATTCTTACTATTGTTTTCTTGATGGATATAGTGGCTACAATCAAATCATGATACACCCGGACGATCAAGAGAAGACCACTTTTACTTGTCCATTTGGCACGTTTGCTTATCGGCGGATGCCATTCGGACTTTGCAACGCACCCGGCACTTTTCAAAGATGTATGTATGCTATCTTCTCAGATTTTATTGAAGACATTATCGAAGTTTTTATGGATGATTTTAGTGTGTATGGAGGCACCTTCGATGCATGTTTGGGAAACTTGGAGAAGATACTTAAGAGGTGTGTAGAGACAAATCTTGTGCTCAATTGGGAGAAGTGTCACTTCATGGTCACGCAAGGCATTGTTCTAGGGCATATAATTTCGGCAAGAGGCTTAGAGGTTGACAAAGCCAAAGTGGAGCTAATACAAGCATTGCCGAGCCCTAGGTGTGTGAAGGATGTGAGAAGTTTTCTTGGCCATGCGGGGTTCTATCGACGATTTATCAAAGACTTCTCTTCAATTGCCAAGCCATTGAGCAACTTGTTACAAAAGGAGGTGACGTTTGAGTGGACGGAGGCATGTGAGCAAGCCTTTTGCCGATTAAAGATGCTATTGTGTACGGCACCTATACTTGTTTCCCCTAATTGGGACGAGCCGTTTGAGTTGATGTGTGATGCTAGTGATTATGCACTTGGAGCGGTACTTGGACAACGAATTGAGAAGAAGCCATGTGCCATTTACTATGCTTCAAGGACTCTCAACGATGCACAACTCAATTACACAACAACGGAGAAGGAGCTCTTAGCGGTAATCTTTGCTTTGGAAAAATTTCGATCATATCTTTTGAATTCCAAAGTTATTGTTTATAGTGATCATGCCGCTTTGAGATATCTTATGACAAAGAAGGATGCTAAGCCGAGGCTTATTCGATGGATTCTTTTGCTTCAAGAGTTCGACATTGAGATTAAAGACAAGAAAGGAGTAGAGAATGTTGTAGCCGATCATTTGAGTAGACTTGTGCAAGAGGAGGATCGGCTGCCCCTATTAGAGTCCTTTCCGGATGAGCAACTTTTTCGACTTGAAGTACTTGAGCCTTGGTATGCCGACATTGCCAATTTTCTTGCCACAAACCGATTTCCCAAAGAGATGCCGAGCCACCAACAAAAGAGAATAAGGAAGCAAGCTCGACACTTCTTGTGGGATGATCCGTACTTATGGAGGCAATGTGGTGATCAAGTTATTAGAAGATGTGTGCCGGAGAATGAGCATCGATCCATCCTTGCTTTTTGTCATAGTGAAGCTTGTGGTGGACATTTTGGACCAAAGAAGACGGCTTTGAAGGTACTTAATTGTGGTTTCTTTTGGCCTACGATTTTCAAGGATGCTTTCATGTTTTGCAAAGCTTGTGATAGATGCCAAAGAATGGGGAACATTGGTGCTCGAGACCAAATGCCGCTCACGCCTATCATTGATGCCGGTCTTCATAGAAAGCTTCAACTCACCGAACTTGAAGAAATCCGTAATGAAGCCTATGATGCCGCATGGATCTACAAGGAGAAGACTCGAGCCTACCATGATAAGATGATTCGCGGGAAAAAGTTTCAAGTTGGACAAAAAGTTCTATTATTCAACGCAAGGCTTAAACTTTTTCCGGGTAAGCTTCGATCTCGTTGGTTTGGACCATTCATTGTTACTAAAGTTTTTCCTCATGGTGCCATCGAGATTCAAAGTGTGGTGTCGGAAGATACATTCAAGGTTAATGGACACCGGTTGAAGCCTTACTACGAGCCCTTTTTACACCCCACAATCGAGGAACTCAATGTGCAAGACAAGCCAAATGCCGATCCACCTACCCCAACCGAGGCCATTCCATCACCACCACAAGCTGTGGCTGAGTTACCTTCATGCATTCCTGCTGCAACCAAGCCACCACCACACCACGTGGCTGCCGGACCTGCAAGTGCCGGCAGCATCACCATGAGGACAGACACGGGCAACCAAGACGCATCCGGTACCACCCTGCCGGACACGCCTCATTCTGCCATGCAGTCGCCACTGTTTACAGCCGCACCACCACCCCCTGCCGGACCTGCCATTGCCGGCAGGGTTGACACACGGCCACAAGAGGCCGGACACAAGCTGGATACGCCGGATACGCCGGCAGAAAGGCCGGATACGCCATTTGTATCGGATACGCAGAATTGGACAGATTCGGATCCAACATGCCAAAGTCTTCTCATCGAACTACTTCTTGCCGATTTGAGTTGCTTTGGAACACGATGAACACATGAAACATGGTGAAAAGTCTAGGCTATGGACTATAAACACAAAGCGCTAATTGGGAGGCAACCCAAGTCGATCAAAGAAAAGTGAAGGAGCCATCACCGAGAGTTTGAAATTTCTTAACCCTTCTCTTTTTCTTTGGTTTGTGATGATATGTTGGAATGTGTTAGACAATTGCATGCTTAGGAAATTCGTTGATATAGATTTGTGCTTACATTGAGGACAATGTAATTTTCTAAGTGTGGGGTGGGATAACGTATTCCGTTTATGTTTTCGTGTGCTTAGTTTAGAAAAGAAAATTTCAGAAAATTGTTCCACAAAAATAGAGTGTTTAAATTGTTTGTTTTGAGTCTTAGGATGCCCCTAATATGTCAATGATGTTTTTCTCCTCTTTGCATACATAGATGATGGTTGTGCATACAATTAAAATTGTGAATTTCATGGATTTTGTGCATTGGTAGGAGCATGTAGGACTTGTTGATTATGAAGCATGCATGTTTGAGCTCATTTATTTCGATTATAACCTATGTGAGCTTTAGAGCCAATTTGCTTTCTTCTTGAGCGATAAAAAGATAAAATTCGATAGATTCGTAGGAAGCATGAAACCTCATAATTCTTTGATTATTCGATTACTATGTGCCATAGATTTTTAATGAACTCTAGTATGCTAGAACTTACTCTTGTTGATTTTCGAAACGTTTAATCATAAAATACCTTGATTTTGAATGTGATTAAATAAAGATCATTTAGGTTTACCACCAAAGCCAAATAAAGCATGAGCCCTATTTGTGCCCGTCGTGAGACACCTTAGTAAACCCCATTTGAGCCTACGTTGAGCCTTTTCTTTCATCACCCTTAAACACTTTCCATGAACTTAGTATAGTGATGCCTTTACTGTGTGTTCCGGCAAAGCTTGAATTCTTGAAGGCGTTTTCGCGTGTGTGATGAAGAAGAATAAGTGTGGGGTAGACTTAGTCATGAATTTGTTTGTAAAATGTATGCATGCCGTACCTAGAAAAAGAAAAAAAATTGGCTCGGATTAAAAAGAAAATAAAAGAAGCCGAGAGAAAAAGAAGAAAAAGAAGGGTACGGCATAGGCAATGGAAAAGAAAAATTTTGTGCATGGCTATTGTCTAGAGTATTGTTGTAATATTATGGGAAGAAAAGAATGAAGTATGGGTCCAACAAGATGAAATTTGACCCTTTCGGCGAGAAGACATAAGGAGATTCGAGCTTTGCTAAAGCGCATGGTGACGTTTTGAGCCTCCTTATCCAAATATCGAATACCTCTTAGCCTAGCCCCATTACAACCTTATTATTGATCTTTTTCATGATTCTTAAGATGGTTAAACTTGATTTGTGGAGATTATCTCAAGAGTAAGCTTATGGTTTTGGTTCATTGGTGCATATAGTTGTCATATGAGGTTTTTCCATAAAAATTTCACAAAGTGCTTTCGTTTCATGACATATGCAAGTTACTCTTCGTAATTCATTATCTTTCACTTGCATATACTATTGAGTGAATAACCATGCTTCGAGAGAAAAGAAGAGAGTATGCCTAGTGAGGTGATTTGAATTAGCTTTTACATGTTTTCATGCTTACCTTTAGCTTTTATATGTTCATATTGATGTCGCATGTTCATGAAGCTTGGAATTTTCGTGCTTAGCATTCTCATGCATTAACTTGAAAGCTATGTGTACATACGAGCCTGAGACAAATTGTTAGGGGCAATAGTTTGTTTAGAGTCGTAGTTTAATTTAGTTTGCTAAGGGACTAGCAAAGGATAAGTGTGGGGTAGTTGATAGGAGCACAATGTGCAACGATATTATATGTTTATGCCCTCGTTTATGCTTTGTTTAACCCTTATTTGTCTAAGATAGAGTCGTAATGTAGTTAGTGTCAATTTTGGTAGAGTTTTGTGAAAAATGGTTAAGAATCCGGAAAATGAATAAGTTTGAGAAATCTGGAAAATAGTGTAAAATATGTCTTTTTCGTGATTTTGAGATGATTGAAACTGTAGTCTATCCTTGTCCAAATTCTATGAAATTTGGCGTGCTGAATATTCATATGCTGAGGAATGTTGTGTTAAAATTTCAGATCAATTGGAGTTCGGGAAGTCACCCAAAACTTGGCTGCAAAAGGGCAGTCCGAGCATTCCAATCCAGGGACTTCCAGGATTTTCCTGGGACTGTGTCCCAACTTCGAAAAATCATTCCCGTCGACTCACAAGGAATTTGATCGAACTGTTTTATGGAGAGATGGCCATATGTGTCTAGTTTATCTGAGACTTGGAATCGCATCAATCGGAGCTCCACGGATGGAGATATGCCGGAATTACTGCAACAAGGTCAAATCTGCCGATTCCAGGAACCTACTGCCCCCTTTTTGTGTTTTCTGTTTTTGATGGACCAAATGGTGTACAAATGCATATGTGAAGATGGTCCAAGCTTTATGAAGGGAAGAGGAAGACACTAGGCCATGGCATTGAAGAAAAACTTGAAGAAAGACGTTCTCCTAGTCACACTAGGAGAAGCTGCCGAATAGAGGCAGATTGTATGCCTTTGTGTGCTGCCGGCAATTGGGGTATTTTTCGATGGACCAAGACATGTCAAATGAAGTCCAAGATCATACAAGAAGTCCATGAAGATGTGAAGCCCAAGACTTGAAGAAAAAATTCAGAAAAGAAAACCTAATTGGATTAAGAAAGGAAGGTTGCAAAACCTTAATGAACTAGGTTTTCTGAATCCCTTTTGGCTTAAGGGACTGCCGGCAGCCTCTCTCCCTATCCTCTATATATACCTCCACTTTTCATTCTGAAAAATCATCTCATCTCAAGCTAAACACAAGGCCGAAACTCTACCAAAATTCCCCAAACTTCCTACACAAAAACCTAAACCCGAAACCACCATCCACCACCAACCAAGTTTCTGCTGAAACTTGGAAAATCCCTGCCGAACCTCCTAAGCCGTGCAGCCTCATCCCTTCACCTACACAGCACCGGATCCACACCAAAAGAAGCTCTCAAGGTGTCTCAAAGTGTGATCCACTCCCTTCTTCGGTTTAGTACTTTTTGTCTAGTTATGTTTGATTTTGTCTATGAAACATTCATGTATGTTTGGGTTTGGTTTATATGTCTATGTGTAAACCGATTTTGGTTTTATAAATTATATGTTAAAGATTTGTTTAAATCGATGCTTAGATTTATGTTTAGGTTTCGACAAGAACAATGACTTTGCATGCTAATTTGTAATATGTAACTTGTAAATTCATATGTTAGATAATTAGGACAGTGGTATAGATGCATGTTTTAGGTTCAAAATTGGTTAGAAATCTAAGGAGTGGGACTTAAAAACCGAAACATTAGTATTGGCTTGTAGCATGTAAATCTAGATGTTAGGTTTCATCAAACCCGAGTAATAACAAATATGGCTAGATACTCAAAAGGTTGCTTTGATTTGTTTTGCTCAACTAGGGTATAATACTTTGGATTTCTTACATGTTAAAATAAGATGATTGACAACCTTGCTTGTTTTGCATGTCTCCAATTTAGATCATTGCGCACAATTGTTAAATCTCAAAAGGATTAACATAATTTTAGGGCCCATAACCAAAAGTTCGGTCTTAAAACTTGAGAGGTCTTACAACTAAGTTGTAGTTGGAACTAATTTTGAACTTGAGCATGTTGATACTTGTTCCTTACTTTCTTGCATGTGAATTTATTCGTTAAAGAATCTATGTGCTAAATGTTTTGTGAAAGATGATGATCACCTGTATATATTAGATCTAGGATTTTATTTTCTGTTTTTCTTTTATCATTGCCGAACCTAGTATTAGGGCAGCATTGCTACCGATCCTATCATTCCCCCAAAATGTGACGTTTGTGATGTGTATATGTATGTATATATTTGTCTAACAATTTCATATCTCAGGTACCCTTAATCCCCGGCCTAGAACGATCCCTACTTGCTTATACTACTAACGATATTTTGTAGGGTTATCATTGTGTGCGAGCTTCGGCTCACATCAATACTACCGGGGGCTGTATCAGTCCATTGCACCGTTATCTCCTCTGCTCCACGTACTTTGAGAGTTCGAACAAATTTAAAAGCAATTAGACTTAGCCATTACATGATCACCTTTAAATTGCCGTAATTTTCTCTATTTTGTGCCATGCATTTTCTTCTTCTTACCGATTGTATATTGCTTGTGTATAGCTTGAACCTTTGTATATCACTCTTGTATTATTGCCGGCCATGTATTAATATCCTTGCTTTTTATTTTGTTATGAAGGAGCTAACTTGCTTCGTGTTGAATCCTCAGAATATGTATGTCCGCTAATCTTTGGACAAGAGATAACCGCGGACGTCTTCAACGAATCAACGAGGATCTCAACATTGCAAGTAACACACCGCTACCACCATCCGAAACAAGCAGTTCGGCATTATCAACACCATCATCACCGAGCTCTCCATCACTCGTTACTTCACCAAGCTTTCGAGAGTCTTCGTGTGAGCTTATCTTCGAGGAATCGGAATTTGAGTTACTTACGCCATTTCCTCAAGAGTTCTTTGATTTTCATCTAGCCGATCCGCAACCGAAAATGACTTCTATCCGAGCACGAAACGGTCATGTGGTTGGAGGAGGAGGGGCTGCACCGTCCAATATAACTTATCCACCTTTGGAGACTGACAAGACCGGGGAAATCGAGTTGAAAAGCGGATTTCTCCACAAGCTCAAGTCATTTTATGGCATGCCAAGTGAAGATCCAAATAAACACTTGCAATGGTTTAACTTCACCACCGAGTCAATGTGTCCACGAGGGACCGATATGCAACACTTCAAGATGAAGGCGTTTCCGTTTTCATTAGAAGATCAAGCCAGGGAGTGGTTGTTCGAGATACCTAATGGCCGAATCACTTCATGGAACACAATGGTAGACGAATTTTTGCTCAAGTACTTTCCCGCTTCTCGTATCACCGACCTAAGGAAGCAAATTACTAGCGTAAGGCAAGCAGGAGATGAGAATTTCTTCAACTACTATAAGAGGTTCAAATCCCTTATCGGTTTGTGTCCTTCGCATGGCATTAGCGAGGGACTCTTATTGCAATATTTCTATGAAGGGTTGCGTGTCATGGAGAGAGAGTTCTTGGATTCGGCGGCCAATGGGAGCTTCTTGGAGTTAGATCCGGTACCGGCACGCAATTTGCTAGAACTTCGAGCCTTGAACAATCAACAATTCGGCATGTCGCGAGACAATGTCGTGAAGAGTGAGAGGGTGCATGAAACGACTTCAAGCTCGAAGTTGGAGGACAAAGTGGACAAGCTTGCTGACATTGTGGTCGGCCTTGTCAAGGGGAAACGTGCAATGCTATGTGGAGTTTGTGCCGACAATCATGAGACCGATCAATGCCCTTAAGTTGGATCGAATGAGGGGCAAGAGGAATGCAATGCCATTGGTTTTCAAGGACAAAGGTTCGGCAACTTCAATCCGAGGTTCAACGATCATCCGAACTTTAGGTGGTCAAACAATGAGAACGTGCTTAGGGCACCTATGCAGCCAAATTACCAACCAAGGGCACAAGGAGGGTATGTGCCGAGGGCACCATTTGTGCCGAACCAAGGAGGGCAGCCGAGCGAAGCCCAACCTATGCCGAGTAATCCAAACTACGATGCCTTGATCACTTCTCTTTCAAGTGCTACTCAAGCGTTGCTTGCGGGGCAACAAAATCACACGAAAGACATTGCCGAGTTGAAGACACAAATGGGGCAAATCGTGGACTTCATGGGGAAATTTACCGAACAAGGGAAGTTGCCAAGCAATACTATTCCCAATCCGAGAAATGAGCAAGCTAAGTTTATCAAAACTCGAAGTGGTAGGGAGTTGTTGCCACCAAAAAGTCCAAAGAAGAAGGGAGGTAACTCTCTCGGAACCATCATTGAAGAAGAAGAAGCTGCTGAGCAGCCTATTGCCAAGCAGCCTACTGCTGGACCTGCCATTGACGGCAGCAGTGAGACCGAGGAGGAGAGAAAGAAGAGGGCTGCCGAGCAAGCAAGGAAGAACGACATGGAGAAGGATCCGGCCACTTCGAAGAAGGAGACAATAGTGAAGCCGAACCAAGCACTAAATGTGCCGTTCCCTTCAAGGTTTGCAACTTCGAAGAAGGATAAGTCCGACGAGGAGGTGTTGGAGATATTCCGAAAAGTGCAAGTCAATATTCCTTTGTTGGAGTGTATAAAGCAAGTGCCGAGGTATGCTAAATTCCTCAAAGAGCTTTGCACGGCAAGAAGGCACACAAGGGAGACTCGTGTGGTGACTATGAGTGAAACGGTATCAGCTGTTATTCAAAGGAAGTTGCCACCAAAGATGAAAGATCTGGGAAGCTTCAACGTGCCATGTGTGATCGGCAATACTCGGTTTGAGGACGTCATGCTAGACTTGGGAGCATCAATCAATGTCATGCCTCTCAATGTGTATCAAACATTGAGCATAGGGCCTCTCAAGAAGGACAATGTCATCATACAACTCGCGGATCGATCAAGCAAGTATCCGGAGGGCTATGTTGAAGACGTGCTTGTGCAAGTCAATCACTTAATCTTTCCGGCCGACTTCTATGTTGTAGAGATGGAGGATTCGCCGGTCAATAGCACACAACTATTGCTTGGCCGGCCATTCATGAGGACGGCACGCACCAAGATCGATGTGGCCGAGGGCAATTTGACAATGGAATTTGATGGTGATATGATCAAGTTCAACATTTTTGATGCCATGAAGTATCCCATGGCCGATTTGAAGGAGTGTCAAGCTATAGAAGTTATGGAAGAGGTCGAGCAAGCTATGTTGACCTCTCTTGATGCATAGCAACGAGCCATAGAGCTCGGGGTCGGATTTGACAAGGAGGGAGCACGAATTAGTGAAGAAGAAAGAGAGAAGCTTGAGCCGAGCCTAAGGGAAGTGGTTGCCGAGTTAGAGGCTGCTCCACGGTTTGAGAAGCATAGTCCGTTCTTGTCAATTCCAAATGCCACAAACAAAATTCGTCCAAGTGTGGAAGAGGCCCCAAAGTTAGAATTAAAAGAGCTCCCTAGCCATTTGAAGTATGTGTATCTTGGAGAAGAAGACACTTTACCGGTTATTGTGTCTTCATCGCTTAATGAGAAGCAAGAAGAGGAATTGGTTCGTGTACTTAAGAAGCACAAGACCTCCATAGGTTGGACCTTGGCGGACATCAAGGGAATAAGCCCTACAACATGTGTTCATCGGATCTTACTTGAAGAAGGTGCAAAACCAACAAGAGAAGGACAAAGGAGACTCCACCCGCCAATGATGAAAGTTGTAAAGGAAGAAATCATCAAGTTGCTTGATTGTGGCGTAATCTACCCCATTTCGGATAGTAAGTGGATCTCTCCCGTGCAAGTAGTTCCCAAGAAAAGTGGTGTGACGGTGGTTAAGAATGAGAAGAATGAGCTTGTGCCACAAAGACTTGTAACCGGCCATCGCATGTGCATCGACTATAGGAAGCTCAATGCAACAACGAGGAAGGATCACATGCCTTTGCCGTTTATGGATCAAATGCTTGAAAGGTTAGCCGGTCATGAGTTTTATTGCTTTCTTGATGGATATAGCGGCTACAACCAAATCATGATACACCCAGACGATCAAGAGAAGACTACTTTCACATGTCCATTCGGCACCTTTGCCTATAGGAGGATGCCATTCGGCCTATGCAATGCACCCGGCACGTTTCAGCGATGTATGTATGCCATCTTCTCGGATTTTATTGAAGATATAATCGAGGTCTTCATGGACGACTTTAGTGTTTATGGAAGCGACTTCGACACTTGTTTGAAAAACTTAGAGAAGATATTGGAGCGTTGTGTAGAAACCAACCTTGTGCTCAATTGGGAGAAGTGTCACTTCATGGTGACGCAAGGCATTGTTCTTGGACATATTATTTCGGCAAAAGGCATGGAAGTCGACAAAGCCAAAGTGGAGCTCATTCAACACTTGCCTTCGCCTAAAACCGTGAGAGAGGTACGATCATTCCTTGGACATGCCGGATTTTATCGAAGATTTATCAAGGACTTCTCCAAAGATGCAAAGGTGATGTGTGAGCTACTACAAAAAGATATGCCGTTTGTTTGGGCAAAGGAGTGCGAGCAGGCCTTTGCTCGGCTCAAGGAAAAGTTATGCATGGCACCAATCCTCGCATCACCGAATTGGGAACTGCCCTTCGAGCTTATGTGTGACGCAAGTGACTATGCATTAGGGGCTGTGCTCGGCCAAAGGAAGGAGAAGAAGCCATGTGCAATCTACTACGCTTCGAGAACTCTCAACGATGCTCAACTCAACTACACCACAACCGAGAAAGAACTCTTGGCGGTAATTTTTGCTTTGGAAAAGTTTCGATCATATCTTTTGAATTCCAAAGTAGTGGTGTATAGTGATCATGCCGCTTTGAGATATCTTATGACAAAGAAGGATGCTAAGCTGAGACTCATTCGATGGATTCTCTTGTTTCAAGAATTCGACATAGAGATCAAAGACAAGAAAGGAAGTGAGAATGTTGTAGCCGATCACTTGAGCCGTATTGTGAAAGATGAGGATCGGCTGCCCCTACTTGAGAATTTCCCAGATGAGCAACTCTTTCGGATCAATGCAACAAACGAGCCTTGGTATGCCGACATTGCCAATTACTTAGCAGCTCGGCAATTTCCAAGGGACATGCCGAGCCACCACAAGAATAGGATCAAGAAGCAAGCTCGGCACTATCTATGGGATGAGCCATACTTGTGGAAGCAATGTAGCGATCAAGTAATAAGAAGGTGTGTTCCGGAAGAAGAGCATCGGTCCATTCTTGCTTTTTGTCATAACGAAGCTTGTGGAGGACACTTTCGACCAAAGAAGACCGCATTAAAAGTTCTAAATTGTGGATTCTATTGGCCAACACTCTTCAAGGATGCACACACAACATGCATGACATGTGATCGGTGCCAAAGGACCGGCAACATAGGGCCAAGAGATCAAATGCCACTCACGCCAATTATTGAGGTCGAAATCTTCGATCTTTGGGGAATTGACTTCATGGGACCGTTTCCATCAAGCAAAGGCTTCCTCTACATCTTGCTAGCTGTTGATTATGTGTCCAAATGGATAGAAGCAAGGGCTACACGCACCAATGATTCAAAGATGGTTGCCGAATTCCTCAAGACCAACATCTTCTCACGTTTCGGAGTTCCAAGAGTCTTGATAAGTGATGGAGGTTCCCACTTTTGCAACCGCACCATTGAAACTTTATTGAAAAAGTATGGGGTCACACACAAGGTATCTACACCTTATCATCCCCAAACAAGTGGCATGGCCGAAGTGAGCAATCGAGAGATCAAGCAAATTCTTGAGAAAACCGTTGGGCCAACAAGAAAGGATTGGAGTGATCGACTTGAAGATGCTTTGTGGGCCTCTCGAACCGCGTATAAGACGCCAATAGGTATGTCTCCTTTTCGGTTAACTTATGGAAAAGCATGTCACTTACCCGTGGAGCTCGAGCACAAAGCATGGTGGGCCGTGAAAGCATTCAATATGGAGATAGATTCGGCCGGCCTTCATAGGAAGCTTCAACTCAACGAACTTGAAGAAATACGTAATGAAGCTTATGATGCCACATGGATATACAAGGAAAAGATGCGAGCCTACCATGACAAGATGATTCGAGGGAAAAAGTTTGAAGTTGGACAACATGTTCTCTTATTTCATTCTCGACTTAAACTATTTCCCGGTAAGTTACGCTCTCGTTGGGTCGGACCCTTCATTGTTACGCAAGTATTTCCTCATGGAGCCGTGGCAATTCAAGATTTAATTACTCGCAAGACCTTCAAAGTCAATGGACATCGACTCAAGCCTTACTACACACCTTTCCAAGCAATGGAAGAAGGAACATTCCTCGATGAGGCTCCAAGAACGCATACTGCCGGCAACACCTCTTTGACGTCCTAGCTGCCGAACTAAGCTATTTTGGACAATGATCAACACATGGAGAAGAGTCTAAGCTAAAGGACTATAAACACTTAAGCGCTACTTGGGAGGCAACCCAATTCACCTAAGAAAAACGAAGGAGCCATCGACGAGAGTTTGAAATTTCTAGCCCTTCTCTTTTTACTTAGGTTGTGATGCTATGTTGAAATGTGTTAGACTATTGCATGCTTAGGAAGTTACTTGCTTTATTTCTATGCTTACATTGAGGACAATGTCATTTTCTAAAGTGTGGGGTGGGATTACATGTTTCGTTTATGTTTTCTAGATAGATAAACGTGCAACCCACGATTTAGCGTAGTTTTATTTGCTTTGAGTCATATATTGAAAAAGGAAATACAAAAACAGAAAATTCAGAAAATTGTTCCACAAAAATAGAGTGTTTAAATTGTTGTTTCAAGTCTTAGGATGTCCCTAAATTGTCAATGATGTTTTTCTCCTCTTTGAACACATAGATGATAGTTGTGCATACTTTAAAACTTGTGAGTTTCATGAATAATGTGCATTGGTAGGAGCATGTAAGACTTGTTGATTAATAAAGCATGCATGTTTTAGCTAGTTTGTTTCCATAATAACCTTGGGAGCTTTAGAGCCAAATTGCTTTCTTCATGAGTGTTAAATTCCTGAAAATTTCGAGCATGTTAGTATATAAACCTCATTATTCCTTGCATATTCAACGATTATATGCCATAGCTTTTTAAATGAACTCTAGAATGCTAGAACTTACTCTTGTTGATTTTCAAAGCGTTTTTTTTATCATAAATAAAACCTTGATTTTGAAAAGGATTGAAAAGATCTTCTAGGTTTACCACCATAGCCAAATAAGCATGTGCCCTATTTGAGCCCGTCGTGGGACACCTTAGTTAAACCCTTTGAGCCGATGTCTAGCCTTTTCTTTCATCACCCTTAAACACTTTCCTTGAGTTTAGTATAGTCATACCTTTACCTTGTCTCATAGATACGGCAAAGCTTGATTTTTGAAAGAGTTTTCGCGTGAAGTGATGAAGAAGAACAAGTAGGGGGTAGGACTTTGCCATGAAAACATATATGCAACCGTGTGCCTTACAAAACAAAAGAGAATTTTGGATCAAAAGAAAAAGAAAAGAAAGAATCCGAGAGTATGAAAAGAAAAACAAGGGCACGGTTTTGAAAAGAAAAACAAGGGCACGGTTTTGACAAGAAAAGCATGGTTTAAGTCTAGAAAAGTGTTGTGAATTTGGAGTATGTATACATGTGAAGGTCTGGTATTGTTTAAACTTTGACCTTTGTTCGTTTTCACAATGTTTTTGGGGAGAAAAGAATGAAAAATGAGTCCAACAAGACGATATCCGACCCTTGGCGAGAAGACATAAGGAGAATCGAGTTTTGCTAAAGGCCACGGTGATGATTTGATACCTCATTATCCAAATTTCGAATACCTTTTAGCCTAGCCCCATTACAACCCTTTTAAAGATCTTTTCATGATTCTTAAGATAGGTTAAAATTGATTTGTGGAGTCCTTCTCAAGAGTAAGCATATAGTTTTGGTTCATTGGTGCACATAGTCGTTACATGAGGTTTTTCTATAAACATTTCACAAAGAGCTTTCGATTTCTTTGACATATGCAAGTTGTTTTCCTGTCTTATCTTTCCCTTGCATATACTTATGTTTGAATACCATGTCTCGAGTGAAAAGAAGAGAGTATGCCTAGTGAGGAGGATCTAACTAGCCATACATGTTTTCATGCTTATATCGATGTTACATGTTCATGAAACTTGGAATTTTCGTCCTTAGCATTCTCATGCATCAACTTGACAGCTATGCGTTTAAAAGAACCTGAGACAAACTGTTAGGGGCAATAGTATGTTTAGAGTCTTAGTTTTATTTAGTTTTGCTAAGGGACTAGCAAAAGATAAGTATGGGGTAGTTGATAGGAGCATAAAATGCGACGTTCTTAATATGTTTTACCCTCATTTATACTTTGCTTTAATCCTTAGTTTTGTAGAACCGAGTCATATAATCGAGTCATGAGTCTTTGGTAGAGTTACATTGAAATCGCGCTAAGTATAGATAAAAATGTATAAAAAATGTCAATAGCCGATTTAAAGATATTTAGAGATGTTTCGTTGGATATGTAAAGCCTCGACTTTATATTTGATGAATTTTTCTTCTCCCATATGCAGTATACATGTCAATGATTGAGCAATGAAAGGAGTAGAGAAATCGGAGCAAAATAAGTTGCCAAGAATTACAAAGCAAAATCGGATGCAATCCAGCAAAGTTCCAGAATTTCCTGTGCACATTACTCAACTTCCAGAATTTATTCCGGACGTTTCACAATGAATTTAAGGAAACCCTTTTATACAGAGAAAGCCCTATGAGTCTATTTTCTAAAGAATTTGGAATTTCATCAAAAGCTGTTTTAAGGAGAGAGTTATGCCAGTTTCAAGACAGTAAGGTTCCTACCCTGCCGAAAGACAAAACTACTGCCCCCTTTTTATGATTTTCAATCTTTCTGCACAAAAAAGTCATCCAAATGCATTAAGTGAAGCTTGGAGCTGCAATTCTGGACTAAGGGAAGCATGCAGTTGCAATTGTGGACTAAGAAAAGCTTGGAGCTGCAATTGTGGACTAAGGGAAGCTTGCAATAAATTTCAGTCATTTCCTGGGCACATCATCCAACTTCCACGGACTCCCCCGGACAGTTCAAATTGAACCAGAATTCGAGCCATATATGGATAGAAAGATATGGATGTCTAGTTTCCAATGCCACCGGAATCACCTCAATATCTATTTTCTAGAGAGAGTTATGTCCAAATCAAGACACAAAGGTCAAAGCTGCCGAATATAAACACATGTTTCCTCCACCAATAAACCACCACCAACAAACTTCCACCATAAATCTCCACCTATATTGCCAAACTCTCACATTTGCTTCCTCTATATATAGCTTGGCACAAATTCAGAATAGAAGATCTCATCTCTCTCACTTTCATTAGTCAAAACTCTAGCCAAAAATTCTCTCAAGTTCTAGTATAGAAATTTACATAGCCAAAACACCATCCATTCCACCACCACAAATCGTATCTGATCCTACCTTCAACCGTTCACTTCGCCACACCATCCGAGCTTCATTCTTCAAGGTGTCCTTAAAGTGTGATTCTACCATCTCATGTCTTGTATTTTCTTATGTATAATGTCTATGTTATATGTAGCTAGAAACTTTGATTCTTGGTTTTGTAACTTTGTATTGGATTTCCGAATTCTATTTTGGTTTTTATGAAACAATTTTACAACTTGTAACATGTTTTAATTCGTGTGTTAGACATAGGGTAGTAGCATGTTCATGTATTTTTAGGTTGTTATTCGATTAGTTTCATGAATTCGTGCATAAAAATCAATGTTTACATGAAGCCACGGCCATGGTTTTTGTGTAGGTTGCGATTTCATTCACCATAAGCAAATCTAGGATCAAGTTAGGCGTTGAGTAAACTTGATTGTAGGATGCTTAGTCAGTGGTTAACATAATTCATAGAAACTTGCATGTTAATAAGATGTTGACGCCATACTTAAAAGCATGTTTCCGATTTAAGACTTTCGTGCACAATTACTTTTCATGTTTGATTTCGACGTTGCTTGTTTTCAAATATGATTAGTATAATTTTAGGATTCGACGTTGCGTGTTTTCTAAATACTTGTGAAGTCTAGTAACGATTAGATAACCGTTGAGGCCCTAATTGAAATCGGAATTGAATAGAGTCTAGGAAACTTGAAACAAGTTGCTACCAAGTCTTGCATGATATTCTTGTGTGTTCTTGTGTGTTTTTGTGCTATGTGTTGTGTGAAAGATGATGATGATCACTTGTAA
This sequence comes from Potentilla sterilis, assembly GCA_963682095.1. Lineage (NCBI taxonomy): Eukaryota > Viridiplantae > Streptophyta > Magnoliopsida > Rosales > Rosaceae > Potentilla > Potentilla sterilis. Next base: position 33,787,420 of record OY821756.1, read on the forward strand.
ATATTAGATTAGGATTTATTTTCTTGTTTTGTCTTTATTTTCGTAGGAAATATAATTGATTTTCAAAACCCCCCTAAACGTGTATATATGTATATATGTATATATTTGTGACATGAAGCATTTATGTATATATGCTTGTGACATTGTTTGTATATATCTGTGAATATTTGTCTAACATTCTTTTATTGAAGGTACCCTTAATCCCCGGAAAGAACGATCCCTATTTACCAATGCTACTAACGTCTTTTGTAGGGTTTTAAATTAACGCGTGCTATTGGCACTCGTTCAGCCTCGGCCCGCCCGTGCACCACCTCGGCTTCGGCCTTGGCTAGCCTAGCACGCGCCTATGCTTGACCCTGGCCCATCCTTGCCTTGTTTCGGCTTGGCTCCCATTCTAGCTTGGCTTCGGCCTCGGATAGCTAGCTCATGGCCTCGGTCTTGGATACTTGGTTTAGACATTTATGTCTCTATAGTATCGATGTTGGCTCATTCTGGTTGTTTTCCGGCTCTATTTTTGAGCGTTAACGGATGTGTCTAGTACGCCTTTAAGCATGCCTATGTTTTATCTTGTGATACTACACACCATGTTGCACACTCTATAGGAATTGAGTATATATTCCGGTTTATATGTCTTGGCATAAAACCCTTGTCTCTACACTTTTATGAATGTATCATAGAGACATTGAGTGTGTAGCTAATCTTCATCGAACCTTGATCACCACTTAAAGATATTGGTGCCAACGTTTATCACCTTGAAACTTATTGTGAAAATTGAATTGATTTCTTATGTATCGCTTCTAATGAATGCGCACAACTTATGAGTCAATATTGTGAATGTATTTCACGTATACTATGATTCGGATTCTTTGAATCGGCGACTCATGTAGACTCTTCCATACATAGTCCGGAATTTTAGACATGTTTTGATGATCCATATATGCAAGAAGGCTATGGACATCGTTTCTTTTGAGCAAAGAAGCTAATGGGATCAAAGATTACCAAAAGAATTTGGTAGCGTCATGAGCAATGCACAAGGCTCAAGGATGACATTAACGTCACCCAAGTCTTCCTCCAAGTCAATGGAAGCACCATCTATGCATTTAAACGTGCATATGATCCCCCTTATGATCCTTCATTAGCTATGCTCAACATATGGAAGCTTAATCTTTAGCAAAGTTTTGGAGTAACGCCCTCCTACGCTAAAGGCAATGGTACATAAGATGATGGCTTTGATGCCTTCTCATAGTCTAACTTGAGACACAATGATACTATGGTGATATACCTCATGGTTAAACTCAAGCCATAACACTTAGATGTTATGAAGCATCTTCACAATGATTGAAAAGTAGTAAAAACCTAAAATTTCTGGTTTGTCAGCTCGCGGACTCATCATTGTGAGGACCGGTTTACCTATTTTTAGGCTGGTTCTTGAGGTGAAATTTGGTCCACCGATTCCTAACATCCATGGCTACCTGCTCATAAAATTTCAGAGCCATTGGACACCTGGAAGGTGCTGAACCACTCGACACAAACGTTCACTGACCCCGGCGACTATTCTGACCGGTTCGATATGTTTCCGACCGGTTCCGGCAATGAGGCCAGCGGCGTTGGAATCCTAACACACGTGCCTACCTACTATTAAAATTTGGTGGCATTTGGTGTTACGGAACATAGTGAAACGTTTCAGGAAGCATACATGCATGTTACATTTTGTAACGGAATGCATCTTGTTAACGTATAAGTGTTAACGATCAATACCCTTTACCGTCCACATAATTTATGTGCCATATTGCGCTACCACAAGCGCTCAATGATGGGTTATTTGATTATGTATAACGTCTTTGAATAAGACGTCAGCTTCCACCTATAGTCCGCTATATAAAAACCTTAACAGGCGATCTCGTTTATGTCACTTTTTGATGAGCCAGTCTCCCCGTCGTTAGGGGGAGAGAAGAACAAGTTTGTTCAAGTAGAACGACTTGGCATTGTTGTGGTTTGTCCCGACTGTGCCTCATCATGTTCCCAAAGTCCCATAAATCTAATTGACGAGATTTGATATACATGCTGCAAAGAGCAAACTATTGGTCTTTCAAGGAAAAGATCGCAATAGTACTCTTGTATCAACATGCCTGTAAGGATTGATGTCCAAATCAATGGACATATTGTCATTCATAAATGGTGACATGGTGACTCCACAAAAGTGGTAGATGGTGTCACTAGGCCGTGACTCTCACAAGGAGTATAGAGAGGGCACTTTGTTCGATATACACTCGCCGAATGCGAGTATGGCACAACTTGATCCTTGGATCAATGACAACTCATTCGTCTCATGGATTTTCTGGATTAAGGTCATCATTGGGGGACGCCTCAATGAGAAGCCAATCCATATAGAGATCTCTACAAATGCGAATTACACTAGTGTACATGAGTACGTGGTCTATGAGTTAGATATCGAATACACTCACTTCGTTGAATGATAGGAGCATAAAATGCGACGTTCTTAATATGTTTTTACCCCCATTTATGCATTTCGTATCCCTTATTGTTGTAATATAGAGTCATTGAGTCATGTTGGAGTCGTTGGCAAGTGTTGGTGTATAAATTGAGCTAAAAATGCAGAAATGTCGATTTTTGAAGAGTTTTAGTTTGAGTAGGACTCCTTGTTGTACTAGGAATCCTGTTTGGACTAGGAAACCTGTTTTGACTAGGAAACTTGTCGGAATTGATTTCTTTATCTTTCGTCGTTTCTAATATTTGTGTGAGATCGGTTTGTGCTAGAAATTGTGAAAATGCATAATTATGGTGGAGTCCTTATTGAACTAGGATTCCTAATAAGAGTTTGATTTTGACTAGGACTCCTTTTTCAAGTAGAACTCTATTTGGAAAAGGAATCCTTCTTAAAGTAGGAATCCCAGTTGAATAAGGATTCTACGAGTTTGAGTCCTAATTGAAGTCTACGAATTGAAGAGTCTTAGTCGAACAAGGAGTCTACAAATGCTCGACGTTTTTGAAATGTCGAAAGAATTTCATTGAAAATACAACTCTTTGTTGGACTAGGATTCCTTATCTATCTAGGACTCTTACTCATGATAATTGTGCTACATCTTTTTATCTTCTTTTTGATTCATTTATTATTCTTATTTTTCAGGAATCAAAGAGAGGATAAATGGAAGATTTGGGAATTTTCGGCAATGAAAGATTCCTTGCCGTGGAGTTCAAGAATGGGAATCCAATTTGGATTTGGATTTGGAAACTTTCCTAATCTAATAAACTTATCTATTACATTTATGTCTTTTTAAGACATCATTTGTCTAGATTAGGACAAGTTTAATGCATGGATTAATTGTGTATTTCTTTTCTTTATTTTCAGATTTTATTTGGAGATAAAGGAGGAGATATTATCTTTAACTAGAGAAGTAATTTTCGGCAAGGGAGAGAGATGTTGCCGTGTGCCTTCAAGGAAGGAGAGTTGGATGTGAAGACTTCATGGCCGGCCACGATTAGAGATAAATGGAGGATTTAATTCTATTTCTACATAGAATTTCGGAAAAGAAGAAAAGAGAAAAGTTTGGAATGCATGTGGACTGAATTGTGGCTTTGTGCAATAACTTGGTGCCGAATTAAAGAGTTTTACTTGAAGAAAATTGAAGATTTAATTCGGCAATTGCATGAAAGAAAGGAAGACTTGGCCGAATCCACCAAGTAAAGAGATTTCGGATTCCTTAGAGATTAAGTTTGCCGAAACCAAAACCTAAATGGTTTCGGTTTCTTGTAGTGCAATCCTTTGCCGAACCCTAGCTGCCCTCTCCTCTATATATACCACACTTTGTATTCATAAAAGTCATCTTCTCTTCCTCATAAAATCCTTGCCGAACCTCTGCCAAAATAAATTCAGAAATTCTTACCAACAAGCTTTGCCGAATCCACCACCACCTTTCACAAAAATCCAATCATCACCAATCCTTGCCGAATCTTCATAAGGTTGTAACATGGATTGTACTTTATTGGCTTTTGATTCTTTGTATTTAAACATACTTTTGTCTATGAAATATGTTTTGGTTTCTGATTTTATTTTCGGTATTGATAATTATATATGGGATCTTAGGATCTTTGTTATAAATGTTTGGATATTTTGTATATGATTGCCGAATTATACATGTAGTTTAATTAAATTTGTATGATGGGCAGCAGCTTTAGCATGTTTTCTTGGTTTAATTAGGTTTATTTCCTTAATTCGTGTGCAACCGAAGGAGATGTCTAGATGCAATCGGAGGCCATGATTGTTATCTAGATGTTGAATTCATATGCCGATTTAATATATGTTGGATCTCACGCGTTGTGGATTTTAATATGTATTTATCTAAGGGCTAGAGTAATTCTAGAAATTTACATGTCGATGTGAGATGAGTGACGCCATATTTGCTAACATGTTCCAATTCGACATATTGTGCTTATGTGCTATTTGTGTTTAATCTCTACGCGTTGTGTTATTAAACCGATTAGTACCATGTTTAGGATTACACGCGTTGTGGATTCTAAATACTTGTGATGTCTTGAATAATTAGAATAACCGCGTTGGCTCTAATTAAATTGGAACTTAGTTGATCTTGAATTCATTATATGCTTGCTGCCCCTATTACTTGTTTTAATTTTGTTGCATGTATAATGAGATTTGTGTTTGGTGATTGTGTGGAAGATGTTGATCAATTGTATATAATAATTTAGGTTTTAGAATTTGTAAAAATTCAGTAGGTGATTAGTAAAAAAATTTCGACAACCCCCTTTTTTGTGCAATACTTTATGTGATTAAATGCCCTTGATTTCCCCGGATAGAACGATCCCTACTTGTCAATACTACAATCGACACAAGAAGGGTATTATGTGTATGTAGTTGTTTTACAGGTATTTTGTGCTTGGATAACACCTCCATCATTGAAGCAAATACTAATGTTGTGAATTGGCCTACACGGAAAGATATGCGATCCAGTTTATACAAAGAGATAGGTCATTGGTCAGGTGATGCTGACACCGCAAGTGTAAACCCTATCGATAATCTTTGATTGAAAGCGTAGTGAGAAAAAGAGCATAAACTCACCTTATGGCGCAAGGTCTCTCACAAACGTCCTGGAATCGACTACGATGACATATGCTCTCGTAATGGAGTCATATCACACTCCACTACCTTGTCAGTTAGGTAGTTCCGAAAAACTGAACATGCAGCTTGTATCATCTCTATTGGGACTAAGTGAAGAGATATACATAAACATCCTAAACGGATTAGTTTTCACCCAAGTCAAGTAAGCAAAAATCACGATTGAGTGACTACTTGATTGGAGATGGGATGAAAGAAATCATGCCTATTTGTGTGTAAACTTTGGATGAATTGTGATTGAAGTATCACTAATCCAACGTTAAGAATGAATGGATCTTGGGAATACTTGGTCTCGAATGTGAGAACCGTTAGTGATGAACTTATTCATCTATCGGCTTATGGCAATCTAATGGACTTTAAACCAAACCCTATATGTATCCCATGATTAGTCGATGTCTTGAGAAGACTCGTTTCGTCTATGTGACGAGAAGTCTTGGGAGATGAAACTCTTCATCTAAGTACCATGTGCGCAATCATGTACTTGTTATAATATGATAGACTCGACATCTCATTCGCTATAAACTTATAAAGCCAAAATAATGGCTAGACGCGCCCACGCAATGCCATGGTATATGGCGGTACTTCCTTTCAAAAGAGAAAGGTTTAGGCTAATTCGATCCCATCATGAAAGACACATCAATAGGCAATTCCAGATTCTGCCTAGTTCTGTATGTCAACTTCCCCGTGACCTACATGACAGCTCACTCATCGGAAAATGGTAAACTTAGTACCTTTGGAAAGCTCTATGTGTCTACTTTCCAGGGACACTAACCATTTGATCATAGCTGTCATATTGAGTGAGTTATGGCTGTTTTAGCAAAGTAGGACGAATCTGTCCGGTAATTTGCAGATCAGTCACATTCGACAGAGCTTTGTGATCAGCTCAGAACGAACCACGTTGTGTACTTTATATCACTGGAAAGATATGGGTGTCTAGTTTCCAGAACTTTTTACGGTTCGTTCATACCTACTGTATCGAAAGAGTTATGATTGTTTAAGTACACGAAAGTCATACTGCGCGTGAATCTGATTTTCAACGCGAACTCTAGTTTTGAGTTGTTGAGCAACCTTCTTCCTTAAGACCAAGTAAAGCTAAGTGTAGCTGGTCTAATACAAGGATAATGTTGTCATATTCAATGACTCGATCATTGACCACACCTATTTTTGAAGCTTGTGAGGAGCGTTTGTATACGCCATTAATCTAAACTCCAAGATTGAGTTACCAATCAGGGGGAGTTGTCTTGTAGACATCAGGGGGAGTCTACCTCACATGTAATCTTCAATTGTAGTTGGTGCGTTGTGCTCTTTTCCCTTCGACCAAGCTTTTTATTTTTACCCAAGAGGTTTTGTTTTGCTTGGCAAGGTTTTAGCGAGGCAACATGTTATGCACCGTGTCACATTAGGTACGCGACACAAGGGGGAGTGTTCAAGGAAGGTTAATTCCGTAACTTCCGTTGTGTGTCTTGACCTAATTAGACTAGAATAGTAGTTACCTTAGTAGATAGGGAATCCCTGATTACTTGGGATACTTGATGTAATGCCTATATAAAGGCCTCCTTATCTATCAATAAAGTAACGCTTTGCATCTATATTGTTTCTCCTACAACACTTCTTAATATATTGATATATAGATCATTAACCAGCTCATCTTACGTTTTAATGTTTAGCTAGTCTTAATTACCTTTTGTTGATTAAATCATGTTGATTAGTCTTAATTAGATTGAACTTCAATGTAATGAAATTAACAATATTTGCCGTATTATAAATATGAATATTTTCAAAGTTCCCTTATATATTGTTCGATACATATTTAAGATATTGAGTTAATATCCTAAATCAAAGTAACACTTTTTTTTTCTTTTCGTCACTGAAGTGGACAAAATAATTAAACGTTTTACTAAATATGCTTCCAAGCCAACGTCATCATCCTTTAACGGCGTCAAACAATCGTTTGCGGCCTCACTTGCGTTAACAACCTCCAAGGTTGTCAACGTCTCAGATTGGATCTCTAGGGCATCAAAGAAGAAAAGATGACGTTTTAGGTTCAAATAGAAGACGAAAGAGATTGATGAGCCTAAATCGAAACAAGGCAATGGATTGATTAACTTTATAATCTCTTCATCAGTATATATAATGGATCATTTTCCTTTTGACAAAATTTTTTTTTTTAATGCAAAGTTACACTACCAGATCGGACAGAATAGCCGACGAAAAAAATTTCGTCGACTATGCCAAATTTTCTTTGGCTATTATGGCCGACGATATCGTACACTATAGCCGACGAAATTCGTCGGCTATTTGTTCTGAATATAGCGGACGATTTCATCTATTTTGTCGGTTATTTCGTCAGAATATATTAATATTTTAATAGGTATTAATTAGTTATAGCCGACGAAATAATGTCATTTTCGTCGGTTATAAGAGTTATAGCCGATGAAAATTGGTAAAAATCGTCGGCTATAGTACTTATAGCCGACGAAATAATGCCAATATCGTCGGCTATTCTTACATTTTGGAGAGAAAAAATTAAATTAATTTCTAAATTACCATTCCAAGTAACCTGCAATTCACAATGACAATCCATGCATTTACACCAACAAGAAACACGTCTAAATGACTTATTATTTAATTTGTTCCAATATACATAAAATATAACCCTAATCATCACCTAAAGCACTAAAGTCCACCACGTCATCCCCAGCATCCTGCTCTCCATCATGCTCATCATCCTGCTGAACGAACTCGGGTGGTTGAGGCATTGGAGGTTCAACTAACGGCTGAAACGGGGGCGGACGTTCAAGGCTTTGTTGTTGTGCCGCGAACATATCATACCACCAGTTTTGTTGGCCGGCGTAGTTGTGTCGCCGAATTCTCTCGCATTCAGCATGCCAACTGGACATATCCAAATGACACTGCTGTGTTCTGCGGTGTTGCTCCTGTGATCTCTGGGACTCGGCCGCCAATCTTGCGGCCAATCTCTGCACTTCCCCCCTCATCTGTTGGTTGTCCCCACCTCCCTTCTTTTGACCTCCCTTAGTGGTGTTCAGGAGCCCTATTCCAGAACTTCCCAAACCCCGGCAGTAGTATTGGTTTGACCGGTCTGGGAAGGCTGCGTCGAACATCCTCGCTGCCGTTTGGACATTCGATCGGTCGACCTAGCACAGGGCTTCTTGCAGATCTGCCTCTGAAATGTTCGGTTATGTCTCCCGAACTACTTGCTGCAACACTTCTTCTTCGGCCCGGTTCACCCTCTCCTAATTGAACGGGAAAAAAAAAATTAATATTCTAACAAATATATAATTAAGTAAAATTAATAATTAAAATTTTAAAATCGTAATCAACGACTTACGAGCTGTTCTGTCGCTTGTGGATAAGCCTTCTTGAACGTCTCCACGTACGGGTTGCTATCAGGATGATCTCTAAGCGCCTCCTCCTGATATTGTGCAAATGGCCTATAACCACCATGATGGGGGGTTGTGTTACGGCGGCGGTTCGCAGAGTTTATCCGAGACCGTTCCTTCAAACAAATAATAAAATATTAGAAAAATGCATACAAAAATATTAGTGTAATAATTATAAAATAATTAAACTAATAATTAAAATTTTAACAAAATAAACATTTATAGTTAAGTTTAGTATTTACCTGCATAAGTGGGTTGTTGAAGTCTACTGTCTTCAACCAACGCCACTCGTACTCCCTGAACATGAACTCTCTTGGAGTACCCATACGACCACGGTTGTCGTATTCGGTAAAGTGGGTACGGAGCTCGTTCTTCCACTCTTTGAACCTACGGAAAAGACAAAAGTGCATTAAAAATATTATTAATATCATAAAATATTTCAAATTATAAGATGAGAAATTCTCAACGTACCTCGAGTTCTGCATCGCGTCCGCCCAATCCTGCTTGTGTTCGGCAATCTCGAAGTATGCCTGAAAGATAATATTTTATTAGTTTTACAATTATAACAATACTGAAAATTATTAAATATTACGATAAAGAAATTAAATTTTTTAAATTACTCACCGACGCCGCGTTGTTGACCTCCCTCTTGATCTCTCCCGGCACATCAGCCCACCGTGTCCACAACATAGGGACTCTATCCCTAATCAGTGCCCCCACGCAACCCTTGTAATCGCGGCGTTTTTTCCCCTGAACCTCCTGATTAGGGAATTCGTTGATCTGGATCCTCCCCCTGCTCGATCTCAACAGTTCTCCTGAGCGTGTCAAAACATATGACACCTCTCGTATTCCTCGTTGAACTGCTACCCGGCTGTCCCTATCACATAAACGACGATTGCTTAATAAAATTAAATATTAGTGCGTTAATTTTAATAAAACATTTAATTAATAAAATCAAATGTTACCTGAACTGGATGACCCGTCTGTCGACTTTCCTTTTCTCCTCGCCGAAATCAGGAGCTCAAGTCTCTCAAATGGCTGCTTATGGTATGCCTCCGCAACACTCACGTACTGAGGCATATCAGGCCATATGGGCACACCACGAAAGTCGACCTCGGGTATCGCAGGAATGTTGTACGGGAGGTATAGCTGATTTGGGAGAGTAGGCCCCTCAGTCGAGTCAGCAGCAGACGTCGCCGGACTCGTCATCGGCTCCCGATGAACCTCAGGCATACGGACCTAAGGAACGTCTGGAGCTATCTCATCCTGAAATAGCTGCCTACTGGACCTCCGAGCATCTGGCCCGAGAGGGGGACGTGAACTGCTAGACGGCCGCCCCGCCTGGAGAAGGGTCTGGTGCCGAGAACTCACACTCCTCCGCAGCTGGGACGAATCCACAGTCCTCCGCGGCTGGGATGAATCCACACTCCTCCGCGGCTGGCTGGTGGTCCTCTCAGGCTGGCTAAGGGTCCTGTCGGAGTCTGCGGAACCGGCAGAACTTCTAGAACCCCTAGATCTGGAAGAACGACGGCCTCCGAATAACTGTCTGAGTGCATCGGCCATTTGGAGCTTCAGGCATTAATACATTAATTAATATTAAATTATATTACATTAAATAACAAATTCTAATTAATATAATAACCAATAATACTAACATATTTTAAAACATACTAACAAATTAATATTTAAATTTTAACTAATTTTAAATAATACTAACCATTAACCTAACTATAACTATTTATATACAAATATAACTATATTTCATTATTAACATATATATAAATACAAATAACCATTTATATATTAACAAAAATATAACCATTTATATAATTAGGCTACCAATTTATATATATAATTAATTTAACAATTTATATAATTAAAATTAAATATATAACAATTTATATACCTAAATTATAACAAATATATAACAATTAAATTTATTAACAAATATATAACAAATATATAACAATTTATATAATTAAAATTAAATATATAACAATTTATATACCTAAATTATAAAATTAAACTAAATTGAAAAAAAAAAAAAACCAAAAAACCTTCGGATCTGTTTTGGCGGAGGAGGAGGAGGGGAAGGAGGAGGGGAAGGAGGAGGAGGCCGGATTTCGGCGTGTCTAGGAGGAGGACGACGACGTTATCGGAATGGAGGAGACGCACGGCCGATTTGAGGAGCGGAGGAGGAGTTTTTGCAGATTTAGGGTTGAAAAAGTCGGGCTGCTGCGGCTGTCTGCTTTTATAGCAGAGAGAATAGTCGACGAATTAAAATATTTCGTCGGCTATGCTTTGAAAGTCGTCGGCTATTCTATGAACATCGTCGGCTATACTTTGGAAGATCAGCAGCCGTCTGATCTGAGCCATCCAACGGCGGACAATAAAAAGGCGTGGATCGCAAGAGTTTAGCCGACGAAAATTATATTTCGTCGGCTAATCTTAAAGTATAGCCGACGATTTAAAATATTTCGTCGGCTATGCTTTGGAAAATCAGCAGCCGTTGGATCTGAGCCATCTAACGGCGGACAATAAAAAGGCGCGGATCGCAAGAGTTTAGCCGACGAAATATAATTTTCGTCGGCTAAAATGTTGGTCAAACCACTAAGTCAAACCTCTAAACGCTTAAAAACGGAAATTAGTCTAGTTAAACGACGGTTTCTGGCCTCACCTTCAACAGATAATAGTTTCAAATCAATGAGACGCAACTAATAGTATAAAAATTTTACAAAATTGATTTAACGAACGTCAAGCTACCCATAGGAAAACGGAAGTAAAAAACAGTTAACCGCAACATTCGGCACACAGAGTTTATCAGAATCTTGTCATTTTTCAACCGTAGACGTATTTCATTATTTCGGTCATCTCTTATTTCACAACATTTTTGCATTGGAAGAGTCTACGTATAGTAACTATTTGAAACTATACATTCACTTAAACACTTAGTAAACAAGTTAAGGAACATTAGTGCATATGTTCTGATTTTGAATATAAAAGTTTATAAAATCTATTCCAACCGTCAGATAGCACCGTTAAGATTAAATACATGTATGAAAAAAAAATCCAACTACATCTGACAACGTTAAAGGCTCGATCGGGACGGTCAACCGGGTGAGTCAACCCTTTAAACGCTTATAAATGGTAGTTGCCCTGTCTAAATGACCTTTTTTGGCCTGACCTTCAACATATAATAGTTTCAAATCGATGAGACCCAACTAATCGTATAAAAATTTTACAAAATTAATTTAACGAACGTCAGGCTACCCATAGGAAAACGAAGGAATAAAACCTTTGACCGCATCTTTCGCCACTCAGATTTTATCAGAATCTTGTCATTTTTCAACCGTAGACGTATTTCATTATTTCGGGCATATCTTATTTCATAACATTTTTGCATTTGAAGGATGAAGCAATGGTTTATCGTTAGTGATAGAAAATGGAATATGGTCATTTTTTGTTTTTTTTTTTTTAAATCATAGCCGACGAGAGACTCGTACTCGTCGGCTATTCTTTTGTCTTTTTCTGTCTGAAATAAAATATGTATTTTCCAATATTTATAGCCGACGAAATAATGTATTTTTCGTCGGCCATGATGAGTATAGCCGACGAAATAACAAATTTTTCGTCGGCTATACTTATCATAGCCGACGAAAAATTTGTTATTTCGTCGGCTATTATATGAAAAAGGTAAAAAAAATCAGTAGGTTTACACCTCTCGTATTCCTATTTCCTGTTCATATATAACTTAAATTGAACATCAAGAAAACATAAACCCAGCAGTCAACATATTTCAAAAAAATTTTTTAAGGGGTTTGGAACCCAGCCTAGCTGGGAGGCTCATCCCCACGCCCATTCATTAGAAATTTTGAGATTACAAATGAAAGGATTACATCATCTAAATTACTTAATCCGGCGGATTGTAATCGGAATCATCGGATGAGTCTTCTTCAGTTTCTGAATTGCTCGATAGGGGTAATCTATGTCTTTCCTCACCACTAGAGTCCTCGTTAGTTTCTTCATTTGGATCAACATCAACAAGCAGTGGCTCTTCACGTCGAATTCGCACCGGCGTGTCTAGGCGAATAAAAGAGGAGTCAGGAATACCGTTTGAGTTGGGCTCTTGATACGCGGTGCCACCTTCCTCGTTCTCTTCAGCCACTCCAAGTGTAGACGCCCGGTAAATGTTGCGATGGTGGATAGTGTTGACTACTTTCCACGGGTCACCCTTGGCGAGATCATCAAGATAAAACACTTGTTTCACCCATGTGGCTAAAACGAACGGGTCATCCTCATACCATGATGTACTAGTGTTCACAGAAGTTATGCCGTATTGATCGGTTTTCATGCTTTGCGGCCGTGTGTCAAACCATCTACACTTGAAAAGGTGCACTTTCATGCCTTCTCCATAATGCAGTTCCACAACTGAATGGAGAACACCGTAATAGTCAACTCCATCATGCCCACCATGTGCCATAACCCCTGAATTTTGTGTTTTCAGTCTGACGTCTCTCTCTTCACATCGAAATAACACACCATTCACCTTGCACGTCGCATAAACTTTTGAATAGACCGGCTTCATCGCTAGTAGTCTGAGTTCGTGCAACCAATTTGGGTGATTATCATTTTTAATGAGGTCCATCTGCAACCATCAGAATCAACTATAAATATGAATAATTATACACAATAATATATAAATACGTATAGAATAATGTTAAAGTTACGTACCCAGCGGCCGAAATACTCTGCGAATGTCCGGTTGTGGTAATCGAGATCACCTCCTACTTGTTCACAGTTTAGATGCATGTTCTTCCAAAACTGAACTTCTAAACAGTTAATTAGTACCCACCAATGTGCAATGGCTACCTCATAATCTTTCAACTTGTAGGAAACTGGCATGTTTCCACCGAGTACAACATCGTCGGAGAGTATGGAATGATTGAACTGTGAAGGTACATCTTCTGGTATGCTTTCCTGTAACGCTCCTAAATACAACTTCATGGAGGTGACGCACTCGTGCGCAATATATGCTTTAGCTATACATCCTTCAGGTGCAAATCTATTTTGGACAAAATCACCGTATTGTCCAAGTTGCCTATAAATCAAGTTTTTAAAGTGTTATGATAATACATTAATACTAAATCACATATATTGATGAGGAAATTAACATAAGGTGTAAAATACGTACCTTTCCATCGGATACATCCAAGTGAAGTGCACAGGACCGGTAAGCAACAACTGCCGAGGAAGATGGATCATGAGGTGAGGCATGATGTCGAAAAAATTTGGAGGAAATATCATCTCAAATTTACACATGATATGAACGATATCTTGTTGCATTTCCCGGAGGTCATATTTTCTCACTTCCCGTGTGCATACCTTCTGGAAAAATCTAGCTAACGCTACTAACGGCTCCACAATGTGACGGGGAAGGAACGCTCGAATGAAAACAGGGAAGTGACGTTGTAGCAGGATATGATTGTCATGACTTTTCAACCCGTAAAGATTGTTGAATTGTCTGTTCACACACTTGGCTATATTTCCAGCAAAGCCTGAAGGATACTTGGCCCGACTTATCCAATGGAAAATTTCTGATTTATGCTCAGGCTTGACGGTGTAAGGAGCTTGAGGCATTTTTCTCTTCCCTTGTTTCAACCATAGTTGTTTTCTGATATTCATGTTTTGCAGATCAGTGCGAGCCTTAGGACCGTCTTTCGTCTTCCCCTCCAAGTTCAGCGTTGTGCCCACCACACTTTCAGAAACATTTTTTTCTATGTGCATAACGTCTAGGAAGTGACGGATCAGCAACTCACACCAGTACGGGAGTTCCCACAATATGCTCTTATGTGTCTAGAATTTGTACTCCTCAGGTCTTTCAGGTATTTCCGCTACAATATCGGGATGATTGCTGAGGGGCCCAAAATCGTACTCATTGCTAAAATTTCTCTTCCCGTCCATCTTCTGGGAGGACCACCGTGTTCTTCGGTTCCATCAAATGCGGCGGACTCGTAACGCCAGTGGTGATCCGCCGGAAGGAACACACGATGACCCATTCTGCATATCTTGTTGCAATGAGGGGTGCTCCCATAATCGCTGAGGCACTCTGGACAAGCCTTGTATCCCCTAACAACGCTGCCCGACAACATCTCATAAGCAGGAAAATCATTGATGGTACCAATAACCATGGCATGCATCTGGAACGTCTCCTCCTTGTACTTGTCAAAAGTGGGATGACCAACGTCCCACAATACCTTAAGCTCTTCAATCAATGGTCTCATATACACATCGAGACATTTCCCTAGGTAACCAGGCCCCGGAATCAACAACGTCAATATATTATATTCCTTCTTCATGCACATCCACGGAGGAAGGTTGTAAGGTACCAAAACCACCGGCTATATACTGTATGAAAGACTCATGGTGCCGAAAGGGTTGAACCCGTCGGTTGAGAGCCCGAGCCTGACGTTTCTGACATCTGACGCAAAATGAGGAAACTCATTGTTTATATGCTTCCAAGCCGCTCAGTCAGAGATGTGTGTCATGAAATCTGCGTCTCCCAAGTCCCGCTCACCGTGCCATCTCATAGCTTTTGTGGTGGTTTCTGACATGTACAACCGCTCAAGCCTATCTCTCAACGGAAAATACCGAAGCACTTTCACAGGTTTCCTATTGCCTGCTCCCGTCAACTTATATTGGTCAGAATGACATATCGGACATGCGTCAAGGCTAGCAAGGTCATTCTCTTCTGCATCTTTACCCCAGAAGAGAATGCAGTCAAATGCGCATGCATGGATCTTAATGTAGGAAAGCCCTAGATCTTTGAGGATACTTCGGACCTTACAGTGATTGGTAGGATTACGGTGACCCTCCTCCAACAATGAAGAAGTGTACTGTAGATATTCATCCACTTGCCTGATAGTCGATTTTGTCTCGACTTTAATCCTCATTACCTCCATCACACTTTGAAGAACTGTCTTCTCAGAACTTGAAGACACAGGGCTCTGTTGCAATGCAATCAGTTTGTTGTACTTATCAAAGGCAGCAGTGTTGACAACTTGTGGGAAGGGCTGCACCGGGTCATGCATATATTGTTTCCCACGTACACCGCTTTCAAAAGGAAACACGTCGTTGACGAATGCCATTGTTGGATCGTTGGATGTACTACTACTGCCCGCCTAAAAAAACTGCCCATGATCATGCGATCCATCTAATGATGGCTCACTGTGATATATCTAACGCGTGTACTTTGGCCAAAACCCTTTACTCTTTAGGTGCTCCCATACTGTCCTAATCGGAAATCGACACATATTACTGCGACACCTACATTTATTGCACAGGCAATAATGGTATTCATTCTCGTTTGCATTTTCCTCGACGAACTGCAAAAAATTCACAACTCCTGTAGTGTATCGTCGGTCATGCCTTGGAAGCGAAATCCAACTCTTATCCGGATCCATATATATATAGCCTGAAAATAATATATATATATATATATATATAACTTTAATTAATAAGAAATTAATTAACACACATATTTATATATATATATATATTGTTGACAGTAGCCGCAGAGAGGCTACAGCAGGCCCGCAGACCCACAGCAAGCGCACCAGGGCCCGGCCCAAGGGTCGGGACCAGATCACCAGCACCCAGCCTCGGGGCCTGGCACTCTATCTGCCTCCAGGAGCCCAGGGGCCGGGGGCGCCAGCCTGCCTAAGAGGGCTTCAGAAAGTATAAGCAGAAGGGAACCAGTCCCACATCGAAGAGTAAGGCCAGTCCTTACCCCCAACAACCTATATATGGGCCCCAACTACCTTCTTTATGAGGTAACTCGTCTCTCTCCCCGCTTACATACGTGTCTTGGTTATATATATTCCAACTATACTAACTTAGGCATCGGAGAGGAGAAGACCGGCCCGCCCGGTATTCTCCTTAGTAAGCAGGATTGCAGGAGATAGAGGTGGATTCATCAAGTATCTACTAGACCCCCGGGTTTAGGCAGAAACAATTGGCGCCGTCTGTGGGAACTCGTACAAAAAGTTGTGTTGCTCTATCAAGCCTGTGGAGAAGTAGCTGCGTCCTTCAGTCCGGAAACAATGGAGGGGAGGAAGGTAAAAGCCAGCGGGGAAAAACCGAAAGCGCGAATTCAGTTCCCCAACCCAGCCTGTAGCATAAAGGCCGAGATCGGTACGAGGTTCGCCCTTTCTTCCGTCAGTGATAGGACTCATGATCACCAAAAACCAGAGAGCACCGACCAGAAGGGTCCGGAAGAAATTAAAAAAATAAAGGCGAAGGTCGAGCGCTTGCGAGCGGAGGGTGATCAAGATCGGCTAAGAGCGGAGGCCCGGTGCCGAGAATTGGAGGCAGTCAACATCGCCCTGGTGGCGGCCCTGGAGCAGCGAGAGGATCAGCAGAGCACTCCTCAAGCAGCACCGCGATCAGCAGGCAAGGCCAGCGAATTCCCGCATCTTGAGGTAGGACAGGCCACGGGAAGAAGAAAGACCGTGCATATGGTCACGCCACTCTTTTCGGAAGCTTTAAAAAACTCCGGCCCGGCCGAGCCCCCGTACTGCACGGGCCAGGCGTCAACCGATCAGGAAAACACTACCGCACGAGCGCTCGAGGCGCTCTCCGCCTCGGTAGCAGACATGGAGGGCCGCATGGCGGCCAGCGAGAGAATGGCAGGGCGGCAGCAGAGTGGCGCGCGGTTCAACGAGCGAATTGGACCTTTCCCGCACCGAATTAGGGAATCGGGAAGATCTGGAAGCCAAAGGCCTCTAAAGTTGACCTATTCCGGGGCGGGCTGTCCTTACCAGCACCTGGACAGCTTCAAGTCACAAGCAGGGGTGAGGGGCTACTCGGACGCCACGTGCTGCAACGTATTTCAAGAAACGCTCTCAGGAGAGGCGTTGAATTGGTTCTACGGGCTACCAATTAATTCAGTCGAAACCTTCGAGCGGTTGGCGGATCAGTTCGTCGGCCGGTTCATTCTAAGAGCCAGGACAGCCCAGGCATCCACAATCCTTTTTGACTGCATGCAAACAGACAACGAGCCCCTACGTGCCTTCGTTAACCGGTGGCAGATTGCCACAGCCGGGGTCAGGAACCTGGACAAGCAGATCGCAGGGATGGCCTTCAAGCAGGGTTTAAGACCCGGGGAACTTTCGTACGACTTGCTACTACAAGAGCCGCTGGGGTACGACGAGCTGATGACTGTGGCCGTTAGGCACGCTCAGGCAGAGCACGACACATATGGGGACAAGGCGCCCAAGCGGATAGCGGACGACCTGCAGCCGTCCCATGGGGGCAAAGCCGGATGGCTAGATCGTAGCCGAGCGCCCGCAGCCACTAGGAAAGCAGACCCACGGGAGGAATGGCAACCCCGGCGGAGCGATGGCGACGGTTCCCGGCCAGCAAGAAAACAGCCATTTGTGCGTTCGGCGCGGCCTCTAGCTGCTGCGCCA
Source organism: Potentilla sterilis (assembly GCA_963682095.1). NCBI lineage: Eukaryota > Viridiplantae > Streptophyta > Magnoliopsida > Rosales > Rosaceae > Potentilla > Potentilla sterilis. Next base: position 33,805,440 of record OY821756.1, read on the forward strand.
GCAGAGCGACCATCGCGGGCCTTGGCTATTTTGCTAGCCGGAAAGCCCAAAGATCTAGCCCTTCGGACCGATGACCGGAAGGCCCAGATAGCGGTCGTAATCAACCGGACCCGCCAGAAGGACCCCAACGACGAGCAACCGCAGCCTCGGCAGGTGGGAACTATAAACACCCGCACTCCCGGGGGGATCGAGGTACACGGGAGCATTAACACGATACACGGCGGGGATCGTATAGATCGACTTACCCGGAACTCGAAGAAGCGGTGTCTAAGATCGGTCCGAGGGAAGGAGGTATACGCCTTCGGCGAAGGAAGCGGCCAGGCCGCTAAAACCGGATGGAGATCGATCACCTTTTACGAGGGGGAAGAGCCGGAGGATCTGATCCAACCGCACAGCGACCCCTTCCTCGTTACGGTCCAAATAGACCACTGGATGACCAGTCGTATGCTGATTGATACCGGGGCCTCAGTCAACGTAATGTTCCGGGATGCATACAAGGGGTTGCAGAGAGGAAGGAACAAGTTATCCCAGGATAACGAGCCGCTCATAAGCTTCTCCGGTGAGGTCGTCCAGCCCCTGGGATCGGATTACCTACCGATCATCTTCACCGAGGGAGACAGAACCAGAAAGGAGCATTTGGAGTTCATCATTGTTGACTGCCTATCATCGTACAATGGCATAATCGGTCGGCCAGGGTTATGGAGGCTTAAAACGTTCATTGCCGGCCATATGTTAATGATGAAGATGCCTTCACCGGCCGGAGTCATTACCATACGCGGGGACCAAAGGATCGCCCGCAAGTATTACACAGAAGCCGTGACCCACGGGAGGAAGCGGGCCGAGGTCTTCACAACCGCTCAGCAGGCACCCGGGCCGGATCTAAACATTGACCCACCTGATGACGTCAAGACAAAAAGAGTCGGGCGGTTCATCGAGAAACTGGAGCCACCTGCAGCCGTGGAACAAACCGAAGCAATCTGCATTTCGGTGGACCACCCGGAGCGAACTGTCGTAATAGGGACGCGGCTCGATCCAGCTGTTAGGCAAGAGCTCATAGCCTTCCTCCAGGACAACGGTTCGGTCTTCGCATGGTCCTATGAGGACATGCCGGGCATATCTGATGTGTCGCCGAAGCGAGCATCAAGCAATAATAACCCTACAATCTTTAGTAGTATAGAATAAGTAGGGATCGTTCTAGCCGGGGATTAAGGGTACCTGAAACATGAGAATGTTAACACAAATATTCACAAATACATATGCACACAATTGTCACACTTATATACATATATACATATTCACACGAAATCATGGGGGATTGAGATAGGATCGGCAGCAAAGCTGCCTCTAAATTCCTAGACAAGAATTTAAGACATGAAATTAAATCCTAAAGCTACTATTTACAAGGTTGGTCGACATTCTTCCACAAATTACTAACACAAAAGCACTCAAAACACATAGCAAAATAACAAGAAAAGACACGGCAAGAGCACAGCTATATCCTAGATCCGATTTAGTTCCAACCCAACTAGGGCCGCAGCGGTTATCTAAGTTGTTTCAGATTTCACGAAGGTATTTAGAATTAGCTCAGCGTATAACCCTAATCTTTAGCTAACCGATTATAAACACGCAGCGTAGAAGATAATCAATTAACCAATGAAGCACGAAATCCTTTCAATTGGAAACACATTAATCAAGCAAGGCGTCACAACTTCTTGTTAACATGCATAGTCATTTAAACCACTCTAGTCCTATTATTGACAGATACAAGACCAATACTCAAAACACATCGCGAATATGCTAAGTACCAATCTTTGCGGCACACGGATTTAAAAGACTAAACCAAAAACGAACTACTAGAATCAAAGTGAACATGCTTGCCTATCTAATCTTATTTCTTTTATTCATATTTTCATTACAATTTAGCATGCAATTCGAAACTTATCTTTGAAATTCTTTATTAATACCATAAGAATTAAATTAACATGCATCATCATAAAACCAAATTCACAATTGTTTTTCACATAGACATGAAAACACAATAACCAAACATACACATGAGTTTCATAGACAAAACTAAACATAACTACATAAAAACTATTACAAACCAAGAGTAGGGAGTAGATCACACTTTTGCAGACACCTTTGAGGGCTTCAAGTCGTGTGAATCCAATGGAATATGGCTCGGTGGTGGCTGGATGAAAGGTGAGGATAATCGGCAGGATTATATGGTGGTGGTGGTGGCTTTTGGTTTGTGTTTTTATGTAGGATCTTTGGCTGAAAATTGGTAGAGCTTTGGCTAGGGTTTTTGCTTTAGAATGTGACAGGTTTTTCTGTGTAAAAGTTAGCTATTTATAGAGGCAAATTCGGCAGAAAACCTAGGTAGAAAACCTAGTCCAAATCGGCAAAGGCAATCCTTGTGCAACAAGGTTTTGGTTCCTTCCTTTCTTGGTTCTTCTAGGAAACTTCTTTTTCTGATTTTTTCTTCAATGCCTTGGCTTGGTGTCATCCTCTAACCTTCCTTAAGCTTGGACCATCATCACATATGCATTTGTACAACATTTGGTCCATCAAAAACAGAAAACACAAAAAAGGGGGCAGTAGGTTCCAGGAATCGGCAGATTGGACCTTGATGCAGTAATTCCGGCATATCTCCATCCGTGGAGCTCCGATTGATACAATTCCAAGTCTCAGATAAACTAGACACATATGGCCATCGTCCCATAAAATATCTCGATCAAATTCCTTGTGAGTCGTCGGGAATGAGTTTTTGAAGTTAGGACAAAGTCCCAGGAAAATCCTGGAAGTCCCTGGATTGGTTTGCTCGGACTGCTGTTTTGCAGCCAACTTTTGGGTGACTTCCCGAACTCCAATTGATCTGAAATTTTAACACAACATTCCTCAGTATATGAATATTAAGCAAACCAAATTTCATTGAATTCGGACAAGGATAGATTATATTTGTACTCGTCACAAAATCACGAAAAAGACATATTGTGCATTATTTTCCAGATTTCTCAAACTTAGTAATTTTTCGGATTCTTAACCATTTTTCACCAAACTCTACCAAAATTGACACTAACTATATTATGACTCTATCTTAGACAAATAAGGGTTAAACAAAGCATAAACGAGGGCATAAGCATATAATATCGTCGCACATTGTGCTCCTATCAATATCCCCGGAGATAGCTGTGCATGAGCTAAATTTATTGCCCAGCGTTCCCCCGGTAAGGCAGAAGAGGAGATCTTTCAGTCCCGCCAAGTATGAGGCAATCAGAGCGGAGGTACAGAAATTGAGGAGTATAGGGTTCATCCGGGAAGTCCAGTACCCCCGTTGGCTCGCAAACGTAGTTATGGTACCAAAGAAGGGAACCGGCCAATGGCGTATGTGCGTCGACTTCACTAACCTGAACCGGGCGTGTCCAAAGGACAACTTCCCGCTCCCCCGGATTGACCAGCTTATAGATTCCACGTCCGGTTTTAAGATGCTCAGCTTCATGGACGCTTACGCCGGATACAATCAGATTAGGATGCACCCGGATGATGAGGAGCACACATCATTCACAACTGACCGAGGTACCTACTGTTATAAGAGGATGCCGTACGGTCTGAAGAATGCCGGGGCCACCTACCAGCGAACGGTCAACCAAATGCTGGAGCAAGAAATGGGTAAAACCGTAGAGGTTTACGTGGATGACATGCTGGTCAAGAGCTTGACTGTAGGGGCCCACGTCCAGGATTTGGCCGTAGTCACCGGCAAGATGCTCAAGTTCGGAATGCGCTTAAACCCAAAGAAGTGTATTTTTGGAATTTCAAAGGGCCTATTCCTAGGCCACATCATCAGCCAGCGAGGGATAGAGGCCAACCCGCTGAAGGTCCAGGTGATTTTAGATATGGAAACGCCAGAAGAGAGAAACCAGGTCCAGATGTTGACCGGCCGGTTAGCCGCCCTCGCCAGATTTATCTCCCGCCTAACCGACAAATGCACCCCGTTCTTCAAATTGCTCAAGGCGCAGCAGACTAGGAAAATCCACTGGGTAGCGGAGCATGAAGCAGCATTCCAGTCTATCAAGGCGTATCTGTCAGCAGTGCCTCTCCTATCCAAACCAGTGCCAGGCGAAATGCTATACCTTTACATAGCTGCATCCGCGACGGCCGTCTCCGCGGCTCTCATTAGGAAGGAAGAAACGCTCGAACTCCCGGTATACTATGCGGGAAAGGGACTCACTGGAGCAGAAGGCCGGTACCCCGACATAGAGAGATTGGCTCTGGCCCTGATTGTTAGTGCCAGGAAGCTCCGGCATTATTTCCAGGCTCACTCCATCACCTTGTATACCAATCACCCTCTGCGACAGATCCTACAAAGGCCGGAGACCAGTGGTAGGCTCGTACGGTGGGCAGTTGAACTGGGAGAATTCGACATCATCTACGCCCCGCGAACGGCCATCAAAGGGCAGGCAGCTGCGGACTTCATATGCGAGCTCACCCCAATGGCGGTAGAAGCACACCCTGACCGGTGCGAGCCCACCGAGGCAGTACGAGCCACAAAGGCCGCGCGAGGCCTCCCCACCGGTTGGAAGCTTTACGTGGATGGCTCCGTAACGGCCAGGCGGAGCGGTGCTGGTGTCATGATAACCTCGTCCGATGGCCAGTCATACGAATATGCATTACGGTTCCTTTTTAGCACCTCCAACAACGCTGCTGAGTATGAGGCCCTCATAGCCGGTCTGCAACTGGCCAAGGAGTTGGGAATTTCGTCCATGGAGATATACAACGACTCTAGCCTAGTGGTGAACCAGATGAACGGGGTGTTCGAGGTCAAGGACCCCCAGCTGTCCTCTTACCAGGCTCTGGCAAAAACCTTGATCGAGCCATTCGAGGGCGCCACGATCCAGCACATTCCCCGAGAGGAAAATAGACATGCGGATGCCCTCGCAAGGCTGGCAACCGGAAACTACCCTCCAGAGTACCGGAGGGCAAAAATGGAAACTCTCCAGCAGCCAAGTATAAACAAAACCATCTCTGAGATATTTGCGGTAGAAGAAGCGCCGCCAGGCTGGATGGATCCAATAGTCAAGTATTTGACTGACAAAACCAGCCCCCAGGATGCGGTAGAGGCCAGAAGATTACACCTCCGCTGCGCCCGGTACGGTCTCCTCAACGGCCAGTTATACCGAAGGGGGCACAGCTTCCCCCAGCTGAGGTGCGTGACAAAAGAGGCAGGCGAGGCTATCATGCGAGAGATCCACGAGGGGGTATGCGGTAATCACTCCGGCGCAAGATCATTATCCCACAAATCGCTCCGGGCGGGGTATTTCTGGCCAGACATGGCGGCAATGTCAAGAAAAATATCAGGCGGCTGCCACAAGTGCCACATGTACGCCTCTGTACCTCACGCCCCGGCAATCGCGTTATCAATCCTGTTGGCACCGTGGCCATTTGCACAATGGGGATTGGACATCATCGGCCCTTTCCCAACGGCTATAGGACAGTACAAGTATGCCATCGTGGCGGTAGACTATCAGACCAAGTGGGTTGAGGCGGAACCCATGATAAAGATCACTGAGGAACGGGTTAAAAAGTTCCTATGGAAGAACATCTACTGCCGATTTGGGGTACCATAGACTATTGTCACGGATAATGGGACACAGTTCAATAATGCTGATCTTATCCAGTACACAGCCTCTATGGGGACTCGGATGTTGTTCGCTTCAGTGGCGCACCCACAGACCAACGGCCAGGTAGAAGCGGTCAATAAGATTATCAAGACCCTCCTGAAAAAGAAGCTGGAGGCTAAGAAGGGGTGTTGGGCCGAGGAACTCCCCGCAGTACTATGGGCCATCCGGACAACAGCAACAGAGGCAACAGGAGAGACCCCGTTCTGCATGGCATTCGGGAGCGAAGCGGTACTCCCGGTAGAGACTGGCATACCCAGTGGCAGGGTAGAGAACTACGACGCCGAGACAAATGCCGAGGGGCTATTACTCAACCTGGACCTCATCGCGGAGCGCCGCGACCAGGCACATATGCGCAACCAAACCTACAAGCAGCGGATCGCCCGGTATTATGACAGAAGGGTCCGGGAGAGAAACCTCCAGGTCGGGGACTAGGTCATGAGAAAGATCCAGAAAAAACCGTTGGCCCTAGAACCAACATGGGAAGGGCCCTACCAGATCACTGCGGCCGTCGGACCGGCAACATTCCACATTATAGACTTCGACGGCATCTATTCCACCCGGCCATGGAATATCCGGCACCTACGGTTCTACCCTAGGTAGTAGCGGTCACAAAACAACAACGGTGTTTTTGACATTAATGTTGCAATACGTAGTTTCAATAAATACAAATAAACTACAGTAGTTGCAAGATATGCATTTACAAGGTAAACAGCTAGCTACCGCCCCCCCGGAGCCTCCAATCCCCGGCCCGCCGCTTTTTAGAGCCTGCTCCTGTTCCACCATCTCAGTCAAGGCTATATCAGCCTCCATCTGCTTAGCATCAAGCCATCCTTTCTCCTTCCACTCCAGATAAGTGTCGGTGATGCCCTTCTCCCGGGCCGCGTCCAGCATCTCTTCAAATTCGACCGACTCCCGGAAGTCGTCGACAGCCTTATCAGCTACTTCGGCAAGTTGGGATTCCGACAGCTTCTCCCTTCCTTGGGCGGCCACTGTGACCTGGTTCTGCAGCTCCAAAACCTTCGCCTCCAACTCTGCAATTCTCCCTTCCCGGGCGACAGCCTGGGTCTGCAGTTCCGAAACCCTCGTCTCCAGCTCTGCGACCCGCCCTTCCCGCGAAGCAGCTTGTCGATCGGCCTTTTCCCGTTCTTGCTGCAGGTCACGGCACAACCGACCGGTTAGCTCTTTCTCTCGCACGAGCTCGGTGTCCAACCGACCAACTTTCTCTCTTTCCTCTGCAAGCTTGACTTCGGCCACGTCCGCCCGCTCCTCCAAAACCGCAGCAACCTCCCCTCTGGGCTCGGCGGCGCAAAGGCTATGAACCAGCTGCGAGGCATAAATCAACGAACATTAGCTCGTACCACTCCAAGAGAAGCGGAAGCACAAGAACACTTACCCGAACAGCTAGTTCCACGGGCTTCATCCTGTTCTCACCCGATCGACCAGTCTCAGGGTTGTCTCGGTCGAGTCCCAGGGCTTCGAGGGTAGCAACCACGAACCTGCCAGTTTCATCAGCAGAGCCGCAAGCGGCTTCCGGCACCCGAGCCCTTCGATCAACCGCCTCCACGACGGGAGCCACCGCCCGCTCAGCTGGCCCAGCCGAGCCGGACGCCCCAGCGTCAAGGGTTCTCGCCCTCTTGGCCGGAGTTTCACCATGGCCGCCTCGGCGGTCACCGGCCGCTTCTGCCGTTTCTCTCTCCCGCGAGGTCCGAACGGCCATCGGTCGCGCCACGGGTCCTGGACCAGGAGGTCTCACAGACCGCCCTTCCCGAATACGTAGCGGGGAGGTATTCCCACCGCTCGGAAGCCTTCCATAGTAAGAATCCGGAAACACAAGCGGCACTGCCTTATCATGTTCCCCGCGTCTCTTGCTAGCCGTATCAATAACGGTCTTCGCGGCCACCTCCCCCGTCTCCGCCATGGAACAGCCGGTATATCCATTGCTTCTCCAACTCCCCCAGCCAGTACGACTGATCCCCGATCGGCTGATAGGCCCCGGGCACCTGATGGCCCCTCCAGTTACGCTGCCACCTGCCGCCGGCCAGCACCACCGACTTCCTCCACGTATCTGAAACCGATGACGGCAGGTGCGTGATAGCAGCAGCATGCTCCCGCGTGGCAAAGTTCACACAGCCGCTGCATTGGGCCTTTCGGCAGTAAGAAATCTTGTACAGCGCCCGAAACTCATTAACTGTGGGCCAGTTCATGTGGCTCAGGCTGAATAGGCACCCAAGCCCAAGCAACTGCCTCCACTGGTTGCTCGGATGCTGGGCCGGGAAAGATTTAGCGAGCTCAGCATACTGAACAAATTCCGGTAGCGGCAGCGATAGTCCGTGTCGGAACTGATCGTCGAAAACAGCAACCCAGCCCGGTTCCGGGTTACAGGCCAGCTCTCCGGGACGCAGCCCTCGAAGTTTAACAGAAGGATCGATGTCCCACTTCGCTCGAAACTCCCTGATCTCTCCCTCATCCATGCTCCTAATTGGTTCGTCACAAAGAATCGTCTTGTCGCCATTCAGCAGCTCGTGCCTTCTGGGCCCACGGCCGTCGCCGCCGTGATGCGCAGGTCTCCTAGACGCCATAATCCTAACACAAAATAAGTCAGATCTGCAGCAAGGCGGACGAGGAGAGTAGAAGGCAAGGGGTCTAGGCAAACTGTGGAAGGGGGCGAGCAGAATGAACAATAAATAGGGCAACAAGAAAGGCAACAAAACCCCAGCCGTGGATTCCCTCCATCTCAGACCGTTCTGATAGGAGCACAATGTGCGACGATATTATATGCTTATGCCCTCGTTTATGCTTTGTTTAACCCTTATTTGTCTAAGATAGAGTCATAATGTAGTTAGTGTCAATTTTGGTAGAGTTTTGTGAAAAATGGTTAAGAATCCGAAAAATGACTAATTTTGAGAAATCTGGAAAATAGTGTAAAATATGTCTTTTTCGCGATTTTGAGATGAGCAAAAGTTTGATCTATCCTTGTCCGAATTCTATGAAATTTGGCGTGCTAAATATTCATATGCTGAGGAATGTTGTGTTAAAATTTCAGATCAATCGGAGTTCGGAAAGTCATCCAAAAGTTGGCTGCAAAACGGCAGTCCGAGCATTTCAATCCAGGGACTTCCAGGATTTTCCTGGGACTTTGTCCCAACTTCGAAAAATCATTCCCGTCGACTCACAAGGAATTTGGCTGAGATATTTTATGGGGAGATGACCATATGTGTCTAGTTTATCTGAGACTTGGAATCGCATCAATCAGAGCTCCGAGGATGGAGATATTCCGGAGTTACTACAGCAACATCAAATCTGCCGATTCCAGGAACCTACTGCCCCCTTTTTGTGTTTTCTGTTTTTGATGGACCAAATGGTGTACAAATGCATTTTTGAAGATGGTTCAAGCTTTATGAAGGGAAGAGGAAGACACTAGGCCATGGCATTGAAGAAAAATTGAAGAAAGAAGTTCTCCTAGTCACACTAGGAGAAGCTGCCGAATAGAGGCAGATTGTGTGCCTTTGTGTTGCTGCCGGCAATGATGCATTTTTGGTGGATTAAGACCTATCAATTGAAGTCCAAATGCTATGCAAGAAGTCCATGAAGATGTGAAGCCCAAGCCTTGAAGAAAAATCAGAAAAAGAAAACTTAATTAGACTTTGAAAAGGAAGGTTGCAAATCCTTATTCCACTTGGTTTTCTCTATTCCTTTTGCTATAGGGCAGCCGGCAGCCTCCTCTATATATAACCTCATCTTCTCATTCTGAAAATCATCTCATCTCTTGCAAAGCACTAGCCAAAACTCTACCAAATTTTCCTACCAAAGTTCTAACCCGAAACCCTAAAAATACCAAGTCACCTATTCCACCACCACCATTCACCACCGATCCCATACCTTACCTCAGCCACTGCCGATCCTCTTTCACCACACCAAGACGAAGCTCTCCAAGGTTTCTAAAGTGTGATCCATCCCTATGACTTGTGTTTTTAATTTCGGTTTAGTCACATATTGTTGTTATAAAAATACTTTGTTTCGTTTGGTTTTGTATGATGAACATGAATTACGATTTTATTTGGAATTTATGTGATGACTTTTGCAATTTTTAATGCATGGATTTCATATGTATGATAATTAGAGCAGTGGTATTAAAAGCATGTTTAGGATTTAAATTGGTTAGACCTAAGGTGAGGGCTTATAATCGGTACTTAGTGTTGTCTTTGAACATGATCTAGGTATTAGGTTTAATTTGCTTGAGTTATAATGAACTAAGTAGACGTATGATCACTTTGATTTGTTGTGCTCACCTAGAGTGGTTAACCTTAGGACTTGCATGTTAAATAAGAAGATTGACGACCTTACTTGTTTACGTGTTTTCGGCTATAGACTTTTGTGCTTCAATGCTATGTCTTGTATAAGGTAGCATAACCTTTAGGATCACCATGCGAATAGCTCGATCTTAAAACCGTAGAAAAAGTCTCACAACTAGGTAAAAATCGGAAACGTTCTGGTTGTAGGTTGAAACTAAGTTAAGTTTTGAGCATGCCAAATACTTGTCTCTTACTTTCTTGCATGTGAATCTTTGTGTTAAATTGTGTTTTGTGCTATGTGATGCGTGAGAGATGATGATCAAACTTGTATATAGTAGCCTAGGATTTATTTTCTGTTTTTATTACCGTGCCTAATAAAGGGGCAGCATTGCTGCCGATTCATTATCCCCCATATGTGTGACGTTTGTGATGTATATATGTATATATTTGTCTAACAATTTCATATTTCAGGTACCCTTAATCCCCGGCCTAGAACGATCCCTACTTATTCTATACTACTAACGATTGTAGGGTTATTATTGCTTGATGCTCGCTTCGGCGACACATCAATTTTTGGCGCCGTTGCCGGGGATTAAAAAAGCTTGTTTTATGTTATTGTTGTGTATATAATGTTGCTGGAAATTTTTGTTGTGAAGTTATAAAGTTGTAAATTTTAAGTTTATTTTGGGATTTTGTAAAGTAGAAATATGCTTCGGCATGTAGAGTTTAAATTTCGGAAGTTGCATGATGAATATTGATGTATGTTGGTAATCACTTAGTTTAATTTCTAGGGAGTTGATAGTGTTGTGTATGTTTGAGTTTATTGTAGTTTCTAAAGTGTAACATGTAGGTGAAGCCACTTTTGTTGATCATAACCAAAACCCTTCATGTGAATGGTGCTATGTCGGAGGCCGTTTCTATGTAGATTGGGAAACGCGGGATACATCCCCCCCACGCATATAAGCGTTTCTTCGGTAATAGTATTACTTCTATGAGGTTGAGGGCGGTTTTAATCAACACTTGTAGACTGTTAGGGATCCGTGTTTGTTTTACAAAGTATGGGGAAGTTATTTTCATAGATATGGTTCTCAGGTTTGTTTAACTGGATCTCAAGGCCCATAGACTGATGTTCATTCTCGGTGAGTGAGTCGATAGGGGGTTCGCCCTCCGTGGTGTCCAACAACGAGTCCTGCCTGGTTCCTGTAGGGGGTTCGCCCTCCGTGATTTTAATGACCTTTGAAACGTAAAATCCGCACGACCTAGTCGACAGCTTGTGCCGAAGCATCACCTCACTTTAGACGCTAGAACATAACTTGACATATGTGGCCTATTTTCTTCGAAGATAAAACATGTTGTGTGGTTCAAACTCTTGAAGTATATCAGATTAAGCATGATACTACCGGGGGCTGTATCAGTCCATTGCACCGTTATCTCCTCTGCTCCACGTACTTCGAGAGTTAGAACAAATCTAAAAGAAATTAGACTTAGCGATTACATGTTCATGAACTTTTCGATTTTTAACTTCTTGTTGCCGAGCCATATTTGTATCTTTGCCGAAATTTTTGTTCTTTACCGTGTGTATTTATGGCTTGCCGATTGTGTCTTGCGTATCATTGTTGAAATTTGTTGTGTAATCGCCAATGCCGTGGCTTGTAATGATGTATATTCTTGCTTTCTATTTCTTTACGATGTTCTAACTTGTTTAAATGTTGCAAATTTCAGAAATAATGCATGTCCGAATCTAGTATTTGGGCAAGAGATCTTCAAGGCCGTTTGCAACGTTTAGATCAAGAACTCGCTATTGCTCGTTTTGTGCCATTACCACCATCGTCACCAACCAGTTCATCAGTATCATCATCCTTGCCGAGTTCACCTATTGTGCAGTCAGTTTCATCATCATCTGTGCCGAGCTCCCCATCGTTTGTTTCGTCGTCTTGTGATCTTCAGAATCCAGAGTTTGAGGGCTTTGCCGAATTAGAAGAAGAAGAAGAGATCATGGCATCAATCAGATCACAGAATGGTCATGTTGCTGGAGCTGGAGTTGCTCCTTCTAATATTACTTATCCTCCCTTGGAAGCTGACAAGACTGGAGAGATTGAATTGAGGAGTGGATTCCTCCATAAGCTGAAATCGTTTTATGGGATGCCGAGTGAGGACCCTAATAAGCATCTACAGTGGTTTAACTTCACCACGGAGTCTATGTGTCCAAGAGGGACCGATTTGCAACACTTCAAAATGAAGGCATTTCCGTTTTCTTTAGAAGATCAAGCGAAGGAGTGGTTGTTTGAAGTTCCTAGTGGTCGTATTGTTTCATGGAGTACTATGATGGATGAGTTTTTGCTCAAGTACTTTCCTGCTTCACGTATCACTGATCTGAGGAAGCAAATTACAAGTGTGAAGCAAGCCGGAGATGAGACTTTCTTCGACTACTACAAGAGGTTCAAGTCCCTAGTTTCTTTGTGTCCATCGCATGGCATTAGCGATGGGCTCTTGCTACAATATTTCTATGAGGGATTGCGCGTCATGGAGAGAGAGTTTCTTGACTCGGCTGCGGGAGGTAGCTTTTTGGAGTTGAACGCCGGAGCGGCAAGAAGTTTGTTGGAAGTTCGTGCTTTGAACAACCAACAATTTGGCATGGCACGAGGCAGTGTGCAAAGGAATGAGAAAGTACATGAGACGTCTTCCAGCTCAAAGTTAGAGGAGAAAGTGGACAAGCTTACCGACTTGGTGAGTAATTTGATGAAGAAGCGAGCAAGTGTTTGTGGAATTTGCACCGAGGGCCATGAGACCGAACAATGCCCTCAATTTGGAGTTAGTGAGGGAGTTGAGGAGTGCAATGCAATTGGTTTTCAAGGAGGCCAACGATTTGGCAATTTCAATCCAAGTTTCAATGATCATCCGAACTTTCGATGGGCGAATAATGACAACGTGCTTAGGGCACCTATGCAACCGAGAGAGGGAGGAGCACCGTTTGCACCGAGGCCACCATTTGTGCCTCGGCAGCCATACATGCCGAACCAAGGACAATTTGGGGCATTGCCGAGTCAAACACAAGCTGTGCTGTACCAAAGCCAAGCAGGGCCGAGCCAAGGCCAAGCTGCACCAAGCAACCCTAATTACGATGCTTTGATTCAATCTTTGTCAAGTGCTACTCAAGCATTACTCGCGGGGCAACAAAATCATCAAAAGGACATTGGTGAGCTCAAGACTCAAATGGGGCAAGTTGTGGATTTCATGGGAAGATTCAATGAGCAAGGGAAGTTGCCAAGCAATACTATTCCAAATCCGAGGAAAGAGCAAGCCAAAGTGATTCAAACTCGTAGCGGAAGAGAGTTGTTTCCTCCAACAAGTCCAAAGAAGAAGCGAGTAACTTTTAAGGGTATTGAGGACGATGAGAGGGCTGCCGGACCTGTCATTGCCGGCAGCCACATTGAGGGAAGTGAGGCAGCAGCCGAGCATGAAGCAACCGGCCAAGGTATTGCTGGCAACACTCATGTTGCCGAGAAGGGGAGTCATGCCGAGCAAGGGCATAGTGCCGGCAACAATAGTGCAAAAGACAAGGGGCTGCGTAACGAGCTTGAGTACGATCCAGCCACATCAAAGAATGAGGTATTGCCGAGCCAAGCAAGTAAGGGAGGAGTCTCATCATCTAGCATTCCATTCCCTTCACGTTATGCTAGAACAAAGAAGGACAAGTCCGATGAAGAGGTGTTGGAGATTTTCCGGAAAGTGCAAGTCAACATCCCTTTGTTGGAGTGCATTAAGCAAGTGCCGAAGTATGCTAAGTTTTTGAAAGAGCTTTGCACGGCAAGGAGGCATACGAGGGAGACTCGTGTGGTGACCATGAGCGAGACTGTGTCGGCCGTTATTCAAAGAAAGTTGCCACCAAAGATGAAGGATCCGGGAAGCTTCAATGTGCCTTGTGTTATAGGCAATACACGATTTGAGGATGTTATGTTGGATTTGGGAGCATCGATCAATGTCATGCCACTCAATGTGTATCAAACGTTGAGTATAGGGCCTCTCAAGAAGGATAATGTCATCATTCAACTTGCGGATCGCTCAAGCAAATATCCGGAGGGCTATGTAGAGGATGTGTTGGTACAAATCAACCAATTGATATTCCCCGCCGATTTTTATGTGGTTGAAATGGAGGATTCGCCGGTCAACAACACTCAATTGCTTTTAGGGCGACCATTCATGAGGACCGCGCGCACATAGATAGATGTGGCCGAGGGCAACCTAACTATGGAGTTTGATGGTGAGGTGATAAAGTTTAATGTGTTTGATGCCATGAAATTCCCCAATGTTGATTTAAAGGAGGGTTGTGCCATGGATATTTTGGAGGAGGTCGAGCAAGTTATGTCGACCTCGCTCGACGCATAGCAATTAGCGATTGAGCAAGGGGTCGGATTTGACAAGAGGGGAGAACGAGTGCATGATGGAGCCGAGCCAAGCCATTGATGGAAGCCGAAGCTCGCATGCAATAATAAACCCTACAAAAATATCGTTAGTAGTATGAGCAAGTAGGGATCGTTCTAGGCCGGGGATTAAGGGTACCTGAGATATGAAATTGTTAGACTCAAACATATTCACATATATACAAAATCGTCACACACATATGGGGGTATAAGATGGTTCGGCAGCCCTAGGGCTGCCCTCTAACACTAGATACGAAAATAAAAACAGAAAAATAAACCTAAGCTATTATATACAAGTGATCATCATCTCTTACACAAAACAGTTCACACAAAAGACTCTTTAACATATAGATTTGCATGCAAGAAGGTAAGGATCAAGTATTTAGCATGTTCAAGACCAAAATTAGTTTCGACACAACTAGAGCCTCTAACGGTTTTTCCAATTGTTAGACTTCTTAAATTCTTAGAAACTACTCCAACGTATGACTTCTAAGGTGATGTTAATCCGGTTTTACGCGTTTTAACATTTAAGCATGTGAGTCTTAATCGAAGACATGTAAACAAGCAAGGTTGTCAATCATCTCATTTAACATACAAGTAATCTAAGGTTTTAACCCTATGTGAGCAACACAAAACAAACTACTCCAACGTATGACTTATCCGTATTACTCGGTTAAATGAAACCTAACATCTAGATTTACATGCTTCCAGCCAATACTAATGCTTCGGTTTATAAGGCACACTCATAGATTACTAACCAAATTAAATCCTAAACATGCTTCTAATCCCACTGCCCTAATTATCCAACATACAAAATCCATAAGTTAAATTTCAGAAAAACCATGCATAACGTACAATATTCGGTTCATACAAAGTTTCAAGAAAAACCAAGAATCTAAACAAATTCGTACAAAACAACCAAACATAAATAAATACAAAAGCCATAGGGGAATGGATCACACTTTAAAAACCTTGAAGATTCCTCAAAGGTGACAAGGTGGCTCGGCTGCTGCTCCTTGGTGCTCAGCAAGAACAGAAATCGGCAGAAACAAAGGTGGAAGGGATTCGGCTATATGGTGGTGGTGGTGATGGTTCGGCTAGGTATTTATGTGTTGGTGTTTGAAAGGACTTGGTAGAGCTTTAGGCTAGTGTATTATGCTTGAGATGAGATACTTTTCAGAATGAAAAAGTGAGGGTATATATAGAGGATAGGGAGAGAGGCTGCCGGCAGTCCCTTAAGCAAAGAGGAGTTCAGAAAACCTAGTGCAATAAGGTTTTGCAACCTTCCTTTCTTAGTTCAATTAGGTTTTCTTTTTCTGAATTTTTCTTCAAGGCTTGGGCTTCACATCTTCATGGACTTCTTATGTGGTCTTGGACTTCATTTGACATGTCTTGGTCCATCGAAAAATACCCCAATTGCCGGCAGCTTGAAGTTGCATCCGATCTGCCTCAAATCGGCAGCTTCTCCTAGTGTGACTAGGAGACTTGATTTCTTTATGTTTTTCTTCAATGCCATGGCCTAGTGTCTTCCTCTTCCCTTCATAAAGCTTGGACCATCTTCACATATGCATTTGTACACCATTTGGTCCATCAAAAACAGAAAACACAAAAAGGGGGCAGTAGGTTCCTGGAATCGGCAGATTTGACCTTGTTGCAGTAATTCCGTCATATCTCCCTCCGTGGAGCTCCGATTGATGCGATTCCAAGTCTCAGATAAACTAGACACATATGGCCATCTCCCCATAAAACAGTTCGATCAAACTCCTTGTGAGTCGACGGGAATGATTTTTCGAAGTTGGGACAAAGTCCCAGGAAAATCCTGGAAGTCCCTGGATTGGAATGTTCGGACTGCCGTTTTCCAGCCATCTTTTGGGTGACTTCCCGAACTCCGATTGATCTTGAAATTTTAATACAACATTCCTCAGCATATGAATATTAAGCACGCCAAATTTCATAGAATTTGGACAAGGATAGATCACAGTTTCATTCATCTCAAAATCACGAAAAAGACATATTTTGCAATATTTTCCAGATTTCTCAAACTTAGTCATTTTTCGGATTCTTAACTATTTTTCACCAAAACTCTACCAAATTGACACTAACTACATTACGACTCTATCTTAGACAAATAAGGGTTAAACAAAGCATAAACGAGGGTATAAACATGTAATATCGTCGCACATTGTGCTCCTATCAACTACCCCACACTTATCTTTTGCTAGTCCCTTAGCAAACTAAATAAAACTAAGACTCAAAACAACTATTGCCCCTAATAATTTGTCTCAGGCTCGTATGTACACATAGCTTTCAAGTTAATGCATGAGAATGCTAAGCACGAAAATTCCAAGTTTCATGAACATGCGACATCAATATGAACATATAAGAGCAAAAGGTAAGCATGTAAACATGTCAAAGCTAATCCAATCCTCCTTACTAGGCATACTCTCTTCTTTTCTCTCGAAGCATGGTTATTCACTCAATAGTATATGCAAGCGAAAGATAATGAATTACAAAGAGTGACTTGCATATGTCAAAGAAACGAAAGCACTTTGTGAATTTTGATGGAAAAACCTCATATGATAACTATATGCACCAATGAACCAAAACCATATGCTTACTCTTGAGATAATCTCCACAATCAAATTTAACCATCTTAAGAATCATGAAAAAGATCAATAATAAGGTTGTAATGGGGCTAGGCTAAGAGGTATTCGATATTTGGATAAGGAGGCTCAAAAACGTCACTAAGGCCTTTTAGCAAAGCTCGAATCTCCTTATGTCTTCTCGCCGAAAGGGTCAAATTTTTTCTTGTTGGACCCATACTTCATTCTTTTTTCTTTCCATAAAACATTACAACAAAAATCTAGACAATAGCCATACACAAAATTTTTCTTTTCATGCCTGTGCCGTACCCTTCTTTTTTTTCTTCTTTTTCTCTCGGCTTTTTTTTTTTTTTTTTTTTTTTTTTTTTTTTTTAATCTGAGCCAAATTTTTCTTTTTCTTTTTCTAGGTACGGCATGCATACATTTCACATACAAATTCATGGCTAAGTCTACCCCACACTTATTCTTCTTCATCACACACGCGAAAACGCCTTCAAAAATTCAAGCTTTGCCGGAACACACAGTAAAGGCATCACTATACTAAGTTCATGGAAAGTGTTTAAGGGTGATGAAAGAAAAGGCTCAACATAGGCTCAAAGGGGTTTACTAAGGTGTCCCACGACGGGCACAAATAGGGCTCATGCTTTATTTGGCTTTGGTGGTAAACCTAAATAATCTTTATTCAATCATATTCAAAATCAAGGTATTTTATGACATAAACGTTTCGAAAATCAACAAGAGTAAGTTCTAGCATACTAGAGTTCATTAAAAAGCTATGGCACATAGTCATCGAATAATCAAAGAATTATGAGGTTTCATGCTTCCTACAAATCTATCGAATTTTACCTTTTATCGCTCAAGAAGAAAGCAAATTGGCTCAAAAGCTCACATAGGTTATTTTCGAAATAAATTAGCTCAAACATGCATGCTTCGTTAATCAACAAGTCCTACATGCTCCTACCAATGCACAAAATCCATGAAACTTACAATTTTAATTGTATGCACAACCATCATCTATGTATGCAAAGAGGAGAAAAACATCATTGACATATTAGGGGCATCCTAAGACTCGAAACAAATTTAAACACTCTATTTTTGTGGAACAATTTTCTGAATTTTTCTTTTCTAAACTAAGCACACAAAAATTCAAAAACGAAAACGGAATACGTTATCCCACCCCACACTTAGAAAATTACATTGCCCTCAATGTAAGCACAAAACAATATCAATGAATTTCCTAAGCATGCAATCGACTAACATATTCCAACATATCATCACAAATCAAAGAAAGAGAGAAGGGTTAAGAAATTTCAAACTCTCGGTGATGGCTCCTTCACTTTTCTTTGATCAACATGGGTTGCCTCCCAAGTAGCGCTTTGTGTTTATAGTCCATAGCCTAGACTTTTCACCGTGTTTTTCATGTGTTCATCGTGCTCCAAAGCATTCCAAATCGGCAAGAAGAAGTTCAAGAAGAAGTGTATTGCATTCCGTATCCGCATCGGTGTTGTTTGGCGTATCCTGTTCAGGTGGCGTATCGGCTCTTCTGCCGGCGTATCCGGCGTATCCAGCTTGTGTCCGGCCTCTTGTGGCCTTGTGTCAACCCTGCCGGCAATGGCAGGTCCGGCAGGAGGTGGTGGTGCGACTGAAAATAGCGACAGAAGCACGGCAGGTTGGTGCGTGTCCGGCAGGAGGTGTGGTGGTGCGTCTTGTGTATCCGTGTCAGCCCTCTTGGTGATGCTGCCGGCAATTGCAGGTCCGGCAGCCACTTGGTGTTGTGGTGGCATGGCTGCATCATGTGATTGTGAAGGCGGCTCGGCTTGTGGTGCGTCATTAAGAATGATTGTGTCCTCCAATGCATCAAAAGGTGCATGATAATGCTTAAGGTTTTGGCCGTTAACTTTGAAAGTCTTGTGGGTTTGCAAATCTCGAACTTCTACGGCTCCATGAGGGAACACACAAGTGATGACAAAGGGGCCAATCCAACGAGAGCGCAACTTTCCCGGAAAGAGTTGAAGCCGTGTATTAAACAAGAGAACTTTTTGCCCAACTTCAAACTTCTTTCCCCGAATCAACTTGTCATGGTACGCTTTTGTCTTCTCTTTATAGATCCAAGCGGCATCATAAGCTTCATTGCGAATTTCTTCAAGTTCATTGAGTTGAAGCTTCCTATGAATGCCGGCCTCATCGATGTCCATGTTAAACTTTGTAACGGCCCACCATGCTTTGTGTTCTAATTCCACCGGTAAGTGACATGCTTTGCCATAAATCAACCGAAAAGGAGACATACCTATCGGTGTCTTGTACGCAGTCCTATAAGCCCATAAAGCATCATCGAGACGATCACTCCAATCCTTCCTTCAAGGTCCAACCGATTTCTCCAAAATATTCTTGATCTCTCGATTACTCACCTCGGCCATTCCACTTGTTTGGGGATGATATGGTGTAGAAACTTTATGTGTGACTCCATACTTCCTCAATAAGGCTTCAATAGTGCGGTTACAAAAATGGGATCCTCCATCGCTAATCAAGACCCTTGGAACTCCAAAACGTGAAAAGATGTTGGTCTTGAGAAACTTGGCTACCACCTTGGCATCGTTGGTGCGTGTAGCCTTGGCTTCGATCCACTTTGACACATAATCAACCGCAAGCAATATGTAGAGAAAACCCTTACTTGAAGAAAACGGTCCCATGAAATCAATCCCCCAAACATCAAAAATTTCAACCACAAGGATAGGCGTGAGCGGCATTTGATCACGCCCACTAATCTTCCCCACACGTTGGCATCTATCACAAGCTTTGCAAAACATGAATGCATCCTTAAAAATCGTAGGCCAAAAGAAACCACAAGTGAGTACCTTCAATGCCGTCTTCTTAGGTCCAAAATGCCCACCACAAGCTTCACTATGACAAAAAGCAAGGATGGAGCGATGCTCATTCTCCGGCACACATCTTCTAATAACTTGATCACCACATTGCTTCCATAAGTACGGATCATCCCACAAGAAGTGTCGAGCTTGCTTCCTTATTCTTCTTTGATGGTGGCTCGGCAATTCTCTAGGAAATCGGTTTGTGGCAAGAAAATTTGCAATGTCGGCATACCAAGGCTCATGTACTTCAAGTCGAAAAAGTTGCTCATCCGGAAAGGTTTCTAAAAGGGGCAGCCGATCCTCCTCATGAACAAGGCGACTCAAATGATCGGCCACAACATTCTCTACTCCTTTCTTGTCTTTTATCTCAATGTCGAACTCTTGAAGCAAAAGAATCCATCGAATAAGCCTCGGCTTAGCATCCTTCTTTGTCATAAGATATCTTAAAGCGGCATGATCACTATAAACAATAACTTTGGAATTCAAAAGATATGATCGAAACTTTTCCAAAGCAAAAATTACCGCTAAGAGTTCCTTCTCCGTTGTTGTGTAGTTGAGTTGTGCATCGTTGAGAGTCCTTGAAGCATAGTAAATGGCGCATGGCTTCTTATCAATTCGTTGTCCAAGTACCGCTCCAAGTGCATAATCACTAGCATCACACATCAACTCAAACGGCTCGTCCCAATTAGGGGACACAAGTATAGGTGCCGTGCATAGTAACATCTTCAAACGGCAAAATGCTTCCTCACACGCCTTTGTCCATTCAAACGTCACCTCCTTTTGTAACAAGTTGCTTAATGGCTTGGCAATTGAAGAGAAGTCTTTGATAAATCGTCGATAAAACCCCGCATGGCCAAGAAAACTTCTCACATCCTTCACACACCTAGGGCTCGGCAATGCTTGAATTAGCTCCACCTTGGCTTTGTCAACCTCTAAGCCTCTTGCCGAAATTATGTGCCCTAGAACAATGCCTTGCGTGACCATGAAGTGACACTTCTCCCAATTGAGCACAAGATTTGTCTCTACACACCTCTTAAGTATCTTCTCCAAGTTCCCCAAACATGCATCGAAGGTGCCTCCATACACACTAAAATCATCCATAAACACTTCGATAATGTCTTCAATAAAATCCGAGAAGATAGCATACATACATCTTTGAAAAGAACCGGGTGCGTTGCAAAGTCCGAATGGCATCCGCCGATAAGCAAACGTGCCAAATGGACAAGTAAAAGTGGTCTTCTCTTGATCGTCCGGGTGTATCATGATTTGATTGTAGCCACTATATCCATCAAGAAAGCAATAGTAAGAATGACCGGCCAACCTTTCTAACATTTGATCCATAAACGGCAAAGGCATGTGATCCTTCCTCGTTGTAGCATTGAGCTTCCTATAGTCGATGCACATCCTATGACCGGTTACAAGTCTTTGTGGCACAAGTTCATTCTTCTCATTCTTGACAACCGTTACACCACTCTTCTTCGGCACTACTTGCACGGGAGATATCCACTTACTATCCGAGATTGGGTAGATCACCCCACAATCGAGCAACTTGATAATTTCTTCTTTCACAACCTTCATCATAGGAGGGTGAAGTCGACGTTGAGCTTCCTTTGTCGGCTTAGCTCCTTCTTCCAACAAAATACGATGAACACAAGTAGTAGGGCTTATTCCCTTAATGTCCGCTAAGGTCCAACCTATGGCGGTCTTGTACTTCTTAAGCACACGTATCAAATCCACTTCTTGCTTCTCACCAAGCATTGAAGACACAATAACCGGTAGTGTATCTTCTTCTCCAAGATAAACATACTTCAAGTGACTAGGGAGTTCTTTTAGTTCTAACTTTGGGGCCTCTTCCACACTTGGTCGAAATTTGGTTGTGGCACTTGGAATTGACAAGAACGAATTATAGGGTGGGGCATAGGGTCGAGCCTCTAGCTCGGCAGCAACTTTACTCATACTCGGCTCTATCATGAATGGCTCGGCAATGATTTCTTGCTCGGCACTTCTTGGCTTGGCCGGCCCTTCTTCCTCATTCTTATGCATGATTCGTTCTCCCCTCTTGTCAAATCCGACCCCTTGCTCAATCGCTAATTGCTATGCGTCGAACGAGGTCGACATAACTTGCTCGACCTCCTCCAAAACATCAATGGCACAACCCTCCTTGAAATCAACATTAGGGAACTTCATGGCATCAAACACATTGAACTTTATCATCTCACCATCAAATTCCATAGTTAGGTTGCCCTCGGCCACATCTATCTTTGTGCGCGCGGTCCTCATAAATGGTCGCCCTAAAAGCAATTGAGTGTTGTTGACCGGCGAATCCTCCATCTCAACCACATAAAAATCGGCGGGGAATATCAATTGGTTGACTTGCACCAACACATCCTCTACATAACCCTCCGGATATTTGCTTGAGCGATCCGCAAGTTGAATGATGACATTATCCTTCTTGAGAGGCCCTATACTCAACGTTTGATACACATTGAGTGGCATGACATTAATCGATGCTCCCAAATCCAACATAACATCCTCAAATCGTGTGTTGCCTATGACACAAGGCACATTGAAGTTCCCCGGATCCTTCATCTTTGGTGACAACTTCCTTTGAATAACGGCCGACACCGTCTCGCTCATAGTTACCACACGAGTCTCTCTAGTATGCCTCCTTGCCATGCAAAGCTCTTTCAAAAACTTAGCATACTTCGGCACTTGCTTAATGCATTCCAACAAAGGGATGTTGACTTGCACTTTCCGGAAAATCTCCAACACCTCTTCATCGGACTTGTCCTTCTTTGTTCTAGCATAACGTGAAGGGAATGGGGCACTAGATGATAGCACTCCTCCCTTAACATTATTGTCGGCCACATCATGCTCGGCAGATTTTCTCTCGGTTGCATTATCCTTGCCGGCTGCCCTATCTCTCTCGGCATCATCATGGGCGGCAGCCTCATGGCCGGCATCATTCCTCTCGGCCTCATGCAAATGGCTGCCGGCAATGACAGGTCCGGCAGCCCTCTCATCCTCATTAATACCTTTGAAAGTCACTTGCTTCTTCTTTGGACTTGTTGGAGGAACCAACTCTTTTCCGCTTCGAGTTTGAATCACTTTGGCTTGCTCGTTCCTCGGATTTGGAATAGTATTGCTCGGCAACTTCCCTTGCTCATTAAATCTTCCCATAAAATCCACAACTTGCCCCATTTGAGTCTTGAGCTCACCAATGTCCTTTT
The DNA here is from genome assembly GCA_963682095.1 of Potentilla sterilis. NCBI lineage: Eukaryota > Viridiplantae > Streptophyta > Magnoliopsida > Rosales > Rosaceae > Potentilla > Potentilla sterilis. The sequence continues at coordinate 33,828,531 of OY821756.1, forward strand.
GATGATTTTGTTGTCCCGCGAGTAATGCTTGAGTAGCACTTGACAAAGATTGAATCAAAGCATCGTAGTTAGGGTTGCTCGGTGCGGCATGCACTTGGCCTTGGCTCGGCCCTCCTTGACCTTGGTACGGCACAACTTGTGCTTGGCTCGGCATGGTTCCAAAATTCCCTTGGTTCGGCTGATAAGGTTGCCGAGGCACAAATGGTGGCCTTGGTACAAATGGCGCTCCTCCCTCTCGCGGTTGCATAGGTGCCCTAAGCACGTTATCATTGTTCGCCCATCGAAAGTTCGGATGATCATTGAACCTTGGATTGAAATTGCCAAATCGTTGGCCTCCTTGAAAACCAATTGCATTGCACTCCTCAACTCCCTCATTAACTCCAAATTGAGGGCATTGTTCGGTCTCATGGCCCTCTGTGCAAATTCCACAAACACTAGCACGCTTCTTCATCAAATTACTCACCAAGTCGGTGAGCTTGTCCACTTTATCTTCTAACTTTGAGCTCGAAGACGTCTCATGTACTTTCTCATTCCTTCGCACATTGCCTCGTGCCATGCCAAATTGTTGGTTGTTCAATGCACGAACTTCCAACAAACTTCTTGCCGCTCCGGCATTCAACTCCAAAAAGCTACCTCCCGCGGCCGAGTCAAGAAACTCTCTCTCCATGACGCGCAATCCCTCATAAAAATATTGTAGCAAGAGCCCATCGCTAATGCCATGCGATGGACACAAAGAAACTAGGGACTTGAACCTCTTGTAGCAGTCGAAGAAAGTCTCATCTCCGGCTTGCTTCACACTTGTAATTTGCTTCCTCAGATCAGTGATACGTGAAGCAGGAAAGTACTTGAGCAAAAACTCATCCATCATAGTACTCCACGAAACAATGCGACCACTAGGCACCTCAAACAACCACTCCTTCGCTTGATCTTCTAATGAGAACGGAAATGCCTTCATTTTGAAGTGTTGCAAATCGGTCCCTCTTGGGCACATGGACTCCGTGGTGAAGTTAAACCACTGTAGATGCTTATTAGGATCCTCACTCGACATCCCATAAAATGACTTCAGCTTATGGAGGAATCCACTCCTCAATTCAATCTCTCCAGTCTTGTCAGTTTCCAAAGGAGGATAAGTAATATTAGAAGGAGCAACTCCAGCTCCAGCAACATGACCATTCTGTGATCTGATTGATGCCATGATCTCTTCTTCTTCTTCTAATTCGGCAAAGGCTTCAAATTCTGGGTTCTGAAGATCACAAGATGATGACACAACTGAAGGTGAGCTCGGCACAGATGATGATGAAACTGACGGCACAATAGGTGAACTCGGCAAGGATGATGACACTGATGAACTGGTTGGTGACGATGGTGGTAATGGCACAAAACGAGCAATAGCGAGTTCTTGGTCTAAACGTTGCAAACGGCCTTGAAGATCTCTTGTCCAAATACTAGATTCGGACATGCACTATTTCTGAAATTTGCAACATTTAAACAAGTTAGAACATCGTAAAGAAATAGAAGACAAGAATATACATCATTACAAGCCACGGCATTGGCGATTACACAACAAATTTCAAACAATGATAAACATATATAAACATTCGGCAATACATACACATTCACGGCACAACATACACGGCAAAGCAACAATATGGTTCGGCCACAAGAAGAAAAATCGGAAAGTTCATGAGCATGTAATCGCTAAGTCTAATTTCTTTTAAGTTTGTTCTAACTCTCGAAGTACGTGGAGCAGAGGAGATAACGGTGCAATGGACTGATACAGCCCCCGGTAGTATCATGCTTAATCCGATATACCTCAAGAGTTTGAACCACACAACATGTTTTATCTTTGAAGAAAATAGGCCACATATGTCAAGTTATGTTCTAGCGTCTAAAGGGAGGTGATGCTTCGGCATAAGCTGTCGACTAGGTCGTGCGGATTTTACGTTTCAGAGGTCATTACAATCACGGAGGGCGAACCCCCTACAGGAACCAGGCAGGACTCGTTGTTGGACACCACGGAGGGCGAACCCCCTATCGACTCACTCACCGAGAATGAACATCAGTCTATGGGCCTTGAGATCCAGTTAAACAAACCTGAGAACCATATCTATGATAATAACTTCCCCATACTTTGTAAAACAAACACGGATCCCTAGCGGTCTCAAGTGTTGATTAAAACCGCCCTCAACCTCGTAGAAGTAATACTATTACCGAAGAAACGCTTATATGCGTGGGGGGGAAGTATCCCGCGTTTCCCAATCTACATAGAAACGCCCTCCGACATAGCACCATTCACATGAAGGGTTTTGGTTATGATCAACAAAAGAGGCTTCACCTACATGTTACACTTTAGAAACTACAATAAACTCAAACATACACAACATATCAACTTCCTAGAAATTAAACTAAGTGACTACCAACATACATCATTATACATCATGCAACTTCCAACATTTAAACTCTACATGCCGAAGCATATTTCTACTTTACAAAATCCCAAAATAAACTTAAAATTTACAACTTTACAACTTCACAACAAAAATTTCCAGCAACATTATATACACAACAAATTCATAAAACAAGCTTTTATAATCCCCGGCAACGGCGCCAAAAATTGATGGAAGCCGAAGCTCGCATGCAATAATAAACCCTACAAAAATATCGTTAGTAGTATGAGCAAGTAGGGATCGTTCTAGGCCGGGGATTAAGGGTACCTGAGATATGAAATTGTTAGACTCAAACATATTCACATATATACAAAATCGTCACACACATATGGGGGTATAAGATGGTTCGGCAGCCCTAGGGCTGCCCTCTAACACTAGATACGAAAATAAAAACAGAAAAATAAACCTAAGCTATTATATACAAGTGATCATCATCTCTTACACAAAACAGTTCACACAAAAGACTCTTTAACATATAGATTTGCATGCAAGAAGGTAAGGATCAAGTATTTAGCATGTTCAAGACCAAAATTAGTTTCGACACAACTAGAGCCTCTAACGGTTTTTCCAATTGTTAGACTTCTTAAATTCTTAGAAACTACTCCAACGTATGACTTCTAAGGTGATGTTAATCCGGTTTTACGCGTTTTAACATTTAAGCATGTGAGTCTTAATCGAAGACATGTAAACAAGCAAGGTTGTCAATCATCTCATTTAACATGCAAGTAATCTAAGGTTTTAACCCTATGTGAGCAACACAAAACAAACTACTCCAACGTATGACTTATCCGTATTACTCGGTTAAATGAAACCTAACATCTAGATTTACATGCTTCCAGCCAATACTAATGCTTCGGTTTATAAGGCACACTCATAGATTACTAACCAAATTAAATCCTAAACATGCTTCTAATCCCACTGCCCTAATTATCCAACATACAAAATCCATAAGTTAAATTTCAGAAAAACCATGCATAACGTACAATATTCGGTTCATACAAAGTTTCAAGAAAAACCAAGAATCTAAACAAATTCGTACAAAACAACCAAACATAAATAAATACAAAAGCCATAGGGGAATGGATCACACTTTAAAAACCTTGAAGATTCCTCAAAGGTGACAAGGTGGCTCGGCTGCTGCTCCTTGGTGCTCAGCAAGAACAGAAATCGGCAGAAACAAAGGTGGAAGGGATTCGGCTATATGGTGGTGGTGGTGATGGTTCGGCTAGGTATTTATGTGTTGGTGTTTGAAAGGACTTGGTAGAGCTTTAGGCTAGTGTATTATGCTTGAGATGAGATACTTTTCAGAATGAAAAAGTGAGGGTATATATAGAGGATAGGGAGAGAGGCTGCCGGCAGTCCCTTAAGCAAAGAGGAGTTCAGAAAACCTAGTGCAATAAGGTTTTGCAACCTTCCTTTCTTAGTCCAATTAGGTTTTCTTTTTCTGAATTTTTCTTCAAGGCTTGGGCTTCACATCTTCATGGACTTCTTATGTGGTCTTGGACTTCATTTGACATGTCTTGGTCCATCGAAAAATACCCCAATTGCCGGCAGCTTGAAGTTGCATCCGATCTGCCTCAAATCGGCAGCTTCTCCTAGTGTGACTAGGAGACTTGATTTCTTTATGTTTTTCTTCAATGCCATGGCCTAGTGTCTTCCTCTTCCCTTCATAAAGCTTGGACCATCTTCACATATGCATTTGTACACCATTTGGTCCATCAAAAACAGAAAACACAAAAAGGGGGCAGTAGGTTCCTGGAATCGGCAGATTTGACCTTGTTGCAGTAATTCCGTCATATCTCCCTCCGTGGAGCTCCGATTGATGCGATTCCAAGTCTCAGATAAACTAGACACATATGGCCATCTCCCCATAAAACAGTTCGATCAAACTCCTTGTGAGTCGACGGGAATGATTTTTCGAAGTTGGGACAAAGTCCCAGGAAAATCCTGGAAGTCCCTGGATTGGAATGTTCGGACTGCCGTTTTCCAGCCAACTTTTGGGTGACTTCCCGAACTCCGATTGATCTTGAAATTTTAATACAACATTCCTCAGCATATGAATATTAAGCACGCCAAATTTCATAGAATTTGGACAAGGATAGATCACAGTTTCATTCATCTCAAAATCACGAAAAAGACATATTTTGCAATATTTTCCAGATTTCTCAAACTTAGTCATTTTTCGGATTCTTAACTATTTTTCACCAAAACTCTACCAAATTGACACTAACTACATTACGACTCTATCTTAGACAAATAAGGGTTAAACAAAGCATAAACGAGGGTATAAACATGTAATATCGTCGCACATTGTGCTCCTATCAGCCATGCCGAGCAAGGGATTGCCGAGCCAAGCAACAATGCCGAGCCATATGCCTTATTGCCGAGCCTTGATGAGGTTGTGGCCGAGCTAGACGCCACCCCTACTTACATGAAGAACTCGTTCTTATCAATTCCAAGTGCCACAACAAAATTTCGACCAAGTGTGGAAGAGGCCCCAAAGTTAGAACTTAAAGAACTCCCTAGTCACTTAAAGTATGTTTATCTTGGAGAAGAAGATACACTACCGGTTATTGTGTCTTCAATGCTTAGTGAGAAGCAAGAAGTGGATTTGATACGTGTGCTTAAGAAGTACAAGACCGCCATAGGTTGGACCTTAGCGGATATCAAGGGAATAAGCCCTACTACTTGTGTTCATCGTATTTTGTTAGAAAAAGGAGCTAAGCCGACAAAGGAAGCTCAACGTCGACTTCATCCTCCCATGATGAAAGTTGTGAAAGAAGAGATTATCAAGTTGCTCGATTGTGGGGTGATCTACCCAATTTCGGATAGTAAGTGGATTTCTCCCGTGCAAGTAGTGCCAAAGAAGAGTGGTGTAACGGTTGTCAAGAATGAGAAGAATGAGCTTGTGCCACAAAGACTTGTAACCGGTCATAGGATGTGCATCGACTATAGGAAGCTCAACGCTACAACGAGGAAGGATCACATGCCTTTGCCATTTATGGATCAAATACTAGAGAGGTTAGCCGGTCATTCTTACTATTGCTTTCTTGATGGATATAGTGGCTACAATCAAATCATGATACACCCGGACGATCAAGAGAAGACCACTTTTACTTGTCCATTTGGCACGTTTGCATATCGGCGGATGCCATTTGGACTTTGCAACGCACCCGGCACTTTTCAAAGATGTATGTATGCTATCTTCTCGGATTTTATTGAGGACATTATCGAAGTGTTTATGGATGATTTTAGTGTGTATGGGAGCACCTTCGATACATGTTTGGGAAACTTGGAGAAGATACTTAAGAGGTGTGTAGAGACAAATCTTGTGCTCAATTGGGAGAAGTGTCACTTCATGGTCACGCAAGGCATTGTTCTAGGGCACATAATTTCGGCAAGAGGCTTAGAGGTTGACAAAGCCAAGGTGGAGCTAATACAAGCATTGCCGAGCCCTAGGTGTGTGAAGGATGTGAGAAGTTTTCTTGGCCATGCGGGGTTTTATCGACGATTTATCAAGGACTTCTCTTCAATTGCCAAGCCATTGAGCAACTTGTTACAAAAGGAGGTGACGTTTGAGTGGACAAAGGCGTGTGAGGAAGCATTTTGTCGATTGAAAGCTTGCTTGTGTACGGCACCAATACTTGTGTCCCCTAATTGGGATGAGCCGTTTGAGTTGATGTGTGATGCTAGTGATTATGCACTTGGAGCGGTACTTGGACAACGAATTGAGAAGAAGCCATGCGCCATTTACTATGCTTCAAGGACTCTCAACGATGCTCAACTCAACTACACAACCACGGAGAAGGAACTTTTAGCGGTAATCTTTGCTTTGGAAAAATTTCGATCATATCTTTTGAATTCCAAGGTTATTGTTTATAGTGATCATGCCGCTTTGAGATATCTTATGACGAAGAAGGATGCTAAGCCGAGGCTTATTCGATGGATACTTTTACTTCAAGAGTTCGATATTGAGATTAAAGACAAGAAAGGAGTAGAGAATGTTGTAGCCGATCATTTGAGTAGACTTGTGCAAGAGGAGGATCGGCTGCCCCTATTAGAATCCTTTCCGGATGAGCAACTTTTTCGACTTGAAGTACTTGAGCCTTGGTATGCCGATATTGCAAATTTTCTAGCCACACGCCGATTCCCCAAGGAGTTGCCGAACCATCATCAACAAAGGATACGGAAGCAAGCTCGACACTTCTTGTGGGATGATCCGTATTTATGGAAGCAATGTGGTGATCAAGTTATTAGAAGATGTGTGCCGGAGAATGAGCATCGATCCATCCTTGCTTTTTGTCATAGCGAAGCTTGTGGTGGGCATTTTGGACCTAAGAAGACGGCTTTGAAGGTGCTTTCGTGTGGATTCTTTTGGCCTACGCTTTTTAAAGATGCATTCATATTTTGTAAAGCATGTGATAGATGCCAAAGAATGGGGAACATTGGAGCTAGAGATCAAATGCCGCTCACGCCTATCATTGAGGTTGAGATTTTCGATTTATGGGGTATTGACTTCATGGGACCGTTTCCTTCAAGTAAGGGCTTTCTCTACATATTGCTTGCGGTTGATTATGTGTCAAAGTGGATTGAAGCCAAGGCTACACGCACCAATGATGCCAAGGTGGTAGTCAAGTTTCTCAAGACCAACATCTTTTCACGTTTTAGAGTTCCAAGAGTCTTGATTAGCGATGGAGGATCCCATTTTTGTAACCGCACCATTGAAGCCTTATTGAGGAAGTATGGAGTCAAACATAAGGTTTCTACACCTTATCACCCCCAAACAAGTGGTATGGCCGAGGTGAGTAATCGAGAGATCAAGCAAATTTTGGAGAAATCGGTTGGACCTTCAAGGAAGGATTGGAGTGATCGTCTCGATGATGCTTTGTGGGCTTATAGGACCGCATACAAGACACCGATAGGTATGTCTCCTTTTCGGTTAGTTTATGGCAAAGCATGTCACTTACCGGTTGAGCTAGAACATAAGGCATGGTGGGCAATCAAGGCCTTCAACATGAACATAGATGATGCCGGTCTTCATAGAAAGCTTCAACTCAACGAACTTGAAGAAATCCGTAATGAAGCTTATGATGCCGCTTGGATATACAAGGAGAAAACAAAGGCTTATCATGATAAGATGATCCGGGGTAAAAAGTTTGAAGTTGGTCAAAAAGTTCTCCTATTCAATACTCGACTTCGACTCTTTCCGGGTAAGCTTCGTTCTCGATGGGTTGGTCCTTTCATAATCACTAAAGTATTTTCACATGGAGCCATTGAGATCCTTAACCCGAGCACCAACAAAGAGTACAAGGTTAACGGGCATCGCTTGAAGCCGTACTATGATTCATTCCAAGAATGCACCATTGCTTCCCAAACCTTGGATGATCCCGTGCCACCACCACCACACCTAGAGGCTGCCGGACCTGCAATTGCCGGCAGCATCACCAAGTGACCGGACACGGATACACAAGCCACACCCGATACCATCCTACCGGATACGAACCGAGCTGCCGAGCAAGAGCATTCTAGAACTGCTGCACCACCACCCCCTGCCGGACCTGCCATTGCCGGCAGGGTTGACACACGGCCACAAGAGGCCGAGCACAAGGATGACACGCCCTCGGATACGTCAGATACGGCAGAACCAAGGCCGGACACGCCAGCCGAACCGGATACAAGAACTTGGACAGAATCGGATACAAGTTGCAATACACTTCTTCTTGAACTTCTTCTTGCCGATTTGAGTTGTTTTGGAATGCGATGAACACATGAAACATGGTGAAAAGTCTAGGCTATGGACTATAAACACAAAGCGCTACTTGGGAGGCAACCCATGTCGATCAAAGAAAAGTGAAGGAGCCATCACCGAGAGTTTGAATTTTCTTAACCCTTCTCTTTTTCTTTGATTTGTGATGAATTGTTGGAATATGTTAGTCGATTGCATGCTTAGGAAATTCGTTGATATTGTTTTGTGCTTACATTGAGGACAATGTAATTTTCTAAGTGTGGGGTGGGATAACGTATTCCGTTTTTGTTTATGTTTTCGTGTGCTTAGTTTAGAAAAGAAAAATTCAAAAAAATGTTCCACAAAAATAGAGTGTTTTAATTTGTTTCGAGTCTTAGGATGCCCCTAATATGTCAATGATGTTATTTCTCCTCTTTGCATACATAGATGATGGTTTTGCATACAATTAAAATTGTGAGTTTCATGGATTATGTGCATTGGTAGGAGCATGTAGGATGTGTTGATTATTAAGCATGCATGTTTTAACTAATTTGTTTCCATAATAACCTATGTGAGCTTTAGTGCCAAATTTCTTTCTTCTTGAGTGATAAGAAGATAAAAAATTCGATAGATTCGTAGGAAGCATGAAACCTCATAATTCTTTGATTATTCGATGACTATGTGCCATAGCTTTTTAATGAACTCTAGTATGCTAGAACTTACTCTTGTTGATTTTCAAAACGTTTATATCATAAAATACCTTGATTTTGAATGTGATTGAATAAAGATCATTTAGGTTTACCACCAAAGCCAAATAAAGCATGAGCCCTATTGGAGCCCGTCGTGGGACACCTTAGTAAACCCCTTTGAGCCGATATTGAGCCTTTTCTTTCATCACCCTTAAAACACTTTCCATGAACTTAGTATAGTGATGCCTTTACCTTGTGTGTCGGCAAAGCTTGATTTTTGAAAGCGTTTTCGTGTGTGTGATGAAGAAGAACAAGTGTGGGGTAGACTTAGCCATGAATCTATATGTAAAGTGTACTAGATGCCGTGCCATAAAAGAAAGAAAGAAAGAAAAAAATGCTCGGATCAAAAGAGAAAAAAAATGCCGAGAAAAAGAAAGAAAAATATGAGATTGAAGGGCACGGCATAAGGTTTGAAAAAGAAAAATTTTGTGCATGGCTATTGTCTAGAGTATTGTTGTAATGATGTATGGGAAGAAAAGAATGAAGTATGGGTCCAACAAGATGAAATTTGACCCTTTCGGCGAGAAGACATAAGGAGATCGAGCTTTGCTAAAGGCCTTAGTGACGTTTTTGAGCCTCCTTATCCAAACAACGAATACCTCTTAGCCTAGCCCCATTACAACCTTATTATTGATCTTTTTCATGATTCTTAAGATGGTTAAATTTGATTGTGGAGATTATCTCAAGAGTAAGCTTATGGTTTTGGTTCATTGGTGCATATAGTTATCATATGAGGTTTTTCCATAAAATTTCACAAAGTGCTTTCGTTTCTTTGATATATGCAAGTCACTCTTTGTAAGCCATTATCTTTCGCTTGCATATACTTATGTGTGAATAACCATGCTTCGAGAGAAAAGAAGAGAGTATGCCTAGTGAGGTGATTTGAATTAGCTTAACATGTTTACATGCTTACCTTTTGCTCTTATATGTTCATATTGATGTCACATGTTCATGAAGCTTGGAATTTTCGTGCTTATCATCCTTATGCATTAACTTGAAAGCTATGTGTACATACGAGCCTGAGACAAATTGTTAGGGGCAATAGTTTGTTTTGAGTCATAGTTTAATTTAGTTTGCTAAGGGACTAGCAAAGGATAAGTGTGGGGTAGTTGATAGGAGCACAATGTGCGACGATATTATATGCTTATGCCCTCGTTTATGCTTTGTTTAACCCTTATTTGTCTAAGATAGAGTCATAATGTAGTTAGTGTCAATTTTGGTAGAGTTTTGTGAAAAATGGTTAAGAATCCGAAAAATGACTAATTTTGAGAAATCTGGAAAATAGTGTAAAATATGTCTTTTTCGCGATTTTGAGATGAGCAAAAGTTTGATCTATCCTTGTCCGAATTCTATGAAATTTCAGATCAATCGGAGTTCGGGAAGTCACCCAAAAGTTGGCTGCAAAACGGCAGTCCGAGCATTTCAATCCAGGGACTTCCTGGATTTTCCTGGGACTTTGTCCCAACTTCGAAAAATCATTCCCGTCGACTCACAAGGAATTTGGCCGAGATATTTTATGGGGAGATGACCATATGTGTCTAGTTTATCTGAGACTTGGAATCGCATCAATCGGAGCTCCGAAGATGGAGATATGCCGGAGTTACTACAGCAACATCAAATCTGCCGATTCCAGGAACCTACTGCCCCCTTTTTGTGTTTTCTGTTTTTGATGGACCAAATGGTGTACAAATGCATTTTTGAAGATGGTTCAAGCTTTATGAAGGGAAGAGGAAGACACTAGGCCATGGCATTGAAGAAAAATTGAAGAAAGAAGTTCTCCTAGTCACACTAGGAGAAGCTGCCGAATAGAGGCAGATTGTGTGCCTTTGTGTTGCTGCCGGCAATGATGCATTTTTGGTGGATTAAGACCTATCAATTGAAGTCCAAATGCTATGCAAGAAGTCCATGAAGATGTGAAGCCCAAGCCTTGAAGAAAAATCAGAAAAAGAAAACCTAATTAGACTTTGAAAAGGAAGGTTGCAAATCCTTATTCCACTTGGTTTTCTCTATTCCTTTTGCTATAGGGCAGCCGGCAGCCTCCTCTATATATAACCTCATCTTCTCATTCTGAAAATCATCTCATCTCTTGCAAAGCACTAGCCAAAACTCTACCAAATTTTCCTACCAAAGTTCTAACCCGAAACCCTAAAAATACCAAGTCACCTATTCCACCACCACCATTCACCACCGATCCCATACCTTACCTCAGCCACTGCCGATCCTCTTTCACCACACCAAGACGAAGCTCTCCAAGGTTTCTAAAGTGTGATCCATCCCTATGACTTGTGTTTTTAATTTCGGTTTAGTCACATATTGTTGTTATAAAAATACTTTGTTTCGTTTGGTTTTGTATGATGAACATGAATTACGATTTTATTTGGAATTTATGTGATGACTTTTGCAATTTTTAATGCATGGATTTCATATGTATGATAATTAGAGCAGTGGTATTAAAAGCATGTTTAGGATTTAAATTGGTTAGACCTAAGGTGAGGGCTTATAATCGGTACTTAGTGTTGTCTTTGAACATGATCTAGGTATTAGGTTTAATTTGCTTGAGTTATAATGAACTAAGTAGACGTATGATCACTTTGATTTGTTGTGCTCACCTAGAGTGGTTAACCTTAGGACTTGCATGTTAAATAAGAAGATTGACGACCTTACTTGTTTACGTGTTTTCGGCTATAGACTTTTGTGCTTCAATGCTATGTCTTGTATAAGGTAGCATAACCTTTAGGATCACCATGCGAATAGCTCGATCTTAAAACCGTAGAAAAAGTCTCACAACTAGGTAAAAATCGGAAACGTTCTGGTTGTAGGTTGAAACTAAGTTAAGTTTTGAGCATGCCAAATACTTGTCTCTTACTTTCTTGCATGTGAATCTTTGTGTTAAATTGTGTTTTGTGCTATGTGATGCGTGAGAGATGATGATCAAACTTGTATATAGTAGCCTAGGATTTATTTTCTGTTTTTATTACCGTGCCTAATAAAGGGGCAGCATTGCTGCCGATTCATTATCCCCCATATGTGTGACGTTTGTGATGTATATATGTATATATTTGTCTAACAATTTCATATTTCAGGTACCCTTAATCCCCGGCCTAGAACGATCCCTACTTATTCTATACTACTAACGATTGTAGGGTTATTATTGCTTGATGCTCGCTTCGGCGACACACCACGTTCCCTGTCGACACGTGTCCCAGCATGGATAAGGGATCCCATCTAGCATAACTGATGGGACTGATGGGTTTTCCCCTTTATCGCATGTCCGCCACCTGTCCCACTTATCAGCAGCATTTAGGGAGAAGGAGCGAATAACGGGGCGTCCATTCCCCTCGTTTCCCCAGAAAGTCAACTCCGGCTCAATCCGACACCAGGGCGGTTCACGAGTATGGTCATTCAACCGGCTGCATGGTCTCTCTTTTTCCTTGTATATCTTCAAGGCCTCTCACCGCTTGTGATTTTTTCCAACCGCTTCGAGAGCATTTGCCCAGGTATGCACCCCCCCTTTTTTAACGCCATCTTTGTTGCATATCACTGGGGGACTCGTCTCGATATGGCATGTCGCCCGGTCGAGATCCACCCAGCACTATGACACTCCACCGGCTCTGGAACATTTAACCCACTCCACGGCATTCTACCGGTTGTCACTTTCCTTCGCCTATGGCCAGGAACGAGCCAACAATAAAGGCTTCTAAACGCATGGGCTTTATAAACCCGGGCGAGCTTACATCTAACCCATGTACTCTTGTCCAGCAGGATAAAAACCCTGTATCACACTGAACTGTGATACATTTGGGGATACATGGCGAGACTCGTTATCTCAACGCCACTCCACTGGGCAGATTGTTTCTCTAACACAGAACAAGTCTCCCCGCAGGCTAACAAACCTGCACGTTACCTCAACGCTTAACCAACAAAAGCTGAGAAGAACTAGCAAGTGTTAACCAGCGCCTCAGTACGGCCGTAACACTCTCCGGGATGTCTGTTGGCCTATTCCACGCACCAACAGGCCCTCCCGTAGGCTAGCGTTTCCGGGACTCGTCTCGATATGGCAGAACGCCCGGTCGAGCTCCCGAGAACGAAAGGAACTTTGAAGCATTCTAACTGGGGGACTCGCCGAAAAGGCATAGCGTCCGGGTACCGGTCGAGGTCCACCCAGCCGCATCTCATTTCCGGGACTCGTCTCGATATGGCAGAACGCCCGGTCGAGCTCCCGAGAACCGACGAACTTTGAAGCATTCTAACTGGGGGACTCGCCGAAATGGCATTGCATCCGGGCACCGGTCGAGGTCCGTTCCGCCGCGACCAGTGCTACCGATATTATAAACATACTTATGTTACTTACCATCAACGACGCTACTCACCTCGGTCACGCCCAATCTTTAACGCGGACTTGGGGGACTGGGCACCGGTAGGTTGGTAATCCTGCGGGTCTGCAGGGCAAGAGTAAGAAAGTTAAGTCCCCATTCCGGATTGCATTTGACCGGGAACTTGGGGGACTTGTTGACAGTAGCCGCAGAGAGGCTACAGCAGGCCCGCAGACCCGCAGCAAGCGCACCAGGGCCCGGCCCAAGGGTCGGGACCAGATCACCAGCACCCGGCCTCGGGGCCTGGCACTCTATCTGCCTCCAGGAGCCCAGGGGCCGGGGGCGCCAGCCTGCCTAAGAGGGCTTCAGAAAGTATAAGCAGAAGGGAACCAGTCCCACATCGAAGAGTAAGGCCAGTCCTTACCCCCAACAACCTATATATGGGCCCCAACTACCTTCTTTATGAGGTAACTCGTCTCTCTCCCCGCTTACATACGTGTCTTGGTTATATATATTCCAACTATACTAACTTAGGCATCGGAGAGGAGAAGACCGCCCCGCCCGGTATTCCCCTTAGTAAGCAGGATTGCAGGAGATAGAGGTGGATTCATCAAGTATCTACTAGACCCCCGGGTTTAGGCAGAAACATATATATATATATATATATATATATAAATCCTTAATAATTAATTACATTACAATATATATTATTATCAACATCAACTTATATATATATATATATATATATACCATTAACAACCATTATTTAAGTTACACTATATATCAACCATTATTTAAGTTAATTACACTATCAACAACCATTAATTAACATATATATATATATATATATATAATTAAACTCCACCCACACACACACACATATATATATATATATTTTAACACTAATTAAAATAACATCAAATTAAAACATATAATTAAACTCTAACTTAAAATCAACTCAACTAGAACTCAAAATCAACATATATACTTACATTCTAACACTAAAACAACAACAAAACAAAAAATCACTTACTAACTCAAAATCGCTAAAACTCAAAATCAACTGAATCAAAACTCAAAATCAACATATATACACATATACGTACCTATATATAGCCCCACAATGTAAGAGAGGACGGATTTCAACAATACCCACAGATTTTTCACTCTTTCTCCCTTTTTTTTCGTTTTTTTTTTTTTTTAAATGAGCAGCTGCTGTCTAGATCTGAAAATATATAGACTTATAGCCGACGAAAATGTCAATTTCGTCGGCCAAAATTTCAAAAGTTTTCGTCGGCTAATGTTTCAGAGAAAGGCCGACGAAATTCCAAAATCGTCGGCTGAAATATAATATAGCCGACGATTTTTTTTATACCAACGAAAAAACAGTATCGTCGGCTATGGTTACACTATGGCCGACGATTTTTTTTGCCACCGACGAAAAAGAAAATCGTCGGCCGTTCTATGGAATTACCGACGAAAATTTTTAGTCGTCGGCCGTTTTTTTTTTTCGTCGGGAAAACCCTTTTTTCTGGTAGTGTTAGTGTTAATTATCCAAGCCCTTAATAAAAAAAATGTATCGCTCATATTTGCCAATTTGGATATAATACCGCAACCTCTTCTTCTTCTCTCTCTCTCTCAACCTAGGGTTAGGGTTAGGGTTTTGAATATAATTGTTTGGTGTGACTCATATAGTGGCAGTGACGGCGTCGTTAGCCTCCATGACTACACGTCTGGCGTCCAAGCTCTCTCTTGGTACCGAAGAGGAGCTGATGGACCTAGGCGATGTTCAGAGCCCGGAAAACGGGTACGTTGTTTCCCGTTTCTTTCTGGTTGGTCGTCTCAACACCAGCAAAGCTATGGCTTTTGAATTGGGAGTGGGTGATCTAGGCTTCATGGTGGGGAATGATGGGTTATTGGTCTTGCCCGCAAATCCCTGAAGAAACGGGGATCTCCTAGGGAGAGCAAGAACAAGAAGAGAGCAACACATATATGAACTTCGATTCGATGGCGTCTCCATATGAGACTGTAGGGATGCCGGATAGTCCTGAAGATGATTATGCAGGTGGGGGTATGATGGACTCGGGCTCGGTCTCGGAGGTTGGCAACGGGACCGATGCGGTGTGAGGTGATGCAACCTTACACTAGGACCCCATCATGAGCTGAGGGAGGGCAGCTCTACCTCTTCCTGAAAGGTACACCGTGTGGTCTTAGGCCTGATGGTTTTGGTGGAGTTCTCTCTTCTATCACGATGGTTACTTGCTTTCTTAGTTTTTTATCCACTTGTTTTGGACGTTTTTTTGCTCCATTCGAACCTTCGTTTCGGTTTTTTCTTTAGAACTTTTTAGTTTGTAGTGGAGTTTCGACTCTTGCTTGACCAGACACAATTCGGTCGTATGTCTTATGCCAATGAAGTTATTCATTCCCCTAAAAAAAAAATATCTAAGACCTTAATAGAAATAACTAATATTGACTTTCTCGATCCATATATCATTCCTTAATTAGTAATATATAGTTTCAAAGTTTAATATAAATTTATTATAATTAATTTTAATTTTCTAAGAACTTAAATAAAAGGAAATAACCGAATCTTTTCAATAAATTTCCTTATTGAATGAAAAATACTAGTCATTATTAATTAGCTATAAACCTTCGTGGAATGAAAAATAAATTAATTGACTTTCTCGATATCTGTTGACAGTAGCCGCAGAGGGGCTACAGCAGGACCACAGACCCGCAGCAAGTGCACCAGGGCCCGGCCCAAGGCCCGGGACCGGATCACCAGCACCCGGCCTCGGGGTCCAGCACTCTATCCTGCCTCCAGGGACCCTGGGACCGGGGGCGCCTGCCTGCCAAAGAGGGCACCAGAATGTACAAACAGAAGGGAACCAGTCCCACATCGAAGGGTGAGGACAGCCCTCACCCCCAACCACCTATATAAGGGCCCCAACTACCCTCTTTAATAGGTAATTTATCTCACTCACCGCTTACATACGTGCCTTGGTTATATATATTCCAACTATACTAACTTAGGCATCAGAGAGGAGAAGACCGGCCCGCCCGGTATTCCCCTTAGTGAGCAGGTTTGCAGGAGATCAAGTTGGATTCAACCGTATCTACCAGGCCCCCGGGCTTAGGCAGAAAAAATTGGCGCCGTCTGTGGGAACTCGTTCAAAAAGTGGGTGTTGCTCTACCGGAGAGTAGAACTCTATTGATCCTTTGGGAGGTAGCTACATCCGCAGTCCGGAAGCTATGGAAGGAAGGAAGATAAAAGCCAGCACGGAAGGACCGAAAGGGTGAATTCAGTTCCCCGACCGGGCCCAAGGTATAGGGGCTGCGAACGGTGCCAGGTTCGTCCTTTCCCCCGACCGAGACGGGAAGTCGAAAGCGCGAATTCAGTTCCTCGACCCGGCCCGTAACATAAAGGCTGAGGTCGGTGCGAGGTTCGCCCTTTCTCCCATCCAAGACAGGGCTCATGATCGCTAGGAGTCAGAGAACCCCGACCGGAATGGTACGGGAGAAATAAAAAAGATGTAGGCAGAGGTCGAGCGCTTGCGAGAAGAGAGCGATCAAGATCGATTAAGAGTGGAGGCCCGATGCCAGGAATTGAAGGCGGTGAACATTGCCCTATTGGCGGCCCTGGAGCGAGAGGGCCAGCAGGGCACTCCTCGAGCAGCACCGCGGCCAGCAAGCAAGGCTAGCGAATTCCCGCATCTTGAGGTAGGGCAGGCTACGGGAAGAAGAAAGACCGTGCATGTGCCCACGCCACTCTTTTCGGAAGCTCTGAAAAACTCCGGCCCGGCCGAGCCCCCGTACCGCATGGGCCAGGCGTCAAGCAAGCAGGATAGCTCTACCGCACGGACACTCGAGGCGCTCTCCGCCTCGGTGTCGGACATAAAGGGCCGCATGGAGACCAGCGAGAGGACGGAAAGGCGACCGCGGGGCGGTGCGCAGTTCAACGAGCGTATTGAACCTTTCCCGCGCCGGATTAGGGAATCGAGAAGATCTGGAAACCAAAGGCCTCTGAAGTTGACATATACAGGAACGAGCTGCCCATACCAGCACCTGGACAGTTTTAAGTCACAAGCGGGGACCAGGGGCTACTCGGATGCCATGTGCTGTAACATATTCCAAGAGACGCTCTCGGGGGAGGTGTTGAATTGGTTCTACGAGCTACCAGTGAACTCAGTCGAAACCTTCGAGCGGTTGGCTGATAAGTTTGTCAGCCGGTTCATCCTCAGAGCTAGGGCAGCCCAAACATCAACGATCCTTTTTGACTGCATGCAGACTGACAACGAGCCGCTACGCGCCTTCGTTAACCGGTGGCAAATCGCCACGGTCGGGGTCAGGAACCTGGACAAGCAGATCGCAGGGATAGCCTTCAAGCAGGGTTTAAGACCTGGGGAACTTTCGTACAACTTACTAGTACAGGAGCCGCTGGGGTACGACGAGCTGATTTCCGTGGCCGTCAGGCACGCTCAGGCAGAGCACGAGACATATGGGGATAAGGCGCCCAAGCGAATATCGGACGACCTACCGCCGTCCCGTGGAAGCAAGACCGGACGGCTAGATCGCAACCGTGCGCCTGCAGCCACCAGGAAAGCAGAGGTACGGGAGGAGTGGCAACCCCGGCGAGGCGGTGACAACGGTTCCCGACCAGGGAGAAGACCGCCATTCGTGCGCCCGGCACGGCCCCTGGTAGCTACGCCAGCAGGGCGACCACTGCGGGCCTTAGCTATTGCGCCAGCAGGAAAACCCCAAGCTCTAGCCCTTCAGACTGGTGACCAGAAACCCCAGAAAGCGGTCGTGAACGACCAGGCCCGCCCGAATGACCCCAACAAAGATCGACCGCGAGCTCGGCAGGTAGGAACTATAAGCACCCGCACTCCCGGGGGGATCGAAGTACACGGGAGCATTAACATGATACACGGCGGGGACCATATAGATCAGCTCACCCGGAGCTCAAAGAAGCGGTGCTTAAGATCGATCCAGGGGAAGGAGGTGTACGCCTTCGGAGAAAGAAGCGGCCAAGCTGCTAAAACCGGATGGAACTCGGTCACTTTCTACGAGGAGGAAGAGCCGGAGGATTTGATCCAACCGCACAACGACCCCTTCCTTATTACGGTCCAAATAGACCACTGGATAACCAGTCGTATGCTGATCGATACCGGAGCCTCTGTCAACGTAATGTTCCGAGACGCATACAAAGGGTTGCAGAGAGGAAGGAACAAGTTA